>OX381719.1:37150912-40101712 GCA_947462335.1 Harmothoe impar
ACCCCAAAGGTCCCCCCCAAGATCCAACACCATCTATGGTCCTCGCTCCCTAGACTTTCCTGACCTAGCACACCCACAAAGTTCCCACAAATGTCCCACACAATTGCCAGTCCTCACTCCCTAGAAGTTCCCTATCTAGGTCAACCCCAAAGGTCCCCCCCCCAAGGTCCAACACCATCATTGGTCCTCGCTCCCTAGAGGTTTCATCTAGGTCACCCCCCAAGGTCCCCACCTAGGTCGCCTCCAAAGGTCCCCCCTCCAAGGTCCCACACTATCTATGGTCCTCGTTCCCTAGAATTTCCTGACCTAGGTCACCCCTAAAGGTCCCACACAATTGCCAGTCCTCACTCCCTAGAAGTTCCCCACTTAGGTCACCCCCAAAGATACCCCCCCCCCCCCCAAGGTTCAACACCATCTGTGGTCCTCGCTCCCTAGAATTTCCTGACCTAGGTCACCCCCAAAGGTCCCACACAATTGCCAGTCCTCACTTCCGAGAAGTTCCACACTTAGGTCAACCCCAAAGGTCCCTCCCAAGGTCCCACACCATCCATAGACCTCCCTCCCTAGGAGTTTTTCACCTAGGTCACCCCCCAAGGTCCCATACCATCGATAGTCCTTGCTCCCTAGGAGTTTCCCACCTAGGTCACCCCCCAAGGTCCCACACCATTGGCAGTCCTTGCTCCCTAGAGATTCCCCAAGGTCACCCCCTGAAATCTCCACTGTCCTCTTTCCTAAGACATTACGTAGATAGCCCCTAGATCCAAATGATTCAAACTCTAAGGTCCAATATGATGAAACATCTATTATAGAGTTTAGTCAATAGTATTTGCAGGTATTCAAAATTTTAATTTTAACGTTTGACTCTGTAAAATCCTTAATAATTGTCCGATTTACAAGCCGCGAAAACCTCTAGAAAGCTAGTGTCTTTTTCTCTCTGGGGGTCCGTGGGGGGGGGGGGGGGGGGTGACGAGTACCCCAAGTCACCCCTCTAGCTACGGGCCTGAGTCATGATGCTTACTTTGTAATGCCAAGGCATGAGCAGAAGTCACCTGTAGGATGGCTACAAAGCAATACTCCCAGGCAAAGTGGCCGACTGACCTTTATATGAATATTGAATTGTATATGGTTCATTTGGATAACATTGAATTCATAGTAAATAATAAATTACTGCTTGAATGTGGTAGATTCGTTAAAGAGCTGTAACATTCTCTCCATAATGTATAGTGCTACCACCTAGTGTGACACTGAGAAGTTTAATACCCAATTGAAGTTGAAAAATTACGACTATTAACATAGATCTACCTAGATTTATTACATAGATTTACATCTGAATGAGGTATAGATGAACGTAAATCAGATGTCTATATTGGTTTAACGTAAATAAACGTGCTGTCTCCCCTCTAGACGCGTCACCATTTTACCAGCCCCCCCCCTAGAGACGCTAACATGTTTCTCCCCACCCCTTTGAACTATAGTAACGTGCAGCCCCCTTCACTGAAAGGAGATTACACACACCCCCTCCTAGAGAGGTTGCCATTTCTTTGTCCCCCTCCCCCTCCCCCCGCCCTTAAAATCAAAATCTTTTTAACCCCCCTCCCCCCAAAAGATATCAACCCATGTTGATGAATAATGACCACTCCCTAAAGCGCCGGTCTCAAAGGAGCACCTGTCTTGTATAAGCGCCGGGAGTAGAGGGGTCTTGAACTGATCTACCACGATTCTGGCGTTTCCCGTGCCGAGAGTGGATACTTTTTTACACCAAGACGTCTCTATATATTTTAACAAGGTAATGAAAGATATCATAGCCATTTGGGCTACGAAATCATTGCGACTCGTACGGGTTGCGAACCCCGACCTCTGAAGCCAAACGCGAGCGCCTAACCTCATGCGCCATGAAGACGACACATATAACGCGGGTAGGAAGCCAATACGGACTTACCATGTTGCCATGATTTCGTTGATCGTCCGGTCAATGTGTGTTGAATAACATCCAAATATGGGGAAATTAGACCATGACAGGTTTAATCCTTCAATCCAGAACATGTTTAGAGCTCCTTATTGATGATGCCGTGCTGTTTTACCCTTTTAATTGCGTAAATTCAAAATATTTAGACATTTTGCGATCGATACCAACCCGGTTGGGGTGGGTGCAGGACAATCAGCTGATCGAAGCCAGGCCGCGGAAACTAGGTGAGTCGGTCACGTGATCGGACGCGTTCCGCTGTTTACAACTCTAACCAGGCTGGCACCCTTCACAAAATGTCAAAATATGAGGATTTTACGCAATTAAAAGGCTAATACTGCACGGGATCATCAACAAGGAGGTATAAACATGTACTGGATTGAAGGATAAGCCTGACATGCTCTAATTTCGCCACATTTGAATGTTATTTAACACATATCCACATTGACCGGGACGGGTGGGAGAAGCATGGTGCTCGCGGCGTCTTCTTCACAAAGCGCCCATCGTAAACAAAATGGCAAATCAGGTAGGCCTAATACGTTAAATTCTCATATATTTGAAGAAATAGTGGTGTAAACGCATTAAGGGCTTGTGGGGGAAAGCACTTGTGAGGTATATCTGTCTAATAATGAACTCGCCTTCGGCTCGTTCATTATTGCCAGATATACCTCACGCGTGCTTTCCCCACAAGTCATTATTGCATCAATATAGAATCTTGTACACATGTATAATCACCTCTCTTAGGGATACACCGTTGACGCAGCCAAATTGATGAGCGACGGTACATTATATGAAAACCGGCTTAATTGAGAGCAGTATTTTAGTGCATTAATTCAACACATTTTTAATACAAGTACTACTCTGACCCCGGCACTTATTAAGACACTGCGGTAGTTACCGCAGTATGGCTAGATGTCTACTTAGGCCACACTTTTTTTTAAATTTGGGTTACGGATACCTCAATAATTAATCAACGCACGGAGGACGAAATAAAAGAAATAAAAAATAAAATAAAAGTTGGCCCATGGTATTTTATTTATTTGCTATACGGAAAGTTTCAATATCCCAATGACAAAGGGAAAAATAAAATAAAAATCCACAAAAGAAAGGACGATCCAATATTTTAAATACTATATTTTCGTAGTGAGTATGATTTCAACGTAGTCAGACGTGACGATCCGCAGCCGGCGCTTTTTCACGAAATGTCATAGAACAAGTTAGAATTGGCACTTACCTTACATAAACTTGAATAGACTACGACTCAGAGGCTACAGTGGTTTGGACATTTTTGGTATAAGTCGAGCAAGTTGTGTATAATTCGGTGTATATTGTGCACAGAACAACACAGCGGGCGACAATACAGGTAAAATGCCTACCCCACCGACAGTGAAGTTCAAAGTACCCAAGAAGGCAGGGGAATTAGACTTGCTGAAGCTTGCCGAAGCAGTGGTAGTGCTACAAGGACAAGTGGAGGGATTGGACGTGACTGCTGAGACTCTCAACAGGAAGCAAGATGAGCTGGAAAGCAAGGTCAGGAAGCAAAAGAAAAAATTCAAGTTACTCGACCTGGACCTGGGAAAGAGCTACGCCATACAGGAGCGTCATGAGAAAGCAATCGAGACCCTGGAGGAGCGTGTCTCAGAGCTGGAGAGGGAAAAGAGGGTCTGCAATTTGGTCATAACTGGTATCCCTGATGACAACGAGGATACGGTTCAACAGGTGGATAATCTACTAAAGGAACTGCAAGTGACATACGACCACAAAAGCACTGCATCGATATACAGGATGGGTCGACTCAACAGAGGTGACCCCAGGCCCCGACCCATCATGCTCAAACTAAACAACATCAGCCAGAAGATTGAAATTTTCAAGGGCCTCAAACTCTTGAGGGGCATTGATAGGTGGAGACGAGTGTATATAAACGACGACCTGTCCTCAATTGATCAAAGAAAACAACGCGATATGAGGCAGCTGGCTGGATTTATAAGGGCGAATGGAGGAGAGGCACAGCAGAGAGGAATGAGTGTCCTAGTGGGAAACACCAGATTTGGCTACAATGAACTTGAGACTTTACCTGAAGGTCAAAGACTCAGCGATTGTAAGACACGCAAGGTCAAGGACGGTGTGGCATTCCAGGGGCCGGCTTCATTCCTGTCGAACTTTCACAAGATCGACATAATGTACAAGGGAAACTTGTACTCCACTGCTGAATCGTTGTTTCAGACACAAAGAGCACTCAGTTGTGGACAAGCACTCATTGCAGCAGATATAGCAAAAACCATCTGCCCGTTTGACGCCAAGAGAAAGGCATCAAAAATCATCGACAATAAGGAGTGGGAAAGAAGGAGAAGACCAACCATGAAAACCATTCAGAGACTCAAGTACGAAAACCCAAAAATGATGAGTCAGTTAAAAAAGACTGACGGGCACCTGTATGAAGCCACGACGGGAGATTCCTACTGGAGCTCAGGCTGGGCGCTGAAGGATGCTGACCAGA
Source organism: Harmothoe impar (assembly GCA_947462335.1). Lineage (NCBI taxonomy): Eukaryota > Metazoa > Annelida > Polychaeta > Phyllodocida > Polynoidae > Harmothoe > Harmothoe impar. Next base: position 37,155,373 of record OX381719.1, read on the forward strand.
TCGAGGAAAACACCTTGAAAGGGGAAAACCAGCTGGGAATCATCTTGGAGCACCTGAGAGATGGCCTACTATCAGACGACTCCGGCACAGATAGTGACTCCGACAGTGACTCTGACAGTGACACAGACGAGGAAACCCAGGAAATACCGGAAACAGAGCCTGAAATACCTGAAGAGGAGCCTGAAATACCTGAAGAAGAGCCTGCAAAAGAGCCTCAAAAAGAAAGGAAAACAGAAGACCCAAATAAACAAGGGGACGGCGCGGAACCGGGCAAGTCTACCCAGGCGGGAAAAGGGAATGTAGGTCAGGCCGCGCAGAATGTAGGTCAAGCCACACCGAGGAAAGCGAGAAAGAAAAACAAGTAAAACCAACGCGGTAAAAAGACATAGATAAGAGGATGGTTGATTATCAAAGGTAGTGGTGGATTTTAAGTAATAATAGAGTGTTATTTTACTAATATCAATGTTTAAATTCTCAAAATACGAAACTCTGTGGATAACGGTAACTCAGTATGATGAATAATGACGAGCGTAATTTTTTCTGATACTGTTTCTGTTAATACATGTTGGTAGAACTATGACAATAGGCTGCAAAATTATATTATGAATTTTAAATGTGAGTATATTGACTTGTATGGCACGACAAATATATTTTTACAAATGAATACGAAAATTATCATCGCACGATAAAGTATGACACGTGACCAGTTGCTTTCAAAATGGCGCCGATGATTGCCGTGTTCGGGGATAGTCGAGTTAATACAAGTTTAGAAAGTGAATTACGTAGGATAAACACAACTGGATATAATCACAATGTGTACCCGTTACTTGGAGCTAGATTTGAATCAGTTTGTATTGCCGCACACAATTACGTACGCTGTAACCGTGGGGATTTGACCTACTTAATGGCTGGAATCAACGACACCACGACACCTCACAATGCAACGTATAAGGGTGGTAGACGTACTTATACATTTGACTGGGAAACCGAAGATCATTTTGTTTTTACAATGTGTGACACTTTCACAAAAATGTACCAGCACTTGTTGTTACTACATCCGGGACAGAGGATTATTTTATGTCCACTTATTGGTTCTCAATTAAATAGAACTTGTACCAATGCCACGGATCAACGTCAGACAATGATGGACAATGGGGTATGGCGCATTAATTCATGCATCAATCAACTGAACAGGATTGGCAAGACTAGCACCCCATGGATCAGTCGGTTGGTCCACACAAACAGAAACACGGTTGGAAGAAGGCATGAATACAGGAGGTTCCTAGGAGACGGTTTGCACTTCAATGAAGACTTGATTCCACCCTTAGCCAAGATATTGACCGTCCATATGGCTCACGTCAGTGATAAAATCAATTCTCAAGGGTACACTCCTATTTAGGTATATAGGCCTTGTGTATGCCACAAATTAATGAGTATATGGTACCCCAAGTGTAACCGAGGACTTGCTCATTTCTTGTCATGTAAGATAAGGGGAGCTAATTCTGAGGTTGATTTTCAATTCTACCGACACTTTACACTGCAAATATTGTTAAGTTGTTAGTTGTGTTGAGTTATAAGTCAGTGAAGTGATGGTGAAATGAAATTAACACTTGAAATGAGGGAATCTTTTGACTGTACCTCTTTTTTTTGAGATACCAAACTTGAAAGCCATTCAAGACATCACTATAAGGTAAACTACAAAGTAATACTGTTACTAGTCATATAAGCAATGTTATATATAAACAGTGTTATTTGATTCTATGATACGACAACAAATGGACTTGTCATGCAAGATAAGTCAAACACAAGTTGTTATGTAGGTGCCAAATGTATATTTAAAAAACAGGAGCCAATTATGCTGTGTAGAACAAACCAACTACAAAATAATTGTACTCAGACTGAATGCAGTTTTCACTGCCATATTTTTAATTTTTTTACTTTCATCAACATTATGTCAAGTTAACAAAAAGGGGGCGAGGGTTGGGGGCAACACCAAGTATGGTCGGGGTTGGGTATACATAAATGACTAAGTTTCATAAAGATGTCAAGAGTTTCAATATTGACTGGGGTTTTCATATTGCTCATTTAAATCTGAGAAGTGTACGGAACTGTATTGAAGATTTTAAAATAGTGTTTGATCGCTCAGCACTTGATGTCATTACATGTTCTGAATCCTGGCTTGAGGAAAAAAACTCAACAGGTGATTTTGCCTTAGAAGGATATCAGACTATAAGAGCGGATAGGACATGGTATGAGGATGGGAAATTAAAGAAGTCGGGAGGATTATTAACCTACATAAGGGATGAATATGTAGTAGTGGGGTGTCAAGAAATCCAAGTTATAAGCACACAAGATTTAGAATTATTACCGGTCATAATTAAAAGGGAAAAAAAGAGAAGCATTTTAATATTGAATGTATACAGACCTCCAAAAGGAAATTTCACAAGGTTTTGGGACAAAATGCAGGAAATATTATAAAAATTTACTAGGTTACAGCGTTATGAGGTTTTTGTTCTGGGAGACATGAACAAGAACATGTTTGACCATGAAGATGATGAAGTCATAACTTTAAAACAAGGTATGATGGGCTTTGGATTGTTAAATTACATAAATATACCTACTAGATATGCAAAAAAACAAACATGTTTAGACTTGCTGTTTACAAATATTGACACTGTTAATGAGGCTGGTACTGTCCAATTTGGTCCAAGTGACCATGATATGATTTATATTACCTCACGAGTAGATAGAGTTAAGACTATTAATAAGGACTATATAGATTGTAGAAGAATGAGGAACTACTCAACAGAAAGTTTGGGTAGAGCTCTGAGGGTGTTTAATTGGAACACGTTCTTCAATACTAATGACGTTGATAAGCTATGGGAGATTATATTCACCAGAATTGAACATGTACTCAATGTATTGTGTCCCTGGACTAAATTTAAGGTTAAACAGGATAAAAAGGAGTGGCTAAGTAATGACTTATTGTCTGACCTCAAAGAGAAAGACAGGCGAGTATCAAAGGCTAAGAAGTCAAAAAATTATGAAGCTATGATGGGAGCAAATAAGGACAGGAACAAGGCTTCAAAGCTGGTCATTAAAACAAAGGGCAATTTCATCAAGGACAAATTGGAAGAGCATAGAAATAACCCTAAACAATTTTGGAGGGAAATTAATGATCTTCTACCGAGTTCAAAAAGCAAAAAGAACATAGCGTTAGTGTCTAATTTAACTGGGGAAATGTTAAGACCTGACAGTGTAGCGAATGAGATAAATAGTTACTTCACAGATATAGGACCCAAGTTGTCTCATGATAACAAGTCCACATGGGAACCCAATTTCCCGAGAAGGGAGACTGAACTGACAGAATTTACAACTAGTGAAGAAGAGGTAGCCAAATTGATACAGGGTATAAAAACACACAAGTCATCAGGTTTTGTTGAAATAAATAGTAGAGTAATGAAGGATGCATTTGGTCTTTTAATACCACAATTAACACACCTATTCAAATGTTCATTAGATACCCAAAAGATTCCTTGTGGTTGGAAAGAAGCCACGATTATTCCAATTCCCAAAGACGGTAATTTAACTTTGGTTGAAAATTATAGGCCCATATCACTCCTACCTCTTCCGTCTAAGTTACTAGAGAAAATCGTGCACAGAAATATTTCTGAGTACTTGGATGCCAATAATATTTTGTCTGATATTCAAGGTGGATATAGGAAAGAGCATTCAACTATACAAACTATAGGGGTTTTGACTGATGATATATTAAGGGATAGGAATGTGGGCAAGAACACCTTAGCTGTATTTATAGACCTTAAAAAGGCGTTTGATACGGTAGACCATTCAATTTTATTAAGAAAATGTGATAGATATGGGATTGTGGGGAAGGCGGGTATTTGGTTAAAAGAATATTTAAGTGGGAGAAAACAATGTACACTAGCCAATGGAATCAAATCCCCTTCAGCAGATATTACGTGCGGAGTACCCCAAGGGTCAATTCTAGGGCCATTATTGTTTTTGTTGTATGTTAATGAAATAGAGAATATCTGTAGACATTGTAAAGTGTTATTATATGCTGACGACACTGTGTTGTATTTAAGTGGCAACAATCAAAGGGAAGTTAATTTATTAATGCAAGAGGACTTAGAAAGGTATTATTCTTGGTGTCACTTAAACAGGTTAACTATTAATAGTAAGAAAACTAAATTCATGTGTTTTTCAGGCAGAGCTTATTGGAATAATTGTAGGCTCACAATCAACCAAATACCCATATATGAAGTTGAACAGTATAAGTATTTAGGGGTTATTTTGGACAAGGGCCTGACTTATGAGAAATTTGTGTGTGATCAACTGAGAACAGCGTCATTCAGAACTTATCAAATGGCCAGGCTAAATGCATTTATTGATGTATGGACTGCTATTCTCTTGTATAAAACGTATATTTTGCCCATATTAGAATATGGTGATATTTTGTGCGCGGGTGTTAAGAAGGACTTGCTCAAAAAGAGACAAAAGGCACAAAATAGAGGCCTCAAGGTTGCCCAAAGAGTGGACCATCTGACACCCACTTATCAAATACATGCCAAGGCAAAATTAAATATGTTGAATGACAGAATGTACGCTCACCAATTGAAAGAGGCCTATTTAAGAAGTAAGAAGGGAGAATATAGAGATAATAGAAATTTAATAACAAGGGCTTGGGATGGACCAATTTTAAAATACCATACGGCGCATGGGGGGGCTTATACTCGAAGTCTCGAGCACACATTAGCAATTGTTTGGAATGATTTAGATCCGGAAGATAGGAAAATTGGGACTCTTGACAAATTCAAAATTGAAATTTCAAAATTCTTATTCTTGAACAGGCCAAAGGAAGAACCCGACTAGGGCTTGGTGTAGCCTTAAAACCAACCTCCTGATGTGTAGTAGTAAAGGTCGAATAATCATATTCCAGGATTCACCAAGTAGTGATTAAAAGTATTAAGGATCATGGTTACATAGAACTGGTACTGTTGAAATGATTATGTAGAGTAAGCTACACTATATCTAGCTTAGCGGGTCTCGCTGAGGACTACGAGGTAACTTAATTTACAACGGGAACGGCTGCTGCCCTTGAATAAGCTGCAAAATTTAAAAGCGGCCTTTCGAAATATTCTGTCTATCACACAAATATCATTGACATAAGCGTATAATGTCAGTGGCTTATAAACGGGTATATTTAATACATATGACGATATAGTGATCTTGTCTTAAAGATAAGTCACGACATGTTGAAGGAGATTGTATGTTTCTTGTCATGAACGATAAGAACCTTGTAAATACCTTATGCCACTCATGCAAAGTGAGACAGAATAAAATAGATCAATCAATCAAAAAAAAAGTGAACAGAAATATTGTAAAAAAGTACTTCAAAAGTTAAGAAAATGTGTATTCTCATTTTACCTAAATGAAAGGTAGATGGTTGTTTTCCTGTTGATCTTAGCTTTCCATTGGTATATCATACTACAAATCTTTTATTTTTTTCTTTATTTTGTTTTCTCTGGAATAGAGATCGGAGGGAATAAAAAAAAAAGTGTAAATTCAAAATTTTATTTTTATTCCGATTTTGGCCTTTCCTAGTGCGGCGGGCCCGTAACCCAAATAAATAAAACAGTGTGGCCTTATCACCACAATAGAATTGGTTATATCATCTATGAAATTACGTCATGATTGTGAACTTCATTTACTTTGGTTCTCAGTATATTCAACGGGATATGTTTACAATGTGTCTATAATATTTGTCTATAAAGTTATTTAGTGTCAATGTGTTTTACATTAAACAAATATGTTTTTTTTTTGTTAGCTGTGTAATATAGCCCATGCAGAACAGAAGCTAGGCGGCATTGACATGGGTCCTCATGGGTCACGTCTACATAATTAAGCAATGGGAAATATAAAATGGCCGCCAATATTAAAGATAGCTGTTCAAATCACCAGTCGAAACTATTATGTAGTATCAGTATGCAAGCTGGAACTGACAGAAAAGCAAGCCTTGACAAAAAAGCTGTCTCTGTCTCTGTCTGTCTCTATCTCTGTCTCTGTCTCTCCCTCCCCTCTCTCTTTTTTTTTTTTTTTTTGAATAGGTTTATTGACCATAAATCATGTAAATGTAGAACACGTTCTTCCAGTACGGTCAGTTAGAAATATGTACACAGTATATTACAATAAAATACTTCAATCAATGAAATATTTAGTTCCTTGTCTCTCCAGAGTTACTCTAGTTCAAAGGGGGCGCCAAGCCAAGCCCTCTAGATTTCACGCCTATATGCATCAGATTTCACCGACCCCTGTTACTGACTAATGACCGGTCCCTTAGGTCATCATATTGAGGACAATAATAATAAGTGCTCTCAATTAAGGTATGATACGTGTATGGGCGGATTTCTCAACATGCTCCTTACGATGGCATAACGTTGTTTAAAGTTTAAAACGTTATTTTGACGCAAAATAACGTTTCTTTGTTAGCTGAGAAAGATTATACAATTAAATTGCCCATTACCTTGGATGACTCAAGTTATGCACTAATAATCATCCAAAGTACAACCACTGTGATGACAATAAAGTACCTGTAGACAATAAGTCATCACCCTTGATGACCTTTTCACCCATACAATTTGCAGCGTACATAGTGGGTGTGTTCTCCACACATGCTCTATATATTTCTTTTCCCACTAACACTGTAGGAACACTGGGCCCGGAATATATAGTTATCTAATCAATGATGGCCGACGGTGAATAAGCAATGCTAACAGATTCTGTCTATTTGTAGTGTAAATACTTGATATTCTTACATGATATTTTGTAGAATCTTATTTTAGGTATATGCGGTCATGTAGGTGACTGCTAACCTCATTAAATTAATGCAATAATAGAGAAATCAGACTGAAATAAAGATTGAAGACTAGGCTAACTATATTGATGTGACTAGGCTAACTCAGTCTGTTGTGAGAAGAAATAACTAGGCTAACTAAGTAAAAAGGACTGAGCTAAACACATTATTGTTCTAAAAATGTGGACAAATACGAGGCAAGATTGTGATTAGGATGGTGTTTCGGATCTAAACACCTTTTTTGCTGTGTAGTGGTATGTGGGATTCCAATGAAAAACTATCAGAATTGGGAGAGGGTGCTTGTCACAAATACACTACAAGTTATTGCATGACATTGGCGTGTCATATTGGCATGAACTGTATGTGTAGATATACCTAATTCAAGGCTTCACCCTCAACACTAGTATACCAATATTTGACTCGAATAGCACCCGAAAATCTGTATGAAGACCCCTTTTGAGCCTAGTATGGGCCATATAGTAGAATAAAGGTATGGTGCTCTATGTACCCTTGAATTGCTTGTATACACCTGCCACACTGCCACACTGCATAAGGGCAATCCATGTAAGTGGTACACTATAGGCTTCTTTTTGTACAACCTTGTATTTTGAGTTAGCCTAGTCCTTTATAGTTAGCCTAGTCCATGCAACATGTTCCTTGTTATGGGTAAATTCCTTCTAAATTATGGGGCTGGCTCTTCTTCTGTTACGCTTTACATGCACTATGTTATATCTCCGTACCAACATGACTAATGCACATCCCATAAGGGTCCTAAACAGTATTTTATATCATCATAGGTTCATCTATCCCCTTCACCAGTAACTTAGTTAGCCTAGTCATGTACTTGTAGTTATCCTAGTCCTTGTTATGTAAACCAATATAGTTAGCCTAGTCATCCATATCATAACATCATTATTTCCTGCTCTTACAGACCACTATACCTCAAAACCATTAGTGCACTACATAATATATGGCCACATTACAATGTTTTAACTCCCCATGAGTACTGTGTAATCAGCCCCTCCAGTTTTGCTTATAAACACAACCGGGAAACACAACCACCCACCGTAGGTGATCAGCTAACTATGTACTGTTCCTACAATGACTGTAGCACTACCGGGGATATAGAGGGCGGGGTGACAGTGGGTCAGTCTGTGAGTGGGTAAAGGCCCGGTTCCAAGTGGCGACATCTTCAGGCGTCCTGGAAACGTATCTCCCTGTGGCTTACTCACTGCCGGGTCGATGGTCCTGCCATCTGGCGAGTGTTTGTATCACTGCAATTTATCACCTCAAGAACATTTGGAAATAAGAATTTGTACAGAACACCAACCTGCTTTTCTTTTGTGTGTGTGCCGGAGATGACTGTATTCAATATCTTTCTGGTATGACATTGAATAATTTTAGGGTGAGAGTTTTAATAGGGTGTTTCTTAAGGCATAGCATCTCAATTCAACTCAAAGGCGAGTTAAGGCAAAAATAACATACACATACAGGCAAATCCCCAGCTAGCAAAACTCGTATTGAATTACATCTTTTGTACATCATTCCGGGATGTTAACTAGGCCTACATCATTCAAAGATGTCGGTTTTGGTCACCAATATGTCTCATATGTATGCAAACGGTTTTACATGGTTTCTGGCATGTGTCTTTCATATAGGAAATTGGTCGAGGAAGATCATTTTGTATCTTAATGAGGACCTAATAATAAAAAAATATTTAAAAAAACGTATGTGCATTTTACATCAAAATATTTACATAAAAGAGACATGGACAGACATACTTACCGATGATACATTTTGACGTAATAATAATGACATATATATGACAAGCTGTAAAAGATGTCTAAAACGTTTAAATTTGGACATGTCAGAAAGATGTGATATGAATATTGAACCTTCCCCAGTAGATCTAGTTATCATGCATTACTTATCATGATTAGGATACCTCAGAGAGATTTTAGACATCATAAAATTATGTAAATGTTATGTCAACATATGACATGTCCATGGTAAATAACACCTGGTCATTTTACAGGCATTTTCCATTTCCATAAAGACACATTTATCAGATTTTGGCCCAGATGTGATATATCTGAAAATGTTACCCTCCTGTGAATTGGCAAATATTAGTGAAAACCCGGACATTTTAGTAAAAAAAATGGAGCCTTGCTAGGGAGTGGTCATTTTTAAACAACGGGAGGGGGGAGGATTTGGAGGGGAGACCCAAAAGAAATCTGTTCCGCTCGCGCAAAAATCTACCGACCCGCATGGTTGAAAAATGAGCACTCCCTTATAGGGCGATTTATTCAAAATATACTAAGTACCCCTCCCCCTCCCCCGAACACAAGTAACACCATAATATTCCAGAGGAAATTTTGTCCAACTTTGTCACTTCTTGCGGTTCATATACCTGATTTCATCCAACGTTTAAGGTAGGTCGGGGCCATTGAATCAAATAGATTAGAATTCCTCCATTTTCTGCCCAGATGTACTTTAGGTCATATAGAAATTATATTTGAAAATAGAAATGGGGGGTCCTGAGCTACTTTTTTAATTGGAGAATTTTGAAAAATAAAAGTATTTTGATTTTACTCTAAAAATGATAAAAAGTAACATTAACGCAATCTTTTTTTTGTCATAACCAGTAACCACAGAAATTTGAAACTTTTGAGAATAAATATACAGACATTGTTCTTAATTAAAATAACAATTTCATGGTCCTGTGCAATTGTATTCTGGGTAAAACAAGATGTTTGTTTGGAAATTTCAATAGATTTGTCAATAATTTTACATAAAATCGATTAAAATCAATAGTCACAGAGTTGTCAATTTTTTTAATACATCTTCTAAAGATTCTTCAGATCATTTGCTAACAAATAGAAGTAATTTTGATAGGGGGTCCCGTGCATAATTTGAGGGTTTTGGCCCTTTGAAACAAAAAAGTAAGGCAAAAATTGATTAAATTCAATCTTTAACGCATTGCATTATGGGTAATGTGTTGACTATCGCGGTCCAAATGACTTCAGTGTATACCTTTGGATATATTTAAGCAAATTGCTCACTTAATTGTTGTTCCATACTACGTTATGTTGTTAAAAAAGAAGATGTACTTAAAAATGGCTAAAATTTAAAAAAATACCATAGTAAAATTTAAGTGGCTTAAATTATACTTATTTTTGGTCGAAATTGTCTAAAACATATTTTTTTGTAGAAAAAGTCCATATACCATTAATATAAGTCAATATAACTATAGTATATGGTATTTTAGCTATATGTGCAGAAAGATGTGCAGTGTGTCTGTTTCCAATGGGCCCGACCTACCGTAATCAAGGATGCTCAAAATGTGATGGCATTGAAAGATCAGACCCCTATAGTGTTAAAGCTTAGCACTACAATAGGATGTCGACTTACAGCACGTTACTGCATGTATATACACCCCTAGGAGGTGGTTATATTTAAGGCACCAGTGCCCCTATATAATATATAGGGCTGAGTACCTGTACCGACTCCACTCCGACTGTCGCTGGAGGGGTACCGAGAATTGCGCCTTTACGGGTATGTAGCAGGATCCGTACCCACAACCTCAGAACTATTAAGCCCACCAGCTAACCAACTGCTCCATCGGGACTCATGCAATGATACTCATTACCAAATAGTATATGTACTGCTTCTGCCTTTTGAGGGGTTTGAACCCCATTTGAGCCAATGCCAACAAGAAGTACCCTGTGCCCTAGCCGGCTCAAATACGAATGATCGCTATATTTATTTTTATTTATGTATTTATCTTTGTAACTAATTCAAAGTATAGTTTGATACCGGTGAGCTGTGAGCATAGAACCACCCGAAGTGCACTACACACTCCGTTAGTGTTATATCTCTCTATCCTTTTCTTTTCCTTTAAATATTTACTTTCACACTCCATGTATCGTATGTATATCAATAACTTATGTATTAGATATGTCGCAAGCGACAGTGGTAAGAAGTCCACGCATGAGGTAATGATGAGACATTTCTCTGTAGACAAAGCTTTATTTTCAACTTGCGCAATTTATACAAACACTATGCCAGAGACACTAGGCAAGAACTCTATACTGAGCAAATACACTGCACAGTGAACTGTACAAGGACATTCTTGGATGATATTATAGCAAACGCGCTCGTGTTGATTACTGGATAAAACTGTCCGCACTCATCAAAAATGTAACTTACATGCTAATTTATGTTGAAATCATGGATATAATTGTTATCATTGAGGGTTCGTGTCGGCCCAAATATTACACTTTAATATCATTCTATGAAAGTTGGCAATAAAAAAGTTTAAAACTCAACTAAAACTAAAACTCAGGACCACACAGCCACATGTGTACAGCCAAGGGGAAAGGGATATCCAACGAAAATGTCAATTTTAAAATTGATATCATAAGCTTTCCAGTGGTATATTACACAAGAAGCTATCATTTCTAGTTTTTGAGAAATGGCTATATGAATATGGGTGGGCATGGCTCTATCCAAAACCCCAATAAGCCTTAAAAGAAAAGACCAGCGTAATTTTATGTCACCTTCTATCACTAGTATTAGTATTGATTTACAATATTCGGACATATATTCTATTAAAATATGCAACATGTAGCATTTGAGCCTGAATAAAGAAGGACAGCCCAAGTAAAAAGTGATGTCACAAGAGAACAAAAATCCACAGAGCCATACTAAACCTATACGAATACAGTACCTTCTAGTATAAATTATAATGCACCAGACAGTCACTGCATGATTAATGAGTTACCCATTGTCTTCATCAAGTAGTTATAAACCAATTTCCATTACTATTTCATGAAGAAAATTATTCAAAAAGCTATATAATAGGGACAAACAAAAAGCATAAAATCGTCTGCACATGCATTGCCCTATGATTGGCCCTTGGGTGGCCCTTGAGTGGTCATTAAGGCATACTAACAATGGTGTAGATTACCGAGCAACCAATCAAAAAGTCATTATAGGGGTGTCTAGACCAATCAATTGAGATGGGCTGAGTGTCTGGCTAGATATTTGTTCTCTTGTGACGTCACTCTGTGACTAACTATCTCATAGTTGTCCCTAACTGCTGCATATTTCAATAGTATAAATGTCTGAATATTGCAAATCAATACCAAAACTAGAGATAGAAGGCCACATAAAATTACGCTGGTCTTTTCTTTTAAGTCCAATAGTTTCCTAGATATCTCTATCTAATTAGCATAATTAGAAAATGATCATACATTTTTATCCTATCGGCCATAGATTTTGATCTAGAGATGACAATTCTATTCTGTTTTGACCATGGTAATCCTCGTGAATCATTCTATCAATGGGCTATTTTATTTTCTTTATTTGGAATAAAAATCACGTTTCCATGGCAACACATATCAACAAAGACACGCATTTAAGGCTCTAAAACATTTTTTACATTCCAAATATGGAAGCTTTTCACTAAAAATGGAATGTTTTGTATAGAAGAACTGAATTCTCCAGAAAAAAGTACCAAAAAGGAAATATTAGCCTGTTTCTTTCATTTTAGGCCATGGTGGAACCCCCTGGTGGCTAAAAATGGTACAAATCCCGCGGGGATACCCCTTTCTGCTTGCCTGCTCACACATGTGTTTGAGCCTGTTAAAGATGGCATTAGACCAAACACAGCCAAAAGAACAATTATACCACATTTGTACATGATTAATATTGTCTGATTTCCTTTTGTTCGACATACCTTATTAGATACAAAATCCTGCATTTATAGAGAATTAGATGATAATGAGCAGCCGGTTATAATTTACTGTGCCAGGTGCCCAGACTAGAATAGTATGTGTATCATTACCCTATACTGCATGTGTGTAGACTGGCACATTCAGACAAGTATCGGTAAATTCATGTAGAAAAGAACACCATCGTGAAGAATTGAACCAAATCTTATACTTTTTATTTCATATTGCATAAATGTAATTGTTTTCTATTTAGCACCAGTGTTGTTTTCTATCCTATCCCCAACACACAGCAATACAATATATATTAATGGGAACAACAAGATTTAAACAGGCTTCCTTTCAGTTTATGGCATTTTCCATGATGATCATGTGTACGATATAGGCTAATACACATTTACCCACACAGGTCCACACTACCCTGCACCAAGCACTCGGTCAAGGATCATTAGGTTCCTCAATAACACTTTCTGTGTGTATGGCCTTGACCACAGCAATCAATTAAAGCCACTTGAGGTGCTGGTACCCTTGCTGAATTTTATACAATGTGGCCAGGGGCATTTAAGTCCGCCGGACAGTTACTCAAATTGTCGTTTTTATCCTGTTTTCAATGATTTAATGGCACCATATTGCTTTTAAAGTTGGCTAACTTTAAAAAAGGTACGCCAGCCTGGTAATCGTACCTGCAGATTGGCTAACCAGACTGGAAGGACCTTCTCGGGGAGTTTGCTCCAGGTCCAGGAATGGGCCTTTTAGGCTACCCGTAGGCCTACCTTTAGTAAAGCCTTAGGCCCTATCCCAGTGTAGGCCTAGAGTAAATTGGGGAAATATCGTGCACCTGGGTTAGATCACGCATTTTTGTATCTATGACATCATACAGAGGGAAAAGTATCAGGAAAAATGTAAAAATAATTTCTAACAGCAATATATGCACAGAATACGAGCATGGAAAAAAAACTTTTTAGTCATTTCTTCTGCATTTTATGGGGTACTGAATTGGTTAGGACACAATCTAACTGTTTTCTCTCTATTTCTTGTAATATTTCTATTAATTTCCATTATTTTTGATGAAATAAAAATCATCATCAAACTCAAGGTAGAAGTTATAGAGGAAAAAGATGTTTGCATATGTGACGTCACAGAGAAGGACAAAGCACAGAAAAAAAAGTAAAAGTATGTTTTGAGACTAAAATTGGACTATTACCAACAGAAGAAGAAAAAATTGGCTTCTGACATATTTTGTGGCCTATATGGGCCATGGTAGCACTATTGCACAATATTAGCCTGTGGTACAAAATTTCGACAAACACTTTTTCATATTCGATTTTTTTTGAAAGATAAAAAAGTCCTTATTAAATTTAATAATCGTTTTTGCAATAAAGATATTGAAGCTCCTATGATATAACACTATGCACACATGGAATATGGGTTCAGTTGCTAGTAGAAATTGTTGCATTAGGGAGTGCTCATTTTTTAACAACAGGGGGGGGATGGTGGATTTTTTTGGGGGGGGGGTAAGCAATTTAGCCACCTCTTGGGGGGGGGGGGTCAAAAAAATTCAACCTGTTTTGAGGGGAAAAGCCCGCATGTGGATTTTAGGGCTGGCATGTGTCAGGTGTCAGGTGTCATGTGATGGGTCTTCTAACTGAATAGGGCTACAAAGGGGCGCGAACGCGCATGATTTTCGGCCTGCCGGGGGGGACATGAAATGTTGGAAAAAGCTGACAAAATAGCTGTCAATACTATACACATCAATCTAGGCTATTACAATTAAAGGGGAAGATGGGGTAATACGGGCCATGGGGTAATAAGGGACACTCTCATTTCAGACTGATATTTCTTACTGAAAGGTAACACTAGGAACTCAGTTTTGGTTTTATAATAAAAGGTAGACATCAGATCATATATATTGCAACATTTATTATGTTGTTGGAGGAATTATTATTTGAATTATACGCGGAAAATAAAATTGAATGCCTGGAATATTGAGGGCTGACATCTTGATTAGTAAAGCATAATTAGACACATCATTATTTATGTAAGCCCCTAGTTTGAGCAAAATGGTAATATTTTTTCTGGTTTCAGGAGCTAAGGATAAAACACACCATAGCTTATAAAATTATATATGGTTTGGTTATTTTCTGTGAAGTGTCTAGGAATTGACACCACTAATTGTGTGGTGTCCCGTATTACCCCAACCTCATTTTTCGGTGGGGTAATATGGGTCAAAGGCAATCCCTATGGCAATTTGTATATATTTTTTCTACAAAAATGTTAAACTACTAATCTTATTTAAAACTTCCACATGAAAGAGTCAGACAATAATTGACTAAGTCTATGTTCTGACTCCCCACACTTGGGGTCCCCATTTGGGGTTTCATAGGTTAAGTAGTCCTTAAGTAGTTATTAATTATCTCTATAGTTTTTTTAATACCAAAAGGAGTATTCTTTTATACTTTTTCCTTAGCACTAAGTATTCATCTCATCCTACGGCATCGTCCATTTTGGACTTAGGCCACTTTTTCTCATATTTTTCTTCATACAACAGGGCTTGGCCCTCACCCCTACACTCAGTGAGATTCGTGTTTTTTGTTGTTTGTTCTGTCACGTCTTTTTGTCCTTGTTATGTGTTCACCATCCATTGTCCCGCAAAAAATGGGACCTTCATATTCCAAAGGGTTCCCCCCTTATGGGAGGCCTGCACATACAGTGTTGCCTCTATGGCACAGCTAGGTTCAAAATTCTACAATATCAATAACCCTACTTCTCCATCTTCTCACTTCTTCTCGTCCCTTCCATCACTCCAATTCCAACTGGAGTCTCCCGAGTTGCTTTATATAGACATGTTTTTAAGTTTTTGGCATAGCCTATAGACGGCGTTGTATGCCTGCCTAACTCAAGGTTGGGTTTCAAAATGTATCAATCAATCAATCAATGAAAAAGTGCCTTTGCAGAAACTACTTTTTTTCAAGATATCTAAATAAACTTAGTTCTTTGTGAGATTTTTTTCATGTATCAAATTTGCATGTGGTCATACTTTGAGTGGCGGCCATTTTCCAGGGAATTTACAAGAAATTTCAGGGTAGATTTGAACATCAAGGACAATTCATAATTTTTGCTGTTTCTAGTGTGCATCTCAACATAAATGGTCACAAAATAGCTTGTTTTAAAGCTATAGAGGAGCCCCATCTAATAGGTAGGGTTTGGGGTATATCATGACATCCTGGTTACCATGGAAACGATGTAAAGACTCAATTTTTGCCAAATTTTGCTAATTATTTAATATTTTGACAAATTCTCTTGACAAGAATAGGCAAATAGCACTCATTGAGGTAAAAAAGTATCTTTATGATGTTTTGGGACAGTTTAAGTCATCATATATTTTGTTAAGGTACCTCAAAGGCTTCTCATTCAAAGAATTCCACCCATGCATGAAAGATATTTGGCCATTTTCACTAACGATTCCTATTCCGTTCCATCTTACCCCACAATGGCGACCCGTGGGGTAATAGCCTATGGGTCACAAAATCTTTGAAATTATTTTTCTTCATCACAGTTAGGCCTAGGTATAAAAGAGGAATGCTTAAAAAGTAGGTAAAAAAATATTTTGCTCATGGTCACCAGAAAGGCAGAAATTGCATGAAAACCCTTAGGTGTCCCGTATTCCCCCATCTTCCCCTATTTAATCTATTTAGCCTTATTTTTAGTGTTAGATGCGCGATATTGCCCCTACCCTACATTCTTACAAATTTTTTGGATAAAATTTCCACTCTAGCCTGAGCAAGCTATGAGTTTTAAACCTACTGCGGATCAATTCAAAAATTACAATCACCATCCATCAGTTTCCTTCACTCGTTATAGATGGCTCCCCATAAGATGCAGATATTTCTTACGCATCTGGCGTCTCATACGAATCGGGGATTCCCTCTTGTCTGTGACGTCATCACAAGGGGCATCCCCAGCAGACTGCATGGCGGCGATTTGAAAGGAAGGTGTGGTAAGAGGTAAGTCGTTTTTGGTTATGTTGTCCTTTTATTGTGATCTTAGTAAGTAAGTCGGTGGGAGTATGGTAGATGACATCATAAAGAAGGTCGAGATATGTAGGACAAGAGATACATTGGCCCCTTATTGACATAATCAACATATAGGCTAAACCCAAGAGTCTAGAATAACCTAATAATAAAAGGCTAATTCCAAAACAGCTAGCGATTAGCCTACATCCTGACCCGGGCCAGGTTGTAGTAAACCTAACCCTCACATCCGGCACCTGGGCCTATTTGCGATGTTTGTCAACAGGAGCATGTGCGTGGATCTGTCAACATTTTCTATTCTTTATAAAAGGCTTCACACTTTTATATAAATGTATGGTCCTCATCAGATGGTATTACTTTCTTCATATATAAATCAAAATAGGCCAGATGTATTGTAGAAGAGTCCATAGTAAATCTGACAGCCAGGTCTATTTGTAAACAACATTTGAAATCTCAACTGCCATGTCCGAAAATTAAGTCCCTGTTTAACCAAATTTAGCCATTATCATGACAGATTCTTATGGAATGATGTTTAACTAGATGTATTTCATAAGAATGATTCACAATCTTCTCAGGATTATTGTAGATTTGGCCATTCAATGGACTGGGATTACTTTCTGTGTGATATGTGTGTCAAAGGGAAGTGAAAGAGCGCCCACGGATACCCCTATGTGAACGGTCCTAGGCCACAGTGACGGCTACATTATAGTCCGGCGCTGTGACCCAGTTTGTAGCGATTAAAGGCCAATTCTATGATCGGCCATTAGCACAAGAATGTATACATTTCCTGAAAGCTATATGTATGAATAAACGTATAAAAAAAGAATTAGGTCTAAAGGTGGGCTATTAAGGAAATGATTGACATTTGAAATACTTAACTTTTATTTATTTTCTGTCAAAATCAGCCCTGTCAGGGGGTTAACAAATAATTTTAGAAAAATTCAAAAAGGGTATAGATGAACACTATAGGACAGGACAAGTGTGATAAATGAGTTTTTATTGGATTGTGATATAATTTTGATACTGTAGGAAGGGCGATGTGAAGGGCTGCCTATGAGAGCAGAACAGAGAATTTATAGGAATCAGAAAAATGTTAAAATTACTGCACAAATATTTACAACCACTCAGAATGAAGCCCTCACATTATCTCCTTAAATGCCAGGTAGATCTAACATTCTAGCTTCAGAATTTTTTGTACAGGAGTGTATTATGTAAAGGGTATCTTGCTTTCAATCAAAAACAGAGGTTCAGACAATCAAAAAGCGCAAAAAAGCGCTGGTTCCAATCACTTTTAACCCTTTAGGGCCGACCAAAAAAAAAAGTTTCTGGTGATGGGGCCGAGATATTTTGACAGGAACTTTCCTGGGGCCGAGCCTTTGCTGAATCCCATATAGTTAAGATGACTATAGTCGATGCTCGGCCCCCCATGGCATCGACTATAGTCGATGCTCGGCCCCCCATGGCATCAACTATAGTCGATGCTCGGCCCTAAAGGGTTAAACTAAATGAAATGGGTAATAGACATGTTCTTGCATCACTACAGCTATGCGGAATTCTGAGGAACCAAATAGATTTATTTATATGGCCTTTCAAAGTTATACATATGTTTAAATTACATAAAAATCATGCCTAAGGTGTAGGACCCATGGATTGATGTGGGATTAAGTTTGTATGTTGCTAGGTGTGTTTAGAAACATATTTCCAAGAATCAACCCGATTTGTGAAGAATTGACCAAAATATGCCATTTTTCGTGAGGTACTCTAAATATGTATGTCCCCAAAGAGCAGTATGGCCGTTCCCGTGACTCCCTCTATGAAATGCATTTTGGCCAACTTCTCTTGATCACAGGTCGAAAATATTAATTAACATATTCTTGATTGTCATGCATTTCTACATATATAAGGGTATTGGTTTGATTCTAGAAAATTTATTAGCCCCCCTACAAGCCATCTTAGAAAAACGAGTTTTCAGTGTTGACAGAATAGGAGGAGCGGAAATGAGCGCTGGCCTTGCATCGCTACTAATAGTAGGGTAACACATGAAATTCTTAGCTTGCGAATTTCCAAAATATTTTTACAGTTCTTGAAAGCTGGTAATGTGAATAAGGCAATGCTGTTGAGATTGAATCAATAGGCCCACCAGAAGCAACAATATTCGTAGTTGAAAACCAGAACTTTACCAGATTTTCTGTCAGCTATTTATAGCCATTCTGGTCCTTATCAGTGAATACACATTACTCACAGCTTGCAGTGGGACTGGGCAGTTTTAGACTTTGCTTAACATAACTACTATTTTAATTTGACTGAATCGTGATAGGAATTAACCAATGATACCACTGTAAGCACAACATATTGGGGATTATAGGGCTATATTTCTCATTAATTAGAGTGAGGGTAAGTATTTTTTATCGCGAAAGATAAAGTTTTGTCACTGGCAGTGTTGTCAGCTTGGCTGATTTTCTAATACATTTGGCCATACTACCTGTTACTCTTTTGCTTTGGACTTTTTTGGATTAGTAGATCTATATCAAACCTGATTGCAGATTCTGAAAGTAGACTTTTTTCCGCTCATCCCATATAAGTTACAAAAAGTTAGACAAATAAGGAATTGGGAAAAAAATTACTCATATTTAAAACTCTTCAAAATTAGCTGCAACCTGCACATGAATTCCATCGTTTCTACCTTTATGGTAAACTATGATGTTTTAAGCTTTAGATAGAGCCATCAATAGTAAAAATCGGCCAAGATTTAGTCAAAATATTTAAGTTGCATATTTCACTGGCCCAGGCAAAATGTGTCAGGTCGCGGGCATCACGGGTGTTAGAAATATGGTTGTATCTTTTTTTCTAGGGATTGCACATTAATTCTGATGACATATTCGGAACTGTGACAATTTTTACATCTAGTACCTTCCTTGTGAATTATTTGGCAGCTTTTTTGATACCGAAATCGCTAGGTATATACACCCAACTTTAGCACTGTGACAGATTCGGCCTCTCGTAGATGCGCGGCCCCGTGATATCCCTACTAATAGAGAAGATATTTCCTGATTGACAGCAATATCCCTATGGCATGTATAAGGGGAGCTACAGTTAAAAGGTGCCAGTAGAGTGGTAGCAGTGGAGTAGTGGTGCACTGCAGTGCAAGGCTGAAGTGACAGGTCCATTATGATAACTTTTATTCTTTAGAAATTCATATAAAATAATCTACCAAAGATAGGTACATAATTCTTGTGGTTCTGACCTCTATTTGATCCTCTTATCATAATGTGTACCGTATGATGGATTCAGACAATTTTCTAAAAATCCGTTTTCCTGCCTACCTGTGCTGTAGTGTAGGCTGAGTAGTAGTAGGTAGGACAACGCTATTTTAAAAAATGATCAGAATTTATCATATGATATCTGAAAATGAGGGGGGGATCAAGTGAAATCCAGATACATGTATGTAACTATTATTGATCTACTGTTGATACTTTGTTTTCATGCACCATGCACCTGTCAGTATTTACCTCCAGTAGAGTGTCCTATATTATATTAGTCAAGCACCACAAATGATATATGAATAGTTGACCAATAAGAAAAGATTTTAACCAGCCAAATGCAAGAAACAGAATGATGATATCTTTAAAAATTAATGCTAGAGAGCCCCTCAAAGTTGGGAGAGTTCTAGCAGTCTCTTGAGTATCTAGCCAGGGAAGAGCCTGGGACCAATCCAAGGAGTAACACAGCGTTGGGCCCAGGTGGTTTTAGGGTATAGAAATTGCCTTCAAAAGTGATGAATCTTTGTTGTACATGATTAAAGTAGTTATTGTTGTCATACAATATAAAATATAACATCTACCTATTCCATGCAATCAGTAGAGTCCATTTAAACCATATCTGAAAATATTATTGAGCAAGATCAAGCCCTCTCTGAGCTTTCTGTATAGCTAGCACCAGTAATTGTCCTGGGAATGTGGTTCCAATTCACGTGCAGACACAGCAGTTGCATTAAATGTACCAATTAAATTCTCATTATCTATAGTCTGGAAAACTACAAACTAACATGATACATGAGGACACATTCATCCTCTTTCTCCTGATATGCCATGCATTATTGTAACATGTTCTTTGGCTGAGAAATCAAGGAATCCATTTGAGCTGTTTAGCACTGTGACAGATACAGACCCGGGAATGGGACCGGTGCTTGCCCTCCCTAGTAGTAGGGTAGTAGGGGTAGAAAGCATGGGCCTTTGGCTTTGGGCTAACCAGGTCACTCTGCCCATCTGGCAGGGTAGCTATTTTGATGGAAGTATTCACTCCACAGTCTAATGCTTGCAGCCACATGTCCCCCAATGTATTTCCACCTGTTCACCATCAACAAGACATTCCTAATACACAAATAGATCTGTAATCCTGGCTTTGTTAGATGTCAACTCTACTCCTCTTAGGGCCCCAGACGGGAATAATCGACAAGGCGACAAGAGCCTGTTTTAACCCTTATAGACAAGGGACAAGGGAGTGCTGGGGTCGGCAACAAGGGACAAGCCTACTTCTTTAAAGGGACAAAGGACAAGCCCCATTTCTTAGGATCGACAATGGACATTGCCAGTTCTTAGGATCGACAAGAGACACAGCTACCCCCCTGTCTGGGGCCCTCCTTTGGGCACTCCTCCCACCACTTCTCCCTGCTGCTGAAATCAAAATGTGTAGCATACACTAACATTGACATGTTTTACAGCAGTATATGTTTGTTGAACATGTGGAATACCTTTTGGATAATAGGATTGACCATTTTGAGGGACTGACAGTGAGTACATTGATGAGAACAACACCCTGTTTATTCCCACTATAGGATCCCTATGTAGCTGCTGTGTGGCGCAGTAGCTCCAGTTGTGTCAGACTGTCAGGGGCGGATCCAAGAATTTGGGAAAGGTGGGAGTGTTATAACTTATATACCAGTAGGCATACCCATCGTCAAGTGACATTCAGCATTTCTTAAATCAACAGGAGACATTGGGTACCACCAATCTTTAAGCATAGCCAGAGGATATTGAATAGGCTATAGATCTAGACCTGCATTGCTTTACATTGCAGTTTAGGGAGTGGTCTTGACTTATTGGGGGTAGGCCTATTTGCATGGGACCCCCACTCCCCCCCCCTCCCGCCTCAGGTAAGGTAGTGTAACTATTTTCCAGTCACTGAAGCCGTGAAGGATCGAACAGTAACAGTATGTTCACACATAACATAGCCTAATAAAGTACTGTAATAGCCACACCCTTCCTATTCAGTGCTCAGCTCCCATGGCGATGTACATCAAGCCGCCTGTTGGCAGGCTGTCACTCTCTACTATAGAGTCTTGTGCGAAGGCCAGGCTGCAGTTCCTACTGAAGGTGGCGCGATGCCACGGTAACAGCGCTGACATGCAGGATGTTGTCATGGACGCCGAGTCAGTCAAAATGGCAGACTGTCTGACCGAAGGATCAGCTAAAGATGTGGTCTCCCATTTCCTATTGAGGTAATGAAATGAACTTAAACATACAAATTGATCTTGTATTTTAGTAATAGACAATTTTTTGTCAGTTATTTATGGGCTTATTGAACAAAAATATACAAGTGGGATTGAGTTTAAGTGGTAGGGAGTATAAAGTTTTAGAAATAAGAAATTCCACTTTTTACTAAATGATCTGCATTTACAGTCACCTCAAAGTAAATTTCAAGTTTTGCTTCCCCCAAAACCTTTAAAATTGTCCAATTGACAGGCAGTCAGAAATGGTTTGTTGCGAAAGGCTCATACAATAGTACACCGAGCAAATTTCTTGCCAATTTGGACAAGCTTAAAATGTTTAGTCTCTAAATGTACATTTTCAGGTTAGCATGCAGTGCTGATCCAATATTAACATCCTTCTTCATGAATGCCGAGAGCACCTTCTTCCGGTACCGGGTGTCACGCATGACCGAATCTGAGCTTCGTACTCTGGTAGTGACACCACTGCGTACTCTGGGAGAACTACTGGTCTACCACCAAGGCCCCCTTCCCCCTGCCATGGCTCAGGTGGCTGAGATGCTGGGCTACATGACCTATACCTATGACCTGGACACAATTGTGCACTACTTTGTGGAGGGAAGGAAGGATAAATTCCTTGTATTGCAATTTGAACATGTGCTGAGTCTGATAGCTAGAAGGACGGTGAAGGTACTACGTGGAAAGGCGATTGTCCCTTGTACGCGTCTCTGTGATGTGCTGTACGTGATCTTCTGTAAAGTACTTGAGCATGGAATGGGCCTCGCTAAGGATCAATATCCATCTGTGATAGAGGATAGCAGATCCTTTCGTCTCTTTAGGCAGTTAAAGGTATGTCTATGTGATATGTAGAAAAATAATAACCATTTGACATGAAGGGCAATGGGGTACATGAAATTCATAACTAAGTTATTTTGTGAGTGGAACCATATAATACCAGTATGATGCTACCTTTTAACTGTAATATCACTATCCCAGGTTGTCTGCAATAAAGATACATAGTTCAAATGGCTTTTACATTGCAGGCTATATTCTACGGCCGGTATCACACGCTGCATGCAGCTCCATCTATGTTTGGGACAGTGGGCGCTGATGATGTCAACTCTATCACTGAGTGCCTTCCACTCTGTATGTCCAATCTGCATAGAGTACTGCGCCAACGACATCGCCTTAAACATGCAGACAGAGTAAGTTAGAGACTAATAAATTTGATACAACGTACTATTCAAAGATGTTGAAAACAGCTTGACTTTGGGGGGGGGGGAGGGCAAACCACAACCAAATAAATTTCAGAAAAATGCAGAATATGAAATTCAAGAGATATCACAAGCAAAGAGCTACAAACCTTAGGTCTAGAGGCATGCCCCAAAATGCATTTAGAAATCATTTGATGTATTTTAAGGTCAATATGTTGGTTAATGACCAAGTTAACTATATCTATAGTAGTATAGAAGTTTCCAAGCTCTAGTAACTCAGAGTTTAAGTATGGGCTGCTCAAACAGCAAGTCGCACCCCACTTAATATTTTTGAAATGATCATAAAAATGAATGAAAACAGCCTTTTGGGGCATTTTATATGTGTCGTTGCTTGATTGAAGATTTTGGTCACAAGCCAGAATGGCTTGTACCCTAGCAGGTAGGTTAAGTAGGGTAGTTCACTTAATAATAACAATCTTTTTCATTGAACACAGATCCAGTACACACTTTACCTGAAGGAGCTTGGTATGCCAGTGCATGAAGCTCTCCAGTTCTGGAGACTGGAATATTCTCAGGAAGTCACTTGCTTGAAAGGAGATCATGACCAGAGCTGGTATAGTAACTCACGGCGCTACACATACAACATTAGGCACCTGTATGGGCTTGAAGGGGCACACACCAATTACCGCGGCCACTCCTGTGCTGCATTGCAGGTTAGTCCTAGTTTTTTTTGCATTAAAGGTCAGTTAAATGTCAGTTAAAAAATGATTGTCATATTTTTCAGTTAATTTCTAGATTTTGAAAAAATGTAAGTTAAAAAAATATTTTGAGCAACATTTTCCTAATCATACGAGACACGACAGAATGTCTTGAGTTCGCTGATGTGCAATATGTAGGTTATACCTGCAAAATTGCGTTAATAAAATTGTCAGTTGAAAGAAGTATTTGTCAGTGAGAAGCCAGTTTAATATCAGTTAAAACTGTGACTGATAAATAGTGGGAACCCTGTTATAAATTTTCAGTCTTAATACTTGTAATCTTTCTTAGTGTGATGACTTATTGCTATTTAGTCTTTGTACAAAGATAGATCTTTATCCTTTTGGTCTTCAATTTATGTTTACCACCAAAAGCATACCTGGACAAAGATGCCCTCTTGCAGATCATTTACTTTAGTCTGATGAACTTGTTTCAGGGCCGGTGTCTTGGGTCGCTTGAGGCAGGAGGCTGTCCCTTCTCCAATTGTGATAGCGCCGGGCTACAAAATCTTCTTGCTGATGCTGAACTTCCAGTTGAGGAACAAGGCACCATAATTGACCTTGCCTCCCAACATTTGCCTCAACATGCTTGCCAAGCATACCTTGGATACAAGGCTACAACTGCCCTCAGTTTACCTGAGTGTCTTGGTTGTGGTGAGGGTATCTGCACCAATACTGGTTTCACCAATCCACATGTGTTGAAGAGAAAGCTGAAGGAAGATTGTAACTGTGGTGACTCTTCTCCTAACAAACCTCTCAAGATGGCAAAAATAGATGGCAACAGGTTATTCATACAAAAGGAGGAACAAGAGATCAAGGCTGAGTGTAACATGCTCACTGATGTAAATGCTATGGTCGGTTTTCATGGGGAATATAGGTCCCGTGAACTTGTAGCAGAAAGCATGAATGTATTACCGGCCAAGCAATGTACCAATAGTGATTATTGTGGGACTGATTATAAGTGTGCACTGTTGCAACAGGAAGTCAGGTCATTGTGCACCTGTATCAACACTACCTTGGGCCCTGATAGTACCAAGCCTTTCAGCCACTCAGGAAGACAAATGGAGACCAAGGTTATCCCTTCAGTAGACTACAAACCAGAAATGGATGTCATCAGTTGTGCCACAACGATCAAACCTGACCCTGATGCATCAGCAAATTCTACTCTAGATGATCAGGGTTCTGCCTGTTTGGAATCTCTGCCTGTTCAGCAAATGGTCAATTCTGGACAAATGCATGGATATGCTAACTCATGCAGACAGTGTGAGGGAGGTACAACTATGCAGCCTGTGCAACAAATAAACAGACAGAGTAAACTTGGTATCATATCATCATATTCTACACCAACAGCAAGCTCAAACCAGCCCATGCAAATCCTTGCAGCAAGTGATCAGAAAATGACAGGTTGCATTCAGACCAGTTTGACATCCACCAAGCCTCTCCCCACACAACTGTCAGCCTGCTCATCCTCTGATAATTCATCAACAAGCCAACAGGTGTCTCAGTCTCCAGCTGATGGTGCCAAGAGTAGCTCTGGTCAATGTGTGAGATGCTCCATGAAGCAGAGAGTGTCAGAAGTGAGGTTCCTGAAACCTGTAGATTACTCCCTGAGTTATCAGAAGCTAATAAAAGGACTTAGGGAGTGAATTTTATTGGACGATGACTTACAAAAACCTTTACTTGCCATAGGTCTAATGGTGGTATTTGACGTTTAGTGACATTTGGTCTGAAGTGAATTAGACAGGAGGTTTTATCTGATTGTGAATCATTAGAAAGATCTGAATTTTAGAAGGCCTTTTTAATAGTCTGACATCTGCTGGCTCTCCAAGCATTTTATGTGTTAAGCAATATGTAGAATATTCCTTATGTCATTGGAAGGTTCTTAACGGATACATAAAAGGGGCTTTTATCTGATGATTCATGAAACTTGCCAAATATTATTATGTTTTGTAAATACTCAAGTTTCGTTAATACTCAAGTGTATTTCCCTGCTAAAAGGTTCTTGGTACTCTCCTCCAAACCATTGTTAAAATATTTGTTATTACTAGTCAAGATTATTTGTTTATGCAATTTATGCACCTGTTATTTCATGATGGTATTTGTTTGTAAAGTATACCGTAAATCCATACTGACATTTAATTAGTCATGCTCCCCCCCCCCCCGAGCACAAAAGTATCAATAAATGGAATTTAATCCTTGTTGTGTATGGCAAGCTAAAATCAAGTTTCTAAAAATGATTTGTACAAAAAATTGACTGCTGTATTTGCCTGAAAATTTATTTCAACACATTATTTTAATACTGTTTAATCAAATTAGATCCTTCTTCTGAAAATTAGGCAAATATGGAATGGGAACACTTATAAGGGAGGCGCCACAAATAAGTGTTAAAATGCAATTGGGTATTTTATTTACAGCAAATTGTTTTTAAGTTCGAATTTTTAGATTCAATTTCCACTGAAATGAATTTCCACAAACAGTAAATATGACACAAGGGACTTGCTTTATATGAGTCGGTTTTACAGTAAAAGATGTGAAAGAATATAGGTGAAATAATATTGTCCAATATTCATGTAAAAGTACACCACTACAAGGTTTTCTTGTTTATATGTTCTACACTAGATGGCGTCCTTGTTATAAGTTGTCCCTCACCACCTGATTTGAGGTAAAATACAATAGATGGTAATAATTTTAACTGTACCCGTACTGGTATTTCTGCAGATGTACTATAAACTTTTTTTAGGCTAGGGTCTGATGAAGGCTACTGCTGTCGAAACTGTTATAACAATATAGCCCCTCAAACTCACAAAAGTGTAGCTACCAGAGAAATAAAAACAGGAACATCATCTCACGTAGTTTGTTCGGTTTGTGGTTTTAAATCCATCTTCATATAGATATTGTAAGTTGACCTCCCTCAAATTCATTTCTTTATTAATCATAAAGCTATTTGAAAAATTGAAATTAATTGAGTAAAACGTTAGAGGTATTTAAAATGTTGTACGCCTGCTATTGTAAAACACAGGATATGTATATTTTGATATGGACTTTTTCATGTATTCATTACATCATGTCTATGATGGTTGTCGTTATCCTCAATACTTTGAATTGATGGAAAGGGTCAGTACATAATGCATATACTCATTTAGAAGGTCTTCAGTCACAATAAAAGACAGATATTATTGACAAATTAGTTTATTGCATTTTTTTTCTTATTTGTTTTTTTGTATATGATACACTGTTCATTGGTCCCCTATAAATGGCTAAACCCAGTATCCAGCATACCTTCAATGGGTATCGAAGTGATACATAGGCACAATGGTATTCAATAATGTCACATGTTAGAAATCATGTTTTCAAGGTAGGATCCGACTGACAAAAATCAGTGTTCGTGAAGATAGGTTGGCCCATCATCATAAAATCTGCCAACGCCACCCGCTTATTTGAGTTTTATTATGGTCAGTGAAATGACTAACGCGTGTGAAAAACTTCACGACCATGGAGAATTCCACATCATCAGATATGTCAATATCAAGTATATTATGTAGCATATATGGTCATTATTTCCCATAATCTATGATCTGTATATTCTTTTGATATCTATAATCTTCCATAACATATCTTCAACAAATAGAAAATTGGTATAAAGCTAAATATATATGCCTAAATAGGTAGAAACCTGATTTCTGGATCATAAACGTATGTGCAATCAGGGGAGGACTGTTATATATACAATCATGTAGTTATTGACAGTTTTTAATGTGTATATACTCGGTGGGACATAGTTGTGTAGTATAATGACCCTGCTGCTTTGAGCGTTTTGTAAAGTACAATACAGTACCGTAAATTCTGGCGTATAAGCCACAACTTATACGCACGTCAGACTCAGCTTTAATTTTATACCAAACTCGCCCATAATTTTAGGGTGTGACTTTTACAAGAGCTTTTGCTGGTACTGGTGTAGTAGAGTACCTAGTAGTAATTTTCAGAACTCCTGTGCGGCTTATAGAATTGTTTCAAAGTCTAGGTGCGCCTTATACGTTAGTTAAGTATTAACGGTATGTATAGTTTTCACTGCTACGGTAAATTCCTGCATATAACCTCACATATATCCTGCAACTAGACTGAAAAAATCCTATAACCTGCACCTGGGGTCTGATTATAATATTCTAGTACTGTAGTATACTTCCAAAAAAATCTTGTAAAACCTGAATGTCCAAACTATTCCTGTGACCTGCGGCGGGGTTTGGTTCGTGTATAACCCGCAGTTATAAGTGAAAAATTATGGTAGTTAACAATGTGGTATTAACATGGATTAAAATGTCCCACATATACACTACACTTACAGGAACTTTACAAAGAGTATTGGCATATACACTTTCTAAAGGCGAGCCATATCTGTTTGTTATTCTGCTAACGTAACAAACAGGAATGGACTTCTTGGCTGTTTAGTAGAGTTGGACATACAAAGTCTACCAACCGGCTGAGTAAAAATCCAATTGATAGTCTGATCAGGTTAGGCTAAGTCAGGGACAAGATTGGCCATGTGGCAAGCCTTTACAATGACTGAAGAATATCCTCTCGCTGTAGAATTGAATACATTTTCACTTCAACCAGAAGCCATCAAAGCATCAATTTTACTTTTACTCAGTTGGATGAATGGTAGTTTGAAGTGTCCAACTGCATCGTCCAACCTCTGACATTAGGTTAGGTTTGCTTAAATTGGTATATTTGTATTTGCTATGTTTACATTATTGAAGTTATGGACAAGGATTTAGGGAAGTATGCATGTCATATTCTAACTTCAAAAACAGTACATAAAGGTTCTAGGGAAGTGTGCATGTTATACTCCAACTTCAAAAACAGTGAATAAAAGTCCCTAAAATCGTCTTATTGAGCACTAGTAATAAACTTTTCTTTTTTTGCTGGGTGAAAACAATATTTAGCTGTACATTTGTTGAAAATTGTAGCTGTATTGACATAAGGCATTATGCTACAGAATCCCATGGTTTCCCTTAGTGATTACTCTGCATATTGTATTCAGTCATAACAGCAAAATATAATGAACAAATGTACTACTTCACATTCATTGAAATTGAAATAAGCCTCAACTGATTGTTATGTAGGTCCACTGTAAAATGGTAAGGGTATAAAATGATGATGTCCTCCATACATCAGGTATTAATATACAACTGTATGGAATATATGTACAAAAAATATAGCTATATATATAAATCTTCACTGTTATTTATATATACATTGTTTGTTCCACAAAAGAACCTAGATACATTTGTAGACACAAATCATTAACAATGGAGTCCTCAAACATTGTTACAACACACAGATGTTGACAAACTCTGTGTCAACAAACACAAAGTGTTCTAACACACTGCTATTTAACACAATGTGAAAAACACACCTATCACAAAAAACACCTTGTCAACAATAAAACCACAGTCTCCATTCTGATATACTTCAATATTGCACTAAATGTATTTCTGCCTCATACAAAACAGAATAACTTATATGATATGTGAACTTAACAATGTAGACCTTATATCGGTGGTGGCATTAAAGAAAATAGAACATAAAATCTTACCATTTTCACATATTCTTCGCAGAACCACAAGCTTATACCCCGATTGCGTTGACCATTATTAATGGCCTCATATGTTGTATTGAATAACCCTCTAATAAACATACACACATGAACCAAGTGTATCTCATATCTATATATGGTGGAGCTTTCCAAGTTTGGATAAAGAATTCACACAAAACGTTGATTGTGTCTACTGCTACCATCTCCATTGCGTTAATGCCCTACATTGGAAAATTGTACGTCTAATGTGTTTCCAGATTTACGATTTGAGAATTGATATGATTTCCATATTGATTTTTTACCCTAAGATACCTGGAACTGTATTTTCCTATATATATAGTATGACTTATGACTTATACACAAAACCATGTTTACACTTGTCTCACAGTTATGTAGTAACCTTCTTATTCCGATGTGTATGGCAATGTTTAGCCTTTAAGGAATTTGGCTTATATACATACATACTGCCATCCATGTTGTGATATTGAACTCAATGATATCTTTTTGTGCAAAGAACCAACTATTGTAATGTGGAAATCTATGTGATATAGTATGTATTGTGGTGCTGTTATGCAGGTTATCTGTTTTCAAGTAGATCAAGTGAATAATACATTTTAGTAGCATGCTTCCAATGGCAGGTGATACTGTGAAGTATGGGACCATTCAATAAGTATGTGCTGCAAAAATTAGCCCCAATCACCTACCAGACTCTCCATGAAGGTTTTAGGTGGTATCTTCTCTCCTTTCAACTTATAAAGGCACAATATAGGCACATATAACAGCATTACACTGTTGCTCCAAATCCTTCTTATGTCCCCTACCCCCCCCCCCTCCCTGCATTTATACTTTCTGGTTACTCCTGCTTAGCACATATCTCAACTATAGATAAGTTTTGGTATTCATCACAAATGGCTGACTGCGTCTTCGTCATTGACCATACCGCTCTGCACGGCGGGCAGGTCAGAGTAACTAAAGCTGCTGTCCATAGATGAGACGGATGAAGCACTGTACGGGGTACCAGGATCACTCTCAGCCAGGCTATCACATTGGTACGAAGAGTCATCAAGCGCCATATTGGCACTGCCACCTGAGCTGTTGAGGCTCAAGGCACTACGCCGAATATCCACACCCAGCGTCTCCGCATAGTCACTCAGCTGCGGCAGACTGGACGTCTTAGGCGGGCTTTTCGGATGAACCCCGAGGTGCGCCATTGGAGATGTAGTCGCACAGTCAGTACTAGTGGTGTTATCCTGCGCCTCGGTGGAGGATTCACCGGGTTCAGCACCACTAATGTGCAACTTGAAGAGGCTGAGTTCTAGTTCCTCAGAGAGGTTACAGGGTGGTGGGTTGAGTTTATCCGGGGCAGATGCATGGCGGCCTGACCGCCGCAGAGACCGGTTCGGTGGAGGCAAACTGTAGTCTGGTGTTGAGCATGCCAGGCGTTGGCGGGCAGCACGTCTATATTGCGGGGACCTTTCACCATTAGACAGCTCGCGGATTGGCGATATTTCGCTATATGGGCTGAGACTGGTGCTACTACCCCCAGATGCTTCTTGTGCTTGCCGCAGAGAGGCATTAAGGGCGGCATGCACAGAGACACTAGCTGCCAGGGAATGTGGACGGTGCTTGCGGTTAGGCAAACTAGATCGGTCAAAGTCAAATCTTGGTGTCCAGTTTGGCGAAGGGCTGAGTGAACGCGTGGAGGAATATGGTGACAAATCAGGGCTGAATGGTGACCGGGGCAGTCCTGCATATGGAGTGCTGTTTCTGGGAGTTGGACAGCGGTCCAGTTCTGGGAGTAGGCTAAGGCGGTCATCAAAGGCACTGTTGGAGCTTGCAGAGCTTGCTCGACTCGAGCGACAGCTGTCAAAACGACTCAGGCCTGCAAGGAATTTTTGTTATGAATTACTAGATTGATCAAATGGTTAGGCCACTCAAAAAGAAAAGAGTTGTTTCTCATCACCAGCCAGTGAAAAATATGACGAGGGCATTTTTTATTAATTTTTTTTATATTTTTTTTATTCATGGCATTTTGGGAAATTTGGATTTTCGTGATAAATTTTCACATTTTAGTAATTCAGAGTTTATTGATCAGCAAAAGTTATCATATGCAACTTATTCCTAGCTGACTGCATTACTGAGATAATACGCCTTAGTTTGATACCATATTTGCCTACATTTCTCCAATATTAACATGTTTTTCATGAAAAATGTAAAGCAAAAAGTTGGTGATCCCGTGACGAGACTTAGCCGCCCTATAGAATATCAGGATGAAACATGCAAGACCTGATATCTTACCTGACATCACCCTCATTTCCTGGTGTTCCAACGAACGCATCTCAAATATCTTCTCCGCAAGTACTCTCTGGTGGGATGAAAGAAAATACAAATTAACGCTTGAAGTTTAAGTGACTTACTTTGAGTTGAAGATCTAATGTAGTGGGTGGGATGGAACTTCAAGCTGAATTGTCTTATTTTGAATTGCTAATTCTATTGGGTGGGAGGGGATGGGACTTTTGAAGCTGAAATAACTTACTTAGAATTCAAGTTAGTAATGTGTGGGAGAGGGGGTGGTATATCTGAAGCTGAAATGTCTTATTTAGAGAGAGGGGATAGACCTTGGTGCGAGATAAGACATACACATACCCACTAAGGCAAGAAAAGAGATGAGATAGAACTTTTGAAGCTTACAGGTAATTGTTTTACTTTAAATGGTAGATTGTAACGGGTGGGAAAGGGGATGGTTCATTTGAGGCTTAAGTGTCCTACTTTCAATTGGAGGTAGTAATGGGTGGGAGAGGGGATAGAACTTTTGAAGCTGAAAATTAATGTTTTACCTTTAGTTTGAGATAACGATGATGGAGCTCGACCTTCCGGCAGCAGTCCTCATACAACACCACCATCCTGTCACAAAAAGACATGAGATGTCATTTCAGATATCAATATAGAACAAAGTGTCTAGGTATGAATTAGATCAAGTATCTAGCTCAAGTGCTAACATAAGTGTAGTAAACTTGCTTTCATCCTAATTATATATGAGATGAAAGAACAAGGTCGACAACAGTTCGAATACAGTGTACAGGTTGCAATATATAGCCTTTGTTACGGAACCTCATCAGAAAAGCTAATCACTTCGGAGCTCCTTGGAGTCCCAACCCAATGTCAAGTACGTTGGCAGTATCATTCATTGCCTTAGTATGAGTGGTATGGTGGTTAGCCTAACACTAGTTAGCTGGCGGGTCCTCCCGGACGCCGGCATTTATAGGCAACCAACCTGCACGCGCACATGCAGACCAGAAGCCTACAGCAACCTCTGTCCATACCCCAAGACCGGGACAGGTGCCACCACCTGCCGTCAGTCTGAAGGATTCGGACAGAGTTGGCAGCACAATGTCCAACAGAACAATCTAATATAGTAACTGTAAAACCGGCCCCTACATTAGATTAACACTGTAATATTAGTATATGATTACAACATATGAACCGCACAATCTGGTTCCACTAGTTTCCCCCAGATCATGTGGACTCAACTTAGATGAAGATCAGTTAAAGACTGACAAATGATCATATTTGCATACATTTTGGCCTACTGGGGACAGTAAATATAACATACATTTGGTCATTCTCTCAAAATAACTGCAGAAACTGGGTGACCTACCGCATGTCGTTTTTACAGTTCTTGATGAATTCAGTCAGCGCTTGGTGGTCCGAGTCCTCCATGTCGGACCCATTGATAGATAGGATCACATCGCCTGTACAGAAAATGATGTAGTGCAACAATTTTATAATGTTACCCCAAAAATGTATAATAAAAGAAAGTGAGCAAAAACCTAATATTTGGATATACTGTTTGTAGCCTAAATTGAAGAAGATGCATATCCTATATTGTCACACTTTCTTGACACATGGTGTGTATTATCTTAAGTGAGCAGAGATGCAACACCCTGGTAGGAAGTGTTAAGATTATGGTTAATACTCTATAAAATCTGATTCCAGCAAAAAAAAAAGTAGAAATTCCTGTAAAATAGAAAAAATGAGTATTAGAAGATTGAAATTATCACAGAAATTATCCTATTATTAACTAAATTCAACTTACCAGGCCGCATGCCCGACAAGTAGGCCGGGCTGTTGTGAGCGACATAGTCGATGTATGTGAGCAACTCGATCTCGTCCTCCTCCTTGTGGTGGATGCCATAACTCTGAAAGTTATATACAAATGCTGTAGACACACACCAGTTAAATGCATTATACATACTCATATCGGGTATCTTGATATACAGAATAATATACAGCCCTGGTATTGCGATGGGGCGCTCTTAAATTTAGACTGAACCTTTTCTCAGTAGAGAGGTACTTCTACAAGATCCTATATTGGTGCCTGTGCTTAGATAAACTATGTCATACCTCTGTTTTGTGACGCCCAATGCTACATGTTACGATATTGTGACGCCCTATGCTATATATACAAATGTGCCTTATTGTGAAGTTCTACGTTATATAATACTTGCATAATATTATATTGTGAAGGCCCATTGTAATGGTGAAGCACCATGCTTTGCAATACACGTACCTTAGTGTGAAGTGTCATTTTGTATAATACCTGTACATTGATGCCCCATGCTATATACTACCTTATTGTGAAGCCCCATGTTACATAATACCTCTATAGTGAATCTACATGCTATATACTACCTTATTATGAAGCCCCATGTTATATATTACCTGTATAGTGAAGCCCCATGACTGGCCGTCGTTTCGGTTTAAGATGATGGTCCGGCGGTACTTGTTCTCCTCAGCGTTGGTCTTGGTGACCTTGTCTGCCTCCACCACATCGAGCTCATCTCCCACAGACTGCCGGCATGGGCGGCTTCTCTGTAACATACAGCACAGGAACAGTGTTATAGAGGAACCCAGTGTGGAGAGTATGGATGATAATGAGAGGTACTGCTGAAATGTTAAGACATAATTATTATGTAACAAGTGTCTGGTTAGATTAGATGGAAGATTTCCTAAAAAGCTTGCTCTGACTACGAGATGGTATATCGCACAGTGCAAGCTTTTCCTCAACCCTCTATAGGTTAGTACAGACACATTTTTGATAGATGATACTAGGGGCCACATAATAGGTAAGATTATTACATTGGCATAGGAGAAGAGGAGGGGGCTGAATATGTTTGGTTCCCCAAAAGATTGGTCAATACCATACAATATACTACACATAATTCCCAAACCATATCTCTACCTAGACAGACCAGATCATGCCCTGAGGCAGAAAGGTCTGGGCTCCTTATCTTAATTAAATGGGACTGAAACATCATTTTTCCTTAGGTCTTCAATATAAGCGTGTATAAAAGCCATCATGCATTACAAGGTGATGCTTAAATCTGGTTGGCGTGCCCCCTTTCCCCCTTGGGCCTCTCATACCAATAGAAACAAACAATATGACCAACATATTGAGAACAAGAATGAGGAAATTGCTTTCACTGCTTTTCACTTTCAATATGGTCCAATCTAACACACCCCAACCCCTCCATCGTCCTTGGTGATATTATTACAAAACAGAGGTGTTTGCGCAGTGTGTTTGTTAGAATACCAGGCACAGGGCGGGTAGACTCAACATCAGACTCCACACTGTACAAATTTGACTTGGCCAGGACCAGGGAGCCCCTTCAAATTACCTGAGTGAGATAATATTTATTGACGCCCACATGAAGCTTGTGAAGGTGTGTATTGAGACCAGCATGAAAGGGCAACCTTTGCAACTTTCTCTACTCAATGCAATTTCCTGGTTCACATTATACCCAAATACTACCCCTATACCTGCTTCTACTCAGGACTTGAAAGAAGTTTAAATGTTATGGGCCTGTTTCAATTACATAGAATATATAGCATATATACACAATTTGAATATCAGTATTGTCCAGTGTTGCTAGTGCAAATATGTATACCAGAGTCCCTCTTATTATATTGCTGATGTTACTTACATACATGTACGCCTAAATCACACCCTTCTCTCACTCCCCAATATCATCTTCAGAACCCACAGAGAGTTTCTATTTGCTACATGTACACTTAGCATTGTGAGACCTTTAAGGGTTTGGTGATACAGTAAAGACTGAGCACGTTCTACAAACACATTACAAACAGGACCTGCCAGCACAGTGCTGTTCTCTGCCAGGGCCACTTCATATGTCTTCTCACATTTGTTTGCTGCATCTTTGTCTACACGGATCTCCAAGATGGGTTATGGGTGTAGCTTGTGATAATGATAGGCATATACCAACCCCACTTTGTTTGCCCAAGCATAATGTCAACCCCACTTTATTTGCCCGAGCACCATAGGCATAGGTAACTGTTATTCATATGGATAGAAATGCTATATAGTCCTATATTAAGATTTCACTTCTTTGCTAGTCCTCCCTATTTACTTGACATATTGATTATGTTCCTCACATGGCAGGGACATGCTTATCTCTATAATTGATTATTCTATAAAGTATGGACTTCAAATACACTCTCAAATCACAGGCATGTATCAGCATATCTGATACACATGTGTCTTTGTTGTCCTAAACTCTGCACAGTGATCAAACAAGTCATTGAGACTTGCTTCACTATCAGACTATGTTATAGTATATGCATACAGGTTTCCGTATATTTCAGATTATAGACAGTTTGCCCATGTTATTCTACCTCAGGTATTCTACCAACACCTGTAAGCCATTTCACCAGATGAGGTGCCAGTCTAACACATGTGATTAATGGAACACACAGATAAAAGAAAGGTACACAACCTCATCACTTATTTAAGATCAGAGGAAAATACCCCTTCTCTGCACCATGTGCAGAGCAGGCGGCCAATGTAAACTGGTTCTCAGTGCCACCTTACTCAACTGTAAGGTACAGCTCCTGCAGTGCACAGGAGACCAGAGTTGTGAGTTGGCACATACTGCCACCAGGTGGGGGTGTGGTTGGTGGTGTTACAGTAAATGTTATACCTCATTAGATTTACACCAACAATGTTGGGCACCCACATGTTTACAATTTTAAGGTATCGACTGTTTGTTACCACCTTACAAAGTGTAAACAATCATGTTTTATGTATATGTTTATGTCAATACGTCCCCTTTACAGATAGGGACGTCTTCGTAAATAAGTTCTATTTTAAGAATTATATCTATAATTTATATTGATTGTATGGTATTTAGAGTCACTAGCCAAACATGTGCGTCTAATTGCAAATGTTTCTCAAACTATTATAACTTTTTGATACATGTACAATACATGTATAGGGGTGAGCCAACATTAAAATCTATATGTAGTTGTCCATCCCGTGTATTATTAGGGATACTTTCCAAATAAAAGTTTAAATATGGTATGGTGTACTATAATAGATTCATAATAGGCAAAGGAACATACTGCCGTGATAGTCCATAACTTGTTGGTTGAGTATACAAAGCAAAGCATTTGCAGAACAGTTGTTAAGTAGTTAGTAGTTACTGACCTGAACCTTATTTACAAAGTAGTGGGACAATAGCAGTAGACTGTGCTGTAAAAATATCATAGTCCACAGTTCTCAAATCCTGGTGTAATAGGGAGAAACCACTGGGTTATATCCGTGTAGGTGATCCAACCTGTCAAAAGGTGATGTCCTCAGCTGGGTTCAATTATGTCAAAGTTCCTGGAGTGATTCCTATCCTGTAGTATGCACTACTCTTTAAGATATAACTTGATATCTGGATGTAGCAGTGAAGGTAATTGGATCTGTACACAGAAAAGTAAAGGTGTGAACTGTGTCTCCCATGTTAAAATATAGAGTCAACCTGCTAATGACTGCTTATATGCAGGGTCAGCTTGAGTTGATTCTGAGAGTACAGAGTCAATTTCAGTTGACACTGATCATACAGAGTCAACTCAAGTTGACCCTTCATATAAGTAGAGTCATTGGCAGTCCGACTCTCTATTTTAACAGAGCCTCGTGGGAGACAAAGCTGACACCTTTACTTTTCTGTGTGTATGTGTCAATGTAAAGACATCTCTCTGCTCCAATTTTGCAATTTCCAACTGTCCAAAGGCAAAGCTTATCTCCGACTTCAGTGTACTCTTTTCCACTCTGGGATTCCACTACGATTGAGTGTTGGTTTCAGAAATGAACTTATACATAATACTACATGTGTATATAATTGCACTATCATGTATAGTTATAACGCTTGTCTGAAAACTCCAAGACATGTGTAATGCCCAACTTGCATGCTCTGTAGTAGATCCAATAATGCCACCACTTCTGCAGTAACCAGACAAATGTCCACCCTACTCGTTAATCCTTTAGGAACCACATGGCGCCTTAATGTACCAAACCCTTTGTTGGCATGATGCATGCATGCAGATCTGGCGACTTCACCCTTTAACCGTTAAAGGGTTAAGACATCTCAGGTATCCCCAGGTGTACCTCCAGCAGGTACTTGCTATTATCCCTAACCCTATGGACCTCCTGCAGATAGTCAGGGATTAGTACAGGATCAGCATCCCCTTAAATCCCCCCAATCTCTAATCGCTAAAGTCCTGTGGTGAGAATTCTGGCATGAGTAAATGTGAAAAGTAAAAGGGGATCCTGTATCGGTGACAGACTACCTGACAGGTGTGTGTATGTGCACATGGCCGTCCTAGACCCCCTGAAAATGACCCTTGGTATGATTCTTAACTATAAGGAATGTGTTACAAGACTCTACCTGCATGCGCCCCACCCTCAGACCAAATTTTCTTTGCTGTGCCCCTACACCATCCCTTCTGGATCCGCCCCATATGCCGTTTTTTGTCGGCTCTGCACCAAAACCCTTTTCTTTTTCTTTCTCACTCTCTATAGGGTAGGTCGCAACCCCTCGAACTGCCTTTGTGCGTCGACCTAACTCACACATATAGTACAGTAAGTTTAACGAGCCCAACTAGCAGGCCTGCTGCCCTATACAGCTCCTAATACCTGGGATTAATGTGAAATCCCGCAGCTTAGCTAGTGATAATCCTAAGCCAATGTGAAAGTCTAATACTCTCCTGGCGCATTAAGGCACTGACTATGGGGGAAGGGTTGGCTGATCTAGAAGGTGGGAGGTGGGAGGCTTTCATGGGTTGGATGGGTTGGATCCCTCCATGTCCTGAGTTTTGTTATTTAACAAGAAAGCCAGGCATGAGGGGTAGGCCTATATTAGTATAAAGCCTAACTTTCTAAGGCCTCCACTGTATCAACTGAAACTGACGGTAGTCATTACTGATTAGTATAAAATAGTTCCTGGTGTTTTACTTTAAGTAGCCCACAGCAGGTAGTGATGCAGCATTGGCCAACAGCAAACTAACTTTCTTTGTGTGTATGTGTGTGTGTGCACAGGGAGGGGGGGTATGCATAATGGCATATGGAGTAGCTATACGATAAGAGTTGGTTATAGCCTGCAGATAAACCATGAAAGTCACATAGATATAATAATGGGCGTATAGCCTATCTTACAGAAACATTTGAGTAAGAATCTGGCATTGGAAGTAACGGGTTCCTCTGTAACTGTCTATGACAATAACCCTTAAAGAATGGTATGTCGCTAAAAGATTACATTTGTCGTCATGATGCACCAATGCAGCCCCAGCGAGTAACTCACCGGTGCTACAGTGGTGCATCATGCCGACCCTTTGGCGAGTCACTCGCCAGGGCTACATTCCTGCATCATGACGACCAAGGGCATGATGCATTAAGGCATCACGTCGTCCTTAAAGGGTTCACCTCCTCCGGCTGTAGGACTAACATACGTCAAGTGACTGCACGGTGACGGACCCCGTGACAGACTGGACACGGTGATAAGCTGAAACCTAATCTGATACACTCCTCCAGGCGTTAACTCCAATCCAATACACCAGGCACCGCTTTGACACACATCCAATCACAAAGCCAACCCTTAACCCTTTATGGGCCGCGTGCTGTTTTATGGTGATAATCTGCTATGCCCTTTGTCGCCATGGTACAAGAATGTCATGACTGCAGCTCTGACAAGTCTACTTGAATGCATCACGGATGCATCATGGTGACCTTCCGGGAGTGTATCAACCCCATAGATCTATTTATGATGCATGCTGGAGCGCATCAATGACCATTGAATAAAGCACTGGTGAATTACAGCCTAGGGCTGCATTCATGCATCATGATACCTTAAATAAAGATATGTTGCCTTATAACGGTTAGCATGACGACGCCCCATGACACCGGACCCACTCTGCCCCACATCTACCCCTGGTGCCATCTGGTGAGGGCATCAGGAACTAACCCAGGTTGTATCGGGTATCATGCCACCACTTTGCACCACTTTTACAGGCGCCATCAAAGCCGACATTGAATATGTTCACAGAATCTGACCCCAGGGAGGTGTTAAACTTATAGTGCATTCCTGGTTATATCCACCGACAGGAGTAGGCCCCTACTGTATCCAGCTGATGGTGATCACTCCCTAATTTGCATTGGATAATGTACTGGACATGGTTTGATGCCTCAACCAATTATGTGCCTCTACATGGGTATCCACAATATTGGCCGTGTCGCCATGTCGAATTTAAGCAAAAGGGCCGTGTCACTGTGTCGAATTTTATATACATAAGAACTCATAGGAAACTTGCTGTGGGTCGAATTTAAGTTTCAATTTAGCTGTGTCCGTCGAATTTAATATTTTAAAAGGGCCGTGTCGCCCGTGTCGTTTTTTAAAAGGGCCTTGTCGCTGTGTCGCCCGTGTCGAATTTTACCCATGTAGAGGCACAATTACCCAAGGGCCAGTTGCTATGGTTATAGGCATGTGATCAACACCTGCCACTACATAGCGGGCGTCTATGCCCATGTATAGATGGCGTCTATGATCATGTACACCTTTAAGCCTTCCTGGTTTCGAAGTCTCGGTGATCATGTGCACCTTTATGACTTGCTGATTTCGATGGTCATGTGCACCTTTACGACTTGCTGATTTCGATGGTCATGTGCACCTTTAAGACAATAGGCACGTACGCCTTTGAGAGAATATCTGGTGACAAAAGGCATGTACACCTTTAAGAATACCTGGTGACAATAGGCATGTACACCTTTAAGAATACCTGGTGACAATAGGCATGTACGCATTTGAGAGAATATCTGGTGACAATAGGCATGTGCACCTTTCAGAATACCTGGTGACAATAGGCATGTACGCCTTTGAGAGAATATCTGGTGACAATAGGCATGTACACCCTTAAGAATATCTGGTGACCACAGCCATGTACATCCTAGAAGAATTATATCTGATCAAAGTGACAATAGCCATGTGCACCTTCAAGAATATCTGGTTACAATAGCCATGTGCATATTTTGATACTTGCTGGTTTCAAATGCCGTGTGCACCTTTTAGAATTACAGATGCCCATGGTCATGTGCACATCCTTGTTTGATTAAACTTTTATTTGGCCGCTCAATAAGTTGTATAGGAAAAAAAAAACTTTCATTGTTTAAGCTACACATATTGTTTACAAGGAAAGTGATATGTATACCTTTTTTTTGCTGACACAGATGTTAAAGGCGCACTGAACCCACGACGTCATTTGCGTACACAACTCGGCAGGGTTAGGTCCTGGGTTGAGTGCGCCTTTAACACAACTGTACCCATCCACCTCCCTCCTGGTTACTGTGTTGCCATGTGTATGTGTGTGGGTGCTGCCTGTGGTTGTGGTCTGGCAGACAGTGGTGGAGGTACATACCTGGTGGTGGGGCAAACCTCTGGTTTACTGGTGGTAACACTAAGTCTCATCTCAGAGCTGTTTATGAGGGTGACTTAAGGTGGTATCTATGGTTTCTTCTTGGGGACATGGAACACTGGCATAAAAGAATCAAGGTCCACCTTTCAAACTTGAATCAACACATATAAGCTATGTCAATATTTTAATAGTGAACAAAGGTTTAATTTTTATACTATTAGGCCTAATTATTTCAACAATGAACGCACATTTCATATCATCTAGTACAGCAAACTTTGGCAGTGTTCGGTGTGTATGAGTGTGATGTTCAACACCACTTCAATGGTGTGAGCCAGTGTTTGTGTTGATACATTACAATTGAGCCTTTCCTTTTGTGATTCATAGGTCTTGAAATTGAATACTACCATCTGATATTAACCCATTCTATCTCATAGTAATTTTTAGTTTTTGTTATCGATGACAGCGGCAGTGCAAGCCAAGTCCAAGTAATCCGAGGCTCAGTAGCGATGTGAGGGCAGGATCTCCCAAAACAGAGCTCATGCCTGAATGGGTAGAGGGTGGGAGCTGTTCACGTCTACTCACGTTCCTAAACTCACTCCAAGCAGTTTTATTGTTTATAAAACCAATGCAAACCAAGGAGCCGTGTCAGCTAGACTGTGCTTGAAGGGTGTGCCAGATCGTGTTACAATCTCCAAGTCAGACACCTTGTCCTGATAGGAGCCTATAATATTGGGTGGGTTTTGCTGGTTCTGGACCTCCTTCATGGACCTCCATCACGGACCTCCATGACAGACCTCCATCGTGGATCACCATCACAGACCTCCATCATGAACCTCCATCATAAACCTCCATCACAGACCTCCATTATGGACCTCCATCACAGACCTCCATCATGGACCTCCATCACAGACCTCCATCATGGACCTCCATCACAGACCTCCATCATGGACCTCCATCACAGACCTCCATCATGGACCTCCATCACAGACCTCCATCATTGACCTCCATCACAGACCTCCATCATGGACCTCCATCATGAACCTCCATCATAAACCTCCATCACAGACCTCCATTATGGACCTCCATCACAGACCTCCATCATTGACCTCCATCACAGACCTCCATCATGGACCTCCATCACAGACCTCCATCACAGACCTCCATCATGGACCTCCATCACAGACCTCCATCACAGACCTCCATCATTGACCTCCATCACGGAGCTCCATCACGGAGCTCCATCATGGAGCCATCATGGATCACCTTCACCATCATGACTCGCTACCAAGTCAACCCACCCCATTCCACCTTTTCTTATAATCACAATGCAGTTTACATGGACCTAGGCCTTCAGGCAAAATGCATGAACGTGTGTTGCTCGTCATCGGCTTCATCAGTACTTAATCCTTATGTATATATGGTGTTGCCACTTTCTGGGTGAAACTTATATATTATCTAGAACTGTATCGGCGTCTTATAATCGCTGCCTTCTTCAAAAGTTGATTTTAAAGGTATATTGGGCTATTTTTGGGGCCCTAATTATCTTTCGGGAGGAGAGGTACCTGATTTCCAGGCTAACCCATCTAAACTAAAAAGTAATTTAGTACTTGCATTATCAGTAGATTTTCTGTATGTTATTTCTTAAGTAGCACAAAACGCAATCATTCGCGGCAACCCAGGAGGAAAAACGACTTGTGCCCCTCGTTAAAAACGTCATGATAACGGTCAACTATCAACAGTCTTCCTACTAGATTGTACTTACAGCAAAATCCAAGTCTAAGTTTGACTTATCATAATGTACTTATAACTTGACCAGGGAGACGGCAAGGTATAACTAATATGCATTAATCAATGCAAGTTCTAACACTAATAATACACATAGACTACTTTGGACAATTTTTTTCTCCTTTCCTTGTTGTGAGATTTCTTTCTTTTTTGGTTGGAATACTGTGAAGAGATGCTTAACTGGTGATTAGGTGGAGCCTGCGAAAGGCCAATGATCTACCCATGAATAGCACATTTAAATTAAACTGCGCTGGGGTAGCATTTTATTGCACATGCCCTGGCATCCTTAGCCATGGGTTTTATATAGAAACAAGTAAAAAGAAGCTCTGTGAGGATGGGTCAGGTCCCGGTCGACTAGGTTTACTGTTGGGCAAAATGAGAGAAGTGAGAGGGTCCTGCGGCATACCGCTGGGTTTGTTTGCACATTCACTGCTGCGGGCCTAGACTTTGCAGGGTTAAAAGGCCTACATATTGTTAGTCTCAATTTTAGAAGCATAGTTAATGAGAAAAACATGATACAGGCCACACAATATATTGAAAATTCTAATATTGACTGTTTTGTGGTAACTGAAAGTTGGTTAAAAATAGATATGCCAGATACACAAGTGGAAATCCCCAACTATAATTTGATGCGTCTAGACAGAGACCTAACAATCCCGGGAGCAAAAACTAAAGGAGGAGGCCTACTGATTTACACGGCACTCAATGTCAAAGTAACCACTTTTCCTCAGCATAATAAAAGTACACTTGACACAGAACTTTTATATTTTCAGATAAACAAGGGCAATTATAAAACCCTTAATATTATAAGTGTATATAGGCCACCAAATGGAAATGTCCCAGCTTTCATAAAAGTGCTCAGAGAAATGATTCTCATGGTATCCAAAAAGGATGAGGCAGAATTATTTGTCATTGGCGATTTAAATATTGATGTCTCAAAACATTCACCGGATAGGGAGAAACTTTTGGGTATGATTAGTCAATTGGGCCTAGATCAACTGATTAAAAGCCACACATATGTCAACCCACGAGGTAGAGACTCAACTTTAGATTTAATACTTACAAATTCCAGTCAAATCACCAATTCAGGAGTTTCACATATTAATATTTCGGACCATCACCCTATATTTGTCACTAGAGAATACATCCATGTCAAACCGACCCCTATCACATTTACCGGTAGAAGCTACAAACATTATATTAAAGACAA
This sequence comes from Harmothoe impar, assembly GCA_947462335.1. Taxonomy (NCBI): domain Eukaryota; kingdom Metazoa; phylum Annelida; class Polychaeta; order Phyllodocida; family Polynoidae; genus Harmothoe; species Harmothoe impar. Next base: position 37,199,797 of record OX381719.1, read on the forward strand.
TTATATCACAGGTTTAAAGAATATAAATTGGAACCCCTTTTGGGACACTGATGACCCCACAGATGCCTGGGAATTACTAGTGGAAAAAATCAAATTTCTCTTGGATTTTACGTGCCCAGTAAAAACATTTACATGTAAGCAAGCCAAAAAACCATGGGTAAGCAAAGAGCTCCTATATCTATATAGATTAAAAGATGAAGCCATGCGTAAGTACAGGAGAACCAAAAGTGAAGACGACAAAAGGATTTCCAACTACTTTAAAAACTTTGCTAAAAATGAGGGCAGGAAGGCAAAAAATAGATGGCATAGGCAAAAACAGGCACTGCATGTAGATGATCCCAAAAAATATTGGAGGGCCATTAATGATTTAGTTAACCCAAAACCACAGAATCCCATATATAATCTAGTCGAGCAAAATACTCATACACCCATCCAATCACAAGATACGGCCAATTATATTAACACTTATTTTGCAACAATAGGTAGTAATTTAGCTAAAAATATGACCATTCCATTTGCAAACCCTGGTCCCAGTGTAGTAAGCCGCTTCAGTTTTGCTGAATGTGATATTGCATTTTTAAAGAAGATGATAAACAAAATTGATATATCAAAATCCTCTGGAGTGCATGACATAAACTCAGAAGTCCTCAAACACACGTTCCAGACATTACCATACCACTTGTTACATATAGTGAATCTGGTAATGAGCAAGAACTCTTTCCCAGATGCATGGAAGCAAGCAATAGTTTCTCCCCTTCCAAAAGGGGGGGACAAGACTGATGTAAACAACTTGAGACCAATTTCTATACTACCCTTACCTGCAAAATTGATGGAAAAAGTCCTTCATAAACAACTTCTAACATATCTCCTAGAAGAAACTTTATTAAGCGAAAATCAAGATGGATTTAGGCCCGGTCGCTCAACAATTGACAGTATTGAAAAATTAACTAATAATATATACTCTGGACTAAATGAAAAACTTTGTACAACAGCCATCTTTCTGGACTTTAGAAAAGCATTTGACACTTTAAACCACAAAATACTACTCACAAAATTGACAAATTTGGGCCTTGAAGTACCAGCCACATCCTTAATAGAAAATTACTTAACCAACAGGGGACAAAAAACAAAAGCGAATGGCATACTTTCTGAGAACCATCTTATTGACTGTGGCGTCCCCCAAGGTTCAGTTTTAGGCCCACTACTCTTTTTGACCTATATTAATGATATGAGCACAGTGCTAACGGACCTAAATTGTCAGCATTATGCTGACGACACGGTTGTTTACATCAGTCACCTACCCCAAACTGTTGTATCACGTAAAATAAACAATGATTTAAAACATATTGAACATTGGTGTGAAATGAATAAATTATATCTAAACAGTAAGAAAACTAAATATATCTGCTTCACAACCAAAGCCCTTAAGAAGGACTGGGTCAGGCCCCGCCTCAGGATTGGGGGAGATGTAATTACCTCAGCACCATCGTATAAGTATCTGGGGTTAATACTAGACCCTATGCTAGACTTTGCGCACCATGTTGGTACCCTAAAGAAGAATGCTAGGTTCAAAATGAAACTGTTCAGTAGGATCAAATACAATTTGACTGAACCATCAGCTGTTAAAGTTGTCAAAACTATGCTAGTCCCTACTGTGGATTACTGTGATGTCTTTTATATCTCAGCAAACAAACACCACTTGAAGGGCATCCAAAGTTTGATTAACAGAGCATTGAGAGTGGCTTATAGAAGGACAGGCATCACTAGCAGGACAGCTTTGCATAGAAAGGCCAAATTAAATAGCCTCAAGGATAGGAGAGAGATGCACCTGCATCGACTGGCTTTTATAAAGTCATTAGATGCAGACTGTCTGGATAATAGACCTTTAAGAACTAGGCTTCATGATAATCGTCTTTTAAAGCAAGTTAGAGCCAAGGACCCTGCCTACCGTAAAAGTCTTAAGTATAGAATTGCAAACGTTTGGAATCGTCTAGACAATGAAGTACGTGCGTTGGATACTCATAGTGGTTTTGCTGCATGGACCCAAAAGCACTTCTCTAACAGATTAGCAAGATATAACCATTTGACCTGGACCTAGACCCATTTACCTCACCCATGACCTGAAACCCAATTGACCACTGGGTTTCCATCTATGGGACACCAACATCGTCCCACTTTACATCTTATATTTTTTATATTTTTATATTTTGTATATTCTAAATTTCATAATATTTTATTATATCTTTGTTTGTTCAGTAATTTACCATGATAACTGGATTATTACATAGTTCTACAGGACACAACATCCGTCCTTTGGGATATGGGTACAACACCTGGCCCATAAGACCATAAACGGCTAACATCAACAGCCTTGTGTGTGGACACACATATCAAAGGTTCATGGCCTTTGATGTGTATCCAATACACAAAACATTATGTGCTATCTTCACACCAATGCTACACATACTAACATCTTTTCTACCTATCTTTCTAAGTGTCTTAAACACACTGATGTTCGCGACTTATGTACAAGTGAAATCTATATGCCATAGACTGGAAACAGAATAATTACAGGCAAACAAACATGCCTATATGTCTTCAGTATAAATAAAAGAATTTACATACATACATACATACGTATAATACTCACTACATATCCTTGGCGTTCCTGGGGCTTAACCAAAATGTAAAACAGAAAATCATGCGTTATGAAATGCGTATGCAGTTTCCAATAAAAAGGGTAATAATCTAAAATAAAGAATATTAGCTTTATTCTGTTCAGCAACACCAGAATATCTTCATGTATCTGAAGTATTTATAAAATATAAGCCGTAACATCTGAAATGATCATAACTATTTTGCGGCACGCAGAAGGTGTATCAGATGTGGGAAATATTGTTTTTACTTCTGAGACATCACTATATGAAATTTAATGTGTAGCTAAATCTACACATTAAACTGAAAACTCCCAATGATAACCCTAGCCATCCCATGCTAGTTCTATCGAACCATTACCATTATCAGATTGACTGTAGAGTAGTCACATTTTCCAAAGGCTACCTATGAATGCAATGCAGATGCACATGACATGGTGGGAACTTGATGAACGTGTGACCTCCTGGGTTTGAACCTGATGTATGTAAGGCTCCAACCCTAATAACCCAGATACATACAATAGGCCTCCCTCCACAAGCACAACTTCATGTAGGTTTAAGTATACAACTTCGGTACAGAGGGTATATGCTTTTCATTATATAATTGTATCTGTTCCCAATTGGTTGTAATGATATCACTGTAGAATAGGCAGTAAGGCCACTTCTTTTTGATAGCTTGGATTTGATCTGACTTTTAGTGGCTGATGCTATGGTTATGCAGTATGTGGACTAAACGAACCAATAGTTCAACTGCTCTGGTAATTATATGGTGGGGTTAGATTCTCATAGATTTGATCCCCATCACTTCCATCCATAATCTGACCGTGGCAGTTAAACTGGCTGTAAATCTAAGCAGGCAATGCAGCTTTAAACCCAAATACCAGCACCATGTCATATAGCAGTGATATATACATTGCCCACCCCACCCACTGTCTGGCTATCCCTGTCTCACATTACACCCACACTGACACACTGACTGCCACCTAATTTACATTACTGTATGCCTCTGTCAATCACTGGCCACAACTGACTTTTTTTTTACGGAAAACTGATCTCCCTCAGCACTTAAAGAACAATTAATAAATGAGTTGAGCTCCAGTTTGGTAATTTCTTTATTGACACGAAAAAAATTACCAAAATTAAACTCAACTAATTTATTGATTGGTTTTATACTCATAGTATAGTAAATAATATGTCCAGTGCCGTCTCCGAAATACAAAAGGCTGGTTCCTGCAGTGAGTCAGATTGGTTTATACTTTGTATATTTGGATACATCTCATCGACCTCTCGGAGGTTTAGAGAATAAAAATCATTGTCATTGGATTTTTACCTTGTGCCTGTTTTCCCTTTGTCTTGTCTTCATTGTCTTGGGCCTCGACATATATTTCAGTGCCCGTCTCCCGCTGTATCGGCATTGTTTATTTTGCCATCTATCTCTTTATGGTTTCCTCAAACGTATTTCCTGATGTATTTTTTATATCTTCTCTGCCCTGTTTCAGATAAAGTTTCCAACCACATCACCTCTTCAAGCACATACTGCTTTGCTATTACCTTCAATAACAACCCCTCCTCGAGCAAACAGAGTGATTGGCACTGGCAGCAGCTCACTAGAACAATGGGTCCCCCACAGTGGGGGAAAGTGTCCTGCCTATACTTACGGTAATTCTTCTCTTTCAGTTGCAGAAGAAAAACAAACAGCATGTATCTTTAACCCTGTCAGGGTAGCATGCCTGTGAGAGGTTGCTTGTCATTTCTCGTCATGATGCGGTAATGCAACATCAAGAACGGCGCTATGCTGATGCCTCATGCCGACCCTTCAGGAGTGTATCAATCGTGTATGGTCGGCATGATGCTTTCATGGATCATACCACCATAAATGCACTGCATTATACTGCCCTTAAAGGGTTATAGACAACTAGAAGCAGCTGTAATATATCATCAATCACCAGGTGACAACTGAATGCCTGCACCTTTTTAATCCCTTTCCGTGTACGGCACCCAGGGGGACCACCAGCCGAGGGACAGAGACGTGTATATATTAGTACTGTCGCTGTGGAGCACCAATTCACGATGACAAAGGGCCAATCTAACTGATCGTTCTTCTCAGGTAACCAAGCGCTTTATATAAAAACATGGCACCTTTTCCCTTTCTATGTTTTCAAGGGTTTGATTAATCTAAAGCAGGACAGTGCTTCAATACATGATGCCAAACCCCTGGGGTTGATACACTCCCAGAGTAGCATCACGGTGAGTAACTCGCCATGCAGCGCTGCATTAGTGCATCATGACGACAAATGAGCATGAACTGCTTCAAAGTCTTTGCGAGATTTGCGATTTTAAACAGAAATGCTCTCCCAGCATAGTGCACAATGTATCTCATTTAATCAGGGCAATAGTATGGGGATCTGCTTGAGCTGGTGGGTGAAGAGTGTTGTAGAGAAGCAGACGACATTTGGTGTAGCAGCAGCAGAGCACACATTACATCACGTGTTGTGTGGAATGTGGTGGTTATGTCTTGGTGTGGCCGGACTTGGTCTAACTGTCGTCTGCCTACTTGTGGTGATGCTAAGTTTATTGCCGGGAGGGATACATGACTAGAGCTGCATACGAGTACACCATCAAGTTTTGCACATCCCATGGGTATAGATCATGATTATTCCTCCAATCGTCTGTCCCAATAAACTCCCAATGCAACCCAACTACACACTTACATGTTGCTTAATATGATTATGGATGAATGGAATGGCTCCTAAATATTCATTATTAGGGCCCGCATTTAGTATAGGCAGGGGTGACGGAAGCAACTTGACATGGGGGGGGGGGGGGCGCAGCTGAATTAAACAAAGTTCAGATGGGTGCGCGATTCCGAGTGTTAGAAGCGATTAGTGGGGGTCTGGGGGCATGGCCCCCAAGGAGAATTTTGAAAGTGTTAACTATATTTGGTGCATTTTAGGGTAAATTTGTGGGTATTTCTTTATAGAACTATAGAAAAATGAATATAATTCATTAGCATTTCCAAAATTCTCTTTTTTTTTGGGGGGGGGGGGGGCAAAGGATACTTTGGCCCTCCCATGTCTAGGATTGGGGGGGGGGGGTGTCCCCCTGCCCCCCCCCCTTCCGACACCCCTGGGCTAGAATCTATTACGGCCCGTTGTAGTGGAATATCCCTTCAGCCTTGGTGACCCATTCCAAGAATGGTGGCGAGTCCATGTCTGCCTCTTCTCCCAGTGAGGAGGTGATATAGAGGCATCTCAGCAGCACGATGCCTAGGAGGCTAGTTGGTTTATATCACAAATACCACCTTTTTTGTGCACCCGGAATGACAACAAGAGGAGCACGACCACACACATGCCTTAGTGTACCGATGGACTGGGCCTGTGGAGATATAGCTCCCAGGAGGAGTGGTCCCCACACTTTATGCCTCCTTGCTCAAACTCACATAAGGTTTGCACATGTATGTTACCTATAGATTAGATTGGGTTACATTAAATTTGAGGTACTTTATGGAATGCCATTTTGATACATAATGTTTCACAAGATTCTTTGTATTTGCATGGAATTTTGAGGGAATCCGGACACTTTTCTAAATGTTAGATAGCGCCTTCAATATTGCCCATAGGATAGAGATCATCATTGTATTGCTGGACACTGTAGGCTGACCTGAAACACTTCCCTCATTCTTGGGCCTAAAATACAGAATGACTCCAGTCCATGTCTGGTCCCCCCCCCCCCCCATACAGAACACACAGCAGCTCCTGGAGGACCACTGACTGTGGAGTAGTGTGTGCAGGTGAGGAATGCTTCTGGAACTGATCTCCTGGAATCTGGGTTACAATTCTGGATGTAAATAAAGGACTTTTTTCACAGCGGCAATTCACAATATGTATTATATTCAAGTACAGTGGTATCACCATAGCAGCCATAACCCCTAGGTCTATCCATTCACATTAGACCTTCATAATTATAGTATAATGCAACATAGTGGAACTCCACTATTGTATTTTCATATCCGTCCTGAATACCTATTTTTTCTTTATGGAGGACATGACCATGATGTGGTTTACATACCAGAATACATGCACAATACTTTATCATTATACCATTATTCTTTCATATGATTCAGCAATATTAGACAGTTATTTCTGAATTCCCCGTTCTTGGCTGCAGTCCACCTCCACTCCCTTTGTCAATTTTCCCTTCTTGTCATCCTTTTTATTACCGGTATTTGCTCTGAAAGGCATGTTTGTAGTTGTATTATACTGTATGACTATGATTATCAAGAAGCGAATGGAACTACTCTATCTACATATGATTCTATGCAAACAATATTAAACGTGTACATTTAGATGAGGGGATGCATCATAGGGATAGGAGAAAGTTGTCATGGAGGGGAATTTATATAGTATATGTAAAGGGAATTTAATATAAAAAAAGGAATTGGTAAGGAGATAGATTAGTAAGGCATGCATAGATCTGCATTCTCCTGGAACAAGATACCCTTTCAGTATGCAGGCCTCCCATTCGATCTGTAAAGATTGATTGACATAGGGAGAACAAAGCCGCTAACAGCCCTATATCAGTCAGTAAGGTGTATTTAGAAGTATAGTGCTGTAATGTATCATCCTGAGAAGGCCGCCATCTTGTCCCCCATGAGGACACTCTGGTTACCAGAGAGACCTTCATCTCACTCATATGAGTACACTCTAAAACAGTGTGTTACGTTTACACATATTTTAACACGCTTTTTCGCAGCCACTTTAAACACACGTTTTTTCGCAACACAATACACAACCTTTGCCAAAAGTATGTTGATCTCAAAAGCATGTTGCGCGAATTCATGTGTGTTATTCCTTATGCATGTTAACACAACACACATTTCTTAGAGTGTATCACGATTGGGGCAAGTCTATATGTAACCAGCCATCCCTCTATAGGATGCGTTCACTCTCACTGCCCTGTATCAGTGTGATCCCCTCTGTAATCTGTATTGTCCGCTGGTCACTGTTACCTCACTCCCAGGGGTCAATCCCCGGCCTGGTACACGTACACAAATAACATGTATGTAAGGCAGGTATGTAAAGAAGCCACTACAAATATACATGTACCATGGAGCTGTAGATCCTCCCATCATGTCCATTCACATACAGATGTTCGTTACCTAAACTGCTTGTCCAGCTCTACATACTTCCCCCTCTGGCTGATCTGAGATGATTGTATTATCATAAAAAATTGCCTCTACTATAAGCCTCAATCTTTCTGATACAAATCTTATGGTCAATGAAAACACTTTTTTTTTGGGGGGGGGGGGGGGGGGGGAGGGGGGTTATCATACACAAATTGTCATTATGATTGTTTCCCAGGATAAAAAGAAATCGTCGCCTTTTCCAGTCGCAACTAGCCAAGTGCTATAGTTAGCCTTGCAGTATAGTTGTTTGGGGTATTGCTGTATGTATATGGATGTATTCTAGATGTACACATGGAATGAAGAGTCCCAGCTTTAACATAGGTAAAAGGCAGATGGAAGCTGACCTTGGACATATCCTTGTAGATACCTTCATCTTGTATGACTACCTGGCCCCAAGTCGGCCCCAAGTATACATAATTATAGTGAGGATTTGGCCCTACTGTATACTATTCATATCTTATTATAGAGCCATATTTGATTTCCATCTTTTCCCACCCTCACTATCTGCAACCATCTAGGGATTGCTGTATATAGATTTGTATACAGAGGTCAATGCTGAAGAAGGGTATCCCCAGGTGATATCCGTGGGGGGTTAGCCAGTATAGCAATGGGTACCAACTGCGGTAATGACCCTGAAGAGCTGTCGCTGTGCCCGCATAGAAGCAAGAAAAAAGGGGGCTGTTAATCATATAAAAGTAAAAAAAAGAGTAGGGGCTGTCAATGACTGGAAAGCACAAAACCAGGGGCTGTCACAATTGAAATACAAATGATGAACCCTTAAATGTCATACATGGCTTGAGTAATCTATATAATTCCAAAATAACCTCATGTTCAATGGAAGAGGCCTCTTAAAAGTGGACTATCATCTAATTTCTTAGAAAATAGGGGGCTGTCTTAGAAAATAGGGGGCTGTAAAAATAATAACATTTTCCAGGGGCTGTTAAATGACCAAATAGGGGGGGGGAGGCTGTACTTTCACAGTTGGTACCTAGCATCAAAGAGTGACTACCCCCCCCCCCCGCCGATATCTCTACACCCTATATAGCCCTTGGAGACCCTTTGTGGTCTCACCTAGGGTTTTATAGTAACAGCAGGGATTACCCCTTCCTTTCACCTCATCTCCTGCCTGTCCTGTTTCCTTATGCCAGTAAATGCTTACCCTAAGTAGCAATAGACGCATTGTGTTCTTAAAATACTAGTGGCATAGTTATAGACTAGGTATTTTCTTTTCTCAGGCTGAAAATGCTACAAGGGGTTATAGTCTAGAGGACCTTGAGCTGGATTTAGGTGGAGATGAAGAGTACCCACACAGAGAGAAGAAACAGTGTCAAAAGGGAGTCCAGGTTGCCTCAAGAATGACTCCCCTGTTCAGGGGAGTCCAGGTCGCCAGGACCCAGAACGCTATATGACTCCCCCAAGGTGACTCCCTTAGGTCAGCCAGAGAGTCACCTAGGCTCCCTTAGGGAACCTGGACTCCCCTAGAGAAGGGAGTCATTCTGGAGGCAATCCCTTTCAAATGACACTGTTTCTTTTCTCTGTGCACACACTGCCCATCATGTAAGTAGGCAAAGATGTTGACTTTCTCTACCTTGAGAATTATTTTGAATATACCACTCCCAAACTATAATGCTTTTCAATGGATGGTTGTGTAAATGGTTTTGTAGATGACACAGCGATGTCAGATAAACGAACCCCCTTACCATACCATATTATTACATGTACAATCAAATGCATGATGTATAGATTCGAAGAAAATTACCTGTCTAACATTGAGGTCAATGCATGAATACCTTGGAGCTAAACACGCGTCCCACTCCCACTGCTAAGGGGCTGTATGTGATGTTTATATTAGATACAGGGAAGTTGGAGTGTAACAGGTCGACTCCAGCGCTATGGGGACAGTAGCGGCGGCAGAAATGGGAACTGAGGTAAATGCCTTTACTGGTTCCCATTAGTGTCCTGCTGGTTTAATGTGAAAGAGGCGCTGCATTTCAGGCACCAGTGATGTCCATATAGGGGGACAGAATGGCAGCTTCGGAGGGTGACTGTTAACAGTAAATATATACCTCAAAATAAGAGATAAACGAGAAGATTTCCAATCACCTATATATAATATATAGCACAGTTTGAACCCGTATTAAAACCTCAACCAAATGAAAACTGGATCAGTAGTGGCAATTCCTTGTTAACAACAGCGACTTTGATATTTGCATATACATGTCATGGGTAATGTCATGTCACGGCTATACACGAGGATGTAGATAATTATTCAGAGCAATCATTAATTGGTGATTGCTCAAAAGGAGAATTGGCTTTATGGTACAGTAACATGTCATTATTTCTGATGATCTCACCTAATGAAATCACAAGGCATGTACACAGGTACATTCCCTTACAGCTTAGGACATCCCGAGGTCTGAGGTAAGGTCATCCAGACAAGGCTGTGCTGACCGTGGGAAATACAAAGACGTATATCCCTAATTATATTCTACTCAGGTTCTACACGGGGGGATGTGACGAACATAACAACATATCTGTATAATGTAGGCTGTATTTAGTAAAACCAGTCTGGAGACATCAGCTCAGTCATTGCGAAAACATGCAGGACAGTGGCAATGTCCTTCTAAAATGCCACCGGTCCAGCAGATTCACAGGTGTAGCAGGACCAAACATTTTGGGCTTTTCTGAACTGAAAGAATTCAGTTGGGCTTCTAAAACTGAAATATGTATGTCAACATATTGTGTAAAACTATAATATCCATCCTGATTTGGCCATAAATGATTACAATTAAAATGTATTTTTGATGGACAAAACTCTTCTAAACTTAAAATACAGAAATCATCAGATATGTGGCAATCCGGTCCTCCAAAAATGTAGCCGGTCCTTCAACATTGAAAATTTGCAGGACCAAATGTCCTGTGGGATGAAAAAGTTTTCGCAAAGACTGTTGACACCTTAGGACTCTCCCAAGGGACTAGATCCTGCCAATCACTCTACACAGCCCTAAGTTTCCCCTAAGTTGTACATCAGAGTAATGCCACTTATTTGCCATTATATCGAGGTTTCAGTTGGTCAATGAAGATGTTTTGGCTTTTTTGGCTTTTGGCTTCTACTTCTCTGAAACATCGAACCACAATGAATGTTATCTTGCAGCTTTGAAACAATAACGGAGGGGGAATAGTCGTCCATTGTAGCTTTGCATACAAGTACACTATGCATATATGTGCAATATATGTTAAAGTATATATGATGTAAGTTCCAAAGTATACTATGTTTTCCTTAATATTGCTGGTCACGGTCAGGGTTCATGTCTCTCTCTATATAGTGTCAACACAACTGTTATGTTGTTTGCCCTATGCCCCTCTTACCTCTATCTGTTACCACTAGGTTTTAGTAGCACGTACTCCCGAGTACAGTAGAACGCCCACAAGACATGCAGACTCCCAAATTCACAATTAACCCTTTAAGGGGCGCACACTGTTTTAATGTGCTATGCCCTATATTGTCATGATGCCCCGGGAAATAAGTCACTAGGGCTGCAAGGACGCATTATGCAGACGTCTAGGATTAATACACTACTGAATTGTAAACATGGGGCATATATGCATCATGACGATAGAGGGCCTGACGCATTAAAGCGCTGTGCAACCATTAAGGGGTAAGAGTAAGGTGTTGTTTAAGGTGAGCGGTCCGTGCTCCAGGTGGAGGTGTGATGTAGTGCCGGGATGTAGTGATGTGTTGGGTAATAAAGACATCAGCACACACACACTGAGTAGTTCCTCCAGGGACCTGTAGGTACAGACTTTATGTCAACTCACCCTGATTAGCCACACACCTGGCCATCAATTATGGCGCGCCATTTGTATTATACACACGTTAAATGGGCAAAAACGTTTAATTTCAAGTTCAATCGCAGAATTCAGCGGGTTTGGCCCCCCCCCCGCCCACCCCTGTTCCGACACCCCTGCTATCTTGTAGTAATGTAATGGAACGGTGTATAGGTCTGTCTGTGTGTGAAGGGAGAAGGGATCTAAATAACGGAGAGGCAAGCCGGTGTGTGGGAATAAGTTTAGTGCTCATGTGAAGAATGCAAGACAAGGTAAAACTCTGCCAAAATAATATAGCACCATTATTTTTTTTCCATTCCTATGGTCCACTTGGCACCACATAAGCACCCTCCAACCGTACGTCTCCGTGCACAACCACTTTAAAACAGAGCATGTCCTACATATTTTCCGGTATTTCATTTGTAATTTTGATCAAAAACCATCGAAAACACAAATAGGCAGAGGTCCACGATGACCTGTTTGAATGACAGGTTTCTCCACGAGTGGTACCTTGGATCATATCACACGAGGCAGAGCCGAGTATGATATGATCCAATGTACCACAAGTGGAGAAACTAGGAATTCAGACTGATTAGAGTGGATCTGTGTGTTTATTTCATGTAATTATTGATGAATTATATTTAAAAAAACGACATTTATAAATTGGTTTCATAGCTATTTTAGTGATGTCATCATGGAAAAACACCCCATGGAGAATGAGGCTCCGTTTCTCCACGGGGGTGTGCAGAACGGCCATTCCCAGTGGGCACAAAATTCAGTTCAACGTTGAATCGACATTGAATCATCATTGAATCAACATTGATAACCATTTATCAATGTTGATTCAATGTTCTGTGCCCACTGGGTTATAGAACATTAACATAGTAGCTACATTTCTCTACATGAAATACAAAAGTGTATCCGACAGAAAGAAGCTGTTTTCAGCATATTACCAGAAGCACGCCCCTTTCCCTTGGCCTCAGTACACGTATACTCGGCCCTCCTTTCAACGCTACACAATCTTGGCAACATTTCCTTCTCCGTGTCTGTGTAAATTCACCCTGACCCAGTATAGATAGGACCTGCTGCCTGCCTGGGGTGCCTGGTGGTCCTGAATCATAACCTACGGCGTAGGGTTTATATAATAAATCATACTTACACAAAGCATGTTTTTGTATGTCTTTTGGCGCGTTATTTTATACTAAATCCAGTTCAACCAATTACATTTGATACCCCGTATTGAAAACTGAAATCATATCAACCCCCACGCCCTCCCCCCATCGTTCTTGATGTCAACGTTAAATTAAAGTGATAAAATTAAGTCCACAAATTGATACACGCCTGTTTTGACATGAGAATTGCACAGCACCATACAAATTGATAGATAGCTGTTCGCCTTGCGTGAATAATTGAAAAGTTGAACATGTTCATTTAAGTCAACAAAGACAAACAACTTCAAATTCATGTTGGGGGGAAAGTGGCTGGCCTATTTGTGTGTTTATAACGTGGCACCGTAAGTTTACATTCGTTCACTTGCATGTGTACTATAGATAGAGAATATAATAGAGACCCAGGGACCCAGTGGTATAGCATGGTACTCTCTATATACGTCCCAACACAGAAAGAAGGCTTTGGAGTTCAATTGGGTGTGCCAATATATCTATATGAGAGAGAAAATGCAATGATTTTTGCATTTCTTCTCCACACCATCTGTTCCTTATCATGATCATCATAGTCTCACATAATCGACATAGACTGGTGTAATAGTAGCCCTGTGCGATCATACAAATGGTCGATATGGCCTTCCCCTACTCCAATTTCAATATGTAGACTATACACGTTGGTGTTTGTCAAAGCCCCATCGTCCCTAGCTCTCCGCTTGATGTGTTGAGAACTCTTGTTACCTCAGAGGTTTGAGGACCAACAGCCACACAACCACTCTTCACTCATCTTGTTGTATTACTTCAGGAGGAAGTGGGGCACACAGAAGGAGCTTTTATTGTTCCACACAAGTGTTTCCTACCCAGGGAGGCATTGACTTACTATAATGGTTGAATACTTGAATGAAACTGGTGCCATATGGTCACAAACACCCGTTCAAACAATAAAGCTTTTTCCTCAAATCGGAAAAGCTGATTTGATTCGGATATCTCATATGAAAGAGTCGTGTTCATTCATGTTCGCACACAATATGTTTTCAGTAGATATAAAATGTATAAATTCGATTTTTTAAAGTTTGACCATTACATGATTAGGCTACTACATAACTGTTGTAGCTCCTGTCCCAGAATAATTTTGCTGACGTGTCCATGTGTAAAGTATATGCTACATGTAACATTAGCTAATAGTATCACTTCCCACTCCCGTTTCTGGAAACTACAGCTATATCTGAGACCTTGTAATGCTATATAGGGGATGTAGGATTAGGGATGGGGACTGGGAATGTCTAATCTCTCCAATCATGTCTTACTCGTGGATTCCCCGAGTGAGTACCGGTATCTGTTTCTGACAGTACTTTAGAAATTTAGCAATTTCTCACAAAAATATAACATGGTTTTGGGGCATTAACATGATAAAGATAACCAATGTACATAAAGGGAGTGTCAAATGGCAGTGTTTACTTTTGGGATGTGATAAGAATGTACTTTAAAACCACCATCTCCTGTTCTTTGTTACACTGAGAACACTCTAAGCTGGATCCACTATTTATAGGGGCAGAGTACAAAGGGCATCAGGACAAGGGGGGAGCCCTGCAGGACACCATGACGCCAACGTCTTACTCAGCATGTGTAGAAAATATAGATTGAGTTTTCAAAGGGGAGAAGAGGGAGGAGACAGGGGACAAGGGGGTAAAAGTTGGAGGATGCGATGATAGAGAAGAGGAATGAGAAGAAAGAAAGTGACGAACAGAAAGTTCTATTTAATAAAGAAGGAAGAAGGGAGAACAGCAAAAATTTGAATATGAAATATAAGTTGTAGTGTACAGAGGGGTCAGGATGAAGAAGAAACAAGATGACTACACAAAAAAATAACACATATTTACATATCCCTTCTTTTTTTAAATATCTCACTTCTCTATTACAATACACAGTTGGATAAAGCCACACAATAAAACATATTGTACCCAATTGACTTTTACAAAGTTCTTAGTGTTGGGTAAGAAAATACATAAGTAATACACCACATAGACCAGAACCCCACCCGCCCAACTAACTGCCTGAACCACTACCATTTAGTATAAAGTGGGGATGGAAAATAATATATTAAATCAATGACAACCTGACTGAGGGCCTGTACGTCCAAAGGCTATTCTGCAGACACTGTAATATAACCTTACACTGTAAGAAGTTACTGTATTTAAACAGCACAATGTGCTGTACATTTACAGCACTTTTTGCTGTAGTTGGTATTACAGCACTATTTGCTGTATAATTACAGCATTATGTACTGTAAATTGGCTCTCCGGCAATGTTGCTGTACATTTACAGTACATTGTGCTGTAGATTTCCCCCGCTAGGTGGCAGCAGTAGACCATTTCTGTATTAATTATTCCACCCAACCCTTTCCCGAGCCAAATAAAGCCTCACAAACTCTCAAGACATTGTAGAATAAGAATGAATAAGAGAGACTGAATGCAGTTATCATAAGGTGTATTGATATTTGCATAATTGTGTTGAATAATACAAAAAAACAGCAAAAGTATAGAATAGACACCACATTGGTGGGAATAGTTAAATGCTTAAGTGCCCGGACTGGGGAAAAGCTGGTATCACATACGGTTCAGCTGTATTGAAGCAGGATTAAACCATTACATTGTGTGGTGTGTATTATCCTAGCTGAGATTGAACTATTATGCAGGAAAGTACTCTCCATGCATGCGTATTAATTGATATAAATTGATGAGAACAACAATATGAAACCTACAGTAGAAGTTGCTGTAACTTTACAGCACCCAGTTGCTGTACATGTACAGCAAAATCTACTGGAACAAAAGTTGCCAGCAACTTTTGCTGTAGATGTACAGTAGAAGTTGCTGTAAATTTACATTAGAAGTTGCTGTAAATTTACAGTAGAAGTTGCTGTAAATTTACAGCAAGTCAGTTGCTGTACACCTACAGCAAAATCTACTGGAACAAAAGTTGCCAGCAACTTTTGCTGTAGGTGTACAGTACTTACTTCTTACAGTGTATTGTACCTAAGTGAAACCACTTCTACGAACACCACCGGAAACAGCATAAGGAGCCATGACTGTGTAAACATGTAAATACTTTTTATTGTGGATTATCCAAAGTGCTGTGCTATTTAGCATAAGGTGAAAAGGCTTGCTCAACCAGAGTCAGGGAATATAAACATATCACTGAGAGAAAGAATAATACCACCTATCCATTCAGAGAAGGCCAAGTAAAGAGACTAGCCCAATTCAAATATGGCTGACCGTTTGTTTATGCATAAATCTGCACAAATGAATACGAAATGAGGCCTTGAGCCCCCCCCCCCCCCCCTTGTCATTGACAATGCCCATGGTCCTTCACTGGGGGAAGGACATACTTGGTGTTCCATCTACAGATCTAGCCCCTCGTGGGCATCTCTAGGTCTCCACTCTCACCCTGAGGCTTAGAATCCCCGTGAGGTGTTGTGGTATAGGAAGCCAATGCTCCTCAAGCACAGCCTTAGTCAGTGCGATATGGAAATTGGCATTGCCTGGACATGTATATATTTTAATGACACAGGTTCCCGTTGGAGGCGCCATCAGTAGGTCCCGTTAGGTCTGGTCATACAACCTCAGGGGTCACCTTCGTGGTCAACAGGGACAGAAGCAACTGTCTCATCAACATTCCACAAACTTTTCCCATGGCATCACTCCCATTACATTTACATGTATAACCACAGTGAAAGGATACTCTGAGAAACCCATTCATCAAAGCAAAAACAAAAGGTGTCCCTCTGGTAGTTCAGTCCCAGAAGTAAATCTATTATTCATAACATCATGTCATAAATTATACACAATGGAAATATAAATGGGCATAATAACATGCTGTGTTCACCTAGTTGTGCTAAATGAAAGACTTGGTCTGTTACAATAGGACAATTCTCACCAATAGTCAATGGTTAGCAAACAGCCTTGTCCTTGCCAAGATGACTTCTTCAGAAGTTCTTGAAAAACTGCAATTTAGCTAAAGTTAATTATAGGTAAACCAGTAATTCTCTAGGGGCTCAGCCCCTTGGACCCTATCTGGTTTGGCACCGTGCCATGTGTGTGGGGAGAGGGGGAGGCCATTGAAGGGGTGGCCGGGGTGATGAGGGGGGGGGGAGGTGGTGGATAGATCCAGCAGAGATGCTGCTCTTTTGTGCTAATCACCCCCCACCCCGACTCCTTACCACCACCACACACCACCTGTCATACCTGTGTCCTTTGTCTGGCTACTACAGAGCTGTATCTGATGCCCAAATAAAGGCCGCCATCTTGGAGACGTATAGTTCGTCTGATACTTACAGGCACTGCACCCCGGTGAGGGACCAGATGGGGGGGGGGGGGGTGAGGTTGAAACCAGCCAATACAAATGTGATCACTTTGATTAGCCTAAATGAAATTAAAATGTAATACAGGATATAAATGTACCTGGATCCCAAGCACCATACAATACTTGAGTAACTGAAATTGTATGTAGGAAACAATAACGTTTCATAAGGTAGGGGATCCATACACACAACTGTATTAAGTTGCATGAAAAAAAGAAGTTTACATATATACAAGGGCTTTGAAGTGTGGTTAAAATATATAACATCACAGCGGTGTCGGAAGCAACTTTGGGGTGGCCACAGCCCAACCGACTGAAGTTCAGAGGAGTGTGCGATTGTGAGCATTAAAAGCGTCACACTGAAAAAGTCATAAGGGTTCTAGAGGCATTACCCCCCAAGGAGAATTTTGAAAATCACGACTTGATTTGGTGCATTTTAAGGTAAATTTGAGGCTATTTCTTTTATATCGGCCTAACTATAGAGTAATGAACATGATTCATTAGCATTTCCAAAATGGGGGGGGGGGGGGCAAAAGATACTCTGCACCCCCCCCATTTCTAAGCTTGGGGGCCATGGCCCCCTGGCTCCTCCTATTCCAAAACCCCTGTCACTTATACACATTAGTTCCATTCCTTGCTACCAGTACCAGTCTACCTGTTACATCCCTATGGTCCACCTGTCACATATAGCCTCTACCCAAAACACCTGTCCCTGAGGTAATCCTTTATAGTGCCCTCTTCACGCCGCGTTAGGCTCTGCTCCCCGGCTTGTGCAACTATCTAAATACGGAACACGCCGGTACCCGCCAAAATAACCCCATTGTCGTCTGTTCTTTTAGATCAAGAGCTTCTTGAAGCTGATCTGACATCAGCCAAATATCAGACATAATCTGTTCCATATCCATATATGGTCATAAATCACAGAAAGTGTGCATATGGGAGTTGGGGGTGAATAGGGGGTCTGAGAAAAAAACATTGGAGTACCTCAAAGATATTTATTGTGGATAGTATATAGGTGTTGGTCTACCTGCTCATGAAGTATTATGAGTTAAATATAAAAACCGTTGCTATGGCAATGCTTAGAACCTATACTGCCTGGAAATGATGTCCGGGCGAGTGACATTTGGGATATTTCTCACTATGGGTACCCATAATGACTCTTATATGTATTTGCTCCCCATTTATATATTTGTTCTTGTTAAAGTAGACCCTGAGGATCAGTTTTTGACTGTTTTAATGATTGTACATAGGTATATTCCTTCACACTGGGTAATTCTATTCAGGGGTCTGACTTGAATTTTACTCCAATTTTAGGTCCTGAAATATACATTACTTGTCTTTCAGGCTAACAAGAGTACAGAGCTAAGTAAATACCACCAGTTACATGGAAGACAACCCCTGAGTCATCCACTATTTAGTAGTATATAGCTTCAGTGGGGCAAAAATCTGTGTATACCTAAGAATCCCCATCGAAAATGCCTTGTAATAATGCAAAATGTCACTCGGGAGGACATTTTCCCCTAAAATACCATACAAGTGTTTTTCCAGGGTATCTTGTATCTACATGTATATGTATCCCTCACTCCCTTGCACATATGTTAAGTAGGTCTCATTGCAATACCGTTACTAATTAATGTACAACCAGCAGACAATAGTCATAACCCCAACGACTCATGGGTTCCACACAAGAGAAAAACCTGACATCCCCTATTCTTCCCACAACCTCGGACAGACAGACTAGGGTTGGGCAGGTGGCTGTAGGACAGACAGAGTATGGCCAGGTGCCCATAGAACGGATAGGAGATAGGGAGGTGATCATAGGACAGACATAGCATGGACAGGTGACCATAGGACAGACAGATCATGGAAAGGTGACCATGTAGGATGGACAGAGGGAGAAAGTGCGACCATAGTATGGACAGAGCATGGACAAGTGACCATGTAGGATGTACAGAGGAAGAAAGGGTGACCATAGGACGGACAGAGGATGGACAGCTGGCTATAGGACGGAAAGGGGATGGGCAGGTGGCCATAGGACAAACAGACGATTGCCAGGTGACAGGGTCATTTAGGGTAATGATCACGTACCTACATGTAAAATCAGATCATGTATTGTGATAATCATGTATATACAGTCATGTACAATGGGATCATGTAGAGTGATGATCACACATCTACCTCAATTCCAAGGCTATAATAATAATAATTATATTGATTGATATCGATTGATCTAGAACAGATATCAATATGCAGATTCTTGCAAAGCATTGTAGACATAATTATCTTTCCATTGGTAGGTCTGCCATTCTTGTGGACCAGTTATTATGGTCTGGAATAATAGTCTGCAATGTCATATAAACCTCTAGGTGTCACTCGCCCGGACATCTCGCCCGGACATCTCGCCCGGACATGTACACCCTTTTCCCCCTGCCATTCATAACTATGGGCAGCAACAAAATTTCCTATACAATGGGCACTTAGGTGGGTGTGGGGGGTAAATAGCTGACACAGTTAGGATAGTTAAATATATTGATGGGAGACAGGCACAGCAATAATGTTATTTTTCTGTCCAGACGAGAAAGTTGGGTATTTTTCAGAGAAAACACACAAGCCTCCCTGAGGAAGAAGATTTAAAAGGAAATCCATTTTTTTTTTCACTATACATACCCTACCACATAACTCTAATTTCTTAAGACAAAAATGAACCAAATAGCATTATGGGTAATAAGTGGGGGATGGAATGGTGCTAAAAATTCGCCCGGACATTCCATTTTACAAAATTACTATTTCTTGAAAAATATAGAAAAAATGCCCCCACTTACACATGTTTTCTTCCAAATCACCGTAAGAACTCATAGTTTAAATGAGAAATATGGAATCGCACACATCTAGTGCCTTTCCTTGAAAATTTCATTAAATTAGTCATTTTTTATTATTTTTGGATCATTTTTGAGTCATTTTTGGCCTATTTTGGGCCCCTGGAATTTAAAATATGGATATTTAACCATGAAAACCCATATGTAACATGAAGAACTCATCCATCCCGATATTATAAGACAAACAAACACATAAAAAAATGAAAATCCTTAAAATGCTAGCCTGGGGAAGTGTAAAAAGACCATATGCACAGTTTCTGTGATTTATGACCATATGTGATATTGTAATACAGTTCTATCGTTAGAATGGGATTAGTGCTACTAGTGGTGTTCCAGGGTTGATTTTCTTATTCACCTGAACGAACTTCTTTTTTGTATTTTAGTAATAGTATTAGTAATATGTTTCCAAATTCAATCTCCATTATGTAACCCTTTCCCATATCTGCCCAATACAACTTACGGATCAAAGTAAATGCACCCGATCATCTGTGCCTATCACAAACACACACTATTCCTTTAGATAATGTCATGTGTAAATAAATCATACGTCATTACTATATAGTACCTGTAGGTCTAGTCTTCTACCATAAACAGTCTATCATATGCCCGGTGTATTTCACATATAGCTGTCTATGGAAGATTCATCTGGTCAGACGGCTCTAACACCAGAAGGGAGTGACCATTTGTTAACAACGGTTTTTTTTCCGCCCCCCTTCCCCCATGAGGGGCTTTTTCACTTAAAACAGGTGGAATCCGTTTGCCCTTCCCCCATGATGGGTTGACATGTTTCACGCCCCCCCCCCCCCAATCAGTTGTTGAAGATGATCACTCCATAAAGTGTCTGGAGACTGGTCCCCTAGAGCCACTGGCCGTTTACATTGGTGATAATTGAGCCAATAATCCCGCATTTCAGTGAATAGACGAGGGTAAATTGGATGCTGGGATCTTTACTCAGAGTAGAGCTGGGGTATACAGAATCACTGCTGAGGCTATACATAGGGCCTATTGGGTGTCGTGAATAGAGGGCCCTAAAGGCTATTTCTAATAATCCCCATAACCTGATAAATGGAGATCTAATTTTGATTTAACAAAAATACTCTAAATACACCTCGTATCTCCCTAATACAACCAAGTTACTTACTTTTGAATATTTTTATTTGAAATAATTAGAAATAATTCTTTTTTTGTTGTGCACCTTCACTCATGTGTTTATGCACAGGTCTGTGCCATCCTGTTATGATCGATACTTTAGGAAAAGGGGGCCACGCATACATCATGAAGTTGATAGCTTCTAACAGTAACAAGGTAGACGCGAGGTACAGATTTCAGGATGTCTACTTCAGATTATTCTGTACATATATGTAGATTGGCTTATAGTGGATATGACCTTTCATAGAATGTCATCTTTGCGTTTTACATAATTTGACTTCTTGTCATAGGTTTAGACATGTGACATAGGTGACACGATGTTAATGTAGGCTCTATCTCTTTATGTAAGCTCAGAGCATGATCTAGATCCTATAATATGCATAAAATGTGTTCTTCTTCTCTTTCTCAGTATCTCTAAGCCTCGATACAATGTTATAGATCTACATGTATGCGGTAGGTACTGAGACAAGACGGTTTACATGTAGAACACATATGAGGCGTAACTAGAGAAGTTAAAGGACACCTTCATAAGTTGAGAAAAAACTAGACCCATGGAGTTTCTGCTTGAGCCGATCCCTATGGCCATGACCACGTAGAGGTACTTAATTACCTTTAGGGAGTGGTCATTTTTTTAACAACAGGGAGTTGGCGGTGGATTTTACACGCAAGCAAGTTGAAATATTTTTGCCCCCCCCCCCTTCCGCGGGTAGGCGAAATGTTTTTGGTCCCCCCTCAACACAAGTTGAAATTAAGCGCTGCCGACCACTTTGAGCTATAGTAACGCACTGGCTTTTGCGCTAAAAAGGGTGCAATTTTTTTGGTCCCCCCTTCAAGGGTCCAAATTTTTTTGTCCCCCCCCCAATCCACCAACCTCCCTGTTGTTAAAAAACGACCATTCCCTTAGTTAGTTAATTAGTCCTAATTACGGAGACCGTGATGGACCTGCTGATAAGGTGGAGTATTTACAGCTGAACTTGCCATTAGGCGTGACCTTGGGATGATACGGGAGTGACCTCGATGCCACATCGATGACAAAATCAATCCTCATCAATATCAGCCCATGTGTAGCCTACGTATTGTTTGGTAATTGGCACTATCTATCATCGATGTATGGAAGCAGGTTCAGTCATTGATACACGGTCACATCTGGCATATAATATTATGCGTACCCTCCCGTCTGTGATATAGGAAAGAAAGGCCCTCAGACATGCATCATGGTGTTGGAATAGTAGTTGAATTTCTGCCTTCATTTCACCTATTTGTACCCCACCAATGACTAAACTATGCAGTTACTAGAAGTGGAATATAATTTAAATGAATGGTATCTGTGATATATATCACAGTAGAACCAGGGCAATTGTAGGTCAAATTATGATTTAAGGGGCATGTCCACACTCATGGGGCCGTGTCCACACTCATGGGGCCATGTCCACACTCATGGGGCCATGTCCACACTCATGGGGCCATGTCCACACTCATTGGGCCATGTCCACACTCATTGGGCCATGGCCACTCATGGGTATGTGTCCTTGCAAACTCATGGTCAACTAGTGCTTTACCTTCATTTCTGTGAAGGTTGGTGAAGGTAATTGCAATATTGCAGCCTCAGAGCGTCTCAAAAAGCGTCTCACCCCATTTTTACATAAGAACAAAGAGGATTATGTGCAAAGTGACACTTTGCGAAGGTCTGTAGTTTACTTAGAAACCTATCGAGTTCAAATGTTGGTTTTGTGCTGTTTAGGTGGCTTTTTTTTCAATATCTATTTTGTATATGAAATATTGCCTTTTTTTGTTTCAATCTTTGATGGCATGGCTTGGCATTGATCAACACTTATATGCTGCTGCATTTAAATATTGTATTTTCACATTTTTTTCAGCAAAACTAGAGATAGAAGGCAAAGGATTTTTTTGGCAAAAATCGCAAAAATACCTGTCGTATAAGAACCTGGCACAGGGGTGCCCTGGTTCAATGACTTTCTTTATTACACTATCTATATAGGCAATGCCGCATATGTGTCCTATTGATATAGAAATATCTCCTTATATTAATATATAATATATACACAGTGCATTATTGCACCCAATCTAATCTTCTATTTACACCCAAGAACAACATATGAAAACGAAAGTGTAGATGATCAGATCAGCGCTTGAACGTGTGGTTTACATTACAGATGATTGAAGCAACATTGCAGTTTGGCCTATAGTGGTAAAGTTGACCCCAATGTCAACTTTTTTTTAATGTCTCAGGGCGTTTCTGGGCCGGCTCACTAAACTCAGGGGTCAACCCTGAGTCAATTAAAATGTCCCCAACAAGTAAGGACGTGGATCTGTATTTGTTAGATAGGGTTAGATGTATATGGCCAGTATACCAAGTGTGTACATACACTTAAACCTTCGCCCTCGTCTGGGCCCACCAGCAAGCTGTGGTTAATTCTACATACCTTTTCATAACCATTGCCTATCTATTACATAGTGCTGCATGTACACGACCTAAAGTTCACTACCACCATAGACTGTTTATTATCTTGACATTTATCCAGTCCATGCTTGTATATGTAAACTAGTATGTACATTGTATTAATTGGCAAAGTAAAAATAATAAGCAAACTTAGACTGCATGCGTGTATGTATATATATATATATATATATATATATATATATATATATATATATATATATATATATATATATATATATATATATATATATATATATATATATACCGTAGTAGTATATCATTACTGTTTGTTTATATGAGTACATACTGCATAGTCCACCTCGTTTTCGACAAAAAGTTGGCTCTCACCTGGAACAAAGAAAAACACAATAATAAGGCACATGTTTACTGATATTAATATGGATATTGGAGAGGCAATTCCTTTAAGTCCTCGTCAATAAGATCAGGAGAATCATAGACACATTTTAAGTGGTAGTAATACCTGAACAAACACATAAATAACTACACCAGAACTGCAGTCAAATCTTCAATATATACATGTATATACAACAGGTATAGTACCAGGGGGGACATTTAGTTGGACTTTAATTGGACTTTGGTCGATCAGTTAGATGTCATAAAGGATATTAGAATGCTAATGACAAACTGCCCATACGCAGATTATTCAAATTCATATCAAAAGTTCCTTACGCTTTACAGAGTGCCTTTATAAATATTCTTGGCTGTTCCCCCCCCCCCCCCCCATGACCACCCCTTCTGGATCCGCCCCTGAGTAGAACTGTTAATCTACTGTATACTCTATACTGTGACCCTGCTAAACTGTGCATACATCAAACGGTTGCGACTCTTAACAGTGTACTCCCATCATAAAGCTAAGCCTCCACTCTAACAGAGACATAATATACACTACACCCCCAGATTGTAGGTGTGTTTATAAACCCTTATGTTATCCTCACCTTTCTGGGCCGTGGTTTATCTCTACATGATCACCTCGGTGTCTTTATGGACCCTGGTTAGGGAGGTGCCTAGTTTTATCACCTACCCTCGTGCCAATTGTTTTTTTTGTGTGGGAAGCTGCCATGAACCTGTCCACCCCTTATCTGTAGGAGGTAGTAAATCCAGCAGGTATTGGTATAGGCCTATAGGGAACGTTCACAAATGATGTCACACAATGTATGTATCGACCGGGTCATGTTTCACTCCCTCCATATCCCCTAGCAGATTTACGAATGTTCCCCTGTCGGTGATCCCTCCCTTCTTTGTAAACAGTGTACATGTAGAAGGATTCAGTGTCCATGCATCAGTGGTGATGGTCCTAGACCATTAAATGATGTTATTCGTGTAGGTGTATCCCTCAGATTCGCCAAAATATGGACCTACATTATACCATACATTAGGAACTGTCAGTCAAGGGATACAAGTCAGTGGGCCTATATCTATATTTGATTATGCTAAATTGCATGTATGTGGCCCTGACAGAAGTGGTGTGCATGATCGAATGAATAGGAACATGTTACAGTCATTGTTGCCAAACACTTAGCTTCTATTTACACTGATGCACTATGATGTGAGTGATTGTAACCTACTCAAGGGCCGCATAGTGCTTCCATACACTGTCCTTTGTCGTCATGATGCATGCATGCAGCAATGGCCAGTTACTCACAAGGGCTGCATTCATGCATCATGAAGATACAGGGTATACTGTCTTACTGCATTTTGCGGTCATTAAAGGGGTAAGTATGGACTATGTAGCCCCATCCCACACACACCACAGACTCGTCCATATATATCCGTCACTGGGATCATTCATTATCATCTAGTTCAGGATACACATGACCTACAAACTGTTGTTCAACTTTAACCTATCAGCATTCCTCTAACCCCAGGTTACCTGCCACTATAGAGCCCTTAGTCTAATACTGCTGAGGTTATCTCCAATGTTTATTATAGCCCTGCATGGTTCTCAACTCTCTACTCAAATTGCATTCCTGGTGAATAAAAGTATAATAGAAATATGAGTGGAATCCCTGCCCTGGCTCTGAGAGAAGTGGGTTATACGCTAAAGTACATATGGCACAAGGCCACTAGACATTCCGGCGTGTGACCTGTACTGATATGGGACTAGCGCCTTCGGCGCTAGATACTGTAGAAGCGACTGTATACTGTAAATTTACAGTGTATTATTAAAATACGCTCTCGAGCCCCCCCCCCCCCCCACCTCCACCACCACTACCTCCTCCAGGGTGCGACTCTATTTATAGTCTCCGTGACCTAGTTAATGGCGTGAGTGACCTGACCTATGACCAAATAAGGCACATAAGGCTGTGTCACAGAATAGTTGCCGTCGTGCGTTTCCCCATGGCTATCCTACCCGGCAAAGATTCATTATAAAGGTACTTTAATAAACAGAGGTGGGGTTAAGGGCACTCGTGTATTATGGGGACATTGTATTAATAATGTATTTTTGTCTAATGTGGGCTATGGCACATAATTGTTGATGCATGCACGAATATGCACCACGTGGATGGGGAAGGTCCATGTTATATAGGTGACTGAATTGTTCTTGAAAACTCTCTTAGGGCAGACATCTTCAGGGGGTGATCATTTTTCAACAACAGGGGGGAAAGGGGGTTAGCCCCTTAACCCGTGGGGATGAGAGGGGTGGGTATCGCCCTCTCTTGGGGCAGGGCAAAGGATTTCACCTGTTTTCAGTTTGTGGTTGTTGAAAGATTCTTTCTCTTTCATTGTCTCTCCATGTCTCTCTGCATCCTTGGAAGTCCACCTCCCTCCTGTACTTAAACATCCCTTACATAAACACAGTCAGTGAGATGTCTCGTAGGTTCTATATACTCAGGGATTATGTATAATTACCATTAGTCAGAGGTCACCTGTTTAACCTTGATGGAAGTCTAATGAGGAGGCAGACAAATAGAGACGTCACCATGTCATGTACGTCATCTAACCCCACCATACGTCATTGAGTGACGATGGTTGGGTTGGGGGAGGGGGGGGGGGTACACACCAATTACTGAAGGTTGGCACACCTTGACGCGGACACAGCTGAGGGGTGGCTCCCGTCTTATCAGAACGTGACAAAATACACCAACCATCACCACCCCTACAACACTGCTACCTCCACGTGTGCTCCTTCCTCCTCCCCATCAGTACATGTATTATAGTACACTCTGTCACCTATATACTCCACTGTTCTTTTACCCCCCCCCCCCCCCGCGCCCTCATCCTGTCCTCTGCCCCCTAGCTTGCCCTCCCCTACTGGTCCACCCCTGTGCCATCCCCCTAATACATGCGTATACCTGTTCATGCATATTACATATACATGCATGTATACAGTGTGCCCTAGTACATGTACCACCTAACGGTACCACTTTAGTAGAACAGCTGATGGGTAAGTAGAACTGGCTAAGGCCAAAAAAAGAAAAGGTGTGTTTGAAGTCATCCGACCGATCCTGTCAAAACAGGGCCGACCCTACGTTTTTTTTATGCAATTTGGAAGAATCTTTAGCCATTTTGGTCAATTTTAGGGTCTTCAGAGAGGCCGGCTAGTACTTTCATGTTTAAAAAAAAAGTTTTTAAAAAATCCAAAAAAATCCGACCTGCACTTTCTTCCCCTGTTACCTGAAACATACCTTAATGGCGCTACTCGAGTAAAAAGGTCACCGTCAGAAGATGATTAGCAAACAAGGAGGTTAATGAATGCTAACCATGTCACTGTCATGCAGAGACGTAGACACCACCACAAAGACAGCCATGCAGACAACCTCCAAGCACATATTTAGAAGGTTTGCAGTAATTAGACAGCCAGGGTATTCTGTGGATGTGCCTGGAGAGGCATACACTGTAAAAGTTGGTTACCATATTTTGTAGGTATATATAGTAGATACTACTGTAGGTGTACAGTTTATTGTAGCTAAACAATAGAATCTACTGTAAATCTACAGCAGCTTCTACTATAAATCCATTCTACAGTAGATTCTACTGTAGATCCTAAGGTAGATTTTACTGTGTAAATGTACCTACACTAACTATTTGTAACGTAGGAGATCTGCAGTTACTAGAGAGCGAGGCTATTCTGTGAATATACCTGGAGAGGCATAGTCATGTTGGCGCTCAATGTCAGGCACCAATATTGTACAGTCAATGAAAAATTAAAGAATTAGTCCCAGGTATAGAGATGGGATGGGTAAAATTATACACCTGACGCATGGTGTCAACTTGATTTATGTATTCTTTACAGTCAATCATTATCTGATAAGGATGAGGTGATGTTTGATTGGCAACTGCATGGGCTAACTTAAGTAGGTTATGGTTATGGTCTATATGTATGAAAAGAGAGAGGGTGAGAGGGGGTATAGTATGATCTAAACACCGTAGATTTATCTACACAGAATATAGTATACGCCATACATTGCATATATATAAGGGAGTGCTCATTTTTTAACAACAGGGGGGGGGGGCGGTGAGATTTCGCGCGGAGCGCGCACATTTTTTTCACCCCCCCCCCCTCTAGAGGGGTCGAAATTGTTTACCCCCCCTCGCCAGGCCGAAAATCGTGCGCGTTCGCGCCCCTTTGTAGCATAGTAACGCGCGGGCTTTTCCCCTCAAAACAGGTTGAATTTTTTTGCCCCCCCCCCCAAGAGGGGGTCTGAATTTTTTACCCCCCCCCCCCCGGTCAAGGGGTCCAAAATTTTTACCCCCCCCCCCCCAAATCCACCACCCCCCCCCCCCCCCTGTTGTTAAAAAATGAGCACTCCCTAAAACCAGGGATGTCGGTATGACAACTTTCATAAGATATAGAAAATATCAGTCAAGGGCTGGCAGAAAAAATAGTATGATAAATGTGTCATTTCTGATGATGTGGTTACTATAGTGTAGAGGCCTACCATTGTGGACCCTGGATCCACCTCTGACTAAGTCTAGAGGAAAGTCCCTCACGTAACAAACCACAGACCGGGCTGCCTCCAAAACAACAAATATTGTATCACGAATCGGGGACGGGTTGACAATGGGTGAGGGGTGGAAGTCGGGGGGAGGGTAACAGGTAGGGACACATGGAAGAGAAAGGGAGACCGAGTTATAGAGGAGTATTGGAGGGGGGTGGGATAAAGAACGAAATGGAAGAGGAGAGGAGGAAAGAAATACTTGGATGGGTAGGGGGTATGGAGTACATGTACTAGTATTCAAAAGATGGATATGAGGCAACAGTGGGGGGGGGGGGGGGGGCACAAAAGATGAGAGAAGTGACAGCGCCCCGTGAGAGAGTGCGTGGTAGGCATCATGCGATGCAGGGGATAACAGGTAGAAATCTGGGATGGCCACATTAATTAATTAGGGTGTCACATGACTCATGCGTCACATGACCTCGGTCACATGACTTGGTGTCAGGTGTCCAGGACTCTAACGGCAGACAATGTGTGTGTGTGTGTGGGGGGGGGGGGGGGGCTGGGGTGGTGCCAAAGGTGGTGCTGGGTGGTGCCAGTGGTGCTAGTGGAGACAAGTGGTGCTAAGTGCTTCTGGGATCTATCCCTGACACACATCTTTACAGTCTGTCTGCCAGTACATGGCCAAAAATATAGCCTACTCTGTAACTAAAGGCTAATAAAGAAAAAAGTCCTTCGTGGTTTTTGAGGGAATTTTGTAGTTTAAAATCCTCATTTCTTTCATTATTTTGGCCAAATTGGCCTATACAAATGTATGGCACAGGTCACTTTCTAGAAAAACGCTTAGCGTGTACATTAATTACAGTTTTATATTTTCACCCAGTTTTCTGTGGTTTATATCTCATCTCTGCCCATATGCAACCGATATTGTGATTATGTGGCTTTACATGAGTTGGTGACAGACTGAAATCTCCATCTAAACCAGTCCATAAGCTTCAGCTGGCATCCTGGTACACTATCATGGCCATGGTGATTACACAATGGAAAGAAACACAACGTATATGGGTGGGGGTCCAGAAAATGTCCATTTCACAAATTGAGTTATTTTTTAAAAATAATCATTTTAAATGAAGAGAATGTATTGGGATAACTACATAATTGCAAAAAGCCCAATGAGTACTAATAGAAAAAATATGCATATTAATTATAATTTCATGATTTTTTCAGATTTTAGCTACTTTTCAGGGAAAAAATGACCAAAAATCGATGTCCCCTGGAAAAAATCTGATTTTAACGGAAATTTTCTCCAAATGATATTAGATTTACATTTTTTGCTTCATATGTGTTGCATACAAATGATACTTCTTCATAACACCATTTATTTCAATATTTTAATTTTCTTTTTTTTAAACATTTGTTTAAATTACAAAAATAGCAATTATTCTCATAATCTCATATATCTTTTTAAACACTTGAATTTTTTGGAAAAATATTACACTAGATGGATGTTTTCTGCCATTAGGCATATCCCGGACACCTATACTCTTGGGTCGAATGATAAAAATTAGGACAATTGATCATTTTCTTGGTGAAATTAGAGCCCAAAGAAGGAATTAAAAATGACCTGTTTAAGCCAAATTTCTTGAAAAGGTAATTAATTGTACAAATCCTGCATAAAATTACATATTACCTGCATTGGATAAGCGTATGTGTGAGTTCTACACTCCCATATCAATAGATTTTTTCTATTTTATATTTAACAAGCAAAAACAATTGTTTTCACTGGATGTTACGTTCACTAGATTGATGTTACGTTCACTAGATTTATTTAAACATTTTGAATAATATCAGCCTAAATGTCCTCTAAGGAGGAAGGGAAATATCCATGTGGTGCCTTCATAGTACATGCACCATATACAATAAGAATCGTAACTCTGGGCAATGTCTTTGTCTTTGTAAATTAAGATATCAATTTATGTTACGTTCACTAGAATTATGTTACGTTCACTAGAATTATGTTACGTTCACTAGAATTATGTTACGTTCACTAGAATTATGTTTGGTTCCACAGAGACAGTAAATTGTCATGAAAATATGTCCTTTTTTGTTAATTTCTTTTGATGGGCCGCATGTATGTCTGTTTGACAAACCTATCAGCAAGGATGTATGTGGATGAATGCATGATTTATGTAATATTAAGAACCATCAAAACAACATGTCCTTCATTTAATGAAATGTTACGTTCACCAGATATATGAAAAAGTCAGATATATGCATAAATAATTAAAATATAGCCGTAACACAAATTGTCCAAGTATATCTGAGCATTACAAATGACACTGACCTGTTTCCATCATTTTATCATAAACATATTTCATTCTAGAAACTATTCAATTTTTGTGTTACGTTCACTAGATGTTACGTTCACCAGATATATTGAAAACAACCGAATTTTGGTCTAATTGTCTTATTTTTCTTATATTAAATATCTGGGACATGCTGTGACTTTTTTTGCATAGGTATTATACCACAACCAACTGAAAACAATGCTATTATTGGCTAATATTTCATTATAATTCCTCTATTTTTCTGCTATGTTACGTTCACTAGATCCCACTGAACACCTCTGAATAGTAAAATAAACACAATAGAATGGCAGAAAATACAAAATATCTTCAGATATGTTGGAGCACTTTGTATACTTTCATCTGGGTTTCACAGCTAGTTTAATACTCTTCCATGTTAGTACTTTTCCCTATTTATAAAGATTATAGGTTCGATTTAGACAGAAACCAACTGGCCCTCAATTGACTCTAGCTATAAAACTATCACAATGGGGAATTAAAAATAGAAAAAAAGTGTACAGCACCCTGTTACATGGTAGGAAATGACACATTGTTGCCCTAATTCAGTGAATCAAGTCAATAACTAAAATATGTCATCATATTTTTTCACTATTCTCATGTTTATGATAATATCTGGTGAACGTAACACAATTTTGTTTCATAAGTAATTGTATTTTTCAAACTTACATAGAAAAAAAAGGAAGAATCCTAGTATCACAAAATTTGGGAATGTGATGGTTCATTGCCTCCTTTATATATATAGACAAATCTGCTACAACATTTGGGCAATTCAGAAATATTATTGTTTTTCACTGGAAATGGACATTTTCTGGACCCCCACCCATATCTATAACCAACAAAGATAACGTGTTCTATTCAGGTAGACCAGTTCAAAAATCTTTGAGGTTATTCATCATCCAGCCATTATCTCTTCATCAATTGTTGCCTATCGGAGATTGCTGACTTAAGCCTGCTTCACACCCAATATTACATACCACTACACAACGAAAAATATAGCAAATTTTCACTCTGGCTATACTGTCTCCAAAACAAGTAGACCTATCGTATGTTTGCGGGGCTAGGCAGATTAATGAGAATCAGGCAATGCTAGGCGCCCTTTACTCTTTATAGAATGCTGGACTATCCAGCATCACACTGGCACCCTTTTCCCCTCTTAGCATTACTCCTCACAGAAGATGGAAACGGCGTTCATATAATTACCAATGCAACATATCAAATATATTCAAACAAATCCAATCGTTGACTCTGTTAAGAGAGTCGTTGTGACTCTTTTACAATAGTGACATTCTCTAAGGCAGGTGCATGGCTAATATAATATGGACACATCCCCATGAATGATCTATCACCAGAATATAAATCACTGACTCCGTTCGGGCACCCATACCTCCTGGCTAGTACAGTTATGACCTAATTGGGTGACACATATCTCCAATACATAATGACCCACTTCTGACTTACATACATACACTGGGTGTTGTGATTGTCTCTCTTGGTTTATTTTGCAGACGACTTTTAGAAGGTTCAAAGAGGTTTCTCGTTATTGTGATAGGGCTCCAAGAGAAATGTGATATTCAACTTCACAAGAATCTCAAATGGAAATGGAAAACACAACACACAGTTTGTGCATACCAACCCTAAACGCTTCCATATTCTGGCAGTGTATATTATAGAGGCCTATAACGTTACCTTGGTTACAGACAAAGAGGGCATTGAAACGCAGGGCACATGCCACTCGCCCCACCCACAACTCCAGGCCTATGTATGCCCTAAAGGGATGCTTAATCACTTGGACTTGGGTAACATATCTTACATTTCTGGAATTTAACTTCTAAGTGATCCTCAGGAAGAATGTGTGCATTTCTCTGATCATCAGACGACCAAAGTATCTTTTCATACCTTCTTCTCTCACCACATTCTCCAGACATCCCTCCATTATGCATTTGTCTCTGCCCCACTCTCCTCTATACGCCCTATATAATCATCCTTCTGTTATAAAAAGAATACTCTGAGAAGCTCACCTTGCCCATCTGAATATCCATGTGTGTTTATATAGAACCATCCATTTACAGCCATGGTTATCTATGTACATCAAACAGTTATCACGTACTAAAATACCGCTAACATCTCTGTGCACGCCCCTCCCCCAACCCGCCTTATCGGTACTACATTAACCACTTAAGAGCAGCATGCTGCTTTAATCTAAGCTACCATGTCCCCCTGCTGCATGCACGCATCATTCTGACCATAAAGGCTCGATACAGTGCCAAAGGGTTGACATGATGCACCGATGCAGTGCGTGCGAGTTGCTCACTGGCGCTGCATTAGTGCATCATGACGATAAATGGACATGGACGTATTGCCGGACATATTGCTGTCCTTAAAGGGTTAACTAGGCTGTGTCCTAATATAGACTGGTGGCTGCAGTGCTACATAAATAACTACTTCATGAGTCACTGACACATCTAAACATGTCAATAAATACCAGCTTTACTGTTGTCATGCAAAGTGCTGATAAGGGCAATTGACTATAATAGATATGAATACATGCAGCACTAGTGTTCAAAGCATAGTGAATATCATATCATATATGTGTCTCATCTGAACAGTGAGAATTATTTCAATACTGAAGGTTTTATTTCCAGCCATGTGTCTTAGACGATACTAATATACCCAGCCTAAATTTGGAAATATTGAAAGCAAGCTAAATTTGGGGCCGACAAACTACAAGCGACGTCGTTACCCCATCACCCCTTTTATTGGGACGGGGCATATATATAGGCACTCGATCCCCATCTATCCCTCTATCTAGACAACGAGGAGTATTCATGTATAAATGATGTTGAAATAATTGTTTATCTATCCCATTGTATAAATTACATTACAATGTCCATCTGGACTCTCACTGCATGGCCGTCACATGTCGGCAAGAAGACCAATATTGTTCTACCTTGTGGCCCTATACTTACAGGACCTTTGCACCTTTGTGTGCTCTGTCTGCCAAACAGCGGCCTTGGTCCCCACACTGTGACTGTGTGGGCAGCTGAGTTAGGGAGTGGTCATGTTTTAACAATAGCTAACAATGGGGGGAGGGGGTGAAATTCCTTGACATTTTGAAAATTGTTTACAGGCGCGTCCTTTAATACAGAATTGATACTGTGCAGTATACACACTTTTTTTTTTGCTGAAAAACAGGCGACCCCCCCTCCCCCAAGAGGGTTTGAAATTGCTTTTGCCATCCATAAATCCACTAACCCACCTCCCTGTGCTTAAGGAAATGAGCACTCCCTTGTAACAGGGGTATGGTCACAGGGGTATAGGTTTCATTGACCAGAAGGTATAGGTTCTCATTGGAGGTATGAGAGCAGGGCCTACATATGTAAATAATATGGCATGTGTGTGCCAGCTAAATGTGTACACAGATATTGGCGTGCTGGTTAAGTATGGCTGCAGCATGCCAGGTAAATAGTTTAGTTGAATTTAGTGTGGCCTCTTTAATATCCGACCACAGGTAATAATCGGCCAGGGTGGTTTCCCCTTTTACTAGTGTTTGTCTTTGCCTTTTTGGTTTAATATTTCTTATTAGATGTTCGGTCAAAAATGAGTTACCCCACCCTCCAAGTCAACTGCCACGCCTTCTCCTCCATTCAATCTAACGTTATGATTATCCTTAACTGTAACGCTTCCACTTCTTACCATGCAATGGTTGGTGTAATGGTGTCCACTCTCCTCCTATACTGCCCTTACCTATACCACTGGACCCCTCTCCCTGGACCCCACTGCAATAGATAGGATCCTGCTACGTTCCGGGAATGTTAACAAATGACGTCACCAACTAGCTGCTACGGGATGAGGCGTGGCCGGGGGTTAAGTGAAGAAACGTAACCTGGCCCATCGGGTGAGGGAGAAGGTGTAGAACATGTCCCAAAAAAATAGGAGGCGTCATTTGTGAACGTTCCTCTAGGTGTTATAGCCGATGTTGTGTGGGTGGCCCGTGGCATGTCTCTGGCTACTTAGGGGCTCCTGGACCCACCAGGGCACACGTCTACTTCAACAGAGGAACCCATGCAATGTTTCTACATGCAACACTGCCATGAGAGTCCATTTACAAGTCCATGTATATACAGGGAGAGGGATGGCCCAGTTAGCAGGGGAAGGTTCAGTAGGAGTGGTGGTGGTGTCCCCTTTACACTCAGATGACAAAGAGGAAGTCTGACTATGGGTGATATGAATACAAGGTGGAGATATGCTGTGTTCTGTTCTGTATGTGTCCTCAGGTGTGATGAGTGTATGTAGAGTCAACCCTGTCCCAAAAGGACCCCTGTCTAGTGCATTGTACACTACAGCCAGGCACGGACTTGGGGCCAAATGGACTTGTATCCATTCGGGGTATATAGGGAGGAGAGGGAGATGGGCCTCTAGGGGGTGTGGGGATCCGGGGAAAGAGAGAGAGATGGTGAGAAAGGTAGAAAAATGGATAGAGAACGTGTGTGTGTAAGAGAGAGAGAGAGAGAAAGAGAGAGAGTGATGGAGGAGAGGGGAGGGCAGAGTCAGAGGCAGTGGTGGAGATAGGGGGGGGGGGGCTACAGGAAAGAGAGATAGGTGTATGAAGTGATCAGAGATGGACAGTTGACAGAACAAGTTGTCCAAAATGCTCCTCTAAACATTTAACCAAAGTATCTTTTGACTATTGCAAAACCACCACCTATTTCGACCTATTTTATGAGATATAATTATGATAATCCTTTGAATCACCCATGCAATGATGTTCTCATGTTGCCATATTATGTTCATTGTGGGAAAGCTACACAATCTGTGCCAACAGTGAAGCTATACTATATAGGCCTACAGCTGGAGTATAATGAGATATGAAACTGAGGCCTTGAGGGTGTGGAGGTGGTGTATGCCTCTGTAACAGAGTAAGGCACGCTCCGGTTGCTGTCATCATTATAGGTGACCTCTAACGACCTTCACGTGCTGTCTGCACCTTGACACTGGGCAGTGATTTGTAAGGCCTCCAGGTGGGACACCTGACAGGTGTGAAAGGCCATGCCATCCAATTAGTCTTTCTCTGTAAGTCTATTGTCTGTGCTATAATTGTTTAGCCTAATAGGAGACTCTGTTATTTGGGGCTGTACTCTTTGGCTGCTTGCACTATAACTATGCAAATACAATTAGAAAGGCATAGGTTGAGTCAGGTTGTTCTTTTCTTGTTTTCTGCCTGTAGTATAGCCATAATCCCATAATCAGCTTGTATCAGCTTGTCTGCCTGTCTGTTTCTCCCAGTCTATTACCCACCCCCTACCCCCTACCCCCCTCTCTCTCTTTCACTGCCCCCTACCACTGTGCCCCAGTGAATACATGATATGTCATCTTTAATAGAGGTCACACTTGCTGTTGCATGCTTGGGCACCCCTAACTTCTCCAGAGGGTTCTGGTATACATAACACAGATAACAATCGACCTGGAGAATAAATCCTGCACTATATACTATACCTCACTCTGTCACCTCAAAACAGGTACACAGTGGTACAACTAAACAACCCCTTAGCAGCTTCAACTTGGTTCAAGTCTTCTTTATGTGTATAGATATCTATAAATGGTCGCTGCATGTATATGTATTCTATACTTGAAACATCATGCCTGCATGAATATAATTAATATAAAACTAGATTATAGTGCCATACTATGAACTCACAATGTCTTATCATCGAATTAGTATAGTGAGAACATTGTGTAACATTAAATTACATGTACATGGATATCATGACAGGGAAATTATCATCTGACCACAAAGTTTCAATATAATACTTTCTACACTCTGAATATGGATCTTCAAAAGATAATGACACCAACGATTTCAACGTCAGGGTACTGGTACACTATTTCTGCAGAGGAGGGTTCAAATCCATAGATGAAAGCCTCATGCAGTATAATGAGATTGGAGACAATACTTGTATATTGCATACCTATATAACAGTACTGTATTTATAGTAGACTATACAGTATAGGGCGCGGCACCTGTTATAGAGTGGTTGTTTGCTGTAGGCCTGTACACACCTTTACTCAACCCACTTGGAGTTTGGGGACTGTCTTCATGTCTACTACAGGCCTATAGTATATTCACAAGCAGTGATCTGCTAACATGGTACTTTGGTGTTGATAGAGAGACTCAGAGAGGATGTAGATAATGCTCAGCCCTGCCTCCAATGTGGACTGCACAGGTTTTCTGTTAAGCATTCAGTCACAATCACTCACGGCTGCTCATACAGGAAATGGCCTTTCTGAAGTACAAGTATGCAGATGGAGGCAGTATGGACTATTTGAATAGTATACAGTAGCTGCTTTTGAATGATACTTTTGGGTTCAATATTGCATCCGTAAACACTGTTGTACAGATTTGGTACACAATGTGTTACTTCTCTATGCAACTTCCACCATCACCAGTCGTTTTGTAGAGTACTAGAGTAGTATCGAGAAATGTGGGTAGGAAGGGCTGTATACAGGTTGCTTTAACACCCTAGATAACAGCTGGCGTATCTTCAAGGACGGTGATGGTTATGAGATCTAAGTTAAGTCAGAATCCCACCTCTCCACATTTACTGCCTCCTACACCAGCTGGTGCCTGTAAGTTACCCATAGTGCACCTGCCGTGTGCCGGATCGCGGCAACCAGCGCTGCTCCCCGGCTGTGTACACAGGCACAGCCGTGTTTTGAAAACAATGACCTAATATTGTGAGAGATTAAAACACTCAGCCCAGCAGACCACCCTGGGGAACCTCCCCCCCCCCTCCCACGTCTCCAGCACTCCAGGGTGCTCACCCCTCATGCAGCCTGCCTAAATAATTCTACATGTGGTTGGCCTTTCACCAATTGGCTTTGAGAACATAGTGTTGTAATGTAAAGGAACCCACATTGTTCAAGAAATGGTAGACATATAGCTTGTGAAATTGATTGCCATAAATATTGTTAGAGAGATGGGCTTATTATACTTAAGATCAGTTACAAAGAACATGCATGACATCCCTCATCTCCCCTGCTGGGTCAGCCTGTAATGATAGGCTTGCTTGACCTCGCCAACACCTGAGAGATCTATCATGCTGAGAAAGCTATAGCGATGACTCTGGTTTCTCCGTATGGGCGGCCATGTTAGTTCTGTACTCGCAATCTATCGTGAGACTTAGGCAGTGACCAGTCAGCCACACACCATAGCTTCCGGGGAACAGGCTACAAAACGAGAGCAGAACCAAGGTCTCACGAGATTGCTGGTGTCAGTGTATACAGAGTGGTTGCGGGAACAAGTCCGATCCCGGTAGAGGCCTATAGATCAGCCTATATGTCAGATTTAGGTATAGTGTTGGCAGGCAGGGAAGAGCTTTCCCTTTCTACATTGTGTATGTCTATGGTGTTAACTCAGGTGCTAACTGGACACCTTGTAATGCCCCCAGGTGTGCTATATGGCATTTGGCAGGTAGAGGCAATGGGTACTGACGTGTAATAATACCTCTGCCATTGATACACTTGTTATATAGAAGTTAGCCAGTGTACAATAGGGAGGGGATTTAAATAACACCTGCATTGTATCAGTTGTTGAATAAGTGCTGTTATGACTGCATAATCTTTATCATACCTGTATTTGTTATGTTTTGTGAGGATAGATAGTCCCTAGTAATTAAATAATCGGTTACATATAATGTAGATTCACTTCGAAGTATTTCAAATTGAATAACCCTATTCCCAATTGTGGGTCTCTAAAAGTTTGGAATTTTGCTCTCTTTTTTTGCTCGTATCAACAGCAATACAATTAATCATGTACATACTATATGGTTATTGCATACCTATTGTGGTTGCAAAATGTACAGACAGGTATTTGATTGGTTTACAGCCTTGAACAGTTGACAAGGAAAACAGTAATACTAAATTATGATGTGTGATACTTGTCAATAAATGAGCTCCATTTTAGGACTCACCGAAACGAAAAAATAGTAGGCCTAATATTGTTCTTGTCATGTGAAAATAAATCACATTGACAAATCAGACAAATTGGTGTGTACAGCCCAAACACTGTCCATATTCACCCAAACTCCCGGGAGCACATCGTTAACTGCTCACCGCTGAGCTGCTCACCACGCCCACACCACACCTCAAGTACTGACCTACCCTGTTACCCTTTAAGGGCCACCTAATGCATTATGCCCTCTGTCACCATGATACATGCATCATGACGACCCTTCGGGGGTGTATCAACCCCGTCGCGTAAGCACGATGAAGCCCTGAGGAGTACTCGCCAGGCCTGCATTTATGCAGCATGACATAAAGGGCTTAATACATTAATGCACTATGCGGCCCTTAGAGGGTTAGTGCTGCTTGTATATTAGTGTTTTGTACTACATGTAAATGGTTGAGTGTGAGGAGGGGTACCAGGGGGTCCCGTGGGCTGTATTTGTACCAATCAGTTATGTACCAGTAAGCAGAACGTAAACTGAATGAGCAGACGATAAACAACTCAGTATACGCTCTGTCCATATAGGCTGCTAGCGGGACAGCTGATGTGGGCCGCCATCTTGTCCCCCGTGTAATTTTACAAAACATACCAGATGCAACTGACACGACCACATGCTATAGAAGTAGTAGTGAGCAAAAGGACAGGACTGGAAGGACCCCAAACATACCAACTACCTGCCCACCCCTATCGCAGCTAATATCATTTAGAGTGAAATGAACTACAGCATGGTGATGCTTCGGTCTGCTCTATCTATATACAATGTACCATCTCTAAGTGTGTAAATAAGGATAGCAGTTTAGCACAGGTACCCGGGGACCCTACCCCTGCTCCCCTTGAGTTCCTCCTGTGTACCTAACCGACTCATATTATGGCCTCTAACAAATCTGCACAAAATGAGAATTTGATAGAAAGTGATGGCACAATACCTCACACTGGTTGGTTGATGGATGGTATAGGTGCTTAATTGTCGTTATTGGCGCACATAATACACTGTGTAAAGGGGCAATGAGGTCTCCAATCTGTATATAATACTTTATAATTAAGCTTGAATGGCGCTACATTGTATTGGGGAGTACATATGCGTAGGCTATATGCAACACCAACATGAAACACTTGGAATAAGTTGATTAAGTTATCGAACTTCAGCAAAAAAAAAACCAAAAAAACACGACACCCAAAGTGTATACATGGGTCTACATTTTTTCATACACACATTCACTTCGTCTCTAAGCGGGTTGGGATCAGAGAAAGCTATAACATAAAGAAAACCACCCTATATACTCCCAAATACAAATATATGCGATATCCAATGACCTTGTTTAACCTTGAACTGGTCACATGGTCGGCTGGTTCCCAGCAGCACAGACATGCTGCAGTGCATGTTATTGGTGGTGTCGGGAACCAGCCAAGTGGTCCGCCCCACAGAGGGAGCCACCTAGACGTGAAAACAGGAACTCTGCGTCTCAACAGATGGAAGCGTTCAGGAGGAAACGAAACGGATCCAGTTCTGCTTCTCCGAGCCTTAATTCACGCATAGCCTATCTGTACCTTTCTGGTGAAGGCCCTGTTCCAGGATTTCTAGATATGGTTCATTTCTAGATATTTTTCGGGTCGTGGGCCCGGTCGTGGGGCAATTTTTCTGACACTAACATAGCTTTAATATAACATACCAGTGCATTGGCCTAGAGGGAGAAAAGGGCATCGAGTAGATATAATTATTTAGGGCCTTAATGTTATTGTTGTATTATGTGATATTATAATTATGCCCCGTAACATATTGCTTCATTTATGATGTCTGACATCCTTCAATTCCATTGTATCTCTCTGGACATTAACGTTATTAACGGATATGGTACAAGTCATGAAGCTATTACAATATTGTACAATATGGCGGCGCCCACACCATGCTCAGTTACAACCACATATTATGATGATAATACATATATCTCCTTCCTCAGCACGTGTGTGTTTGTATTCACCCTGCAGGGGTAAGGGGTGAGCAGACAGTGCTGTGGGAAGGGGGACAAGGGGCGGACGAGCCGGGGCACATCATAGACAAGGGACCTTGAGCTTTGTATCGGTAATGGCGTTATGCATCATCTAAAATAATCACACACAAAAAGACACACACACTTATAGATACCACATGTGACGTAGGGGGTGGCATACTAGGCATCCATGCATCACTGCATGGGCCGGCCACCCCGATCCTTTGGGAGTGCATCACTGCAGAGAGATAGTCGCCTGGGCTGCATATACAATTACCATATGCATCATGATGACAAAAGGGCATAGTGCTTAGCGTGTTAATTAAGTATATGAGATCCACGTCGTGTGTCTTTACAAAAGCAAACTCTCATAACTCATAGGGACGTTTCCTTTATAAGACAGAGATAAAAAGAAAAAGCAAAAAAAAGCATTGTACACTGCAAAAAAGGTGCTTAGATTTTAAACATGTTTAGGTCTAAACATGTTTAATGTCTAAACATTTTCCTAGGTTTGTGTATTTGAATCTTTCTGTTTAGGAATTAAACACTTTTCTTTTAAACACCTTAACAGTTATATTGAATATGTTTAGATGTTTAGTATCTAAACAGTATAATAAATTGGTGTTTAGGATGTAAACATGTAGTATTTAGATCATAGTATATCAAACACATACCAGATGGCAGCTCTGTGGTTGACTGTAGTTTCTACAACCACTCAAATGTTATTGTGGATCTAAAAGTGCTTAAATCTGAGTTAATTAACTTAAATTGCATGGGATACAAAAGGATAATAATACACATTGCAGGATTCAAGGGTTGAATGCTGGATCACTATGATTATGATGCAATGAAGATGCATCTGCTACATAGACACCTCTTTCAAGAAAATTAAGAATGGATAAAGCATTATCTTCCCTGAAGATCCATTGTATTGACTCAAGGTTGTGTCTATGTTAAAGTAGAGGCCTATATGTGAAATAGTGATGCATATATATTGCCCTAAGGGGGGAGGACTGCTAGAAGTCTCTCCAAGACACTATAATTATGGAAATAAAATTATTTATATAAATATGAATATCTAAACATAATGATAATCTACATCTCTACCCAACGTCTATCCTTAAACAATTGACAGATAAACACAATAATATGCTAAATTCATGAGTTCTAAACACTTCATTGTCCTAAACACATTGCTTTAAACACATAGATGTCTAAGCACTGCACACACAGTAAAGTGAGAGTCATTGTCGCTAAAACTACCCTCACCTGAGGGTCAGGCAGTGCCTGACTCTCAGGTGAGGGTAGTTTTGGCGACAATGACTCTCACTTTTCTGAGGGTGTGTGCTAAACATATTATTGGTCTAAACATGTTTAGAAACATATTGTGTGGACAAAAACGGGGCAGGAATGTGTTTAGGATTGTGTTTAGGATCTAAACACCTTTTTTGCAGTGTACTTGAACGGCATCTCATAGACGCGTGTAGATCTGTACAATTCGCACACCGAGGTTGAGAGGGGGGGGGGGGGGTCTATTGTCAAATTTGTCATGGTGTATATGGTGTAGGCACGTGTCTCGGGTCTCCAGTATTGTTGTTATAGACATCCTAATCTGAAGCTGATCAATTATAATAAAGAAATAAAGACACCATGTACTTGGTGTATAACACATCACCACATACAGACAGCCATTTTGTCCACCGTGTTATATTAACACATCAGCTTTGAGACTGCCCGATGTCTTTGTATACTATTTAATGACTTATGATTGCAGTCAACAGGCCCTCTGATACTATAGAGGGACTAGTTCTATAAGAGAACACGTGTGTATTGTGAGTATAGGCCCTATAAGCTACACAATGCCCAGGGTACTGTATAGAACCTCCAGGGTCTTTGTCCTCCCACACCCCTCGTTCTGGGATCAGACGGATCGGGCCAATCTGCCTGTGTGCAATTTCTACAATGTATCAAGGCGGAAAGAATAACATGAGGTTATACATTAAGGGGCACGGGTGGTGCTGGAATGCGTGGCATTAATTATTTGGATAAGGGAGAATCGTGTATATGGATTAATCACTTTTTTTTTGTGTGTGTGGAAGTATACAGGATTAGACTTGTTATGGGTGACTTATCACGGGTGGATATATGGATATTGTAGGGTTGTGGTAATGGATGGTAATGGATATCCCGGGATATATACAGTACGTAATGATGTGTAAGCGGCTCTCTCATCAAAAGCGAGGTCCACATTCGTAGACTAGAACAGTATAGTAGAACAGCAATATGTAGACCCTTGGTGAGAGAGCTGCTTTAATTCAACCTTGTCCGTCATAATGCACCAATGCACGTGTTGGTGCATCAGTCCAAGCCTTCGGGGGGAATTTCAAACCTTTAGGGTCGGCATGATGCGCATACCAAGGCTGCATGCATGGATGACAAGGTCATAGCGCATTAAATCACTATGCTGCCCTTAAAGGGTTAGGCGCTAGGTGAGTGGTGGTACCTTGTCAGGTGCGTGGTGGTGTACCTGAGGGTGGTGGGTGGTGGCTGTATTACCGGTAGCTGATCAATAGTCAAGGTGCGCGTGGGGCCCCACGTCTAACGCAGATAACACTATCATATAGCACTCTAATGGGTCACCCACTGCTGGCAGCCATATTGTCCCTCAACATATTATACTTCATAAGGTCCAGGGTGAAAAGTGTCTGTCCTTTCCAATACATACACATATATGGGTACGACTACGTTAATATTAATATACCCGTAGGCGTGTGTATGCGGGCAGAGGAGGGTTAACAAAGACATCGACTATAATTATATTCTCTCTGTCACAATATTGGCACCATAACGCTGGTGTTTACACATTATATCTTTATAGCTTCTGCCCTCTCCTCCCAGAGGCACAAGCGCATAGCCATTATAAGGGTGTTAATATTACGTGTGTAGAAGGCGGAGGAGGGGGGGGGGCGTTAGGTCTCTCCTAGCCCTTCCCTAACGACATGTTAATCACCAGGGTTGACTCAAGTTGACTGTCAACACTTTCTTTATGATCG
Source organism: Harmothoe impar (assembly GCA_947462335.1). Taxonomy (NCBI): domain Eukaryota; kingdom Metazoa; phylum Annelida; class Polychaeta; order Phyllodocida; family Polynoidae; genus Harmothoe; species Harmothoe impar. The sequence goes on from OX381719.1 coordinate 37,243,776, forward strand.
TAATAAAACTCAGTGTATGGATAGAGAGGAGTGCCATAGAAACATAGAGAGGTCACAGAGCAGTACACTGGGCAGGTCACAGCTATTCAGAGAAATACCAGGGCAGTCAGTAGAATACACCCAGAGAGAGCAACACATAGAGCACGTCTAGATGCAATACCTGGAGCAACTCGGTCTAAGAGCACTGTACACAGAACAGCACATGGAGCAGGTGATAGAGCAGCACCTATAGCAGGTCACAGAGCAGCACATAGAGCAGGTCACAGAGCCGCACATAGAGCATGAAGGTGATAGAACAGCACATAGAGCAAGTCACAGAGCAGCACATATAGAGCAGGTCACCGAGCAGCCATAGAGCAAGTCACAGAGAAGCACATAGTGCAGGTCAGAGAGCAATACACAGCAGGTCTAAGAGTTAGAGCAATACATATAGAGCGATACATAATAGTCATACTAATAACAAGGGCGTGTCCTTGCCCATGTCTATTAGGTATATGTATGGGGTGTAACGGGTTGACTACAGTGTTATGATATACTAGTAGCCATAATGAAGGAACCCAATGCTGCCTTAGAGGGACTGGAAATGTACCCCGGTCTATGAGAAAACCAGCCTTCTGGATTAGGGTACATCGGATCAGGGGTGTCGGAAGCAACTTGACTTTGAGGGGGCCATGGCCAAGATAAACGAAGTTCAGAAGGGGGCATGAATCTGAGCGTCAAAAGTGATGTGATGAAATATCTATTAGGGGACATGGGGACATGTCCCCCAGGGAGAATTTTGATATTTGGTATTCTAAGGTCAATCTGTGGGTATTTCTTAATATGACTATAGAGTAATGACTATAATTCATTAGAATTTCCAAATAATTTTCTTTTTTTATCTAGGATTGGGGGGGGGGGCATGGCCCCCTTGCCCCCCCTTCCAACACCCCTGCATCAGGCTTGTTTGCCAATAGGCTGGATTATCCTCTACAGAAGGCCCTATATTCAATTAACAACTTCATAGCGCACAGCACACACAATGATCCATCTTGCCACTCAGGCCCACTTAATGGTCGGTCTGCATGTTTTTTTCTTCTTTCCCCCCTTAAATAATAACAATCTACAATTGAACAAAGAATACTAGCGGCGTGGGGCTGGTAAAGAAGCCATATTGTGTTCTGCACGTGTCTAGCACTAGCATCTAATAATAATATGGTAAAACATTTGCATTGTGCCAAGAGGACGTGTCTACCTCCGAGCATATACTAACATCTACCCCGGCATCTGCCTATAGTAGGTCAGTTTGGTGAGTTTTATCAAATTTAACTTCATAAACCTAGATACAGAAAGACAACATCATAGTACTGTCATAAATCTACTACAAGGAGGCCAATTCCTAAGAGTTGGACTTTTATTGGCATTAAAACCACCCAGGACCCTCTCACGTTATTCGCCTAGTTATTTTAATACAGATGCAAGTCGTCCTTTATTACCTACATACACAGGGTAGATTCACCATGAGTCGGACACACACCCTGAGGCGGACAGCCAAATTTCAGGTTGTTCATGTACAATACAACTCCAAATGTGTTTTCTTTCTGCAAGAATAACACTTAAACTTTACAATTATTCTCAAATAAAGAGCGAAAAATGCTTGAATACTAAGCCTCAAAATCAATTGTCCGTCTCACGGTATGTGTCCGTCTCCAGGTAAACCTACCCTACACCAGCTGGACACAGTCTCATGGCTTCTCCAGTGTCAGTAGGTTAAACATGTTAAATACGGCCTCTCCCAAAGCTGTACAACCCACAGAAACACAAAGACGCCGGGGCCTTGGGGCTGGGCAGGGTGCAAACATTGACACACGGGAGGTTCTCCGATGACGTACAACGCGTCCACAAGACGTATACCACATACGGCAGGTACAAAACCCAATGACCTCACACCCAGTGACCCCCACCAGACCCATCTGTACACTGTGGAGGTCCATAAAAAAGGGGCACCAGAGATCTGTCTTATTTATACATTGCCAGGTGGTCGATGAAAAGGGAAAGAAGACAGAGGACCTAACATAGAGAGGAACACAATAGTAGAAAACCTAATGTTGACAAAACCATATAGCAGTCTTGTTTAGGTCTCTCAGTCTCATTTCGGACACGTGGCCTATGGAGATGCATATAGAAGATGCAATCCTATACCAGTCAATTATAGGCCAATTTGTAGCAATTAAGGCAATTTAAGCAGTAATTACGGATCGTACTCATATATGTCAAATTAAGATTTAATTGGGAGGCGGCAGTGGTTAGCAATTGGGCACTGATAAGATCAGCATTTGAGGTGCATGGGGTTCGTCTCTCGGGGCAGTGATAATAGCACTTTCTAATCCCTGCTTCTAATCTACAGTGACACAGAATAAGTTCACCTGATAGCACTGCAGATAGCATTACAACAGATAGCTAAAAAATAACCAAATGACGTGGCCCCATGTAACAACTAACATTGTTAGAATTTCACATGACTTAATAATTGGGGAAACATCACCAATTATTTCTGCTTATGTCTTTTAGGGGGCGGGGTAGAATTTTGTAGCTTAATTATTTAAAGGCCTTTGTCTAAGGTCTTTTATTTGTCAGAGTCCCGTCAAGATATTGCCTTGTCTACAGCCTCAGAAATGTATCCCACATAGCCTCATAGGGTAGATTCACCTGGAGTCGGACATATACCTTGAGACGGACACTTGATTATTTTTGGGTTTAATATCAAAGCATTTTAGGCTCTTTAGTTTTGAATAATGGTAAAGTTGAATTGTTTTTCTTTCCAAAAAAACAAGCACTATAACTGGTGATTAACATCAAATTTCACTGTCTGTCTCACGGTATGTGTCCGACTCATGGTGTATGTACCCTATGTTGTGTAGGGTGTGTACCCATCACATCATGGAGTAGGATTGCATGTGGATGTAGATATGAGATGGTGTCAGGCAGTGGGCGTCCCTACACTCCCTCCTGATGACTGTCAGCCTGGAACCTCCTACCTAGTTGGTAATCCTACCTGCTGGGGCTCCCCACCGCTAAAACCACCCGTCTCATAATGCGACAATAGATCAATACAATAACTTGATAATTGATTAGAGGTATATTTCTACTACAACATATCTTAATTAACTAAATGTGTCAAAAATGCGGTGTGGCCAGTATGTTCCATAGATCACAAAATATTTATTTTACACAACTGTTATACACTTTTATCGTTTAATTCAATTGGTGATTAATCCAATATACCCAATGACAGAACTGACATTATTGCTCTCATATTAATAGATGGGATAATGATACACCTATATAACTGCTTACAAAGTACCCCTGGTACTGATTATTTCCATGTGCAGATGATTATTTGACATATGCCGTACTGAATTCTTCAAATACGTCATGATAATTGAAGGTAATTGACCTCTAATCATTTCCTCTCAAAGGCCCAAAAAAACAAATAATATGATAAAAAAACACACAAAAAATAACACTTAAGCACGTGTTGGGTTAGAGGGTGGGGTGCCCCGGTGTACGCCCCTCTAGATCCTACAACGGTGTCATCTTACGTGTAGCGTATCGGGAAGCAGGCAGCAGACCTAGATCTACGTTCACATAAAAACGGCAGACCTTTGTCAACTCTACGTCAAACCAGGACTACGTCAAGCCAGGACTACCACGGGGATCCAGTAACCTTATTACTAGTGAGGGTCCGTGACAGCCATAATAACTCACAACCATTCTGTATGTCACCATAGGGACATGATTATCATCTAGTCTAAAGCCTATTTAGGCCATTAGGGTCAGGTTACAATCTAGTCTTAGTCTATTTGAGGACTAGATCTGTATGGATCCCTCACTGTAATTGAGGGTTATATCAATATGTTTAGAAGGGCTGTTGTGAAAAGTGAGTTCAAGGTGGAGGGAGGGGATCAACCGTGAAAAGGAACAGTAGTTGAATAGCCAATATAGCAAGGTTGTATTTAGACCCAGATTCAGACAATTGCATCCCGTAGTGCGTGTTGTATAAAATAAGGTGTGTCGAGGCAAACAACTGTCCCATCCAATTAAGTTTACATGTAGGTCCAAATAGTAGGCCCAAGATCTATATTAATATCGGACCAGTGCCAAGGGGAATATAAACATATCAGAGTTTTTGGTTCCAATTTAGCTTAGATTAAAAAATAGAAACACACAAAAAAATCTCAAACAATATGTTGATACCTGGTATTGAAATAGGGTATATTATTGGCTGCATCATATTGGTTACTCTTTCATAGGTCGTACTGTTAGAATTAGACCAAGGCCATGTCAATACCCCGGTGGTAACCTAAATACAGGTCCTTTCTGGCTGGTATAAGAGCATTAGTGATTAGAATAGTGTATTTACCTGTATAATAAAAACGATATCAATATATGGTGTTTAACTTTTGTGTCCCCATAATCTGTGTGTTCGGTAACAATTAGTGAAAAGTGTGAAATATAAATACACAGATCAACAGACGTGTGTTGATAACTACACAAATAAATCCTTTGTTTAATATGGGTGTCCCTATATGCCTATACATGTAGACACACTCTTTATAAAAATTCAAAAAGAGAGGATCCGTGCTATGGCTATGGCCTATATGACATGCTGACATGAGAGGTAGATATAAATATAGCCAGAGCTATATTAACTGCTAGTGAGCATGCCTAGGCTCTACTGAGTGAGTAGCCTATAGGCCCTAACACACATATCAATATTTAGATAAGGCAGGAGATCTTTGGTCCCACTATGACACCGCCCATCAGAAGTGTGATGTGGACCAACGAGGTGTTCTGATATCACTAGTGGCCACTGGCTCAGTCAACTCCCTACCTTGTCATTGTCCTGCCTTGGCCTGGCCCTGGGCTGTGGTGGGTGGGGTGGGAGAGAAAAATATGTCACCTACCTTTTTAAACGTGGACTTGGGCTTTTTGCGTTTAGTCCCGTCCATGCCATGGGAAACCTGCATCGTTCGGCGTATAGATCAAGCCATGACAGCTTTCTAATCCGATTCGTAATCCTTTAAAGCTCACAGCTGTGGTTCATTCATAGCACTCATATCCACACCCAGTCGGGCTCTGCAGTAGTGTGAATCCGGGCGGGACAAGTGACCCGGTCTAAGGCCGCCTATGACACCCACAAACCAAAACAAGGAGCTGTCAAAAATATGTTTCTCTTGAAACATCAATGTCTCTCTAACTTTGGACCATCTTACGGGGCTTATTTGATGTCTTTTGCATTTTCGGAATTTTAGTTGTGACTTTTGATGCTCTTAACGGAGAAATGTCGGTCTGAATTAGAGCGTGTAATTCTGTTGTTATTGATGTAGGGGGTGTGACGTCATGACCTAATTTCAGAACGAGGCCATGTGTTTTTGCGCAAAACCAAGATGGCGACCGCCTCGCAAGCCAGGTCTGAGAGTAAGCTGTCATTGGAAATTCGCACTAAATCTATAGAGCAGACGCTTGTGCCACTAGTTACTCAGGTAGGTTGTGAAGTTTTCTTCCATATGCATGCTACAAGACAATTGCCAGTTGCAGGTGCAGTGCATGCATCGAGCGTCAAGGGGTTTTACCCAGCGCTCCGACGCGATCTGCCGGTGGGCTCTCGAGACTCGAGTGTTGGGAGCGCCGAGGCCTGAGTCAGTGCCCGGGGGCTCGCAGGCAGCGCTGCCTGCGCTCCCCAGTCTCCCTCATCCCCCTACATTTCCCCGTGTAATCCTCCAAAATACCACCTTCGACGACTTCGTCCACACCATTAGCCAACAAAAGGGGACAACCGCAATGATTAGGGAGCATTTGGGGGGTTAACATTGAGGAATAATTTGAGGTTGGTGTAAAACAAGTTGAGAGGTGTGAGCTGAATTCATGGATCTCGACCATCGCCAGGGAGGCTGGGAGTGGAAGGGAGGTTGGGTGGGTGACTAACGGGAGGGTAGGGGATTATCTGAACATGCGGCATGTGTTAACGCAAGCCAAGCAAATAATCACAGCCTGGTGTACACCAATCCTAATCTAGATAACAGCCACAATCCTCCTGGGTCCAGGGAATACAGGTCCAAGTTCTATCAATCCGTCAGATTCCGTGCCTCAGCCTCAGGGAATAGGCGTTCAACCGAATGATCATGAGTCTGTGTCTTTAAGACTGCCCCGCCCCCTTTTACTCTTAGTCGAGTTAGTGGGTAAGACCCAGTGCCTTGTGACCTAGCCTTAGACGCTGTGGCCTCTATACCTATGGGAACTCATGGTAGATACAACCACATAATTTTCAAGAGCAGTCTATGTTTAAATTGATGTTATGAATTGGTAGAGCTTATTGAGATAGACACTCAGTTCAAATTTCAAGTCAATATCTCTATTAGTTCCTGAGAAAATCACAATTGTATGTCCTGAGATTTCTGCCACCTTTGCCATACTGAAGCATATAGATAGTTGTGACCATAAACAAATGACTGACTGATAGAGAAATACACCCTACAACACTATTTCTGCTCTCATTTTGTCAATTCTTTCAAATAAAAACTGTATCAGTTAGTATCAAGTGCCCTAAAAAAATCAATTGCCTGTTGACCTTGTTAAAGGTCAAGGACATTTGAGATCAAGGTCGAAGGTCACATCCCCAATAACACTTTATTATAGATTCACATTATTTCTGTCCTCCTCTAGTCATATCAATCTCTTTTAAATGCATGCTGTACCAATAAGTATCAAGTGCCCTTGAATATCAAGTGGCCATTGACCTTGGTAAGGTCAAGTCGGTCAAGTTCATCTGAGGTCAAGGTCGCATGTTATTCCCCAGCGACGTCTCAAACCTACACTTAGTTATTATCAATCGATGTTTTCTATATAAAGACTAAGATAAAAACACCCTTGACCTAAATTATGGTCAAGGTCATTTTAAGGTCAGAAGGTCAAAGGTCAATACACTATTGAAACAGGAACACTTATTTTTTTCTCATTTTGTCAATTATTTACCTATTTCTTTCAAATAAAAACTACCATTATATATCATAGTCCCCAGCAAATGAAACCACCTATTAGTTTGCTAGAAACAAGGTCATTTTAGGTTAAGGTCAATGGTCACTTCCCAGGGATGCCCGAGAATATTGCTCATTGTAGACTTGCATATGTAGAAAGGATTTAGACGCTTTTTTTTTTACCCTATTCTTAGGGGGGGGGCCTTTTTTTTTTGGGGTATTCCTAAAAATGTCGCGAATTTAGTACGTTGAAATGTCGCGAATTTTGGTAACAGCCTGTGTTATATTTTACCAAATTATGTCAATATTTTCAAATTTTGCTCAAACTCCCAGCAAATTTCTCACTGCATCACTTTTGACACTCAGAATAGCCCACCGTTTTGTCAGTCTTCAAAAAAGTGCCGGCCTCATGTAAGCACTGAGGGTATGGGAGCTTCCAATTTATAAGCACTGGGGCCCTTAAACTCAACGGTATGTAAGTCAAGTGTCTGAGGTTTGACTATTATCACTCACCAGCGAGTATCATGAGACTAAAACAGCTTACGAATGGATGTATTTGTTGCAAGGTAGTAAATTGTAGGTAAAAAAGTGCCCAGGATTAAATGCATACAATTAGTAGCATGGGCCGCAACTGACGCTATTTATAGCATTTCCGTGACCCAGTTATTATATAGTAGAAGGGTCCGTCAGTAGGCACTCTACACTGGTGACCTGTACATGGTTCTCTGCAATATTTTGCTCCCCTACTGTGCTGTGGCTATGGAGGGCAGTCCCGCAGCAAGGTTGGTGCAAGGCAGAGGGGGGACTTTTCTTAAAGGGACTATATCAATAGTTTAAAAATTCTTTGCAAATTCTAGGTACCAGGAAAATTCTTTATTATGCCTTATGATAATTATGTCACCTTTCAATGAATTTAAACACATGTATTTTTATCAGAATGGGATGCTCAAAGCAGATAGGGGACTTCTAGTGACGGACCCTTATTCTATATTACCCACCCAACCACAAAGAATGTGCTTGGCGATGTAGGTTCATGCCCATGATTAGTAGACACCAACATCGTTTTTGTAATAAAGTTGAAAACGATCCAGGGTGAGGGGGGGGGGGCGCTTTATTTTCAACCTATTCCGAGGGGGGGCCTTTTTTTTCAACCTATTCCGAGGGGGGGGGGCCAATTATTTTTGACGTATTCGATTTGCCAAACGCTCACCCCCCCCCCCGCCATAAATAATGAACGCTCCCTAAACGCCCTGGCTTTTTGGCTCAAAACAGATTAAATTTGTACGCCCCCCCCCCTGTCAAGAGGGGTCAGAATTTTTTACGCAACCCCCCCCCCTCAGGAGGGGTCAGAAATTTTTAAGCCCCCCCCCCCCCGTAACTCAAAAATGAAGACTTCCTAAGGGGTCAACATTTTTTACCCCCCACCCCCTATGGGTCAAAATCAGTGCATGCGCGAGCCCTTTAAATCATAGTAATGTGCTGACTTTTTCGCTCAAAATAGATGAGATTTATTGCCCCCCCCCCCTTCCCAAGATAGGTCGAAAAATTTTTACACCCCCCCTCAAGGGGTTGACATTTTTTTGACCCCCTCCCCCCCCTCTTTTGTTAAAAAATGATCACTCCCTTAAGTCCCACCGGGTAATTGTGCTGCGGCTTGCGCCAGATCGAAATTTCTTTTTTTCCCGGGGGCGGGGGGGGGGGGGGCTGGGGGACGGGGGGCACGGACCCCTCACACCTGGATCAGCCCCTGGACTTGTTATTCTTTTCATATTCTTTCTTTTCCTATAATGGTTATGATTCAGGCCAGAATGATAATTCATCTAAGAATATCTAAGGAAATTAAATTCTGTGTTCATTAAATCTGTAATCTGACAAATTTTGGAATGAGAATTTTTGGGTCGATCCCTTGGCCTACAGGTATAAATAACCCCCCACTGAATTCGTCTTGATGTGTAGATATCATTTCTAATCTAAATACTCTGCAGCAACAAATAAAAAGGACTGAAGCAAGGCTCTGAAATGTGATATTATCAAAATTTCAGTACATTTCCATAGTAAAAAAGCTCTATAATGTGACAAAATTTGGATTGAGGATTTTTGGGACGATCCCTTGGACTACAAGTACAAGTGAACCACCGCTGGATTCGTCTTGATGAATAGAACCCATTTCCAGTCTAAATGTTCTGCAGCAACAACTAAAAATGTATGAAGCAAGCCCCCAAACTATTATGAATTTTCACCACCCTTTCAGTAAATTTTCTGTTTACCCGATCTGAAAAATTCTTTCACTTTTAGAATCCTTGACTCAAGGGCTTTCCGTAGCCGGTTTGACCATGTCTGTAAGTGAATAAATAAGCCCACAGCGAGGTTCTAATGACACCTTAAAAAAATGCCCCCTCTGGGGACATGGTCACACGTTTTGCAGCAGGGGCGTCCCCCTGCTGCGGCGGCGCTTATGGTTGTATCTACTCATGGCTCTCTCAACTTCTTTGGAAGTGCACTTAAATCGTGGCCCTACGAAACGTAGCAGAAAGTGTACGGTAGATCTACTTTAATACCGTATATCTAGATATAGCCTAGCCCTAGGCCTATGTAGGGCCTACAGATATGACACAGATCACCATGTGTTGTGCTCATTTGAGTTAGAAATACTGAGACAAGCAGACAGGCCTATTTAGCTATCAATACATATAGGCCCTATAGCCTATAACCTTCACAGAATAGTACTATACAAGTTGTGAATCATGCATATGCAGGAATGCCTGTTCAATTGATAGATGGACATGTAGGCCTGTTGGGCATGTATTGGGTCTATAGACGTGTCTGTAAGGTACCGTACCTAAGACACATCTGGTTATCACTAACAATAGTAGGGGTCGGAGACTGGGTCTGTGTGCCAGTCTGTCCCACCACCCACATGTGGACCCCCAACCCACCACCACCACCACCACCACACACAGGGCTACTTACCACCACACCATGTCGAATAACTCGCCAGGGCTGTCTCAGTGGTAGACTTTCCTATATCTATGTCCTAGAAGAGTCAAAATGATATGACTGTTTTCTGTATTAATATAATTCATCCAGCCAAAACAGCGCTGGTGAAATTTGGAATATGCAGGCCTTTTACAGTTGTAAAACACAATGACGTTCCTAGAGATGTTTTAGAAAATGCTATGACTGTTATACTGATATCAACGGTGCTATGTTCTAGTATGTCGTTGTCCCAACCTAGTTACAATGAGATTTGCAGACGTCCTCCATATCTTGCCTTGTGACTATTTGTAATATTGCACATGTTATAGAAAAAGAGGAGACCAAAAGAGCTCAGATGACAAGCCTCCCTAAAGTAAACCACACAGTTTATATTTAAAGCGGCACTCTCACCGACGGTCTGCAAGTACCGTAAATGTCCATGTATAATCTGCAGGTTATATGCGAATCACACTCAGCTTTTATACTTAAAGTGCCTATATGGGGTGCAGGTTAACCCCTTCACCACTGGATTTCTTGTAACTAAACTCAATGCAATTTTGTGCAATATATTGGCTTACCGCGTGGAGGGTGTTCAAGACGACAGCAGTATTAACATCCTAATATCAGACCCCCAGGTGCGGGTTATAATATCTTCCTGATCTGGGGGTGCGGGTTATACACAGTAATCTAAATTAGCTAGTCAACTAACAAGGACCTCATTCTCACTGAGAGGGCCTCTTGACAGTACATATGTCTGGCAGCACTTATAAGTAATATCATGAATGTAACAGCTTGATATGGGTTTATGGTTTATTGGATCATAAAACCAGCGGTGGTAGAGGGACATCCGGCTGGTCTATTCTCAGTTCAGCTCTGTCCAATTTCTTATATATATCTTTGACTTAAAGTTTCCTAGTGGAACGAAAGATGTTATATCAGTTGTTCAAAACAGCTTCATAAACTACATTCGTCAGAGCTAAGTTGTAACTTTTTTCTTCTGAGTTCTCAGACTTTTGATGCAATGGACGTGTCATTTCCAGAACAGCTTTTACATTTTACTTGGCATTTGCATTGCTTTGACACAAACACATGGAGACTTTACCGCGTAAAGGTCGTGCCTACTTCAGTTAATGCTTTCCGTTATCCTCTTCTAGTCACACTTCAACAACCAACACAACTGCAGACCTGTTCTAATGTGTTGGTTCCCTGGAACAATAAGTGAGTTAGTTAGTTGAGATTGCTAAAAGGTAAGACCTGTACTATGGATACTTTAAAGGAGTGCCATTTCAGTGTATATGACTCTTGAGATACACGTGATGTTGCCGAGTATAAAGTACGGCAGTCGAAATATTCACAAATGTACCGATGGTCAGAAACAATTGTTGGCCACCACCACTTTGAATGCGGTACTGGTAAATCACTAAAGCCACATTCACGGTTTTCTGAAACATTTTTATTTCAATAATTCAATTCACGCTCAATTTGACACTGATTTAGTCTCCATATGGAAAGGAAACGTGTGCAATAATAATTATTATGTAGACACAATTATTACAGCAGTCCCCTCTCCATCCAGGTTAAAGAAAAACTGAAGCATTCTGCAAAAAGTAGACCAACAAAAAGTGGACATGTCCAAACTCTGAGAAAGTGCAGCTGAAAGTTGTAAGCGGGGACTAAAGTAAGCAGGAAGTCTGCTGATATCTGGGAACCAGTCTAGAAGTTTTTGCCGCTCTCTCATGACTCTTTTATACAAACCAGTAATAGATGAACGTGGTAGCGCTGGGTATTTTCACTCACAGGAAAGGAAATTGGGGAATTGAATAAGATGTCTTTGATTCGTCAAGGACGAAAGGCTGTAGAGGTATGGTGTGTGAGTGTCGGGGAGCTGGTGGGGTGAGGGGGGGGGGAGGGCGAGGGGGTATTAACCCTTTAAGGGCTACATATTGCTTTAGTGCATTATGCTGATGCCTGGTAAATAACTCGCCAATGCTGTATGCAAGCATCATACAGACCCTACAGGGTTGACTCTCATCCGATCGGTCGACATGATGCATGAATGCGGCCCTGGCGAGTAGACTGAGTCTAGAGTCACTCTAGGGTTTCTTTCATGCATCATGACGACAAGATGTGGCAATGTGGGCACATCAAACGACAATGCGGCCCTTAAAGGGTTATGACGTGGGAAAGCTGACATAGGAGGGTCTTTGACTGTAGAAGGAGGTGAATGTGGAGAAGACATCACTGCCTGTACAGGAAGATGCCATCTAGGACCCTGGTAAAAACACACACATCCCTATCTGTATGACTATGTGGAAGAAGGTCCATGCACTCAGTACACAGAATAACCTCCACACAAGTCTCAATTGTCAGCATCTTAATATCCAAGGAGAGTTGTCCTTGATATCCTTTAAGATATATGAACATAAAATTTAAATGAAGTCTTGCTGTTGATAGTACAGAGGCATGGGGAGCACATTTGTATCGGGGGGAGGGGGGAGATCTCAGTTGGGGGTTTATGAATATAGGGGATCATTTCATTGTTGGGCCATCAATGACCAATTATGTCTAGATATTAAAAGCCCCAGTTGAGTAATAAAACATTTTGGTCAATGAAATGACTAATTCAAAAATAGTGAATTTTTGAACCTGAATAAAACAGCCCGCTTTGAACAAATTTAAGCTTATACTGAACCGTTGAAGTCTTAATTATTGCAAGCCTATACCCCCCCCCCCCCACCACTTGATTCAACTCCTCACTGACACTACTCCTCTCCAACGCTAAATGTACATTTTCGTCTTGCTCCGTTTGTGGTCTCGTGAGATCGATACTTCTTTAAAAATCAATAATAAACTCTGCTGAGGAAGCCCTCGCTGGCGCTAAAACACCATTAGGACTCTTCCCCCTCCGCAGTTAGATGTGCATTTAACCCTTTGTGAATTGTGTTATTTGCAGTACTAATCAAGAGAAGGACCTCGATTGTTTGATTGGTATGATATTGAATAAAATGTGATTGTGATTTAAAAACCTAGACACTTACATATTATTTGATTTCCCTATGCTGTTTTGATGGGATTTATTAATACTTAATACATCATGTATGATCTAGAAAATTCTTACATGCAAATGTATCCCATGTAGCAATGCATGAATGAATATTATCAACAATGATTTATTTTGAAATGACATATGAATAAATTAGGTGTGTAAATAATTCAGAAGTAAATGACTGAACCTAACAATAATTCATAATTTATCGCCAGAACTCATTAGTGACATTTCAATTTGTGTAATGGTCACACAGCCCCTTTGATGTGCTCTCTGACTAGGTTCAATTATTGAAGTTGACATCAGATGTGCTCCACGTGGTAGCAAGGGTTACGTCCAGAATTATTGATTTGGAAATCATTTATTGATGGTTCTATATTCCCAACGGCTATTGCATCCAATTTAAGTTCGACACTACCAGCAGGTAACATGTACTCTCCCATTTAGGGCCAGGGTGTGACCCCGAAGGGAAATGTTCTGAATTAGAATGAAAACATTAACATGAAAACATTGAATGACCTTAACAAGATATCAGCGGAAGAAGTATTTAGTATACAGTTACGCGGAGCACACATGCCTTTACTATACACGAACAGGAACTTTACTCAAAAATTGTTTCCTTGAGTGGAACATATACAGCAGTAGTGATCATAAAAAAATGGAACTTGGAAATTCAACCCACTCTTCCACTTTGATGCACCATGCGGCATTTCCCGCGTGGTGTATACCTCTGCAGGACAGAAGTAGAGTACACATATTAGAGCGTGGTCTCTGTGGGCGTGGTAACACTGTGCTGCATCGTCTCTGACTCTAGAGGAGAGACTCACTACATAGAATAAGGCAGTGTGTATAACATGTGGCTATTTGAGACTCACTATATAGAATAAGGCAGTGTGTAACATGTGGCTATTTGAGACTCACTACATAGAATAAGACAGTGTGTTACATGTGGCTATTTGAGACTCACTACATAGAATAAGGCAGTGTGTAACATGTCTCTATTTGACAGCTGTACCGGGAGTATTGTCTATAGGCTCTAGGTTGGCAGTCAGGGGACAGCTACATGACACCATGTTGTGAGGGAGGTCAGCATCGGTGGGGTTTGGAGACACCATGGAGACAGAACAGGTGTCATGTGATGGTGTCAGAATGTCTGTCTGATCCTAGTAAGCAGAAGTACGGCATACTGCCCTCTTAGGGTAGATATGGACTGAGCAGTAGTACTGACATCACTGGCATGGCCCTCCCTGCTCTGATTTGGTAAAACTTGGTTTGCCTGTTCCTGGCTTCCACTGTCTAGATACCCGAATAACGTAGCAGTCTAAGCTCCTTAATTTTTCTAAACAAAGACATTATTGTCGCCTCTGTGCAAATTGCTGTAACCCGCATTCTTAAGTTAGACATTTAAGGGCCGTATTTGTCGTGTGTACTCCTATGTGTAACCCAACAGTACAGCATTTTACAGCCCCATGGGGTCAATACACGTCCAAAGGGTCCGCATAATGCATGAATGTAACCCACGCGAGTCTAATTCATGCATCATTCATGACGACAAAGGGCACAGCTCATTAAAGCACTGCATGGCCATTAAAGGGCTAAGGCAGTGACAAGATGTTGGCACTGAGGCCACTATATTTGACAATTGAGGATCCAGGGCCGGATGCAGGGTCTAATACTAGAATGTAGGCAACAAGCAGAAGAGCCAGCTGCATGAGACTGATGATGAGCAAAGCTGGAATGCCCTTCTACCTCATGTACGAGCGACAGAAACTCTAAGTGTATTTAAATCCCTGGTTAAAAAATCCCTCCTCGAGTCAATCCCTGAAATTACTGGAGATTAAGTTACATTCTGATAGCTATATGGAGTCTTTAATAAAATGGGACTAATCAGTTTTTATTTTAAAAGGGTTTTTCTGAAACATGAGATTAAATACTTTGCTTGACATTCTTTTTCTCAGCGCCTCTCGCAACAAGAAATGTTATTATTGTAAACTTCTGATCATACTATTGCTGAATACATGGTAGGTCCTTAACAACAGTTTACTGATGGGCCTACCATTTCTTTATTTACCACTTGATAATTCCTGTAATCTACTCATTTGTCCGTCATGTTGTTGTAAAACATGCGCGTACCGGTACGCCTTCTGAGTGTACGCATAGTATTATACATCTCATATTTGAATCATGTAAATTGTCAACCTATCTGGTGAATAAAGAAAATCTCGTTCTTAAAAATCTCGTTCTTAAAAATGAGTGACAGGTTGGGGTATGTGTGACATAAATACATACATGTGTATATACTCATGTATAATGCCATGCTTCACTTACTTGTCAGTGTTATACACACATGTAGAACCACCACATTCAGTGTCCAACACCGCCGACCAGCTAACATGTATTTATGTCCATGCAGCCACATCATAGGGCCAGGATACATATCAATCAACTCCCAATACCAGATAGATACAAAACCAGCCCAAATTGAGGGTCATTGGCTCATGGCTGGTTATTTAGGAGTGCCAGTGCCTACATGACTGTGGTTATGAGGTATTGTGTATAGATGTGGGACACAGGGGGGGCTGGTGGGGGTTGTGTAATGATGTATTTGTCTGTTGGTGATGCTGGGAGGGTGGTGTAGACTGTTGACTTGTACACCCCATGTTATACCACTGATGGCCCATCATTGTCAGACCTACTACAACATTGTGGTAAGGGGGAGGGGAGGGGGTACTTGTCATAGCGTATAGTATACCATACCAGCGAAATCATGCACCCTTCAATTTGCCTGTGTTTTTATCCCCGGTGCTAACACAAGACAGGTGCTTATTGAAGATCTTATTTTAGTACTGAAGATAGATTCCAAGACTCGTGTACCTCCGTGCATATACAAGACTGGTGCTCTTTTGATACCCGGCGATATCTCGGGACGGTACGGTACATCTACACATTGGCATGAATACACTCCATTGCTGTCCAATAATATATACATTTTCTGTATGCCTTTGTAGGGGAGGCATGAGGTAGGAGGTAGAGGATGACAACAGCCTACATGGCAACACGGCTGAGCCCATACTTGCTACATTGTCAGGCATGTGCACTACCGGGGGTATTGCTTTAAATGATGTCTTAAGATGAGAATGTCAAAGCCTGTTGCTCTGAGCTCCCGGATATAAGATCGCACCAAATACACCTGGTGCATCTCAGTCTTTAATGCTTATATGTCACCATTATGCACCAACGCAACATGCCGAGTACCTGGTCGGCACTGCATTGGTGCATCATGACATTGCATGAATGCAGCACTTGAAACAACTTGCTGGTACACAAGACAGGCCCTATATGGTACGGTTAACACTAGTACGGTAGTGCATTAAAGCACTTTGCTGCCCTTAACGAGTTGATAAGTAGACACGATGGAGATGCTGAGGTTAACTCTGTCTGCCTTTTCTCACCCCAGACTCCAGCCTGTGGCCTCCAACCTCCACTCACAAGTAACACTCCCCTCCGTAAGAGCCGGCTCACTGTGCTCTTCTCCCCTCACTCTTTGAGAGGTAAATTCCTGGGTAAATTATGCTTAAAATAGATTATAGTAGTGACCAACCAGCTGACAGTGTTTAAGAGGAACTACCAGAATTCAGAAAATCAAAAAATAAGATTGCAATGAGACAATATCATTGGTTATGATAAAGTGCTATTATTGGAGATACAGGATGGTGCAGCTTTGCTAACAAAAGGCATTACCGTAACACCTCATGTGTAAGCCTAACTCGCGTATTAGCTGCACCCTGACGATCCTATAAGCCACACCAGCGATCAGATTATGGTGACTTTTGTAATGCATTATATTAGCAATAACTCGCGTATTAGCCGCACCCTGACTTTAGGGCGATCCTATAAGCCACACCAGCGATCAGATTATGGTGACTTTTGTAATGCATTATATTAGCAATAACTCGCGTATAAGCCGCACGCCGACTCTGTGCCGATCCCCTAAGAGGCACCAGCGATCTGACTCGCGTATTAGCCTTGGGCTATATGCGAAGTTTTACGGTAGGACAAATGGCCAGAAATGGCAAACTACAAGACCAGGATCCATAGTGTTATGGTATACGATACAGTGGTGGCTGTCATGTCCCCCAGACGTGGTCCACATAAACACAGCTTAGTTACAGCATATTGGCAACCAGACACCCCCAGGGGCACCTCACCGACAGCACTGCTTTCTGATTCGCTGCAACCACCGTATACTTTTACAAGAATGCTTATTAGACACGCAGGAACCCAGCGACGTCTGCAACTGCTCTGGAGACGCAGCTCTCTAGCAGTGGAGGAAGGAATGGAATGCCTTCCGGTTGTTAGCATAGAGTGTCACTTAAAAAAAAGGAGACTGGATATCAGTGTAGGGGCTTAAGGGGTTAACTGCAGCGTCACGGTAGCTGTAGTGAGTAGCAGCGGTAGAGGGGAAGGCTAAACTGCTTTCTTATTTAGCGATAATCATAGCCTATATATAGCATCACACTTCCATTTCAAATAGGAGCCACACGCTAGTCTGTCAAACGGGTAACATCAACCGGGGGACAAGATGGTGGCCTGCATGCACCGACCGGCACGAATACCATAAGAAACACGTCCTTATCCCCACCAGAGGGCCTGAGTGTTTCCATAACAACGACTGGTAACCTTAGTAACGGCAACTATGGCAACTGTAAACAGTGGTGAGCCTTTGGAGGCTCAAGAAGACAACACTCTGCTTGAGACATCTCCCATATATACTCAATCTAAAGAGAGATAAGAAGTCTGAGGATAGAGTGAGCACAGAGAAATATGTGCTTGGAAATACATGTAGTGAGTTGACTTTTAAGTAAATCATCGCCATTATCCAAATCTCCAAACCGAGGTTTGGTAATAAGGTACTTATTCTATCCCTTAGGGTTGCAGCAAGTATCGGCCAGAAGAGTGAGGTGTTGGGGATGAGTCAGGGTGCACCCAGGGAGAGCACAGGTTGACAAGTGCACTATGGGTTGTAGGGGGCAGGAGGGGGAGGTGAGGGGGAGGATGAAAGGACTGAGATGAAGAGGGTGAGGTGGGGTAAGGGGAGGTGAGGAGAGGGCAGAGTGGGGGATGCTTGGGTTGTGGGTGTGGATCTGTGAGGATGGAAGCAGTAAGGATCAATGCCTCTTTTATCTCAATGTATTCTGAAGTATTCACACATATCTACATTATTAACTCAGAGACCCTGACTCCCCACCTTTCACTTCAGAGAGCATTTCATTTCCTTCATTAAGCTGTTCCTGCATAAGTTAGTAAATCGAAGTCTGCATTCTGAGAGCTAAAACGGGGCATTTTAAATATTTTATCCCTGCTGGAGTTTCTATGTAACCTTTTTTCAGAAGAACTGAATTACCAAGGGGACATTTGGAAATTAATTATGCAGCCCAGGTAGGGTCTATCATGAAGCTCATGTATGGGTGTGTACACAAACACACCCTACTGTTTAGTAAAGGCAGACCAATGCCTATAGCACCAGGGTATGGACATGACTCCTCGGCCTCTCATTTGTAGTCCTTCCTAGCGCCATGGATTAATGTACTGTTGACGCTGCTATAATGCTGTCACAGTACAACTGCAGCGCCACTAGCAGTGGCAGAAAAGGGAACTACCAGTAAGATGTACCGGTAGCTCGTATCTTTGCTAGTTCCACTGATCAACTTGACGCTACGTAGTACCGAGGAGCTATTCGCTGAAGACTGGTAACGACACCTACGGGGGACAAAATGGCAGCCTGTGCTGAGTGACCACTTACAGTGTTATCTACAGCAGGGTGAGATGTTACAGATAGCCTAGATCCTGTAGGGGTCTATACAGGTAGTACAGCTGCTAAGGCCACTTAAAAAAATAAAATGGTTTCTCATCACCGCGCGCATCATAAAAATCTGGTTTTGGGGAAAACTTTTTTTTTTTTTTTGCCAAATTTTGATGAAAAACCTCATCAAAATGGATAAAATTGGTCATATTTGGTATCAAATTAAAGCTAATAATGCCAGCAATGCAGTCGTATAGAAATAACTTACATTTTCCCAACTTCTAAAGATCAATTAATTCTTGGCCAAAGATCAGTGAATTTTGGCCAAAGAAACCCGTAAATTGTCCATACATTTTGGCCTGCTAGTAAAAAAAAAAAAAAAAAAAAAAAAAAGCCTCCCTCGTCAGATTTCTCAGACCTTGGTGATGAGAAACCACTTTTTTTTTTTGAGTGGCCTAAGTTAGGGTAGGGCCTGAAGACAGCTAAATCTTAGTTTTCTGATTATCCAAGTTTGGAAGGTGCCTTATTTCCCAAACCTCATAAAAACTAGCAAAACAAGATAGTTCCCACTGAAACAATAGGAAATCTACTCTTTCCCTACAGGATGTCCCAATATGGCATTGCTACCTGGCTGTTTGCCCTTATACATCCTAGCAACAAACACCAGAGCCGCTCTACCATCTAGATGCTGATAGAGGAGGAACTCCCCTTGCGTGACCCCGGGTCATCCTGGGTGAGGGTGTGTGAGGGGTGGGGTGTTAACAGCCTGGGCTGTGGTGGCAGGGTCTGGATGGTGTGAGAGGTACAGGGTGAGATGAGGAGACTAACTTGATAGATATTGGAAGCCTTAGAGTCTGGCATTGGTGCGTAATCTTTGATCAAAAGAGAGGGTGCAGTGCAGCTTGTTTTTGGCACTTCAGTTTGGTCTAGATGTATGTGGGAAGAGCACACTTGTCAGTCACATGTGACAGGTAGTGGTGGCTCTATTAAGGTGGTTGCCTACCTTCATAAACACGTTCATTGCGACGATTTCTGCGCATGTGACGTGCGGGCTCTCCCATAGAGTACTAAATAAAAGTGGTGGACTGGCCAAGGAGCGAACTCACAACCCCAGTGTCCAAGTTCAGTGCCTATCCTATTGAGCCACGGAGGCAGGGCTACGGATTGATATTCTGAAATATACCTGTAGACTACCTTTTGATTCATTGATTATTCTTACTTTTTATTTTCAATTGCCCAAAACCACTAAATTATGCACGGGACCATATGTTGAAATGGATACCATTAATTCAGAAAGGATCTGAAGAATGTTTTTAGGAAGTTTTAAAAATATGGTGATACTTTTACTGCCATTGCTCTCAAAATAAAGGATTCTCTGGTTCAATCTTAGATGACTACTTTTATTTTTCAAAATTCTATATTTTAAAAAGTAGCTCGGGACCCCCTACTTTTCTTTTTATGGTTTGGTCCCAAATTATATAAGGTACATTGGGTAAATATTAGGAGTAAATCTAGATACTTTTGACCCAAGATAGACAACCACCTTAAGCCTATACTGGGATTTCTGTTTTCTGCCTCATCTCATAGATTTTGATCACCTCCACTGCTATTTACAACACTTAATGTAACCACCAATCGTGCTCTAAAGAGGGGACTGGTTTTAAGAATTGGAATGGGGTTCATGAGATTTGGAAAAAGCAATGGACTTACAACAAGGTCAATGAGCTTCTTACAGAAATACAGTTAATTAAGGTGGGTCGCTACCCTTGGGTCAAAGTCACTAAAAGTTAACAGAATCTCGCAAATTTTTTTTTACAGGCAGTTCAAATTATATAGAATCGGAAAATGCAAAGAAAAATAGGGGGTCCCGAACTACTTTTTTAGATATAGAATTTTGAAAAATTAAAGTATTTTAGTTTTTTCTGAAAATGAGAAAAAATGTGAAAACTTCCATGATTTTTTTTATATCAACCATTATGCGCAGAAATGTAAAACATCACATGTGAAACGCCTATATGTTCTCCTTTACTGGAAAAATAATCTTACAATTTTACGCCATGGCATTCTGGGTAAAATTATGGGGTTTGGGAAAGAATACAAAGAAATCATCATTATTTGTAGCCTTATTGGCTAAAAATAGTATTCAGTATTAACAGAATTTTTTAAAACTCTCTCAGAAAATAGTTCAGATCATTTGCTAACATGTAGAAGTAATTTTGATAGGGGGTCCCGGGCATATTTTTAGGGTTTTTGACCTTTGAAAATGAAAAATAATGCCAAAAAATGACTAAATTAATTATATATGGCACTACATGATGGGTAAAATGGTAAAAATCTATATCTAAAATTGTCCTGATTTATACCCTTGGTTCTTTCGAGCAGTATCATAGCTTCTATAGTGTTCTAAATATTAAAGTGTCTGCAATTTACTAGCACTTTTTTAAAAATTAGAAATATTATCAGTTACCATTAAATCAAATATTCAAAGTGTTACAAAATGCACAATTTTGCTTGAAATAATCTAAATTTTTAACACAGTTTAGGGAAGGTATATATGTATCTGGCTATGCAATATTGGCCCATTCTGATAGATTTTAGAATTTGAAGAAATCAAAGGGTAGCGACCCACCTTAATGTATCAGTTAGAGTTTTAGAAACCCTCTTTTCTTACTAGAGAGAGCAAAGACGCTTCAGCTGGTTCCTCCCTGCCATCAGAATTCCAATGGAAACCAGCATACATGTCCCCCATGGGGGACAAAATGGTGGCCTATACAGCCAGCCCCTTATGATGTTATATAAAGGAGCGCGTGCTGGTGTGAGCCGGTGTGTAATTGGTTAGACACCCGCTCTAATCTGTGAGCGATAATCCGTGCGGCCAGTCACACAACATAGTAATCCCTGGGGAGCCGCAGGGAGAGGCTCCTACCATGTAAGACCAAGAAAAATAGACTCATTGGTTGCATGTCGCTCACCGTAGCACCCTAAGGGGGGTTCTGCTATACTCAGTGGTAAAATAGATAGAGACCAGTGAATACCGCCTCTCGTGCTATTACGATACATGCTATTAATGCAGTAAAACTACAATGGGTGAAGTATCGTCATTAATGGGAAGTGTTTTAATTTGGGCCATGAGAAATTACATAAATGTACTGTCATTGTCCCTTTTGCTTTCTAAATGTTATAGCCTATACCAATAAGACATACATGTGGCCTACTAATATAGCCCAGACTAACACAGGCATAAAGAAGGAAGGCTGCCTATAGCCCAGACCAACAAGGCATAGAGTAAGAAGGCTGCCTATAGCCCAGACCAACAAGGCATAAAGTAAGAAGGCTGCCTATAGCCCAGACCAACAAGGCATAAAGTAGAAAGATTGCCTATAGCCCAGACCAACAAGACATAAAGTAAGAAGGCTGCCTATAGCCCAGACCAACAAGGCATAAAGTAAGAAGGCTGCCTATAGCCCAGACCAACAAGGCATAAAGTAGAAAGATTGCCTATAGCCCAGACCAACAAGACATAAAGTAAGAAGGCTGCCTATAGCCCAGACCAACAAGGCATACAGTAGAAAGATTGCCTATAGCCTAGGGATGTCATTGGTATCGAATTTTATGAGTTATCAGTTATTCACTATTTTGGTGTCGATTTCGGTAATATATCAGTTATTCATTATAGTAAAAAAAAAAGAGGTATATTAGGCCACACCAAAAAAAAAGTTGGTCTACGGATTTCCCGCACCATATTTTCGCAAATTCGATAGCCAGATTTGGGAGTTTGCAAAAAAAAATTCAGTCAGACTGACTTTTTACTACCTAAATACCTTAATAATGGGCCGATTTACATTCCGTAAAAACTAACATAAAGCACAAAAAGAATCAATGATGGTGAGGTATCGATACCCGTCGATTGTCGATTCAGTTATCCAATACATAAAAGATAGCGATGTATCAATACATATGATACCAATGACATTTCTACTATAGCCCAGACCAACAAGACATAAAGTAAGAAGGCTGCCTATAGCCCAGACCAACAAGGCATAAAGTAGAAAGATTACCTATAGCCCAGACCAACAAGACATAAGGTAGGAGAGCTGCCTATAGCCCCAACAAATAAGAGATACGATAAGAAGTTTTCATAGTTCAGACCAAAAACAAATGAAGTACAGAGTGCTTCAGAACTCTGCGGTTCACTTGGGGAGGTGTGAAATGAGGTTCCCACGGTTGCTGGTAGGAGGGGATTTGGCGCTGGTTACTGTAGGCGCCGACCGGCCTACCTCAACACATGCTGCCACAAGTCCCTGCACACCCAAGGTGAAGTTTTCAATTTGTCCCTTTACCCTGAGAAGATTGGATCCAATGTGGACAGAAAATAGCATCTTGTAAGGGTTATGTAAAGGGAGGCGGTTATAGCACTTTATTGGCCCTCCTCTGACTGGGGGATAAAATATTACCATGCCAGACTTGAGATAATATAAAAAGTGGAAATTCCAAATATCAAAAGTAAATTTCCTAAAGGATACAATATTTATATTGTCTTAAAGGGGATATGCAGTCCTCCATATGTATATGAAAGCTTGAATACATAACGTCAAAGAGGTTTACAGATTTATCTTAAAAGTTAGTTTAGTAAACTATCATACGGGACCTCATACTCTTCATGAATAATTCACTGGAGAAATATATGGCCGATTTGAAATTAGATGATCAGTAGGAGGTAATGGTTCATGATATTGCTGTTTCATTTTGACTGATGATTTGAGGAAATCCTATTCAAAGAGCAACTGCCCTTATCTCAATTGCAGCAATTTGGTCTGCAGTTAGCCATGATTCAAATCACTTAACTGGAACAGCTATCATGATTCAATGAAAGAAATATTTGAATTGAAATTGTAAACCATCTGATCTGACCAGAATTGCCTCTTTTGTGTTATTAAACCCGTCCATTTCGCGTAATCCACCGAATTTAAAACAGTTAATAACAATTATGTTTTATTCTTTATATTTCATTGCATGCATATAGAAGTTATTACGACCATCATATAATGAATATGCTAGGTGATAAATCAACGGTTTAAAGCTATTGCTACAGAGATGACCATAATTATATGCTTACTTTCTCACCATACTAAATATATGTGTATCCTTATGCCCCTAACGCATTTCGACCTGTTAGTGTAATGTCGCCTGGTAACGCATACCCAGGCATACCGAGAGGGCCTATATACCGGTAAACCCAACTGAAATAAGTGGGCATTAAAAGACTGACCACACCAATAATACACAGTGAGTATACAATAAACCCTCGCCATACCCATCCCTTATCTCCACATGCCCTCCTCCGACCCCATTTACTGACTATTCTGTTAGCAATCCCAGGATTGACCCCCTCCCCCCGACCTCCCTCAACACTACCATCATGGGGCATCTATATTCATCCCCTCATACTGACCCACCCCTCCATAATATATCTACTTGTGGTCAGGGCTTGTGCAGCTGGGAAGGAGGCATATTGGTGACTATCTAGGTAAGCGGCAGAGGTTTACGCAGTGCTTCGTCTGTGCTCTGGTGAAGCAGTATGGCTATAGCAGCTCAATGCAGTGGACTGTCCCATGTCAGCCGCCATGATGTCCTCCTTAACCCTTTAAGGATGGATGTCCCAAAGTGATGACATTTGTCTTCATGATGCACCAATGCAGCCCTGGTGAGTAACTCGCCGGTGAATGCAGCATCGGTGAGTAACTCACCGGTGCTGCATTGGTGCATGATGCCGGCCATACAGTTACTCGCCAGGGCTGCCTTCATGCATCATGACGACCGATGGCATGATGTATTAAGGTATAATGCTGTCATTAAAGGGTTGAACAATAAATCGATCAATAGATGATATATTTGATGAGATTGCATATGACTGTATGTACTGTAAAGGAAATCATGCCCTGGTAAAATGCCTGAGTTCAATATCAAGATGTTTCATAGCCATCACTGTTGTTGAAATACCTTAAATCCTTGTAGGTTATCCCAGCAAATGAAAGACAATAATACCACAATATGCCATAGTATGGCACTACTGCAGGCAACCTTACTACACCAATACTTATAAATCAAAGTAGAAGTTACTGTGGTGCTTTTCAGACATTTTATCCATTGTTTAGTATTTTCAGTGTTATGTCCGTAACGTTAACCCTGGTTGTGTTTGACAGCTAAAAATTGACCCCCTGGGAGTTAAGCATTCCCTCGAGTGGATTCTGGGACCTAAGATACTTTTTGTCTTGCAATAGAATAAACTTGTATAAAGATGAATTGAGTTTGGTGGTGGGAAAAAAATTTGATTCAGATTTGGTACCAGATTTATGCATTTTTAGGATTCCTGACTCAAATGCCCTATCCCTTTGAATGAGCTCCTTCCCTTGAAAGATGTCTCGCATAGCTTGTGGGTGCATGGTATGATCTTTTCCTTTATGGGCGATACACCTTCCTTTAAAGACTGCACCTCGGCTTTTACACTGCGCCCCAGCATTTTTTGTTAAAAATGCCAGTTAATGGTCCGTTTTAAAGAAACTGAACTACATTTTCAAAGTTGAACAACAGACAAGTGCTACATAATGGATATGAATCTAACATTTTCAGAAATACTAGGCTTTCCTCCCTCCTTGCTCGCCATTTTAAAAACAGTATTTATCAGCTAAAAGTCCAGTCAGTCTACAGATACCTGATGGGCTTCAAAGTGTTAGCATTGGTTTCTCTGGCATTAGCTAATCAGAAAATTAGTCAGCGTCCACCCATGATGAGCCATGGCAATTAGATTTGATGCAGGCCCGGTAGCTTAATGACCCCCCTGGGTAGCATGAAGGACTGGCATGCTGTGTAATGGTAGCGTCATCTGTAGGTCTGTCCTGCAAAGGGGAAGGTGTAATGTAGACACATGGGGGTGTATAGCAGCCGCATTGTGCTTTAATGTGCTAGGCCCCTTTTGGGCATGATGCATGAATGCAGCCATGGCCAGAAACTCACAAGCTCTGCATTAATGTATCATGTCAACCCTTTGATATTGTATCAACTCTGTAGACTCTTCATAATGCTTGGATGGAACACCAGGAAGTATTATTGCCAAGGCATGCATGCATCACGTCGACAAATGACATAGCACATTAAAGCACTATGTAGCCCTCAAATTGGTAAGTAAAGCATTATAGTGGAGTTGCAGCACCATGAAGGTTGTAGTGTCAGAAACATGAGCTGGAGAATGGTTACCCCAGACAAGTGCTATATTCTTGTGGAAATGACACATGCAGGCTTTTGCTGCATTGACATTGTTCATAACGTAAAGGCCAATCTCAGTCCATTATAGGCCGGTCTTTATGGCCTGGCATGATCTCAAATTTCCATCGGTGAGAAAATCCTTCAAACATTCATATTGAAAGTGACAGTTTGAAAAAAAAGAACTTTTTTTTTGCAAGTTCTTCTATTTTCATTTAATATCAAATAGCCTATACAAATTACAACAGCAAAGTATACAAATAATGTATATGGCCTGTGCATGATATGGGCTGCACGATTCCATGATATTATAGGCCACCTTGTCGTGCGTTCTTATATATTTTGGATGGCATTGCAGCTACGTTACTGCCACTGTGGAGGACAAAATGGCGGCCCATTTAAAGTAACTAGTTACAGCACTCTATCCAGTGTCTATGGCGAGGACTACTCTTCATATTCCCATACATACCAATACCCAGCATGCAGCCCCTTCACTTCCTACTTCCGGTAGTGATTGAATTGCCCACACCCCGATATTGATGTATATACGGCGGCTGCAACCAGTCATACACATTGGTGTATGTAATAAATGGATTGGTCTGTCATGATGTCAATACTAAGGGAATATAGAGATGTTGTGGGAAGTAAAAAGAGGGGAGAAAGGCTGTAAATAATATATAGACGATGTGCGGGCAAAGTAGGTAGGGAGGGGTCTGGTTGATATTATCTGAAATTGACTTTTGTATAAGTACTGTTGTTATCCATTAAAATATAATCCACTCCCACAGGCTATTAGTATTATTGGAAACCAATACCACATTTGTTGTAAGTGAACAACACTTTATACAATATGTAAAATAGTAAATACTAGAAAAGACACAATTATCTGGAATGAATATATAGGCAAGGTGGTCATTGACATCACTGTCAATAGTTACTACCGGTAACAGCCAATATTTTTTCTCCTAAATAATAGGGTTATAAATGATAATTCAGAGAATCAATAAAGTAATAAATGGGAGATAGTAGTAGAGCCTACTATGTTCCGAGGTTAACTATCCACAGAATAAGTCAACAAATCAGTCTGTCCACCCCTAGCCCTGGTGGAGTGGTGAACAAGCGCACCTCCTATGGTATACACTCATTTCATCAGGCCAGAACGGCAGATGGCGCTAGTCTCGACCTGGTCGGCAGACCTCCCTTACATGGGCAGTCCCAGTCGTACCCCAGCTACCCAAAGCGACCATTGGGGGTGGGGTAGGGGGGGGGGCTGGTGATGGGTATACTCTTTATTATAAACAAGGCTACCTCCTCCACTGGGGTGCATGTGGTACTTTAATTGTCTTATCTGGTCTACCATGGGCTATTAAAGAGGGGCTGCTAATTGATCCAGGCTGTAGGGTCCGGTCACCAAGGCTGGAAAGGCCTTATCTGACACAGTTGTTTATTGTCCTTTCACCAGCCCCCTCCAGTTCACACCACAGGGGGCCTTCCCCCTCCTGCCTGCCCCCCTCCCACCTTTTCCACTGTAGAACTTACCAAGGTTGTCATGTTTCCAAAGTTTACATTATGTTTCACATAATATTTTTCCCCAATATTAATAGTGCAGGTAGCTAAACTAGTTCCCTCTAGATATCTAAGATTTCTAAACTATTGGAGCATTATTTCAATTTCAGAAAAGCATTATTGTAAGTGATGTCTCTTCCTCCATGCTAAGCCTATGGGGGTCTGGTGCTGGATGGGGCAGATGCCCCTGCAGCAGGCGGGGCTACCAGGGCTCCATCTAGTGTTAGAAGGCTGATGAAACGAGTGTATAGTGGTGCGGCTGGTATCGACCTCCTGTGCAGATATTTACCGACCTGACAAACTAACCGCTGACCACCGTCCGCCACCTCCCACCCACTCAGCCTCCTGGGTATAGGTACTGGAGGCAGGCCCTCCCCGGTCCTACACACATAGAGAGGGCCCTCCAGGTGCATGCCTATAGGGAGGATCGTATGCACATTTAAAGTGGCCGGTCGTATATGTACATTTAGATATGTAAGGGAGTGGTCATTTTTTAATACCAGGGGGGGGTTCAGTGGATTTTTGCCCGAGGGGGTCGAAATTATTTTGGTCCCACCCACGGGAGGGGTCAAAATTTTTTGGTCCCCCCCCCCCCTCCACAGGCAAGTTGAAATTGAGCGTGGCCGACCCTTTTGACTTAAGGTCACGCACAGGCTTTTTCACTAGAAAGGGGTGCAAAGAGGAGGCCAAATTTCTTTGGTTCCTCCCCTTCAAGGGGTCCAAATTTGTTTGGTCCCCCAACCCACAAAAAAATCCACCACCCCCCCTGTTGATAAAAAAATGACCACTCCCTACGCACGACATGGTCCTCATTGCAATTAAGGCTTCATTTTTCATTTGTTGTCATGATGTGCACCCTTGCAACGCTTTTCACTGACGATGCATTATGTTGCCTTTTTGGGGTATGGTTGCCTTCTCGCATCATGATATGACAAAAAAGGGACTAAAAGCACTATGCTGTTCTTAAAGGGTTCAAAATGCAGAAAGCTTTATTTACCAGCCTGGCAACGGCTACACATTCTAAATCTATAAAGTACACCCTCTCCTCCCCTCCCATCCCAAACGGCAAAAACAGTCAAGACCAAGAGTTATCCTAGAAGCAAATGACTAAAAAAGAGTAGTAAAAGAGGAGAGTTGTGGAAGTGGTTGGTAAGACGAAGAGGCCTGTGGGAGGGTAGTTTAGCAGCTCTACGGTGAGGGGGGTGTAGATTATGGACCTGCTACCGAGTAGGGTGGCCACTTATTAACCCTTTGAGCACCGCATAGGGCTTTAATGTGATATATGCCCCCTTTCTGCTCGTTAGTGTCGCATTCATGCATCATTCAGATCCTTTGGGAGTGTATCAATCAGCCCTGTAGGGTTGGCATGATGCATGAATGCAGCGACACACCAATGCACCATAAATTGAACTCCATACACCATATCAGGGCTGCATTCATGCATCATGACGACAAATGGGGCATAACACATTAAAGCACTCAGTGGCTCTTAAAGGGGTAAATTCTAGGCACGAGTGAGAGAGAGTCTCGATGGTATGCACTGATCTCAGCTATATGGCTGGAAAATCAATTCATGAGAGAAAATGACGTGAATGTATATTCTACACTTCTATTCATGGCAATATTGTCAAGCATGCTAGAGAGAGATCCAGAGAGATCCAGCATCCAACATATTGAGAACCAAAAAATGCATTGGATTTGTTTCAAATATAGTTAGCCAGTATAAATAAAGATAATGTGGTAGGCTGATAACTTGGTGAATTAAGTTATGGGTCTTAAGTCGAAATTGAGAGGTCAATATCTCGGGAACCTACAGTGTAGAATCAACCCAAGAAGAGGAATCATCCTCTTGGCCGAGAGTTAGTGCCATGATACTAAACATGCAGTAGAACGGTCCACAATAGATGCCTCTCACATCACAGTATGTCATATTAATGAACTAGACCAGTGTTGGAGATCGAATTATATCAATGTTCCTGGAGCTAAGGCACTCAGTGCTGAAGACATTATTAACTCCTTTCAGGATCTAGCCCTAACGACCTATTCATCATGGTTACATGTGTGCTCTTTATTCTAGCCACTCAGCTGTATATATGGGAGAGTGTACAGAGCTGACATTCAGTGTTAAATATAAGGGTCTAACTAGTCAACCTCAGCGCCATAGTGACAGCAAAAGGAACTGAAATGTGGATGGTCTTTGTTGGTATCCCCAGACTAACAAGCAAGAGGTAAAGTAAGTAAAACGATCTTTAGTTTAGAAAAGAAAGATGACTGCCAACAGAGGATGACCAGTTATAGTCCTATAATCTGTGCAAACCTCCTTCCCTGATGCTAGATATCTGATACAGGGGGACACGATGGTGGCCAACACAGGGTGACTAGTAATAGGCACGGTTATAGGGCCATTACTGGACACCCTGTCCAGGCAGCCATCCTCAGAACCAAGATCGATCAGGGATGGACAGGATGGTAGGGAAATGTTGGCAACATGTATTATATGTTCCTGACACCTGTTCACCCTGCCCAAATTATTATAACACTTTATCGTTTCTGCTATATACCAAATGAGTTTGACATGTGATGTGTATATGTAAGACTGCCGCATTAAAATACAATTCCTTGCTGAGGTGGTGAGAAATGTTGAAACATTTCCCTCAGTACCATTCTGTCCATAATGGATACTCTATCTAGCTGTAATGGTGCTAGAACTGTGCTATTTAGGAGACAACAGAACTACCAGTACCTACCATCAGGAAGACAAGATGGCTGCCTGCACAGGGTGTCCAGTAATGGCCCTATAACTGTGCCTACATGGGGATACGATGGCTGCCTACAGAGGGAGAGTGGTGATGCTGCTACAATCTGTGTTTATGGG
The DNA here is from genome assembly GCA_947462335.1 of Harmothoe impar. Classification (NCBI taxonomy): domain Eukaryota; kingdom Metazoa; phylum Annelida; class Polychaeta; order Phyllodocida; family Polynoidae; genus Harmothoe; species Harmothoe impar. Next base: position 37,274,318 of record OX381719.1, read on the forward strand.
GGACAAGATGGCTACCTACAGAGGGACAGTGGTGATGCTGCTACAATCTGGGTCTACAGGGGGACAAGATGGCTGCCTTCAGAGGGAGAGTGGCGATGCTGCTACAATCTGTGTTTATGGGGGACAAGATGGCTACCTACAGAGGGAGAGTGGTAATGCTGCTACAATCTGGGTCTACAGGGGGACAAGATGGCTGCCTTCAGAGGGAGAGTGGCGATGCTGCTACAATCTGTGTTTATTGAGGACGATATGGCTGCCTACAGAGGGGGAGTGGTGATGCTGCTACAATCTGTGTCTACAGGGGGACAAGATGGCTACCTACAGAGGGAGAGTGGTGATGCTGCTATACAATCTGTACCTACTCAGTGAGAGTAGATAAAGGCTGCACACTGTGGGTGGGCACGGTAGGCTGGCCATCTATCACGTGTAGTCTTACCTCCTCACTACCTCCTCTCCTACTCTCAGCACATTGATGTACATGATGCTGCCTAACATAGGGCTCAAACAAGATTCATGAACAAAACTGCAACTCCCAACTCACAGGCGTTTCTATTGTGTTTATAGAAGACAATTTATTTGGAGGTTTGAAGGTGATGTGGCCATTAGTGGCAAAATAGTGAATCAAATCCTAATGTGTTAGTAGCAGTTTAAATTTAATGATATAAAGAGTGTTTTATTTCAATAACTAGGTAACAAAACGGCAAGGTTTCCCGGGAAGGTTGCATGGCCATGCTAAAAGCCTTATATGAAAACCACCAGCAGCTTTGCTGCAGGTGAATATTTGGTGCCTTGGGGAGTGCCGTGAGAAGAAAGTTGCAATTACAACATGGCGCTGGGCGGGAATGTAACCACCGACCAGGACCAAATAAAATCGCCTCAGGTGAACTGCATCATGGGAGCCGTATCGATATTAATGTGGTCCTAACTATATGTCCCGAATTGGTACTTCAACACAGTCAACTTGCGTGACACTTGTAATTGATTTTGAGATGTTCTTTTTATTAGATTCGAAATCTATATTGTAAAACGCGACATCAAATAACTGTTTTGTTGACTTTAAGCAAATAAATATTAAAATTGAACATTGAATTGAACTGCAGAGAGTCAGCTACAGACTATAGAAGAGGTAGCCACATGGAACACCTGACTAACTTACCCATACAGTATTCTAATCAATACTGTATACCCTGTGCAGTATTAACCCCCAGTGTTAATATAATGGAAGGCTCCTATGGTGTATGTAGTAGTTATAGGACGTGTACCAATCTGTACCTGAAATACAGTGAAGGAGCCTTATAGATTGGTACTAGTCCTATAATTACTTTATGCCACTAGCAATATACAAGAGGTGTGAAATGCGTTGTTCTCCGTGCTCGCTGTGGTATAAAATCAGCTATAGCACCTAGACAGGATAAGCAGGTGTAGCACCTAGACAGGATGACATCTAAAGCATCTACCTTATTATCTCAATTATAAGTGGCAGGTTTTCATAGCTTTCCTACGGTACAATATAAATTAGCAATTTTTAGACCCCCATTTGGGGCTTGTATGCTATGTCAAATTTAGGGATGTGGCGTATACACAAATTAGGCTTATAAATGAAAATTGATGGTAGACAGGATAAACAGCTATAGCACACAGAAGGTAAACAGATATATAGCACCTAGACAGGAGGGTGAGCTGTATATACTGTAAAACCTCTCGTAGAAGCTGCGGCAAGTCAGATAGGTGGTGCGGCTTATATGATCAGCCCACGGTCAGGGTGCGGCTTATACATGAGTTTTTGCTACTATGGTACAGTACTAAACGTCACCTTAGTCAGATCTCTGGTGCGGCTTATAGGATTGGCCCAAACTCTGGGTGCGGCTTATATGTGAGTTAGGCTTATACGCAAGGTTTAACGGCAGTTCTATACCAGAGTTGGCCCCACACCATGTTACAGCACAGAGACAACCTACAGGCTGACTGCTCTGATGGACCCCCTACCCCCGCTGCCCCCCTCCTCTAGTATCTCACAACTACCCTTACAACACAAACACCACACTAACCAACCCACTCTCTGGGCTCTCACCACAATTTGGCAGGCCGTTTACCCGGGTGATATTATAAGAGAATTCAGGATCAGAGATTAGTGCTTTAGCGATTTTGATTTTTAATTCAAAAATTACGTTATTGCCTTTCTTCTTAAGAGCTATTTCAAGACATAATTATCCCGTTACCACAAGACGGGCTCCTGTGAAACTTGGTGCTATCAATAGGCGGAAGAGTAAGTCTTCTTAACCGAAGGCCTGACTAACCTGACATAACCCCAAAAGTCAATACTACCTTCCTACCTCAGTGCGTAGCGAGGGTCAAAGGGAATAACCTTGGGAGATATCTTAAAATGGAAACGATCACCATAATCTTTCCACAAATTAAACGTAAGTTGCCTCACCCCGCAACCATAAACTAATACGAAAGGAGAAAATTCCTTGCCATATAGTTAAGTCATGATTATCAAGACATTATTCCAATTTTCTAAAATAAATCCTAATGCATATTATGATTATACAATTTATTCAACAAAAAAAAAATCAATTCCTATTTAATGTTACTAGAAAATAGCAGGCTAAGATGGATGCACCATATTGAAGTCTCCTCATGCTCCCTCTAATACCTCGCTCTGGGCCTCCAAATGGTTATCTCCGACTGTGCCAGCCAGCCGCCCCGACTGGCGCACAGACTGATGGGAAGGGCTGCACCCTGTGACCTCTGGGTGTTAGGCCTCACTTCACAGAATCACCCACCCTCCGTATTATCGCCCATTGCCAAGGGCTGGCCACAGAGGGAGAGGAGATTGGTTACTGCTAGGGTTGGCCTCTACCCAGAACAACCTGTTTCCGTCATACAGAGATGCAAGGGTTTGCAGCAGACACATATATGTGTAATATGGATGTGGAATTTAGAAGCATTAAACCCCTGGAAGATTAGGTGTACAGCTACTAGACTGGCCTGTAGAACACAGCTTTTAACTATACAGCTACTAGGTTGGCCCGCTTTTAACTGTACAGTTACTAGGCTGGCCTATAGAACACAGCTTTTAACTGTACCTCTACTAGGTTGGCCCTCTTTTAACTGTACAATTACTAGGCTGGCCTGTAGAACACAGCTTTAGATGTACAGCTACTAGACTGGCCTGTTGGACCCAACCTTAACTGTACAGCTACTAGACTGGCCTGTAGAACCCAGCTGTAATCGTACAGTTAATAGGCTGGCCTGTAGACCCCAGGTTTAACTGTACAGCTACCAGACTGGCCTGCTACCAGACTGATCCAACTTTAACTGCACAGTTACTAAGCTGGCCTGTAGAATCCAGCCTTGATCGTACAGCTACTAGACTGCCCTGTAAAACCCAGTCATAACCGTACAGTTACTAAGCTTGCCTGTAACACAGCTTTAACTGTACAGCTACTAGATTGGCCTGTTGGACTGAAAACAGTTTTACCTCATCGAGTAATAGGATACATTATTGATTTCAGAATGATGAGGTTCCGATGAGGGGTTCCCGGTAGTAGCAGTTTCACATAAGTCAAACAGACTAGATTATCTTAAATGAGTCGAGAATCAATGCTATCATAAAGCATTTATGGACGCCATTACCATGAACGATGTTTGATTTTGTGTGATTTAGTCCCAGAACAAGATTGTGCAGCAATGAAGTTTCACAGATAAATTTCTATCAGTTTGATTAAACTGTTTTTGATCTGACAATAATGTGGTAAAGACTCACTTTGAATGCGAAGCTTTAGTGGCCCGCAAACTAAATCTCACTCTTCAGTGGCATCTAAACTTGCAAATACGCTCTGCATACCAGAACGTTTTTTTTTACAAATCTTAAGGCCCATAAATTCAGCAATTTCCATCGAAACCAGTAACCTCTCTTTTACAAGACTAAGAAACGACATATTGCTGCAAAATCTCCATTCTATAGGGGCACTACTAGACTCAAAAAACTTTTAAAATAGCCGATTGCCCATTATTAGAAGATTCGACCCATATAATGCACATACCCTCCAAACTGCATCCACCTGACATTGATTGTGATGTATCTTTATGTTTTTCAGGTAAGTTTTCATGAGATGCTGTTACCGTAGTTACCGTCTACATACCCGGCGGTACGTGTAGAATGTATGCGTGTGTGGATGGAGGTGAGTATCGCATTTTAGCCACGCGTCTCTCAGTTGAGTCGGGTCCCTTATGATATGAGATTCATGGAGAATTGTATGGCCATCTTGATATCCTAGATCTCTCACATGTCCTATACATTAGTAGGCCTATATCTCCTCATTTATACAATCCTAAGACATTAAAGACAATGGCCTTTTTCACTATAGGAACCACGTCTATGTTCATTGATCAATGTATTCCAAAATATGTAACAATGTTGGTAAAATTGCGCCATTTGGATTTCACATCAGCAAAACAGAATGGTGACTATTCCATATTAAGATTCAATATAAGATAAATATATTGAGCTCTGAATATGTCTATGTCACCCATCCACACTTAAAACTAATTAGCTAAATATGGTGCTTAATATTATGGTGATTAGAGCGCTTTACTCATTGCTGAATTTCCCCAAAACTACAGCTTTAAGGTGACAAGGAAGTATCCTGAAGTGGACAGAAAAAATAACAGGTTCTCAAAGTATGGATGGGGTCGATTCAGACAAAAATGAGATTTTGAGTAATGGTCCCCTTGGGCGTCATAACGTGGTTTAGTGTGTAATTAGTGCTATGCATCCCTAATCAGCCTTGGCACGTAACAGGCGCTAGGACGTGAGCGGGTGTGGCGTAAGGCTGCAAAGTATGGATGCCCGTCTAGTAGAAGGAGAAGGTCATGGTTTCTCAACATTGCTCACTTGTCACCACTCACAAGCCCCTTATGGAGTACTCTGATACCAGTCACATTCTCTGCAAAGCCGGCTTTGTCCCATATATATTTTAAAAGCAACTCAGATCAGCAATGATTACAGTCAATGTTAATCTAATTTGCTCCACCCTGATTATCCCACTCTACTTAGGAGTTACTCATAAAACCCAGGACGTGCATCAATTCATACATCATTTAGTGTGTATTTCTAATGGTATTAAAGGATTACAGATAAGCTCCAATTAGGTGCACAGACAGACTTCAGCCTAAGTAGCATTACAATTATAGGCCTGGCTATATGCAGATCGCACTCATGTGGACAGTTCATGTTATCAAGCCCGTAGTATCCTCATCCTACTTTACAAATGAAGAAGGGTACATCTGGATGAATAAGTGATATGTAACAAGTGGCCCTAAACAGCCTGATTTATGATCCAAGGGTCAAGCTGTGGTTCAATGCAATTGTGGCTCCGGTGTAAGGCCTGGTGATGACTGAACCCTGAACCTGATGTGGGATCTCTGAGAGCCCTGTACTTGCAGTCGAATGTGGCTTCTCTGAGAACCCTTTACCTAGAGTCTAACATGGCTTCTCTGAGAACCCTGTACCTAGTCTAAAATGGCTTCTCTAAGAACACTGTACCTAGTCTGACATGGCTTCTCTGAGAACCCTGTACCTACAGTCTGACATGGCTTCTCTGAGAACCCTGTACCTACAGTCTGACATGGCTTCTCTAAGAACCCTGTACCTAGTCTGACATGGCTTCTCTGAAAACCCTGTACCTACAGTCTGACATGGCTTCTCTGAGAACCCTGTACCTACAGTCTGACATGGCTTCTCTGAGAACCCTGTACCTACAGTCTGACATGGCCATGTTAGACTAGGTACAGGGTTCTCTGAGAACCCTGTACCTACAGTCTGACATGGCTTCTCTGAGAACCCTGTACCTACAGTCTAACATGGCTTCTCTGAGAACCCTGTACCTAGTCTAACCTGGCTTCTCTAAGAACCCTGTACCTACAGTCTGACATGGCTTCTCTGAGAACCCTGTACTTACAGTCTAACATGGCTTCTCAGAGAACCCTGTACCTACAGTCTGACATGGCTTCTCTGAGAACCCTGTGCCTACAGTCTGACATGGCTTCTCTAAGAACCCTGTACCTACAGTCTAACATGGCTTCTCTGAGAACCCTGTACTTACAGTCTGACATGGCTTCTCTAAGAACCCTGTACCTACAGTCTGACATGGCTTCTCAGAGAACCCTGTACCTACAGTCTGACATGGCTTCTCAGAGAACCCTGTACCTAGTCTAACATGGCTTCTCTGAGAACCCTGTACCTACAGTCTGACATGGCTTCTCAGAGAACCCTGTACCTACAGTCTGACATGGCTTCTCAGAGAACCCTGTACCTAGTCTGACATGGCTTTCTCTGAGAACCCTGTACCTACAGTCTGACATGGCTTCTCTGAGAACCCTGTACCTACAGTCTAACATGGCTTCTCTAAGAACACTGTACCTAGTCTGACATGGCTTCTCTGAGAACCCTGTACCTACAGTCTGACATGGCTTCTCTGAGAACCCTGTACCTACAGTCTGACATGGCTTCTCTAAGAACCCTGTACCTAGTCTGACATGGCTTCTCTGAAAACCCTGTACCTACAGTCTGACATGGCTTCTCAGAGAACCCTGTACCTACAGTCTGACATGGCTTCTCTAAGAACACTGTACCTAGTCTGACATGGCTTCTCTGAGAACCCTGTACCTACAGTCTGACATGGCTTCTCAGAGAACCCTGTACCTACAGTCTGACATGGCTTCTCTGAAAACCCTGTACCTACAGTCTGACATGGCTTCTCTGAGAACCTGTATCTACAGTCTGACATGGCTTCTCTAAGAACCCTGTACCTTCAGTCTGACATGGCTTCTCTGAGAACCCTGTACCTACAGTCTGACATGGCTTCTCTGAGAACCCTGTACCTACAGTCTGACATGGCTTCTCTGAGAACCCTGTACCTACAGTCTGACATGGCTTCTCAGAGAACCCTGTACCTACAGTCTGACATGGCTTCTCTGAGAGTCCCGTACCAGGTTTATAGCTCTCTAGTACGGCTTCTGTGTGCTGTGCCGGCGCGCTGTTTCCATGTGGGGCGTACATTGACAAGCAGGGATAAATCAGGGTGTGAATATTTCAGTGAGTTCAAGTTAGCAGAGGTGGGATGTATGTGTACACAGCGGCAGCATGCAGCACTGCCCGCCTCTAATCACATTTAGCTGTGGCCATTACACAGTGTGATGCTCATTTAGTAGGAGAGATATCGCTGCTAGAACAGACTCAATGGTAATGTATCAGTAGCATCCTGTTGGTAATACTGTAGTTGCACCAGCCATGGTCTTTGGCATCATTAATCCAAGCGTGAAATTTGGGATTTCTATGTTAAATGAAAATAAAAATAGAGACATATCAGGAGCCTTGTAATATATATTCAACTTGCGAGCCCAAGCCTATCTGGATTGAGGTTACTCCAAGTCCATTCTTGCTCATAATGCGATAGCCTCCCACAAATAATGCACAAAACATAAAAACGGCAAGTTAATTAAAACTTTCCAATTGGAGTGTTTGTTAAGGTCACAGCTGTCATGCCAAAATGCAAAGAAAAGGGAGAAATTTTCTCAAGGGCCCAATTTCTTTCTCCTGAAGCAATCTATTTGTGAAATTTGCCAACATTACACACCCGGCAGAGCTAAGTGATGTACGGTGCCCCATGGTTAATCCGAAATGAGACCTTCACGACAAGAACAGTGAACCTGTTGTTTTTTGGACGTTGTTTTTACATCATAACTTTATTTGGTATAGATAGAGGGGTGCCTAAATTGATTTGGAGCCAAAACTCATTTACTATTGAATGGTTCAGTCACCACGTGGTATTGTATTTGAGGGTGGATATACTGTGGGGATAGGAGCAGTTTTAAGTGTTTGTTGCCAGCTCATCATCTCCTTCCACTCAGTACTCAACCCTGTTTTCATAAAGAACAAGAGACTAGTCTCAACATCACCATTTTGTGTAATACTTGTAAGCAGAGTAATAGACAATTGCAGCAAGTTGCTGGAGTAAGGTGCTTTACACCATTTTCAAAGGAAAGATGCAGCATGTACTACAGTGTATTGCAAAACTGTTTCTTACGTCATGAAGCTACCAACACGGTTAGCTGGGAGTCCTAAAATCGCTCAACCAATTTGGCACCTTTTTCTGTCAATTCTGTCTTTAAATTGGACCGAAAATCAAAAGCGGCTTTACTGGTGTAATCAAGGCTGAAGGCTCTCCAACCAGCTCTCAAACTAACTCAAAGCAAATTGTTACTGCATGACGGTATTACCACAGGTAACAACTGTTACCGCCTGACGTTAGGTCCAGTTGACAGCATGCCCGTGTTGATAGGTCCAGTTGACAGCATGCCACAGTTAGCACAGGCCCAGTTGACAGCATGATGCTGTTACTAAGTGTTAGCACAGATCCAGTTGACAACATGCCGGAGTTACCACAGGTCCAGTTAACAGCTGTTACCGCCTGATGGTGTTACCACAAGTCCAGTTGACAGCATGATGCTGTTAGCACAGATCCAGTTGACAGCATGCCGGAGTTACCACAGGTCCAGTTGACGGATGTTACCGCCTGACGCTGTTACCACAGGTCCAGTTGACAGCATGCCGGAGTTACCACAGGTCCAGTTAACAGCTGTTACCGCCTAATTGTATTACCACAGGTCCAGTTGACAGCATCCCATAGTGAGCTACCGCTGTTACCACAGGTCCAGTTGACAGCTGAACCACAGTATATGCAGCCTGTGGGTGTACCAGTATGACTGTATACTGGAAGATCAATAACTCGCCTCCTGCTGACTTGGTTTGACAGCTAGAGCAGCTCACGGGAGGGGTGGCTATGACATAATGGAGTCCTTGAACAGCTTCACTATAAGCTCATTAGCCAGTATTATACCTGATATTCTGAACTCCCACTGAGAGGTTGGTATAATATACAGGTAGCTTGTAGCATCCTAAACACTGTTAGGTGAGAATAATCATTCCCTTTTAATGCCAAGTACACTTCCCTGTTTGGATAACGAAAATATCGATCACACCCTCACTCTAATTAAGCAATAGATTTTACTCACACTTCTCATCTCCAAACTAGCAGTTGGTCACATCTTATGTTCAGCACGCCATTCTATACTTTAGCTTATGATTCTGTGCCATAGTGGTTCTGTAATAGCCCAGACTATTCCCATACATGCCCTGCAAGATTCCCGTCTCAACCCTCCACTAGCAGAGCCTACCTGGAAATACTAGCATTTCGTCACATCCTAGACAGCCTCATATTGATGCTTTTCTCATTCGGGAACAGCAATAGATGGTTCTATTCACACGCAGCCCTGTCCCATGTCTGACGAGTGGTTTCCTTGCAATCCTCTGCGATTGGTATCTTGTAGCACCGTGCCTGCAGTGTGGCCTTTTTGTGGAGGATTCCCTATGTGAGGGACTTTACACCATTGGTTAGCTGCAACCCCAATGTAGATTCATAGCAATGTCATTTTGTATATCGAAACCCATAAATGAAGCATTTGATTTGTTTCCGACCAGCCCGACCCCTTCTACCCGTGGCCAAAGGATCGGCAGTCTTAGGGTTGCGTATGGGCCAAACCAAGTCCCTGCAGACCCTTATCCAGTTGTGTCAGGACTCAGACCAAGTCCCTGCGGACCCTTACCTAGTTGTGTCAGGACTCAGACCAAGTCCCTGCGGACCCTTACCTAGTTGTGTCAGGACTCAGACCAAGTCCCTGCGGACCCTTACCTAGTTGTGTCAGGACTCAGACCAAGTCCCTGCGGACCCTTACCTAGTTGTGTCAGGAGCCAGACTAAGTCCCTGTGGACCCTTACCTAGTTGTGTCAGGACTCAGACCAAGTCCCTGTGGACCCTTACCTAGTTGTGTCCGGATCTGAGTCAGACCAAATACTGTTGTGTGAGGAGTCAGATCAAGTCCTAGGTTGTGTGAGGACTCAGACCCATTAAGTCGCCGAGGACCCTTCCCTAGTTGTGTGAGGAGTGTGAGCAGGCTGACTGAGCTGCTCACCACTGAGCAGGTCACAGGGAGCAGATTGATCAGCTCAGTGGGTTGTATTCAACCCTGGCCGGCTTCTGTGTGAGTAGAATAGAGGTGTTCTATGGGACGCTGCTATAGCACAAACATGGGAGGGGGTTTGTCAATCACTGAATAGGGGGGAAAAGGGAAGGAATAAACGATATGTGTGAGTTATCATCTGTGATGTGCTCAGGATGTGAAGTGATGAGCTCTTGGGGTTGTATTCAACCAAGGGGTGCTAGAGAAGAGACCTTAGACCACTCAACCACGTTCTCTAACTTCTAAGGCGAAGTTATAAACTTGTTTGAACCATAATCGAAGTTTTCATAATCATAAGCGACCCTAGATAAAGATGCCCCTCTTGTCTAGGATACTAAGCGAATAAAAGACGCGAAATATTGTAGATTTTAGGGTGTTCCACAAATATTAGTGTTATTAATATATTAAATTCTTTATATTAAAGAAATAGATTAGTTTCAGTTCAGTCTCCTATAGGTGCTAAGTTACTTGCCGTGAGGGCGCAGCCATTACATGATCTGGTACTAATGAATTAAGCACTGATCTACCAATGTTACAGTGGGTACCAGTTGCTTGCTGGGATTCCACAATAAATGGATTCCGCTAGGTGCCTATACCCATACTGTTGTGCATGGTTTGTTCAACAACCTCCATCTTTTAGACATATACAGCCCCCTCCCCTCCTCCCTCACCTCCCTCCCTCACCTCCCTTTGCTCATCTCCCTCCCTTACTCTGCACGCGTCCGGTGCCTATATATAACTACGTCACAGATGCAGTGCGTGACGTGACGTCAGGTCACCCTGGCAGTAGTTAGTGGAGACGACACAAGGTGGCGTGCCGCACGTCACATGACGTGTCCCCTAGTGGCAGAATGTGTCTCTACCTACCTACAGGCGGCACATATACTACTCTAGTGCCTTTCCCTCTGTGGGCCGCCATTTTAGGTTTATATGGAGATTACTGTTTCTAACTGGGTTTATAGTCAAAGCAAACCTTAGGAATTAGTAAATCTGGTATCTGTATAGAGGACTATATAATAGTGCAGAGATGCCACATGCCCTACCGTTGCAGGAATTCCTACTTTTTGGATGGCATTTCTGTATTAAATCATGTACATTTACTGCAAAAAATTTACCGAAACCTCAAGATGTCCTACTTTTTGTTAAGCAGTGAGTGGCATCTCTGAGATAGAATGTAATTAGGCTAACGACGACATAAGCTACAGTTTAATTCCCTTATCTGCCGCTGCCACTGCCACCATGGCGCTGCAGTTGGACAGTTAGCCCACTATATAATAAAGGTAATATTTCCCGGGAATATCTGCCATGCATGCTACCTTAACCCCCTACCTTCCCATCACAGGCGGGTCAATCAGAGCTCTTCCATACCTGTAGTCTCCGAGAAAACAGTACACTTTGGAGTTCGAAGAATGAAGCTACAAATAACCTTTTTACCTCCGGTGGTTTAGTATGTCCACTCCAATGACACGATAAACACGAAGCCCCCCCCCCCCCTCAACTTGTACAGCAGAGTATCTTAGGCCTCGATAAAGGAATACAGTTTTGGCCGTCCTCAATGAATTCTGAGGTTGTTGAAATGCAGTTTACTAGAAAAATATGGACAAAGCGAGTGTACATTATCCCTTTTATAAGAATTTTTTTTTTGAAAAGGATCTGAGCCCGCCGTCTCTGATTGACTTCAACAGGTGAAGAGTTTAGTATTTGGCGATCGAAGAAGCTATATCCACAAAAGACCATCAGAAAATAGGTAGTACGCAGTGTATTGTTATTTGATGAGGTTTGTTTAATTAAGGTCAATTTGGTATTTGAGATGGGTGTTGTCCAGTAAGCGTCTCTTACAGTTGGGCTATGGGTTCTTGCGTGGTCACACAATTTCAACTCTTCTAAAAGAGCTCTATGAAAAGGATTAAGGTTTGAAATAACACTTGACTTGGAGATGCAGCTTAATAAGTCACCCCGCTTAGTTTTACTTGGGTTCAGTTTAAATGTCCTCTGTAGTAGTGTGTATGAAGGAGTGGATTATTAGAATTTTTTATGATTTTCCCAAAATCTGTATTAAAAACATAATAAATTTTGGTTTGATCAAGGGTCAATGAATCATTTAACTGCCTAAAAAAACTGTTCCTGGATTAGAACTGATAAAATCGTGAGACATTTACCTAAATTCTCGTAAAAGACTATAACTTGTAGCCGCACCTCTAACTTTGACAGATCCCACAAGCCGCACAGAGGGGGCGAAAAAAATTGATTTAAGAAATCAGCTTGAGTGGCATCTTTAAGTGCTGAAGTCGGTGAGACGGAGCAGCTCGACCTTTGGGTGAGGCCTATTTATAGGTCGACAATGAGTCACCTCACACTGACCTCTAGCCAGCTAGAGACTTGCTCAAATCTTCTCATGAAAATGAAAAAAGTAACGTAGTAAAAGAATCACGAGGGGAAAATATAAGTGTGTGTGTGTGGGGGGGGGGGGGGGGGTGGTATTCTGATACCTCTATAGACTCTAGAACAACCAAAGTAAGCATGGGACGGAACACTGGTGGACATGAAACCATGAGAGGACCTCCATGTCACGCCATCACAATGTTGGGAAGTGAATGAACGGTAGAACATAAGTGGCTGGATTCCTATCTGAGAGATTTTTGTCTCCTTCCATTTGCAATTGAAACGATTTTATTACATACCCACCAACTTCAACAGCCCTGAGTTATCAGTAATATAAGACAACAGGCTTTGATAAACTGATTCTTACCACAGCTCGAAACGAAACATGACCAAAGTAGCCTGATTACAGTTTAAATTGTCACCCTAACGGCAGGAGCCGCGCCCTCCCTGATTCCGTTGTTGAGAGACTGGGGCTCGTCTACCTTATTGGGCGGCCTGTCCTCTAAGTTAGCAGAGCTCTTGTCGGTATTGACCCTGGAGGGGCACAAAGACGGCTACATGGACAGGTGGGGTGGTACCCGGCACCGTCAAGTTCTTACCAAACATGCCCTACACTCAGCTCCACTGCAACATGCACCGGCAAATATTTATATTTCATACCCAAGGTACACAGAATCTATTGAATCTTTGGCCTGATAATACTTTCGTACAAATTGAATTTTGTTTGTATCGGTAGAGCTACTACTTCCCGATATGAATAAGGAGTTTTGATCATTCTCAGTCAGAGGCTCAGACCTTCACTCTTATAATATGACTCCCATGAGATAGATAACCTTGACTCCCATAAAAAGACCTTTACACTTTACTCCCATCGGATGACCTTTACTCCCATCGGATGACCTTTACTCCTGTCGGATGACCTTTACTCCCGTCGGCTAACCTTTATTACCATAGGCTAACCTTTACTCCCGTCGGCTAACCTTTATTACCATTGGCTAACCTTTACTCCCGTCGGATGACCTTTACTCCCGTCGGCTAACCTTCACTTCCTTCAAGGGAATGGAGTGGGATGCTTCCTTCTTCTGGCCAGAGCCCTTACTCCCATTGGCTAACCTTTACTCCTGTTTGCTAACCTTTACTCCAATCGGATGACCTTTTCTTCCATCTGAGTCAACCTTGACACTCATGAGTGCCACTCATGAGTGCCAGCCGTCGGTATGTGTGTATGGTAACGATGAGGGCAGGTTATTGCAGCTGAAGGCTTGCAGTGGTTTACCCTTCCTGCACATGGCACTCTACAAACCCAGACCGGGGGTGTTTGTTGACCTGAGCTTTAGGAGCAGTCCCAAGCTGGCCCCAACTCGTCCTCGGACGCGTCCGAGCGACATCGCTGGTATTTGAGGGGCCATGACCGCGTCACTTCCCCCGTATATTGGGGGGGATCTCTACGCGGTAGCCATCTGCATTTTTGATACCACAGCACCAAGCAGTCAGGAACTATTTTAACCAGCAACCTTTGGTGCCAGCGATGACGCTCGGGAACAGAGGTCGAGGTGGGGCCAGCTTGGAGCAGTCCGCAATGGGCAAGACTCCAGCTGGTAGCATGTCTTAAAGGCGCAAATCTCGGTACCCCTCCAGCGACAGTCGGAGTGCAGTCGGGACAGCTACTCAGCCCTATAAATAGGAGCGGTGGGGGTTTAACACATACTGGTGTGGTTCCCTGAAGGGAGGTGAAGAGCCCCCCCCCCCTCTCAGGTCGGAAAGTCGCCGAAATAAAGTGCTCCAGGTCACAAAGTCGCTTTTTTAGACCATTGTTACTATAGCCAAAGTTGACCAAAAGTCGCCAGGTCGCTAAGATTATTGTACCAGGTCGCCTGGAAAACAGCCCAGGTCGCCAAGTCACTTTTGACCCCTCTGGAGCCACCTGAAGGCTGAATTGAAGGGGTCTTGGTTGGAACCGCAACTCAATATTCATACATCGATCAGAAGAATTGTTACAACTGCTTGAATAAATCACATTAAAAGAAAATAAAAGTGTTATAAACCAAAGACAGGGTATTTGTCCAAGGCCCCAGCGGAGGATAATTACATGTACCATTGTCCAGGGCTTTTAACACTTACATATACATACTCACTGATTGGTTTGTCATTATATGTTATACAGATAGGCAGTCTCTTAAAATTGTTCTCCCATCCAGCTGTGGCATAAGCGTCATTCTGACCCTAGTATACCTTGCAGCATGATGCCATCTTTGAAGGGTTAATGCTCTAGCTGCAATGGTATGGTGCTGGGGAAGCCCTGGGCGCTGCCTGCCTGTCAGTGTCAGCATGCAGGCAGCAGGGAAACCAGGCACCACTGTAAGAAACCACACCATGGGTAACAGGAGCACTACAAGAAAATGTGATGTCATTTGCGGCACTGATTCTACACAGTGTTAGTTAAAGGCATACCTCGTGCTACCCGTCCAGCAACAGTCAGAGTGGAGCAAGGACCGGTACTCTAGCCTTAAATAGGGCGGGTGGGAGTTTAAACGTCTTATGCTACATGGATATTTTCATGGCTCGTCAATTGGACAAGCTGTAATAAGATCGCTACGGTTTCACCAGGTTTAAAAAATAAAAGGAAAGCCATAGTACAGGAAAATTTAATTTGACTCTTCGTGAGTGGCGTATCCGCATTAAGGACAGTTTATACAGCTGGGGTCTGTATGCAGCGTCTGGTCTTTCATCACATGGTCAATACAAGAGTTACTACTGTGAAAGTACTTTATTTCGCTGGGTATATATTTTCGCGATTTTCACGGAAATGAAAGATCCGCGAAATTTTTTATGCTCAAGTATGGAATAAATACTTGCGAATTTGCCGATTTTCACTCATCCGCGAAAATTTAAACCTGTGAAATTAAGTACTTTCACAGTATGATTGAGTACTGGAATTGCCGTATTACATGCCCCTTATTGAGTATGATGTACCATTCCTCATGGCCTGTGACGTCATGAAAATTAAATCTATTGAGGCTAATTTAATCTATATCAGAGTATTTTCATATGTCATGAATGCAAAGGCCCACTCAGCAGAGTCTGTTTATAACATTGATCGCTCTTCACTCGTTAGACCCTAGGTCATATATGATATATGATATGACCTAGGTCCAACTCGTGAAGAATGATGTACACAGACTCCACTCTCATGGGCCTTTGTCTATAGCCTGTATGCGTTATAAACTCAGAGACTTGAGTAAGGCCAATAGGTCAATACTCCTAATTTGAAAATGCAACTTTGCAATTCAATTACATGCTGCTGATCTCTAGGGTTATAGATGATAGCTAGATTCGCTGTCTATATTGCAAGTATTGATTATAAGTTCAAGTTCAAGTTCAAATATTGTTTATTTTATCCTAGACATGAGGTACATTCATCTTTACAGTTGATCTGCCATCATAGTATGTCTAGGAGGGTACTCTCTCTGCGTGCTAAGGTTCTGACCCTGAATTAAAGCTGTAGCTGCACACTGATATTAATACATATTTATGAAGTACCTTGCACGCACCTAATTTATTATCTGTAGAGTACTCTCCGTATAAAAATGATATGATATCTAATAAAACAGTCGTCTGGGTTGTGGGTAAGCTTACAGGGGATGAGGAGGAGCAGTTAGGCAGGGCCATGTCCACAGGCAGGTTTATGTTTTATAACCTGGGACTTACATCCCAAACTCTCTCCTTGGCTATTTATTTTACTCTAGGGAATTGATCTGATCACATCATGCCAGTTTTATAGCAGCTGATAAGAGAGTGTTCTTTTTGTCTTATTTTTAAACAAGGAGATGGCATGTTCATTCTCTCCTGTTACTGAGTATGTAGATGGTGTGTTCTGTCTGTCTTGTTACTGAGTAAGGAAATGGTGTGTTCTGTCTGTCTTGTTTCTGAGTAAGGAGATGGTTTGTTCTGTCTGTCCTGTTACTGAGTAATGAGATGGTGTGTTCTTTCTTGTTACTGAGTGAGGAGATCGTGTGTTCTGTCTTGTTACTGAGTAAGGAGATGGTGTGTTCTGTCTGTCTTGTTACTGGGTAAGGAGATGGTGTGTTCTGTCTGTTACTGAGTAAGGAGATGGTGTGTTCTGTCTGTCCTGTTACTGAGTAAGGAGATGGTGTGTTCTGTCTGTCCTGTTACTGAGTAAGGAGATGGTGTGTTCTGTCTGTCCTGTTACTGAGTAAGGAGATGGTGTGTTCTGTCTGTTACTGAGTAAGGAGATGGTGTGTTCTGTCTGTCTTGTTTCTGAGTAAGGAGATGGTGTGTTCGGTCTCTCTTGTTACTGAGTAAGGAGATGATGTGTTCTGTCTGTCACTGAGTAAGGAGATGGTGTGTTCTGTCTGTTACTGAGTAAGGAGATGGTGTGTTCTGTCTGTCTTGTTTCTGAGTAAGGAGATGGTGTGTTCTGTCTCTCTTGTTACTGAGTAAGGAGATGGTGTGCTCTGTCTTGTTTCTGAGTAAGGAGATGGTGTGTCGCTTTCTATTGCCAAGACAGGGGGTCACGTAGAGCTGATTTTCGTTTTCCAAAGCAAAGTAGCTCATGGGTAAATTCATTGTTGAAAGCTGTAATGTTAACCCTGTTGGAGTCTGGAGTCTCTTGAGAGGACTAGGCGGGTGGTAAACCACCCAAACAAGCAGGCAGACAGAAACAACGACTGAGAGTCAAGATAATAAAAAACACCAACATCAGAAGGTTGGGTTCTCCTGTGTAGTCTCTATGCTACAGGAATATGTAACAACAGCAGCACACCCCTGACAGTAGATTAGCCGTCTGACGATGTCCCTGCTTTATAGGCACTGCCTCAGAAGCCCAGCCTCACGGCTCTGTGACATTCCTGTTGTGAATGCCGTTTTTTGCCAACACAGCCACTTTGGGGGCTGTGCACATCTCTCCGGGTTAGATATTAGCTCTATTGGCTGGCCTGTGGTCATGGGGAGCGGCTGGAGACAGATGCCAGATGCTTCTTTTAGTTAACCTAGAACTCTACTCAGTCAACGGTATTTCGACTTATTCCGAATTTTGTTTTCGCTCTGACAAACCGAGAAATTTAGCAAATGATTACTCTGTAGGTGGTCAGGAGAGGAGGTGAGTGGAAATTAAAAGGAGACGAACGAAGATAAGCTTTATGATGAACACTAATATACCCGTATATATATCTTAAGGCTTTCCATTTAGCTGGAAATCACCATATAAGTTTCAATAAAGAAGTGTAGAGATCACATGTCAATGAATTACCTTTGATGAAAGAGATAAGTCCCCAAAACTCCTTGAAGAAATCATTCTGAAACAAGTATCTGAGATTTACCTTTTAATGGTTAGTATACTAAACTCCCAACTTCCAATTGTACATGTGCAGCTCTAAAGTGCTGTGTTTTGAGCAACAAAGGAAGGAAGTCTCAATGGTGAAAGCCAACAACACTGCTAGCAAATATTAACATATTACCGAGAATTATTATGTAATATTTGTCGTACCTGATTATTCACATATATATGATACGCAACAGCCACTCGTGGCAGATGTTATGTCGGTATTGATCATTCGGCCTATGGTAATATTGGTCTTGCGGTGATATTGGTAACTGCGTATGTGGCATTCCTCCGGCCCTGCCTCAGTTCTCTTACCTTTGTGGCTGGTGTGGACAGAAAGGAATTGATGACAGCATCTGAAGGGAAGCTAAAGGGAATCCAGAAAGTGGGCTTTTGATGTGAGCAATCTCCGGAGTGGAGTTGTAATTCGGAGAGTGGGAAGTATTGTCACTGTACAAAGGGGGCTATAGGCGCTGAACAGGTTGACTGCGGAGGCATGGTGGTGAAAGCGGTGGCAGAAAGATATAGTTTTAAAACCGACACAGCCAAAGTTTGGTCAGCAGGTTCACAGGGCCCATACGGACCAAACCTGGGACAACAGGGTCCATGGATAACACTAAGTCTTAGACAAGACGAGCGACAACACAAGCAAACACACAGAGAAGAAAGAGGAGAAATGAAAGAACAAAACACATCAAGTCATAATAGAATAAAGGCACCCGCACCCGAGGACTGGGTAACTGATGAAACAAGAAAACCAGATAATAAAATAAGACGTAATGTAAATGACACTGAGTGTCGAGAAGGGAATTAGTATTCAGCCGTCTTTTTAGTCCTGGGGGCTAGTGCTGTACATCATGTGCAACTTTTGGGTTACGGGTCCCTCATTCTGGCTTTTGGGGTTTTCAGGTTCCTCTTTTCGCAGGAGCAAGGCAACAACTATTGTGCTATGGGGGGACAAGATGGCGGCTCCCATAGGCTAACCAGCTAAAGCAGGACCACCAATTGTACCAAGGTAGAGATGCTCAATCCCTTTCTGTACATGGCTGAGTGGTATGCGCAACTCAATTACAGCTCAGAAATCCTCTGTGCAGTTTGTCTTGGGTAGAGGACCCACATTTAAAGCTCCAGCTCTCCTATAAATAGGGCTGAGTACCTGTCCCGACTGCGCCCTGACTGTCGGTGGAGGGGTACCGAGACCTGCGGGTTTAATGACCCACAGTGGCAGTGATTTTATTGAAGTGGGTTGATGAACTCTGAGAGATTACAACCAGGATAAGCTGGTAGACTAAGGGGATTAGGGTAAATGAGAGATAGGGTGCTTATGGTGATAACTCAGAGTTTAGGGAGTGGTAATTTTTTAACAACAGGAGTGGGGGGGGGGGGGGTTGGTGGATTTTCGTGTGAGCGGGCCGAAATCTTTTTGGTCCCCCCCCAGGCAGGTAGTAGATCGAGCGCGGCCGACCCCATTTAAGCTATAGTAATGCGTGGGCTTTTCCGCTAAAAGTGGGTGCAATTTTCTTGGTCCCCCCCTCAGGAACGGTCCAATTTTATTTTGGTCCCCCCCTAAATCCCCCCCCCCCTTTGTTGAAAAATGACCACTCCCTTATGGTGATAACTTAGCATCAGATTAACTCTAGTTACAGCACTGGCTTTATGATAAATCACATCAATAATTGATCAGGCAGCATTTACTTGATGCTAAACACAGTCATGACCAGCTGTGCCAGATTCTGAACCTGAGTTGATTTCAGAGAAAGAGAGTGATTAATGTTGCGCGACACAGAAAAAAAATCCGTTGCAGAAATAATTTGGATAGACTATGAAAATGTTCTTTTAAGATATGTGTGTGTTTAGGCTCCTTTGATAAGTCGCAATTGATAATTGTCTATAAGGCTTACATGTACAGCTCTGAAAACAAACAGTAAGAATTAAAGCTCAAGCCTCATGTGCATTTATCGTCATGATTTACCATTGCAGCACCAGCAAGAAGGCCATCACCACTGCGATGGTGTATCCTGCCAAACCTCTGGGGGTGTATCACCTGGTATCAGCCCTGGAGGGGCTGCATGATGCATCATGAGTGCAACACATGATGACAAAAGGGCATAGTGCATTACAGCACTGTGTGTCCATAACGGGTTAACAGCTCACTGAACAGAGGCCCTATATTGTTGGTGGCTTTGACTTGTCCTGATATTAAAGGTGTGAGTTGTTGGGTGCACTGTGGACATTGATTTGCTCACACCGACTCGGAGTGACTCATCATGGAGGTGACAGGTGTGACAGGTACACAAGCTCCCTCTGATATCTCTCCCCCATCTCCTCCCCACCAGGCCCTTGGTTTCAAACTCGTCAGTTCTTGCATATTACCTGCAGACCTACAATAATAATTATGCGTAAACCAAACCTACAGTGCAGGTTAAAGCTTTTGGTCAAAGTCTAGGTTATATAAGGGTATGTAGAACTATACTGCAATGCTAAAGTGGCAATTTCCAGCATCTTAGTGCGGGTCATAGGGTTCTCTCATAGTCTGGGTTTGGGTTATACCCAATATGAGGGTTATACGCGGGACTTTACTGTATGTGTACTTGAATCAACGGTTTATAATTTTACATAGCCACCAGGGCCCCCTCACTGTAGCAAGAAACCCCCATTGTAACGAAGACCATTTGTTAAAACATGTGGATAAACACAGTATATGAGATATATAATAAAGAATTATGTGATAGAAGAGAAGAATCAGTCTTCCTCCAATCCCATAATGATGCATTACTTGTGCATTTACAGGTCATTTCAATTTCCACTAAGAAGGAACACTCTCCATCATTTAGCACAGGTATGAACACCTAATTAACGGTAGATCTCTTCTGAGCTGCCCCAAGGATGTAGTTTTAATTAGCCCCAGAGGACGATGTCAGTCATGATCTTATGGCATGAATCTAACTGGGCTTTACCAGAACCCGAGCTCCCTTACTGCACTGAGTGCAACGTACTGGAACCGCTATTCAGCAAGTCAGTTATGGCCACCCTTTGCAAGATGAGTTGATATGGTGTACGTGGGCTAAACTTGGAATAGGATAAAGCCACAATTTTTAACAGCCTTCACAATTGAAACTATCCAGTCATATCCATGTGATGATGTGTGTTATCAGCAGATGGTTGGGTAGCCGATTCTTGATCAGGGTACCCGCTCATAGTACTCTGCATGTGATACCGTATACAACTATAGGACTCGACTAAATTCTCACGTGTTAGCCTAACCCCTATCTAAAACTATTATAAGCCGCACCTAGACTTTAGGACACCCTATACAACAAATGTGGGCTTCGCTAGCCGATGGGAAAAGGGTCTTTATCTCATCTTTTCTGTCCCCACTTTTGTTTGTTTGATGCCCATATATGCGTATATGTAAAACTGATGTTTAATGTAACTTGCTCGCTACATTTAGCTGTCGGTATGGCGTTAAAAGAACCACTCACTACAACAAATATATATAAGCCGCACCTAAGGTTTAAAAATAGCTTGTTGAGTACTGTACTATACTAGCAAAGAAAACTTTGAGCAATAAGTCACACTTTAGTTCACCCTCCTAGGAGCCATGGCTTTTACGAGAGCATTTCGGGGATGTAGACCTAGAACGTAGCCTAGTCTGGTGCTAAACTGCTATCAGACACGAGCTGTGTGTCCCTAACATGCTAAGGGAGTGATCATTTTTTAACAACAGTGGGGGGGGGGGGGGGTTTGCGCGGAGCGTGTGAATTTTTTTACACACCCACCCCCCCGGTCAAGGGGTCGACATTTTTTACCCCCCCCCCCCCCTTCCCCCTTACGGGACAAAAATCGGGGCGGGCCCTTTGAGGCATAGCAACATGCGTGCTCTTTGGCCCCTTCCCAAGAGAGGTCCAAATTTTTCGGACAAGGGGTCCAAATAGTTTTGTCACCCCTCCCTTCTGTTGTTAAAAAATGATCGCTCCCTAACATGCAGCTGTATGCGTACTACCAGTCATGTAGTGGTGGGGCGTGTGGGCGAACATGATTAATTCTCCCTATAATAGCCATACAAAAAAGGAATGAGCCATGATTATCATGTCATACTGATCTAACTGTGCGTGATATAAAGTAGTACAAGTGGATAGGGGGAAGATTGGATCACAGGGACCGGAGGATGTGTATAGCGTAATACCAGCTAGGGCATTCCTCTAACATCCGACTATTGTGACGTCATGGGGACAATCTCTGTGGAGATTTATTAACCCTTGAAGGACAGTCTAGGGCTTTAATGGCATGATTCTCCCTAATTACTGCACTGGTGACTATCTCACTTACCTTGACCTGCTACCTGACAGGGTTGTTTCACTCCTCTATGGTCCTGAGGATTCTCGGGAGCAGAACCTACGTCACACAGTACAGTGTGGCCCTTATCAGGCTTATCTCCAGCGAACAGGAACCAGAAATGGAAGCAGAAGGTTTGATGGTAAAACCACCATCAAACCTTCTGGTTCCTGTTCGCTGGTTCCAAGCTAACCACAGGGACTGCCCAGACCCAGCAAAATCCCAAGTTCAAGGTCATATTGCAAAGGCAGGATTTGGGAACGAGAGAAACTTGATATCTGCACTACTCTATGGGAACCAGCATTATATATAACCATTTTGTGAGTGTGTGTGGGGGGGGGGGGGGGGCGAAATGTCCCTTCCACAAAAGATGTGTTAAGTCCCCAATAACCCCACGGACTGGGCAGCGAAAAACAAGTTACCAATAGCTTTTAGGGAGTGCTCATTTTTTAACAACAGGGGGGGGGTGGTGGATTTGGGGGGGGGGGGTAAAAAATTTGGACCCCTTGACCGGGGGGGGGGTAAAAAATTCAGACCCCTCTTGGGGGGGGGGGTGAAAAAAATTCAACCTGTTTTGAGGGAAAAAGGCCGCGCGTTACTATGCTACAAAGGGGCGCGAACGCGCGCAATTTTTGGCCTGCTGGGGGGGGGGGTAAAAAATTTCGACCCCTCTAGCGGGGGGGGTGAAAAAATTTCGCGCGCTCCGCGCGAAATCTCACCGCCCCCCCCCCCTGTTGTTAAAAAATGAGCACTCCCTTAGTGGTAAGGATTCAGCCCAGACACCTTTCTAACTAGATAAGCACCTCACATGACCATCCCTGAGCTAATCACATGCTGCGTTACATAACAAATGGCCCCCACCCCCCACCCCAAGTATGTCAACATGACAAGGGGGCACTTGGTGTTGTGTAACCTTCCCACCAGGTCCCCACCAGGGACAATGTGGCGCCACTCCCCAGCGTCACCCTTGGTGTCCATGTTACATATGTATTGTGTACTTGTCAGCTGGCCTGTGCACGACACTATTCTATGCAGTGCCTTATATACACGTCCGCAGTCAGAAATACTGTCATTTCAGTACATTTTAGATTACACTATAACCCATCTTTTGCATAGGCCCCTATTGAGAGTACCAGAATGATGCCTGCCAATGATCTTAGCTTCAGAACAAGATGGAGACCCAGAGAGGATTGCCCGTTACAGACTCGTTACTCTCCTTTAGTAAATGCCGTCTGCTCACCAGTCTGCACCAGTCTTCACTAGGACTCCTACCAATCAATCAGTCTGCCGTGAAAAGAAAATGTTGGTTTTATCTATTTGGTGAGCCGCCGGTGCATGTTTCCCTGCGGCCATTGTAGACTAAACATAAATGTTTTAGCTCTAAATACCGCCGTCTGTCTTCTCCCAGCCTTGCTGATCACTTCCGGTGTCCCAGGGTGCTTTGCGGTTGGCTGCATGGTACCCCGCCTGCTGTCTGCTCATTCATAGCCTGACATAGGGAACCAGCGAACAGCCCGGTCTGTGACCTTGACCTTCAGGAGAATCACTAGGACCGGAAGTGGACAGCCTTTAGAATCTCTGCCCATGGCTCTGGTGACTAGAATGGTTTTGTCTGAAAGGGTGTTTACTTTCCTAGCAGATTATCGGTCAGCTCTAGCTGTGTGTGCAATGGAGTCTCTAAAATCTACTTGAAGATCTTGATTAGTCGCTTAACTTATAGATGGTTAGCTGTGTAATGAAATGTCATTGGTAAACATCAGACACTGTCTAAGTGATATCATGGAGAGTAGAGGTAGAGGTCTACTGTACACTCCATGGTGATATCAAACCAAAGATGGATGACTTTGTCTGATAATTGATAAAAACCAGGTCTGGGTAAAGATTTGATGGGGCAGTCAAATTACAGAGTAATAATTATCCCTTAAAGAATGGGTAGCATTTTCATTACTCCGCTTGATGAACAATGGCCTTTGCATTGTTTATCAATTAACCAATTATTCCTGACATCGGATAGAATGGCCTCTCAAGTGTTCCTCATAATTGACTGAAAGTGCAGACATTGTGAAGCTCAATTGTATTTTCAGACAGATAAAAAAGAACAATTACAGATTCATTTCCTTACTTCTATTAGTTTGATAGAGAAATGTAGGAGGTATTTCTGATATATGAAAATGACGGCAAAAGACACATTAATTATCAAAAAACCGCAACACAAAAAAAGTTTTTTAACAGCGCAAAACTTCTACGTCTTTACAACAAGCAAATCGAAGCTAAATTACTAATTAAACTTCGTTCAGAGAATAATATTGTCCCTTGGACACACTTTGCTTGTTGAATTAAGGAGACACTGAATTAGCAGTGACCTTTGGAGGCATGCGTCGGCACTAATTTTACCATGTAAACAAAGAACAAAAAAGTAGCGTCACAAACATCAAAATAAGCCGCGCGATGATGGGAGTCCCAATACCCGAAATACCCAGCATCTTTGTAAGGGGGTAAGGGTTACACTTGCACTCATTGAAAAAACAATGATGTAAAAACAATTGCTCACAAGTGATGGGAGTGAAGTCTGACACCTATAAAGCTGTGTAACTAGAGGAAAAGGGAAAAGAGAATAATTTTATTCCAGTGAAAGTGTCTTTAAGGATTTGGAATAAATTATGATCTTTTAATAGATGAGGATCTATGCTTTGGCATACTGAGAAAGCTAGCAAATTGCAGTTAAAGTTATTCAAGTCTGGCTAGTGTAATACCTAAACCCTCTGGAACTGTTTGCTTGTTGGTCCATATATTGTCGACAGACCAATCACCGTAGAAAAGATCTAGCTGCTATCCAATGTGATTTTCTGCTTTGCCCATGGTAGTGATATTCTGGCAGAAAATTCATCATTCCACTACCAGGACGGTGAATAAGGAGAGGCATTAGTGTCGCTGCTCGAGACCCAGGCCGCTAAGATTGATGGTGATTTAAAACATGACCATTAGAAGTTGAGTTATAGGCCTTTCCCACCAGAAGCAATTCTGGTCATTCAGAGGCGATCAGGTACTATCTGATTCCATCAGGACTCAGTGGAAGTGCATTAACTGATTGGGCAGATGGTAATATGGCATAAACAGTGTGTGCCAATGATATCTTATCTTCAGTAGAAGGCTTACAAGTAGATATCAATCTAGAGAAAAAAAATCGTATTGGTGAAGGTGCTGCCGCAGAATTTTGTAACCTCATAGATTTATTGCTCTTGGTAAGGTCTGTAGATGATAAAGGGAGTGGTAAAATCACATCCAAGCACAGAGACTTCAGAAGATCTTTGGGATCTCAGACCCTTACTACAAATACATGTGCCCCGAAGAAAACACCACGGTTGATCCGCATTGTTTGCTCTTGCTGTCCATCTAGTCCTGACATCATACTGTCAGATGCCATGAGGCGAGTGCCAACATTACTGCCCAAGATGCTTCCCATAATGACCCCTGTCCTTTACCTGCGGCCCTGTTCCAGGAAGGGTACAAGCCTTAACAGCAGCCGGGTGACAAAAATAAACCAGCAAGCCAGGAAAAAAGCACCACCACCCGGAAATAGCTGTGTTTTTGTTATTTTTTCTAACTATTGCTGCGATTATTCTTAGCTCAATACACCACCTTGTTTGCTCTGGGGGGAGAGGTGTGTAGACTAGTTAGAGGTAGTTGTAAAAATAAGTGTTTGGTGTAGTGAATTGCATTTCCTAAGCTCATTGGCTTAGTATGTGACTGCCAAAAGTAAGCATGCACTGTTATCTGATGTTCTATCATGGTTGGCTGTGCATTTCCCATTGAAAACAGTGGACCAACGTTCATGGTGTTGGTCAGAGGACCAACACCATGCTCTGACGTCATTAAGGCTGTTATAGGGTCATTTTAACATATTACAATGTGATTCTCCTGTACAAGTAGGTGTATAGGGGCCTATGTTATTAATTAATTGATTAAACAATGATAGAACCGTGTTTACACATGGGTTTGGAGTGTTGGATCCCCTGACCAACCCATGAGGCCAAGATGGCAAACCCATGTGTAAACACGTAGGCCAACCATAGGCATGATCTCATGGCATCTGACGCCCAACCAGAGGCAGCTTGTGTCATCTGATGGCCATAAGTTGCCCTTAAGGCCTCTATATGTAATATCAATATTCATCTGAGATAATTTCAGTTCAGTTCAGGCAGCTGATGGCCAACTGGAGGCAGCTGATGTCATCTGATGGCCAAGTATAGGTAATTGATGTCGTCTGATACCAAGCCAGAGGCAGCTGATGTCATCTAATGGCAGATCAGAGGCAGCTGATGTCATCTGATGGCCAAGTAGAGGTAACTGATGTCATCTGATACCAAGCCACAGGCAGCTGATGTCATCTAATGGCCAACCAGAGGCAGCTGAAGTCATATGATGGCCAAGTAGAGGTAACTGATCTGATACCAAGCCAGAGGCAGCTAATGTCATCAAATGGCCGACCAGAGCCTGCTGATGTCATCTGATGGCAGATCAGAGGCAGCTTGTGTCATCTGATGGCCGACCAGAATAGCTGATGTCATCTGATTGCCAACCAGAGGTAGCTTATGTCATCTAATGACCAACATGAGACAGCTGATGTCATTTGATGGCCAACTAGAGGCAGCTGATGTCATCTGAGGCCAGACATAGATTGCCAATCATCTGGAGGCTGGGTAAAACATGCAGGCTGCCATCATGTTGTAACTGGCATGTGAGGTGAACAGGACCCTACATCTACTGCTGGGGTCTCCCTCCAGGGGCCCTCACTACTGTATGTGTATGGGGGACCCCTCCCCCCCCCAACCCTGTGTAGGCTGCCATCTTGGTCTCCCAGCATGAGCCATAGGCTCAGGCATTGTTGTGTAATGGGAGTGTCCTCACAAGACAATGTTATACAGGACATCCAGGCAGATTTTCAGCCGAACGAGGGATATATGGCTGTATATTCTTCTGATGGGTAAAGGCTGTATGAGGCGTGTTCTAATCGACAAACGAGAACCCGGGCACAGTTTCAAGGTCTAAATATCTTCTCCTGTTTAAATATTAAATGCCATTTTCTATTATTATATATCCGCCGCTCTGAATTCTTGTTCTGACAATATTTAGGGATTAGGACGTATATATCTAGACATGCAGTATTATAAATTAGCTTGTTATTAGCTGTTTTTTACAATCTGTATTTTACATGAAACCGATTTGTAGAAATACCACTGTTAACTTTGCACCTACTCATGTAGGTCTAAGATAATGTTTTTTTGTGCATTCTAAGTTCTATATTATTTGAAAACATACCTTATCATATAAACTTGTAGTTAGTTGTAATGGCTGGATATCAGCATTAACGGTACCTCCTTTGGTTAATGTGCAATTAGGGGGCATGCATCTCTACCTCTGTGTTGATCACTCTATATGGCTCTGTACCTAGCACTGTCTGGCTCTTATCTGTCTTAGGATTAGCTCTACACCCCTCGTTGACTTAAAACACCATTAACACATTATTCTCTTTTCTTCCACTCATCCCTTTTTATTAAAGGAACTTAATGTATATAAAGTATCAAATGAAGGACTACCTAGGAGGGTTTTCTGCTTTGTTATTTGGTTACCATGGTAACTTGATTTACCAGGTACCCGCTGGTGGCTAACAGCTCAGCTATGGGCAGGATGTCGCTGATTACACTGCCATGTGACTGCCAGGTATTCCTGGATTACCTTTGTTAGTGGTTTTTGCCTGCGGAGGCATCATCTTAATGTATGGTTATTACTTCGGGCGTTTCACAACACTGTAAGCAACCAAATGGATATTTTAACCACTGGTAGTAGTGAACTGCCTGGATAGATATTTAAAATGGAATCTCTAAATTTCCTAGGTGTGTTCAGTTTAGAGTAATAGTTTGATTAATAGCACATTGGTTACCATGTAAATAAATGTGTTTAGCACTTTAAAATAGTTATCACGGTAACTGAGGCTGCTAATTAAACCCAAAGGTTACCCATAAATGTTGACCCATGAGTTGTTATTCAACCACTGGCCACAGTTTGTTCCTATGACGCAGAGAAAATCTGTCTTTATTAACATTTGACCATAGCCCCATATAAGATTGATCTACAGATTCACCGTTCGAAAAAAAAGTAAGCTTCCCACAGCAATTACGGCTTTTGGTCCGCCGAGGAAATGAGAGAAAAATTAGAGTTAAACAAATTCTTAGCTCTGATGAGATCAAAAGTCCTTGATATATCTTTCTTCACCCAAAGTGCTGCAGCTGTATGTATACACTTGGGTGTCCAAATGGCAAATGTCTGATCCGGTAAAAATACAGCGTTTTATTGTATTTATTTACAATGATATCGGCGTATAAGAAGCAAATTAAAAATAGGGAAATGTAAAAATTGTCCATGAAAACAGACAGGTTTATTTCCCAAAGTGTGACTTGATTGAGACGTGTTTGCACGTTTCTGCAGTAGACTCCGTAACCCGGTGCTCAGTCTGTATCGTGGGGAGTAACCTTTAACTCAAGGCCGAATACTAATGCCTTTATGAAATACAGGGGGAAGAAATCACTTGATTTCCGCCGTTGATTGAGTCGGATAATCGAAGTCAATAAGGGGCTGTTGCCAGCAGCTTTCTAAATGAACTAATAATGGCAAGGAAATTACGAAAGCATCAATAAAATCCTTCGCTGGGGAAGAAATAAACAGGAGAAAAGTGCTTGTTCTTTTCGTCTGGCCCCTTTCCCCTCCTTTCCCGTGTAATCATTCACGGCAGACGACTTTTCTATCCACATCCAATGTTCATGCCTTTTTGGCGGGGAATTTTAGCGCTGGCAACGGCAGATCAGAGTCTGTAAGGACATAATGGGTCGATCACAGAACCATCATGGCAATGGTGGTGGAATGAGACGGGAACTAAAATTTGTCATTGCCTGTAAGTACAGGGGTCTTAAAAGAGCGCGTCTTGTTTAAGTGCAGGTGTGTTGACGCAAGTTTGTGACCCGCTGGGATCCAAAATAAAAGGCTGGGAGTAACAGACTAACAGGGACTTGAAGTGTATAAGCGTGGGTGCAGTTAGAAAGGCAACTATGGCACATCTGACTAGCGATTCACCAGATTGAGGTGCTAGTTTGGAGGAAGCAGCAAAGACAGGCAGACGACAGGGCATTCTCTACAGACTCATCATTGACCATACAGTATAGGGACCTCAGGGTGAACTACTGGTCGGGCTAGCAGCGGTTTGTTGCAGCAATGGTCATGAATATTCCCTCAACCAATCAAAAGGCACCTATTGACAGTGGTCAGCAGAAAATAAAGTGGGGACCATTGACACCATTCAATTGGGAAGAATTATTTGTGGGAGTTAAATATTCAAACTTTCTCTAAATTTACTGTCAATGGCTAGCTGCATGGAGATTCAAAGCATGGAGATCCATTAATTGAAAATAAATATATAGATCCGGTAACATTGTCAGCAGGTTAAGATGTTGAGAAAAGTGACCATTTTAATGACTTGAATGACCGGTGCCCAGTAGGGGTTAGGATGATGTCGGTAGCGTCTCCCTCCATCTACTGCTCCCTCACTCTCGGAAATTGTAGACTTTCCGATCCCGCAGCGATCCATCACTCGCAGTCACACCAGCCCGGACCACCCGACCCCTGCTGCTGACTGTTAGATGAAACCTTGTCGTACTCAATATAATGTAACCGGTCACCGGGTGCAGGCGGCCATCTTGTCCCTCTCAGAACGTCGCTCGGTCCTGCCGACTAGCGCGTTGTTCTTGCAAGGTTGAGGAGCTAATTTAGAGTAGCGGCCATAATGAAAGACACAGTACCTACATTTTAGTACCTTCCCGTACCACTACCACTGAGACGAAAGCGCTGCCATCGACCCAATGCAACCTTATCGCTTCGCGTCAAAAGAAACCTTAGGGTCGGCTTCTATTGTGATATTCGCCCAAGTGGAGATTTTCTTAAGTGGCCAATAATAGAGACCCATACCCTGCTCAAACCAATGGAAGGACGGGGTCCTTTGAGACGCGGATAAATGGATTTTCCTAATAGTCTCAGCTTTTTGCCGTGTCCACTAACGTGATTGTTCAGAGTCGGCAGTGTTTGCCTTTTTGGCTACACCCGGACCCAAGCCTACAGGAAGGAGTAAAAGGGCAGCCAGAAAGTCAATGATTAGCTTGGTAATGCCCAGGTCAATATGGAACCGGGTAGATACGGGACAGACTCGTGAATCAATATGTAATCCCCTTCAATTTACACAAAGAAGGTCATCTAAGAATATGTAGATAAAACCAAGAAAGACGAGATCATTTCTTTGGTCTGAACCTTAGCTTCAGCCATAGTCATCCAGGCCAATGTCTATTTCATCCACCTGCGATAACTTGTTTTGCCAACAAATAGGGATATCCCTCTATTAAAGATTGAATTATAAATGTTAGATGCAGAGTTTCTATTGTCAAATGACAGAAGTGTTTTAGTTGATCCCACACTTTGCTGCTTCCCTGCCATTCCCGTGTACCTACAGGCCTGTGGATGCAGCGTGGGAGGTACATATATGGCATCACCTTGGGAAGAATTGCCATCCTCAGTTGATTGCGACATTTGCATATTCAGAGTTACCGATAGTTGACAGGCGTGCCAATGCATCAGGAATATGAATTTCCCCGATTCAGAATTGTCTGGCTTAACATACAAATTTCACTTCAAAGAATTTGCTGATGCAGAATTGACATTTCTACCATTGTTGTAGGACTGCCTATTTTAACATACCACAGTTAAAAGTTATCCTGGCACTGAAGATTATACCATATTTGTTATAACGCTACACTACAAATGCCAATTTCTCCAAGAGCCTTCACTCCCCTACTGTCTTACCATAGTAGAGATAGGTCAGCATTATTCCAGCTGATATGACAAGAACCCCTCATTATAAAAGTCAGATCTGTCAGAGGGGTCAACCCCCTACAGCCACCCCTGACTCGGCCCCTGCTGGGATACCAAGCCCTACCAGTGGGATAACAAGCAGACAAAGGTTCTGTCAATCAGCACTGGGAGAGGCTCTGGGGTATGGCATTTGTAGACTCACTATACTGGTCTGGATGGAAATGTGGTGTATGCAGGTATGAGCTTATAGCAAATAGACCATTGTCTTACACATCATTATAGTTTATCAAATATAAGATGCTGTATTACCGGTGCACCTGTTCTGAAACGCCATACTGGCAATGATGGGCGTCAATAAATTAAACTTAATGATATTAAAAAAATTGACAGAAAGAAAATCATCAAATTCAACCTTGATTTAAGACTAGAATGGAAAGTGAATGCAAAATACCAAACTTAATACACAGACTATGTCTTACACAAGAAGAGGAGGAGAAAGTGTAGTAATCTTCAGTATTACTACTAAGCTAGTTATGGCAGTTATCCCCTTAGTCTACACGCCGAGTGAATAACTGACAGAAGTGAACACCCCTATTGGGAAAGCCTCCTTGTATAGAGAAAAGGGAGTGTCCCAAGAGACCCACAAACTGGGGGATGTGTGTTTAACCAATCTGTAGCTGGTAAACACCAGTGACAATAATGTGTGTGTTATGTCCTTGGAGGCAGTAATGTGGCTGTTAATGCCCATCTAAGTGGTATTAAGGCGGTATTAAGGTGTCCATACAAGTGGTACAAAGTGGGCGGTAAGTGGGGCTGAGCACTGGTTTGACGCTTTAATGTCACCAGTACTACCACCCAACATGGTCAATATGCTGTGTAGTGGTACTGCTGTACTGCAGGCATCTGCAGAGGAGTGGCCCTTCTTCTGTGAAAGGGGGGATCTTTATGTCTATTGGGAAAGTATTTACCGTAAAACCTCACGTAGAAGCAGCGGCTAGTACGCGAGTAAGATCGGCGGTGCAGCTTATAGGATCGGTACAGTGTCGGGGTACGGCTTATATGCGAGTTTTCGCTATTATGATACAGTACAAAAGTGACCATAATCAGATCGCTGGTGCAACTTATAGGATCACCCTAAAGTTGGGGTGCGGTTAAGACACGAGTTGGGCTTATACATGAGGTTTTACGGTAGTAGTCTCACATACTTAATCTGGGCTAACAGACCAGATAGGCTTTGAAGCATTGAGTTCTGCAATCGTCTTCTGAATTTATGAAGGACTTCAGAAAAAGATACTGCTACCTATCTCTCTCTTTCCAGCTTGTAATTTTGGTATTGACATCAACTTTTAACTCTCATGTAGACAGCAGTGGCCATTTCCAATGATCATAGATATATTTCAGAGAAATCAGGATGGCCACTATTGATATTGTCGCGCGTTCATTTTGATGCACTATATGGTCTTAGAGGGTCCCAAATGCAGTGATGTCCTGGCACACCCTCTGCTCTGCCCCCTTGGGTCTATTCAACTAACAACCCCAAACTGCTTGCAGATGGTAAAATTGGCGCCTGTGACGTCATCACTTTCAGCAGACGACATTTTATACGAATTTCCTGCCTCCGCTGGTTCCTGGCCGACCACAGTGCCATCATATGGGACTTCCGGGTACCACCTCCGCTGCACGGCCTCTGCTGGTTTCCGGCCGGTGCCGATGTCAGTGAGCACGCCCCTGCCGCTTTAAGATGGGTACCGGCCAGCACCTATCATCATTTGGGCCCGCTTTAGCAGCGAACCAAAGAAGGGCGGGTATAGGTCCTTTTAATAGTGCCAAAAGGGGGAGGTAGGGGTGAACAAGGCACTGGTCTATTAGCCTGCTCCCCGCCCCTATTCTCCCTCCTGGATTGATCCGGACACACCCCTTCCATAAATGATACTCTAACTGGTCACGCTGATGGACCACCATCTTGTCCCCCAAGGCACACTATCAGGCGCTGTAGGCGCTGCCTCAGTCCAACTGATAATGGCCTGATAGGCTGGGATGACAGTGTCTCAACCTGTGGACGGTTAACATTACAGCAAACCTCATTTACCAGTATAGTACTACCCGAATGGCTATAAATTCTATTTAAACCACAGCGGATGGCTAAGACAAAGGAGTTCACACCTTGGTTATTTCTGTGTAGACTCACATAACCTTACAGCTGTGGTTTAAAACAGATAGACAATGGTTATGTGAGCCTAACTCAAAATATAGCTACTGTAGAGTAGCAGGCACCCTATAAGGGTGCCAGCAGGCACCCTATAAGGGTGCCAGCCAGTTTACAGTGGTTATTTTGAGTTAGCCTCTCATAACCATAGTCTATCTATTAAATATCTCACACATACAATCAGTCCCTTTACAATCTTAACCGCTTACTTCCACTCCCCCTATCGACATCCCTATGATACTGGCCAAGCAGCAGATGTGTGAACTACAATGTACAGAAAAGTCTTTGTGTACTATCCGCGAGTCTCACATATATATGCGAGACTTTACAATGTCTGGTATCAGAGTGTTTCCCAAGACTAGAATCTCAGTACTCAGAGTTGAGGATCTTGTATGTACAGAGACTAGCGACATCATTTTAGAGTGATCGGGTGCATCGCGTCGGGAAACAAGCTCGCTCACTGACAATGTCCAGCAATAAGAGACCCATGGTGACTAACGGGTAGCTAGTGTTAGTTCTGGACAAGCACCTCTCTGTAATTGGCATCCAGCTCAGTTTTTCGGGGTCAAAGCATCTTTATATAAATAGGATATAACAACTATGGTGTATTTGCTATAAGTTCATACCTGCATACACCACATTTTCATCCAGACCAGTATAGTGAGTCTACAAATGCCATACCCCAGAGCCTCTCCCAGTGCTGATTGACAGAACCTTTGTCTGCTTGTTATCCCACTGGTAGGGCTTGGTATTCCAGCAGGGGCTGAGAGTCAGGGGTGGCTGTAGGGGGTTGACCCCTCTGACAGATATAACTATAGGCTATTTGTACTTTCTGATTGTTCGGACATCTTGCTTTCGCACGTTGCAGTTTGATCAGTACATAGCATTCCCGTCTGGATAATGGGAGCATTCTAATCGGTCTAGAGCTCACCCACTTGTCCCCTATAGTTGAGCATCTAACCCATCCCCACCCCCATCATACCACTGCATTCCTTGACCAGCCTCTCTCAATCTCCACCCTAGGCCCTCCTTTGGTCAACACCACCTTACAACACCCAATATATCCCTCTCCAATCTCTCCACATCCCTCCCTATTTCCTGCAGCATCTCCCATCTGCACCTCCTCCTATCCCCAAGATCCAACCCCCCTCTGCGCTACATCCCCGCGCCAGCCGACACCGCATCTCATCACTCGTCTTTCTTGTATATATAAGAAGCATAAGCCAGGGAAAATGTAAGAGCAAAAAAGGAGAGAGAAGAGGGGATGCCTTCACAGAAGGCTGCTGTGTAGGTTGAGTGAGGCAGCAGAACCTACAGTAGGGTGTTGGCGGTAGCGGCAGCTAGGGTGACAGATCTACCTCTTTGGTGTCTAATGCTAGCCACCTATCTCCGGATGATCATCTTCTGTCGTCGTGCCACGGTAGATGATAAAGCATTATGTTGGGACCATCGGTATCCTCAAAATCACACTACCTAGACATGCAAATGGATACCCCTATAATGTGGCACCCCTTGTGTTTATCAGAGGAAAAATAATTTGCAAAAGGTTTCTCGTTTTATCAGTCGATTGAAATCATAAAGTGAGGCCGGACCAGGAAAAAGTTGGTCAATGGATATTCACTTTCCAAAAAAGAGTGTAAGCGAGAGGAAGCTAAATTAAAAATTGTCAAGCGTATTTATCCGGCGTCTGACAATAATTTCAGTGAACCCACAGCAAAAAAAACAGGCTTGGATGCGTGACATCTTTCGTTACACCCTATAATAATATGTACGGTAACGTGCAGGCTTTTGTGCTGAAAAGGATCACTGCCTGAAGTGTAGATAGGGGGAGACCGACCCTTGGATTGTTTCATATCAACCAGATATTGGTATTGGCTCTTTGTCCTTTATCGGTATGGCAGTGTTCTTTCCCAAGAAACTGCCTAAACAAATAGATCAAACATCGACTCTTAGACTGGCTCTACCCTTACTACCCAGGTCTTGTGGTGGGATTGGGTGGTGTGGTGTGTGTGTATGGGGGGGGGGGGCTGTTCAGCGATATGAGACTAATTAATCAATTAGCGAGTGGGGCAGAAAATTGTGGTGCCCAAAGGGGCTGGTTGATGTTTTGTCCGCTGGGTGATCAGGGTGTACCTGATAATGTGTGAGGGAATCTGGCTAAGATGGGTCATAATTATGAGACCATAAGGAGCTCCCCCATGTAGGTGGCCATCTTGTCCCCAACAGAGAGTGCTGACTCCCGTGTTGCCCGTCAAACCCTGGCAGAGTAAAGTCCTGGTCTTTGGGGACTAGTGGAGTTCCAGCGTAAAACCCTTACCCCTTACTTGGGTTAATCGAATAACTGTAAAACCTCGGGTATAAGCCTAACTGGCATATAAGCCACACCTAGAGTTTGGGCCAATCCCATAAGTCGCAATGGCGATCTGATTATGTTGACTTTAGTACTGTAGCATAATAGCGAAAACTCACGTATAAGCTGCACCCTGACCCTGGGGCGATCCAATAAGCTGCACCTCCGATCTGACTTGCGTATTAGCCGCGGCTTCTACGTGAGGTTTTACGGCAATTTACAGTATTTAGTTGTCTACCCTGCTGCAGTCAACATAGATAGACCCTTATTGGTAGGACGTCCAGCCCACATTGACAACACACAACATGCTTAGACTGCAGTGGAAAATGAGGAAATTGAAACTGTCATTCCCTAGACGATAAGGTATCTCCCCTGTTCATCTACCCTGTATGCATCTGCTAATAATGTCGAGGCTGCAGAACCGTAAACATATTGCTTTTATGAGGACAGCGCGGCTTTGTGTTATCTATGTTGTCGTTTATCACAGATAAGTGAATCGGAGCTAATCTCGGATACTATGGTTGATTAATTTTTTCCCTAATATTTCACCGTCCGGCGGGGAATATTTATTCAGGCGCCGGGAGTTGGGTCGATTTCTGTTTAATTTATTGGTTGTAAATCTCTATTGGGATATTACACCTGCTTATCTGATATGGATCTGAGATGTGATCATTGGACTAAAACATGAGCTTTAAAAATAACCCTGCGTGCATCTTTTATTTCTAATCCAATGATAATAATTCTAAGCATTTTAGTATCTTTAGATTCCTGGCAACTGCTAAGATAATTAAAGAAAAGGTCTTTTCATCTAATCATACTCTGATATTTCCATCGTTTTGTCGTTGGGGTCGCAGTTATTAAATACATCTTAAACATATATTATTCATATCTCTTATTTCATCTTTTCAGATCACAACTCTAGTCAACCATAAAGAAAACACACGTAAATCGGACAAGACTCTACGGGCGCTGGTGCGGGTAGGACAGGCGGTTAACTTAGCAGTAGAACGGTTTGTCACGGTCGGAGAGAGTATTGCGGAAGAAAACCCAGAAATAAAACATGACATGTGCGAGGCGTGTAAGGATGCCAGATTGGCAGGTGAGTCTTGTCTAGATCAAATTAAATGGCATTTTATTTTTGGAAATTGCTCTTAGTTGGATGAGCTGGACAGGTACAAGTAGAATTGAATAGCGGAACCCTCGGCAACTCTGGTCAAGTGATGAGATGAAAAAAACAAAAACAATTTGAGACAGGTTCTATGATACAGAGGAGTCACACCACATTAATGCATATTTGGAGAGAAGGTGCCCGCTTTCTTAACTCAAATTGTTTGCTGTATATCATCCCGGGAACAGTAAAACAATCTAACTATTATTACATTTAGAATTACTTTTACAAAGTGAATCAGTATGATAGAACAGGTGCCCAAAATGAGTGTGTGAGTAGTGTATACAAATTTCAGTCTGCGGATGGCAAGTATTTGTATTTTCTTTTCGTGATATCAATCATATAAGTATACCCGGTGTTTAGCGTTATTTGACATCATGAAGCATTAGTTGGTGCATCATGCCGACTATTAGGGAATGCATCAACCCTGTGCAGTCAACAGAATGCATGAATCCAAAACTGGTGAGTCACTCACCAGGGCTGCATTCATGCATCATGACAACAAAAGTGCATGGTGCATTAAAGTACTACTCAACCCTTAAAGGGTCAAGATTGTTAGACGGTGCCATTAATCTTTATAGTGTTGTATCTTTATAGAGAATGGCACCTTCTTTACTAGTCACTGAGGTCTGATCCTGGATCTAGGTGGTTTGGTCATCTAAGTGGTCAAATTGCACATTGATACAAACTAATTTTGATATTTTCAGCATCATCATTGTGTGCACAACATGTATATCTATCTGGACATGTTTTCAAAAGTTAACATTTCAATTAAGTTTTTGGTGATATTCAGTGTTTTGTGGTAAAAAAATGGGTAATTCTCTGTTATAGCACTGAATTGAATGGGGAGCTCTTTCTTCACTAACACTTTAGAGAATTGCATTTTAAACATACTTTGTAAATAGATATCATCTATTTGTTCAGACAGCATGTAGATGAGATCCACCGGAACCACATGCCTTTAAAATGAAACTTACATTTTGATTATTCTAATAAGGAATTTAGATCCTTAGATCATCATTCATTTAGGGCGAAGTTGTTTGTGTAAATTCAGGGTTGTTGACCCGTAACGCCGACTCAGCAAGTCTGGCTGGCGGCGGTCAAGTGGGCCGTACCTGGTCACCCCTCCGACGCCTCCCCCCCCCTCCCCACACACACACACACACCTGCTCCCTCTCCCTGTCTGGAGGGGCAGCGGAAGCGTAACAAGGTGACAGGGGTGGACCCGGGGGGGGGGGGGCACTCCCTATCTTTTCTATAGTAACTATGTGCAAACATCACCCTAAATTTGGTACCCTTATCAAGGGGCGTCATCTTTAAAAAGCATATCCTTTTCAAGGTAAACTTACTAGAAAAACGGACCCTAATCACCACAGGTTTCAACAAGACCTCAGCTTGGCGAGTGTGTAGGCTATATGGTGTAACATGGGAAGGTGTGCAACTAGAAGTCCACCCTGGTCCAAGGACGTGACAATTAGACTACATGTAGTACAGACCAGAAGTGTCCACAACATGCACCAGGGTATGCATTAACACCAAGCTGAGGTCTTGTTAAAACCTGTGCTAATCACGGATGACCCTGAAAAATATACCCTAATTACAGGGTGACCCTGAGAAAATATCTGAATCGAGGGTGACCAAGAAATATTGTAGGAAAATGAAGTAAAAAATACCTTTTAAAAAGCCATGAAAGTCCGAAAATGTGCCCCTTTCTCCCCAAATTTACTTAAAAAGCACCCCTTATCAAGGACCCTCGAGGGTCCGCGCCTAGGACCCAAAAACGGACCCTTTCCGTGGAATCATGTTCACACATAGTCAGTAATGCTGAGGGAGTGCCCCCCCCCCCCCGGGGGGGTGGAGCGGTGTGTGTTGGGGGGGGGGGGGGGCTGTCCAGAAACGGGAAGGGTCAGCGAGGTCAGTAAGTGAGGTGGGTGAGGGTTACGAGGGGGGGGGGGGGGGTGGTGTCCAGAAACGCCTCTGTGTGTGTGTGTATGTTGGGGGAGGGGGGGTAGAACGTACATGTACCTCGCTACACTGCCTTGTTTCTGGACACTGCAGCGGCACTGCCTGTGTTTGTGTGCGTGTGTGTGTGTGTGTGTTGGGGGAGGGAGGGGTAAGACATACATGTAGGTGTGTGCGTGCGTGGGGGGGGGGGGCATACATGTAACTTGGACACTCACACCACTTGCAGATATCCGAGTGTATGCCTTAGTACCGTTAGGGTCTACTGAGTTAGCATACATGTACCTGTGTGAGTGTGCATAACCGAGGTTGCAGGTTC
Source organism: Harmothoe impar (assembly GCA_947462335.1). Classification (NCBI taxonomy): domain Eukaryota; kingdom Metazoa; phylum Annelida; class Polychaeta; order Phyllodocida; family Polynoidae; genus Harmothoe; species Harmothoe impar. The sequence continues at coordinate 37,313,377 of OX381719.1, forward strand.
CTTTAATAGTAGGGGGCACCATTGAATCCATTGCTTGATCTGGTAACTGACGAGATAAGCACTGATACAACAATAACAATGGGTACAGACTGTTACATAATGCCCCCTAAGAATTCCGCAGTGAAGGCCAGGGAGTTATCTCATTGGTTGATAATTCAACCGCCTACAGTTAGGTATGAGGAGGGAGGTAGTACCCATTTAAAGTACACAATTAACTTATTTAATGCAATGGCACCGTCTCCAAGTATACAGAATTGTTACTATGAAAATGATATAAAATGAAATGCTATCATTTTTGAATAAAGTTTTGCTTCCATCATAAACTAACGCTATCAAAGTGACAGTACAAACCGCAGCAGGTGGTGCCACTGGGGAACCTCAATTTCTGTATTATAAGGTTACATAGTATAAATGTCAGATGATAGCTGGGTTAACGTCATGTTGTGGCTTCCTCCTGCAGGTAACGCTATCCAGCGGCTGACAGAGCAGAGTGCGGCCGACCCGGCAGCGACCACCACGGTGGCAGAGAAGACGGCCATGGTGCGGGCCGCCCGGCAGCTGCTGTCGGCCATTACCAAGGTGCTGCTCATGGCCGACAGGATCGTCGTCAAGCAGCTCGTAGCCGCCAGAGATAAGGTAAACCCAAAGCAGAACCTCTGGGAATGAAGTAACATCTGTCGTCATGATGCACCATTGCAGTGCTGGCGAGTAACTTCCTCGAGTAACGACCCTTTACGGGGGTATCTATCCCGCATGGTCGGCATTATGCTTACTGTACTGTTACGATAAGGCGCCTGGTCTTGAAAGAGCGCCGGTCTTGAATAAGCGCCGGGGTGTAGGGGCTTCCAATATTTCTTAAGCACTAAAATCTTGACCTTGAATAAGCGCCTGTCTTGTTTAAGCACCTGGGTAAGAGCCCTGTCAACTTGAAGAGCGCCCCGGCGCTTAACCGCGATGGTACGGTAAATGTAACTTGCCAGGATTCATGCATCATGATGACAAATGTACATAATGCATTGAGGCACTAAGTGGCCCTTATAGTTGAAGGGTTAATATCCGAGGAGATTTAGCATAATCCCTGAAGCAAACGTGTAACCTAAAGTCCGAGGCTAATGGACAATAACATTGAACAACATGTATACACAAAACGCTGCAAATCACAAAAAACTGGACTGTTTGCTGGTACCCTAAAACCTCGCGTTTAAGCCGCGGCTAGTACGCGTGTCAGATCTCTGGTGCGGCTTATAGGATCGGCACAGGGTCAGGGTGCGGCTTATACGCGAGTTTTTGCTACTAGTGTACAGTAATAAAAGACACCATAATCAGATCTCTGATGCGGCTTATAGGATCGGCCCAAACTTGGGGTGCGGCTTATACACGAGTTAGGCTTCTACGGGAGGTGTTATGGTAATGTTTGGACTGCATTAGAGAACGGGTAGTGTGAATAGCGTTGTAATCTGCCACTTTATGGAATATGACCTGAATTTGTTCAGTTCACGAGTGGCTTTTCCGGAACACAGTGAATATTCCCCTGTAAAGTAGTAAAAAGAATCACCTGTAAATTGCATAGTCAACTTGAATTAAACATGTTATAAGTACGGACCGAGTTCACTAAAATTCTAGGTAGCTACAGCTATGAGATAGGTTGTTTAATGAATGATTGATTTCCCTTGCAGGTGCTTATAAGTATGAATAGGATTGAGGGTGTTAACAACTTCACCGACTTCGTCAAGGCGTTCAGCACGTTCGGCCAACAGATGGTCGAGCTTGCGCACCTAACAGGCGATCGCCAGAATGTAAGTTCATGAACTTTTATGGGGACAGATAAGCAACTTTTCTGGATTTGATAATCTTGTCTTGTCAAAGCAAGTGAAATTAAAGTCTGACCTTCCAAAAGCTTTATTTTCGTGTTTGGCTGGGACCTGGGTGTTAATTCATATAAAGTTTCAAGTCTATATATGAAATGGACAGTTTTTTGGGCCGTGGGTGGAATCTTCCATGGCAGCAAGGTTCTTCTTTGCGACAGTCAAACATTCTGTTTACACAGGAGAGGGTGACGTCACATCCGGTAGTCAGATATTGGCGCGATTTCGGGAAGGAAAGATCGTCAGCGCCCATAGCAGCAACTCTGACACATATTTGGAGGAATATAACAGGTATTTACCTTTATCTAGCTCATATTTGTATCATATTTGCACCTTTGAGGAATATCTACCCTTTGATACTGTAATATTTTCCTTCAGATTGCCGGAAAAGTGACCGAAAATGTGACCGAAAATCCGCCGGTGGGCGAAAATTGGGGATTTCGGAAATCAGGATGAACGGTCATCCAGATGTTTCTAATTTCTCAAAGGTGCAATTATAGTTCAGTTTTTCACAATAATTTGGAAAATTGTCATCCAGTTATAGTGAAAAATTGGAGTTTAGAAGTGTAGAGCTTAGTTGCTGCTAGGGGCTGGCATGATTCAGCAAGACCAGTCATCCATCTTGGATTTCTGACTGAGTCACTGATTTATGTTGGCTTTTTATTTGTTATGTTGGCTCACAGTGCAGTACTGCTGCTTCATTTGTTGAGGAATGTTTCAATAGCGAAACGAGCCTTCATAAGGAATAAAATTGTGATGGGATAAACTCATATCTGCAGAGATAGAAACTTATCCTATTATACACTGTAGATCTCTGTTTTATTAGTGAATACACTTTTAAAATAAAGAACCAGGAAGGACTTACCACTGTCTTATGCATGGTCAAAGACAGAATAATATCAACTACTACCTGTCATAACAGCTTGGCAGACTCTAGATATTGGTTGAAGTCAAGACACTTAAAGCTTTGCTTGCTACTTTGTAGTTGACACCTCAGTTATTCTTTTATAACTCAGTTATAGAAGAATGACATTTGAGGTTGTTCTCCACTCATACAGACTTGAGTGAGGTGAACTGTCAAGTCAGTGTCAGGTGTGTCTTGTTGTACTTTGTACATGTTTGGACCAGTCCTTACCAAGACATATACCTTATGCCCAAAATTTCTTTGAGGCATTAAATAACTCAGTTGTGTTGATACAGATCCACACTGAGTGCTTGTGTTGAATACACAAGTTTACCCATACCTTATGCCGAAAAATTCCTTGAGTTAGGCATTTAAGAAGTTTGTGTTGTTGTGAAATGAAAACACAAAGAGACTTAACTGGTCCACCTTTTATAGGGTCTCATTTATGTGCTTAGGGTTTGTGACTGGTAACACAAAATACCTATACCTTATGCCGAAAATTTCTTTGGCCTTGTGTTTTAATCCCCACCTTAAAACACTATTAGCACACATGTCTCTTTGATTTGAACATCAAGATGACTTAACTCATGTGGAGGTACCTTGGGTTTGGACTAGTTTCCAAAAAGACCCACACCTTATGCCCAAAAATTCCTTGGGTTTCACGTCACAGACGTCGCTGTCAGTCACGACATAGACGTTGCCTCTGTCAATCACGGCGTAGACGTTGCAGCTGTCAATCTTGTCCTAGACGTTGCTTCTGTCAATCACATCATAGACGTTGCGGCTGTCAATCACGTCATAGATGTTGTCGCTGTCAATCACGTCATAGACGTTGCTGCTGTCAATCACGTCATAGACGTTGCTGCTGTCAATCACGTCATAGATGTTGTAGCTGTAAATCACGGCATAAACGTTGCTGCTGTCAATCACGGCGTAGACGTTGCAGCTGTCAATCACGGCGTAGACGTTGCAGCTGATCCTCATGTAGGAGACGCTCGCGTCGCAGACGTGGCCGCTGGCGCTAGCGTCCCAGACGTGGCCACTGGCGCTCGCGTCCCAGACGTGGCCGCTGGCGCTCTCGTTCCAGATGTGGCCGCTGGCGCTCGCGTCCCAGACGTGACCGCTGGCGCTCGCATCCCTGACGTAGGCGATGTTGCTCGCATCCCAGACGTAGGCGAAGTTGATCACATTAATGGTCTCACGTTAATGATGCTCACATTGATGGCGATCTTGTTGATGCCAATCATGCCCTAGACCTAGCCGCTGACGCTTGATACTAGCTGGCGCACATTCAGTCTATGTTAGGGATGTCGCAGACATAGCCGCTGTCGCTCAAGAGAGTTGTAGGCGCTGGTGCGCACGTTGTAGACGTTGCAGCTGTCAATCACGTTGTAGACGTTGCAGCTGTCAATCACGTTGTAGAACTTGCAGCTGCCAATCACGTTGAAGACGTTTCAGCTGTCAATAAGGTCATAGACGTTGCAGCTGTCTTTCACGTCGTAGACGTTGCAGCTGTCAATCACGTCGTAGACGTTGCAGATGTCAATCACGTTGTAAACGTTGCAGCTGTCAATCACGTTGTAGATGCTGCAGCTGTCATTCACGTTGTAGATGTTGCAGCTGGCTTTCACATCGTAGACGTTGCAGCGGATAATCACGTCGTAGATGCTGCAGCTGTCCATCACGTCGTAGACGTTGCAGCTGTCACTCACGTTGTAGACGTTGCAGCTGTCAATCACATTGTAGACTTTGCAGCAGTCAATCACGTTGTAGGCGTTGCAGCTGTCAATCAAGTTGTAGACTTTGCAGCTATCAATCACGTCGTAGACGTTGCAGCTGTCAATCATGTTGTAGACATAGCAGCTCGCATCCCAGACGTGGCCGCTGGCGCTCTCGTTCCAGACGTGGCCGCTGGCGCTCGCGTCCCAGAAGCAGGCGATGTTGCTCGCATCCCAGATGTGGCAGCTGTTGCTCACATTAATGGTCTCACGTTAATGATGCTCACATTGATGGCGTTCTTGTTGATGCCAATCATGCCCTAGATCTAGCCACTGACGCTTGATACTAGCTGGCGCACATCCAGTCTATGTTAGGGATGTTGCAGACATAGCTGCTGGCGCTCATGTTGGAGGCATAGATGCTGGCCTCGATATCAGCTGGCGCACATTAAGACTATGATTTTCTAGGACTTCGCAGATGTAGCTGCTGGCGCTCACGTCTGAGGCGTAGCAGCTGGCGCTCACATAAAATACATAGCCGCTGGCGCTCAAGAGAGTTGTAGCCGCTGGTGCGCACGTTGTAGACGTTGCAGCTGTCAATCACGTGGTAGACGTTGCAGCTGTCAATCACGTTGTAGACGTTGCAGCTGCCAATCACGCTGTAGACGTTGTAGCTGTCAATAAGGTCATAGACGTTGCAGCTGTCTTTCAAGTCGTAGACGTTGCAGCTGTCAATCACGTCGTAGACGTTGCAGCTGTCTTTCAAGTCGTAGACGTTGCAGCTGTCAATCACGTCGTAGACGTTGCAGCTGTCTTTCAAGTCGTAGACGTTGCAGCTGTCAATCACGTCGTAGACGTTGCAGCTGTCATTCACGTTGTAGACTTTGCAGCTGTCAATCACGTCGTAGACGTTGCAGCTGTAAATTATGTTGTAGAATTTGCAGCTGTCAATCACGTCGTAGACGTTACAGCTGTCAATCATGTCGTAGACATAGCAGCTGTCAATCACGTCATAGACGATTGCTTGTCAAATCGTCGTAGACGTTGCAGCTGACAATCACGTCGTAGATGTTGCCGCTGACAATCACGTCGTAGAAGGTGCAGCTGTCAATCACGTCTTAGACGTTGCAGCTGACAATCAGGCCGTAGACGTTGCAGCTGGCCATCAGGTTGTAGACATTGCAGCTGACAATCAGGTCGTAGACGTTGCAGCTGGCAATCAGGTCGTAGACGTTGCAGCTGCCCATCACGTCGTAGATGTTACAGTTGACAATATACTCTTAAGTATCCAATTGTCTAAGCCCTCATCCAAGTCACAGACGTAGCCGCTGTCCGCTTTTGTATTTGGTTTGGACTAGTTTCCGAAAAGACCCACAATTTTGGATCACTTAAGAGTTGTGGATACTTGAGTGCACTTTACCTGGTTAGGGTTTTGTACCTCTTTGTTTTGGGGTATCATTCAGTTGCAGCTGTCAATCATGTTGTAGACGTTGCCGCTGTCATTCATGACGTAGACGTTTGCACCTGTCAAGCAAGTCGCAGATGTTGCAGGTGTCAATTACATTGTAGACATTGCAGCTGTCAATCACGTCATAGACGTTGCAGCTGCCAATCATGTTGTAGACATTACCGCTATCACTCACGATAAAGACATTTGCAGCTGTCAAGCAAGTTGCAGCTGTCAATTATGTTGTAGATGATATAGGTGTCACTCAGGTAGTAGCTATTGCAACTGCCAATCATGTTGTAGACGTTGCAGCTGTAAGTCGCACATGTTGCAGATGTCAATCACGTGGTAAATGTAGCAGCTGTGAATCACATTTGTTGATGATGCAGCTCTCTCTCATGTTGTAAACGCTACAGCTGTAAATTACGTGGCAGACATTGAAGCTGTCAATCATGTTGTAGATATTGCAGACGGCATTCTATGGAATAGATATTACAGCTGTCAATCACGTCGTAGACGTTGCAGCTGTCAAACACGTAGACCTTGCAGCTGTCAAACATGTCGTACACGTTGCAGCGGTCAATCAAGTCATACATGTTGCAGGTGTCAATCACATCGTACACGTTGCAGCTGCCAATCATGTTGTACACGTTGCAGCTGTCAATCACGTAGAAGATGTTGCAGATGTCAACCATGTCATAGACGTTGCAGATGTCAACCATGTCGTAGACATTTCATCTGTCAATAACGTCCTAGACGTTGCAGCTGTCAATCCGCCGGCAAACATGTGATGTCAATCAAGTAGTAGACGTTGCAGATGACATTTATATTGTAAACACGTCAGCTGTCAATCACGTCGTACACGTTGCAGCTGTCAATCACGTCTTAGACGTTGCAGCTGTCAATCACGTCTTAGAAGTTGCAGCCGTCAACCAGGATGTTGCATCTGTCTATAACGATGTAGATGTTGCAGCTGTTAAACACGTCATAGACCTTGCAGCTGTCAAACGTTGTACACGTTGCAGCTGTCAATCATGACGTACACGTTGCAGCTGTCAACCACGACTTTGGAGGTTTGTCGTTTCCACCGCTTGCTTTCGGAAAAGGGCAGGGCTTTTGGCACTGTTAACGCTGCCAGATGTGGGTTGTAGGTTTTAGTGAAAAACCTTGACAACAGGAAGACCATGGGCACCCACTATTGGGTGTGCAGGGCCGTCCGCACCGACTATCGAAGGAATCCTCCTTCTCCCAGATATAACAAGTTCTGGGACATTATGCTGGTGTTCAGCATGTTCCAGCGTTGGGGTGCCAATGAAGGCTTGTCCACCCAGTTCTTGGGATTCAAGCTAACGATACTGATTCTGCTGGTGTCGGGCCAAAGAGGCCAGGTCATCCCTGCACTTGATCTCCGCAATCTGACTTGGCTGGATTCGGGGTCTGCGCGTTTCGTTCAGAAGGGTCTGATGAAAACAGCGCGTACGGGGGGGAACCCCTCAAAGAACTGGTCCTGGAACCGTTCCACGAGGAGGAGACTCTGTGCGTCGTCTGTGTCCTGAAACGTTACGTGCGGGTCACGGAGCCAGCCAGGTTGGACAAGGAAGGGGGAAGGAAACACTCGCTCTTCTTGTCCTTCCGCAAGCCATTTGGCGAGATTGGGCAGGACTCATCAAAGCGATGGGTCCTTGCGGTGCTTTCCGCAGCTGGGGTGGACACCAGGGTATACCGAGCTCACTCCACCAGGGGTGCCAGCACCTCTGCGGGAGGGAGACTCGGTGTATCGACTGCTGTTTTGCTTAGGCATGGGTCTTGGAAAGGTGCCAAGACCATGGCTAAGCACTACAACAAGCCTATCGAGAACCCCAAGCCTCCCAAGACGCTAGCCAGGATCCTCCTGGAGGACTCAATCGAGTAGCTGGGAACAAAATTTTCAGAGCCTTTTTGGGGGAAAAGACACACCTCAAAAGGGGAGAATTTTGGCCCTTTTGCCGTAACGATAGTTTGTATGAACTCTATTGGCTGATCATAGTCATAAGCCTTACTAGAGGCAGCAGTATCTGTATGTGATAAAACTTTTTCTATGATGGACAATAACACTGCCACAGCTGTGGTGAACTGTATGGCAGTTATGCCTTCTTTGCTATATAGCAAAATGTCATGCAACCTAGTCAAAACCATATCACAAGGCAATAGAACATCACCTTTAGGTGAAATAAAGTATCTATTTTCTGTTATCCTATATGAGAAGTTACAGTCCTTTATGGGAGAGTAACATTATGGGAAATAAGCAGTGAATCTAGCTGAACTTTGAAGTCTCCTGTGTAAACAGAATGTTTGACTGTCGCAAAGAAGAATATAAGATTAATCGAGTACTTACCATTTATATAAGTATGAAGATTAATCGTTGTTCTTCGAGTGACAGACAAACATATCTGTTTAGTACACAGGCCAACCCATCCATCCCCAGGATGAAGAAGATTACTACTAGCGGTATAATCTCTCACCTACTCATGAGGGTGCTATTTAGACTAAGTAAAAAGAGCACTACTGTGTACTATTTCCAGATGTTTTACTTTCAGCAAAAGATTCACTGCATGTGGGCGCCAATCTGACTACCGGATGTGACGTCACCCTCTCCTGTGTACTAAACAGATATGTTTGTCTGTCACTCGAAGAACAACGATTAATCTTCATACTTATATAAATGGTAAGTACTCGATTAATCTTATATTAATGCTGGGAAAAGTGACCATACTAATATACGCTTTCTTTTAAAATGTAAAACCTCTTTTGGCTCTTTGTTTTGTCGGGAATTGCAGAGAGGTACCAGATATATCTGCATAATTTGAGATCAATGTACTTTTGTATCTTCAGGATTTGAAGAGTGAAAAGCAAAGGGCACAGATGGGAGTAGCCCGGATCATTCTGGAAAAGTCGACTATGATGTTGTTAACTACCTCCAAGGTAAGTATCACTACCACCAGCTATTCTGTGGAGTTAAATAATATTGTATTGTTTGAAGGTAGACATTTGCATTCACCCTGAGTGAGAGGGTATTATTATATTCATATACTTGGAAAACGGGAAAACCAACGGTGTCCCAGCTGTGAGCCCTGAGGTACTCCAAATGTGGCCTGGCCCCTCAGAGCTCACATCTGACTGATCTCTGTTGTGCAGCCAGAGTTTGTCAGGTAGGATTCCACAGCCCGGGTAGAATATTCCCGTTATGCATATTCTTCCCTTTACTGTTCTTGCATACATGTACTAAAATAATGTCAAAGACCTTTGGTAGGTTAACTGCGCCCGTAACTCCCTCTCAGACAGGGGATGACGCTAAGAGGTCTGGCAGGGGGAGGAGAATCATACTGGGACAGTAAACCATTTCAGCCATAAATGTTCTCTCCTTTCTCAGTTAGCCCTTTAAGTTAAGGACGGATGGCAATACAAGATGACATTTGTTGTTATGAGACACCAATGCAACCCCGGCGAGTAACTCACCGGTGCTGCATTGGTGCATTATGCGGACCCTTTGGGAGTGTCTCAACCACGTAGGGTTGGTATGATGCATGAATGCAGCCCTGGCGAGTTACTCCACAGGGCTGCATTGATACATCATGACGACAAAGGGTATGATGCATTAAGGCATCATGCTGTCCTTAAAGGGTTAAGCGATTCCAGTTCCTTCCCTGCCCTTAGTGTAGTAGTGATACGAGAAGTAAAGGACGGCAGTGAAAGGACACCCTGACTCGGTAAACGTAACAGGTCAAAACAGAATCCAAAACCATTCAAGGGTCCCCCGACGTCATCTCATGCAATAATGCCATTGTATCCAAAATAACCACACATGTTTTGATGATGTCATTGTGATGTCACAGCATGTTGCTAAGAGACCAAGGTCTGGTCTGACTGTGTTTACTCGCAGTCATCAAGGTAGCACAGCCAGGAAAGGTCGACGCCCACCTCGTACTTCCAAAATTGTATATATTTCATATTATCTTTTGCTGCGTCTATAAGTGGCTAGATGACGTCGTGTACATATATCAGGTTAATACACCACCATTACCCCGCAGTGGTAGTTCCTTGATTCCTGCTAATTAGGCATCATGTATCGGTCCTCCCATAAAGCTGGCCTCTCAGGAGGGACTCTGACTAAACGTTGTCTGGTCCGTTTCCAAGGAAACCCGTCAATAAATCAATAACCGGGAGCCGCTTCCGATGCCCCTACCACTCTAGTGAAGTGCTGTAGCCAAAGTAAAGCGCTGACTTGGTATATATATAGACACTTTACAGAGATGCCAATTTTTTTTTTCTCAGGAATTCCTGCTTTTTTGCTGGATTTTGTTTCCTGCAGAAATATTGACCAACATCATAACATGGCCTGCTTTTGGCTGACCAGGAAGTGGCAGCTCTCTGCCTGTGGAATATACACATCTCTTTTTTTTTACACACTCAGACAATGGCAACGTCCTCCTAGAATTCGTCATCTCGGTACATTTACAAGTATAATTACGAGTTCAACTAAATGAGCAAACCCTTAAATAAAAATGGATATTTTCTCTATGTTCCACAGCTTTCTTTTTTTAGGGATGGGCATCGAACAGCATCGGATTATGGTGATAGTTGCATACCTTAATCAGATGCCTTAATAGTGTTAGCAAAAGGCCCAGACTGCTAAATTCTCTTCTTTTATCAATTACCAGTAGGAAAGTTACTGATATTTTGTATTCATCATAGAACCCTTTACAAAATGTTGAGAACTCCCCATGTCATATGCTAATCAAAAGTAGGCTTGACAGGGATCTGTGTTCCAGCATGGAGAAGGGACATTTTGTGATTAAGGAAATTCTCTGGTGGAGGGCTATATAATATTGGCCATCAGAACATGAAAGCCATCTTCAGATAAAAGAGGTATCCTAACTAATGATGCCACCATTCCCAGGCCATCAGGAACCGCGCCAGACACCACACTTTGATTGGACAGAAAATCAGCCAATCAGCATCTAAGGTTTCAGTGCGTGCAGTGATTGTGCCAGCTGGTACCCGGCCGCTGACGTCTCTCTAAGGTAGAGTGGCCGTTTTACCCGCCGGGCACCAGTGAGACACTTTCCCGCCTTTTTCTGAAAGTCGTCTGCCGGAAGAGGAATTGATCGGTTGGAGAGTGGCCCCTCCTCTGGTGGCCTCCTTACTAATGGACTGTCAGTGTTACCATGGCAACAGTCGTGGTCCATCTGGATGGACCTAATTATAGTGTCCCACGGTGATTCTCACCTCATTGTTATTTGTCACATATGTCTTTATGTTACAGGGTGATATTGCATTTCTGTTTGCAATCATTGATTTACTATGATTGTAATTAAGCTGGCACTTTCTGATGAAAATCATGTGGGATTATTCATATAAATAACAGTCGGTAGGATCAAGGCTCCAAAACTTGGTAATGCACCAATGCAGCGCCAGTAACTACCTTTTTGTGCATCATTCCAACTCTAGGGGTTGATAAACTCCCAAAAGGTGCATTAATGCAGCACTTGCGAGTCACTCGCCACTGCTGCATTCATCACAGCATTCATACATTGTACTGACGAAATTTCATTGTTGATTGACACACTATAGTATTGCCTTTAAAGGGTTAAATGCTGTGAATAGGGAGTGACCAAACCTTTGATGGATAATTGTGTCGGAGGGGGTATCCTTTATAGATCATGCCAAAGACTTGAATACCATTGCCCCCATAAGCTGTCCTAGAACCGGCCCTCCGACCGCCCCGATCATCTTCTACCCCATCACTCATAGCGTCATCCAGAGGAAAACACCCACCCGAACGTCATTATGCCTAATGGCCGAATCTGATTGGCTGTCCGTCTGGGGTCACGGGGTCGAGGGCCTCTAACCTGCAGGTGCATCCTGTGCAGAATGTTGGTAGGAAATTGGTGCGGCTGGACTTGACTGCAGGAGGGCGCTGAGATATGGGCATTTATATTAAAGACGTTTGTTCGACCATGTCTCGACAGGTGCTCACTCGAGCTGGCCCCACCTCTATAACGCTACAGCGCCTCAACCCGAGTGTCGGCTGGAATTGGCCCCTCAGATAAGAGAGATGCAGATGGGTTGGGGAGAGATTGGTGTCTACCAGATACCCATGGTGATAGCATCTAGACAGAGGTATAGATATCCTGTATTTGCTTGTGACGGGCACTGGCACGCCATATTACCCCCAGGGCCCAGTGCCTATAGGAGACTAATGCTTATTCAAGACCAGAATAAATTGCATCAATTTATTTTCTGTTTTTTTCTCAGAGGGAAGACGGTGCGAAGCACTCTCACAATAATATCACTTCGTTTAAGTATGACTGTACCACAGGCACTTATTTCAGACGCCGGCACTTATACAGGCCAGTACGGTATGGTCTGAACTACAACACTATAGAGTGTCTCAGAGGGTCCAGATACATAAAGGTTCTGCGGCTTAGGACCATTGAACACATCGTCTGTAACACATAGTGGGGTGGCCCTTTGATTTTAAACATCAAAGGAAATGCAGAAAACCAAAAAAATTGTATCTTCCCACCTCTGAGATTTATAAAGAGATGTGGTAATACGAACTGTGGTATTGATTGAGCCTGCTCCTGCCAGACTCCTCCTGCGTTCTTTGTGTGGAGAGGGGGGGGCAGGTGTCACTTTCAACATGGCTGCATTATTTATGCATAAACTATAGCTTTCTAGCCCTACCCCAGTCGCCCCACTGCGCTGAGATAGACTACTGTGCTGAGATGGTGAATCTGGGTGCTTCTATATTACATTGTGTAGGTCTCATATAGGATGGCTACTGTTATCCACCTCAGTTACTCATTCACTCATCATGTGTTGAGTCAGTCACTTGCTCACTCATTCATCCACCTATTCACTCAAACGGTCGCTCACCCATGCATGAGTTCACTCGCTTACTCATGCACACGTATCTTAGGTACTCTCTCACCCATTTTCTTACCCAAGCCCTTACTCGCTCACTCATTTACAGTCTGGGCTCACTCATTTACTCAATCATGGTACTCATAATTACTCACTCACTCACTAACTCACTCACTCACTCACTCACTCACTCATGCGTTCACGTACTAAGTTACTCAATCACTCAATCAGGCGTTCACTTACTCACTGACGCACTTACCCATATATTTAATCACTCACATATTTACTTACGCACACTCACTCACTCACTCACTCACTCACTCACTCACCCATTCACTTACTCACTTACTCCTCATCTCCTTGCTCACCCACGGGCTCCCCCTTTATGGCTTGCTCACTGCTCTCAGTTAACGAGGTTGGAGCTGTAATAATGGTGGATAATTCGCCTTTACAGACCCGGCCCATCAGTGATTGAGAGATAGCATCCTTGACAGCGCCTTCTATTTTAAGACCTTGATTGATAATTAAGGCAAGATTAGTCCTTAACAAATGAGCTCAGGAAGAGCGCTGATTGTGTGCGCGCTGATTGGGCGACTACAAGATGAAATGCAGTTATGGGAGGTATTTGTGGATGTTTTCTCTACTACAGCAGATAGGTTACCTCAGCCTGTGTCAGGGTGTGTGGGTTTTGCTTTGAGTATGGCTGTTACTAGTGTTACCACTGAACCTCATCAGTAGGGAAGTCCTAAGTGGGTGATTTATACCATAAAGTCCCGTGTATAACACATGAGTTATATGCAAAATAAACCCCGATGCAAGGTAGGGGGTGCGGGTTATACATGGATTTTTAGAAGCATGATACAGGATACAGTATGATGCATGTACTTAAGTAGCGATAATTAGACTCAAGGAGGGGTTATACAATAATCTGAAAGTCCATGAAATACGGTTTATATGCAGGAATTTACGGTAATGGCACCTCTCCCGCCGTTCCTGCCTTCCACTTTTCCTCTTTCCTGCTTTCTGATTCCTTCCCTTTCTTCACTGCCCTGTTCGTCCCTCGCTCCCTTCACCCAGACATTACGACATACCATACTCTACTGTAATTAACTTGTTCTCTCATTAATCATTCTGTGGGTTGCTATGGCAACGGCCTCTCTTGTAGACACCACAAGCCAAGGTATTTAACATTCCCGCGGCGATTTAAGAATGTCAGAAATGAAAATAGTTTCTCCTTCGAGAATCTTAGCTTAAAAAGACGGGAGCGTTTCCTTAGTTTTATTGGCTGCGGAGAACTGTACCTCAGTGGCCCGGCCAGTGGTCTGGGGTGTGAGAAATGCATGATGGGGAGTGAGTGGGCTTCACGCCGGGCTTACTAAGGGGTCCCTACTGACTATGGCTGTGACTGGCAATCTACAGCCGTCTCCACGCCCTCAGAAGATTTTTTTGTTTTCTTTTCACTTAAATAAAAAAAAATCAACTGAACTTGTGGTGTATTGGATCGCATCACACTCGGCCCCACCTCGTCCAATACGATCCAATGCACCAATCTTGGAGAAACCAGATTATCGTGGACCTCTGTCTATATCTGTCACAGAGGCTTCACTCTCCTACTGGTGAACACAGATGGCCGAACCCGTACAGAAAGAAATTTAACTGTGACTGCTGGCTACTCCCCCTGTGGTAGTGGGGACCTTCATGATGGGGGCATGAAGGAGTAAAATAACTTCAATGGGAGCCTTCCACAATACCAATTAATGGGCATACCGGATTCGTAAAAGGCGACAAAACTTGAGGGGTCTTGTGCCTTACTGCTGTGATCAGTCACGTAAGCTGTTTTGGCATCCGCTGCCCATATGCGCGGGCCCGGTCCTTCTTGCTGGTGGTCTGACATGGGATCCCTCCTCAGTGAACCACGTCTGAGATATCAAAAGCCGTAATTTGTCTATGGTACTTGCCCAGGTAGGTAGGACCAGGCAAATAAAAGAAAACTTGCTATCCTTCGAAAAGAGTAGGGGACGTGCCCCGGTAGCGGTTTTCTCCCTCACCTCATAGATGCAGTCATTCATTTCATAGATTCGATCATCCATAGATTTGGTCACTGCTGTATTGGGCAAGCTGCATATAAATATCTCTCCTACTACTGCAAGGCAGACTACCACTATTTGTGGCTGACTCCTTGCCAACTTGAGATATGTCCCAGGCGTCATAGTACACTTGGACGTTAAACAACCCAATCAATCAATCAATCAAACCCTCTCTCACAACAAAATGGTCTGCAAAACTGCTCGAAAATATTGTTTGTAAAGTAGAACAGCACAATTACAGTCTTAGGCTGTTAACCTCTATGTTAACATGGCGACAGCATGCAGGAAACCTGAGTATATACCCTGAGCAGCTCCACGCCCTGTGCAAGGCTCTTGAGCAGCTCGCGCTGTCTTCTCATCTCCTGTGACATTTATGTGACCTTTGCACCCGTGGTGAGTTGGTGGTCACTGAGCTGATAATTAGTCACGTGGTCAGTGGTTGCCATGTCTGGGGGTAGAGGTGGAGGGGGGGGGGGAGGACTGTGCAGAAAATGAAAAACTGATTGGCATATTCTACAATGTCTTTCTTATAAGTTATACAGAACTAAAGGGTGCATGAATCTCCCTATACATACATTAACCCCTGGCAGTGACGGAATCTGAGATTCATAGGCCCAACTCACTGTATTTCTGTAGATTTATGGAGTCTAAAAACTGTTCCTATCTTTCAAGTTTGCGGTCAATGATAGGCGGCACCTGGGTGCGCTCGTCATTTGACATGACTTTCACTTAACCACACCAATGTGCATGTACTGTCAATGTGAGATAACCTTAGCACACACCACTCACAGAGAAGCCGCAAGAAATTCCTTCATTATCTAGATTCATTAGAACAAGGAGGGTTCTTTGATAATCCATTTAACAAATTAGAGTGGGTTCCGGGCGGATTAGGTAGAACAAGGCTGTCAAGGTTGTGTCATCAAAGAAAGGGTATTCAAGCCATTGTGTTGCTGTGGAAACAGAACTTTTTGTTTCGATGTTGTGTGTTGCCATAGAACCAGTACTTATAGCAGTATGTTGCCCTTGAACCAGTACTTAAATCAGTGTGTTGCCATGGAACTAGTACTTAAATCAGTCTGTTGCCATGTAACCAGTATTTAAATCAGTGTGTTGCCATGGAACCACTACTAAAACCGGTGTGCTGCCATGGAACCAGTATATAAATCAGTGTGTTGCCATGGAACCACTACTAAAACCGGTGTGCTGCCATGGAACAGTATATAAATCAGTATGTTGCCATGGAACCACTACTAAAATCAGTGTGCTGCCATGGAAACAGTATATGAATCAGTATGTTGTCATGGAATCAGGATATGAATCAGTATGTTGCCATGTAACTAGTACTTAAATCAGTGTATTGCCATGGAACTAATATTTAAATTTCAATCAGTGTGTTGCCAAAGTGCTATGTAACTAGTACTTAAATCAGTGTGTTGCCATGGAACCAGTATTTAAACCAGTGTGTTGCCATGGACCCAGTACTTAAATCAGTGTGTTGCCATGGAACCAGTACTTAAACCAGTGTGTTGCCATGGAACCAGTACTTAAATCAGTGTGTTGCCATGGAACCAGTGCTTAAACCAGTGTGTTGCCATGGAACTAGTACTTAAATCAATGTGTATCCATGGAACCAGTATTTCAACCAGTGTGTTGCCATGGAACCAGAACTTCAACCAGTGTGTTGCCTTGGAACCAGTACATAAATCCGTGTGACACTATGGAACTAGTACCAATAGAAGTTAGTTGCCATGGAACCGGTATTTTAACCAGTGTTTTGCCATGGAGCCAATACTTAAACCAAAAAGTAAATCACATGAAACCCACACAAAGAAACTGATTTAAAGTTAACTGACAGTCCTACTCTGCCTACATTCATATTTTATTTTCCCCACAAATATTTGTGTGAAGAATTGATTAACAATATTTTGTAATTAAAATGGTGCATGAGGGAGTAAGCATGGTATGATTTAGTGTGATTGAATTACATGCGGAAATAGTTTACGTCATTAAGTGACAACGGCGATGATTCGTAATGCTGCGCCATTTTGTAAAACGGTGACACCAATTAAAACAAGCCCTGTGTGTGTGATCAACTTATTTGTAATGATGAACCCCATCCCTCATCTTACACAAACGGGCTTCAATCTTTGGAACTCGATCATGCATTTCCCGTCATTGCCCATTCAAATCTACTAGGTGAAAATTACTGATATCAATTGGAACCGTTTCATACATTTTTACAATATGCTTAGTAATTGCTTTTGATGTAGATAATATAGTTCACTTATCGTCTCCCTATTTCCATGATGGCAATTGACAATTACTGGGTCTGACTGCGTTGCATTAACATTTAACATTTTATTCAAAGCAGTGATACATTTTGGCTATCTGAGAAAGCAATTCCAGTTTTTCGAAAAAGTAAGGTTTTTAGCTCAGCCTTTTGGCCTATTGAACAAACCAGTTCCGTTTTTTTTAAAAACTAAGGTTTTTAGCAACAGGAGTAGACCTACCATACTCCACCCCAATACACACACAGGTCTCTTCCTTCAGTGATTTCTCAAAAAACTTGGTTATATACTTCAATGCATCTAAACCCCATGTTGTGGCTGTCGTTGCAGGCATATTTACGTCACCCGGAGTGCTCGTCAGCGCGTACAAACCGTGACGGAGTGTTCACCCAGATGCGGCGTGCGCTGGACATGATTCACCACGTGGTGACGGACGGGGTACCACAGGACGGCGACAAGTCCCCCACGCCACCCGCCAACGGAGACTCGGGCATCAGCCTCGCACAACACCAGAGTACTGCCAGCAAGGCACTAAAAGAGTTTGATGTGAGTGGTCTTAACTTAACATCTTGGTTCTTTTCTTTACTTTTGACCCTGCTTGTATGCAAGGCCTAGTAATGGCGGTTGAATTTGGCTTTTGAAGCTATAGTTTGAGATAGCTTCCGCCAGAGCTGATACAAGCTTCTTACAAGCTATTGTTAATTTTCGGTTATTTTGAAATCATATTTACGTCAGACTGATCAGTATAATTTCGTTGGGAAAGAGTTTTCTCTTTGCTATGAATGTTAGTACACAATACCATATGCCTTTGTAGCTAGGCACATATAGGCCAGTTGATGCGACAAACGTAAAACAGAGAACCTTGTCCGTTGATAATTAAAAATTTCAATAATATTAATATTCAAATCCCTCCCTCGTTATGTGCAGGACTTAGTGGACATGACGCGGATGACGTTGGTCGGACCCAACACGGAAGGCAAGCTGCAGAACGCCTTAGAGACGATGATCGAGACGACCCAGGACTTCACGGACTCCGCCTACACCTCGCACGAGAACAGAGAGCGCATTCTCCGACTGTGTGAGCGTGTACGGCAGGAGCTGACCATCCTACTGCGGATAGGCATCAGTCTAGTAAGGCCCCCTGTATATCAGCAATGTAGGCCTATATATACCGTAAATTCTCTGATATAAGCCTAACTCACGTATGAGCCGCACCGCAGAGGGGTTCTGAAATGCCTTAATTTAGTGCTGTAGTATACTTCTGTAAGACTCACGTACAAGCTGCAGCTTCTGTGCAAGAATGTACGGTACTCTTATTTTGTGAGTGGCACGCTAGATACAGCATTTTTATTGACACAGTCATGAGAATAGTTACATAGAAATTATATACAAACAAAAGGAATACTAAAATATCTATTTGACAATTTTCAGGACCAGAAAGACAACAATTCCCCCAATCAGGAGTTGGAGACAGCCATTATCAAGACAAAGGACTCCTCCAAGACCCTGCGCAAACAGGTGCGTACGGAGTAAAGTTATAAGATATAGAAAGTGGCACAGACATATCCTGTTTGTAGTAGCCCAATGTAGATATGGGATGGTCTGCTTATAAATAATTTTGGTTTCATTATAGCTTTCCCTCACCTCATCCAGCAAGGATTAAGATGTTTAAAACATGAAAGACACCTTATCTAAAAAGTTTACTTGACATTTGTGGGTGTAGCAGTGAAACTGACCCTGACTTACAGAATAATTTACAGTTCATGACCTCATTGGATTGTCTGCAAATTGCTGATATCAAACTTATTGTATTTATAATATTGTAACTCTCATGACACAGTTAAACGACACGGCGATGGACCACGCGTCAGACCTCTTCAAGTCTAATGAGGACCACGACCTACTTAACCAGCTCAAGACGAGCGGCATGAACGGGGAGAGCGACCGTGTCAACGAAACCTCCGTCAAGTTCCAGGAGCACTCTGAGCAGCTTCAGGAGGTAAGGACGTCTCTATATAGGCAACTAGCAGGTCGTACACTGGAGGCAGCCATCTTTTGACGTTGTCACCCCGTTTCTCAACTCTTCTTTTCCATCCCCCAGTGTAGGCCGCCATCTTGTCTCCCCCAATCCCCCAGTGTAGGCCGCCATCTAGTCTCCCCCAATCCCCCAGTGTAGGCCACCATCTAGTCTCCCCCAATCCCCCAGTGTAGGCCACCATCTTGTCTCCCCCAATCCCCCAGTGTAGGCCGCCATCTAGTCTCCCCCAATCCCCCAGTATAGGCCACCATCTTGTCTCCCCCAATCCCCCAGTGTAGGCCACCATCTTGTCTCCCCCAATCCCCCAGTGTAGGCCGCCATCTAGTCTCCCCCAATCCCCCAGTGTAGGCCGCCATCTTGTCTCCCCCATCCCCCAGTGTAGGCCGCCATCTAGTCTCCCCCATCCCCCAGTGTAGGCCGCCATCTAGTCTCCCCCAATCCCCCAGTGTAGGCCGCCATCTTGTCTCCCCCATCCCCCAGTGTAGGCCGCCATCTAGTCTCCCCCATCCCCCAGTGTAGGCCGCCCTCGCCCCCCACCTCCCACCCACTCTCCCTGCCAACTGTTTTAACTTTTCCGTCAGTAAGGCACACATTATAACAAAATTTGAATGAAATAGATAAAATGTAATATCAATTGTGTATTTCAGGTGTGCAAGTTAATGCGGCACATCTGTACGACTGAACCGCTCATTGTGTGGACGGAACATGCTGAGGCCTCGCTACGCTGCTACGGGCCGCAGGTAGGTGCTGGTTAGAAATAATGGGGGGGGGGGGGATTGAAAATAAGGGGGTAGGGTGGGGGGGGGGGGGGGGAAAGAAAAAGCAAGAAGAAAAGAAGGTTAACTTCCAAAGGGCAAATGGGCACCAACACTGAGTCTGTTTTGTGGGGAATTTTACATTTTTAATCTTTAAAATTAAGAATCATCGTTAGGAAATATGATTTCGTAACAAGTCGAAAGATGATTTTTTTACCACCGTTGTCTTGTTCTTTGTCAGGCCATTTCGGCAGCACAGACCCTGTCACAGCACCCTACAAGCAAGATTGCGCGGGAGAATTTGGATGTGTTCGCGGATGCCTGGGCCGCCCAGATCAACGACCTCTCAGTCCTAGTGAAGGACATTAACGACATGTGTCAGGGCAAGTCGGAACGCCAAGTCTACATGTCCCTCCCCAGACCAGGGGTAAGCCCTTATCTAATACTTTATCTACTGATAAGGACGTCTCTGACATGTGTTATCAGTAACAGCTCTCTTGGCAGATCTTGTTAATACATTTATTGAAGACAAAGTTAATCCTGGGTTTCTTGACTGAAAACTATTGATATGGTTGTGCTAGCCCATGTTTCAACTTATCAACTCATATTCCCAAATGTTTTCGTAACTGTATAAGAGTTCTCTTTAACAAAGACAGTGTAACCACCAGTACGGGAGACTATCAATGAAAGACAGGAAAAGAAGAATGTAGGCATCCTTCTAAATATTCCATTAGGATTTTGTTTTCAGGATTATTGCAGAATCATATGAAACCAACGCATATGTCTGTTCATATGGAGGGACTATTTGATTCTAGAGGGGGCCCACCCATGGTTTTATATGTCACAGCATTAGCGTTAAATAGATACCCGGTATATGAAAGGGCAGTGCACCTCATAGTCTGTATACATTGTATTAGAAGTAGAGTATATAAAACCTGTCTTCTTACCTTGCGGGTCATAGTTTTTCTAGGATTTTGATCTCCTTCATTTTATGTAAACAAACTTGAAATATGATGGTATTATTAGGTTTCAATAATAATTATACCCTAGTGAATACATGAAAACTAATTATAAATACTTTGCATCTGCCTGACAATTCTGTACTCCCTGTCTACATGTAGGAAATCTGTTCCAATATCTCTTCTTTTACTGTCCACCACATTGTCTGATTTCTCACCGACCTACTCAGTCGATTTATACATACAAATTCTAAATAAATAAATGACAGCGGTCCTTGAATATGAATCTCAAAAAGGATTAGTGAATTGGGGCGAGAAGATCCAACAATTTCGGTTATTTCATTATGGTTAACTACGGTAGTTTACTAGAAAACCATTGTATGACGCGAAAAATCAGACAAAGCGAATTAATATCACATGCCCACCATCCAGGCTGCACTATAAGATAACATGATGGTTGGTTTATGGATTTTCCTTTCCTTCTTCATGGATTTACTTTTAAAATGGACGAGCAAAGTGCGACTGTCCGCCCGCGATGCAACCTTGGATATGGATATGGATTTATATGGAGAAAATACCCTTTGAAAACCCAAGGAAAGTTCTTCTGGCGGCAACCGTGACCAAATTAGATTGAATACCTGCTCATTGCCCCAAAGTTGATATTTTTGGGAGGGTAACGAATCATTTTAGGCACGGCGTCATGTTCATGTCTCGCCATGATGCAGCAACGCAGCGTGGGCGAGTAATACTGCATTGGGGCATCATGCGGACCTTAGGGAGTGTATCAATCCTGGCATGATCCATGATTGCAGCATATGGCGAGTTCCTTACTAAGCCCATGGCTACATTGATTCATCATGACAACAGCATAGCCGAGTGCATTACGAGAGCGACCCATTTTTTAACCCCAAAGACCGCTGTTAAAAAATGGTGACTGGGTAAAGCATTAGCAGTACCGTAAATTCTCGTGTAGAAGCTGCGGCCAGTACGCAAGTCAAATCGCCAGTGCGGCTTATAGGAACGGCCCAATGTCGGGTGCGGCTTATATGCGAGTTTTTATAAGTATAATACAAGAGTAAATTAACAATTTTCAGACCCCCTTTTTTAGGCTTTGTCAAAGTTAGGGTGCGGCTTATACATGAGAGTTTGCGGTAGCGGTGCGGCCTGTGTGGCGGTAGGTGTGGAGGCTGTAGCCGTGTTGTGTTGTATGTTGTAGAGTAGCCCCCCGGTAGTAGCCGACTTACAGGTACACACCCAGTAGTAAGTATACCTGTTTGGGTTGTGTGCCTTGCCGACCCACTACTAACACACAGAGATGCCACTTGGACTACTGTTGGGGGAATGTCTGCATCTTCTGTGGGATTCCCTGTTATCTTGGCTAGGGAGTGGCAACTCTGTACCTAACAGTAACTGACACAGGCATGGGATTTATCACCTCTTTTCATCCGGTTTTCTATTGTGTATTTGTGATGCAAAACAGGATGATTTTAGGATTTGTGCTGATTTATTGGGAAATTACTTATCAGTTTTAATGATAATAGTCATGTATAAGGGTGGTGGGGTCATAGCCTAGTCATAGTCTTGACTTGCAGTGTCTCACACAGACAGAAATTCAGTTTTCTTTCTTGAAATTCAAAACCCATGCCTGCCTATATTAAGTCTGTTTAAATTTGATTTAAATGCAGCCATATAACCAATCCCCGCAAACATCTTCGTTCCAGCCTATCAAACATTGGAGTAAAGACGAGAAATTACATTGACACTTACTTCATGTTGGCATAGCCTATAAAGGGCGTTGTGTGCCGGCCTAAATATAAGTTTCAAATGCGGTTAGCATATGATAATCAAACTGTAAACGACAATATGTCGGTGAATAGATAAGTTGCAGATAGATGAATTTCTGTTTCAGTTGGTTACTAAACTTCTGCCCTATAAATCATCTATCCCTTGTGGGAAGGAAGAATGGTTATCAGACACCGATTTTTAACCTTTTATCAGAATTTAGTTTTTCTTTTCTGAGATCGATGCAAATTTGACAATTTAAGATTTTTAAATGAATATCGAGGGCATAACATTCAAAAACAGTATTTACATAAATAGTTATCAAGGGTTTTGGAGGATTGCAGTGTTGTGATATGCTGCTTTGCATTGCTTTAATATAAATTGAGCAAATAAGCTTCGCGTTTCGAAAAGCTGTATTACATGTAAAGTTAATCCAAGCCGTCCACAATTCAATTTGTCGCCTAATAGAAACGATACAATGGGAAAGACTCTAGTCACGGAACCTGCATATACATAGCTCAGTGTTGTTAAATAACCTCTACAATGGTCAGTGTTGATTAAACTCCTTGGTCATCTCCCATTTATTATAGGGACACTTCCCAAGAACGCGAAGTCAGATTTTCTATCCCGATGATTTTTATGAAACTCAGGTTTGAACATTAATTGATCTCGATCGTCCGATATGCTTAATCCATGGCAGTCATTGTGTGATTCTTCTTCCGATATCTGAGCATTGTCTTTGCACATTACAGAAACTGGATTCATTTATCAACTAAAATTTATTTAATTTTGCTAAAGCTTATTAATTTATCATTATAAGTCTTGTGCATTGAAGGTCTATCACTTAACAATTAGCCATTATACACCCAATTACAAATTTATTTATTTTTTATTTGTAGACATTTAAATAATTTCGAAGAATGTCATAAAAGCTATTTAATCTTATATTCAGTTTCATCAGGCTTGATATTTTTTCCCATCATTTTACTTTAAATGTAAAGCTAAAAGCTCTATTGTCCCTTTTATGTTCCATAACTACCGGTATTTCCATTTTGACTGGTATGCCCGGCTCTCTGTCATGGCTCTATAAACGTTTGTCCATTTTCATTGGCATTTTAATTCAGTTGCAAATTATATTGTATTTACACTCAATATAAATAACTTCTTTGTGCCAGAAGAAACACACTAAAATAACCCTATTTGTGTCTCACAAGTGATATTCATTCTAAAGTTGTGCCTATACATGGGTAAATGCGAAATTCGATATGTGCAACACTGGGGTTATCAAATTCGACGGACACTGAAAACTTTGATAAAATTCGATGAACAGAGGTCTTCCATAGTTCCTATTATATCCCTATATGCATACGAAGTGACACACCGTCTCCCCTAAAAAGTGAAGCGATGGCACAATCTCTCTCTCTTAAAAGTGATACATTGATGTGCTGAAAATTTCAAGTACCCATGTAGAGGCACAAAGTTCTAAAGTGGCTTCATTCCGTTCTGGAACCTAAGTATGGCTCAAGTACTCAAGTGGGTCTTCTACCTAAGCCGATGTTTGCCCGATTGTATCATCGGACATTATCAGGAACAATGTTTTTCACCAGTCAGCTAATATCGCAAAAAGAACTTGGCTGACCATTACAAATGTCATATGAGAATCATGGGGTAACGAGAAGAAATACTTCACGCAAGAAAAAAAAAGGGGGGGGGGGGAAAGTTGACCCTATTTGTGAGTGGCGCTGATGGTAGACCTTTTTCTTACTATTGCTACTTATGAACCGTTGTATTCATAACCTGGATATTGTACGTCATACTAAATCGTAAATGGTGAATCTCAATGTTGTTGTCCTGAACGTCTAACCCCGTTAGCTTAACTACCTTCAGTCAAAGGGTATCATTGGTTCACGACGTAGAATATCATCCATTGGTTGTTTTTATGTTTTAGGTATTAGATAACAGGATCATACTTTTACACAATGTATTGAAAGTCCATTGCTAGTGCTGAGAAGCCAGGGATCAGTAGGAATCTCTGTGTGGTGTTTATTAGATGGCAAGTTTTCCAAAGAAGGCTGCCCAGCTGGCAACAATTAGGAGAAACGCTCCATATTATGACGATGCTAGGTTTTGGTAATTTTTTTTTTATGCTCGTTCCTTCCACAGAAGTTTTCCCCCGATCATTGACTTTAATGACAATTTCATATATATCAAATTTGTTCATCCATCATGATTTTACAGCGTGAGGTATAGATAAACCCAGAGGGTAGATTTGACGTATCTGATCATGATAAGAGAGTTCAATTTTAGTGATTATACCTCTATGATATCCCCAACTTTTATCCCAACTAACCATATTCATAAATATGTTGGTGTCTTATGCTATGTTCATAAGGAATAACTTTATGAGTAAAATGTGCTTGTATTGCATGAAATTACACTAACGGATCATTGGGCATTACGTGTTTTTAATAATTTTGTAAGCTTGTTTTACACATAAGCCATGGGTATAATGTCTAGAGATGAAATATACCGTTTATAGGATATATGCGGTAGCCCAAGTCTGTGTAGATAAGATGAAATATTTCTTTTTTTTGCGCATATTTATGAAGTATTCATACCTTTAGACTCTTCTATACAATATACTAGAGGTGGCTTTCTGTCAACAAAAGGTATACATGTACTTGCATTATTATAGCATCAGGAATACATTCCTCTAGAATCGCTAGAATTAACTTTATCAAACTGTGCCCCTATGTGCTTTCTGAGTTATAGAGATTTCAGCTACTGTGATTCCAATGCAAAACAAGAGAATGTCCTACCCTTTGGAGAATTGCCTACATTGATATTAGTCCATACCATTCCTTGGAACCCTCGCTTATATAAATGCCTGAATCAGAACAGAAGCAAGCTCCGCAACTACATTTTTGATTATGCAAATAGAATACCATGATAAAATGACAAATCATTGACTTGATTTACAACTGCCCTGTACTAGCTGCCTTTTCAACTTTAGCCTCAACATGCCTACTGTGTATCTGTGGACAAACTTCTTTGTAACTCCTTTTGGACTTCCAATCACTTTGGATTTTTCAGACTTTCTATGACATTTGAAATTTTACTTGGCTACTAAGAGTGCCATTTGGTGTCGCCCAACATAAAAACAGATACAAACAGATATGCAGTATGTTTTACCTTTGTATATTTTTTCAACTCTTCGATGTAACCTCGACTCTGTCTCGTCTTTGTTTTTTAATACCGTGCTTTGTCTTCTTTTTCCCTTTTTTCCGTTTCCATAGAAACACGGTACCACAGCCAAGAGTATGCGTCCCGTGAAGCTAAGTGCCGAGGTAATGTGCTGTGATTGGCTGACTCAAGTCACATGATTCTTCCCCTCTTCTGCTTACCCACAATTCCATTCACCGGTTGAAGTTCTTCCTCTTCATGTGGAGCAATATTGTGACTTAACAGCATCTTCACTTTCTAATCCACCACAAATGCAGATTTTCTTAATTCAATTGTCACCTAAATTCATTGCATGTTTATCCATATTTTCTCGGATTTTTTTCTTCATATATAGAGTATAAATTCCTTTTACCATAAGTTTTATATATGATGTACACATTCATGTAGTACCAGTTCAAGATTCTGTTTGTCACAGTACTGCCCTGTTCTACTTTGTATTCTCCTAAAGGGTCAACCACCCCTGTCCTTCTGCTACCATGTGACCTCAGTAAATCATTGACAAAACCCATTTGGTTACCAAGCGACAAATAATATGTTCGCTAGAATTAACTTGAGTACCTCCATTAAATCAATTGGCAGTCAGCGTTGGGGCCAGCTTGGAGACAAATACAATGCCTCAATGTCATTGATGTAACCTCTCCACTCTGCACAACGTGTAATAGAAACTAAACTAGGCATGGCCTCGGCCTGGCTAGGATTTATCAGACGCCCACTGGCTATAAGCATCACTTTGCGCCATATCGCATTGTGACATATGGCATCCTCACTTTGCACCATATCGCATTGTCACTATGTGTGATATCGCATTGTGCCATATGGCATCGTCACCTTGTGCCATATGGCATTGTCAATTTGCACCATTTCGCATAGTCACTTTGCGCCATATTGCATCGTAGCAGAAACGGCAGGCATGGTCAGCCCTTACCTTATGTTACCCCTTGTCCTCTCTCTTTATCCCTGCACCTCTCTCCCCCACGCACCCCACACTGACCTATACATGTCAGACAGTATTTGGTTTTGGTGACATTGATTAGTTTTGGTGACATTGATTGGTTTTGGTGACCTTGATTGGTTTGGTCTTCTTCATTATTGAGGTTTGATTATTACTCTGGTTATTATTCCAAGCTGTAACATCACTCATTATTTATTTCCCATATATTTAATTCATTACTAACTAAACCTTTTTACCATACAGTTGAAGGTTGATGAATTTATATTATTGAAAATAAAGTTTATATTCATCAAGGAGGGTAATCTTTTGGAGGATTCAGCAGACTTTTGATAGAAATGATGAAGTGCAAAGAATACAAAACAAGAGAGCAAAAAGAAATTTGGAACATTTGGATGCAAAGCATTCCTTGTCAAAAAAACAATGGCTACATCAAAGTTACAACCATTTGATTCTCTTCATACGGAGCCGTTTAATCTTTTGATAACCAAGAGTGATAATTCTCCACAAATTATCTTCAACAAACTATATTAACTGGAACTGAAAAAAATACACAAATCTAAAAAGTATCACGACAAGCAAGGTGAGCAGTTGTGCCTTTGCTTTGAAATGACATTTGTGGAAACTGATGTGTGTCTATATTGCTTTTGCATGTGTTACTACATATGTATTACTCATATGTAGAATACAAAACACTTGGAATTCATCCTTTACGATAACTGGTCGCTTTGCAGGAACAAGCGAAGATCGCCAAGCTGGGTTTGGAGATGAAACTGATTACTTCGGAGATTGATGCGGAAGCCGAGAAGTGGGAGGAACCGGACAATGAGATTGTACGTCGGTCAAAGAATATGTCGAGTATGGCCTTCTCCATGTATTTGTTTACGCGAGGCGAGGGTCCACTCAAAACGACACAAGACTTGTTCACACAGGCAGAGTACTTCGCAGAGGAGGGAACCAAGCTATTCAAAACGGTCAAGGACTTCTCACAAATTGTAAGAATTCATTTTATTAACTTATTATGGTTGCAATATAACAAAATTCCATGTGTTTAAACTAACAAACAACACCAATGTCTCGACGATTAAGAAGAAAAGCAACAGAAAACCCCCATGAAAAATTGTGATTGTGATATCGATTTCATTCATCTTTATGATGACTCGATAAACGTGTATCTCTATTTGATACAGCTCTTCTCTTGCTATCATACAGTTGTTTTTATGTTACCAAGACCTAGATACACACGCATAGACCTCTATTCCAATTGAAAATGTCCATTTTTTCCCCCCTTAGCTTTCTTTGAATCATAACTTATAAACTCATAATAGAAATACAACGACTGTCCCTGAGTCCCTAGTGATGCCAATCTCACGTTCACCATCTATTTCCCTCCTACAGGTACCGCCTGGGACCCCTAAGAACGACCTGCTGTGTAACCTAGACAAGCTGCCCGTCTACTGCCAACAACTCAATTTCACCATCAAGTCCCCCACCGTCGGCAAGGCCGCCACCTTTAACAAAGTGGACAGTGTCATACAGGAGACGAAAAACCTCATGAACGCTGTGGCCAAGGTGGTCACCACCTGTTTCATTTGTGCCACCAAGGTGGGTAGCTTTAACCCTTTACTGTATAGTGGGTGCAGAGGGCTTTAACCCTTTGAGGACGCAAAAAAAAAGAGAAAAAAAAGCAACCCTTAAATGGTTAGCAATAACAGCATAGCTTGTAGGTAAACAAAATTTCTTTGACGAGAGAAAATTATGTTTCTAAAGAATACTATGAGACTCGCAGTAGGGAATTAGCAAGCAAAGTTAGCCAAGTGATAAGGGCTTGCTGGTATGGTGATTCCTAAAAGTTGAAGTAAAGTTGATTGTAGATTTTGAATTATAGAAAAGTTAATGTTTCGGCTGATGAGATCTTGTCATCTGATTATATGATGCGAGGTAGTGTATAATGTTGCCAACACGCTCTGCCTACTCATATTCAGTTTAAATCAATCGATTCCCTTTACTTGACAGTACAACATCGACTACAGAGGAGCGCCCCAGGTGGTCACCAAGTGGCGGACTCCCCATTACGACCTCAACGGGAGCGGGCCCGGCAGTGACGGTAGTGATCGCGACTCAGTCAAATCGGGGCGTTCAGAGAACTTAATGCGGAGCTCCTCACTTAATAAGCCCATGGGCGGCATGAGCTACGACCGGTTGTGACACGACAAGTCCAACACATAGTCGCCACCCGGAGCCTGTCAGGACGGGTGGATAACTTAAATATGGAAGTAGTGAGTGGATGGCGTAGGGGCGAGTGTAGAGAGGGAAGATGCCGGCGGGAGGCCCGGCCGTAGAAGAGACCGAGTGAAAGCCAAGCTTCTGGGAAGTGCCGAGTCAGTCTCTGTGGAGACCAAAGATAGGCCTTCTGTGTGATGTTCATCAAGACATATAGTCTGGTAGCACCCTGAAAAACCCTGCCACTTCAAGGTCATTTAGTCTGACCTTGGGCTGCATGACCTTGACCTTGCTTATGATTTCGAAATATGGGAAACTCCTCTGTTTTGTAACTGAGGAGTTTTCAGAGCATTTAATAAGATATCCTGTAAGATAATCTAGTCAGTTGGAATAACAATCTTGCCATTTTCTTTCATAAAAGAACGTCGGCAATGTAAAATGTGGTGCTATGATTTGAATAGATTATTCAATTAGATGCTTTTATGTTTGGTAGAGTTTGAGGTTATGGAGTGAGGTATCAGTATTACATATTTCACTAAACATGTATAGCTACTTATCTGAGTGTTGGTAGTTGCCTTCAGTTAAACCATGTCATTTATCATTATCTTCCTCTAAAGGTCTTCAGTATTTTGCCGACCTTTTGGAAGAACACAATATCGTAACGCACAAATAATTTAAATGTTCTGTAGGCCTAGCTTTTTGTGTCAAAGTTCAGAACTATAAAACCTGCCAAATGAATTAGAAGTTGTTTCTCAGTGAATTTTCACATTATTTAGGATATCGACATTTTTGCAGTTCGAGGTCATTCAGGGTCAAGGTCGGCTTCAAGGTCGCACAGGGTCATTGTAGTTCAGGGCTAAATACAAAACAGGAACTTTAGGATGTGATGTCCAAAATGAAATGACTTTGCATATTATAGAGACATATTAATGTAATATAATGTAATAAGATATTTGAATGTTGCGTTGTTTAAATATTCTAGCGAAGTATAGCCCTTCTCGAAAAAAGTATGTGCCCCATAAAGTTTGACTCCTTAATCCTTTACACAGATATGTAGTGTATACCAAGCAGGGACGCAGTTGCTGTTTATGCATGTAGCTCATGTGAACTACCTAATGTAACCATTTGATATGGTAACTGACTAGTGTAACCATTAGATATGGTGAAGAACTGTGCAAAATAAGTGAACTCTGTGGTAGTCAATACTTCCAGACCTACTTTATGATTACAGTAATAGCGAACCCCACAAAGTACACCACCCTACCTCATCGCAGCCTAAACTAACTTCTGCACACTTTATACCTTTCAATTTTTTTTTGATTGAAACTTTAATTTTAGGATAAAGCTGACCTGAAACTATCTTAAGATGCACATTTTGATTGGTTCAAAAAATTCTTCCATTGTACCAGTCACCAGAGGGGTGTTCATTAGGCGCACTCGGCGCCGCTTTTGGCGAGCTTGCAACGGTAGACCTGTGCCAAAAGAGTATGCCGAGTGGCTAGGTGTGCGCCTATTGAACTCATCTCTACAGCCTTTCTTGTATCTGTAGCGTCCACTAGGGGGCTTAACGAAGACCAGTTAATCTGCGTGTGTGCAGGGCGTTGCCATTTTGGACAAACTGGGACCCCGGACACGAGTAGATGGTGCGGGCTGTTCAAATGAAAACAAGCAACATCTTTACTAATAGTCCAATATTAGATAGATTTGTGTTCTGACGAACGACTTTTGCTGGTGATTCAATTAAGATACAAAGAGGTCCATCTGTTGGTTGGTTTGATAATAATAACATGCCCATCAGAATTTGTCATGGTTAACCCTTTAAGGGCAGTATAGTGCCTTTTGTCCTCATGATGCATGAATTCAGTCCTGGCGAGTTTCTCACCAGAGCCGAATTCATGCATCATCACTCTCGCGGGGTTAGCATGATGCAGCAATGCAGCACCGGTAAATTACTCGGTAGGCGTTGTGTTGGTGCATCATGGCGACAAATAAACATGACACTATTAGGCATCATGCCGTTCTTAACGGGTTAAATAGTCCTTCCAGGATCAGCCATCAGGAGGACATCCCTTTTATACCCTACACCCACACACTATACCCATACATATACATACATATATATGCATATCTTGCTGTATCTTACACGTTATATGTCTTTGATACTACAAACTGGGTACAATATTGCAGTTTTCTTCCCTCTTTAGATATTGGGACCGAACTCCCACAGTGAAAGCGCACGAGAAGACGCTTGTTCCCAGGGTCGTCTTCTTTGTAAAAAAATGAAAATGAAGCATTTTTCATGTATTTACTAATTTGTTCTTTGTAGGGCTTTGATAGGTCACCTATGTACATAGCTGGTCACCAGTCATTCAGTGTTCAATTGTGGCATTGGTTCAGTACAGTTGGAATTTATTGCGGTCTGTACAACTGAGAGGCATTTTGATATATACTGCGATAGTTGAAACGAGGTATCATGGGGTTCAGACTAGTCATCATCCATTTTGAACCAGGTCAGGACTCTTTTAGTACTGGTACCTCCATATGGTGGGCATTTTAAGCAACTCTTAAATCTTGTCTACTAAATTCAAGAATTCTTGGAATGGAAAACCTAGACCAAGCAGTGTAGTCTAGCGCCTCGCGGGTTAGTATCTGCAAAATATACAGCAAATAAATGATGAGGCTTTTTTCTGAACATTGTCTGGTCGTAGACTCCCCTTCAAACCTGAATCTAAATCATGAACCTATGGCACATTATAGTGATCTTTGATCTTGAACCTATAATTTTACAAACTGCAATTTACAATTACGCTTAAGGAATTTTAGAATGAATTTCCTTGTAAAATGTAAACTTTCAACATAGCGGCACTGATACCCACTGTCAACAAGCTCAAAGGCACCCTTACTCAACAAAGTGTGTTATATCATTAGCAGGTCCGGCATAGACAGCTAGGCTAGATATCTAACCCTATTGAGGGCCGCATAATGCTTTATTTTGCTAGGCCCTTGCCGTTATATCCTCCTAGAAAGGCGATGAATATTAATTAAAAAATGTAATTTTAAAAAGCGTCCTTTGATGTCATTATGCATGATACGCTCCCCAAGGGTCGGCGTGATGCATAAATACAGCTCTTGTGAGTTACTCGCCAGGGCTGCATACATACATCAATCATGACAACAAAAGGCATAGTTTATCAAAGCATTATGCAGTACTTAAAGTTAAAGGGTCAATGAAGCACCTCCTCTCCATTCTAACACAGAAATATGTTGAATCACTAGAATTTATAACTAAAGATGTAACAGAGCCTGTGTACTGAATCTGATGTAGATACTTGTTCCACCTGAGTTGTTGCTGGTGGTTCGCGGGGTTCGCGTGTGAGGCGCGAGAATGAGAATAAGCTGATTGTGCCAAAGATATTTTTTATGTAGTTAAGTTCTGTTCTCGCTGCTGTTCTGCCTCGTAGTCACTAGTGTCGCGATATGTTTAACCCTTTAAGGACAGCATAATGCCTTACAGCTTATAGACGAGATGCATTTATGTAGCAGTCGCGAGTTATTTCTCGCTGCTGCATTGGTGCATCAGGCCAACCCTTTGGGAGTGTATCAACACTGTATGGACGGCATTATGTGTGCATGCATCACCGGCGTGTTACTCGCTGGGCTGCATGGATGCTTCATGACGACACATAGGGTATGTGCATTAACGCACTATGCAGCCTTTAAAGGGTTAACAATGCACCACGCGGCTATATAATATGTGGTATACGTAAACCTGGCATCAACCTTAAAAACATAAAAACTGCAGATGATTAATGAAACCTTTTTGCAAATTACTTAATTGGACAATGTGTACTAGTGAGGAGAGACTGTAGATTGTAGGAAGAGAAATGTAAGAGAGAAGATGAGAATCGGGGATGACGTGTATGCAAGACCTGAGTTAGGGTTTGGACCACACATCAGTGGTGCCAATACGGCATGGCGTACCATATAGGTGTCGTGTTGATAAGCGTTGTATATATATACTGAATGTAGTGATTGTGATAGACGGAATATATCTATTTTTGGGCAATTATACACAAGATTAACACTTAACTGAATCTGTCGGAGAAGAAAGGTTAAACAGGCAGTAGCGATCAGTTGGCTTTGTTTAGCATAGTGCATGGTTATCATTTTAGTCAGCGGTGATTAAGAGATCCTTAAAATCGTGATTGATTTATATTGCATAATGTAAAAGAAATATGTTATTATGTATTCTCTATTGCCTATACTTAAAGTGATGTAAAGATATTTATAAAGTTTGTCAACAATAGGCAAATGTTCTTTTTAAATATATCAAGATAAAGTTGACCACATGTGATTTCAAGTTAGCTATGTTTAATTACTCATTGAACTGCACTGTCTTGTCATTGTATCGGAGCAAAAGTGTTTCTTAAACATGCAAATTATATTAAGGTTATAGTGGAGAGGGTCAATGATGACAGAGCGCGGACAAGGAACCACAGGGGGCACAAGCACACGTCTCTATAATGGGGATCTTAATGGGTTAACAGCAAATATAGAAACCCAAGTAGTAACAATATCAAATTCATTTTCATTCTTCATTGTGTTCATGATTTCATGCAAAGGTCATACACCTAATATAATTGGATGAAACTCGTGTATACTTTGTATTTATGAGTTAATATTAATAGAAGTTTACATGTGGACTAAACATCCACACCCAAACGCTGATGTAACCGACTTGCCAATGATTTCTGTTTTTCAGTCAGAATAGATATATTTTATGATGTAAGCATGTATGTACACTTGCTACAATACATTTGAAACGGGTTACTCTTCCCCCTCCTGTAGACCTCACCCACCTTCCACCCATGTTAATACAGTATGTATTCATACAGCTTGTATCCATTGGGATTGTACAGCCGTTTCTCCCTTTATAGGGTCCATAACAGGAAACAGTGTGAAGCAAAAACCTGACTAGTTATTTCCTAGATTATG
Organism: Harmothoe impar; assembly: GCA_947462335.1. Taxonomy (NCBI): domain Eukaryota; kingdom Metazoa; phylum Annelida; class Polychaeta; order Phyllodocida; family Polynoidae; genus Harmothoe; species Harmothoe impar. The sequence continues at coordinate 37,347,536 of OX381719.1, forward strand.
CACAATGAGATTTGATTGTTTGAATGAAGAAGAGGTGAGGAAACGACACAAGGATTAGTCGCTTTTCTCCGCCCCGCATGAATCTGAGCTACCATATACAATCCCCCTCCCCCTGTCCCCCACACCCCCACACCCACCCACCACCTTACCTGACCATACATATACCTATATACAGACACACCCTATGCCCAGTTAACCTCTCCTAAAAACCACAATCTCTTACCTTTAAACCCCTGAGACAATACTTCACGGGGTCTTCTCGGTGTATTCTCGCTATACGATATAAATATGTATAAAGCTATATGTACTTATCATTATCATCACCTACAGCCTTTCCATACATGTATGTATATAATCTGTCAATTTAAACAAAAAAAACTTTATCCTTATCATCTTACGGTGGGATTGTGGGCGGTGTTACGAATTGCCACGGCAATGCCCATTTGGCGTTTCCAATATTACGTCAGATGGCATTGATGTCGTCATTGGACACCAATCCGGACGTCATTGCATGCCATTCTTGACGTCATTGGATGCCATATTACCGACGGCATTGGATGCCATGATTTCTGACGTCATCGGATGCCATTACTGACATCAAGATGGCGGGTTATGATGGCATTGCTATGGCACACGAGTGGCAGCGCGCGTGAAGCTTTAACGGATGAGCGACTCAACTTAAATTAAAGATAAAAACTCATATAATACATATATACATACCTATATATTTGTACCAGGTCACTAGTCTTATTGCATGTACATTATGCCAGCGTATCACATTATACATACATCAATATAATTCAGTCTATTGTAAGATACAGGTTTAGTGCAGCAGCCAAACATGTAACATTGTAGTATAATTTATAATAAAATATCAAACAGTCATAAGCTCTGTGTTCGTGTTTTGTATATTTATATATGAAGATTTTGGTTCCAAAATACCCGGTACTCATATAGAAGGAGACCAAAGTATGTCAAACTTTTGACTCCTGTAGTGTATGGTGGCAGAGTAGGGTGGGGTATAAAAACGCCCCCCCCCCCCCCCCCCCACCGTTACCGGTACATGACCACTCCCTAAGTATAATTGTATCATAATTACAATGTATAACGATCTATAGGTTCATCATGCTATAGGTGTATTATCGTTAGATGTAAATGTCAGACTTTATTCCTACCGGGTACCTGATTGTAAAGGGTATGCCTACCCTGTCCAGTAAAATTTCATTTCTAAAAGTAGATCTATGTGCTATTAATTTACATCAGTGAACACACACAAGAAATACCGGTTCTGTCAACCTGTGGTTTCGCAGGTCTTGTTAATTAGATTAAGCAAATAAAAAATCCCTTGCTATGTGTAAAAAAAACTTCAGGACCCAAACCAGGTTGGGTGGATTTTGGTGGTGCGGCGACACAGAGCTGCCACCTCGTGGATTCAAAAAGAACCAATTATCTATGCTGGTTCCCGAGCACCTACCAGCGAATCGCGAAAACAATAACATGGCCCTGGGGCAGGTCATGTGAGTGAGTATTTCCCTAGTTTATCATTATTTAGTAAAGTGTCAGACACGCTAAGTCTGTGTGCATGTAAAACAGTACACCAGGCCTTCACCGAGTAGAATTTGTATGGATATATAGGCCGAATATCGAGCTGCAGTTAGGTTACTGTTCCTACATAGTCCTGCCAAGTCAACCTGCAAGTTGTGGAACTTTCCCCATACATAGAATAGTTACAGCTTTTCAGGTTGATGCTATCAAATGTGAACTTGATCTACCCTGTACTTATATGTAATCGTGGTATAATTACTGCAGTAAGTGATTGAAGTGTTAGGGATTTACAATTATCTAAATCATAGCCAGAATCAGACAGTTGGCATGCATTATAAATGACTGGTTATATGTCAGTAACCACCAAATCTCTGGTACTGAGAGCCTCACATGTTAGTTACAGTCAGCGGTCTTATAAATACATTTACCAATCACTCCCATGTCCATAGACTGCCATAGACTGTTCCTTACGAATGTCCCTCCCCCTAATATAGCCTAGGCCTAATTAATAGCTGCTCACCCCTACCTCTCCCTGCCCTGTTCCTCTACCCTCTGCCCCTAACAATCCTTCACCTGTTGCTGTATCAAACCCCCAAACCATCTACCTTACAAATCACTTCCCTGTCTTGGTCCCTCTACCTCTCTCTTGTCCTTACCAATCCTCCCCTGTCCCTCAACCCTATGCCCTTAACAATCCTCTTGTCCCTCTACCCTCTGTCCTTATCAATCTAATCCCCTGTTCCTGTCCTAGACCCTCTTCTCCTTGTTCCTCTACCCTTATTAATCCCTTCCCTGTACCTGTCCCTCTACCGGTATTCCACGCCAATCCCTCCCCTGCCCCTGTCCCTCTATCCCCTGGGGCCTACCCTTACCAATCCCCCCCCCCTGCCCCTGTCCCTCTATCCCCTGGGGCCTACCCTTACCAATCCCTCCCCTGCCCCTGTCCCCCTATCCCCTGGAGGCTGCCCTTACCGATCCCTCCCCTGCCCCTGTCCCCCTATCCCCTGGGGCTTACCCTTACCGATCCCTCCCCTGCCCCTGTCCCCCTATCCCCTGGAGGCTGCCCTTACCAATCCCTCCCCTGCCCCTGTCCCTCTATCCCCTGGGGCCTACCCTTACCAATCCCCCCCCCCTGCCCCTGTCCCTCTATCCCCTGGGGCCTACCCTTACCAATCCCTCCCCTGCCCCTGTCCCCCTATCCCCTGGAGGCTGCCCTTACCAATCCCTCCCCTGCCCCTGTCCCCCTATCCCCTGGGGCCTACCCTTACCAATCCCTCCCCTGCCCCTGTCCCCCTATCCCCTGGAGGCTGCCCTTACCAATCCCTCCCCTGCCCCTGTCCCTCTATCCCCTGGGGCCTACCCTTACCAATCCCCCCCCCCCCCCCTGCCCCTGTCCCTCTATCCCCTGGGGCCTACCCTTACCAATCCCTCCCCTGCCCCTGTCCCCCTATCCCCTGGAGGCTGCCCTTACCAACCCCTCCCCTGCCCCTGTCCCCCTATCCCCTGGGGCTTACCCTTACCGATCCCTCCCCTGCCCCTGTCCCTCTATCCTCTGGAGGCCTCCCTTACCAATCCCTCATATCCCTATCCCTGTCCCCAGCCCTCTACTTTTACCAATCCTTTCTCTCTCCCTGTCGGCCTACCCTCAGCCCTTAGTAAAGGCTTTACCTCCTGTCCCTCTTCATCTCACTTCCCCTGATTCCTGTCTTACCACCCCCTTTCCTACCACGTCCCATTTGTCCACCTTGTCTCCCTCAGCTCTCCATCCATACGGTACTCAACCTTGCACAAGCATGAAAGAGCATCAATGTTGAATCTGTCCTGTTATGATATTCGCCGAGGTCCGACGGCCGCTATTAGCGCTATAGTGCGCTACCCGTTACAACTGTTTGTAGCCTACAACTTTTACTGTTCTCTTACTGAAGTAAACATCCGGTTTTCGGTACTTCCGGTACTTCCGGTCTATCATGCCCAACTCGTCGATCTTGCCTATGCTTTGTATGCCTAGTTTAAGATCCCAATATGGTGTCTAAAAGTGGTTAAACAGGACCCAGCCAACAGAAAATGAAGGGAGACACATCCAACAACAACTGGAGGAAGTTTTGGAAGATGGATGGCAGGTTTGGAAGAAGATATTAACAGATGAAAATCAGATCCCATTCTCAGCTTGAGAAACCACATGTTAGAGCTGCTCAGACCAGCTCAGACCAAGGTAGGAGTGAACTCTTTATTAATAAGTCAAGACAAGTCAAGTCTTCAGTCAGTCAAAGAAGTCATCCTATACAGTCAAGGCATGTCAAGTCAACTTGTGGTTTAATAGTCTTGTCAGTTACAAAAAGTGTCTGTAACTGGCATATTGCCAAGCCTCATATAGACTGTGAATGGAGATCTAGTCTCTTCAAACCAATGCCAATCTAGCCCTTCAAGCTAAAGTCCCAGTCAACAGTGTATTAAGCCAACACTACAGTCAGTCAACTGGAAGTCAAGTGACAATTTTTGAAAAAAAATTTGGAAAAAATTTTGGAATTTTTTTTTTAGTCCAGCAGCCATAATGCCAAAATTTCAGTCGCCAGAATCCTTTGATTTTTCGAAACCTGCAACATGGCCTGACTGGAAAACCAGGTTCATGCGGTATTTTGTCCTCGAAAAATTCAAAGCTGAGACGGGGGACGTGCAGGTCTCCGCACTAGTCTACACGATGGGTCGTCAAGCCGAGCATATTTATAAGTCTTTTAAATTCGACCAAGCCCCCGCACCAACCAACGCCGTCCCACACCCCGTCGACCCGAAAGATGATTTTAAGACGGTACTCAAGAAGTTCGACGATTACTTTGTTCCGCGGAAGAACACAATCCACGAGAGGACGAAGTTCTACCATCGTACCCAACAAGAGGGAGAATCAGTTGAGTGTTTTGTCAGAAACCTACACGAGCTGGCGGAACATTGTAGCTTCGCCGAAAAAGAAGACGAGCATATCCGAGACTGCCTAATCGCGGGTATGCTGGACAAGGTGCTGTCGCGAGACCTACAAATGGAGCAAGACACATTGACGCTCCAGAAAGCCGTAGATACCGCCAGACACAAGGAGCTCGTCCAGTCTAACGACGACGCGTCAGTCAACGCAGTCAACAGGAAGTACCAGAATCAATCATCCAAGTCGTACCAGGGTCAAAGTCAGTCAAGTCAGTCCAAGCCGAAGTGCACCCAGTGCGGGTATGTCCATAGGTCCCCTGCACCGGATGCGTGTCCAGCAAAAGGAAAAATGTGTAAGATCTGCTCGAAAGTCGGACATTTTGCATCAGTCTGTCGCAGTAAAAATGTTCGAGAGGTCTTTCACGAAGACGATAGTCAGCCAAACGACCAGTTTTGCGGTGCCGTGAACTTTGACCACTTCATCGGGGCCGTGAACTGTGACGACAACGATTCGGCATGGAAAGTCACCCTAAGCCTGGGTAATTCGTCCGAAACGTTCAAAATCGACACAGGTGCCGACGTGTCGATTATGTCATACCCGACCTATCTCAAGGTCAAGCCGAGACCACCACTGAAGGATATCAAGGTCAATTTGTCGAGTCCAGGTGGTCCACTCAATTGTCGAGGACAGTTCATTGCCAGTACTGTCTTCAAAGGTCAAAAGTATCACTTTCGAGTGTTAGTCATCGATGGAAACGTCGAAAGTCTCCTCGGTCGGGGAGTCGCCAGTCGAATGAACCTCATTGTGAGAGTTCATACAGTCGTCGAGGATATAGGATGCCTCAAGACCGACCCAGTCAGGATCGTCCTAAAAGAGAATGCTCAGCCTTCTGCCGTCTCCGTCGCCAGACGTGTCTCATTCCCACTTGTCGAAAAGGTGAGAGATGAGGTCAAACGTCTAATCAACCTTGGGATCATCAAGAAAGTCACCAGTCCTACACCTTGGTGTGCTCCCATGGTTCCAGTCATGAAAAAGACTGGAAAAGTCAGACTATGTGTCGACCTGAAAAAGTTGAACGTGAACATTGAGAGAGAAAGATTTGTTCTGCCGACCTTGGAGGATGTGACGTCAAGACTCCAGGGAGCGACGGTCTTCTCATGCCTCGACGCAGCAAGTGGTTTCTACCAAATCCCGCTCGAGGAGGACAGTCAAGACCTAACCACGTTCATAACGCCTTTTGGTCGCTATTGTTTCCGACGCCTGCCGTTCGGAATCACCTCTGCCCCAGAAATCTTCATGAGAAAGATGCTCGAAGTCCTCGAGGGGCTAGAGGGGGTGTTCGTCTACATGGACGATATCCTAGTCTTCGGCAAGGATACCATCGAGCACGATGGTCGTCTGTCAAAAGTCCTTGAAACCCTTGACCAGTCAGGTTTAAAGTTAAACCACGAGAAATGTCTCTACAGAAAGTCGGAACTGAAGTTCCTTGGTCATCTGTTTAGCAAGGATGGAATCCGAGCCGATCCCGAAAAAGTCAAAGCCATTGAGGAACTGCCACAGCCAGATTCAGTCACCAAACTACGCCAGTTCATGGGCATGGTACATTACCTTGGGTCGTACCTGCCCCATCTGAACTCTGTCACAGGTCCCCTGAACGATCTACTGAAGTCAGACCGTGAATGGACGTGGGACGTAGCTCAAGAAGATGCGTTCCGCGAGACAAAGGAACTGATATCCTCAACACCAGTCTTGTCATACTACGATGTCACGAAGCCGATCATCGTCAGTGCCGACTCCAGCTCTTACGGGCTGGGAGGTGTGCTCCTGCAAGAGCACGACTCCGTCCTCAAGCCGATTGCCTTCTCTTCACGCACATTGACAAGTAGCGAGCAGAGGTACGCCCAGATTGAAAAAGAGTGTCTCGCAAGTGTCTGGGCGTGCGAGAAATTCTCGAGGTATGTTTGTGGTCATGGAGACGTCACAGTTCTCACGGACCACAAGCCGCTGGTACCACTCATCAACTCCAAGGACCTCGACGAGGTGCCTATACGATGTCAGAGACTGTTGATGAGACTAATGCGGTACAATGTCACTGCAAAACATGTCCCAGGCAAGGACATGCACATTTCTGACGCCCTGTCAAGAAGCCCTCTGCAGTCAAGTGAGTCCTCAACAGCCGAGGACGTGGAACTGCATGTCCAGTCTGTCCAGTCGAATATGCCAGCATCCGATGCTAAGAAAACAAAGAGTCTCTTACAATGTTTGTTACTAATAAATGACTTAGCGTTACTTATATGAGAGTATATAGTTTGTTACGGTTTGGCTAAACTATAGGGGAGCGGTTGCCCGTTGACATGTTGAATGTCTTTTTATTACATCACCATGCAGGTACCGGCACTAAAATGGAAGAGTCAACTAGATCCAGAATAAAAAGATGCATGCCGACACTAACGCGGTACCTGTCCGTAGACTGCCTCATGGTGGCATACCTGCTACAGCAGAATGTTATCGACCAGAGACAGTGCCAGCAGTTGAAGGTAAGACAAGTGCAATAAAGCATCTTCATCACTTTAAGTATACTCTAGCAGGCACAGGGGGCAGTGGGACTGACCGCAGCGTCCTAGCAGGGCAGATACAGGGTTTTGAAAAGGGGGGGGGGCTAAAAAAATCCCTAAAAGCTATTTACATAGAAAGCCATTAAAAATAATGCAAATTGTGGGCCAAAATCTCGGCCTGCCTAGGAGGACCCACCGGCCCCCGGTGTTCCTGATACGTTGTAGTGGACCGCACGAGGCATGCGGTGCAGGGCACCAGAGGCACGTGCCGTGCGGTGATACGGTGTGGGCTGATATATAACTTATAAGTACCATACTGTGTCACCAGACGTCAGTCTGTGCTTGACATTGACTGTGTGCAGTCGCGTTATTGATTCATCATGAATTCTCTTGTATAACCCGCATCTCTGGTATACCGGTAACACTCATATAACCCGCACCTGCAGTCCGCTATTATCCCCACCTAGACTTTGAGAATATTGTACAACCTGCACTAAAGGTTTAGCGCGAGTATTTCCAGCTGGTTATATTGGTACTTGGCATTTGTGCATTTGACACATCTACCAGTATTTCAAAGATAGAAAACCTTTTTAATAAATTATGCTACTTTTAATATGATGATAATTATGAAGAATACTTTTGTTGTAGAGTTGTGCGGCAGACCATGAGCGGGCCCACTACCTGCTGAACAACGTGATCCTGCGGGGCCCGGAGAGTAAGTACCAGGCACTGCTGGGCATCCTGTACCAGGTGGGGCAGGAGCACCTGGTCCACGTCCTCCAGGGTACCGGCAGCACCCACAGCACCAGCAGCACCGATAGCACCAGCAGCACCGGCAGCACCAGCAGCACCGATAGCACCGGCAGCACCAGCAGCACCGCTAGCACCAGCAGCACCGGCAGCACCGCTAGCACCGGCAGCACCGACAGGTCAGTATATACATTGTACCTTATGTCAGACTAGCTGGCGAGGCGGCCAAATGGATTTCTAACTGAGGGCACAGCAGGGTAAGGGCATCAGATATAAGTCGACCACATCACTGTAGAGGTGCCAGCCTGAACCATAAACCAACCACTGAATGTTATATCAACGATGAGCTTAATGGGCCAGTTTCAAGGGATATAGTTTATCAAGAGCTGGTGTTAATGTGCAATATACTAGATTGCAGGGAGTGGTATCTATGTTTTAATTGATACCAGAAATTGAGATAATAATGCCCGCACAATCAGGGTCCTCACCAGGAACATAAGGTATAGTTAATACTGGGCGATTTAGTGTAGCTGCCAAAGAGAAATTTAATTGATAAAACAGTGGCGGGTCATTAGGAGGATAGACAGCTCTCAGGGGGGAGCCCCCCTAAATGTTCTCTTATTGGGTTTATCACCTCCAGTGTTGTCAGTCCGTAATAAATGACCACCATAAACCTCTGAGCTAAACCTGTGATTACCATAAGGAGATGAGCAGCTCCTAGAAATGACTATTTAAATGGGTTGTTTCAATGGTGTGAGGTGATGGTATCTGATGTTAATGAGCCAACAACTAAAATTGAGGATTACGACTAGGTCTTGACTATATAAATGGGGTCTGTCTATAACCTTAAAGGACCGCCTAGTGAATTATGCATCCCCTTAAGGGTTTAACAGGGGAGGGTCGGTGGATTTTTGTGCAAGCGTGTCGAAATAAAAATTTTCGGTTCCCCCACAGCCAGGTTGGGTGAAAACTTGCTGCAACTTGCCGCAGCTGTTTGCTATAGTAAAAGCTGGCGGTGTTTGCTTTGCCTGCGGCAAGCTGTTGCGGCAGATGCGGTGCGTCAAGTGCCACGGGTGCAACAGGCCTTTCATGTATAACTATAATAGTTTCTTACGTGCTTGTTTTTAGAAAGATGAGAAATTATTTCAAGTGATTCATTGAATTTTATTTCTCTGCAGTCCCCCTTCTAGACCAGGCCTAAGTAAAGAAGACTCAGCATTACTAACGAAGGAGGAAAAGGAGAGTATAAACCGACACCGGCCGGAAATCGTCAAGTACATCCATCCCCATGCCAGCTTCATCGCTATACTCCAGCAGAAACACATCCTAGACAACATACAAAAACAAAATATCACAGTCAGTTACTTAATTCACATTTTATTTATGATATTTAAAATTTAAAAAAAATATTTTTACACCCATAAAAGGCGGTAAATCAAATTTTGAAATTACAGTAACCGTTGTAACTGTGGAACAGGTTAAACTCCAAATTTTGCAATAACAGATTAACTGTATTTTAGACTAGAAACATCCTATGATACATCTAGTTAAACAGCTAGCTACTACAATGATGCCTACTAGTCGTATGATATTAATTTTATTTAAAAAAAAAGCATATTCCTAGCCCAGTAAACAAAAATCGGTATACAACGTTTTATAACGTTACTAGTATATAACGCTACTCTAAGGCTCCTTACTATGGCATAACGTTATATAAAATTGGAAACGTTGTTTTGACGTAAAATAACGTTTTTTTGTTAGCTGGGAATAAAAGAACACTGCAGTAATAAGGATGTTTTCTTCCATGTGCAGTGTAAGGGGACGGATGAGGAGCGTGTGCGGGGTATCCTTGACATAGTGCTGAGCGGGCCCCGGTGGAGGTACACTGGGTTCCTGCACGCCCTACACACAGCTAACATGGGGCATGTGGTGGACATCATAGAGAACCCCAAACACAACACGTTAGTACTACAACAAGTATATTGTATTTAATTTGGTTAAAGCACCATATCACTTTTGCTTTTTGATTTGAAATGAAAAGTCAAATTACATTAACCTTCTGGCCCACTATACTACACCCAGCTACTCGAGTTGACCTCTAGGGGCTGATGCTATTATTACTACCAAGTACTTCTATTTGTGACCAAGAGTAGATTTTCCATATAGTAGGAGGTTTTGCCCAATTCTCCGGACTGGATAAAAATAGTGTTCACCTTGGGTATATATGCAACTGACCTTTCAGACGATGGGTTGTCTGAGGCTGATGAGCTATTTGTGTAATTGCCCTTCTATAAAGACCTTTGCCCTAGAGGTCTGCCCTAGATGTGCTAGCCCCTGGTTTTATGGGCTATGGTATGAGCTGCCGGTCACTGTTACTGTTCCCCTTTTAAATGCATTGTAGGGGTATAACAAGTTGGGGTTTAAAGAAATACCCATTGACCTTGGTGGTCTTATTGTTCATAATTATCAATAATAATTCTATTACTATTATTATACAAAAGCAATGATAACTTGTTCTAGTTGGAATATTTAGACAATTCTTTCACTTTTAGAAAGCCCAGATCTTTTTGAATTAACTGTCGCATATTTCGAGGTCTCTGTCGCACATTTCTAGTGACAATGGCAATTCGACAGTTGGCCAGCCCTGATTAGTAGAAGATGTCTTGTCCCTGTTGAAGTTGTGGTAGTATTCCATTTCACCTCATAGATCCGATAAGACTTGGAGTGTGAAGAAACCTATGTATAATGAAATGTTAATTTCATCGCTCACAACAAACCATTCAAGATTTCCAAATGTGTAATGGGTGAAGCTAAAATAAATGTCCCAGAAAGATACATAGCTGCGTATAGATATAAAGTACTGAGTGAATCCGTGTATTTTTTTCATGACTGGTTTGACAGGCATGCAGGACGAGGCAGGGGTGTGGACGTTGTGGACGGTGACTGTGCACTTCTCACGTGTACCGACAGGGAGAGCATATTGGACGCGCTACCACTTCTAATAAAATCACTGGATTTCAATCCAGTGCTCCTCGCATACCTACTTCAGAAGAACATAATCAACACCGAAAAGAAAAACATGCTGGTAAGTAATTGTATTTATTTGGCAATGAATTAGCAAAAGGTCTGAAATGCCGTGTCTGTGATAGGCTTAGAAAAAGAATGTATGCAAGATTCAAGGTGTCCTCTCCAAATAGTTCAGGAGAATTATATTTATGCATTATAGTATAATGATCATGATAAGATATGTACCGTAAAACCTCGTGTATAAGCCGCGGCTAGTACGCGAGTCAGATCGGCGTTGCGGCTTATAGCATCGGCCCAGGGTCAGGGTGGGGCTTATACGCGAGTTTTTGTTACTAAGGTACAGTACTAAATGTCACCATACTCAGATCTCTGGTGCGGCTTATAGCATCGGCACAAACTCGAAGTGCGGCTTATACGCGAGTTAGGCTTATACGCGAGGTTTTACGGTAGACTTCATATCATTTGAAAAATTATATAAACTTTGTGTCCTTTCTAGAAACCCAAAGCCCGCCACTCGCAGGTGCTACACTTGATGGTGCTCCTACTGCGGGGCCCGAGGAGACATCTGGTAGCATTCAATGAGGCGCTCGACAAGGCTAATATGGGCCATCTCAGGATCGGCAAGTCACAACACCCCAAGTAAGTTTTACTACCGTAGATTCTTGCGTATTAGCCTAACTCGCATATACATGTATAAGGCTGTGTAACTACTGTAACCCCCCCCCCCCCCTTTTTCGGGGCCGGAATTTGATTTTTTTAAATGTTGATATTGTCGTGCTTTAAAAAAAAACACAATTCCCCCCCTTTTTTCAAAATCCTGTATCCGCCCCTGTATAATGGGATATAACCTGATACTTAGTGGTCAAATTGTAGAAGAGACAAAGTAACCCCGGAAATAGACAAGAAAAATAGCACAGAGGTGACCTTTGGCAGCATTCAATGCATTCAACCCGCCCATGTCAGCAGGAAAGTGTTGTGACGATGCTATACACCTCAGGCCCTGGGGGGGGGGGGGGGGGGGGGGGGGAGGACCCTTATCACGGGAGGCAGAATAGGAAAATAGCACCCTTTTACATGTAACAGAAAATTGAGCAAAATACAGTACCCTAATCGAGGGAGGACCACAAGAGCACCAATCTGCAAGAAACATCCAAATCTGTCTTTAAAGTTGAGAAATGGTCCGGAAATGGTAGATTAAATTGTAATCTGAGAGTCTTTCCAGTCACTCTACCTTAAAATGTACCCCTTTTCATCCAAAAAGCACACCTTTTCAAGGGTCCTCGTGGGCCCTTGCCTAGGTCCCAAAAAAGAAACCAAAGAGATGAGGTTGGAGCAAGAATAAATAGGAGCTTACAATGTGTGTCCAAAAAGATACACTTTCCCTTTCACACATAGTAAGTAATGCTGAGGAAGTGGGCCCCCTGGCACCTCAGGCCTCTCAGGTTATAATTACAGGCTCATTGAGCCGTGTCCCACCCGCCCAGGTCAGCAGGAAAGTGTTGTGACAATGCTATACACCTCAGGTTATAATTATACACGCCTCAGGGATGGCATGAGGCACAGGATAGAATATAAACAAATAACAATTGGAATTGCATCAACGCACTGGAGCTTGCTCTAAACCTTCGAACTCGTTTAAATTCTACTTAAATGTGTTCAAAATGTCATTACAATATCATATTTGGAGGATGGGGCACAATAACATATCATTGATGGGCAATAAGAGGCAATTCAGAGGGTCCCATGAACACCGGTATAGCCCTTGACAGTCTATTTTCAATGAGTGGACTTATAGTTTGCACTCCATTAGTCTTGAATTGAGCATAAAACTGACAAATAGCTGAAATTTAAGCTGAATTCCGGGGAATAATGTTTAATAAAGTAGGTAGGAAATGAAGTATTGCCATATTGAACATTGTGGTTCATTTTTAGCAAAATTGATTTTTGAGCCCTAATCATATTGGACTAGGCACTATGATGCCCAAAAAGGGTTATAACTACCCAGAATCGTTAATAAATCCGGTAGTTGAATTACAGAATGGCGAACACACTCTGGGATTGGTCGTCCCCTGCCAATCAACAGAAGCTGTCGTCGGAGAAAGTCGATCAGATGAAACGGTGTTTGACCGAACTGACGTTGAGCCTTCACATGAGCGACGCATTCTGGGCTCATCTTCTGCACCAACGGGTGGTGAATGTCACCACCATGGAGGAAATAGAGGTTAGTATTAACAATTACAACTTATGTTCGATCATAGACATACACAATACACTGTAGTATGCAATTTAATTAGCTTGCTCAGGTGCGGTATTGAAGACATTCCATATCTGTATTGAATTTTGTGCAAGAGTTAAAGCATATTTGCTATTACTGTATCAAATTCCTTCCCACGCCCCTGAACCCTTCAAGGCTGGCATAACGCTTTAATGCAGTCTATGCCTTTTGTGTATCATGCCGACTATACGGGGTCGATACACTCCTGAAGGGTCAGCATGATGCACCAATACAGCACTGGCGAGTTGCCAGTACTCCGTTGGTGCATCATGACAACAAATCTAGCTTTAAGGCATCTCCACAGGGTCCCGCCACTAGTTTCCCTGAACTATCCTCAAGGAGACAGGTCGTCAGCAAAAGTTCAAATAAAATAAATAGATGTGAACATTGCTTTATTTTGTGCAGGGTAAAGGTGGTAGCACGGACTGTGACAAGGTGACCTACCTGGCGTGTTACCTGTGGCGGCAGCCGGCCTGGACCTACCACGGCTTCCTCAAGGCGGCCCGGGACTGCGGCATGGAGCATGTCGTCACACTCATAGGGGAAGACGCCACACTCTACCGATAACACTACAAGTCTAACCCTGTAAGGGCTGCATAGTGCTTTAACCCTTTAGGGACGGATGGCGCTAAAAGATGACATTTGTCGTCATGATGCACCAATGCAGCCCCGGTGAGTAACTCGCCAGTGCTACATTGATGCATCATGCCGACCCTTCAGGAGTGTCTCAACCTCATGAGGTAGGCATGGTGCTTGAACACCGCACTGGCTAGTTACTCACAAGGGCTGCATTTAAGCATCATGACGACAAAGGACATGATGCATTAATGCGTTATGCCATCCTTAAAGGGTTAATACGTCATGCCCTTTGTTGTTATGATGCATTCATTTATCATGCTGGACCCCGTAGGGTTGGTATGAGGCTTGAATGCAGCACTGGCGCGTTACTCACCAGGGCTGCATTCATGGATCATGACGATGAAGGGGGTGATTAAAGGGAACCACGGGACCATGTTTAGCCTATGTGATTCATCAACTAAATTGTACAGGTTTTATCTAGTAATGTTTATTATGGTGCTGTCACAGATATATTGCATGTCTATGGTGCTATTGATAAACGGCTTAGTTCGGTCGGATCAACATTGTAGCGTTGATAATTGTATACTGTAAGATACCCAAGTAACCCATTGTAAATATTGTATATGTATGTCGTATCCTTCAATAAAGGTTAAGACACAAACATGACGGTTCTTTCAGTCTTCCTACTTTTGCTTCAACTGGAAATCAATACATGTTAGACGTCTAGTTCCCCTTATACCTCTACTCACTTTGAATGGATCTTTAACCATTTAAGCACGGAGTGATGTCCGAAGTTTCAAGTCCTCACGTATTCTTAAATGTAGTAAAAATTAATGGCAGAATGCTGTTTAGTTGATGATATTATTCTGTAAATGCCCTTTTCTTTTTTTCCTTTCTTCTTTAAATCTGATACCAGGTGACTTTAACTGAACCCATTTGCGTTTAAGAACACGCGAGCTATGTTAATGTCTAGGCACCTGGTTTAGTTTGTTCCTTCTTGCTACCCTTTAAGGGTTAATAGTGATTACTGTCAGCTGAAGGGGGTCACATTGAGGGTATTGGGGTTACAGACGTAGGGTGATAGATAGCTCGTGTCCTGGTTTACAGAAACATCCAGAAACCATGCCCATATCGGGCACAGTCAAACAAAGGGCAGCTTAGGGAGTGGTCATTTTTTAACAACAGAGGGGGTTGGTGGATTTGGGCAGGGGACCAAAATAATTTGCACCCATTTTTAGTAAAAGAAAAAAACACCACGCGTTATTATAGCACTATAAGTGGTCGGCCGCGCTCAATTTCAACCTGCCTGTAGGGGGGGGGGGTAGGACCAAAATAATTTCGTTGTTAAAAAATTACTACTCCCTTATATGTACAGAACATACATACATACATACATACATACATACATACATACATACATACATACATACATACATACATACAAGGAATGCATTATTTACCTTATCAAAGAGCAGTCAAAAATAACAAAACAGTTTAACTGTTTCATTACAAATGACAGGAAAACATAGAACCAGATGTCTCCAAATGTAATAGAATTTGCCTTTGGGATTTCCACCCTAGCCATGGCTGAAGAAACATACCGAAATATCTCATCATCTTCGTATTTCTCATCCCCCTACCCCATAGTTGTTGTAAACCAAACGAGTTCACACGAGGACACAACTTTCTAAAGGCGGTTTTGTATAGATCATGACCCTACCAAGCATATATAATGTTTCAAAAGATTTCCACAGTCAAAGGACTGACACATCTCTTTATACAGAATTTTTTTTTGCAGGTGATAGGGCCTTTTGTTAAAGGTGGCCAAATGACTTGAATGTCTCACCTAATCCAGAAAGGTCATGCTTATTTGAAAGGATCGTGTCTAAGCTATGTCACGTGGTTTCACCTTACATGTCACCTCACATGACGTCACGGGAGAGCTGTATACAATGTACAGGTGCCATCACTCCCAGAGGGTCCTCATTGAGGGGATCTAGACTGGAAACACAATAACATGACATTAATTCGACCTTCACAGTTCAGTACACAGATACCATATATTGGCGTACAACACAGCGAATATCTGCTTTATATTTGTACAATTATTTATTTGGTACATATTTATAACATTGATACATGTTTATTTTGACATTGTGTGAAAGATTAGAAGCATTATTTCTAAAATAGGTGTTTAAAATCAATGCCTTAATGAAGTACTTAGTCTTTTAAATAAATTAGAACCAAGATATATGTGTAGGACATGGTTTCTTTCAGTAGAAAAACTGATCAAATGGATTTGTAATATATGTGAACCTTATCTACTGTGAACATGTTTTATTTTGCACAGTATATATTTTCGCGGATTTCGCAGATTCTAAAATCCATGAAAATATGTCCAGCGTGAATAATTATACAGGATTGAATTAGAGTGCCAAATACTGGAAATCGGTGAACTGATATAGTGTTTTTAGGAAATCCACAAAAATTTATATCAGCGAAATTATCTACGTTTACAGTAATATCATCTGTAATCTAGGTATAGGCAATATGTGGACTATATTGCGTGACTGAAGCAATTTGTACATGATGTGGCGTGTTATATCTCACACAAATCCCATATAATGGTGTAATAGGGGCAGGGTAGTATCTTCTTAAAGTATATACCCGAGCAGACTGGGCGTCCAATCAAAGATTTGCTGTTTCTAAGAAAACTTCATCCCTGACATCTCATAGCAGTAAATGACAAGTAAGTTCACACTTTTAAATTTCATTATAAGTTGGGGTGGCTTACAGGGTGGACCTCTTCCACTGCACTGCACTGTATAACGTTTTTAAAGGTTAAACACCTTTGAAACGCAGGCGAAAAGCAAAGACAGAAATTGCTAACAAATCCCTGCTGGCTGGGTAAAGTATTGAAATACTCAGTTGGAGATCTATCTCATCCTTTTCCATTTTATTGCAGATTTCAAGTTGCGCAGTGTGCATACGGCACCCACAGCAAGAAGAACACATCCAGCTAAGAGGGCAAGCAGGAATATTTCCCCAGAGGTCAGCAGGAGCCCGACATTGTTGAAAGGCTCCTCTGGCTCAGTACAAACAAGGATCTTGGTACCCCAAACTCTGAACTTGTCTGCAGTATATTCTGTCTGATCTTCATTGTGGATGGCTGAATTGTTGGTGATCTTGAAGGTGTCAGCAAGGAAAGAAGTCCAGGAGCAGTTAGAATAGTGTGCACTGCCTTCAAGCAACACATCGTCCACATGGATGGACTCGTGTGAAATATTCATCTTGATGTCCTGCAACCAATCAAACACAGCCTTCTCCAGGGACACCTTAACACTTCTCCGCATTTCGTCTAGTTTATAATCCACGCTTGCATTATGGAGGAAGTAAATATAACTAACATTCAGAATTGATGGCGTAATCATCTCGGCATTGAGCTCAGCGGAACGCTGATTGTAGCTCAATACTTCATGGTCAAAAGCAAGTTTCACCTCGTTAGCGAATTGAATTTTTGTCTCATTGTTGGCTTTGAATTGCAGGAAAGCTTTGACCAGGTGGTGAGGTTTGGCGAAGTAGATAACAGCAGAAGTGACAACTCTGTACACTATGGGCACACACTCGTCATCTACATAACTGAAGTCCGCAGGACAGGCGACTGCGCGACAGCTCCATTTTTCCACACCTGGCTCCTCTCCGGTTGGACATTTGTGATCTCCAACATGGAGACCACTCTGTTTATCATACTGATACAAGATTGCCAAGGAATGCTTCTTTCCCTGGTTTACCTTGACTTGTGCAGAATTGTTGAAGCACACCAGATCATCCAGTGTCTTGTTGGCACACCTTGCACAGAAGTAGTTTGAGTAAAGCGATTCTCCACTCTGAAAGTAGTCGTTGGTAACTGCAGTCTCACATTGCCTCACCAGGTTCTGGTTATGACAGTCTGTGGGACATGAGGAGATAGGATGGGCAGTTTCAGGGATGCATCCATACCTGGTCTGTGGAGAGCCAATCTCCTTTGGACTTAGGTAGTGGACAGTGCATCTTTTTAACAAGGGCATCAGGGACTGAGACCGAGTGACAACTGGGAGTCCATCCTCGGCAGGGTCATTGCACTCCAGTCTCGGGTTCCACCATTGGCCTTTGTCCACATTATTACACTTGGCACAATGAAAATTGACATAATCCAGCCCAGTTGCAGTGTCAGTGATAGGTACAGCGAGGTTGGGTTGTCGGACATCCTCCACTGAGCTCTTAACACAGTGTTCGCCATTCAGGCAAGATGAGATCAGCGATACGGTTTCCATGAATGATTGCCTTTTGCCATTAGCATCCTCGGTTAGGAAGTGGAAGTGGGTACAGTCCACTTTCAGGTGAACATGACTAGTCAGGAGTTCAACCCCCCTCACATACTCCTTTGGACAGTAGGTCTTGAACTGTGGGCAGCAGTCATTGTAGAATAGACACTGTGACTCACAGCTGCAGTGTCTCCTTTGAGCTGTATTGAACATCTGACCACAGCCACCTTGACATGTTATGGCCTCACCAGACACATTGCGAAGACAGATGATAGGAGGTGGCTCTGGTGATGGGGTTTTGGGATGGCAGGGTTCAGACCATCTTTGTTGTCCAGAGATCGTTGTGATTAGGATACACAGGATGATTGAGAGAAGGACCCTGCTCATTCTTGGGGGCCCCATGTCCAAGCACCTGAAACAATGACTTTGACACACAGCATTTGATATGTAACTGCCAATATCAATGATACAAGGAACACTAATTTCCCTAATTCTGGCGATTTCGAACCTAGGGTCCACATTGGACCAATTCACTTTAGCAAGGGAAGAAAACACCACATCTGTTTTCAGTCGGGCAGATGGCTGGATTCCATGGATTGATTTTCCTTAGTATAATAAATCCACAACAGATTAGAGTAAAACCTTGCATATATGCCTAACTTGCGTATTGGCCGCACCTAGACTTTGGGAATATCCTATAAGCCTAACAGGGGGTCTGAGAATTGTTAATTTAATACTGTATTATACATACTGGTGATCTGATTTGCGTACTAGCCGTGGTTTCCATGTGATCCTAAGTTCTATGCGGTACTAAGTTTTAGACTGGGTAGCAATGGACAGATTTTCTGACAGTTTATAAATAAACAAAACTTCCCATTTGAATGAGGTTAGCCAAATAGCAGGTGGTGTCACATTGCCAAAGTGGGCAATCCAGCTAGAACCCAATCTGAGCCCAAATTTGGTTGCATGCATGACCCTGCTTGCATGGATCTAGAGCAAAAAGCAATGGACAAAACTATAACACCACTAGGTTGTGTAGAATAGAAATTGATTTCTGAGAAAAACTGATTGTATCAGCTTGTGCATACATACGGGCATTATTCCTATTACATGCATGATAAAGTCAAAATATCTTTGCTATAGGTCTCATATCATAATTATATTGTAATCCATTGTATGGGATAGACACACTTATATTAAAAAGTATACTTATAATGAAGTATTCTACTCACCTCCGAGCCCTCATGTACTTCAGTATGTATGTTTTCCTCTATCAGTCCAACGTTGTATGTGTGGTAGTTTATTCCTCAACTGTAGATGACCAGAAGTTGGCAGGTTACCTCGGAATGTACCTGTTTTATATGCTCCACCCTTACTATATTAGTATACACATCTGTGGCATTGGTCTAGATCCCTCTGCACCATTGGTCTCCGCTGGCCCTCTCCTCTCACATTGATGCCATACATATAGCCAAGATATACAGGTAGAATCTAAGAAAGTGTGGGCTTTTAGAAAATATGTCAACCATGACCTGATGCTACAGCCAAATAGAGTACTGTCACTAGTCACCCTGTGCAGGCCACCATCTCATCCCTCAGACTTGGTTCTGCTTCCATGAGAGAGCCACACGACACAGTGTTAACTGGGAACAAACTAAAAATGCAGTTGAGTGGTAACAACCCTACAAACTGAGGGATATCAATTGCCATTTTCATAATGCATTATGTCCCTTTGTTGTCATGATGCATGGAATTAGTCCTGGTTACTAACTTGCCAGAGCAACATTCAAACATCATGCCAGAAGAGTTGACATGATACACTCATGCAGCACCAAATAATTACTCGCCAAGGATGCATTTTAGCACCTCTGTGCTATGGTCTTTGTCTTCGTGATGTATGAATCAGTAAGGTTTTGATACAGGAGAAATACTCATCCTAATACATGAACATATTCCATATCAAACATACAGGAATGATACACTTTGGAAGGGACGCATTACTGCATCATGATGACAAGGGACATTGCAAATTAAAGCTGTCTGTGGCCCTTAAAGGGTAAAAGGGTTTGAGGGTCGGGAGACGGGTCTATTGCAGTAAGATTAAGAAGCTATGCAGACTTTGTCTTTCAAATCTTAATACAGTTTATTTCAGATCAAAGGGACGAGACTCACATAATGGACATTGACATGAAAGGTGGGATTCAAAAGGCCCTCATGCAGCTGAGTGTAAGCTGATGTTTTTTTTTTAGATTTTAGATATTCAAAGACGGACCATCTGAAAGGCCCAAACCAACACTAATCAGAAATAAGTTAACTCTCTGATCACTAGATGGCCATTTATTAAGATATCATGAAAACAACTCATATTTTACTTCAAAAGTGTACTGATTTTTACAGGCATGTGATCATGAATTTAACCTTTAAATGATTGCATTCACATTGATTTCAGTACATGACTATAGTAGAGAGAGACGCCTACAGATCCAGACATTTCTCTTAAACATGGTTGTCATCCGTGCGTCAGTCACCATGAGTGTTGGTCAGTCACAATATCCCTCATCTATCATTAAAGGGGGTCTGTCCTCGCCAGAGCGCATCCATCTTGTGCCCTATGCTATGATTACCAGACACTAGGACCCGCCCACAGGTTGTGTTATGCCCCTCCCACCCACTAATATTCTTACTATAACGACCCCTAGCTTTCTGAGCAGGCTATAGCGGCTTAGGTTTGTCCCTCTCTCCTCACTCAAGGTCTATGGGAGTGATCATTGTTGGGAGGCAAGGGGTCTGCCTCAATTATAATAAATAGCAAAATAGAGGGGGTACCCGAATAATCAGCAGACATCCCTCCCGACCCTTTTCGAAGAATGACCTCTCCCTGTGACCAAGAAGGTGTCACAAGCAGGGTGATTACTCAAGTGTGGTGCATGCTCCAATATGCACTTGGTACAGGTGCCACGGGGCTGGTAGTCAGAGCAGGCAGCTAGTGGAGTTAAAATGCCAAATAGTATAGGCAGTACAGTGCAGTGACAGGCATAATAACATGCTTGAATGGGCAATCCATATATGCCCTTATAAGGTACATTGTACTGTATCAGGCAAAGGGGGAGGGGCAGAGGGAGGAGCACCTGGTCGTCACTGCAATGCATTCTAGTGTTGGCCAGTGCGAATACATGGCTAGTTCAACATTGATACAAAACTCATGCCCTGGGGTTGTTTCTGATTTATCTCACGGAATCAATCATTCTTTTGATGGTGATCTTGCGTTGTACGTTGCTCACTGAATAGCAGCATGGTTACCTAATGGATAATGGTAAGCAGTCTACTAAAGGCTATATATATATATATATAAGGTGGAGGTCTGTCTTCTGATTTCTTTCCTTCACACATTGTATTGCTTGACCTGCATGATTTAACCCCTCAAGGGCTGCATAGTGGTCCGTCCTCGTCATGGTGCCTGAATGCAGCCCTGGTGAGTAGACAGCATTAATGCATCATTTGCTGACCTCTCAGGAGTTAATCTCTCCCATAGGGTAGTCAGTACTCGAGAACTACCTGCCAAGGTCACATTCATCTATCATGACGACAAGGGGCATAGTATACTATACAATTTACAAATTGCTCCCAAACCATTTCTTCAACGTTAATAACTCGTTTTTTACTCACTGGGTTAGCTTTCATCCTTGAAAACTCGACCATTACCTGTAGGTTTACAAGACAAATCTCATCTACAACTTACAACAGCAATATAATATTAGTATTTATACCACAGCCATAGCTCTGTGTTCAGTGTATTGGTGTGCATGGTCAGGGCTGATCACAAGTCGCAGGGGAGTGTACTCAGCCTTGACCATTTTGTTCTTCCAGCCAGGTGTGGTATATCTCAAAATATATGTTATAGATATGTAAATTGGTTAAGTAGTGTGATAACTTATTATAGGCAGTGCTGTGCCATGACCAATGTCAACATACAGTTTGGCCCAACCTACTGCATGTCTATGTTTTGCAGAACTAAATGAACGCAACATAAAATGAAAACATTGAATTACTCTAAATGAGCTCATAGAAATTGTATTGTTTTTTGGTGAGCCACATGCTTAAGGTTTTGAAAGAACTTATTCAGTGTGAAATCTATCTAATATCTAAGCCTTTTCCATTTCAGCGAAGATCTCAAGCTGCGCAATGTGTATACTATACCAAGAGTAATTAGAACACATGCAGCTAGCATCGCAATCAGGAATATTTCCCCAGAGGTCAGCAAGTGTCCAGCATTCTTGAAAGGCACTGGCTCAGCACAAACAAGGATCTTGCTACCCCAAAGCCTGAACTTGTCTGCCGTATATTCTGTCTCATCTTCATTGTGGATAGCTGAACTATTGGTAATCTTGAAGGTGTCAACAAGGAAAGAAGTCCAGGTGCAGTCAGAACGATATGCACTGCCTTGCAGCATCATATTGTTCACGTGGATGGACTCGTGTGAGATATTCATCTTGATGTCCTGCAGCCAATCAAACACAGCCTTCTCGAGGGACACTTGAATGCTTCTCTCCATTTTGACTAGTTGGTGATTTGTGTTTGCTTCATGAAGGCGGTAAATATAACTAACATTCAGAATTGACTGTGTGATCATCTCAGCATTGAACTCCGCCAAACGCTGATTATAGCTAAATACTTCATGGTCAAGACTAATTTTCACTTCCTCAGCAAGTTGAACTTTCGTTTTATTATTGGCTTTGAATTGCAGGAAAGCTTTGACCAGGTGGTGAGGTTTGGTGAAGTAGATAACAGCAGAAGTGACAACCCTGTACACTATGGGCACACACTCATCATCTACATAACTGAAGTCCATAGGACAGGCGACTGCGTGACAGCTCCACTTTTCCTCACCTGGCTCCTCCCCGATTGGACATTTGTGTTCTCCAACATGGAGACCACTCTGTTTATCATACTGATACAAGATTGCCAAGGAATGCTTCTTTCCCTGGTTCACCTTGACTTGCGCAGAATGATTGAAGCACACCAGGTCATCCAGTGTCTTGTTGGCACACCTTGCACAGAAGTAGTTTGAGTAAAGCGATTCTCCACTCTGAAAGTAGTCGTTGGTCACTGCAGTCTCGCATTGCCTCACCAGGTTCTGGTTATGACAGTCTGTGGGGCATGAGGAGATAGGATGGGCAATTTCAGGGATGCATCCATACCTGGTCTGTGGAGAGCCAATCTCCTTTGGACTTAGGTAGTGGACAGTGCATCTTTTCAACAAGGGCATCAGGGACTGAGACTGAGTGACAACTGGGAGTCCATCCTCGGCAGGGTCATTGCACTCCAGTCTCGGGTTCCACCATTGGCCTTTGTCCACATTATTACACTTGGCACAATGAAAATTGACATAATCCAGCCCAGTCTCAGTGTCAGTAATAGGAACAGCGAGGTTTGGGTGTTCAACCTCCTCCATTGAGGTTTTAACACAGTGTTCACCATTCAGGCAAGATGAGATCAGCGATGCCGTTTCCATGAATGATTGCCTTTTGCCATCAGCATCCTCAGTTAGGAATTGGAAACTGGTGCAGTCCACTTTCAGGTGAACATGACTAGTCAAGAGTTTAACCCCCTTGACATACTCCTCCGGGCAGTGAATCTTGAACTGTGGACAACAATTTTTGTAGAATAGACACTGTGAGTCACAGCTGCAGTGTCTCCTTTGAGCTGTATTGAACATCTGACCACAGCCACCTTGACATGTTATCGCCTCACCAGACACATTGCGAAGACAGATGGTGGGAGGTGTCTCCGGTGAGGGGGTTTGGGGATGGCAGGGTTCGGACCACCTTTCTTGCCCTGAAGTAAGTGTCACTAGGATAAAAAGGATGACTGAGAGAAGGACCCTGCTCATTCTTGGGGGCTCCATCTCGCAAGCACCTGAAACAATGACAATACTTTGACATTCTATACAGCATTCCATAGTAACTGCCAATACCAATGATACTGGGGACACTGGTTCATATGGGTCAATTCTGTTTAAGCTTGGGTAGTATTTAATATACAGGTTTAAAGTTGAACAGATACCGTACCGTTGTATTTAAGCACACCGGTGCTTATACGAGACAGGCACTTATTCGTGATCCTATTTCAGTGCTTCAGAAGAATTTCAGAACTTCCTACCCGCTCCTTATTCAAGATAGGTGCTTATTTAAAACCTGGTGCTTAAACACGATGGTACGGTAGCTGGGTTCCAGTCAGAGCCCAATCAGGTGGCCCTAATTGGGGAAACCAACTTGAAACTGCCTTGCAACCATCAGTTTTTGATCATTGGCATCTTTCTATTGATTGAACTGAACTTCATGTAAAGTAGAAATCATAGAGCTGAAGATGTAATTAGATCAAATAAGTGTGACTTGTCGTAGATGGCTTTAACCTGATGATTATATTAAATATCTTTTCACAATGGAGTTGAAAGAGTAGAATTGTACCTAGGATCATTCATTGATCATTACAAAACAACTATAGCAAAATCAATGGCTTCATTCTCAACTATATTTTCCCCATATCAGGTAGCGTATTTGTGTCTAGAGCAAGAACCAATGACCAAAACCGTTGGGCTCAAGCTGGGCAGCCCATTCCGTGCCCCAATCAGGACCCTGCTGGCCACAGGCCTCATCTGGGAACACATCACCTTTGCTAACATAAGGCCAATATCCCAAAGGCAGTGAAGTTTGAACCAGGTGAATTAAAGTAAAGCCACGATTTTACTAGCCCAAATCAGGATATTACTTTTGTCAAATAATATTATTTAGAAGAGGCTGAGCGAACAACATTGTAGACTAGGTGACGAAAGAGCTAAAGCCATTAGGTTGCATAGAATGGGAAAAGAGAAACTGACTGTATCAGATTATACATAGCCGTAGACATTTTTCCTATGTGAATAGTATTCTTGACATTTCCTTTGCTTTGTCTTATTCAGCTTGTACTCCATGAATCAAAAAGTTATATAACATATTCATGAAGTATTCAACTTACCTTTCAGTCCAGGACTAGTGCTATTACAGTATGTTATACGTCCCTCTATATGTCCAATGTTGATTTATATATTCCTATATTGAAGATGTTAGCAAGCTACCTCAGAGTTTGGCTGGTTCATATATACATGCTTTACCCATACTATAGCTATCTGCTGGCCCTCTCCTCTCACATTGATGCCATATATAGCCAAGATATACAGGTAGAATCTGGGAAAGTGTGGGCTTTGGAAAATATGTCAACCATGACCTGATGCTGCAGCCAAATAGAGTACTGTCACTAGTCACCCTGTGTAGTCCACCATCTCATCCCTCTCTTAACACTGGTTCAGTGAGAGAAGCTCAGTACT
This sequence comes from Harmothoe impar, assembly GCA_947462335.1. Classification (NCBI taxonomy): domain Eukaryota; kingdom Metazoa; phylum Annelida; class Polychaeta; order Phyllodocida; family Polynoidae; genus Harmothoe; species Harmothoe impar. The sequence goes on from OX381719.1 coordinate 37,372,848, forward strand.
AATTACTAATGCAAACGTAGTGCTTTAATGATGCAACAATATTGCAGCATGCCAACCCTACAGGATTGATACACTCCGGAAGGGTCGGCATGGTGCAGCAATGCAATGTCAGTATTCTACTCACCGGTGCTGTATTGTGGCATGGTGACAATAAATGAATGTGAAGCTTTGAGGCAGAAGCCGTCCTAAGAATTAATGGGTGAACTAGGCCACGTATTTTTTCAAGAAATCACCGATAGGCCTAATTGAAAAGAAATACGAAATTCAGTCGTGTTTTGCAACTTGGATCGGCTTGCCTGAAACACCAACCCGTAGCCAAACCAAACAGCATCTGAAACAGAATTGACAATGACTATAAGTGCAGTCAATTGGTAACATCCCTATAAACTAAGAGATATTGCCATTTGTTAACCCGTTAAGGGCAGCATACTATTTTAATGCACTTTGCCGTCAAAATAAAGTCCTGCAGTGATTAAGTTGCCAGGGCTACATTCATGCATCATGTCAAGCCTTCAATGCATTCAAATGGTACAGCGCTGTAGCACCATTGAATTACTTGCCATGCTGACAAATAAACACAAAGCATTGAGATCTCATTTCATCCTTAAAGTTTGATCCTTTAAGTGTTGCATAGTGTGTTGATGTGCTATCCCCCTTGATGCATGAATGTATACTCGCGAGGGGTTGGCATGGTGCATTAATGCTTCCTTGTACCATGTCGACAAAGAAGACCACACTTTGAAGCAGTACTAAGCCGTTAACGTGGTGGCCTGCTGTGGATAGTGAGGGTCGGTTGAGTGAATAATAAAATGGGGGATATGGGGCCAGGTAAGGTCAAGGAGCCACGTAAACTTTACTTTTCTAATTCAATACAGATTATTTTGACTAAAAAGGAAGAGGGTAATATAGTGGACATTGGCATGAAAGCACGGATTCAAAGGTAATTGACCAAGGACACCCATGCAACTTGCTCTTTTTAAGACTGTTTGTCAGTCAACTTTGAGTTCCCGTTGTTAAGTCTCTGGTAAAACTAGTAGTTTGTTACTGACCACATTTCATGGAAGGAACTTGTAATACATTTATACAAAACTAGGTTACATAGTTGTTACATCTCAACATTATGTGTGCTGGTCAAATGATATGTGTGCTGATCGATCACTACGTGTGTTGGTGAGTCACAATGTCTTTGATCTATATCATTAACATTGGCACAAGGACTCATGCCCTGGGCATTTTGTGATTCATATCACACGATCAATCTTTGTTTTTAGTGGTAACCTTAGACAGCTGTTGAATTATGAGCCATTGAATAGAGGCATGAGAAATTGGTGATTGTATAAATCAGTCTGGTAAGATGATTCTGAAAATAAAGGCTATGCATGACTGATTTTGATGGTCAAAGACCCATACAAATCTCCTACTCATTGCTTACCAGTCCTTACTTCCTTCACACACTGTATTGTTCAAGCTAAATGCTTTTTAACCCTTTAGGGACCAAATAGTACAGTCATGTGCTATGCCCTTTGTTGAAAAATGCATAAATGCAACCCTGGCGAGTGCCAACCCTTAACATCATTTCTCCATTGGGTCGATATAATCCATGAATGCAGCCCAGGTCAGTCTACTTGTCATGGCTGCATTCATGCAGCATGACAACAAAGGATATCAAAACACAGCACCATGGAACTCACAGGTTCAATGTATATATACACAGCACCATGATGTATTTCCAATATAAATAATCTTAATTCAAAGTGACACTTAGCATAGTTAGTTTCAACAAAGAAGGCCATTCAGCGTGCCCTCCTTTCTTTTGTACACAGAGAGAAGTAAAGGCGTGGCCATGACTCTTTTACCATAGTCAACTCTAGTTGACTCTGGTAGCAGAGTCATGATGACTCTGGTGGAGGGGTCACAGCTACTCCAGTCATACCCCTTGATCCTTGTACAAATTGACTCTCCCTCTTGACTCTATCAGTGCAGAGTCAAGTGCAGTTGACTCTGCCCACAACAGAGTCATTTGTAGTTTGACCCTTCATGAAGAGTTAAATAAAAAATGTGTTGACTCTGATAGTAGTTGCATATGAAACCACCTGGTGGGGCAACCAACTCTAATTTGGTACCAGTTGCAACCACAAGGCAGAGCCACTATCTATATTTTAGATAAGTGTTACATGCCACACAGTTTTGATTCTTTATAGATAGGTCCACTATGTCTAAATAGTGTGATTAAGGGATGTCAATGGATAAGCTTTCCAGTTAACTTACTGGAATCAAATGTGATGACAAACTGTACAATACATTCCAAGAACATCCACAGTATAGAGCTTAGTGACCATATTCGTGGGTATGGGAAATGAAGATAAGGCTGGGCACAAACTGTGTGAGATATAATGTGTGGCACTGCTTACTACTTCATATAGATCTGATATTGGCATCTAAAATGTGTATGGCCAATGGTCTGTAGAATGTAGTCTGAGTCAGATAGAACTTAGCCCTTTCACACAGGGGGAAGTGGTAGACAATACAAAATGTCTTGTTATTGACCTGTCTTGGGCAATAACCTCACTTCCCTCACTTCCCTCACAGGCCTCACCTGGCCTGTCCACTAATTATATACACCTGTTGCCCCCACTCTACCCTGGTATAGATACACAATCCACCTGACCTGCATGCACTCATGTATTCAATTTTGACTCCCCCTCTTTTGATGGGTCAACTGCTGATGACTCTTCGGGAATGGAGAGTAAAACTCATTTGACTCTCCCCTACAGGTGTCATGTGGGAGACAAACTGCGACTCTGGCTCTCAGAGTCGTGGCGACTTCTTTACTTTTCTGTGTGTATAGTTATCTTTAAGCCAGAGCGAGTACAGAGGGGAGGAGGGCGAGGGGAGGTGCATTGAGGGCCCGTCACCTCTCATTAAATTCACCATTAACACTCGTCATTAATGTCACTCCACAATCTGAAGATGCTTTTCCAAAATATATAATAGTTTTCAGCACGTTATTCTTGCGTGTACTGTGTGCATCAGTAGCTAGGACAGTCAGTGCTGCCAGGATATACTTAACAACTAGCTCATAATTATCATGTATATATATTACAACTACATCTCAGAAAAATAAAACAGCTGATACGAGTGTCCAGACTTCAGAGAGGCAACTGAGTCTCGTTCCACTAAGTTCAGCAATAAATCTCGCCTATACTTATGATAGATTCTTACTTGTAGTATTATGTTGAAAACAACATTTTAATTTTACTTCATTGGTTTAACAGATATAATCAACACAAGATATTGCCCTATGTACATTGGCATTACCCCTAGGGTCCTAATGATATAATAAATATGTCGCATAAGATACCTATCATGTACTTCTAGAATGCTAAAATAAAAATAAAAGTTATTTAAATCAATGCATATGACACGCTCGGTCTTAGGTAAGCATTCGGAACCATGCCAATTCCAGATAACAATTAACAATGTGGCTCTAGGTATCTTATCTGGCTACTTGAGAGCACCTGGTTATTTGGATGTATATGTCGATAACATACCCCGCTGGTTGCCAGTAGGCACCTCATAAATCATACTAATTACATATCGAATGCACTAGACCTCATCTCTACCTAAGGGAGTGATAATCGTTAAATAACATGGGGTGTTGAAATTCGCGCCGGTGAACAACACCTTTTTCAAGTCCCTCTCGTCTGTACGCACCCTTTTATGCATAGCAATTCATCCCCCCGTTAAGGGATAGAACTTGTTTAACCTCCCCCCTCACCAAATCCAGCATTAAAAAATGATCAGTTCCTCTTACAACTATACTGTGTGTCAACAGTACTGACGTGACTGGGAATCATTTGTCTACATGGGCGTTCATTCCTTGTATTTCAACCCCATGATACCTTATAAAAGCAATGTTTGACATGCAGCCTAATGTAGTTGTAGTTTGTGGAGATAAAGTAGGCATAATTATGTGGGCGGATGAGAGAGAAAGGAGGAAGAGCAAGAAAGAATGGCATAATAATTATGTATACATGCAATTGATATTCTGGTAAACTAATTATTATGTCAATGCATAAATCACGAATCATGAAATAAGACCACATCTACCTCGATAGGCTTAGGGCATGAGAAGCGAGGTATATTGTCTCTACCCCCCGCCCCAGCTAATGGTGCAGATAGATATGCACCAATGGCATACATTGTATTTTATTAAACACTGGAGTGTCAAATAAGTGCCTATCCTTCATAAGCTCTAGTTGTACATTGGGTGTGAAGGGGTGCCTCCACCAACGACCGTCCATCCGTCCGTCCATGAAAACCGTCCAAAAAAGCAGGGAAATGGACGTTTTTGATGGACGGACGGACAAAACCCACTACCACCAAGATCCGTCCGTCCATTCCGTCCGTCAATCCATCCAGTTTTTGGTCAAAAACTGGACGGATTGATGAACGGAATGGATGGACGATTCCGTCCATCAATCCGTCCATCAATCCGTCCATTCCGTCCATCACAGATGGACCAACATGACCAGAAAATGGACGGATTCTGTAGAAAAATGGACGGACGGAAATATCAAAAAAGTTTGATATTCCTGTGCGTCCATTCCGTCCATCAATCCGTCCATCGATCCATCCAGTTTGTGGTCAAAAACTGGACGGATTGATTGACGGAATGGTCGGACAGATTCCGTCCATTAATCCGTCCATCAATCCGTCCAGTTTTTTACCACAAACTGGACGGATTGATGGACGGAATGGACAAACGGTCCTTGGTGGAAGTGGGTTTCGTCTATCCGTCCATCAAATCCGTCCAGATACCTGCTTTTTTGGACGGATTTTATGGACAGACGGATGGACGGTCGTTGGTGGAGGCACCCCTTAATCGAAATCAATAAGCACCGGGTGCTTAAACGGGCCATGCCTTTGTCGCTCCATGCAGTATGTCAGTATGATGTTGATTCTGATGTTCTGAGATTCTTCTCGTCATGATACACAGGACACTGTATAGATAACAAATACCACCCCACACAACAGATATCATCACCAATATCAGCACCAGTATTACAGGGGGCCCCAATCAGACCATTCCTCAACCCCTCCACAATATGTCTCAGCACAGAGTCCCATACCATGATAACCCCATCGTGAAGGGGGTTACAGCAGGGGACATGGACACACAAGGAAATAATGACATGAGCAAACACAGTGGAATTAATGCAACATCTCAGAGTAGGATACTAGGAGCAGGGACAGGGTCTGGAGACATGTCCAGAAGTACAGGTGATGCTGGAGCAGGGGACAATGTGAAGGGAATGGCCGGGGCTGGATCTGAGGATGGGGTGGCCTCAGCTGCCGGCCTGAGAGGAGGGTATGTGTGGAAGTTGGCAGTAACAATTACCTTAAGCCTCAGCATGATCAGTGTGGTAAGTGTCAGAAATGGTTTTACATCATAAAACTATTAATGCATTCCTTATGAGCTCAATTACAGGTCTATACATATGGAATTGTTAGCCGTCATATTGCACCAAGTAATGGAAGAGCTTATATATATCTCCTATCTCTGTTTTGGTAAGTGTCAGAATGGTTTTACATCATAAAACTGTTCATGCATTGTGAGCTCAATGACAGTTCTAATGGGAATATTAGACGTCATATTGCACCAATTAATGGAAGAGCTTATATATCTCCGATCTCAGTTTTGTTAAAGTAATAATCGCTTTACTCACACCTTAAAAGTCAAGAATAAAAAACAATACACATGTATTACATAGCCTTGTAACAAAATACTTTCAGCGTAAGCTGATTTTGAATTAGGTAAAAAAAAAGATTTTTTTCCACCCATTTTTACTCTTCTTTTGTTCAATTTAAGGGTATCGTAGAGGGGCTGAAAAAAACGACCGATGATCTAACTCTCTGGTGTGCAATGTGGGTCTTTAAGTTCTCATTATCTATTATTCTGCAATAGGGTATGTTCCTGGAGATCTCTGGTCCCACACTACCCTACCTCAAGGACCGTCTGGGGGTGAACTACGAAGAAGTATCTCGGTCCCTGGTGGCCCGCAGTGTGGGTTACTTCATAGGCTCCATACTGGGCGGCTTTCTGTAAGTATCAGCTAAGTTAATCAGTATGATGATTCCATTGAAACTGGGCTGTGTTATTCCTGAAATATCTTGAGGTGCTATACATTCCCAGAAGTATTCAATAATCTGCTGTGTTCAGCTTTTGATGTAATACCTGTGTGATGGTTTATGGACAATGCCCTTGTAGTCATGTCTTATTTAGTGGTTCAGACCCAATAAAATACACCATGCATCTCTGCATTGTGTTTTAGATACTTTCCCTACATTATCCCTTTCTGATTTTTATGATCTGTGTTTTAGCTGTGATGCTTTCCCTACAATATCACATATTAACTTTTCTATATCTTGTTTACTGCTCTATGGTTTAGATGTGATGCTCTGTGTTTTGGATGGGATGCCTCCTCTACCATACCTCATGTTAACTGATAGATCTTTGTTCTAGGTGTCATACGTTCTCTACAATTTCCTATGTTAACTGATCTATGTTGTAGATGTGATGCCTTCTCTTCCATACTTCATGTTAACTGATCTATGCTCTAAGTGTGATGCCTTCCCTTCCATACCTCATGTTAACTGATCTATGTTTTATGTGTGATGCCTTCCCTTCCATACTTCATGTTAACTGATCTATGCTCTAAGTGTGATGCCTTCCCTACCATACCTCATGTTAACTGATCTATGTTGTAGGTGTGATGCCTTCCCTACCATACCTCATGTTAACTGATCTATGTTGTAGGTGTGATGCCTTCCCTACCATACCTCATGTTATCTGATCTACGTTCTAGGTGTGATGCCTTCCCTACCATACCTCATGTTATCTGATCAACGTTGTAGGTGTGATGCCTTCCCTACAGTGGCACACATTAACTTCTCTGTCTGTTTCCTGCTGACTGCTGTGGGTACTACTGCTGCCCCCTGGTGTAAGGACTTGGTACAACTGGGATTCATGTTCTTCCTCCAGGGCGTTGCCCAGGGCTGTATCTGTACAGGTGAGTACATAGTTATTAAAATGGACCTGGATGAAACTTAACTGTAATAATTATAATCATCAACCTAAGGCTATCTTTTTATGTTTTGACATCACTTTAATACATATATACTGCCATTTCACTATCAATGCATTTAGTAATGTATTTACTAAAGCTACTCAGCGCTATTAATGTATATTTCATTTTGTGGCAAAAATATTACCTGGAATGATATAATGCTTTGCTGGTAATATTTTACTAATAAGTGTTGGGTTTACAAATCGAATAATTTTGACACCTGATTCTGCTGACAATCAGTAACAATAACTCTGAACAATATGAATGGAGTGTCATTGAATCTGATGGAATCGGGTCTGCGATGGTAATAATGCAAGCAACTATTATTTCAATTAACACCAAAACTACCAAACAATGTTAACCTACAATTCTCATTAAATTCTTCAGGTCTGAATGCTGTAGTGATGAAGATGTGGGGTGACAAGGGCAGTCCTGCTCTTGTGTCCCAACACCTGGGTTTTGGTATTGGTGCACTAATTGCTCCACAACTGGCCAATGCCTTTATCTGGACCATACCCTCCTCCTCCAACCCAGACCTGAATGTTACCACCACAGTTTCCATGCTGACCTCACCTGGTGTGGAAGTGACTACCAGCACCAGTTCCACTGTGAAGGAACAGATAGAATATTCTTATCTTATCATTGGAGTTGTATGCGCCTTGTTCTCAGTGATCTACATGACTATATTTCTCATTGAACGCTACTACATGCCTACCAAGGGGGCTGACTCTGATATGAGGAATCAGCAGAAAAGGCCTTTGAAGGATGTACTCAAACTGCTCTCACCAGGAACATGTACTGGAGGAGACACCATCTTTGGCACTTTATTTTTCGTATTCCTTGCTATATTCTTCATCCATATTGTAGGTGGGGAGAGGGCTATAAGCAAATTCCTCTACTCCTTTGTGGTGGAGAGTGACCATAAGTTCAGTCCGAACTCGGCATCGCTCATCAACTCTGCCTTCTGGTTCACTTTCACAGCGGGACGCGCTGTCAACACGGCGGCCGCCATCTTTGTAAAGCCCCCGATACTGCTAGGCATAGTTGTAGTTGGCAATGTTCTAAATGCTCTGGTTCTGGCCATATGGGGGTCTTCTAACACCACAGTGTTGTGGGTGTTTACCTGTAGCTATGGCTTCTTCCTGTCCCCCCTATTCCCCACAGCATTGGTGTGGGCTAACCAGTATGTGGAGATGACAGCTGTGGGGGTGGCTGTGGGGTATGTTGGGTCTGCAGTGGGGGGTATGATTTATCAATGGCTGACTGGCTACCTGTTCCAATACCATGGCCCTAATACCCTGATGTATGTCCTTATAGGTTGTGCTGTAAATCTAGTAATCATTTATGTGATTATGCAACTGCTGGGGAGCAGGCATGGCAATAGGTTTAAGGTCCACCCTAAACCTGAAATCACAGATGCATCTTCACATCTTTAAACCTGAAATAAAAAAAGATGCATCTGTACATATTTAAATCTAAATCAAAGATGCATCTGCACATATTTAAATCTAAATCAAAGATGCATCTGTACATATTTAAACCTGAGATCAAAAATGCATCTGTACATCTTTAAACTTAGAATCAAAGATGTATCTATACATCTTTAGGGCCGAGTCATTTATTGCCAGCTGGGGAGGGGGGGGGGGCTTGATGGATATAGGGGGGGGGGTCATAATAAAAAAAAACAGGCCCTCGGTGGGGGGGGGGGGTATATCAGGAAAAGCCTCCATGGTGGGGGTGGGGTTATAATAAAATATCATAATATGGTCCCTTTAGATACTCGTTACCACGTGTGATTCCACAGGCGCATGTGAAGGGGTCATTTCTCAAAATCCAAACGTAGTAGGGGGGTTGAGATAACTTTCGCCTAATTAGTGGGGGGTCAGAAAGAAAATTGCAGTTTCGGGAAAATCCACCAAGCCCCCAGCTAGTAATAAATGACTAGGCCCTTGGACCTGAAATCAAATTAGTATATGTACATTTTTAAACCTAGAATCAAATATGCATCTATGCATCTTTAAACCTAAAATCAACGATGTATCTATAAATATCTAAACCCGATATCATGTGATGCATTCTTTTATGTAAAATGCATAACAGTGTCCTTCCTCACAGGATAAAATTCCAAGTTATCAAGTGTTTTGTCAATCCATTAAGCCATAGAACTGCCTGCTCATGATCAGTATGAATGAAGCAATTTTAATCAATAGATCAACAATTTCAAAATACTCAAAGATGTATTGTTGTAAACAGAGAGGGTCCCTAGTACCGCCAGAATTAAACTGATACATAGTGGAAGCTAACAAACTGGTGCATTTTAGTCACATATATCTTTATTCAAATATCACAAAGTCACCTCAACAAGGACCACAATAGTATTACTATAGTCACATATATATGTGATAGGATATGCCTAAGATACATACTGGTTCATACACAATAACTTGGCTATACATTTACTTACCACTCGTGGAAACCACCTTATTTATCTCTGTACTCTGTGTGAGAGACCAACCGACGCAATCATCCTCATTTTGTCAACTTGTATGCTATTTTCTGATTGATGTACATGACTGTATTATGAAGAGCATCTCCCTTGCAATGAATTATGGTCAATAAACTTTACAAACTTCAAACTTTGACGTCCCAAAGGAGATGGCTATATATGCTTATCCCCAGTGCAGATGTGCTGTAGTGTGTGTGCGGAGTGGCTGCCTCCCACTCAACTATCTTTGCTGATTTCATTCACCTGTCACTATAGTGTAAACCCCGCCAAACCATGTTCATAAACACATTTCTTGCATCCTATAGCCTACAATATAGTGAAGCGAAAGAAATACTTTCAGCATACGGGATATAATACATCACAATAGTCAATTCGAATGGATACTAGTAGTTCACAAGAAACAGTATGTACACTCTAAGAACAGTGTGTTGCGGGAACATGCATAAGGAGTTACACACACATATTTGCAACACACCTTTGAAATCAACACACTTTTGACAAAGAGTGTGCAGTGGGTAGTGTGTTACACGAAAATGTGTGTTAAAAGTAGCTGCAGAAAAGTGTGTTGATAAGTGTGTAAACGTAACACACTGTTCTTAGAGTGTATTATGCAATGCATTCTCCTCAATCAATGGAGTTGTTATCTTAGAATAAGGAGTATACAACATTATTACACATTAAACATACCGCTTAACGGAATTACAATACTCAATTCGGCTATAGGATTATGTATAATCATACATAAAGTACCAATTAATAAATCAACCAACCAATTAAAACAAACAACAGCATGACAGTTTTCTTGTTCTGGTGGGACCAAATAATATTATGTCATGTTATTCATTCCATATAGTATACAATAAGCACGAATAGGCTAGTTGTATTGGTCAAAGATGACTATAGTCATGTAGGGGATGCCCAAACATAAGTATACCAGACAAGTGGACAAACGTTTATGAGCTATATATGACAATCCTCATTTCACAGATATCTCCAGATATTGTTTTCATGGCTCATCAATACAATATACTTTATACTTTTCCAGATGGAGATATAAATGGCCTGAAAAGGTTATTGGATGTCATAACACTTTAAATTGATAATTAGTAGCTCATTTATATCTTCATCTGCGCTAAATAAAACGTTTTCTATCAAGCCGGTCAAAGATGGCACCCAGTCAAAGATGGCACCCGGTTAAAGATGGCACCCGGTGAGAGATGGCATTATAACATTGTCCCGATTTCGTGAGACACATCCTTAAATCGGCGGTACAGTCTTGTACACTCAAAGCTACATTTTCTTCATCTTAAGCTCAGATGATTATAAACGCCTCTGGATCGTTTGCTGGATACATTAGACTTTATCTTCATACATTTCCGTCACAAAATATGCTGAGATTGTGTATACCCCAGCAAGGAGACTATATATAACTATGCAGAATGTGAAATATATATATGTCTAAACTTGTATAGCTGTATTACACAACACAATTGTAATAACGTAAGTGTGACATGGAGTCTTAAATCTAAAAAAAGATGGTCCTCATTCAGATACAGAATATTCCTCCCTAACCAATTCTGGCAAAACCGCATATGTTGCAAAATTACATTAAAGTGAATCAGTGTTATGTTTTAGATGGCTAGGCACAGATATATGTCATAAAACGTAATTATCAATACAGGAATGCCCTATTAGCTACCAAAAATGGAGCCGGTTGTTAACAATAATTTGAACTGTCTCGGCTGGGGTACTGCCTTTAAGCATCCTTTGTAATGCTACTACGGTAAGCGACACTTGACATCTCCGTCTTAGAGACACTGGATGGTCCTATCGAGGTCTCACCGCCATCTCCCAGTGTTATGTCCCCTTCAGTATGCGGTTTGTCTACATCTGGATCCTCATCTAGTTCCTCACCTGTAAAACATTAATGTATTTAATGATAAGATCCCAATATACAAATAAAGCCCTATATGTTTTTGTCTGGTGTCTGGATTTGTATTATATTATCTAGGCATTCAGCCCTCTGAGAACTGACCCCCTACTATAGAGTCTCATACTTGACTGATGGTACACAGAAAGAAAAAAAGAGAAAAGAAAAGATCAAATAAGAGCAGGTTTCATATCATATTTGCAAGAAAAATGGTAGACATGGATTATAGGGTAAGCGTCCATTAGGTCACATGCGATTATGCAGTCACTGGGTCGGTATCTAGGAAGCCGGTCAAAAACAAGGTTTATCCCCCAATATTTGCATCAAGACAACTTAATGTTCAAGATGAGCATCGTGCAAGATAGCTTCAAATATTGACACATATCTCAGTGTGTAGAGCAGCTTCAGACATACCTTCATCCTCATGCATGTCCGATACCCAGTTGAGCAGCAAGTCGTCATATCGGCCTCTGCGGGGTCCGGCAGAGAAGGTGAACATGTAGGGGTTGAGCACCGAGTTAATGGGCACCAGGAAGAGGCCCACCCAGGCAGCAGTTACCTTGTCCACATACACACCTGCAACCAAACAGGATAATGTTATACTCTGTTACTGTAATCAAAGAGTACCGGGGTAAGTATTCATGGCTCTTTACTGTAATGCATTCATAGTATAATACTCAGTTATGCTGTAATACATTTGACTAAAGTTACTGCGCAAAGACATGGCCTGGAACTCAAGGTTCTAGCTCTGCCAGATTTCTTACCGAGGTATGCCAAAGAATCCATGCAGCTGGCCAATATGCCTACCAGCTAAACTACAGTCCTGTGATGCCAGCTATCTAACTGAGGAATGCCAAGAACCCCATGGCCACTAGCCCTACGAGCTACTCTACAGTCCTGTGGTGTCAGCTATCTTACCAAGGAATGCCAAGGAGTCCACGACCACTAGCCCTACGAGCTACTCTACAGTCCTGTGGTGTCAGCTATCTTACCAAGGAATGCCAAGGAGTCCACGACCACTAGCCCTACTAGCTACGCTACAGTCCTGTGATGCCAGCTATCTTACCGAGGAATGCCAAGGAGCCCTGGCCACTAGCTCTACTATCTACTCCAAAGTCCTGTGGTGCTGGTCAGATATCTTACCGAGGAATGCCAAGGAGCCCATGGCCACTATGGGCAGCCAGATGGTGAAGTTGGTGAAGATGATGACCATGGTGCGGCGGGCGACGATCACCTCGTTCCGTCTGAAGGTCAGCTCCGTCTCCTTCTCCAGGTCAGACATGTTGTCAGGGAACTGCCAGGTCCAGATCTCCAGGCCGTGCTGCAGGAGAGTTCAGAGTGGTATAAACGTTTTAAACTGTGAGAAGTTATGTATATAATATACAGGCAGAACTAAAAGATCATGAATTCAATCAGATGCAAGTTGTCCATGATGTCAGTAGAGGACAAAGGAAAAGGTGGTAGATAAAGAATAGGACGTTTTCATATGCTTTTCTTAGTACAGTTATATACATTAGTTTTTATGAGGCAAGTTTGTCAAAAGCTTAAATATCTTAATCCCTTAAAGGACAACATGATGCCCAAGGTAGGGTTTAATTGTCATCATGATGCACCAATACAGTGCTAGTGGGTATCTTACTGGTTGTGTTGGAGCATGATTCCGACCCTTTGACAGTGTGTGTTTTGTACAGACATTAGTAGCAAACTAGGAATAATATTGAGTGGGAAAATCACCTATTGAACAAATTGTGAACACTATGATGTCCATGCATGCGCATTGTCAGATAAGTGCTTCTTTACACCCTGCTGATCAGGGAATTTAAGTGCTGATAAGTGGCTTTGATTTTCTGATGATCTGGAGCAGGTTATGGGCCCAGTCACATCCGTATTATTGATGATCTGTGATCTTCATCAACACCAAAGGGATAGGCATGATGGAATGATACCACAGTGTCATAGAGTTGGTTGCTGGTGGTTTATCTATGTTTATCATGTCAACAAAAAGGCATAGTGCCTTAACCCTTTAAGGTTGATCGCTACTCATTGAATATGGACTACTGCGCAGCTCTATGCGCATATAGCTTTTAACTGTCAGAATGCTCTAATATTGGACACCTCAATATATAAACATGCGAACTAAGCCATATCCAAAAATTGGACAATTCCGAGGAAAATTGAGGATTTTATTGCACTTTGAATTTTTGATATATTTAGAGGCAGTGATATTTGCTATTTTTATCATAAATTAGAACAATGGAATTATTTACCAATGAATCATTATCTAGATTGATATAGATCTCATCACTGTGCTTCAAACAACTAAGAGTATAAAATATATTCATTTTTCACCCTGATCCTTGGCCTTTTATCCATTATTTTGGCCTTTAAATATGTGATTTAGACAGTTTTTGTCCTATTTTTTAACTTCAAAGGCCCAAAACCATTAAAATATGCCCGGGACCAACTATCAAAATTCCTTAGGAATGTTAGCTATTGATCTGAATAATTTTTTGAAAAAAAAAAAAAAAAGTTCATGGATTTTTTTCAGTGATATTTAGATATTGCTGAAGAATTATGCATTAAATTTGAATAATCATCATAAAACCATCACGTTATTTCATGAAAAGGTACATTTTTGGACCATAATTCAATTTTTCCCATTAAAGGACATAACCTAGGAATATACATGTGAAATATAAAATTGGTGTGGGCATTGGTTCACTAAGAAAAAAAATAATGAAAATTTCCCATTTTTTTGCATTTTTTGGCAAAAACAGAGAATACTTTTTTTTTTCAAAAATCTGTAATAAAAAAAGTAGCTAGGGACCCCCACATTTTTTTTCCATTTTCCATTTCTAAATAATATAAGCTACCTTTGGGGGAAAAAACTGGACATTTCATGGATACAAAGTTAAGAGTAGCGATCAACCTTAAAGGCGCACTCAACCCAGGACCTAACCCTGCTGAGTTTTGTACGCAAAGTACGTCGTGGGTTCAGTGCGCCTTTAACAGTTTAAGGATGCATGTCGCTATAAGATGACATCGGTCGTCATGATGCATTGGTGCATCATGCAGACCCTTCGGGAGTGTCTCAACCCCATAGGGTCGGCATGATACATAAAGGCAGCCCCAGTGAGTAACTCGCCAGTGCTACATTGATGCATCATGGCGACCCTTCGGAAGTGTCTCAACCCCATAGGGTCGACATGATGCTTGAATGCAGCACTGGTGAGTTACTCACCGGGACTGCATTTGTGCATCATGATGACAAACATGCTCTTTTAGTGACATCTGTAGTTAACCCTTTGAGGACGACCAAAATTTCTTGGTTAGCTGTGAGGACGAGGAATTTAGGAGGAATTTCCCCTAAGGACGAGGCATTGCTAAATCCCATAGAGCTAGGATGACTATAGTCGATGCTCGCCCTGCCATGGCATCAACTATAGCCGATGCTTGTCCAGCCATGGCATCAACTATAGTTAATGCTCGCCCACAAAGGGTTAGGGTTAAAGCACTATGTTGCCGCCTCTAGGGTTAGTTCCTGCTGTCCTAGCACTACTCACCTGCAGAGCAGCATAGGTGAGTCCGTAGCCGATACACATGGTGATGACACAGCCGGTGTTGAAGACACTGAAGATGGAGAGGGAGTACTCCCAGTGTGCCTTCTTACCGCCCCCGATGATGTTAAACAGCATGCACACACCGTTAGTGCTGTAACCGGGCTCCGTGTAGTAGGAAAACTCCACTACAGGGATAATGCTGCAAGGCAATTGTTGTATTAAAGTGGTACACTGCAAAAACCGGGGGTTAAGAGTTGCGTCAGTATAGCGGCTGCCAGAACTTAGTCATATTTTGGCTCCCTAAACCAGGTTAGTCAATACTGTCAGAGTAGTAAATACTGACTTTCCCACCATAGTCTTTTCAGTTTTAGGAGTGTAGGGTCAGTCTTTCTGACTAAGGCATTGGTCATTTATTGCTTGGACTTATTCATTGGAGTAAATATCGCTAAACTCGGCTGGCTACCATCCACCCAGCAATGTATCTAGTCTAAATAATGTACCATATATAATGCACCATATAACTCTCATCTGGTAATCAATCACTCATACCTAAGTAATGGGAACAGTTAGGGATAATTTCCTGCAATATATGAAGGCCTTATTCTAATGAATAACAAAGGTGCATCTTCTCAATTGTCCCCCCTATCCACCAAACCAGCTACCACTTACCCAAGTATGATAGTAGCCGTCCATCCTAGTGCTAGGAAGCTCCTGCAGGCTCGCATGCTCATTCCGCGTGAGTGACAAAAGGGGACCAGAGCGTAGACACGGTCAGCGGTAACCAAGGTGACAATAAAGATGGACATCTCCACCCCTACCATGTGGAGGAAGCCAGCAGTCTTACACAGACTACTGTCCTGCCACTCCTCAGCCTTAGCGATGAAGTCACCTGGGCGAGGAAGTAATAAAATTATAAATCATGAAGACTGACTCTTAGTTGTCAAAGAGTATCTATTTATCATGCACTAAAGCAAAATTTGTGCTCCAGGTTACATGGCTCAAAAGTATCTACTAGAAATGTTGATCTTTGATATCATTGAAAGTCTATGGGAATTTGATTTCCAAAATACAGTATCAAGGTTCAAAAGATGAGATCAATACATGAAGAATGTACATGTACACCGCTACAAGTTAGTACGTACCTCTGTGGTAGATGTCAGCTGAGGCTATGATCAACATGTAAACAGCTACAAGTTAGTACGTACCTCTGTGGTAGATGTCAGCTGAGGCTATGATCAACATGTAAACAGCTACAAGTTACCACGTACCTCTGTGGTAGATGTCAGCTGAGGCTATGATCAACATGTAAACAGCTACAAGTTAGTACATACCTCTGTGGTAGATGTCAGCTGAGGCTATGATCAACATGTAAACAGCTACAAGTTAGTACATACCTCTGTGGTAGATGTCAGCTGAGGCTATGATCAACATGTAAACAGCTACAAGTTACCACGTACCTCTGTGGTAGATGTCAGCTGAGGCTATGATCAACATGTAAACAGCTACAAGTTAGTACATACCTCTGTGGTAGATGTCAGCTGAGGCTATGATCAACATGTATCAAGTTAGTACGTACCTCTGTGGTAGATGTCAGCTGAGGCTATGATCAACATGTATCAAGTTAGTACATACCTCTGTGGTAGATGTCAGCTGAGGCTATGATCAACATGTAAACAGCTATCAGGAAATCAGCAAAAGCCAGGTGCTGAATGAGGAGGGAGGGAACTGTCTCTTTTTCATGCTGGATTCGCTGGAAGAACACTGAACATAGAGTTGATATGTTATTATAATCTAGCAGTCAATTCAAGATCAGTCAAGATCAGGTTATAGGAGAGAAATAATAAGTTAAATAAGGGAATATGTAAAGCTTCTTCAAAATCATTAAGATCAGATAATTGCATCTATCTGTTGTGTCCACTATTGGGAATACAATACGCAATTGAACGTTTTATAGAAACACTATTGGTGATATGTTTTGTTGCCATCTAGGCTTAGATAAATAACAAAGAGAATGTGCTCATAGATGGAGAGCATATTTGATAACTGTGTTGAGGTTTAAACTGTTTTCATCTCTACTATACCAAACTCATGGATTGAAATTGAATTGGAAAATTCCCAGGTGATGAGAGCTCATATAAAGTACTCCACATAGGCTCACTCATCTATATCTCTATTCGACATGGATCTATGTAAAGGTATACCACACTTACCTAGTATATTGCCGATAAGCGCCATAATTCCAGTGACCCATACAAATACTCGGAGGGGGCGGCTTGCCAGCATGTCTTCACATGTGGAGAACTCATCAGGCTCAGGGAAGCACTTCTTTATCTACAGTAGACACAGTAAACTGTTGTATTTACATATAGTTATACCTGTATTCTGAAGGAAGAAGACACCACACAAACAGACACTGGGAGTGCCCAAAAGTAAATAAATAAATGAGATTGTGTAAGGATCCAGGATCCACTGAGTAATAAAAGTATGTCTTACATGTCTCGAATGGCAGCAGAACTTGAATCTATCTGTACGAAGGGTGGCGTTTGCAGGAACATGCTGTTAATATAATCAGATTTAAGCATTCAATACATGTGTACATTCACAAAACATACATCCTTGTCAAAATGCCAACAATCAGTGAATAATGAAAGATATGTTGACATGATAAACCCCACCTCAACAGGTATAGTGGGTATTGTCTACTTGTCCTATAAATCTGATGTACTATACACATATCTATCATCCATCAAGGCATCACCCAGTGGGAATAGTACATTGAATCAACGTTGATAATTGGTTGATCAACCTTTTTCCACCTTGTCAACTTGTCTTTTGCCAGTAGATAATATATGTAAATGTTGCAATAGGGGATTTAGGCCCTTTTTCAAACAATGAAATTATATCATTTCAGATTCCAAAATCCTACGGTAAGCAGATTTAGAGCATCACATTGCATACAGATGGGCAAGTGACTACTTAATTTTTGAGTATAATTATTTCCTTTATCATGTCTGACAATTTGAAGAAGCATTACAACCACTTTGCAATGATCAAACTAACTTACTGTGAAAATATCCATAGGAGCCTCATCTAAGGGATTGTTCTCTACGCTGACCCACATGAGGCTTGGGAGAGGTACCATTTTGCCATGAACATGGTCTGCTAGAGCCGACTTACTCATAATGGTCAACTCATTATGGGATAGATTAAGCACGCGCAATGCAGGCATGTCCGTAAAGTATTTGCGATCCATCATTTGTAACAGTTGTCCACTGAGATCCAGCACTTGGAGTGAGCGTAGGGCTAAGGATATTAAGAATGAATATGGGAATATAGCACTCCAAATGGAATTAAGGTTAATTAGTAATTAATCTCACAATCGTATGAACCTTACAGGTCATGGGCAATCTATAATCAATACCTAAACGAAATATGGAAGTGATTGACAGTGCCATATTGAAACTACAGCTTTCCACAAAATGTTATTAAGAATCTTAAACGTTTTCTAAATTGGGCCTGTACAAAGGTGAATTAGTGAGCTTCTAAAGGTTCGGAAAATGTCCACAGGGCACCACCACCAGTTTCACCCAATGATACGCATTAATGATCTTTACGTTCAGATGAATTATAAGGAAATAATGTATCTATCAATACACGGAGCTTCAATGCTGAAGTGAATATAATAGTGAATATATATGTGTTGATCATCCATGTGGGTTTGCCTAATAATAATTACCTTACAAAATACTTACAGTTAAAGGCTCCCTCCCCAAGATAACGGATCTGGTTGCCGTACAGAGTGATAATACGTAGACGTGGGAGGCCTCGCTGATATGTGTTGGATATACTGCAACGTAGAGTAAGCCATTTTAACTGGTGTATATCACAATACAGGGTATGCAATGTCTATAATTAACTACAATGTGTGTTAGCATGATACAACAGTGCAACATAGGAAATGTCTGATAAATATATTACAATGTGCATTTATGCTCTAGATCAACAGTTACCTTTACTGCAGGAACCATCAACATGTATCTGGTTATCATGGAGCTTTACCTTTTACTATGGTTACCTTGATGTCAGGACCCCTCTATCTGGTTGACATGCAAGTTTTACCATGGTTACTTTTACAGCAGGACCCCTCTATCTGGCTGTCATGCAGGTTTTACTATGGTTACCTTGATGTCGAGACCCCTCTATTTGGTTGTCATGCAGGTTTTACATTGGTTATCTTTATGCCCAGACCCCTCTATCTAGTTGTCATGCAGGCATTACGATGGTTACCTTTATATCAGGACCCCTCTATCTGGTTTTCATGCAAGTTTTACTATGGTTACCTTTATTGCAAACCCCCTCTATATGGTTGACATACAGGTTTCACTATGGCTATTTTCATTATAGGGCCTCAATATGAGCTTGTCATAGAAGCTTTGCTATGGCTACCTGTACCACAGGACCCCTCTATATGGTTCTCATGGAGTTTTACTATGGTTACCTCTATTGTAGAACCTACCTCTCTATCTGGTTGTTATGTAGGTAGAGTTCCTCAAGACACTTCATTCTGGTGAAGGTTTCTATTGTTGTCGAGGTGAGTTTATTATTTGACACGTCCAGTCTATACACATGGTAGTATTGGTTGATAATGTATGGCAGACTCCACATATTGTTACCTCTGAAAAATACATTTTCAAGTTTTCCACATTACAATAAACACTACAGCTGGAGTTCCAGCTAGATTGGTTGAATGACGGGAAATTCATTTGTAAAGAACTAACAGTTCTGGCTATACTATTGCTTTCATCAGGATTATAATTCAAATCAATATGCTGGTCTGAGGTGCATTGGCAGTCAGTTGGTACCACATGGACCCATCAGTATCACATATCAATCTTGGTTCTCTGGGAGTATATTTTCATACAACATGTTCTACTAATAGTATGACCTCCCTATATAAGGAAATTACTAATGAATAAATATAGTGTAAAATTCAGTAATAGATGTAATGAGTTAATATGAATAGATTGTTACATGTGCTTGTCATGAAAATATGCAATATTAACACGTTTGAGGACAGGCTTTACCATATGTTTCTTAGCAGCAGCCAGATACTCAATGATGTAAAATCTATTACATAACAGCATTTCTATTCTTCTTCTTTGGACAGCATTATAGTAAGGAATTTCGGTTTAATTCACAGCTCTTATGATTGCAAGTCAAGTGGGTGTGGCCTACCTGTATATAATGGCCTTTACAGTCTTGGGTGGCATCCTTCTTTCCTTCTCCAAATCTAAGAAGCCCAGTCCAAGACAGCGGGTAGCATGCCCGCGACACAGACACTTGTCGTGTGGACACCGGGTGTCACGGAGTTTACAAAGCTGTTCATCATCACCGTGTACTGCGCAGTCTACATGGCCATCACATACCTGAAATACATCATTCTATACATGAAACTAATTTAGCAGTATGGTCTTATTCAAAGCGACATTCTCACCAAGGTGAGACCGGTCACATTTCTTGTAATGTTCTGATCTACTATGTGGTGTTCAGTGGTGTTGGCTGACACTCAAGTGCACTATCTCTGATTTGAGAGTCTAATGCTGTACAACTTCACCATGCAGGCCTGAGGGTATGGACCAACTTACAGCTATACTTGTAAAACATGTGAAATTGTGTCCCCCATTTATGTTTTAATTTTATTTCTATGGCAAAGACCAGTTGAAATGAGATCATTGGGCTCCACGAATGAACATATTACAATGTATACATACGAGTGTTACATGGCACCACAAATCACCACCTAGCACCATAAATCATGATGCATTATCATGTCAACCATTTTCATGGTGGAAAGTGACAGTTACTCTTATCTTACCCTGTCTTAGTGCAGACAGTACATGAACCCTTTATTCATTTACAATGCAGGGACAGGACAGTTATCTTACCCTCTCTTAGTACAGACAGTACATGGACCCTTTATACATTTACAATGTAGGGACAGGACAGTTATCTTACCCTCTCTTAGTACAGACAGTACATGGACCCTTTATACATTTACAATGTAGGGACAGGACAGTTATCTTACCCTCTCTTAGTACAGACAGTACATGGACCCTTTATACATTTACAATGTAGGGACAGAAGGGTTATCTTACCCTCTCCTGGTGCAGACAGTGCCGGGACTCTTTACACTTGTACATGCCGGGGCAGTAGAGGTTCTCACAGTTTGCCTCATCCTCTCCCCACTCACAGTCCCTCCTACCATTACAGACCGAGTCCAGCGGGACGCAGTACGAGTTGGGACACTTGAACATAGTGGGACACTGACAAACAAAATAAAATGATATCTTAATTATCTTATTCACATTAATCTGGATGAGAAACTCACGAGCTTATTAATTACTTAAGTGACCCTTTCCACTGAGAGGAATATAAGTAAGTTTCATTTTTACTAACAGAATATTTTACTAGCGATGAAGCCAGTAGAACTGAACACAATATATTGTCACAAATGAATAACTGTCGGCTCACAGAAATCAAGACCTCTTGGATTAAGCCTACAATCACAACACAACAACCCGTATACAACCAATACATTCAGTCTATTCCTACCTGTAAATCAAACTAAGGGGAAATTTGATACCATAAAGAATGATTTCAAACACAAGTAAAATGGTTAATGAAAGCAATTGCAATGTTATTTTATAACTTAATTGTGGGGTGTTTTAACTGATATTGTATCTTTGCCAAGTGAATACCCTTAATTGTGGGGTGTTTTAACTGATATTGTGTCTTTGCTAAGTGAATACCCTACCTGGAATAGTGTGCAGTGTTCGAGGTGCTGCCCCAGTCTGCATGGCACCAACATGTCAGAGATGGGGTGGAGCTGGTAGACACACGAGTCCTCCATACGGTCGTAACACTTGGGGAGCAGCTCAGAGCAGCTTGTAGTATGCCCCACACACTGTTCACGGTGATACATCTCCAGGTCCAGCAGACCTGGCAGTAGACAAACTAGTTAAAGGAGCAGTCTCAGTCTTGCGACAAAGTGGCCAAGGACGGCGACCCTTGGCCAGCAGCCACTGGTATGGTATTTAGATAAAGCTGGGGTGAAGCTCCCTCTGTCTACCCCTGTACACCCCTCACACATCTCTCTCACTAATCCATCCTCTGACCCAGTTGTGCCCACATTCACCCATGTCAGCACCGGCTGTTATTACCAAAGAGGGGCGGTCAACCCTCCCCCTGGTGTAGAGCCCCACACCACATGTCTGGGGATGAGATTACAATGTGTCAGGATCGATGCCTGTTTATACCAACAGTATTTGGCTAATAGTTTAAAGAGCCTGGTGTCTCGAAAATGCTACATCTCGGGAGCAAGGATATGGAACATAGAAAGAGATGGGGACCCTAGTGCTTTTGCCTCCATGCTGGCAAAACGAGTCGCAACAGGAGCGACTAACCTAAACCCCCATACTCCATCTCCAGCACCGTTACTATTGGCTTCTTTGCCTTTCTGAGAAGGTCAAACCTCCTTGCTCCATTGGCCCTCATGTGGAGGGGGCCACATACTCTTGCAAGAAAGGATATTATAAGTAACGAGAAGGGCCTTCTGGTGCTAGTGCATTCTTCAAAGACTCTGAAGCAGGTGATGTCCCCAACTGTCCTTGCCCTGCCGAGAATACCCGGCAGCTTTGTCTGCCCGGCAAAGGCTTGGGACAGGTACTCGAAATCAACTGTGCTTGCATCGGAGGGCCCAGCCTTCATAGGCCCATCAGGAACACCCCTAACATCCAACCAACGTGTCCTGGTAATGCAGGCAGCCCTACGATACATGGGCTGCCCACATGCCTCACAAGTGTCTTCTCACTCTCTTCGCAGAGGGGGAGCTCAGGCAGCCACCCTGGCTGGATCTGACAGGTCAGATGTGGCTGCCCACGGGACGTGGAGATCAGAAGCTGGTCTCAGATCCTACGTACCAACTCCCTCGTCACAGAGAGTGGCAACCAACTTGGCCACTCTATTTGGACCTAAAACTACGGACTGAGTTGATACTACCTCTTTGTGTAAACAACTGTACTCGTTCACCTATTTCACTGTTCTATTACTACATCACTGTTTTACTATTACATGTCACAGTATTAACCTCTATTAACCTTGTACTCACTTACAAATGTAACTGCATTTATCAAACTGTATTAAAATGTCCAAAGTATAGCTCTCATGTTATGTCATTACAACAGTGTCAGGATGACTCGGTTTGGTTAGCTTGGTCGCCTAACTGGTCTCACCACTCACACTTAGCTATTTAGTAGACTAGAACAGTACTAGAATTTTGAGTAGCATACGCTTGGTGATTATGCCACTTTAAAGTGGCATTCTCACTAAGGGTGCAGAATAATGCTTTTTTTTCTAGTGTTCCAGTCTACTAACGGGTGAGGTGGGAGTGGTGAGAGTGAGGCTTTAGCTATTCTAGTAGCAGCCATACCTAGCAATAGTCAGACTAGTTAACTGATCAACCGGTTACCAGACCCGTGAATAGACAGACTAGTTAACTGATTATCTAGCTATTTCATCCAGCAACTACTATATGTGTAAATAGACAGATTAGTTAAATGTTCTAGCAGCTTCTATCCAGGTCTGTGAATATACCGCTAGACTACTGTTATCAAAGTTACCAATATCTTATTTGTAGTCTTTAAGAGAATATGTGACAAAACGTGGGAAAACGTGACATTAGGGGAAAACACCTTTATTTAAGTTTGTGTCTTCAGCTACAATTTGATACTTCAAGCATCAAAATATTTGAAATAGTTGCTGAGAAATGACATCACAAACATGGGATGGTAGGGACATGTAGGAATTCAGAATAGACTGAAAAGGCGATCACATATCAATCTATTTTCAAATAATCCATATAAATCATAATTATTAGAAATTAAACCAATAAATGCATATTATTGTACATAGATTTGGATCTCGTAGGGATATTGGCATTCTGTTTTCAGTTCTGAAATCCTGATGGATAGGGCAATTGGATAGGGATGATTTTTGTTCTGAAAGAATAAATTGATGGTTGCCATGGCAACCAAATGTCAACAAATGGGCTAAAAATGGCTAAAAACATTCTTTTTACATTCCAAATGAGACCAATTTAGAATGAAAATAGAATTTTGTTAATAGTTCCAAAAGATTCCTTGGGAAAAGTTAGTCTAAGGTCATTTTCTCTTAAGTATTTACATTTTTAGCTATATCTCCTGAAATATCATGTTTGAAACATTTATGGCTATTCCCCCTAATGTTACGATTTCCCAGATTTCGTCACATATGATTATCAATTTCAATCTCTTTCGGGATCGATCTTTTCCTCTGTGCTTGCCTCGCCTTTTTCATTCTCATTCTTTATTACAACCTTCCCAAACTGACCTTCCTTATTGGGTGCTATTCGGCGTGTAAGCTGCAGGAATGCTGACTCATCGGTTCCAGTCTCAGTAGACGGGCAGTCCAGTACGTGGTCATCATGGAGGGATGTTGACAGACAGGTTTTATTATCACCGCACATCATGAAATCTGGGTGATCCGCCTGGAATATCAATTTATAGATATAAATCTAGGGTATATAATGGTTTCATGACATAATGTAAATACTAAGTAGTTATCTTATCATAATGGAGCGGTCATCTCAGTTCGAGATATGAATTAAGGTTTTTATTAGAAATACTTTGCAAGGATCACCTTAATGATTATGAAGCCCAATACAGGGTTGAGATGTTGTCGTATGGACTTTGTCGCTGGATTTCATCATCTCGTTATTACATTATACATTAATCAATCAAGCAGGTATAATGGTAATCCCTATATGCATCTCCCTGTACCAAGTGACTAGAAGTTTTCATATGGTCCTTACACAGGATTAGTAGATATAATAAATGCTTAATTTAACATAGGATTAGATACAGAGAACGTGATCGGATATAAATGCAAAGGAACCTGGGGTGAGGCTAGGGCATGCTAGTGCTAGCTAGGGCGAACTACTTTTGTGCCTAGCTCAAGGGGTGAGGCAGTGTAAGCTTTGAGTGAGGTGCCCTAGCCCTTCCACATGCCTACCCAATCTCACCGAGTGGCTAGCTGGTGGTGGGGGAACTTTGGTGAGAGGTGGATAAGGGCTTGCACAAGGTGTGGGGTTGTCCAATGTGCAGTATATACCAGTTTCCTATATGTCAACACCTCACACCCACACTGTAGTATAGTGGTCAGCACCGTCACCTTATACCCCAAAGGTCCAGGGTTCGTGACTCGGTCATGTCAACCGACCCACCATTTTTTCTTCATAAAAATAGAAAATTGAAGAGAAAATGGTGGGAAGGTTGACATGGCCGAGTCTCAAACCCTGGACCTTTGGGATACAAGGCGACTGTGATGACCACTAGACTACCATGTGGGTACGAGGTTGTGATATCTAAGGAACCTATTATATATATTGTGCATTGGAATGTTTTAACCTTTTGTTCCTAGCATTGCCCTCACACAAGCCTGAATCTTGTGCCAGCCCTATCCAACTCTCTGCCATGTTGCCCAAATCCAGGCTTGATGGCTGGGACTGTGTGGCACTGTTGAAGAGTTGTGACAGGGGCTTGCAGTAGCATAATGAAAGCCCTTATGCAGCTATGATGTGAGTTCTCCCAGTTGCCCCTTGTTTTAAGAAAAATAGATCTGTGAGATGTATTTTGTGGACAATTGTAAAGTTGGATTAGTAAAAATAGACAATTAAGGAAAAAATGGTGGGTAGGTTGACATGGCCAAGTATTGAACCCTGGACCTTTCACATACAAAGCTCCAGTGATGACCACTATACTATCGGATCTGTGTTGGGTGGCCATATTTATCCACCATGTCAATACACAACCTACTACTAACTACTGGTGTGCATGCTTGGGGGATCTTGGGTAAAGTGGTGTGTCCACACAGACCAGAGGGTCACCCTCAGTGTGGGTCTGGGCAGAGGAGGCTATAGGAATAAGGCTTGCCCAGTCTAGCACATAGGTTGAGCTTCTTCACACAGGGCTCAACCTACCTTGCTCTATGGGCATGCTCGCACTAGTCTCACCCTTCCTCACCTCAGTTTCCTGGGTGTGATAGAGGAAAATGTGGCACTCACCTGACAGAGATGTGTGACGTCACAGCCCTCCTCATCTGAAGCATCATCACAGTCCTTTACCAAGTCACACCTCTGCTGAAGCCTGTGGAAGCAATGTTATAGCACTCACGATCAAACAAAACATAAAACATTAATAACGTGTGTATGTATACCCTGAAACTCAGCCACACAAGAAAGCTTTGCTAATATATACCTTGTACAGATCCACCACAACTGGACAGTTGGGCGGCATCTAAAGGAAGGTTATGTAACACTTGAGAGTGTAGCATATTCCATAATTTGCAAGCTTCTGTTAACGAATGTTGAACATATTTCATGTAGTGATGGGAGCTAAAGATGTTTCTTGAATGTGAGGACGTACGTGTAGCATTGGTAGGTGGCATTACACTTGAGCTGTTTTTCGCTGCAGGCTGCAATGTTACAGATAGCCTCGTCGGAGCCGTCGGAGCAGTCTAGCTGGTGGTCACAGTGCTTAGAGATGGGCACACACCCACCTGACTTACACTGGAAAGATGAAATATGAGGAAAAGTGGTACAACTCTAAGGATACTTTGCAGTAGGTCCAAACGCCAAGACCATTATCATTTGGTCTAATATATTCCTGATTCAGCCCATGTTCCAATGAATGTGTATTTTTTCGACTCTCTTACCCTCGATTCTTTTGAAGGAGGCAGCCGCTGGCCTAGTAACCAAGAATGACTGATACATGTGAGAGTCTTTATGAGAAAATATGCACAGGGAGAAACTACCTAATAACAAATTTTGCATGAATCATCTAATTTAAACAACTTAAAAAAGAAAACAAAAGTCGATTAATGGCCTTCTTTTATCAACTTTAAGCAACTTTAAACAACTAGAATTTTCTCCCAGATTAAAGTTGCTTCAAGCTGCTTAAATGAGGCCATTACTAAACTTGTAAAATTAAAGTTGTGCTTAAAGTTGCTTAAATAAGATGGTTCATGCAGTGAAAACTTGTTATGAGGGAAGGCCTTTATGGAAACACCGTATGGGACTAGATTCTATTTCTTGGATGGAATGCATTCTCAGCTTTCTCAGATATCATTAACACTTGAACGTTATATCTTGTTTGGCCATTGAAAGCAGTTTAAGGCGATCTGCTCATCATCTAATGGTGCTCTGTACCCATATTACCTGAGCACATGCTCCAGTTTAGGGACAGTATTGGCTTCTTTCTATATGAACATTATTACACAATACTGAAAGGACCTTACCTGGAAGTACATCTCATTACAGGTACATATAGATGAGTGACACCGGCTGGTGCAGTACTCCCCCTTGTGTTTCCTCTCAGCCCACGGTATGGGGCTGCACATGGCAGCGCAGTTAAGCTGGAACCAAATAATTATGTCAGATGATCTGTATAAATGGTTACATATAGTTACTGGTGTACATATGTGCAAAGCTAAAGAGGACCGTTTATTATAACCAAGCTATATTTGTACAATAGTTTGCACTAACCAGGTATAGAATAAAATTAGTGTAGTTTAAACGAAATCAAGTGCAGGCCTTATTTATATTCTGAAGAATTGAGAGAGTGAATGAGTGCAGGTTTGTTAGTCACTATGCATGTTTCTTTGCAGGGACTAAACTCACAAGGGAACTAATAATGATCAGGGCCTGTGTCTGAGACAAGAGATGAGCATTATTCAGCATGATTGTTATCAGCTTTAGGCCGATTAGATCTCTACATTTACTCTGCCCATGCATGATATCTCTGTTTTCTCACTGCACCCAACAAAAGAGACAAGTTATATGATTACCTCATCACTTCCATCAAGGCAGTCAGGCACCCCGTCACACTCATGTGTGGCCAGTATGCAGGTTCCGTCCGCACAGGCCCTCTGGATGTTCAGGTTACACTCCTGGTGCACATGGACAGGAGGAGCCTGACATAGGAAGGCAGTCACCCTGAAGCATTCAGACAGAATAGGTTCAATATAATTGTTCAATACAAAAATCTTCTTCTATATGGTAAACAGAAGGTGGACTAGCAGACACAATCACGGAGGATAGAGCATTAACTGGATGAAAAACAGTCACACGTATTTCACTTTTTTATATATTGAATCTAGTTATAATATTTCTCATCCTTATCATGATTCCCTATTAACATCGGTAAAGAATGGTCAAGATACTGCAGTCTATCTTAAAATTACACTGAGTACATTTCGGTAATACTAAAAGAGAAATATAAGAACCACTTTTATGCACATTAAAAAAATAAAAACAGTCAAGAATCTCCTTTATCGCCATCATGATGCAATGCAATATGTGCAACGTGATAAGAGAGTTGAAGAACTGCTTGATATAGTAAAACGGATCTATCAAAAGGAGGGTAGTGGGGTACCACATATACACTGTCACAATACTGATGTAATACCTGGCATCCCTGCACGAGGAGCTGTTCAACCCTAGGGAGACTAGGGACCAGAAGGGGTCACCAATATGTTGGTTGTTTTTGTTGTTGCTGTCAATTTTTTCTGAGGTGTTGATGAAGATTGCGTAGCAGGGATCCAGTTCACCGGTATCAGGGTCACGGCTTAGCACGCGGATACCCTGCAGACAAATGACACAATTCACACTGAATGAAGATTAATTAGCTTCAAAACATGCTTACATATCCATTGCACTATCATTCCACTCATCGATTCCACTTTAGGTAATTGAATATCCCGTTCCAAAGTTGATATCTTTGGTAGCCTCTATTAGTGGTTGGGTCTCTGTGTTGAAAAGTTTTAGTGCAATATCCAAGGTGGTGATATGTGGTGACCACCTGGTAAGGGATTCTGGAACTCCACCTCCAACATGGTGAACCAGGAATGTACCCCCTTGGTGCAGCACCTGACACTACCTGCACCACTTATGTGAAGGAGGTTTATTATGTATTGAGAGAATTTCGCTTTTCTTCCTGTTCACTCATTAGAGTATCAAGGCAAATGCCTTCTACTAATAATGGTCAATGAGAAATTTACATGAAGGAAACTAACTTAGTGATCTGTGAGGAAATAAGTAAGTATTCCAATTTCATCATGCCATCCGCTCACAGTATAATTTTAGTTTTCTGTAATAGATTGTTATTCAAAATGGTATTATCAATTATATGAATAGAGCAGTGAAAATGACCATGGAAGACTCTTGTATGCGTATGTGCCCCGCTGGATCCCCTTTTCCTATGCCACTGTAACAAATTCTATATGATATCACATTTTGATTGTACCTGGTTTGGGTCGCTATATTTCCATGCCATTAACAAGGGCTGTATTATCTCGAGTACTTCCTCGTCAACGTAAGCCATCTCTGCTGTCCCCTTCTTCCCGTGATGTTTTCCAAATAACTGTCGATAGAAACTATGTAATTACAATGAAAGGGCCACAATGTATGAAAGAAAATTTACATCTAGATCATATATCTTAAAACTTATAGTGATACATTGTAGGTTGATAAATGATATAATGCCACATGTGGATACCATTACATAAGTCTCTCACCACAGGACACCTGGACCGTGGAGTTTCCTTGAGTACCCGCCCTGGAGTGGTGGGTGTATAGATAGCATAACACAAGTCGCCAGCCAGGTTCATGGATGTGGGACACTCGGCTGTATTAACTGTAAGTGCATCACCCAGCGATGTTTTCTGAGTATTGGGAAGAAGCATTCATTTATATTAGGGAGTTCTTACACAGCACAGAACTTGGTATTGAAGGTAACAGATCCAGGAGGGACTGCATTCAGGCATATGAATTAACACACTACCGCATTACTTGGAACTGATCAAGGCGCATTACATTTTTTAAAAACAATATATATGTCTTATTGACAAGTTAGCCAAGTACAGTTATATGAGTTCCAGGACTAGATAATGTGTAGGACCTGCTTAAAGAGGGGAACATTTCAGTTTTTGGAGGTAAACCCTGCAATGATTCCATGACAGATTCCTGAAGGTACTTTAATTGCCGTGTACTCAAATCAAATTTAATGGACTCTCATGATGCTAAGCTTTCCTTGTCGGGTTTTTAATGTACTTCAGTTATTCTATCTACCTGTATGTAAGAGGTGTAGTTGGTGTGGACGTTTAGATCTCCATATGGGCCGGTTGGAGTACTGTCTAGTTTCGGTTTCACCTCACAGAGGCCCAGGGCACCCGGCAGTGGCACGCCGCACCCCACCTTCACCCATGGGGACGCCATCTTGTTTCTGAACCAAACATTAAGATGAATCAGAAGTATTAAAAAGCTCCTGATTTTTGTTGTTGTTTATTCTGTTGTTCTATAGAGGAAAGGTTCTTACATACTTCATAATCAAAGACCACACTTCTGCTATAATGATGTCATGATTGACTATTTCCTTAGAGAAGCATATGTACGTGTACATGTCTTTCAATATATTCAAATAGCTACTAACAACACTACTACTGACAACAATAACAGACTCATCCACATGGTTCCTAGTAGCAAGCCCACATGACGCCATTGAGTTTTAGCCTAATTAGATTGGTTGTTTGAATGTGGGCAATTAGGTAGGTGGGTTTTACATTGATTTTCCCAACTTAGGCAAGGTGGCCTTCATCCAAAAAAACTAATCAGGGGGGATTGAGAAGAAATCTCTTATGAGGGGTGAGATTTAAGGAAATAGCCTGAAGATGGTAGGCTCTACCCTTACTCTGTGCATAAATAAGTCTTTTTAATCTTGCGAAAGGTTGGATTAATGTCTCATCTGAAAGTTTTTCCAGTATTTCAGCCATACGTTGTACCACTTTCCCCCCAATTGCCTAAAATACATACCTTTTCAAGGGCCCTCACGGGCCCTTGCCTAGGGCCCAAAAACATACCCTTTCCCTTGGAATCGTGTTCACACATAGTCATCAAAGCTGAGGGAGTGGCCCCTCCGGGTGTGTGCTACAATGGATGATGGCTTACCCGTTGATGAGTTTGACAGTGCAGTGTCGTTGTGGAGTGCTGTCCGGCTGGAGTAACATAAGTGCCTCCTCCAGGGCCTCATGTCTGACAGCAGGTAGCCCCTGGTCAGTGATAGAGGTGTTCAGCAGGGGTACTGTCCCTGCCTGACCACCAGAGGGGTACAGGAAGTAGTCTGGACCTCTTAGCAGCATGCCTGACACATGCCACTCACCATACGCCTTGGGTTTATCATTTGACGTCACATACCGCCCAGCCTGAGAGCATAAAGGAATATTATAATACTAGGCCTAACCACAAAATAGATCTTCGGGATAGAAATTAGTCATTGTCAAAAGCTCCCAACTTCAATCTACCGCTGGGCTGTATGGCTGCATGAAATATGGCATTATATATAATCCTTTAGGAAAAATATCATAATGATTATCCAAGATGTTAATTAGCGAATCCTTCTCATATTCGGAAAGTGTCATTTTTCACTAACCTTGACCTTGTCGTTGATGGCTAAGTGAATGACCTTGACCCCTGGTATGTGACTGAGGACGCGGCGGTACCAGGTGTGGAACACGTGACTAGTGAGAAACTCGGCCTCTGTAGCCGAGTCCATGTCTACCAGGTGGGCCTGCAAACATGAAGAGGGGTTCAAAATTGCCATCTTTGGCCACTTTATTTCATAATTAAGTTGTGATTACATTGGTTTTAGCAGAATCCTACGGACATCGTCTGTAATAGCTATATCTGCAATTATTTCGTATCTTCACAAGAGATTCATATTTCATATTATAGCTTGTGTAGGGGCACGAATAATACGTGTACATATAAGGTCCGTGGAGTCAGAGCGGCAAGTGCCTCCAACGGACACTAGGTGGCAACACCTAAGCCATGTCCTTTCGGTTATCCGGTAGCGGAACCAAGCAGGGCACTCCAGACGGCGCTACGGAGGAGTGCCACGTTGACACTGCTTGGTCCGCGCTCAGGGTATATAAGAGGCCGAGGTTGGCTACCTCAGGGAGTTCGTCCCAGGACGAGCTCTGACCCACACCTTTCGTACCTTCGCTTTGACAGGGGCACCTACACCCCTCCCACATTATGGCTCCTGCACCAGCCATGCTGGC
The DNA here is from genome assembly GCA_947462335.1 of Harmothoe impar. Taxonomy (NCBI): domain Eukaryota; kingdom Metazoa; phylum Annelida; class Polychaeta; order Phyllodocida; family Polynoidae; genus Harmothoe; species Harmothoe impar. The sequence goes on from OX381719.1 coordinate 37,405,182, forward strand.
ACAGGGCTTGACTGTCCGGTATTGCTAATGCTTCGAACTATCGATAGAATCCTGTGTGTCTTCGAATGGTTGAAAGACCAAGTGAACCGAGTATAGACCTTCGTGTACTTTTGAGGCTGTGATCGAATAAAAACCTGTTGCATTCAAACCGAATTTGGAACCTGTGTTCGAGTTATACGCATCTGAAACCCCTACATTGGTGCCGTGACCAGTTCGGGTGAAACACAGAATAGCACAGTCGGTTAGGGTGAACATGGCTGAACAGGCAAAGGGTGGAGCATCCCTTCATCCTATTTCGAGTCCGGATCCGGAGGTGGTGGCAGCCCTTGAGAAACACTATGGGCCAAACCGTTCGAGTTCTACACCAGAACCAAGGAGAGGCAATCCTGATACTATTCGAAAAGATCTAGGGTCAAACCTAGATGATTCTTTGTTTGAGACTGGCGGTTCGAAGAGGCACATTGCTCCTATGCCAACACAGGGCATGAGCATGCTGCATGCTGAACGACACCAGCGACAGGAGGTGACACGTCGTCATTTCGAAGAAGAGAAGAATCGATTCGAAGGAGCAAGAATTGCAGAGATGGACAGGATGAATGAAGAGTTTGAAGCTTTGAGTCATCGGTTGGTACAGCTCCGAAACAGGAATGAAGATTTAGATGGGGAAACAAGAGAGAAACAGAATCGCTTGGACACAGCGAAAGCAGAACTGGAACATATGGAAGACCAGTTCTCTAACCAGCAGAATGTCTTGCGGCGACGTACTGAAGCTCTTGAACAACGTCAAGATAAGACCATACATGATTCGGACGAGCTCCATGATACGATCCGAGAAGCAACCAAGGCGATGATGGAAGAGAAGGATCATCTGATTCGGGAAGTGGAAGATTTACAGAAGAGACGAGATGAGGAGTCAGCTCGAAGTAGCTATTCGGGGTTCGGTCATGTCAGTGGTGGCATATACAACTCATCATCTGGTGGGGGTGGTGCCTCTGCCTCAACCGGAGGAAGACCAAAACGGGTGACCATTGATACAGGTGATTCGGATGGAAGATCTTCACGTCGTGACCAACGCCCATCGTCGTATGATGACGACTATTCGAACCCTCCCAGCCGTTCTAGCTCTCGAGAGAGACCAAGCCGTCCGGGTTCGAATGATAGATCTTCGAGATCTGATCCGAACGAGCGTTCGAGTGGGCCCTCAAGGAGGTCAGGAAGATCTCCTACAAATGCAGGTAAACGAGTATCTCGCCGCGAGTCAATGTCCCCTGGGATGAAATTGATTTATGATACGAACCCCTGCATTGCTGAAATGGGAGTGGACTGTGTTAGCAGACAAGCTGATAATGCTGATATCGTTGACTGGAGCATCGAACAGTCTTTTCTGTTGCACAGAGACAACCACAACGCTGCTAGACGCACTGCAAGCACTCCAACTCCGTTCACAGGCAGACAGCCATGGCAGGACTGGTTCGCAGACTTCATGGACGATATGAGGTATAATCGGTGGTCAGAGGAGGAGTCGTTGGACGAGCTTTTACGGGCATTGAGAAATGGCCCCGGCAAGCTAGCTGTTTCGAGATGGAGAACTATGCATGGTGCCGGATCGTTTACCCAATTGGTGGAATGCGCCAGTTATCTGATAGGTAATGTGGGTAATGAGGATCCGCTTCGATTGTTTCGCAAACGGACTCAAAAACCAAACGAGTCGCACCGTGTGTTCGGTCTAGAATTGCAATCTCTCTTGCAAAGGGCTAGACCAAGATGGCAGTTAGATGACCCACAGTTCCTAGATGATTTGTTCTCGCAATTCATTGAGGGATTAAGGGATTCGGATGAACGGACCGCAGCATGTGATAGTTGGAAGGCTGGAACTTCTCTCACTGATTTGTTCATGGCCATAGAAGACTATGACAGGAAACGGCATCTGCTATCTTCGAGAGTACTTTCGAGAACTTCCAGTATGGTACAAGACCCACCAGCCTCTGATACAGAGGAAGGTGATTCTGGAAGGGAGGAGGAGATTGGCGCGGTTGCTCAAAAGAACAGCGGCAAATCTTATTCCAATTCGAATTCGAAGCGCTATCCGAAGGCTGACAGGAAAACACCACCTGTGACCCCAGGAACTACAAGCGCACCTTCGACTACATCTTCAACTCCCAGTTCGATGGAAGAACTTCTGTTAAGGTTGACTGACTTGATGTCTGGAAACCAGCAACCAACAGGGAGGAATTCGAAGCCGAGAGTGGACAAGACCACTAGGAAGTGTTACAGGTGTCAGGCCCTGGGACACTTTGCTGCAGAATCCCCAGCTGAGAAGCCGGTACCAAAGCCTGAGGAGAAGAAAACGGAAAACTAGAGGGGGTTGCTCGGGATGGCAAAGTAGTGACCCCTAAGGTGAAGGAAAGCCAGCTTATCGCCAGCGGTGCAAGCGAGGAAGTCCGAGGTGCAGTAGAGATTGGAAGCTTAGAGGAGGGGCCTGATCAGTCCCTTCTAAGTATGTCCAATGAACCCAGAAACGTAGACGTCCGAGGAGGAAGTACTGGGGAAGCGACGAATTGGATACAGGAGCTGGAAGTAGTCAGCAGTGCCCGATTGTCCCCGGATCATCCCTGTCTGAAGCACTTGAAACGACGGGGAGTAGATCTTGGTGTCACTAAGGATTTCGAACGGTTCACCGTTAACCCATCACCACTGGATGGGAAGAGGTGGTATTTGACTGTAGCAGTGAAGGGAAGGAATGCGGAATTTCTGGTGGATACTGGAGCTAGTCACTCCATGATCTCCAAGAGATTCCATGACCTTGTAGCCGATGAGCCAGATAACTTCACAACGAGGGTAAAAGCTCATTCGGCCGACGGTAGCTGCATGCAGACGTTTGGTAAAGCATTTTTCGAAATCAATATAGGTGGACATGATTATCTCCTGTCCCCTACTATTGCTGATCTGAGTGATGATGGCATCATCGGATTAGATTTCGCTGCGTTGTACGGGGCAATGTTGGAACCTTGTAGGGGGATGTTAAAGATAGAACATCCGTACAAGGTGGCCGTGCAATGCGTTTTGAGAAAGGTATCTTCTGTAGCCTCGGTGGTACAGACGGTTAAGATACCCCCAGGACAGACATGTGATGTGCTGTTTTCGAGTGACAGTATCTTCCGAGACCAGATGGCGGTGGTTGAACCCGATGTGGTGAGACTTGCATCAATTGGACTCGAGAGTGCAGATACTTTCGTAGGCAGTGGCAGTAGGAATTTAATTCCTATTTCGAATCCTGGTGGTGAAGTCCGTTATCTGATGAAAGGTACTCCCGTGGGGCAGGTGATCGTTGCACAGGCAAGCACCAGTATACTCTCAGAAGATACCAAACCGAACCTTGAAGGGATGTTCGATTTGCGTCCGGAACTTCAGAAGTTGGTGGACGATTCGAGCTTGGTGACGGGGGACCAGAAAGATCAGTTGAGACAGGTATTGGTGAAATATGACGCAGCCTTCGGGGAGCCCACTGGTTTGGGGCGAACTGATAAGGTGCTACATTCCATCACTACAGAGGACGCTGTACCTTTCAAAATCCCTTATAGACGCCTACCTTTGAAGAAGAAGTTGATGGCCGAGAAGGAAATCGCTGATCAGCTGAGATTAGGGGTGATTGTTCCCAGCACTAGCCCCTGGTCCAGTCCTGTTCAGATGGTGACTAAGAAAGACGGCACAATTCGCTTCTGCATCGATTATCGAAAATTTAATGGTTGTACTAAGAAAAACTCCTATCCTCTTCCCCGTATAGACGAGACTATTGATTCCCTGGGTGGAAACCAATGGTTCTGTACGCTGGATTTGCAATCCGGATACTGGCAAGTTGGAATGAAGGAAGAGGATCAGGAGAAGACAGCTTTTTCGAGCCATGTCGGTCTTTTCCAGTACAATGTGATGCCATTCGGATTGTGTAACGCCCCTGCAACATTCGAAGCCATGATGGAATCTCTGTTGAGTGATCTTTTGTGGAAGGAGTGTTTGGTGTACCTGGACGACGTAATTGTCTTTGGGAAGACCTTCGAATCGTGTCTGGCTACGCTAGTCAAAATTTTCGAGAGATTGATAACCCATGGTTTGAAATTGAAACCAAAAAAGTGTCACCTGTTTCGAACTTCCATTAACTATCTCGGTCGGATAATATCCACTGAGGGAGTTAAAGCGGATCCTGAGAAACTAGATGTTGTGTCGGAATGGGAAAAGCCAGAGGGACCTAAAGACATACGGTCCTTTCTGGGCTTCTGTAGTTACTACAGGGACTTCCTACTGGGGTATGCCAGAATAGCTCAGCCTATGCAGGCTCTAGCTCACTGGACTCCGGGTAGAAGGAAAGAGCCTTTCCCATGGGGTCCGGAACAGGATCTAGCATTCGAAGCCGTGAAGAACCTATTTCGAACCACGCCAGTTTTGAAATATCCAACAGCTGATGGACATTTCATACTGGACACAGACGCCAGTAACGACAGCATAGGTGCTGCTCTGTCCCAGATGCAAGAGGGGATGGAAGTGCCACTGGCTTTCGCTAGTAATACCCTCAATAAGGCTCAGAGGAATTACTGTACCACTAAACGCGAATTGTTGGCGGTAGTGGTGTATACGAAGAAGTTTAAGCACTTCCTTTGGGGAGGTGACTTTACTTTACGGACGGATCACTCCTCCTTAAGGTGGCTGTTGAACTTTAAGGAAGCAGAAGGGATGATCGGTCGATGGCTGACCCATCTGTCCGAGTTCGGGTTAGAAAATAGCCCAATCCAACATAGAGCAGGGAACAAGCATATCAATGCTGACGCCCTTTCGAGAAGACCCATACGGAAATGTTCTAGAATGGATTGTGATGATTGTGGAGCCCATAACGCTGTAATAGCTGGAGTTCGAATGCCGTATGATGTAGGACATTCTAAAGCAATGGAATGGTCCACCGAAACCATCAGGCAATTCCAGAAGGGTGATGCTATCATATCAAGACTAATAGAACAGGTCTCCAGTGGTGCCCAACCACAAAGACCAGCCATTTCGATTGAGAACCGGGAAATGAGACAACTACTTGCTCAATGGTCTGAGCTAACTGTTGTTGACGGTATCTTATGTAGGTGGAAGATAACACCGTACAAGACCAAAATTCGGCAAATCGTGATACCCACAGCTATGCGAAGGGATATCATGTATTTCGTACATGGACACCAGACCAGTGGGCATTTTGGAAAGAAGCGCTCCCTTGCGCGACTCTCCAGAAGGTATTACTGGCCTGGGATGAGTAAAGACCTGCTTAGGTGGATCTCTACTTGTCCAGATTGTTGTCTGAGCAAACCAGGTGAAGGCCTGGGTAAGTTGCCACTAACTCAAGAGCTTTGGGGAGTTAGATTTGCACGCATAGCGGTGGATATCATTAGTGGCCTAAAAACCACTCCTGATGGAAACACGTGCATGATGGTGATCTCCGACTACTATTCGAAGTACACTAGAGTGTTTCCTCTGAAAGATCATAAGGCTCATACATGTGCTCGTGCATTTGTAAAGGGTTGGGTGCTTCATCTAGGTGTACCCTTGATGTTGCATAGTGATCAAGGCAGAGAGTTCGAATCCGAGTTATGGGCAGCGATGTGCCATAACCTTGCTATATGCAAAACCAGAACGAATCCGTACAGGCCTCAGTCTGATGGTCAAGTAGAAAGGTTTAACAGAACCTTGATACAAGTCCTGAAGCCTCTGGTCAACAGTCAGATGGATGATTGGGACGAACAATGCGAGTTTGTGGTACATGCTTATAATAGTACGGTGCATGCTTCCACCGGTTGTTCCCCCAATCTGTTAGTATTCGGAGAGGACTTGATTATGCCTGCTGACTTGGTGTTTGGCGTAGCTGGGGTAAACGCTGAAACACCCTGTCAGGTGATGTTCGTGGAGGCATTGAGGGATCAATTCAAGTCCGCATACGAGATGGTTCGATGTGAGCTAAGCAAATCTGCTTCATGGCAAAAAGTGGGCTATGACGTAGGTTTGAAACTTAGGTCCTTTCGAGTAGGGGACGAGGTAGTTAGGCTACACGACCCCCTGCAGCAGTTGAAGTTGTCACCCAACTGGGACGGTCCATTTACTGTGGTTCGGATTGTTTCAGAATCCACAGTGGTGATCAAATCCTTGTTGGGACGCTTGTATAAATCCAATGTAGCTCGCCTACGTCGGTGGCAGGGTGACGCTTCAGCGCATTCGAAGTCAGGAGAGCATTCGAAGTCAGATAACACTGAGCGGAGAGCGACCACCCCGGAACGATGTGGTCCTGGTAGACCTAGGAAACTAGTGATACCCTCAGATGAGAAGAAACCTATGCCTCCTGGTATTGGTAAATTAAAGCGGGGCCGGGGTAGGCCTAAAAAAAATTTACCAATTCGAGCTTCTAGCAAGAAGGATAAAAACTGTGTAAAAAAAGTCTCGGCAAATGAAGGTCTGAAGGGGAGGAGGGCTGTCCAATTGACTACTGGACATCCTGTCGAATCTTCCCGGACGACCAGGTCTAAAGAACCCAAGGTCGGGTTAAGGCGCAGTCCACGGCATAACCGGGGGACTGCTGTGACCTAATTTGTATACACAACAAGAAGTTTCGATTCCATGATGGTAGTACAGACCTAATTGCTGTCGAGCGAGCGGAACTAGGGCGGGTGTTGATCATGAACGTCCCCGAGGGTGGCAGACGGATTTATCCGGCGGGTATTCTTATGTTACCCGTAATGACATTTGCCTACACTCCTGAAGAATTCATGATTAGCGGTACCCCTGGTTCTGTGGAACTGACTCAATAAGGATTACACTCCGGTGAGCTACCCGTTCGATTAGTGGCGGGAAACGCGAGCGTCTCCCGCCGTGTTATCCGTCAGAAAAGGGCTATCCGGTGAAGCGTGAACGCTGATTGGTTGACCTTTGCTCCCGCGGCGGGCGTGGCATCGCGAGACAAGAAGGGCGGTCGCCATATTGGATCAGTGCCAAGAAGACGCGCGGACGCTGCAGGGCAAAGGAGGAGGAAGAAGGGTCTTGTTATCGGCCAAAAGTCTCCAAAACCACATCATAATACGCGCCAACCTGGTTAGTTCCCGCTCATAGTGTCATTACGACACGCGGAGCTTCGTACTCCGCAAATCTTCGATTTTTAAACTTCGTTCGGTGAGAACATTCGACTTCGATGGAGGAGCAGTACACCCCCGGTGAGGGCCTCCAGTCCGACGAGTTAGATCTGTTCGGAATGGACGATGGCCAATTCGACAACGTTCAGGAATCGGATTATGAATCCGCCTCTGAAACCACCGGGAGTACAGACACCGTCCGTGTGGCGGGGATTGGCTCCTATTCGACGGCTGAACGGGACCTCATGGCCATGCCACCCCCGGCTACAGTCAACCTGGGGCCGTTGCCGTGGCGCAATGTCCCAAAACGAGTTGCTTCGAAAGATATAGACAATTCGACGCCAACCCGGCTCAACGCAGCCGGTGATGAGGAGGAAGACGAGATGCCAGGGTTGGAGGAGGTAAGTCAGAAATTGCCTATCCACGCAGTGTCTGACGAAGAGATGGAAGACGTTGTGCGAACATCGCTGGCCCAGCAACAACTAATGGAAGTGCTGTCGTGCGATTCGCCATTCGATTCCTCGCTGAAACTACATCCCACACTAATGTCGATGATGTTGGACAGGCTGGGAGAGGAGGGCTTCTATCGTTACGATCCCACCTGGTTAGACAGTTACGGAGGGGCGATTCGAGGAGCTTTTAAGAACGGAGTCTTCAGTGACATTCTGTTAGAGTGTGGTACGAACTTTCGGAATCTCCAACAAGCTAAATCAATGGAGGAATCAGTGCCCTCAAGTGATGGGAGCACGACCAGTACGAAGGGGAAGAAAAAGAAACTCACCAAAACCAGAGGTAGTCGTAAAACTTCCAAAACTAGTACTCCTCCAGCTGCTCCAGCTATGTCCGAAGTATCCGAACCTGCCTCAGCTCAGTCCGAGTGCTCTTCGAGTACTTCCCATTCGGCTTCAACGTCATTCGAAGAACCAACCACTACCACCGGGATTACTGAGTCTCAATCCGAATCTCTTCCGAAAGCCCCGGGACCTTCACCAGTCCCATTCGAAAAAGAACCAGCTATCCTGGAGATGACTCCGATGGAGATCCATTCGGATACCTCAGGATCAGTTGAGCAGGAAGCTCGTTATGCTCAGGTGGTCAGAGAATCCGATGAACTCAGGGCAGCCAATGAACAGTTACGGATAACTCTGGAAGCTATGCAAGCTACCCCCAGAACTCCAATGACTCGAGCCCAGTCCCGTAAGAACCCCAATCCACAGCAAAAGGGACGGTCCTTGTCCGACGCTTCGGATGTGGAGGAGGTTCCATTCGAACTGACTAAAAGCCAGAAACGGAAGGCAAAGAAGAGTGAGGCACGACAGCCCTGTCTCCCTCACCCTTCACCTCCCCAAACTACTGCGATTAATATGTCCCCAACTGTAAGGTTGGTGGACGTAGTATCCGGTACTGCCTCTACTCCTTCTACGCCTCCTCGGGCACCCCCCAGGACGCCTTCGACCCCTCCAGCAACTCCGACCAAGACTCCAGTGCAGGTTGCCATGCCTGTATCTCCGTCTACGTTTACGTCCTCCGAGTCGGGACATTCGAACACACCACCTGTGGTTTCGTCGCCCCCTCCAGCTACAGGGGCAAACGCCTCCGCAGATGTTCCGAGTTCTCGAGTGGAAGAGATGATCTGGCGCAATGCCAGCGGGGGCTTCAAGAAATTTAGGCCCGAGTGCATGGAACACTGCAAACGTTCGAGGGAGATGTATTCGTGTCCCAAAGAAACGGACTATGAAGGGTTGTCGGATGACGAAGAATGGATGAGGTCCAATATGACTTCACCCAGTTCCTGGACATGGACGGAAAACTGGTTCAATCGGCTGCTGGACCGAAAACAGTTCCCCGAAACCTACTACAACCATGAGGGACGCCCCAAAATTAGATGGGCGATGGCCCGGTACAAGAAAGGGGTAAGGGAGGAGTGTCCATTCGATTCCTGTCGCAGCTACCCCAAACCCGGGGAGGTCCGCCCCATGCCTACTCGTCTTCGATTTATGCGGCATTTGGTTGAATGCCACATGCACCACCGTGCGATGTACGTCTGCGCTGATACTGGCAAATCGAACAAAAAGTGTTCGGGAGAGTGGACCACCCGAAGGGGCAGAATGATCGAACACCTGATACAATGTCATGGCCAAGCCATGATGTTGGCCAGAAAGAACGTGGGAGACCTCCATGCATCGCTGGTGGCCGGCTTGGACAAAGTAAAGTTCGACACCATCACGATTGAGACCCTCCAATTCGGAAAGGTCCAGTTGAGCAGGAATTCGAAGCAGTCAGCTGTCTTCCAGCGTACTGATCGACGTGGTCGACTGGACTTGAACAGCACCTTGTACAAGGAGTTGTACGACTGGAGAGCGGCTAACCCCTTCCGGGGAAACGAAGTGAAACCAGGAGTCCAGCCACCTCCGAACCTGACTGTTAAAAGGTCAGATCGGCGGTTCCGGCTCCGAGAGCTCCATCTGCAGCTCGAGGTCGTGCGACAACGATTGAGCACCGGTCCCCACTACAGGACTTGCGTCCTGACTATGGTCCGGACTTCTCAGCCCCCAAGGGTCGTTCCCAACTACAAACCCTTCGTCCACTGACCCCTGGTAACCTGGCTAGCAGGGCTGAGTACAATTCGATGGCCTTTCCTGGTCTGGAAGTACAGACTGAGAAGGATCCGTACAGAAATCTTCCCACTGGTGTCTCTGTAGGGGATGCCCTTCGCCAACCGGACTCCCGGAACGTGGAGATGGGGGATTCGGATCACTTTGTGCTGCCTGGGAAGAAGGACTTGGTGGTGACGACCACCATCCTCACTCCTCGGGCAGTAGAGGAGGTGAAACCAAAGGCTGACAGTTCTACAAAGTCGGTGGGGCATAAAACCCCTGCCACTAGTGCGAATTCATCATCCGTGAAGACTGAGCCTGTGGTGGACCCGGTTCCAGTGACCACTTCGAACCCAGTTACCACCACACCAACGACAACCACTGGAGGAGGGAAAGCAGCAACTGTTGCTGCCACCCTGTTCACCACCACTACCACCGCAGCCACCGTGCCCTATAAGCCGAACGTTCGTGAGGAATCGGCAGTTGATCCTGACAGGTGGTATGACTTGATGATAAGTGGTGAGAACATTCGGCCGAGGGTACAGTTCCCAAAAGACTACTTCGAGCCTGTGAAGGCTCCGGATGCGGTGTTGCATAAGGAGCTATACGAACGATGGTTGCAGGAGCACTTAGCTGGCATGCAGCAATATGCCGCCGGTGTGGCAAGGGCATCAGCCGACTACGCCATCACCATGCAGGGCAAGGAGGTCGAGAGGCTGAGGAATATCTTCGAACGACAACGGATTGACGAACAATCAGAGCCAGATAAGGTGACCGAACTCACCAAGCAGCTGTCACAATCGAAGAAGGAACTCTCAACAGCTCGTGCCTTCCAAAAAGCTGCGGAAGACACTTTGAACGATCAGGCCAACACTATGAAGGCGCTGAACGTTAAGTTCATTCGAGTATTCGGGATAGGACTCACCCAATGGAGTGGGTCCCTCGAAGAGCTCTTGAGCTTGGTGAAGGACTCTTAGATAGCTTGTGTGTTCGACTGTTCAGTTGTGTGTTTGATGACTTGTGCATATGATGTTTCGATGAGATTGTAATAATTGTGTTGTTATTATAAAAAAAAAAAAAACGTCCATGATTAAGGTCATGATTCGAAGAAGAACCATAAGCCAGGTGTAAAATGCATAATTGTCAAGAAATGTCTTCGTTGTTCATACTTTAAGGAGTATCACTTATGCTATATACCATGATTAGAACCAAAACTGTACATAATGTTCGATAACTACCTTTATCTCCAAAAATTTTCTTTTTGGACATAACAACTGGTATTCGGATTTCGAGAGTATATCTATAAAGCCATATATCGGTTGCCTCAGGTAGAGGCCAATATTACTACATTCCTTGATTATAAGAGTTAATGTCACATCTATGTTGGTTCCAATTATTTCATAATTCTAATAGTTCACGTAATTACCTCTCCAGGGACGGTTCGCCCACTTAAATTTTTTCGAGCCATTACTTCTGTGTCATTCCGTCCTAGAAAGTCACATATTGTGCACTCTTAACCCACCTTAATATGATTAATGTAGTAATCAATATTGTATCTCAACAAAAACCATACAGATCTGTGATCACTGTAGTTAGAAATAGTATAGAACATATATATTCGTATATTCATATCTTTATTAGAGATGGATACTTACGTATCTATCTTGTCGTTATAGTGTTGGATCTGTAAGATCCCTGTTATGTACATAGAAATGTAAGTGTTGTTTGGTGTAACAGGTCAGTAAAATTGTACTTTCTACATGTATGTATAAAACGTATTTCGTACCTTTAAATGTACCCCGGTATTGTCATCATGTACACTGATATTATTCTCCTATATTCGAGTATATTATATTATATCAGATGTATTTCGACCCTTGTTATAATCTGGTGGGGGTGATGTAGGGGCACGAATAATACGTGTACATATAAGGTCCGTGGAGTCAGAGCGGCAAGTGCCTCCAACGGACACTAGGTGGCAACACCTAAGCCATGTCCTTTCGGTTATCCGGTAGCGGAACCAAGCAGGGCACTCCAGACGGCGCTACGGAGGAGTGCCACGTCGACACTGCTTGGTCCGCGCTCAGGGTATATAAGAGGCCGAGGTTGGCTACCTCAGGGAGTTCGTCCCAGGACGAGCTCTGACCCACACCTTTCGTACCTTCGCTTTGACAGGGGCACCTACACCCCTCCCACATTATGGCTCCTGCACCAGCCATGCTGGCACAGGGCTTGACTGTCCGGTATTGCTAATGCTTCGAACTATCGATAGAATCCTGTGTGTCTTCGAATGGTTGAAAGACCAAGTGAACCGAGTATAGACCTTCGTGTACTTTTGAGGCTGTGATCGAATAAAAACCTGTTGCATTCAAACCGAATTTGGAACCTGTGTTCGAGTTATACGCATCTGAAACCCCTACACTTGTATTAGAATGAAGGGTTTTGAGGTTATATTTACGTATTTGTCGGTCACACTTTGGAAATGTTCAAAAGCTTTAACATATTTTCTGAAAAGTCACCATTATTTGTATAATCCTGCATTTGGCCAATTGAGTTTAAGCTCAGAATGGCTGGTTGAAAGTGGGACAAATCAGTCAGTGAGTGTTACGTTGAGCAGATGACTGGGTTCCAGTAAGTGCCTTAAAGAGTTGCTCTAATCGCGAAAACTGACCAAAAACCATCTTGGTCATAGGGCTCCAATCAATTCAATTTAATTCAATTTCAAGGGTTTTTATTGCCAACATTAAAGTACATTTTCTTCAGCGGCAATAAGTGGCCGACCAATCCTTCGGGGATAATTTTACGCGTCATCCTTTAAGGAATAAGTCCCATTGGACATTGAGACATGATTTGTATAATAAAGAGAATAAGGTTATGCATACTTCAGTTTAAGTTGACCAAGTCTTAAATCATTTTTAGAGATTGCTTGCACTCTTTCCAATAAGCATAGCATTGGGTCCGTATAGAACCATGTGTACATGTCATGAAATGGCATCAGGTCTGTATCTAAATGCATCGACTACCAACAGTCAATATCTACATGTGTTATACAATATGAACATTTTCAGGACACAATATTACATGTTATACAATATCATTACACAGCTATATGATACGAGGAGATTTAATACAGGAGTTTTTTAGCTAGAAAATTACTAGAATATGTGATCCATTATACACAGACCTTGCGGGGTCTGCCGCGGTCACTTTGGCTCCCACTCGGCAATAATAATAACAATCCCCCTGACAGTAGCTAAGTAATTCAAAATTTCACATGTATGAGTAAACACCTCATCGGATTTTCAATGTCAGGATAGATACCCAGTATCCAGAGGGTACTCATGGGGACTACCTGATTAGTTTCAAAGTGGGTTGCCGGATTTGGGTACAGATTAAATTCAGATTGGTACAAAGTATAGGTACAAAGTGGGCTGCATTTTTGGGCCTAGTTTGGGTGGGAGTGGAGTATAGTTAGTGGTTGGTGTAACTGTAAGGCTTCACACCATTGGTATTACTTACACTGTGTAATTTTGTCGCTCCCTTTGTCAGTAGCCTGCATTTCTGTGAGGCTTCATCAGAAGACATCCTGACATCTAGTGGTATCAAGCCTTCAGGTGCTTCCTTCAGCTGACCAGGCCACACCCACCTAAAAGATATCAAAGTACGATGATGCCAATGTTTAATTAAAAAAAGAATTACTATACTCCATGGGATTAGTAAGTGCATGTGAGCTTCCATCTGCTTATACTATAGTAATAGGCCACCTCAGCTGAGCTTGGAGGGTCAATATGTTAAAAGAGAGGTTTAAAAGAGAGGCCACGATAAAGCCAACTATGTTACCCATCATCTCTTAACATGGACAAAGTCGATATAATATGAAGTGATAACCCACAGTGTTACATCTGCTGCAACTTTTCTTTAATGAGAACCAACAAACTTTGGAAGTGGTTCCCTTGGAACAATACTTCCCTAAAAAGTGCACAAAGGTAATAGGTAAGTGGATTATAACTAACGCATAGCACGATTTGCCCACAGCCTCAAATCCTGACGGACAGGTATGGGTGTGATCCTCTGGAGGGATCTTCCTTGTCATACTTGCATTATTAATCTGAAATACACGAAATATATGTTACAATTACTGACTTATGACCTAACACTGCATAAAAAGCGTTGGATGCATGGTCCTCTCTCTCTCTCTCCTCCTTTCTCCCAGAAGGGAGGGGGGGACGTAATATCTGAAAGCAGATATCTACTATTTATGTTTTTAAGGTAAGTGCTGAATGAGTTCTGTTTGGTCAAGTATACTTGATTTAACGTTACATTGTGTGCTCGTATTATATGGCGAAATCGGCTGAATAGAGTCCATCGGCTCTATACATAATAATGGATAATAACACCTGTAGATGCTAAAATTACAGGTCCGAGTGTGGGACCCTCATCCCTTGAAATTGGACATAATTTTTATGCCTTAAAACTGTTATAATTTTGAGAGATATATAGGCTCACATGGGGCATTTATCACTCAAAAGTTAAAACAGCTAAAAAAGAATAAGATTACAGCAACTTTGACCTGAACAATCCGGTTCCAGCATACGTTTGGCTGATGGCAGATTGGTAAATGCGATCACGCAGTATAATTATTATATAGGCACATGGGAATCATGTATGTTCAGGTTACAACGAGCAATATTTCAAAGTAGCCAAATGCCTTGCGCACCTTAATAACCAGAGTACAGTCCTCCTTATGCTCAAGACAGGTGGCGTTCTGGTCGGCGTCCGGCGGGTCCCGGATGATGGTCAGCGTCTGTGTCCAGTTAGCATTCTGGGAGACACTGCCCCACGAGAACCAGCGCCAGGGCCACGTGACCACGCGAGACCATGCGTCACCCACGTAGTCACTGCGTAACTGGTGAAAGGCCAGGGGGATTCGATAAAGTGGGAAACATCATATTCTATCAATATGCTAAGGAGTTAAACGATCAACTTTTGTTCATGCATGTTTCAATGAGCTGCAATAAACTCTGTGTCAGTGAAGATCACTATAGTGAAGTCTGAGAGAGTTCAAACATGTACACTGTGTATAAACTGCCATTGGCCCTCCTCAATATCTCAAATGCCTACTAGTATAATGCAGTACGTGTCAATAGGTATTGACATGACGATGTGCCTTAAAACAGACAGTTAAAGTGGGCCTGCAAACCCTAGCTAGTCCAATACAATTGGTTCAAAGGACCCTGATTTGACAGAATGCTAATGGCCCCTGATGCCCCTTTAACTAAAGCACCATGAATCTCAAAGACACATCTTATCAGAGGGGTGAGATTCGTGGATGTCACTCTGCAATTGCCTATATGTGCATACACGTTGTAAGAATGGTGCCTTAGGTTCGAATCCATATATATTTAAAGGCTGTATCATAAGCATGTCAATCTTATCTTGTCTGTTTTCACATAGATAGTTTTACTCTATATCAGATGCTAATATTCAAATATCCATTAGGTGAGTGCAATATAGCATAACTTATTTCACTTACCAATATCTTCACATTGTTGCAGGCCGCAACCTTCCTACACTTTACCTTAGCGAAGTCCATCCTTATCTCATAGTAGGTAGATTCAGTGTAGTGGGGGTCTGTGAGCTGGAACTCATATCGTCCTGCTCTAGGCGGGATCTCGGCCGTCATACAGGGTGGGAAGAATGTGTTGTGAGAGTGTAGCTCAGGTCTGTAGTAACCACATTGTGCTGGGTTCACTCTCAAGGCAAACGAGCCCCGAGCCCAGCTTGACGTTGTGGAGTAGGACATGAAGATTTTTGTACCTAGGCAAACAGTCCGACTCCCACCTATAATGACACGGTTATAATGGTTTTTGTTAATAATAAGGCAAGAATTACATACTAACAGTTTTGCATTGTTACCATTCGTTGACATGACATTAGGCATTGATGATAACGCTCTCGTTGCTACTTTGACTAAATAGTTACCCATGATCCTGAGTATTGTTATACTAGAATCCCAGGCATTTGGCTTTCCAAAAAAATATGGTAAATTTCCCATGGTAAAGGTTCACAGATGCGAGGACACTTGATGGGAGTTATAAACAATGTGAAACATTCTCAGTGGATTACTCCTACAGATCTTATGGCCATTTCTCAGTTCCCTCACATCCGCTTGACATAAATGAATACCCTCGAAGCTCTAAAAGCGTTAGGTTCATGATCAGCGATGGGGCTTTTAACCATCAAAAAACACGTTGTCAGTTTTTTTGGGAAGAATTTATCATGCGGCATAGTGCATGTTCAAAACTGCATAAACATGCAACAGTGTGTCTAAAGAAATATCTGTGGTGAAGTAAGTATCACCTGCTTTGCGTTTAGAGAGCTGGTCCTTCCTCTCACAGCTGTAGAAGATAGACGTGTCCTCCTTGTTAGGTACGGCCAGACCCACCTCAAACCTGAAATGTTGGAGACGACCCCATTCTGTACCTTATAGATACAGCAAACAACCCCACTGTACCTTAGGTACAGCAACCAACACCACTGTGTACCTTAGATACGGGAAGCAACCATACAGTGTACCTTAGATAGAGCAAACAACCCCACTGTGTACCTTAGACACGGGAAACAACCCCACTGTGTACCTTAGACACGGGAAACAACCCCACTGTGTACCTTAGACACGGGAAACAACCCCACTGTGTACCTTAGATACAGGAAGCAACCCAACACTATACCTTTAATATAGAAAGGCAATGCCGCGTAGCAGACAATCTCACTTCATAGCTTAAGTATAGGAAACGGCCGACTTTATACCTTAAATATAAGAAATAATGCAGGAAAGAACCCAACGTTATTAAAGAAATAAACCCCACTTAATATGTTGAGAAGCAATGGAGCATTGTAAGGTCATTAAATAAGGAGCCCGAAAAAGATAAGCTCACTTGTTGGTGGCTATGAGGTGCTGTCTGTACACGTGAACGCTGAGGTGGCAGTGAGTGAAGTGGTGGTGTCCGTAGATGGGCAGTTGTTGGAGCACACAGCAGCTGGCCTTGTCGCAGTAGGCTGCCACATGCAGGGTGTCATTCAGCAGGTGCTTTACCACACGCAGTGAGGTAGTGTTTACCACGGGGGTAAGGGAGCACGGCTGGAACACACCTGAAAGGACATTTTTCAATTTTAAATATGTTTGTGCAATCTTCAATGCAATTCAAATATCACCAACTTACATTCGCCTAAGAGGAGCTGGAACGATAACCGTGCGTGCACTAGCATTTATTGGGACCATGAATTTCAATGCTGTGATGACGTGATAATGTGTTGTATACCTGTGTTGTGACTCTGAAAGTGGAAACTTCAAACCTCAAATCACTTTTCACTTTTTGGTTTTCACTTTTCACTTTTTACATATGGATAGATCATTCATCCGATATTGGATAATATTACCACTACCACCCCACCCTTAGTAACGTCCCCTCTCACCTCAGAAGGGGTCAAGACTCTTGATAATAGATTACTGCTCCCGAAATAGGAAAGTGAGTGGTCATATATTAATTGGACCCCTTCAAGGAAGGAACTAAAAAGGTTTGGACCCCTCTTGAGGACGGGACCAAAAAATGTGCACCCCTTTATACTGAAAAAGCCTGCACCTATATTGCAAAGGGGTTGGCCATGCTCAATTTCAATCCGCCTGGGGGGGGGGGGACTAAAGAGATTTGGACCTCCTTCTCTCTATCTTTTAGGCCAAACCTTGAATGATGGTTCTCTTGTCAGAAATAGTCTTCAACAGTTCTTTTGTTGGATAGGGGTTTTGATACTTAGGGATTTTTTGAAGGATAGGGGCCTGACATGTCCCTATGTCTCAAATGGCCCCTATCTCTCAAATTTTTATGAGATAGGGGCTGTTTGAATATGGACCCTATGTCTCAAATATTTGTGGGATAGGGGCTTTTTGACATTAAAGTAGAAAAGAGAAAGTAATAGCCAATGAGAGGACACCACCTTTCGCAGCCAATAAGGTAGTGATCTGGCTAATGTGATTTAATTACATAATTATACAACTTAAATAGGGCAAATTGATATCAAATAATGAATATCTAAAATTATCCACACCACAGAGGCAATTCTACATCAATTGTGATTGCATATTTTCCATTTTTACGTTTTTTTGGTGGAGGCCCCTGATGGCTGCATGACATAAAATATAATGGTGGTGTCTGGTTAGCTATCTATAGCTATATATGGAGGGACAGGGGACATGATATACAAAGACTGGGGAAAAATGGAGAAGGTGTGGGGGACTCTGGAGGAGAGATGGAGTAGCGGAGGAGGGATGTGGGTCATTGTGGGCCAATGTGGGGGAGAGTGTCCCGTCCGCCTTGCATGGAATGCATCATTTCTCTATGTTGTCCCACCAAACACATATGGTGCCTTGTTCTTTCTCTCAGGTGTTTGACCCCATCATTATGTAGCCTAATACCTCCTCCAGGGTGTCCCTGCTGCTAACTTCTATCATGACTCATCCAAATCTTATGCAACCTATTTTTTCTCCTAGGTGTCAAATTCATTACACAGTAACTCCACCTAGGGTGTCTGTACTAGGCTCTATGGTGACTAGTCCCTTCCATAGCATGTCCCATCCCAAACTAATGTTACCCAATTGTTTCCCCAGGGTGTCAGATCCATACCCTATTGTGCTCATCTCTCCTCCAGGGTCTCCTACCGTACCTCTTTGTTTAAGACTTCTTCCTCCTGGGTGCCCCATCATAGCCATAATACACAATCCCTCCACTATGGTGTAAAATCATGCATTTATTCTGCACAACCCATATTCCAGGATGCCTCATTATGGTACACAATCCCTCCTCCAGGGTGCCTCAGCTAACCTCTCAGAGGCGTAGGAAGCAAATCTTCATTGGGGGGCCCAGGGGGCCCACTCCAACCAATTTTCGATATTGGGCTTTATGAATGATGTATCATATGCACACTTGTATATTGTATTGTATAGAAAAGAAGTAGACCCTATTT
Source organism: Harmothoe impar (assembly GCA_947462335.1). NCBI lineage: Eukaryota > Metazoa > Annelida > Polychaeta > Phyllodocida > Polynoidae > Harmothoe > Harmothoe impar. The sequence goes on from OX381719.1 coordinate 37,423,945, forward strand.
GAGCCCCCTTTAGTTCTGATTTGGGGCCCAGGCCCCTCTGTTCTCACCTTTTTCCTATGCGAGAGAGGTAACAATTGGAAATTGTGTGAATTATCATGGTCTTGATGAAAATTTAAGGGGGGCCCAAACATATTCAGGCCCCCCCCTCCTCAGTGATTGGGGGGCCCGGGCCCCCCCTGGCCCTCCCTTTTCCTACGCCACTGCCACTATTTAATCTAATCTTCACCCCCAGGTCTCCTATCCAAGTTCGTGGATAGTTTATCCCTACATCAGTGTCCCTCTATCCCTTCCAAATGTCCCCAATGAGTATCTCCCATACCCACTATGATGCTGTAGTGCCTTCTCCAGTGTGTTATTCCTCCAGGTATCCCATTTCACCCGCATGGTCTATACCTTCTTGCACTGTACTCTACCTAGATCTATTCAATGTACTTTACTACCTTGGGTATCACTAAATGGGATAACACACCCTAAAGTATGATAATCCAGGTGTAAGCAGACAGCAAGTCCCAAATCACAGTTTCAGGTAGGAGCCCTGATATAACCTATATTGCTCGGAGAGATCCAACATTTCAATTCCATTTCTCTCAGCTTCAAATCAAGTTAGAAACAGAAATAAAAATGATCCGGAATGCTTATACCATAGAGCAACATATATCAGGTGAACACTTTTTTTGCCTGGCTTAATTAGTTTGTGCTGTCTTTATTTATACAGGTAGAGATGTGATGATTTCCCTGCATGTGTGTGTGTGTGTGTGGCCAGTCACAGTGTGTGCCTGCTGACACGGGTGATAGCATGTGTGCTCCCCATTGCTGCTGTCTGGTTGTGCCAACACATAAATAATCAATGGACTATGTGGTGCAATAGCTGATTCTACCTACCCCGGAGGTAGGGTTTAGATAGTTGTACAGACCAGTGTTTAAGAACAAGAACCGAACCACAGAGACCAGTTTACCGTTCTCACTCTCAGTGGCACACCGCTCTGTAAAACAGTTAAACCCACATCAATCACTACTCCACCATGGACGCTAAACAATTTGTAGACCCTAAAATCGCCGATAAAAAGGTGGTGATATTCTCCAAGACCTTCTGTCCTTTCTGTATGGAGGCTAAACAGGCGTTTCAGAAGATACTGAGCGCTGGAAACATGTCGCCGAATGACTATGAAGTGGTGGAGTTGGATGAACTGACTGATGAACAAGCCGATGCAATTAAGGACTACTTGGCGACCATTACAGGCGCTAGATCTGTGAGTGTTGAGTTTGACTATACACATGTATGTATACTTATAAATCCATAAAATATAGGCCAACCATGTTCTCTACATTTTTTTTCTATATTTTATGCGTTTCAGATGCGTTATAAGTATCAGAATGATTTCAAAAGCTACACACATATCTGTATGCACATTATGAACACAACCACAATGTGAAACTCAAAAATAAAAAATCGACCCCAAATTAGCTCATAACCCATCTTTAAGACTACTGGTAATATGCACTTTTAAGATTATGACAAATATGTATTGCGTCTTGTCACTTGGTCAGTTCGTCCCTAAGATTGCATTAAGGTCATATGTCTGGCACTATTAAAACAAGCACTTCATATTTGAAAGAGTTAATTCCAGTGGTAACTGCTATCTAGGTACAGACACCCTGTATAAATTAGCTTGGTTCATGTGGCAGAAGGAGGTAGAAAGAAACACAGGGAAGTTTGAGAAGAGGGCCAAGGAATCTGTTCCGTTGATCTGGTTAACTTACTTAAATAGATTATAAAAGGACCAATTCTAAAAGAATGGGATAATGTGCACATTTTCAGTAATCATCTTGTACTCCAAAATGTTGTCACATTCATTGTATTTCCCTTATGTGTATTATATCTGTTGTGTCCCATTTATTTATTCTCCTCTTTCCCTACATCTCCAGGTACCACGTGTGTTCATCAACAGCACGTGTATCGGTGGTGGTGATGAGACGGTGGCAGCAGCAAGCAGTGGGGAACTCGTTAAGATGGTCGCATAGGGATTCACAAGGCAGATGATGCCATATTTCAATGGGGTGTCATACACAATGGGCATATTTACTGACTTTTGTGCATCCAGTGCTATATCATTAAAGCATTGTTTCACAGACTTCAAAGTTCACCTTCCCAACACCTCATCTTTCCTCAACATAACGGACTGTATCGGAATCAATGACATCGGTGTGGCCCACCCGTTGGCTATAGATGTTCTTTTATCTAACATGTCCGGGATAATTTACAGAATTTTCTATTGTAAACATACATGAGTGTGTCTCACAATAAAAGAAAAAGTCAAATCAAAATAATGTTCAAAAATTTCTGAGTTTCCTCTGATAGCTGGATGCATTGTACCTGGTGAAATCACTGATTTTGATAGCAGAACCACACTGTAAATAGTTGGTGGCCCTTTTTGTAGGTATACAGTAGAATCTACTGTAGGCGTACAGCATATTGTAGGTAGGTATTGTAGGTCAAATCTACTGTAAATCTACAGTAGATTCAGTAAAACTACAGTAGATTCTACTGTTCATCTACAATTACTAGTTACAGTGCACTTACCTTGACACTGTGAAGCCCTAACCAGTGCCCTGAAGGGCCCTCTTGGCCAAGGTGACATGTCATAGTTGACAAAGGAGTAGTACATGATGAACAGGTGTCTGCCTGATGTGGTAAGGTTGTTCACCGAGCCCCGCCCGAGGTGGACAAACAGCCCGCGTGGGTCGTCATAACAGTAGGGGCCGTAACGGGGCTGGTCAGGGTCAAAACTGGAACCATCTATGATGAGCAGACCCTCATGCATACAGTCATTGGAGGTGGGGCTGTTGAAGTGTAGGGATGTAATCTGTATGTTGACGGAAAAGGGACCGTTATCAATCTATGTGCACAAAATGGTAAGGGCAATGAAGCATAGCATTGTTGAAATTCAAATATATTCGGCCACAAGAACAAGAAAAGGGAATATTATAACCATGCCCAAAGGGAATTCTGTCCGTGTGGCAGAATGACGTAGAGAGAAACGCAGGGAAGTTTGAGAGGAGGGCCAAGGAATTTGTTCTGTTGTTCTGGTTGACTTGCTTATTTAGATTATAACAGGACCAATTCTTGAAGAATGGGATAATGTGCACATTTTCATTAATCATGTTGGCACATGTCTGTCTTCATTGTACTGTTGTATTTCCCTTATGAAACTATTCAGATCAACACACAGACAGTGCCTATTGGAAAATTGATGTTCTAGTAACTTCACAAAGATGATCAATGGATGATTTTTGCTGTTGGGTTGACAATGATATAAGCCACATCTCTGAATTAGTTTTTTGGTTAATAAAAGAGCCTCTGTTATTTACCTGTAGTTGTACAAAGTTGTCCTCCGGGACTGTGATGTTCCAGAAACACTGTATGGGCACCCCATCCAAGATGGCTGCCTCCCGCATCAGTCCGATCTCTATATCCAAGTCATCCAGGGTCACTTCCTGCCGTGTCTGACCTGGAGAGGAAACATTTACAGCATGACCATGAGCAGAAATGCACACAAGTACTGTACTTGGTCCATCATTAGCTAGTCAGTAAGGTACGCAACTATATTGCTCTTTGCCTCATATAAAGCTCTTCAAGTATCGAAAGAAATTCTTTCACTTCTGACTCTTATAAATAGTAAATAGGACCTAGCAATGCACTGTGTGTCCTGAAGCGGGTTGAGTTGACCCTTAGACAAAAAACGTTATTCGACATTAAAAAATACGATTTTGAAACTTTTTATTACGTTATACCATAGTAAGGAGCCTTAGAGAAGTGTTACATAATGTTATATAACGTTATAGATTGTTGTATAACGTTTTTTTGTTTACTGGGATCTATCAATGCACTGTGTGTCCTGCAGCAGGTTGAGTTGACCCTCAGGCTGCTGGCTGGTTATACTAAATAGGACCTACCAATGCACTGTGTGTCCTGCAGCAGGTTGAGTTGACCCTTAGGCTGCTGGCTGGTTATACTAAATAGGACCTACCAATGCACTGTGTGTCCTGCAGCAGGTTGAGTTGACCCTCAGGCTGCTGGCTGGTTATACTAAATAGGACCTACCAATGCACTGTGTGTCCTGCAGCAGGTTGAGTTGACCCTTAGGCTGCTGGCTGGTTATACTAAATAGGACCTACCAATGCACTGTGTGTCCTGCAGCAGGTTGAGTTGACCCTTAGGCTGCTGGCTGGTTATACTAAATAGGACCTACCAATGCACTGTGTGTCCTGCAGCAGGTTGAGTTGACCCTTAGGCTGCTGGCTGGTTATACTAAATAGGACCTACCAATGCACTGTGTGTCCTGCAGCAGGTTGTGTTGACCCTCAGGCTGCTGGCTGGTTATACTAAATAGGACCTACCAATGCACTGTGTGTCCTGTAGCAGGTTGAGTTGACCCTTAGGCTGCTGGCTGGTTATACTAAATAGGACCTACCAATGCACTGTGTGTGCTGTAGCAGGTTGAGTTGACCCTTAGGCTGCTGGCTGGTTATACTAAATAGGTGCTGGCTGGTTATACTAAATAGCACCTACCAATGCACTGTGTGTCCTGCAGCAGGTTGAGTTGACCCTTAGGCTGCTGGCTGGTTATACTAAATAGGACCTACCAATGCACTGTGTGTCCTGTAGCAGGTTGAGTTGACCCTTAGGCTGCTGGCTGGTTATACTAAATAGGACCTACCAATGCACTGTGTGTGCTGTAGCAGGTTGAGTTGACCCTTAGGCTGCTGGCTGGTTATACTAAATAGGTGCTGGCTGGTTATACTAAATAGGACCTACCAATGCACTGTGTGTCCTGCAGCAGGTTGAGTTGACCCTTGGGCTGGCTGCTGTAGGTTAGGTTGAACTCTGTGTTATCTACTAGGGAGCTCCTCTTCAATACCACCGTCATCTGGTGGGAGAGTGTGCCATTCACCTCGATCTCCTGCACAGGTTGCTGATGCTGCTCTACACCAACATCTGGCACATCTGCAACAGGTAAAAGAGCATTGGTTTAACAGTTTGTAATTACTACTTATGGTAACAGCCAAATGATATATTGGTCTTGATTACTCTTTACTACATAATTCGTCAATTTTTGTACCCCCTGTTTACCGCCGTCTCTTAAATTTGTCCCAATACCACCACCTCACCTGAAGGTTTTGTCATAATATCTTCCCATGAAGTCGCATTAGGCCCAAGAGGGTCTGATGTCACATCCACTGTTGTCATATTCAACTTCATATCTGTCATGACGTTCCGGAACAATTTAGGTGTTGTATATGACCTTGAGGTGAATCCCAGGGTTGGGTTGTCCAGTGTGCTTGAGGAGGTCATGAGGGAGGCATTCAAATAGGTCATGGCCTCAAAGGACATGTTGTGGTAACCCTCTGTGGTGACATCAAAGGGATATCCCTCTGTTACTGGTTCTGAGGAGTGTCTGATTGGTCGGTTTGTTGTGAAATCACGGCGGTATCCTCGTGTCATGGGTTCAGTGCGTGGCGGTTTGGGTGCCATGATGTAGGCTAGTAGTCCCAGTCTTATGTTATTCTCCGAAGGTCCTGAAATAATGAGAATCAAGTGTATAGCTATGATACTGGGCCTCCTATACGCTGGATGTTGAGCATTCAATTCAAAGCGGTGGAATGGATATTTCATTATGCCATTGTAAGGAGCCTTAGAAAAACGTTATTTAACATTATATAACGTTATAAAATGTTGTATAACGTTTTTTGTTTACTGGGAATTCAATAGCCCACAAAGTGTATCTTACAGACATTTTCATTATTCTACGAAAATGTAACTTTAATCCTGCAAAAGATCTCTTTCATTATAAACTGAATACAGGGGACCTAATCATACCAGAAATAGATATCTCATGCACTCACCATCATAAAGAGCTACTGAGCCATTAACATCAGCTTTGTAGTAGACAGTAACCCTGAAGTTCTGACTGACATCTGTTGTAATGTACCACTTGTAGTAGTACCATGACTGGAAGTCTGACTCGTACTTCACCCAGCCCGCGGCACTCAGGTTGAGGCTGCCGGCCGCACTGCTGTGGTATGTCGGGGGTGAGTTGGTAATGCCCATCCCAGGATCCATCACCTTAGGGTTATAAATAACACTGCATCAAGTTTGGGATTTAAGTATATTTCTGAAAACCACCAAAGAGCATTCCTTAAAGTTGCCTAAGTGTATTCATTGGAGCATATAAGGTCATTGCCTGAAGTTCCAAAGGGTATTCTTTATATCCTAATAAGGCCACCTTATTTTGATAACTTGGATTACGGGCTTTTGGATCCAACTTTTTGGAAGGGTGGAGGAAAAAAAAGAAAAAAAAAGCTGCGCTACACAGGGGAGCCGGACCACAAAATATTTCGAAGGGTAGAGGCAAAAAAAAAAAAAAAAAAAAAGCATGGAAAACCTGTATATTCTCTGTTACTGGGTAATCTAAAGAAGATATGTTGAGAAATATCCCCAATCTGAAAGGTTTCATTCTACCTTTTGCTGGTCAACATGTCTTTTTTTTTTTTTAAAGAAAAATTCTTTAAAAAATCTCGGAGGGGAAAGGCTAAAAAAAAAAAAAAACTTTTTATTTTTTTGCAAAATGCCTAAAATCTCGGCGGCGGGTCTGTAATCCAAGTTATCAAAATAAAACGGCCTAAGGGTCTAATCAAAATCCATGAAGCAGTTTGAAAACAATCATGTAAAAAGTGCATAACCAAATTAGGTTCCATAGACTATAATGAAATAGGTCCAGACTCGGAAAAACTCAGAACAGGTGGAATTCATATGAAGAAATTATACGTGCTAGATAAAGGATACAATCTCACCTGGTACACAGCTCTGAAGCCAAACTTGGCCACTGTGGGATCAGTGGTAGCTGTGACCATCATAATGTCGGTTGTACCGTAGATAGTGAACCTCTCTATTCTCCCACACAGCGGACCGTAGGACCGGTTAGATACGCTATGACCTGCAGGAGTAGGCAGACATATAGCTATTCTTTTCAATTAGGTTTTTTCTCAGTATTCTCAACATATGACTGTGAATTAGGGAGTTATAATACTGACTATAGTATAGGAACAAACACTACCATATATTCGATTCAAACAAAGAACTAGTCAGTTAAATCAGGCCAAAAAAAAAGGTATGTTTCAGGCAAAATGGTCAGAATTTCTAATTGTCTAGGAATATCAAGAAGTTGTTGGATATTCCTCTTAAAAAGCCATTTCCTGAAGTAAAAAAGAAAATCTCCAAAATTGGGGGGAAAAATGCTAGGGTCGGCCCTTTTTTAAATCTAAGGTCGGGTTGCCTGAAACCAGCGATATACCCTATGCTGGAACACACCTTCTATTTTTTTGGCCTAAATGAAAAAGAACAGTGGGAGGATAATTGAGCAATACATAAACTGTGTAGATAATACACATTTTGAGCTTTTAATTTCCGATTAGGCAGAGAACTGGTCAAGAAATAAAGATTGTGTAATTGAGTTAGTTATTGAATTGGTGAATGGGTAGCATGAGTAAGTTTCACTAACCGTTATACACATAAACTTTGTCATAGATACAGTCAGGCCCCGAATACTCTACAAAGAACTGGTCAAATGTGAGGTTCATGATGAAACCATCCGGTACCTGTAGGTACCAGCGGCATGAGGCAGCATTATCATAGTACGTCCCATCACCATAACCTGCAGGGTAACAGAAATACAGACATGAGGCAGTGTTATCATACTGTATACTGTCACCATAACCTGCAGGGGAACAGACAGACACGAGGCAGGGTTACTATACTGTATGCTGCCATAACCTGCAGGGGAACAGGAATACAGCCATGAGGCAGTGTTATCATACTGTATGATGTCACCATAACCTGCAGGGGAACAGAAATACAGCCATGAGGCAGTGTTATCATACTGTATGCTGTCACCATAACCTGCAGGGTAACAGGAATACAGCCATGAGGCAGTGTTATCATACTGTATGCTGTCACCATAACCTGCAGGAGAACAGAAATACAGACACGAGGCAGGGTTACTATACTGTATGCTGTCACCATAACCTGCAGGGTAACAGAAATACAGACATGAGGCAGTGTTATCATACTGTATACTGTCACCATAACCTGCACGAGAACAGAAATACAGACACGAGGCAGGGTTACTATACTGTATGCTGCCATAACCTGCAGGGGAACAGGAATACAGCCATAAGACAGTGTTATCATACTGTATGATGTCACCATAACCTGCAGGGGAACAGGAATACAGCCATGAGGCAGTGTTATCATACTGTAGGATGTCACCATAACCTGCAGGGGAACAGGAATACAGCCATGAGGCAGTGTTATCATACTGTAGGATGTCACCATAACCTGCAGGGGAACAGGAATACAGCCATGAGGCAGTGTTATCATACTGTATGATGTCACCATAACCTGCAGGGTAACAGAAATACAGACATGAGGCAGTGTTATCATACTGTATGCTGTCACCATAACCTGCAGGGGAACAGAAATACAGCCATGAGGCAGTGTTATCATACTGTATGCTGTCACCATAACCTGCAGGGGAACAGCAATACAGCCATGAGGCAGTGTTATCATACTGTAGGATGTCACCATAACCTGCAGGGGAACAGAAATACAGCCATGAGGCAGTGTTATCATACTGTATGCTGTCACCATAACCTGCAGGGGAACAGCAATACAGCAACGAGGCTATGTTACTCTATGCTGTCACCATAACCTGCAGTAATACAGACATTAGGCAGTGTCCTAGCTGTCACCATAACCTTCAAGGGAGCTGAGGCAGCATTGCCTTGAAGAAGCGCTGTCATAGGTGGTGTTGTCACAACATGTACATCTACATATACATATCAGATACATATCAGATCACTCCCCAGCCAGCAATGGTCCCTGGGGCCCATTTGTGTCTTACTTGGGCCATCTGGGTTTGCCCATATCTGGGTTTTCCTCATTTTTGTCCTGGGCTACCAGTGAGATTCCAAATGGGCTAAGCCCACCAACAATTTTTTTCTAAAATATGTTGTAAATACTTTGAAACATTCTCATCTTTGGTTGTTTTTAGAAAATTATAATTTAAAGTACCATTTTCATAGATTTGTGTCAAAGTGGGTTTTGCCTGGGCTTTATCTAGTTAAAGTGGGCTAAAATCTCCTTGGGACTTCTATGGGGGTAAACCTGGGTTGCTAGGTAGGCCCCAGCTGGGCTTAACCCAAAGACAAAACTTCAAATTTAAACATTGTACTACATTTGAAATACTTTAATTTGTATCCATTAGCAGTGATTCTTTGAAATTAACATTTTAAGTAAAGTTGCTATGCTGTTATGTCAAGATGGGTTTCACTTGGGATGGGTGCGGGCAAAGTGGGTTAAAGGGTCAATGGGCTTGACATGGGCATTGAATGTACCGTGGGGTGGGTCCCATTTGGGTTAGCCCACCACTTAACTCTCTGGGCTCAGGCCACCAACTAAACTTTCATGGCTACTTTTCAAATCCCATTCCCTCTCATGGATGGGATTCATCTAGGCTGGACCTGGGCCAAGCGGGCAAGTCATGTTCTTGAATAAACCACTAGATGTCCTCGTTGTAAGTGATACCACATTAATGTTCAACAGAGCTTTTTACATTTGGATTACAAAAGTTTATGGATTGTCAATAATTCCAGAATGGCTAGGAATATAACAGATTTCATAATAGGTTCTGGGAATGCTATGTTTTATAACCCCATTCTGCACACGAATATGGAAACAAGCAACACCCTGATACAAACACCTGTTCCCTAAATCTCATGAAAATACATAATCCTGCCACTGACTGAGTTCTCACACACAGACAACTCGCATGCTGACTGCATCACATAAGTTAAGAAATGTGTCCAGCCCAAGAGTAAGTCAGCTAAAGGATGCTTTGCTCTACCCTCTGAATGGTGGAGGAAGAGATTCCTACCTATATGGAGGAGCGAACTTATCTTGGAGATGGGTGATAACATATCAAATAATGGCAAACAACTACAGTAGAGCTTCACAGTCCTATATCCCCCCCCCCCCCAAAAAAAAAAAAAAAAAAAAAAAAAAAAATTCAAGCAAGCCCATGTGGGCCCCGCCCTATACCCATATGGATACGCTCAATTTAAATCTGGGCTAGCCCATCTTGGTCCCAGCAGTTAGCCCAGGACAAAAATGTGGTGGGCCCCATATGGACAAAATGACGTGGGTCCCACCTAACGGCCCACCTTTAGACACATATGGGTCCCAGTAAGCAATGCTGACTGGGTCTCTATCTATTATGAATTCAAGTTTTCCATATGATAGCATAGTCCAAATAAGTATTGACTAATTCATGGACTTTTATACCAAGGGAGGGAGAAAGCCAAAGCCTTTTAACTTTAAGCTCTAAGTGATACATTGATCAACCACATTTCGGAATTAGATGTTCATATGCCTTGGAATACAAGTATAGAAAACTAGTAATTGTGATAACACAAACATGAGATCATGATGAAAAGCAATTTACCAAGTCTGAGGTTGCCGCATGGCTTGAGGGATGTGAAGTTGGAGTAGCAGGCAGTGCCTTGTTTGCCGTACTCGGAGGCACACTGCTGGTAGTTAGCCTGCAGACAGTCGTACAGCTTCTGTATGGCCAGTACTAAGGTGTCCTCCTCATGGGCCTGAGCTGCACAGTCAAGGGTCACCGCTCCTACATACCTGTGATATAACAATGGGTGTCGGTAATTGTTGTACCTGCATTATAACAATGGGTGTAGGGTAACTAATGTACCTGCAATAGTAACTGCTGTACCTGGAATGTAACTGGGGTGGTAGAGTAACTGCTGTACTTGAGATATTACTGGGCCACCCAGATAACTCAACAGTAGGCCCAGGGAACATATTGTGGCCGTCTCGTCATACACATCCATCTTATACCTTGCTCTATGCACATTACCCATAGAAAAACAGTTTGCTTACTTGAACCATGAGATCTGCGCACTGAGGTTAGCGATGAGTCCCTCCAGGTCCACTACTGGGAGTTCACCACTTGTATACCAGGGGTCGTCCTCCTCATGCTCCTCCTCCTGACACTGAGCAACATGCACAGTGAGGCAACCAAGCAGGAGTAGAAACCACACCGACCTCATAGCTGAATCTGTAAGAAGTGGTAAACACAGGTGAGAAGTCCCATAGCTGTATGGGGAGTAGCAAAAAACAACAGGCTAAAAGTAGCTAAAACAACAGGCCCAGAGAGATAAAGGGAAACACATTGATATCACAGCCAAGCAGAAAGGGTACTCGACTGGGGATAAGTTCCGATTTTGGCCATCAGGGGGCCCCTACCATTGCTTAAAATGGTATAAAAAGGCTAAAAATGGCTCTAGGGTACTTTTTTCTGGAGAATTCCGCATTAGCGAGATACTGGTGGCGCTCCTTGTGTTACACTGGTACCAATTGTGATCCCCTAGTCACCACTGACCAGCTCATCAAATCTCGTGGACGAGATTAGGGTACAAAATATAGAGGAGGGCATTCAGAATATGTAATAGTTGAATTGTTCTAATGTCAACTGTTCGGATTGGGGGAGTGGTTAGGACACTGGCTCCTCAATGCAAGGGACCTGGCTTCGAGTCCATGCCAATGTTACCTGGTTCAACTACAATTAATCCATGTAAAAGTATTATAAACATTTTAGATTAGTCATAGATCAACCATATTTGTTAATGCCAAAGGTTAAATCATGGTATTCTGTTTCTGGTATTCCAATCCATATTACATTGGGTTGTACTCAGTATAATTAATTTTCTAAAACTATGTCAACAGACATAAGAAGAGTTATAAATAAATACATTATAGTTTCGTAACAACACATGGCTCGGGAAGGATTAGAACTCCCATACCTTGTAACAAGAATCCAATGTCCTAACCATTATTCTATGCTGGACAGGTGAAATAAGGTATGTCTAGGTATAACCCATTCACAATACTTACAACCTGCTTGCACCCTAATATCTGACACAGGATTTGGCTGAGCTGGTAGCTGGAGAACAGAGGGAATACAGAAGGGTACAATTGCAAATGGTGCTTTACACTGGACATCTTGCTAATGCGGAATACAATAGGTTTATACAAAACATTCCATTTCTGGTGAAAAGCTTCCATATTTGGAATGGAAAAATTACGTTTGGAGGCCTAAATGGTATTTTTTTTTGATTTGGGTTGCCATGGAAACATGATTATCATTCCAAATACAAGAAAAAATTAGGCCTATTTAAAGATTAAAGAATCATGAGGATTGCTATGGTCAAAACTGACTTAAATTACCATTCCTAGATCGAATGTTATGATCTTAGGAATGAAAATGTGTGAATTTCTTATTATCATAATTATGCTAATTAGATAGAGATATCTTGGAAACTTTGAGACTGAGAGCTTATTGGGAATTGGAAATTACCATTTCTAGATCAAATGTTATGATCTAAGGAATGAAAATGTGTGAATTTCTTATTATTATAATTATGCTAATTAGATAGAGATATCTTGGAAACTATGAGACTGAGAGCTTTAATATTGGGATTTCAGATCGGGCAATACCACACATATTCATGAAGCCATTTCTCAAAACCTAGAATTGATATCTTCTAATGTAACATATCATTGGAAAGCTTATCACATAATTATTTCCTTGGAGTACTCTATTCCCTTGCCTGTACACCTTGTGAAGTGGAGCAGCCCTATGGTCAACAAGTGAGATAACCCTGAAACAAGCCTAATAAGTGTTTCTTTGTGTTTACTTTTCACCTATTATGTATTTCAGATGTCCTGGAAATAATTATCATAAACGAACCCCCATCTTCGGGTCCAAAACGAGGCTTTTTTTATGACGTCATAGGGATATGAAATACGGCCGCAGGTTTTTTAATGGGGTGGAAAAATACGTCTCCCCTTATTGAAGCCAATATCATATTTGATGAGCAATATAGAATGGTAACACAGCTGTCAAGATGGTTGCATTGGGCGTGGAGTATAGGAGTCCATGGTTGGCATATACATACACCACACCTGTCATACTCCTTTATCAGTTTCTGAACTAATTTCGTTATATCTAATATTTCTGATATAGATCCCACTTCACGATGGCTTTTTCCATATCAAATTCACTCTGCCGGAATTGCATCGATAAAACCTGATAGTGCTACAACTGAGGCTAGTACACATGGACTCCCAGTAGTGAAGGCCCAATTACGAATAGGCCTATGTGTATGGCACGATAACAAATATTAGGTTTAGCTGCAGACTTACACCATGAGGAATATAGCAGATGGATATGGATCAGAGCTCGTACGTGGCATAAGCTATGGAAAGTGAAGGTTGATGTGGGGTTAAGCTTAGAACAAGTCAAATTACTGATAGGAACTAGGGGTAGTTACAAATGTATGTATGGAGATGACGGACAGGTGAAGACTTAGAACCAGAATGACAGTTGAAGGGATCGAATTACGTAGGCTTAGAGCCTATAGGCCTATGCGAATAGGGAAAGTAGTATATTGGAGGTATTGAACGGCGCAGGCCTAGAACTAGTAGTATATATAGAAAGCAGGGGATGGTGCAGGCTAAGACCAAGTAGTATGTGGAAAGTAAAGAAAGGTTCAGGCTTAGCACTAGTGGTATTTAGAAAGTAGGGAATGATGCAGGCTTAGGTCAACAGGTCCTAGCAACATAGTATATACCGATGCGTTGCCATCATTGCTGCCACGGGCATATTTGCCTCACCTTTTAGAAATCTTGACAGAAGGCGTTTCTGCCCATGGTGGCCCCCTCCTAACAGGCAGGCAATACACATGCAGGTCACTCACAGAGCCCCTGCAGAGGATACAATAATACGCACATAGGCTAGGAGCATTTGAACACACATTTCATATATAATCCGTGGTTCAATCACTCTTAATTTGATACCAAACATGCTATATGTGGTGCACGTTCTTCTACAGTACCAGAGGAGATCATGTAATAACCACTGTCTGCAGCCTCGTTCAGGGCCGTTGGTGGTCTGCATATTCATTTCGAGATATCTCTGTTATTATGGTAGATCTCTCATACACGGCTAGGGTAGCAATATATTTAATGAGTTACATTGATGAATTATTTTCCAAAGTTTATAAAAAGATCCTAAATGAGTTACAGTGGCAACGTTTGCTAATTCTTGCACCAAGCAAACTTGACACCAATGCATATACACTGGACATTTATTTTCATTCATCAGTTCAGATCATTAGGTATGCGCCCACTATATGACAAGGAACGTGGACGATTTCACCTGTTTTATGTCGAGTAAAATGTACATATCTGAGAATAGATTTCCTAGATATATTCTACTTTAACTGCATGTATGCTGTGTCTACTAGGCGTTATAAATTGCTGCCCAGACTGCCCAGGGCAAACATGGATGAGTTATTATACTAGAATAAAGAGCATATCGCCCAATTTCTGCACTAAAGATCAAACATATTACATTTCTAAATTCTCACTTTTGTTGTCCACTTTTGAAACCCCCAAATTGCTATCCTACTGTTGTATTTGAGAATTCTGTCGTCCACCGGTGTCCGCGGGGAGACAAAGCCTATATTTCATATTTGTATTCAAATTCACGTTTTGGAGGACGACAAACAGCCTTATAAATGCTAGTGGACACAGGCCTAATATTATTATGGAAAGTAGATGACGATGAAAGATTAGAAGTGGGTTATTTAAGTCAACCCCACATGAAAAATTGCTTATGTCAAGATACTTGGACAATGTGAAAAGTCTCACCTAATATCAGACTGTTCAACAGTTCTAGACATTCTAGAGTGAAGTGACATATGAAAGAAAGAACATTTTGGAAGTCCGTAGGGAGGGAGGGGCGCAGGAAGAGGTGTTTGAGAAAATGTTCAATAATTTTTTCTTATACCCTTATTCTATTTCCTCTTTATATATGAAGTATATATTATGTATAACTTATCCTCATGGGACATTCTGCCACACTTACTATGAGTGAGATGAAAACGGATATTACCGTTAACAGAAACGCAGAAAAAGGAGGACGCTCTCACCACCTTTGATTAGTGAAATCACAGTTCCTACTTTAACTTTGCCAGATAACGAAAGTGGTATACAACATTATATAGCTAACTGACCAGGTCCTACATTTAGTTACAAATCAAACACAACTGATTTACGCAAGAATCCGCATTCCCTAAAGAAAGAACATATAGAAAGCAAAAGAGGAGACAGAGAGTTTTTGATTCTGTTCAACTGAACAAAATATCTCTGAATGTTAAATGATATTATAACAACATACTCACGTTATGAGGGGTGGTCGGTGGTTGTCTGTCCTGTTGGGCGTCGTCTGACGTGTGAGATGTCCAAGTGTGGCTCTCGACGCAGCCAGTGCGCATGCTCCGCCCAGACTCCCTCATTAACATAATACTGACTACATGCAGGGATAGGTAATGTCCTGAAGGATTGTGATATGAGGGGGTCTCACTAACCATGGAAATGAACCTAGTTAGCTGTACCAATGCCACGAAGGTCACGTATGCCACTGGAAGAACAGTCTAACAATTTAGATAAAGTAGAAATACATTTAGTACGTTAATGAGTGCAGAGATACCCGATATATTGGCTCAAGCCGTTTTGGTAAGTTATAGTAGCATAGAGAGAAAAAAGAGCATCAAAAGGGAGTCCAGGTTGCTTCCAGATTGACTCCCCTGTTTAGGGGATGCTGTTTCTTTTCTCAGTGAGTATTTTAAGCCTTCATAACTACACACACAGAAAAGTGAGAGTCATTGTCGCTAAAACTACCCTCACCTGAGAGTCAGGTGAGGGTAGTTTTAGCGACAATGACTCTCACTTTTCTGAGGGTGTATATTAAAGGGATGTTATGCTACAAGCTCCCGGCGAACAGCGACTTCTTGCAAAATCGGATATTCCTCTGCAGGGCCATAACACCCATGGACCATGCTGTCTTCATACTCTTGGCCTAGTATGTCTTCATGTATTAGACGTATGAGTTTGAGTTGGGTTTGGAATTTATTTTTACTTTGGCAAACAAATCACAATTCACTGGGCGCTTTTCATAGCGTGCCAAAGGAAAATAAAACAAAATAGCATGATCTATATAATATAGTCCAGCTGATCCCGTTTATCTCCACAATCAGGACTCGCCTAAATAAAACAAACACCCCCCACCCCTGACAAATTTATGTTTCAGGTTTCCCCTACCTATTTGGAAAAAGGTTCCCAGGTATTTTTTCAGTTTTACTTATTTTTCTCTCTATAGATCCCTGTAGCAAATCAACAGTGCCCTTAAATCCGTATCTCAGAACAGCTTTCTATTCAGAATATAACCCCTACCCTCCCCCTCACCCCCGCCCCCATCCAAAAATAAGAAAAGAGGTACACAGAGAAAAACGTATGACGACATTCTCGCTGCACATGTTGAGTCAGGTGTCCCCCGTACCTGTGTGGTTTCATGCTGACCTCTGCCTTCACCTGTTATACACCCCTCTCACCTGGAGGATCGGATTCTGCTCATTTCATGTCCACGCAGCACGATCTCAAGTTATTGGCAAAATCATAAAACAATACATGAGACACACCTGTAAATGATATGTAATGCTATACCTCCTGACAATGTAGTCTAATATTGACTTTATTATGTCAGTACTGCCCTATACACCACCGACAATTAATGACTGAAAATGCACAATGACTTCAGATGGGATAATCACTCTTGTATTCACAATGTTATAACTTTCAAGGTTGGATTAATTACACTCTGAAGAAAGCCGTATTACGTTTGCACACTTTTTTTCATGCACTTCTAACATACATTTTAGATTGTAATGGTAGAGAATCACTTGACACTGTTTACTACCGGGAATTCCAAAGGTGGTGACGACTGAGAAGTATTGGAGACATTGTCATATGAGTAAATTCATTATTCAATAGCTCTAGTGATGCCAAAGACACCTAACAACATACTCAACATTGGACAAATCAGTGTGGAGTTGTGCCAACCGTGGGCATACCCAAGTCAATTCAATTCAACCTTGCACAAGGTCACCCTATTTTGCTAGGTACATTCCACTCATATTGCTTTTCATTATACTCGTTATACTACGCATCTCTATTGACCTGTTCTAATAATTTGATAGTTTAGTGTATATGACAATGAAGCGGCTCAGAATCGGGTAACTCGAATGTGCCTCTACATGGGTGCCCACAATTTTGGCCGTGTCGCTGTGTCGATTTTTAGCAGAAGGATCGTGCCATTGTGTCGATTTTTAGGTATATAAGAACTTAGAGAAAAATACCTGTGGGTCGATTTTTATTTCTTACAATCCTGTGTCCGTCGATTTTTAAAAGGGCCTAAAAGGGCCGTGTCGCCGTGTCGCCCATGTCGATTTTTACCCATGTAGAGGCACTCGAATGCAATCAAGTCTTTATTAATTCAACACTTGAATCAGAATACCATCACAAAAAGCGGAACACGTAGTGGCTATGTGAGCTTCAAGGTAGCTTTTAATGTAGCAACCGAAAAGTTCTATGGTAATGATATGAAGACTCAAACGAAAACTGTACCTTCAAAGATTGAGACAGAACCCCTAAGTGCGCAGACGTGTGTTTATTGTCAAAATTCCTACATGCGGGACGGTTCTTTTCATTTCTAAAATTGTTACCTTTATTGTATAACCATGTTAATGTACAAACGTAACTTCTTCCTTGCTCATATACAAACTGTGATATTCATATTGTATACATTCTATGTGTATATTACTGTACAAGGTTGTACTACGCATCATTTATGTCAAAGGTTTCACCTAGTGATAATTTTGGAGCTGACATGATCATATATGCACGCATTGCCAAAGGATATTTGTTACTTAAAGTCGAATTGATGTTATGTATAAGGCCACTCCAGATAATATCGTTGTTTCTCATCACTAAGCTCTGACAAAAATGACGAGGGCGCTTTTTTTTGTTGTTGCTTTTTTGCTGGTGACGAAATGGGTGGGTAAATATAGATCTTTGGCAAGCTAAATTCATATTTCAGCGATTAAGGACGATTTTAGAGACGCGCGCGATGATGAGAAACAAGGATATTATTTGCAGAGTGGCCTAAACAATGTTTTTTCTAAGTCAGATTCAATAGCAGCTGGCCATCTGCCCGCTCCCAATTACATGACCACACAAATGGTCACAAACCTGGTGAGGGAATTGGAGGACCATATAGAGTCTGACTCTCTGACACAGGCCAGGTGCTGCCCTCGGCCGTGCTGCTTTTCATGCTCTGTGCTTTCCCTTTACACTCATCATAGGGGGGCTGCTGAGGTAATATTCCGTGAGGAAGACAAAGGCAGAGGTGGCCATACCAGCAAGGAGCACAGCGAAAATAGCCTTAACATGACCAAGACTGATCTTCTTGGACTCTGTTCGTCTATTTTACCCTCATCTCGTCTATGTTACCCTCATGCCGTCTATGTCACCCTCATGTCGTCTGTGTCACCCCCATGTCGTCTATGTCACCCACACCTTGTCTATGTTACCCTCGTGTCGTCTATGTCACCCTCATCTCATCTCACATCACAAAATGCACTGATCAATCAGAGCTGTGGCCTGATAGATGAGGTTTGGGACTGCCAATCTGCAGGGAGCTTGGTCGAGGCCTGAGACGGGACCGTGATCAGGTGTTACTGATTTAATATCTCATGTGATGGATTATATGTACAGTGGTTTGCCACATATCTTCATAAAATAGTAGTGAAAAGTAGCTAAATTTCTATATAACTCTCTCAGAGTATAGACTTAAAATGTCTTCTATTTAGAGAATATGTTTTTTATATTTTAGCATATTTCTAAGCTTTAGGCCCATTGAAAAAAGAAAGTTGAAAAGAAATAGAAACATACTGAGGGCTAGTTATGTATGACTTCCAATGCAAACTACCATCACACACTGCATAGTACCGTGGTAGAATGCATGCCTAAATTTTCTTTTTTTTAAATGTACTACGAATTGTGCCGAGGTCGGATTCGAACCCACACACTTCATTGAAAAATGATCCAGGATTCCGGATCATTTTCTTTAGATATAAATTCGTCCAGGCCCAGTAATGGGTCTGGAGTGCTCGAGGCGGCCATATACCCCGCTTTTTCTCATAGGAGATCTGAGGTTAACTATGAAAGATTATGGGTTGTAATCATGATTAAAGGAAACAACTAATCAATTCTTACAATAAACCCAAAATACACAACATTTTCAATCTTACCCTACTTTAACGACTCATATAAGGCATGGGTAATAGGAACTTGCATGCATCAGTTTAAAACCTGTGCGGTTTGATACAACTGAGTGGGGAAGCATTATATTCCTCACTAGCGGGATACCAGTGCTGCCACAATTTGGGGCACTTAGAATTATCAGTGTTGGTCTCATGGGGGGCCCAACATCTGGGAGGAGAGTAAAACAATGATTACACTAGGCCTCTACATGTGGGTATTGTGCATTGGTTGTACCTGGACACTCCTATTATTACCTGTCCAGGATAGGGTTGTGGTTAGGACAATGGACTCATGATCAGCAGTACCTAAGTTCAAATCCCCTCCATGCTAACTGTCGTGACCATAGCAGGCACAAGTAAATCTCTTTTTATTTAGGTCCTGTGGTCAATCTGTTAGGGAACATTCCTTTGAGTTGGAGCATTTATTACCCCCCCCTCCTGTTGCACACATACATTTACATGCTATCATCAGATTCTGGTGTTTGATGGGTAGGATGCATTACAGGAAACATACTTATCTAAGATATATCACAGATACTTTTGCTCCTACATACTAGCATATGCTATTTTATTTGATTGAAGTATCTGTCTTTCACCCTTTATTCTCACCTTTCTTTCCATCATGCCAATCATTCCATTCCACCTGCCATCTTTTAGTTTAACGCCAAAATGACCTTCAACAGTGTAGATTCGGTCATACCTTGAAAAAGCAAAACAGTTCGATCTTACACCAGCTAGCAGCGTAAAAAACTTGCACGAGCGTTGTTCCTTTCACTAGTGTTACTGGTATTATCAAGCCATTATCATAGGGTTTCATGTCCTTGGGTTGTTACTAGGGATGTGGCATTATGTGACATTGTGATAGTATGTTCCGTATGCATCATCTCTGGCTGTATTTGAAAAAACATCTTGCTGATGAATTGTAACTATTAAGATATTCAAACTTCAGACTTTATTGTTGTATCAGCCATGACAGTGTACTTTGATATAGAACACATTTTCTGATCTGTGATTTAATAAATGTCGTCATGGACTCGATTGAGCATGTAGAATGTTGGACAATGTTGGACAATGCTGACAACAAATACGTACGTGAAGTTTAATTGATATGCCATTGCTTTCAATAGGTCTATGCAAAAGCCATAGTGTGTTCCATTATCTATCATTGTAAATGGAGCGTACTGTAAGTAAAGCAAAGGAGGAAAATTCTATATGTAATTGATAAATTAAAAACATTGAGACATCCTATTGTGGACATCCTATCATCTCAAATCACATGTTCCAGTCTAGAGTCTAGTACATCAAATTCCAATGAAATGATCATGTACAGGAACCATATGTTAAATGAGTTTAAAATTTGTACCAATAGATCTATGTGAATAATTCTGAGCTGCATTCCCTCAAAGTTTACAAACTTATTCCTGAGAAAGGTCGGATCTCCGCGGTAGGATACTAATGAAGCTTTTAACCATCTATCAAAGAATGTGAAATTTAAATACCAATTTATGAATAACTTTGAGGCGCATTCCCTCAAAATTAACAAATTTATTCCTGAGAAAAGTTGGGTTTCCCTGGTAGGTGTTTGTGTAACTGCCAACCACTCTCCAGCTTTGTTCTCCAGCACGTGTCTTGATGTCATAGTTTAAAGGTGGACAGAATAATTTCGTGCCTGAATGTGCCAAGAATGATGTTTTCTGAAACATCATCGGGTTGTACAAAACTGTATCAATGCCTGACTAGTGCAGGATACTATGTTCCCTTCTTATCCCTATATACTGCTTGGAAAATATAAGCTATAAAACCCTTTGGATATTTTGATTTACTCTATAACATACGTGAAGCCAAGAACCGATACAAGATTTAAGTTGCAAACACCAAATGCTGCTGGTTCACTACAAGGCATGTGTTGATGATACTAACCCACATGACAAACTTAAATGCTAATTAGAACAACATCAGCTCAGATAGGGCTACTTGATTAATCTTTCATCTTAAGTGGAATATGAATGTTGTAGGAAAGAAAAGCAACTTTAGTCATTTCATAAGAAGAGCATAATTATCACCTTCCTCATCAGGACCTTGTTATATATCCTGGCAATGCTGACAAAGTGCATAGCAGCCAGGTCCAAGTTATGTGTAGCATGAGCTGTTATATGATGGGTTATACTTATAATAAAGTTGTGGACTGGTAGTAGTAGCCTTTGCTCCACACCTCCTGATCTACGAGCAGTAAGGACTGCTCTGATAATACTCTGTTAGGGAGATATGACAGCTGTATATACCATGGCTAGAGCTTTTGTATGAAAAATGAATCAAAGGTTAATGAGTTAGATACGTCGTACCCTAAGGACATTAGAATTGTAGGAATCACTGATCCTTAAATACAAATATCACAAGACCTACCAAGTTAGTCATGTCTGAGATAATAAATAGGTATATTTAATTTCAAAATCAGAAAACTGTATAATATTGTAGTCAATAGTAGGTTTTATTGGGCAACTATTGCTAACAATATAAGCGATTTTTCCAAACCTGGGACTTCAGTTGCCAAAAAGCAGCCATAATATTGACCATAATTATTATCATGATGTATTATATATTTTAAAAAACTACAAATTACCACAATATAATCTTAATTTGCAGGAAAAGAAAACCCCCAAGGTAATTACCTCAGTAATGTTCACATCACAGTTTATCACTATCGAACTTAATGTAGTTTTGCGATAGCCTTGAGATCTCAAAAGGAACTTCCAGTCTGAGCAGGATACAATGGACAAAACTCCCTTTATGTCTCCAGGATTTACACATCCTGACAAGGAAAGAACAGTATTTACATAGGTAAGTGACAGGTGTACATGCATGTATATTACTATGATGGAAAGTAGTATAAATAAAATGTTATAAGATCTTTTTGAACCTTGCAAAACATTGTTATGTCTAACATCTTTGTGGAGCCATTGCAAAACGTATAGTACCAACATGTTTAAAATATTTGTACATACCTTGAGTGCTGGATTCACTGATGACAGTTAGATGTTTGAGTTGACTCCTGGTAACTATAGTCTGTACTATATCAAACACCTCCTGGGCCCTCAGACACTCACACCTTGGGGGGTCAGAGTTCTCACTAACTGCAGATTTTAAGTATCCCATAGCTATGTTGGAAGTAGAAATCTGGGGGATGAGAAAGGCCATTAATGTTCCAATAAGTAATAACCATTGGCCATGAACCATCCTGTCTTCCTAAGGCAGAACGATGTGGAAAATCCAGAATAAAATATGCGTATTTTACATATGTTATACACACATCTGTCAGCTCCAGCTTACCCACTGCAGTTACCATAGTCCCATTCCTCACAGTGTAATCGGGAAACCACTGCTTGTACTGTGTGTACTCACTCTATTGAGGAGAACTGTTGAACACTCTCTCTTTCACTTGCATCTTAATACTTAATTGCTACTGCATGTTACCTGTAGCCATTCTATTGATTAAGGGTTTTCCCTCACATTATCATCTGAGTCGGGCTGGGGTCATTCAACATACCTAAAGAGGCTGTTAAGCAGGCCTTACACTGCCACCTAACGTCCCGATCCGCCCCATCTCGACCTATCTCGACCCTCCAAGCGGGTCCAGTCGACTGATGGGGGTCATGAGTGTGATCAATATTCATGAGTCTAACAACCTGTACAGTTCGGAGCAATCGGTGTTTGGATACTCATTCCCACGTCCCGCTCCATGTCAACCCGACTACTTACAACTGGGTCAGTTGAGTTGAAGCGGGACGGATCGGGTCGTCAGGTGGCAGTGTAAGGCCTGCTTTACACCTTCCTCACTAGGCCTACTCACATTTAGCGGTGACCAACACACCCCACTCTAAATTGCTGACACATAACCACTGAAGTACTAGGCCTACTTAATAGTCCACTCCTGCTAATGTTTATACTACAGTGACCTGCCTCCTTTACTCATGTGCCTGCAGTAGCCTTAACCCACCACTGAGCAGAGAATTCAGTTCAACACCGAATTAAGATTGAATCAACATTGAATCAACATTGAATCATCATTGACAATGTATATACAATGTTCTGTGTTCGCTGGGAATAAGAGTGTGCGCTAAGCCATGTAAATGCATCTCCTTGAAGCTAGTGTCTAAGCATCATCTATGACCCCAGTGTGGTGACTGTGGCGGGAACTGGCCAGTCAGCACAACAGGTGGGCTGAGCGCCACGGATGACTGACCAGGCCTGCAGGTGGCGCTCCTACAAATGTCCAATACATGCAACACACTATGAATGCGTTCCTAACCATATACCCATGTGGATGCTAGCTTGGGGGCAGTCTTGTTTCCATCAGTTGACATCATCATATCAAAGGGTTGCACTCACGCAGCCCTGCTTCCCTTAAACGTCTGTATATCATACCCCTCTTTGATGAGGTCCTTACAGGGTGTCTATAGGGAATCTGGGCGTTTATATCTAGCTCTACACCAGCAGCAAACCCTTATGAGACTTTCACTTACCACTGTACCACTGTCTGAATGTACATAAATGTACCATCACCTGGTTGGAATGTACCACTCAAATTGACTCAATGCATCATCCTCCCGGTCAGAACGTACCACTTTATAATGACTTGCGGTGGTAAGCCAGAGTGTGTTGGTATGGTATACAGTTTTACTCCTTACACACTCAGACAGTGTTGTTTCACTCAAGTCTATATGATTTTTTGACAATATATATAACCAAAATATCATGTCAGGGCCTCTTTAAGGTGGCAGACGCAGGTCAATAGACCTAACAAGGCATTTGTCTATGATTCTAGGTATCTTATGGGGATCAAACAATACACTGGGTAGTTTCAGTGTATATAGACTACATACCCACATACAAACCAACAGTTTAGCCTGGGTATCCTTGGAGGGGAGCACTATAGGCCCTCACTGGTTAGTTTTACCTGAACTTACCAGTCTATGTTTTGTTTGCCCCCCATTGACCCTCAGCAGGTTGAGGACGCACCCACTATTCTAGTACGCCCTAATTGAGCTGTCCTTGTACTCACTACCTAGGGCGTACTAGTATAATAGCCTGCCCACCAGCATCAGTGTATTTTATGCAATTCCTTGATATTTCTCCTATAGCCTTAATGTAGTATATGTCATGTATGGTACTATTGGAAAGAGAATGTTTCAATCTATGTCTTAGGAGATTTACAAACTAAAATCATTTTCATCTATTCAGATATCATGCATTAAACATGTTACATGCCACTTCTCTGAAATACTCTCATTGAGACTCAGCAAAATCCATTACCGAATTTTCTGTTAGATTTGCTGATAGAAATAAGCACATAGAGTAGTAGTCTAGACACTGATCTATCACTCTACGTTTTGGTATTATCTCCTAATAGAAGGATAATGTCACAAATAGGGAAAAATAATGAAAAGATGTAGGATTCTCTCCTCAACTCATACCCTTAGTGTTGGTATAGATAATGCCCATTGTTCTGTGATTACAGATAAGGTGCTGAGGGGGTGCACACTTTCCCATGGGTTAATGGTCATGGTCTAATGATCACACCAAATGTACCAATTAAATGGTACGCCCCAATACCATGCACAGTACCACATACTGGTATGGTCTAATTAGAAGGACTGTACCACAATAGTGGTATGTACCAACAAGGTATCCCTGTCCCTACCTGCTCAGCACCTGGACCAATTACAATATTATATTCTCAGGTAGCAAGGTATATCGAGCCAATGTCGGCAATGATCAACATCTATGGAATATTATGCCAACCATGCCCCATTGAAGGTGATGCATACATTGGCTCAACATACAAAATACAATGTTTGCCCACCCTTGGCAAGCACTCATTTGAAATGCAATGTTTGTCCAGCTCCACTATAACTAGAGAATAAAAGATATAGGGATGTATTGGGTTCATTAGATTCTGACTGTGCCACAGCAAATGGAACAAATTAATCTAAGACAATGTATGTAACTGGTCTGTATTTTATCAACTGATTCCCTACCATACATAAATAATAGGATGAACTAAACAGCTCCTTAAGGCAAAACTTAATCTAGGGGACAAGATGGCTGCCATGGTAGAGTGTCCAACTAGCTGTAGTTACCACAGCCAGGTTGTTTTGCCGTGCCACAGTGAAAGGCATTCTAGTTATAGTGGATATAGAGGAGCCTTTTCCTAATGCTAAAAGATACCTCTCACAAGCTGTTTTGTCTGAGATGACAGACTGACAGCACCCATTTCTGAAATGAAAATCCTCTTTGACATTGTGTTTTTCTTTTGAACTCTAACTTTTTCTTTGAAAGTTGGATTTTTCCCCATTGGGGATGACAAGTACAAAAAAGCAAAAAGACAAGGATATGATTTCAGATTGCATTTTATTTTGTATTCTATTAAGTAGTACAATGCCGCCTGTATACATGATGGGTGGGTGTGTGGGTGCAGCATGATGACTGTATGGATTATTCTGTATATATTCTATTAAAACACATGGTCTGTCAATGAGAAGTCAAACTGCCAGGTGGTTGCGGAAAGTGATCAGAGATTATATTAAATGTCTGCACACATAGTAGAGTATACATAGTTTAATATCATAAGGATAATCTGTGATGATTGCTTACCTTTTTACATCATGGAGTCATAATCTTACACTAGATAGACAAATCGACTATTCATGCTCTGTGGTTGTCCTTTTTCGTCCCTTTTTGGGTGGGCTCTTGAATGAATTCTCCAAGAGTAACACAAAGGTAGAGATAATGATGCCAGCAAAGACCAGGGCGAATATAGTCTTGATGTGATCGAGACTGATGCTCTTAGACTCTGTTTGTGTTCCCTGTTTGACATCTTCACAAGATGGTTTAAAGAAACTCCTCCTCTTAAATTTGTCAGTTAACCCAGATGATAAGGCAGCCAAAATGCTGAAAAACAGAATGATAAACTGACAAAATATCTTCATTGTGAGCAAATGAGAACTGATATGGATGTGATAAATCTGAATTATTGATTTGATCCACACCTTCAATATAAAAGAAATGTATTTAACAAAGCAGGTAGCAAGGCATGTCTAGGTCTCTGCTATCAATAGAAAAACCATCACCAAATTAATTTTTCTTGAGTATGGGAATGTAGTCGAATGATACCTTCATCTGAAAATATAATAGTCACATGATATCAATCTAGATATCAATTTTGTGGGAATTTAGCTCCTGCTGTAGGCTGTGTTTTAAAATCATTTTGCAGTAGGTTATTGATGCAGTGTGCTCAATATTCATAAAAATTACAAGTTACTCACACTTTGTCAAATATATCTTTGTACGGAGACCCTTCTGGCAAGGCAAGGCCAAAGCCAGATGTGAAAAAGGTCTCTGGGATGAAGGCCCAGTCACATCTGGACCAATCCAGTGTGAGTTGTGTTGTTAGGGATGTCTGGTCTGCTACAACAGCATACTTCTTCTGACCTTTTCATTTGAATTTGTAGACGTGTATTTATTGCAGTGAATGAATTTCAATATACAACATATTCAAAAAACCCGTCTCAAGTTACATACAATGTATATCTCATGCTCCGATGTAGCGTCTTTTGGATGCATGAAAATTATCAACAGTTACTGTGCTTTGCACCTCTCACGGATGCCTCTTGAGCCTTTCAGTCAATTGTAATGACATGTGGATGATTTATGGAAGTGATACAAATCTACAGTCACTGTTATGGTATCTGAATAACAGTATGATGTATAAATAGTATGATATATAAACAAGATTGAGATTACAATAATAGTAATGATAATTGATGGGGAAAATACCTTCACTATCATTGAACATCCGTGCCATCCCCACTCTACTGCCTGCAGTGAGTGAGGAATGATTGGTTTTGCTGATCTTGTCCCACAGTGCTGCATACACTCCCGACTTTGCAGACTGGTAAAAATAATTAAAGATGCAGTAAATAACATTTCAATGCATGTTTATTATTTTCATGATAAGCTGTTATTATGGTTAGCATTTCAACTTCAGAAATGGATTTGGTGGATAGAATGAGAAATGCATGGGTCATACATTCTCTCTTAAATATGCCTAAAGTTTTAGTTCACATGGGCTGATGCTAAGGTGAGTTTAAATTTTGAAATTTTCTATTGCCAACTTATCTATATG
The DNA here is from genome assembly GCA_947462335.1 of Harmothoe impar. Taxonomy (NCBI): domain Eukaryota; kingdom Metazoa; phylum Annelida; class Polychaeta; order Phyllodocida; family Polynoidae; genus Harmothoe; species Harmothoe impar. The sequence goes on from OX381719.1 coordinate 37,451,483, forward strand.
TTGATAAGTATACAGGATTTGTTTAAGTTTTGTATTTGGCCGACAGATTGACCTCGAAAGGGCCCGTATTCCGTTGAAACCCTTTGTAAGGGTTGAAATGGAATGCAGGCCCTTGAGAGGTCATTAATTTATTAAAAATGAATACGATCAAACGATAATCCTCAGCAAATCATAAAAAAGATCAGCGAAAAAATGTGTCGTTGCGGCGCTTTAGATTTGATTTAGCTCAGCGCCGATCAGCTGATCAATGACCTACATTAAGATTGAGACACTTTTTTTCCATTGGCTTCGTTTGGGGGTTAAAATACATTATTTTTAATGGAAACAAAGCCTTAACAATACAAAAGATCCTATATTTTGATGCCTGATAGCTGAATTAAGCCCTAGCCCCCCAGGAAATTTGGTTGTGCCTCTCTAAGTTGATAGATCGGCGAAAAAATGTATCGTTAGAAAAATTGGAACCATAACGACAAATTCGTCTCTCCATCGTCCGGGAATCGAACCTGGGCCGCCGCAGTGAAAAGCGAGAGCGCTAACCACTATACTATAGCGCCCACAGTTGCTCTGGAACCCCCAGTTGGTGAATTTGACCTGCTGACCTTAGATATCCTTACGCACAACCGGAAGTGAAGTTTTGGCGAAATACGGAGGTTTGAAGAAATACGGGGGCTGGTTATTCACCTTTAGCGAAATACGAGGCCTAGTGTTACACTCTACCGGACTTGATATTTAGCATCTCCATTTAGAAATAAACTGCAGTATTGGTATGGTAGGCCTACATATGATTCAGTATTTTGAGCAAAATCAAAATTAATGAGATTGTGTGTAAACATGCTGTGATAGAAAAGCATCTCAACCTTCTGCTCGTTTTCCTTGTCATTTTACATAGATTTACCTGCATGTTGATCTATGCATTTCATAGTATAAATATATATATATATATTGCTTATTGAAATACATCTCATTTTCGTACCAGTTCCACCTATCATATTCTGATATATTATATCATATGCTATGATGATAATGATGTATTTGAATTTATGAAAGTATTTTATTTCACAAGGTGATTTTCTAAAATACAGTACATGTACATGATTCAAAGATGAGTATGAATTTGATCAATACTTATTAAAGTGAATACCTCAAATAGAAGCCTCTGTACACCTCCACTACCCAGGAGAATTGTGTACTCTGTGTCATTTGCAAGTTCCTCTAAAGTGTTGAAGGGAGGGGTCTTCTTCACTGTAGCCAGAGAAGCAGTTAGGTTGGCACCATGCACCCATCCAACAATCAGAGGCAGTAACCAAAGCACGCCAAGACACAGTCTTATGGTGCCTGCAGAAGGTAGTTTCACTGCAGCTGGGAAAATACCAAAACTGAATGTTCAGTGAGGAATAATGATAATTTGTACAGTTGCATATTTCCCAGTTCAAAGTGCTTTTTCAAGACTTGCACTATTGACATATTGATATTTCCAGTGATTTATTGGTGGTTTTGATTAGAATGAAATATGATAAATTCAATGTGTAAACCTCTCAATTACACATTTCTATAATCCTTTTGTGCCCAGAACTCCAAAGATGCATGCTTGTACTCTTATATAATGTTCAGGATCCTGGGTTACCTAAAACTCACAACAGGACAATTCCCGAAATAATGAAGCACAATCACATAGGGTTTCTTGTGATACTAGATACGCTACAGTAGCCTGTGCATGTTATAAATGGGAGGCTTGATGATAGGATACAATGAGTTGAAAATAGCCTAAATTGCAGTGAAAATATGCGTTCTGGCATTAGTGAGGCAGATAAACTACAGAAATTTGGCAAAATATTAATAAAAATAGTAATAGTAATGATACAATTATTCCAGGAGATAACGGTGTTGACATCCTACTACTATCAATATGTATGCCTTTATGTGGTACAGCAAAACAACGTTTTCCAAACCTAAATAGCCATTTCCAACCAATAGAGCAGAATCAGCTCCCCTGGGAAATTGAAATATTACTTCATACCAGTAAAAGGAACTCTTCGGTTGCCATGGTGACTAAACTGATAATGTTCTCTCAAACATTAATGAAAGGAGCATCCCAATAGCTTTCAAAAAGTATGATATAAAACAATATTCAGCTGTTATAATTATAATCTTCTAATGATGGTCCAAAGACTTCAAATAGTTCTGGACATGAAAGGGTATAATCTAGGAGCATCCATAAGAATTTACACACAGCGTATGTGAATGTAGTTTACAGAATTCCCTCTTACCTTGTCTTGTGTACAAGCAAATCATGAGCCATATACAGGCTTGCAAACTCTGAAGGTCTTGACCTTCATGTAAGTGAAGTTTTTCATTGCTTTTTCCATCATTTTTGTGAAAGGTTGCTGATCGTTCCAATAAGTCGATAAGTAGTATACTGATGACTAAACTGGCTGCTGTAGCAAGCCATACATGAAACTGAAAATAAACAGTCATATGTTCACCATATGTAACATGCTAGAAACCAGTTAGAAAATAAGAATGGTTGATTTAGCTAAAGTTATTCTTTTTAAGATTTTAGATAAAAGAAGATGTTTCGAGTGGTTTTTCTACCTATATGTTACTTTACATTTATGCTGAATACTCAAATACCTGTGTAGGGCACCTATTGCAATCATTGCTGTGATGAAAATTTCATCAAAATCCTAAGATGATTGACAGGTGTGACCCCAGGTCGGCAGATGACCTAGGGTCATACCTGTCAATGAAAATAAACACAGTCATGAATGCCTCTAATTTCAGATGCTCACTAAAATCAAAAGAATATATTTGGAGCTCAAGGCAGTTGAACACTTGTATTTGGTTCTGGCTTGTAACCTATTAAACTATCATATATATTTATGTATTTTTAGTATTTCTCACCTGTAGAGGATCAAAGAGTAATGACCAGGGTATATCGTCCACAATTTTTGCCCGAACTACAAAGGCTGATGGTTCCTCGAAGAAGGGTATGGAGAAGTCAACGGCTGTCTCCCGGTGACCAGTGATTGTGAGTCCAGCCATGATCATGTCCCCCTCCTGATACATAGTGAAGTTTACAGGCTATATGTCTACCTTTCTGTTACATTTGATCTATTTTGAATCTTCCAATAAATCTGTCAGGCAGCTATTGCAACTTTTGTGGTACCTGAACTTGTATCAATACCAGTGATTGACAGGTATAATCCCAGTTCTTTTTTTTTTTTTGGGGGGGGGGGGGGAGCTGCCTGCTTTGAATAGGAGCCTGGGGTAGAAGGGCATCCAAATAAATAGCTGCCCGGGCACCCATATGTGATGATACGCTATGTCTGACTTCATGGGAAATTGAGAGAGAACTTTAGCTTTAGATGTAAAAAGATCTGTGGCCATTCTTGCCAAACTAAATTATTCTGACTAAGAGATGGAATGAGAATGTATGTGTTCCACATGCTTTGTCATGTGTCAGCCCTGAAGGAGGGCAGAAATACCAGCTTTACCCCATTTAAGGGAGAACGTTCTTTGTCTGGTTAGTACATGTAACTAGGTTTTGAGAACGGGGATTTTGTTGAAATCTATTTAACCACCATTAGTAATTAGGTCGGTTTTGTCTCGTAGAATCTTCTTAGCTTGCAGTTAAGTAGAATTGAATTTAAAGAGTATAGCTACAATGATTGGCAGGCCACATTAAAGCAAAGGAAACAGATTCTTAGTATGTCACAATTTCCTCATTCCTAATGTTTATGTACTACCTTATGTCAAAATATTTACAACTTCTCTTGTCAAATGTAATCCAAGAGGATGCCAACAAATTCAACAGTTGCTGTTTTTATATTCACCTTTCTTTCTAGCATTCCTACCATCCCATTCCAACTGCCGTTAGCTAGTGTAACCCCAAACTTGCCGTCAACACTTTCCATGAAGTCATATCTTGAAATAGTGAAGGAACAAGCGTATCAAGGAATTACAAAAAGTCTAAAATTATATTATACAAAAGTTGTTGTTTATATTTGATATTGTGATAGATTATAGCTTCAATTCAATAGCTGAAAACTTTTTGTCATGAAACACTTTGAACAGACATCCTCTCGGAGGATTTTAATGATGAACAATTTCAATGATATGACTTACTTAAAGTTCAATTGCGACGCTATAGCCTCCAATAGGTCTATACAATAACCATAGTATGTTCCATTAGCTATCATTGTAAATGGACGGTACTGTAAGTACAAATGGTGGAAGAAGAATTAGGCACATTTCCAAGAAATTCTACATATTCTTTAACTTCAATACTTTAAATTTGGTTCATTGTATAGTGTGAAGGACTAACTAATTAGCACCACTCTAAACACCAGGGGGAGTAGTCTCTTCCTGCCAGTGATGCTGTGACATCACCACCCCTACTCCTGCCAGAGGATGGACTCAATATTTATTTTTCTTTATCATGATTATTATTCAATTCATTATATACTACAATCAATTATTCTGTTTAATAAATAGGTTGTCTATGCATGTTCAAACAATACTGTGTCACTTCACCTCCCTGGATAGATTCACACATGGTTAAGCACAAAGCCATTCTGAACAGTACTTTAGTTTGTCTGCAAATGTGTGAGAAACATAGCAGGAGCATGGTAGAAATGTAGATATATGTTAGATGAATACTAATGAAGCTTTTAACCATCTATCAAAGGATGTGAAATTAAAATACCAATTTATGAATAACTTTCAGGCGCATTCCCTCAAAATTGACAAATTTATTCCTGAGAAAAGTTGGGTCTCCCAGGTAGGTGTTTGTGTATCTGCCAACCACTCTCCAGGATTGCTCTCCTTTACGTGTTCGGACCTCATAGCTTGAAGCTGGGCATATCTGTTGGCTCTTATATTGACATGATTGTTGTGGTAATGATGGTTTCTGAAACAAAATAATCATTTTCATAACCTGTCCAGTATGTACCCATTGAATACCAAATGGAGTCACAAATACAACTTACAAAAATCTTGTCCATAAAGTCTAGTAATATGTGTAGAACAGAATTTATAGGGGTTTAGTCATTGTACCAGCAGCTTCACTGCTGGAAATACTGGGAATATGTGGGGTCACTGTGAGAAGAAAGTTGCAATAACAACATAGCGCCGGGCGCGAACATAACTACCGACCATAACCCAACAAACTCGCTATGGGTGAACTGCATCATGGGAGCCATATCAAGTTTACTGTGGTCCTAAAAAGACTATATTGAATAGCACATCACCTTGTTTATTAGGACCCTGTAATATGTTCTGGCAATGCTGACAAAATGCATGGCAGCAAGGTCCAGGTGCTGTATAGCATTAGCTGCTATATGCTGAGTCATGATGAAGTTGTAGACAGGCAACAGTAGCCTTCTCTCCACATTGCCGGCTCTGCGAGCAGTTAGTAGCTCTCTGATAATACTCTATAAGAAAATATTAGGTTTACTGCACTTAACATCATAGCTATATCATCAGGTAGGGGCCGGGACCATGTTATTAGAACGTACTAAATACCTAGTACACCCTTTCCATTGGGTCTGTACCAGGATTATGGTACAGTGCACAACATTGGGCTGTACCATAATCTTGTTACACCTGGTGTATTCACTGGACCATTACCCTGGACTGTGACCATTATTTGTGCATGTAATTAGTGGGTTCACTGGGGTCATAGGTGGGACTAGGGAAACCACTCTACTATTTCATACTTATATTTACATTATATGGCTTATTTACTAAATTATCAAACATCACTAAGTGAAAACAAAAACATCATTTTGTGGGCCTTAATCAATGATTTCATCAGCAGATTCAACAGAAAAATTAGCAAACTGATTTTACTAAGCATTTACTGAAGGAAAAAATGTAGATAAAGCCATTTCTTAGATAATAATTATTCCGATTCTAGTTATGAAAACGGGTGCATACATTAATTATAGACCTCTGCTTCATATGTAGTAGCATCAAAATAATGCATTTTGGCATGGAAATATGAGAAAAGTGACAATAAATGAGTGTACCAAGTTCTTGGTACACCCTATGTTCTGGGGACTGTCATTCAACCTTAGGGCGTACTAGAAACTGGTCAGCCTCCAACCTGATCATACCATAGAGTTATATTATAATTACTGTGGAATATTGAAAGATGTAGAGGTTTCCCTTTAATACTCTCTATTCATTTTGGGAAGGTACTGGCTACAGTTAAATGAATATGAAATATGTCAGTATGTGTACATTTAAGATGACATTTTCAATTGACAGTTATTATTTTTGTGAGGAACTCTTAGTTATGAATGACATAATTACCTCAGTGATGTTCACATTGCAGTTTATGATAATTGTACTTAATGTAGTCTTGTGATAGACTTGGGATCTTGAGATGGACATCCAATCTGAGCATGATATCATTGATAAAACTCCCGGCAGATCTCCAAGGTTTGCACATACTGACAATTAAATTGATTAGTAAATAACCATCAAATTTGGATCAAGTTTGAATATTTTGTACTAGTAGGACTGACACATCAATGACTAGAAAGGCAATGGATCAACTGAAGGGGGTCAATTGTTTTTTCCCTTAGGTTCTCATCGAAATACAAAATGATCTAACAAGATCTACTTCATAATGGGAGGCAACCACAAGGCCATCGAAGGAACCATTGATGAATGCATGGCTTGTAGTGTTGACATAAAATGATAATCTACATACCTTCAGTACTGGTTTCACTGATGATGGTCAGATATTTAACTTGACTCCTGGTAACTATAGTCTGTAGTATGTGAAACACCTCCTGGGTCCTCAGACACTCACACCCTGGTGGGTCTGGTAGGTATGTCATGGCTTTGTAAATAGTTAACAAGAAGAATGATTATCATTAAAACTTTGGTCCTTTCAATCAATATCTATAATTTGTCTATTGATGCATAAGTTTGTGGTCATCTGTGCTTTCACAACTCTAGAAGAAGAAGGACTAAGCACCCCATTTTGTTTATAAACTTCAGTGGGTGTAATACATATGAAATAAGAAGAATGACTGCAGTGATAGACCAGTGGTTGGATGCCTGTACAGAAGGTTGGCAGTCCAATCCCTTGCTGGTGAAGGAGGATAGTAATATGATGTTAAGATGGCCTACCTGATGTTGTAATGGTGACATAGCTGCTAATTAAACATATTAATGTCAGGTGGCAGTAAACCATCCTCAACCAAGAGAAGTGAAAAAAGGCCCGTAGAGAAACGAATAGAAGAGTATTCCCCACGTCTACTTCAAGTTCTTTAGCTCCTATTGGATGATCTATCAGTTCTGCTGACTGTGATTGTTACTGTGTATAGATCTATGTACTCAGTGTCCACAAAGTACAGCATGCATGGGTTATTCCACTATGAATAATCATAATACATGTCCACTATAGTATGCAATAGTATAATACCTCTTGTTTACTGGATCTATACTTCTGGCAACCTTTATCTGATTACATCTATAGAGAATTCTAAAGAAATTCGATACAGTCTGCACCCATGTCCGACCTCGGTGGTGCTAAAGGCTTAAGACCTGCATAATGTCTTCACGGATGTGAACCCACACTGACGCATGCACACCCCTACATGAATATATAATGAGCTGAGGCTTTCCCGTGCTGCTTCGAATTACAGAAATGAAGTCTACCTGTATTTCCTGTATCATAATTTTATATTTTTCATCAGATTTTCGAAAGTATAGTAACTTTAAAAGTGAATGATTTATTACTAGCTGCTACTGATGATAAGCATAAAAAATGTTGACACTCCCACTATGTAATGATTTTGAAAAGTGCCCCCCTCCCCCCAAAAAAATAATTTGGGTCTACAAGGGTCAAACATCGATGATAAATTGGGACTTGAATAGGGCCCTAAATCGTGCTATTTGCCCTTACCAATTCTATTTTTTACTTGTTTATGAACATAACCATTATTTTACAAACATACACCTATGGTAGGGTCTAAGGTACGTCCCTGCCTAAGGTGTGGTATGCAGCTGAGTCAAATTCGTGAGAAGAACCCCGATCTGATAACAAAATTGGTTAGTGGAGCCTCACCTTTAGTCTTCCTTTCGATGAGTGCTACATTTAGAAACACACCTGTGAGTCACTGCAGGTAGGTGTAGTTTCACATGCAATGTGTACAAATGCCATGAGGCCTAGTCTCATGAGATGGGGCCAATGTGATAGTCTTTGACCGGGTGCCATCTTTGATAAGAAGTAAGTTTTGAAGTATATGTGTCTCCCTGTGGCCACAATGACCCAGCCTCGTACCACCAGTCACCAACCCCACCTACCAGGGACTGGTCAATAATTGAGATGTGCGTGCACATTTACACTCGCCAAGTGTGATTCAGCTGTCCCACAGAACGTCACCAAATTCTGCCTGTGTGTATTATGTTCATATTGTTAGTGGTTAATTAATAACTACAATCTCTAAATTCATAACATTAATAAAAGAAAATGACATGAGAAATGGACACTCCTGATATTTTGGGGTAGCAATAAGCATTTCTGAAATATAAAAAAAACACATCCGTTGTTTAATCTAAATGATGAGAATATGATATGGTGACTTATTACTATAGTGTTTGACTATTCCACCAGTTACGTGACTGGTTGTCATTTTTTGGGGGAGATTTGTCTAGCCACAGGGTCGCCCACCTGTCCTCGTCTGCCGGTCCCATTGGGCGGCACACACAAAGTTACGTGACTGGTGCAGGCTACCACGTTGCCTCGGGTCCCTTATTATGTACACTGGTACAAGTCTGAAGCTGGGGCTCCACTAACCGATAATCTGGCCCATTCTCAAGAAAGTGAATCTGTCAGATCCTCCCAACATAGATTAACAGATATCAGGGTTCGTTTATATTAACATTTTTTTCATCTGTTTGAGTCTGATTTGTGAGAATAGCTCCGATCTGACTGAAAAATCGGGTAGTGGAGTCCCAGCTTTAGGGAGCCTTAGGGAATCGTTATATAACGTTTTTTGTTTACTGGGATAGTGAGATTTGTCAGTGAGACTGTAGGGGGTAGGGCCAAAGCTTGTGTAGGTCTGAGTGAAGCCCCCGTCAGAAGGACTTATAATTCACTTCATCCATTTTGGGATAGCTTTCATGTTCTGACTCGGGGATCAATCTATAGGCCTAATTGATATTTGACCTTACTGCTTTGTTTAAAAGTACAGAAAGAGTTGCATGGATCTTTTCTAAAAGAAATTTCAGAAAGTCTCCATATACTCTAACCATGATTGTAGAAATACTACCCGATGCCATGAGCAGTATCCCACTGCTACTAGCAGATTCACAAACACATGCACACCCACACGCACCCACACACTTATGCACAACTTCAAGATGAGAACAGAAAGGACCTAATGTCCGCCCAAACCTGAGGCAGTCCCATAGGGTACTGTGTACACTTGGACGTTAAACAAATCAATCAATCAATCAATCAATCAATCAATCAATCAATCAATCAATCAATCAATAGAGTCCAGTATTGGGGGGGGGGGGGAAATGATGTAGCCTTTTAAGGGGGCTAAGTCTAACCATTGCGATTTTCCGTTATGTTCATCCCTGATGGGATGAGGGTCATCAACTGCTGTACCCATTTCCATTCTATAGTTTTCCTGATTTTGTTTGCTCTTTTTTTGACAGAGGGTGTTTGTATATGAACTCCAAAATCTCATGTCCTGGTCTTTTGGAATACATAACTAGAATCTTACCCACAACCACTGCATTTGTAGTGCCATCACCAGCACCAAACTACATGAACTGACATTCAATTACCTGCCTCTGTCTGCACCACACCTCCATTTTCCGCCCACTCACGCCTAATATCAAACATTCACTGTATTCATCTATATAGGGCCTACTTGTACTTACTTGAAATGTATCTAAAAGAAGAGACCAGCGTAATTTTGTGTAGCCTTCTATTGGTAGTATTATCTAGCAATATTCTGACATATATACTATCAATATAATTATGCAGCATAAAGCAGTTAAACTTGAAATAGACTTGGACAGAGTGACATAACAAGAGAACAAACATGTCACCAGCCATACTAAACCTATGCAAATATGGTATATTCTACTAGTATTTATGAATACTGCATTAGACAGGCAAAACGTGATTAGGGAGCCATTCATAGTCTCTTGAACACCCCTTAATTGTCCATACGGAAATTGATGTACATTACCAAGCAACAATTCAAAAAGGTTTTAGAGTGATGTCTAGACCAATCAATGGAGATGGGCTGAATGTGTGTGGTACATATATGATTTATTCAATAACATTAAAAAACTCCATTTTATTGCTGTGTTGTGTCCCAGGATGGCTTCTTCTATTTTTAACCAAACATCTGCTAGAGAGTGATGCCTAGTCTGGGTTCCTACTCTGCCATAGAATGCCACGTTGCATACCGTCCACTATATGTACAACTTCATATTCTAATATGATTCCCGGACATGGGCCTACAAACATACATGTAATATGTTAAATCAGTGTTCTATTGTTCTTCATATTCCACAATTATATTATGGAGTCATCATGCGTTGTCTTACACGAGATAGACAAATCGACTATTCATACTCTGTGGTTGTCCTTTCTCGCCCATTTTAGGTGGGCTCTTAAATGAATTCTCCAAGAATAACACAAAGGTAGAGATAATGATGCCAGCAAAGACCAGGGCGAAGATAGTCTTGATGTGATTGAGACTGATGCTCTTAGACTCTGTTTGTGTTCCCTGTTTGACATCTTCACAAGATGGTTTAAAGAAACTCCTCCTCTTAAATTTGTCAGTTAACCCAGATGATAAGGCAGCCAAAATGCTGAAAAACAGAACAATAAACTGACAAAATATCTTCATAGTTAGCAAATGAGAACTGATATGGATGTGATAAATCAGAATTATTGATTTGATCCACACCTTCAATATAAAAGAAATGTATTTAACAAAGCAGGTAGCAAGGCATGTCTAGGTATCTGCTATCAATAGAAAAACCATCACCAAATTAATTCTTCTTGAGTATGGGAATGCAGTCAATTGATACCTTCATATGAAAATATAATATTTACATGATTCTCAATTCTAGAGATCAATTTTAAGGGAATTTAGCTCCTGCTTTGTACTGTGTTTTAAAATAATTTTGCAGTAGGTTATTGATGTAGTGTGCTCAATATTCATAGAAATTACAAGTTACTCACGCTTTGTCAAATATATCTTTGTACGGAGACCCTTCTGGCAAGGCAAGGCCAAAGCCAGATGTGAAAAAGGTCTCCGGGATGAAGGCCCAGTCACATCTGGACCAATCCAGTGTGAGTTGTGTTGTTAGGGATGTCTGGTCTGCTACAACAGCATACTTCTTCTGACCTTTTCATTTGAATTTGTAGACATGTGTTTGTTGCAATAAATGAATTTCAATATGCAAAAGTTACATACAATGTATATCTCATGCTCTGATGTAGCGTCTTTTGGATGAATTTCATGATAATTATCACCAGTTACTGTTCTTTACACCTCTCACAGATGCCTCTTAGGCCATATGAGCCTTTCAGTCATTTGTTAATGCTAATGACATGTGGATGATTACCAAAATGCTTTACTGAATCTACAGTGAGTGTTATGGTATCTGAATAACAGTATGATGTATAGTATGATATATAAACAAGGTTGAGATTACAATAATAGTTATGATAATTGATGGGGAAAATACCTTCACCATCATTGAGCATCCGTGCCATCCCCACTCTACTGCCTGCAGTGAGTGAGGAATGATCGGTTTTGCTCATTTTGTCCCACAGTGCCGCATACACTCCTGACTTTGCAGACTAGTACAAATAATTAAACATGCAGTAATTAACATTTCAATGCATGTCTATTATTTTCATGATAAGCTGTTATTATGATTATCATTTCCACTTCAGAAATGGATTTGGTGGATAGAATGGGAAAATTTGGAGCAAGGGTCATACATTCTCTCTTAACCCATTGAGGCCGGCCAAGAAAGATTTATTCTAGCCAGGGGGGCGGATTTTTTTTCAATTTTTTTCCCAGGGGCCAGGGGTTTCCAAAATCCCATAGAGTTAAGTCAATTATAATCGACATCCGGCCCCACATGGTGTAGTAAATAATCGACATCCGGCCAGGGATGGATGTTGATTATAATCGACATTCGCCCTCAATGGGTTAAATAGGCCCAAAGTTTTCAGTTCACGTGGGCTGACACTAAGGTGAGTTTAAGTTTTGAAATTTTCCATTGCCAACTTATTTAAATGTTGATAAACTGCATTATTGGTATGGTACATATGATTCAGTATTGAGTGAGGAATGATTGGTTTTGCTGATTTTGTCCCACAGTGCCGCATACACTCCCGACTTTGCAGACTGGTAAAAATAATCAAAGATGCAGTAAATAACATTTCAATGCATGTTTATTATTTTTATGATAAGCTGTTATTATGGTTAGCATTTCAACTTCAGAAATGGATTTGGTGGATAGAATGAGAAATGCATGGGTCATACATTCTCTCTTAAATATGCCTAAAGTTTTAGTTCACATGGGCTGATGCTAAGGTGAGTTTAAATTTTGAAATTTTCTATTGCCAACTTATCTATATGTTGATAAGTATACAGGATTTGTTTAAGTTTTGTATTTGGCCGACAGATTGACCTCGAAAGGGCCCGTATTCCGTTGAAACCCTTTATAAGGGTTGAAACGGAATGCAGGCCCTTGAGAGGTCATTAATTTATTAAAAATGAATACGATCAAACGATAATCCTCAGCAAATCATAAAAAAGATCAGCGAAAAAATGTATCGTTGCAGCGCTTTAGATTTGATTTAGCTCAGCGCCGATCAGCTGATCAATGACCTACATTAAGATTGAGACGATGACACTTTTTTTTCATTGTCTTCGTTTGGGGGTTAAAATACATTATTTTTAATGGAAACAAAGCCTTAACAATACAAAAGATCCTATATTTTGATGCCTGATAGCTGAATTAGGCCCTAGCCCCCCAGGAAATTTGGTTGAGCCTCTCTAAGTTGATAGATCGGCGAAAAAATGTATCATTAGAAAAATTGGAACCATAACGACAAATTCGTCTCCGCATCGTCCGGGAATCGAACCTGGGCCGCCGCAGTGAAAAGCGAGAGCGCTAACCACTATACTATAGCGCCCACAGTTGCTCTGGAACCCCCAGTTGGTGAATTTGACCTGCTGACCTTAGATATCCTTACGCACAACCGGAAGTGAAATTTTGGCGAAATACAGAGGTTTGAGGAAATACGGGGAATTCCCTCTTACCTTGTCTTGTGTACAAGCAAATCATGAGCCATATACAGGCTCGCAAACTCTGAAGGTCTTGACCTTCATGTAAGTGAAGTTTTTTATTGCTTTTACCACCATTTTTGTGAAAGGTTGCTGATCGTTCCAATAAGTCGATAAGTAGTATACTGATGACTAAACTGGCTGCTGTAGCAAGCCATACATAAAACTGAAAATAAACACAGTCATATGTTCACCATGTATAACATGCTAGATATAGTGTAACGGGGCTAACTTAGGTATATATATATATATATATATATATGTGTATTTTTAGTATTTCTCACCTGCAGAGGGTCAAAGAGTAATGACTAAGGTATATCGTCTACAATTTTTGCCCGAACTACAATGGCTGATGGTTCCTCGAAGAAGGGTATGGAGAAGTAAACGGCTGTCTCCCGGTGACCAGTGATTGTGAGTCCAGCCATAATCATGTCCCCCTCCTTATACACAGTAAAGTTTACAGGCTATATGTCTACCTTTCAGTTACAATAGATTTATTTTGAATCTTCCAATGAATTTTTCAGGCAGCTATTGCAACTTTGGTTGTAACTGAACTGTGATTGACAGGTATAATCGCAGTTCATCCAATGACTCGTCAATCATCCCAGAGTACATTTTACCTGTTTAGCCCAAATAAACACAATAGTTGGGTACACAACGTATTTGATCATATCTAGCCTATACCTACTGCCATGATGTCGTGCCTGTCTAAAAAGAGTGCCAGGCTTATATAAGCATTCTTGAATAGAGTGCCGGGGGTACAGGGGTTAGTACCAGTGTTAAATCGTGATGCTACAGTACTCACAGAACATAGACCCTGAGGATTTAATTGGCCCTATTGCCATCCCCCTATTACCTAGCAAGAGTAACAGTATACCTAGCATTCGTAACAATAATTGTGTATAGGAACCATTTGACCATGCCTACCCCCAGTATACAGATCCTGGAGGTTCCAAACAATTCGTGTCAACCAACATGCTTAAAAACCTTCATGCCCAGAACTCCAAAAATGCGCTGTTTTAGCCATATCTATCTTGTATACATCACCCTCACCTCCCTGATCATCAGATCATCTGATTCATCCAGCATATGAAGCGTACTGACACAAGCTTTTTAATGGTATAATGACTTGTATGGTTCGATTATAGGATACAAAAATACACACAAATGACGTTTCAAAAATGGCATTAAGAGCACTAACAATGCACGGTCTAGGAGGGCTGATAAATTACTTATACTCACTGGAAAATGATGAAAATTGTGAAAAAAAAGTGATAAAAACATGTTTTGATAAAAAATTTTGGGGATTACTCTAAGAATATCGGTATGCTTCTATGTTCAATATATATGCATTAATTCTGAACATCAAAACCACGTCTTATAAGCCAAAATATGCTATTCTCACCTCAAAAGAGACCTGATGGAAATTGCTTACCTTATAGTGAAATCATTTCAAATCTTTAAAAAAAAGTTTTTAGTAGAAATTTCTCTCAAATATTATTGCAAGGCATATGTCATTGGTCAAATAGTTCTGGGCACGAAGGGTTAATATCTGACCTTTGCCCACACTTATCTCTCCCCCCCTACCACAAAGGGTGTCTATACTTCCAAATGTTCACTGAAACCTAAACAAGATTACACAAATTGTTGTTGCGGACTTATTGTGTTACAGTACATTTGAATAAAGTACCTAAAAAGGTGTGTGATTTTATGGCAAATTGAGAGAAAACTTTAGATTTAGATTTAAAATAGGTCTGTGGCCATTCTTGCCAAACAAAATTATTCTGACTGAGAGATGGAATAAGAATGTATGTGTTCCACATGCTTTGTCATGTGTCAGCACTGAAGGAGGGAAGAAATACCAGCTTTACCCCATTTAAGGGCGAACATTCTATGTCTGGTTAGTACATGTAACAGGGATTTTGTTGTAGTCCCTAATTAATTAGGTCGGGTTTATCTCGTAGAATCTCTTTAGCTTGTAGTTAAGTTGAATTGAATTTAAAGAGTAAAGCTACAATGATGGACAGACCACATTAAAGCAAAGGAAAACAGATTCACAGTATGTGACAATTTCCTCCTTGTATAACCTTATGTCAAAATATGTACAACTTCTCTTGTCAAATGTATTTCAAGAGGATAGTAACAAATTTTAAAGTTGCCTTTTCTATATTTACCTTTCTTTCTAGCATTCCTACCATCCCATTCCAACTGCCGTTTGCTAGTGTAACCCCAAACTTGCCATCAACACTGCCCATGAAGTCATACCTTGAAATAGTGACGGAACAAGCGTATCAAGGAATTATAAAAAGTATGAATTTATATCATACAAAAGTTTTTATATTTGATATTGTGATAAATTATAGCTTCAATTCAATAGCTGAGAACTTTTTGTCATGAAACACTTGTAGGAACAGACATCCTCTTGGAGGATTTTAATGATGAACAATATCAATGATATGACTTACGCAAAGTTCAATTGCGATGCTATAGCCTCCAATAGGTCTATACAATAACCATAGTATGTTCCATTAGATATCATTGTAAATGGACGGTACTGTAAGTATAAATGGTGTTAGGAGAATTAGGCACATTCCCAAGAAATTCTACATATTCTTTAACTTGAATCTTTAAAGTTGGTTCATTGTATAGTGGGAAGGACTAACTAATTAGCATTACTCTAAACACCAGGGGGAGTAGTCTCTTCCTACTAGTGATGCTGTGACATCACTGCCCCTACTCCTGCCAGAGGATGGACTCTTTATCATGATTTTTATTCAATTCATTATATACTACAATCAATTATTCTGTTCAAACAATACTGTGTCACCTCACCTCCCTGTATAGATTCACACATGGTTAAGCACAAATCAATTCTGAATAGTACTTTAGTTTGTCTGAAAATATGCGAGAAACATAGCAGGAACATGGTAGAAATGTAGATATATGTTAGATGAATACTAATGAAGCTTTTAACCATCTATCAAAGGATGTGAAATCAATATACCAATTCATGAATAACCTTCAGGCGCATTCCCTCAAAATTGACAAATTTATTCCTGAGAAAGGTTGGGTCTCCCTGGTAGGTGTTTGTGTATCTGGCAACCACTCTCCAGGATTGCTCTCCTTTACGTGTTTCGACCTCATAGCATGATGCTGGGCATATCTGTTGGCTCTTAGATTGACATGATTGTGGTGGAAATGATGGTTTCTGAAACAAAATAATCATTTTCATAACCTGTCCAGTATGTACCCATTGAATACCAAATTGAGTCACAAATACAACTAACAAAAATCTTGTCCATGAAGTCTAATAATATGTGTAGAACAGAATTTATAGGGGTTTAGTCATTGTACCAGCAGCTTTGCTGGTGGAGATACTGCGAATATGTGGGGGGTGCTGTGAGAAGAAAGTTGCAATAATAACACAGCGCCGGGCACGAACATAACTACCGACCATAACCCAACAAAATCGCCTTGGGTGAACTGCATCATGGAAGCCATATCAATTTTACTGTCGTCCTAAAAAGACGATATTGAATAGCACATCACCTTGTTTATTAGGACCCTGTAATATGTTCTGGCAATGCTGACGAAATGAATGGCAGCAAGGTCCAGGTGCTGTATAGCATTAGCTGCTATATGCTGAGTCATGATGAAGTTGTAGACAGGCAGCAGTAACCTTCTCTCCACATTGCCGGCTCTGCGAGCAGTTAGTAGCTCTCTGATAATACTCTATAAGAAAATATTAGGTTTACTGCACTTAACATCATAGCTATATCATATCATAGAGTTATATTATAATTACTGTGGAATATTGAAAGATGCAGAAGTTTCCCTTAATACGCTCTATTCATTTTGAGAAGGTACAGGCTACAGTTAAATGGATAAAAAATATGTCAGTATGTGTACATTTAAGATGACATTTTCCATTGACAATTATTATTTTTGTGAGGAACTCTTAGTTATGGATTACATAAATACCTCAGTGATGTTCACATTGCAGTTTATGATAATTGTACTTAACGTAGTCTTGTGATAGACTTGGGATCTTGAGATGGACATCCAATCTGAGCATGATATCAGTGATAAAACTCCCGGCAGATCTCCAAGGTTTGCACATACTGACAATTAAATTGATTAGTAAATAACCATCAAATTTGGATCAAGCTTGAATACTAGTACTAGTACGACTGACACATCAATGACTAGAAAGGCAATGGATCAACTGAAGGGGGTCAATTATTTTTTCCCTTAGGTTCTCATCGAAATACAAAATGATCTAACAAGATCTACTTCATAATGGGAGGCATCCATGAGGCCATAGAAAGAACCGTTGATGAATGCATGGCTTGTAGTGTAGTGTTGACATAAAATAATAATTAAAGATCTAGATACCTTCTGTACTGGTTTCACTGATGACGGTCAGATATTTAACTTGACTCCTGGTAACTATAGTCTGTAGTATGTGAAACACCTCCTGGGTCCTCAGACGCTCACACCCTGGTGGGTCTGGTAGGTATGTCATGGCTTTGTAAATAGTTAACAAGAAGAATGATCATCATTAAAACTTTGGTCCTTTCCATCAACATCTATCGTTTGTCTCTGAAATTCTGGTTATCTGTGCTTTCAGAACTCTAGGAGAAGAAGGTCCAAGCACCCTTAATTTGTTTATAAACTTCAGTAGGTGAAATACATATGAAATAATTAGAATGACTGCAGTGATAGACCAGTGGTTGGATGCATGTACAGAAGGTTGGCAGTCCAATCCCTTGCTGGTGAAGGAGGATAGTAATATGATGTTAAGATGGCCTACCTGATGTTGTAATGGTGACATAGCTGCTAATTAAACATATTAATGTCAAAAGGGGGCAGTAAACCATCCTCAACCATGAAAAGCTAAAAAAGGCCCATAGAGAAATGAATAGAAGAGTATTCCCCACGTTCACTTCAAGTATATCAGCTCCTGTTGGATGATATATCAGCTCTGCTGACTGCGATTGTTACTGTGTCTCTGTGTACTCAGTTTCCACACAGTACAGCATGGGTTATTTGACTATTGTAGCTGTTGGCTATTTTAAGATAGGCATGAGCTATGAAAAACTCCAGATTCGAAAATAGGTTGTTCAGAAATTACTCTTTATTCATTCTGACATATGGCACGTAATCATACAGACGGATAGTGATATTCAAATATGCTTTCCAACAACAGGTGTTACATGAACATACAGGAGTGATACGCTCACGGTCAGGACTAGGCCAAAAAGTACAACAGAGTTCTAGGAATCTCTGTCGAGGAACAATCAAGCTGGCCGAAGTCCTCGAGTAGAAGAACCCATGGGTTTATATACTGAGACTTATGTAACTCCACTCCATTACTCGTAAGCACTTGAGTTCCCGAGGAACTCCGGGTAACCTGAAACCGGTTTCTCTGGACCGACAGGGTACCCGGGTAATGTCGGGTGACACGTGGCCATCTCGGCTCGGTGCGTATTACCAGGTCGCACTCCACCAATCCTCAGGTGCTGGATTAGGTAATCACATACCGGATACTAGACAGGAGTGCGGCCCAGATACGCCACAGCAAACATAACCAAAATAACTCAATCCGGTTCTATAGAAATAGTACAGCGTCCCACTACACTATGAATACCTCCCCAATCAATAATACGTATTTTATGGATCTACTCTATTGACAATATCACACCAATAACAGTGCATAAGTATAATACCTCTTGTTTAGTGGATCTATACTTCTGGTAATCTTTATCTTATAACATCTATAATCTTATAATATTTTTCATCAGATTTTTGAAAGTGTAGTGAATTTAAAAGTAAATCATTTATTACAAGCTGTTACTAATGATAAGCATAAAAAAATTGACACTCCCACTATGTTATGATTTTGAAAAATGCGCCCCTCCCCCAAAAAAAGAGATTTGGGTCTAGATCGACATGGGTCAAAGAACGTCTGGCCACAGCAAATTGAACAGAAAATATTCTATTTTGACCACTTCAACCTCTCACACTGTAAGGCCCTTTTAAATTTTACCCCCCCCCTTCCACAATGGACCTGTTTTTAATTATACACCCCCCCCCCGCCACTTTATCAACCAAGGCCCCCCCCCTCCGCAGCTGGCAATATGTGACTGGTCCTTAAAGACCACTATTTCAAAATAAATCGTGCATTATGGGGTTCGATGGGTCAAAATATCACAAGAAATATCTTTCTCACACATACAGAATTTCTGCATTGAGAGGACCAATACCAGGGAGCATCTCAGCAGTTTCAGGTCTGCAAACGTTTGTAATATCAGCTAAGAGGAAACAGTCTTATTTACTGCAGTATTGTGGGTGCCTATTACTCTAACCCATTTAGGGCGGAGCTCTTTTTTGACCATTTTTCTCTTGTAGAAAATTGTCTGGGCTTTTCAAAAGTGAAAGAATTTTGCAAATAGTCCAATTATTAGTGAAACCATTACGGGTCAAAGTATATCAAGATTCCTCAAAATGAAATAATCCGCATTTGCATAAATACAATATCTACAAAGATATGACGTCATAAACATGACGTCCTGACGTCAAAATTGGGTAGATCTCCACTTTCTTTAAACTGCAATATCACAAATTTGGAGCATTGTAATAACTTGAAACCAATTTTATATGATGATGATAGGTAAATGAAATTTAGATTTTTATGTTGAGTGGCCACAGCCAAAGTGGTGTTTTTTGTTACCATGGCAACCAAAATCAACAAAAATTGCTATTTTGGGACATTTGGTTGCCATGGAAACAAGGTCTTTCCACAGAAATGCATAAAAAATCATCAAATCTTTTGTTTCCATCATTTTCCGTATGAAAAAATATTCAAAGTCAATTTTGACCAAAAATAGTGATATTCATTGATGATATTTTTGATGATTTTGACCTTAAATATTGCTTTAAATACAGTCAAACCTTCATTAAATATCTTTTGAGTTGCCATTGCTATATCTTAAAGGGAAAAGAGTGTAGACACAGACACCTTGGAGTCCCCAAAAAACAAGTTCCACAGATCAAGCTCAAAAAAAATTTTAAATTTTTATTATTTTTTCACAGTAATTTGGTACCTTAAAAATCCATTAAAATATGTCAAAAACGTCCTACATGTAGGACAGTCGCCCTAAATGGGCTAATAGCCCCTTATAACTCCCAGTGATACAGTTAGTGCAATCCAATCTATAGGCCTACTTCAACTGGTCCACATTTAATGAGAGCCGCAATATAAGAGCATCCCCTCTGTGATGATGCCTAGTGACCCTATACAAATGGACTCTTGTTGTTGAATAATGAATCAGGTGAGGACTATGGGTGCTTTCATCACCTACCAAGCATTTATTGATCTTCCATTTAATAGATGTAATTAGATACACACACAGAAAAGTGAGAGTCATTGTCGCTAAAAGTACCCTCACCTGACTGCCTGAGTCTCAGGTGAGGGTACTTTTAGCGACAATGACTCTCACTTTTCTGAGGGTGTACCTCGCATGAGCGCTGCGCACCTTTGAAACCGCCGATACTCAGCAGAAAAATCTCCATCAGAAAGATATGGATCTACTGGTATCAGCTATTATCAGTATTATGTATATTGTTTTCTATTCTCGAATTATAATTTACCTGACTGACACCGGGGGGCCCATGCACATTTTGTATCTTTGTGCCCACATTGCATAGAATGACACGCCCAGTCAAATACGTCACACAATGTGACTACGTAGCTAAGGTTCCTATGGAACAAACCCGGTTGGTATGCTTATTTTTTCTGTTTTCATTGCATCAACTGCCATTCTATGCAGTAATTACAATCATATCAATAAGTATTCTTGTTTATCTTATTGTGAAATGTATGTGTCAAACTGCCCATGTGGCAAAGAAACCGAACTGTGCCTCACCCTGTCCCAAATGTGTACGTCAGCTTAACACAATAACCCTGATATTAGGGGTTATATCAGAATACCATTACCAACCAAAATAACTGTAAAACTAGAGGACTTCTCTAATATGAATAGCCTAAAAATAGGTCAGGTTAATATAAGAAGTAGACAGTTAAAAATGGTTGGCCTATCGAAACCGGTTAAATTATAGTGTAGCTTTAGACAATTCTTTCAAAGATAAACTTGATGAACTATCCCATAATCCCTCGAAGATGGAGAGAATTAACCTATGTGCGTGACTGAACAACATGATACCCAGCTCATGTGGAGGACTATCAACTATTCAGACAGGACAGATTAGTAGACAAGACTGGTGGTGGTCCTGTCTGTTATATCAAAGACACTCTGTTTGAATACAGTACTGTAATCAGCCCTCTATGTCTATCTAATAATGATATTGATCTACAAGTAGTTAATGTTACCCAACCAAGACATTGTCTATTGTTCTTAGTACATGTCTATTGCCACCGGATGGCATATGTGCCCAATGCATAAAACACATTGTTGAGACATGCCGGAGCCCCCTACTTGATGGCAGGGAAATATGGGTCGTTGGTGATGTTAATATTAATTTGCTGGACGTTGCGGATTGGAAAACCAAATTATATATAAATGTATATCAATGTTAAATCTGAACAATCACATAAATGATATCACCAGACCAAACCCGAAACCCGGAGAATCAGGTGGCTCATGCATAAATCTCATGAGCTCAAATTGTGATATTGTAGCCAGCAGTGGGACAGTGGAACAGAGTTTACAAATGGTTCACTACCAGCAGTCTTTGCATCAACACAGACAAAACTGAAATTGCAATGTTCAACTCTAGTTCAAGTATCGCCCCTGTAAATAAAATGGGGGGTCATACACTGAATGTTAAACCTGAGTATGAATACTTAGGTGTGATAATAGATAATCAGCTGAATTTCAACAAGCATATTGGGAAAACAGTAAGTACTGCCTCTCTTAGACAATATCTGTTAAATAACTCATGTAAAAGAATGTGTAAAGACACAGCCTGCTTGGTGTATAAGCAGACTATTAGACCTGTTTTCGAATACTGTACATCTGTAATGGCCTAACAGCTATAATGAAAAAGCTACAGCGAATACAAAATAGGTGCCTGCGCACTTATCTCCGCAGTAATATGAGGTTGCGGAACTTCATAACACTGTGGAATAGATTATCTAGATGTCAGGTTTGATATGCAACTGTTACTCCTAACCCACAAGCTCCTAAATTCAGAGGTACTTGAGGCAAAGGACTTTGGCCCAATCCTATCAGAGGCCAACCCAGATGCAAGAAGAACCAGATCAGCTGATACTGCTTTACCTGTCTTTCCAGCAGATATCAAAATAAGCTATAAAAAAAGCCCTTTGTATAGAGCTGTAGAACTTTGGAATAAGCTACACCTGCCTTCAGGATTAATCCAAACAAGAATGAGTTCAAAAATGCTATCAGGGCTCTAGTCGTGGCCTGGTGTGAGAAGAAACGTCAATCAGGGTGTCACACCTAATACACACATAGACCACTGCAAGAGATACCACATGCACAACTAGCTATCCTATTGACTAGAGCACCTTATCATTCAAATGAACATGTCAGGAGACATTTTTGAATTATGTTGTATTTTGAAATTCAATTTATTGCAATAAATACACGTCTACAAATTCAAATATAAGTCAAATCAGGAGTCTGTGGACTATCTGAATAGCTTTTTCTCAAACATTGGAAGTGTGTTGTCTGACAAGATATCAGGTAAAGGTGTGCCCCCTAGAACAATTCTTGACGAGCCCGTTCCTGCGACAAGTGGTATAATTGTAGATAGCTCTTCAGGAATTGGTGGATGTGTTACTCTGTGATATAAATGTGAATAAGACCTCAGGTATTGAAGGTATAAGATGTGATGTGCTTAAATTAGCTATGCGTTTCTTACTGGATCAGGTCACTTGGTTATACCAACTGAGTTTTAATACTGGGATCTTCCCGACTAGTTGGAAAACTGCAAGAGTTAACCCAATCCCGAAAAATGGCAATCTCAAACTAATTACGAATTGGCGACCTATTTCCCTTCTTCATGTGCCTTCCAAAATAGCTGAAAAAATAATGCACCTGCATCTGGTTCAGATCTTTGAAAAGGATAATGTGCTTTCAGACAGGCAATTTGGATACAGAAGTGGAAGGGGAACTGGAGATGCAATCTTTGAATTTTTAAATGAACTCTATGAAAATAGGGACCGGGGCCACCTGAAAGCCGCGTGTTATTTAGACCTGAAGAAAGCCTTCGATTCAGTAAGCCACCCATATCTCATTGAATTGTTGGGAAAATTGGGCTTGGATGATGTAGTTTTGAACTGGCTGATGAGCTATCTTTCTGGTAGAAGCCAATACACTAGGATTGGCTCTTTCACCTCTGCTACAGCTGAAGTTAGGTTTGGTGTCCCTCAAGGATCCGTTTTGGGACCGCTTTTGTTCATTCTATATATCAATGACGTGGAGAGCATCATGGGGGACTGTAAATATTATATGTATGCTGATGATATTGTTATGTATAGTTCTAATAATAAGATAGACCTCATACAACAAAGGTTGCAGGAGACGTTATCAAACATAAACCAATGGTGCTTGACTAAAAGGTTGACAGTAAACACTGATAAGACCAAAGTTGTGTGGTATGGTTCTACAGGTAAACTTAAGACTGGAAAAGGCAGAATATTCTATATGGATGGAGAAACTCTGAATTGTTACACCTATTTAGGTTTAAAAATTGACTCACCACTAAGTTTTGAACCAGCGCTAAAAGACTTGAGTTGTAGAATAAATCACAATTTGTTCAGATTTGGCAAGTTTAATCATTTATTGACTGACAATAATTGTGTTTTGGTATACTCATCTACCCTGCTGAGTGTATTTGAGTATGCTTGTTTTGCCTACGAAGGGGCCAATGGAGGGTTGCTGAAAAAGCTAGATAGGCTGCAACTGAGAGGATTGCGTTTATGTTATAAGTCTTGTGTGCATGATGAGGACGAACTTTATGATCTCTCTAAAGTCCCGCGTCTTGAGCGTAGGAGACAAGAATTGCTACTGACATACATGCACAAACTGTCAACACGGGATGGTAAAATTGACCACAGGCCACGAGAACATGTTACAAGATCCAACAAGCAAATTCGATTCAGGATACTCAGGGCTAGAAGTGGAGGCTACACCAAATCACCCTTATATAGAGGAGTACATCTTTGGGACCTGTTGGGTGATTGGTATCAGCTAAGTAAGGACAAGATAAACTTTAAAAATCGAATTAGGAGAATTGATAATTTATTGACTAAGAGTGTAAACCCGTCAGAAAGTTTAGACATGGAGGACTTAGTCCCTCTATAGTTTGACTTGTGCCAGACCTGTCTTGTAATTTCTTATTTGTTAGTTGAAATATGCATGGTCCTCTCGACTTGTTGTGATGATAAGACAAGAGTTGCGTGCACTGATGTAAAACTCCTATGGAAGAGGATACTCCTAGTGAGCTGTTATAATGATAGCGCCTATAGTGTGTCTTGATCCAACCAAAATAATTTCTGTGCATCTTGTTGTTACTATGTATAGTCTCGTGCACTTGATGTGGACAAAATAAATATCTGCTGCACTAAGATATAAAGCGCTAGGTTGTCTAATGAGCTGTTGTAATGATAACACTTAATTAGAGAGTCCTGATTGGCTTGAAACATAAAACCGCCATACATTAAGTAAAATCCAAACGGCTATTCCATGGTGTTCTTGGATGCTGTTTAATAATATTTACAATCTTTGACAGACTGTATGTATAATGTAGTGTATATAGTATATAGTGTGAGGTAGGGAGGTAACAAAGTATGACTGTATCCTTGAGGCATGGGCTGCAACTGACGCTATTTATAGCAGTCCCGTGACCTATTTATTAGTAGGATGAGGGTACGTCACTAAGTGCACTACACTGGCAACCTGTGTATGGTTCTCTGTACTATTTTGCTCCCTCACTGAGCTGTGGCTATGGAGATCAGTCCCGCAGCAAGGTTGGTGCAAGGCAGAGGGGGGACTTTACTGAATGGGGCTATATCATTAGTTTAAAAATGATTTGCAAATTCTGGATATCAGGATAAATTCTTTATTATGCCTAATGATAAGTATGTCACCTTTCAAAGCATTTAATTACATGTATTTTCATCAGAATGGGATGCTCAAAGGAGACAGGGGACTTCTAGTGACGCACCCTTATTCTAATACCCACCCAGCCACTGCGATTGGAGATGTAGGTTCACGCCCTTGCCTTGAGGTCTGAGTGTTTTCCACGACTTAGGGTATCATATTGAATATCGCAATGTTAGATGCATTTTTCTACAAAATCTGTGATGCTGTTTGCCAGCGACTGGTGTTTATTGTGTGTTTTTTTGGCTTTGTTAGCCCCTGTTGTCATCAAGGAGTCATGTCTGTGCTTGATGCAATGCTTTGTGTCCAGTAAAGTTAGAAAGTTGTCAGCCTACAAGTATTGTGCAAACTCGTACCAGTATATTATTTTTGTCTTTATTATTATTTTCATCTTTGCTGTTTAATTATGTGATCTTTGATGTGAAAACGGAGATTGGATAATGTAATAACGAATCTGAGAAAATATGGGTATCTTTTGTATCCGGAAAACTTGGATTTATATACCATCTTTATATCGACTTGTAAATACTCATCTTTATATCATCAGCTATGTGTTCAACAAAGGATTGTAAAAAAAACCAGGTATCTATTGTCATAACTACCACATGTATATCTTGTGTCTTTGGCAATAAAATCATTTTCAAACCTAAAAAAAAAAAGTTGTGTGTATCATATTCATATTGTTAGTGGTTAATTAATAACTGCAATCTCTAAATTCATAACATTAATAAAAGAAAATGACATGAGAAATGGACACTCCTGATATTTTGGGGTAGCAATAAGCATTTCTGAAATATTAAAAAAAAAATCCATTGTTTAATTTAAATGGTGACTTATTAGTGTAGTGTTTAACTATTCCACCAGATGGTGCTAGTTATGCGACTAGTGCTGGCTACCACGTTGCCTTTCAAGTCTTACTCTTTTTAATACACTTATGGGACATGGGCCGTCCGGCACACATGTACATTTTGTATTATATAAAATCAGTGATCTATGTAATATCAGTGATCAATGTAATATGTTAAATCAGTGTTCTATTGTTCTTCATATTCCATAATTATATTGTAGAGTCATCATAGGTTGTCTTACACCAGACAGACAAATCGACTATTCATGCTCTGTGGTTGGTCTTTCTCACCCATTTTAGGTGGGCTCTTGAATGAATTTTCCAAGAGTAACACAAAGGTAGAGATAGTGATGCCGGCAAAGACGACAGCAAATATAGTCTTGACGTGATCGAGACTGATGCTCTTAGACTCGGTTTGTGTTCCCTGTTTGACCTCTTCACAGGATGGCTTACTGAAACTCCTCCTCTTAAACTTAACAGTTAATCCAGATGATAAAACAGCCAATATCCTGACAAATAGATACCAGAACAAGGCGGTGAACAGACAAAAAATGTAATGTATCTTAAATGTTAGCACAAGACAATTCTGAGATGATCTGATAATCAAAAACAGGGATTTGACCTACACCTTAAATATAAAGAAAATCATTTGAAAGCATAGGTTGCAAGGCATATCTTGGGATCTTTTTGCAGTGAATCATTGAATGCATTGAAAATACCTCACCAAGTATTCATTAAAAGTTACTCACGCTCTGTCAAAAATGTCCTTATACGGAGACCCTTCTGGCAAGGCAAGGCCAAATCCAGAT
The DNA here is from genome assembly GCA_947462335.1 of Harmothoe impar. Classification (NCBI taxonomy): domain Eukaryota; kingdom Metazoa; phylum Annelida; class Polychaeta; order Phyllodocida; family Polynoidae; genus Harmothoe; species Harmothoe impar. The sequence goes on from OX381719.1 coordinate 37,478,646, forward strand.
GTAAAAAATGTCTCTGGGATGAAAGCCCAATCACACCGGGAGCCATAATCCTGTGCGAGTTTTGTAGTTAGGGATGTCTGGTCTGATACTATAGCATACTTCTGTCCTTCACTATCATTGAACATCATTTTGAGTCCCATTCTACTGCCTGATGTGAGTGAGATATCAAGGGTTTTGCTCATTTTTGCCCACAGTGCAGCATATACTCCTGATTTTGCAGACTGGTAAATGGTAAATGTTATATATATATGTAAGTCAGTAATCAACAGGCTTAATACATGCTTATTATCTTCACATTAAGCTGATCTTATAATTGATTTTTCCAAAACAAAAATGGGATCGATAGATACAAGAATTATAAATACCAATATTAGGATTATAATTCAGGATTAGGATTAAGGATTACGATTTATCACTAAGTTTGAATTTTCAATACAGGGATAGATATTATTGAATGGAATTGAGAATGAGCGACATTTATATTAAATTGAAACTTTATTTATTCACCACACCTAAGGTGTGGATGGACCAGCTCCACCCCTTGTGATAATGAAAATCAATAATTTGCTTTTTATCAGAATAATATCCTTTTCTATTGACTTTCTAGGTGGCTGAGATCATTAATGCAAATTAATCATCTTAGTGAAATTGAGGCATTGTGTAAAGAATTGAAGATATAATTAAACTCAATAGCATATATATAGATTTCACTTCATAGAGACAGATTCTAAGGTGATTTTAATTTTTGAATATTTATTATTACCCAACATATTTTTACTGTAAAACCTCACATATATGCCTTACTCATGTATTAGCTGCACCCCAACTTTGACGAATCTATTAGACTTGTGTACTAGCCAAGGCCTATATGCAAGGTTTTATGGTACATCATGTCGAAGTGCAATATTAGCTCCTTCCTAGTTACCCTCATGTGTATTTTGAGTAGAAAATGTTGAGAATAAATATTTAGATGAATACCTCAAATAGGAGCCTGTGCACACCACCACCACCTGTCAGAATTGTGTACTCTGTGTCATTAGCAAGCTCCTCTAAAGTGTTGAATGGAAGAGTCCTCTTTACTGTAGCCAGAGAAGCAGTTAGGTTGGCACCATGCACCCAACCAACAATGAGAGGCAGTAACCAAAGCACACCAAGACACAGTCTTATGGTGCCTGCAGAAGGTAGTTTCACTGCCGCTGCGATGAATACAAAACATGATTTTTATAGAAATGAAATCATGGTTTCCTATCGATGAGTCTCATAATCAACATACACTTGCCTATAGTTAAAACTGGTTATTACTACTTGATATAGAACTTTTTGTACGTTGTATACTACAGCATTAGCAGAAGGACAGATGACACTGGCCGATAACATTTTGCCTGGCAATACTGGTGACAACCCCTAGTTACATAAACAAAATTATAATTATGCAGTCTTCATTTATTTAATAGGTTATATTTTTCTTCTTTTTTTCTTTGGTTGTCTTGTATACCATATCCAGTAATTGGAACAAACATCCTCAATTACCAACTGTAACACATATCGAAAAGAACATTTATCATGATACTGCAATATGAATTATTTGTCTCCCATTGATATAAAGAAACATATATCCAGAAATTGTACATATATGATTCGCAACTAGTCTGTACATTGGTTAATGCTGAATTGCATGCACTTGACATATTATAATTGTATTTATGAAAATCATTTATGAAATAAATACTCTTACAAACTCAAAAATAAATTAGATTAGTGGGGATGTTTATCAGTGACTGAATCAGTATCTATTTATATTCAATATGATATTGTAAAAGGGTTCATAGAATTCACTCTTACCTTGTCTTGTATATAAGCAAATCATGAGCCATGTACAAGCTCGCAAACTCTGAAGATCTTGACCTACTTCTAAGTGAAGTTTTTCTTTTCTTTTCTTATCATTTGTGTTCAAGGTTGCAGACCGTTCCAATAAGTTGATGAGTATTATGCTGATTACTAAACTGGCTGCTGTTGTAAGCCATACATAAAACTGAAGTCAAAACATAAACATTTCAGTATTTATATTGTGGTTGTTCCTCACCAGAACTGCTGTTCATTAAATCTCAATGAGCCAACTATCTTTCAGAAGAAGTTGAAATCATTGTCTATGTATATATAGTCTATGAAAACCCTGAGGTCACCCTTATGCATCCAAATGATGAAGAAGAGATAGTCTCATGGCATCCCATAAACCATGTACATGTATATATTCCTTACCTGTAGAGGGTCAAAGAGTAATGACCAGGATATGTCATCTGTGACTTTAGCCTGAACTACAATGGCTGATGGTTCCTCAAAGAAGGGAATGGAGAAGTCAACGGCTGTCTCCCGGTGACCAGTGATGGTGAGTCCAGCCATAATCATGTCTCCCTCCTTATGTACAATTAAGTTCATAGGTTATCATTCAAAGTCTATAACGTAACGACTAATGAAGAAAGGGAGCTTTACTATCACTTCTGGTTTGAGAATTATTTAGCATTGCTGATAGCATTTAGTTCACCCTTCTGTACATACTTTTCTACTATATTTCAGTTTATAATTAATTATTACACTACTTCTGGTAGAACTGCATACTGGATGCTAAGCAATGCAGAAACACTGGTAAGCTAACATAATGACTCACAGCCATGATGGCCAACGGTTATCAAAGAATGCATAGCTACAATGATGAACAGGCCACATTAGAGCATAGGAAATGTGCTCTTGGATTGTTTATGAATTACCTTAAATACATGTATAATACATGTGCAAATTTCTCTATCAGATTAACAGCTGCATTATCTTATCTTCACCTTTCTCTCCAGCATTCCTATCATCCCATTCCAACTGCCATTTGATAGTGTGACCCCAAAAAGGCCATCAACACTGTCCATGAAGTCATACCTTGAAATAGCAAAGGAACAAGTGTTTCACCTGAGCTAGCAACTCTGTACTACGTGTTGGGTTACTTCAAGGAATAAAAAAAACCCAGTAAGTTTCATATACTAAGTCTAATAAAGAGGTCTTCTTGCTCAGTAGATATGCTGTTGCTATTAAGACCTGATAATTATAGCAATGTGTTGATCAATAAGATCATAGGTATAAATTATAGATTTAATGAAATAGTTAAGGATATTTTGTCATGAAACACATAAAGGAACAGGACATCATCTTGTAGAATTTGAATGATCAACAATGTCAATGATAATATGACTTACGTAAAGTTCAATTGCCATGCGATTGCTTCCAATAGGTCTATACAATAACCATAGTGTGTTCCATTTGCTATCATTGTAAATGGACGGTACTGTAATTATAAATGAAGGATACACAATACCTAGAAATTCTTCAATATTATTTTACTTGCATACCTTATATTTGGTTCATTGTATAATAATTTATTGAACATAAAACAAATATAAATAGTACTTCAAGTTGTCTGTGTAAGTGCAAAAAAACATTGCAGGAAAATGATAAAAATGTATTTAGATATAAATCAAATGAATATTAAAGCAGCTTTCAATCATGTATAAAAGGATGTGAACTCAAAATACCACTTCATGAATAACTTTCAGGCGCATTCCCTCAAAATTGACAAATTCATTCCTGAGAAAGGTTGGATCTCCCTGATAGGTGTTTGTGTATCTGCCAACCACTCTCCAGGATTGCTCTGCTTTACGTGTTCGGACCTCATAGCTTGAAGCTGGGCATATCTGTTGGCTCTTAGATTGACATGATTGTTGTGGTAATGATGGTTTCTGAAACACAGTCCTCATTTTAATAACCTACCCAGTATATCCACATTGAATACCAAATGAGGTGACAATTACAAGAGTTCTAGAACTTACTCATTTTTACTGTATACCGGTATTCATGGTGTCTCAGTTATGTGTATTAGAGCAGAATGTGTCAGGAATGTAACAGTAATAATAAAGCTTACAAGCTCTACTTTACTTTGAGCATTGTATGGGCTGCATATCTCATTTTGGAAGAGGTAAAGTCAATTAGTCATTCATTATAGATAAAAATATTGCATAGCACATCACCTTGTTTACTTGGACCCTATAATATGTTCTGATGATGCTAACAAAGTGTATGGCAGCGAGGTCCAGATACTGTATAACATTAAGTGCTATATGCTGAGTCATGATGAAGTTGTACACTGGCAGAAGCAACCGTCTCTCAACACTGCCTGCTCTGCGAGCTGTTAGTAGTTTTCTGATAACACTCTATATGGAAAGGTTGGGTGCATAGCTTATAATTTCATGGCTAGAGTTAACTTTGTGGTTAGAGTCTCATAATTAATTAATTAGTGTGTATACATATTGAAATATTGGAGATTTTCTTTCTCTCAAAAATAGCATTGTTCTCTATTTCATGAAGATACAAACTGCAGATACAGGTAAAAGAAATGATACCATAAGATTTGAAGTTCAATTACCAGTTACTGAGCAGCATAGGTACATAAAATATAGAGATTTAAATGGACAGCTATTAAGCTGACAATTTTGAGATGCATAGGATGTTTGACAAAATAGTTACCTCAGTGATGTTTGAATCACAGTTTATTACAATAGTAGTTAATGTAGTTTTATGATCATCTTGCAATCTTGAGAGGGATTTCCAATCTGAACAGGATATCAATGATAGAACTCCTGGCAGGTCTCCCAGATTTGCACATCCTAAAAATTAGATAGAATTGAATTGTGATCTAGAATGGTTTGAATATCATAATTCTAATAAGGTAACTAAATTGTTATCATAGTAATGGAAAGGTAATGGATCAAACCACAGGGGGACAATTAATATTACAAGCATATATGGCTCAGTCTCATGAGTTTGTAACATTTCAAACGTCTTTGACCGGTGCCGTCTTTGACCGGAGCCGTCTTTGACCGGAGCCGTCTTTGACCGGGTATGTGATTAAAATGAAGAAAAAAGTAGTATATAGTAAAGAAATTTAAGCTTCAACTTCTTCATGTTATAAACAGTCTATGGTTGTTTTACCCAATTAAAAAAATATATTTTAATGCACATATTAAGGCTTCCTTTTGGGCTTTTTTTCTTCAGCAGGTCAAAGACGTCACAGGTCAAAGACGACGCCGGTCAAAGACGTTTCAACTGTTACAAACTCATGAGACTGAGCCAGTAACATAAATATATGAAATATATCAATTTTAGATAATGCCTCGAAATGATGTGTTATAACATATTATACAAAATATTTACCCATTTCTTTACTATACACTACTTTTTTCTTCATTTTAATCACATACCCGGTCAAAGACGGCTCCGGTCAAAGACGGCTCCGGTCAAAGACGGCACCGGTCAAAGACGGCACCGGTCAAAGACGTTTGAAATGTTACAAACTCATGAGACTGAGCCATATATGAACTTTGTAATGTGAATTCAAAAGGCAACTATATGAAGAACCATTGGCAAATGCACACTACGTAGGCCCTATAGTGTTTACATAACTTCTTTTTTTAATGCAGTGGTCGCGGAACAGGTATGTTTGGAGCCCCCCCCCCACAACTTTTTGCCATTCCCACTGTAGGTAAAATTCTCAATATTTTCCATAATATTCTGTCTTAAAACAACTCTGTATGCACTATTCTAAAAGACAAATTTGCCACATTTTCCTTGGGCCTGCAGCCCCAAGACACCCATATTAACTTCCTTCATTCAACACCCCTCAGGTCATGGGAGCTGGGCCCCCCAACTTTATCCACCTTCCATCGCCTCTGAAATGTATACATACCTTCAGTGCCAATTTCACTGATGACAGTTAGATATTTTACTTGACTCTGGGTAACTATAGTGTGCATTATGTTGAACACCTCCTGCGCTCTCAAACACTCACATTCCGCTGAGTCAGGGTTCTGACTAACTGTAGGTTGTAAGTATACCCTAGCTATGTAAAGAGTTAACAGTATTACGTTTAAAGATAAAAGGGTTAATAAGCAGTACATCGATCACTTCAACTCCAATTATCATTATTATTTCACCAAGCCTGTGATGTATAGAATTTTGTCTGTAACAAATATAGTTAAATCTAGATGCCTCTGTATGTTTTTTTGGAAAACTCCAAGTAGCTACAAATCATTATACTTCATAAGGTGTAAAGTACATAACATAATTGGAATAACTGCAGCAGTAGCCTAGTGGTTAGATGGGAGCCCCACACACAGAAGGTTAGCAGTTCAATCCCTTGCCGATGGCAGAAGATAGTATATGGTTGTAAAATAGCCTACCTGCAGTTGTAATGGTGATGAAGGCATTGACCAACCATGTCAGAGTAAACAGGGACCACTGGCAGCAGACCATCCTCAAATTTGAGGAACTTAAAATGCCCTTTATATACAGAGAGGTTTTAAGATAGGTATTCCCTACTTCCTCAAGTATATCAGCTCCCTTTGAGTGATATGTCAGCTCTGGTGACTGTGTTTGTAACTGTGGTTTATGTAGTTAGTGGTCACACAGTACTGGGGCTCATCAAATGGCTGGGGTAAGCCTATAACTCTACTAGTCCCCTAAAATGCCCAGTATTTTATTTACTGCACCCCAATAGATGCCATTCGGTTAGCTGGTGCACCCTTTATAAGAGCAGTTCTTCTGTGAGAATGGCAAATGTTAGTGCTAGGTATCTATACAAAAGGATACATCAGGCATGATGGAGGGTGCTTTCATCAGCTACCAGTCACTTATTATGCATCGATTTCCTACCGTGTAGATAAGTACATTGCTTTACAATGCTCAACTATATGTGACTGTAGTCAAAGGGCCATGAATATTTAAATGTTTTTGAATTGGTTTGTTTGTCCTCCATTTGATCAATAACAGCACTTACAGGTATTCTACGTTCAAAGTGTGCAATTATTCTGGCACGAAACTTGGATACTGAAGTACATCCGATGTGTGGGACTTTTCTAAAAATGAGTCAGAATGTTCACAAATAATATATTTGACTTCCTATCTGTTCCATTCTGCCTAATTCCCTCGGATTTTTCTCAAATTTTATTGGCCAAAATATGCTCATTTTGGAATAAAAGCGTGCATGCTTTTATTCCCACCCCCATTGAAAATACACCAGAAAAGCCTATGTTTGGGGAACATTGATAACATTTAATTGACCTCTATTTTCTAAATATTATACTTTTACAGTTTTTGGAATACATTTAAGTAAGATTTAGAATTTGAAAAAGATCGGATATACCCACTTTAAACACATCTCTTAGATATACCTTGAAACAATCAGACATAGTTTAGACATCATTCATTTATTTCCAATAATCATTGACATGTAATACATGCTGCGACATATATATCACAAATCAGCAAGAGCCCAGTTTGGTCCAAATTACAGCATTGTAAATTGTTGCAGCTTCACAGATATTAAGCTTACAGTAATAACGTCCTCATGTGCTACAACATGCACGGTTCATGACTCATGATAGCATATGCAATACTGTACTTATGTAGCCTTATAATCTTATAAAACAATGCTAGTTAATTAATTCAGCAATTGAATGCTTAATTATTATGGAGAATCTCTATTCAAGGGCCGCATAGTACTTTGTGGTCATGATGCATGAATGTAGCCCTGGCGAGTTACTCGCCAGTGCTGAATTTAGTGTATCATGACAACAAACAACATGCATGTAGCAGATGAAAGCACTACGCTGCCCTTAAGGCGTTAAAAAGATACAATCGTATTGATACCAAAGCTCATTATGGCAAATCTGCATACAATAAGATATTCAGTCTCATATACTTACTCCATGCATTTACACATATTCCACTCCACAATTTAAAACCCATGATACACCTAATGCATTGTGAAAATAACTTAAGGAGGTATTCCAGTAACGAAAAAGAGATGGATGGACTTCATCCATCAATGTTTAAATTAATAAACATTGGCAGATGAGTGACAGATGAACGTCTGTCCGTCGATTTGCCGGAAGTGGATTACCACCTTCACTCCATTACGTAATTTTCCAGATAAACATTATCACTTGGTTATTAGTCTAGACTAAATAACTCATAAAATATTTGTCAAAAAATAATATCTGTGAATCAAATTTCTAATTTTAATGTATAAAGATACCGGGCTCCATTCACCTGTGCCTCACTGCTTTGAAATATCTAAAAGGTCTAATAGGCGGATAATTGGTAAAACTATCTCAGTAGTCGAGGTAATATTAGGGAATTTGATGGGGAAGGTCTATTTAGTTCAAAAATTTGGCAAACAATGTATTTTAGCCAATGTGATGGTGAAGAATGCAATGTCAGTCATCCGGAAGCATAATTTTGATGGTTTTTATACATGTACGGTTTCTTATTAATCTTTTTTTCAGCTAGAAAAGGTCTAATAGGCGGATAATTGGTAAAACTATCTCAGCAGTCGAGGTTATATTAGGGAATTTCATGGGGAAGGTCTATTTAGTTCAAAAATTTGGCAAACAATGTATTTTAGCCAATGTGATGGTGAAGAATGCAATGTCAGTCATCCGGAAGCATAATTTTGATGGTTTTTATACATGTACGGTTTCTTATTAATATGTTTTTCAGCTTGAACACATGCAATAGTTTGTCTACACCTCATGCACCCCATGCATAGCAGCAGACAATAAATACAGACCAGGCATTAAACAATATCACAAACATTCCCAGAACCATGTTCATCTACTGGTACTTTACATTTCAGATCTCGTATGTACCTGTCAAGCATGTTCTGAATTCTGGAGTATTTCCCAGGCCCTAGTGTCCTAATGGGTAAGATTGGCAGTTCAAATCTCCAAATCTGCTACATATTAATAGAATACAGGTCCTAAAACACGATAAACCTATATACATCACTTTTTGAAGCATTATTATAATCATTAATTAATGACATTTGTCTGAACAGATGCAGTTTAATGGCCACCGTCCACTTCGGTCGACTAAGCCCATACATTTCCTATAAAACCTAGGCCTATTAGAGCCCAGTGGACGCTGGCCATTATTTGTCTAGGCAGTACATGCTTATGAAAAGATGAACTGTTAGAACAAGCAAAAATCATGATAGTTGACTATTAGTATTATGTGTGCTAAAATTTCACGGAAGGTACATCTTTTTCCTATTTCGCATCAATATACAGTTATCTATGTTCACTTTTTAGTAGCTATTCTTGTGGAGATATATTTGTCAAATTCACTTTAAAATCTGGAGATACAGAAGCCGTTTCAGGGAATGAAAGTGGCATGCATTTCAGCCTATTGCAAATGTGTCTTTACTATGTTAACCACAACACATCATTAATTGACCAGTGCCAAGCTTATGGGGTTGATATATTCCCAAAGGGAAGACATGATGCACCAATGGGGTACTGGTAAGCTAGTGCCTGGTGTTGCTATTAGGGAGTGATCATTTTTTAACAACGGGGGGGGGGGGGGGAAATCAGTTTTGAGGCAAAAAGCCTGCGCGTTACTATGCCTCAAAGGGCCGCTTGCGAGTCGATGTTCGACCCATAAGGAGGGGGGAGGGGAGGGTAATAAATTTCGACCCCTTGGGGGATGTTAACATTGATGACAACAGAACCTGACTATGGAGGCATCGGCCGGTCCCTTTAGGAGTTATAAGTCTGTGAGAACAGCGACTGAAAGCATCATCTGCTACATATGCACAAAACACACTCGACTTAGAGCTATTTTAAGAATCCTGATGTTTTTCTTCTTTAGAGCTCTACTCAACAATTACAACTCCTTACAGATACAGCTTGCAAGTTGGCAGTAGGTCTACTTTTATGAATGCCTTTAGATTGATATAGACAGGAGGACAACCATCCACAATAAATGCTGACAGTGCATTATTTTGCCACTGGGGTGGCCTAATGGATCATATGACATTATAAACGACTGACTATGACTTTATAAATGCAGTGGTCCCAGTTAAAATGGTAGTGGTGGTCCTGGACAGAGATTTAGATGCAGGTCCTTAAATGTATAAATTGATATCCTTCATGTATAAGCCGTCCATACAGCTACTGTTCATGGTCTACGTTCTGCCAGGGCTCGCACTGAATTTTCTGGAGTAAAGCTTTCCGAAACCTTGAACACTTTTAGTTTTAATACTTAACCTCACTAACATGTTATGAAAATAACTACTTTTAACTCAGCTCTGGGAATCCTCCTAGAATATACAGCCAGGAGAGCACGGTTTACATCCCGTTTATGCAATGTAATGAAACATCATAAATTATAAATCTTTACTTCAAGCATAGATATGGCTAGTTCCATGTGATATCACAGATTAGGGGTAGATGATCAGACGGGAATACAGGATTTGGTAGAGCTGTATGTTCTGTTACTTCACTATGTGTTGGTAATGGAATAACCCGACTTGTACGTAGGCTGTCTGAAGATATAAAGATGTAATCAAGACAGTCTGCGAATCCTGACACAAAGTTTGTGTATTGTGGGGTGCCAGACGCACACTCCATCTGTAGGGGGTGACGTAACTCAAAGTTGGGGACAAACTCCTCCCGACCAACTGAAAATGATACAGGTGAATATATATTTTAATATATCATAGACATCATGGTTTTTCAGTTTATCACACCCTACTCCCTTGTAACTACTCCTCATTTGAGCTTTGATATTATTTATTGAAATGCAGGTACCGTGTTCGATGTAATAAGCACCCTGGGTGCTTATAAAATATTTTTATAAGTTTTAATTGTGTCCAAAATTGTGAAATTTGTTCCTTTGTTCTAGTCAAAAAATGCCCCAAAAAGGAGGGGGGCTGTTATCAGGGGAGGGCCCTTATTACGTTGAATACGGTATATATAACCACAGTAGTGAATTGCAGCTTCTTGAAGAGGAAGGATAGGGATCAATTTCTTTCCAGTCTTTTGATCACAGCATTTAATACATATATATAATTTACAAAATGTATACATAATGGTAATCATTAATTGTAGAGTACACATACCTGAGAACCAGTCGGCACTGTTGGCAGGAAGGTATCCTTTGGTGATGAACTCAAACACACCATGGTTGGGTGAGCTGTTAAAGTCCCCACAGAAGACAACAGAGGGGCGCTTACCATGCTGAAATATAGAGGGGACATTAAAGTTTTCTGCTCAACTTGTCTTCAGGTTTGACTCATATATTAACTTTAAGGTCACAGTGAATAAATTGATCTGTCATCATGACTATTTTGTTTCCTGAAGGATATTTCTTGTTTTTCCTAATGTGAGACTTTTGATACATCAAACATATTTTTTACATGCAGTTAACTGACAATGCATCCACTTATCTAAATTAATTTAACAGCACAGGTATCTCTTGCTATTGGCAAATAAGCTCTTAAAGGGCGGCTAGCATGACCACGACTACGCGACTTAGCTAATCACTTGAGCCTCATAGATGTGTCCATGTGTGGCGCTTGTTCCAGAGAATTTCTGAATTTCTGAGCATGTACCCATCTTTGCTAGGGTCCGTGCTAGTTGCCCTTTAACTAGATGCACTATTCTGAGAGCAGAAATGTATTCTTGGCTCAAAACTACCCTCTAATCATGTGTCACCCTATCGTGTAATCACATTCCGGCCAACCAGGTGGTTTGGGGCGAGCAGGTGGGCATGCGAAAACAGGTGGGTGTGGCGTCATTGCCAGGCTGCCCACGTCCTCCACTTTACGTCTCCACCAAAAAGCAAGTCAGTCGGAGCGTAAACAGCGACGATATCTGTGTTCAGTCTCGCCATATATGCATTGCTTCCGTTATCGGTTTATGATGGTGGTATTGTACACACATCCCCCAGGTGGGGGGCACTCTTTGTTCTTTGTTTATATAACCACCTGTATTGAGTTCAGTGCTTCACTTCATATCTATGTGCACTACCGTTGACTTTTCTTCCCTACCCAAAATCCTCTCATAAATGTGTCTCACCTGCTCTATAGCATTGCAGGTATAAGAGTCTGGGTGAACACTCATCTTTTAAACTTTAAACTAAAGGCTGGATTCAAGGTCAGTCTTCTATTCTTTAGCATTAGTTCACAGGGACATGTGTTTTTTTACCTCAAATTTACATTTTTACATTTTGTGTTTTTCACTTTGAAATAATAAAAAACAGCAAATTCATGCACCACCAAAACCGTCTCACAGAGACCCAGGGTGCAGTGGGTCTAAAATACATTTTCAGTGTACTCAGTATGTTGCAAAAGGTAAATGCTCTACACCTAGTTATACACATGAGAGTTGTTATACTTTACCTGTTTCTCTATTTGTGACACTGTATGTGCTATATGCCGCATACACATTGCCGTCTGTACAAGACGTACATGGCCTGCCCGGGGATGGAAGTAGAGGTGGGTGGTGGCAACAACGACATAGCGGTTTGGGTCCTCTACTGACTGCAGCATACAGATCTGTAATACAACAGCAAAAATGTGGACGGATTAATTACCAACAATTAAAATTTTATGTTGAATAATTATGTCTATAGTAGCATAATCCAGTGTGGGCGGTAGTAATTAAGGTGAATAGGTAATTCAGTTAGTCTATCACACCTTTTCTGTCTATATATAGTATCAGCAAAATATATCACATTGAATCAATATCTCTTCATTTGATTAAGTTATTTGTTGCAGACCCTTACCTGTAGGATGGTTTTCCGCTCTATAATTTTTGTCTTGAGACCCTCCTTTGTGCAAACTTTCTCAAACATTGGGATGTAAGCGGGATCTTTCTGTAGTGCCTCTCCTAGATGAAGGTCACTCTCCCCGATACACCTGCCAAGCATACAGGTCTAGTTTATTGGCCATTTTTGGTATAGATATCAAACACTACAATTTACTGAGGCATCAATTTGTGTAAACATAAACTCCAACCCTTTTATATAATTTTGCTAGCCATATTAGAGTATGGTGAATGAGCAGTAAAACCCGATTTGTTTCCACAATCCATGGGTCAGAGCACTTGTATCTCAATTTATGTCCCCACCTTTTGACTCAGTTTCCAATAGACAAAGGAATGTAGCGGAATTGGAGGTACATGTAATTTGGAAGAAACAAATGCTTTATTTATTCTGCATTCCTGCTGGATGTTAACTATAGACCAATGCACCAGGTGACTCTTTCAAAAAAAAACAACGTGTGATTAACATCACAAATGATTCAGGGCCAGGGTGATAAAGTGATTAAATTGATGAACTAAACAACTGAATCAGTAAATATTATTTCAGGAACAATGAATTATTTGTCAAACTCTGAGAGCAGGAATGTATTCCTGGGTCAAAACTACCCTCAAATCATGTCACACTAGTATATTATCATATTTCAGCTGAGCAGGTGGGTGTGAAAGAGCCGGTGGGTGAGAGTGAGCCGGTGGGTGTGGGCAAGCCGGTGAGTCTAGGCGAGCAAGTGCGTCTGGGCAAGCAGACGGCTGTGGGCGTCAGCGCCCGGCGGCGCGTAACAGCTGTTTTACGTCTCTGCCAAAAAGCGAGTCGATCGGAGCGTCAGCAGCGACACCATCTCTGTTTCAGTTTCGCCATGTCGTGATCCTACTTTTACTTTCCCGCCTTTGTCCGCGGTGTGGGCGTCTACAGATATCTGATGAAAAGTGTCTTACAACTTTTAAAATAATTTTGTCCCATTGGATTAACACTAAAACAACATACCGTAAAACCTCGGCTATAAGCCGAATTTTATTTGGCGTTTTTATTTGCTACAAGCCGAATTTTAAGCCCCAAACTCCCGTTCGGCTTATAGGCGAGGTTTTAATAATGTAGGAACATGGTGAAATCAATTTTCAAACACTTTTGTTATAAGCCGAATTTTTACTCCCAAACTCACATTTGGCTTATAACCGAGGTCGGCTTATAGCCAAGGTTTTACGGTAGTAGACGAAGCATCCACGCTAGTGCTGTGTAGTTTGTCCACTGAATTGAAGAATTCTGCATTTTTTGGGACATGAACTTTAGGCTTGTATTTTTCATGTTTAAATTCCTTCAATCTTTCTATTTCTTGAACCAGCATGTACATGAACATTTTGTCTAGGGGCTGAATATATTTTATTTAGTCAAATAGATTTTGTTGTAGGCCTAGTGATGCGGACAAAGAGTGATGGTACATTTTGGACAGTCTGTCCTGCAGAGGAGGCACATAAGACTCGTGGGTTCCAGGAACCCTGAGTCAATAAAGTTGTGTTCATGTTGGTTTTAGAGGAATCCTCATAACATTGTCTGTAATAGTTATGTGGGGAAATATTCCATATTAAGAGATTCACAGCACAATTGTCTTTCCAATAGTATATATTAGAATGCAGGATTCTGAGGTTATATATATGTACTTGTCGGTCACCCTTCAGAAATGCCCAAAAACTTTATAAACAACTTTTCTGAAAAGTCACCCTTTTTTGCTGCATTTGTCTATATAAATAATTATTTGGTGACTAATGTTGATGAACATAACATCAACATATTTGGTAGCTTATTTCCTGTGGACTTTCCTTCATAGAATAAACCTACCTATAGCACAGCAACATTTCTTTAATTCGCGTTTTCTTCGCCTATAAAGCATGCATCACAAAATTAGCAAATTATTGAAAAGAAGTTGTTACCTAAACTTGTCCTTGTGCCAGAAGATGGCAGCACCCTCGGCGACTTCTGAGTATTTGAGTTTGAGGCGACCGACCATTCCCTTCAGCTCCAAGGTCGGCTCAAGGTCGTGATTGAACAAACGCCGGTCCACCTCCTGGAGACAAAGCAGGTCTGCCTTGTAACCTAAACATAGAAACCGATACTGCAGCAGTTGCAGTGTTGTTGGATACTGTTTTTGGTGTCATTAGCTTTAATATGAAATTCTAACAAGCAAATCTATTTATAAAAACAAAATAAGTAAGGTTTACATGGTAGAAGATGCACCTAAATGTGCATGTTCTTATCATACAAGCATCCCGAAGGCTTATTTGCCTTTTATTACCTCCGCTCATCGAAATACTGGTATATATGCATAACACGGTCTACTAGGCCATTCATACTTGCCAGGGTAAATAAAAGAAATACAAACAAACATATGTAGAGGAAATAAAATATACCCAAAATCCTCTTTGGGTTTGTCTAGTTATTCAATGATCACAACAAGTGAAAATAGTTTGTAAGTGGTCAACATTTCAACCCTCTCGGGTTTTCATCAGGACTAATTTTGATACTTAAACAAGCTCAAATTCATACGGAGGTTTTCCTCCTGCATTGTCAAATACCTTCTGTGAAGCAGTCATTCAGGAAAACAGAAAAAAGAATGTGGAATATATGGCTATTCACTTGTAAGAGCCAAGTACCACTCCCTGATCCTGACCAATTGACAACCTTACCAAATTTGACGTAATAATCACACGTCCCCTAATAAGCGCACACACCCTTAGGGCCGATTTTATACAATATAACGCCCAACATTTCTCAGATTTTCAGCCCAAATAATTTTCTAACTGGTAAAAATGTGTCTAGGATAGATTGTGTAATGTACTGTGTGGTTATTACGTTTAATAAGGTACTCCAACAGCAAAATAAGCGGGGGAAACGGGTGGGGCTGTGCGCTTATTAGGATAAAATTTTGTTTTTGTTTTTTAGTTAGGCCAAAAAAAGAGAGGTTTGTTTCAGGTCACCCGACCGACCCTATCAAAACAGGGCCGACCCTACGTTTTTTTATGCAGTTTTGAAGAAATTTTCGTATTTTTTGGTCAGATTTGGGGTCTTCGGAAAGGCTGGGTAGTAGTTTCATGTTTAAAAAAAAAGTTAAAAAAAAAAAATCCAACCTACCGACCCTATATTTTCTTTTCATGTTACCTGAAACAAACCTTTTTTTTTTGGCCTTAAAATCTTTAAGCTCACTGTTCGCTTATTACATTGAATACGGTATCCGTATTACTCAGCTAGGTACACACCTATCAGTTCTTTGATGAGGACCTGTTTTCTGTAGTCAGCCTGCAGTGCGTACGGTGGGCAGTAAGGGTAGAGGTGGTCACGGGAGAAGTCTGAGTCAGCATACAGGTCAGCCAGGATGTTATACGTCACCACCCGGAAACTGATTCAAAAAGAGAACAATAAAAAGTCTTCTCAACAGTTGTGTAAAATGAGAACATTGTGGACTAGCTTAGCTTAGTCCTAGATTCAAAATTATCATCTGAGGTTTGATATTGTGTAAGTAGGTCTTTTTCCCCTCTACTCTACCACAATGTACTATTTAATTGTCATGAACAATAAGCTAATAATGAATTCATAACCACTATCTATGAAGCTGCTTAATACTAACCTTCCTCGTCCTGTTCGTTCCTTGGTCAGGTCATGCCTGTTCTCAAACGGGCAGCGTCCAGGACCGACAGTAACATCACTTGTCACCACATCGACATCGTCCCCAGCTCTGGTACCATCAGAGGGAGTACACAATATGCGGAGTTTATGTCCCACATCAGCCAGTGACGGTGTGTACACAAGGCCCTTATGAACCTCCGTCCAGTTCAAATTAGACATGGAGCCGTTAACTTTGCGCTTTGCCTTTTTAGGGACTTTAGCCCCAAGAGATGGGCTAGGGCTCTGGGACAGGGACCGTGTCTCGTTACTTGTTGAGGTTTGACTGAGATCGGTCATTTCTGATGTTGAAGGCCTCACCTCTCCTGACTGGATTGGGGTGCCCACTTTCCAGTCTCTGTTGGTCAGCTCACTCTGTGACTTGGGCAGTTCTCGGGTCAGGTCGGTGGCTGATCCCGAGCTGGGTGTGACATCCCCTCCTGTTGAGCTGTCCTCCTTGTACCAAGTTATGCCGCATTTATTGAGGTCTACAAACTCAGCGTCTATCTTGGGGTATATTGGAAAACCCACCATGACTACCTCCGGCAGGATGATTGAGCGCACACTCGGGGGGTTAACCTGGACGTTGTACCTAGAATAGAAATTGTGAAAACTTATACACAACTGTAACAAGGAAATTTTGAAATACTTAACGTGCACATGTACATGTAAAATCCTGTTCCTGGTCTAAAGGCTATGGAAGTTTGTTTGCTTGGGTAGTTTGATGTCTGGTTGGCAATCCAGACTATCTAATAGGTTTACAATAAATCGTTAACAGCAGGCCCTGCCTGGTGCCCAAGTCTATGGAATGATGAGGCTGTAACCCACTCTGGACCTGATGCTTTACTATTCAGGAATACCTGTAGCCTCTATAATTATTTAAATTTATCAAAAAAAAATCTTTCATCATAATTGTGTTATTTTTACAACCTTTTATGTGAATAATTGACCAAACTCGTATTTATTCAATAAATTAACGCTCATCAACATATTTATATAGAATTTGTATTTCTATATCTAGTAGGCCTATATACAACTCTTGTACGACATGTCCTAAATAACTGATGAACTGGTTACCAAGCATAAAGCTGAAATGACTCTTGAAGAAAGGGTTCCTCACTTGATATACCAACTGTCTTCAGAAATAAAACCAGTCCTGATCCGTGAATCTCTATACATGAGCGTGTTGGCCTACTCAAGTGTTTCAGCCTTCTTAACTGATATCAAATAACTAAGGACTCTGCTCCTTTTAGGTGGACCTGGGATCTAAATCTAACTCCCCTCACTCCTCACCAGACCCTACCCCCAGCCAGGCAGACACCCCATCACTCCTTGCATCCACAGACCACCCTACTGTTATACACAGCATCCTAGTCACTGACTCTGAAATGCCCAATATGTTGAGTATAGAGGTAGGGTTCTACATTGTATAACCAACATAAAAAGATGGAACTCTGGATAGGAGTTATAGCAGCTGGTGTACAGGCCTGAAGTATAGAGCACTCGTATAAAGGTTCATCGTAAAGGCTACTAGGGAATTCAGAACGCTGATTTGTAATGACTATTACAGCATTAGAAACATGATAATGAGATGAGCAAAATGGTTGAACTTTTAGTTCTCCGAATATTTTTAGATATAGGAAAGAATAGGAAGACTGGCACCCCTGAATTCTATTCCCAATGTGGTCTACTATATAATCTGTACCTCAGCCTAAAACATGGTCTCAGTGAATTGGTACAGTGGACTGGGAGTTAAATGCATTAAAATCATAAGCATTTCTTAAATATCAAATATGAAGAAATCCTTGATGTTCCAATGGATTTCTATTCAAGATGCTTATTGTGAAAAATATTATCTTAAGATTGTTTAATTCAATCTTTAATTTTAATTGTCTAAACGTAATGTACTACAACTGTCATATTCCTGTATGGGGCCTCAAACTAAAAATGTCCAAAATGAAACTATACAACACATCTATTCATGCTTTGCTGTAAATATCCATCTTTATTTGGCATTTTCCTTCCATTTCGATACCAACAACAAACAATTGCTTGTAACATTATCACAGATACAGTAGTGGAAGACAATGCAACTTCTTTTTAACTTACTTTAGGCAGTACCAATTCTGTATTCATTATTAATATAGGTTGGCAGGTTGTAGATATATAAAATCACAGATTTATACAGTATTTATTTAAAGCATAGATATGGCTAGACCCATTTGATATCACAGATTAGGGGTAGATGATCAGACGGGAATACAGGATTTGGTAGAGCTGTATGTGCTGTCACTTCACTATGTGTTGGTAATGGAACAACCCGACTTGTGTGTAGACTGTCTGAGGATATAAAGATGTAATCGATGCAGCCAGAAAATCTTCCCACAAAGTTTGTGTACTCTGGAGTACCAGATGCACACTCCATCTGTAGTGGGTGGATTAACTCAACATTGGGGACAAACTCTGCTTCACCAGCTGCAAATAACAGAAGGAAATACATTGTATACTCAACTTTTACTGCCATTGACAATGTCAAAATAGGCAAAATAAGCCCTGAAATATCTTGTGGTACATGTGTCGCTAAATTGAGGATATTATAATTAAATCATATATAAATCATATATTACTTCCAATTGACAATTGGAAATCACTATTGTAACAAATCCCCCTCCCCTTGTAGAGGTTTTACTGTTCCTCTCCCTTTTTATGCCATTTTAAGATTATCATCATTTTGAAAATGCAAAGCAAGTACTCTTAAAGGTAAATTACAATTGCTTTTTATATCTTATACTTATAAAGTTGAGAGTACACATACCTGAGCACCAGTCAGTGTGGTTAGCAGGAAGGTATCCTTTGGTGATGAACTCATACACACCGTTATTGGGTGTGCTGTTAAAGTCCCCACAGAAGACAACAGAGGGACACTTACCATGCTGAAATACAAATGTTACATTAAAGCATTTTATGTGGAATTTACCATTAAGCTTTGACTAACATGGGGATGTTAAGGCCACTCTGAATAAAGTTTTGACATTTCGTTCACTATCCCAGGCTAAATGGAGTTTCGACATAGTCCACTCACTACATTCTGAATAAAGTAACCTACGTATCCTGACTTATCTGTTTTCTGAGAAATGAATCTATTTTTCAAGATTTTTGGCTCAAGCTTTGTTATATAACATCAATTTTTACAGAGTTGACTGATAATGCACATCCATGCTTTACATTTGACCATACATGTGAGAGTCCCTATACTTTACCTGTTTCTCTATTTGTGACACTGTGTGTGCTATATGCTGCATACACATTGCCGTCTGTACAAGACGTACATGGTCCGCCGTAGGGCGGAAGAAGAGATGTGTGGTGGCAACAATGACATAGCGATCTGGATCCTCTACTGACTGCAATATACATGTCTGAAACAAACAGCTAAGATTTAGCAGCATATATGCATCAACTATGAGTGTGACATAGCTCATGGATATATAAATTTTCTGGGGATTATCCCCCAAGAATATACAGGAATTTAGTAATTGCAATGGAGGATCGTCCAGATGACCTTAATTCCTGTTTTCTAAGCAAGTCATAGTAATATTGCTTTGTGACATCACAGGATATCCTGTGGAATCCGCTTATAATAAGCATATGGCAGATATTTCGAGTACTGTAGTGTGATAGATATACATACACAACAATCAAATACTCTATTGATGAACTATGGTACTTGATGGGTTTAACACACATATTTCCCACATGTATATTCTTACCTGTAGGATGGTTTTCCGGTCTAACACTTTCGTTTTGAGACCCTCCTTTGTGCACACCTTCTCAAAAAGTGGGATATAAGATGGGTCTTCCTGTAGCGCCTCAGCTAGATGAAGGTCACTCTCCCCGATACACCTGCCAAGTACAAAGTTTGGTTTTATTAGTCACTTTAGGTCCCAGCTATATTCTGGTATCAAGGGCAATGATAGTGATAGAAATCTATCTTATATACAAATCCTATGATATCACTTTACTGAAGCAAGGGTCCATTTGTCTGTGAGATGTGTAAGGTGACTTTAATACCTTCTTGTGAAGTTACCCTCAGCTAATATAATATGAGGTTTTGACCTTGGTGGGTCCTATCCTCTTTCCATAAACTTCACTTTTATTGCTCTAAGTTATTAAGTTTCAATGCTCTTATAGTACCCTTGTTCGTGTTGCTGTCTAACTGTAGCACCCTTAAAGAATTGTAGAGTGGCTGGCAAGAAATTGTTACCTAAACTTGTCCTTGTGCCAGAAGATGGCAGCACCCTCAGCGTTGTCTGGATATTTGACTTTGAGCCGGCCAGTGAAACCATGCAGCCCTAAGGTCGGTGCAAGGTCACGAAGGAAGAGACCCCGGTCCACCTCCTGCAGGCAGAGCAGGTCAGCCTTGTAACCTACACATAGAAACAGATACATTTTATCAATTATGTAAGGTGTATTTCATATCATTATATGATATGGCAGTTCTTATCATAAAAGGAGTTTGGATCCCATTCTCGATGGCTGTAAAATCACTCTACCAACTTTATAAACATCTATTCGTTTCAGTTCTACATCATTCTACATGTTGTTTACCTTCTTATTGAACCATAGCAGTCCAGTCAGACTGGGAGAATTTGCCTTGGGCCGGAAAATGGAAACAAAAGATGGTGGTACTGGTGGTTCACTCTTGTTTTCATACAAGCCATTCATTTATGGAACTGTTAGGTGACAATTTATTTTATATCTATGTTCAACTTGGTATCCACCTTTGATTTCTTTGATGAGGACCTGTTTTCTATAGTCAGCCTCCAGCGCATACGGGGGGCAGTAAGGGTAGAGGTACTGCCGGGCGAAGTCACTGTTACCATACATGTCTGTCAGGATATTGTATGTCACTACCCGGAAACTGGTGCAAAAAGAGCAATTCTTTTAGTACTGGTTATTGCTATGCGATAAGTAAGTTACCAAAAAGCAAATCCAATCATGACTTTTGAAAAATGACAAGAAGCAAACACTGGGGAGTTGCTAAGTATAAAGACTGAGTGATACTCATTGGTAGATTCAAAATGTGCAACCTAAATATCAAACTTTGTTGAAGGTGAAGGCTCTCAATCCCTCCTTTCAACCATTATTGAAGGTTAGTTGATAATTTAGATTATAAGTCATCATTAAATTCATAATCATTGTCTAAACTGTGCTATGCTTACCTTCCTTGTCCTGTTCGTTCCTTGGTCAGTTCATGGCGGTTCTCAAATGGACAGCGTCCAGGGCCAACAGTGACATGACATGTCTCAACATTGACATCATTGCCAACTCTTCTACCATCAGAAGGGGTGAATAACATGCGTAGTCTATGATCAAAATCAGCTGCTGATGGTGTGTACACCAGGCCCTTATAAACCTCTGTCCAGGTCAGATCAGGCATGTTGTGGGTTAGATTAGTAGCCGAGTCAGAACTCTGTGTGACATTGTCCAAGGTAGTGTTGTCTTCTCTGTACCAAGTTATGGCACATTTATCCAGGTCAATAAACTCAGCTTCTATCCTGGGATAGATTGGAAAACCAACCATAACTACCTTGGGAAGAACTATAGAGCTCACCCTGGGTGGGTTTACTTGGGTGTGGTACCTAGAATAGAAGAGATGCAGATCTGTTAAAAGGAAATTCAAAAATATAACTCTGTGTTTCTAATTCTAATATTGCTTAGACTACCTGAAAGATTAGCCTCGAGTGCTATGGTGTATTAACCATTAACCAGAGGGTGGGGTTAATCTTAAAATATGGTTTTGATACTTGAAGTTGAATGTGAACGCTTGAACCATCTTTTCCTATATACCATTGACAATTTTCATTAATTTGTTTAGCCTTTTCAAATGCATGGTGTCTCTCTGGGTCGTCCTCCATGATATGTTACAAGGGCCTTTCAATCTACCTAAAGTTAGGTGAATAGGCCTATTGAATTTGAACATTGTGAAAATGTTGACAAGATTTCATTGCCAAATCCTATTGAACGATGAGCCTAACAGAGGTAGTGAGTGAACGTGATAACCTACCATAGATTTAGCAGGAGATTTTCCGGTTGTAGCAAGCCGGTCCCTACTGAGACTATAGAATGCAATGGCGTGGGGCGCAGACTTTGGAGTAGGCAACCTCGTTCAAAATCCTGGATAGTCTGTCACGGAACAGCCTGAATGCTTCCGCCAAATGGCCTCCTGATCCCCATGGGAGAATTTTTTTTCCGAGAGCATCTCCGAGAGTTTTTACTTTAGTTATTTACTATTAAATATCTCAGGTACTATTTTGTTGTGTCGTACAGTGATGGTTTAGATAGCAATGAATGTGTAAAGATCACGAAGCCCATGGCAGACTATCTGCATAGCAGAGTTAGACCATATTATGATTACCTTACAAGCTACAAGGAGGAATCGTTCCTGTAATCTATGGCAGACTTGATTGGTACCAGTACGGTAGTTACTGTGAAAGTACTTATTTTCATGGGTTTAAACTTTCGCAGTAGATTAAGCCCCGGTCACATCAGGCTGTTTTCAGCAGGACCCGACCCAACCCGACTTCACGTTCTGAGCAAATTCATCTGGCCTGTCTGATATAGTTCCACATGCCAAACTCTCCTGACTGTCAGATTGATCGGCCTGACACAACCAGATTTTCAGGTCTGGTGGAAATTTAATACAGTTTAGATGGCTGATTAGCTAGAGTTCTGCATCAGCAACTCTCTCGACTGTCTGGTCTGGGCTGATCGGATCCCATTAGATCCAACCGAAAAAAACGCTGGTTTAGGCTACAGGGCACATAATAAACACACAGAGTTTACTGCAGGCGGGTCGATTCCAAGGTCAACTGGGTCGGTAACCAGTGAAACGCGCCGTCTGCAGAGACGTCCTTCTGATCGAGTAAAGACGATCAAACATGTTTGATATAGCTCGACTGTCGGCCGATCCAGTCTGTCAATCGAGTCGCGGCCCATCTGCGGTGGCTTTTACTGGTAGGCCTAGCCTATATACCGGTACCGGTACAAGGGTTTTTACCGGTACTGAAGTGTAGGTCGGGGGCAGCTACTGCTTACTCTATACCTACCACTCCAGAGTTTTATCAGTTGATGTACCTGTGCTACGCCCCCCCCCCCCCCTTAAGGCGGAAACATACAGGGCGCGTAAACGTCCGCGCGTGGCCGCGTAGACGACGCCTCAAAGGGCATTTCTTACGCCCTACGTGCCAGTCACCATAGCAACTTGAACTGCCGTCCGCGCGTAGAAAACGCGTCCTGTTTGTTTTCGCCTTTACGGATGGAAATCGGCGCGCGTGCAGGCCCTTGCATAGTAACGCGCTGGCTTTTTGGCTTAAAACAGATTAAAAAAAATTTACCCCCCCCCCCCCGCCCCAAGAGGGTTCAAATTTGTTTTCACCCCTCCTGGTCAAGGGGTCCATCTTTTTTTGCCCCCCACCCCCCCCCCCTGTTAATAATGAATGGTATATGTGATATATATCACATGTGAACCAGGGCATTTTTATTTCAGGAACAATGAATTATTTGTCAATTCTAAGAGCAGGAATGTATTCCTGGGTCAGAACTACCCTCAAATCATGTGTCACACTAGTATGTTATAGCAGGTGGGTGTGGGCGAGCCAGTGGGTGTGGGCGAGCCGGTGGGAGTGGGCGAGCTGGTGATGTGTGGGTGAGCAAGTGCGTCTGGGCAAGCAGGTGGCTGTGGACGTCAGCGCCCGTCGGCGCAACCGCCGTTTTACGTCTCGGCCGAAAAGCGAGTCGATCAGAGCGTCAGCAGCGACACCATTTTCGACGAGAAACTGCGGTCTGCACTGTGTTGCTCGCTTTTGTAGTCCACCTGAGCATGCGCAATAGTTAGCGCAGCATGTATTTCATTCCATCCAGCACGCTACCGGTGAAATTTGTCTGTTTTGAAGTAGTATTTCACTGTTTTAATCCACTGCTGATCGGTGGATCACGTTTGCATAGATCTGATATATTAAGGCTATGAATGTGAACCAGGGCATCTGTACTTCTCTTTATATGTTACAGAAATATAGAATTTCAGCTTTTGTCAACAGGCCGCCCTGATGATTTTTGGTGTTTTTCGGTCATGTTCTGTGTAAAGTAGTGCTTTACCTTCGTTTTCATGAAGGTTACCGAAGGTACATGCAATATTCAGCCCACAGAGCGTCTCAAAAAGCGTCTCACCCTGTTTTTATATAAGAACAAAGAGGATTCTGTGTAAAGGGACACTTTACGAAGGTCTGTGGTTTACTTGAAACCCCACTCTTTAGCATTGCGCCGAAAAAGTTGGTTTTGTGCTATTTTAGTGACCCTTTTTCAATATCAATTTTATGTATGAAATATTGCTTTTTTGGTTTCAATCTTTGATGGCATGGATTGGCATTGATCAAAACTTGTTTGTGGCAGCATTTAAATATTTTATTTCCAAATGTTTCACAGGAAAAAAAGGGACAGAAAGCAAGGGACTTTTTTGACAAAAAGTCCAAAAATACCTGTCTCTAAAGAACCTGGCACTACTGTGCCCTGGTTCAATAAATGATCACTCCCTAAAGTTAAGAGGCCAAAATCAGCCCTACTGGTACTGAGGCCTATAGTATAGGCCCTACTATACTATAGACTCGTATAGTACTATATAATATTACTATTAGGCCTAGGCCTACGCTACGCCCGGCCTACGGGCTATAGGATTTTCCTATTCTTTTAAATCAGGTGTGCAACTTGTAGGCCTACTCATAGTGTAGTTATACACAAATTATGCTTATACAGGTCTAGACTATAGTATTAGTGCATACCTGGTACTGCAGACGACAAGCTCTGTGCCCTCCTTCCATGCATCTTTGTTGGGCACTCCCTCCCCAACTCGGGTGTTGTCACTGTCGAACAGCTCTGCAAGGAGTCCCTCTCCCTCCGACTCAGGACTCGTATTCGCCGCTTCTGTGGGTGACCTATTCTTCTTCTTCTTTTTATTCACCACCTTGGCCACGTTTGCATTAATTCTGGTGAGTGTTTTCCCCAATTCCTCCGTTTGCAACCTGTCAAGATTGAAGACCCTCTCCTTGCTGCTTCCAGTGCCCGGCTCCCCGTCGGCGCAGAAAATAAAACTGATCTGCATGCGTTCCTCACCCGGCACAGAGCGAATCGACAGCCGAGGCATATTGTCTGTTAAATATGAACAATATCTACGACTTGTCAGTACAATGCGCGGAGAAAACCGGCTTAGAAACCCAGGAAACATTCGCTCTTAAATCCTTTTGACATTTCACATGCAAACACCGGATGTTGCAATGCAGCGCAAAGGTAAAACACACCACCGGCTGCAATCGTGGATTTGGCAAGGTTACAACGGCAGCACTGGCTGTATAGATTCTATAAGAAGACGGAGGTTGTGTATGTGACTATAGATAATATATGTGATAAGATAAAACTCCTATCCTCATACAGAAACAAGCCTGTCACCTTTAAAATTGAAGACTTAAATAGTAGCAAAAAGGCCTGCCCAGTGGAAACATTTTATTCGTCAAGTTGTAAATTTGCCCTTGGCATCTCAAAGTACTCAAGTACCACTCTTGCACTGGGAGAGCTAGGGAGATTCCCTATTGAATCAAAAATAATTTTGCTAAACATATTGTACTGGTTAAGGCTTGAACAGGGCTCAAAGAACCCTATTCTAAATGAGGCTTTCTCCACTATGAAGAGCGAGAATCACCAGTGGCTAAAAGACATACAGTATCTCTTATGCGAGGTTGGCTGTAAAAACATCTGGCTTGATCCATACACTTGGTCCAAGAACTCACTCAAATCTCTCATAAAGAGAAGGCTCTCGGATATCCATATTCAAAAATACAACCAGTATATAAATGACTCAGACAATTCTGGCAAGTGTGATATCGTCAAAACTTGTCAGGATGATTTGAACTATCCCTATGGGGAGCGGGAGTATCTAGGTCACACACACTCCCCCTATATTAGAAGTATTATCACAAAACTGCGCATAGATTCTAATTGTACTCAGGACAGCTTATCAAGAAGTTATAGAGGTAAGAAACCACTAACTAATATGTGCACACACTGTAACGTGAAGCAAAATGTTAAACATGTAATACTATATTGTAACCTGCCGGAAATTCAAAGTGCTCGCAAAAGCTTTGAAGAAAAATATATTAAGTTTGCCACTGCTTATGACAAGCATCGCGACAATAGAAAGGTCTCTCAAATACTAGCTGTAGAACCTTATTGTATATCATCAAACAGGCCAGGAGCCATCAACTGTATATATTCTTATATAAAAACTGTGTATAATGTCATCAATGCTAACTCGGTGCTGACATAAATGTATCCTTACATTAGTCAATAAAGCCTTCTTGAATCTCTTGAATCTGAATCTCTTGAATCTCTTGTTGTTTAGTGCATGGTAGTCGAGGCGACTCCATTCACGATAGCTCATTGGAGTCGGGGGGACTACTATTGGGTCTTTCCGTAGGTATGCACTCAGTTGGCCTGTGGTCATCCTATCTTCATAGGATGACCAACTTGTGTGGTCATACCTATAGATAGGATGACCACTTTGGCCTTCATTGTTCATTATTTGTTGCTGCTGTCTAAGAAAAATACTGGGAATCCATCACAAAATTGTCTTTTTTGGCTGCTAGAAATGAGTACCAGCACCCACAATAACATAGAAATGTAGATTAAGGTGTAAGGTATTCATTTAATATTACTTTTATTGTTTGGAATAGAGTGGGGACTCAGGGAAAGTACTTCTTGCCGAATACGTTTTTGACCCCCTGAATCTCGGCTAGGAGTGCCCAGTGACCCTCCAGCAGGCTGTAGGCCGATCAGCTGCAGAGGGTCACGGCAATGACTAAGTGCATGGTAGGTATATTGTTCTTAGGTTATTGTATTGTAACTAGCCAAGGGGAGGCATAGGAGTAGATCTGGCTTATGGGATGGAACTTGAAGAAGTCCTACCCTGCGAGAATCGCAGAGAAATTAAGTGATTGAGTTCGCCTTGGTGCAGACTGCAGGGAGTGATTGTCACTGATACTAGTGATAGTGATAGAGACTTAGAGTAGATGTACCAGTTTCCGATTCGAACAGTACCAGTTTCCGAACACTTTGACCTGCTTGGCCCCCCTGGCACTACATGTGGTCATCAATGAAACCCTTTTTCATGACATAGTTTGAATATAAGTAAGACCTATTTATAGTACAATTTTCATTCAGATTGGTCCACTAGATCACATTTTATCCATCTTTTAATTTTTCTTCCAGGGTTTCAATTGGCAATTTGGCCCAGGCTTGTAAAAATCAAATTTCTTATAATTATTTTGTTAAGGTCTCTAATATAAGCAAAATATAAGCAAAATGATAAATGATGTACCAAAACATATTTATATGTCCCCACAAATCAATTCAATATAGAATCATAATTCAATTCTAATTGGGTGTTGCCATGGCAACCTGTTGGGAAACTGGTACACTGCCCCACCCCTGTGTACCAGTTTCCGAACAGTAGGCTTATTTTTGGCTGATTTTGAGCACTCTGTAGTTTTCTTTGAAAAAGGTTCAAACCTTAGATATTTTGGATTCTTGCTATCTGGTATATAGTCTCCACGGAACCAAAACCATTAATTGCTGACATAATGTACCTTTATATGCTGGCCTTTCGAAGATGGGACAAAATTAGCAACATTTTATCCTGTTTAATTGATTTTTAGGGGAAAAATCATGAAAAATGTTGATAATTGGATATTTTTTAGTAAAAAGTTCTCTTGGACAGTTTTTCATGCTTAATAAAATGGTATCACATTTTTTCATCTATTTTGGGGCATTATTGATAGAAATATTGGTTGCCATGGCAACAAATTATACTAAGTTGAAGCACCCCCCCCCCCCACCTAAAGGTTGGTGGTGGGACTGAACCCTGCGGTAGTCGCTCTATGGCAGTAACTGCCCACCTCCAAACTACCGCCCCTACTAAATGTTACTGCTTGCATATTCCTCCTTACGTAGGCCATTGCCTATGCTAACTGCCCTGGAAATGGCCAACTACAGGGAACTAGGGTCCAGGGGGAAATTTCAACCACTCTAAGGGGGTGGGGGCTGAATTCCGACCTGTCTGGGGGGCAGGGTGGGGTCTGGAAAAAATGTTGCGAGCTTACATGAAAATCCACCAATGCCCCTCCTGTTGTTAAATAATGACCACTCCCTTATGCCTGTGTAAACCTCACAGCCTGGATGAAAGTGAAAAAGGTATCAAGATCTTACACAGGCCATTTGCCTTCTACACAGGCCAAATAGAACTACCGCGTATAAGCCTAACCATCGTAAAAGCCGCACTCCGAGTTTGTGCCGATCCTATAAGCCGCAGAAGCCCCCGGGACAGGGGGAGGATTAGTGTATGTCACAAAGGTCTCCCCCTGTGTTAGTGGGGACCTTCATGATGGGGGCATGAAGGAGTAGAATAACTTCATCGGGAGCCTTCCATAATACCAGGGGTCTCGTGCCTTACTGCTGTGATCAGTCACATAAGCTGTTTGGCAACCGCTGCCCATATGCATGGGCCCGGGCCTTCTTGCTGGTGGTCTGGCATGGGATTCCTCCTCAGTAAACCACGTCTGAGATATCAAAGGCTGTGGTTTGTCTGGCCCTGCCTACTATGGTACTAGCCCAGGTGGGTAGGAACAGGCAAAGAAAAGAACACTTGCTATCCTTCGAAAAGAGTAGGGGACGTGCGCTGGTAGCGGTTTTCTCCCTCACCTCATAGATGCGGTCATTCATTTCATAGATGCGATCATCCATAGATGCGGTCACTGCTGTATTGGGCAAGCAGCATATAAATATCTTTCCTACTACTGCAAGGCAGACTACCACTATTTGTGGATGACTCCTTGCCAACTTGAGATGTCCGTGAGGTACTTGATGTACGTCTGGATGTTAAACAATTCAATCAATCAATCAATCAATGTCACAAAGGTCACACACCACGTCGCTTTGTCTCGTTGCGGGGGCTGAATGCTTTCCCAGAGGGGGAGGGAGGTGAGATTGGAAATCATATGTTGGGAATATGTTTTGATTCTGAAATGGTGCCAATCAGTTCCTCAGTCAGTTTCTGCTCTACCGTAAAACCTCGCGTATAAGCCACACCTCGACTTTGAGTCGATCCTATAAGCCGCACCAGAGATTTGATCATGGTGACTTTTAGTACTGTGCCACAGTAGCAAAAACTCACGTATAAGCCGCACCTTGACCCTGGGCCGATGCTATAAGCCACACCGCTGATATGTACTAGCTGTGGCATATATGCAAAGTTTTACGGTAATTCATTGTTCCTGAAATGATTTCGCAGCTTCAATTTTTATACTTATTTTCCTCATGATGTTAGCCTTCCAATTGGAATTTAAAGATATAGGCCTTATTGTATTATTTATCTATCAGCCGATAATATTGCTTTGCTTTCCCCGGTTTTACTATAATGGACAAGATGACACATGAAACCCCCCCCCCCCCGCCCAGGGTACTAATAAAACTTGCATCGTCACTCCCCACCCCAATGAGCCCATTGAGTGGTGTCAAACACTGGCTGCCAGAGGTCCGGAGAACTTTTGTTTTAGCTGTAGGTAACCCTGATAAGCCTGTCATGTCTGACTTGTAAGATTTAAAGGGGATTAGAACCTAGTCTTTCTGCTGCAGTGGCATAGGAAAAGGGGGGGGGGCAGGGGGTCCCAATCCCAGAGAAGGAGGGGCCTGAATATGTCTCCCCCCCCCCAAATTTGTCAAGACCCCATGATATAATTAGCATTACTACTGAGAAATTGAAAATAATCAAAGAGTTATAATATTCATTTGTATCGATGTGCCATGTCATTGGGATGAAAAAACTGTTTTAATTTTGTCTCTAACATGTATATAACCAAAATAATTGGCATTATTCATCAGGAAAAATGACAATTTATTGGAGGAAAGCTCCCATAGGACCTCACATGGACCCCCTCGCTTTCACAGTTTTCTGCTTTTTTAGGGGGTGGGAAATGGCTCCGACTTTACCCACATGATAATAATACATGTATGGTGACTTTTAGTACTGTGCCACAGTAGCAAAAACTCACGTATAAGCCGCACCTTGACCCTGGACTGATGCTATAAGCCGCACTGCCGATCTGACTCACGTACTAGCTGTGGCTTATACGCGAGGTATTACGGTACTCACAATTTCCAACCATTACCACTCCTGCATAAGGGAAAAGTTGGTACAGAAGGGTCTGTGTCCCTAATCAGAAATAAATGGGGCCCAAATATTACAAGTCTTTCTTTACAATTCCAAAATAAGTGTGTACAAGGTACATTATGTACAAAATCCAATGCTTAAATTTGGTTGCAGTGAGTCTTGCTGGGCCCCCCTCAATGAAAATTTACTTCCTACGCCTCTGTGCTGGTTCTGTTGATTTGGTTGCCATGGTGACAAAGGATAGAAATGAGATATTTCTACAAAGACCCTAACCACTGACCAAACCACTGACCACAATGGTATGGACAGGTGTTGATTAATGCAGACTAGATGCTAGGGGTGGGGGTGGGGGAGGGCCTGCAGATCCTATAGAATCTCACAAAACCTAATTTTTAGATTATCGTTGCGATAACTCACTGAATGTTAAAACTGGTACATTTTGTACACATTGATCTACACAAATCCATTCTAGATCATTCTAGATAATGTTATCATAGGTATAATGACTTCTGTTAACAAACATCCAGTAATGATACCATATTGGGTTGGTATATGTAATATTCAGTTCATAATATTAAGTTAGAATATGAGTTACAGTCATGAAAGTGGAGGGAAAAGTGTGATTTCTGTTGTTTTTGTTGATTTGGTTGCTGTGGCAACCGCAAAATAACCATAGTGGAAGGTTTTTTTCATATCTTAAGAAGAAGGCCATTATGGTAGCTTCATGGAAAAATAACATGAGCCCCATACCAAGAAAATAGACAAAGCTACTACTTGATCCCTAACAATGCCTGCTAGCGTTCGGAAACTGGTACACTAGCGTTCGGAAACTGGTACAGCTTGTTCGGAAACTGGTACACTGACCTACTAATTTAGAATCCTTATTGTGGCAAAAGTTCTTCATAGTGACTAATGTAATCACATCACATGAAAGAAATATATATTGACTAATTGTAGGTAAAAAGAAAATTTAGAAAAATTCATAATTGTTCATTATTTCAAGGAAATTATGAAAATGTATGCTTAGTGTTCGGAAACTGGTGCATCTACAGGGGGCGGGGCTAGCGGAGGACACAGAATCCCTAGTCTCCGGAGCAAACACAGGCAAATCCATCCACGTTGCTGCGCGATGCTACTGGGAGCCAGAGTCTGCCGCATAGTAAATTCCCACAAGTACGATTTTATACGTCTGGGGGGCACTGACCAATCACGGCGCCCGTACGTCCCAGCGTGCCCAATGAGTGCCCACGTCACAATCGAATGCGGCAGACACTGCTCCGAGTAACATAGCGTAGCGACGTGGATCGATCTGCAGTCGTTTGCTCTGGAGACTAACAGAATCCCTATGCCAGGGACTCCAGTAAAATTGAGAATTATTAAAAAGTCAATTTCTTTTCTTCTACTATGTAGAACATAAGAAATATAATGCAAATCTTTTGGAATTTTCTTTCTATCCATCATAGAACCCAGGCAATCATGATATATGTGTCAACAAAACCTACCAAGTTCCCCCGGTATATCTTCTAGATAATTGCTATCTAGATTTGGAGTCAATCCGAAAGGTGGGGGTGCCTATTTGTGTCAGGCTGGTGAGTGGGAAGTAGTTATGTAAGGGGTTTGGAGGGCATCTGGAATACTGGCCAGGCTGGGCCATGATTGACAGACCCTCTTAAACCCGCAGGTCTCGGTACCCCTCAACCGACAGTCAGGGCGCAGTCGGGACAGGTACTCAGCCCTATTTATACGGGACAAGCGCATTAGGCTATGGGGGCCGCCATCTTGAGTCAGAGCGATGCATTGTGGTTAGGCCCCCGACTTCAGAGCAGTGGATTATGGGTGAATTTCTTATCAGTCCCTTTGTTCCAGTTGTGAAAGGAGGGGATTAGCCTGATAAGGAGATGGAATTTAGCCCCCGAGTACCTGATGCGCTAGTCTCGTATAGGAGAGCTGGGGCTTTAACATGATCACCTAATACACTGCAAGTCACCTCAGTGGGTGTAAGTATAGAATAAACAAATTGTCTTAATGACCCAATCATAATCATTTTAATGTTTTGGCCTAGGATCAGGTGAGAGCTTCCTCTGTTTGCTTCCACTCTTTAACACCATATAACAACATATTGGACAATATCACATACCAAGTAGCAACCGGTAGCATTCACAACTTCATAGGGTTTCACCTATTTCTTATATAGATAGCTGCACCAAAATACCAACCTGCTGTGTGCACTGTGCACAGGGGCGCACCTAGCGGATTCCTGGGTCCCTACCTATGCCTCCCCTCCCCCCCACCTAGTCTCCGGAGCAAACGACTGCAAATCCATCCACGTCGCTGCGCTATGCTCTGGCTCCCAGTAACATAGCGTAGCGACGTGGATGGATTTGTCAGCGTTTGCTCTGGAGACTACCTCCCCCCCCCCCCCCCAAAAAAAAATAAAAAAATTGATAATACAAAATAAATTAAAATATAGAATAAACATGTACTGTGAATAGTATGAGCCACAAATTACCTACCGATATTTTACACATTGTTTGGAAAGTCCATTTTAACACATAGGCCTACCGGTATTTAAAGCCACGGTAACAAAAATATCCCTTTGCATAAATTTCGATGTAAGCGCCCACAGATTAATTGTGATATTGAATCTAGTCTCCAGAGCAAACAGTCACGTATCAGACACTTGCCGATTCTCTACCGTTTACCGGAGTGACAGTCTGCCGTGTACTATAGTTACGTCGGCATTGATTGGTGACGCATGGACGTACGGGCGCTTTGATTGGCCAGTGCCCCCTACACGTATAGAATAGTACGTGTGGGAGGTTACTGTCCGGCAGACTCTGGCTCCAGGAACGTCCGTCAAGGAAAGTGTATGATTTGCCAGTGTTTGCTCCAGAGATTTCTGTACTGGTAGCATACACATTATCATGTTTGATAATGTAGATCTATTATGAATACCTCTGCCCTTCAACATGCAATAATATCTATTATTTTGACCCCAGAAACTCTATCCAAGATGGCACAGACGATAGCAGAGAGTTTAACAGGCAGTGTGCGGCTGAGTGACGGAGTGATGATGCCGCTATTTGGACTGGGAATGTCCAGGGTGGACAGGCCCGAAGAGGTGGTATCGTTTGGTCTCAAACATGGCTACCGCCTCATCGATACTGCTGTCCGATATGGGTGAGTCATTAAATACCGCCTCATCGATACCGCTGTCTAATGGGTGAGTCATTAAATACCGCCTTATCGATACCGCTGTCCGATGGGTGGGTCATCAAAATACCGCCTCATCGATACTGCTGTTTTATGGGTGGGTCTTTAAATACTGGTATGCTAAGGTCCATGGCCGTGGCTAGTTACATTATTTACAAAGAAGAAAGTATCGACAAATCAAATGTTATTATGTATAAACTATTGTCAATTTACATTCCCACCAGTGGACTGCCGATAGATCTACCGGTACTTCATAATTTCAGACCTTGCCTTGTTCATTTTTTTCATCGTATTAGTTGTAGATCTACAATTGTGGTTATATTTAGGCCAACACGATTGTATGTAAGACGACGCCATGACTTAATATATATCTATAATTCATTGAGGGTTGACTTTTTTTTGGTATTCCGTGTTCGCTCTCATGCTTTTCGCTTTAATGATAAATTGCTGATTTCCAACCTTCCAGGAATGAGGAGGCGGTGGGTAAGGCCATCAAGGAGTCTGGTGTGGAGAGAGGCGACCTGTTTGTGGTGTCCAAGGTCTGGTCTGAGACTCACGGCTACGACAACTGTGTCCGCTCCGTCAAGGAGAGTTTAGCAAGGTAAGTCCTCTTTAACCCTTTCATGACAGCATAGTGAATTCATGCATCATACCTTGGTCGTCACGATGCATGAATGCAGCCCTGGCGAGTAACTCGCCAGGGCTGTATTCAAGCATCATGCCGACCCTATGGGGTCGAGACACTCCCGAAGGGTTGGCATGATGTACCAATGCAGCACTGGCGAGTTACTCGTCATAGCTGCATTCGTGCATCATGACGACAAATGTCATCTTTTAGTGATGCATTGGGGCAGGACGCTGACCAGACGGGGTTCATGCACTGCCGAAGGGTAGGTATGATGCATGCATGCAGCCTTGGCCGAGAAGTCTGCCTTAAAGCAACGAGATTTAGAAGGTACACTACATTCATTAAAATATAGCACCCATATCATGACTGCAGGTCCCGGCTGCAGGTATGTAGGAGTATCAACATTTCACATCCACATACTTTAACAATTTAGTCAATTTTGAATAAAACCAAGACAAAAAAAAAGAAGCTTTCTCTCGTTTTTCAGCTTATCTATTTCCCCAGGTCAGCTCAGTAGTTACCATTTGTTACTTTACAGATTCGGGATGGAGTACATTGACCTGTACCTTATACATTCGCCGTTCGGTGACCGCATCGTAGAAACCTATGACGCTCTACTAGAGATGAAGGCACAGGGCCTCATAAGGTAAAGTTATTACGTGAGGGATAAGGGATAAGCATATCCTTGTACTTCAGGTAGTCGGGGGCTACACCCCATCTCCTTATCAGGTTAATCCCCTTCTTTAACACCCTGAACAAAGGGACTGATAAGAAATTCATCCATAATGCATTGCTCTGGCGTCGGAGGCCTATACACTACAATGCATTGCCCTGAGTCAAGATGGCGGCCCCCATAGCCTAATACGCTAGTGCAGTAGCAGGGTATAGTATCTGACAGTTCCCCCTTCCATGTGTCCGTCCCCAGGTCTGTAGGGGTATCAAACTTTGACATCCAGCACCTGGAGGGACTGAAGGCGTCGGGGCGGCCCCTGCCCTCCGTCAACCAGTTCGAGCTGCACCCGTGGTACCAGCGGCCGGAGGTGGTCCGCTGGTGCCGCGACCACGGCGTCACCGTCATGGGCTACTCACCCCTCGTCAAGGGCAAAAAGCTGGACGACCCCAAACTCCTACAACTTGCAGAAAAGTAAGTGTAGTACACTTGCTTGTATATATGCTGTAATTACCGGTAGTGTTTGTGTCTGAATTTAACCTCTTTTATTATAGTATATTTTAGTAAAGTGCTTAATTGATAAATGTGCTATTTGACCCAAGACATTTTTACAGAACCAAATGAAACTCATAACATTGTTAAGTGTGCTTGCAAATGCTAGCTTCAAGTGTTTTTATCCCTTTTGGTTTGTTAACAAGTTCAAATGAAATACCTTTCAGGTACAATAAGTCACCGGCACAAGTGTTGATACGTTGGAGTGTACAACAGGGCTATATCACCATACCCAAGTCTTCACGTCCCCAGCGGGTAGTCGAAAATACACAGGTCTTCAATTGGACATTACAAAATGGAGATATGGAATTAATGGTTAGTATTGTAACGGGTTGACTATAAGTCTAACTGTTATCGTTGTATATCTATTGTATGTTGTAAGATGTAAAACAACACGGTTCTATTGTGTAAAATAACTGTTTTATTCATATAACTAGTGTCGTCGGTTCGTTACATACACTGACTCCTCTAGTTCGGTTATATACGGTAGTGTACCGGTACCACCTTCGGTTACCGTCGGTAGTTGTTACATAATCATTTTACATAACTAAACCTAACAGGTGGCGCTGCTGGTACGGTCACGTGGCCTACGCAGCGCTGTATATAAGGCGGCTTCTTCCCCATTGGAAGTCAGTCAGGTTTGGGACTGTCGTGACATGACCACCCTGTGCTCACGGGCTTAACTCTATGCTATAGGGTTGCCTACTGTATTATATATCTGTTACTGATCTTGTATATCCGCTGGCTATACTTGTAGTATAATACACCAAGAGTTTCCTTTATAATAAAGTCGCCGTATATTACAGTCTAATTTACCTTGTCTGGTTTTTGTACTCAAGTGTTACAACCGTAGTAAGAGACCAACTACATTGGTGCCGTGACCACTTGATCGAACCGACCATTGATAAGGTATTAGATAGGCTTATAGTATATGGATTACCTATACGATTTTGTCAGCTCGTTCAGCGGCAGGACTAAAACCCCTGCTGAGGAACGTGAGGAGGCCGTACAAAATGTACAGTTCTTCACAGGCAAAACGAATAGGGGGGAGAGCCGGGCAGCCTTGGAGGTGCCCGGTGACGACCTCTCCCAAGGAGCAATAGGTGATCCTATTGTGGAGGCTTTCACCGGAGGTGAGGACGGAGAGCAATCCCCAGTCCCGGGACCCTTTGACATCAGTCCCAGGAGATCGTTGGACTCCCTTTCCACAAACCTTTTCTGCCCTGAGGGTCAGAAAATGCCGGGAAGAGAGGCTAAGTCTCTCGGCCCTGCTCCCGTCGGTTCCACACCGACGGTAGCGGATCCTTCATTGGATCCAGACACTTCGGTTTTCACTGATGGTGCCACTCCTACACCCGTCGGTATGGGGAGTGGAGGGCTATCAAAGGAAACAGATGTGGCAACAAAAGCTCCTGGTAAAGTGAACCTGCCAGCAGTAGAAGAGCCATCCAGTTTACCGCTGGATGGGGACCTACTGGCTGACATGCGTATCACTGCCAGGAAAACTGAGTTGCAAGAGCTCACGGAAGCCTGGAGGGAATTTGTTTCCATCAACCAAACTAGGAAGTTATTCCTAAAGGAGGTTGATGAGAAGAAAAAGTTCCTTCTGGAACTCCAAAGTGAGATGGCTTCACATAAGGTGGAGGTTGACAAACTTTTGCACCAGAGGGTGTCTGGCGAATGTGAAATTGCAAGCTTAAATACCTTGGGAAAGGATTTGAGCGCGCAGCTCCACTTAGCCAGGCAAGACCTCGCAAGCTTAAGACAAGTCAATCAGGACCTGAAGACGAAGTCAGAGCAGGCCTCCAGTCATACCCGTACCCAATGTGTACACGACAGTGACACCATCAGGTGTCCCGCCGCTAGTACATACCACGGTAACAGGTATGACACCTCAGATGGGGGCTAGCTATCTACAGACTCCGGTCTGTGGTGGCGCCTTTGGAGGCACGGCAACACCTCCAGGGTACACCCACCCATCTCCTGGTTCAACGACGTTGAACCAACAGCAGACCTTGGTCTCGGTTCCAGTACCAAAGCCCAGAGCTAGACAGGGCTTAACTCCTGTCCAGCGGGCTAAGTATGACAGGAACCCGGCGATTGAGAAGCTGGGGACAGACATCGTCCCGCGGGACATCGATGAACTGGATGAACGGTATGCTCCTTTCAACTTTGGGGAGATCAAACATCCAGATGCAGCCCGTCAAAAGGCCATCGATATTCCGCCTTTCACAGGGTCGCCACCCTGGAGAAAGTACAAAGTTCGGTTCAAGGCTATTGTGGAGAGCAATCGCTGGAACAACCAGCAAGCGCTGGTTGCTCTGAAGCAGGCACTCTGCAACGGGCCGGGTGAACCAGCCCTTTTGGCGTTTGAGAGAGTGAAGATCAAGACATTGAGCTCACTTGAGGAAACGGCTGAATGGGCAATTGGGAAGATTGGTGAGCATGACCCAAGGACTCAGTTGCTCAAACGTGTCCAACGCAAGGACGAGAATCTGAGATCCTACGGATTTGCTCTACAAGAACTGATATCCGAGTGTTATCAGGGATGTAGACCTGACACCCCCACTGTCATCCAGGAGTTAACCTCCAGGTTTGTCAATGGAGTCAGGGACACCAACCTCCAGGCATATCTGAGGGAGAAATGGCAGCCCGATTTATCTCTGGCAGACCTTTTTGACCATGCAGATGTGTATGACACCAAACCCGCTGTTTTTCCTAGTGGAGGAGTGTCGGCAGCTCCATCTGTAGCCCCGAAAGGAGCGCAGGTGGCAGAGGCCACCACGAAACCATCTAAGAAAAAACAGCCCGCCTCTGAGGAGGTGGCGGCAGTAATGCCTGACAGGGACATGGAAAAGATGATTGAGGGTTTGTTGCGGAAGCACTTGGAAAAGAGCTCTGCGTCCACTTCTAATTCTGGATCTGGAAAGAGAAAGAAAAAGAAGAAAAAGGACACGAAACCTCAGCCATGTAGACGCTGTCAGAAGATGGGTCATTGGGCTAGCGAATGCAAAGCCCCTGCACCCGTCGCTGCTAAAACCGAAAAGGAGACGGAAAACTGAATGGGGCCCATCCTCTTGGCAAGGATGGCGCCCCCACAGTTAGCCATGCCTGTAAGGGATTAGTAGACGGTGTTAACTCTTCCATGAACCAAGGCCGCGCAGAGGCAGAAGGGTCTGTACAACCTGTAAGCGTCTGGCAAGGCGGGGCTGGCAAAGACAAACGGAGTCCTGAGGATTCTGTAGTCGCTGGCTTAGAGGAGTCTTGGTTAGAATCAATTGCCCAGAGCAGTGTGATTCAAGACTCCCCGAGCGACCCATGTTGGGATTATCTCCTGACAAAAGGGGTTGCTATGGATGGAGGGGGAAGCCCGATGCTGACCTCTGAGTGTGTCCCTTTACGGGGACAGCGTTGGTACCTGAGTCTGGTTATTTCCGGGACGCGTGGTGAATTTTTGGTCGACACAGGTGCATCACACACCTTGGTCGATCGTAGATTCATGGCCCGTCTTTGCAACCAGCCCGATGCTCCGCTACTGGGAGTAAAGGCTCGGACTGCTACGGGAGATAGTATGCAGACTTATGGCAGAACTGTAAAACCTATGTTGGTGGATGGCAAGACATACTGGATATGTCCAACCATCACCGACATCACTGATGATGGCATCCTGGGGATGGACTTTGCTGCTCTTTACGGGGTAACAATGAACACCGCAACAGGCCGACTTCAGATTAAGCATCCTTATAAACAATCTGTACAGTGCGTTTTAAGGAATGGTTCTTCTGTGGCGTCAGTGGCACAGGACACAAAGTTGGCAGCAGGACATGTATCAGATGTCCTAGTCAGCTGCGTGGGAGTGCAGGCCAAAAGGCCGGGAATGTTTGAACCAGAAGATCATAAGCTCTCTGAGCTAGGTCTTGCTGGCTATCATACTTACCTGGCCAACGCTCGTTGGGGGGTGATACCAATTTGTAACTCGAGTAGTAGAGAAATCACTCTACGAAAGGGGACGCCTATTGGTAACACTACGCGAGCATATGGGGTAGATTCATTGACTACGGACTTTGTGGAAGTAGGTGTGGTGGCGGGAGACTCATCCCACGAGGAGGCTCTAGCTAAATCCAACCTACCAAAACATATAAGGTCCCTGTTGTGCGAATCCCACCTCACAATATAGGGACATGGGACAGGGCACTGTGGCCACATTCATAGATATGAGGAAAGCTTTTGACTCGATACACCATGGTCTTCTCATGCAGAAGCTTGCCAAGCTAAACCTTCATAGAACCTTCCTAGATTGGCTACACAGCTACTTAAAAGATAGAAAACAGAAAACAAAGACCTCTTATGGTGTATCAGCATCGTCCTAGGCCCACTACTGTTTATACTATTTCTAAATTCCCTGCCTGAGGTAGTCAGATTTTGCCATGTTGCCATGTATGCAGACGACATTGTCCTATACTCCTCTCACAGGTCAGACAGAATGGCCCAGAGAAACATGCAGGTAGACCTAAACAGTGTGCAGAGATGGTGTGATAGCAATTGTATGACCATTAATGAAGAGAAGACCCAAACCATGTGGTTCGCATCTACTAGAATGAGAAACAACCTCCCAAATTTAGATCTTAAGATTGGTACAATTGGGCTACAGGAGGTGACATCCTACACCTATCTGGGAGTGGAACTAGATGGCGACCTTGTCCTTGATAAATATGTAAACAATACAGCAAGTAAAATGTCTAACAAGGTATTTAAACTGGCTAATCTAAAATGCTCACTGACAGAAATAGCAGCCATCTCAGTTTATAAACAGGGAATTCTCCCTCTAGCAGACTACTGCTGTTACCTAGCAGACTCTGCCAGGAGAAACCCGTCCCATAGGTTACAAGTCATACAAAATCAAGCGCTTAGAATCTGTGTAAAAAAAAGACAAAGAGAGATATCAGTGGCTAATCTGCATGCCAGAACCGAGGTGCCTATGTTAGAAAAGAGGAGAAAGGAACTCCTTGTCGCCATGATGTACAGGAAAGCGAAAAAGGTCACCCCTGTAGCAAAAGCGCGCAGTACTAGGTCAGATGGTAAGTTCGTCTTCCCGACTAGGAGGGCGAACACTAGGATGTATATGAAGGCACCCATCAGTAGGGGAGTCAAACTCTGGGACTCTCTGACAGCAGAAACTCAAAATATAAAAAGCAAGGATGCTTTTAAAATTGCTGTGAAGAGAGCCTTTGGTACTTACTGTAAGGGACAAAGAGAAAAATATTTCAAACAGCTGAGGAGAGCTGTATAAAAGGCATATATATATATTGCTGTATAGGAACCACCCTCGTTCATAAAGGTGCTGTACTGCCGATCGATAGTCCACTATGCTAAGATATAA
Organism: Harmothoe impar; assembly: GCA_947462335.1. Classification (NCBI taxonomy): domain Eukaryota; kingdom Metazoa; phylum Annelida; class Polychaeta; order Phyllodocida; family Polynoidae; genus Harmothoe; species Harmothoe impar. Next base: position 37,519,708 of record OX381719.1, read on the forward strand.
CATACTTGCCAAAGATACAACAACCGGTATATTTGAACATTGTCATTTATCTATTTTTTATTTCAATATGAAGTCAATCTGCATTTTCTGTACAAACCAGTTTATTGATTCACAAACACTGCATTCCAAATGTGATATTCACTGTACATAACATTTTGAAACACTGTGATACTACAATGCTGTATAAAAGTTTACAAATCTTCTCTATGAAGCCAAGGCATACAAAACTATGTAAAACCGAAAGCCGATTGAGATAGCTACATTTGTACAAGTTTGAACCGTGACGGATATTTGTAACTGAAAATCACTCTGTGAAGTTATGAATAAACACTTAAAAAAAAAAAAAACCCTAGAGAGCGAAATGGTGGCACATGAGCTGTCGGAGTTATCTGACGCCTTTGCGCAACCAGGAGATCCTCTAGGGCGTACCAATACGGTACAACACCGGGTTGATACTGGAGACGCGCTTCCCAGTAGAATCCCCTACCGTCGGTTAACCATGGCTAAAAAAAGTGCTATGGAGGCTGAGGTAGAAAAGATGTTGGAAGAAGATGTGATTCAACCTAGCGAGAGTCCATGGTCAAGTCCTGTGGTGATGGTCACCAAAAAGGATGGTTCCTGTCGATTTTGCATCGACTATAGGAAGTCACTAGGAAGAATGCATATCCTCTACCTCGGATAGATGAATGTGTGGAATCTCTGGGTGGGGCGAAATGGTTCTGTACACTGGATTTACAATCTGGTTATTGGCAGATCGGCATGGACCCCCGGGACCGAGAAAAAAACGCATTTTCTACCCATATGGGACTATTTGAGTTCAACGTCATGCCATTTGGGCTATGCAATGCCCCGGCAACCTTTGAGGCAATGATGGAAACCATGTTACGGGGTTTACTTTGGAAAAAGTGCCTAGTATATTTGGACGACATCATCGTCTTCGGGGGTTCTGTGGAGGAAACTCTACAGAACCTCCAAGCTGTGCTGAAACGAATTCTATCATACGGTCTGAAATTGAAACCTTCAAAGTGCAAGCTTTTTAGGAAATCAGTGGAATACCTAGGTAGAATTGTTTCTGAACATGGCATCATGGCTGATCCTAATAAGATCGAAGTAGTACAGAACTGGCCTCGTCCGATGGACACGAAGGAGATACGCTCTTTCATTGGGTTTTGTTCATACTACAGAGATTTTATACCTGGATTCTCGAGAGTCGCAGCTCCCTTACAAGAGCTGATGATTGGAGAGAAGAAGGCTAAGGCTAAGATAGTCTGGTCTCCAGCCGCAGAACAGTCTTTCAGTGAGTTAAAGAGACTCTTCTTAGAAACACCTGTTTTGCACTACCCTGCACCTGTTGGTAAGTTCATCTTGGACACTGATGCTTCTAATACAAGTATTGGTGCTGCCTTGTCGCAGATCCAGGATGGGCGAGAAGTGCCGCTGGCATTTTCGTCCAACAGTTTAAGCAAAACACAACGTAACTACTGCACAACCAAGCGTGAACTCTTGGCAGTGGTGGTTTACACAAAAAAGTACAGACATTTCCTATATGGTGGGAATTACCTCGTACGGACGGATCATTCATCTCTTCAGTGGCTCCTGAACTTCTGAGTTTGGCATGACGAATGAGCATATCATACACAGGAGTGAAGTAGATCATGTGAATGCGGACAGCCTGTCCCGCTATCCTATCCGGAACTGTCACCGTGTAGACTGCCGAGACTGTGGGTCTCACAATGCAGTGATTGCGTCTGTGGGTGCGAAAGTTCCTAACTGGACGTTAAATCACTTGAAGGATGAGCAGCTTGCAGATCCGGCTATTTCGAGGGTGTACTCCTTGAAGTTGCTGGGCCTGTCCAAGCCTGTTCGCCCCGCACTTTCACTGGAATGTAAAGAAGTTAGACAACTGTTAGCGCAGTGGGATAATCTTTTTATACGGAACAGTGTATTGTGCCGCTGGAGGGTGCAACCTGGCAGGAAAAGAACAGCTCAGTCTGTGGTGCCTTTGTCACTCAGACTACAGTTGCTCAATTACTGTCATGGACACCGAACTTCAGCACACTTTGGCAGACAACGAACTGAGGCAAAGATTAAGAGTAGATATTACTGGCCTGGTATGACTTTGGACATACGGCGTTGGGTGAAGCAATGTCCCCAATGCTGTTTATCAAAGCCTGGACCTGGCATGGGTAAGCTACCTCTAAGTCAAGAGCTATTCGGTGTTCGGTTTGCCCGGATCGCTGTTGATATCATTAGTGGTTTCAACACGACCCCCCGTGGGAATACCTGTATGATGGTGGTACAGGACTACTATACCAAGTATGTCCAAGTATATCCGTTGGTAAATCATACAGCTGTTACCTGCGCAGAAGCACTTTTCGAGAATTGGATCCTCACGTGGGGAGGTCCTTTAATGCTTCACTCCGACCAGGGTCGCGAGTTTGAATCTCGACTGTGGGCAGAGCTGTGTAGTAAAATACACATCTGCATGACGCATACGAACCCCTATCGACCCCAATCGGACGGTATGGTGGAACGTTTCAATCGGACGTTGTTCCAATGTCTCACGACAATGGTTAATGAGCACCGGGATGATTGGGATGAGCACGCTCGCTATATCTCCCATGCTTACAATGCTACCGAACATGCGTCGACGGGCTGTACGCCTAATATGCTCGTAATGGGTGAAGACATAGTCATGCCTAGTGACATGGTCTATGGCGTGCAGGGACACCAGCTCGAGCAACCCTGCACAGTAATGTTTGTTGAGTCATTGCGCCAATCATTACGCGAGTCCTATGGAGTAGTAAGGGACAACTTGGAAAAATCTGCTACTTTGCAGAAGGTGGGCTATGACACGGGCCTTAAACTCCGCCAATTTAAGGTGGGGGATAAGGTCGCGAGGTTTAGCACACCTAATTCCTCTCTGTACTCCTGGGATGGTCCGCATACGGTTACTATGGTGGTGAGTGAAACTACTGTAGTAATACGTTTGCAAAAAGGGACTCTAACTAAATCACATGTGGCTAGACTCAGACCTTGGTATGGGGTGCCATATATAAATGACGGTGAAGATTCCCTCGGTGCTGGCACTGGTCCAGTAACAGCACCAACCGACCCTAAGCTCCCGAAGGTACCGACGGCAGGACCAACGGTCATACCGTCGGTACCGACGGTAACACGGAGAAGGGGTTGTCCTAGGAAATTACCGATTGAACCGCAGTCGTGTGTTACCAAGCCCAAGCGCGGTAGGCCTCGTAAAAAAAGGTCAGCTGTGCATAAAGGACTAACCGTTGACACCGGTAAACACAGCAAGGTGATGCCGCCGGTATCATCATTGCTGGACATACCGGTAGAAGGTCTACGGAGGAGTGCACGTGTCAGAGAGCGAGATAAAATTGTGTAAACATTTTTTTTCTTACCTTGTTGACGACAGTTAGCTGCTGGCTTCATTAAATTTCCATGGACAGTTCCGTATTGGGCCGGTGGTCATTGGCCCGGTACTCGATCACCAAAACACAACGAGAAGAGAAGGGTTATCCGGTGTGGTTATCCGTTGGAGGTAGAAAAGCACGTGTTCAGGGCGGGTGGCTGGCTTTGCCGATTAATTCTAAGTATGGGATTAGTTTTGACCACATATCGCTTAGAAACACGCTGCTATGTTATGTCCTCTAACGCCGGTATACCATTCCCGGGTTTTCCTGTGGCTCGGCCACGAAATGGTAAACAACAGTGAACGTTCCCATCGTCGGATATGCCGGGAAGGGCGCTGTCGCCGTCACCTGATTGATTTCTCGCGCCAAATGAGCCGTGAGAAATTGGGTCACCTCGGCGCGTCTTTGGGACGCGACCCCTGATTGGCTGAGAAGCCGGTCAAGGGGCGGGGCCACGTGGGACGGGTGGGGTATATAAGCCCCACCGGCAGCCAGGCTTCTTCAGATCAACACGTTTGCCCGCAGGGTAACGTGTTGATCAGTGGTGCCTAGGTCTGCCCGGCAGTACCTACACTATTGGTTACCTGCTGTCCTACTAAAAGCTCGGGTGAGTGAACCGTGAGGTTCACCTACGCCTGAGCTAGCGGTATGGCAGCCCGAGTAGACGCAAAATGCTCGGCCCCGGAGGAGGCTGTAGTCTCCGACGGGGAAGACCGGGTACTCGAGTCTGACACTGACATGGACACCTCCGGTGCTCCAACCGTCGGTTCAGGCTCAGCTTCGGTAGCAGCAGAGCCTAACCCTGCGGGGACTGGCAATGTTGTTCCGAAGAAGGAACCTGGTCTGGGTGGTACTGGTGGTACCGTCCAGGAGGAGAACCCTGCTGGGGGATCTTCTCCGAAACCCGACGGTGTTAAGGCTACTGAACCGACGAGCCCTGATGGTGATTCATCTGACGGGTCGACGGTTCGAGTCAAGACCAAACGGAAGCGAAGGCCTAAGAGGAGGATTATTTCTTCCCCTGAAACCCCAGCTACTGAAGAGGTCGCACCTACTGAGGCTGATAGGCTCAAAGCTATTGCTGATAGAGTGGCCGCGGCGGAAGCCGAAGGCTGGTCAATCGCAGAAAGCAGGGCCAATCGACGTCTCCGCGCAAAGGCAACGCATGTTCGTTTGAACCTGAGTCTCGGTGACGATGACCGGAAGAACCTGAGCCTTTCTGACCTAGTTCAGGAAAATGGCAAAATGGCTCTTCCGCCGCCTCACACGACAGAAGGTTCGGATGACGAAGACTGGTTGTCTGGTGATTCCCAACCCATTGACTGGTACCTAGTGTACATCAGGGCAGTGTTGGACGGGCATAAACCTAACATCCATAAGTCATGCCGCTCCAAGCTGAGATATGCTTGGAAGAACTACGTGCCAGGGGATCCCTGTCCGTATGTTCGCTGCCAGCGCCTGAAAGGGACAGCTACTGCAGCAAAACGGTGGCCAGACTTGCTTAAGTTTGCCCGTCATCTCGTAGAGAAGCACATGAATGTGCGACCCTACTTGTACTGCGTGCGCGGGAGTTCGTCGACCTCCTGCCCCGAGTACAGTGACGGCGAGCTGTTCCGTTGCCAACGGAGGGCAGATTTGGTAAGGCATCTGTGCGACAATAAAGGCGTTCACAAGCGCACTATTAGTCGTGCAGTTGAGGCAGCACTGAAGGTCTGGGGGTGCCACAAACGTGTAGGTAATCTACACTATAAGTGGCGCACTAACAGACTTAAACAGTGGAATTACCTCACGGAAGCTGACTGGGAGAGATTGTGTAAGGGCGCCAAGTGCGAACAAACCGATCTTGGGCCAGATACAGAAATTCCGATGCCCACTGTGAAAAAGGGTACCCCCCCTAAGAAAGATCTGAAAAGGGGCCGCCAGTCATCCAAGGATGATACCAAAGGTGGGCGTGACCGTTCTCGTAGTGAACCTGCGAAGAAACGGGCCGCCACAGCCACGGTAACATCCGAGGTCGACACTAGCCAAACCGTCGGTACCGTTTCGGTCTCTTCGGTTGCATTGCCCCCTGTTGCTGACCAACTGCCCCGGCAGGAGAGACAGAAACTGGGTGATGCGTTGGCTATTGTTCAGAACTCATTGGGTGACGAGCAGGCGAGTCAAGTTGCTGCTGACTATGTCAAGCAGTACAAGTGGAGTCAAAAGCAAAAGAAAGCTTTGGCTGCACAGGAGGGTTCCTCACCTGTCAGTGATGCTGAACAGGTAGAGGCACAACAGCCAGATGGGGCGTCAGCCCAGCCGACTGCTCCACCACAGCACGGAGCAACCTCTGACCTCGTAAGGGATGACGAGGTGACTCCAGAGCCTGAGCACAGGGCTGTTGAAGATGGGCTAGCAGGTTTACCTGCGTTGCCCGGAGACAGACCTGCCTTTGACACTGGATTCTCTGACACTCTAGTCCCCGGATTTGAGTGCTACAGAGCAAAGATGGCTGAAAATGCAAGTAAGCTACTCCAGTTTCAGGTCTCTTTCTTGGAGAAGTCCTACTTTGAGCAGTACAAGCTGCTCAGAGCACAGGCTATCCGGGAGGGAGAAGCTTGGGTCGCTGAAAGAACCAGAATCCTTGCCGAGCGTGAGGCCAATCTGGAGCAAGATCATGCCCTCTGGAGGGCTACGATCGAGCAGCTCGAATCAAGGTTGACAACTTGTGACGCCAAGTTCTTCCGGCAATTCGGGCTAAAACTGACCGATTGGGAGAGAACTGGTTTTCCAGATCTCAAGTCTAGGTTGGGGCTTGCCGCAAGGCCTGTCCCTCCAGTGACCCCAGTACTGTCAGTACACCCACCCAGGTATGAGATGCCATTCTCGTTCATGGCACACTCTACCCAGGTGGTCAGCGGAGGGGAGCCTACTGCTGCGCCGAGTACATCCTCGGAAGCGGCAGGTGGACCCCTTCCTCTCCAGGTGGAGGCTACTGTGGTTTGCGCCACGGAGGCCCCTCCTGGAGGAAGTCCTGGTGGGGAGGAAAAGCCATCTGGTGGTGTCCCTATGGACACCTAAGGATGGTCCCCTGTCAGGCCCTCTGGGGTGCACTGTTCCGCCCCTCGGAGGTAAAACTAAACCACGACGCAGCTAAACGCCCCTGGACAACAGAAGCAGACCGACGGTGCTGTCATGACTTAACCGAGTCTTTACTGCCACCAAACTGGAAGCAGCCTGATGTCTTCAACCGTGGTTTACACCTAAGCCACAACCGTCGGTTCTCTACTACTGTCCAGGGCTCCTGATCCTGCGGTCACTATATACTATTGTGACCTATAAACTATTATATGGATCATCCTCCTGTGATAATTATTTATAGGGAGGCACGGACCTACCTTTTTATATTTATATTTCACAAGAGATGGAAGCACTATACGGGTGCTGGACTATATCCATCTCTACCACCATAAACTGCTAGGTACTGGAGTACCGACCCTTATAAGGATGACGATCTATCCCACCTTATTCAGGATACGCTATTATGGATTTTTATATATAAACTATTCTTCGCCAAAGGAAGTGAGAACTATTATAGTTCTAATATTTATATATAAGGACACTAACTCCACACGGATTCGCACCATTGCTGAATGTAGTAGGTGATGTGTTGAGTTTCCAAGGTGGTTATTGGTGCCTTGAGTATTAACTGATACTAGTCTAGGACTATCAGTTGGACAGTTTTTATATCATGTGCCTACGGGACTGTGGTTTGATACCAAAAACATATCCTGTTGATATAAACTGTTATGTACATGTTAACTTGTATGTTCATGTATGTATGCCTGTTTTTACTATGAGTAGAAATGTTACTTGTTGATAAATAGATATACGTGGTGTATAATGTATCCAAGAGGTATTATTATTATAAAACCAGCCCTTCCTACATTCTTGAGGGGGGTAGTGTAACGGGTTGACTATAAGTCTAACTGTTATCGTTGTATATCTATTGTATGTTGTAAGATGTAAAACAACACGGTTCTATTGTGTAAAATAACTGTTTTATTCATATAACTAGTGTCGTCGGTTCGTTACATACACCGACTCCTCTAGTTCGGTTATATACGGTAGTGTACCGGTACCACCTTCGGTTACCGTCGGTAGTTGTTACATAATCATTTTACATAACTAAACCTAACAGGTGGCGCTGCTGGTACGGTCACGTGGCCTACGCAGCGCTGTATATAAGGCGGCTGCTTCCCCATTGGAAGTCAGTCAGGTTTGGGACTGTCGTGACATGACCACCCTGTGCTCACGGGCTTAACTCTATGCTATAGGGTTGCCTACTGTATTATATATCTGTTACTGATCTTGTATATCCGCTGGCTATACTTGTACTATAATACACCAAGAGTTTCCTTTATAATAAAGTCCCCGTATATTACAGTCTAATTTACCTTGTCTGGTTTTTGTACTCAAGTGTTACAACCGTAGTAAGAGACCAACTACAGTATATTGCTAGGCTCATTTAAATTCACATTTATTGTAAAATCTTGGATGAGTTTCTGTTATATTGCAATTTTGTTCATTTTCATTTACAAACGGGTCAAGTATCCAACATGTTGAAGAGATGTATTCCCACAACCTTGTTCAGGTTTATGTGGTAGGCATAAAAAATATCAGTAAATAAAGATGGAGGCTATAGTTGACAGTTTTCTTAAAATTCACCAACGTTTCAACCTTGTTCAGGTCTTCATCAGGGTAAAGAATTTATTGACAGAAGATAGACTACCTTGAGTTTGGTGCTGCTTCCTGGTGTCACATCCATTTGATTGGTGAGAATTGTTGACTGTGGCCCTAGTTACTGGTGCCAGAATTATATACAAATTTTATAATTGTTAACAGGTATTAGAATTATGATTCCCATAAATAAAAGGAAAAATATAATTTAGAAAGGGTTATATACACCGGGCTCCAGGCCATAACAGGGTGAATTGGCGAGTAGGCCTACCATTTATAATGCAAAGTAGCAAATAGTCTCCAATATGACATAATATTTACTATAATCATCACACTTTTTGTGTTTATTTACTTTCGAGCAGAAAAGCTGGAATAGTCGCTACATCTGCGCGTGGGACCCATCTTCTGCACCGTGGAATGGATAAAAATGCTGACTGTCCGCAATGATATGAAACTAAGATACGATGGACCGTTCTAGTAGTGGCAGCTGTGCATCCAGAGTCAATTAATAAAAGAAATACAATACCCTATATGTAGTTAGTAGGAGCCCAAACAGAGTAAAGTCTGTTCAAAAATAATTTCTTTTATATAAAAAGTCAATTATTTTTGGAAATGATCACTCAGGTATTTCAGAGATTCAAGTCACTCTGAATGATGTATTAATAATTTATTCACCATTAAAAGTGAACATGCTAAGATGTTACTATCATTTTTTTAAAGTGAACAAGGGTTAATATGTAAACAGTCAAATTCTAGTCAAAGAAAAATGAAATTGCATTAAACTCCATTAAAACATGGCGTTCTAGATTTCAAGTACCGGTAGTGGTCATACAGAAAGGCCGAATCGAGTATCCCAGTCTTCCTACAGTTTGAAATTGGTTATATTTGTTACGAGTAAGTGGACTGTCAGTGTTGTAATTTGCATTGTAAATTCATGCTGAATCTATTATCCATGATTTAATATACATGTGCAGTACATGTAGTAGAGAAAATAGATATGATGTGCCAATGTAGTGTCCACAATCTTTAGTGGATAAGATAATTCATTAAAATTGTTTTCTTGAGATTTTATTTTATTTAGTGTATAAAGACCTAGGCCTTGACATGTTTTTTGAACATATAATCAGGTTGGAGATGTAACTGTACCAGTGTCATTTAATATGGGTCGAACATAATTGCCATATGCATATATATATATACACGTGTGCTTTATGTATTTGAAAATATAACATGTGTCGGTGGAAAAGAGTTACTATTTTAAGGCCCACGAGTCCATGTATTCTTTGAGGGCACTTCTAAATGTAAATTTATTTGATATACAATAAAAACACATGTCAACTGCGTCCAGGATCCAAAGCATGAATAGGGCATTTATATTTTGAGATCCTTTAGATTGTTAACTATCGCTGATTCCAAGTAAATGAGTATGGCATGTACCAATTTTACATATTTTTCAACAGAATAAACATATGACACAGAGTTTGTTACTAAGTCTGTTTAATGTTATTCTCATACAAAGCTACTTGTACATTTGATGGACATACATGTATTTGACAAGCATGCTACATTTTACTTCTCTCACACTCTTAACAAGTACACTACAATATAAAGCATGGTACACATATATAACAACTTTAACACTACAGTGTCTACATTAATACATGTACAGTAATAATTGTTTAAATTAATAATAAATGATCATATATCCTGTTTTGGACAAACAATTGATACATATTAACGTAGGTATACATGACATAACAACATGATTCAGGTCTAATATCAGGTGGGGCCATTCAACAGTTTTTGCTAAATTGTTAAATTATTCAAGATGTAGTCGCGACTAGTCGCTACTATTTGTGGGCGACAAACCGGCGCCATGCCCTGTTCTGTATATCCTGTAAAACCATTTAGATAGGGCGACACTAGATACTGTGTGACCTTTACATGGGATTAGACATTCAACATACCAATGTCCATCCAAGTCTTGAGTTTCTAATAACGCACCTAATGTGCAGGGGCACTGCTATTTTGTCCACCAAGATGGCAGATGTTACGTCACATGTGGCTTCTGTATCATTCAAGACAACTGCATAGCACGTCAGTTTATACTTTGCGACGGGTAGTGACTAAGTTTGGCCACGTGGAGGGACACCTTGGCTTGGTGGGGAACTAGTGAGATAAGGTGGTGGTCCTAAGGCTGTGGTAATTTCCACCGATGGGGGGCGGGGGGCATATTGCATTGAGGCAGCATAACTGTTGCATTTGTCGTAGCGTAGGCAATGCAGTGCAACTCACCAGCAAAGCATGTGTGCATAATGCCTACACCGTGGTAGTATTTTAACCCACAGGGCCAGAAAGCAGCATTGGCGAGGTACCCGCCAGAGCTCCATCTATTTATCATGAAGATAAAGCACATTAAAGCATTCTTTTCTCCTTTAAAGGGTTAACTAATGGAGTAGGCATCCCTGGAAGTTGATATACTGTAACTAAACCAATGCAGTTAATAAATTTAGACAAGAGAACCCGTGCACCCTGTCCTTGGTCTAGGGTCCTCAAATAAGTCCGATGGCCCCAGGACCAATGTCCCTAACCTGGAGGCCTATATTAAAATAGCAATGAAACAATACCATTAGCACCTTTAAATATAGTACACACTCGCTGCGTTTTACAACCGCTGTTCTGAGTGCGTCAGTTGACTGTTATTGTACCCCGGCATGGGCACGGCTAACCCAAACTGCCCGGCCGCGATGGCTAAATCCACGGGAGACGGCCTGGGTGCTACCATCTGCGCTAACTCGGCGGGCGAGGGCCGCTGCTGCGGTGCTAGCTGCGCCGACTGCAGAGTCTGATATGAAGGAGCCCCCTGGATCTGCCCCATCTGGAGACCGGCCATTGACGGGTAGGCCATCTGGGAATGGTAGTCCCTGAAGTCGCCACCAGGCGGCAGCGGGTTAGACACCACCACCTCCTGCTGCTCGCTGTCTCTACTCTGACTGTCCATCATCGTAGTGGGAGGCGGAGTGTGCATGGGCAGCTCAGACGTCGGAGCGGGTGACGGGTTATTTGAGATTACCACGGGAGCGGTGACGGGAGTGGGTGCGGGTGCGGGGATGGTGATGGGAGCGGTGGGGGTGATGTCGATGGTGTGTGGAGGGTCGGGTGGGGTGTCATTGTTACCCTCGCCCACCTTGTGGACGCGGTGTTGCCGCACCTCCGGCCGCAGTTTGTGCACGTTACGCAGGTGGAGGTGCAGGTTACCCTTCACGTTAGTCTTGTAGCTGCAGATGGTGCACGCCCACGGCTTGAAGTCCTGCAATGCCCATTCAACAAATTATCCTTATTCACTCAAGTTTTAACGTCGTCACAGTCACAATGAATTCCATGTGGTATATACATCACGTATACTTTGATGAATTATAATTCTGGATGTTGTACAGAGGCCAAACATGCTATACGAGTGAAAGAGGAATGGTAGAGACATCAGCAAGCTGTTATTATATCTCTACCAAGTATTCTCTGTGATACATACTGCCAAATGACTTTGGCAGTATGTTATTGGATACCTAGGAAAGTAAAATCATGGACCCCGATTTAATATTTTAATAGCTGCCAATTTCCTTCCCTATACTGATCGGATTCGAAATTTGGTCTGGGATCTCTCTCTTAATCGTACAAATTAAAATTTAGAAAGTTGACATTTAGCGTCTAGGAACTGCTTCTATATTAAATAGTTTGAAGATATACAACTTACCTTTGCCTCATGCATACGGCTGACGTGGTTTCTCAATGCGCTGGGCCCGTACTTGGACGCATACTTGCAGCCCTCGTATGGACAATGGTGGATAATTCTCTGCTCTGTAAGACAAGAAGATGGTACATTCATGTAGAGCTACATATGGCTGGGGGTTCTTTTTGAGATAGAGATTGAATACAGTTTTTACTTATTTCAATTTCCTCTCTCATAAACGATGACACATAGGTCAGTAATTACCTGCCTTTTGTTGTCAATCAAAGCTATTATCATAATAAACATTATTACAATTTTGTTAAACCGATATTTTATTTTGTCCAATATCATCAACAAGCAGTAAATGACTAGGTGGTGCACCTACTTTGGCTGTGGTTGGTGGTGCGGTGGGCGCGCAGGTCGCGGCTACAGGGGAACACGCTGTCACACTGGTCACACTTGTAGTCCTGCGGCTCTGGTATAATAAATACCACACACTGTATTTCTAACTGGCAGGGAATTATTGATCAGCTTTCCGGATACTCTTTAAATAACTGCGGTGAGGGCTATTTTCATCTTATTTTTTAAAATGTTTTCTCAGATACTAGGGAAGTACTGTGAAAAACAACTTTATCATTTAGATGATTGAATTAATTGTATTTTATAGATTTGTCACAAAATTTATTATCAAGCACAAATCATGTCTTCATCGTGGCAAAGAGAAATAAGGAGTAAAACACTTGTTAGAACGTTACCAGAAGGAAAATATAATTACATACCAGTCAGAAGTAAGAGAGTATAGCAAACAGGTGTTGCTAAATATGAAATGTCCATTTATTTGTGCGAGATGAGGACGTACCATGGCGTTGGATGTGGTCCCTCATGTTGGAGCCGGACGGACTCTGGTAGCCGCAGTACGGGCAGGTGTGGCTGCAAACACACAGGGGGCACCATGGTTACACTTTAGGGAGTCATCAGTTTTTAAAAACAGTGGGAGATGTTGGGTTTTCCCGCAGAGTGCTCGAAATCTTTTACACCCATCCCGGTCAAGGGGTCGAAATTTTTTACCCCCCTCCCCCTTACGGGTTGAAAATCAGCACGCGAGCGGGCCCTTTGAGGCATAGTAACGCGCAGGCTTTTTGGCACAAAACAGGTTAACATTTTTTTACCCCCTCCCTTTGTTAAAAAATGATCACTCCCTTATTCTATTTTATTTCATTTTATTTGCATTTTCCTGGCAGCAAATGCTGGTTTCTACCGTTCACCAGCTGGGCTGAACAGCTACATAATGCCCAGTTGTTTATAATACTGCAAAAATAAGAGCGTAATACATGCTACAGTTGGTATTTGAGGAGGATCGCAACTATACAGAGCTTGTATTGGTGTGTGGAAGAAAGCGTTGTACGTTTAGCATCGAACTTACAGGGACTTTGGAGTAACAAAATCTTATCTGAAAGAAATGGGCAAAACCCTAATTATAGTATCTCACCTTGACTTGGCTCCAGGTAGTGGCACCCGATGGCGCCTGAACATGTGGGCAACTATTGACTCTCGGTCGAAGCCCATAAAGGGACATTGGTCACAAAGGTGGGTTTTAGACTTGTTGTGTACCCGATCATGATGTGCCTGCAAAGATATCAAATACAGGGTACAGCTGTACTGTATTCATGAGAACAACTGGTAATCTCTATCCATGTAATTTATTATCAAATAATACATTTGTACCTGTAATCAATTGTTTTTATTTTTCATTCGCTTTGTTTAATTCCAAAACTTGTCCATTATTAGCCATCATCATTGGACAGAGAGAAAATAAATCCTGGGAACAAATGAAACTAGATTTGTTTGTTACTTATACTGTGCAGTATTTTACGTAAGTGTTATTACCATGTACTTGCATGGTTGATGAAGATTATTTTCGGGGATACAAGTGCCTTTTTGAAAGATTATTTGGCTAGTGACTCCTATTGTGTGTGTAAGTGCTGCTCCATACCTTGAGTAGGCTGGGTGAGTAGAATCCCTTTTCACACTGGTCACACTGGTACTTGGGGCCGACCCCGTGATGCACCCGCTTCACGTGCACCCGCAGCGTCTCGCTGAAAATACAATGTAACATTAAAGTGACATGGTCCGATTTATTTCCACATTTTAAATCCAACCTTTGTGTTCCAAATGTTAGTGAAATATCATATTTGGAGGATAGGGCAGAATATAATGTCATCTCTGGGTAATGAGAGCCCAATTAGTCAGTCCGATGTGGTCCAGGTATAGTATATTAGCGTGTGTTTTCAATAGGGTAAATAGCGTGCACTCCAAAAGTAGTAAATTGAGCCATAATCTGATATTGATATTAATTCTAAGCTGAATTCTAGAGAATAAGATTAAATAAAGTACCTAGCACATAAAGTATGGCCAATGGGAACATTTTGGTTTATTTTTAAGTAACAAAATTTTGAGTCCTAATCATCGGACCATGTCACTTTAATATTCATGTTTCATACATCGACAATAGGCAAAGTGCCCTGCAGATCCTGCTTCGAAGTCATGCATGCACACCACTGTTCTTCAAGCGGTTATAATAGTGACATCACAGAGTACTATAAAGTTTCTTGTGCGACCCACACCCTTTGTATAACCCACACCCGCACCAAGGGTCTTATTTTGACTATATTAGTACTGTGGTCTAATAGCAAAAACCCTTGCATATCCCGCATCCCCATCCGTGCAATTATGTATAACCCGCACCTGGGATTTGTTTCTGGTACGACCCAAGACACTTGCCCATATTACCCTGATGTTTTTGTATATATCGATAATAGCCAAAGCGATTTCAACAAACAAACACATTGAAATAAACCTGTATTGGAACATGGAATATAAATACAACAGTATTCATTTTCTCAACGTAGGGATCTTCAATTAGAAACTAATAGATTTCGTTTCTTACCACATACCAGTTTTCATGTTTCTTATCTGAAAGACAATTAATGTCAACTAATAAACGATATAAACCATAAAGTGTATGTTCCAGTCCCAGTGAAGGAATTTCGCAGTTATGTGAGAAAAAGATCTCTCCCTCCACACACACACTTCCATGAACTATTTGTAAGTTGGAGGCTTTTTCACACAGAGAACATTTCCACCATCCCCCGCCACAATCCTGGTTGAGCAATTTAACCTAATTAATGAAATGCTACTTACGGTCTGGCAAAGATGGCGCCGCACGTCTCACAGATGGCCTTCTCCTTGTGGTGCATGCCGGTGATGTGGGAGCCCAGCGCATACTTGTAGATGGTCTTGTAGTCACACCCCTCCTCCTGTACAAGGTAGAGGTATGGTTAGCTTAATGAACCCTTTAAGGGCGGCATGGTGCCTCAAGGTGTTGAGTTTATCCCTTTAGCTTAGTTTAGGAGTACATTAATCCCATAGGGTGGGCATGATTCACGAATACACTACTCTATGGGGTTCTCGAATCTGCCTCTTCACTTGGCCACAAGATTGGCATTTAATTTCTCTAACCTACAAATTTAAGTGAAATTCCCCAAGAAGAATTGAACATTTTAGTGTTTTTTTCATTTCAAAAAGAGCGGCAAACCTAGCAAAATAGCGCCATTAAAAAAAAAGATTATTTGAGAATTATCAATTCTACATGTATATCATTTATCATGGAAATGTCAGAAAGATAGAAGTCAATTGTTTATTTCTTTCTGGAAATGTATTGGCATAATTCAATCTAAGAGAATATGAATTCAATAATATTCCCCACTCACGGTACAGCGGTGCCAGATGGGCTCGGGGACGCCTTCCTTGTAGTGTTCGGCAGCACGGTGTAGCATGAGCTGCTGTGGCCGTACAAAGGTGGCCTCACACTCGCTACACTTGTGGCCGTTCTGGTGCATCGCCTCTCGGTGCGCCCGGTAAAGTGCAAGCGTGTCAAACTGGATATTACATGTTGTGCATAACGACGCTTGTAATGGATTTCTCTCAGGCTTTGGTTTCGGCATTGGTTTTGGTTTTGGTTTAGGTTTAGGTGCGATTTTCTTTTTGGGAGATCTCCTTGTTGGCGTTTTCTTAACTTTCGCAGGTGGTGCTTCGTCATCAGTATTTTCACTTTTAGTTTCAGGGGGAATACTCACGTTGGCGTTTGTCTTTCTTGCAGGTCGCCCCCTTTTCTTAGGTACAATTGCTTCAGTCAAACTACCAGCATTCATCGAAGAGTAAGATGTCTTGGCAGAAAACCGTGCTCTTTTCACAACATGTTTCGGTGATGAACATTTTCTTCTCCTCCTTTTCATGTGATTGTCTGCACTGTCACTTTCAGGTTGGATCTCAATGGGGCGGGATTTCGTCTTTTCAACAGGGGGAATGTAATCCTTATCATCTGCACTGTCATTTTCAACAAAATCTTCTGCTTGATATGGATCTTCAGCACCACCCGAATCATACGGGTCTTCAGTTTTTATCTGTGGAAAAGATGTGGCTTTGGGTTCAGGTTCCGAGTCCACTTCATACAACCGTATGGTTTCATCGATCTGAAACCGATCCCAAACCGCGACAGTCTCCATCCGAATCGCTTCCACGTTACCCAGATAAGCAAACCGGACAATGTCCCTGAGACTGTCGGCTATTACCCCTGGTACATGGAGTCTCTGCATTCCACTTTCATCCTTAGTGCAGAGGTTTTCATCCATCAGCATAGTGTAAAGTACTGGGGATCTAGCGGACATGACCACCCGATGCGCCCACACCTGCTCGCCTCCATCCGTCTCCAGGATGACGTCACAGAACTCCTTACGCTGCAGACAGTCCCAGAGTCGTTGCCGTATCTTGCGGCATGCGCCCGGACAGTACGAAGCTTCCATGTGGCTGTCGGTACCCGGTATATTGGAGGATTCTGCCATGTTGTCTGTTGAAATCTAGGTGATTGTATTCTGGAAGGAGAGGTGGGAGTGGTTATTATTCATCAACAATGGGGGTGTGGATTGGGAGGCGGGGGGTGGGGGTACAACAAGCCTATTCTGTTGTTACATGTTTCCAGTGTTGGAACTGAAATCAAGGTATTGCCTAGTGTACTGTAAACCTAGTGTAGACCGTCTTTTACGTTTAATACTTGCTGGATCTACAAAGTAAAATTAGATCACCTCTCAATTGAATGAAGTTGGGAGGAGAGGGAGGCAGTAGGCCTACCGGTATTACCTATTGGACAACAGGCAATAAGCCTTAATTTATAAGGCCTGACACCCACAGTGACAAAAAGATTGAACGTGTGATTAACATCACAAATGACTCAGGGTGAGGGTGATAAAGTGATTAAATTGGTTGACTGAAAGACAGAATCTATAAATATTATTTCAGGAACACTGAACTATTTGTCAATTCTGACCGCAGAAATATATTCCCGAGTCAAAACTACCCTCAAATCATGTGTCACACTAGTATGTTATCACATTTCAGTCAAGCAGGTGGGTGTGGGCGACCAGGTAGGTGGGCAAGCAGGTGGGTGTCGGATGCAGGTGGGTGTGGGGCCATCTGCAGGCTGCCTGCTTCCTCGACTTTACTTCTTAGCCAAAAAGCAAGTCGATCAGAGTGTAAACAGCGATGACATCTGTTTCAGTTTTGTCGTTTACACATTGATTCCGCCGTCAGTCGCGGTATTGTACACACACACCCTTGGTGGGAGGAGGAGGGGGACCCTGTGTCAAAAATCACCAGGCTGTACCATACTCCTCAACCAGCCATATCAGCCCCAGCCTCCCCTGCTCACACCCCTGTACCTAGATTGTATCTGTCCACACATTAATGTAATTCAAGATATTCAAAGGTAATGCAGGACCAACACATAGAAAAGGTCTTACAAAAAGTGTCTCACCTAGTATTACAAGATACCTGCCATTGACTTAGCACTGGAGTTGTGTGGACCATAATGTAGACGAAAATCGATTCTAGTACTTAAGAGTTTAATTTCTCAGAATCACATTTTACTGAGTTTTTGTGACATCTTTTAAATTGCATATTTGGCGGGTTGAGATAAGATATTTGCAATTTTTTGGGGGTATCATGTAGGGGAGAGTCTGATTGTTCAAAACCATTTGTCAATATGTCTTTAGGATGAATATTTCCTAGGTAAAATCCACTCTAAAGTTGAGTGACTGACTATCTTGAAAAGGGTGCTCCAAACCGTCGCAAAAGACTCTGGGTGGTAACCCTGAGTCAATAATCAATAGGCCTACTCAGGCTACTGTACTACCGGTATTGAAATAGCATTCAGTGTCAAGGTAGTAGTCAACAGTAACCCAGCCCAGAGAACATGGATGAGGTTGAGTGGA
This sequence comes from Harmothoe impar, assembly GCA_947462335.1. Classification (NCBI taxonomy): domain Eukaryota; kingdom Metazoa; phylum Annelida; class Polychaeta; order Phyllodocida; family Polynoidae; genus Harmothoe; species Harmothoe impar. The sequence continues at coordinate 37,537,911 of OX381719.1, forward strand.
GTGGCTTTTCCCAACTTTAAATACGTACATGTATATGTTTACCAGGTATGGCTAGATTTATTGCCATTGGGAGTAGGTTGGAGGCCAAATTGATATTTCATTATTTGGGGGAGGGGGTTGGCCCAAGCTAAGGATCTAATAAGGGAGTGCTCATTTTTTAACAACAGGGGTGGGGGGTGTGGTGAGATTTCGCGCGAAGCGTGCGAAATTTTTTCACCCCCCCCCTAGAGGGGTCGAAATTTTTTACCCCCCCCCCCTGGCAGGCCGAAAATCGCGCGCATTCACGCCCCTTTGTAGCATAGTAACTAGTATAGTAGGCTTTTTCCCTCAAAACAGGTTGAATTTTTTTGACCCCCCCCCCAAGAGGGGTCTAAATTTTTTACCCCCCCCCCCCGGTCAAGGGGTCCAAATTTTTTACCCCCCCCCAAATCCACCACCCCCCCTGTTGTTAAAAAATGAGCACTCCCTAATGCATCATTAGTAGGCATGGCAGGGTTCATGCGACGGGCGGCCGGTCAAACCGCCATTTCTGCCCGAGGTTTTCTAAGTAGTCTCAACTTTGCCACCCTGCTAAAAGAGAGCCATTAAATATATTTATAAAATTCCAACTGCTAATGCCTTCTGAAACACCTGTAGTGTCGGTATCAGGTCAGATTGATAATGGTTGCTGGTCTGGGGAGACTAGAGTAAAGAAACAAAGCTAAAGATAGTAGAAAATCCTCGGGCAGATTCAGGGCAAAACTCTGATTCTGACAGCAACACAAAGTGATCGATCAGGCTATGAAAAACATGTCCGATTCTAATAAAAACACAATTCTTACAATACTACCACCCTATACTCAGGCTATAGTATCCATTTATGGACTTTTAATTTTTTTCTAAAATTCATTTTTCAAAACCCTGCCGTGCCTATCATTAGCCGCTAGCGTTTAGCTACCCAGAATGCAAAGATTGAAATGTCAGTGGGAACATACAACTGTAATGTGTCACTTGGCCGTACGGTCACTGGTGTAACGATAGAGTAGAATATTGCAGCCTAGCACCAGACTTCTAGCAGCTAAGCCTAAGCAAGAGTTGCAGACAATCACAATGAGCGATAATACAGGATTTGGAGGTTCACATCAATATATCGCTAACATTTTGTGCATTTTAATACTTTCAACTATGATCAGTTAACTTACCATTATCGATCGTCTCCTCCTACCCTCAGAATTGGGATCAAACACCGTGTAATCTACAGAAACACGCCCAATTTCGGTAAACAATAATTCAATGATGATTGGGAAGCCAACTCTAGTTCTGTGAAAAAGCGGTAGGGGGCAGCCCAAAATTATAGTTTTAAGTTCCACCACAGGGTGGCGCCACACGCAAAAACGCCTTCCCGCTCTCACTTCCCCATTGATGAAGCAAAAAAGGCAACCCCTACAACTTAGTACAAGAGATTTTAGGCTACTGTACCTTTACTTGATAACATCCCCTAAACATGAAGAGCTGTGTCATCAATTTGACCGTGACATGCAGTGGTGGTGACCCCCTCCGACCCCCTGTAGCATGGGGTTCAGTGCAGATGCGGATGCCTTGTCAGAGGATGGGGATGCACTGAAAACCTTTACTTTAGCTGTGTGGCTAGGCCTCTGGTGCCGAGGTTGAAAGCTCAATTATGAAAACCTAGACCCACACTTCAGAAAGATGCTCATCACTTATGAGTCAAGGGTGATCATGCACAGACTGCAACAGTTCATCACCTACTGAGTATTTATTAAATATTGACGGCCGGTGCATACATGGGGGTGCAGAGGGGTCCTCCTCCCCTAAGGTCGGAAAGTCGCCGAAATTAATGGCCCAAAGTCGCAAAGTCGCTTTTAAGACCATTTTTACTATAAGGGAGTGTTCATTTATTAATTACAGGGGGGGTGTGGTGAGATTTCGCGCGGAGGGGCCAAATTTTTTTACGCCCCCCCCCCTCGAGAGCGCGTGGAACGTTTTGTGCCCCCCCTTGCCGAAGGCGCCGAAAAATTTTCGCCCCCCCCCCTTTGAACTATAGTAACGCGCGGGCTTTTTTGCAAAAAAGGGGCTTACATTTTTACGCCCCCCCCCTCAAGAGGGGTCAGAATTTTTTACGCCCCCCCCCTCAGGAGGGGTCGAAATTTTTTACGCCCCCCCCCCAAACCCACCACCCCCCTGTAGGGGAGACCGGGGCAAAACGGACCCCTTAAGGGAATGTAGTTGGTCGAGTACTACGAGTGTAACGCATGAGAATCAAACACCGGACAAGGTAAATTAGACTTTAATATACGGCGACTTTATTAAAAAGGGTAACTCTGGAGTATTATAATGACAAGTATAACCATCAGCTATACAGGGATCAGATCAGATCACTATAATACAGTGGGGCAACCCTACAGCATAGAGTTAAGCCCGGAGCACAGGGTGGTCTTGTCACGACAGTCCCAAACCTGACTGGCTTCCAATGGGGAAGCAGTCACCTTATATACAGGCCTGTGGGGGTCACCTGACCACACCACCAGAGCCACCTGGTGTAGATGATTATGTAACTTGTTATGAAACCGTCACGGTCAGTGCACATGGAATAGGTATACAAATAACACAGCAGTCTGCGCTGCCTGTTACACTACCCCCCTTTAGAATGTAGGTAGGGTTGGAATTATAATAATAATACCTCTTAGATACATTATATACCACGTATATCTATTTAGCAACAAGTAACATTTTTACTCATAGTTAAAACAGGCATACATACATGAACATACAAGTTAACATGCACATAACAGTTTATATCAACAATATAGTCTTTGTAAAAACCATAGTCCCGTAGGCAAATGATATAGAAACTGTCCAACTGATAGTCCTTGACTAGTATCAGTTACTAAAACAAGGCACCAATAACCACTTTGGAAACTCAACACATCACCTACTACGTTCAGCAATGGTGCGAATCCGTGTGGAGTTAGTGTCCTTATATATAAATAATGGAACTATAGTAGTTCCCACTTCCTCCGGCGAAGAATAGTTTATATATAAAATCCATAAATGCAGATCCTAAATAAGGTGGGATAAATCGTCATCCTTATTAGGGTTGGTACTCCAGTACCTAGCAGTTCATGGTGGTAGAGATGAATAGAGTCCTACACTGGTATAGTGTAATATCATCTCTTGTGAAATAAAGTATAAAAAGGCAGGTCCATGCCTCCATATATAATTATATCACAGGAAGGCGATCCTTAAAAGTTCATAGGTCAATAACAAATGACCACAGGATCGGTAGCCCCGGCCAGCGTTAGAGTCGTTGATGACCGACGGTTGTGGCCTAGGGTAGCCACGGTAGTACCATCGGTTTGCTTCCTTCAGGAGTCGGTAGCGACTCCACTGTCGGTTTGTGTCTCTCCGGTCTGGGGCGGGTAGCGATGTCGGTTTAGTTTTACCTCCGAGGAGCGGAACAGTGCTCCCCAGAGGGCCTGATAAGGCACGACTTTAGGTGTCTAGAGGGACACCACCAGCCGGCTTTTCCACCTTATCAGGGCTTTTCTCAGGTGAGACAGGTGCAGCGCAAACTACACTAGTCACCACCTGAGAGGAGAGGCCATCACCTGCTGCCACCGAGGAAGTACTCGGGGTAGCAGGGGTCACAGATACCCCTCCACCAGCCTCTAGGCCGTATGCTGCCCAAAAATGCAAAGGGAGCATCGTACCGAGGAGGCTGAGCCAACAGTATCGGGGTGGTCAGTAATGATGGCGGCCTTGGTGGCAGCCCCAAAACTGTCCTGAGGTCTGGAAAACCAGCCCTCTCCCAATCTGTTAGCTTTAGCCCGAACTTCTCAAACAACCTGGCGTCACAAGTACTCAGTCAGGACTCGAGCTGGGTGATCGTTGCCTTATCAAAGGCGTGATCTTGATCCAGATTCTGCTCACTCTCGGCAAGCAGTCTGGCACGTTCAGCCGTCCGTACCACACCCTGTCGAATGGCCTCCACTCCCAACAACCAGAGGTTGCTGAAGTAGTACCTTCCTACTTGGGTGCCTTGATACCAAAGCAGTCTACTTGAGTTGACTGCCAACTTTTCTCTGAAGAGCTCAAAGCCAGCGGCCAAGAGATCAGAGAAAGCAGCATCAAATCGAGGCATGTCTCCAGGCTACAAGGGTAACACCCGAGCCCTTCAGCATCCCCGTGGTCGGACACAGAGGCACCATCCTCAACCACCTGTGGAGGTGATGAGTGAGCCTCCTGCTGTGGAGGGCCAGAAGGCTGGGTTGACGCCCCAGTCGACTGCTGGTCATCACCCTGGTTGTCATCAACAACCAGGTGAGACCTCCTCCTGTGTGGTATTTGACGATACATTCGTCGCATCCCACACATACTCTTTGTGGCAGCGCCACAGGGAAATACGGTGATAGTGTACCAGCGTTGGAGGATATGATACAGCAGCATGCTTCTCAGCGATATGTGATCAAAGCTAATCCCTTACTTAGAATTAGCCGGCGAAGCCAGTCACCCGCCCCGAACATGTGCTTTTCTACCTCCAACGGATAACCAACACCGGATAGCCCTCTGCTTCTCGTTGTGTTTTGGTGATCGTGTACCGGGAACGGAGACCACCGCCCCAGTACTCAATAGTCCAGGGAAATATAATCAAGCCAACAGCTATTTGTCGTCAACAAGGTAAGAAAAAAACGTTTACACATTCTTTTCTCGCTCTCGAACACGTGCGCTCCTCCGTAGACCTTCTGTCGGTAAGTCTAGCGGTTGCGGTACCGGTGGTACCGAACTACTATGTTTACCGGCGTCTACGGTCAGCCCCTTGCGCGTAGCCGGCCTTTTTTTACGAGGCCTACCACGCTTGGGCTTGGTAACACACAGCTGTGGTTCAATCGGTATTTTCCTCGGACGACCCCGTCGTCGTGCCACTGTTGGTACCGTTGGTTCAACCGTCGGTTTTACCTTAGGTACCGTCGGTGGCACAGGGTCGGTCGGCGCTTTCACTGGACCAGTGTCAGCGCCTAGGGCCTCATTGTCGTCATCTACATATGGCACCCCATACCAAGGTCTGAGTCTTGCCACATGTGATTTGGTCAATGTTCCCTTTTTCAAACGGATCACCACAGTAGTTTCACTAACCACCATAGTTACCGTATGCGGTCCATCCCAAGAGTACAGGGTCTTGACTTTGGAATTAGGTGTGCTAAACCTCGCGACCTTATCCCCCACCTTAAATTGGCGGAGTTTAAGGCCCGTGTCATAGCCCACCTTCTGCAAAGTAGCAGATTTTTCCAAGTTGTCCCTTACTACTCCATAGGACTCGCGTAATGATTGTCGCAATGACTCTACAAACATTACTGTGCAGGGTTGCTCGAGCTGGTGTCCCTGCACGCCATAGACCATGTCACTCGGCATGACTATGTCTTCACCCATTACGAGCATGTTGGGCGTACAGCCCGTCGACGCATGTTCGGTAGCGTTGTAAGCATGAGAGATATAGCGAGCGTGCTCATCCCAATCATCTCGATGCTCATTAACCATTGTCGTGAGACATTGGATCAACGTCCGATTGTAACGTTCCACCATACCGTCCGATTGTGGTCGATAGGGGTTCGTATGCGTCTTGCAGATGTGTATTTTACTACACAATTCTGCCCACAGTCGAGATTCAAACTCACGACCCTGGTCGGAGTGAAGCATTAAAGGACCTCCCCACGTGAGGATCCAATTCTCGAAAAGTGCTTCAGCGCAGGTAACAGCTGTATGATTTACCAACGGATATACTTGGACGTACTTGGTATAGTAGTCCTGTACCACCATCATACAGGTATTCCCACGGGGGGTCGTGTTGAAACCACTAATGATATCAACAGCGATCCGGGCAAACCGAACACCGAATAGCTCTTGACTTAGAGGTAGTTTACCGATACCAGGTCCAGGCTTTGATAAACAGCATTGGGGACATTGCTTCACCCAACGCCGTATGTCCAAAGTCATACCAGGCCAGTAATATCTACTCTTAATCTTTGCCTCAGTTCGTTGTCTGCCAAAGTGTGCTGAAGTTCGGTGGCCATGACAGTAATTGAGCAACTGTAGTCTGAGTGACAAAGGCACTACAGACTGAGCTGTTCTCTTCCTGCCAGGTTGCACCCTCCAGCGGCACAATACACTGTTCCGTATAAAAAGATTATCCCACTGCGCTAACAGTTGTCTAACTTCTTTACATTCCAGCGAAAGTGTGGGGCGAACAGGCTTGGACAGGCCCGACAACTTCAAGGAGTACACCCTCGAAATAGCCGGATCCGCAAGCTGCTCATCCTTCAAGTGATTCAACGTCCAGTTAGGAACTTTCGCACCCACAGACGCAATCACTGCATTGTGAGACCCACAGTCTCGGCAGTCTACACGGTGACAGTTCCGGATAGGATAGCGGGACAGGCTGTCCGCATTCACATGATCTACTCCACTCCTGTGTATGATATGCTCATTCGTCATGCCAAACTCAGAGAGGTGGTTCAACCATCTACCCATCATCCCCTCAGCGTCCTTGAAGTTAAGGAGCCACTGCAGAGATGAATGATCCGTCCGTACGAGATAATTCCCACCATATAGGAAATGTCTGTACTTTTTTGTGTAAACCACCACTGCCAAGAGTTCACGCTTGGTTGTGCAGTAGTTACGTTGTGTTTTGCTTAAACTGTTGGACGAAAATGCCAGCGGCACTTCTCGCCCATCCTGGATCTGCGACAAGGCAGCACCAATACTTGTATTAGAAGCATCAGTGTCCAAGATGAACTTACCAACAGGTGCAGGGTAGTGCAAAACAGGTGTTTCTAAGAAGAGTCTCTTTAACTCACTGAAAGACTGTTCTGCGGCTGGAGACCAGACTATCTTAGCCTTAGCCTTCTTCTCTCCAATCATCAGCTCTTGTAAGGGAGCTGCGACTCTCGAGAATCCAGGTATAAAATCTCTGTAGTATGAACAAAACCCGATGAAAGAGCGTATCTCCTTCGTGTCCATCGGACGAGGCCAGTTCTGTACCACTTCGATCTTATGAGGATCAGCCATGATGCCATGTTCAGAAACAATTCTACCTAGGTATTCAACTGATTTCCTAAAAAGCTTGCACTTTGAAGGTTTCAATTTCAGACCATATGATAAGATGCGTTTCAGCACAGCTTGGAGGTTCTGTAGAGTTTCCTCCACAGAACCCCCGAAGACGATGATGTCGTCCAAGTAAACTAGGCACTTTTTCCAAAGTAAACCCCGTAACATGGTTTCCATCATTGCCTCAAAGGTTGCCGGGGCATTGCATAGCCCAAATGGCATGACGTTGAACTCAAATAGTCCCATATGGGTAGAAAATGCAGTTTTTTCTCGGTCCCGGGGGTCCATGCCGATCTGCCAATAACCAGATTGTAAATCTAGTGTACAGAACCATTTCGCCCCACCCAGAGATTCCACACATTCATCTATCCGAGGTAGAGGATATGCATTCTTCCTAGTGAGTCCGTTCAACTTCCTATAGTCGATGCAAAATCGACAGGAACCATCCTTCTTGGTGACCATCACCACAGGACTTGACCATGGACTCTCACTAGGTTGAATCACATCTTCATCCAACATCTTTTCTACCTCAGCCTCCATAGCACTTTTTTTAGCCATGGGTAACCGACGGTAGGGAATTCTACTGGGAAGCGCGTCCCCAGTATCAACCCGGTGTTGTACCATGTCGGTACGCCCTAGAGGATCTCCTGGTTGCGCAAAAGCGTCAGAGAATTCTGACAGCTCATGCGCCACCATTTCGCTCTCCAGGGTATCTAGGTGTGACTCACACAACAGGGATCTTAGATGTTTCGGTAGGCTGGAGTTTGCTAGGGCATCCTCATGGGCAGGATGTCCAGCAACCAGACCTACGTCCACAAAATCCGTAGTCAGCGAATCAACACCATATGCTCGCGTAGTGTTACCAATAGGTGTCCCCTTTCGTAGAGTGACTTCTCTACTACTCAAGTTACAGATTGGTATCACCCCCCAACGAGCGTTGGCCAGGTAAGTATGATAGCCAGCAAGACCTAGCTCGGCGAGCTTTTGATCTTCTGGTTCAAACATTCCCGGCCGTTTGGCCTGCACTCCCACGCAGCTGACTAGGACATCTGAAACATGTCCCGGTGCTAGCTTTGTGTCCTGTGCCACTGACGCCACAGAAGAACCATTCCTTAAAACGCACTGTACAGATTGTTTATAAGGATGAAGTCGGCCTGTTGCGGTGTTCATTGTCACTCCGTAAAGAGCAGCAAAGTCCATCCCCAGGATGCCATCATCAGTGATGTCGGTGATGGTTGGACATATCCAGTATGTCTTGCCATCCACCAACATAGGTTTTACAGTTCTGCCATAAGTCTGCATACTATCTCCCGTAGCAGTCCGAGCCTTTACTCCTAGTAGCGGAGCATCGGGCTGGTTGCAAAGACGGGCCATGAATTTACGATCAACCAGGGTGTGAGATGCACCCGTGTCGACCAAAAATTCACCACGCGTCCCGGAAATAACCAGACTCAGGTACCAACGTTGTCCCCGTAAAGGAACACACTCAGAGGTCAGCATCGGCCTGTCCCCTCCATCCATAGCAACCCCTTTTGTCAGGAGGTAATCCCAACATGGGTCGCTCGGGGAGTCTTGAATCGCACTGCTCTGGGCAATCGATTCTAACCAAGACTCCTCTAAGCCAGCGACTACAGAATCCTTAGGATTCCGTTTGTCCTTGCCAGCCCCGCCTTGCCAGACGCTTACAGGTTGATCAGACCCTTCTGCCTCTGCGCGGCCTTGGTTCATGGAAGTGTTAACACCGTCTACTAAACCCTTACAGGCATGGCTAACTGTGGGGGCGCCATCCTCGCCAAAAGGATGGGCCCCATTCAGTTTTCCGTCTCCTTTTCGGTTTTAGCAGCAACAGGTTCAGGGGCTTTGCATTCGCTAGCCCAATGACCCATCTCCTGACAGCGTCGACATGGTTGAGGTTTTGTGTCCTTCTTCTTTCTCTTTCTCCTTCCAGAGTCAGAAGTGGACGCGGAGCTCTTTTCCAAGTGCTTCCGCAACAAACCCTCAATCAGTTTTTCCATGTCCCTTTCAGACGTCACTGCCGCCACCTCCTTAGAGGCGGGCTGTTTTTCCTTTGGTGGCTTTGTAGCAGCCTCCGTCACCTGAGCTCCTTTCGGGGCTACAGATGGGGATGCCGCCACACCGCCACTTGGAAAAACAGCCTGTTTGGTTTCATACACATCTGCATGGTCAAACAGGTCAGCCAGAGACAAGTCCGGCTGCCATTTTTCCCGCAGATATGCTTGGAGATTAGTGTCCCTGACCCCATTGACAAACCTGGAGGTTAACTCCTGGATGATAGTGGGTGTGTCAGGTCTACATCCCTGATAACACTCGGATATCAGTTCCTGTAAAGCAAATCCGTAGGATCTCAGATGCTCGTCCTTGCGTTGTACACGCTTGAGCAACTGAGTCCTTGGGTCATGCTCACCAATCTTACCAATCGCCCATTCAGCAGTCTCCTCAAGTGAGCTCAATGTCTTGACCTTCACTTGCTCAAATGCCAAAAGGGCTGGTTCACCTGGCCCGTTGCAGAGTGCTTGCTTCAGAGCAACCAGCGCTTGCTGATTGTTCCAGCGATTGCTCTCCACAATAGCCTTGAACCGAACTTTGTACTTTCTCCAGGGTGGCGACCCTGTGAAAGGCGGAATATCGATGGCCTTTTGACGGGCTGCATCTGGATGTTTGGTCTCCCCAAAGTTGAAAGGAGCATACCGTTCATCCAAATCATGTCCCACGGGACGATGTCTGTCCCCAGCTTCTCTATGGCCGGGTTCCTGTCGTACTTAGCCCGCTGGACCGGGGTTAAACCCTGTCTAGCTCTGGGCTTCGGTACTGGAACCGAGACCAAGGTCTGCTGCTGGTTCAACATCGTTGAACCAGTAGATGGGTGGGTGTACCCTGGAGGTGTTGCCAAACCCCCAAAGGCGCCACCACAGACCGGAGTCTTTAAGTAGCTTGCCCCCATCTGAGGTGTCATACTAGGGACCGTAGTATGTACTATCGTCGGGACACCAGAAGGTGTCACCGATGTGTACAAATTAGGTGTAGTTACGACCGGTGGTACCACCGGAGTTGGTGGTGGTACCTGTTCTGACTTCTCTTTTAGCTCAAGGTTGGTTTGCTTTAAGCTTTCGAGGTCCCGCCTGGCTAACTGGAGCTGCATGCTCAAATCCTTTCCCAAGGTATTCAAGCTTGCCACCTCACATTCACCAGACACCCTCTGTCGCAAAAGTTTATCAACCTCAGCCTTCTGAGAGGCCATCTCCTCTTGGAGTTCCAGAAGGAACCTTTTCTTCTCATCAACCTCCCTAAGGAATAAATTCCTAGTTTGTTTGATGGAAGTAAGTTCCCTCCGGGCCCCTTCAAGGTCCTGCAGTTCAAGCTTCTTTGTCCCGATCCCCATGTCAGCCAGTAGAGTTGTATCCAACGGTAAGCTGGATGGTTCCTCTACGGCGGGCAAGTTCACTGTTACAGGAGCCTTTCCCGCCACGTCAGTTTTTCCCGACGGTCTGCCCCTAACCACACCCTCGGGTGTGGTAGTGGCACCATCAGAAAAGACCGACGTGTTTGGATCCAATGAAGGATCCGCTACCGTCGGTGTGGAACCGACGGGAGCGGGGCCGAGAGAATGCGTCTCTCTGCCCGGTATTTTCTGCCCCTCGGGGCAGAAAATGTTCGTGGAAAGGGAGTCCAACGATCTCCTGGGGCTGATATCAAAGGGTCCTGGGACCGGAGATTGCTCTCCGTCCTCACCTCTGGCAAAAGCCTCCACAATAGGATCACCTATTGCTCCTTGGGAGAGGTCGTCACCGGGCACCTCCAAGGCTGCCCGGCTCTCCCCCCTATTTGATTTGCCCGTGAAGAACCGAACATTTTGTACGGCCTCCTCATGTTCCTCAGCAGGGGTTTTAGTCCTGCCGCTGAACGAGCTGACAATATCGTATAGGTAATCCATACACTATAAGCCTATTTAATACCTTATCACGGTCGGTTCGATCAAATGGTCACGGCACCAATGTAGTTGGTCGAGTACTACGAGTGTAACGCATGAGAATCAAACACCGGACAAGGTAAATTAGACTTTAATATACGGTGACTTTATTAAAAAGGGTAACTCTGGAGTATTATAATGACAAGTATAACCATCAGCTATACAGGGATCAGATCAGATCACTATAATACAGTGGGGCAACCCTACAGCATAGAGTTAAGCCCGGAGCACAGGGTGGTCTTGTCATGACAGTCCCAAACCTGACTGGCTTCCAATGGGGAAGCAGTCACCTTATATACAGGCCTGTGGGGGTCACCTGACCACACCACCAGAGCCACCTGGTGTAGATGATTATGTAACTTGTTATGAAACCGTCACGGTCAGTGCACATGGAATAGGTATACAAATAACACAGCAGTCTGCGCTGCCTGTTACAGGAAGATGGCATATAGCTCAGAGGTAAACCCCTGAATTGAAACATTTATTTTTTAATAACAAAGCATAGAAGTATACCATTTATGAAAATAATTAATATTGTGCTACTATCATTAATAGCCTAGTGGGATAGCATAACATATTCTGACCTACGGAGGTCATGGGCTAAAAGTCCCGGGGCAAAAGGGTTTTTGTGGCGGGGCAAAAGGGACCCTTGAAATTTCTTAATTTTGAATTATTATCTTTTTCATAATTTTCTTGCTCCCATCTTTTAGCTATGTTATTACTCAGTTCATTAGGTATTTCTTTGTTGTTATGCATGACCATTATCTTATTTTGATTTTAATTGATTTTTATGACCGTTGAATATCATGCATTGCAATAAAAATTCCCCTGAATTCAGGAAAAATTCCCCAAAACCCCCAAAATACCCCCCAAAAATAAAAATTGGCTTATAAGAAATAATCTTATATTCAAATGAGCATTTCTCATCATACTTATAATTTCTTAGGCCAAGCATAGTTAATTTTCATGTTTTGATCATTTTTATGGGGTTTCACCATAGGAATTATGATTGTGAGGGTGGGGGGGGGGTCCGTTTTGCCCCAGCTTCATGAAAAATATGTGAAAAAATGATCTTGCCAAAATAAATAACTGTAGGGTAATATTTTTTTCCAATGAATTTGCAAATACGTTACACAATATTTTAGCTATAAAATATTATTGTTTTAGCCATAAAACATTATCATATACCTCTTTTTTAATTCTCAGAAGCTTATAAACTGATTTTTGCAAAATTAGATCAAGATCTCTATTTTCAGTTTTTTCTTTATGGAATCCGGAATACCATAGGTAGCATCAAATTTTTTTTTTGAAACACATTATTTCTATTAATTTTATGAGCCAATTTGACAAAAATTTGGAATAGATAGCTGAGAACTGAGATAGGGGTCGGGTCCGTTTTGCCCCGGGGGTCCGTTTTGCCCCGGTCTCCCCTAATTAATAAATGAACACTCCCTAACCAAATTTGTCCAAAAGTCACCAGGTCGCTTAAATTATTGCACCAGGTCGCCTGGAAAACAGCCCATGTCGCCAGGTCGCTTTTGACCCCTCTGGAGCCACATTCATGCCTTTTAATGCCACATGCCTTGTTTTATGTTGTTTTCATAGGAAATGGTGTATAGGATCTCCAGCTGGGGAGTTTACTCTGGTATGGTAAGTAGTATAGTATGTATCGGAACGGGACTATAGTTAACTACTGTTTATTACTCAATCGACCTGCAGCCAATCAGAGGCCTCCATTTGGTCACGTGACCGGAAGTGACCTACTTAGGGGATTAGTGGTGATGTCACGTGACCTAGTTAGCCAATCAGAGGCCGCCATTTGGTCACGTGACCGGAAGTGACGTCATATGACCTACTTATGGACCGGAAGTGACGTCATATGACCTACTTAGGGGACCGGAAGTGACGTCATATGACCTAATTTAGGATCACGTGACCGGAAGTGACCTGATGAGTCACGTGACCGGAAGTGACGTCACATGACCTAATGGCCAACCGGAAGTGAGTGACCTCATTGAGGATCACGTGACCGGAAGTGACCTGATTGACCACGTGATCGGAAGAAGAAGAAGAAGAAGAAGAAGAAGAAGTTTTTTGTTTAGGAAGTGAGGGTCTTTAGGATCACGTGACTGGAAGCGACGTCGTCACATGAGTGACGCTTTAAGAGACTGCGCGACTTACTAGTAAAAGAAGACGTATGAAAATAAAAACACAACAATAATTTATTTTATTTTTTTTATTTCTTTTTTTTCAATCTTGATAAACACTCTATTTTTGAAAAGATGCACTCAATCAAGCAATAACACGCTTATTATTTTTTTTCATATCTCTAAAGGACTCGTTGTCACACCGTCAGAATGCACGCGACGCTTATAATACAAGTAGCGCACGCCGTCTTTCTCTATGGTGTAGGTGACCATTTTGTTTCGCACCACTTTGAAATTTCTATTTACAGCAATGAGAGTTTTTCGTTGGCGAAGAACATCCAAGAAGTCGTCTGGTTCCTTAGGGTTTTGTTTCTTCTGTACGCCTTTTGCACTCCATTTTTTGGATTTTCTTTCACCGGTGTCGCTGACTCGATCGTAGCAAATGTAAGTCTTAGTGTTGAGACTTAGGATCCCGTCACCTTCCCACTCCGCTTTCATAAGCCCCGAAGTTCTCAGATCGTGAAGGTACCGTCTCTCACAACATCCGCCGGGCGGCGGACACCATTCTCGCACTCTTTCCGTTTTTGTCTTCACGAAAAGCTCTAAGTGATCGTCGCACACCGCTGTCGGAAGCCACTTTCGTTTCTCTCTGAAGTACGTCTCTCTCAGGCGAGGTTTGACTAGGTCATCCAACGTGTCACCGCTGAGAGCCATGTAAAGACTGTCGGTGTCCATTTGACAAAGGGCATAATCGCGCCGATCGACGAATCTATCCAAGAAGTCGTATGTGAACTCTAACATTTTCAACTTCGCGTACTGGTATACCATGAACCCTATTTGAATAGGGAGGTTGTTCTTGACTGTTTTCGGTTGTAGTTCGACTTCAAACAGATCGGAACTCAACTCGGACGCCTTTTTGAAGCGCCACGAATTGGCCAATAGTTCGAACTTCCGACTGTCAGTGTATCTCACCGCCGTGTGTTTTTCTTTGTTGCAGATTGTTTTACCGTACGTAGCGTTTCCCATTAACTTGTAACAGTCTGACAGAATTTTCTCGTTCTCGTTCACGTCGCCACGTCTTCGCGCCGCCGTTACTTCGTCCGCGAAACCGGCAAAGGAGCGTTTAGGTAGGTATTCTACGACCAGCTGCACTTTGGTGACTATCAAACCGTGCTCTAAATACCACTTGAGAAGCGGCGTTCCCAAGAGAATATTTTTTCCGTGGTAACTCCCTATCAGACATCTCTGAGGCGTGTTCAACAGCTTTTCTTCCTGCGCAAAGTCTGACATGTGAGGTCCTATGTCCGATTTTGAAACGGTCACGTTCTTGAAAACGGGGGTCATTTCTTCGAAGTAGTCTCGTAGGTGAGGCGGCGTAGTGATGTCCACTTGAACTAAACCGAACATTTTCCCGTCTTTCACAGCGGAAAGGATGTCGCTCTCGCTCATCGCGTTTCGAGACACTTTCAAAGCGTCAACCTTCCAGCGTTGTTGGGAGGCCTTAACCCGCTCATCTCGACGCTTCATCTCTCTCCATTCGCACTCCCACACGACGACCAGCTTGTAACCTAGCGCTTTCAAGTACGCGCTTACTCTAGTCGTTCTGTCGCGTCTCTCCTCCCTCAGTGAAGCGCACTGATATCGGTGCGACGGTATGCACTCGTGAGCGTGGAACCAACACCCGTGAAACTGGAAAACCGTATTAGAGGCCGCGTGAAACCCGTCCACGCGAATTCTCCGACAGCCTACAACCATCTCGCCGCCGTTCAAAGCGTGGCGCAGTTTCACGTCGCGGTCGTGCTCTACGAAGCGTAACCACTCCAAAGCGCTGTGAGAGTTTCTTTGCCTAATTTCGGGCTTGAACTCGGTCTCAGGTCGTCTCACCGCGTAATAGCCCGTGCAGTGCGCTTCGCTCATGCAGCGCAAGTACAGAGAGTTAGCGTCTAGTCCTAGGATGTGTTGGCACGGTCTCGCTTCTTCGCCGTACTTGTGCTCCCTTATCCGCGTGGTGCCCTTCTCGTGAAATCTATGGAAGATGATGGAAGGACCGCCGACTAGATTTTCTTTGATCAGAGCGTGGAGGACGGCGTCGAACTGGGGGAACGTTGTGAACGCGTCTTCTAGGTTTTGGAAGAGGAACCGTAAAGTCAAACCGGCGAGAGAAACTCCGTCTTTCAACATGTCAATGCCGCGATCTTGGAAAAATTTAGCGTGATTTTTCAGAGCTTCTATGAAAGGTTTGACGTCTTTGATGTTGTAGTGGATCAAGTAATCTTCCATAGTTTGCATCTTCTCGTCGGACCAAACTTTCTGACATGCGGCGTAGTCGGATTCGGACATTTTGACGCCCGTCAGTTCGCTGTCAAAAGCCGATCTCGGTGGCAGCGTTCTGTTTGCCAGTTTCCTGGTAGACGTCATCCATTCGTAAGGAAAGTGACCTTTCTCTTCGTTCCTGGTGAAAGCTCGCAAATAGGTCGCGTAGTTGTAACCGGGTGCCAAATAGTTGACTACGTCCAAGAAAACCGTGTGCTGTGTGTAAACCGCCAAGTATTGATTGCTTCTCTTTATGACGCTGAATTCTTGGTTTCTTCTGTCTCCGGAGGCAAAGAACGAGTGAAGGCGTATTTTGATCAGGTTCAAGTCGTAACGCCCCGAGTTGAAGCCCACGACTGGAGCTTGACGGATGTATCTCAGAAGACGCTTCTTCAGTTGAACTAACGGGTGTCTGGTCTGAGCCGCAGCGAAGCCGCCTGGCGAAGGGGTGAATGTCGCCTCCTCCAGCAGGAGAGCTTCACCTTCGCTAACGTCGGTCGGTAAAGTTCTAGCACAGCTTCCCCGATGACTTTGGCGTTCTCGTTTATGTGATTTAAAACTCGGTCCAACAAGGGGTCGGAATCTGCGTCGGATTCTCTGACGAAGCAGACGGGCCCCTCCCACCCCGGAAAGTCGGATGCGACGCTAGCCGACAAAGGGACGTGATCCCACAGCAGGGACACGTGTTCCGTCGACGGTTCTTTGCACGGTCTGAAGAAAGCCTCGAAATCGAAGGCGATCTTGTAAGGGTAGATTCCGGAATGTCCGTCGGGGGGAAAAATGGAGAAGTCTGCTAGCGCTTCGAAAATCGTTCTCGAATTTTGGTAGATGCCACCTACGTAGCGCAACTTGACTTGTCGGCAAGAGGAAAGCTGGTTCCTGTGTCTCTTCAGCAAGAACTCGGTGGTGAACGCCGCCTTACACTTGCAACATTCGTATATGCCCGCGTACGCGTTGAAGTCCGTGACGAGAGAGACGTGCAAACCGCCTTTCGCCGTCAGGTGTAGGTTGACTTTACCTCGGGCGGCCAGAGTTCTGGAAGGCGGTCTGATCAGAGTAACGCGTCTTCTCAACTTCCGCCCCGGCACTTGACGCGACGCGGTGTAGACCGCTATTTGTACGTCAAACAAGTTCTCTAACGCGGGTAAGTCGCGGATGTTCAGACCCGGAAAGGATTCAGGTGTGGCAGCGGGACAGAACTGACGTAACAAATCTGAAGCGCGCTTGCTGGTGTTGTATAAGTGAAAGGAAATGCAGCGGAAGATGCAGAGGTTGTCCTTGTTGGGAAAATCTAACACGCCGCTTCTCTTTCCAACTCGACCGGCCTGAGTGATCCTACCGCCTATGGGGAATTCCCCCGGTCCCATGTAAACGCAAATGTTCAAATTGGTAGGAAAAAGAACGTGCCACTTGGTGTCAGCGTCGCAAAGTTTCCGTACTTCCTCGCAAGCGACGGTGTTTTCCATCTTTGAGAGGAGCTCTTCCAAAGTTTCTGAATTAGTTATAGTAGGGAGCGGTTGTATGAGAGTTGCGTTGTTCTGGGAGGCGTGAAAGTAGCGCAGTTTGCTCTTGTCTTCTCTGTGTTGTAAGAGTAAGCCTACCGAGAAACCCACTTTGTATCTGAATCTTTGTGTCAAGTGAATGCGACGCATAGTATCTACAGCGTCACTCAACTCGCCGGTTGGTAGCCTGAAGTTTGTTACACTCACGCGAGTCCCGTGCATCCTGACGCCCGTTTGTATCGCAGGCCAATTCGCCGTGAACGTTTCCTCCCCGTTCGGTACAGCACGTATGCGCGGAGGGATGGTCACCCCGTCCAGAGATTCGCGTCGACAGGCGATCTTTCGGCAATCGCCTTCGCCGCATAGAGGGCAAAACTTAGGTATTACTCTACAACTTTCTACGTGTCTCTCATGGTTGTACGGTCTTTTAAAAATTTTGAAACACTTTTCGCATACATACTGCGTCATGTTTTTTCACTCAGTTACCAACTACTTAGCCGTCTAACTATCTATCTATCTATCAATCTATCTGTCTATCTATCTATCAATCTATCTGTCTATCTATCTATCTATCTGTCTGCTGTCTGTGTATCCGTCTGTCTGTCTCATACAGCGTACGTCAAACGCTGTTTGTGTGCGCGCGTGAGCGTTGAGCGTCTCTCATTCCGAATCTATACCGAGATATTTGAGAATAATCTCTGTTTTGTCATCCAACTCTTTGAGCGCTCTGGCGGACAGCGTCACCCCCTGCTGTGTGGGTTTTTTGTCAGGACCTTCGTACTTGCGCACGTGGACGAGGTTCTTACCGCTGTAGTAGCTCACAGCTGCGTACACTTCGCCCTCCTCATCCAGCACTGCGAACCAGGGGGTGTGATTAGGTCTTCCTTGCGCGGCCGCTGTGTCGCGTATGCGCACCACTGCGCGGATATCGGCGATGCGTGCTATTAGCTCGCGCAGCGCGTCGGCAGTGAAGTGCACTCGCTTGCTTCTGGTCAGAGACGCCTCTTTCACCTGGCCGTCTTTTGTGTAGCGCGGCCTCCTAGACAGTCTAGCCACGTCCTCCCAGATCTCCAGCGTCAAAGCCCCATCTAAGCAGAACTCTAACCCGAGAAGACGGGAGAAGGGTTTCTCTGCTTCTTCTCGTCCATCTCGTTCTTTTTCTTGTATTTTTCTCTTCTTAGTAGGCCTTGTTGTTCTGGAACTCACCTTAGAACGTTTCAGACCCGCAAGAAGAGTAACACCATCAGCGTGAGCTGAATCAGCAGCAGAACCGATAACAGGAGCAGCGTCAGCGCTGGTGGTATCCGAGACCTCGTTGTTGGAACAGAGCAGCCACACGCCGTCGGTGCTGAGTGTAGCGGTAGAAGATGAAGCGCCGCCGCCCTCGTAAGGTGGCGGTGAGGGCAGTCGCCACGGACCGGACGCGCTACCAGTGGAAGTGAGGTCGAAAGCTGGGGAAGAGGGGAGCCGAAAAAACGTACCGTCCGCCCCTTTCCCTTCCGGTTCTTCGTACGCCTCGTCGTCAGCGTCGCCTCCTCCTCTTCTTCTTGGTTTAGGGGCTGAGTGTCCGAATAGCTGTAACTCTCAGCGCGAGCGGCGTCGAGGGCGTCGGTCGATGTAGTGGTGGAGGAGAGGGGCTGTGCAACGTGCGGCAGGTCATCAAAATCATCAACAGTAGTGGGGAGGTAAAAACCCGGTTGCCAGTACTGCGCTGTGCCAGGAGCGTTGTCGTCAGTAGTAGTAGCGGTAGCAGCAGGTGCAGCAGAAGCAGCAGCAGCAGCAGCAGCAGACGCAACAGTAGCAGGCGCAGCAGCCTCAGCAGGCGCAGCCGTAGCAGGCGCAGCAGTACCAGGTGCAGCAGCAGCAGCAGCAGCAGCCGCAGCCCGAGGATCACCAGCAGCAGCAGCAGCAGCAGGCGGAGCGGCAGTAGCAGCGGCAGCACGCTTAGCAGCAACGTGTACCGTCGCGAGTGTAACAACATCGCTAGCACGACGACTACTACCAGTAGTACTACTACCACTACTACTACTACTACTAGTACTACTACTACTACTACTACTACTACTACTGCTGCGAGCGCTCGCTACAGCGGGAGGGTGATAAGACCAAGCGGCTGCGGCGGTAGTCTCATTTTCAGTAGCAAGAGGAGGCACTGACGCTAAACGAGCGCTGTTCCGCGTAGTCTTCTTGTTCTTGAACTTGCTTAGATCCTTGGACGGCGCTAGGTGTTGTCTTTTGCTCATGGTGGTGACTGTAGAGAGCAGCAAAAGAATGAGGGAGTGAATGGAGGTTTCCAGGCCCCTTATATACGCCTTCTCGCTTCTAGAGCTAAGCTACTTACTGCCCCTGTTCAGCTGCCGCCGGCTGGCCGGCGGCCATTCACAAAGAGAAACAAAAGACATAAGGTATGACGTTTTCAGCTGGATCCCTTTCCCCCCTTTTGAGAGATCGACTGTCATGAGCTAAGCTACTTTCCACCCTGTTCAGCAATTCAACGCGCATTAGCTGTATAAAGGATTAAGCGGTTGCTGCCGCCGACTGACCGGCGGCCATTCACAAAGAGAAACAAAAGACATAAGGTATGACGTTTTCAGCTGGATCCCTTTCCCCTCTTTTTTGAGGGATCCGCTGTCATGAGCTAAGCTACTTACCACCCTAACGCGCGTTAGCTGTATAAAGGATTAACGGTGATGAGCTTAGAGTGTGTATACAAAAAAACTACAGGAGGCGTGTGGCGTGAAGCAGGACCCCCTAAGACGAACGTGTCTGTCTGTGAGTAGAGGCGTGTGCATGTGGTGAGCGACTTAAGTGTAAGACAAAAAAAAAATCACCGCCTCCTGCCGTGGTGAGTAGACTGGGCCGGCCGGCGGCGGCCGGCTAGTTCAATAGGGAGGGGTGACAGCTGACTAAGGCTGTGCATGAAAAAATCCGATTTTCACCTGACCTCTGACGTTTGTTACAATGAATGTCAGAGGGAGGGAGACGTCCTCAGGTAGGGGGTAGGAGGTAAGGCTATGGATGAGGAAAAAACACCGTTTTCAGCTGGTCTCCACGGATAGCGATGACATACCCCTCGTCATCTAAGCGTTATGCGGACAGGTCGCTAGACAGCTGGAGTGCTGTTGGAAATAGGATTAAACTCCCTCTGTATAAAAGCTCTGATTTCTGTTGGAAAAAAACCATATCGCCTCTGACCACAGTAACGTCTACTACCACCACCACCGCCACCACCGCCGCCGCCGCCGCCGCCAAGACGAGACGAGATGGCTCAAGCTATTCCACTTTCAAGCTCGCCTTCACCGCCTTGTCCACCTGAAAAAAAGTTAATGCGGCTTGACGACGTGAGACGCGCGAGGCAGACCGATGGGGAGAACAGAGAGGTAGGACAGCGGCGCTTAGCATATAGCGACGCCTTGCTTCGTCAACTAGGTAAGGAGTTGAGCGGATCTTGGAGAGAGTTGGGCAGTAGCTTAAAAGTTACCGCCGCCCGTATGGATGCTCTAGTAGAGCGCAGTGTCAAGACACCGGAGGAGCTGTGTACGGCGATGTTCCGAGTCTGGTGGGGTGAAACCCCGCATCGTCATAGATGGGGAGAGCTCGGTCGCGTCTTCACCCGCATTAGACGCGTGGAACTGTTGGCTCAGTGGATGTCCCTTCTCCACAGACAGGGGTTGGATTTCGAAAACCCCGACTCGCGCGCGATGCATAAGCACTTGGGCACCCTCGGCAGACGTCTAGGTAGCAGGTGGAAAGAGGTGGGGGACCATTTAGAATTGTCGCCTGAGAGGTTAGATAAGATCGCTGAAGAATGCGAATACGGAGGAAGTCCCGCTGAGTGGGCCTTCCGAGTGTTGAAAATGTGGCAAGCTGAAGCTGACGGTGCCGGCGGTACGCCTTTTGAACTCCTTCGAGTGTTGACTGAGGACATGGGAAAGTTTGACCTCGGCATCGCGATATTACTTGACTTTATCAAGCAAGAAACAACGAGATCGACGGACATGTGAATTGTTGTGTTTTATTTTCATACGTCTTCTTTATTAGTAAGTAAAAAAAAAAAATTATAACAATTAAGACGCGTGTCCTCTTAAAGTGTCACTTCCTCCAGTCGCAGCTGATCGCCTCATCGAGGCACGTGATAAACAAAAAAAAATGAAGAGACACGCTTCTTCCTCTCGAGAGGAAGAAGCGTGTCTCTCGATTGAAATCTTTTCTTTTCTTTTTTTCTTAAAAGAGACAAACGCCCCTTAGAGTGCCCCCCCACCCCCCTAGAGTGCCCCCCTCCCCCCTCCCCCCCTCCCCCCCCACCCGCCCCATGCATCCTAAAAGCGCCCCCCTCCCCATGCATCTTAAAGGGGCCCCCCTCCCCCCCTCCCCTCCCCTCCCCTCCCCTCCCCTCCCCCCTTATACACTCTAAAGAACGCTTCTACCTAGTTCAATAAGTCACTTCCAGTCGCTCGTAAAACAATAAAAATGAAAAAAAAACTTATATCGTAGTGTTTTTTATTAGTTTACCGAAACCTCCTCCTTCTCCTCCTCCTCTCCATCTCCTCCTCCTCCTCCTCTCCTTATCCTCCTCCTCCTCCTCCTCCTCCTCCAAAAAAAAAAAATCACATTAAATTAGGTCATATGACGTCACTTCCGGTCCCCTAAGTAGGTCATATGACGTCACTTCCGGTCCATAAGTAGGTCATATGACGTCACTTCCGGTCACGTGACCAAATGGCGGCCTCTGATTGGCTAACTAGGTCACGTGACGTCACCACTAATCCCCTAAGTAGGTCACTTCCGGTCACGTGACCAAATGGAGGCCTCTGATTGGCTGCAGGTCGATTGAGTAATAAACAGTAGTTAACCATAGTCCCGTTCCGATACATACAATACTACTATGGTACGATAAATCGTTCACACTTATTTATGTACAACTTACATGCATATGAAGATGGTGACCGGTTTTAAATGGTTTTCTATGCTTTTCTGAGGTTGTATATTACTTGTAGTATCATTTAAGGGTTTGCTCAGGCTGGTTATTGATGGTAGGCGACATGAGGGGGGGGGGGGTCCTAAATAAGAATGACTAAGAACTGTTCTTTTTACTTTCGACTGACATTTTCTCAAAATCTAGACAGTGACAGACACAAATATAACAATAACTTTTAAACTGACTTTTAAAGCAAAAAGTTAATAAAATTAACTGCCGGATGAGAACTCTGCCACAGTACTAAACTGTACTTTTCTTTTAGGAATATGTGTGCATTACGTTGATGAACCACTGAGTTTATAATGTGGGCATAATCAGTAGATTGATAAGAATGGATGTTGAAATGATGTGTAGCAGTTATCAATACATATCACTTTCAAAATACAAGAAAGACAGGAACTTACAATGCCAGTGTTTTATTTGTTACCAATGCTGGGTGACATAGAACACATGTCTTTACACTGGGAGAGATATCAAGGCCTATTGTATAGGGTTATAATCATAGCTCCTCCCTCACATGACTCACACACCAGTGTGCTAATATCATACCGTCGCGGTAATGCACCCGGGCGCTCTTCAATGTTGCGAGGCCTTTACCCTCGGCGCTGTTTCAAGACAGGCGCTTGTTCAAGATACTATTTCAGTGCTGAAGAAACATTCGAAGACCTGGGGTGTAATACAAGACCAGCGCTCTATCAAAACCTGGGGTATAATACACGACCAGCGCTCTATCAAAAACCAGGCGCATGGTCGCAACGGTACAGTATCTGCTTACAAGCTTGCCCACATCATGGTTTTTGCTCCGACACTAAAAAATAGAAAATATTAAACCTGAAACTCCTTTTGTGCCCTAAATAATACCAGTGTCAAGACGGACACGTTTTGTACAAATTATAAAAAATAGTCCAGGTTTGTAAAACGGATCTGCTCAGATGCAAGCGCTGGTATCATGCAGGTCATCCTCGCAGCGAGTCAAAAATGTTCATGCGCCGAATTCTATAATGTATGTTTCATCCCCTAAATCTTGGCTGGGTTTCACGCAGGCTAGTGTCGGAGCAAAACCTGGAAAGATGTGACCGAGACTTAACAGCTCACATTAACCATCCATATTAATGGCATCATCATCATCATCATTATACACACGAATATCAGTAAGAGGGACTGTACACATGGCTCCTGAAGATAGGCACACAGAACATAGTCACCAGGACCCAGAGGAACAAGTTCACAGGTAATTCAGTAGATAGTCAAAGAACCAGGGTTTTAGGAATTTCTCACAAGTGTCTTATTGCACAGGGAGCGGGGTGTAGGACTATATTTGATACTAAACCTCACAATATTACTTTGTCGCACATTTGGATTGAATCTAGTGTACCGGTGTATGCATCTTTATTTTTCTATATCTATTTATTGCATGAAGCCAATCCTGATAACTTGTTTCATGTCTGTTTGGAAAATATTAGAGAAAATCAGTACTTCCCATAACTGGCTCTTCTGCAAAGTACAGATTTTAGCCCAAAAGAATATAGCCTGAGAGTGTATATTTTTAAGCATGTGGGTAACAGAATACAAACTACTGGCAGCGTTGCTTTTGAAACATAACATAACAAATATTACTCTTCTCGGAAGCTCTGAGTAGAGAAAGGAATTGGATCTGGAGGTATCGGCTATATTATGAGAAAATAGAGATGACGAAACACATAATACTTTACAGTAATAGCATTATTCATGTCTATACATGTCGCGAGGGGAAAAAAAACAACCAAAATCGAATCTCAATCCTGAGTGCTTAACGAGCAACTCTTTCCGTTAATGTAACACAGCACTTAATATATGTCAATACATTATATGTTTTTCATATATCTGACAGGGTAATTAAATAACATAATTGATAGTATTTCCCATGTGTTAAACACAAATCATTACAGAGCTGTGTACAATGTATCTAAGGATATTTCCATAAAACTTCTACAATATAATGGCTAAGTGCAGAGGAATTTTGCACTCCCAGAACTTAATATATGTATGGACCTTTACTTCTTTGAGAATCGATGAAAAAAATTGATAGCATAAAAATGATAATATTCAAAAAGTGGTAATATGCTCTTAGTCGTCAATACATATATGGCTATATTAGGCATATATATTATGTATATATATATATGTAGGGGTAGCTTTTAGTATTCAGTTTCAAAATTGATTCTCACAACTCAGTTTAAACTCAGAGCTACAACCATAAGATACATGACAAAAGAACGAGGTGGCAGTCGAATCGGTTCCATGAGGAACCTACGCTTTACAAGCAGTACTATAATCACGACAAAAAGCACATTTCATCATCTTTGTCATGGACAAAATCATCTGCAAAATCCATGCACAAAAAAAAAGAATGTCAAATTATACGTAATAATCATATGAACAATAATTAATTAATGTCATCTCCTTCAGGAATAATCAGGACGTTCTCAATGTATAAAACCCAATGAGCATTGTGTACTTATAACAAAGTTGACTAGAATTGGGAGTAGTAAGGACTGTACATGAACCAAGTTTGTTATAGAAATGGCGACAGTCGTTATGAACATTGGGAGTGTGGACACCGCTTACTTATAATATACGAGTAACCTATACTTATCGGTGTATAGCTCACGCAAAGCCCAACTGTCATATATAAAACAGCTGGCAAACAAAAATATATTCACCAACCAAAACAATTATCATAGTAACAAAAGCCAAAGGCAATGATTTAACAAAAGCTCTCAAAGCTTAATAGAGACATATATAATAGAGGTTACATATCATATACGCAATACATACTGTTTCCGCACAAATAATCAATTACAGTTTCATTTTCAAACAAAATTGTTCGGATTTAGCTTTGTATGCTATGCCATTATGTCAAAGTGAATCTCTTGAGGGGTTTCACATAATGAAAAGCAAAAATTCAAGCCTGTTATTCTAATTATGTGTTACTTAGCGAATATCAAATCTGAGAGTTTCACAAATGAATAAAATACACTTCATAGAGTACCCGTAAATGCACGTAGGTACTGCATGTTTGTTGTTATTTATATTGGAGAAGCCACATATTGTTGTACTACAGTTTTCTGTCGGGCATTGTTGATACTCCGTAAAGTACACAAATGGGCACGGTTTACCTTACAAAATGATGAATTATTCTCAGAACACAATAATTTACAGTATAATGTGCCACTCTCAGATGGTGCTTTCATTCTCTATGATCATCTTGTAAAATAGTGCTCAAAATATTGCTCAAAAGGGCCAATTATATTAACATGGCTTATTTTTCACATTGAAATATAAACACAACAGACTGAAATTGATTACACCCTCCAATAATGCTAAGATGAAGCATATTGTCAATTTGAATCTAATAGAAAGAAATTTACACTTTTGTTTCAGGACACTATTTGACACCAATACACATTGAGCAGCACTTAAAGAGACATGTATACAAACATGTATAATTTGAAGTTTTTATAACTTACTTATCATACAACGATGCCTCTCAATGTCTTGAATACAACTTCTACACCTTATACCCACTTCTATGTTATGAGGAGGAAATACCCTTCTTCCATGTCAAATAGGAGATAAAATATAAACCCTTCAATTGACAAAATGCACACTTACGGGGAGGCCTTCTATTGGGAGGGGGGGGGGGGGGGGGTACACAAGTGAAATAACCTCCACTTCACAACCAGAAATCGGCTATTAGTGGTTTATATTCAGGGGATCACATCTCAGTATTAGCACATTTGGCATCAGCCGAGAGAATTACAAAAAAAGAAAAAAATAATAAGTTACAAGTCTAGCTATAATCACAAATGAGTCGTCTGTAATACTGTATTGCAGCTAAATCCTCAATTGGTATCAATAAGTGTATGTTTTATTCTACATGTACATCTACCCATATAGTTTATTATCATAAGTTAACCATCTAGTAAATAGCCTGTAATGCATACACCACATGAAAAATGTGTAAAATATCCTTCACAAAACTCTCGGCGTGTGTCGACAGTGGTACGGCACTTCCACCAGGTATATAGATTCTAGTCTAGTCCTACACAACATACAAACCAGTAATTGTATATATAATTAGATTATCATTAAAACCATTTTACATCAGCTCCCTAGTCGTTCGGGGACCGCTCTGATTTAATCAGTAACAGACAACAACTCATAAAGTGTCCGCTCAAACCATTTTCGGTTTACCGAGCCCACTCCTTATCATCGGGGATCAAAACCTGTATCATCATCATCATCATCATCATCATCATCATTATATTCATCATCATCATCATCATCATCATCATCATCATCATGTCCTGGCTTTAGTCATCACTGAAAGACACCCAGATACGTACAACCTCTATGCTGGTGGTACTTACAAATCTCACTAAAATGTGTGCCTGGGTTCTCGTCCATAGCGACATCCAGCTTTAATATCAACATTAACTTTACGCTCCAGGAACAGTTCTCCTTATAGAACAAAGAGAAATCGGATCCCATCCCTTCAGCACTATCCAAAGGAAATTTCCTCTCATGCTCTATGTTTAGAGAATCTACCCTGCGCCACATCAGCAGTGAGTACTTAACGTTATGTCCTGCCTGCAGCATGTGTCGTGTTGTACGCGTAGGAAGCACATTGTCATTATTATTATTATTATTATTATTATTATTGGGGGGGGGGGTCTTCCATCTAACACTTTCCTAGATATTGATCTAGGAAAAGCAAGCATTAAAGGTGGGGAGGGCACAGCATCATGGTCAAGCCTCTTTCTCCTTCTTTTTTCATACCTCCTACACGTTTTTCTACAGTAATTTGTGCGGAGGACTACCCGTCAGTGGACGGGTACAGACCATGTTACTTGTCACATATTTAAAAGCACGAATCCGATTAAACAAAAGCCGAGGCCACTACTGGGTATTTATCAACTTCCAATTTATACTACTACCGGTATGTCATGTGCGTATAAATATATGGGCTAAATGTTGTGGGCATTATAATTTTTTTAAGTTCAGCAGTTTCCTACAGTGTGACAACACCTCATATATTATGATAATTTAGTAGCAATAATTATCTACAGCTTTTAAGGTTATTTCTGCATTTAATTCAGTGGTTAAGCTGACATTATTCATTTCAAACTGTGCGCTAGCTACCATCAATTGAGGACACAACCTGCAAGTTCATGTGTGTTAATACTGAAACCGCTGTCATTGAAAAGAATCCTTTCCTATAATTTTACTTTCGCACCTCATGGATTTTTAGATGAAGTTCTGTTATGCAACATTCGTATTTCAAATTTCCGTCTACAAAACTAGAAAATAATATTCAACTAAATGCAACATTCTTGGCACATGCAGCGAACTTCAAGTCCAGTTGTGAAGTATGTGTGCGATGATGACCCATTTTGACTTAACCCTTAAACACCTGATAGTGCCTTAATGCAGTGTGTCCTTTTATTGGCATGATGCAGCCATGCAGCCCTGGTGAATAGACAGACTGGCAAGGGCTCTATTCATGCATCATGACCACAATTGGCGAAGGGCATTAAAGCACTACGCTGCCCTTAAAATGTTATGCTTTGAGTACAACGTTAATGCTAAGTTAGCTTCGTGTGTGTCTAATACTTGCACAGTTGGCATAATCTCAAATATCAGCTGTAAACTTGGATGTCTGCTCAGTTGTATTGTCAGCAAGATTCTACCGCTTTCAGGAAGGAAAATGGGATCTAACGCGATAACGATACAACTATGGATCATGATAAAGAAGCCTCATGGCCTGACTCACCAAGCAATGCAACGCGTTGCCCATACCGTGGCGTCGCGATAAAGGCCAGGGCGCGCTTCGATTTTGGCTGAGCTCTAACCCCCGGCGCTTTTACAAGACAGGCGCTTATTCAAGGTCATGTTATAGTACTCATGAAACATTTGGATGCTCCTATACCCCCGGCGCTTATACAAGACAGTACAGTACAAGGATTGGTCAATTTATATCGCTGGACGACAATGAAGAATTCTGCCTGAATTTATCCACGCTGCCATTGGATATTCCTTTCTATTTTCTATTCCCATTGAGAGTTCGCACACGATTACAGGACACTATTCAAATCACAGAGGTATGTCGGTGTACAATGTATTAACAGGATAACTTGCACTGAATGAGGACCGCTGCTATCAGATCGTCAAACTGGGAAAATCTGCGATATATAAGCCCATATATATACATTGCCTATGAGCAACTAAATATATGTATTTATGAATAATTATTTCATGCAAGCTTCGCGATATTAAACATGTCTTATACTATTTTTTAATATTTAAACGTTTTAAAGCTACCTGGAGTACAAATATTTCAGCAGTTTTTGACACGTTTTAAACGTATTGGTTCTTTCAACTGATTCAATTGCTCCTTCCCCATAACAAGCAACTATCTGCTTAATAATGTTACATCCCTTAAATATTAAACAGTATTAAATGCATTTCTCCCCTCAGCAATCCACATTCTGATCTCAATCCACCTTTCATGTTCTATGTACAAAGTCAGTTTGATTCCCCATGACAATGATGCGGCCGGTAGCGCACTCAACTCTGGATCAAGGGGATCCGGGGTTAAATCTAGGCTCCAGAAATACATTTAGTGCACTGAACCGATAGGGTCATTTAAATTCCATTTCCCTCGGAGAGGGAGAATCGACTCTCCACTGTCTCGCAGGTACATGTATACACTATCTTACATAAAGTTGGCTTTCATACAAAAAAAGGAGACATCGCTGAATTTAAATTGGGACTGTTATTTGTGAATCATACTGGCAATCTGAATTCAAAACTGCTGTAATAGTTCTCACCATTATATGTTGTAGAACTAGGCATTTTAGTTTATGGGCTACCAAAGCACTCATCTAGGTATTCTTATATATAAATTATGTTTTGTGTTGTCATGAATCGATCCGGGGAGGAAACTATCGGTTTATAATATATCCAAACTATCGCTTTTGCTACCCTCACCCTAATAAATATGAATCTCTAAAAACATTAAATAATACACAGCTGTCAATGCAAGTTTTTCTGGTGTGGGGACAATAAATCTATTATATTACCAACCCGTGTAAACCCATATGTTCAAACACAAAAGTGCCAATATCTTTGTCAAATGTTTGTCACAACTTAGAGAGTACTGTGCAACTATGTTAGCGTATCAGTGACCTTTCTCTTTGCTCTCGTCTTAGTCTTCTTATGTTTTCAATTTTACAACCATGCTTCCTGACTACCATTGCGAAGCACTTCTGCTTCGTAAGTTACAAGGGAAATCAGTCGACTACTTCTATCAATTATGAGAACCGCGGATACAATATACTGCCACCTACACAAAGGTCAACATACATTGTATGACTCAGTACTGAACTGGGAGTATAAGCACCACAGTGATACCAGATATAAGGGCTGTATATATATACTATAATACATATACACTCACTAACACAGTCAGACCCACCTGGCACCTTATAAGCCACCATTTAGGGGTCAAACATTTCACCGACACCCTAGCCAGAGCTAATATTTTACCATTGGAGGATCTATAATCTAAGCGGGACACATATCCGGCTCCCCTTCAGGTGGAAATTTGTTTACCAAAAAAAAGTCAGGGTACATCGCAACCGTTTCATCCGGTGTTCTGGACGAAAACCGTCAGGTGTTGACGACAGTCACACCCTATGGTACCTAATATACAAAATATACCGGTAATCAGTTTTGGGTTGCGCGTTGGGTTGGGTACCCTGACAGTGTATGATGGCAGATCCCAAGTTTCTTAGGGCTGGTTAATATTGATGAAACGCCATACTACAGTATATAGCGAGCCACATTCTCACGGTACGGGAAGTGGGCAGATACACGTTACAATTAGCCGCACGCCAGGCTCATTATAAGTAGGTCAGAGAGATAAAGCAATGAGACATAAGTTTGTTTTTTCTTTGATAAGGTATACTAAATCTGTATAGTAGATGAGAGCTTAGATTCTTGTGATATTTTACAGGTTTTCAACAGACAGTTAAAAAAAAGTCTATAAATAATCAAAAATACCAATATCTTTATACCTGAAACCTATATTCGATAGACGAGGTTGTTACTCCGCTACTATACCTGAAACCTACTTATACTAACCCAGTCACATGGCAGTTTGTATCAGCTCACTGCTATTCACACATTCCTAATAACTCAGGCCCGCTATACTATACATGCAGTACTCGGTCTCAGAGCGGCATGAAGTCGCCGCCCTGGTACTCTAATATATACTCTGTATAGTACTGGCTCTCGCGCAGGTAGCTCTTCACCTTCTGTGGCAGGGGTAGCTCGTCGATGTGATCGTACCGTGTGGCGCGCAGGATCTCAAAGCGACACATGTGCTGTAGACTCTGCATCACACGGAAACGCGACACGGGGTAGAGCAACTGGACTGGGGCCGGGGGGAAGCCGGGTGCCCGGGGCCTCAGGAAGTAAAGGAACTTGCCGCTGCGCGAGTGCTCCATAGCTTTCTCTATAAACTCAATGATGGTTCCCGCACCGTGCGACTTAGGCTGCGAGAAGAAACTGAATGTTCCTGCAAGAAAACAAAAGAAACATTATTATTAAAGAGTCTTTTCAGATTTTCATATGGTTGAAGATTTTCAATTGCTATCAATTAAGTCCATTAGCCGTCCCTATTAAAGTCGGTGTTATCATTATGCTGCTATATTTCCACAATTCTGATTTAAATAGGAGTATCATATTCCGTCCTCATTTCTGAGTCGAGCTGCTCGAATGAGGAAACATGGTGTTTTATACATGTTTCATGTCTATAATGGATGGTCTTCCCTTACTGTTGTTAAAACTCTAGGTTTAATATTTCATAGTACATGTATAGGTAGATACCGGTAGCGTATATATTTTCACCATGAATGTAGAGTTCAGTGTCCGGAAAAAAAAGTCTAAGCCAATATAGGTATACTCGTAAATATTTGCATTGGTCCTTTGACAGTTGCTTTGTGGTTTACTTAAAGAAGCCTACATTGTAATCAAAACGAATATATTTCTTGTACATCACTGATACTTTACACAGCCTCTTAGTTCAGCATACTATTGACAAATGGAGACCTGAGGGGGGTAACCTACCCTTGTAGTGCTCGATGCGGGTGTGGTGAGTGGTACCTTGGGACCGGAAACTAATACTCAGGATATAGCGGTCATCAGAACTGTCCCGGACGAGGAAGGAGCCGTCAGGTTTGTTGGTGAGCCGTGACTCGGCGCCGTCCCAACTCAACGGGCCCCAGTACCAGCCACACTGGAATGGTTAAAGTTCAATATAGGGAAAGTCGCAGAACAGGCAACAGACCTCTTTTAAAATCTGTCCAAATTTGTGTATTGGGAGTTAAACTTGGGCACCTATAAGTCTTAAGCGCAGCAGTCTTTGATTATATTACATGTATTTGATACCAAAACTGCAAGGGACACTTGCAGAGGTCACCCATCTCGTACCGTTTAATTTCACTTGTAGGTTATTCTATTTTATTCTTCCATTGACCTGTCATATACGATAGTTTGATATACTTTCTCCATGGTAGAGCACAATAAATAGCCTTTTTCGGAACCCAGCTTCGTGATACTATTTCTATACATGTATTCATGTCCATGAACTAAAACCACAAAAATGTGCATTATAAAGGAAGTATGAGATCATGCATTGCCCCAATACTCACATCCTTCAGTTTTCGTAGGCTCTCAATGAAGTCAGCATTGATGGTGCGTGTGGGTTCTGAAAGGCACGACATGAACAATATTTATCATACTCAACGATTGCATATCAACTTATTTGGGACAAATTTCTGGAGCCATAATATCTCAGCACTCATCGAGATGGCTGAGCAGAAATTGAAATCAATTACTTTTCAGATATAACCACCGTGAGAGAATAACAAAAGAGGAAACTACGGAATGTCAAAACTGAGTATCTTATTATGGTCGAATACAAAGTTAAGTTCTATTTAAATTGAAATTCAAGTTTCTGTTAAATGTAAAGAACGAAACAAGCAAAAGAAGTCAAGACCTACCAGCAGGTTGTGAATTCCCTGCGGTGACGTCATCGACACCACTATCGGCACTACTACAGTTGGACGTGTTGCCTATGGACTCCGATAACTCAGAAGACATGTCCCCAGACGTGTTGAGGGGATCACTACAGTTGTGTAGGTCCTCTAACGCTGCTGTTTCTGCAGGCGTGGACAAAGTTCTCCTGTGGCCTGGCTTTGGCGATTTTGACGGCGAGTCATGGTCAGTCTTTTTGAATATGTTTTTCAACTTGAACTTCTCTTTCTTTCTATTGGCAGCAGCGACACTGGAGCAATCCTCGGTGCTGTCATCCAAGTTGTCTACATCGCTCTCCTGCATTCTATTGGCGATGGGTGAGCTATTCGCCGATGAGCTTTTGTGACGGCGGTGGAGCGTCATGGTGGAGGGTTTCTCCATGGGGATACCTCGCGCACATGCGTCCTGCCAGACCTCCTCTAGGGTCATGTGAATGGGCTCCAAGACCTGTGCCTTTTTGTCCTCAGAATTACGACTACTCTTGGGCTGCTCGTCGATAACCGACTCGGGCCCGTCTGTCTGTAGGTCCTCCCCGGTCTCCATGTCCTTAATGTGGCTACACGTACAGCCTCCAGCCCCCAGCTGAGCCGCAGTGGGACAGCAGTTGTCGCTACTCCGGTAGTTACGACTCGGGATGGGCGGCGGGGGCAGACTATCCTCATTGTCTGTGTTAGGGTCACTCAAATACGCCTCCACGTCCTCAATGTCTGGGGTCTTTGTCGTTCCTTTCGGGACATGGGCATACAGATCCTCCACAGAGGAGCTCACCTCTAGGTCCCCAAGGCTGTCTATCTTCCCCATAGAGGTGGCACGTAACACCTGGTGTGCCTCCTTATACTCATGGTGGGCAGAGTTCTGGGGGTAGTGCCGCGACTGCCTTATGTCCTCCATACTGTTTCTAGGATGGATAAAGCTACTACTCGGAGCACTACAACTCAGTTGTAGCACCGGGCTATTACTCGGCGAGGGGGATTGACGCCGTTCAGCCTGCTCGGACGGTGCAGGTGGGGGGACTTTCTTATTTTTGTTAATACAGGACTCATGGGGGATGGGGAGATCGCTGCTCTGCAGGGATATCTTCATATCGTCATGGTAACCGTCAATGACGTCCATGAACCCATCATCTGTCCCTTGTTGTTTTTGTGTGGTTTTGGGTAGAACTTGAGCAGGGTTCGCACTCACTGCTTGAGGCTGACTCTTATCAGTATCACTGTGTTCTAGTGGTTTGGGCGCCATCCCTACTGCTTGGCTTTTTCTGGGTTCTAGTTCAGGCTTGGTTGTATTAACCGGCTGCACGCGTGGAGCCTGTCTCTTAGCGGGAGGTAGAGTCATACAAGAGCGGGCCGCATGGTGCTGCGCCTCAGCCTGCTGATGGCGCGGTCTGAGCGTGGCATTGGGAGGTATTCTCACTGTGTTAGGATCAAAGTCAACATTAGAGTAATCATCGATGCCCGTGTAACGCGGAGTCTCCTCCTGCGCTACGTCAAACTTCCCTGCATGTTTCAACCGCTCTTGCTCCTTCTCAAGTTCCTCCTGCTTTACATCTTTGACGATTGGGGGTAGCGGATCTTTGGCTGCGTTTCGACCCTTCCCCGGAGGAGTAGAGGAGGGCTGATGAGCATTGTGGGCTGTGAGATGGAACGCACCGTTTGAGGTTGGTGTGATGGGAGATATGACCTTCCGCGGTGTTGTACATGTACATGAGCACGAAGACCGCCGGTGGTCGCCGATAGCATTGTACAGGTCGATATCATCATGTTCCACAACGGTCACGTTACTCTGGGTGCGGTGATGTCCCGACTTGAGACGGAAATGACGTGGCAGCGTCACCTCTCCCCGGAAACGGCCTGGTGATTGCTGCTTCTGGACAGCGGGGACGAAGTCGCGCAGAATATTCTGGCGGTCGTTATAACCGTCGCCATATGTGGACGGCACCCGGTCGTAACGCCGCAGCAGAATGGTGTTATGGCCAGCCGAGCATGGCGTCTCTATGTCATAACTCTTCTTCTTGGTTATCCGATTACGGAGCTTCTTAAGAAAGTTCGAGCTCGCCATTACTTGCTGTTGTCTAGGAAACCCAGATCACGGCAATGGAAGTCTTGAAGTGTCATGTTTCAAATCACAATGTCTGCCCTGAAAAGAGTAAAAAAATACATGAAATGGTAAGTAGATACCGGTATATGGAATCCAACCTCACAGCAGAGCCAGAGGCATATATCTATATGGGCTTTTAACTTGATATCATTACTTAAAATCTAAAAATACATGAATTTGTCCGCAAAGCTGATAATCGACCTTAAGTGGCCTTATATAGACCTACCAGGTACCGGTAATAGAGATCTAGCCCATTTAGGCATAGTGTATAGGGGGTTTACGACCTAGTAACGAGGCCGAGGAGTGGCTCAACGTTACTTCCCCACCCTGACCCTGTGTAGATTTGTAGGGCCTATAGGTCTACATGATCTAGAAATGTTTATACTTCTGCTATGTTCTACTAAAATGGTACCGGTAGTTTGAGTATCTTAAACCTTAACCTTAACCTTATCGTCAAACTTCCTTCTACGGTACCGTAGGCCTACTAAAGTACGCTGCCTGCATACTTTAGTAGGTTTACTGTAGATGAAAGTTTGGGGATACTCCAACCCCGGACTCCAACTGGAACTTGCCAACAACTGAAATGGTTGCACCTTCAATCTATTGTCAAAATATTTACCCTGTGCCCAGTACCGTATTTCACAGGCACATGTAGAGGAGAAACGTGACTTTCTATTGATACATAGAGATATGCCTACAATATGATACATGGTCCACCTAAGTTGATGTTAAGTCCTGCGGATTTGCAATATTGTATGACGTTTTATTACCGGTACGAGTAGCCTATGTATTGTGGCTTTTTCAGGAGGCCTAAGACCGACCCTGACACCTTTGCACCTACATGTACCGTAGGCCTAGGCTGGTCCGGGGTGCCACTGCCCACACCCTCCTAATCCTCCTGGACAAGCCCTGTGGACATGCTGTGAAAGCTGGTCATGCCTCATGGGCTAGTCGCAGGTGGGTCCATGTCATTATTGTTATGGTGCGTTATCTATGGGACAATTCTCCAATAGGCCTACACACACCTCTTTTTCGATGAATAACTTTAAATTTTATTGGTTTATAGCAGGGAGGTGTAGACTGTAGTCTCACTGGTTATAGTAATATAGACATGCTAGAGACAAAATTAAAACGGTTTTGTAATCCCTATGGCATGAAGCACCAATACAAATAAACACTATAACTAATAGAGGCCTAGTTATCATCCTTAATTCCTCTGTGCCTGTGTAAATGCTACTACTGTACTAGTACTAGTACTTGAACTATTGAACAGTAATAATAATACTCATTTACTAATAGTGACACTGTGTGAGTGTGACTGTCAGCCTAATTTATTTGTGGAAATGAATAGTCTACCCCACTACGTCTTGCCCATGTTATGTCTGCGCTTCTAGGAATTATATATAGCTTATTGGGATATCATGTGGTGATTTGGCAGTGGCTGATGACAGTCTCTACCCCTCCCCCTCACTCAGTGACTCAAGTCAAGCTGTCAAAACAAGTAGACCCTGGGCGAAGAAAAGTGACAACCACAACCCTCCCATTCTCAGGGATATTCCGTCGTTTCGACGTCTGCAAAATGCCTTACCTTAGCAGATGTTCGGTCAAATACTCTTCAGCGTTTGACACCGGCTGCCGTCGGGAATTTGTCGACGATCTGTACGCGTTTGGGGCTTTCTCGTGACGAAAATTATCACGACTT
The DNA here is from genome assembly GCA_947462335.1 of Harmothoe impar. Lineage (NCBI taxonomy): Eukaryota > Metazoa > Annelida > Polychaeta > Phyllodocida > Polynoidae > Harmothoe > Harmothoe impar. Next base: position 37,573,879 of record OX381719.1, read on the forward strand.
CACATATTTTGAGCTTCCGTGTTTATTGAGCGAATCTATAATATCGTCAAGTGCGAGATCTTAGCGTGAGGCCGCGAGAACGGAAACGTCTGCACTCTCCAAGCACCTTGTCCGGCCGCCAGACACCCCCAGCACGGGAGGACGCTACAGACAATCTGCTTGGAGCATCAGACGTCGGGTTGCAAGTGCGCATGCTCGGATCGCACGTGGGTTCTTGGTCGAGACGGAGCCGAAGGAACAGGCAGCAAGATGTTGGTCCTCTTCGAAACACCGGCGGGTTACGCCATATTCAAGGTATGACATTTTTCAAGAACGTTGTATATGTTTTTTAGACGAAGTTGTGCATCAGAATCATTGAAGTATTTGCAAATTGACCTTATTCTCGTAAAGAAATAGACCCCCCATGCTCGGCGAAACGTGCCTCTTGAAAATGCAAAATGGCTTCCTCGGCCAGTCTCTCGTGGCAACCTTCGTTTCAGAAAAATGTTGATTGCAATGGTGACTGTAAAGCCCATGTACTGAAAACCCCAACTGGTATTTTTGGATGTATGACTTGTATATACCTGCTACATTTTGCGGTAAATTGAGATGAAACTCATCCAGTTTTAGCGAGTTGACAAGGCATAACCCACACCACGTGGGCCTGGCATGGTCATGGACGGCGCCCACCCCTTGAAACTTGTCAGTGGATTGGGGTGGCCTCGACTCGGGCCCCGACTTCATCAATACTGTAACTTTGTACCGTTGATTTGTTAAGGGGGGTTTGGGGTCATGCCCCCACAAGAAAATTCTGAGAAAATCTAGACCCCCCCCCCCCCCTCCACACCATTTATATTGAGAAATACCCCCCCCCCCCCTCAAAAAATATCTCCATATACGCGAGGGAAAAAGAATCCTACGTTTTTACAGAATTTTGCATCTACTTTAGTTCCAATAATTGCGTCAAAAGTTTGACAAAACGCAATATCTCACTGACCATAGCACGCGTGCGTATATTGCTTACATTCCTTTCGGGCCTGGGGATTCTGAGTTGTCCCAAATTTTATGTCGCCAAGTCGAATTAAGGTGCCTAGTGGTAGTACTCTAGTCTAGGTAGGGTTGCCACCACCAGGGAAAATGTTGGGGAAAATACCTTCCAGGACCAGGTCAAGGAAATGGTACCGGTAATGGGAATTTCAAAGGGCTTTTTTTTGGGCAAAATGTCAGGGAAAATGAGATTTGAAAATATCGGGGTAAATTATATTTTGACATGGAAAATCTGTTTCCTGTGAAAAAAGCCCGGGTTATACTAAAATTTTAATTGACACCAGAAATACCCAAGGAGGGAGGGGGTAAATTTTTTGCATAAGCACAGTTGAACGTCAAACAATAAATTGGGGATGGAATACTAAATGTATTTTGATAACCAGTACCATGTAGGCCTATATGAAATGGTTAATAAACCTCGGATCTGAATATGTCATTAAATCGTAAATCATCCATGACCATGAAATTTGGTAATAAATATGGCCATCCTCTAAATAATTGCATTTTCTTTCAGCTACTAAATGAAAAGATCCTGAACACCGCAGATGACATCTACAAGGACTTTGAAACGGCGGATAAAGCCAACAAAGTGTAAGATAGCAGACATACACACAACTATTTTCAACAATTTCAATTTACAGAAGGGTCGAGGTCTATATGAATAGTAATTTAGTCTGCAAGTTAATACCTATGTATCATATTGAACGCTATGAACTCATCTTTAAATGTATTCCATTGATTTTACTTATTTCACATCTAGAATTACTAGAAGTTAGACTCTATTGTGTGATATTACAGATTGAAGTTGAAGTCGTTTAAGAAATTCAAAGATACGACTGAAGCGCTGGCAGGTATGTACTCGTCAAATCGTGCTTGTTGTGTTAAACCTACCAACACCTTAAACTAGCTGCCTATGATGTAACAATGTACGTCTTATAACTGTGATGAACAAAGTCATTATCGTCACTACCTCTGAGGCAGCATAATAATATCAAGTTATATTTCAGCTGATACACACTGTAAAACACAAATAGCACGCGTCATGATTGTAAAAATATGTATAATGCACCTGTTAATAGTGCCAAGTCATACAAGTTCAAAATGGTCGTAACTATTTATTCCCAAACTCTTTTTGTCGGCACTAAAAGTCGGCTCTGTTTTAAATCAGTACATTAGAACCCCACGTCTGAGAAATATGACTGGTAGTTACAACCAATTGAACTTGGGATGAAGTGGGCAACGGCCCAACTGATTTTAAATGAGATTTGACTTGAAACTTTTACAGCAACGACGGCGGCGGTTGAGGGGAAAATGGGAAAGACCCTCAAAAAGGTGCTAAAGAAACTAGTCTCAGAAGAAGCTCAGGAAACGTTGGTAGTCGCCGACGCCAAACTAGGAAACTGTATTAAGGTAAGTACCACCAAGGGCTAACATTATATGCTGAGTAAAATTATGAACATGTTAGGCTATGTGAAATAGTCCTATATAACAATCCTCATATTCTTGGCACATGTCGGCTATGTGCTCCCATGTGAATGCAAAAGTGAGGGAGATGAAAAGAGAACGGTCTTCGGCGTCATAGCTTACCCATGTTGTGAATCCATCCTCTACGTTCGCAACAATCATAAAATGGTTCCATGACTGAACCCTAAAGCATTGTCTAAATAAAGTAAAAGATAGTATGGACTGCAGGGTGACAAATCCTGTATGTTTGTAATGGAGTAAACTAAGTAACCTGTTGATTTTATTTTTCAGGACAAGCTGGACTTGAAATGCGTCTCGAGCACTGCAGTCCAAGAGCTGATGCGGTGTATCCGCGGTCAGATGGACTCACTCATCACAGGCCTGCCGCAGAAGGATCTGTCTGCCATGGCACTCGGTCTAGCTCACAGTCTGTCCCGCTACAAACTCAAGTTCTCACCAGACAAAGTAGACACTATGATCGTTCAGGCCATCTGTAAGTGTGACGGAGATACATCGACTTAGGCATTTTAAAGTGTAAATACAAGAACAAATAGATTTGGAAAAGAAGAGGGGGTGGAAGGCCGATAAATAAATACTTAACTAGTTGCCTATGATGTTACAATGTACGGCATATCACCTTGATGAACAAAGTCATTATCGTCACTACCTCTGAGGCAGCAACAAAGTAATTACCAGTATGAGCTATTTAGAAAGGTGCATTAACTAAAAGTAAATTATTTTGTATGTAACCATAGTAATTGCATTCCTGGCTTCAAGAACACCTATGCATTTTCGATCACTTAAATCTTTTTGCGATCGTACTGAGGAAATTCTATTTGAAATTCATTGCATAGCCATGTTTCCATTTGTCTTGGCATTCCACAGTTGTCTTGACATTCTCTTGTCAGAATGTGTACAAAGAAGAATCATACTCATTATCATATTTTGTGTTTGACAGCCCTGTTGGATGACTTAGATAAAGAGTTGAACAACTACGTGATGAGGGGTCGGGAATGGTACGGATGGCACTTCCCCGAACTTGGAAAGGTCGTCACCGATAACCTAGCCTATGCCAAGGTGGTGAAACTAGTCGGTGAGTAGACATTAAACTGTTTAAATATCCAGCTTCTGGTGATATTAACACTAGGACTTCTATCACCCCACTATGTGTAGAATCCGACTTTTTTTTTTCGCCCTATATTACACTGCCCTCTTTAAGATTGAAATTCAAAGGCCCACTTACCACTATCAAGACCATGGTTATGATGAATACTAAGACTTTCGTTCTACTGCAAACAGTAATGAAGAGAGCTTAACCTTCCTGAACTATGGTACACAATGATAAATCCATTTTAGTATTATCTGTAGATCAGCAGTAAAGATAAACCGTATTGATGTTACTATTTAGGACACCGAACAAACACGGGTACAACGGACCTGTCGTCGATCCTCCCGGAGGAGCTGGAGGCGGAGGTGAAGGAGGTAGCCGAGATCTCTATGGGAACAGAAGTGTCGGACAACGACATCCTCAACATTACACATCTGTGTGATCAGGTAAGCTGAACATTGAAAATGTACCTCGGAATATATGAAGAAATTCTCAAATATGTTAGCCGCTTTGTATCAATCAGGTTTGCTGTTTAAATGATGACATTTTAACTTTCCCTCGACTTATTGCAACAAGTGATGATAAAGTTTCTCTGATATTCAGCAAACAGCGTTTTCTATAGGATAACAACAGTATTTTTTTTTATATTTCCCCAGAATTGCATACTTCAAGCCCCTTTTCAGTCATTGCAATTTTTGGTAACAAATTCACTGACTAATGAAGACATCTCAGACAACAATAATAGCCTAGTTTACCGTAAATTGAATTGGACAAATTATGAAAATGTTCATCTTTAGTCTGAATAACCCTATCCTCATATTCTTGGCACATGTCGGCTATGTGCTCCCATGTGAATGCAAAAGTGAGGGAGATGAAGAGAGAACGGTCTTCGGCGTCATAACTTACCCATGTTGTGAATCCATCCTCTACGTTCGCAACAATTGTTCAATCTAATGTTCAATCTCTAGCTAGTTTGGAGAAATTGGTCAATGAAACATTGAATCTGAAACTAAATAGCCATCAGGAGTGATTCATGTATTCACGATCTTAAAAGTCCTTACTTGTAGGCAGTAAAATAGGAGTATGAAGAAAAAGATAAATACGGAGTGACATGTTTTGCTGTTGGAATGATGACATTTTAACTTTCCCTCGACTTATTGCAACAAGTGATGATAAAGTTTCTCTGACCCTCCAGCAAACTGTCAAATCTATTTTACCGTAGTTCTCCCTTGTATATTTGATTGTAGGAAACCTCATAAACTCATGCAGCCTTTGAGAAGTCAGTTGTAATAAAATCATGTCATTCAAAGATAATCTCAATTTAGAGTGGCTTACTATAGAAGCCAAGTGAATTATTTACCCTTTGCACATTTAGAACTGTGCTGTATATCCATCCTAATTTCTGACTGGGGACATTGATGAGTAACACCTGTGACTTTCGTTCTTCTGTAAGTTCTTTGAAGATAACCTCAGGATCTGAGTTCCCTTACATGTCATCTACACTTCATAATTGACCAACGCAATCTCAACAAGATCCAACACCGACTATAACACTGATCCTTCCACTTCAGATCATCGAGATCACCGAGTACCGTGCCCAGCTGTACGACTACCTGAAGAACAGAATGATGGCCATCGCCCCCAACTTGACCATCCTGGTTGGTGAGCTGGTCGGTGCCCGTCTCATCGCCCATGCAGGTGAGAAACTGACCATTCAATTGGAGCCTCAGCTCCAATAACTATGCAGTAATGAGTGTGGAATGATGAAACGGTTAATCCATTCTCTGAGACGACTCCACTCCCCGGCTGGCGCCTCTCGGTGACGTCGGCCTCCGTGCTTGTACTGACAGTAGCTTGGGGTTTTCTCGGGTTGCCTAAGTACAAGCACGTGCCTCTGGTCGCGGGCTGGTGTTTGGGTGCTCTCGCCCCTCGAGACGAGTATGCCATTACTGACACACATTCTGATTTCATTTTCATGATAAATTACACTGCCCTAAAAGATAAAAGAAATTTGTAACTGACAACAAATAAGGGATAAATGTTACTAAAAAAAATGTCTGGATAGAAATATTTCTTGACATTAGACTTTTAGAATTTCAATTCCGCAGATGACACTCTGTGTCAGGCTCTTACTGTGACCTGGTTCAATTTTTCCATCTGCAACAAAGAAGTGGTTGACCCACAATATTCAGGGATTGTCATACAACCCAGGAGCAGTGGGTCTTCCCGACATCTCTCAGTATCAAATAATCATCTTATGAAATTAACTGGTGCAGCTTTGAAATCTCATTGATGCCTGCTAATAACCCGCACCCCTAATTCTGAATTATTGTGATCTTAGTACTGTTCTATTTAAAAAAAAAATAAAAAAATACTAACCCACACTGCGGGTTAAACATGAGAATTTACGATTATTCCTTGTACTTGAAGCATCTGGCCTTGAACTTTGCCTACAACAATGTGTGTATCATTTCTAGGTTCCCTGATGAACTTGGCCAAACACCCATCCTCCACTGTACAAATCCTTGGTGCTGAGAAGGCCCTGTTCAGAGCACTCAAGACTAAGCACGACACTCCCAAATATGGTCTCATTTACCATGCATCACTCGTAGGACAAAGCACACCCAAACACAAAGGAAAGGTTAGTATATTCTCTTATTTTTTTAGATTGGCTGAAAACATTAGAAAAAAGTTAGTTTCCACGGTGATGACGCTTGATGACGAGTCTGATATCCCCATGGCGACCAGGAGGCGTCCTTTGTCTGGCGTGTCTTACGTCTTACATTGTCACAAGTCCTGGTCTAAGTGGGGTTTCTGTGCTGACTGTATCGAGGCATTTGTCTGAGAGGATTAAAAAAACACATACATACTCCTTCTTAAAGTTCTATATAATTCTAGCCTTTGACACATTTTCACAATTGTGCTCTCTTCCAGGTATCCCGTATGTTAGCAGCCAAGGCAGCGTTAGCTGTGCGTGTAGACGCACTGGGTGAAGAAAGTAACACAGAGATGGGAATTGAGTTCAAGGCAAAGCTGGAGATCAGACTACGAGAAATGGAAACCGGTTTTGTAAGTACATGTTTTTGTATATAAACCCAATACAAATTAATATGATAGTCGATCTCAAGTTTTAGCAGATTATCAGAAACTTGGACTGTTTGGGAGGACGACATCTTAACTAATGGATAGTTCTAAAGGCAGTTTATAATCAAGAAACTATATCCTCATATTCTTGGCACATGTCGGCTATGTGCTCCCATGTGAATGCAAAAGTGAGGGAGATGAAAAGGGAGTGGTCTTCGGCGTCATAACTTACCCATGTTTTGAATCCATCCTCTACACTCACAACACTCATAAATGTATTTCCCATTTAGAACTGACCACAATTTGAAGATTCCTGAGAGGAGATTACTCTAGTATCAAGTACAAATGATAAGCGGTTGTGTCTAAAAACTTTCCGACTGTTAGTCCTTTCTGGGGTCTCAGAGGTCAGGGAAAGATCAAGGGTGTGGAACTTAATCTTTACAAGTACCTGACTTTTCGTTTTACAGTCAAGGAGATTGAGTGGAACAGGCAAAGCCAAGGCGAACTGGGACAAATACGAAAACAAAAGGTAGGTCAACGTCACTAACAGATACGCTCATAAGTTTCACCAATGTGGAGAAAGTTTTATGTCTATGTGTAAACCCCCCCCCCCCCCTGTTATGGACGTTTAAAGTGTTTTGCTGAGTACGCAATAGATGCATCAAAGTAAATTCATTGGCTTGTAGAATGTTACTGTGTGACTGCCATGCTGTTAACAATAGGTTCACGGTGATGACGCTTGATGACGAGTCTGATATCCCCATGGCGACCAGGAGGCGTACTTTGTCTGGCGTGTCTTACGTCTTACTTTGTCACAAGTCCTGGTCTAAGTTGGGTTTCTGTGCTGACTGTATCGAGGCATTTGTCTGAGTGACAAATAGACAAAATGTCAATAGGTGATCTCTAAAAAATGTAGTGTCTGGAACGAATATGGTCACTCTACTAATGTAGTTTGGGTATATAAATTTTGCCGGGATATATAAATTCTGTTTTACTAAATATGATTCCGTTCCAACTGTTAGGTGACTACTCAGTATTTCGAGTAAATGATTCAACCAGGAATATAACGGAGCTTTTTGACCCAAAATCTAAGAAAAGAAGGCTGCACGGTGATGACGCTTGATGACGAGTCTGATATCCCCATGGCGACCAGGAGGCGTACTTTGTCTGGCGTGTCTTACGTCTTACATTGTCACAAGCCCTGGTCTAAGTGGAGTTTCTGTGCTGACTGTATCGAGGCATTTGTCTGAGTGACTTATCTGGAAAAATTAAGTATTCAATAGACTGTAAATCATATATTTTTGCGTTGTGCATATTTAGCAAATCAGCTCAAATTTGTACCAGCGAAAATATCTTTACAGCAGAAATTTTGTTAACATTACTCACTCTATGGCATTCATCAGAGGATAAATACAAATAGACTTCTGCTCTGAGTTAAAGCTTCATTGAGCACTGACTGAGACATTTTTTTTATGTTTAACACAAACTGATGGTGGTTATTTTGTTGCAGTGAAGTGAAGACCTACAACAACTCCAACGACTCCACATTACCAACCTCATCCAAAAAGAGAAAGTTTGCAGATGACGAGGAAGTTGCAACACCTGCCAAAAAGATCAAGGAAGAGGTTGAAGAACCAGGTATGTTGAACAAAAGAACTACTGTCCCAGTTGGTTCTATTGAGATTTCAAAGATTTGTCATGGACTCATAATTCACGGTGATGACGCTTGATGACGAGTCTGATATCCCCATGGCGACCAGGAGGCGTACTTTGTCTGGCGTGTCTTACGTCTTACTTTGTCACAAGTCCTGGTCTTAGTGGGGTTTCTGTGCTGACTGTATCGAGGCATTTGTCTGAGTGATATTTCATCAAATTAAACTGATCTTTAGATGATAATGGGATGTATGTATGGTGATAAGTTCAAGATAATCAAAAGTTTATGAATTTAAGAAAGTTAATAATAACTCTTTTTCTATTTTATAGTTTATCTCAGTTCAGAGGGTTTGTCAGGTTAATTTGACTTTTAATGTACAACTGCACTACGGTATCTCCCTGTAGGGTGTGAAGTTCCTACTGAGGCCGAAGTTAGTGCCAGAATATAACCAACTACCGCATCGTTGGGTGACAAACTTTGTGTTTTTACACCCTGGTTTTAAAGTTGGAACACTTGATATCCGGCAGTCACACACTTTCTGTCAACTCTTAGTCTGGATGTAGTCAGTGTATAATTGAAAATCATTCTTGTCAACAGAAACTCCTTCATCGGAAAAGAAGAAGAAAAAGAAGAAGAAAGACAAGGACCTCAATGTATCACAAGAATCTGTAGCTGACGAGGAAGAAGGTAATTTGCACAACTTGTTAAGAGATATCCAGTCATGACTAATACATGTATTGAGAATGGATTCATTCATGACTTAAATATATATAGGTTATTCGAAGATGCAATTTTCCTCTACCAAAGTAATTTTCAAAAGTTCTATACAAGATTTTGCCCAGCTCTTGGTACTGCCATTTAGACAATTATACCTCACTGACCATCTTTTTTTTCTTGCAGCACCTAGTTCCGAAAAGAAGAAGAAAAAAAAGAAGAAGAAAGTAAAGGAGGAATCGGACAGTGATTAGATCTGAGTCGGAAAGGAATTTATATTTTTAGGCAGCCCAATACATTGTACATATTGTTACTCTACACACTTATATTATACACACATACCAAATCCCGGTTGGTAACTTGCATTTTAACAACAAAGTTGTGTTCATGCCATAAATACTCTAAATCTGAGTATTTAAGGCTATCTTACGTTCTAACTGCTATGATGGGATTTCTGCAGATTAAATGTATAGTCAGATCAACTTGGGAGTTGTGAAATAAAACTTATATACTTAATCATCTTGTTTTCCTTGATTGATCCGGGTTGCCCACTCAATTGCCTTTAAATTAATTCAAATCGGCTTCAGGGGGGTCACAGGTGTGTAAGCTAAGGAAAACGTGGGTGTTTCGTACACGGGGGGGGGGGGGGGGGCACTTGAATTCTTTTTCAAACCGGTGGGCGGCTGAACCCTCAACACCCCTTACCCATGTCATGGTGAATTTTACCCCAAAAGCCTACCCTTTTTATGGCATCTTCGACTTAAAGCTCCTAGGTTTGCGGAAAAGCGATACAGTTGACTTTATGTTTGGTATAATTGAAAGAAATTTATGTAAAATATTGTCACAATATGCGGAGGATTTATTGAAAAGTGGGAAATATCCGACATTTTCTTCTAAGTTGACTAGTCATGGGGATTTTTCTTGAAAAGTGGACCATTGTCACAGGGAATTTTGTAGAAAAAGCACCCTTGCCAGCTGCAAATTAGGCGAGGGGAGGGACCACGGGTGTTACAAACGAGCAGTTGGGGGCCCCAAGTACCACGCCATCTAGTGGGTAGTAGAGGCATAAAAACGACAATATTATCTTGTCTCTCCAACCAATGACACTGGGGTAGACACTACCTTTGTCAGCCATGGGGTACCCGGGGACCTAAGACTATGGACCAAGAAAAAATATATCACATTCCTTTATTGAGGAAACCATAGGTTTCACTGTTCAACCTTTATAAAGATCTATTAAACCAGCGACATTCTTCCTAGTGCTTTTCTCTTCATGATATATTTTGTCCCTATTGTGCTAAAATTTTCTTCATCCACACCTATGGGTCACCCGCGCCGTGAGTTTGATGACCCTACCTCCTTCTGGGCGGCAGTCCCTTTGATCCCTGTTATAATTGACTCAGGTTTACTCTGAGTCTTGTGCGACGGGTAGCAGGGGGTCTCTCAGCCTAAAATTTAAAACAGCTGTCATTCCTTCAAAATTGGAGCTTTTTCTCTCAATTTTGTGTCATTAGATGCGGTACAATGTTGTCCTTCCTATGTAATCGCGCTTTAATCCATTTTCAAACGCTTCCCCCTGAAAAGCATGGTTTTAATTTTGTGTCTAAAATGGTGGAAATTTGCTTCAGCATAGAGCCCTATGGGAGCCTGTAGATAACCCTTGACATTTAACAGTTACATATTGAACGGGCTCAGTGCTAAGTCAATGGGACAGATCTCGGCAGCCGACCAAACCGGGGTGAGACACTTTTTCAGCAAGCTTTGACTGGATCCAATGGTAATTTAACACAGGGAAGTACTACACTACTTCCCAAAGGAGATGCCATCCTATATCATATACTAGGCCCAACATACGCTGCAGTATGTTAGATACCGGTATGGTAATTTAATGGTAATTTAATATATATGTTGCTGTCCAGTGTTGTTCAATACATGACAAATATTTTGAGAACAAAAACAGACAACCCTGTAGTAGGATATAGCTCAGACCCTACTAAGCACTATTCGCTGTTACTTACAATATGGACATGGGAGCTTTTTATTCAGTGTGTGTCTGACATAGACGTGAGAGGACAAAAGACATAGATAGCCAAGATCGGGGAACATGAAAATTTGAATTTGGGCCTAAGTACCCCCCCAAAAGAAAGTCAATGTCCACATTTTTTTTGAGTATACCCTTCTTTTGCGCGGCTTGCCTCACTCGGTGTGGCTTTCTTAGGGCACCTGCGTCATGCGACCTATAGGTTGTGTGGTGCAGGCCTATAGGTAGTTGTGAGTTCCTGACTTGTGACGCACAATTTGGGTATGCTATCCGAAACAGTCCAGCCAGGATATAATAGGGGGAGCAATGGATGGATATGGATAGTGGACTAGGGTAAACCAAAGGTGCTGAATTCATTTCTGTTATGTGTAGGATGATATCTAGGTCGGAAAAAGGTCAAAATCAAGGTCAAAGGTCACATCTTTAAGAATCCCATTAATACAAGAGTGCACCCTTTCTCTTTCTTACTATGATAAATGATACATTTCCCTTCACACCTCTACCTGACCCTGAGTCTAGTTAACGGGGGAAGGGGAAGGGACTCGGGGTTGGGACTCGGGGGTGAGACTCGGGGGTGGGACTCGGGGTTGGGACTCAGGGGTGGAACTCGGGGGTGGGACTAGGGGTTGGGACTCGGGGTTGGGACTCGGGGTTGGGACTCGGGGGAGGGACTCGGGGTTGGGACTCGGGGTTGGGACTCGGGGGTGAGACTCGGGGGTGGGACTCGGGGGTGAGACTCGGGGGTTGGGACATGGGGTTGGGACATAAGCTTGGGATTTGGGGATGAACAATATTATTATATGTATACTCCTATATGATGATACTACATTTCCCCCCGAACCTGAGTCATTTGTGATGCAGTCACACGTTCGATTTTTCACCATATATACAGTTAATTCTGCGAACCCCCGTCAGAACCCAGTGGGTACTTTCGGGGCCATTCAAATATTACGTAACAGCATAGGGGGAGGGGGGGTCATGAGGTTTGTTACAAAGTGTTACAGGGGGGAGGGGGGGGGGGGTCTAGCCAAGTGTTACATAACAATTCTCAAAAAATATATATACAAGAAAGAAATCTCTAATTTGGGAAAATGCACCACCATCTAACAGCCAGGTCTCAGCAACATTATGTATCTCTCACCTCATCCCTGTAATATTGTTTACAAAATTTTGGCCCTCCCCCCTACCAGCCCTGCCAAAAAAAGGTATTGATTTTGTGAAATGGACTCATCTCCTGACCCCGATCCGATCTTGGAACACTGGACAGGGTAGAGGATGCACAACCTCAGGTCTCCCCTTTTTGCACTAAGGGAGGGGTAATTTTTTAACAATAGGGGGGGGGGGGGGTGTCTGTGGATTGTCGCGTGAGCGGGTCGGAATTTTTTTGGTACCCCCCACAAGAGGGGTCGAAAATTCTTCAGTCCCTCCCTCCAGGCAGGTTGAAATTGGTGGCTGCAGATGGGTCAAAAGCGACCTGGCCGTTTTGGAGGCGACTTTCGACCTAATGCAATAATAAAAGTGACCTGGCGACTTTTAGACGAAATTCACAATACTGTAGGGGGTCCAAAAAAGCGACTTTGTGACCTGGACCCCTTAATTTCGGCGACTTTCCGACCTCAGGGGGGGACCCCTCTGCACCCCCAAATTGAGCGCTGCCGACCCCTTTGAGCTATAGTAACGCGCAGGCTTTTCCGCAAAAAAGGGGTGTTATTTTTTTGGTCCTCCCCTCAAGAGGGGTCCAACATTTTTTGGCCCCCCCCCATTCAAGGGGTCCAATTTTTAACGTGTCAATGTTGGTTTTCTGTTACTGTGACTCTATGTCCTTATTTGGCACATGCCAACATGGACTAACGTTTATATACCCGCAATTTTTATGCACAATTTCTCAAATATTTCAGCTATTTCACATTTTCAGAATCATTAAAATGTGTCAATGAAAGAACTGAGTTGTATTGTACCACGACATGTCTTTACATTTTCTTATTTTTCGATATTCTTCAATTCTCATGTATTTTAATGTTTCAACTGTCTTTTTTCGTCTTCGGGTCAATTTTCTGTCAAACGTCACGCTTGCAAGAACCTCATTTTTTATATGTTATGTTGTATTTAACCCTTTTTTTTTTCTTCCTACTCCCTCCAAAGTTGTTGTCCACGGTATTTCAGCCATGGTTCACTTTGGATTAAAAAGATAATAAGGCGTATTTTGATGACCAAAATGAAGTGCCCTTTCGTCTATGGCCGTTCAGCATTGCGAAACAAAATGGAGAAGTCATTATAACAGATCACTTGAATCCCCACAGCACCACTTCATTTCCTCCCCTGTATTTAATTTACCTGTCATCTTGTGCACAAGAAGTGTGGGCACACGTCTCCAATACACAATTCAGTACCATATCCATCCATTTCTCAATCCAATTCGATTTATTTCGTGTTCGGCAAATAAATTGTTCGCCGATACTCCCAAGCTGGCCCCTGCTCTATTGTTGCATCTGTCCGTCAATCTCTACTGTCCTCACGTGACCCCAGTCCTGACTTCTGATTGGTCGAGAGCAGTATTACGCCCGGGCCGCCGTCATTTTGGCGTCAGTGAAGTGCAAGCAAATGGCGCCCTGCCAAAGTCAAGCCGGGCACGTCTCTACAGACATGAACGGTCAAAACATTTTTTGATAAGAGTTATTTGTATGGAAACAAAGCCCAACCACTAGAAGAGATACTATATTTGGACGCCTGATAGATGATTTAGGTCCAAACCCCCTAGATATTTTGGTTTCGGCCTCGTAACACTTTGGTTCGGCGAGAATAAGTTCTCGGACATCGTATTTCCTTTATTATCGCCCACTGCAACTCATCTCGCAAAGACGAGTCTGTCAGTGTTTAAAGCTAAGCTCTATCATTATTAGTTCAAAAGTTAGCCCTCCACCTCTAATTATTCCCCCCCCCCCGGGAGGCAATTCCATGAATCATGGAATTGCCTCCCGGGGGGTGGGGGGGGGGGGGGGAAATAATTGATGAATTCGGATTTCGGTGTTGTTAAAAAATGAGCACTCCCTAACTCCTAGAATGGGTAGGACTACCTGTCTCGGGGTTAGGGAGTGCTCATTTTTTAACAACAGGGGGGGGGGGGTGGTGGATTTGGGGGGGGGGGGTGAAAAATGTGGACCCCTTGACCGGGGGGGAGGGTTAAAAATTTAGACCCCTCTGGGGGGGGTCAAAAAAATTCAACCTGTTTTGAGGGAAAAAGCCCGCGCGTAACTATGCTACAAAGGGGCACGAACGTGCGCGATTTTCAGCCTGCAGGGGGGTAAAAAAATTTCGCACGCTCCGCGTGGAATCTCACCACCCCCCCCCCCCCCCCATGTTGTTAAAAAATGAGCACTCCCTTAGCGCGTAGGCGTACCTTCCTGCTTTTGCGGCCCTGACTGAAGGCGTCGAAAATTTTTCACCCCCTCCCTTTGAACTATGATAACGTGCTGGCTTTTTTTGCTTATAAAGGGGCTGAATTTTTTACGCCCCCCCCCCCCCCCGTCAAAAGGAGACAGAATTTACTAATAAATGAACACCTAGGGGATTGAAAAAAAGGGAGGGGGGCGGTACTATAGGCAATTTTATCAATGGAGGCCTACTCACTGTAGCCTGGATTATTGAAAAAGGGGGGGGGGGCGCTGGTTCTCTAGGCAATTTTAGCAATGTAGGCCTACTAACTGTAGCCCAGACTATTGAAAAAAAGGCCGGGGGTGCTATAGGCAATTTTATCAATGTAGGCCTACTAACTGTAGCCTAGACTATCGAAAAAATGGAGGGGGGGGGGACTGCTATAGGCAATTTTATCAATGTAGGCCTACTAACTGTAGCCTGGATTATTGAAAAAGGGGGGGGGGGGTGGGGGCGCCGGTTCTCGCAATTTTAGCAATGTAGGCCTACTAACTGTAGCCCAGACTATTGAAAAAAAGGGCCGGGGGTGCTATAGGCAATTTTATCAATGTAGGCCTACTAACTGTAACCTAGACTATTAAAAAAAAGGGGGGGGGTGCCAAAAACTCTTGAAAGATTGTCTGATTTCCTTGTGTAATATCTAGGGTGTAGAATCCATATTTTGGATCAAAATTGTGATTTGGAAAATTCCAAGATGGCCACCAAAAAAAATCAAGATTGTCCGACTTCCTCGTGTAATACATGGAGTTTAGGGTTATCTAGGGTGTAGAATCCATATTTTGGATCAAAATTGCGATTTGGAAAATTCCAAGATGGCCACCAAAAAATCAAGATTGTCCGACTTCCTTGTGTAATACATGGAGTTTAGGGTTATCTAGGGTGTAGAATCCATATTTTGGATCAAAATTACAATTTGGAAAATTCCAAGATGGCTGCCAAGATGGCCGCCAAAAAATCAAGATTGTCCAATTTCCTTGTGTAATACATGGAGTTTAGGGTTATCTAGGGTGTAGAATCCATATTTTGGATCAAAATTACAATTTGGAAAATTCCAAGATGGCCGCCAAAAACTCAAGATTGTCCGATTTCCTTGTGTAATACATGGAGTTTAGGGTTATCTAGGGTGTAGAATCCATATTTTGGATCAAAATTACAATTTGGAAAATTCCAAGATGGCCACCAAAAAATCAAGATTGTCCGACTTCCTTGTGTAATACATGGAGTTTAGGGTTATCTAGGGTGTAGAATCCATATTTTGGATCAAAATTACAGTTAGGAAAATTCCAAGATGGCTGCCAAGATGGCCGCCAAAAAATCAAGATTGTCCGATTTCCTTGTGTAATACATGGAGTTTAGGGTTATCTAGGGTGTAGAATCCATATTTTGGATCAAAATTACAATTTGGAAAATTCCAAGATGGCTACCAAGATGGCCTATTTTTCAATGACTGTTTGTTACCTTATCTTATTCAAGTGAGAAAAGGAGTACATAGGATAAAATAGACAAGAAAAATATTGCAAAATAAATATATATATCTCTAAATTTAAAACATTGACACGTTCCTTTATGGGTTCATAGAACACACAAATTTTCACTTTCAACATTTCCATGGCAATTGCGCTCTTGTTTTTGGTTCCCTCCCCAAATCCACCACCCCCCTCTGTTGTTAAAAAATGACCAATCCCTAAGGAGGTTATAATGGTGTTGGGAGGGGAGGGGGGACAAATCAGTTTCACCTTGTTTTAGACTGAGGAAATCTATACCCTGCACCTGTGGTCTGTGGTTCATTTATCAGTTAGGGAGTGTTCATTTATTAGTTGCAGGGGGGGGGGGGGGGTGGTGGGTTTTGGGGGGGGTGGCGTAACAATTTCCGACCCCTCCTGAGGGGGCGGCATAAAAAATGCTGACCCCTCTTGAGGGGGGGGGGGGCGTAACAATTTAAGCCCCTTTTTAGCAAAAAAGCCTGCGTACAAAATTTTTGACAAATAGTAGAAGAAACCAGAATATGATGCCAATGTAAGTTAGAGCCAAACAAATGAAGCTGATACTTAGTATGTGTACGTATACTGTCCCTTTGTAGATCAATACCACTCCCTCATTTAATTGTCATCTACACCCCATCACATCCCAAGATGCACCCCTCACACCAGGTCTGCCTCCTTGTTAGAATTCTCC
Organism: Harmothoe impar; assembly: GCA_947462335.1. Classification (NCBI taxonomy): domain Eukaryota; kingdom Metazoa; phylum Annelida; class Polychaeta; order Phyllodocida; family Polynoidae; genus Harmothoe; species Harmothoe impar. The sequence goes on from OX381719.1 coordinate 37,590,577, forward strand.
TCTACTGTATAATATTGCTCCAACTCACCATGTCAGAGAAAATCTCTAATACTACCGCATGGGACAAGTAATCAATGCTACATCCCCATCAAAAAGACTTTCACCTTTGAGCATGATACATTATTAGAAGCACCTCACATTAGGTCGTCCACAGGGCCTAACATTGAACTGTTTATACAAATTATCAATGGAATTGGGTGTATTGTGAAATCCAATGCAATGTAAACCCTATAGGATTCAGTTACTCTAATTGCCACAAGGTGTCACCTATGCTCCCCTATACTACCCCTTACTCTACTTCCTGTATACTACTAGTTCCGAGCCTGAATCCTTGTCAACTTTCCATATACTACTTGTTCTAAGCCTGTACATTAGTCTACTTTCCATATACTTCTGGTTCTAAGCCTGCCCTTTTCTCAACCTTCCATATTATATGATATACCACTGGCTCTAAGCCTGCACTTTTCTCAACTTTCCATATACTTCTGGTTCTAAGTCTACACTTTTCTCAACCTTCCATATACCACTGGTTCTAAGCCTGCACTTTTCTCAACTTTCCATATACCACTGGCTCTAAGCCTGCACTTTCCTCTACTTTCTATATGCTACTGGTTCTATGCCTAATAAATCCTTCTCTACTTTCCACATACTACCAGTTCTAAGCCTGAACCATTCTCTACTTTCCATTGAATATCAATCTCAGTACTGGGACTGAGATCACTTAATTGTAAGAAGCGGAGTAAAATCAGCAAAACTGCTTGTATGTTTACTTCCTGACCTTTCAGAATATCTTCTGTTTTGATAGTCAATCAATAGTTTACCTACCGGTATTTATCTCATATAAAAAATGAAAAATACATAATCTGATGTGCTTTTTGGAGTTCCCAATCTCGTGTCTTAACTCCCAACTTCCATCCTGGCCTCAATCACTCTTCAACAGATTAGGTCTACATAGTGTCCTTCTTCTAGGTGTCCCATGAATTCACTCAACTCTCTATATAAGAGCGACCTTCTTCCTGCTTTCTAGCACCATGTATATGCATCAACTTCTGCATATATCTGGTTTCATTCTGAAGTGTCTATCTCAATTATTGACAAATTCAGAGCCATTCTAAATATTGCAGGGAGGAGTATATCCATGCAGAAGTTGATGTATATACATGGTGCTAGAAAGCAAAAGCTACCACTTCTACAGGTCTATCACAATTTTTCCAACTCTATACATGTATACCTTACTAAAAATCACTGATAGACCTTGCCCCCCCCCCCCAATGAGACTCATGTCGCATATAAGGGCCTTTGGCCCATTCCCTATTCCTTACCTATTCCTTACCATATACCAAAGACCCTACATATTAATTTCCTGAAAGTGCATATGCAATGCGTGAGTCTATATCAAAGTGAGTTTGACACATGTTAGCTCGCTCCAGTCTATTTCCAGATGACAAGGAAATGAATAAACGTCATGTACTGGGGTGATAAAGACATATAAGACAAATAATAAAGCAGCTCAAATTGACATGAAAAATCAATACAATTGCCAAGTAGCATAGTACATCTTGACACACTATTCTTAGGCTTAAATAAAGTTATTACATGTTAGAGTGTATTTTCAACAGTTATCCACGGAAATTAGGATATGCATGGTGCTGTGTCTCACGAAATCGGGCCAGTGTGAACATCTTTGACTGGGTGCCATCTTTGACCAGCTTGATAGAAAACAGTTTATTTAGGACAGATGAAGATATAAATGGGCTGAAAAGGTTAATGGATATTATAACACTTAAGATTAGTAGTTACCCAGCTAGCAAAACTCATGTAAATTACATCATTTTAACATCATTTTCTGATTTGTGGTGACATCATTGGATGATGTCAATTGTCGTTCCCAAGATGTCACATATGCAAGAAGTTTTTACGTGTCCCTTTGCATGGGTATTTTACATAAGTATATTTACATTAAAAAAATACATATTAACGATATGTTTGAACGTATATATGACTAGCTGTAAAACATGTCTGAAACATATAAATTTAGACATGTTAAAAAGATGTGATATGGAGATATGTACATGACATGTTGCAGGGATGACATTTATACCAGTTTTGAGCATACCCCCCTCCCAGTAGTGATTACAAATCAGATAGGATATTTAGGATACCTCTGAGTGAGATTGTAGACATCATAAAGTTATGTCCATTTTATGTCAATGTATGACATGTCCATAGGCACTCTGCATAGGAAGCAAACACCTGCTCTGTGAAAGACACTTTGCAGGCATTTTCCATTCCTTACAGACACATTTATCCTAGCCAGGAGGCCCAGATGTGATATCAGCCCAAAGCCAGAATTTCTTCTTATACAATTGCAAAGGACACAGAAAAGGTGTCCACCCATGTGCCTTGGCTGTCCAACTATAATTCACCAAGTCACTGTAACACAAGTAACACATTAAATGTTACTGAAGAAATTTAGTCCAATTTTGTCGCTTATTGCAGTATATAGAATTAATTTCATCCAACTTTTAATCAAGAATGGGGGAATGCTGATCAAAATGTGATCACGTTGCAAAATGAGACGCCTAGTGTTGGAGCTCAGAACTATGATAGGATATAGTAATGTCGACTTATAGATGTCATATTCTGACAAGATTGTGATGTCATAAATATGTTATATTGGAATAAATCCATACTCCTATTATTTTGACGTCACAATCTTGTCAAGATATGACCTATTATAGTTCTGAACTCCAACACTAGGGGTCTCATTTTGCAAGGCTGTCACATTTTGATCAGCATTCATTCATTCTTCATTGAAAAGTTGGATCAAATTAATTGTATAAACTACAATGAGGGACAAGGTTGGACTAAATTTCCTCTGTGATATATAAGGTGTCACTTGTGTTACAGTGACTTGTTGAAATATAGTTGGATAACCAAGGCACATGGGTGGACACCTTTTCTGTGTCCTTTGCAATTGTATAAGAAGAAATTCTGGCTTTGGGCTGATATCACATCTGGGCCTCCTGGCTAGGATAAATGTGTCTGTAAGGAATGGAAAATGCCTGCAAAGTGTCTTTCACAGAGCAGGTGTTTGTTTCCTATGCATGGACATGTCATACATTGACATAAAATGGACATAACTATATGATGTCTACAATCTCTCTCAGAGGTATCCTAATTATCCTATCTGATTTGTAATCACTACTGGGGAGGGGGTATACTCAAAACTGGTATAAATGTCATCCCTAGAACATGCTTGTAGATATCTCCATATCACATCTTTTTGACGTGTCTACATTTACATGTTTTAGACATCTTTTACAGCTAGTCATATATATGCCATTATTGTTAAGTCCAAAGGTAGCACTGATAAATATGTCTCTTTTATATAAATATGTTTATATAAAATACACATAAATATTGTTACATCAAGAACCCATGCAAAACGACACGTAAAAACTTCTTGCGTATGTGACATCTTGGGAACGAAAAATGATATCATGAAATTACTAGTTATTTTTATGTAAGGTGCTAGCTGGGTAGTAGCCCATTTATATCTTAAAGGGGCCGATCTCTGAGAGTGGAGGCGAGTGGATCATGTAGTTCATGCAGAAAGCTAGGACCGGATTGGGGACCCCAACCCGGTCCTAGCTTTCTGGTTCATGTAGTAGTAGTGGTCTGCACGGATCACTAGCCACCCCTGTGGTTATAATTACCTTGAACCAGTGGACCCAGCCTGGTCAGGTGAAATTGGTAGGGGGACCATGAATCAGGCTTAGCTTGGTATGAAACATTCTATAAAACCAGGATAAAGCTATCATGACCTCCTTAAATCAATCATTGAACTAGGCTTCTAGGGATACACAATGCAGAAAGGAATCCTTGTGTATTTAAGTGTTTATTTCTAACCGAATCCATGGGATGTGGTCTTTTCAAGGGGTAGTATACCGTTTTCTGTGGACACACAAGTGGTAGTCCAGACAGTTAGTACACTGGTTGGTATCAATAGTATTGTTTACTACCACTGGCATAGTCTAACTGCTGGTCACACCAGTGCAACTTATGTAGAGCAGTGAATTGCTGGAAGGGAACAACCAGCATCCTATTTCTTGGTTGCCTGAGCCATTATTTTTGGGGTACTTTGCTAGGGAATACGATCCTACAGGGCTGGGACATGCCTGGCTCTCAGGGATTGTGCTTGGGCGATTCTAAATTTAACTGAGGTGTTATATAAACTCAACAACCCTGCCAGAGGATTTTATGATTTGGTTTAAGAAGTCTTAGCCTTTAATCTCCCCGAAATATACTGTTTTCTATCAAGAGAGGGAAGAGAAGTGGTCGTGTTGGGTAGAATGTTAAATGACAATTGAGACCAAAATCGACTAGCAAGTAGCATGCCTCAATGATTACCACTACAGCAAGTAGGAATTCAGTTCAATAGTACTGGCAAATCACCCCACACAGTGCAGTAGCATCTCTATATAGATTCTCCTCATTTATACACTCACCCTGTTGTGGGAAATGCTTTTGTAGGGGCTAGGGTTATACGGGGTTTTATATGACGGGTTCTGTTGGATGCTGTGTTGCGAACTCAGTCCGAACCCTTCAGTCCGACGGCAGGTGGCGACACCTGCTTCGGGCTTGGGGTATGGACAGAGGTCGCTATAGGCTTCCGGTCTGCGTGTGCGCGCGCAGGCTGGCTGCCTATATATACCCAGCATCCGATGGGACTCGTCGGTTACTCTGAGCCTTGCTGGTGAAGAGACCCTGAGATCACTGCGGCTGATTAGCCTACTGACCCGTTCCGAACTCTATAGGGAGTTCGCATGATTAGAGCTTTGCCTGTCTAGGTTATTGAATAAACCTATTGATTCGCAACCTGTAACACTTGATCCGAACTGTGTTGACTTTGTTCTTTTACTTGATACTATAACAATATCATAGAGGAGCAAAGTATCGTTTATTACACTTTGTTCATTAAATCCTTACATGGGATTGAAGTATAGGTCTTACCTATAAGATGGTATTGTAGCGGAGCCGAGGAGAGCTGGCTCCGCGCTCCTCCGCACGCCGTGCGGAGGAGGGGTTCCGGGCGGCGCCGCGAGGTGGCGCCACTGGCGCGCGGAGGCATATAAGGCGCCGTGCGGAGGAATTCCGGCAGTTCTACTCTAGAGCTCATCTATAGCGGTCGCTTCTTGCAAGCCGATATATACGCCTATGTAACTGTTGATGTTTGATGACAATATATACTTACTTCTCATACTACTTCCTCTCATCGTGTTTCTTTCCTAGTTAAGCATTCGCCTTCTAGTTCTATTACAGTGGTGACAGCGGTTAAAACAGCAGAAAACGCCCAAGATGGAGAACAAGAGGGCTTTTGAGTTGGAGAAAGGAGACTGTGAGATGGCAGTAGGAGAAGATATTTTTTTTAGTGGGACTCCTTCAGCAATACCTCCTCCAGGTTACGGTAGGCTCACCGAGCTGGAGGCGCAGAGGCAGCGAGATTGGGTATTGAGATGGAGAGAAGGAGAGGATAGAAGGATGGCAGCCCTGGAAGAAGGAAGGAGGTTAGGAGAGAGAGGGGACCTGGGCGCCGTAGGTGATGGAAGAGCTGTCTGGCTACCAAAACCAGCAGGAGAAGGAGAGGATACCTTGCCCTTGGAACCAGCTACATCCCTCCCGGAAGGAAGGGAAGAGGCCGGGGCAGAGGTTTTTCCAAGCAACTCCTCCGCGCCGTCGTCACAAAGAGAAGCCGTAGCCTCCGCACAGTCGTTCCGATCCGAAGCACCAGGGGGCGGCATCGTCTCCTCCGCAGCTAACGAGTTCCCGGGGGCGCCGAGAGATGGCGCCAGCGTTGCTTCCTCCGCAGCTGGCTCCTCCGCAGCGGTATCCTCCGCACGGTCGTTCCGATCCGAAGCGCCAGGGGGCGGCATCGTCTCCTCCGCAGGAGGGAGAGGACGTCTTGGCCCTAGTGAGGGCCCGAGTGAGGGAAGCAGTCCTAAGCAGGGACAGAGAGAGACAACAGCAGGCGGAATTAGAAGGAATAGCTCAAAGGCTAGAGCGGGAGCAGAGATCCGCCCTAGAGGAGACGTCGTCGGTAGGATCCCTGGGCGCTTCGCCGGCGTTCAGCCTGGGGTCGCCCGGTCCGCTCCCGCCCACCCTCGCCTCTTCCTGGGGGGAGGAGGCCGCGGCGGCAGCCCGCAACCTTATGCTGAGCATGGCCACCCCGCCCACCCCATCCGCCACCGCACGACTACACTCCGGCGTCTCCGCACCGTCTCTATCCCACGCCGAGGATGAGATCATCGCGGCCTCGGAGGCGGTGCTGGCGGAGCTACAATCCCACCCTCTGGAGAAGAGGTCACCCGAGGAGAAGGCCGCAGCCACACACGCCCTCTCCGCCACTAGCCGTCGCCTGCAGGAGGCCATACTGCAGAAAAAGCTGGATATTTACTTATCATTCGGCAGTGGACCCGGGGAGCGGGAGGCCCTGCGGGCTCGGGGGCTGGACGTCACAACTGTTCTGGCTCAGCAGACGCCCCCACCGCACCCGACTTCCGCTACCCCTCCTGCGACGGGTACCCCGACGGCCAGCAGGGCGGCCGCAGAAGGCTCGCCCCCCCCTAAGACCAGTACTCCACCCCCCATGACGACCAGTACCCCAACGACCACCGAGACGGCCGCCGGGGGTTCACCCGCTACGGACCCGTCCCCCAGTGACGGTCACCTGGAGCCGGTCGCCTACTGCCAGCTGTCGCTGGATGGCGACACTCCCCCAGGTTCCCCCTCCCAGCTGCTGGCCCTCCCTTCGGCCGAGGAGTTCTACGTGGACCTCACCAGGGGAGAGAAGGAGCCGTCGGACCTCCGCCACCCCGAACAGGAGGGAGTGACGTGGGACGCCGCTACAGCAACATGGGTCCCACTCTCGGCGCGAGGGGAACCTCGTACGCAGGTGGCGCCCTCCGTCGAGCCTTCCGGATCCCGCGCACCTACCCCTGGCAGCCCTTCCCAGCCAGCCACTACGGCACCGCAGGGGGGGTCGGATACACCGACGGCGCCCCTGCTGGTGCAGCCGGAACCGCGCCCACCGATTCCGCCCTTGGCGGTGCAGCCGGAACCGCGCCCACCGGTTCCCACAGTTCGGCTTCCCACCTGTGGCGGTACACGCCTGGGCTCCTCCCGGCGGAGCCGAAGCCGGGCAGAAGGCGCTCCCGCCCTGCCGACGACGGCTGAAGGAGCATCCACGGCCCCCACTCCCATGTACCTCCCGGGGGAGGTCGTCACGGCCATAAGGAGGCACTGCCGCGACGGGGAGGGTGCGTACATCCATCCGGGTCGCACCCAAGACGGAGTCTGGGATCGTCGATTATCCCTGCTCCTCCCACCCCGCTCCCCTACCCTGTGCGTCGAATGGTCCCCCTTCGACCCCCCCCCCGAGCCACCACCTTCCTACCCATCCCCTCCGAAGAGAACATTCCGGTGGCGGATGAGGAGGAGACCACGGCGCTCCCAGAGGAGTGGAGATCCCCAGCCCCTACAGCTCCGGCCCCCACCGTGCGCCGGGCGGCGCCCCGACCGCACCAGCAGTGGGGGGGAGTCCAAGTGCCCCGGAAGTATAAGGAAAAGGCGGAGGAGGACCTGGCCACAGGGGGAACTGCCTCTGCTCCACGATGCCCTGCTCCGTCCACCAACACGCAGACGCCGCCCGGAGGCCGTCGGCCGGCCCGGGCCACTCGGCCACCCGCCTCGGCCGCCGTCCTGGGCCCACACCACCCGCGGGCGACCTGGATGCCCTGGTGGTGGGTCCAGGATAGGGACCCCAACCGCCTGGAGCGATGGGGCGCCTTTATCCTCCCTCCGTTGTCAATGGGTGACGAATTCTCGGCCACGGGGGGGGAGATAATGAGCAGGCTTCGGGTGATCGAACCCGGAGTCTACGACGTCATCGCGTCCATTACGACGCGGTACCATCTCAGGTCGGCGCAACCCGCGGGCCCACGTCGCTCGCCCCGCCTAGCGGCTCGGAGCCCCCTGCCAACGAAGTCTCCGCGTCAGGTGAGCCACGCCTACTTAAGTCGTATTGAGCGTAATTAGCTGGATGCTGCTGTTGTGTTGGGGGAACAGATAATGACGGGAGGGACAGCGATTCGGGGAACAGGGAAGACGCGGGCGTCGGCGCAACCAGTACCGGAAGCGCGGGGTAGTAGTAAGCGGGCAGGAGGGATGTAAGGCTACCATAGGAGGAGGGACAAATAGTAAGGAGTGGTGGAGTTAACCCATGTCTTGGTCATTACAGAGGGAGGACGGTCCTCGGTAGACGGTCCCTGGTACGCCAGTCATCGCCCGGAAAGCAGCGCCACCGCCAGCGACGGGCGACGAGGCCTCATCATTCATCATTCGTCACCCTGTGGGGGGCCGGCGGCACCCTATGGCCCGTCGGTCGGGCGCCCACCGCTCATCCACTCATCCCCAAGCTAAGGACGTTGGCACCGTTGTGCCCAGTAGGACTCATCATCATCCTCACCACCGTCACCCTGTGGGGGGCCGGCGGCACCGTAGGACCGCCGGTCGAGCGCCCACCGCTCATCCACTCATCTCCAAGCTAAGGACGTTGGCACCGTTGTGCCCAGTAGGACTCATCGTCATACTTACCCCTAAGAGTTCATCACTGCGCTATAGTTCTTATGAGTAATCTAGTATATCCGTTATCCCTCATACTGTGGTGGAAGAGGGCCACCGAGTTCAGGGATTCTAAAAGAGTAGGGAGGGTTTGAAATAGAGAGGGAAGGGTGTAGCGGAGCCGAGGAGAGCTGGCTCCGCGCTCCTCCGCACGCCGTGCGGAGGAGGGGTTCCGGGCGGCGCCGCGAGGTGGCGCCACTGGCGCGCGGAGGCATATAAGGCGCCGTGCGGAGGAATTCCGGCAGTTCTACTCTAGAGCTCATCTATAGCGGTCACTTCTTGCAAGCCGATATATACGCCTATGTAACTGTTGATGTTTGATGACAATATATACTTACTTCTCATACTACTTCCTCTCATCGTGTTTCTTTCCTAGTTAAGCATTTGCCTTCTAGTTCTATTACAGTATCATTGACTCAGGGTAACTGAGTAATACTAAACGACCCAACCATGGTTTAAGACGTTTTTGTTACATGGGAGAAGTGCTCTCATTTAATGTCCATAGCCCACAGCCATCATATAAGACCATGGAGAGACAGGCAAGATCGGGGGACAAATGTTTCCTTCGAAAAGAAATTTGAAATGTCTTTCCTTCTTGCTGTAATTGGCCTGCGATCTTTAGGTAGTGATTTCTCTCTTTTCCTTAAACTCTTATGTATTCTTAAATTGCTACCCTCTAAATGAAAGGTACATAGGCTTAAGTGTTAAAGCAAAGATAGAAATGACTACTTTTGCCAATCTGTCCCATATTTCTCTCTTCACACACAGAAATGCCATCTTCTACACTGGAAATACCCTCTAACACACAATAAAAAACATCTAAAACGTTTGAATTAAATTTGAATGAAAGTTTGCAACACAGAGCATTGCTAGGCTGGACTACCTGCCCTGGCCAGTCCCACTGACGTTCTCACTTTAGGCCTCACCTCCCCCAACTGCAGGCATGGGGGCAGTGGTGTGTCACCGGCAAGGGAAGGAGGGGATGTGTATATTGAAGATGTGTATTCTTGGAATGTGTATTCCCTATACACGGCCATACTGAGCCCGACACACATGAGAATCAATGTACTCGGTATCAGGCATGCCAGTCTAGAGCATCACTTACATCACGAACAAATATTTTAGTTCCTATATCGACCGTACAGAAAAGGGTGGTGCCACCCCTACTTCTCGTACACTCCGAGAAGTCCACGATACAACACGAGAGTTGGCAGCAACAGCGTCAGGACAAAAGGAGCGTCCAGAGCAGTTCAAAACTGTACCACCCATATCGTCGCCGTTTATCGTCCGATCGACTGGCTTTTTGATAGGGACAGAAGGCGGTACATGCCCGCAGCCTGCAACCGTCGCCCACACCCACCTGCTCACCCACACCCAACTGCTCACCCACACCCACCTTCTGGCCTGAGCGGTGCAGGTGAATACCCTATTCAATGGCTTTAAAATGACCAAGAAAGAACAAAAACAAGTTTTAATGTACTGCATGTAGTAGATGCCCTCTGGTTTCTGCCTTTGCATTAAACCATAATGCAATGGCCAGGAGGTGAGTAACTAAGCCATTCCATCCTTTAGACCGTATATACCCAACATTAACCATAAATAATGTCCATATAGCAATATAACCAGCATTCTGTTATACATGTATCACGAGGTGGTAATTAAGAACCCTACAGCTCCTCCACTCCTATTGCTACACAGAGAGTAACACAGAGAGCTACACACCTCCCCTAAAGTTCTTGTACGATAACAATAAAGGGTTTATGTACACAAATATTTTCAGAAAATAGACCCCCCTACACCCCCTTTGTGCGTACATACTTTATGGAAGCCCCACTTGACTCCCTTTTGACGCTGTTTCTTTTCTATGTGTAGGTTCTACATGTACAACACTGTAAAAGGTTGGTTGCCATTTTTGTAGGTATACGGTATAATCTACTGCACTACCTGCACACCCTGACCCTGACCTTACTTTGACTGCACTACTCACACCCGCACACCCTGACCCTGACCCTACTTTAACTGGACTACTCACACCCTCACACCCTGTCACAGACCCTACTTTGACTGCACTACTCATACCCTGACCCAGACCCCACTTTGACTGCACTACTCACACCCTGACCCAGACCTTACTTTGACTGCACTACTCACACCCTGACCCAGACCTTACTTTGACTGCACTACTCACACCCTGACCCAGACCTTACTTTGACTACACTACTCACACCCTGACCCAGACCTTACTTTGACTACACTACTCACACCCTGACCCAGACCTTACTTTGACTGCACTACTCACACCCTGACCCAGACCCCACTTTAACTGCACTACTCACACCCTGACCCAGACCTTACTTTGACTGCACTACTCACACCCTGACCCAGACCTTACTTTGACTGCACTACTCACACCCTTACCCTGACCTTACTTTGACTGCACTACTCACACCCGCACACCCTGACCCTGACCCTACTTTAACTGGACTACTCACACCCTCACACCCTGTCCCAGACCCTACTTTGACTGCACTACTCATACCCTGACCCAGACCCCACTTTGACTGCACTACTCACACCCTGACCCAGACCTTACTTTGACTGCACTACTCACACCCTGACCCAGACCTTACTTTGACTGCACTACTCACACCCTGACCCAGACCTTACTTTGACTACACTACTCACACCCTGACCCAGACCTTACTTTGACTACACTACTCACACCCTGACCCAGACCTTACTTTGACTGCACTACTCACACCCTGACCCAGACCCCACTTTAACTGCACTACTCACACCCTGACCCAGACCTTACTTTGACTGCACTACTCACACCCTGACCCAGACCTTACTTTGACTGCACTACTCACACCCTGACCCAGACCTTACTTTGACTGCACTACTCACACCCTGACCCAGACCTTACTTTGACTGCACTACTCACACCCTGACCCAGACCTTACTTTGACTGCACTACTCACACCCTGACCCAGACCTTACTTTGACTGCACTACTCACACCCTCTGTAAATCTACAGTAGATAATACTGTAAATCCATTCTACAGTACATTCTACTGTAGATCTACAGTACATTCTACTGTATACCTATGTAGGGGCACGGATTACTCGCGCCTCGGTGATAACTCCGCAGGGAGGTATCACTTGGGTAATCCTACACCCCTATGTAAGGACCATGCTGATTCAGTAACGTACGGTGCGGTTAAGTTGTCAGCAGGGGAAGTAGCTCAGTGGTAGAGCACAGGCTCCGGAGTCATGAGGTCGTGGGTTCGAATCCCGCTTTCTCCAGATGACTTTTCCGCGACCGTTACACTGGTGGAGAAAGCGCGTGATGAGTGAACGGTGACACGTTTGGACGTCAGTTGGTAAGCGTTACAATTTGCTAGGGGCTCGGTGACCTTGGAAACAGGGTCAGCCCCCAGTGGGTCCCAGGAATGGGACCCGTTGCAGACTGGGAGCAACCGAGTCGTAGAAGGGTATGTTGGAAGTTAGTAACGCAGTTGGAGACGTGTCAACGGGTCGGTTGGATTGGCTGAATCGGTATGGTGTGGAAAGCTTACAATCTTGGTGCCAGGGTATCTCAGCAACTGCTTGATAAAGCCCCATTGAGACCTTCGGTCTTCAGTGGGTGAGCATCCCTGATGTTGGAGGACCACTAGATTTCCGGGGGCTGGGACTCTCTATCACTGCTTGATAAAGCCCCTTCTAGGAGGGAGAGAAAGCCCAGTCCCGGAGAATCCGAGTCTAGAATGGTTGATGTAAGCTGAGTAGGGGCAGTGTAGGGGCACGGATTACTCGCGCCTCGGTGATAACTCCGCAGGGAGGTATCACTTGGGTAATCCTACACCCCTATGTAAGGACCATGCTGATTCAGTAACGTACGGTGCGGTTAAGTTGTCAGCAGGGGAAGTAGCTCAGTGGTAGAGCACAGGCTCCGGAGTCATGAGGTCGTGGGTTCGAATCCCGCTTTCTCCAGATGACTTTTCCGCGACCGTTACACCTACACTAACTATTTACAGTGTATATGCCTTGGTGCCAGGACCCTAGCCTGCTTGTGGAAGGGTTTAGACTGGGAACCAAATTGCAGGTCATCCATCAATTTTCGGATGGTCCTTGGTGTATTCTTATCAATGTGAGGCAGGCAGCTTTTATAATGATAACAATTAGGTTTCAAAGAATGCAGTGGGGCCTTTGGATAGTTCTTATGATGAAGCAATTCATGGGAAGTAACATGAGGATAAAAAAAATTTTTTTTTAGCTGTCAATAAATATTCGAACAACCTGTTGTAATGCTACATCTTCTAAGGTATTCTTTCTTCAAACAAAAACAAGATTTTGATACAGATTCTCAGTATGGTGTCCTTAAAACTCGTCTGAGGATGTAGTCGTTGTCATCAATTGCATACTGTTCTTGGAATCATCAGTTAAAATGTGGGCTTCTTTTATCACATAATTGGGTAGAAATCCAATCTAACCATAAGATGATGAGGAAGAAGGAGAGCAACATGTTTGTCCTGAACGTCAGCGATTTGAAGAGAGCTATAGGCATTTCACATAATTCAAATCGCCAACTCACCATGCAAACAAATATTCACAGCACCATTTGATTTGCATTATTTCACAATGGTGTTGTTATCTCCTACTTTGTGGGACCCCCTGCAATTATACACGAGAGAAAACGTGTTAATGTTAGTGTTAATGTAAGCAATCATACACGGGATGTAATTTACACCTAGATACATGTTGATGCAGGGTGCTATTTCTCCACATAAGTATGGATTGCGGAAAACAGGTTCCGTATTTTGTGGACCAAATAAAAATGATTAATAAAATTGTTTTTTGTTACTTATACATACAAAGACGGACGTCTGCAATTTACGGTGTTGATGAACAGAAACAGTTTAGGCAGATTCCGCAAATTGTGCCCAGCAGTTATTGCCCAGCCTTATGTTTACTTCCCATACCCACAAATATGGTGACTAAGCTTTATACTGTTGGTGTTCTTGGAATGTATTGTGTAGTCTGTCATCATATTTGATTCAGGTAAGTTAGCTGGAAAGCTTATACATTGACATCCCTTAAATGGGCAGTGTCCCCGCCAGAGTGCAGCCATCTTGTGCCCTATGCTATGACTGGATCCGCCCACAGGTTGTCTTATGCACCACCCACCTACTAGTGTCAGTACCATAACGACCCCCAGACTGGCCAGAGCGCTCCCACACCAGTAGTGGGTGACTACCCCCGCCCCCCCTCCCGCCCTGGGGTGAGGACTGCATCGGTTGTCCAGTTGTGCTATTTATAGCTGATTGGGCATCAAACAAACGCAGTGCCCTGTGCTGGGTGCAGTCAGTAGGGTCAGTCCAGGTAAAATCAGGTCTTATAGACCATGGTAGAACTGGACAGAATGTGGAGCTCTCACTCTGTGAACGATTTACAGGCACATCTTAAGGGACATGGTATGATTGTGTCTAAACTTACAAAGGCTCCCCTTAGAGTTGTGTAAGGCTACTGCAGCAATAGGACTGAGTATAGACCCAGATGGGCTGACAGAAGATAGGGAGGAAGTTATTAAGGATAAGGTTACTGTAGACTGGGGTCAGTTACCTCTACCACCTCCATCAAGCTCATGTACCAGAGACCATGAGTTATCTAAGTGAAGGTGCATCCATGAACAGGTGCTCTGTAGAGCATGTATGCATACTGAGTACAGCTGCGTTTTCATCCCAATACTGACCCTCAATTGGCACCACTCACCCATATATATATATGTGCCTCTACATCCCTAAAAATCTACACGGGCGACACAGCAAGACGGGCCTTTTAAAGATTGACACGGGCAACACAGGCTTTTTAAAAATCGACGGACACAGACCTTTTTTATTAGGCCCTGGTATATTTTATATAGATAAAATTTGACATGGCGACACGGCCATTTTGCTAAAAATCGACACTGCGACCTGGTCAAATATGTGGGTACCCATGTAGAGGCACATATATAGCACTGGCTGATCCACACTGGCTGGTTTTACCTGGACTGACCCTGTTGCCTGCTCCCAGCACAAGGCAGTGGGTTTGTTTGATCCGACTAGTCACCCTTATTATACAGTCATAAATTGTGACCCATCTAGGGAAAACACCCCTTCAGGCGGGATTTTTAGCTCTAGATTTGGCCACCAGGAGGCACCATAGATGCAAAAGAGTGTTAACCCTTTAAGGGCCGCTGCTGCCTCTGGGCAGCATCTAAAATACCCTTGAAAAACCGCTGCTGCCATAGGGCAGCAAAATTGATACCCTAGGCCATCAATACCACTAGATTACAGCTCCTGCTATGAAACAAAGAATAAGAATTTTTGAATCAATCCAAAAATATTTAACATTAATACTACGTCCCCTTGTCAAAAAGGTGTAAATTCTGTCTCCAATACAAATTATTTCACTCTTTAGCCACTATGCCAGGGAGCACATATTTGCAGAGTTGCATATTCCTATGGCATAGGGCCGGTGGTGAAGTCCCAAATGACGTATTTCAAGGCCAGCAGGGAAAGGGTTAAATACATGAAAAGAAGTTCCAAGGCCATTTTTTATGTAGAATGCAATGATCTTCATGAAATTATTCCATCTTTGGTGCTAACATTCTATATTTGGAATGCAAAAGGAACGTTTTTGTGAAGAATTAGCACATATGACACTTTCTGGTTGCCATGGAAACCAGCCAAAAAGCCTAAATTGGAGGTAACAATTTTAATTTCCTGAAAAATGCCATCAGTTACCCAAAACTGAAAACAGAATGCAAAAATTCCTTCTAGAACCAAATTTAGACTTATAAATCCAATTTTATTTGCTTATTTCTAAATAAAACTAATTTTTATAATTATCATCAATTACTACTATGAGATACAATGCAATTAGAGCTTATTTACCATTTTCAGTTAGGGACACGTACAAAACTACCAGCAATTCTTTAGCTCATGATATCTCATTTTAAAGATTATGACACCAACTTTAATTACTAATTTCCCCCCTGGAAGGGTCTTTTCCCTTGAGTTTTCCCTTGAGTTTTCCAGTGCCAATAGGATGTCAGTTTAACCACACTATTTAGGCATAGTGGCCCTATCTATAAAAAATCAAAACTGTGTGGCATGTAACAATTAGATAGTGGCTCTGCCTTGTGGTTGCCACTGGTATCAAGCTAGTGTTGGTTGCCCCATCAGGTGGTTTCATATGCAACTACTATCTGTGTCAACACTCTTTTTTTTGACTCTTCATGAAGGGTCAAACTACAAATGACTGTGGGCAGAGTCAACTGCACTTGACTCTGCACTGATAGAGTCAGGAGGTAGAGTCAATTTGTATAAGGAGCAAGGGGTATGACTGGAGTAGCTGTGACCCCTCCACCAGAGTCATCATGCCTCTGCTAACAGAGTCAACTAGAGTTGACTATGGTAAAAGAGTCATGGGGACGCCTTTACTTCTCTCTGTGTAGGAGTGACAAGTCCATGTTTGTGACTGCAGGAGGCTGTTCCTATATGTGTATTTGCGAATGCCATCCAGGTTGCACGTGGGGACGATCCTGCGAAGTCACTAGACGCCACCCATTCTGTGCGTAATCTTAAAAAGCCCACTTTTCCTGTAATCTTAATAACGAAACCCCACTTTTCCCGTAATCTTAATAACGAAACTCAATCTAGTCCTAATAGGGGGGCCCCCAACCCCTGTTCTTCTTTTCCTTTCTCTTTCCTTCTTTAATAATGATGAGTACTATTAAAACCTTAAGATTACGCCAGAAGTGGGGATTTAAGATTACGCACAGAATGGCCGGCGTCTAGTGACTCCGCAGGTTCGTCCCTTGTTGCATCCCGGTTTGTGTTTCAAAAAAGAGTATCGCACTGGCATTACTCAATCATGTATTCGAAAATCCAATCATTTTATATATTAAACAAAAAGCAGTTGTGTTTCTAAAGAATGTTCGAATGTAATGTGTATGATTTATACTCCATGTGCGAACGCCAAATTACTGTTTCTTAACTGATAGTGCGGCCTACCTCATGTGATGGACATGGCCCATAGAAAAAGAGAAACATGAGAACTAGCATATGTAAAAAATGAAATATGTTCTGATTATCATTTTTGTAAAACGTGTATTTGATATTTAGCCTATAGAAGTTATATATTTCGTTTTTAAATTTGATTTTTGCATTCGCAAATACATGGCTTTCGCACATTCACTATCCAATGCATGGGTGTCCCCATGGTAGACACATGTACATCCCCATGGCGAACTCAGGCATATATGAGACACTTATACCACAGCGGGCACGGAGAACAAAGCATTTCACACCTCTTGTATACTGTATACAGCTAGTGGCATAAAGTAGTTATATGACTAGTACCAATCTGTAGGGGTATTCAGTGAAGGAGCCTATAAGGCAAGTCAACCTGAGACTCAAGCAGGTCAGGCTAGGAGTCAAGCATATCAGCTTGAGGGTTGAGCAGTTCAGGCCAGTCTAGAAGTCAACATGATCAACCCAAGAGATAAGCAGGTCAGGCTGGGAGTCAGGCATGACCAGCTGGGGAGTCAAGCAGGCCAGATGGAGAGTCAAAATGGTCAAGCTGAGAGGCAACATAATCATCCTGAAAGCGAACCAGGTCAAGCTTGGTGCCAACACAATCAGCGTGAGACTAAACACAATCAGCCTGAGACTAAACACCATCAGCCTGAGACTAAACACCATAAACCTGAGACTAAACACCATCAGCCTGAGACTAAACACCATCAGCCTGAGACTGAACACCATCAGCCTGAGAATAAATACCAACAGCCTGAGGCTAAACACGAGCAGTCCACCAACTCAGGCTGGGAGCCAACACCACCAGCCTGAGAGTCAACCAGGTCAGGCGGGGAGCTGACACCATCAGCCTGAGAGTCAACAAGTCCGGCTGGGAGTCACTACCATCAGCCTGAGAGTCAACAAGATAATGTGTAGTTATATCTAGCTGGATCTTTGCATCCGGCATCTACACATTTTAGTGAGCTCTCCTCAATTCTATTTACGAGAGACCATACAGTTAGCAAATAGAGTATAGATGGGAAATGCTGGGCCCTGTCCGGTGCTAAAATGTTGTGATGCTCATATCAAATTATAAAGCTGGGCTTAATGTCCAGTACTGCAGAACTGCTATGAACATCAACAGATCATACTGGATCAATGCTTGGACGGTACTTGAAAGGAAACCTATATATATTAAAGCTGGGCTTAATGTCCGGCTCTACTAGAGTCACAAACTGGGCTACATGTCTGGGCTGAGTAATGATCCATCTCCAGAACAGAACAGAACCCTGCCAGTCAAAAATAGAACGGAGAAGAACATAAAAGAAAAATAACACTCTCATTCACACCCTTTATAGGGTGTGAATAACAGCCCTAATTCACACCCCAATTGCCACCCTATAGACCTACAACGAGACCTACAACTCAAGTTTAGGGTGCCAATAAGAGTTGTAATGCACACCCTATATGATGTGGGAAACTATTATTCAGACACTACTCAGTGTGGGATTAAGAGCTCTTGTTCGCACCCTGTGGGCGTGCGAATAGCGGCCGCTATTTGCACGCCTGTGGCGTGCGGATAGCATCGGCCATATCTCGCAGGACAGGGGATGCCTGCAGGGGTAACAGGACCATGCTGGACATGGGGACATGTGTGTAACCCCCACAGGTCAAGCCCTGGGGCACATGTGTGTGCCTCCTGGATAGTTGTCCCCTGGAGTTAGGGTTCTTCTGACACCTTCAGCCCCAGGTGAGTCTCTGAGCTTAGGGAGTGTTCATTTATAAATTACAGGGGGGGTGGTGGTGAGATTTCGTGCGGTGGGGCTAAATTTTTTACACCCCCCCCCTCGAGAGCACGTGAAACGTTTCACGCCCACCCAAGCCGAAGGTGCCGAAAAATGTTTGCCCACCCCCCTTTGAACTATAGTAACGCGCGGGATTTTTTGCTAAAAAGGGGCTACATTTTTTACGCCCCCCCCCTCAAGAGGGGTCAGAATTTTTTACGGCCATCAGGAGGGGTTGAACCCACCAGCCCCCCTGTAACTAATAAGTGAACACTCCCTTAGGGTGACCGCTGTTAAAGTATAACAATACCATGGAGTCTCCTGGACACACAGTATGGTGTGTGTTGGTGAAGTGTCTCTCTGTGAGTGGCTGTGTACACGTACAGTACATTAGTTAGTGCTAGGCGCATGGCCTATAGCGTTCTAACGTGATAGGTAGCGCCATCTATGAAACTAAGGCAGGTCAACTTGGGAACTAATCTCAATTTGCTGCACTTGTTTCTGGTCTGTGAGGAGACTTCCTGGAAGGCCTCTGTGCATGCAAAGCTCTCTTTGTGTAGTCTATTTGATAGGCTGTTATCTTAACAACGATTTACTATTAAAACATCTGGAATTGTTTAGCTGGAAGATTATCCTAAACTCTTGCTCCTTCTCAAAGGATAAATGTTGCCACCTCCCATTTTCATACATACCAGACTGGAATTTCAGGCGTATCCCTTGTTATCACTCAGTTTTGTCCGCTCAATCATAGAGTAGACTGTTAGTGCCACATAGTGTAATGTTTAGAAACCACTAAGAGAGTGTCCATTTATTAGCTACAAACTTACAGGGGTGGGTTGGGGGGGGGGTCGTGAAATTATTTGACCCCTCCTGTGAAGGGGCAGGGTTGTAGAGAATTGGGGAGGGGTAGTAAAAAATCCTGCCCCCTTGAAAAATGCAGTGCGTAACTATAGTTCAAAGGGGAGTGGGCAAAATATTTCCCCCCGCCTCTAGCGAGGGGCGCATAAAATACTACACGCTTTCTCGAGGGCAGGGGCATAGGAAATTTCTGTCCTGCATAATATTTTTGTGGTTGTGCACCATTTTAAGCATATTTATCAATGGATATCACACAAAACCAGACACTGTCAATTTCAATTCATGGTATTTATTACAAGCAGAAATACAACTTTTATTATACAACAATATCTAATTTTCATCCACCTTAAATGGGCTGAAATCACTCACACCTGCAACCCTGTATCTAGAGCAAAACACTGGGATTTTTGTAAAAAAGAAAAGTGTTAAAAAAACAGGAGCCTCAGGTTAATTCTGTGCTTCAAGGACAAACTACAACAAGGGGCCTCCAGCGGAAAATACCTGTACCTACATCAGTGACAGGAACCTCCAATCAAAGGAGGCTGCCAATATCTAACACCTGCATATTACTATGTATCATAGGGTTTAGGGGCATGGTTTGTCCCCATGTGTCAGGGAGTAGATCACATCAATTTTTTCATATATTATTAACCCTTTTTCTGACGAATTTTGATCTAAGAATTGTAATTTTATTCTCTTTTGAGTGTGCCAATCCTTTGGTGTCATTATATTAATGGTGTTTTTTTAATTTCTTTCGATTTGGAATGAAAATCAGGTTTCCCTGGCAACACATAACATGGCACAGCAATCCAGCCTCTGAAACGTCCTGTTTACATTCCACAGAACTGAAGCTTTACAACAGAGATGCTACATTTTTTGAGGCAAAACTGAAACCTACATGCACGAAATGATTAACCAACATAAATTTCTAGCTTATTTTCCTACCTTAGATGATGGTGATGCCAACTGGTGGCTGAAGTCTGTACTACCATACCGTAGTACAGACTTGAGATCCCATTTCAGTGGAACATTTAAAGACCCCTGTACCCACAGCTCTGACATGAGACCGGCAGTCTTTCTAAACCGGCGAAAATCATGACAGTACGATAATACCTCAAAGACAATCCTGTATGCTCAGCTACTCTTCAGATGTCATTGATATCAAAATTATTTCGATTTTGGTTTCAACATCGATTTTGTTGATTTATATGAATCAACAGCTAAATTACGCTGGAAAGGGGCTACTTCTTTTTGGTTACTTAAAGAATGACCTGAAACAAGTACTGTTCTTCGTGATGGTGGCAACTTTTGGGCAGCACATGTAACAATTTCCAATGAAACAACACTAAAGATGTTATTTTATTTGTTTAAATCCCTGGCACTTGCTCGTCCATGGTACACATTGGCACTTGTCGTCCCTGGCACACGTTCATCTCTGTGCCTCTACATGGGTCCGCACAGTTTTGACCATGTCGCTGTGTCGATTTTTAGTAAAAAGGCCATGTCGATGTGTCAATTTTTATGGATATAGAATATACTAGAGCTTTACAAAAATCTCTGTGTCCGTCGATTTTTAAAAGGGCTGTTTCGCATGTGTTGATTTTTAAAAGGCCCGTGTCGCCGTGTCGCCTGTGTCGATTTTTACCCATGTAGAGGCACATCTCTGGTAGGCTCTCTTTTCTAGGAGTTGTCAGTTTCTGAAATAATAAACGAAGTACGGGTACTGTAAATTTGTGCATGCAGCCCATAAATCACACTCAGGTGTAGTCAAATCAATTACCTGTCAGTGCCCTGTTTTATTTGGGGATACTCACTGAACTAAATAAGTGATAACTATTCATAAGTATCAAATAGCTGTCAGCTCCTAATGCCTACTTAGGTTACTTACGACCCAAATTGATATTAGCTCCTAGTTTATTTACTCACTAACTCCTTAATCCCCCCCTCCAAATCGGTATACCCACTCTTAACCCCATTGATACTTAGCAATGTGCAGGCGTCAGTGATTGGCATCCTCCTTTGATGGGAGGTTCCTTTCGCTGTGATGTAGTTGCTGGCAGGTGCAGGTACTCGTAGCCACTTGTCGCTGCCGGATCCAGATTGAAACAGAAAAGTAGGAAAGTGATCAATAGCTGCTCAGAAGCGCGGGGGGGGGGGGGGGGAGGGGGGAGGGGAGGGGTAAATCGTTTCGGCCCTTTATGGAGAGATCATATTTTAATAAGTGGGGGTGGTGGGTTTGCGTCCAGACATTTTTTACACCACCGTTTGGTTTCCAATTTTCTTTTGATTTCGATTATCACTATTTTGGTCTCGATTTCCCAATTATATTGATTTAATAGTACAACAACGTCTGCTTGAAAAAGGGATATGTTTGTCTATGTCTTTTCATCTATATACTTAGTCTCGTGAGGATTTTTCTTTACCAATTTATTTTTACCGGGCAATTTTCTGAATTTCAAAGAAAATTTTCTGCCGATTTTGGCGGGGGAAAAAAAGTGTTGGGAGGTTAACACCGCCATGTCCACTTGAAACTATATACTTAGTCTCTCTTTGAGGTCAATCTGAAGACCCACTTCCCTCAAAATCACACCTGGCAGGTTGACACTAAATAATGAGTTAGTTCTAGATGGAATATTGACAAAAGTTTTGCATCTTTAGAAGGTAAATTTCGGTGCTCTTTTTTATATAAATTGTCTAACGTAATTTTGGTTGTTATTTTTGGGCCCAGAAATACCCCTTTGTCCGGAATAATCAGGTAAATGACCCTAATGCATACACAATGTGTATGCCAAAATGTCGCCAGACCCCAGACCGGCCCCAGATCCCACCCCCCTGTGCGCATCTGTACACATTTGGCTTGACCCCCCCCCCCATCCCCCTTGATGCGTATGTAATTGATGAATGGCTCCTCGTTGATATTGCCCATTAAAACCCTAACTGGCCCTATTTATTATTTATAGGGCGAAGTAAGCCTACCTGTCCCGACTCCACTCCGCCTGTCACTGGAGGGGTAGGCCAATTATGCACCTTTAACTACGTGTTCTATACCCATTTGTGGACACCTCTGGCCTCTGTCTGTTCATGTATCTACCAGTACTAGTTCATGCAGCTTACCAATCTCACGTAGGCCGTGAGATTGGTAACCTGAATTGACATTGGATTAGTACAGCCCTATGCCTTTTCCACCCTTACAGTCACCCTCCAGTCTTACTGCTTATTCAACATTCGATGTAGGGTCCTAAATGTGTGCATGTACGACTCACCTGGATGTTTGGTTGACTTGCACAAATGGAGGGCACTGTGACGGTAACTGGGTTGTTGATAAACACTGCTGGTGTCCCTGGACACAAAGGGCACTTGCAGGGCCCTTAGGTAACCAGCACATCTCGCCCTTGCCATGTAACTTCCGACGATATCTTGGCTCTGAGCACGGAATTTCTCATGAGACTTTAGGGAAACATCCGGTAACATGGCTGCGTGTATGGACCAATCCGATTCATCGCTATAGTTGAGAATAACGGAGCTTAGGGTAGATTCACCATGAGTCGGACACATACCTTGAGACAGACAGTGGAATTTGAGGTTATTCATGGGTCATTTATGTACTGTACAACTTCTAGTGTTTGTGTTTTGAAAAGAATAATATTCAAACTTTACCATAATTCACAAATAAAGAACTTAAAATGCTTGAATAACCAAGAAATCAAGTGTTCGTCTCGAGGTATGTGTCCGACTCCAGGTGAATACCAGGTGAATCTACCCTAAATGCATTGAACTACAGTCAGTGTATATTTGAATTATATCTTTGGAAGCACTATGATTGTTGTGGTCTCGACCCCAGTCTCGGACTCCCATACAAACACATCTCTGGTCCCCTCTACTGAGTATGCAACTGGCACAAGTGGACAGACTCACCCGGGAGCGTCAACAAAAGAAACTGTCCAATCTTAAATATTTGTTTAAGATAATAACATTGATTTAAGAATGTACTGTTTTGTATTGCCACCTAGCCACCTAGCCACCTAGCCACATACCCACACGATGCTAGCTGGGTTCTGCCTTTATAGTATATACCCTACACCCAGATGAGACAACATAAACATCTAAAATTTAAAAAAGGGGGTTGGGGGCAGAGCCCCCCATTACACAGAAGTTAACTAGCCTATCCTACAATGGACTGTGTAGTTTAACCAGTGATTCATCACTGGCGCCATGTAGGGAAGAGAGGGGTAGAACCGGTCATCTTAAATAAATATTTAACGTTTTTAAGATTGGCCTTTTAAGATTGGACAGATTATTTTGTTGACGCTCCCATGTGAGTCTGTCCCGTCGAGCATGCAAATGGTAGGATAGACGCTGGCCGAGGCTGTCTCTACCCATATTGAATGATATTGGCGTCATCGTCAAGTGAATTGACAATACTAACATATAAACTATGACCTAGCATACTGCTATTTCATGTTTATATATTGCCAATTTGGTAATTATTGTATGCCTTGATTCATTATCTACCACAAAGGAATTAACGTACCTGTATAATTACACAAATCAGAATATGCAGGGCATATATGGTACTGGTGTGGGCCTCACTGAGATAACTCTCCCCAGGACTCTAAAGTTACTTCCTAACATTAACAGGACTTTATGATAACTCTATAACCCGGGCTCTCTAATGACTCCCTAATGATTGGGAGTCATTTTAGAGTCGTGGGGACAGTTCCCTCAGTGATCGAGTCCAAACTCCCATTTGGGAGTCACTGCTTTTCTCTGTGCTGATACAAGGCAATGTTGTATAGCGTTGTTTACCCGGGGTTGTTTACTGGGTGGTTGGTAGTATCTCGAGGGGTAAATGTGAACGGAATTTCTCAATCCAATTAAATTCTATTGATCAGATTGAGGAATCTGCTTCTGCGCTTTTTGGTTGTCTGTTAACGAAGCCTACGATGTACATCTTCACATTACATTCACATGGTACATCTGTGTGGCCTTCATTTCTTTGGCCCACAATTTGGACCCAACATTCTTTGCATTTCAAGCAATGAATGAGTTAACTCCTCTACTTGTCACTTTTGTTTTCGTGGCATGTTTTCTTCCTGCTTTAAAAAAATGAGTTTTCCCCCCGATTTCTTTTATGGCTTTCAATGCTGTACCAGCTAGTGAAACACATTTTTGATGGGGAAACATGTCAACATGGTGGACAATATTGCAGCTATGCAGCCAACATACCCTGATTAGGACTACACTGTCTAGTCTATGGGGATCACTGATGAATCCCATTGAATTCCTTTCATATGCAGTACGATATCAGTATACAAACATCTAAACTCCATATTGAAATGTAGTTATCATAAGACACATGCAGTGTCGACGCTGAAGAAGGCGATTCATAGTTAATTCAAAACACACACTGCTTTATCACTGTACATATCCCATCAGTCCCTGTGGACGCTCTACAAAAAGGTCCCATGACCAATGATATGCAAATGAGGTCACGTGCATCATATTGATTTGGGAGATGCATGGTCTGCGCAGGCGCGGAACACGCGGGACGCTGGGAGATGTCTGTGGGAGCAGGCTGACGGGGTGTGGTGCGGCACTGACGGAATGTCGTCTGGTAATTGGCAACAGAAGCCAAAAGTCGTCTGCAGTTCTATAATGGAAGAAAATATTACCCGCCCTCTTAGAATGACTGGAGGTACTCGTCTGCTATCTTTGTAGGGAGGAAAAGTCGTGGAAAGTTGGAAATGAGCGGCTCTGCTATTTGAATGACGTAAATAGTTAATTGAGGAGATGCACCCATCTGGAAAGTCTGAATAGACAGGAGACCCCATTGGAGAGAACAGAGATTTATCTCTACATCGCATGTTTGTGAGATCGGGAATGAGATCAGTTTTAAAACTGACTTAGGACACTGCATGTGACAGGTGAGTTAAACATTTATCATTGAAGTATTGAATATTATCATTTCCTAACACATATATGCGCGTATGCATTGAAACCCCGAATGATATAGGAAGGTCGTCACTGCAGACTATTTAATGGTCGCCATACCTTGATAATGACCCAAAGTAATCATATTGACTACCTAAAGTCGTCACATCTTACTAAGTACTTTATATATTTATAGAAAAATGACAAAAAAATCTATTGATCAGATTGAGGAATCTGCTTCTGCGCTTTTTGGTTGTCTGTTAACGAAGCCTATGATGTACATCTTCACATTACATTCACATGGTACATCTGTGTGGCCTTCATTTCTTTGGCCCACAACTTGGACCCTACATTCTTTGCATTCCAAGCAATAAATTAGTATATCAATCAATATGACGAGCCTAGGTCGCCCCTAGAAAGATTTTTATTTCAACTGACGATATCTCACTGCACAAGCGTTTTCCAGTGTATATCACTGAAAAAGTAAACTTGTCTCCAGACTCGTCGAAGTGACTATCATAAAATAAACGAGTCAAAAGTTGTCTAACCTATCAGGTTACACTCCCACAAATTGAATCTGGAGCTGGCAAATGTCGGGTTTTGGGCTGGCACGTGCCAAGTGGGTCATCTATCTCCAGCTAAAAGACCCGCTTCCTTGTCACTTAGACAAGTTTTTGACTCGTTTATTTTATGATCGTCACTTGCAAGAGTCTGGACACAAGTTTACTTTTTGAGTGATGTATACTTGTTGGTTTTGTAGAAAAACTATTAAAAGTGGTGAATATCATCAGTGATTTACCTCAATAGAATAATTATGCTTCGCATTTCTCAAAACGTCCATTAGTTTCCTCACACTTGACTGAAAGTTTGACTGCACAGTTTGAATTGTTATTACCAATTAATCATTAACTACATGTATGCCTTTCCTGTACCGCAGAGGAAGGTTTACTGTATAATCTAGATTTTAATTCGTATTTCAATCAACTAAAATGCTAAACGAATCTGCAAAGTGCAATGCATAAACATTATTTCTAAAAATAGAAAACTCATAAAACAATGGGGATGGAAAATGATTGAAACATTTGTAATTTCGAAATGTATGATATTTGAATGACAAATGTTAAGATCATCATAAAGAATACAATAATAGATGTGCGTCACGAATGTTACATCAGAAAATTACAATGTACACACTTAAAGTATCAAACTACACACTACTACGAATCACATATTGATAAGATACACATTCAAGTCCCCCGCCCTCAAATTCATGTCCCTGCATTAGCCCACATAAAACACTTCATACTCTCCTACTACACACTACAATGTAATTCATATCAATGTAGCCATCCCCCCTCTCAATCCCATCCTCACAAAAAGGATGTGAGAGGGAAAAGCTCTGGGGAAATTCATGTTAAGGGATTTTTGTTATTTGCTGTGGACATTGAGACATGCCGGTAACGCCTCCTGCCTACCGCAGACCACAGTCAGGAGGCAGCCTCCCATGGCTGCCAAACACCCACACAACACTCCCTAATAGCACTCTAACTGGTCACTGTGTGTAGGCAGCCATCTTGTATTTATACACCCACACAACACTCCCTAATAGCACTGTATCTGATCACCTTGTGTAGGCAGCCATCTTGTATTTATACACCCACACAACACTCCCCTAATAGCACTGTAACTGGTCACCTTGTGTAGGCAGCCATCTTGTATTTATACTCCCACACAACTCCCCTAATAGCACTGTAACTGGTCACCTTGTGTAGGCAGCCATCTTATATCTATACACCCACACAACACTCCCTAATAGCACTGTATCTGGTCACCTTGTGTAGGCAGCCATCTTGTATTTATACACCCACACAACACTCCCCTAATAGCACTGAAGACCCTGAAGGACTAGCCCTGAAAGTGACGAAGTATCTGCATCAAGGGTTCTGATAATCATACAATTATTTGTATAAGCTTGACTGTCTAGGCTATTTTTCCTACTTATTTACTAGGTTATCTTCATGAAGTCAATGTGCGAAATTTGCAAAAAAAAGAAGAGAAACACTGCTCCATTCTTTCTGAGGGATTTAGGCTTCATTCATTGCAGGATATTTGCTCAAACAATACCACAGTTAATCCACCATTATCGAAAATAATGTATTCCCTAGGTATTCAAATCAAAATCTACTGCTACTACTGAAGCAGCTGGTACCACACTGTAAAAAAAAGATGTACTTTTTACAGATTCACTCTGTAAAATTTAACGCTGATTCACCGTTATTTGGAATACAATGAAGCACCGTAAATATCAGCCATTTCACAGTGGATCCTTGTTAAATGCTAACCTGGTTTATATTACAATGATTCAACGTAAATTCATCTTCTAATGTCAAATCCCAGAGGGAGCCACATATAGTGGATCTTGCCATAGATAGGTGGCCTGGTTTGTAAGAAGATTTTTCTGGAGAGTGTGAGCCCTTGAAGTGGAGTTTACATGTTGAAATAATGGTCATTTTCAATTAATCTATATGTTTGACAATTTAACAATTCAATCTTGTGATAGGTTTGACAAAATACCATGATCACTTGATAATATCCAGAAGAAAGTAGCGGTCTGGATCTATACACCTTTTTTGTGGTAATATACTATGCATATATCCTCACCTCTGGAAACTCTGCCTTGTATCGATCCTATAGAGTAAAACCTCTTGTATAGGCCAGGGCTAGTATGCAAGTCAGATCGTCAGTGGTGCATATAGGATAAGAACAAAGTCAAAGTATGGCTTATCTGTAAGTTTTTAGATGTATGCTACAATAACTAAAGTCACCATAATAATTGAATATTCTCTGTATATTTAGATACTGTGAATCTATCAATGCTGATTTAATGTAAAATTAACGGTGATTCAATGTAAAATGAACAGTGATTCTGCGTAAAATGAACAGTGATTCTGCGTAAATTTAACGGTGACTGTCACCGTTAAAAAAACGGTGAAAGTTATGTCCCAAAAGTTGCCGGTGATTCAACGTCATTTTGACGACATTTTTTTTACAGTGCACTTGATTAGGTCCATATTACAATTGTAATTCATAATAGTCTCACTACATCTTAACTTATCTGTACTCTGCTTTACAGCACTAGGTGGGTGGTCTGGTGAGAGAAGAAGGCACAGATGCCATCCTTGGACAAGAGTGGAATGGGAAGTGCAGGCATTGACTGACGCCCTGCTGACAAGTACTATGGCATACAAGTACTGTGACATACAAGTACTATGATAAACAAGTACTATGACATACGGGTACTATGACATACTGATCAGTGGTTGTACTGCCAAAAAATTATATTGGCAACATTGTGAAGGAATATACCCTATTGGCTAGATTGCGAAGGAATACACCTCAACTACAATTGTCCAGATTTGCAGATTAATGGCTACAATTGTTGAGAAATAACCATTGTGGGCCATAGTTATAGTTATCACCAAATACCACTTGATTGCTACACTTGTTACCAAATATCACTTGGTAGCTACAATTGTCCTCAAATACCACTTGGTGGCTTTATCGTCAAGAAATATTTCTATTTTGCTACAATTATCAAGAAATTACCATTGCTGGCTATAGTTGTCGAGATACTACTTGATGACTTCAATTGTGCCCAAATACCCATCGTTAGCTACATCACCTAAAAGTGACCCAATTTGGCTACATTCTTCAAGAAATAACCATAGCTGGCTAAAGGAAATACCACTTGCTGCTTGCAACTGTCCCCAAAGACACATACACAGCTAAACTGTTAAGAAATACTCCTATTTGGGTACAATTTTCAAGAAACCACCCTCATTTGCTACGTTGACAAGAAATAAGGCGCGATGTGTAAGTGCTGTCGCAGCCCGTGCTGTCGGGCGTGCGGGGTGGGTGCGGTGCTGTCGGCGGTCATCACACGAGTAGTCTTCTGTCTCCATAGTCTGGTAGCCTTCTGGAGGATCACAGCCACCACCGAGTGGACCCACTTCTACTGGCTACTGCTCACCGGGCTGCTCGGGCTGCTCATCGAGACCATGGTCACCCTGTGTGTCAGGAAGGGGCAGGAGTACAAGTGGTGAGTGCCTCAATCTATTATTAGTCTCAGTCAAACCTGTTGCAAAAGTGGCTGAAAATGTTTTTTTCTTATGACAATCTGACCAAGCTTTTATATTGGCTGAAACAGATATATTTAACATCAATATTTTATATGATAAAAATGTTGTATAATAGTAATGCATGACATACAATTCCCTGATTTATCAAGGAATATGATGGTACATTGAAATGGTGTGAGGAAGGATTAACAGGATTATTCATGCTATCGATAGGTCGTTTGCCCCATAATATCAAGTCAAGATATTGGAGTTCTGTACTGTTAGATCCCCATGTTTGCATGTATGTGTTGAAGTTGGTGAGTCCCTCATTGTTTATCCTGAATACATTGGATAACAATGACCTGCTGATTTGATGAGCTGCCATAACATCGGATGGATTTGATATATAGCATAAGGCCCATATTGGTTATTTTCTAAAACATTTTGTTGATAAGAAATGCACAAGAATACAAATTTATAATTTGGAAGGCAACTTTCAAAAAAGGTACTTGGAAATATATTGTATTTCATTTGATTTGAAATGCAAATGTAAAAGATCTATATTAAACAGATCCACAACCTATATAAAAGAAAACACAACAGAACACGATCTGTTTGCTGAGTACCTGATGCCCTAGTTTTTAACATGCTCAGTGAATACCTCACCCCCGGGACCTCATTGCAGACACTGCCAAATCTCTACCATACCACTTAAAGGTTGACGGCCCAAGTTATGGTAACTAATACAGCGTGCGCAGAAACCTGTTGCACAGAAAAAAAACCTGGATAGAACAGCACTTTGAGTAAGCATGTTGAGGCTAAAATTGGAAGCGAATCATCCACCTCTGAAGCTTCTACCAGGGTTGAAGCAGAAAATCTAGAGTAAAGATATCTAGTAACCGGTGATTTAACCCCACCGAGCTACATCTTACCTAGCCAGGATTGCGAAATATGTCTCATTTGAGTGCCAAAACCCACCCTATTTTTGTCCTGTACTGAGAAGTGGCCCCATCATATGGCCTCTCCCAAACTAAAGTTCGCTTGTGTGGAGCTTGTGTTTACACAAGACAATCCGATTAGGTTTCCTTATGCAGTTCAGTGCAATCTCATACTTTTTTCCTGAGCTTTGAAAAGACACCATAAGAAATAGTAATTTCTGAGAATAATCACATTATGATTTGAAGTATTATCGGGGCTCAACTCTGTCACGAATATAATACTTGAAGAACAGTGCAATCATGAGTCATTGCACCAATACAAGAGCATCAACAATAATGGTTGCTAGTCATAATATTTAACCTCGCCCAGCATCACTAAAAGCATGACAGGCTGTTAAATTGACAGCCACTTGGAAAATGTAATTAGCCTATCAGGGTTTGCAAACACGCAAGGCCATATCAGCGACAGCACCCTCAAGGGAATATAGGGAATATATTGGGGTAGGCATTTTGCATCTCTTTATATCAGTTGATGGGTAACTGCCATTCATATTAAATAGTTATGAGACCCTGTGGAAACAAAACTGCGAACAGTATTCCATGAAATGTAGGGAATATAGATTACACCATGGCCACAAAGGGTAGATTTCATAGCGAAGGCATTAGTAGACCAAGTGGGGGCATTAGAAAGGTCCCAGAACTAATGGGGTCCTTTTGCATGTCCACATACATAATTTCAAACCCTCTAAATACACATTGAGAACCTTTACTGCAATCCTGTCTTGGTCCAATAGAAAATGTCTGTCAATGCAGTTACTGTGATATTAGACATCGAATTTTGTAAATTTTCTATCCCTTGTATACCTTTAATCTTTAGAACCACCTGTTGGTGCACCACAGCTAACCTACTCACACATCATACCAGTCCATTTCCACTCTATCTAATCAATATGGAACAATTTCTGTTTACGTCTGCTACATATGGTAGTAACCGGTCAACTCCAGCCATTGCTGCTCAATGATTAAAGGGTCAAGTCTAGGTCTATTGGTACCAGCAATTATGTACCATTTTCAGGAGATAAGTATGATAGTCAGGGGTTTCACTTTATTACCGATGGAGGTGACTTTTAGCCACTTGAGATACCAACTTTAGATGGCCTCTGCACGCGAGTGACCAAAATGGTGCACGTGTACTCTTGTTCCCAAATCCTTTCGAAGGAGGGTGTTAATAACCACTATGACCGTGAACTTGGATTTTGCTTGGTTTAGCAGTCCCTGTGGTTAGCTTGGAACCAGCAAGTATGATGGTAGTTTTACCATCAATTCATACTCTCTGGTTTCATTGTTGATTCCCTTTCGCTGGGTCCAAGCTAACCACACCGACTGCCTAAAGTGTGCCTGCAGATGGGTCAAAAGCCACCTGGCGACCTGGGCCGTTTTGGAGGCGACTTTCGACCTAAGCCAATAATAAAAGTGACCTAGCGACTTTTGGGCAAAAATGACAATAGGATAAAGGGTCCAAAAAAGCGACTATGTGACCTGGACCCCTTAATTTCGGCGACTTTCCGACATCAAGGGGGGGGGAGACCCCTCTGCACCCCCTAAAGTAAACCCAGCAAAATCCAAGCTCAAGGTCATAGTGGCTATCACTAGCTAGAGTCTTCCATCGGAACGAGAGGGTGGCGGGGTGGTGTGCAAGATGGTGGCCTACACGGCACGTCCCATTACAGTGCTATATGAAGGCCTTCGCCTTTACCCGTGGAACTATTGATTCTAGTCTCCACAACCCTCACCAGGTGGCAGTCCAGGTTACATCTGGAAATCTCGCAGCCATGCGAGATCAAGTAACCCGGATGACCTTCATGATTTGAATACTGGCAAAAGGTGCTCCTGGCTGCATTTTGAAATTCTCATTCTAAATTTGTCATAAATCACATAGCAAGGAACTTGTCGGCCTATTCCTCGTAGGGATAGGGATCTCTAGACAGAGATGGTATGTTGGCTAGCACTGCGGGTGTTGATTGATTTCCATTCTGGAGGTTAATGGTGAAAATGACTAGTTCTAATCTCAATCTGAGGGGATGTGAGGATGAGGCTGCCAGGGGAGGAGTGGGAGTGGGGGTCAGTGGTGCACATCTGGTTAATGTTACTGCACACTCCTCCCCATACATTTTGTATTGGATCCATGTCAATCTGTATTATAAATGTGTTTGCACCAAATTCAGTGTAAACCCATCAGCCCCCGAGTGGCCCCCCACAAATGTGTGAAGACTATATATAACACACAGAATTTCCCAAACCTTATCTCTGCCACATAGAGAAAAGTAGGGGCAGAGGGGCCTGGGCCCCAATCAGAACTATAGGGGGAAACACTACTCTTGAATTCATCATGGTAAAGACATTGTGGTGAAAAGGTGACCCTTGCTAGGGTGATTTTGTTGAAACTAGACACTTGCCAGCTGCACACTTGTGTACACTAAGTGCCCCACCTCCCCCGGGGGATAAGATTCAAGAATAACCCCACCACTCGGACATGTTCCCTTAACATAACCATAGATATTTTATTTGACTTAGACTTATTGACTCTTTGATGTCCAAAGGATGTGAGTCACTCAGAGTTGTGGGTGGCTGTGCGTATGTGGGGGTTGGTGAGGTCGAGGGGGGGGGATGTTGTCAGGAGTATTGGTACTATTAGTATTTAGGGAGTGGTCATTTCCTAACAGCAGGTGGGGGGGGGGGCGTGGCTGAATTTGGGTGGGGGGGGGGGGGTTAAAAATAACGCTGAGGGGGAAGGGCCAAAAGGGTTAATTTGGAACCTTTTTAGTGAAAAAGCTTACAAGTGTGTTACTCCCGGGGAGGGGGTGGGCACTTAATTTTTTTTGACACAGGTGCGGCTGGACCTTTGACAATGCAATTGACCCATGCAATTTCCGTGAAAATGTATACCCTTGTTAGGGCAAATTTTCTTTAAAAGTGGACCCATGTCAGGGCAATTTTGAAGAAAAAGTACCCTTGCCAGCTGCACTCAATATATAGCAAGTACTCCCCCCGGGGTGTTACTATAGATCAAAGGGGTTGGCTGTGCTCAATTTCATTCCGCCTTCGGAGGGTGTCGAGAAAATGTTGACCCGTTGTACAACCGTGATGTGTATCAAGTAACGTGATGTGTAGTACTACACATCACGGCTGACCATACAAACGTGATCTGTATCAAAGCAACGTGATCTGTATCAAAACAACGTAATCTGTATTGAATTAACGTGATCTGTATCAACGTGATCTGTATCAAGGATTTTGAAAAAAATCCCCATACCTTAATCTGTATCAAAACGTGTTCTCTTTATGGAGTTACTGGATATATATTTTTAGAAAAGGTGTGACGTATGTGGGAATATCTTATTTACAGATCTAGGTAAAAATCTAAAATTTATTTTGATATATTCCTAAAGTTAAAAGATTCTAGAATTCAGTTTATCATTTTTCTCCTTTCCAAAATTTGAATAGTACCCCTGGTCCTCCCCTCCCTAGCCTGCCCTGCTTCTCTCAAATGGGGACACAGAACATTGAATCAACATTGACGACTGGTTTTCACTATTGATTTGACGTTGTTTCAACGTTGATTTAATGTTGAACTGAACTTTGTGGCCACTGGGCTGCCGATCCCTACCATTCAGAGGAGGGAGTTGATACACATCACGTTTATTGATACAGATCACGTTTGGAGGTGCCTAAATTCCAGCTGCTCTGGGTTACTACACATCACGTTAGTTACTACACATCACGGTTGGATTGTTACTACACATCACGTCTTTTTGATACACATCACGTTTGCATGGTCAGCCGTGATGAGTAGTACTACACATCACGCTACTTGATACACATCACGATTGTACACCCTCTCGTGGGTAGCACCAAGGAAATTTAGACCTGCTCTGCAAAAATTCACAGACCCCCCTGCTGTTAAAAAATGACCACTCCCTAAGACGCGTTGGATCTCAGAAGATTAGGCCAAAAAAAGGGTTGCTTCAGGTCACCTGACCGATCCTATCAAAACAAGGCCGACCCTACATTTTTTTATGCAAAATAAGATTTTAAAAATATTTTTACACTTTATTTGGGGTAAATTTCAGGTTTACATATAGTTTGAAAACATCTTCCCATTGTTACACTTTTTTTTGGTTCAATTTAAGGCTATCGTAGAGGGGCTGTAAAAAAAAATTAGAAAAAGAAGAAAAATCCGACCTACTGACCTTGGACTTTCTTTGCATGTTACCTGAAACAAACCATATTTTTGTATTTGGCGTTAGCACACAATAGAGGACAGATGCTGCCCATCAAGTTGATGCCTCATGTTGCCTTTGCTTGGTATGGCCATTGTCATGGATGAAAGCTGCTGATGGAGCCTTTCTAGTCCTTGGTGACCTCATCATGAAGGTCACCCACTCCATAGCAGGGAAGCAGACAATACCCTTGTCCACCCATACAAGGAGTGTGCGGCTTATATCGATAAAAAGCCTCCCTTACTTGTCAAATGGGTCTGTAACACAGACAAATACGATCTCTACTGGGTGCGCGGACAAACGTTCTAAGCATAATCTTAATAATATTATGGGATAATCTTGATCTATAATCTCAGGGTTGGGGTTAGGGTATGTGTTAGGGTTTGGGTAAGGCATATGCCAGGGTGTATTAAAATGATACTTTTTTAAGATTTTTTATGATTATGGTTAGATTATGGTTTGTCCACGCACCCAGGAGAGCTAGACCTGACGAGCGTAGCACAGGATACCAAGCAAACAATAGATTCATCCACTGGCGTATGATGCCCCACCACGGTGAT
The DNA here is from genome assembly GCA_947462335.1 of Harmothoe impar. Lineage (NCBI taxonomy): Eukaryota > Metazoa > Annelida > Polychaeta > Phyllodocida > Polynoidae > Harmothoe > Harmothoe impar. The sequence continues at coordinate 37,625,794 of OX381719.1, forward strand.
AAATCATTCTACGCGACTGAAAACGCATGGTTTTAAATACTCTGCCCAGTGTCTCATCAGTAGATTGGGTAATTGGCTTTAGTGGAAATTACCCCACAATATCCCATATTAATTCCTCTCATAATTGAATTGTGTTTGCTTTATGTCAAATTAATTAAATGTAAACAGCTATTTGGCCCAGCACGTGATGTCTACAATACACTCCAGGGGGCAGCATCAGTTTGGGAGTCTGGTGCAGTTTGAGGGGAAAGAACTGCTTAAAAACACCAAAAAATATCAATATTTAGAATAATATTAACGGTAGGATTCAAGATTATTGCTTCAGTTTTCTTATTTCATTAGGCCACATTCCTTGGGAATTTTCCCATCGGAGGGTTGGTTACCCCGGATTTATCAAAAGAAAATTTGGTTACCTATATTTTGGCACAGACTATAGAAGGCGATGTGTGCCTGTCCCCTACAATGCAGGGGGTGTTAAAACGAATCATCATAGGATATGGCTGAGCTGTCAAATCCTTGGTTACGGTAAGTCTTTAGGAAAGATATCAAATTAATGGTTGCGCATTGCCCATTCACTCTACTATAATTTAATTAAGACCACTTCCAAATATACTTCGTAAGTAACCTTTCATATTGATCATAGCTCTTCATATTATTTGACAGCATCAACTTTTGAATCAAATTGATTCAAGCTGCTCTTTTTGAGTGCAGACTTTTCACTCTCATAAAACTATAAACCGCTCTACAGTTTCCCTTGTAGACACGAACTGACTAAAGAAAAAGAGAAGTAATATCAAAATTAGATTTATTCCAGACAGTAATACTATAGTCTCTATATCAACTATCCGTTTTCTCCAGTGTGTAGCAGGATATATGGCGAGGAGAAGGACATGCGTGCTGCTTATTTCTTGCTTGGGTGGAGTTCTAAATGCTTGCTTTGAAATCCCTTCTAAAACCTTTCTGTGGAAGGGACCGAATGTAGACTTGGAGTGTTTCTGGCAACCTCTGATAGTTCCGCATTGATATACACAGAACTATAGTCTATTGGGATAGCTATTGCCTTTTATTATCAACTTGATTCACTATCAGTAGACGTGTCATGTATGATAGGCTGATCCTATGGGAACCCCGGCTTACAATACCAAGGATTCGCCTACTTCTAGTATTCTCAGCCAATTGGTCCAATATCCAAGAGAATCTCACGAAATTGTAGCCAAGGTTGCGTATGGTCATGGTCCACATGGTTCTCTTTGGCCAAGCGGTTCATACACAATCGGGCCTATTTTGTCAACTGTTTTAGTGTTGAATCGGTTTGACTTTTGCGCCTTAATTAAATATAAGAACCTTGTGGACTCTTTCATGGAACGCAGCAAGCTTATTTCTATTGGAACATAATCAACAGACCTACCATTCATTATAGATAGGCCTACGTCCGGGAGTTAGATTCTAGTCAGGGCCCGTTTTCAGGAAATAAAAATTATTAAGGCATGTTTGGTTAGAATTGTTTTTAGAGTTGGATTAGGATGATTTGGGTGTGCTGAATCCAAATCTTCCCCCATTAACTGTGAACTTGTTCTAGTTGGAATAACCATAAAAAAGGTATGAGGGCCTGCAAAATCACACTTCAATCTTTGTAGAATTTACCTATGCTTATGGTCTTTCTCATCTACATATTTCTGCCTTAAACATGATGCTGCGCCTCTTCTATCACTATTGTCATACTGACTATGCAAAGTGTGGGTCCAGCATATATCAGATAAATGCATATGTTCTTAACAGAGGGGCTAGATGAATTTCATGCAGAAAAATTTGGTGGTTAAAGTCAAGAATGGCTATAATTATGGTACTGTTATGAACAGGGAGGAATTGTGGGCATCATGAAAAGCCTCCCAGTCTGACTCAATGTGCCCTGTCCTTCAACCTCTGTCCTGACATATCCAACAACACCAAATAATGTTTTGGCTAGTTCCAACAGACCTGGAGGACCTGAAGAGGCCAACAAAGGGCCTGGCTAATGGGCTCTCCGTGGGAGTATTATAGCTGTGGTCAGTGGTTACAGTGATATTTCAAATAAACCAGACTTCACACCCTATAGCCCCATCCTGCAGTGTATGTAATCAAAGTGTTAATGAAACCCCTTCCTCCTGTCCCAAAGTTTTATGGCCTATAACGACACTACCAAAGGGATAAGGCTGGCCTCCTCCTGTGTGTGCCACTAACATTGCCACTTGTAAAGGTGCTTATGCTCTCACAGTCAGGGGGCTCACCAGGTCCTCCCATACAAGGTATAAAGGTGGCTTATCTCGAGATTCAGATGTCAATCATAAAAGAAAGATGGGAGCAGTTTGTTCCAGATATGCTACTCCCGCAATACGGAGATGAAGAGCATCGGTAGTTCAATGACAATTGAAAAAGAGAAGGATACTTACTGCTTCCATGTATGTAAACCACTGGACAAAGTTGAGATGTATCCTAAAAATTCAATATATTTTTTCACAGCAACATGTTGAGAAGAACACTATAATCTGTTTTGAATCAGCTATTCAAGAAGTAAGAAGTTACCTATCTACCCATACTTAGTCAGTCCATGTAAAGGTAGAGGATGGTGAAGAATGGGGAGGAGGGGCTTGATGCTATCCAAGGTCTTGCTAGTGTCAGTGCTAAGTGAGGTTATGAGTCAGAAGCTGAGTATGGGAAGACTCTTTTTCTACATACAAGTAAACTATAGATATGATTAAAATACACATTTTCCTGCTCTATGACTGCTCTAAGATCATTATAAGTGTAAATATCAGCTTCTGCTAGTCTGAAAACATAGAATTTGACACCAAAGTTAAGCTGATTGACCAGCTACATCCATTTCTATGAAGGAAACAAGTTTGGAAATGTGATTCGGGCAGCCATCTTGAAAATGGCCGCCATCTTGGATTTTTAAAATACCAAATGATGCAGACATGAAAAATGACACACTGAGGAGTAAGCATATTCAATTTCATGACCATACCATGTTTTGCACTAGGCTATTATACCCTATATCTGCTTTTGTACTTGATTTTTCGACCAGATAACATCGAGATATGAAATGTTATATTGTAGATTGGATTCAGCACATCCAACTTATCCTAATCCAACTCTAAAAACAACTCTACTCAAAAATGCCTTGATCCTTTTTATAAGGCCTATTTTCCAGAATATGCTCCTAACTATTCCTTAAAGAAGCAATCCATGATACGTTTTATTGAGGAGCCCCTTGATATTTATCAAGGAATTGTTTTCTTGGTGGAGTCCTGTTGATTGGCTGGGATCATATTAATCGTCTCCTTGTGCGGTTATAGTCAACCTACCTCCCATGCTGGTATATATGGAAGAGCATTAAGCAGTCTGGGATGAAGTGATGAATAAATGAAAATTAAAAACACTCTAAAAAAATAAAAGTGTCTCTTTTATAGGCTTCCCTATCCCCACTTGGCGGAGCTCGTGCACAGAGTCAAAGGACACCTCCGTGCAGTCAAATAGTGAACGTCGTGGATGCGGACAAACAGCTAGAGGGGCACAAGGGGGGACGCAGGCCGCAGTGCGCATGTGCGGCACTAAGCTGTGTCTGTTGACACAGGGCAGGGCGGGACGCAGCCTCAGCCCCTTCACGTCACTTCCGCTGTCCTCAGGGACAATTAGTGTGTATTCCTGCGCCACCAGCACTACTTTATGTCGTGGGTGATGGTCATAGTCCTGTTACACCAGCACCAGGGGCAGCATTGGCTGTATGGTTGGAGTCTGTGACGGTATTCCACACTAGCAAGATGTCCAATATAAGGGACCCATTCTGCTTATACCAATTGATTCCCTCTGTTCTGCAGTAACGAGGTTAGGCAAATCTCGTGGACGAGATTAGGGGTCATGATCTTTTGAATATTTGAATGAGTCAGATTGGTAGTTGAATATTCCTCATGTCACCTCTCAGCTCTCTCCAGATTAGGGGGAGTGGTTAGGACACTGGTCTGCCAATCCAAGGGTCCTGACATCAATTTCAAAATCATGCCAAGCAAGCATGGCGGCTTGAAGGCTTGTCCTCCTCGTCCAGAAGGGGGTGGTGAGTCGGATGGGACTGATTGGATCATTCTGGAGCTTTTCTGTCGACACCTTCGAAATTCAAATACTTTGAAATGGTAGATTAAAAAATATTGGATGGATCTATTCTCCTGAATAATCACTAATTCATTCTAACAGTACACAGTAAACAGCATTCATAACAGCCCTTACCGCTAGACCGCGCAAACTCAATTGAACCCCCCAAAATATAAGTCACTGTCAACGTCAGCCCTATTTACATTATAGTCTGACACTTTTATCCTTCAGAATTCAGGAGAGCATCGGTAGAAGAAAATGTCTGACGCTATACACACTCTTCTTACCCAGAGCCTGCACGGAGAAAATGAATCAAATGCCCAAAAAACCCATTTCCAGTTGGCTCAAAAGCAATTCACACCACTCCCATTCTAAAATTCACGATAAGCATGTCTCAAGCTGTACTATCCACACGTCTTCTGCAATATGTATAAGTGTTCAAAACACATCCACTGCATTTATCATCATGTCTACAGCCAGGGGAAGATGAGGGTCTCCTTTAAAAAGAATTCCACAATTCCTCAGTTATTACATTTCCACAGCTTTATACTGTTTATGTTTATATTTCCATATTGTTAACTATTGACTCTAACATTGCAGGATTCTGGAATCCATCAGCGCGGTGTAAATGGAGCTCGCGATCCATGGGCACGGTCTCAATGTTAAATTAAAGCCCCTAATATCCTGAACTGCTAATACCTACACTGACCCATTGAATAGAGCCGAATGTCAATGAGCACCGATTACCATGCAGACAATTAGAAACTTTACACTAATGGCATACATTGAATTTCATTCTGTGTTTACCTGTTCATTATGAGTAAACTAGGTTCCAATGCCAATGTAGATGGGGGTAAATATTCAGAAGATTTTTACCCGGAAGTGGTGACAGACCCCGCGGTAGTGTTTGTCGGGTAAACATGGCGGCCTTAGCGTAATGGACAGACCGGAGGGACAAACAGACAGATCAGGGGTTAACGGAAGCCAAGAGACTGCTGGGAGCAGCGGCCCTGAACATGGGTATAGCAGTACAATGGGTTAAACTCTGGAAGCTGACATTTTGTCCCCCTCTGGTTATACCACTGGATCCCATGAAACTTTACTTCATATTAGCTTTTCATCTGAGTGATCGGTTGATAAGTACAGTGGCCCAAGAGGGTCAAAAACGAATTCGAAAAACAAAAACTGATTTGCAAAAAAAATCCCACTTTCAAAGAAAAAGTTCACATGCAAAACGAAATGTCAAAAGTGATTTTAATTTCAGAAATGGGTACTGTCAGTCTGTCATTTCAGACAGAACAGCTTGTGACAGGTATCTTTTAAGCATTGGGCACAGCTTCTTCTACTTCCATTATTACTAAAGAGTCAGAGCCAATATAGTGTCATCGACGAGTTAAAGTAATGCTCCAACTTCAAATTTAACAGTGAGTGTGACATGTGTATAGCAGCTATGAGTCGTGACAACGACGGCTGTGGCAAGCGATATGTTCACCCCCGATATCAGAGGTTCTAACTTTGATATTGGAGTTTCTAACTCTGATATTGGAGTTTCTAACTCTGACATCTGAGTTCCTAGGTCAGATATCTGAGTTCCTAACTCTGATATCAAAGTTTATTACTCTGATATCGAAATTTTAAACTCTGATATTGAAGTTTAAAACTCTGATATGGACGTTTTAAAGTCTGTTATCAAAGTTTTAAACTCTGATGTCAGAGTTTCTTACTCTGATATCAAAGTTGGAAACTTTGATATGGAAGGTGAACAAATGGCTTGCCACAGTCGGCCTACGTGCAACCTGCTACTGTCATATAGCTGGCCATTAAGGGTTGTGCGTGTTTAGGGTCTGTGCCAGGATATAGATGGGACGTTTTAGTAACTGGAATGTGTCATCTGGTCCAACATGGATTGCCTTAACATTCTTGTTGCTATTAGATGACATATTCATGACACCCATTGATAAAGAGCAGTAATCAGTGTTATTTTGATTGATATCAGCGGGTGCACTATAATAATATACCCTACCCCTCAAATTCACCCACAGCTACTCCAGTCATACCCCTTGCTCCTTGTACAAATTGACTCTCCCTCTTAACTCTACCAGTGCAGTGTCAAGTGCAGTTGACTCTGCCCACTGCAGAGTCATCAATAGTTTGACCCTTCATGAAAAGTCAAATAAAAAATATGTTGACTCTGATAGTAGTTGCATATGAAACCACCTGGTGGGGCAACCAACACTAGTTTGGTACCAGTGGCAACCACAAGGCAGAGCTAAGTATACTTAAGATAATTGTTACATGCCACACAGTTTTGATACTTTCTAGATAGGTCCACTATGTTGAAATAGTGGGGTTAAGGGATGTCAATGGATAAGCTTTCCAGTTAACCCTTTAAGGATGGCCGAAAATGGTTATAGCTAGCCATGGGGGCGAGCATTTTTGCAGGAATTTCCCTAGGGACGAGGCTTTGTTGAATCCCATAGAGTTATGATGAATATAGTCGATGCTCGCCCTGCCATGGCATCAACTATAGTCGATGCTCGCCCTGCCATGGCATCAACTAAAGTTGATGCTCGGCCACAAAGGGTTAACTTACCTGAATCAAATGTGATGACAAACTATACAATACATTCCAAGAACATAAACAGTATAGAGCTTAGTCACCATATTTGTGGGTATGGGAAATGCACATAAGGCTGGGCACTAACTGTATGAGATATAATGTGTGGCACTGCTTACTACTTCATATAGATCTGATACTGGCATCTAATACGTGGCCAATGGTCTGTAAAATGTAGTGTGAGGCAGATATAACTTGGCCCTTTCACACAGGGAGAAGTGGTGGACATTACAACATGTCTTGTTATTGACCTGTGCATCATAATAAACTATGAATTAATCGATCAGTGCATCATTACAGTTTGTATATTATGTCCCAGTGCATTTTTTACCTCTGTATACCATTGTTCTTTGTATGCACCATGACCCGTAAACCACCTGTACTTTTCTACCTCTGTACTATTGTGCCTTGTATGATGCATAACACCAGCTATAATCATCCCAGCTAACGACAAGTACGCTATTTTACGTCAAATAACGTTGTTAACGTTATAAAACGTTATGCCACGATAAGGAGCCATAGAGTTGTTTACTGGGATATATTTTCAGGTGTCTTTTTCTACCTTTGTACCATTGTACCTTGTATGACACACAAATCACCTATAATTCTGTATTTCCAGGTTCTGCCCTAGTGTATTTTTCTACCTTTGTACCATTGGGCCTTGTATGACACACAAACCACCTATACTTCTATATTTCCAGGTTTTGCCCTAGTGTATTTTTCTACCTTTGTACCATTGTGCCTTGTGTATGGATCCTGGAACTGGACATGTTGGAGGAACGCATCACCGCCCGAGACTTCATACAGGTAGGTAGAAACCTCTAACGACACTGTTAGTGTTAGGAAACAGGTTCAATATTCTGCCCGACTCATGAAAGCATCCATCCAGACAGAACTCAAGAATGACACCAAGTTAGAAAAGCGTGTTTCTCCGTGATTCTTTTAACAGTGAACGTTCCTAGTGACATGTTCAATGGTGACATGTGTACATTTCCCGAGTTTTACCTGTGCAAAAACCAGGATATTCCACAAGTAGAATGATGATGTGTATTTCTCAGTGACAGGCTTGTAACAGTCTTATCATTTCTTATCAGTGCATGTCCTTACACTGCTGAAAAGATATTTGCATACCCCGTGGCGTATTTATTCAGAATCATAAAACTTTAAAACAGAAAATATTTGACTATGGGGGAATGTTCCCATAATGAGCCTTTTGCAGACGATAATTGTATAATCTCCGTTTCGCTGGTCGCTGTGTTCACAGAGTGGAAGGAACATCTCAGCATTGGAAACGCACGGCAACCAGCAGATCAAGTTTGGACTCCCCCTGGCGGGACTCGGCAACATCTCACTCCCTGACGTAAGAGGCATATAGATCCCTCAGCCAATGCTCTTGTGTATCATGTTTCTTCTATAAATCGTTTTCATATGGTATTGTTCGCTTCCTGTGGGTTTCTGTTGTTGTTTTAAAATGATGTTCACAAAGATTTGTCTTCACATAGTTCAACCTTGACTACACACACATAATCACTAAGCACAAATCATGTACCACGGTTGGTAAGATCCTCTTTTGATTACATCTCTTGGTTATATCCTCTTAATCCCCTTATCATTTTCCATTTATTACTGATTTGAGCTTTTCTTATTTTATTGTGTTGTAGCATGCCTGTACTGGTAGATGCCCTCTATAGTTAGTATCCGCCTCGGCTTGTTCACATTACCTAATTTTACAACAGGACTTATTCTTGGTTTGTAATGGCTATGTTTGTGTTGTGCATACAGCCATGTAATTCAGAGTAGCAATAAAATCTTGATATGAACCAACTGGCTTTCTACGTTCCAACATAGAGACCAGGGCTGTTGGCTTTTTACCAGGGCCGTCGTGTGACGGGGCGTTTAAGGTGACCACTTTTAATAGGAAATCTTATCTATGAAAAGAAGAACAACAACAACATGAAAAAACGTTTAGAGTGGAGGCATTAGATGCCCAAACATCCTCCAGTGTTTGAATAGTTCTTTGTCGATATGCAGTCCATGCATACTTTAACCCTTTAAGGGCTGCACAGTGCTTTAATGTGAAGGTTGCATTCATGCATCACAAATACAAAGAGTATACATTGTAGTCCATTAAAGTACTATCCAGCCTTTACAGGGTTAATGACCGTATACAGATGTAGGAGCTCTAATCATTCACGCTTTGGCGATAAACCTGCAAGGGAAATCACTCAGGAAATCATGCTCTCCTCCATGCCATACCGATCCAGCAACGTGAGACAAGGTCTATCTGATGTACAAGGGATGTAGCTCAGTGGTAGAGCACCTGCTTTTGAATGGGAGTCCCCAGGTTCAAGCCCTATTGTCTCCGACAAACTCAATTTTTGGATAACTATGTCCTCACACATAATACTTACACCTCTGCCTTTGTAGATTGATGTGCCGATTGACATGGAGCCGTCTCAATGGCTGGTCATGATCGAGCAGCTGCTGCTCTTTGTGCTGATATTGGGACGCTGGATGCTTCCTAAGGGCGACATCTCTAGGGATGAGTTATCACAACTACTGCTCGTCTACATTGGTATGGCCGCAGATATCATCGAGTGTAAGTTTCAGTTATTTCAAATACTGCTGATCTACATCGCTGGTCTGCTGGTGCGGCTTATATGTGAGTTTCTTGATGTATACTACAGTACTAAAGTCGGCATAATGAAATACACGCGTTAGGCTTATACACAAGGTTTTACGTTTTTCATTGAATGTAAGTTTCAGTTATCTCAAATTAAAACTACATATCTACATTGGTATGGCTGAAGTTAATATTAAGTGTAAATCTCAAATAGAGTACCGTGGGGTATTACTGGCAAGGGGGGGTATTACTGGCACCATGGCAGAGTTTTCCAGATTTCTTGCTATGCAAATTGGCTAAGGGTAGCTAATTACCATTCAAGACGTTTCAGTTATCTCAAATACTGCTAATCTACATTCATATGGCTGAAGTTATAATTGAGTGTAAGTTTCATATGACACAGATAGGTGTCTCCTTCACTACTCCTTCAGAACTGAATCGGGTGAGTTTTTACTCCCTTGACCTGGGCTAATTAGGTCAACTGACCTCAACATTATACAAGGGACTATGTGATTGGCTAGTGGCAAGATTCAGGTCATATCCTGGCACTTTTAATTCTTCAATTAAAAGAAAAAAACAACTAGTTAAACTTCAGGTTTGAAATTTAGTAGTTGTGGTTCCACAAGGGTTCCTTTTCCAGTTTCTTGGATTCTAAAGTGAAGTACATTTAGAACTTTGAATAAATGTAGGCCAGTCACTGGTTACTGTTTTAGTTGAATATGAGTTTCAGGTGTTCACAGCTTCATCAGGTGTAATAACAGATAAAAATCATTTATTCTTAGTGTCATATTTAGAAATTATTTTATTTTTATTTCGGTATGTCAAAATACCAAATACTGAGTGCAAGTTTCAGTTATCTCAAATTTTTTTTTTGAGTATGAGAAAGTATAAATATACTATCCCGTTTATTTATACTGTAAGGAAGAGAACTTATACAGCTCGATGAGTATTCCTTTACAGTCATCTGAATGCGATTTTAAATAGTTTCACATCTTATAAAATGTATAATACGATTGTCATACGACGCAACTTCAATAATTACATATTTGGCACATGTAATAACCAGTTATTGTAATAACATCATATCATAAATAAAGTGTTTCAAAAGTCACATATTTATATTAAATCTGCTATTCCTCATTATACGAGACCCAATCTCTAATAATGTAGGGTTGGATAGTATGGGGCGGGCACCCCGTGTACCGGTAAGCTCTTAACTTATTATCACAATTTCAGCATTTCTTTTTGCTTACATTTAATACATTTTAGTAGCATGACTCATGGACTAACTACCATTATCACAATATGTATTGCAATATTACATTTCAATTTCTTCCAATATGTACTACTGGAGTTTGAATTTACTTTGTAAAATGGACAATAGTAACACTGTAACCCTTCAAGGAGATTATGTAGGGGGGTAAGGGGAGGGTGGACATTGACTAGAACATATAATTTGTGCTTCCCAACCATTTTTTCCTATTTAATTTAAATTCTTCATAATCTTCAATGGCTCGGACTTCTACACTGAGGTTATTCCATATCATGGCGCCTCTATATAGTACACTTTTCTTACATGTTTCATTTTTTGGCTTTACCGTAGTAAATAACAAGGCATCGTGGGCTCGGGTTCTAACATTTCTAGCGTTCACAATTTCAACATTTTCCTTTTGCTTGAACATGAAATTACACAAATGCATTATCCTACGTGGATGTAGCTTGGATATTTTGGCCTCTTGATGAGTGAGAATAGTCGGGTACATATAATCCAAACCGAGACATTTCCTCAGGGATTTGTTTTGGACAATCTGCAATTTGTTCAGGGTTGTTTTATTAGCCACATCGTAAAGTATATCCCCATAGTCTGCATGGGGGAGGACCATTGTCTTGTAGATGTTAAGCATTGTGACATTATCCAATACATCTCTCAACCTGGCAGTCATATAAGATTTGTATACTATTTTCTTGAACGCTATTTCTGCTTGCATGTTGAAATTTAGTACCTGGTCTAGCATAATACCCAGATATTTAACACTTAGACAGCGCTCGATTTGGGTACCTGCTAGCATGAGTCTATGATTTACTATTTCCTTTAGTTTACTCCTGAGGCCAAAAATAATATAATTTGTTTTCTTAGTATTTAACGTTAACTTATTTTTTCTGAACCAGGTATTGAGCAGTGCAAGGTCCTCCTCCATTAAAGTTGTTAATTGAGCGAGATTATTACCGGTAATGGTGACAACTGTATCGTCAGCGTATAAATAAGAATCACATTTTTTGAGCACATTTTTTAGGTCATTTATATAGACTAGGAACAATGTAGGGCCCAAAATACTCCCTTGAGGCACTCCACACAGAACATTACCCTCTTGTGAATTTTTCCCATTTGCAAACGTTCTTTGTTTTCTATTTGTAAGATAATTTTGAATCCATTTTAATAAATTTCCTCCCACCCCTAATTATCTAAATCAGTATGGCTGAAGTTATAATTGAGTATTGGTTTGAATATCCCAATACCAGTTTCAGTTATCTCAGATACTGCTGGCCACATCAGTATGGCTGAACTAATTGCTAGTGTACAACTACCGTAAAACCTCACGTATAGGCCTAACTCGCGTATTAGCCGCACCACGACTTTGGGCCGATCCTATAAGCCGCACTAGTGATCTGGATCGATATGGTGACTTTAATAATGTACCATACTAGTTGTAGCGAAACTCTTGTATAAGCCGCACCCTGACTCTGGGCCTATCCTATAGCGATGACTCTCCGTTTCTCCGTATGGGCGGCCATGTTAGTTCTGTGCTCGCAATCTATCGTGAGACTTAGGCAGTGACCAGTCAGTCACACACCATAACTTCCGGGGAACAGGCTACCAAACGAGAGCAGAACCAAGGTCTCACGAGATTGCTGGTGTCAGTGTATACAGAGTGGTTGCGGGAACAAGTCCGATCCGGGTAGAGGCCTATAAGCCGTACCACTGAGCTGACCCGCGAAGTAGCCACGGCTTCTACGCGAGGTTTTATGGTACTGTACTAGTCTACATTATTGGAGACAGTCTGCAGCTGTTATTGAATCCAAGATCTCAGAAACTCGCACTGTATATCTACATTGATAAAGCTACATAAGATATATCATTCCATGTAGGTTTCTCAACTATTGCTTATCCACACTGACATGACTGCTGGTATAATTAAGTGTATATTTGGATCATTCATAAAATCTAACCTTTTTCTGTTTAGTTTTTGAGGCGTTCAAGGAGGATAAGGTGAAGTACAACTGGACTCTCATTATGACGATCATGGCCATCTGGTCTTCCAGCCTGCTCCAGTTCTGTTTGGTTCTCACCGCCTCCAAGTCCACCAAGTCCAGGGCAGGATTCGTACCTGTCAAGGTACTACCACTGTCATCAGAAATCAATTTTTTTTATCCAATGCCAAGGAAACTTTTTTTGTGACCTTGTGTGAGCATAATATGGGAAGTGTCATAGAATTGGGGGGGGGGGGGGGTGGTGTGTGAGGGTTGTTTGTGTAATGTGTGTGTCACACAGGATGAAACCAAAGTGCTGTGAGATATTGTGTGATGATGGACTGGGATAATACAACACAGGGAGTGTTGCAGTACAATTCAACATTGCGTTATAAAACAAGCAAAACGCATTAATTACAGTGTGGCCCTTATTCTCTGATCTAATCAAGCTTCCATGATGTATAGACTCATATAATGCTCTCGTAGAGATGTCTATTAGCGGTCAAATGCCATGAATGCATAGCAAATCAACATCTAATAATTATGTGAAATCAATTTCTTATTGCAAAAAGGTAAAGCCATTATACCAAAACTTAATACTGATATGGTTTTACTGGTTTCCTCACCTGTACAAAGTTTAGACTAATAATTGATTACATAAATAATCGAGGGGATCATTGTATTATCAATATTGTGATGTAAACTGTGATTTTTACACTTAAGTTTCCAAGTATAATCAATTTTGTGATGACTTGTAAGCTCTAACCTTTAACTTTTGATGTTGTATGTTGACCTTCAACCTTTGACCTTTTGATGTTGTGTGTTGACCTTTAACTTTTGACATTCGGTTGAACCCTGACCTACATTTCTGGCCTCGTTTCCTACTAGACTCCAACCTACCCTCGTTTACTCCGTCCATTATGGAAACTTTTCCAGGTACATTTTCTCCTCCTTTCTCCTTTTTGCTGTCGTACAATGGTTTACTCCCTCTTGGCAAACATTAACATGAAAACTTAGCATGTATGCTTAGATATGTCTATAATTGATCTATATGTCTATACATAAAATCAATATGTCTACATATCATCAGAATATTTATAAATGTACAATTTCCTGTATAAGTATAATTGATGGTTTTTCATTCCGACCAGCAAGATCTTTTTCTGGCTTACTGGGCCACCCAAAATGGTTTTGTACCACCCCCTTTTGTGTTGGGTAAACATATTTCCAGGCCCGCTCCTGGTTAAGGATGGTAGACATTGGTAAACATTTGCGCCAAGCAAGGTCATTTATAGGGACAGCACAAAAATAATTTAGCAGTACAGATTTTAGTTCTCTTGATATCTGTTTCACCACATACTAGGTATTCCAAATCATTTTTATTGTTGTTTCTAACTTAGTTAGAAGCTGAGAAAAATGGATTTGAAATGTTGGATATGGGCAGTTCTGTGCACTATAGCTTATAGTGGATCTGTTATCTGAAACTGTGATTTGTGACTTGCTATCTGCTTACAGGACTATCATATTAAGGTTATGTTGTCACAAACAATTATACAAAGGTACTAAACTACATTTGAATATAGGGTACAGTGGGAGAAGAGTAAGAGACCATGTGGGTGGAATGGGATACCTGGAGGAAAGTATGAGGCCCTGGAGGAGACATTTAAGCATGCACAGTGGGAATGGGAAATACTCAGTTGGGAATATTATAGAGATAGAGGAACACTGATGTAGGGCTCAAGCAGGATATACAGTGGATAGGAGACATGGATTGGTGATCATTATGAATAAATGTTAGTAGAGGTACCCTGGAGGAGGAACTGGGTACCATCTATGTATTACTGAGGCACCCTGGTATGCACCATAGATGAGGGGTTTTACACCATAGTAGAGGAATTGGCAACCATATGGGTTCAGTATCACACACTGGAGCAATAATATGAAACCAAAGAGGTATGGTTGCACACCGTGGAGGAGGGCTGGGCACAGCAGAGGATTGATGTGATACCCTGCAGAAATAATATAATGTTTGGATGGGATATGCTGTAGAAGGGACAAGTTACCACAGAGGGTAGCAGGGCAACCATGGAGGAGGCTTTGAGCACTATTATAATTGGATGGGACACCCTGGAGGAAAAATGAGGCAACATAGATGTTGGGTGGGACATTCTAAAGAAGTAATGCATGGGACCGGACACTGTGGAGGACGGATATTGTGCTACACAGGGTGGGTAAGACACCCTCTAGGAGGGATGTGGTACAATAGAGACCATAGAGGTTAAGAAGAATGCCCTGGAGGAGGTATTAAGCCCTATACCGATTGTATGGAACACCCAGGAGAAGGGACAATGCAGCATATAGGTTAGCTAGGACACCCTGAAGGAGGTAGCAGGCACCATGCTCATAAGATGGAACACCCTGGAGAAGCTATACATAGCTTTACATAGCTAACCATGCACCAACATTTAATAATGTGACAGGATCTGCGAAAAGAACCCTTAGTGCATAGTGCACTAAGGTCCCTTTTCCCAGTACATTTCATATATGTTGTTGGGCCTCCAGGGGCCTCCACCAAAAAATGTAAAAATTGAAAATATGTAACAACTAGTGATGTAGAATTACTCCTGTGGTGCGGATAATTTTGGATATTCAATATTTGATGTTAATTTGCACCATATAAATTGTGTTATTAAATTACATTAACCAGATAACTACCTTTGCTGTAGTTACAGGTAGTTACCTCTTTACGGCCTTATCATTTTGCCTTTCAGATGAGCTATACAACATAAATCAACTCCAAATATTAAACCCAAGAATGAACCCAAGATGTTCCTTATGGGCTCCCTCTGCACCAGTGTGCACAGCCTTCACATCAGGGCACAACCTAGTGCAATACACGGTCCCTTCATTATCATTTACCCCTTATTAACAAATGTATCAGGAAACTGACAACAAGTTATAAAATGTGCTTCCTTCTCTTAGGGAGTGGTCATTTTTTAACAACGGGGGTGGGGGGAGGGGGCGGATTTGGTGGATTTTTGTGTAAGCAGGTCAACATTTTTTCGGTCCCCCCTGCCTAGGTAGGTTGAAATGGAGCGCGACCAACCCCTTTGAGCTAAGGTAATGTGATGGCTTTTTCACTTTTTTGGTCCCTCCCCCTCAAGAGGGGGTGTAAAACTATTTGACCCCTCTATGGGGGGGGGGGGTCAAAAAAATGCAATCTGTTTTGAGCCATAAAGCCAGCGCATTACAATAGCTGAAAGGGCCCGTTTGCATGCCGATTTTCAACCCGTAAGGGGAGGGTGAAAAAACTTTTGACTCCTTGACCCGGGGGGGGGGGGGCTGTACAAAAGTTTCGCACCCTCCGCGCGCAAAACCCACCACTCCCCCTGTTGTAACTATCACCCCCTTATCTAAGATCGCTACTGTTTGGCAGGACACTGATGGCAACTCGGGTGGGTGTAGCGGCTGTTGCAGCAACTGTTGTGGTACAGAGGTGTTCGGCATAGTCACTACCATGTTACTTCAGGTCAGTGGCTAATTTAGATAGTACACAGAGATGTAGCTCTTTTGTCCATTGAAATAGCATTCAAATCTCATCGCAGAATTCAAGATTAGGAATGTATATTGAGTTTTGGTTTCTATTGCCCTACTGTAGCTACTGCGAAAGCACTTACATTCATAGGTATACAGTGAAAATTGACAAATTCGCGGGTATTTATTCCATGCCTAAGCATATAACAATTTCGCAGATTTTTCATTTTCGTAAATATATACGCAGCAAAATATAGTACAACCACAGCATATCAATTTTTGGGGAACTGGTTATATTTTGATCTATCCGATTATCATTTCAGGATGGTCCATTCCTGTCGCTGCGCCTTCTTCTGCTGTTCCGCTACGAGGTGAACAGCTACATGCACATCTTCTTCACCGTCAAAAACACTCTGGTGCTCCTTCTCATGGTCTACCGCCTCTATGTGCTCTTCGACAGTCGCAGGAACTCCAAGAAGTCAAAACAGGCCGAGTATCTTCATCTGGATGACCTCAATAGTCAGCGTTCCACTGACCCACTTAGACGTAAGGACACCAGCCTTGTTGATGATGACGTCACGAGCATGCGCAGTACAGACCAGCTGCAACGCAGGGATCGTAGTGTGCGCATAGAGGAAGAGGGGATGGCTGCCGAGATCCAGCTACAGCGGAATGATACAGTGGAGGGCTGTGAAGCGGCTTTAAGAAATAGTCCCCCTGTATGAAAGCCTTGATAGTGTGAATGGGTATTTAACAAATGTGGAAAAGAGAAATAGTCTACCCCTAGAAGTGTCTTGTTAGATGGTAGACTAGGAGAACAAGTAATACCAATGTATAGTGACCAGATGAGAAACCTTGTCTCAACTGCTGGATGACCCAGCAGAGACTCCCCCAAATCCTACACATATTGGTTTAAATCAAAATTTGCCAAATGTGTCTTTGGGAGGAGGCACTGGTACAGGATCTCTGCTGGATAGAGTGAAATAATCAGGAAATGTCTATGAGGACTGGGTATTCCACTCAGACAATGTTAGACATTGAAGGAGAGCCAAATGCCTTCATCAGCTGCCTGCTGGATACTGACTGAACTTTAGGATGTTTAAACAATTCGTGATGGAGTGAAATGCTGCCACAGGGAATCCTGTGTGAACTAACTGTCAAATGACATTTCATTTATTGTTATATTTCATGACTTTCACAACCCATCTCAGCTTCAGCTATAAGCTCTAAGGCTTTGTTACTTGTAGACATTACTGTACAAACATAGGTTGCTGCTCGAGCGTTTGGGATACAATTGGTGTCGCGCAGAAACCATAATGTGCTACAGATATGAGCGCAAGGATCTGGTAGCAATGAAAGAGGGCTTTTATGTCAATTACACATTAAATAAGTATGATGGTAGGGTGTCAATCAAAATGTGGGATCAGAAAATAGGCATTCCTTGTATGTATGCGTCATTGTGATTAAGCCTACAATGATCTCAATAATCATCCCTCTGTGTTTTAGGGATGCAGTCTATGAGCATACAATAGTGAGAGACAACCTCTCTGTATACGGCCATCTTTATCCATGATTGGATACTGTAAAGTCTCGCCTAGAAGCCGCAGCTAGTACGAGACTCAGATAGTCAGTGCGGCTTACATGGCACTTTTTATTGCTACAGTATTAAAGCCTCCATAATCAGACCTCCAGAGTGGCTTATAGGATTGGCCCAAACTTGGGATGCGGCTTATATGAGAGTTAGGCTTATATGCAAGAATTAGCGGTATAACAAATGTATAGTAATTCATGCAATTGGATTTGAGTGTTAGGTAAGTGACGCCTCTGCTAGAGATTTGAGGCATGCAGAAAGTGCTTCTGATCACTCCATTGCTGTAGAATTGCCTGTCAAACGCTTTTATGATCTCGCTGTCTTAGTTAGTGCTTAGGAGAGAGCACAGAGAAAAGAAGTACACAGTCACTCCCAAATGGGAGTCTGTAGGGGAGGACAGGGTGTAAAGTCACAAGGGCGCGTTGTCACAAGCATGGTTTTGGGCACTTCCCAGTTAGGGATGTCCAAGATGACTAAAACACCATTGCATATCGATAAATAACTTTGCTACGAGTCATGGTCAGGTCTCTGGTTAGAACTCATCACACACAATTAGCCAAAAACTATTTTCGCCAAATTGGAACATGATTTTCCCCTGTTTTGGAAATGGCTGTACTCAAGCCCCCAATCTTACATCGTTTCATATTTTGCAAGGTAATGAACTTATTACTTTTATGTGTGGATGGGGCTAGTTGTCACAAGAAATGGAGCTAGTTGTCACAGTCTCTTCTGTACCGTAAAACCTCGCATATAAGCCGCGGCTAGTATGCCAATCAGATCGGTAGTGCGGCTTATAGGATCGGCCCAGGGTCGGGGTGCGGCTTATATGCGAGTTTTTGCCACTATGATACAGTACTAAAATCGGCACATTCAGATCGCCAGTGCGGCGAGGTTTTACGGTATGTGACAACTAGCCCCATGCCCGAAATATTCAAAATTCAAGGTAAGATTGATATTAATATAATTGCATTTGCATTTGTTTCATGTACATGTATCATATTGTTCTTCAACCTCTGAAGTATACATGTGTGCACATGTTCTAAATAGGTAGCGTATAAAAAAAACATTATTACAGACAATGTTATAATGGAGTCTTACCAGACCCTATTTCACCTATTTCTATTACTGTCTATGCTAACTGCTAACTAACCAGAGGGTATGGTTAACTGAAAGGGAAATGAATTAGCAAATCCTTTCTAAACCAGCTTTCTAGGGATATATCCAAAGTGACAACTAGCCCCATGCCCTGTGACAACGCACCCCATGCCGGGGCGCGTTGTCACAAGCCCACATTTCTTTTACAATTAGGTCATACGTATTAATGGTTATTGGCATTATTTCATTAAAGTGTTCCACATAATGATGAAGTTAAGTGGTTTTTTTTTATATACTTTTAAGGCTCCTATCATAATATTTGAGGGATGTACATTGACAACACACCCCGTCCTCCCTCGATCACTGACGTAACTTTCCCCATGACACCAAAGTGACTCCCAATCATTAAGGAGTCTTAGAATAAGAGTCAATATAGAGTGAGAATGGGACGAGGCGTCTATAACCTCCCAACACTACATTCCAAAGAACCGATGGCAACGCCGGAAAAATTCAATTCATGGTGTCCCATCGCCCGATGGAACCTGAATTTACCCAACCACAAAAAATAGGTACGGGAAAAATCACTCGAAGAGTCAATATAGAGTCCTGCTAATGTTAGGGCGTCACATTAGAGTCCTAAGGAGAGTTTGTTAGGCTAGATAGTCTCAAAATTGCAAAATAGTCTCAAAATACTATGGTTTTGTGACAACCTTGCAACCCTCAGGCTAGATAGTCTCAAAATTGCGAGATAGTCTCAAGCCACACGTCAGGCTATATATTCTCAAAATGTTGAGACTATCTTGCAACCCTCAGGCTAGATAGTCTCAAAATTGCAAGATAGTCTTAAAATAATATAGTTTTGTTAGTATCTTGCAACCCTCAGGCTAGATCTCAAAACTGTGAAAAAGTCTCGAAATAGTATAGTTTGACCCTATCTAGCCTGAGGGTTGCGAGATACTAACAAAACTATAGAATTTTGAGACTATCTAGCCTAAGGGCTGTGAGATAGTAACAAAGTTATAGTATTTTGAGACTATCTTGCAATTTTGAGACTATCTAGCCTGAGGGTTGCAAGATAGTCTCAAAATGCCATCATCTCGCAGTTTTGAGACTATCTGTCATGCTTTTGGGACTATCTCACAATTTTTAGACTATCTAGCCTGACGGTTGCGAGATACTATAGTATTTTGAGAATATCTCGCAGTTTTGAGACTATCAGATTCTGACAGGGTTTTGAGACTATCTCGCAATTTTTAGACCATCTAGCCTAACAGAGTTACCTCAGTAATCAAGTCGGGAGTCACAGTGAGAAAGAGGGATCCTTGGGTATTGATACATTAATGCAAGACTTGCAACGGCAGGGTGATTGTCAAAATGACAGAACCAGAATCCGGACTTCCTTATCCAGTACACTAGTGATTATAGAATAGTTTGGGAGTGGGTGAATTGTTACGAGCTGTTGGCCCACACTCGCTGGCAAGAAAACAGCCCTATGTGGGCTGTTGTGGGGGGTAGAGCCCTACACTTTATTTATTAAAAGTTTAATTGAACTTCGTAAGCTGATGCTCCACTAACCGATTTGCTTTCAAATTGGTGCTATTCTCAAAAATCGGAATCAAACTACGAAATCATATAAACTGTATACCCCGCTATAGGATTATTTTTAGGAATATGTTTAGAAATATTCCATGCTCAAGTGGAAAATAGAGCTACTAAGGCTAGATAACACAACCGTAGTCCGGTTTCAGCTACCGATCTTGTATCAAACACGTTTGACCTTTGTTGATCTGACTGTTGTACTCTCTTGACCTCTGTCTACACCTATAATAAAACTGTATACCCTTTGTGTGATGTAAATTTAAACAAACCCTAACACTTTAACATATATGGTCTATCAAAGGGATAGCTATGGGGGTATCCGGGGTGTGATAGTATCGTAAGAATTACACCCGAAAATCGGATAGTGGAGTCCCAGCTATAATTTTACACATGTATATTTTCTTGTACTGTACCCTAACAGTGAGAGAAATCTGAACAGTATGGCCGGTTGGCTTTATAACCTCTTTTTTTTTATTCAATTGACAACAATTACCGAGCAGTGTTATAGCAAAAAAAGAAACGTGTTCAAGATTATTGACTTAATCTTATTTGTATCTATTAGTAATTATTGGAATGTGCATGGACATTTTATGTGTATGTTGTGTTTTCCTACTGGCGCTTCGCAAAAGATTTTTTTTTCTACTTGTATTACCCTTGGAATAGGATAAATCGTTTTCATGAGATTGACTATCGGTATTTCAATCTGTTTGCATTGTTTTGCATAATTTCTTGAGCAGCAATGCCGCCAATGTAAAAAGGCCTTCAAATGATCGTTATTTAAACAACTTATTTCTGAATGCAGCCCCAAATTCGCCCGAAGATGTCAGCCATAGGCTTCCAGGAGCCAACTGTTCAATCAATGTTTTATGTAATCCTAAGTGTGTTTCAGATTACCCGACACTATCTAGCAGAACAGGGCCAACTTCTGGAGATTTTTACCCAATTTTGGGGATATAATTATTAAGTAGTAGACTTGATGGTCCATGAGTCAATGCCGGGATCTGCGATTCATCGTTGCAGTGTGCGAGTCATTTTCTGGGTACTTTGTTAAGGCGCAAGTAAAATTTGAAAAGATTTTATTTAAGATCCGACCTATTAATCCTAGACGTTTAGACCATGTAACTTGTTTGGCCCTATGTTAGTCTGCAGGGGCTGTTCCATTGTGTATGGCTCTTTATTTATAATATTATCAAATGTGCTTTTTTCTACTTAGTAATAATCATTTCTTGAGAAATAAATTACTGCAATCATTATATGTTACGTTGTTGTCTTTGTCATTTTAACATCGTATGTCGCAAAAGAACAACGGCAGAGCTCCATTCGCATTAAAGTGTGTGACTCCCATGTTAAATACGTCCACTACAGATGTGCATGTATGTAATGCTCTCACAAGACACCTGGGGCTTGTTTCTTAACCATTGGATTTCTGATTGCACTATCCTGTCTGGCAAAATGAGCAAAATGCAGTTCTGTTTCATAACCAGTCTTCACCACTACTCTTCACCAGAAGTTCATGTGGCAGAAGTCATTCTGAAACAGAAAGGTAGTTCTGTCTTGGCCACAAGCTCTATTGGTACTTATTCTGCCATCCAGTCCCTAGGGGGGTCACTCCTTCAGTTTAAGTCACTATTTGTGATCACAAATCCAAGAGAAAGGGCCCATTTCTGGGATATGAGCGTGGTTCCTCAAGGGCCCATGATATAGGATGCCCTTTAGACATGTTTTGAGGTAAAGGGTCTTGTTAAATGCTTTTATTTAGAGAATAGAAAACGATGTTCTTCAGGTTGAGACTCTCTGTTGCTCTATAATGCACGATGGTGTCGAGCCATACTGTTCAGACTTCTCTTATAAAGGCTCGACACCATCGTGCATTATAGAGCAACAGAGAATCGAGATCTGAAGAAAGAGTGTTCTATTGTCATTATAAAGCTATTTCACAATTTCCGTGGGTTTTTAAAAGATTTTTCGTGGGTTTTTAAAGGTTTTCTGTGGGTTTGTATACTATCCACTTCAGTGGCCCTGTGCTCAGCGTGCACTGTTACCCTATAACGAACGGTCACATGGCTTCTCTGAGGCTATAATGCACGGCCAACCATTAATGACTGAATCTTCGCCAATAATGGCATTTTGATGTTGGCCCACCGCTGGTTTGACTGCTGGCCCAGTTATGGCCCATGCTCGGAGAAAGGGATATTGATTTCATATTGATTTCATGTTGGCCCAATGTTGGGCCAACATCACAGTGTTTTTACATTATTCCAAGGTTAGAAATTAAACATTGGACTAACCTTCCCAGCAAATCCAGGTGTGGCTGCGTGAAAATGTGTGAGGCCTGGGTGAGGTATTGGGCGCTATAACGCAAGGGGTGAGGGTGCGTGAGCTGGATGTAAGGTGCCGCACAGCTCACTCAACCTCACACCTTGCGCTAGAATGTAAGAGAACCTCACCCATATTCACTCAAGCTCCCCACATTAACTGGGGACACTTGAGTGAGGATGAGTTAGGTGTGAGTCAGCTGGCATGCATCTCACGCATCTCCACTCAAGTATAGACATTGAGAGACTATGGGAACTGTAAGTATCTCTACTGTTTGTCCCATGTAGAAGGGGCACAAACTGAAACTATTGATTTAATGGTGTTACCCCATAAATAAACATAATTTCTTCAACATTCGAAAATGTGCGTTAATAAGGAACATGTTGGTATCAATTAATACTACTTAAAATGCACATAGTAGTTATAAAAGAGTATTTCTCTTGTCTATGGGATATAACACTGCATTGGGATTATCTACATTTTACTAATAATTCAGACAATGACAGTCTTTGGTCTGACTAGAATAAGAAAATATGATGTTCAGTGATCCCTATGGTAACATATAATTATGAAAAACTGATGGCGATTCTGCACATGACAGTATTATATTTTGCATTGGGTGATAATGGAGTAATATACTATTGACCTACTAACATCATCTCTAGCTCAACCTAGCACAAGCTCACGCGTGCGCTCAGTGCAAGAATCACCTGATGTTATCCTCCTCTCTGATTGGTTAATTGAAGCTCACTCATGCTCACTCAGGCTAGCGCAATGCATGCTCACTTATTTCCTCTCTCCTCATTGGTTGATTTTCAAATTTGAAAGTTCTTTGTCCACAAGGGAATTTCCCTCTGCCATTTTGAACTAACAGCTACAGGAGGAAGGGTGGAAGGTAGGTTGTCTCAACCTTTTCTGATTATTGTGAATTTTGTTGAAACAAATTAATAGATTATCTATGCTATATACCTATAGAGTCTATCATTGTCTACACTCAGATAATTATAAGCCTGGATATAGGACTATGACATGTTTGAAATACATCTATTAAGACCTATGATTTCTACTTTCAGATACTAGTGCAGTTTGGTCAGAAGTCACATTGCTGAGGCTTTCATATGGCAATAATACACTTTGGAGCAGAGGAGGAATCCATGGCAAATGACTATAGAAACAAAAATAAAACCATTCTATTGATTCTAAAATTGATGTGAGCAATAAAAATATGTACTAATGGTGGGGAAAGAAAGGGAGGGGAAGGGAGGGAAAGGGAAGGGAGGGGTTATGCCAGTGCCCCCACCCACCCTACCCTACCATGTCACATGACCTCGCGCATATCTGTGTACAGCGTTAGCCTGCGCGTCCCTGCGTCTAGACGCCTGGGTGAGTTGGGGTGAGCTGGTGTGATAGCTCACTGCTCACCCCTACTACACGTTTTTGACGCAGTGAGTTGAGACTCGCAATACCAAACCCCAGCACACGACAATTTGCTGGGTTATAATACATATGTCGCCCCTACATATCATTTTCAATATAGGACCACTGCAACAATCACTAATATTGAACAATACTATTTTTATGTGTATAATTGAATGTGCAAGCATACTTAAGACATGACTGTCAAGTATCATCAGTTTAGAAAAAGCCATTTCTGTCTTTTTTATATATCTTGACCTCTATCATAAATGGTTAGAAATAATACAAACTATGTTACTATCATTTAGGACTTATCTAGATTCATTACCCACACATGAGGTGTCTTTAAGTTACTTTTGACAAATTCCCATGGGTGTCATGCAGCAAATGGCACTTTTAGATATCAAATCTCATCCATGAACTTCCTCTCACCTTTAAACATGTAGAGCACACTGGGGATCACGTTTATAACCCAATATCATGGCAAAGTAGGAGCCCTCCTGTAAGAAATTCTTCAGGCAGCATTGAATCTCCCTGGTGTAGATCAAGACCAATATTGGACAAGTGTAGTTAGAATTGATGTTGGTCCAACATCAAAAATAATATGATGGCCTTGAAATGTCCCAACACTGGACCAACACTGGGTCAATATCAGCAATATCAAGCATGAACTAGCTCTGGGCCAGCGGTTAACCCAGCAATGACCCATTAGCAGAATTGCCAATGGTGGCCATCATTGTAATTTGTATGTTGAACCAATGTATGCATTACCTACAATGGGCCATGGTTGGTATAACGATTGCGATGGAGTCAATCATTGCCGACATTGGCCCAATATACCTTCTGATAGTCTTCTACCTATACTAACAGGCTTTTCCTGGGCTGCATTTTATCAGTAGCAAATCAGAGGATGTTACCATAGCGTCGTGTATAAGCGCCAGGGCGCTCTTCAATTTGGCGGGGCTCTTACCCAGGCGCTTATACCAGACAGGCGCTTATTCAAGGTCATGTTTTTAGTGCTTAAAAAAACATTTGGAGGCCTCTATGCCCAGGCGCTTATTCAAGACCGGCGCTCTTTCAAGACCAGGCGCTTTATCGCGATGGCACGGAATGTATCAATGGTGGCCAGTCTTAGGGAGGACAAGCATAATCATTGTAGACTATTTAATAATAGGTTTGGTCCACTGGGTTAATGGACGAGGAGTACAAGTACTACTATAAATGTATACTAGAACACTAGGAGATATTTTATAGCTTATAACGATAAGGACAGTATGTGGCTAATAAGTGAGGATTTACGGTAGGCCTACATGTGGAGACCAATGTACATAGTTTTCTATACAGATATGAATGAGACACATAATAGAAAGATAATCAGATATGTTCTGAAAGGATTCAATTAAGTCTATAGATCACATGGAAGCATAATATATTTATGCATTTGGCATCCACACATTTTTAAATATGATATCCAAGTGCCTAATATAAGGGTTATTAGTAATTAAAGTCTACAGTGCAGGGTAGGCCTATACTTGCTTGCAGCATAGACTGTTCTCTTCTCTCTGGCGAAGACTGACGTCTCTGGCGAAGACTGACGAATGCAGATTAGAGACATGGCGTTAGGCTATGGGGAAATGCATTGAACTAAGCCCATTAGAATGCAAAATGCTGCAATTCCTTTACAAAGCAAATTGCAAGAATAACATCTAATATGTGTTTAACCTGTAAGATAATGTATTTCTATTTTTAGCTGGCCAATGCCCTCCACTAGGGTGGGCGTCAAAATACATTAAGAAACACAAATATATGCTTCACACAAGGGCTCTTATACCTATCGCCAAATGGTTAAGAAACAGAACTCACATAACCTCTATCCATCATGGATAGAGCTATGTGTGAATGCAAACAGTGATTGAACTCTAACATATCCCAAAAAAAGATGGCTATAGTTAAGAAACAGAAAACCGGATTGTGCTATCAGAAAGTGGTTAGGAAACAAGCCCCAGGGGTGTATGTGCTCTGTCTCATATTGGACTATTTTATATCCACCATATATGAGAGAGTTATATTAATTATATAGCCATATAGTTACTAAGAGATGTCTTTCCATGCATATATGGGTGGCCAATCCTATTTAATCTGATTACAAGTCACTCAAATATCTCAGAAACTAGCCACGCCATATATTTTTTCTTTACATATTTGGGATGGACATGTATAATAATTACAGCTAATGGTAATAACCTTATGATACAGATTTAGTTTCTTTTTGAACCATCGGGACCACCCAATGACACGATTTTCCCGTTTTATATTGTTCCTTTCATCATATAATAGTTCATATACAGTTCATTTACTTGATGTATGTAATACTAGGCACAACCCCACTACAGCCACACAGTGGGCCCAGCTCTTCTCACGCCTCCCTACACATACCCCCTAACAGCCAGCTTTCGCACCTCGCCATGTTGTGACGTCACTGGAGGCTTGTATAGGAGGGGCAGTCCTCAGCCCGACGTGCCCCCCCCCCCCCGCCCCCCTCCCCCCACACATATATACACACTCAGAAGTGGGAAGTGTTTATACAATATAATGTTGGCATTAGCCCCTCAATCCTACACATTACGAACTGTACAGGGGTGAAATTATGAATAATACAATTTTCTGGTATCAATAGTACCCATCTGGAGAGTTTGGGGTACCTCAGATGTGCCAAGTATTACGATTTAGGGCCATTACGATTTGCCTTACCTAAATTATGATTTTTTAATGTTTTTGGAAAATGATATGCATTGATATAATATGTGTCACATAGTGAGAAGGGATGGGTAATTTTTAAACTTCAAAAGCATCATTTTATTAAATGATCCCGAAATTCATCAGAAATATAGCTTTATAGATTTCATATATTTTGAATTGTCCGTTATAAAAATCTCAAATTGTAACTTCAGAGATTTATATGTCAAAACCTCTATTCTGTTAGCTTTAAATCCAACCTTTGGTCTAAAAGTAAAACATTTGAATGAAAATCCAATGAGAATTTGCAATAAGAATTCAATTACGATTTTTAAGAGGTGAAATGTGACAGCACTTGTGGGAAAACGTGGCATTACAGGGATTTAGTGTTATTTTCAGTCATTAGGGGACAGTACAGAACTGTGTCAATCCCAATTATTGAATTTGGGAACTTTCTGTCAATTCTCCTTGTCTGATTTTGATAATCTATATACCACAATACTCCCCATGGGCCTCCTCTCCCCATTAAAAGTAGTCAGATCTTCTGAAATCATTCAATACTAACTGAAACAACGGCTTTTAGTTAGATATATCTGAAATGAAGATAATCTCTGTAATTCTGATGCACCGGAATTGTCAGTAATGGGCGTGATGACATGTTTATTTTTATTTACACAAGAGACCTACAACCATGAATTTGGGACTATGATTGTCAAAATAGGACAAGGGGGATTTA
This sequence comes from Harmothoe impar, assembly GCA_947462335.1. Lineage (NCBI taxonomy): Eukaryota > Metazoa > Annelida > Polychaeta > Phyllodocida > Polynoidae > Harmothoe > Harmothoe impar. Next base: position 37,653,431 of record OX381719.1, read on the forward strand.
GTACAAGGGTTCCCAAGAAGTTATTACTATGATACCCTGTTGCTATATTTGGTGGTGCCACCTAATGTTTGTGTATTGCCTAAATCCCCATAATGTTACGTTTTCTCACGTTTGTACAATGTTTTTTTTACGATTTTCTGTGGGAGGAATTACGAATATGGATCATCAGAACTTTGCAGCTCTGGTCCGTAGGCCTACATCCAAATATAATGCACTTGCTATGTAAAGTCCTATCCCAGAGCCCTATATGCTTAATTAGAGCCGCATGCAGAAATTCCGACTTTCCCACTGGGATTTCTGTATTGGATTTTATTAATTGCCCACATAAACCCGACCAAAATCTTAGGATTTCCTACTTTTCCCTACCACCTAGTGGCATCTCCAACTATATAAATGCATCTTGTATAGGTATGTGTGGAGGGTGTCGTGGCCTACACAACATATTACTGTCGCACAGATAACAATGATAGTGAGTACATTTGCCCTAGGCCCTATGAGAGCTGTATCTTCAAGTAGGGAGGCACTTTATTAATAATAAAGAGACAACCAATTCCACTATAAGAACAAGAAAAATGACAGGCGTATACGTATTTAATCCTGCATGTGTGTGCGTGTAGAGCACAAAGGAGACTGAAGATTGGCGGGAACAGTCGAGTATACATATGTGAATGCGCCCCCTGGTGTGCGCTGCTGGTCCTTTAGTCTGTCTCTATTAATATATATCCATATCGAGCATACTCAATATAGAGCACATATTACTGTCGCACAGATAACAATGATAGTGAGTACATTTGCCCTAGGCCCTATGAGAGCTGTATCTTCAAGTAGGGAGTCCAAGGCCAGAACAACAACATTTGCCCAACTACACGTAATCCAATAACTTATCCGCCACCTTCAAGTCTTTCTGCCTCCTGGAGTCGTATGAATCCGACAGGTATAGCAATACGGCCCAGCTCCTCCAGTCCCCGTATGCTTTCACGTCATGTAATGGTAGGAAAGTGGCCAGATAAGAGGCTGCTCCTCGCCTCACACTGTGCGTTGAATAACGGCCAACCAGCCCAATAGCCTTGCATGCAGCCTTTAACTTGGCACTGTATTTACTATATGTGACTGGGAAAAGGGGGTCACTACCCCTCCGCTGGCTGATAGTAATGTTCTTCCTCAGTGGCCCTACTGGACAGAGACCACTGGGTGCAGCCTCCACAACTGGAATTCTATTGATCCTCTCCCTGTACTGTACTGTCTTTGAACTTCTCACCACCACGTCCATACCAATGCCATTGAACATAATGTCCTTGGTGAGTAACTGATGTGTATTCTTTGTCACATGACTGACCCTGAGAAGACACCTAAAAGATAACGGTAATGCACCCCAAAACTGCAAGTCATTGTAATCTGATAAGTCAAGTGTAGCTTTTATAGCCAAAAAATCCGCCGGCGGCAGTGGTAAGGCTGGGCTAGTAGCCGCCCCTAATAGCCTCTTAGCGCCTTGTAATGTAGACTGTATTAAGAAATCATGTGGGTCTGGGTATGCATATCCCAGGTACTTGTGCAATGACCACAGGCCTGATATGTACTGAGGAATTGTCAGGTAGCTCACTGACTCTGTCAGATGAGTGATGTAGAGACACACCTCCTATGCCTACCGGTAGTGGGGTAATGTCATACATGCTACAAAAAGTAAGGTAGCGTCTCCACTGGGTCTTCTTAGATTTCACTGTGTTGTCAGACCAGCACAGTGCCCTGACACGAGCCCATTCCTCACGTAGAGAGGTGAGGCCTGCAACAATAATCAAAATCAACAATTAAATCCGAGCAGATTATCACGCAGTCCGGGTTGCGGAGGCGCGACAATGAATCCGCCAGAATGTTGTCCTCAGATCTTATCCAAGATGGTTTTATAAATATATTATAAAAAGCAGTCAACCAAAAAAGCTCCCGCAGCCAACCCATTGTGGTAGGGTTGATACCCCTGCCTGACCGCAGGGCGTGGTAAACCTGGGTGTTATCGGTGATGACCTCCACTATACAATCCCTCCAGGTTATACAGTCCCGTTGCATAGCAACCACCACAGGCCAGAGCTCCCCCACATTAATGTTGTCTTTGTATATAGGTTCTGTGGGGGCCTTGGCCTGATGTAGGCATACTGTATCATGCACGTTCCAGAAACCCCAGTGGTACCCATCCTCTGAGTGACCACCAAAACCAGATAAAGACGCGTCGGTGGTCAAGGTCACCACCCTACACAGCGTACTGAACATCTTTGCCTTGCCGTTGAAACTTATAAGGAAGGTAGCCCACCATCGCAAGTCCAGAACGGCCATTTCATCCAGTCTGATTCTGCAACAGGATGAGTCAGAGTCTCTCAGCAGGTTATAAATTCTGCGTGTAAATCTCCGACCCCCTTTGACCACTTAAGCACAGTGGGCCAGGAGGCCGGCTGTCTGTTCTAGTAATTTCCTGGAACACCACTTCTTGTCCTTCAGGGATGACACACAGTCTATTACCCTATCGACCTTGTCATCACCAATAGACAATGTCATGTTGACTGTGTCGACGATGATGCCCAGATATTTGACCACTTGAGTCGGGGTTATCACCTTCTTGGATGCCACCTTAAACCCCAACGTGGTCAATACCCGGTACAATAATTCCTGGGATTCAGTGCAGGTTCCATGATCATCTTCAATTACAATGTAGTCATCCAAGTAATTTATGCATCTTGAAACACCTTTGTGTTGGACACATTTTACAACAAAGTCTGACACCTGCGTGAATATCCACGGGGCTGACCTTAAGCCAAAACATATGCACATGTCACAGAATCACATGTCACCCTCCCCAAGGTTCCACTTGAAACCCTGGAACTCTCTATTGGAGGGTAGAACATTACATGAGCTATAAGCACTTGAAATGTCCGAGACCCCACAAAATTCAGAGCCCTTTAGTAGGCCTACCACATCGTCCACGGTGTTGTATCTGAATTTTTCACAGGAGTCCCCCATGTACTCATTAATGTTTATGTCCTCTGGGGCTGAACAGTCTGTGATTGGTCTTAACGATCCATCGGCTTTTATAACACCACCCAGGGAGTGCACACAACGTGGTTTACAAGCCTCCTGTCTGATTTTACCCGACAGCAGCTCTTTCCTGATTTTGTCAGACATTTCCTCATACAATGAGCCCTTGGTGATATTTGCGTAATTTTCGCAGTAATAATTTGTATTACAACTTTTATCAACAATCCGAAAGCCCCTGTACACCCCCGTGACTACATACCAGTCTCTTTCCGTTATTGTCTCAAAATCTAGAATTGAGGACACAAACTGACACGGGCGTAGTTGAGTGACAACCCCCTGTAGAATATAAGTGCAGCTGCACCCACCCTTTACACATCGGCTAAAGACAGGAACGTAATTACCTGGGGTAACTTCTACACAACATACAGGAACATCAGTACCGTATTTCACAAAAAATCATGTCGAATACTCACAGACTCAGTAATTCCCACAAAATCCGGTAAATCATCCCATTCGTCGGCATGCGACAGGATAGTTTCGACTTCACAGTCGCCATCTTGGTTTACGAAAATCTGTATTGCGGATTGTCGTAAAGTTCCGTCGACCACAGCCGGTAGACCCAAACTTCGGTCAGGGAATTTATCCTCGGAATCGTTATTTATATATGACAACCCATCCAAATCATTTGATTGACATGAATTAACATCGACAGACGGACCTTTGTCCGGGGCGGTGTTTACGACATAACGATACACGTCACCTTTGTGACCTTGACCTTGGCCCCCGCTAGATTCGACAGGATTTTCACAGTTTGCGATTACATGACCAGAATCGGCCTCTAATTGGGCGGTTACACATCTATCACCTACCACAATCTCGTCTACAAGTGCTACAGGTAATAGCCCCTTACTAGAGACCTTCCCCCATGTCAAACTGACTTTGTGTGACCCCCTTCATGCTGTTTACATTGTAACATACCGTGACCGCTTGAACTACAGTAAGCACATTCATGTTTATAAACACAACCGTCACACTGACGAACACCCGCGCTGAAAGTGAAGCAGCAACCTTGTTCAGCTGAATATCTTTTCCAACCCGAGAAACCCTCTCCCGAGTTGGCACGCTTGCTTGTAGATTTCGTGGTCGATCTAGAACCTCCCTGATTGCCGAGGGGGTTACTCCCCTGGTTCCTGAGTCCCCTGGCGTGTTTTGTACCAGTGTTACCCAGGTGAGTAGTATTGTATGTATCGGAACGGGACTATAGTTAAGTACTGTTTATTACTCAATCGACCTGCAGCCAATCAGAGGCCTCCCTTTTGGCGGGAAATTCAAAAGCAGCCAATGAGAGGCCTCCCTTTTGGCGGGAAATTCAAATAGGTCACGTGACCGGAAGTGACCTACTTCCGGTCACGTGACCTTTGGGCGGGAAATTCAAATAGGTCACGTGACCGGAAGTGACCTACTTAAGAGGGTCACGTGACCACCATGTTGGCGGGAAATTCAAATAGGTCACGTGACTGGAAGTGACCTACTTAAGGGGGTCACGTGACTACTAGGTTGGCGCGAATTTCAAAATAAGTCACTTGAGATTTTTATGGATAAATAAATTTAAAAAAAGAAAAAGCAAGCTGAAAGCTTGCTAAAAAATCATTTAAAAATGCGGCTCTTTTTTTTTTAGGGGGGGGAGGGGCACTCTGGGGGGCACTCTTTAAGATGTATGGGGGGGAGGGGGGGAGGGGGGGGAGGGGGGAGGGGAGGGGAAGGTTTTTTAAGAGTGAGACTCGCCTCTCTGCCTTCTCTTTTAGAGGGCAGAGAGGCGAGTCTACTGGTTCGTCTACTTACAATGAAATGTATCATGATTGCGTTTATGATGATGTGCATCATGATGTGACTATCTTACAACCCTATAAGAAATAAGCAAGGTCTCTCTCCTATACATGGGCGTACTTACACTGGCTATTTGTAAACTAATGAATGCGACTTCCTCGTTAAAATCAGTATCTACAACTCTTTCAATCCTAAGGCTTTTTTTTGAGTTTATTCTTTTGTTCAATTTTGGGCCCACCTCAAAAGAGGAATAGGCCCTCGCTTGCTCATCAGAGCCGGGGTGTAGAAGGCCCCTGCCCTGTCGGGTACGTTCTGAGATAGATCGCCCTCTGGTACGTTTTGGTTGGTTTGGAGCTCTCAGTCGACTGTCTTATGCACCCGAAAAAAACCAGACTTTCGGTGTCTCATGATAAAACTGGTGCGTTATACTAAGTGCTGGATTACTTTCTCATTTTTTTATTGTTCTATCCGATGCTTATTTAATTTTTGCACTGATAAAAACGGCTAGCTTGTACAAACACGTGGTCTATTTAAGCGTTAAGTGTAGAAAATGAACAGAACAGTGCACAGAAAATAGAGCTACCGACTACATTTCGCCCAGTCACTCAGCGGAGAACAAAAGAACTACTGACGTAGTGTACCCGCTATTCCGACAGTTGGCGCCACCGTTCGAATCTTTATACTTTTCCCGCGTGCGACATGAAGCCCTGGGGTGGGTACTGGCTGTTTGGTTGTAGGTACCGAAACATAAAAAACTACAGCCAGCCCATGTCATGGTGAGACAGCTCTCTTATTCCCCCTTGAGTAGCGTCCGTAGGGCCTATGACAAAACCTAGTCCCGTACACTGAGCAGCTTCAGGTCTGAAGGCTCATACAGAAAAATGTGTGGGTGTGTGGGTGTGTGGGTGTGTGGGTTGCTTTACGCCTTAGTTAACAGCTATGGTCATTTCAAGGGCGGTGATGGTGATCGAATCTATGGCCCTTTTACCGAGACAAGGGTTTCTTTTACATCCCACACTACATAGGGGTGTGTGGGTGTGTGGGTCTGTATGTGTCTGTTCGGTCTGTGTGTGCACGCGTCTTGCACTCCGGAACATGTTCAGACACGTTCGAACCTGCTCGGACGTGCCTGGACAGGTCTCACACGCCGACCGTGTCTGAACATGTTTTCACCTTATAGCTGCTGCCGATGCTGCTACCGCTGCTGCCGATGCTGCTGATGTTAGTAGTCGCGTCGACAAAGAATCGTCATTTGTCACACTTAAGCCTCTAGTTAAATGCGCGACGGGTAGTAAGGCTACCAACGCGACGACCGGATCGCGCTCTTGCTTAAAGGTGCACCTCAACTCAGTGCGCCTTTAACACCCGTCCCAAATAGGTAAAGTTCCTGACGCAGCACAGCACCTCCCACCAGTAGCCAATCAGCGCGCCGAACGCCGGACACACCCCCACCGTGTGAGCCTCTAAGTAGGTCACACGAACCATACTAAGATGCCGACAGGACTAATTGGTCCGTCCGCGGTGGCTGCGAGAGATTGCGCGCCGTCTAAATTCACTGCCATGATTGGCAGAGGGGGGGGCTGATTACCCCTCGTCGGATGAATTGCGGCGGAACCACAATCAATTTTTCGCTGTTTTAGATAAAAAGAGATCCAGAGCTATCCGCTCGTCCAAGAATTATTTTTCTATCAGCCCGGGATCACCCCCAAATTCAGGCCTAAAGTCCAAAAACCCAAAATTTTTTTCCTATGGGATTTTAAGGTTGAAGCGTTTTTTGTGACCCCAAGGAGCAGCTCACGGGTTCGAACCCTGTAAACGCCTTGACGCGCTTTCGTCGCCTAAGGCGCCTGTGGCTAGACGTCTTGACTAAAACTTAGTGAGGGTTCGAACCCGGAACGTCTATATTAGCCGCCTAATTTCTACTAGCCCCGAAAACGAGAGTATCACATCTATATAGGTCACCCATGTTAGCCTTGGTTTAAGTGCGTGCAGAACCGTGTATTGTGCATTTATGCAGCATACAGATATGGAGACATGCTGCTACAGTGTCAAATTGATCGACATTGTATGTAACTGGACATGAAGAAGGATATTTTTACTTAGTTTTCTAAAAAGAGGGTAGTTCTCGGTACTCCTCCAGCAGCAGTGGTAGGGGAGTCGGACAGGTACTTAACCCTATTTATAGGGGCGCTAAGGTAGGGAGTTTGATAAATTTTTGAAAAATGAGTTAAAAAATACATAGTGGTTCCATTAGTATAGATCTCTATGAGAGCTTTTTCAGATCTGCTTAGATCCAGAAATATCATGGTGAATGCATCTGAACATATTTCCCATTTCTGTGATCTAGGCAGGAGAGGGGCACTTTCACAGCAGTTAGGGGTTCTGTAGCTCTGGCCCTAGGCACCCTTCTAACTCAGACAGAACAGGTTTACTTAAAATGGCTAGGGTCATTGTTGGGCAGAGGCACATACATCTGGATTTCACATACGTCTTCAAGAACACAATTACCAACATCCCCATGGTAACAAGTTTTAACAACTCATATTTATTTATTACATTTTGACATGAAGAATGTCACCATAATATTGTAGGCTACAGAAAACAGAGACTCTTATCTTTCTCCACTAATGACTCCATTCATGTTGACTGCCATGATATTGTGATTAAAATGAGGGGTTTGTGTTTTTTTTATAGCTCAAGAAATGAGGTCAGGAGGGCTATTTTTATGCAATGCACCAGTGGGGGTGCTATTAGGAAGGGTGCATATTTGATCACAGAAACGGGCAGACTACAGCGGCAGCGCTATTTTGAACTCTCTAGAGGCTAAGGGTTTGAGATGAACGTGTCCCATGTCGCATGTCGATTTTTAAGAAATGACCATGTCACATGACCCTAAGTGAAAAAGGCGTTGTCACTAGTGTCACTAAGGGGGAAAATGTAGGGGCACCGTAATTGATACAATCGGACTCTTGGGACCATAGACTACTAGGATTTTTTTTTTTTAAATTTGACCACCCGCAAGGCCGGAATTTGAAGGAAGAGTTGAGGCGCCTACTTATACAGTAATTGAGAATTTTTTATTCATGTCACATGTCGATTTTTAAGAATGGTCTAATGACACAGATAGCGCTAAACTTAAAGACCTACTCCCCGCCCCCTTAGTCTTTCTATACTGAATCCGGGACTTGCCGGCGAGGCCGACAAAGGGCTGACCTAATGAGCTCACAGCTGGACTAGATACCCAATGTTTTGGATTGGAGAAATCAGCAGAGCAATAAAAGCGTGGTGAGGCTGGTGTTATTTTCAAGGGTGGCCCCTGTGAGTTGTAAAATTGGTGCTAAATGTGGTAACCAAGAGGATGCTAAGTTTATTGATATTGTCCGTTAATGATACTTAAGGTGGGTGTTGTCTAAAGTTTTAATTGATATTACCAATGTGGCCAATAATGACTTCACAGTTGGGGCCTTCGCCCGCAGGTCCCAGATTCAGGGTATTCTTTGTTTATTGTGTGGCCCCTAAAGAGGGGCCGACTAACTCCTTAGAGTTAGTTAGATGCTGCCGCTGTGCTATGCAACATCAGCGTAATTAATTACGCCTCATGTTGGGCAGCATGGATCACTTGATGGGTGATACCTCAAAGCACAAACACGGCAGAGCCGTGTGTGGCATGCGAGGACCAGTGGGTCAGGGGTGATCCGTTGCAGACAGAATACCGATCCGTGTGAGGTTCTGACTTTCTATAGCTTTTTATAAAGCCTTAGATATGGTGTGGTATTTTTCATCTCGCTATAGTTTAGTTGGTATTTAAGGAAACCGCCTCATTTCTATCAGAAATACACAATATTGAATTGTTTTTATATTTTAATATATTAGAAGCGCGCTTTGTTGCCTATATAGCTCATTATGCGTTGAAATGCTCGCGAGCATCGTAGGAATGTACAAAACCCCTATTGTGGCGCCATCTGACGAAAGAGCGGGGAACTATACTAGCGCGTTCGTTATTCACATCTTTGACAGGGACTTGGTTGGTTGTTGGGCTGCTTTACGCCCTAATTAACAGCTGAGGTCATTTCAAGGGGGGTGATGGTGATCGAATCTATGGATGACTGAAGGTGGAAAGCACACCCCTACACTTTTACCGAGGCAATGGAGCTGCTCAAAGGGTGTGGCGAGCTAGACTGGAGGATGTAATAACTAGGCGGCAGAGGGGACAAAAAGACAATCTCGTAGTAGTAGGTCTACTTGGATCTTGAGTAGCCGCCCTTGTGGTTATAATTACCTAGACTAGTTGGCTCTGCCAGCCTGGTCAAGTGAAAATTGGTAAGGAGCCTATGAACTAAGCTAAGCTCGGATTTTAAAATGGTCTATAAAAGTATAATAAAACTATAGCGCACCCTCTTAGATTTGATGATAAGACACAGCCTACTAGGTATACGCATTTGTACAAGGGTATCATTGTGTATAAAATGCTCTTTTGGTACATCATCCCGACTCTACACGAGCACCATTTTCAACGACAGATAGTGCTGTAGTGAATTTCCCATCTCAAGGCGAGCCCCGCTAATTATGGAGACCCTGGAGTAGGATTAACATTATATCCCAATGTCTGTGGTGGTCATTTATGACATGCAGACTGCACCCTGGAGGTGATAGATCTGACCACAGGCCCGCAATATGGGGCTCCCCTCTGAGAGTATCAAGGTTTGCGTATAGTCTCCTGCAGTTTAAATCTGTTACCTCCCCCTTTGTCGGCCTCGCCAAAATCCTGGGAGATTCACTTTAAACTTAAGGCTTACCCTTTTTTATTCTTTGTTTATTGTGTGGCCCCTAAAGAGGGGCCGCGGTGTTGATTAATTACACCACATGTTAAGCAACATAAGATCAAACCTCCCTCAAAAGCGTCAAGGCTCAAAGTCCTGTTGGACAGGAACCCTGTGTGGCATTTGAAGACGAATGGTTGAGTGATCTGTTGCAGATGCCGTTCCGTGAGAAGTTCTGACTTTATATAGCTTTTATATCGCTTTAGTTATGGTGTAGTATTTTCAATCTCGCTATAGTTTAGTTGATATTTCAAAGAATCTGCCTCATTCTATCAGAAATACACAACGTTGACATGTTTCTTATATTCAATATATTAGAAGTGTGCTTATTATAGGTCATTATGCGTTTAAAATGTTCGCGAGTATCGTGGAAATGTACAAAAACCCTATTGTGGCGCCATCTGACGAAAAGAGCGGAGAACTATACTAGAGCATGTAATCGCCAGACCAGCAGGCGGCAGCAGAGTGGTCAAAAGACAATCTCGTAGTAGTAGGTCTACTTGGATGTTGAGTAGCCGCCCTTGTGGTTGTAATTACCTAGACTAGTTGACCCTGCCGGCCTGGTCAAGTGAAATTAGTAAGGAGACCGCCCATTAACGTGCTCCACAGTCTTTAGACAGTTAAGCCTATAGTCAAGACCGGAGAATTTAGCGAGACGCCCCTCTGGGAGGTCATAATCCTCAATGTTAGGTGTTAGCTCATTAACATCAGATACCATATTAACAACCCATTTAAAATGGTCATTTTAAGAGCAACTCACCCTATTCTGACAAAATCCTATTAGCAGGTAACCTCTGTATAATCCATACTGCAAACATCTGCTACTTCGAGCGTCTGCCTCGTGACTGATAGTGTACAACAAGACGAAGTGGGCAGAGATAAAAAAAATTGAGGCTCTTTATATAGCCGAGAGAGCGGCTAATCTGGATGGTCTAAGCTTGTTTTCACCTAGAGCCCCACCCTCTTCCAGAGAGGAATCAAATCGCTTTTCACCTGAACCCTTCCACCCCTAATCCCTCAGCATGAAAAGAGAGATAACGAGTGTAACGTGCGCTACATGTATATGGGATTATAGCTGGTGAAGAGATAAAGCCGGGTCACCTGCGTATACAAAGACTACAGGGGGTGATTAACGACAGGTGTGACGCGCCAGCCCGTGGACGGATTATCTTTTAAGCTGACGCTTATTCAACTAGCCAGCCGACGTCCGCGCCACTCACTGCGGCAAGAGGAGGTGCTTTTGTTTTACACTTGAGCCGCTTACCACATCGTCTCTACCTCACAGACAGACACATGCCCCCTGTAGCTTTTTTTGTATACACACTCTAATCTCATAACCTCCTGATCCGTTATACAGGTAACGGGTATTCTCTTTTAACCCTTTCGTGCCCAGAACTATTTTGACAAAAGTCAGTTTTCACAAGATCATTTGTACCGGTAGATTGTATAATATTACAATATTTTGTGCTTAGATATGCTTTATATTATATTTTCTGAAAGCTAATGGAATACTCTTTCTAATAATGTATGGAAGAACGTCATAATGCGGGTTACCATGGCAACCAGAAACATTATTTTCCTAACATTAGACAATATGGTAAAAACGGTTGATATTTCCAAAAAGGAGCCCCTTTAGTTTGAAATAGACTGATTTGCTATAGTAAACATGCTTTTGCTATTCCGAATGAGGGCATACAAAAAAGTCATATTGAAAGTGGAAGAATACCACCAATTTAATCGGAATCTCTAGAAAAAATACATTAAAAAAGGTTTTTTCCACTATTTTCGTCATTTTTTCAATATTTCTTTTATTTATCAATATCTCTTTCACCCCCTCTGGACAATGCGCGCATTTTCAATGATATTTGGGCTATTTTTAACTCAATATATTTTGTATTTAAGCATACCAATGATATTCTATACATGTCACTATAGAGTATCTAGTATCGTTAGAAAGTGTATGCAATTGCGCTTCATTTGCATCTAGAATCATTCTGATTTGACCACTATAGCTCCTAGGGTGCTTTGTTGAAGATATATAGGTGTAAATGCGCGCACTTTTGGAGTTCTGGGCACGTAAGGGTTAAATAGCTGCCAGTCAGCCTGCGGCAGCTGAAAACGACGGTAAGTAGCTTAGCTCTAGAAGCAAGAAGACGTATATAAGGAGGCTGACACGTGTATAGGCGCCTTATAAGTCGGCAAGGGGTAAATACTAGTGAAAAAGGAAGGCAGGTGTGCAGGTAGCTTTCTAACAGACACGTGTGTGCACTAAGCTGCTTAAGTCTAAACCCACCTGCAGTAGTCAAGTAGCATGTGAAAACTTACTTAACAGATCACTTAATTGAGTAGAGACTCTGTACTGAGAGAGTCTTTTCAGCCGTTTAAGAGGATTATCTAGGACAGGGTACATAAGGAGTGAAACGCCGCTCTCACCCATCACACTTTCTCGACCCGCCCTTTATCATCGTAGCATCGTCCACTCCACGCTCGCTCAGCATGTTATGAGGGTTATTTCTACCTTTACAGCTTCTTTTCTTATCGAAGTGTCGACGCTACAGAGCATCGAAACTCTCCAAATGAGTCCAAGAAAGAAAAAGCAACTCCCACTAGAAGCAGGAAGAGAAACAGTGCCCTATGATGCATGTGAGGTAAAGAAACATTGGAAGGACGTCACCAAGGAGCAATGGATAGAAGCATGCTTCAACTTCATCGGAACGGAAGTAGTTTCATTTGGACAGAGGGAGAAAATTTTGTTGGAGCTATTTTTCTTAGCTCCGTATAGTTGGCCTGACTGTAGTGGTGAAATTCCTTCAGGTTTTTCAGGCTTCGGCATACAAGTTATCTGGTCTTTGAAGGAGCTTCGATATATGCAACGCACTCACGAGGAGATTGTTCAGAAAATGACGGAATTCGAAACAGGAGAAGACACAATATGGTGCGAGGAGACGACATATGCGGACGATGATCTGGAGTACATCATTTGTAGCCCGTTGGAACATTATGTTAAAGACTTTGAGGACATGCTAGCCAGCACTGCGATGACCCCGAAAGAGAGATCCCTTACTGCACAGAAGGAGGCCAAAGCTGTGTTGGAAAAGCTCAAGTTTGGTCAAGGATTCACTCTTCAAAGCAGCTGTGTGAGTGTGATAAAAGGTCTTGTGTTGAAACATCTGGACATGAAGTTTTCGCGTGCTGTCGACACACTTCCTTTGCCTGAACTGATGATGAACATGATCGACCCCATCGTACCAACATGTTTCGACTCTGCCAATTGCCCCATGTATAAAATGGTTTCAAGTTTTGCCTGTGGCCGATGGCTAAACGATCCACTGAAGTCAGAAAACCTCCTTGATTTAATCGACTGACTAAATGTATTTTCTCATACTAGTATTAGTAGCATTAGTAATAGCGGCTACTCGGTCTCGTGCAGCACAAGCAGCAGCATCTGTCAGCAGCATCCGTGACATCGTCAGCAGCAGCAGCACGAGCAGCACAAGCAGCAGCTGCTGCAGCAGCTGCACAAGCAGCACAAGCAGCAGCATCTGTCAGCAGCATCCGTGACATCGTCAGCAGCAGCAGCAGCAGCAGCTGCACGAGTAGCACAAGCAGCAGCATCTGTCAACAGCATCCGTGACATCGTCAGCAACTGCAGCAGCTGCACGAGCAGCACAAGCAGCAGCAGCTGTCAGCAGCTGCAGCAGCTGCACGAGCAGCACAAGCAGCAGCACCGACAGCAGCAGCAACAGCAAATCGGCAGCAGCAACAGCAGCAGCAGCAGCAGCAGCAGCAGCAGCAGCAGCAGCAGCAGCAGCAGCAGCGGCAGTGTGGACCGCTAAATTCGAGATGGTGACATACCTGTTTCTTAGAATCGACATTCGACATGAGGCCTAGTGACATTTGACATGAAGCTTGAAAAACATAGTGACAGGTGACATGAGCAATTCTTAAAATCGACATGAGATATGAGCATAATTAAGCGACATCGACATGCGCCATGGCTATTTTTTTATTTTTTTTGAAGACAACCGCCATAGCCTCCTCATCCAGACCTCCACTAGTAGTGCTCTATAAGCGCAAGCTTTGCCTTAAGAGAGCTGTGGCTGTGAACCCTCTCCTCCCTCCGTACACACAGGTAAATATCAGAGTCAGCCAATGTCGCCAATACTACTCTCATACAAGGGTCAGGCGCTGCTGGACTATAATAGATGGGTCAAGGACTGTTCTACTGAGGGTCAGGCTAAGCCGGACATTCAATAACGGGCTAGACTTTAGCAAATTTGCTTGAAAGTCTAGCCAGCAAGAGATGCACATCATCATAAACGCAATCATGATACATTTCATTGTAAGTAGACGAACCAGTAGACTCGCCTCTCTGCCCTCTAAAAGAGAGGGCAGAGAGGCGAGTCTCACTCTTAAAAAACCTTCCCCTCCCCTCCCCCCTCCCCCCCTCCCCCCCTCCCCCCCCATACATCTTAAAGAGTGCCCCCCAGAGTGCCCCTCCCCCCCTAAAAAAAAAAGAGCCGCATTTTTAAATGATTTTTTAGCAAGCTTTCAGCTTGCTTTTTCTTTTTTTAAATTTATTTATCCATAAAAATCTCAAGTGACTTATTTTGAAATTCGCGCCAACCTAGTAGTCACGTGACCCCCTTAAGTAGGTCACTTCCAGTCACGTGACCTATTTGAATTTCCCGCCAACATGGTGGTCACGTGACCCTCTTAAGTAGGTCACTTCCGGTCACGTGACCTATTTGAATTTCCCGCCCAAAGGTCACGTGACCGGAAGTAGGTCACTTCCGGTCACGTGACCTATTTGAATTTCCCGCCAAAAGGGAGGCCTCTCATTGGCTGCTTTTGAATTTCCCGCCAAAAGGGAGGCCTCTGATTGGCTGCAGGTCGATTGAGTAATAAACAGTACTTAACTATAGTCCCGTTCCGATACATACAATACTACTCAGGTGGAAGTTGGAGAGATTAGTGTCCACCCCCGTAATACACTCCAGACCGTCCTTGTCGGCCTTTGCCCTGACCGCGGCGTCATAGGCCACCAAGGCCTTTATATCATAAATCCCGGTGGCAGCCATAGTGGCCACATAGATAGTATGCTGACGTAACCCCTTTGTATCCTCTCCCGTATCATGAATGTCATCGGTAAGCTGAGTCAAAAGAGAGATCAACTTTTCCGTTGTATCAATGGGATTCTGCTTTTTCCTTTCACCCTCGGGGAGATAACGGATAATGTCAAACTTACTCTGTTTTTTAACAGATCGCTGCAGGAGATCGGTGAGGAGGTCCTTGCCTTCCCACATGCCGTCCAGATCGTTCCAAGCCGACTTGCGCCACCAGGAGTGGTCGTCGTCCGGTGACCGATCCCTGCATGAGCACCCCCGCTTGTGGTCGCCTTTGCTGCCTCCTGCGGCCGACCTTGTCGTAGAATCCTTCCTCCGCGGCGAAGGAGACCTAGTCCTGCTGCGTGATAACCGAGCCTCACGCAGAGTGAGCGTCAATTCCCCCATCATGGCCTGCATGCCCACAGTCATGGCTTGCATAGACTGGGCGAGTTGTAACATGACCGAGGCGTCCGTGGCAACCGGGGCCGGACTCCCATGGCCGCCGGTAGCGAGCCCTGACTTCATTTTGTCCTCCAAGGACTGACGTTTCTCAATAAGTTCATTGGCCTCGTCTAATAATAATCCAAATTATAGATTAGCAGAAAGAGCGGTACAAATGGATTTGAATTCTGTTTCTAATTGGTGTGACCGGAATAGTATGACTATTAATGTTAAAAAAACACAATGTATGTGGTTTGGATCTTCTCAAAAAATAGGGTTAGCCCCAAAAATTAATTTATCAATAGGTGGTCAACAATTACAATCGGTTACGTGCTATAAATATCTAGGAGTGAACATTGATGCTGAGTTAACATTAACAACTTTCATTAAGGATATGAATTGTAAAGTTATAAATAAGATTTTCAAGTTGGCAAAATTAAGATATATATATGATTGATGAGAAAACGGCTATAGCTATTTACAAGCAAACTATTTTACCATTTGCTGATTATTGTTGCTTTTTGATTGATTCGGCCGCAAAGAAATTGCTTGTGGATAAGATTCAAGTGCTCCAGAATCAGGCACTGAGAATATGTTTGAGAACAAAAATGAGAGATGAAACAGTTGTGGGGTTACATAAAAGATGTGAGATTCCTCTTTTGGTGAACAGAAGGAAGGAGTTATTATCTTCACTAATGTTTAGGAAATCCAAAAAAGTAATCAGAGTTGATATGGCTAGACAAACTCGACGAGCTGATAATTTTAATTTTGTACTAAGAAGGCCCAGAACAGATTTCTATATAAAATCGCCTTATTATCGAGGTGTTAAACTATGGGATACTATTGATAAAGATATTCAATTTTTAATTAAAAAGGAGCCTTTTAAATTGCATGTAAAGAACAAATTCTCTACTAATATGAGGGGTAAGTGCAAAGAGTACGTAAACAGTATGGAATTTATTAACAGGCAACATCGTATTAGGGCTAGAAATGATGTATTAGTGAATCTAGACTAGAAACTCAAGTTTCATGGAGGTTAGCTCAAAGCTTCTGTTGAATGTAATGTGTAGGATACATAATCTAGAAATGTGTTGTCTTATTTCAAACTATTGATATACACGAGGTATATCAGCATAAGAAGGATGCTACAAACATGTTGTAAATAATCTTTATCTTTTTCAGACATGAGTTCCACGCAATAATTGTTGTCTCTACTTTAAGAATATTGATGTGAATATAGGTATAGCTTGCAATATACCGTGTAATCGCTGATTACTATATTTATTATCAAAAATGTTTAAGGTACTACTTTGTACAAGGAAGTTTCATTCAAAATGTCAAAGGATTTTTTGTCTTGTAAATCACTATGTGGATGACAAATAAAGAAATTCAAAAAAAAAAAGGCTCTGCTCTCCTTGCAATGCGGGCAACACTTTCTGCGCCCGTCAAACTCTAACTTGCAATCCGCACATGTCTTGGGATTCGACATCTTGGCCGCTACGTATTTAATCCTGCATGTGTGTGCGTGTAGAGCACAAAGGAGACTGAAGATTGGCGGGAACTGTCGAGTATACATATGTGAATTCACCCCCTGGTGTGTGCTGAGGGTCCTATAGTCTGTCTCTATTAATATATATCCATATCGAGCATACTCAATATAGAGCACATAATCTGAGTGATATCACATAAATATGAATGTAGCTTTTAAAAAAAAAGGTGTTTTATTCGGGTAAAAGATAACAGTTACAAAAGTAAACGTATCAACCTAGCATGTGCACATTGCATTACCTCCGCTAGGGCCCTTTTCATGCCATAATTCACAATTATTTCTCTGGTTCAAGTATGACGTACACATTTTCTTTACATATATCAATTATATACAAACTTGAAATACAGAATTCACATTAATTGTTCATGATATTCATAATGATGAGGACGATGAGATGAGATGAGAGAAGCATTGTTTATGTAAAATTGAAGGGTTATGCATGCTTAGTAGCAAAAGAAGTACAATTCAGATAAAACAAGTGTCGTAATCTTTCTTTATGGAAATTTTAAAAGACTTTAAGTCCTCAATTTCAGTATAAGGTGCTTTAAGTGTGTTCCATCGAGCAATTGCCCTATAGAAAGCACTCCTAAGCACAATTGGTTTTTGTGATCTTGGGACAATAAGTCTACATCCTTGGTTACCTCAGGTGGGTAGGCTTCAGCTCTCTTCACATTGTTTGTATATTCATATATAACAGAAATATATTTCAGTTCACGTCCCATCAACTACAAGACCAAATGGGTTTATTTTTATCCATCATTTCTAAGGGCCGGAATGCAGAAGTCTATACCATGATTTGTTAGAATCCAATTTAGTGAGGTAATTATTGTACCATAATTGGCCTACTTAGGCACCCCTCCCCCAACTCCCACCACTACTTAAAGGCCCAGTGCCCCTATATATAGCGCTGAGTACCTGTCCCGACTCCACTCCGACTGCCGCTGGAGGGGTACCGAGACCTGCGGGCTTAAGACACTTGGAGACATCGAACGAGGTGAACAATAGTAACAATGAAACTGACCTTTCAAATAATATTACATAATCCCCCCCCCCCACCTGAGAGCCCTGAATATTAATAAAAGAGAAAGCTGTGAACTTTCTGTCAAAACTTCTATCTACTGCCCCTCCTATACAGCTGCCACCAGGCTCGTGACGCACCTTTCACACTCCAGTGGCTGCCTCCATTTACGTCATACATACAGGCCCGAGGGGGGGGGGGGGCACTTAGTATATTTTGCATACACATGTGCGCGGCTGGGAAGGCTACTTTTCCTACAAAATCGCCCTTTCAAGGAAAAATCGCCCTAACAAGGGTCCACTTTCTTGAAAATCGCCCTAACAAGGGTCTACTTTTCACAAAAATGTCCAGGTTTTCACCAATATTTGCCAGTTTTCACGAAAAGTATAGCAGTTTTCGACAAACTCCTCCGCAAGAGGGTAATTTTTTCAGCAGATTTACACAAACATGGTCTATGTTATTACTTTTACCGAAACCTAGGCACTTTTGACCGAAAATGCCCTAACAAGGGTAACTTTTTTGGCATCAAAATCGCCCTAACAAGGGTAAGATTTGTTAGAGGTCCAGCCGCACACCCCTGTCAAGTGCCCCTCCCCCCTGGGCATACAGGTCCCTGCCCCTTCTTGCTCGGCTCACCTGTGGCTGATGGCAGCACATCTTAGTGGGCAAACTTCAGTTGATTCAATGTTGATTCAATGTGTGTAGCGACATGATATCAACAGTTGATACATGGTTGTCATTAGGTTGATATTGATGAGGTCATCAACGTTGATCATTAAATTTTATCAGTGATTCAACATTGATATGGCCATTGTGAATCAACAACGAATGAAAATAATAAATGATTTGCATTAATTTGATATTGACTGCTGGTGCATAATTTGAGATTCAGTATATTAGATGCAGTATTCTTATGTAGATGCATTCCTTCAATTTATATATTTTCATTACAACTCCCCCCCCCCCTATTTCTTCAAAATTAAATGCTAATTCTAGCACCATCCAGGGTAGGGGTACATGAAAGACCTCTGATGATCACACTAAGAGGCATTCACATTCATTTCAAAATGACCTGGTCAGGACTGAGGCTTTATCTATTATTCTAAGCAACATAAAGAGTGTCTTACTAAAACCATGCATGTATTCTTGTCATTTAATTCCAAATGCCAACCAAATGCACACACCATAGTTGTCAGTAAAAATGAATGACATTTTGATCAATTGTATACATTGGTGAGAAAATAAGAGCTTACAATTAGGGAAAATAGATGTAGCATGTAGATAGAAATGCTAAGGAGTAGCTTGTGGAGGCACCCAGTGGAAAGGTGGGAAATGCATGGTTGATTCAAGGTTGATATCCAAACATTGCATCAGTGTTGAAACAGCTTTTGGTTGAAAATAGTAACATTGCATCAATGTTGAAAACAGGTTGATCTACCCTGTAACCCTATATCAACCAGTTGAATCAAGGTTTTGTGCCCACTGGATTAGAGATGTAGGCGTACCTTGGGTACATAATGGTTGGGAAGGTGGCACTGGCGCTTTATTAAACAACATATGTGACGTCAAGATACTCTCATTAATGCGTTTGACACTTTATTATATAGCTGCACACAACAATGCTTCTGGTTTACGCCTAACATCCATTGTTCATATAATCACGACTCTGAGTTTGTCACCTCCAAGCCTGTTCTAGTCTCAGGTATTAAGGTGGCTCGATCCTCTGGTGTAAAATGAAGGGCCTAAGTTAATGTCTCATGTGATTGAATTGTACAGTGTTTTGCCACCTATCTAGGCTACATAAAACAGTTTTGAAAAGTAGCTAAATTTCTAGCTAAAATCGGTTAGTGGAGCCCCACCTATAATTATATGCCCTCATATTCAAAGGTAGATGATTCTCGCCCCGGTCAGGCAATATCCTCAATCTGTGCAGAAAACGGTGGAGTAAATGAAAATGGCATCAAATCAAGCCACCTTAAGACTGAACACGACGACACCTTGTAGTCGTGGGAGAGAGAATAGGTTTTCCCATGTATGGCCCAGGTGCATGTCTTTGAAGGACTGTCACTTCCAGCTAGCATTATTAGCATTATTTTATTCTGGAGCTATTCGTACATACAGGATGTCTTCTGCTCCTCGCTCAATACTGTTGGCGTCGTTGGATTTTTAATGATATTTTATGCTTAAAAAATAGATACTCGCATTGCTGGTGATATTATAGATATCTACTAAACTTTACAGAGGTAGATGGTTTGGTGTTATTAATAACTAAGTATATATGTGAGACACACAGTTGGACGCAACATGTCATCAAGGGGTGATAGGCCCCATTTAGTTCTGATTGAGGGACCCCCTCCTCTACCTTAAATACCCTATTGCACTAATACAATATGCGTATAGTCTAATCGGAGGTTTAAGGTTTGGGGATTTCATGTATTTTACTATAGGATTTTGGCAAATTTTCGGGGCCCCAGATATATTCATTCCCCCATTTTCTGTGATTGGGGGCAGTGGGAGGGGGTGGGGTGAAATATCAAAATGACCATGTTATACCATAATTTCAGTTTATTTCGCAGTGTCAATTACAATTAGATACAGTCAGGTTAGATATAATTTGACATTTGTTAAAAGAAGCCCCAGGTTTTGAATCCGAAAGGGAGTAAAAACAATGTTATTGGCAACTCAGTTAAAAGGATTTTGAATCAGAGCGTTAACAACTAATTAACAATTAGAATATTTCGAATGGTAAATCTCCTATAGTCATAACGAGTTTAGCAGTGGGGATACAACTCCAATGATATTAAACACGTGTAAGTGGCAATATGTAATATATTACGGCAAATTATATTTTGCTGTTAACATCCTTCCCCATTCAACTCAGGTAATGGGAGCATATAGGTGTACCGGTAGGTGTATCCTGGCCCCGCACTCCATCATCCGTCTGACACCATCCACGTTACAGAAATCGCGGAAAAGGGGGTGGGCTGTATCTCATGAGATCTGGCCAATGTTTTCATCTTTGACCGGGTGCCATTTTTGACTGGGTGCCATCTTTGACTGGCTGGATAGAAAGTGCTTTATTTAGGACAGATGAAGATAATAAATGAGCTGTTCAAAAGTTAATGGACGTAATAACATTTTAAATAAGTCATTTTATATGACCTTCATATCTATCTGCCCTAAATAAATCGTTTTCTATCAAGCTGGTCAAAGATGGCACTCGGTCAAAGACTTTCACTTTGGCCAGAAGTCGTGAGACACAGCCGATGGTTTCACTGACTGCATGGCACTGACGCCTTACGTAGTGGGCCGATGTTTAGCTTTGTGTTCATCTGAGATACACTTGTAGAAGTGTATCTGAGATACAGAAGAAACTATAACCAATCAGAAGGTAGCAGCTGCTGCAGCAGATGCATCTGCTGCTTATCAAGATGGCTGACCTGGAAGTGTATCTGGGATACATATGGAGAGGAAGTGTATCTGTGATACACTAGGGGATGGAGTGTATCTGGGATACACTTGGAAACTGAAGTGTATCCCAGATACACATGTACACTAGGGGAAGGAAGTGTATCTGGGATACAATAAAGAATGGAAGTGTATCAGGGATACACCCATTAAGAATACACATGAGGTGATCATTTAAGCATTGTTCACCCAGTACTCTACGATCATGGGTAGATCATGGCAATCTGTATTTAACTTGTTCATGGTCAATTTGACACTTCCATCCTCTTGTGTATCCCAGGTACACTTCTGCCCCCTTGTGTATCCCAAATACAATTACATCCCCCAAGTGCATCCCAGATACACTTCCGTCCCCTAGTGTATCCCAGATACACTTCTGTCCCCCAAGTATATCCCAGATACACTTCTGTCCCCCAAGTGTATCCCAGATACACTTCCTCCCCATGTGTATCCCAGATACACTTCCAGTCAGCCATCTTGGAAAGCAGCAGATTCATCTGCTGCAGCAGGTGCTGGTCCCTGATTGGTCAGATTGTTGTGTATCTGAGGTACACTACTGGAAGTGTATCCCAGGTGAACAGAAAGCTGAGCATCGGCCCCACTGCACTTCTTACGTCCGTGCAAACCAGAAATAGTGCTGTTTTTCCGCGGAAAGCGGATGTTTTGACTCTGAGGCAGCTGAAAGGGAATGTTTTTACACTGACTGCGCGGGGAGGAGGTGTTTTTAAAAAGTGGCAGGACAGGATCCAGGATTCTAGCTCGCATCTAGGTCGCAGTCCAGTGCAGAATTTTCAAAAAATGTCAGTGTGTTGCTCACATAAGGGGTACTTTTTGGGCTCCTAAAAACAGCGATTTGATCATGAAAAGGGGATTTTTTTCAGTCCAAAATTCGCGGAAAGGGGGTATATTTGAAACCTCTTAACGAGGATGGTGTCAGTATAGGTTTCGGAGTGCTTGGGAGGTGTCTTGGGTCCAGTTATTGGGGGTAATTGGGCGTTAAAATCATGCTCGGGCAGATTTCGCGGTAATAATCATAAACCAAGGCATTTTATGGCCGGCTGACATTTAAAGCTGTAAAAGGATACAGCCTCCCCCCGCCCACACAATATACACTCAGTCGGAGCATGTGCCACAATATCCTATTTTTGTTCATGGGTAGCCAAGAATAAGAATAAGATTTTTAAGAAATAAAAGTCATGAAAATGCAGTTCTAAGCAAATCGGTGTTTCAAAATGATACAGAACTACGGAAGCCGATGCCGATGAAGTATACATGATGTTCTGAACATTTCGTATTTACCCATAATCATATTGCTATCTACTAAGTAAAGGTGGCGAATGTGTAGGGGAGGGAGAAAATGACGCAAATACATATTGTACACATTAGGAATGCTAAATAGAAGTGTGTCCTCAGAGAAAAGCGTGTAACAGGTAAATAAATGGTACCCATGAAAGCACAATTACTAAACACTTGGCACCTCATAGTAATATGGCATTCAAAATAAAGTCTAGAGGAACAGCCCTTCCAACACCCCACTGACCAATCATTACACCTCTGACAATGTCAGCGTTAGGTCTCATTCCCCTAACTTTACCATCTCTGTGCAGACCGCCAGCAAAGCTAAGGTAGGTCTGACTCTTTAGTTAACATAGTTATACGTGTCTTATTTATATTACATTGAACACTCAATTATTTATAATGATTAAAAAAACAGCAACCAACATAGCCAGACAGATATGTACCCTTTTGGTTGTATAAAATCAGGCTAGTAATTTATGGTACAGCATTTCATCTTAGATGATTCAGGAATATCATTGTAACTGTCGACGAATCGCAACAGAGCGAGAACTATCAGTAGGTAGGTCAACGGATTTTTAGGAAATGGTCAGAGATGATCATGCAATACCTCAAAATGACGGGGGTATCAAGTGAAAATCAGAACTGCAGTCATTATAGACCTATGTATAATAGATTATTTTCTATGATTTTCTGAAAAATAAAAGTTGTCTTTGTCGACCTGTCTTGTTTGGGCTGTTTAGCACAGTGACATACGGACTGGTGAACGCTGCCCCTTCAGGGGAGTGACCTATCTACTATCATAATTATTGTTTCTTTACTTCTTTTCCCTTATTTCTATTCACGGGACATGTATACACATTCAGTATATAGTTACTCACACCAACAAGAATTGTTGTTATTTATTTCAAACTCATCTTTTCTTCCTTACATGCTGCAAAGATCATATTTTTATATGACAACATTTCAATTATATCTCTTTTCTACTAGGATCGCACGATGCTGTCACCGGTAATGGTCTACCAAATTGTTCTGATCTCAACATTATTTATCTCGGGTAAGTTAATGACGTACTACTACAGTTTTGTATGAATGTAAAGAGACATGTGAGGGCGCAAAGAATAGAATATTGGGGAAATGTGATGAAGCAGAGAGACCGAACAATAACATAGGCCCTAGTTAGGGTCCTCCATGGCTTTTGGACACTCCTGGATCTCGAGGGTCGGCATGATGCACCAATGCAGAACCGGCGATGTGGGCTCTGCGGGCCCTAGAAGGTGAATGGACGATTTGCTACGACCTCTGGAGGGTGTGAGGGGTGAATATTTCACCCTGTAATGTTTGAGATATTTGTCCTTGGAATATTTGTAGTATTAAAGTCTTCCATCAGGGGGCAACAATGAGCTGCAGTTAGGCTATTCCCGCCCAACTACAATACCATTGGTGCATGATGCCGACCAATGTCATCTTTTAGTCCGTTAGGGCCATTTTCCACTAGCCGATTTGGAGGCAATTGGCAGACAGTCGGCAGGTAGAGCCACAACAATTAAACTACACAGAGTGCACTTATCAATGGTTTGTTATGACTTTACCTATCGATTGGCTGCCGATTGCCAGCCGATCATCTCCAAATCGGCTAATGGAAAATGGCCTTAACGGGTTAATGCAGCGCTTGCGAGTTTCCTGCTGCGGCTGCAGCGCCATACCGCCATTTAAAGGACTAATATAGGCACCGTGTTTGACTTAAGGTACACAAATGGGCAATAAAATGGTAATAGGGCAGGCGGAATTGCTATGTGACTCCACCCTCCCACACGTTTATTCTATAGCCCAGTGAACTAAAAAAACACGTTATATAACATTTCACTATAGCTCCTTATTGAAGCAAAATGTAAAAAAAAACCGTTATTTTGAAGCAAAATTACGTATTCTTGATAGCTGGGAGACCAGTGGGGTGTTTCACAAGGAGAAAATAGATACAATTAATTTTATATGTTTTCTAAGACCAACTTAATATCACCCAATGTTAATTTTATCTTGGTGTTTCACAAGTTTCAATTGTATCTATGGACATATACTTAGATACAATTGAAGATAATAATGCGGCTTGTGAAACACCAACATAAGACTAACATTTGGTAAAAGTAAGTCAACCTTAGTAACCATGTAGCATTAATCTTAAATACCCTCCCCTTGTATAATGATCACACAGGATCAACACAAGTGTTGTTTGAATGTGTATAACCAGTTCATTTTCATCCTGAATAAACATATATTTGCAGGGATTCTTGTGTGTAGTATGACACATATATTGCATGAAAAAACGTAAACAAATATGTAAGGAAAATATTAGCGGGCATGGTATGAGCTCCACGCTAATATCCATTGTGAAACACTTATACAATAGTTTTTTTTTTTTTGATTTTGCAATGTGTATTTATTTCATAAATGATATTTCAAAATACATCAACAATCAAAAAATAGCGAGCGATCTTCATGGAATAAATCCAATTTTATCACAGCACGTTTTTAGGGTCTCATGCCCGTGCACATTTTAGTGATACGATTGATGTATAACAACAGGTAATTTGTATGCAGCAATCATAGACAATATACTGTACGTATAACAATATTAACCCATAACCAGTGACTGTATCCAACAGTCTTCAATAAATGTGGTGTATTATATACGTAGAAAACTTAAAGTAGTTTCAATGTTTTCCTTGACACTCAACCATGGCATTTCAATCTATCCTCCGGAATAGGGAGAGACAGATACATATATTCATAAGAAGGCCAGTTGGCCATGTTTCATCTGGGTTTATATACAACATCATAGAGGGACCATATGAATATGGCCGTACGTTGTACCTAGATTGTAGGCCAAAGACCCTGACTTAACATCTTGGTTGCAGACCTTTGTGAAACACTTTTTTATAAGCAGTATACAATTGATACAACCAAATGTCAGTCTTAGTGGTTATATACAATTGACACCTCCTATAGAAACACTTATTCTACAATTAATTGTATGTCCCCCTTGTGAAACACCCCACTGTATCCATAGAAGAGCAAGCTGGTGTCACTTTTTAAGACACAAGATTGCCATAATTATTTCAAATGATTTCCCTGGGCAATGACTTGATTGACTGTTTATCAAGTATCATACTTATTTGCCATTACTGGGGGGATTAAATCGCTAATACCAATATTGTTTTTTACAGGTGCGGTAGGGGTAGTGTGTTACCACTGTCGCTATGACTCGGCTGTACCGAGTTCTAAGGTGTGCATGGATCCGACAAAGGATGAGTTCAGGGAGTTCTCCGTAGTCCGATGTGAAGGCGTGTGTGTGGTGAGTACTCTAAAGCCGGTCGTCCACTGACCGATATATAAAATGGTGTTTGTCGGCAGTCTTTTTTTAAAATTCAAAAACTGTTTTATTCGGGTCAATAATGCAATTACAAAAGTAACTCATCTCAATTAGACCTATAGCATATATGCGTGTTGCACTTTTAACAATTATGTTTTATTGACCCAAATAAAACAAAACAGAATCTGCTGAAAAACACCATTGCTTTGACTTTATACTGCAGTGTAGTGATGGTGCTTTTGACTTTTAACCCCATATTAATTCTTCCAAACCCAGGCACTCAATTAAATCAAGATACAAAATACAATAATTGTTGAAACTAAGGAGGGATGTGCTATCACAGACCATCAGTCATTTAGCTATATAGAAGTATAGAGACACCTTCACCATTGTGCTTTACACGGCCCCTGTGATATCCTTATCTGACAAAACTGTCTTTAGCTGACCAAAGGGTACCATTTTGTCAGCTAAAGATTCACTTTGTGGCTTTAGGCCACAACATTATGTTTGGGTGTGCAATGAAGATCCCCCAATGATTGGGGAGAGGAACAGTTTCCTTTTGCACCATCCTCCGAATTGGCATTTTGTTGTTCTTTCATTACTTCCTTGTTTCAGCTCTGATGCTTTTGTCTCCGCATTGATCTATATGATCTATTTGATCACCCATTTAAATGATATTAAAACTAGCCACTTCTTACCTTGTGTACTTTTAAAATGGTGAAGATATTGGAGATCCTGGCAGCAGACTTCCTTATCCTTGTAGTGTGGAAGAGTCCTGATCATTGTGGTATATATGTACAGTCACCTCCCTCTATGAAGACCACAATATCTCAAAATGGGGTGCTAGAAGGAGGGGGTATTGGCTGATGAGATCCTTTGATCAGAGCATAGTGCGTTATGCCATTTTGAGATGAAGATTCATCGATTAGAACATGCTGGGTTTATTATTTGGGCGTTATTCATGCCTGATGCACCAACACAGTATGGTGAATTATTAGTCACCAGTGCTGCATTGATGCATCATGACAACAATTGGATATGTAATTTGAAGCATCATTATGATCCTGAAAACAGCCCGTTAATAAAAAGTGGGGTTTTGTCAGAAATCTGTTTTTTTTTTCTTGTATTTTTTTTTTTTTTTGGGGGGGGGGGGGTTGAACCCCTCATATGAATTTCTCTGTTCCACAAGTACCTATAATCTACACGAAAAAGTGGTCCTACTCAGAAATGCTTCCAGAAAGTTATAGGATGACATTTCTCCGACTCAATTCCCTACTACTACAAAGTACAAAATTACTTTTAGCAGGAATATAAAAATCACACCAAATTGGGTCATTTTGAAAGTTTTGTAAACCCAAGATGGCTGCCACAGGGCAGAAAACTCATTTTCCAACGGTTTGTACACAGAAAATATTAATAGATCAAAAAATCTAACTTATTTCAATGCACTTTGAAGATCCAGGTAAAACTACCCGTTGCTCTATTTAATGAACTGAGATCATGAGGTCTAGGGCCCACATAGCATATAATGGGACAAAGACTTGTGTTGGACTCACAATGACCAGAAGAAGCAGCTGGCTATTTTCATTCACACAAACACAAAGCTGGCTGTTCAGGGTCCTATCCCACGTCAATGAGCCTTTGTTTGGATTATAATTATATGTAACGAAGTTGATACTTTATGACTAATACTCTAGGGTCACTTACGACAAATACAAGGCAACACAATACAGTTTAACTCAGTTCCAGGAACTGTTGAATTATCGATCATGCAGTTTACTGTAGGCATCTTTGTAAAGTTAATCTGAAGCAAATGGCGGATACCTAGATAACAGGATTGCAACAATGTATGAGCTTTCTCTCAGGGCACAATGTTGAACTATCCACAAAGTTATAATATTTCAGACACTAGTTTAATGGTTTAAAAAAATGACACATCATGAAAGATTTACTTTTGCATATGGCTTTTTTATGCAACTATGTGATATATGCATAATAGAGATTTTAATTTTTATTGTAATATGTTGAATACCTTGGGGGATTGGGGCATACCACAGTTTGTGTTTCCTGTGAGATGTGACCTGTGTCATAGCCCTGCCTGTCACACATGTATGTGGTACAATGTACCATGTATTATGTAATGCCACCTGGGAGGGCTGCACAGGTTGGTGCTGGTGGGGGGGGGGGGGCTCCCCTATATCAGCTACCAACAATGCCATATCTGGAACGAACCAACCAACTTGCGACCAATTAATTTACAGTCACAAGAGGTAGGCCCTATACTTCACCATTATACTTCACCATTATATTAGCTCTATTTCTGCAAATGGTAAATGTTATTGGACAGATTTTAGGGTTCCCTTTAAGGGAAGTATAGTGTTATGGGAGGTGTCCATTCCCCGGCTCCTCACCCCCCTTGCGCAAAATGCTGACAAAGGATATAATGCATTAAAGTAATATACACCCCTTAAAGAGCTACGACCTAATGGAAGTATGACTTTAGGCATGATACATCTAAACTGGGGTGACAGATCACTTGGCTTTAGCTAACATATCCTACATAGTGGTCTGAGAGGCCTAATTGTGGTGATCGACAGATCAACCTGATCATAATCACCACCTGCTGCTTGAGTGCCTTCCTGCCAGGGCTACCTGGACATATTTAGCTTTTGTTAGCTAAATATTATTATATGGAGTTTGTTAGCTAAAGCCTTTTGTCAGTTAAAGCTGTTTGTGTTTTAAAGCCACTTTTTGGGCCCCCAAAATTTGTCAAGACCTTACACTATAATACACATGATTCCCAAATCTTACCTCCCTTACATATGTGAAAATGGGGCACAGGGATCTAGGCCCCTCATCAGAATTAAAGGAGTCTCAAACGCTATTCTTCTATACAATTCCAATATAAGCGTGTATATATATATATCCGCAATTATGCATAAAAGCTGAAACTCAAAACTGGTCGGAGTGGGCCTCATGGGCCCCCAATGAAGACTTTTTGATTCCTGCGCCTCTGCCTGTGAGTGTGATTGACAATGTTGATATTAATTTATTCAACCTACAAATCTATAGAAATGGTGTCTACACCCTACCATTATGCTCATTTCTGCATTGTGTCAACCTGACCAGTAGGAGACCTTACCTTCACAAATAGCCAAACTCCACAGTACGATTTATGGGCCTGAAACCCTTGTGTTTTGGTAGAATAGCAAGGACGCCCTGTTACCGATATTCGAAACTGCAAGGCTTCTCAGCACACCTTCCCATAAACTCAGGGTATTTCCCACCTAAATCGTACTGTGGAGTTTGGCCAAAATAACACAGCTGTACTGTATGTATGCACTAATGCCTTTATCCCACTATTTCCTCACAAAATGTGCAATTTAAACCATATTACCTTATTATCCATTTATCTATACCCATACAGCCTACATTGCCAAGTTGGGGTGTTTTTCTCCCGTTTTTCTCACCCCCCGCCCCAGCGTGCGATATCAAGAAATATCAGCACAGCAAATATCCAGTTTCAGCACGCAAAATGCCAGGATCGTGGGATAATCCAGTACACAGAAAAAAATCCAAGTTGGTATTTCTAATCTATCTTGGAAGAAATGGCTACTTTTTATTAGTTAGTGCTTTTAGCTAATGCTTAGTCAAAAATTGACTAATGTGTTAGACAGAAAGTCTAACCCTTAGACCACATGAAGGCAAGGTCAATTTTGCTGGTGCCCTACAGAGGAACCAGCAACTTCCTGGCAAGCATGGCAGACAAGATAGAAATGAGATAGGTACTGAATTTATATCCAATCTAATCTGTGATACGGTTTGACATCCACTATTGTCTTCCACGTAGGACTGATGTCTGGATGTTTGTGATTCAAATTATACTATAATTTATATCTATGGTACATTATTTGGCTTTATTTTCTAGTAAAATCACAACTTACTCTATTATCACCCACCCTGTATGGTGGCCCAGGAGGCTCAAATTTTTTTTTAAAGAATTTTTTAAAAATATGTTTTTCCTCCAAAAATCTGGAAAAAGTCTATTTTCAGGAAATTTGTCAATTTGGCGAGAAAAAAGGTCTAAATCTGATAAATGTCAATTTTCAGGAAAATGATCAATTTGGTGAGAAAAGGTCAAAATCTGAAAAATGTCATTTTTGGGGAAATGTTCAATTTGGTGAGAAAAGGGATCAAAATCTCAAAAAGGTAAATTTTTGTGAAATTGGCTAATTTGGGGAGAAAAAAGGTCAAAACCTGAAAAATTTTGATTTTCGGGAAAATGATCAATTTTACGAGAAAAATAGGTGAGGTATTTATGGAACCAAACTTAGCCACCAAAACTTAGACTCCATATGCCGGAATTTACAGTAAATTAATAATCTGCTTACATGAAATTCCAATCACAGCCCTTATTCCAACCAAAATACCAAATAATATAGTCAGTGAAAACGTCTAAGGAAAGTTAGCTATAATCAGGCAAGCCAAGGCAAGTTAGAAATTTTCCTAACCGTTAGGCGTTAACTTCCAATAAAGGTTGGGGGGTTTGGGCACGGCAAAATCCCCAACATGGGTTAGCAAGTTAGGCGTTTCAGCTAACCCTTAACTAAGTTTTGTTAGCTCATTTTTTTGTGTGTACTTACGCATAGAAACTCTCCTATTCATCCTGCTGTACAAGACACATTTTACCATTATACACTTACAGATCGATCACGTGAAGAACATATATCATAAAAAGGAAATCTTCGCACGCTCGTGCCAAGAGTCGAGGAACTGCCGTGGAGACGAGGAGATGCGCTACGTCATCTGGGGTTACGGCACCCGCAGGTGCTGTGCTGCCGACTTTTGTAATACGTCACAACACCCGTCACCATTGGCTAGTCTCTACGCCATATGTCTGGTAGTCTTCTTTACTCTGAAAAGTTGAATCCTTGGTTCCAGCAGATGAAGCCTGTGGGGTTTTGCACAGCAAATAACGATAATGTTATCCATTAGAAATGCTATGATAATGACCTCCTCTTGGTGATCGTTACAAGTGTATTTTTCACTAAATAACAAACATATCGAAGGGAATGCTCTGATAACAATTGATTTCAAAGATTGCATCATGATCTTCAATTTTGTAAAGAATTTTCACGACGTCGTTATAATTCTGCTGTGCAACATCCCACAGGTATCTTGGGCTGACTGAAGGCAGAATTCTATTCATCATTAGCACAGATATGCATGGCTATGTATGTCCATGACTTGTCATTACTGACATGACCTTGGAAAAGGGGTTTTAGTGCACCCTGCAATGAGGTCCCTTTTTGTAGATTGTGCCGCTGGCCATATTTCAATGACTAGCCGATGCGTTTAGGGAGTGTTCATTGATTAATAACAGGGGAGGGGGTGGTGGTGAAATCTTGTGCGGAGGTGCAATTTCTTTCAACCCCCATCTAGAGTGTGCAGTATATTTCACGCCCCCTTGACAGAGGATTGGCACAGCCTATAGAACACATTGTGTGCCTGTCCCCTGCTTTTGCGTTTTTTTAAACGAATAAATCCAGGCATCCCCCCACCCCCCTGTATTTAATAAATGAACACTACATTATCTAATCCATATAACGTTGACTGGGGCGTTAATCAATGTTTGAGGTTATTTAGGATACACATTTTCTACGATACGATAACTTTTAAAGCCACCGGTGGTGACAGGCATTCAAGACCTGGTAATAGCCACGCATTTCCTCTATAATTCTTTTACGGAAACCATAACAAGCCATGATACGAGCACGGGTTGTAGGGGTTTCACTTGGTGTAAAATAGGTTTATATAACAACGCAAGAATATTGTACTGAAGTACGTGGTTTTGATGTTTTGTAATTAATATACGGCCATTGTACTGTTTGACATGCAATGCAAACTGCTTATGCTTTTAAGCACACTACATAAAAACGTTTGCCCTCTCAGAGTTATAGATAGACTAATTACAAGCCAACACCATTGTGTCAGAAATAATGGTGTAAGGGGAGCGCACTATATATACCTTGACTGTGAGGGACAGGTATAGCTAGTCATAGTTTACTGTCAGTAATGAACAGGTGATGAAAGCATAACACTTTAACCTACATGTACTCACCCAGCACGGCAGTTTCTATATTGAAAACGTTAACTCCATCGGCCATTTCATACATAGTCAGAACTTTTTTGTTCGTTTTTAATTGTTAGAAAATACCCTTGCCTATTAGGCCAACGTTTTGTTATTGTTTGGGTTACGGGCCCGCCGCGCTAACAAGAAAACCCCTGCACTAAAAATAAAATTTCTGAATCGCCATTTAAATTGCTAAATGTCAGTTTTTGGGGGGTAAAATGCGAAAGACAAAACTCTATCTTATTTTATTTCTTTTAAATTTCGTCCTCCGTACTTGAAAATTTCATGGTGTCCGTAACCCAAAGAACAAAAAAAAGTGTGGCCTTAGTACAATTTGGAAATGTACTGATATGATGGTTTATGTAGTTCTTTTATATTTCTAAACCTACGCAGCACTTATACGAGTCAACACGTGTCCCAGTGGGCACACAATTTAGTTCAACGTTGAAACAACGTTAAATCAACATTGAATCAACATTGACAACCGTTTGTCAATGTAGATTCAATGTTCTGTGCCCACTGGGGTAGTGCTTGGTTGAAAACCTCTCTGCATTGCTTTAATAGTGGGCCCCGCTGATGTGTCAAGTCTGGTTGGGTCTGACCTGGATCTGGGCATTTCGAAGTTGGGCACGTCCATAATTATGGGCCTCACTTCCCAGTGAATAAAATAGTTATATAACATTTTATAACGTCATATAACGTAATATAACGTTTCTCCAATGCCCTTTACTATGGCAAAACGTTATATCGATTTTATAACGTTATTTTGACGTAAAATAACGTTTTTCGCTAGCTGGGTTGGCAGCCCAGGACCAAACGAGTAGTGGGTCCCATATGATGACTGGCTTGCTCTGGAGTGGACCTCTAATGAAGATACCGTAAATATATCTGATATTCATAATGAATTCGAGGTCATTGTCCTATTGACAATCTAGGCACATACATTGTTATATGGGTCCAAAGAGTGATGTGTGAGTGTGTATAATAACTGCTATAGAGGGAGACATTACAGATATACAGTTAGATGGTGAAATATGATGTTTGTTTACAAAGCTGATGTTATAAAGTGATATGATGCTGCAAATACTGTCTTATTTTCACCTAGTAATTATCAGAGTTAGATAAGTCTATAAAGGCTACATGTGTATATGAAGAGTTTGGATGCAAAACGCCATAACCACGATTTTTGAAAAAGAGACAAGAATCTGACAAAAATATAGAAATATATTCAGATGTAATCCTCAATTAAACAATTTTCCGAAGAATTACTAGTTTTCATGTCATGAGGGCCTGCAAAGGGTACACCCTGTTACCAAAATGCTGTCCCCCAGGGAGTCTTTACAAAAACACTGTAGTGCTATTCTGGAAAGGATTTATAACGTTTTGCATCTAAATTCTTCATATGCCATAAAAACCTATTTTCCGACAGCAAAACTGACATTCTTGTAACTTATGTATCCCAGTGTAGTGGATATAGGAATAGTTCTGACTTGAAATGGTTTTATCATGAGGGAGGGCCATCACATGATTGAATGCCCTTATAGGGCCTTCTTTACACAAGGACCTCCTGATCCATTGCCATTAAGTTAAGGTCAATAGTCAAATCCAAAGTAACCACCAATTACATTGTTGATTTCTTGTTGGTAAAGATTATGTTATCTTAGTAGAGCAGTCGTATTTCAAATTATGTGAATGGGAATATTCAATAAAGGATTCAGTCTGTATTGGTGATCTTATTTAATGCAGCCTATTGAATGCGGTCATACCCTATATCTACATAAATATGGCTGATCAATATTGTAAAACCCTTTAAATAAAAAAAATCTAGGGCATATTAGTTGTTGACACTTCTTTATTAGTGAAATACACATTTTTATCCATACAATCATGCAGTGTTTTACCTCCCATGAGAGATGTGAATACGGCCCTGTGACGTCATCAAAAGAAGGGCATTAATCAGCTTTAATTGTTGCCTAAAGTTGCTTAAATCGGATTGTCCATGCAGTGAGTGAGCGTTCTGGTCCATTTCTAAGAAGATTAATGTCTAAGCCCTAATTATCGGACGTACTTACTCTGAGTAGGAAAAATACACCACGAAGCGATTGTGATGTCCTACCGGGTATTCATTATCATAGATCTGCATCCCACGGGCAATTCTTGACAGTTAGTGCTTTTATCATACAAATACATTGACTTACATACACTAAAGATGCCACAATGATTTTCCGCCTTTGCAATGAATTTTCAGTAGAACACAAAAGTATCCCTTTTCCTCTAATGACATGATATCATATGTTTACTCTGAAGATGTCCGCAGAGCAATACACTCACAAAATTGTAATCATTAGGCAAAAAAAAAAAGAGTTGTGTACAGGTATCCCTAGCGACCCTATTTTTTTGGACCCTACCCAACTTTCTTTTTTTTTGGAAGGCATTTTATGGATTTTTCCACCAAAAAAAAACTATTTTATTGTACAGAAATATTTTTTTTCTGAAATTATCCGAAAAATGGGACGAATTTGGCTCAAAAACCTTAATAAAATTTGGTGAAAAAAAAAATCGACCTACCTACCCCACTGTTTTTGGGCCATGTTACCTGAACACAACTTTTTTTTGGGGCGTTATAAAACATGACAGAAGTTCTACTGCACGGATGTAAGGAATACAGTACGCATGTGAAATCGGCCTATTATATATCTTATAGATCTCTTTAATGCTATGAGATGATACAACTTATCTCCCCATTGAACATTGTTTTTCACTATTGCTGTACAATCATATATAGGCTCTATACTAATATCCTATTAAGCACTTCAAGGGGGATTTTCAAACACAATTACCCACCATCAAACTAATGCATGCACTGTTAGAAGTAAGTGATAGGCACCACTGTTGTTTATCTATAGAACATTTAAATTATACAAATATACATATTCAAATATTCACTATTTCTATGTCAATATAGGTGGAAATGCATGTCAACTGCATGGGTTAAGGAAGAATGAAAAGAAAACATAGTTCTCATTGTGCCAAGGTTAGACTTGAACCCATGATCTGCTGTGTGTTGTGTTCTACAGTAGGTAGGTGTAGGTGTACAGTATGTCATACTGGAAACCAAAAATACATCCTGTTATACTGTACAGCTACAGTATATCTTGCTGTGCAGCTACACTAACCTCTGACAGTGTGGCGTGCAAACACCAGGTAACAAGGACTACAGCGAGACTCGGGTGTGGCTAACTGCCTCACATTCTTTTGCCCAGGGCGGATCCACGAGGAAACAGTCAGTTTAAATGATTTCTCGTGAACCTCTTACTAGGTCTATACAGTGTTATGCTAAACATGAAATTCTGGTCCTAGTACCTTACATGTAGAAAAACTATATTCAGGGGCGTGGCAACCGGGGGACGGGGGCGGGGCACTGCTTGCCACTTTGAAACTGCTTGCATCGCCCCTGATAATTTATTAAACCATGTACATTTCAACACCGCAAAGTAGTGCTGCCACAAATTTAATTCCCGCCTTTCTCTTAGACTGGCGCTTGCTGGACGGAGGTCTTTCCTGCCTTTCTCTTAGACTGGCGCTTGCTGGACGGAGGTCTTTCCTGCCTTTCTCTTAGACTGGCGCTTGCTGGAGCTTGCTGGACGGAGGTCTTTTTCCCAGTCGTGGACCCCAGCTCTCAGACTTTTCAGACTTGTGTAGACTCAAGCTGTTGGCCAAGCTGAGTTCCGGTCGTTAGGGACCAGCATTACTTCACTTCTGTTTCCTGTTGAAGGTCCCGTTTTGGCCTCCAACCAGTAAGTCTTCATTTTCAGCTTCTCCTGAAGACAATTTCAACAATGAGCTTGAAATGTTGCCTAAGGGAGTGGTGGGGGGGGGGGGGGGGGGGCGTGGGTGGATTTTCGCTCGAGCGGGTCAAAATTCTAACCACTTCCCCAATCTGAACAGGTGACATAAGGACCCACAACAGAGGCCCATAACTATGACTCCTAAAACTCCGACTTTGGACATGTCAGGAACCATGCAGCTTCAGCTAAAGGCCTCACAAGGTAGACTTACAGCATCCTGATAGTGTGGAATAGGATCAGCACACACTGATATTGTGGTTTATACTAGAGTATTTAGATGTATACATATTACAGTACTAAAATCGACTGAATCAGACCATTGGTGCAGCTTATATGATTCTCCTTAAAGCCACAGTATCCCTGCTCGACCCGCCACCAGAGGGCAATGCTGTCATACCCATGTGCCGCTGCTTCAGCACCCCCCCCCCCCCCCCCCTTTGCCTACCTCAATACTCGGTGCCTTATAAGGGCATATGGATTGCCCATTTTAACATGTTTATTATAGCTATCACTGCACTGGCCAACTGCATTATGTAATAGGTCCTTGGTCAAATGTGTGGCGGATTGGTAGGTGATGTCCTGTAGTGATAGTGTGTGGAGGGAGATCCTATTTAGGGTAGGTTCACCACTTTCAACCGGTCCGATTCATGTTTTTTCATGAGCTACCTTTCAGGTGTAGCTGCTCCTAGAGTTTTTTGTGAATATCCTTCAGAATTGAACCAAACTTTATGTATTGCTCTGGAGAGTAACTTTCATGATGTTTTACAATGCCATATATCAGTTTGCAGTATTTAATTCCATGAGTTATCAGAGTATTCAGAATTGCCCCTTTTCACCCTAAGTCAGCCAAAATGCACCTTGAGTCAGCCATATTTCAACCACCAGAAATATGTGGAATAAACCAGTAATTTTCTAATTTTCATAAATGGATGAATGCATGCATCATATATCAATATGTTACAACTAACAATAGAGAGGTGTATGATTTATTGAATATGGAATAATCAAGACAAAGTCAGTACTGTACCTCAGGTGAGTACAACTGTATTATGAGCTATCAATACCAGTAAATATTACTTGTATGAGCAATGAGGACTAAATATAACATTATAGACATGCAGTATGGAGTTCTATTGAATATATCGGGGGCTCTGCCTTCTCACCCCCTTTTCCCCCCTCTTTTTGAAATTCACCCTTGCCCTCTATACAATACACAAGTAGGCATGCTATCCTTAACCCTGTAGTAGAAGAGGGTATTCTGGAAGGAGGAGGTATTCACAAGGGTAGGGGGAATGTTCTTAGACAGAAATTCAAGGTGAGAGAATTCCAGGGGAGATTCCCGAGAAGAAAACCGCATGGTTGACTTAGGGTATGATGTGGCTGACTTAGGGTGAATTCATGGCTGACTTAAGGTGAAATGGGTATACCTTACGAAATCAGTCCTAAATATGATTTAGGAAATTAATTTTGCTCAATAAAGACATGATTTGTGTGATTTAGATACATATGCAGCTCACAAAACTGATTGACACTGTGTATGAAAGGGACAAACACTTCAAATCAACTACC
The DNA here is from genome assembly GCA_947462335.1 of Harmothoe impar. Lineage (NCBI taxonomy): Eukaryota > Metazoa > Annelida > Polychaeta > Phyllodocida > Polynoidae > Harmothoe > Harmothoe impar. The sequence goes on from OX381719.1 coordinate 37,690,899, forward strand.
AAAGAGTATGAACAGTGGGGAGATTTTCATTCTCTGTTTGCCAAAACAGGTCAAACAGGAGTACTTCTGACTGATTTTACAGTATGAAAAAGAGTGATGATGCGGATGCAATGTGCAGTATATATTTTGAAAACACTTCAATTCTTAAATCAGTGGGAGTTTATCGTCACCAGATGCATATTGAACTTGTAATTTCATGTCAAAAGTGGTTGACTCAAGGTATGAGTTTGACTCAGGGTGAACCTACCCTATGGGTGATTGGGGATCAAACACACTGCCCTGTGATGGGTGCAGTCCGTAGGGTCAGTCCAGGTACAACCAGCCAGTGGGGACCATTTCTAAACTTCTGACTGGTTTTATGAAAGTTACAAAAAAAGAAATATGGTAAGTGTCCCATCATAGGTTCACCTACCAGGGGTACCCAGACAGGCTGTGGGGTTGCTTTGATCCCCGTATGGACCAATACACACCAAACACCCATAAAGAGCACCGACTCATCCCCACTGGCTGTTTTTACTTGGACTGACCCTACTCCCTATAACTTGTACAACGGCTATTGAGGAACGCCTATAGGTTCTATATATAGGATAGACCTGTATAAGGTGGGTGCCCCAGGCCCTTGTACTTTGCATAATACGACCTGTAGTGATTTGTAGGCGGTTCCTATAATGCATGTAGGCGGGCCATACTATGATAATTAGCAAGCTATAGGATCAAAAAGGCGGGCCAAAATATAGGGATACTGCAGCTTTAAGTTAGGGAGCGGCATATACGCGAGTTAGGCTTATACGCAAGGTAGTTATGGTTTGAGAGGGAGCTATGACGTTTTTGTCAGACGCTATAACTTATAGGAATGAGATAGTGGCAGATCCGTGTACAGGTCATGAGGACCTTTCATATGTATGTGTTGGGTGCGGTACATGAACTGACACCATGCAGTGGTGACCGTACTATGATACCTAGAGTTGTTGTTCAAGTTGTTATAAAAGAGAAGTGTTTTATATCAACATGAAAGGGACATTCTCCCCACTCACACTTAAACGCATAGTAGACTAGGACAGTACTAGAATTGTCGGTGGGATACGCTTGGTGATTATGCCACTTTAAAAATGCTGCAAATAAATGTATGCTATAGTTTTATGCATTAATGTCTAAATTGTGTATATCAAGATGAGAATATGCATGTGTTCCTATAGTGGAGAACAGTAAATGAAAGAGCTATTTTACAAAATGGGCGTTAATTGGTCCTGAATGCCTGTTTAGGTGCCTACATATCTCTGCACTATACTATACATAATCAGCCATGTAGGGTTTGATAAAAGTCCTCAGTATTGGATGTCCCTACTACATGGCGCTGTAGCAGAGTCGGTAGAGCATTACACTATACATACTAAGGTTGAGAGATCGAGCCCCTATTGATTTCCTGTTTTATTTCAACATAATTTATAAAAATGTTTCATATTAAACGATGTATATAGCAGTCAAAATACAGTCACATTTTACAATGGAATATTGGTCCATAAGGTCAAATCCCACAACGCGAAAAATGGGTGAGAAAGTGTTGATTATTGACATAAAAACAAGGGGCAACTGTTGCCAATATTGTAAATCGCAACACTTGTCCCATGATCTTATGCCTCTCCAAATCCCACTGTAGTCAATAATAAGCAAGCAAGTGTTGCCTACAAGACTAGTTAATGGATCTAGTTGAGGGGAGTTACTTCATGGTATGATTTCTCTTGATTATTCCCTCTCAACTAGCCTAAAGATATCTGGAGTGCCCCCCTGTATAAACCAAATTGTTGGCATATTCTAATAAGCAACATATTTGAGCATAATCGGAGCAAAATATCTAAATGTTTTGATATCTTATTTATCATAATCACAAGACTTAGACAAGGGTTATAACCAACATTGGGCTTGTTTTAGCTGATGTAACCAACCAATATTGGCTAAGTGATCAGGGTTTCACAATAAACTACATTTTCAGCCCTCATTCGCGTTGTGGGATTTGACCTATAGAGTTTCTATAGTCTAAGTGTGAAGGGAAGGGGCACAGATAAAGGTAATTAGTCATCATGGACGTTGATTATGCTCCCTGGTAGTTTGAACCCACTGCTTGACTTAGATAAATCCCGTGATTTTGTTCACAGAATACCCAAAGATTCCCGGGAACATCTCGTGACTTGTTAGCAGGGACCACATGCTTTCGTTGGTAGTTACATGGTTGCCATGGCAAGCACGTGCACGTTGTCATAATAGCACCTATCGCCTACAACCTTGATAATACTCTTTCACACCAAAAACCTATATATACATAACTGTTTAATTTACACAATATTTACACTTAAAAATGATATATTTGATTTTCACTTAAGAAGTATGCAGTAATTAAAGTGCAATGAAGTGGGCACCGCCCGAACAGGTAACCATGTGAGAGACTCATAGACATTCCATTTGAGCTGTTAAGTGACCATTTATGTTGAATTACACACCGAAATTACACACCATCTAGGAAAGATTTCCCTTTTTTTAAATCCCATTTTGTAAAAGGGTAAATAACGTTAACTTGAATATATCTTTAAAAATGTTAGGATCGCAAAAGCCCAAGGGTTTTATGTTTCTGGCCGGCAGTCTAGAACCTCCAAGTTGTTACCTGTAGCTGAGGCATATTGTTAAGCAATCACATCTGAGGTTGATGGTCTCATTAGGCCAAAAAAAGAAGGTTTGTTTCAGGTCACCCGACCGACCCTATCAAAACAGGGCTGACCCTACGTGTTTTATGCAATTTTGAAGAAATTTTCGTATTTTCAACCTTTTAGGGCCAATTTTAGGGTCTTCGGAGGGGCTGGGTAGTACTTTCATGTTACAAAGAAAGGTCATAAAATCCGGTCTTATTATACACAAGTATCATAATGTTTTTTTTTTGTGTCACTGCATGTGCATTGCATTACACTGTAAGCTATACTGTGAAAGTACTTATATTCACGGGTGTAAATTTTCGCTCATGTGGCAAAAAAGACTAATTCGCGGGTATTTATTCCATACTGTACCATATATAAGAATTTCGTGGATTTTTAATTTCCGTGAACATAGCGAAAATATATACCCAGCAAAATAAAGTACGACCACAGTATCTAGAGGGAGTATTTTATAAGCAGTCTTATCAGATGAAACATAAGATGGCATTACCTGCAAGTCCATAGTTGTGTTTGGAGATGTCACAAAGCCACCGGCTCTGTTTAGTCTGTCATTTGTGCCTTCACTGATGTGAATCTTTGCCCCTGCAATTGTGTTAACACATATTGATTCAGTTAGAGCTTGAAAACGTGTTACATATCTGCGCATAGTGATGCTTATTTCAAGCTTTAGTTTTAATTGAAACATCCAACATTGGAATGGGGTGAATATCAATGTATAGAATAGACAATAGTGAGGTTAAGATTGGAGAACGTGTACTGGTTAAGTAGTTAAGAATATATACTTCTGTAAGTAGAAATTACAATCCCAAAATTTCTATGTATACATACATCAATGGAAAGGTATTGAAATTTGTAGTTTAATGGTGTAAGTTGCGAGCATATATAATAATAATTTCCCCCCCTAATTTTTCCAATAATAAATAATAAATCAATTTATTTTGAGATTTGCCAAAAAACTGCTAGCCACCCCTCCATATTTTTCACCCAATGAGAAAACAACTTTCATTATTCTTATTCCATACATACTGTATTTACTTAGCATGTGATCAGAAGAAAGACACAGTAAAATGCTTTCCTATAATGTTATTTACCTCAGGAAACATTAAATTGGCAATATTTACTTTAATCATAATTATGTACATTTCCATGGAATGAACCACTCCGAAATGTTTTAGTGGTATTTGCGTGCTGAGAGTCCTTAACCTTTCTAATAACGATTCTTACCGTAGCCTGAAGCCTCTATCTTCAATGCTGTATTTACTGTGTCGCCAAACACACAGTAACGAGGTGCTGTGTTGCCAATGATACCGGCCATACATGGTCCTACAACACAGCAGAGCATGATCACATATATATCAATCATAGTGTTCAAATCCCCACGAGCCTGGGAGTCTAGCTCTTAGCCTATGGATCCAATTGAGGTCAATTTTCTTTTTCGAGATGTAGATACTGAATCATTATTTTTAACAGTTACCTACACAGTTTCAGAGATACCAATTCACATGGCGTACCATGGCGATGATAGTGCTGGATATCAAAAGAGTGCCAGTCTTAAATAAGTACTGTAGGTACAAGAGCCTTGGCATTAAGTCTTAATTAAGGTGGCCGGCAGCCATGGTAGTTCCCCCATATGACACCAGAATGACATTCTATCAAACCATAACATGCTATGACAGAATTAGTAAAATTCTGGGCAAGCAGAGATTCCAACCCAAGACCTTTAGAATACGACACAAATGCTTTCACCATTATATCACGGAGTCTGTGATACCTTGTCATAATGAACATATATTTATCCCACATAGCCATCTACTAACCATAATTATTACTATCTTTTATTTTTCAAATACCCAAAACCCGGGACCATATGTACAAAACATATTTTCTGGATAGATCATTTTACAGGCAATAAAGTGAACTATAACGAGGTGTAGTTACTTTATGATACTACTATAATGTCAATGAACCTTTAAGTCAATTATCTCAGAAACAAGTTTGGGACCTCTTATTTTCTTTTGACTTTTGGAGATTATATATCCTTGTGATCACAATCTTGGGAATATGGTGAAATCGTAGTCACTCTTAGACTATACCCGCCTGCCACCTTAAGCAGTAAAGTAGGAAAAGAACACAATGTTTATATTCAAAGTGATCAACACTAACCTGAGTGAATGCCAATGCGCAGCCAGATGCTCTGTAACTTGGTTTTCTTCTGAATATAGAGAGCCAGGTGAGCGATATTCCATGCATGTGTGTCTCCGTTCCTGATGGGGAGTCCGGATATCAGCATCCAGGCATGACCAATTGTATGAACACTACCCACATCATACCTTTTCAAGCCCTGGTCAAAGATCCTGAAAACATGCAAGTCATGGTGACTTATATCCTTTAGCATTCATGTAGGTTTGAATATTGAAGTGATAAGAGAGAGCTGTGTATATCAAGCGTCTCCGCTTATCCTCTGCCCAGTCAAATGGCATTTTAAAAATCCTTAGGGAGTGTTCATTTTCCAACAGTTGGGGGATGGTGAACTTTCTGTGTGGTCAACACTTTCGACCGCGGGTGGATTTAATCAGGGCACAAGCGACCTATTAAGCATAGTCACATGCGTGTGTTTATCTGAAAACAAGTGAAATAATCCCCTGGGGCAAGGGGTCGCTTTTTCGTACATCTCGAAATCCACCCCTTCTTGTTGTAAATGAATAATCACTCCCTTAAATTGATAGTTATTTATTGTTTTTAGTAATTCAAGTTAAAAAAGATGTGAATTGAACATTGTAAAATGAGAATATACATGTATTATGGACCTGGGTAATTCATTTGCTTAATGGACTTACTCTTGAAGTGAGTTGAGGAACCCTATTGCCTGGTCTGGACTGTGGTAGCTCGAGATACTCTGGGATTCTGCTATATTGGAGAACAAGATGGTCACATCTTTGAAATACTCAGGTTCGACGGTGCCCTTGTTTTTGAGCTGATCAGCAATAGTCGCGGGAAGCATCTGACTCAGAATGTTGTGACACCGGGACCTCTCAATCTCAACCTGTAATGGGAAAATCAAATTTTTGTTAAAAGAAAATTGAGAATTGATGTTATGTAGTAGTTAAACCACTGCCAGACCACTGTACGTAGGATATTGGCGACAGTATCCCTAGTACAGGGGTCTGCAGTGGTTTAACTATAACTTATGCCACACACTGTAGTGAGTGTTTTCTCACCTTTCGTACGTCATCTAGTCAGGCTAGTTATTTTGTTCTGCTGGTCAAGTGTGGTATACATGACAGTAACACTATAATGTACAAGCGAAATCGGAAGGAATGAGAGTGAAAAAAATAATACTCAAAGAAGTGTGGTCTTGATGAACATCCTCGCTAATTTTTAAAGCAGCATAATCACCGAGTGTATCCCACTCACAATTCTAGTACTGTTCTAGTCTACTATGTGGTTAAGTGCAAGTGGTGAGAATGCCCTTTAAGACACTTTGGTTTTGAACCCAAATAATTGGATGTACTACCTTTAGCTGCATTATCAAAGATGGACGGACCAACCACATGCGATAACAATGAAACCGAATGTCTTTGCATTAAAAGTTAGATTTCGTAGACTTTGCACATATTGTGCGTGCAAAGAAGCATAGCACATTCGATAAAAAATTTGAAAAATGGAAAAATTAACTGTAAAATAATACAATAAACTGTATTGATAAGGGTTCTTTGCCAAGTTATACTTTAGTGTTGGTTACGAATTTAGTGACTTCGTACCTCCTGTCTTTTTTCTGTCAGTAGACGTGACATCTCATGAAGTTTCAGTGCCGTTCTGACACTGTTAAAAGCGGCGAAAGCGCTGCCGATCGTACAGAAGATAGTCAGGACGATGATGAAAGCATATACCAAGGCCTGCGATAAAGTTCAACATTAATAAAGATAACACGTATAATGCCAACCGATAATATAAACCCATCAAACCCATTAGATCTAATAATAGATAAGTGTTTTCTTATCCACAGACCCTCACAGTCATGGCCCTTATTTGGACAGGGAGAAGCAATTTTCTTGTTATTCTATTAAGTTTAAAAATGGAGTTGCTTTTGCTCATAAGATTTTTAAAAACACTTGTGTTAATGCCCACAATAGCAAATATTGACAGGAAAGACAGTTTGTCGTACCATGGTTTTTATGCCATACATGAGGTCGTCGATGGTCTTTTGTAAAGCCACAATAAATGCTTCGCGTACATAGGAAATCCTGGAAATACAGAAGCAGAAAACTTGTTCAATATATGAGTCACTGTGCCTGACTTTTATCTCGAATACCGTTTGCTTAAGTAATCTGAAGCTAACCCGGAGCTACAAAGTGATTTGATGTGATATGCACTTGCATTGGTAAAATTGGTATTAGATCTCGGACCACCAAAACAAGGCTCATTGGAAAACGATCATAGAGTAAATCAAGGCATTTCAGACATTATGGCCTCTGATTGGTTTATATTATTAAATACGAATTAGGGCAAACTTTGATATTATGCATTTATAAAATCTGTGACTTGTTCTGCAGCAAAAGCCAAGATGGATTCTGAGGTGAGTGTCTTCACAGGTCAATCGAAAAAGACTGGATTGGTAAAAGTGGGCATTTCCTGGTCTCACGATGAATAACTAACATGGCTCTAAAGTATAAGGATAATTTTGATGAGCTTGAATAACCATCCTCCTCAGGAAACTAAGCCACTACGGGATAGATGAAGAGTCCTACAGATGGTTCAAGCGTTACCTCGACGACTGACTGCAGCAAACACGAGCCAATGACCAGACCTCTACCACCAAGGAGGTTACAATGGCGGTCCCACAAAGGTCCGTCCTTGGCCCGCTTCTTTTCATTGTCTACATGAATGATGTTATGAACTTCATTCAGAACAGCGGGTCTTACTTGTATGCAGAGGACCTTGCGGTCATTGTCTCTGGAAGGGATCCCTCGACTACAGCTTGATCTCAACAAGATCAGCCAATGGTGTGCCACCAACAAACTGACAGTCAACAGCGCTAAGACTCATGTACTTTGGGTTTACTCACAGGGCTCAGTACCTGACCTAGCTGGGTGTGACCTAACACTCAAGGACAGAGTGTTATCAGTAGTGTCGGAGTTCAACTACCTTGGTGTGATACTGGACCGTTTCAAGAACATGTTATCTCAGCTGAAGAAGCAGATCAGGTTGATACAAATGAGACTGCCTCAACTAAGACGCCTCCGGAAAAGGACAGACATAACCACCTCTGTCCAGGTATACAAGCACATGGCCAGGCCTATTGCTGATTATTGTACTTTTACAGCTAACAGCAGGCCTGTATGGGCAACACGCCAACTCCAACCTCTCTAGAATGACGGCCTACGGGCGTGTGAACGTATCTAATTTGCCCCGGAAGCACCTGTTGAGGACCTACACCAAAGGCACAAGGTCACCTAAACCTGACTGTCACATGCAAGAAACAACAGTACTCCTGATGCAGATGCATAGACTCTCGCTTGACCCAGAGAATGTTGTTGCCGCTTTGAGACTCCTCCGAGGAAATGCCAAGATGAAACTCAAAACCCCTCGACTCTATGTTGTTAGCTCTATGCACTCCTATTTGATGAGCATTAGTTGCCAAACCGAGTAACAAAGTATAATCCGAGACTGAACCAAACACTATACTGTAGAACTTAGAAGTCTCTATGACATAATTTGCTTGTCTTACGTCATTCTCTTGGCTGCATTGAAAATCGCCCCTTGATATGTGATATTATAGTCAAATAAAAAGTACTAAACTACAACCACAACTAACCTTTGACCACTTTTAGGGCATGTTATTGTACATTAAATTATTGTCCGAGACCATTACTAGATCGTGAATGATGCCCTACCTTTTTATGTAAGCTGTCATATTTTGAAACCATCGATCGCCATCCTGTATTCGCCCCTCGACCGTAGTTGTCCTACAGTCATGTTCAAATGTGTCGGATATAAGATAAGTGATCTGTAGAGGTATACAAAAGAAGATAGCAAGTCATTAAGTTGTGCCAGGGCTGTAAAAGAGTGTTTCTTTTATACAAGGAGCGACATTTTCGAGTGATGATTGCACTCATAAAAAAGGTTACGACCACTATAAATCTAATGGTGTCACAAAAAGGCCAATATCATATCATCCCCTCTATTTTCTTTTATATCGACTAATAGAAATGTCATTGTTTCTTTTGACCGTACCTCCTCAAATAATTATAATATATACCATTTTTGGGCCTTCTCCTTTTTCAATAACCCATGGTGATTGCGGTAAAAGCGTTATACCTGTTCAGTTGGGATCAATCCATAATATAATAGGAAAGGTAATACTATCTCTTGCTTTTTTTGTAGACATATTTATCTTTTAAATGATACTTCAGTACTCGATAAAATATATATATGACATAAACCTTTTTTGAGATATTATACAGAGAAATATAATGGAGCCGCTATGACTCTGACAGTCAGGGTCACAGATGGTCTCCCGTGTGACTCTGATGAAGTGAGTTTAACTCTCCCTCATTGAGAGTCAACTGCTGTTGACCCATCAAATGGATCAATCTTTAATGGGCCATGGATCAATCCTAAGAATTTGATTCCTAGTGATACACGCACCATATAAAAGATTGAACCTTTTGAAACACTTGTTATTTGGGTGCAATCACGATTCCATACTGGCCACCGTTCACTGGTCTGTAATCGGCCGAAGTTATATATAAAATGTATCGGCTTACCCAGTGGACAGTGGCCATATGCTACATTGCATCATTTGTAGACACTAAAGAGTTACCTTTATATTATTCCTTTTATGGCACTGAGAGCGAAAATAGACACATAAAGCTCTTATAGCGCAGGGCCGGCTTATATTTGGCAATACGCTGACGTCTATTGTACCATTTTTTATTCTTTCTGTCGTGTCTCACACATCCCTGATTGGAACTATATACATACATGTATGTCATTTGTATACTAACTCTAAGAAACTAGATAAGCCTACGACTCACACTATGTTAAATGTTTTCTATGTTATCTCTCAAAGAAGTTAATTTTCATATTATACCTTAAATGTCAACTGATATGAACGACGACAAAGGAATATATTTGTATGTATTGTAAAATGATAACTCGGACCAATTGCGTCCCCTAGTTGCAATTTAATAAAGAAGCTTGAATTGAATTGGATTTGCCAATGAGAAGACAAAACTACAGTAACAAGGGACTCATGATACCCCAACTTCTTACACTCTCCCAGCACATCTGCAGGTGCGTGGTATACCACAACTTTCTTTTGAATCATGGATTCATGTCTAAATATAGCTATTTTACATATGTAAGTATATGCTATGCCAATTAACGTTATATTTTACCATTATTATGATTATTTCCGAATGAGGTAAATACGTAGTTTAGACATAAAGGTCCATTGCACATAAGTTAACCATCACGTTTTGACGTCCACAAACCTCGTAGAGTCACTTACTTTGGACACTATATCAACGTAGATTAAAATCGAATTGGGTTGTTACCTTTTCTTTTACACCTTTTTAAACATATTTTGGACCATCAGTTATTAAAGAACAGTCAAGAATGTTATTCAAGGGTCCAAAGTACCGGTCACTGTAACCACAATGATCCCAGTAGCCTTCTATTTATGTACATTTTGATATTCGAATAAGGAGCACAATTTAAGAATCAACGAATTTGAGGAAAAGTCCTTTTTGAGTAAGACATTAGTCATTATGTTGTTTTGCCTCAGTCATTCTTGAGTGGTGCTTTGTCATGCCTGATCAATGTCCCTATGACCAACCTGGGATAGCCATTACTGACTAAGGGCCAGCGTATTTAGATTTTCTGTGTACTCACCCCATATTCCAGTTCCTTCACCATGACCTTTATGTCCAAGCCGACCTTGTCGAAGGCAGCCCTGAGAGGTGGTGACTGGTGAACGCCCACTTCCATCAGAGCCATGTACTGGGCGAGGTCCCGTGTGATTTCCGACCGGGCAGTCTGACTATCATCACATGACACCCAAATAGCACTGCCCCGAGCTCGCATGAGGCCCACCTTGTCTCCGGCCATCATAAAGGTGTGGAAGGCTGGCAAGTAGATGTGCTGCTCCTCATCCTGTACAAGTTGAAACCCAAACTTTAAATTATGCAAAAAGACAAACATAATGGGAGATCACACTCTTTGACACCCCGCTCCCACGCACCAGAAGCCCAAACCGCAGTCTGGTGGGTGGAACGAGTCTTTTCCTGAATGCATTTTTTCTACATGTTTTGTTTTGTTTCTATATCCAGTTTATTTTGGGGTTAATTTGATTTACAGGTATTAGCCGAAGAGGGCAGTTGCTTAAACTGGTTTGGGTGAAACCGTGGCTAGTACCACTACCCATACACCCACTGTACTCTCACTGATACCAATGGCCCATCGTTTGTTTCATGGTTATAAATACGGCAGCCCTATTGCCAAGGAAATAACCCTCACCCATATTTAAAGGCCTGTCATATAATCATAATTTATCATTTTAAGGTCAAATCCCACAGGGCGATGTATGGCCCCAGAAACTCTGCACCCTATGCTCATTGCGAATTCAAACTGTCGTTTATACTCCAACTCACAACGGTCCTTGCATACTTTTGCAAGTCTCAAAACCCACTGCATATGATATTATGTACATGTTACTGAATCTCTGCATACGAGATTGCATTGACTCTATGTGCGAGGACAAGTGTTGTATACTTCATGATAAGTGTGCTTACAGTTGGTTTATAATAGAAGGGATATCCATTCAAAAATCTATCATTTGATCTAACACATCATGTATATCTAGGGGTGGGCGGATTTTAGATGAAAATGGTTGTAAACTACTATCTTTGTATTTATTAGAAACAGGGAGTAGCCCCCTGACCTCACCGATGGTTGATATGGATCATGTGCATAATGAATTTGCAGTGATTTTCTTGTTAAACAAAAGAAAATATCTTGGGCCGACTTCGCAACCGTTTCCTTGCATTCTGACTCCCTGTTGTTGTTACATCTGTTGCGATTTAGAGAGAGTTCCCTAGAACGCAACAGATCGATTCACAGAGAGATTCCGCCATATAACGCCCTGTGGGATTTGGCCTTAACCATCGGAAATAGTTTTTGCCGGGTCAATCTAGTGGATTCTAAACAAATATTGTCAATTTTGCCATGAAATAAACATATAAGAGCACTCGTATAACAACCTATTGGAGGAACTACACGGTAAAACCAGTGTTTAGATCCTGTGACATTTGTGTGCAATAGGTCTATGATTATTTTTCCATACGTTTTGGCCTCACAATAAAAAACTAAAAAAAATACACAAAAACTCCCTCTTTATATACTTTTTTTAAGTGCTTGGTGATGTACGCCCATCTTTTCTTTTGTTGAGTGCCCCAACACAGTAGTATATAGCGGCATTAGTTCAGGCTTATGCCCACACTAAGGTTTGTTCTAGAATGAGTATTTAACTTGTAATAAGTACAGTCGACCCTCACTTACAGGGGTAGACACTAACGCTGGTCCGGGAGCCAATGGCCAGTAGTTATTGATCCGGGCCCGTAGTTTTCTGCAAAATTGCATTCCTACGGGCCTGGGTGGCTCACAGGAGTATTTGGAAGAGATTTAATGAAAGTTTGCCTGACAACTATAGTCATGCAATAATATCGTTGGAAAGAGGGAAATGTGCCCGAATCAATCATATTAATTTCAATCTTTAATAGACCAATCAGAAATATACATGTTTTTTCCTCTTAAAGAAAACATAATTTTGACCATTGGCCAACAGATCTTGGTCCGGACCCGTAGTTTTCTAGAGCTATGGGCCCGGGTGGTCCACAGCTGAAAAAGTTAGCGTATACCCCTGACTTACCCGAACATTTTCTACCTCGAATCCTTCACTTTCCCAGACAGAAGCCCTGCAACTGGCTTTAAAATAAATGTTCCATTGTTCCGGTGAGGGATGAGAACAGGTGAGAGTAGCGCCTGATTCTTTCCATTTTTAGACCATAATTATACACATTGGACAGTATTACTAACATAGTGCCATAGTGGCAACCAGCAGCACAGATAACTTCATAGGGTTTCCCATGTTCTGGATATTATTCATTTTCTATTACCGACAACATCTGAGACTTTTCTTTTCTGTCCTGTCACTTTTGTCGGGTATAGTTTGATAGGCCATTCTCTTCAGTACATATTTACAACATGAGCTCGCAGCACTTAAAACTTCCCTAATCCAGTGGGCACAGAATTCTTTTCAACATTGAATCAACATTGAATCAACATTGAATCAACATTGAATCAACATTGAATCAGCGTTGACAACCGTTTGCCAATAATGATTCAATGCACTGTGCCCATTGGGGAGTCCACATTAGGCACATTTGGACAAACTAGTTTTGCTTGTAGGCTTCCAGTTCAATACGATTTTTTACAATTTCTGATGGGTACCGGAAAAAGCAGGTACCGGAAAAGCAGGTACCAGAAAAAGCAGGTACCGGAAAAAGCAGGAACCCTTTAAAAATTGTGGAAAATAGTACTGAACAGGGAAGCCTACTAGCAAAAATGGGTTGTCCAAATGTGCCAAATGTGGACTTATGCGAAAGTGCCCCCATATTATAGGTGAGAGGCGAGTTTTATAACCGTGTCTGGGGATCAACCAGACCGGGGGCCTGTCAGTATAGCGATGAATCGGATTGGTCCGTACACGCAGCCATTTTACCGGATGTTACCCTGAAGTCTCATGAGAAATTCCGTGCTCAGAGCCAAGGTATCGTCGGAAGTTACGTGACAAGGGCGAGATTTGCTGGTCACCTAAAGCGCCCAATGTGTCCAGGGGCACCAGCAGTGTTTATCAACAGCACACTCATCGTCACAGTGACCTCCATTTGTGACAACCAGGTGAGTCGTAGGGCCTACATACAATGATACTGACATTTAGGAGCCTACATTTGAAATGGCACATCGAATATTGAATAAGCAGTAGACTGTAGGCCGGGACTGTATGGTGGGAAAAAGCTGGCGTCTGTACAATGCAAGTAGGCTAAACACGAGAACAGAGGGTGTCAGGTAGGCCTATGTAGGTAGGCCTACTAGTGACTGCAGATGGGTCAGAAGCGACCCGGCAACCTGCACCGTTTTTGTGGCCCTTGATCGATTTTAAGGAATGCCCATGTCGCAATATTGATTTTAAGAAATGCCCATGTCGCTATATCGATTTTAATAAATGCCCCATGTCCCATTCTATTGTTTTTCTCATGTCCCATGTAGTTTGAGAGCCCCGCCCCCCTCCCTCCTGCACTGTGTCATACACTGCGTTACCTCGCCTCCTCTACGATCTAGTCCCATATGTCGCCTAAGACCAAAATGGCCCATGTCACCATATCGAATTGAAGGGTCTAGGGCCATGGAGGCTACTTTGACCCAAAGCAATAATAAAAGCGACCTAGCGACTTTTGGAAAAAATTGACAATTTAGGTTAAATTAAATTGATGATATTTAAAAAAAAGCGAATTTGTGACCTGGACCCCTTGATTTTGGCGACATTCCGATCTTGTGTGGGGGGGGGGGGCTCTGCCTACTTAATAGGCTACTATATAGGTGTGAGATGAAAGTAGGTAGTACTACATGTAGTAGGCCTAGTTAAAAGGCCAATAGGCCCTAATAACGATAAGCTATGGGTTACCCTTAAATTACATCATACCGGAGGGTGTGGGTGGGTGTTTAAAGACATGAGCAGCTGTTGATTGCGTTCTTTGTATTCTTTTTCAACAATGACCAACAAAGTGGCACAATGATCACGAGTAATCTGGAACTGGCAGCTACAAGTGGACGTCAGTGCTGGTATCAGTTGGAATTACCTGTAACTACCAGCAACTACCACATCACAGCAACCGAAACATCCCATCAAAGGACGGCTGCTATTGAATAAGGCCTGCACATTTCTAAGTATCAATAAGGGTATGGGGCAGGGTTTGCCCCCTTCATTATGAAAAAACCCCAATAGCATCTGTCAGTGAGTTAGGAAAAAAAGAACTCACATCAATTCAAAAGTGATTAAAGTGGCATAATCGCAGAGTGTATCCCACTCACAATTCCAGTACTATTGTAGTCTACTATGTGGTTAAGTGTGAGTGGTGAGAATGCCCCTTCAAGTTAGGTAGGCATTGGGATCTGACAACTTTTGGATAATTAATCCAAATAGTTAATATTCCTTTCTGTCAGTCAGTACATTATTTAGGAAAAAGAAGCTGACACCGGTTCTATAATCCGAAATAGATCAGGAGTGAACAGGTGTTGCATATAATCTACTTTATTTCAGTGAGTAGCTTAGAGCTGAGAACTTTGGATGATTAATTTTATTAAAGCTGATTCACTAATTGTATGCGCAAATTCATTATACTTTGTTTCTTATCCCAGAAACTGATGAGCGGTTGCCAGTGACGAGCGGTTGCCAGTGACGAGCGGTTGCCAGTGACGAGCGGTTGCCAGTGATGAGCACATGCCAGTGATGAGTGTGTGCCAGTGATTTAAGTGAATAAAATATTATCTTGGCGTTGTGTTATTTCATCACATGCTAGATATAACCAATTCAAATCCTCCCTGTATGTCACACCCCTCCAGCGTGATTGGAGTGTCCTTGATATCCAATTTATTTCGAATTTGATTATCACTATTTTGGTCTGGATTTTTCGATTATATCGATTTATTGGAATGCTAATCTAGTAGGCAGAATGTTCTTAATAAATACCTCTTATTTCTATAATCATAACTAAACGTATAAAGATAGCATTTAATAGCAGTGAATATTAGGCCACTCAAAAAAATAAAATGGTTTCTCATCACCGCGCGCATCGTAAAAATCAGGTTTTGGGGGAAACTTTTTTCTTCTTTTTTTTTGGCAAATTTTGATGAAAAACCTCATCAAAATAGACAAAAGTGGTCATATTTGGTATCAAATTAAAGCTTATAATGCCAGCAATGCAGTAGTATAGAAATAACTTACATTTCCCCCACTTTTAAAGATTAATTCTTAACTAATAAAATGATAATTTTGGCCAAAGAAACCCGTAAATTATCCTGTACATTTTGACCTGCGAGTAAAAAAAAAAAAAAAAAAAAAAAAAAAAAGCCTCCCTCGTCAGATTTCTCAGACCTTGGTGATGAGAAACCACTTTTTATTTTTTAGTGGCCTTATGAATCTATAATTCAGACATCAGGCAATTCAATCAAAATTAGGTCAACAAAGGGTATTGTTCTTCCACCGAATTTCCACTGATTCCTTTAACAAGATTCTCTCAGCTTTAGAATGAAAGATTCTTCCACTTGTATTTAAAGGCGCACTGAGTCGGTGACCCTGCCGATTTTTGCACGCAAATGACGTCATGGGTTCAGTGCTCCTTTAATGTTCCGCAAATGTCAATGTATCAATTTGAGGGGTATCAATGACACTGCTAGGTGTGACTGAATTCATGGATGCCCCCTAAAGTCACTTTTTCTTTTGTGAAAAAAGAAGCGTATTACCATAAATTAAATATGAATAATGAAAATTAGATATTGTTGTACATTCAAAAATAGATGTTTGTTTGTTTGTTTGTGTAGTTTAACGTCCCACTGACTATGCAGGTGAGACTTACTCAAGTTTCAGTTTTTCAAAATAGATGTCTGCTTGTAATAAATACCATAAACTGAATTTGAGCGTCTTTCGTTTTATGTTACATTCCTCTAGATGTCTAGTTAAATGTTTGGACTGAGGTAGTGGTTATCTATAAATTACAGGGAACGGCATAAAAAGGAAAAGGTGGAGAATTTACCCCCATCTCAGCAGGATTCCCTGGTCAAGGGGTAGAAATATTTTACCTCATCCCCACCATGCAATTCCACCTCCTGTTGTTTAAAAAGAAATAGCCAGGGGCAGACCCGGGAATTTGAAAAGAGGGTGGGGGGTTTACCAAATAGCAAAGTGCAAAAAAGCCTTGTAGCACACCTTGCAGCGGACTGAAACATTTTTTCGCCTCCCCCCACCTTGACAATGTCAAATTTTTCGCCCCCCCCCCCTCGCTGAAGGCAGCAAAAAGTCTGCCCCCCCCCCCTTTTTCAGAATGTGCATTTTTATTGCTAAAAAGGGTCATAATACCCCCCCCCCCCCCCGAGCAGTCTAAATCGTTTACACCCCAATAAAAGGACCCTCCCTACATTTACACAGAGTGAGTGACACTGCCAGTCTAGTATGACTCTAAACTAGTCTCTATCTGAGCAGACGAAACAGTGGGTGATAAGGGGGCATATGTATGAAATGTAGTCCTCATGTGCTTGAATATGCGAATTGACAACAGTTGTCCTTTTAGTAGGAGCAACACTTTATGATAATCTGCCAATTGGATTATCCCAGATGTTTTAATAGCAAATAGTTTATAAGATATTGAACCATAAAATAGACTATACAAAGAGGGATTAGCATGCACAGAGGCCTTCCAGGAAGTGTCCTCACTGACCAGGAACAGATGCAGCAGCTTAGATTAGTTCCAAATGAGACCTGCGTCAATATCATAGATGGCGCTACCTATCACGTTACAGCGCTATACTGCAGACAGGGAGTAGCCGATTTGCAGAGCTGTCACAGGAGGGTGGTCTGATGCATAGGACACCAGTGTATATTAGGTGCCTGGACCTGGTAAGGGGAGAGCGGTGACCACACGTCATCAACACATGGCGGGTACTGCCTGTCGGTAGTATAGGGCACCTAGGTGTTACTGACATGCCCCCACTTTTAGTCAGGCGGCAGAGTGAAGAACCATGAGTTTCACATACACCCAGAAGAGGGGGCTACTATTTGGGGGTTCAGTCAGTGCTGAGTCTATGAGCGGCCACCTGGTGTTATCTGATTAAACTTCTAACCCCCAAACATGGCTGCGCCCATGGCCTAACCCCAAGGAGCCCTATACTGACCAGGCCCCAGTCTGGGTATCCACCTGTGCACAGTGCACAGGGGCCTATACTGAAGTGATCCACAATGAAACAACATTAAATCATGAATTACAGAAAATCCCTCAAATCAACTGAACTTCCAAATCCAACTCCCAAATTGTTACGAAATTGATAGATCGTCCACGTAGAGATGAGGATTACCTCACCTGGCTTCCCCTGATGAGATGACCCTCAATAGAATAGTATAGTATAGTATAGTATTCATTTATTTATCCTGAGTAAATTACAGAGGCCGCGGGCCCGTATTACGTAATACCCAGCAATAGTGAACCATCCTCATAAACTTTTGTCTATAATACCTACCTCTAAACCGCTGAGTAGGGAACTTATCAGGCTCTTAATAACCGAGGTGTAAGTGTCCAGTGTGAAGGTCATGTTGGCTGCGCCTATGTCGATGAGTCCCCTGATCCAGGTAAGGTAACCGGCAAAGTGCTGCTGCTGAACTCTGGTGGTGTTGGATATTGTCTGCATGTTGATGAATGACCAGTCTTGGATGTCCCTTGCTTTGATGTCAGAGGTTTTGCGGTTTACTAGAAGCTGCTTATGGGGTTCATCGTTGAGGGACTGATTGATGTTCAGCAGCATGGCGGTACGGCCACGCTCCACCTGGAAATTTGAAATTTATGACTTAAATTTATCGGTTAATTGAATTGAGTTGAATTGAATCTTTTATTGAATGGTACCATCGTTAGATGCTTTTTCCCCGGACAACTCCTTTTACATGTGGTCAATATTCATGATGACATTAGGATTAAAGGTAAAACCCCCTATATCCCCTAAATTGAATTCAGATTCAGGCCCCTAAAAATGATAGATGCTTACTTATATGCTATAGAATTGATTGGGAAAAAAGAATTGGGAGTACCCATGCTATCTTTTGTGCTGGGATGGCTAATGCAAGGGGTCATAATTATATTTTCCTCATTTTTCACATTATCATTTTCTGGAGGAAACCAGTTAAACCATATATTATTCACCAGATTGTTTTGTAAAAACCATGGATATGTGATGTATCTAAATCAAGGAACAAGGATAAAAATTTAAAGAAAAGAAGCTTACTGAAAAGGTCTTTTTGGTTATATTTTGGACTTAAATCTTGAAATAACAGATGAAGATTATGGCCATGGCTTGGTATTTAGCCCAAAAAGGGGGGTATGTTGTGCCGGGTTTTGACCGCGCACCGGGTTTTGACCGCGCCAGGTTTTGACCACGATCAATTGCCGGGTAATGTCCGCGCACCGGATTTTGACTGCAACCAACTGCCAGGTATTGTCCGCGCACCGGGTTTTGACCACAACCATTTGCCAGGTATTGTCCACGCACCGGGATTTTGACCGCGACCATCTGCCGGGTATTGTCCGCGCACCGGGTTTTGACCGCGACCATCTGCCGGGTATTGTCCGCGCACCGGGTTTTGACCGCGACCATCTGCCGGGTATTGTCCATGCACCAGGTTTTGACCACGACCATCTGCCGGGTATTGTCCGCGCACCGGGTATTGTCCGCGACCATCTGCCGGGTATTGTCCATGCACCGGGTTTTGACCACGACCATCTGCCGGGTATTGTCCGCCCACCAGATTTTGACCACAACAACTGCCGGGTATTGACCGTGCACCGGGCTTTCCTGGTGTTGTCGAGATGCCCACTGCTCTTGCAATCTGTGAACAGGGCAAAAACACTATTGATTGTATAAACGGTTAGTAGTGGAAAATATTTCTCATGCCGACTGTTGTAGAGGTCACGGAAAACTTAGTCATTGGATCGGCCGGGAATCTAACCACAGACCTCTCGCACCAGTGACAAGTGTACTCAGACGTGGAGATATCACTGATCCCCTTCACTGTCAATAGTGGAAGATTTCTGTCTCATTGATAGTTCTCACCTGACCTTTGGGTCAAATTCTAAATTTGAGACAAAATCAGCCTCAGGGTCAAAATCAACCGAAGAGTCAAAATTGGTTGAAAGTAAAAATCAGTTTTGAATCAATCTCAGAGTCAAAATCAGTTTTGAAGTGCAAAAAATTGGTCTTAGAGTCAAAATTTTCAAAACCAGTTTTGGAGTTAAAAGTGTCATAATTGGTTTTGAAGTCAAAATCGTTTTTTGCAGCAAAAATCGGGTTTGAAGTAAAAAAATCGGTTTTGCGGTCAAAATTGGTTTTAGAGTGAAAATTGGTTTTGCAAAACCTGGTTCGTGGACAGTACCCGGAAGATGGTCACGGTCAAAACCCGGTGTGCGGTCAATACCCGGCAGTTTTTGTGGTCAAAACCCGGTGCATGGCCGATACCCGGCAATCAGTCGTGGTCAAAACCCGGTGCGCGGACAATACCCGGCAGATGGTCGCGGTCAAAACCCGGTGTGTGGACAATACCTGGCAGATGGTCGTGGTCAAAACCCGGTCTGCGGACAATACCTGGCAGATGGTCGCGGTCAAAACCCGGTGTGCGGACAATACCTGGCAGATGGTCGTGGTCAAAACCCGGTCTGCGGACAATACCCGGCAATCGGTCGCGGTCAAAACCTGGCGCGGTCAAAACCCGGTGCGCGGTCAAAACCCGGCACAACAGGGTACCCATACTTGTTTCTTTGGAAATTGTATATGAACATGACAGACAGTGGCAAGTCACAGGTCTGCACACACCAGTGTACACCATCACATGGTAGGAGCATAATGCAGAAGTACAGTTTAGCACGTCCCCAAAGCTGTCAGGCCTCAGTGGCCATGTGCATAGGGTGCTGGTCTGGAGGTCCCCAGATCAAATCTTGACAGGATATGTTTTGGTGGAAAAAACTTTCCCCTCCTTAGTTTAGCATGTATCTTGTCCAAAAGCTTGCAGAATTCTGCGTTAATTATGCCCTTATAATGTGTATTGATAAGAGAATATAAAATAGCTTCATTAGAAAATATTGCTCCCTTATGGACAACAGGGACAACATTGCCACTGGAGTTGTTCAGGAAGAGGTCTCTAGCTGGGGCTGTGGTGACCATTTGGTGAGGATTTGCTAGTTCTATAAACCCCAGGAGGGGGCGAGTGCGTGGATGCTGGCTTTAATCCTTAATACGCATTTTATAAGTGTTACAAGCCTTTGAAAATTATAATTATACATGGCTGGCACCTTGCACAATTACCCTGTCCTTGGCTTATAACACTTATACAGCGACTTAGTGTAACTATGTTCCATGTATTTTTCCTGTTTTCTTTGAGCACAATGTTAATACCGCACTCTCATCAAGAGTGAAATACAACCATTCTAGTACTAAAAAAGTTTACTAATGGGTGCATCATGCATGGTGAGAGTGAAGCTTTAGTAACACAACTTGACAAAGCATTTATGCTGACATTTACATGGAATCTGCTGTGCTTTACAAACAAGGATTCCGCACTAGCATGATGTAGTAATTTTACCTTGTGAGACCTATAGCTGAAGCTAGTTCCCGACATGTCAAAAATCGGCATTCTAGGGGTCATAAACTTTAAAATTACCGTATTCGACTTATAAGGCGCCCTGGGCGCTTATTTTTATGGCGTTTTAGTACTTGTGAAATTGAGCCTTTGTCATAGTCTAAAAACGTTCCTAAAAGGAGGGGAGGTGCTTATTAGGGGGAGGGCACTTATTATGTCGAATACGGTAGTTGAATTTGAATATTCTTTCGGCCACCTGTTCAGATTGGGGAAGTGGTTAGGACACTGGATGTAAACCATTTTAGATTAAGCTATAAATACTCATCTTATGTAAAGGATCTTTACAACCGAATTGTGTACTATCACGATTTTTGAAAATACACCTTTCAAAATTGTGAGTGAACGAAATAACGTTGTCCTGGATTTGAAGTCATTCCCTATGGCCAGTGTCCTAACCACTCCCCTAACCTAAATATATGCCATAGGGACCCACATTAGAGGCCTATAACTGAAAGGTTTATAGTCCCTAAAACTCCCCTAAATTTTTGGAAATGACAGGAACCAGTTTTAGCTAATCAGCTTGCTGCTATAGTTAGCAGAGGAAAGAGCAATGGTACCAGACAAAATAGGTCTGCACAGTGACCATCTTGCTAATGCGGAATACAATGTTTATTCACTTGATTTTACATTTTCATATATAGTGACGTTCTGTGGTATCCAGAGGCATCAAACCACATGTTTACCGGTATGTCATTTTACTTTCCTCCGGACCAATTACGTAAACATGCGTAAACATGCATTAATGCAACATCTACGGAGCATAAATGCCTCGTAAATTCAACTCTTTGTGCATGCAGTGAGGTACCTGGAGATCAGTGATGAGGGCTGCCACCCTGAGTGAGCGCTGCACAGCCTTGTGTACCCGCAGTGCTGTGTTCTCGGTCTGTAGAACCTGGTCCCAGCCCTGCACCGTCAAGGCAATGAGCAGCCCGGCTGGAGCACCCAGCATCACCAGCACCCGCACCATCTTCAGCCGCCGGGAACGCAGACTAGCCTGGGTCGGAGCCATTCCAAGGGGGCTTACCTGGGCATCATTCTGCAGCATATTGCTGATGGTGCTGATCACCACAATATGAGCAGCCTCAGGGATCCCCTGTCCACTTGACTTAATATTGATTTATAATGTCATTCATCAAGACTTGGTCTCTTCTTAAAGATGTTTGAAAGTAGACTTCTTCTTGGGTTCAGGCAGCTGAAATATAGAAAAAACATACATCCATACTTTATGGCTGCTGACTTCACATGATGGGATATTAATTGGAACTGGTAATTAAAATGAAAACAGGAAAAATGCAGAATGGTGTGTCACTCCGAAGTAACCCATAAAACCTTGTATATAAGTCTAATAAGTTTATTAGCAGCACCCCCAACTTTGACATATCTGGGTCTGATAATTGCTAATTTAGCACTGTAGTCTAGTGTAGTATACATATATAAGTTATCTGAGGTGTTAAAGACATATATACAAAAGCTGTACATTGGTGGTACAGTAATAGTAACCAACAAAGACATTGTGTTTGGTGGATTGATCTTTGATAAACTGGGCTTTATTAAGCAAAAGTCAATCATAATATGAGTACCCTAAGTACAGTGAGCACCTAGAACTAATCTTATAAACTAACAATAAAAGTAAAACTTGAATTTTGAGCACTCGAGTGACGGCGAGATGCTCTCAGTAGAGTGGTGGGCGGCTGAGTGATGACCAGCAGACCGGAGTGGCCTTATATAGTGGGGTGTAACTTCACCATGGCAACCCTTCCTGCGCATGAATACCCTGGAGGAAAATAGTTCTGGCGGGCCGCTTTACACATGCAATAATTATATGGATATACACGAGTGTATTTAAGCCTAAAACTCACATAATTATAAGCCGCACTAGCAATCTGATTCACGCACTAGCCACTGCTTGTACACAAGGTTTGACAGTTTATTTGCACCAGTACAGAGACTTCTGATGATGAAATGCTTCAATTCATAGACAAAGCCCCACAACAGTGGAGTCCATGTAGAGTAAAGTACCCAATTTCTTAATTCCATTCGTGGATTGAAGCATTTAGATGGAAATTTCCGATTCGCTATGTATGAGATGGATACATTCTTATGAGTGGATGATCTGAAGCCCAGTTCTTCTAGTATCATATATACTCAATTGGTAAAAACCACCATCAGTATGCAGCTGCTTAACATCTATTCTAGACTGGGCAAAGTATTCACAAATATCATTCTAATCCCTCCAAGGGGCATTTTAAAGTACAAACAGGCAAAATCCCTTTTTGAGGTAATTTTGGTGTGCTGAATTCGAAAGTCACACTTGCCAAGCTCAAAAATGGCTCCTTCTATGTGAAAACTACAAAAACAAAATGGCTGCCATCGATTTTTGAGAAAACCTATGAAACCTAAGTTATTTATCATTCCTTAGCCTGGCTACCGTCCCCGTCTATGGCAAAGGGGAGCAGGGAGGAGTGGGGGAGTGAGTAGACAGGGACTTGTAATCTGGGTTTTGACCCAGTGGAGTTGGTGCAACACCACACCAACCCCCCACCAACAGCCCGTCTGTCAACAATGACCTTTATCTACCACAGATTGACCTCGCTGCCACATTAGAGCCATAAAGATTAAGATATAGGCCAGATTCCCTCCTGTATCCCCTTAGCTTTCTGGTAGAAAATGTAGTGGGGGAGTAGTCGGTTTTTAACAATTGGGGGAAGGGGGGGTAAAAGATTTCAAGCCCTTTTCCAGGGGGCTCTGTAAAAAATGTCAACTCCTGTTGAGGGGGTGGGGATTTTACCTATTTTCAGTGAAAACCCCTGATGTCACTATGCTTAAAAGGGTGTTCCCTTCAAGGGAGAGGGGACATTCTTTTTACCCTTCTAAAATATGTTGTCCCCTCTTAAAACTGAAATTTGGTGGCCTGCTTGTTCATAAATCCACCAACCCAACCCTCTCTCCCACCCCTATAGTTAAATAATGGCCAGTCCCTTTCAGAGGGAGTATGTGCTCACTGAATCTGCTCCAGACCTTTGGACCTACAGACTTTATAATCATTTAGCCCATTAAACTCAGATTACAATCTTCTGCGGTCACAGAGTTGAGGAGGGACAATGGGAGGGGGGAGAGAGTGGGGAGTGACATGAGAACTGTTACTTATTTGACAAGTCTGTCTCTGTGTCTGAAACACCTGCCAACATCATTTCCCGAGAGTCTCAAAGCCAAAAATTCAAAATGGCTGCCCAAAACCCCCCTTCAGGCGGGATTTTTAGTTTTGATTTTGTCCACCAGGGGGCACCATAGATACAAAAGAGTGTAAAATACATGATAAAATGTTCCAAGACCATTTTTTATGTAGAATACAATAATCTTTATAAGATTATTCCATGTGTGATGCTAACATTCTATTATTTGGAATGCAAAAAGAACGTTTTTTATGATAACTCAGCACATGTGGCACTTTATAGTTGCCATGGAAACCATCCCAGAAGCCGAACTTGGAGGTAATAACCCTAATTTAAAAAAACATCCCATCAATAAGCCAAAACTGAAAACAGAATGCAAAAAGTTCTTCTAGAACCAAATTTATACCCAGGGGGTCAAGAGCCCATATTGGGGGTTTAGGGTGTTGGCTCTGCCGTGAAAGGTTGGTGTATTTTTCCAATAACTGGGACCCATGGGGAATTGATTCCACCTGGCCAACCTTTTTGGTAATCCACACAGGGCATATGGCGGCCATTTTGAATATTCGGGATGGTGAGAATATAGATAATCTATAAATATTGATATCTCTGCTTCTAACTAACATAGAAATACAAATTTTGATTCAAAATATACATTTCTGAGGTATGCAATGGAGTAGTTTCCAAGTAGGTTAGTGGCAGCCATTTTGAATTATTAATGATATTTACGATAAAATGTCCCTAAAATCTGAAAATATGGCTACCTCTGCATCTTACTATCGTAGATACTCAAACTTAAGTTTAAAATCTACATTTGTGAGGCCAACGAATGCAATGGAGTACTTGTCAAGGAGGTCAGTGTGGCAATTTTGAATTATTAATGAGATTTTCATTGAAATGTGTCTCAATCATTAACTATCTTGCACATAATACGTCACAATCATCTTCGAGACACATCCTCTGTTAATGATATGATTGGAATTTCAATGAAGTTCTTGCATGCACAATGTCAGAGGTACTGGCTGGATAACCTATCAGAAGCAGACAACATGGTACCGTATATATAATCACAGCAGAGGACCACAAATATGGGCTCTTTCTACCAGTATAACAATAAATACATTAGCATTTATTTACCACACTTTTTGGAAGATTTTTCAGACTTCAGAGTCAGGCGCACTTACCGAAAGCACAATGGTCTGTCACATGATATACTGTTAGAAGCTTTATTTGTGCAGGACTTGACCAGCACCAAGTAGTTATATACAATTCAGGAATAAGGGCATTAAGGATGCAACTTCAGCAGTAGAAATGAACCAGATCAGTAACTGAACAGAATCAACCTTTCAAAGATCACATGAGTGATCCTTTCAGATAAAGGTATCTGATCTTCTAAACATAGATTCTGCTGAATCAGTTACCTTTTAACTTTCGACATGCCTGACAAGGGTATATAACTTGGAACAGGACTGAAAAAGTGTTCCTGAGATGGGGGGAACTATCCTGACCATCGATTTATGATACCTATACAGAGGTAATAGGGGCAATAGAGCAAAAAAAATTGGTCAATGGTGGCATATTCTTTTTCATGGTAGATCTTTAGATATTACATTGGGAAATATTTACCTTTTTACATTTTGATTCTAGACCAGGTAGAACCTGAGATTTTGTCACTCGAAGATGCCACATCTGCACCTTTTGCACATATAGGCTATAGTGTGAGTGGATTTACATTTTGTGATCTGAGATTTATAAAGTTGGTACCATTGCCAGCCAAAAGGTGACACTACTGGGCTATGGTTCATTGAGCACAGGTATGGCTAATGGGTCAATTAGGCCAGTGGGGCACTAGTGTCCTCTGGTGTGGGACACCAGAGGTGTTTCTTGCTAGTGAGTATACTCTTATGATAGACTTTTCTCTTACCTGGCCTAACACTGTCCCATGTTTAACTGATAAGGCTAAGCACTTGGAAACTATCTATGACGTAGGTCTTTTTGATTTTGGGAACTTCCAATATCATATTTTCATACCCCAGTACTAGCAATAATGTATCATTGATGGGTATTTGGTATATAGTGATAATACTTCAAGGAGGTGGAATCCTATGGGAGAATAATGCTATACACATTTTTTTCAATGCTGATGGCTAAGGACTTCCCAGATAGCTAGGGCCCTGAAAACTGGGGAATGCACACTTTTGTTCACATATGTTCAGATACTCATACTAGTAATATGCTGAAATTTTTTTTTTGATAAATGCATAAAGGTACAATATGTCTATTATTGGTGAGAATTTACATAATGCAATCTATGTCAGGATGCATGTTCTTGTTACTTTTCCTGGTTGCTTGCACCTAAATCTTGAAACTAGGAAAAAAATAATGTCATTTTAAGCAGCATGGCTCACAAAAATGGGAATTCCCTGAGGGTCATTCCAGAGCCCTGAATCCCACCTAGTCACGGTGCACGACCTGAATGGCCGTAGTGGCACCACCTTGTGTATTTCTCCCCTCCTACCTGGGGGTTGCAACTCTGCTACCTGCCAAAATGTACCATGTTCCCAAGAGGTCCTCCTTTGGGTGGCACCCCATTCCACTTATATTTAATGATGAGGGACCTACTGGCTCTAGGCAGTCCTACTCCAAAGACTACAGAGTGAAATGTTATATAGCTCTTCCTATTGGGTACTTGGTTCACTTTCCAGGTACCTATTCAGAAGTACAAGAATTGTCTATGTCTTTTTGAGGCTGTAATGAGTCTCAGATATAACAAAAAAGCCATACTTAATGCAGCAATAATGACCAAATGCAAAATTAAATTTGTCCCAAAATAATGGAGACTTCTAGTGGATGAGTTGTTTATTGATGAAAGTATATCCTCACACCAGGACAATTGAATATTGTCAACAGCATTCATCAGAAACAACTTCAATCAGTCTTCTTTTATTCCAAGATGTGCTTAGATATGTGAAATAGTTTTAAAGATATCTTCATGCCCATGGACAAATAGGTATTTGAGCTTGGCTATGTTTGAGCTATTTTATATAGTATCTGTTGCTGAGGAAAAGAGCAGATACATTACAACAAATTAGTTGGTGGGCTTGGCCCATCTGGACTGGTACCCCTGGATAATAATAACCATTTCCCAGATCTGGGCAAGCCCAGTTTGCCCAAGTAAACTACAATAATAATATGCCCATTAACCAATGTTGACTAGATTACTTGCTACTAATTTCTTAATAGTCTCACAGAAGTAATTGACTCAACAAGTCATATCTAATACACAACAGACCCGCACTGGTATCCTTGTGCAAGTCAGTGACATGATATTTGATTTTTACATTGAGACAGGTGTGTAGGCATCTATTCTGAGTATACTGAAGCCTTTTATGCTGCGCTAGAGCTACTCCGTTGTACAAGGAGCCACAATATTCCAGTACTGGTAATATGGTTTGCTAATACACTAAAATTGAGCACTGTTGACTTAGAGACCGCTTTTCTCATTTTACCCAACATATGGTTCCTGTTACTAGCAGTGTTTACAGATTTACTAATGGGTTTAACTAAGTTGAAATCAGCATCTAGTACTATGCCTAAATATTCATATTCTTGGACATGTTCTAGCTGGGTACTTCCAATATCAATACAGACGTTATCAGTGTGTGAGGGTTGCATACCGAAAGTGACTATTTTTGTTTTACCAGTGTGTATTGATAGACCACTAGTACAGAACCAATTATAAATGGAAGTGGCATCGGCCTGCAAATTATCACATGCTGATTTGAGGTTTTTGTTGCTGCAGTAAAAAGCGACATCATCGGCATAAAGAATTATTTTACAATTTTTTATAACATTAGGCAAATTGTTGACAAAGCAAATGAATAATAGGGGACCTTATATAGATCTCTGTGGTACATCAAATTTAACAGGTTGGGAAGTGGAGATTGTACTATTACATATCACGGATTGGGTACGTTCACCCAGATAGGCACATAACCAGTCTGTGTAAATAACTGGTAAATTCATGTCTCGCATATGCGCTATCAGTATCCCTGGTGGATACTGTTGAAGGCCTTTCGCACATCAAGAAAACATGTGACCATATATTCATCATTATCTTTAGCATAGAAGATATCATTAACCAAATTAAATACGGCATCATTCGTACCACTGGCAGATCTAAAACCATATTGGCTGTTATGCAGCAATTTGTTACTTTCAAGATGATTATTTATGCGTCTGTAAATGATGTGCTCCATTATCTTGCTCGGGACCGGCAGAAGTGAGATTGGGCACCAGTTTTCCACCTGTCTATTATCACCAGACTTGGGTAGGGGTACAACCTTTGCTGATGACCATTTCTTGGGGAAGGATGCAGTTTGTAAACAGGTGTTAATAAGATCCCGCAATTGAGGTGCCATGATTAATAAAGCATCTTTTAATACACTAGACTCGTGGGTTTCTATTTCCCTTATTAATTTCAGAACTTCATCGTAACTTACATCTCTTATCAATGGTAAGGAACCTAGAGAATTGAACAGTTCCTCCCCGATGCCAGAAAAGAAGCTGTTTATATAAGGTGGCATATCTTCTCCCTTTATTTCCTTACCAGTGATATGATGATTTAACACAATATCTGGCTCATCTAGACCACTATTGCCTAGAAGTAGGTTCAATTCCCTCCAGAATTTTGTCGGGTTGTTAGACAAGTTATGTAGTTTATTCTTATAATAATTTTCTTCAGCAACTCTTGTTTTAGCATTAATGTCACGGCCGCAAGCTTTCACCATCTCATATAGCATGGGATTAGTATTACCACCTTTGCAGTATTCAAGCATGTATTGGTTTTGTTCATGAATAGTCTCATATATATCACGGGACATCCACGGCTTGTTCATATCTTTAAAGCACATTTCTTTAATCGGACAGTGTATGTCTAGATAATCTATTATACAAGACAACATAAAGGCCCATTTGTCATCAACACATTTCAGCTCATAGAATATAGACCAATCAATTTTAAGTAGATAATCCGTACGATGATGATAATCATATTTTTTATTGGAATGCCCTAGCATTGAACCTTGTTTTTCTTTCTTTATAGCGTATACTGTTAGGTGATCACTTAGTAATTGCGGCAGTGTGCCATCATATTTGACAATGTTACAGTCTGTCGCAATTAAATCAATACAAGCGCCCCCGGGTCGCCCATTGGTATAGGTCCTAGTGATATGGAATATCACATCCATCATACCCAAATTATAGCTCTTTTCTAATACTTGGTTTTACAATAATTTGGCTCAAATAGATTAACATTAATATCACCTAATAACCAGCGGTCTCTATTAGACAGAGAGGGGTCTTGACATATGTCTTGAAAGGTGTCTATGCACTTAATATAACTTCCATTCGGAGGCCTATAGACCAATATTATGGTCAGTCGATGTTTTTCTTGGGTTAAGTTTATAACGAGCAATTCAATGTCTGCAGTTGAACGCGTTAGAGCTGGGGCAATAGAGCAATTGGTCCGAGAAATGAGAGCATATCATTTATAGGGTATAACCGGGGCGGGAAGGTTGGAGCCGCCGGGTAACATTAGAGTGCTTCTGCGCATGAGCTAGGTCTGGCTGTATCCGGGAAGACGGCCAGTCGGCCATTCGGATTGAACTCTCACTGGAAGAAGGGTGTCGGCGCTTTGGTTCGCAATTAATTTTCGGTTTACGCTAAGGAATTACGTCAAGTTTGAGTCAGGAGCAAGTATAAGGTTTCCTTAATAAGTGGAGGATACGTATAGACACTGTCAAGCATATTGGACAGAGTTTTATTGGATTTACGTGGAGACGAACCGCTGAACCGCCGGCAGCCAAGGTGCCGCCATCTTGTGTTAGAATCAGGTAGCGCCATTTGTAAACAAAAGCATGTGTATGAAGGCTTGTCGAGTCTGCGGCGAATCATATGATGGCCGCTCGAACCCTGGAAGTGACTTTTGCAAGCAGTGTGAGGGGGGGCAGGATGAAGACCTCCGTGCTTATTGTGGAATTAAGGATCAGGAACATGGTACGGGAAATGAAGCTGGAGGTGTCAGTGGTGCTGTGGGTGGACGACGACAGCATAATGCGAACACGAGCCTTCTGGGTGACGGAGGCTCCTCTACGAGAGGTCCAGTTGGATCAAATGATAACACTAGTGGAAGAAGAAGTCATGGCGATGTGGGATGCTCAGGTGGCATTGTACCAAGCCAGAGTATTCCCGAGGAGGCAGATGAATCAATAGACTGGGGTGAGGCCTCTGACGGGGCATGTATGTCGTCCCTGCAACAAGAATTATTATATGAACAACAGAGGTTAAAAGCATTCGAACGCAGCGAGCAGATTGCTAGGATGAGAGCTGAAGTTTCTCGCCTTAGGGAGAGGTCTCGTCAGGTTGAACTTAGTAAAATCCAATATGAAGAGGAAGCGGATGAGGCTACGCATGCTATTGCCTTGAAAGAGCGTTTGAAGTCGAATCTGGTAGAGAAGGCGGTGCAGAGGGACGCAGTCAGGCAGCGTGAGTTGGCAGAGAAGCTGAAACTGGAAGGCGCGGGCAAGGATCCGGGTGATGCTTCTCAAAATGGCCGCTCCTCCAGTAGTGACGATGTTACAGGTAACGAAGGGGGTTCTGGTGATGAAAAAGAACTTCCCAAGAAACCTACCAAGAAAGAGGGGAAGAAGAAGAAAGATCTGAAGAAGAAGAAGAAGATACAGAAGCAGCCGGAGGAGGAGTCTGAAGGAGAAGACGACAGCAGTGATAGTGAAGGTACGATAGAGGTGGACTTAGATTTTGATTTGAAGAGACTGCTCCCAAAAAAGGACAGGAAAAAACTTTTGGGGTATAAAGAAATCCTGTATTATTCTCTACGAGATATAGAAGCATTATTGGAAAAGGGGGAGAAGGTGGCTCCGTATGTTGGACACCTCAGGTTTCTATGTGGTAAGGACCTCAAGAGGTACGCGTACGAGAGCATTGTCCAGTACGATGCTGTTGTTCGAGAACAGGCTGGAAATGATGGTATAAAGGCATTTGGTAAGAGATCAAGTGATGTTATACATGAGAATTTGGGGTCTGATGCTGTGTTGGCGAGGGGGGGGGGTAGGGGAGGAAGGGGGCGTGGCAGGGGTAGGGGGTTTGGTTTTGCACCAAGGGAGATGTCTACCCAAATATGTTTCGGTTGGAACGAGGGTAAATGTATGTGGGGAGAAAGATGCTTTAGAAGGCATGTTTGCATGGAATGTGGGGATGGCTCACATTCTGTGGGAAGATGTGGGGCAGTAGGGGGGGGGGGTGGGGGGAGGGGGGCCATTTCCAGGAAGGGGCAGGGGGGGGGGTATGAGATAGGGAGGACAGCTGACGCCTGGATCTGGGGGGGTATGGATGTTGTGAATGTGACGATTGTTGGTATATGGTTGACATGGTGTGTATTTGGGTTTTGTTGGAAAGTTCTATCGTGTGTGATTTTCAACAAGTTGCATAAGGTAATCGAGTTGGAATGTATCAGATTAAATATAGTGGTATCTGAACGTCAAGTGAATGGGTTGTTAATGCTGTTATGCCCAATTGTAGGTGAAGGTATTATAGGTTGTGATATGCTGATAATGCATTTAGAAAATATTAATTATGTTAAAGCACGAGAAAATGTATATGAAAGGCTCGAGGGCTGTGCTGGTAAATTGATATCTGAAGTTCTGGATCAGGCAGATTTTGCGGATAGTTCTGATGTGGAGGAATTTGTGGCCTCCTGGGGGTCGGTGAGATTATGTGTAGGTACTTGCACCCATGCTATTCGTGGAGTGAAGATTTTGTTGAAGCCTTGTAATATGTTGCGACATGTGGTTAAGACTGGCATTTGGGACTATAATATGAAATTTATTTTTGAAAGCAGTTATATTGGTTGTGCTATTGTTAATGAGAATCTAGATGCGAGTTATGATAGAGTTAATTATAATTCAATTAATGAAACAAAGGCTAAAGACTGTATGGATGTTATTGTGCAAGAAGAGTTATCAGAAGGCATTATTTCTGTGGTTGATATTAAGCCAACGTGTATACATTCTTTGGGTGCAGTACCTAAAGGAGAGGAAGATATTCGTTGTATTACAGACGCAAGTAGGCCTAAAGGCAAATCAATTAATAATTACATGGAGGATATATTGGATCCTTTCAAATATGTGGTGGTAAAGGATATTGCAAAAAGAATGTCGATTTCATGTTGGATGTCTGTATTGGATATTAAAGGAGCCTATCGTTCGATACCGGTAAGGGGGGACCATAGAACGTTTCAAGGTTTCAGGTGGAAAATTAATGGTAAAATGGAATATTTGGTTAATAATAGCTTGGCTTTTGGTCTAAGATCGGCTCCTTTTATATTTACACAGTATACTGAATTTATAGTGCGTTGTATGAATAGATTGGGTTTTGATAGAGTTTTTGGATATTTAGACGACTTCTTAATTATGGAAGAATCTGAAGAGAAATGCTGGGTGGCTCTTAACACCTTGATTACCATGTTACGTGAATTTGGGTTTTATATTAATTATAAGAAGGTTTTGTCACCTAATCAAATAATAAGGTACTTAGGATTGGATTTCAGTTCTGTGGATATGAAATTGTATTTACCGGTAGATAAATTAATTAGGCTGGATATATTAATTGATGAATTTTTGAAGAAAGACACTTGTAAGAGAAAAGAGCTTCAAAGTCTAGTAGGTTTGCTGTCACATTGCAGTTCAATTGTAAGAGGAGGCAGAACGTTTTCTAGAAGAGCTATTAATCTGGTGAATTCTGTAAAAAATGATAAAGATAAAATAATATTGAATGATGTATTTGCTCAGGATTTATTGTGGTGGAAGGCCTTTGCAGTTATGTTTAATGGCAGTGCTAATGTTATTAATTTAGATTATAAGAATTGTCTGACAATTTATGGTGATGCTTCCATGTTGGGTTTTGGGGCGTGTTTTGAGAAGGATTGGATGTATGGTTTGTGGTCTGATTCAGAATTACCTGAGTTTGATTATAAAGAACATAAGGTTAATGGTCCTATGGAAGATTTAACTTGTTCGGCTGAACGGGAGATGTGGCCTGTGCTGATGTCTTGTGTACGTTGGGGGGCTGGGTGGAAGGATAAAGCAATACATGTTTTCACTGATAACGTGGCAGTAGAGATTATGTTAAGAACAGGAAGATCCAGAAATGTATTATGTATGCAATGGTTGAGAGAAATTTTTTGGTGTGCTTTTGTGTATAATTTTGAAATATTCCCTCATAGGATATCATCAAGCCAAAATGTTTTTTGTGATGCTTTATCAAGAGTAATGGGAATTAAATATCGTAATGTGGTTAAAGCATACGCAGCAAACAGGGAATATTGCTGCTTATCTAATGGTTTGCATTGTTAATTTAAGGTGATGGACTGTTGGAAGAAGTGTTGCGCTTGGAAAATCTTTTTTATGCGGAAAGTACAAAGAAGACTAGATCTGTTCAGATCAGGAAATATGAAAAGTTTTGTGTGGATTATGGATTTAATTCTTTTCCTTTAGATTCTTTGGTTATGAGGAAATATGTGGCATTTTTGAGTAGATCGTTATGTTATTCATCTATTCAGCAGTATGTTTCTGCAGTGTTGGTATTAGCAAGGTCGATGGGTTATCGAGATGAGACGCGTGTGTCTCTTAATTTAACATGGATATTGGGTGGAATCAAACGCTGGAAAGGTGATTATGTACAATCTTCAACTAGTATTTTTCCGGAACAATTGTGTAAGATTAAAGAAGCATTAAATTTAAGACATATGGAAGATATCACTTTTTGGGTTTGTTGTATGATTATGTTCAGAACGCTTCTTAGAGGTTCCAATGTGTTAGATACAGGCATGGGTTTAAGTTATGAAGATGTTAAAATAATGCCGTGGGGTGTACTGTTTACTGTGTCAAAAACTAAGACGATTCAGTTCAAACAAAGGATATTAGAAATACCGGTAGCATCGGTGCCTGGTCATTTGTTATGTTTTGTACCGTATTTATTATTATTGTTGAAATATAGTGGCACTCGTCAAGGTAAGCCACTGTTAGGATGGTTGTCAAAGGGTAAATTCAGATCCGCTAAATATGATTGGTTTATATCGAAATTACAATTGGTGTGTGCTAAGATAGGGTTGAAAGGTAAATTTGGTACGCACAGCTTCAGACATGGAGGTGCTACTACGATGTCTATTGCTGGTATGGTGTTACCTGAAATATCTAAAAGAGGAGACTGGAAATCTTTGTGTGTTCTAAAATATTTGAATCGACCTTTAGATAATTTGATTCATGAAGATATTAAGTGGGCGAAATGTGTCCTAGATGTGGTTTTGTAGAGTGTGGGTTTGAATCTACCTTATTATGTTATGTATGATAGTATGTTTTGTTTTGGTGTTTGGGCAGGTCTTTTGGCCTGGATTCCCCCAAGCCCAATTGCTGTGGTTTAGTTATATGTATTAGTACCGGTAGTGTTAGTATCATAGAGAACATGTAGACCTGATTATGGTCCGAGAAATGAGAGCATATCATTTATAGGGTATAACCGGGGCGGGAAGG
The DNA here is from genome assembly GCA_947462335.1 of Harmothoe impar. NCBI lineage: Eukaryota > Metazoa > Annelida > Polychaeta > Phyllodocida > Polynoidae > Harmothoe > Harmothoe impar. Next base: position 37,725,889 of record OX381719.1, read on the forward strand.
TTGGAGCCGCCGGGTAACATTAGAGTGCTTCTGCGCATGAGCTAGGTCTGGCTGTATCCGGGAAGACGGCCAGTCGGCCATTCGGATTGAACTCTCACTGGAAGAAGGGTGTCGGCGCTTTGGTTCGCAATTAATTTTTTTTTTTTTTTTTTTTCACATGTTGTTATTGTTACAATAAAAGGGGGCAGGTCTTTTGGCCTGGATTCCCCCAAGCCCAATTGCTGTGGTTTAGTTATATGTATTAGTACCGGTAGTGTTAGTATCATAGAGAACATGTAGACCTGATTATAGGTGACATTTTGGTACAAACATACAGTAGTAAACCACCACCATTTTTATCAATGACCTGGTCTTGTCTAAAAAAAGACATAGCCCGGTATATGAAGCTTATGGTCAAAGTAACCTTTTGCCAACCAGCTTTCACTATCACATAAAATATCAAAAGATTTCACAAGTTCATATAGTTGACTGAATCTATAATGTACACTTCTAATATTGTAATGACCAATCTTGAGGCCCTTTAGCTTAGAAAAGGCACCAGGAGACGTGGTCATTTTTGCCTCATGGTACCTGGTTGTAACCAAATAATATCAAGGCAGTGAGCCCATAAGTCAGAGCACGAGTGTGTACACCACATGTGGTATACCGTATATACTGAGTAGAGTTGTAGAAGGTCGCCCTTAATGAGGCGGTTTGACAAAGGTTGTCGGTAGTCTCTCTGGACTGGGGTGTATGTTTGGCGGAGGGTGAGGTCATTGTGTTTATCATGAGGCAGGGTGGCCTTCCCATGTTTATTATTATGGAATATACCAGATCCTAGTCTATAATACGAGCGACCCTGGTCAGTAATACTAAACTATGCTTATCTAAACTAAGCTAGGCTAAGCTATACTAGACTCAGTTGGGTTGTGTAACCCCTGGCAGTAATTCTGCCTAATCTGAGTTCAGGTAGAAAACAAACTAAAAGAATGAAACAATCAGTATTAGTAGTGCAGTAAATAATGTGGTGGTGAGGCACGTTAAGGGCATACAATATGATCAAGTGCATGTTTTCAAATATGTACATGTATGAGTGGGGTCATGCGGTCTTGGGGCAGGGGGGATTTTGTCCGGGTGGTGGGGGGAGACTAGTAAGGGGCTTAAGGACAGTGGGGGGGGGGGGGGGTAGGAGCGTGGGGGACAGATAGAGGTTGGGGGGGGGGTGCTAGATTGACCGGGGTACAGGATATGTATAGATGGGTATTTAGTGACTGTGATGTGAGTTGGGAGATCGTACAGGTGTATGTGAACGCTACGAATAATGAGCTCGTGCTCAGACACGAAAATACCATCTGTAACTAGGACAGAGAATCACAGTAGCACATAATACAATATGATACCATCCACCAGCATCTCACTAGGTGCGCGGTGTACTCTGTGAACAACAACAGAGAGAAAGCAAACCAATATAATGCTCGTATACATGTCTATGTGAGCAATTTGGTAAAGAGTCATATTACCAGCATCTCATTAGGTGCAGGTGAACGCTACGAATAACGAGCTTGTGCTCAGACACAAAAATACCATCTGTAACTACAATAGGGAATCACAGTATCACATTGTAGTGGGATGCTGTACTATTTCTATAGAACCGGATTGGGTTAGTTGATTGTGTTTACTGTGGCGTATCCGGGCCGCACTCCTGTCTGGTCTACGGTATGTGATTACATAATCCGGCGCCTGAGGATTGGTGGAGTGCGACCTGGTAATATGCACGGAGCAGGGACCGCCACGTGTCACCCGAACTAACCCAGGTACCGTGTCAGCCTGGAGAAACCGGTTTCAGGTTACCCGGAATTCCTCGGGAACTCAAGTGTTTACGGGGTATGGAGTGGAGCTATATAATGCTCGATATATAAATCCCTGGGTTCTTCTACTTGGGGACTCAGTCTTGCTGTGCACTTTGGCCAGCTTGGTTATTCCTCAACAGAGATTCCTAGAACTCTGTTGTACTTCTTGGCCTAGTCCTGGTGCTGCTCCTACCTCGGTGACCTTGCGTCTCTCTCTGTTCCACCCTCTGGGGGAACAAAGGAGATATGCGCAGTGGTAGATAACTCCGGGTCCGCCTCCCTCTGAGGAGTCCGGCCCATATGGAGTTTACCGGGATCGGAGAGAGCCTTGGACATTGGAGAATTATTCATTAGCCCGTGAGCGTATCACTCCTGTATATTCATGTAACACCTGTTGTTTGAAAGCATATTTGAATATCACTATCCGTCTGTATGATTACGAGCCGTATGTCAGAATGAATAAAGAGTAATTTCTAAACAACCTATTTTCGAATCTGGAGTTTTTCATAGCTCATGCCTATCTTAGAATAGCCAACAGCTACAACATAATACAATATGATACCATACACCAGCATCTCATTAGGTGCGTGGTGTACTCTGTGAACAACAATAGAGAGAAAGCAAACCAATATAATGCTCGTATACATGTCTATGGGAGCAATTTGGTAGAGAGTCATATTACCAGCATCTCATTAGGTGCATGGTGTTATTAACCAAGGAAATTGCAACGGGCATTCAATACAACATTATTATTTACAACAATAATAATAGACCCTGTTATGCAGTATTTGTGTAGCTCAGGGTCTACATGGTCTTGATGGAGAGTGGCGCTGCTGACCAGTGTGTTGGTCTAGGGGCTGGTCAGCTGATGAGGCTGGCGGGCGGTTTAGATGTAGGTGGGTGAGTTGTGTAGACTGTCGAGAAGTCCCCGGGTCGTTATTTAAGCCTCGTATTGGCTTCCAAACGTTCCATTTACATTCCATTTAAAAAAAATTACCCCAACATAGAATGTTCAAGAGAAAACCATCATTTTCTATGTAGGAAATCACAGTTAAGAGATTTTATGTGGCTTTCCCATGGACGTAAGCACCGTAACATGGCATTTTCTTTACATTTGTTACTTCTTGATATAATAAACTATTTCTATGCACAGTTATTTGCAGATATCAATAGAATATCTAGATCGTATAACAGGTTGAAATTGTCTTTAAAGTTGGGACGTCACTGCACCAAGGTAGTAGGTACCGTCAGATCAGAGTACACACACCTAAGAAACACACACGAACACTCAAACTACAGGGTAAACTACCCTGGAGGAGAACTTGATATGACTGGAGGAGAACTTGATATAACCTGTCTTACTAGTGCTAGCGAATCCCTTATGGCTGTCAAAAGTGTTATTCCCTTCCTGTCGCTGTGACACAATTAATTACTTCCCGGCCTGCGGCCAGTGTGGCTTCATCTTTTGACAGTCATGAGATATCGCAGTACTGGGTGTGAATATCAGACCGTCTTTTTAGGCTTCTTCTATGTTTAACTTGTTTACCATCACTGAATGTATAAGTACATACATCTTCTACAATAAACAGGATGGGAGAATACATCCCTATATATTGATAGCTAATAACTTAATGTATCTTAAAGACCATATCCGTAGGTTTTCATATGGCTATTTCGGTATCATAAACTGGTACCTAGGTATATTGACTGACTTCCTATATGAAATTTAACTCATCAGGGAATCTATTTTGGTTAAATTCACACAAGTTGGGACCACCATCAGGCCCGAAATATCAGTGATTGTGCTGTCCCCAGTGATAAGCACATGAATTATAGTACCCAATACCCATTGTGAGTTCATATTGGGTGACAACCGACCCAAGGGGGGGGGCACTCCCCATATTTTTTATAGCATATACATGTCTGCATGATCATCACATGAAGTTTGATATCCTTAATACAAGAGGTAGCTCAACCAACTAGGGTTCTTTTCACAGGAAATCCTTATGGTCCCTTGCCTATATAGGGCCCCAGAATGGAACATTTCTCATGTAATGATGTTCACCATTGATGGTAACCAAATATGAGAGTGCCCCACCCAACCCAATAAGCCTATGCGGTAGTGACTCAGCCTCAGGAGCTTACCTCCCACTGAGCAGGGGAGGGGGTGCTGACTGCCAGTCCAGAAACACAGCCAGGCCGAAATCAGGGGTCATGACTGAGTGGTGGTCAGATCTAAGCAACGACCAGGGGATAGGACAGCATGTACTGAAAGGTCCTTCCTAATTCCCGGGGTTGGTTTCACTACCCCCACCCCCCCACCCACGCACCCCTCCTTCAATGCCTCTTCCCACTGCCCACCATCCAGGGTGGCAATCTCGACCGTATTTTGTATAACAATATATCTGTTACAAAGTAACAGAGTGGTGGCAGTCAAGTGCATCCACACCCTGAACGATACGACCATAACCTCCTGGCTGCACCGAGCAGGCGGGTATGTGTGAAGTGAACGGAGGCAGCCACTGAGCTCAACAGCTTTTTCCGGTTATTTTTCTGGTACACAGCTCTAGATAGGTGTTTTGTGTATGTGGGGGGAGGGGGGGGGAGCTATGATATACATACCAGTAATTATAAATTCCTTTCAATAGTAGGTTAGGGTGGGTCAATCCCTTTGTGTAAAAGTAGCTACATTTTCATCAAGTTAGTTACACTTCTAAAGGGACATTCGATGGTTTTTTTTACAAGAAAATATTTAATGTAATATGGGTATCTGGTGTAGGAGACTCTGAGAAGTCCATTGCCTCAACCCAGAAAAAAAAATCATTATCTCTGTAAAGAGCAAAATCAGTTTGAAGGTGCCTTTTCAAACCCCAATCTGCCTAGTGCATTGTAGTATGATCAGTGGCACTCACAGCAACACTGTGAGCAGGGCACTCATGCATGACAGTCAACACTGAGGTGCATAGTGTTTCATAACAACTGCTTGTGCATTTGATTTCTCATATTTGGACTTTCCTAACTACAGGCCTTTCATTGCATATTCCCAAGAATTATGAGTCATAATGAAAGGCTTGTAGTTCTTAAAGCCCAAATATGAGATAGCACATTATTCAATAGTTTTTATGAAACACTATGCACCCCACTATTAAAAAAAAGTAGTTATTTTGATTTTCTTCAAAATCGTATACATGTATCTATGTCTAATATTATCATGATGATACATTGCACCTTGCACATTGTCGTTTATGAAAACAACAGGCCCCTTAATAACACCTACTTTTCCCCTGTAGAATTAGAGGACATACATCTCTTTTCTTGCATAGAATCCCTGCTGTTTGTCCAATTTTAAGGGGCCTAGGTGCGAAATGACCGCATGTCAATCTTACTTGTTCCTATAGTCTAAATGTGATGTGTTTTCACCTAACCAGTCGTATCTCGCACCTCCTAGACCAGAGATAATGAGGTCAAAAGGCTGAAAATAAAAATTTTCATAAAAAATGTTTTGGACATTTTAATTGATTAAAATCTCCACCGCAATACTGTGGAAGGAAAATTTGAAAAAATGGTCGAAATCTCCCATATTCGTCAATTTTTATTATGATAGTCGCTTATAGCTGTTATAATTTTGTTCGATATTTATCGGAAATTTCTTAAATAAACCCCACAATAGATTTTTTTGCCATGAATTTATACTATTTATTTAAACATATTCAAATAGCCACACCTGTTTACTCTGATTTGGTACCGAGCTTATTGGGTTTATACCTTCTAGATTGCAAGTGGCAACAAATGCACATTGGATGTGTCCAGGTGCTGGCAACTCCTTAAAATGACTATGCCAGCGACTTTTGAACCTGTAGTCATTTTTCACCCTGGCTTATGAAGCCATTGTGGAAAATGACCCTGCTCTTAAATCATAGTAAGTGCCTTTTTGTAATGGATATTTCAGATATTTGCCTTAACTTTTCAATTGTGAAATCATCATAAATCGAAGGAGAACTATAAGTATTAGCAATTTAGTATTTCAAAATATCTCCCAATGATTTTTCAAAGTAGTATACTAAATACTTGCACCACACATGGGAGAGAGAAGCTCTCTATTCTCAGAAGAATGCAAATGTGACTGGTGTGCCAAATTTGTGACAGGAAAAAAAGCACCCCATCAGTAGAACCACAATATAATCTAGTGAAATCCAGGAGAACTTTGGTACCAGAAGTATAGCAGCTGAGAAAACTGAATTTTAAATTATATTTGTATGTGTATTCTTTACTAAGACAACAGAAAGGCAAAGAGGGAGGTGTATTTAATGGGATTACATAACAAGCAGAGGGATAAGGTAGCTTTAATGTTACCTAAACTAGGACCCGCAGCTTGCCAGCAGCTTTCACCTACTTTAAGCACAGACTGACTTCCCTGCAACGTTCACCTTAAGCCTGTATAGCATAATGATCTCATTTGTTTTAATGGTGTTTTTTTTTTATCACGGGACTAGAGGTGCTTACAATAGAGAGAACCCAGGCCGGCCCTAGAGGTGTGCAGGCCTGGGTATGACCAAGAGGAAGCCGTTATAGAGGTGTGTAGGCCGGGGTAGGACCAGGAGGAAGCCGTGGGAAAGCTGTGACCGGCCCTATACAATGTATACTAGTCCTATTAGATGTGCGTGAAGGGATGCAGTTTGAGTAGATAATCTCTCCCTATTCAGGTTTCCCATAATGCCCGCGCTCAGGCAGTTTCCGGCCCAGCCCTCCCTCCCACTCCCCACCCACTGACTGTGTGATACTAGGCTTATGCCTGTCACCTGCTAAACAATTTCTTTGTCTTAAAATGTAACACTGACTCAAGTAAGACCTTATTAGAGAGGTATTTATTCGATCTATCCACTCATATGATTTAGCATGATATGTTAAACATATAACATGGCATTGTTGGGAGTTTAACATGGGGGTACATATCGTTTTGGGCTAGAACTAACCTTACTTTCAGTCATATCCATGGAAAATGGGCCTAGTAAATACACATCGTCACATGTGAATAATTATTATGTCTGTGGTATGATGGTAATATAGCGTCCATTACTCTGTGTGTAACATCCTATGTTGAATAATCCATGTCAATAATCCATGAAAATAGCCATCATGAAAATAGCCATATATGTCAGGCATTGTTACTGGGACTGTGTCCCCACCCAGCTTACAAGACCAACTGACTGCATACCCTGCACATGAACACTAACTTTGGCTTTCTTGATGCCCCCCCCCCCAGGTGTGGCAGTCAGCCTCCACACCTCCAGAGGTGAGATGTACCTGTGAGATGCTCCTGTCGCAGTTGCCTCCACCATCCACCTTCACACCTCTGAGCTGAGTGTGGCACTAGTCACTATATCAAAGTAATGTCCCACACCTAGACTGCCCTTTGAGGGCGACATCTGAGGAACACCTGGGAGGGGGGGGGGGCTTTTGAGATTGGGTTTGTTAACAATAAAAACTTTGTTAAAAATATTTATTCATTTTAGATATTTTTGAAAAATAAACAATCATCATTGAATTTGATGGTTCTATTTTCAATAGAAATATTCAATATCCAATGAAATAACACCATACCCACGTGGAATATGGGATGTTAATATGAAGCAGATATAGCAGTATAAATAGTTTCAATAGATTTCAAAGCTTGAACTGAATGTTAATCTCTTAATCGTGTAGAGCAATCAGAATATACTGCTCCCTTTACTAATTTTCGGGCCCTTGGTATTACTGGCTAAGACCCATATAAAGGATTTACAGTTTTCTGATATCAGCAGGGATTTTTGGAGTACCGGTATTCCAGCTTAATCAGTGCCCACTTATATGATAAATGCCCCCTCATATTCGTTACAAGTAGTTGATGTGTTCTTATTATAAACAATAAATGGAAGTATTGGTATTTAACTGGTTCTGGTTTTAAAGCCCAAAATAAGGACAATTGTCAGAAGAGTGTGGCCTTCATCTTAAATTAGGGAGTGCTCATTTTTTAACAACAGGGGGGGGGGGTGGTGAGATTTCGCGCGTAGCGCGCAAAATTTTTTCACCCCCCCCGCTAGAGGGGTCGAAATTTTTTACCCCCCCCCCCAGCAGGCCGAAAATCGCGCGCGTTCGCGCCCCTTTGTAGCATAGTAACGCGCGGGCTTTTTCCCTCAAAACAGGTTGAATTTTTTTCACCCCCCCCAAGAGGGGTCTAAATTTTTCACCCCCCCCCGGTCAAGGGGTCCAAATTTTTTACCCCCCCCCCAAATCCACCACCCCCCCCCCTGTTGTTAAAAAATGAGCACTCCCTTAGATGGCTACATACATACATATTTTGAAGGGGGGGTCCCTAAATATGAAAAGGGTTCAATGAAAATTGAGGCACCACGCTACTGGGGGATTTGGGTACTTGGGCCAAAAAAAAAGGTTTGTTTCAGGTCACCCGACTGACCCTATCAAAACAGGGCCGACCCTACGTTTTTTTTTATACAATTTTGAAGAAATGTTTACCGTTTTTTGGTCAATTTTAGGGTCTTCGGGGAGGCTGCCTGTACTTTCATGTAATAATAAAAAGAAGAAAAAAACAAAATTACGTCAAAATAATGTGTTTAGAATTATACAACATTCGGTCATAATGAGGAGCCATATAGAGAAACGTTCTGAAATGTTATTGTTTTGTTTTAATACTGGGGGGTATACGTAGTATATTGTTATATGAATATAATGTGATTACATTCATATTGATTCGATGACATTCACTCCTAATGTATTCTGGCTACACACACTCACTCCTATACTTGACTGTATTTCTGGTATTCATGTTTCTTTGATTCCACTCGCTCATCATCTACATGATCTTTCCAGTTATCAGTACCTGCCAATATGGGGGCTGCAGAGGGGTCCCCCCCCCTCAGGTCGGAAAGTCGCCGAAATTAAGGGCCCCAGGTCACAAAGTCGCTTTTTAAATTAATTTAAATCAATTTAATTGATATAATTGAATCAAAATTAGCCTGTTGAACGTTGGGTAGGGGACCTTCCAAACATTGAGGATTCTGCTACTTTTCTCTATAATTTATATACAGGTACTACAACTTTACCGTTTTGTTATTCTCATAGCATTTTGGTCAAATAATTGCCTCAAAATGATATAGCCCCCCCACCCCCTCCCAGAATTGAGTGTTGGACATTACTTTGATATAGTGACTAGTGCCACACTCAGCTCAGAGGTGTGAAGGTGGCTGGTGGAGGCAACTGTGACAGGAGCATCTCACAGGTACATCTCACCTCTGGAGGTGTGGAGGCTGACTGCCACACCTGGGGGGGGGGGGCATCAAGAAAGCCAAAGTTAGTGTTCATGTGCAGGGTATGCAGTCAGTTGGTCTTGTAAGCTGGGTGGGGACACAGTCCCAGTAACAATGCCTGACATATATGGCTATTTTCATGATGGCTATTTTCATGGATTATTGACATGGATTATTCAACATAGGATGTTACACATGGAGTAATGGAGGCTATAACCATGGACATTATATTCACATGATGTTGGGCCTGTTTGAAATTTGCCTATAGGCTACATTACTGGAGGTAAGGTTTGATGTATTGGCCCTAGCCTGTGAACTGGGGTACCAACATGTCCGTAGTTACTTTACTTACTTAGCCTTTTACACTTTTATCCCGATTTGTCACATGAAAAAGATGTGTTGGGTGTGGAGAATAAGATATTTTCTTCCTGATATTACATGTGTTTATGTCATTGCAAACCCAAATTACATCGATTTTGAGTTAGACAGTGGCTGGGACAGGGATATTGTAGCAGGTAGGCAGAGCCTACACTGTAAGAAGTAAGCACTGTACACCTACAGCAAAAGTTGCTGGCAACTTTTGTTCCAGTAGATTTTGCTGTAGGTGTACAGCAACTGACTTGCTGTAAATTTACAGCAACTTCTACTGTAAATTTACAGCAACTTCTACTGTAAATTTACAGCAACTTCTACTGTACATCTACAGCAAAAGTTGCTGGCAACTTTTGTTCCAGTAGATTTTGCTGTACATGTACAGCAACTGGGTGCTGTAAAGTTACAGCAACTTCTACTGTAGGTTTCATATTGTTGTTCTCATCAATTTATATCGATTAATACGCATGCATGGAGAGTACTTTCCTGCATGATAGTTCAATCTCAGCTAGGATAATACACACTACACAATGTAATGGTTTTAGCCTGCTTCAATACAGCTGAACCATATGTGATACCAGCTTTTCCCCTGTCCGGGCACTTAAGCATTTAACTTTTCCCACCAATGTGGTGTCTATTCTATACTTTTGCTTTTTTTTTGTATTATTCAACACAATCATACAAATATCAATACACTTTATGCTAACTGCATTCAGTCTCTCATCCATTCTAATTTTATGATGTCTTGAGAGTTTGTGAGGCTTTATTTGACTCGGGAAAGGGTTGGGTGGAATAATTAATACAGAAATGGTCTACTGCTGCCACCTAGCGGTGGAAATCTACAGCACAATGTACTGTAAATGTACAGCAACAATGCCGGAGACCCAATTTACAGTACATAATGCTGTAATTATACAGCAAATAGTGCTGTAATACCAACTACAGCAAAAAGTGCTGTAAATGTACAGCACATTGTGCTGTTTAAATACAGTAACTTCTTACAGTGTAAGGTAGCTTACACCACCTGAACCGGAAACTGCCTGGTTAGGGGAGGATAATGCGGGAGTTGGTAACCTGAATAGGGCCTATAGAGAAGCAAAAATACACAGGTTGAGAATATAGCACATGTAGTATAGATGTACTAGGGTATATAGTACACCTTCATATCCCTGGATAGTTCTTTTCTCACGGGTCATTCCCCAATTTCATTTGTTTAAGGGCTGCTTCCACCAACGCCACGTGACGAATCCGTCATGTACACCATCCTCTCCGTCCGTCGGCGGATTGGGCAAATCCGTCCAATATTGACGGATCCGTCACGTTTCTGCTTCCACTAATTCCGTCCGTCGACGGATCCGTCCATATTTGATGCATCAGTCACCTGTTTTGACCGATCCGTCGATGGACGGATCCGTCAACGGACGGATCCGTCAACGGACGGATTACTGGAAGCCAAATTAGCCGTCATAAGGACCCAAAAAAGTGATCCACTGATCCGTCCATCGACGGATCCGTCAACGGACGGATCAGTGGAAGCAGGAAAATGGAAATCCGTCCGTTAACGGGTGACGGATACGTCACATTTTGGCGGATCCGTCAAGGGATGGAAATATTAAAATATTTAGATATTTCCGTCACTTGACGGATCCGCCAAAATGGTGACGGATCCGTCACCCCCTGACGGACGGATTTCCATTTTCCTGCTTCCACTGGCCCGTCCGTTGACGGATCCGTCGACGGACGGACCGGTGGAAGCCATTCTGACGGATCCGTCACACTTTTGGCGTGCTCATGACGGGGAAAATGGCTTCCACCAATCCGTCACTTGACGGATCCGTCCAAAAAGTGACGGATCCGTCCAAAAAATGGACGGATCCGTCACGTCGCGTTGGTGGAATCACCGCTTTAGCCAATTATAGATAAAAGCATTGACCTACATATACCCAGCATAGCACTATGCACGTATAAAACCCAGGAGGAGAGGAGCGGTTTCCCAGGCGGGAGTTGCTCGCCGTCCCCTCTAGGAGGCGCCAGCGGCGCCCTGGGAGTAGTTCCCCGACCCGCCGCATGACTTCAGCGCCACCGTGACGTCATGCGGTCATGTCGCCTAGCAACATTCCTTTTGATGACGGTGCACTATAATAGCCCACACTGGAGCAACGGTCATCAGTTGACCACAGCAAGTTCCTCCAGCAGGGTCGTCACCCGAGTCTCCAAATATTTCAAATTTTAACGGGTCGTCAGCGGAGTTTTTGTTCGTCATGGCGCCTAGAAAATCGCCAAAGAAGGCCGGCAAGAAGGCAGCGAAGGCGGGGGCGTGTCCGGAGGTGGAAGAAGGGGGCGTGGTCAGCTCGGGAATTATTTTACAAAGAACACAACAAGCGCTAGCGGAGTCGGAGGGTCGTCTGGTGAGGGTCGAGGGTGGTTTCGATCGCCTTGCAAGGATGGTGTCTACCGTGCAGGACCACCTCGAGAAGCTGAGTGAGGCCAAGGAATCCGAGGGTCGTCATCCAAGTCCCGAGGGTCGTCTCCCGAGTGGCAGTGGTTCAGGAGCGGCGAGCAGAGGCCGGAGGCGGGCAAGGCAGCCTTCACCGACGTATGCCCGTGGCAGGTCGTCATCAGAGGATTCCTCCAGTAGCCAGGGTCGTCACAGAGCTAGCAGTAAGCATGACTCAGCATTTCGTCAGAAGAACTTTGTTGAGAGGGGTACCAGGGTAGATTCCTTTGAAACTTTAATGCTTGTGTCAGTTAGAACCGTTTTAATACTTCTAAAACAAGGGGAGGAGGTTGACGGCCTGCTTTCCCATATGGAGATGCTTTGTGAGAAGGCCATGACAAAGGTATATAGAGTGGGGTCTTTAGTGTCCTATGATAAAAGTGTAAGCCATTCTGGACCGGTGGAAGCCATTCTGACGGATCCGTCACACTTTTGGCGTGCTCATGACGGGGAAAATGGCTTCCACCAATCCGTCACTTGACGGATCCGTCCAAAAAGTGACGGATCCGTCAAAAAAATGGACGGATCCGTCACGTCGCGTTGGTGGAATCACCGCTTTAGCCAATTATAGATAAAAGCATTGACCTACATATATACATAATCATGCTATATGTTGTTGTATTGTATTCATGATGAAAGTGATGATATATGGAGTGTCTTACACACCTTGAAAGCTTTGGGCGAAAGGCTAGCGCACATCGTAAAGTTAGGATGTGCGCAATAAAGGGAACATACATAATACATTTAGGGTATGTCATTAATATTTCATGTAGGCTAATATTCAATCTGCAACTGACACTTGGACATGCATGGGGACGGGGGGGGGTACTGAGGGTTTGTCTGTTCCTCCAATCCACGTGGAGCTAGGCACGTGTACATACATGTGTACATTAACCTGTCTTTGGCTTATAACGCTTAAAGGGACTTGATACTTGTCGCAGGATTACTTATGTTCTATTGACTTTTGCAGGATTATGTTAGTTTGATGTATTATCTAATAGAAAAGCAAAGGAAATTGCCATGTCACGGTACTAACTTTCATGATAAGGCCATTTGAGCAAAGGAGTACCCTAATTATAGAAACGAATATGAAAACAGCATTTTCACATTATCTGTCAAGGATAATCCCCTTCCTGTATTGATATTGCAACCAAACCTTGGGAATGTATAATGGACATCATACAAACATTTTAGGACCAATAAAACAGGGGGTCACGGATGAAATGAGAAATGCATGAATTTTGGGAAAATATTTCTTTTGCCTTAACTATAGGATCATATGGGTATCCCAGCAGTGAATATATGTGAACAATGGAGGTATACTGTCCAAATAGCAAATACAAATAGTTGAAACAGGGAAAGCAATGTCTGTAGGAATATGGATACAGCTTAAAGAATACTTTTCATAAGCTTCGATTTTTGCCACCAGGTGGCTTCTGTGCAGGAACTAGCAATTTCCTTTAAACAGCGACTCACTTGTATCGTATCTATTCCTTGGTAACAAATAACGAGAAATTCCCGGGATCTTTTGGGGAAAATCCCGTGATTGAAACACGTGATTGACTAGGTAGATTCCTGTAAAATCACGGGATTTGCCCGAGTATTTAATAGTCCAAACCTGTTTACTGTTGACAATGTCTGGACAGGGTATACCCAGTGGGACAAGTAATTTTTTAATAGAGAGTGAGGATGGTACAGATAGTCTCATTGCAAGATCCAGTATTCTACAGAATTTATGAGGACTATAATGACTGGGGGAAAAAATGTTACATGATGTTTCATGGTTATTTTTATGATGATAGTCAAGGGGTATGCTAATACATGGGAATTGTAATTAAATAAGAAGCCCTCCCTCCCATTCCAATAACACAAATAGCCACTCCCAAACAGAGAACCTATTTCAGTGTACCATAGAGGGCCCGTCTGATTGGCTAAATATAGAAACTATAAATGCGCTATTATCCAGATCACCGAAGAGCAGTCATTTTTACTATCTGGGGGAGGGCAAAGGTATTTCCATCCCAGCTAACAAAAAAACTTTGTTTTATGTCAAAATAACGTTTTGAAACTTTATATAACGTTATGCCATAGTTAGGCGCCTTAGAAAAACGTTATGTAACGTTTTCTGGGATGTACCTTCTATTTGGATGATTTTAGGGTATGCTATGGCCACGAGAATGGAATGCTACAAATATGCAATAAACATACTTATACCTCTCCCCCATCGATAATAATTATCCTTGCGATCAACATATGATGCATTGGCCTCTTTAGCATAGTATAAGGCCTCCCCTTTATAATAATGTCAAAGAAGAGAATCGCCATATTAATCCGAAAATTTGAGACCAAAATAGTGATAATGGAAAAGGAAATAACTTGGATATCAATGACATCTCTAGCTTCAAGATATGATACACCAGTAGTATAGTGAGTGCCCGCAGGATGCCCCCTTTTTTCTAGGTCAGTAGGTCATTGCTAAGTAGGTCAGTAGGTCATTGCTAAGTAGGTCAATGATATGCATGACATGAGTTTAAGTAGGTCACCATATGGACATTTTTGAACATGTCCCAGGAAACAAAAAACGTTATACAACATTTTATAACGTTATATAACGTTAAATAACGTTTCTCTAAGGTTCCTTACTATTGCATAATGTTAATGATATGCATAACATGGATATTTGGCAAGTTACCAAAATAAGAGCTCATTATGAATGCATTTAAGTCATATTTTAGACATGTTTGAACATGTAGCCTCATTAATTATTCATGTCACACTTAAGTATTCGTAGGATACAGATGGATATGAAGTTAGGCTGGATAGAGCAGCAGACCTTGGTCTCGGTTCCAGTACCGAAGCCCAGAGCTAGACAGGGTTTAACTCCTGTCCAGCGGGCTAAGTAAGATCGGAACCAGGCCATAGAGAAGCTGGGGACAGACATCGTCCCGAGGGACATAGAGGATCTGGATGACCGGTTCGCTCGTTTTGACTTTGGGGAGACCAAGCATCCTGATGCAGCCCGTCAGAAGGCCATCAACATCCTTTCACAGGGTCACCACCCTGGCGAAAGTACAAAGTCCGGTTCAAGGCTATTGTCAAGAGCAATCGCTGGAACAATCAGCAAGCACTGGTTGCTCTGAAGCAGGCTCTTTGCAACGGGCCAGGTGAACCAGCCCTGTTGGCGTTTGAGAGAGTGAAGGTCAAAACTTTGAGCTCACTTGAGGAAACGGCTGAATGGGCGATCGGGAAGATTTGGGAGCATGACCCCAGGACTCAGTTGCTCAAACGTGTGCAACGCAAAGATGAGCATCTGAGATCCTATGGGTTTGCTTTGCAAGAACTGATATCCAAGTGTTATCAGGGTTGCCAACCGTCTTTTAATTTTGGGAGGATTAGGAAAACAACTTGACTTGAAAGCTATGTATTATTGAAACAACTTCTGATGGATAGAGTGTGCAGTTTACAGGGACCACTTAAAATCAATTCACAGAAAGGGACCACTTAAACTCAGTTCACAGACCCATTAGATTTGCTCTAGATCTAAACTGGAAAATGAGCGGATGCAGGGTAATTAGGGAAAATAAGTGTTGACATACAATCTACTGTTTAATTAAGGCTTAGAGACTTAAACGCTTAAATATACACAATATCTGCCAGCTGATTCTACACTATTCTACCATTCTATGCATTCAGCTATATAGTCATATCCTTATTTTATCCCAGATCACTGAAAGAGCAAGATTCATCAGCGTTTGAGTGGAGTTTTGTATATTTTTATTGCCAACGTTTTATAGAAATGTTATTAAAGTGCAATATTGAGCAAATGGTGACAGTTATAAGTAGGTTGAAGGGAAACATCATGGTATAAAAAATTGGTAGCTCATATGGAAACCATCAGTATGTTTCATATGAGTTAAAGTTGAGTTTATATTGTTGTTAATGCACCACCACTTAGGAAGGATCATACATTTTGACGAATTCATAGTTAGATTCTATCAAAAATAAACATATATATCACTGAAAAGTAGTATGTATATTACCAAAAGAAAGTATCATATATTACCATGTATTTTGAGAAAATTTAGATGTGGCATATTTTTTATGTTTTATTAGACATTAATCAATCAAAATTGATTGCCAAACAGCATAGCTTAATGAACTTTTTTGTTTTGTAAACTACCAAAAGAAAAGTAAACAGATTCAGTGACACGAAGTTTTAATTTCTATTCGTCCACTTCATAGACTGATGAGTTAATCCATAAATTGACGTAATTATGACCAATGTAAATTTGAAAAATATGTAGCCAGGTCAGTGTCATGAATTAAGTAATGTGTAAAATCCTCTTAGAATGTCTGTTGGCACTGAGTATCCAACCGGAATGGTTGGAGCAGGTTTTGATCCATCCTGAGGAGGATTTATAGACAAGGATAGTTCATCACCAGAGTTTTCATATGCTTGTAAGTCCATAGGCACACCAGGCCTGAAGGTGGTTATGTGTTGCTGGTCTAGTCCTGGAGAAGAGGTTGTTGTAGAGGTGGATGTTGACCAGACGTTGTCTGTAGCCTTTGGGGTTTCAGTTTCACCTGTCATGGTGTACAAACTAACACTGTGCTCAAGTGGCACACTAATACTAATGGGCTCCGGTGGTGCACTAATAACTGGTGTTGATAAAGGTAATTCACTGTTAAGACTGAAGGTGTATGGTCCTGGGTTGGTCCCAAAGTAATTCTGAATCTGTTTGTCACTTAGTTGTAGACCTGGTGGGCTCGTAGAGCCAAAAGATGAGTGAATAATGTAATGCATGTGTTTGACACCAGGGTGCAGGTGGCATTGTCCTGGTGGAAGCTAACCCAGCCCGTATCTGTCGCAGTGCTAAATAACCTAAATAGATTCATTGAATCCTCAGTTATAAAACATGGTCTAAGTAACATATGACATATCAGCAGGTACAGGAAGAATTGATCCTTCCGTATGATATGAATTGGTAAGGCTCCAGCCGAGAGATACTGAGAATTAATTTGGGCTAATTAAATGCTAGCACAGTATCAACAACTGAATGAGGACCCGAGATTTGTTCTACACTAGATGGGTCTTCAAATAGTCCAGGTAAATGCGGTCCCAGTTTTCACCTATGTTTTCTCATATGTAGAAAGCATGAGTGAAAACCAGGATCTCCTTTATCCAGTCACGAACCCCATTCAACTCTAATGGCGGCACGCTCAGTAGAGTGTCTGGAAAGACTCATACCTTACCACTGTTTGGTCAACTCACCAGCAACCAGCGGATCTTCAGGATCCTGGGGAAACCACGATGGCACCAACTCACTGCACAATAATATAGGGATAGAGGTTGAGGCAGGGTTGCATTGACACACTGACAGGCCAATATAGAAATACTACATTGACCAATGTACTATTTCAATCACCCTCACCCAGCCCTTTGCACAGTGTTATGTAATAGAGCCACTATGTGCACATGGCAGCATGGATGAGCGCCCTCAGACTCTACTATTGATAGGTTCGGCATGGCTGAGACTGGTTTACTTGGACTACCTGAAGCCCCATCTAGTGTAGAACAAATCCTGGGTCCTCATTGGAACCACATTTGAAGGACAGTCACTAGTGCTAACTACCAGAAAACTGAGAAGAGGGTTTCCAATTATATTACAAAAGTTAAGGTTGATCGCTACTCATTGAAAACGGACCACTGCGCAGGTCTCTGCGCATATAGCTTATATGTCTCAAATTGAGCTAATATTAATAAACTAGAAACATATATATGCTGACTAAGCTATATAAAAAGATCGGACAATTTCGAGCAAAATTGAGCGTTTTATTGGACTTTGAATATTTGATGTATCTATAGCCAAAAATATTTGCTATTTTTTCTATAAGTTAGAACATTGGACTTTTTAATCGATAAATCATTATCTAGATAATATATAAAGATCTCATTAGGTTCTTTGAAATAACCAAGGGTAGAAAACACAGCCATTCTACACCCCCAATTTTGCCCGTTTACCCATTTTTTTAGGCTCTAAATATGAGATTTAGACCATTTTTTTGCACTATTTTTTAACTTCAAAGGCCCAAAACCATAAAAATATGGCCGGGACCACCTATGAAAAGTCCTTTAAAATGTTAGCAATTGATCCATACAATTTTTTGAAAAAATAAAAAAAGTTCATGGATTTTTTTCAGTGATATTCAGATATTGCTGAACAATTATGCATTAAATTTGAATAATCGTCATAAAACCATCACGTTTTTTCATACAAAGGTAATAATTTGAAGAGTTTCGTTGCAAAATGCAACAAATCCATTCCAGAATTGAAGCATGTAGTGATTTCTCTAAGGCTACCATATTGGCAATTATAGCGGCAGGGATATAATGTGTACACTAGAGAGGTCTTAAAGACATGAAAAATTGAATTTTTAAGAAAAATTATTTCAGAATTGCATTTACCTATTCCTACCCTACAGCTTTGTCAAAAGTTGGTGTCATTTTTCAAAATGGCGCTTATTGCGTTTTGGAACCAAACTCTTCGTATATTCTTTTACCATAATTCTATTTTTCCCATTAAAGGACATAACCTAGCATTATTCATGTGCAGTACAAAATTATTGTGGGCATTGGTTCACTAAGAAAAAAAATCATGAAAATTTCCCTTTTTTTTTCATTTTGAGATATTGTATGATGAATTCCACCCATTTTCTAAAACTATGTTGTCCTCCGGGGTTGTCCTACCTACTGGAGGGGTGGGGGGTATATAAGTACAGGGTACAGTGCTACACATAACAGCGCATGGACCTATCCTGAGTCAGGATGATGGAACCTGACACCAGAGCATCTGTGGTGACCAGGACACTGAGAAAAGGAGAGGTCCAGGAGCCCAGTGTAGGTTATATAAGAGGATGGTGTAAGAGATGTTAAGATTAACTTGGCTGTCATAGTCCGTACTGGTTATGAGTGGTGAAGTGGAGGACAGAAGAAGAAGGGGTGTTAGAAGAGGAGAGACTACTGACCCACCTCAGCAGCCGCTACAAAGCTTCTGCTGACACCTGTGTCTCTACACACTTGGCTTGGCCTTAATAATGTATAATTTTTTGAATATGTTGTATTTTGAAATTCAATTTATTGCAATAAATACACTTCTATAAATTCAAAAAAAAATTCGTTAATGTATCATTGATAGATACATTTTATTAGAAACTTCAGTGTTATATTCTAAAATATTTTAATATTTCAAAATGTAAGAGAACAATTCCTGTATGTATCGAACAACAGGTGTGTTATATTTCAGACTGTCAGACCTGTTGTCTGTGGGGGATGTCATTGCCTCCTACCTGTAGTGGACATAACAACTTAAGTTACCTCTGCATTAAATAAAGTTGACAATTCACACTAAAAATTAGACAGGGTAAAAAGAAATCAGAAAAAAACAATAAATTCTGTGCTTTTCAATATAACATTGATGAATCCATATTGTGCATCAGCAGAATTTGAAAGATTTTTGAATGTAATAAAACAATATCTGAATTTTGTGTGATGCAGCCAGCAGGCAGGCAGCCTGTGTGTGAGAGCTCAGTCAGTGGCAGGATTATATGTTTTTATTACATTCAGGGAACAGGTGTTTGTATCAGGGTGCTGCTTGTTTCCATGTTCATGTTCAGAATGGGGTTATAAAGCATGGCATTCCAAGAATCTATTATGAAATCTGTTATATTCCCAACCATTCTGGAATTATTGAGAAACTATAAACCTTTGTAATCCAATTATAAAAAGCTCTTTTGAACATTGATGTGGTATCACTTTCAACGAGGACATCTAGTGGTTTGTTCAAGAACATGACTTGCTCACTTGACACAGGTCCAGCCCAGATGAATCCCATCCAAGAGAGGGAATGGGATTTGAAAAGTAGCCATGAAAGTTAAGTTGATGGCCTTAGCCCAGAAAGTTAGATGGCGGGCTAACCCAATTGGGACCCACCTTACAGTACATTCAAAGCCCACATTACGCCCACTGATCCTTTAGCCCACTTTGCCCAAGTCCCCCCCAAGTGAAACCCATCTTGATATAACAATGTTGCAACTTTACTTAGAAATGTTAATTTCAAGGAATCACTTATAATGAACACAAATTAAAGTATTTCAAATGTAGTCAAATGATTATATTTGAAGTTTGATTTGTGGGCTGAGCCCAGCTGGGGCCCACCTAGCAGCCCAGGTTTACTCCCATAGAAATCCCAAGGAAGTCTAGCCCACATTAACAAGATCCAGCCCAGGCAAAACCCACTTTGATACAAAGTCATGAAAGTGGTACTTCAACTTATAATTTCTAAGAACAACCAAAGATGAGTATGTTTCAAAGTATGTACAACATATTTTAGGAAAGGAATGTTGGTGGGCTTGGCCCATCTGGAATCTTACTGGTAGCCCTGGACAAAAATGAGGAAAACCCAGATATGGGCAAATCCAGCAGGCCCAAGTAAAACACAAATGGGCCCCAGTGACCAATGTTATCTGGGAAGTGCGTCCTTAATATGTTATCAACATATAATGCTATATCCAGCTTAACTTCATATCCATTTGTATCCTACATAACTTAAGTGTGACATGAATAATTAATGAAGCTACATGTTCAAACATGTCTAAAAGAATGACCTAAATGCATTCACAATGAACTTTTACTTTGGTCCCTTGTCAAATATCCATGTTATGCATGTCATTATCATTTTAAAACTGTGACATGAATGATTAATGAGGCTAGGCTACATGTTCAAACATGTCCATACGTATGGTGACCTACTTAATCTCATTATTAATGTGAACCATATCCAGACATGTATCAAACTCAAGCAGCCAAATATATATTGATGTGCCTCTTTGAAGCATGTCCAAACGGTTTTTCTTCGGAATACTGTACCATATGGCCACTTCATATCAAATATGATATATGATCTATGTAATCAATATCTACAGGCAGGAGGCTACATGTTCAAACATGTATAAAGGATTACCTGTATGCATTCATAATGAGCTTTTACTTCGGTCACTTGCCAAATATCTATGTTATGAATATCATTAACATTTTAAAACGTTGACATGAATAATTAATGAGGCTACATGTTCAAACATGTCCATATGGTGACCTACTTAAACTCATCTTTGATGTCCAGACATGTCTCAAACTCATGCAGCCAAATATATGTTGATGTGCCTCTTTAAAGCATGTCCAAACAGACCCAAACAGTTTTTTCCTTTGAATACTGTACCATATTGTGACTTCATGTCAAATGCAATATATATTCTATGTAATTAATATCTAATCAAAATATAATGCTCTATCCAGCCTAACTTCATATCCCTCTGTATCCAATATAACTTAAGTGTGACATGAATAATCAATGAGGCTACATGTTTGAACATATCTAAAGGATGATATAAATGCATTTATAATGAGCTTTTACTTTGGTCACTTGCCAAATATCCATGCTATGCATATCATTAAAATTCTAAAACTGTGACATGAATAATTAATGAGGCTACATGTTTAGACATGTCCATATGGTGACCTCCTGAAACTCATATTTGATGTGAAACATGTCCAGACATGTCTCAAACTCAAGCAGCCAAATGTATATATATATGTGACAAAACGTGGGAAAACGTGACATTAGGGGAAAACATCTTTATTTAAGTTCATGTCTTTAGCTACAATTCGATACTTCAAGCATCAAAATATTTGAAATAGTTGCTGAGAAATGACATCTCAAACATGGGATGGTAAGGACATGTAGGAATTCAGAATAGACTGCAATTCGATCACATAATCAATCTATTTTCAAATAATCCATATAAATCATAATCATTAGAAATTAGACGAATAAATGCATATTATTGTACATAGATTTGGATCTGGTAGGAACATTGGCATTCTGTTTTCAGTTCTGAAATCATCATGGATGAGGCAATTGGATAGGAATGAATTGATTGTTGCCATGGCAACCAAATGTCAACAAATGGGCTAAAAATGGCTAAAAACGTTCTTTTTACATTCCAAATAAGACCAATTTAGAATGAAAATAGAATTTTGATGATAGCTTAAAAAGATTCCTTGGGAAAAGTTAGACTGAGGCCATTTTCTCTTAAGTATTCACATTTTTAGCTATATCTCCTGAAATGTCATGTTTAGAGCATTTATGGCTATTTCCCCTAATGTTACGATTTCCCAGGTTTCGCCAAGCATGTCCATATGGTGACCTACTTAAACTCATGTCATGCATATCATTGACATACTTAGCAATGACCTACTTAGCAATGACCCACTGACCTAGAAAAAAGGGGGTATCCTGCGGGCACTCACTATACTACTTACACCTCTCCCACAGGTGTGCCTCAGATCTCAACCTCAAAGGGGAGGCTTAAGGGGTGGGGGTCTTGTAAAATGCCTCAAAATTGATGCCATATTTGAAAGGTCCCTTATGTATGTAAATCGCAACTACAAGAATACATTTAATAAACATTGTTCTATGTATACATTTACAAAGTACAGCTCTTGAGGATCAGGGAGGAGGCCCACTGGAAGAGGACGTCTCCTCAACTATAGCCTCATGAATAATCTTACTTAGCATGGCGCACATCAATGTATACTGTAGTATACAGCCATGCAATATTAGGGCCACTTACATAATATAATAATATGATATAATGTAACAGTATTTATTGGCAAGGTATTTTGGCGAATAAAGCGATAATGCAATGAGTGGAAGACCAGCTTCATCTCCTATACATCCAGTGATTTTGTAGTTATATATGGTGATTTTATCATTAAATCTCGTGAAAATCCAGTAATATCTTTGGATAAACCAGCCATATCACGGGATTTCAAGAAATGCAGCCATTATGGGAAAAAGGCAATATGATGGGGATAGAATAGCATCGAATTGGGTTACTATAAACCTTCCTTTATGTGACCCAAGAAAGAAAAAGATAAAAAAGAAGAAGTTTAATTGCATCCATACTGCCCTACACCAGTTTCCCACATTTCTGCTCAAGCAGAAACGTGGAATGAAGACATTGAACAACATTTCGGGTTCTTACAGGGGGTACGGGGTGTTTCAAGCCGGGCAGAAACGTATCTGTAGCAGAGTGGTGAGACTGAGCCACACATGCCATATCTGATCAGAGCCCAACTCTTTTACCACGTCCACGGCTCTTTTTTCAGCATGATGCATGAATGCAGAGTCAGCGATTAAGTGGCTACTACTGCATCCATGCATCATCCCGACCAACGACATTGATACCCTCCCGGAGGCCAGCATGATGCACCGATGCAGTGGCACTTAATTTCTGTCTGGTGCTGCATCGGTGAATCTTGATGACACACAAGGCATTGTGGCATCATGCTGTATTTATATATAGAGAGTCAAGGTCCCTACTCCCACCCTCTGTATGCCACCAAACCTCTCTGTACCCTCCCCTTTGTATCTGCATCATCCCACCTACGTGCATGGGGCAGAGGCTACACTTACACCACCACTTCTATGCACAGTTAACCAAAAAGGGAAAGCCTTGACCTACCCTATCTATAGCTGCAATATAAGGAATCTAAGATGACCTTATCTGTAGAGATACTCCGTTTCCTCTGAATTTTCTTCTTAGATGAAGATGAAAGGTATATATACTGACACTATATTGAGTGGGATGTACTGTCTGTATGGTGAAATTACACGCACACACGGTTATGGTTATGTCCATAAAAAGGGTCACTCTAGTTGCCAATGTGTGTGCATTAACAATCTTGTTTTGTCCACCCCCCTGGCCTATTAAGAATGGCCTGTTGGCAGACACATTTCATATTGAATGCTTGACTTTTGTCATAAACCATTTCTATTAGAAAATGAAGTACAGTACTTAAATAGTAACTTTCAGACCAGGGGCGGCTGATATGATTTCTCAAAAATTGCAGAGAATTGCGGTTCATGATCTTATCTTAATAAATTCCCCAACCTTTGCAATTCTCTGCACCTGATGAACATCTTTGACCAGGTGGCATCTTTGACTGGGTGCCATTATATGACCTCCTGACAGAAAACAGTTTATTTAAGGCAGGTAAAGTTATATATGGAGGTACACCACCGCCATTTTCTTCATTTATGCCTTACATATCAAAGAATAATTCTTTTTCCCTTAAATCATTTTTTTAATGGTGGCCGGTCAAAGATGGCACCCGGTCAAAGACATTCACATTGGCCCGATCTCATGAGACACAGCCATATACATTACATGCATGCACCGACTATTTTAACATGTGTTTTGGAGGCACGACTGACCATTGCTCCTTTCTCTACATGCGGCCAGTGCATGTGGTGCCAGTTGGCTATCACCTATACCTAAAGAGTCAATAGGTGGCGCAGTGCCTCAGGTGTCCTTCAATTGGTTAACAATTAGTTGACAATAGGTCGTGTTAGATATAAGGTTGTGAAACGTCATAGGATAGGCAAACAAAGGCAACACGTGGTCAGGTAACCTCCCTGTGATAGCCACAAACCAGGGTCATTACATCTTTTGAGTTCATAAATGCATTTGACCATCTTGGAAAAATTTACATCTACAAAGTGCACAGGAGCAGGGCCGGTGGTAAATTTCCACTGATGGTCTGTACGATGCTTGCTGGTAGGTTTACACTGATTCATATCTTGGTAAATTCATGTGTCGTTGTTTTCAATTATACATGTATCTGTTTAATGATGTTATACTTTCCAATAAAATATGATGTATGTAATGATTACACAATGCCCTTATGGTCAACTTTTCTATGGAAGAGAGAAAATCCTGTTTTATCTATTAGAAATATGTGGGGCCGCCCATAGCTGGCGGCAGACACTGTGCGTCTACTGTGGCTTCCAAGAAATAACCATCTATCTATAAGGAAAATCATAATATCTGGGTAAAAAATGTTGGCACGTAATATTTCATATTTTGCGGCAGCGAATTGTGGTATAACGGTGGCCTTCTGCTAGATATTGTTAACATGCTCACTACGGAAATAAACACTGTCACAGTGGAGATGATTGAAGTGACTGTTCCAGTTTCCCACCTCTTACCCAGACACGTACGTTAGGCCCCCTACTAGTTAATGCTATCTATAGGTGAATGGTTCTATGCTGGGGGTTAATGAGGATGAAAAAGACTTAGAAGGTGCTCCTTTTTCTGTACGGCCATGCAGGTAGGACAATCGGGTTGTTTGATCCCCAGAGAGAGTGTTTGATCACTATTCTGAAACTATGCAGTGTATTGTTTGATCCCCATCAGGTAGCTGGGAGCGTGTGTTCATGGGCAGGTCGGATGACAATAGGTCAAGCTGTCAGGCTACCAGTGATATGGCTTTGTTATCAAAGGAGCAACATATCTATGACAAACACTGCATGGGAGATACGCTAAGGAAACTACAGGTGCATCTGTAATGTGGTGATGACCAGCGGCCAACTAAAGCCGTTTTATATAATATTATAGGGAAAACAACACTCTAGTTTCATGCTGGCTTCTATTGCTAGTCTTGGTCAGGATAGACAAGATTCTGACATTTTTAGTAAATTATCTACTTTCAGAGGATAGCACAGCAGGCTTAGGCCTATCTCCAGTCTTTGTAAGGATAATCCTAGGGCGACGAGAGCCTCAAATTTCCCTGTTTTAAGTTATTTAACAATAAAATCATCACAATATGAGAAATCATTACATGTATTTGTTGCCAGATGCTGGAATACTTTAGACGATAAATACAAATTGAAGAGTTGAAGACTATATATCTACTGAATTGTAAATTGAGAAATCATGATACTGTTACACATACTAGATGTGAAATCTATTTTTAAGTGTTGAAAATATGATCCGGTACCCATGGACATGTCAACATTGAAAATCATGTTTAAAAGCGACAACATTATATTCAATCAATAAATGAATTCAAATGTATAGTTTCAACTTTTCATGTTTGACTAATCAGTTTTGATTAATTTTCCGTGATTTTAAAAACTACTTAGGGAGTATCATAACATCAGCTACGCCGAAGATACTTCCTGGTTTGATGGCTCAGTGAAACCGTGATAGTATATATATATGTCTATGTGAATATCATAAATCTAGTACAAAATATTGAATCAATTAACAAATGAATGGGTGTAAAATTTTGTTCTTGTGTAAAATATATATGGTACATCACTTTTAGATACAAGATTCCCGATTGTACATCGAAGGACTTTATGTTACTGTTGATTCAAAAAAATGGCCAAACATAACCGAATTGTTACAAAAGGTTTGGAAAAGAAAAATGGAAAAATGGTAAGAAAAACAGAAAGTCCTAACCCCCATGACTTGACCTTGTACATATGACCTCCTGTGGAGGTTATATGAACTAAGTCACTCGCCTCAGATCACATGGTGGTCTGAGAGTGTTTATAAGATGTCAAAAGTTCAGATGTTATTTGATGCGGAGTACTGCCGCCAGCCTCCAATTAGTGCTAACACTTTCCCAGCAAATTAGTTTGACTTGGTGTCTGGAACGTGCACCTTGTGTGACTGTTGTTCTATGTAACTGACACTGCACGAAAAGTTGGATTTACATTAGAATTACTTTCAGGTAAACATTTTATTTACTCATATTTATGCATATATGTGATATTGGTCTGAAAAAGTAAAATGACCTAAACATGTTTTACAGACTCAGTATACAACAGAGCGTCCCTGTTTACGCAAACGTAAAATCAAGTAACTATCTAATTCACCTGCCGATAAAGCCGAGTAAATCTCAATGTAAACCTCATGTTTACATGACATAAACCTCATGTTTACAAAACATAAACCATTAAATTGTCTGATGTAAACATCAGGTTTACATCACATAAATATGAGGTATATGTCATGTAAACATGAGTATTACATCACGTGAATATGAGGTTTATGTCATGTAAACATGAGGTTTACATCACGTATTGAGGTTTATGTCATGTATTGAGCTTCTTTTGGCTTTATTGGGGCTTACTTGGCACAATATGAAACTATACGCCATAAGACAAGAAATTGCAAATGTTCACACAAATTCACACATATTCTAACATAGTCACACAGTATCATGTAACATGACACAAAACCTTTTGGACCATATTCTTTCACTTTTTTTGATTTTGTGAAAAAATTATAGAAATATGTTACTGCACTCTCTGCTGCTGTCAGTATGCTAAGTGATTCACCATGCTTCCTACCATGGTAGTGTCGCTCGGGCTCAACTAGGGCAGTGGGATGCTGCACTGTCTGTTCCCGCGCATGGTCCTTGGTCCGAGTCGGCATGTTTGGACATCCTTGGCAATAGGATGGGGGGGGGGGTGGGGGTTAAGGTAGGCCTTTACTGGAAATTTCCTTCTTTTTTAGGGTTTGGGGGGGGGGGGTAGTTCTAGGTCTAGCCTAGATTAAGTATCATATGTATCACTGCAGTCTATCGACGGGGCAAGTTTACAGGAGGGTCAGACGAGTTCACATGCAGAGCTGCTTATAGAGGCTAGGTCAAGCCTACATTGCGGGGGGGATTGTCACAGAATATGTCTATAAGATATCTCCTCCACCTATAATCCCGGCCCCTGAAGAGGCTGGTTTTAATTAAAGCAGTATTAAGGGGTTCAGACACCTTTCCACTGGTAATCCTATTTGGGTAAAGGTCTGGCTGTCTTCTGATGCACATATGAACTCTTACATCGGTGGTTTATATACTCATCAGCTTTATGTTAAAATGCTGGGAACCTGATTGAATCAGCCAGGAACCTGATTGCACAAGCCTATGTGAACCTATGACTCAATACTTTCTTCATAAACCCGTATGCGTCTACAATCTGCCCCCCAAGGAGAAACATAAGAAGGGTGTGGAAATTATGATTTATTATGATAATATAAGATTTGTTATGTATGAGTACAGAGACTTGGGTCACTGGAGTGACGCCGGATAACATGAGTAGATTTTATTTTGTTACAATGATATAAGACGAGTGGTATAATAATATATGAAATAGACCTATATAAAAATAGGTAATGTAAATAGGGTATAATATAAAGATATATGTGGAGAAAGGGGATGGTGGTGGGAAAGATGTTTACTGGCCGGTGTGTGAGACCAGAGTGAAGGGAGAGGGGAGAGGGTGGTAGGAGGAGCGCTTGGTAGCGCGGACCAGGGCATTGTGGAGAGGAGGGGTGTAAGGTAGGTGAGTGGTGTGTTGGACGGATAACATGGTTTGGGGTTCCCGCCTTGGAGGGGCAGTGAGACGCATACGGACACTATGACTCAATACTTTCTTCATAAACCCGTATGCGTCTACAATCTGCCCCCCAAGGAGAAACATAAGAAGGGTGTGGAAATTATGATTTATTATGATAATATAAGATTTGTTATGTATGAGTACAGAGACTTGGGTCACTGGAGTGACGCCAGATAACATGAGTAGATTTTATTTTGTTACAATGATATAAGACGAGTGGTATAATAATATATGAAATAGACCCAGATTGACAGATTAGATTTTTATGACACGAGACGCTATAGCAGATTGGAGTTTTGACGAGGTGTTGGTGCTGACGTATTTGTGGTAGACATCAGATCGCCAGAGGGCCAGTTCTTTTAGTTGCCTCTCAGACGCGCCCAGATTGGCGGCAAGGGTGGTCGCTGTCTTCCGTATGCAATGCAAGGTGAAAGGTTTATGAGGTAGTCCAGCAGCCTGGACTGCTGTGGACCAGACCCGGGACAGGTGAGCAGTAGTGATGGCTTTACCACTGTCAGGGAACACCAGGAGCGGCTGGCGTGCCGTCACGGTCGGGGAGTCAATTAGCATTGCTTTGAAGAGGGTGACCACACAATATGGGTTAGTGATGTCACCGTTGACCACCATGCTATGGGAGCGTCCTGACTTCTGGAGGTTTTTCGCCCACTTCTGATGTATGAGTAGGCTATGTCCAGAGATCGTGAAGTCGCCTCGTGTGGGGTGTCTGTCAGGGTCGAACTTAGAGATGGCGTCAGGGGCAATATTAGACCTCCTCCACGCACACACTAGGAGTAGACAAAATGCAACAAGGTAAGTGTTAAGGTTCCCAGTATGTGGGACATTTGACAAGACAAGGTTGAACTGGTACATGTTAAGAGGTAGCGTAGCATGAGGTACATATGATTTATCATTAGCAATTGACCTAAGGGCCTTAGAGACCAGACGGTGTGAGAAAGTTATCACAGATAAATCGCACAGTTCCATGTAAGCCTTTGCATGACTAAAATAAATGGGAACCGTGGCTGGTGAGTAAAATGAGTCTAAATACTCTAAATATGTAATAAGATCATACTGTGTAATATGCATAAGAACAATGTTTGCATGGAACATGAATGAGAGGAAGAGGGTGGCTGCCCTCATAAAATTAGCATCAGACTTAGAGCCTGACTGAAGTTGGCGTCGAGCAGCCTTCCGCGACATGGCACAGTAGAGGGATCCTGCAAGAGAGGGTCTGTTATTAGAGGTGGTAATTTTTAAGGATAGAATGTGGATCAATATAGAGTCTGTCGAGGCCCATTTCTGAGATGTGGCGGTCAGAGAGCTTCTTGTGGTAGTCATTTATCGTCCGCCGCGAGAGGGCGTCCGCCAGGACGAGGGACTTCCCCGGTACGTGTATGGTGACGACCTTGACCTGGTTGACCGCCTCGTGCCACCAGAGGTCACGCGCAGCTTGTAGTAGCATCCTGTCTCTGCCGCGGCCCGACTGCATTACCGCGACCGCCGCCATGTTGTCAGATTTTAGAAGCACGGTGGAGCCCGCCATGCCGCCATGGACGAATGTCTTGACCGCCATGGCTGCGTTGAGGGCCTCAATCTCTGCAATGGGGAGAGCTGCCACCTGGCGGGGCACATAGGCGGCGTAACATTGGGTATCAGTGTGGGCGCCTACGCCGGCCTTGCAGGCGTCAGCCTCTATGATCATGGCAGGTGTGTTGCTAGTAATAATCATGGTGATGCCATTATACTGTCTTAGGAAGGCCATGAACCACTGGAGGTCGCGGCGCATGTCAATGCTGATGGTAGTATATGACCTATAGTTACCCATGGCGCGAAGGGCCTCCAGCAGCCTCGAGACGAAGAGGCGGCCGGGGCGCACCGCCTTGGAGATGTGGTGCAGCTTCCCCAACACCGAGCGCAGCTGCTTCCGGCCAATGGCGCGCTGTCTCAGGATGGCGTCTATTATCTGCAATGTATCAGTAATTTTATCTTCCGGCATACGCATTTGTTTAAGCTCAGAGTCAAATATAATGCCAAGCCATTTGGTAACCATACTAGGGGGGCTGAGCTTGTCTTCCGCGACCGGAAGTCCCAGCTCGGCGAGGAGCGCCAGGGCGTCGTCATAAGCTGCAGTGGCCGCGTCTTTACTCTGCGCCATGACGATGATGTCGTCCAGATATATATTTGTACCACGTGACCTTTAGCTCTCAGAATGTCAGCAATCTTGTTAGCCACCGTCTGCATGTGTAGGGATGATACCCGTGATCCAAATGGAACTCTAGACTCAATATAATAAGAACCTTCCCAGCCGATGACATTAAGAGGCAAATCCATTGGCTCGGCTGGGAGGTTCTTATAGGCAGACTCGATGTCAATTGTGGCCGTCCACACCGTGTCAGACGCTGCTGTTATATAATCAGTAATCATGTCTGTGGTGGGAAGGGAGTGGGGGCGGACTCTACCCATGACACATCCCTTTACAATATGTTCATTTACCGATGCGCCGTATGATAAGTCTGTTATAATGCGGCGTTTGGATGGGTCACTTTTTGGGCGCGTCATAATGGGAGAAACATGGTTCCATTGTTCAAATGGGAGTTGTGTAAAGGGGCCGAGTAGGTGACCTTTGCTCAGGCCCTTTGTGATGAATTTTGAGACATGGTCAGGGTGTTCAGTGGCTGATGAGTGATTACTAACGTTATGTTGGCGCGATATGGGGCCCTGGTAGGAAGAGGGGAAGCCATATTTAATAAATGACAGTAACTCCTGCTCCTCATCTGTTGTGAGGTATTTCTCCCAGTTTTGAATGTTGAGGTCCGAGGGGACCGGTATTTGAGCGCCTATGGAGTTGGGGAGCCCTGTGGCCTTGACCCTGGCGTAGATCTGACCCTGTACATGGGAAGCCAAATCAGGGCCGGGGTCAGGCCAGGTTGCTATACGGTCGTCCCGGAGCTGTGCTGGGTGAATTGGTGTATTAAAAGGGAGGTGCTGAACTACCTCAATGTCAGTGTTTAAAATTTCAGCAATGTCATGGGCCTGGTGCAGGTCCTCCAGGGCCTCAGTGTCGGGGTCCTGGTTGGTTGTGACATTTGGTGTAGTGCTACCTACTACCTCGTTATTACTAGCTACAGGGGGAGCGGCTTGTATTGTGGCTCTGTCAACAATGGCTGTGTTATCAGCGTATGAGAGATCACCCCCGGGAGACACATCATGATGTACATTCAATTGTATGCAATCATTAATGGCTATATCTAACTGACCTGTGGTAGCACTTGTTAGTTTCCCGGCTGCTGTTGCTGCCTCCAGTTCTGAGCGCCCGCGCCGCCGTCGTTGGGGTGCTGCTGGTTGTTGTTGTTGTTGGCGCCGCGACCCTGGCCTTGACCCTGGTGGTGGCCGCCCTGGTTGTTGTTGCCCGGGGGGCCGCCCCGGCCTCCGCGACCTCCGCGGCCACCGGGGGCCTGTTGGTTGTGACCTGGATTCTGAGCTTTCATACGCCTAAAGCATGATACAGAGGGGTGGTTATAACATTGGTCTGTTATAGCATGGCAATATTTACAGATATGAAGGAGTTTAAAGTTGCCATCCATGTGTGCCTCCTTGTGGCTGCACTCATTGCGGTTATATGCAGGGCATGGGATGTTTTCTGTAGCAGCTGAGCCGCCCGGGGCAAATGAGATCTTGTATCTATCTTGCTGGATCGGGCCCTGATTCTGCCAACAGTACATGCCTGCCTCAATCTTATTGAAGACAGAATTGCTCCAGCGGCGGACGTTTGACCAGTCGCGGTCAGTAGCGTCACCAACCACCTCTCTCAGATGAGCCTCAACATACTGTCTATCATCAATGTCAATGTCAGCGAAATCTAGCATATTGAGAAAGGCGGCTATAAACTCGGCCAGCGACATGTTGACTTGTGCCTCAATTTTGTCTTTATCATGCAGTAGGCCCTCACGCTGAAGGTACATGCATGGCTTATGTACTGAAGTATTTGCCTTACCGCGTGCTGGGGGAGGGTCCTGGATGTTGAGGTGAGCGAGGGCAGCTGACACCTGTTGTTGTATGTGCTGAGCGGCGATCAGCTGAGCAGGCGTAGGGATTGGGTCCTGGTACTCGGCATTCGGTGGCGTGTTGGGCCGGCCGTGCGTGCCGGGCACGTGGGCAGCCGCCGCGGCGGCAGCCGGGCTGTGCGACCTGCCCTGCCTCGGAGATGGCGCCATCTGACGGTCGTAATTTGGTGGTTGTCGCTGGGCTGGGCCCCTCGGCCAGGTAGGCGGGGGTAGAGCGTAGTCTTGTAGCGGCTGTTGCTGCATCGGAGGTGGGGCCTGTTGGTGCACTGGAGGAGGTGCCGGCTGTCTCGTGTGGTGTCCGCCATCTTGCGCGCCATCTTGGAACGCGCCATCTTGGAACGCGCCGTCATGGTCGATTTGGTGGACTGGATTCTGGACAACCTGTGTGGAAGATACAGCGGAGGGAGTATTCTGGTTTAAAGTAGCCAACTGTTGCATAATTGCTGCCAATGTCTGCTGATTATTGATTACTTCAGTTGCAAGTTGTTTAACAGTCATGTTTTTAGCCTTAGGGGGTTTATCCGGAGCCGGCGGGTTCGGGATAAACGGAGCATTTACAAACTGAAACTCACCTCCGGCGGCCGGACCCGCAGGTCGGCCGCCTTCCACATTGTCATCGCTGTTGGTAGGTTGTTGCTGAGGGGAGACCCTTGCCGGTGGTGTCTTAGCCTTGCTCTTAGAGCGGGCTGACCGGCGTGGGGTCTTTGAACCACGAGGCATGCTGTTCAGTCAGGCGTGTCTGTGTGGTGGCCCGGGGAGTGTAGCCGGGTGCTGGTTAAAACAAAGATGTTTACTGGCCGGTGTGTGAGACCAGAGTGAAGGGAGAGGGGAGAGGGTGGTAGGAGGAGCGCTTGGTAGCGCGGACCAGGGCATTGTGGAGAGGAGGGGTGTAAGGTAGGTGAGTGGTGTGTTGGACGGATAACATGGTTTGGGGTTCCCGCCTTGGAGGGGCAGTGAGACGCATACGGACACTATGTTAATTACTGCTGCTTCTAAGAATCATTACAATATATTGCATATATTTTAGCAATCCATGATTCAACCAAAAATACATCACTGAACATTTTGTTCTAGGGCATTGTAGATTTTGTCATTTTGTATGAATAAGGTTTTTAAAAATATGTCAGATTTGTGTGAATCTGTTCCATTGAACACAGTGTCAGTGTGGGTGAGTCTGTTCCATGGTACACCTGTGACACAAAATGCACGGAATGAGCACACAGTTCCAGGGGTAAAACAAGGTGAAGCAATCTGGAACCAATCTGCTATGTTGTGTTCAATGTGTGCATACTGCGGCTGGCATTCTGTCACAGGTAAAATTATGCCACTTCTACAGGGAAGCCTACCTACCCCCTGTGGGGTGGGCAAGGCTAATTTCATTTATGACGGTGTCCTGTCTGGCTTCAGAAATATGGATAGTTGTGTACGGGCTAGCTATCTCGGAAAATATAAGCTCGGATGAATGACAATATTGCCCCTGGATAAACGTGTTGATATAATGTTCATGTAATCTGTTTTTGGACCTTTGCCGTGTGGGGGATGTATGTAAGGCCCTCAATCCTAGTATATCTTTAGCTGTCCTTGACATTTCATCAGGCAGGCAATACAGGACAACTCTATTTCAATGAACAGGGAAGTTATTACGTAGCAAACTCCCTAATGAATAATACCCACAAATTAATGATTTTGCCGAGGTATTTCCAGGAAGAGTTTGGTGATCAGAATATCCCTCTACTGCTGGCAATTCTGCAGGGGGCTAGTTACTCTGCCCCCTTCCCCAGCTTCCGGAAGTACAGGCCTAGTTAAGAAAAATTAGGGTTTCCTCCATACAAATATTAAGCAATAACAGCAGTTGTACACATAAATAGATGTTGGTATTTGTATGTATAGGATGTTTACCCTGACCACTTCTTCGTAGGAAATAATTGGAATTTGAGAATCACCCTATTAACGCCACGGCTCTAGGCTACCAGACGATGCATGCAATGGGGCTGCACTGGGTGAATTGAGCAGCTCATCTCGTCATGAAAAATCATCAATATCATCAGGGGGTTACAATGGTAAAATCGAATCATCTAAAGTTGTTAAATAGACTTTAGGGTATTATTTGTGATTGTCATAAAATGAACAAGTTAATGGTTGTCCATCTGAGGACCTACCAGATTACCATCCAACAAGACAACACTAGGCTCATCTGACTGACAATGATAGCCCATGCAGTGACCCACTCCAAGTGACAAGTCTAGGGTCATCCTGGATAACCCTTTAACCACCGCATACTGCTATGAATGTGCTTTATACTTTTTATCAGCATGATGTATGAATGCAGCCCTGGGGAGTCTATATGCCGAGCCTGCATTCAAACATCATGCTGACCCTTGGGAAATTCTAGGACTTGTACAGTGCCAAGTCTGGAGCAGGCAAATGTTGGGTTTTGGGTTGGCTAATACCTAGTTATGGAGGGGGCAATGCGCTGTTGCAGTAACGAAAAGCGCTGTTAGTGTAGTGAATTAAGGGAACGAATTGGCATTATACTTTATTACTGGATAAAAGTGCCAAATCTTCTCCTACTGCGAAAGCGCCACCACGGCCATTCAGGCCAGGCATGGTGACCTGGTGGGATGCAGAGATCTGGGATGACCCTCAGGGAATTCTCATTTGTGGGAGGCATGCTGCTTAAAATAACATCATTTTTGTCCTAGTTTCAAGTTTTAAGATTCAAGGATATGTATCCCTGAATAGACTGCATCATGTGAATGTTCACCAATAATGTGCATAAAGAAAAAATCTTCGAACATATTACTAGTATGAGTATGTTAACATGTGAACCAAAGTGAGCATTCCCGGGGTTTCAAGGTTTCATTACTTGCTCACCATTGATTTTCTCATGGTGAGTCTCTCAGTTAATCAGATGAATAGCTGTTCCAGATACTCAGAGCACAGTCCATATTTTACCTACCCCAGATGGGACACTCAATGTATGATTATGCCTATAAATAAATAGGCTAAACGATATATTAACGGCCTTAATATAACACTGGTGTAACGATCAAAAGAGCTTTAGCAACATGTTATGCATCATGATATTAGTGAAATGAGTTCTATTAGTAGAGCGAACCCTAATATAGCACTAATGTAGCAGAAGTACTAATAATTATGTCGACTTTGGAAACACCAAAAAATATCGTTATATCAAATAGAGGTTAAGAAACAGGCCCCAGGGGGACACAAGTGCCCCACTGCCCTAATTGACCTGGCCCATTAGACCAATGGCCAGTAGTGGCCCCCTGTTGATTGAAAATGGTATCAACATTATAATCTCAAATCACAGGCATAAGAGCCATTTGCACTCTAGCCTATAATGTGCAAAAGGTGCAGATGTGGCATCTTCAAAATCTCAGGTTCTACCTGGTCGAGAATCAAAATGAAAAAAGGTGAGTACTTCCCGATGTAATATCTTAAGATCTAGACCCCAGGCAACTACATAACATGGTGCCTCATTTACCCAGGATCTCCTCTAAACTTGGCCAAAATTGGTCATTGATCACCCTCATTGTTTAACATAGTATTGAGTTTTATTCCTTAATCTATACATGACATTTTGAATTCATGACAGGTCTTAGAAGATGAGTGGTACTTGCCATGTTTATGGAGGCCTTAATGGCACACTCGGGCTGAAATTTGCTGTTTCTGCCTAAAATAGTACACATCTTTCAAAAGTTAAATCACATGAGAAATATTATAGTTTTGATAAAGATTTGGAATCAAATCATCCTTTTCTGAAGCTCGATGGTCTACCCATCAAAATGATATATAATTTGCATTAATGGTGGTACCATGTCCAAGTAAAACAATCAATTACATATGCTAGGTGTTCAGATTATCTTGTGGATTTTCCAGTAAAACACAAGATTGTGTGGCACAAGAAAATGAGCCCTCTTGAGGTTCAATTTTTCTATTCCCTTTACCTTCAAACCTTTTTCAAATGTCATTTATGGCCTAAATTATGGTTACCGGTAATGTTTCCCCTATATATATAAAATGGCATTAGTTGGGACCAGCGAACCACCCCATTGAATTAGCTCTGTGTGCTAGCTTGGAACAGATAAACCAAAAGAGGCTACCTGGAAATATGTACATTTTTCAAAGGTAACTCGATTTTCTTTTCACTTTCACTTGAATAAATATTATGAGGACTACACATGTGATTATCCTTCTCCGTATCAGACTAA
Source organism: Harmothoe impar (assembly GCA_947462335.1). Lineage (NCBI taxonomy): Eukaryota > Metazoa > Annelida > Polychaeta > Phyllodocida > Polynoidae > Harmothoe > Harmothoe impar. The sequence continues at coordinate 37,762,491 of OX381719.1, forward strand.
TCCTCAGAATATCATTGTATTTCATAGAAAAGCAAAATAAATGATACAAATACTCTCGCACAGTATGTCTAGCAACAAGAGGCTGAAGATTTGACGGAATTCCGCCATTGTTTTCTAAAACAAAATGGCCGGAAAATAACTTATTTAAAAAGTATGGTGTTCAATTACAAAGAATTTCCACAGTAATTGCTAATTCAATCGCGCCCTATGAGTATAATAGTATAAAATATTCAAATGATTGTGATAATCAACAGTATACTTTTGGATCGACTCTCCAACTTGGGTACAGGATATGACCACATGCGTGGCCTGGTGGATAGGGACGCTCGTAACTATGGCAATGTCACTAGGGCCCAACTGGGGCAGTGGGACCCTGCACTGTCTGTTCCCGCGCATGGTCCTTGGTCCAAGTCGGCATGTCTGGCCATCCTTGGCAATGGTATGGGGGGGGGGGGGGGAATTAGGGTAGGCCTTTACTGGAAATTTCCTTCTTTTTTAGGGGCTGGGGGGATAGGTCTAGGTCTAGGCTACATTAAGTATCAAATGTATCACTGCAGTCTATCTACGGGGCGAGTTCACAGGAGGGTCAGACGAGTACACAGAGCTGCTTATAGAGGCTAGGTCAAGCCAACATGAGTAGGCCTAGGGGGGGGCTACATTTGGATGCTTTGTGGGGGGGATTGTCACGGAATATGTCTATAAGATATCTTTCCCACCCATAATCCCGGCCCCGGAGAGGCTGGTAAGTAATATATGACGGGTGATCAATGCTGAATAGCAACAAAAGGTTTTGGGAATATTTTCCTCTTTGATATTAAACTTGAAACAGGGCCTAAAAACGGCCGTTTTGCGGCCAGCTACGGCCGTTTTAGAGAAATGAGACACAGCCGTTTCCGGCCGTTAGGTGGTCTAAAGGGAGGAATACACTACTATTGACCTAATTATTTTCTCCCCTACCTAGCCAAGTGGGTCTTTCATCTGACAACTTCAGCTAGCAGACCTGCTTCCTTGTCACTTAAAAGAGTCTGCTAACGAGTTAACCTTTTCAGTGTAGACACATCTTAAAAAACAACTTTGTAGCTCTTAGAAAGTTATTACATGTCAGATGTATTTTCAGTGGTTGTCAACGGAAATTAGGATATGTATGCACATGGCATATACTTGGGAAAGCACTGATTCAGTGATATCTCAAATATGTCTAAGCTATCATAAGTCTTTATGCAGTACTCTGGGGCAGAATTGCAGTGGTGATCACTGAGGCATGCTAGTCAATCTGGGTGACTGTGATATATATCAACATGCCGTCTTTGCATTGTATTCCGGACAGATTTACCTTTCCAAAGAGGGGATATAGAATTATATACGAAGTGTATTCATATAGTGGGTATACACCCTACACTGTGTGTAAGTCCTTAATGTGCTGAACGTTTCATTCTCACATTAAGGCCAATTCTCAGACAGCGATTCTGCGTCAGCTGTAGTCTTTTATGCTGATATTTGGTCACAAGGCTGTACAAATGAATAACCACAGTATTCTAACACTGGAAGGATGGTTTGTTTATATACTAATGTTGCAGTATTTTTGAACATTTTGCTTCCCCTTTTTTCTAAAGTTAAGTTTTCATCGAGTATTATGCCTCGGTATTCATACTGGGTGCACTACTCTAGTTTGTTGCTACCCATATGAATGTTTACTAAAGGCAGAGTAATATCACGACTGAAGGATCTTCTTACAGTGACACTTCCTCACATGCTTAATCACTGTACGAACACTGGGCCTGGAAGCTGTAGTTAGCCACTCAAAGATGGCGGATGATTGTGTTTGTAAGCAAAACTATTGGGAGTAATTGCACAGTATTTATAGGGGGTTGAAGGTAGGAGCAGGAAATAATGTTTTTATGATATGGATGACTAGGCTAATTACATATTGAGTTAACAAAATGCGACTAGACATGAAATAATCTTATATAGACCCAGTAAAATCCATTTCCAATTCTGTGTTACATTTGCTGATAAAAATAAACATATAGGGTAGTAAGATAGATATGGATCTATCACTCTGCATTTTGGTTTTATCCCCTATAGTGGAATGGTAAGGTCATAAATAGGTAAAATCATGAGAGAAAATGGGATTCTCTTCCCCACCCATGCCCCCCAGTGTAGGTCTAGGTAAGACCCATTGTTCTATGAGCACTGGAGACCCATAATAAGGGGTCAGTTACCTAGCATAGCTAGGCTGTCATAGTCTAATGATCACACCGTATATGTATCATTTAAATGGTATGCCCCAGAAGTATGCACAGTACCAGAATACTGGTAAGGTCTTATTGAAAGGACTGTACCACTGTAGTAGTACATACTAACAAGGCCTTCCTGTCCCCTACCGGCTATATTAACACTATATTAACACTTCATGTGACCACTGGTTATTAATTCCTTTAATGTACCGACACTACTGTGTAACACTTTAACAATTTATTTATATGTATATATATCTATCTATCATGAATGGGTGAAATGTAGGGTAACTGTTCCAATTATAAGGACCTGCCCTGTTTCAATATGCAGGCCAACTATCTTGTAGTAAAACTGCCTATCCAAGATCAATCAAGGAAACAACAATACACAGACAAAGGTGCACAAGTTTCAGACTGTTGACTCGGTTATTTCACGAGTTGACCTTGGGCCGTATTTCACGAGGCCATAGGCCAAGTAAAATGCGGCCCAAGGGTCAACAAGTGAAATAACCCAGTCAACAGCCTTAAATGAGTGTACCTTTGTGTTTATTTTTAATCTTTTTCGATTCAAAATACTGAAATTATGGCAGGGGGAAGCCTAAAAGGGCTAAATTGGCTTCTTTCTACGCAGTTTAAATGTGAACAAACCGCCGTTTTGATGACGTCACAGGGCCGTGAAATACGGCCATGGGTTATTTTACAGGGGGTGTTAAAGTGATACCTTATTGGCAGTGGGAAGCACTAGAGGGCATTGCTGTGGTGCCCAGGTGCTACTCCCCTCGCCCCTCCCCCTCTGCCTACCCTAATACTATGTACCATATAAGGGATTTCCCATTCAAATGTATTATTATAGCTATCACTGCACTGCCTACGACGTGGCTGAGAGGTACCAATATAGCACACAACACATAACCCCCCCCCCCCCCCCGCATATATACAGCCTTCTCCCTCTCCCTTGTACCGTGCCCTTGGGCTGGTGGGAGCCGCAAGTACCCACTCCACCTCTGCATATAGAGGAACATTCGAGTTGTAGATTGCATGCAATAATAGAACTATGGGGGGCAAGCCATGTGGTTGATACTTTATAGGGTACATGGACCATATCTCACATAATACGCACAAAAGAATATATATTATAGATAAAGATATATCTTTCTAAATTAGATCGATATTGTCTTATGCATCTATTATGTATCATAATAAAAGCTGCATAATGCTACAGCCTAGGTATAATGAAATATAACCAGAGATAATGGTACTAGCCTGGTACATCTACCCAAGCATATGGCGGTGTTGTTTGCCCGGAAGAACTGACCCTGTAACGTATGTAGGGGCAGTGGAAACTCAAATCTGCAAGACGAGGACAGTAGACAGCAAGAGGGCTGTTTAGGCCCAAAAAAAGGTTTGTTTTAAGTAACATAGACAGAAAATGTTGGGTCGGTAAGTCAGATATTTTTTACATGAAAGTACTAGGCAGTCTCTCCAAAAACCCTAAAATTGACCAAAAAAGGACAGAAACACGGAAATTCCTTTAAAAAAAAGGTAGGTTCGGCCCTGTTTTGATAGGGTTGATCGGGTGACCTGAAACAACGCTTCTCTTTTTTTTGGCCTTATTATCATTTCTCGACCACCCCCTACCATCACCCCACTCCGGTGCATTAGGCCTATAGGCTTTTATCTAGAATACCGTGAATAAACCACAAAATAAAATAAATCCCATGCTGGCAACAAAAGTAAGATGTAACATTAGTAGTTCAAGTATGCAAGCACACTATTTTTTACCGGGACTATATCCCGGGAGTATACAGGTATTTCTTTGTTGTATAGGAGGAATGGACATGCCTGGGTAGGAGGCGATGACAACTGACCAGGTCGACACTTGTATTGAGTTACAGACGTGGAAATGTAGTGGAAGGGGCCAGGGCCGGTAGTTAGGTGTCAGAGTGTATTTGTTCAGGGTCGGCAGGAAGGAACGTGAGTGCTATTGAGTATGCAGCAGGGTATGACGAGCACTTGGTCCACAACAGTCCTCTCCGAAACACTAACAAGGATCCAGGGCACTACCTACTTTGCATAGCTATCTGTAGGGTGGGCGGGTCCTTCTATGTGTCAATCAAAAACATAGGCTGAAAAATGGATGCAAGCCCACGTATACAATGCGGCTTTAAATACGACACTCCTTGGTTAAATCAATGAAGCTGTCATATTTGATGAAAAATAAAAAACAGTAATTACATACCTCTACCCCAAATTCTAACTCAAATTGCAATAAACTGAATTCAAATTAAACCATGGTGATGTGTTCACCACTGGGTTTCCTGTAACTCAATGCAATTTTTTGCAATATAATAATTGGCTTACCTGCCTGCTTCCTGTGGTTGCTGCTCAGTCAGTGTGGTGTCACCGAGTGGCTCTCAGCTTCCCACTGATGCCGCCTTACCTGTAAGCTGCTCTCACACATAGGCACTGGGAGCAGCGCAGTCTCCTTACATGCACTTTATACTGGTTACCACTAAATGGTCACTGTTTGTAGCTCCCTCCGCAGCATCACAGGGGGCACCACTGGCAATGGTATACAGGATCATGCTACATAAACATGTTTATGTATTAGGGGTGTGTTGACGTTGCGTTGAGATACTCACTTCACTACTGCCTGTTGGAATTTATGTACATGTATTAAACAATTAACATCGTATAATATATACAGACAATTGCGATCGATGATCTTTGGTTTGGCAGTTGTAAGAAAGCAATTCCATAGCCTTTCACTTTACTGGACACATCCTTCGCGTGACGTATGAATAATTATGTGAAATGCCATACCTGAATACTGGTCTGACAGTAGGTAGCTGGGATGTCTCATACAATCATGTAACTTGAATATTATTTTGGACACTCATTATAGCCACTGCTAATGTGCAGGCGATAGTCAACAAGCAGTAGGTCGAATTTAGATTAGCTAAATCTTGTCATAAATGACACCCTGCTTTTTGCGAAGCCCTGCGAAATCAACCATCTTATCACCCGACCCATTTTACCTGTGTTACTATGTCTAATTTGAAATATCTTCTTATGTGGACACATAGGACGTTTAGTGTGTTAAAGGTAGAAGCCAAGGTTCGGTCAATTTTGATCTACTAACAATTTCTCTCAATCACTTGGGACTATATTAGTTTGATACATAATGATATAAAAATTCAATACTTCATAGTGCTAGATTTTGATATATTGGCAATTGAAGATAGGACACCCTTAACAATAGCCGGCAATGGGAAAATCCCTATTTTTTCAACATTTTTCAACTTTTTGAAAAATTGATCAATAATATCTCAACCAAACTTCTCAGATGTTTGGAGGAGATTATTAGTCGCACAATCAATCCAAAGAAATTAATTGCCATAGGTGAAACTGAAGAGCCCCTGCCTTGCCTTATCCTAGCTTGTCCCCTGTCCTGCATTATTCTAGCCTGTCACCCTGCCTTATCCTAGCCTCTCCTCAGCCCTGCCTCATCCTAGCCTGTGCCCTGCACTGCCTTATCCTAGCCTGTCTCTGCCCTACTTTATCCTAGCCTGTCCCCTGCCCTGCCTTATCTTAGCCTGTCCCCTACCCTGCCTTATCCTTGCCTGTCCCCTGCCCTACCTCATCCTAGCCTGTCCCCACCCTGCCTTATCCTAGCCTGCCCCCTGCCCTGCTTTATCCTAGCCATGTCTACCCTGCTGAACCTTGACCTGCCTTCAGTACTTAAGTTTCCCTTATTTCTCATGATTGACTATATCTGTTAGTCATGGTACTACTTTAGACCATGAAACCATTAAATTCATAGTCACTTGACTATATAGCCCAAATCAGCCGATTTAATGGCTGATTATAGGTTGACTATATGACTAACTTACTATAGACATAGGTGACTAACTTGGTGTAGTCGTTTTTGCTACATTTATGTGACTATAGAAATGTAGTCCGTAGTGACTAACATTTTAAGGTCCATTATTATCAGTGTGCATTCATGTGTCATACTGACACTATAAAGGGTATACATACTGCATTGATTCAGGTGTCATTCCTGATGCTGTACACCCGATACACAATGACACACACCTGGTAAACAATGAGTGCCACCTGAGTACAAAATAACTGGATTCCTGACGAGTTACGCGAGGCTGGGTCATAAAGTTCAGATCACACTTCTCTGACTCAGGTGTTGGGAAGCAGAAAGGTCCAAAACCAGTTGTAAAGCATGGCTACTTGGGGCTGTTACAGATAACAATGTAAGAAATAGAACGTTAATGTGTTCAAATTTTATGTTAATTTCTTCAAATTTAAGCTTTTTACGCTAAATATCAGCACCATGTCAGGAGGTGGTGCCAATTTTTACATGAAAATGTATGCTAATTAAAGTAAAATCAACAGCGTGAATTTTTTCTGTCACAGCTATTTGGAAAAAGGAACTTTCTGTAACACCCTACTTACGTTGTTAAACTTACGTTGTCTTTCTGTAACGGCCCCCTGCAGCACTGACCCAGGTAACATAAGTACATTGGGCCATTATTGGGCCAATATACCACTTAGAAATGGGCCAATATTGGCATTTTGATATTGGCCCACCGCTGGTTTGACCGCTGGCCCAGTAATGGCCCATGCTTGGAAAAAGGGATATTGATATCATGTTGGTCCAATGGTGGGCCAACATTACAATGTTTTTACATTATTCCAAGGTTAGAAATTAAACATCAGGGCAACCTTCCAATATATCGCCCCAACATATAAGTTACAATATAGGACCACTGCAACAATCATTGATATTGAACAATACTATTTTTATGTGTATAATTGAATGTGCAAGCATGAGACATGACTGTTGAGTTTCATCAGTTTAGAAAAAGCCATTTCTGTCTTTTTAATCCATCTTGATCTCTATCGGAAATTGGTTAGACACCATACAAACTGTATTACAATGATTTAGGACTTATTTAACTCCATTACCCACACATGAGATGTCTTCAAGTTACTTTTGACAAATTCCGAGTGGTGTCATGCAGTAAATGGCACTTTTAGATCTTAAATTTCATCCATGAACTTCCTCTGACCTTTAAACATTGTAGAGCACACTGGGGATCACATTTATAACCCAATATGACGGCAAAGTAGGAGCCATCCTGTAAGATATTCTTCAGGCGACATTGAATCCCCCTGGTGTAGATCACAGCCAATATTGGACAAGAATTTATGTTGGTCCAACATCAGAAATAATATTATGGCCCTGAAATGTTCCAACACTGGGCCAATGCTGGGTCAATATCAGCAATATCAAGCATGCACCAGCTCTGGGCCAGTGGTCAACCCAGCAATGGCCCATTATCGGAAATTATTATTAATAGGTTTAATGACCAGAAATCATGACGATTTAGCAGTCAGAGGAGACAACATAAGAGAATAATGCTAACCCACCATAGTCTTTTCTATTAGTGCATATCACAGGGTTAGTTATTTTGACTAACCCTTATGACGAACCTGAGATAGCCAGTACTGACTAAGCTCTTAAACTTGTGGATTTTCAGTGTGTATAGAGTTTTGTGGTCGTTTCCTGCACTTTTCAATTTTTGAGCGGTCCAGTTTCAATTTCAATATCTTGTCAGAGGGAGTCCATTTCCTCTCTAACACACATGATAACGGGGTCTCAAGGCATATGTAGAAAAGACACAGATTACACTAGATGCTTTATATATCTCTATAGTACTCTCTTCACGGCATGCAGTATTTTCATTATTTAGATCTGATCAGGTTTCTTCATGAGACAAATATGTATTAGCCATTGTTTTGTACAGTTTGTAGCCTTTTTATCGCCAGCGATATTCGCACGAGCTCCTCGTGTGAATAACGTCCACTATTTGCACGAGGAATGGTGAGAGAGGCGACATAGTGAGAGAGGCGACACACCAGGGCATGGTGAGAGAGGCGACATAGTGAGAGCTGTGACATGGCGAGAGAGGCGACATGAGTCATTATCATGCATGTATAAGTCATTATTATTATCATTATTATAGTGACGTCACAGTCTTAGCAACGTTACTACGTCACCAAGCAACGTCACTACATTGCCAAGTAACGTCGCTACGTTACTTAGCAACGTAACCACTTGACTTCACTATGTCATCTGAACTGGCCACAGAACTGGCCACACTCTGCCGTGTGAAGTGATATAGATAAGAAAGTGTACGTCAGTATCACAAAACCGTGAAGCTCACTTTATTTCCAGGGAAGCTTCCAACCTTAATTCAAATTGCGTCTATTCCATATACAATAAATATGTCCTGACACTTGACATTCGGGGCAAACACTTCTGTTGTTATTCTTAGCCATGTCTAGTGGCTGAGATGCAAGGTCAATGTAAACAGGATGCATGTGTTGGTCTGTATATTGGACACACAACAACCAGTGGCCATGACCAGGTGGACAGTGCTGTCAACAGTTACTCTTGTTCCCAAATCCTTATGAAGGAAGGCTCTGGTGACAGCCACATGACCTTGAACTAGGATTTTTGCTGGGTCTGGGCAGTCCCCGCGGTTAGTTTGGAACCAGTGAACCAGGAACCAGAAATGGAACCAGTAAGTATGATGGTAAAATACCATCATACATTCTGGTTCCTGTCCACTGGTTCCAAGCTACTAGCAGGGATTGTCCAAATCCAGCAAAATCCCATGAAAAGCAGGGGAGGGGGGGCATGCCTCCCCCTTCTGGGGTTGCACGCCCCTGTGAGACCAAAAGCCTATAGACCTGCCCTTATGCCTCAAATGATATAAAGAGGTGTTGTCTAGTGTACATGTGAGGGTGTTTGTGGCCTAAGGGTGTTTGTGGGTCAAGTGTATGAATTTGAGGGTTAAAGGTGTTTGGTGCAGTGTGCATTTATCCTTTAAACGGTTACTAGTTTCAGGGTTAAGGACACATTTGAGGGATAAGGCCCCACAGGGGAGAGGGCTAAAACATTGTCAACCTGTCTAGGCCCCATTCCACCTTTTGCATCCCTGAATATCAATAATGACTAGTCTTTCTTCTTTCTATATTTTCCAAAACCGGGTAAGGGCGTGTTCACGACAGAGACTACGGAACAAGGCATATCCACATGTGAGCAATAGAATTAGGGTAGGGACTCAAGAATCCGCGAGGTGAGCCCCTGTGCACAGTGCACACAGCAGGTGGGTATTTTGGTGCAGCTGTGGATCCATGAGCCTCACAGACACCGTAATGAAACTCCCCTCTCAGGGAGTGACATTTTAACTATTACTGTTAAGTTATCACCCAGAAATGCAGTCAGGAGAAATGTCTATCCAGCTATACCTATCATAAGTAACTGATAAAATATATTACATCAAAAACAGGGAAAACCCTATGAAGTTATGAATGCTGTTGGTTGCTTTTAGGTAGGGACCCAAGAATCCACTAGGTGCCATCAGGTGGGTATTTTGGTGCAGCTATCTATATAAGAAATAGGTGAAACCCTATGAAGTTGTGAATGCTACTGGTTGCTACTTGGTATGTGGTATTGTCCCATATGTAGTTAAATGGTGTTAAAGAGCGGAAGCAATCAGAGGATGCTCTCAAATAAGCACCACCGCCTTTCAGATTGACTCCAACAATTATTTAAAAGATATACTGGGGAAAGTTGGTGGATTTTGTTGGCACATATCTAATGATTGCCCAGATTCTATGATAGATAGAAAGAAAATTCCAAAATATTTAAATTATGTTTCTTATGTGCTACATTTGCCTTTTTAACCCAGATACACCTAACCCCAGAGTTTTTAACCCAGATGCATGATATTTATATTTTGGGGTCAGTTGGCAAAGCTGAAACAATTTTTCGATAAGCTAAGCTCTATGTACCCTAGTTCCTGAGATATGGGGCGTCCTTTTTTAAGGACGGCAGGAGAATATGGGGTCAGGATTTCCTACCAGTTAAAGTGTATACAGGTGAAATTGCTATATTTCACCCTACACATGATATTACTATACATTATTTCTCATAGTACAGTCAAATCAGTCATACATCTCAATAACCTTGTATGTATACCTTATGTCCTTGCTTGTTTTAAATTGACTTCTCCATGTTCAATGTGTTGCCTAGCAACAACATTCCAAAAGATTCCATGCCTAGCAACAAGCATGTAGAATGGCCCTGTCAGATCTTTAGATACAAATAACGGCAGTAAGCAGACCCAAGGATACCTGCGATACTTTTCTTGTTCTTCTAAATCAATACCTTGCATATCCATGACATTTAAAACATTCTGTGCTTAGCAACTAGCATGTGACATGACCTTAGAAGCCTAGCAACGCCATTCAAAAATATTCCATGCCTAGCAACAAGCGTGTGGAATGGCCCTAAGAGAACTTAAGATGCAAATAAGACCAGTTTGCAGACCTAAGGAAGCCTGTGATATGTTTCTTGTTGTTCTAAATCAATACCTTGCATATCCATGACATTTAAAACATTCTGTGCTTAGTAACTAGCATGTGACATGACCTTAGAAGCCTAGCAACACCATTCAAAAACATTTAATGCCTAGCAACAAGCATGTGGAATGGCCCTAAGAGAGCTTAAGATGCAAATAAGACCAGTATGCAGACCTAAGGAAGCCTGTGAGAATTTTTTTAATGTTTTGAAGGGATATGTTGCTCTTCCATGGACATTCAAAAACATTCTGTGCCTAGCAACAAGTATGTGTAATGTCTTGTACTGCCTTGCAACACCTTACAACATTTTACAGGTGCCTAGCAACGAATATATGAATCTCTTGGATAAGATCAGAAGTTAGGATGATTTTGAGGAATCTTTCATACTTTTTCTTCAAAATCTGTATTTTTCAGCAACATTGACATTTTATTGTAAAAATTTGAAACTGATTTCCTGTGGGAAATATTCATCAACTACTTCAATATCTCGAAGAGCTGGCCTTTGCCTTGTCATTTTCCTTTCTGCAGAGAACCCTGCTCTAGTGAGCACATCTCAAGACTTTAATAGATATTGTGCTTCTACTCTATGCTATTACTGCTGTAGCAGGCAGCGGAAAATGGTCCAGCCCCACGGAGAATTGAACCCTATTTGCTCTGCTCTGAGTTGAGAATGCTAACCGCAACACCACAGGGCTAGCTGCTTCTCCACCACTCTGCTACGGTACTTGAGCTACCAGAGGCGGGCAGTGTGCTCTACAGACACGCTCGGGCTGCCCCGAGCGATACCTGTCCACTACTACTACACTGCAAAGGAGGCTTTCCACTCTAAACTGAAGTTTGTCCCTGCAAGAATCTAAGCTTCAGGTCAGTCAGTTCGGCACTGGTGTCACTGGGACTCACATGTGGTGTCCAACAGTGAGGGACCTCTGTCTGACTACCAGTGGTCTGGTCCCCCTGCATTTGGTTCCCATGTCCATGGGTATGCTCCAGGAATTTCCTAGCTACAAAATCTAGGGCATAAAGAGAATATTTGAGAGAGTATTTTGATGGTAGCAATATTTGATTGAATGTTAACCCAGATTATCCTAACGACCTACATGTAGGTCACTTACAGTACCCTAAAAGGCATATCCCCTTGCTACAGAAAAAAATCAAATACATTATATGTGACATGTAATGGGAAAAGGGACCTTAGTACACCCTGCACTAAGGGCCCTTTTCGCAGATCGTGCCACATATATTGAAATTATTCTTTAAAGTTTCTCCCTTTAAGAGGTCAGAAAACTGCCGAAATCAAGTTGCCACCCACTTAATGTATGGTTGTCATGGCAACCGCAAAACTATAAAATCTTATAATAGGCAAATTGGTAAATTGGAAAAATGAATCTTGTCATTTTATCAGATAAATAAGGGCCTGGTATTCAAAAGTTATTTCATATATAAAACTCATATATGAGAATCTGCATGCAAAATTTGGTTGCCATGGAGACGTATGGTCCAGAGATATAGCCTCTTGTATAAAAGTGACCTACATGTAGGTCGTTAGGATAATAGGGGGTCTAATATCCTATGAATATATGTACATGGACTGCAGAGCATAGCAGCACAAATGTAATGTTGTTCTTCATATATTCATAAGGGATTATCCAAAACTTATCAAATTGGTCATGCTATATGACCCTCATAATTCAATTTAATATGAATGACCTTGGCCAAGGTCAAGGTCATTAAGTTTGACCTTGAATGTACAAAACTTATTATCAATGGTGTCTTTCTAATCCATAATTTAGAAACACAGCAGTTATTTTCACTATTAGAGTGTCCCAATGTATAATGAAAAACAATTATATAATCATTACATATTCAATATGTTGTTGCCATGGAAACCATTTTACTAGTAGGTGTTACAATGCGAATGAACAATTTGATTCTTGGTGGCGCCAGGTGTTGTTAGGCACTTCAACCAACACTGCCTCTATTTCTAGGTATTTGATATACATTACCATAATGAGTACCTGAGGATTGATTTATCAGGGCTCGATTAAATCGAAATAGGCATTTGAACATGTTTATTGACTGTTGCTAAGCAGATCAACAAACAGTACATCTGTTGCTAAGCAATGACCCTATATGATATAGAAACACACAGGTCATAATTTGAGAATTGGACTTTGGTCCAAGCAAAATCTCTAATATTAGTTGTCAAAACTCATAATTATCAGAATTATTGTCATGCTAAGAGGTAGAACTTCTGAAAAAAAAAACCTGGTTACTAGGTAAGATTCTAAAGAATCAGCTGTTTCTATGCAACCATGAGTGGTAGAACTCCAATCAGAATACAAGAATTATTGGATATGCTATGAGTATGTAGTAGAAGACTCTACCGTTCATTTGTTGATTAAGCAAAATATTGATTTAAAACAACATTGAAAAGTATCACAGGTATCTTTGGGTGTGCAAACTGGGGTTGGGTGAATTGAACACTCTCTAAGGGCCACTTCATTTGCTTGTTGCTAGGCATTAGATGTTCTTTTTAAATGTGGTTGCTAGGCAGTCATCAACTCATTCACATATCAGAAAATATGTTTTCAATTGAATATTTTCAAATGATACCAATACCATCCTTTTAGAACTGTTCACTAAGGCAGTTATCATCTCATGTCCATTCATCTAATAGTGACATGAAAAATATTGAATAATGACTTTTCCCCTGAATTTCGACCCCATATTCTCCTACCGTCCTTTTTAAAGGACGCTTTTAAACAATTGTCCCTTACATAGGGGTTAAATTGATTACAGGTTTTTTTAGTGCTAAAATAGCCTCTATGCCATTAATTTTACATGTTTTAGGCAAAAATGTTGAAAATTTATGCATTTATTGCACATTTATAAGCATTGTTAGAGTCACAATTTCGAAAATGGCCATATTTGGTCAGAGACACCTCTCCAAATGGTTGCCATGGTTACGTAAACAAGGAATCAATATGATTGTGAGTTCAAAATAAAATCATATACCCTTGTTCCATTATATGTTGGAGTTTAAAATAATGTAACTTTAATTCAGATATGATTTTAGTGGTCATCAAAATGGTGCATGTAGGCGTCCTTTATAAAGGACGGTAGGAGTATATGGGTTAATAATTCTCAATTTTTTCTGGAGTCCCTATTTTAGGTTTGTGATATCATCCAATATGTCGCTATATGATGTTCAGAAATGGTAGTAATGAGAAGATGATCTTACCTGTTTCTACACCACAATATCATAATAATCATGATGATTGGTTTATTAAGGTATTGGTTTACTCCATACTCACAGCCACTGAGATGATTGGGTGATCATGTTGAGAGGGTCTGTCAATCATGGCTCAGCAAAACCCCTCCTCTCAAACAAAAACCCATCCTCTCACATCTAACCCCTCCTCTGTGTACAGAGGGAAGGTTTACCCAAAAAAACAGGATTCTGTACAGATTCCCAGTTTCTGTGTACAGAAACCGGGTTTCTCTCCCAAACCCATTCTCTGTACACAGAGGAGGGATTTCAAGAAAATAACCCCTCCTCTCACACGTCTACAGGGGGTGGGTTTCTGCTACATAACCATACCCTCTACTAGACTCTACCTTCTGCCCACAACATATAGTTGACTTGCATAGTGCGCTTATCTAATTTGTATTATCATATTGCTACACTTTAATTAGCCTCATTAGCTCCTTAATTAGGCTAATTCAATACTGTGTTATAGATAATGAACACCTTATATATGAAACATACAACTGGTCTAGTTTCTGCAAAGAAAATATTATGCTGGGTCTTCTTAAAGAATGGGTTTAATGGTAATCTCAAAATCCAGTTCAACTTTCTGAATGTTTCTACCTATATAAATACTAGGATATCAGATGACAAAACACCACAGTACTGCTACCCCTCCCTTCCTCCATATTTACTATACATGCCCCAATTCATTAAAGCTTGCTATTTAATCTCCTGTTATTATTTTTATCATTACAAATTTATTGTACTACTTTATACCAAATTCCGAAATTCCATAAAGTGCATCACTTTTTTATATACATCATATTTTATAGTGATAGTCACTGAATTAGGATGTCTTTCTGATGGGCGACGAGGGAGGAAGGCTGGACTTTAAGGGACTCTACCCTACAACCAAGCATTTGGTCTTAGCATCTACTTTTTAATGGGTAGGTAAGGTGGTTGTTATTCAAGGCATCCCACCCTCAACCCATACTGCACCAATGTAATATCATCCATTATGAAGTAGTTTACTTTGCTGGGTGTGTGGGCTTCACATGAATTAGGTTGTTTTTCTGACCCACATCAGGGGAGAGAGGAGGGTGATTGAACTCAAAGGCACCCTACCCTACAACTCAGGATTGCAATCCTGGGATATCTGGTTTTCACATCTGACTTTTAATGGGGGAGGAGCCCTCAAGAATTGCGGTTGTTGCCTAAAAGGGGGGGGGGGGCTTATTAGGGGGAGGGCGCTTATTACATTGAATATGGTATAGACTTTTAGACCATTCTCACAGCCATATTTAATGGCTACTACTGAATATTTCTAAATTAGTTATCTCCTCTTCTACTCAACTTGGAATCATGATTCCAAATGCTAAATATACATTTCTGAGGTCCAGGAATGCAATGGTGTTCATTTTGAGTAGATGGATGGCAGCCATCTTGGGATTTTATAAGGTTATCCTTAGAAAACCTTTTAATTAGCTGATTTTCTCTAACATGGCTAATATGCGCCCACCACCCCTTTTGGGGCTTTTTATAGACTAGAACAAAGACTCAAATTTCACGATTTTGGAGACAATTAAACTCTTAAGTACTAAAACTACCATACAAATAATTTTATAAGTACCCAGGGCACTTATTACGTCGGATACGGTATACATTTTGTAATTTGAGATCATTTTAAATGTCAAATCATTATTCATCAAGTTTGGAGAAGAAAAATGAAAAAATGGTAAGAAATGCAGAAAGTCCTAATCTCCTATGATATTAATGCATCATTGCAATAGTGATCTCGTTCCTCAATAATATAGTGAAAATAGTTCTAAATATTTCCACCAGGTATTCCTGTGCTAACCTCTTAACATGGCAACCTAAGTAGGAGGTCTGAGTGTATACCTTACAGCCGGGCACTATAGTATAGTGGTCATGTCTTTGGACTTGCAAGCAGAAGATCTTGGGTTCAAATCACCATAAGGCCAAAGACATTTTTAGGCAATGATATCTTATGAGTAGAACAATAGATAAGTTACCAGTAGTTCTTATGAGTTCCTTCACACAGGTGTTCCTCTGTGGCTGACCTGTTAGGGCAGAATTCATCAGATTGGAGGATTTACCAACCTAGGTTCGAATCCACTAAAGGCAGGGTTTTAAAGGGGAAACCATCCCCATTACCTCCTCCCAGACCTGACCTAGTTCATATAACCTCCTGAGGAGGTTATACACATAACCTCCTCAGGAGGTTATGTGAACTAGGTCACTTTCCTCAGGCTCTTAAACATCACAAAGTGGTCTGAAAGAGGAGACTATGCCATATAACCTACAGCAAGAACAATAGGCCAAACACCCAGGCGGAGTATTTATATCTGATATAATGTTGATTTCAGCCGAAGCATTCTGAACTTCAGTTTTCGATCCCCATGTGTGCGCTCATGTACTCCTGTCATTGCTTCCCCCTACAGTGCCTGCCTCCACATCGTCTTTGTTAGTGCATATTCTTAGTGCATATTCTCTCGGTTTTGTAGTTGTTGCAGTTTTGTCAATTCTGACTGACACACACTACCAGTATAGAAGCTGCAATAGTCCATTACGGGTGCTATCATTGCCTTATATACTATGAGACAGCAATCATTGGGTAATCGTTTACTCAGTCTTCCAAGCTTGAATACTTTGTTTCCCACCGATTTCTTCACTTTACCAGTATGTGGGTTAACTGTTGTTGTAGGTAGTGGTGTTTGGTAAGGTGTCATTGCCCATTTTGACTTCAAGCTCTCCACTCTTGCTTACTCTGTGCTTACTCCTGAATAGCATAGTCATGCTACTTTCTGTATTGACTGTCATGTGGTTTTCAAGGCACCACTGGTGCAGGTGATTAATGTCTTCTTGAAGTAATTGCTTTGCTGTGTCGCTGTCTTCATGACTAACATATACTACAACATTGTCAGCATACATAACTGACTTCCCAGTAAACAAATAACGTTATACACCATTTTACAACGTTATATAACGTTATATGTCAACGTTTTTCTAAGGCTCTTTAATATGAAATAACGTTATGTAAAATCTAAAACGTTATTTTGACGTAAAATAACGTTTTTTTTGTTAGCTGGGTTAGCCTCTAGTAGAGAGTCACATAAATCATTACAGTACAAACAGTAAGGAGCCTAATGTGGACCCCCGTGGAACACTGAATTCAACCTTTGCCATTGCTGATAGCTATCCATTAGCCTTTGTTTGGTGCTGCCTGTTTGATAGATAAGCTTTGAGCCATCTTTTCACTATCCTAGGCATATTTAAGGCTTCAATCTTGCTAATGAGCATCAGGTGTGAGTCTCTCCACATTTGATAGTGCTGCTAACTAGGCCAGTGTGTAATTAGGGAGTTGTATTACAGAATTGAAACTATTGCTTTAAAACGTGGATTCAACGTGGATTTAAAACATTTAAATTGGCATGATCACCGAGCGTATCACACTCACAATTCTAGTACTGTTCTAGTCCAGGCCTACAATGTGGTGAAGTGCGAGTAGTGAGAATGCCCTTTAAAGGGAATTGCTGGTTTCTACACAGAAGCCACCTGGCGGCGAAAATCGAAGCTTATGAAAAGTATTCTTTAAGCTGTATTCATATTCCTACATAGACCACTTTCCCTAAATCAAAGTGCCTGTGCTATAAAAACCGTTCCAATCTACTGCCACTGTCCATTAAAGGTAGAAGCAAAGGTTCGGTCAATTTTGATCTACCAACAATTTCTCTCAATCACTTGGGACTATATTAGTTTGATACATAATGATATAATAAAAGCAAAATAATCAATAATTTGTACTGCAAAATTTTGATATATTGGCAATTGAAGATAGGACACCCTTAACAATAGCTGGCAATGGGAAAATTTTTCAACATTTTTTAACTTTCTGAAAAATTACTCAATAACATCTCAACCAAACTTCTCATATGTTTAGAGGAGATTATTAGTAGCAGGATCAATCCAAAGAAATTAGTTGCCATAGGTGAAACTGAAGAGCCATGACCGATTTAGAAAAACATAAATCTAGAAAAATTGTATTTTTTCTGCATTTTGCAACACAGAAAAAAAAATTGCCAACAATTTTTAACCAAAACCATAGCCATCTGTACATAAGATCATGTGATACATTTTACTATCAAAATAATAGTGATTCATTGATGAATTAATACAGTTTGGCAATTATTCAAATATTTTCTAGTCGGTCCAAGCGCCTATGATAGAGTAGCGCACATCTTTTAGTAATAATGGAAAGAAGTGACAAGATGTGTAGAACACTTTGATGTTGCATATTTAGGGTTACTAAAGGTGAGGTAGGACATGTACAAGAGAGAAATATGCTTTTATCATGATCATAGGTAGTTTCATTTTTTTGCCACCAGGTGCCATATGCGTAGACCCTTGCTTCTTGAAACCTTTAATTTGTCATTTTTTGTAAATTGGAAATCTAGACATAATAGAGGATTTGAAAGACAAACTCTTTCCCTTACTCCTGATATCTTATTCGATATGGCACAATGTTATGTCACAGAAAAAACGGTGATAGCCTTTTGGTTGTTTAGCATAAATTGTGACATATCCAGGCCCAGGATCCCGGGCTCTGGTTGACCTACCTAATCTTGGTGTAGCCTGATGGCCATCCCCTCGCTGGCACCACCTGGTGGAGCAAATTGGCAACTGGAAACTGCAGTTCCTTATTGTGACACCAGGTTTCATTGATGCAGTACAGAACCACCACTAAAAGCATCATCATGTGTAGGCACTTAGATATATATTTTTTTAAACGGTTACAATAAATTCTGTCTGGAATCATGTGATAGAGCACATCGACTCCCTCTCAGAACATTTGGTATATTTTATCCCAGTTAGAGGTGAAGAAATCAACCAGAACATGCATAGGCTGCAGAAGCAAGCTGGTGCTATACAAATGTACACAGCCTGGTGTGACACATTGGCACCAACTACTAGAGACACTCTGTTCTCTCTTTAATTGCAAGGTAACATGACGCATCAGGCTTGCACAATGTTACAATGTTACTTGTGTAAATATATCTCACTGATTAAACCTGAATCCTACAATATGTGACATGTATAGCACATTCTTTTCTTGATTAAAATGAACAGCGATACCAGACACAGGTGGTGAAACCACAGATTAGATCTTAACCATGACTCACCAGTGACATCCGGTGTTAGGATCTAACATCTTACCTATAGGTGGCACTGCTTCATATCTCTATGCACTAAATCTTCAAGGTGGACATGTAGATGTACATACATTGTACATGTGGTCATACAATTCCTTTGTTCTAAAGCCAATCCATACTACAAACCCATCATGGTTATCATAAAGATAGCTGGTCAATAAAGGACATACTTGTGCTGTAAAGTAGGAGTGTCCATTGTACTATAGCCTACCCAGACTGCTTAACACTGGTATTTCAAGACAGAACATGACTAATTTAGGGGAATGCAGGAAACCTCTTGGGAATCCACGCAGGAGGCCGGAAACGGACATGTAGCACACTATTGATATGTAGAAAGAGGGCCGCATGTTAATGCAAAGGGGCCATGAATATCTCAATGAAATTCGCTTAGCTGAAGTTGACCTTCACATTTGGATAATTGCCATATTAGGACTTACAAATAAATATATTCCTAATGATAAGAAGCGGATAGGCGGCTTTGCAATAAGCTAGTGAGCTAATGAGCTTTGCAATTAGCTAGTGCATGCTCTGTTATCTCTAACAGAGGCAAATAGGAGCAAATACGAATAAGATCATTTCAGACAGGCACTCATAAGGGTGCCAATTTTAGTGTGCCACGTGTGACTGATGGTTTGAGCCCTGCAGTGTGGTTCTTCCAAGTGCCTGTCATGTGCAGCCTGGATCCCGACCCCACTCCACTCCCACTGCGTTATGACCAGTGGAACCAGGTTACATCATGTGGAGCTGAAGGGCAATATACACTGTAGGAACAGTGATCTATGTCAACACTTTACGGCCATTGTCGGGGTTGACCAACTTTGGGGCCTCCTATACTTATGCATTACAACTAGTCATCACAACGGGATCAAGTTCCAATTCTCATGGCTCTCAACTATCCCACACTAAAGGTCAGAAATGATTGGTTGAGGCGGAATCAATGATTTATAGTTTTTTTTGTGAAACTTTAAGAAAACAGATATAAAAATTGGATATCAAAGGGGTTTTACCATTAGAACATTGGAATTATTCTTTAGTAGTTAAACTGACATTATTGCTCTTTATATACTTTAAAGTATGGGCATCTGGGCAAGTAAGTACAGCAAAGACAAGTTTTGTTTAATAGTGTTTTATTTCTTTACACAGCTCTGCACTGTACGGTGTAACGATGGCTCTCAGTGCAACTTCTACAAAATGCTCTTTTTACAGTATTCATGATGTCTTTTTATACAGGTTGATATAAAGTCATAGATCATGCACCCATATACAGAGGGAAACGGAAGTCAGCTAAACGTATTACTTCACTTCATTAATATACATGTATACATAGTCCAGGTCGATCAAGGTATTCACAGTGTGGGAGCTAGGGAATCCTTGCCTTTGGTATCAAGTCAAACTGAACCTCCATAATAAGCCTATACATTCTGTACATGTATACAAAGGTACATTGCAGAGGTGGAATGTAGGGCTACACTGCCTTGTGAAATGAACCTTCATGGACTTTAAGATTTTACTTAAAGTAACTTAAAGGCCAACTTGATGCAGTGATGATAACTGATTCTGGATAATACAGGAATAGTAAACTTGAAGTATGTACTTAGAGTATGTGAAGTGTAGAGGCAATAATAGAGTGATGTCCATCACCTCATATTTGAAGGATCAGCATTGGCACTTTTAGTATTAATTTCAGGGCCATTGGAACTGATCAGAGGCTATTTGTCCATTTGGTATCATTTGTTCAGGCAGTCTGCTCAAATACCAGGCTTGGACTTATAACATGCATGAAAGAGCCGTTTGGCACCAAAATGTATAATTCTAAAACACCTGAATTTTGATTTGTATCACTGTTCTTTGCCATTTTCATATTTTTGCCAAATAAGCTTTCACAATTGTAGAAGCACTTCAACTAGTAAAACGTTATCCAAGATCTGGAAGCAAGGATATATCATTGACATCCACTACTTTGACATATCGAAATGTCATCATTTATCGTTATCAAATTATATTGATACATTTAATATGTCAATATAATTTTATATTCTTATTGGTAATAGAAATTGTTCTCTCCTAGTGGCCACACCATGTATTCATATATATATCATGACAAATGGTCCATTTTCAGATGAATTAGAGTAATAATTTTAGCAAAAACCACTAGTAACGTACATGTATCAATTTCATGTATGTCATGTCTAGATGATGTGAATATTCCTCGGACTCTGATCGGTAACAATGTCCCTTTAGCAATTAACACCAACCCTTACATTTCAAAGGCATCAGCAAGAGCAGAGCGCCCTCTGTCAGCTTCAGTGGGAAGCTACTTTATCTCTTTTTGCATAGCAACAAGGCTTTCCTCCCTAATCCTGCATTCCCATTGTGTCCACAATTAAATAGATGAAGTGATAGGTAATAGCAAACCATACACCGAGATGTTGGTACCCCATATGGATGTCCGCCGTAAATCAACATCAAAACAAAGGATCTCACCATACCAGGCAATTTCTTGTGGCTGTGGGTTTTGCCATAGTGGGATTTGGTCAATAGAAAAGAGAGTAAGCGTCTGTAGGCACTTCTGAGGTTCCCCAACTCAACACCAGGGGTTTGATCTTTCCTGCTATATTTTCCCCCGGCTTTGTGGTAGTTCACATACAGCTGAACGTGTGACAGGCTGAGATTTCACAAATATGGAATATGGGCTCCAACTTTATGAAGTGAAGGATTTGGCCAATACAGGGACAGCTAAAGTATAATAGGAGTCATTAACATAGGGTATTCATAGAGTTTTAGGGTAAATGTATACTTGAATCAAGCTTCAAGTCAACTGTTTATATCACTGAGTAGACCAATTAATGGAAGCCAATGGGAATGCAGCGTTATATTAGGTGGATGTGAGCAGGTAATCTTGTTTCTATCACTTCGTTTCTGTAAGCTAATAGGCTTGTTTCATAGTAGAATGACTGGCATTGCAATGAATTATGGATCAAAAGCTAAAGGCCAAACACAAAGAGAGATTAAGGTTCGTTAACCTAACTATAAATCAAAGGCTGACAATGTCAGACACTAATGGAAACAAAATTGAAAATCTCTTTAAGCTCGCCAGGATGTTTAGGTAATATTCAACCAAAGACTTTCCAGCAAATTAGTGTCAGGCATGGGTGGGAATGTGTGAGCTTGGGTGGAGCGTTATTGTGCTTAGCACAATGTGTGGGGTTTGGTGAGCTGAGGGTGGGCTGCTCCATCTTTCCCACATTCCCACTAATCCCATCCAGCAACCAGGACATGCTTGGGGATTTGGCTTAACGCTTGGTAAGGGTCTTCTCTAACTCTGGGTGTGCATGAGGGACTATGGGTGAAAGCTGGGTGAGGGGCATCTTGATTGCTCCTATTTAAAGGTCTCTGGGCACAGTGTTGCATGCTAAGGTAGAGAAGAACCTGGCACTTCTTGTGACCATGGGTCCCTCTGCGTAGCTTTAGGTAGGCGTATGTGGGGCTGACTGAATCTAGCTAATTGAGTGGTCTCGCCCATGATGTGCACAAGATCACACTAATTTGCTGGATTATAGTGCTTGGCATATTTAATACAAAAAAATGCATTATCCCTTTGTTTTCGTAAATGTGTCGGTGGAAGTTTTGTTATGCTCTCCAATATTCCAGATACCTGAATTACAATTGGTTTAACTAATTTGTATTTTGCTTTATTGTGTACCTACACCTCTGATCCAGAATACTTTGCAAAGGACCAGACACAATTGTGTACAGGCTTATGACACACATGCCTTTTCATAAAGACCGTATATATATGGCTTCTTTCTGTTCCTATACATAATGTTATAATTCAATTGTATAAAGGAACATTGCCTCAGCATCAGGGCAAGAGTTACATAGTATCAAGCTATAAGAAGAGTGTCCTTTCCCTCTGAAGAAGAAACTACTCAGCTACACATTCTCTACATTATATCCCAATGGATTTTCACAGTATCCTGCAATGTCTTAACAATAATACAACTTCTCTCCATCACCTTCCATTAAATATCACATTTCTGGCATCCTGTTCAAAGGTTACTTAATACATCTATTGTTCCTCTCGGAAACCACATCTCCTTCCTTGGTGCCCAGTCTGCTTTAAAAGTTTTTGATTTGCGAAGTTATATAATATTTATACATGTTATTTATATCACTCTCTAAGTAGAACTCTCAAGTTTGAGATGAACTCATAACATATCCGGTGGAGATCTGTTCTTGGAATCATTGTAACAGGTGAACCAAACCATAACCCCATTCGACTTCAGGTGATGCAGACATAGATATGAATGTCACTGAATAGCGAGCACTTCTCACAAATGGCTGGAAGACAATAGAGCCAGAGAAATGTGTGGGCAATGTATGACTTGCCATTTGAAGTGAGTGTCAACTGTCTAGCTTCCATTTGGTGTACCCTCTACCTCGTCACCATTCATTTGAATGTCTACATTTTATTCTCAGTATAACTTATATGTTTGCTCATTCAGAAATTATACCACTAAGCATTGTTGAATGTTGCTAAGTCACACCTGCCCCAGAAACCTTCTGTACAAGAGGCCACTTGCTCTCAGTGCTTTCCCTATGTTAGTGCTGACTCAGGATCGAGCTGGGATAAATTTGGAACTTGGGTGATGATGTCCTCTGGAAGCCAGTGTCTAGATACAGAAGCAAAGTCACTGGGGCCAGTATGGTTACAAAGTATGTGGCTTAGTTAAAGAAGCAATATGGTCAGTTCTGGGGTGGTCAGTAGTCGATGGTAACTGTTTTGACCGACCCGAGGCTGAAGAGACCCGCAGCCCCACCGTGTAACTGCTATGCTTCCTTCTCAATGCTGTTTGGGATATTCTGCTTGGAGAGTGAACTTTGTGATTGTGATCGCGACTGCGTTTGTGAACTTGGTTCGACAGTGATGGGTTCCATTTGTGGGACGTAAGGGCGGCTGAAGTACAAAATTTCTATCTTCTGTCTTTGAGAGTACATAAGCAGCACAATGCAGCCAGCAATCAGGAACAGCAACACCCAGCCCACCATTGTGTGGTAATCCAGCTGTGTGGTTAAGTCTATACAGTTTGAGAGCAGCTCCACCGCATTAGTTGCGAGCGCCTTTTCAGCAATATACTCATCCTCAATACAAATCCTGTAGTGAGTCTTTCGTCCCTTGAGGTTACCCACCAGCACTGAGTTCTCATTATCATGGATGATGATGCTGCGTTTGTACAAAATGAGATTTGGGTCAGAGGGCTCGTAATACACAAAACTGTAACCCTTTAACCGTGGTGGCCGGGGCCACTGGAAGATAACCACACTTCCAATAAGTGCGTAATGTACTTGTTCTAGGTTCACATATTGACACCGGTCACCTTTATACACTGAGTCACAAACACACTTGATTTGCGTGTTCACTAAATAGCATTCCCCATTGCGACAGTCGTTGGAGGCACAGAGACGCTGGAAGAGGGATGGTGTTGTTGTTGACGTAATTTCCGCTGTCTCCGCCAGGGTGCGTGTCAGCAGTGATGTCATCAGGTAGAGGGCGACACTAGTCCGTGTGTGCGCCAACCCGGCCAGGCGCCTCCACGACCCTGAGGGGAGAACAAAGGTATTGTAAGCATGTTGTATTTTAGTTGACTACTATGATAAAAAGGTAAGAAAGCATGTGTACAATAGATGTGACATTTTAAGATGTTGGTGTGCAATATTATACACAAATTTGCTCAGCAATATCACACCAAGACTATCTAAAAGTTAAGAAACTTAAAATTATTGTAACTATTAACACCCCAACTGTTAGATTTACGTGTCTAAATGTCTTTCTTTAACAAAAAAGAGGAGATGGAGGTGCGGTTGTGGTCGTCAGTTCTTATATCAGAAGCAGGTATATCCACTTCTCTTAAATTTTTTGTACAACACACATGTATCTCCTTCATGCACCCCAGCTGCAGCTGTGAGACATGATATGCAGCACTTTACTTTAAATTGCCACAACTCTGGTTTGGCCCCATTGGCAGTGTAAAAGAATTATTGATGTCCATACAAATATAATGTTAATACAAATTGAGATTCAGTTCAGATTCTCATTTCCCCATACACATACACACTGACCTTACTACCAAAGGTCACTTAGAAAGACCTGCTTAGATGTTCTGTCTGTGAGGATGCAGTGGCTCCTAAAGCCTGCCTCTACCACACACCCTGACATCTTCTAACACCTCAGGTTACTGCCCTGAGCTGTTCAGGTGATCAATCAACCACAGAGGTCTAGACACCCTCCTTGTAACTGGTCAGAATTCAGTAGGCCACCATTAGATGTCCTGCTGGTAATAGTATAACATTCCCTATCATCATTGGCAGTTCTATACGTATGGCGATACATGTACAGATTCAAAGTTAGTTTAGGAATATCAAACTAAGTCTGGCATGGGTCCTATGCTAGACTCTAGGGAGAGTCACTCCTTACGCTAGAAATGTAGGTTTGGTGATATTGGCTGAAACCTTTTCTCTGTTGAAAAAACCCGAACACCTTGACAATTGACTCTGCTGATATTGTATACATAGAGGTACCAACTGTGCATTATGTCAGTACATTACTCTACCAACACTGTTGCCACCATCATATGGTACTGAAAAAGAACCAGTTATGTTGGTGTACGTGTTTACACATAGGGGTGGAGTGTTGGTCCTCCCACCATCCCACGAGGCTCCCAGGATGGCACAGCCATCTGGGAAGCCGAGTGGGATGGTGGGGGGATCCAACACGACACCCCTATGTGTAAACACGGTTCTATCATTGTCTTACTATCAAATAACACATTTTAAACCTAGCATGCCTTTAACTATGCTTTCAAATACAGTAAAATGATAGAACTAAGGATAGAACTAAGGATAAAACGGATGGGAACTTGTTCCCGGGACCAGCATGGGCAGTCTGACACTAGCGGTACTCGTGTGATCTTGGTTCTGTCCATGGAATGCAGCTTGTTCCTGGCATATCATGGTGTGTGTGTCTGGAGCCAAGCTAAATCCCGCGTGATATTCCGAGGACAGAACTAACATGGCTGTGCACATGGAGCCACCAGAATTATAGCTATATCTGAGACAGCGGTCACCACCCCCTAGGAGGTGTCCCTGAGTCGTTCTATATGCAGATTGCTCACAAGATGGTAGCATAGAGGTTAGTACCTGACGACAAGTGCGAGAACTTGAAATAAGGGCATGGGGGGGGGGGGTGAAATGGGGGAGCAATGCAGTGGTATGTGTTCAGGGTTTACAGCTTCAAGGCGGCAAGCAATGTAGATATTGCAATTTTAGGGGGAATTCCATTTAACTTTCACACCATAAACCTCAGGGTCGCCATTTTGACAATATAATAACTGACAACCTTGGGTAGTCAAAGTGACGACCTAAGGTCATCACTGTGACGACCTAGGTTAGTCACATCTGATTCATTCAGACCAAAGTTGTCATATTGACGACCTTAGGTATATAGTCACATTAATTGGGTTGTCAAAATAACTACCTTAAGGTTGTTGATTTAGGTATTGTCAATGTGAAGACTAAAGGCATCAGTACTGACTTCTTTCAAGTCTCTAGGTTGTTGCAATGGCAACTCTAGTTGTCACACACTAAGGCACATTTTGGCACATAGCTGCCATCCAGTGTCAAAGTGATCAATTATTTTCATCATGAGCCATTAGTGGTGACAGGATGTAGAGTTGTCTTTATATTTATTTGGCCATTACCTTCACCCATTGGCATGTAATTCATAACAAATTATGCTACTTAGATCAACCAAGAATACACCAAGACTATGAAAGGCGTGCCCAGGTCTCTATTCCGCATTAGCTAGATGATCACTGTACAGCGCCATTTTGGCTGGTACCAGTGCTCTTTCTTCTACTAACTATAGCAGCCGGCTGGTTAGCTGAAGCTGGTTCCTGTCATGTCCAAAATTTGGAGTTTTAGGGGCCATAAACCTTTCACTTATAGGCCTCTATTGTGGGTCCTTATGTCATGTGTTCAGATTGGGGGAGTGGTTAGGATACTGGCAATTCAATACAAAGGTCCTGACTTCGAACCCATGCCTAGGTTATTTGGTTCACACACAATTTTAAAATGCTTTTTGGGTTAGTCAAAAAATCATGATAGTATACAATTTAGTTGTAAATTTCCTTAAACCAAAATGATTTTGTATACATCTTTAGTTGTTCTATGTGAATACTATCATTATTACTCACCCACTAGGAAAAAAACTTACCATGCAACCTTGGCATGGATTCGAAATCAGGACCTTTGTACTGAATTGCCAGTATCCTAACCACTCCCCCAATTATAGCAGAATCAGATCAAGCATGTGTGAAGAATTATGCTGAAAGCATGCTTCATGCGTTTAGTATGCAGATTATCCAATTTGTTTTTATGCACATTTATCTTATGTTTATTCTAGTTATAGCCAACGCACACGGGGGAATTTGGCCGGTAGAGCTATACCTTTCCTAAACAAATTCGACTGAAGCCAAGAAAAAAGGTTTGTTTCAGGTCACCCAACCGACACTATCAAAACAGGGCCGACCCAACTTTTTTTTAATGCAATTTTGGAGAGATTTCTGTATCTTTACCCTTTTTGATCAATTTAAAGGACTTTGGAGAGGCTGGCTAGTCACTTTCATGTTCAAAAAAATTTTAAAAAGTCTTTTTTTAATTCGACCTGCCGACCCTACATTTTCATCTATTCTACAAAGCTGCTATTTCACATATAAAAACTGATTTATTTGATAAGATGATGCAACCGTTAAGTCTCGCGTCGACCTGAATCAAAGTCAGCTCACATTTATACCAAACATCTGTCCTCAGTGTAGTAGTATAGTGGTAGTTAAAGCAGTAATTTCCCCCTCTGCGGCTTATAGTCTAGGTACGGCTTACAAAATGGGTTGGCTTCAACACGCGACTTTACTATTAAACCTCTACCAGTTGACAACAAGACCACCTAATGTACTGTACCTCGGCAGACGTGGAGTGTCCTCCATAACACGTCCATCCCGGACATGGTTAGTAGCTCCGGCAGCCTGCAATGGATAGACAAAGGAAACATTAGTGTCAGTTATATCGATGAATTGTGATTGACACGGCAGTGTCGCTCTATTTAAAAGGGACTTTCTTGAAGAATAAGACTTCTGTTATGTGGCCAAGCCCAAGAAAAGCCATATATATATAATAGAGAGAGATAAACTGAAGTTATCAGTAAACACTAGTCAATCTTTAGAGCATTCTGAGCTTGAATAGCTTTAACATATTTAACTAGACCATTGAGTCTTCAATTATGATAACCAATGGCGTAAATAAGTATAATATTTAATAATGTAATTGATCCGTCAAAGGCATTGAGAATGCGCAAATACATTCCATTTTCATTAGATATATCCCCCTTGCCATCTTAAGGATGGCAGGGCGGAATCCGTGCATTAGTAAGATCTCTCATGCATCGTTGCAGAAGGTAATTCAGGAATGGAATAAATCGTAATATTCAAAAAGTCTTCATATATATAAAATTTTTATACGCATCTTTATAAAATGCATTACGCAGATGTTGTTTACTCAGACCATATCTCACGGCGACCTTGTAGTGATCCTGGAGGTGCAATATGGGAGCCTGGACAGTAAACATACGTCACTCAGTGTCACATCTATAGAGACTCCCAGGGGGACATCGACCCGTCAAGTGGGCAGACCACAGCAAGCTGACTTAAACAGACCCTGGATTCAAGCCACTCAAATCGATACCAACCATCCTGCCTGTCAACACCCCAGGCTGCTTCTCTCTCCTGTAGCTCCCTTCTTCAATCCTTCATTTCTCGGGAATAAAATACTCTTAGCCCACCTCACTTCGAATTCCCTCTCCCCATTTCAGTTTGGTCCCCCCCCCCAGGGCTTTTCTGTAGAGTTCCGAGTTTCTTGGCCTATCCATACCCTCCCTTCTATCTCTTATCCGTTTATTCTTGCCTCATCCAGCAATCCATTCATCTATCCCCATCCGTCCATCCCTTCTTCCCTCCTTCCCTTCATTGTCACCTAACCCATCACCTAGCCTTCCCTCCCTCTCTCTTCCCATCCTTTTGAAAAAGGACAGAAGGTGATACTGATAGACATTACAAATCTGAATTCCTATTCCAAAGGAGCCATTCCTCAATGACTCACTCTACAAAGGAGTCCTGGCTCAATAGTACAGCCAGCAATACCCACGGACACTTGCGTTGTGGGTAAAGACCAGAGATGTCCAGAAAGCTTTGGGAAGTTTGGTTCAAATGTGAGTTTAATTTGCTTCGCATTCCCTTGGCTTTGATATATACTATTCAGACCTAAAAATGAATGTGTAGTGTCTTACATATGTATACTATAGTTGATTCATAAATTAAAGTATGGATGCTATTTCATTTCAACACATTGAGGCACGTTGATGGAGGTAATCTGTATAGAGGCAAATGATCTACAGCCTCTTGGACCCCCTGCTGATTTTTTGTTTTTCACAAGTAAGAAGGTAGGCCGAAGGCCGACCTCGGATGATCGTATCCCGGGTGAGAGCTATCCGGTGCCTGCCAGACAGCCCATGGCCCCATCTGAGAGTCGTAACTATGGCTCAATGACTCACTTTACATCTGTAGTCACTGTGCCTCTTCTCTCTGTTTCTTTTCTCTGTGTACACTGGCACCAGGGGGCAGCAGTTGTGTCAAATGGTGCCCTCAGCATGTCGCGTGAATACTTATTGATCTCGCCATATGTCGTCTGCTTTTTTAATTCATTTTTTGGCGCAAAAACTCTCCCAACATTTGCCATCTCCACAGTGAGTTTGCCTTAGCGTCCCCTTTCCCAATCAATTTAGCCTACAGCGCAGGCGCGGACCAACCGGATGTCCGGTGAGCTTTAATGACCCATTTCCGGCCGTTGAGCGCCGACGGCGGTAGCATTAAGTACTAAGTGCGTCCTGCAAGGGTCGGGAGGAGGTGGGGGTCGATAAGGATAAGGTGTGACGGGCTGCAGGTCACAGACGACATCCAGGTTGTTTACACCACGTCCAGTTTACTCACTGCCCACAACTTTAGCGAAATAGTCCAACCCAAGCTGGCCCCATATCTCCATGTTTCAACACTGCACTGTAAAAAATTGGTTGCCATTTTCGTAGATGTAACTGTAAAGTAAATTCTACTGTAGGTGTACAGTTTATTGTAGGTAAACAGTAGACTCTACTGTAAATCTACAATAGATCCTACTGCAAAGTCCATTCCACAGTAGAGTCTACTGTATATATCTACTGTAGCTTCTACTGTGTACCTACACTAATTATTTACAGTGTGTGCGGTGTCGATGGTTCCATTTTACTGCGATCTGATTGGCTGAGCATAGAAGCCGCCATCTTGTTGGGTGAGAAGATACTCTCAGGAGGTGCATGCCTTTGTTCTTATCTATTGCAATTTATAAATATATTATATATCTTAGGATGCCCACTCCTCAGGACTTTCAGCTGACAAGTATACAGATGAGCGTGGCTATAGCTGATACATAAATGCTAGATGTGGCAATCTCACCCCCCCCCCCCCCCCCCCCCAGTATCATACACGGTGAATAGTGCATCCAAAAATACGTCCTTTATACTGTAAACTGTACAATAATACTGTAGTACATCTAATGTAAAACTGCAGTGGATTCTATATACTGCTTAGTTACATTAACTACTAACAGTGTGGATCTACTCACCATATACATATCGGGATAAAGAGACGCATCTCTAACCCATTGCCTCTATCCCCAGCCCTCCATATATTACAAAGAGATCCACTATACTGTCAGAACAGGTTCATATAAATACCATTGACTATGCTTGAAGGCAACTCTACATAGCACACTAATTAAATGTCAACTTTTTCCAGGGTCCAGTCAACAGCGACTGGAAGGAAAGATGCTTGTTACAACGTTCTTTGTTTGACGAGTGGAAAATTAGATATATTGGAGTCTCGATGCATTGTGTGGAAAACAAAATAGGTGCGTGGGAGTCAGTGCACGGACTCCCCGACCGTAGAACCGTAGATGGTCACCTGAGGAGGGCCGCCATAGCTACCCGGCAGGTAGAGCCATCTTGCATCAGACTCGCTCAACCAGTACCTTTTTCCGCCACAAGGGCTCCAAATGGGACTGGTGGAAATGCTATATTTAGATTGTTACTTCCTGTCAGGCTCTACACAGGAATTGGTGTACAGGATTTGATTGGTCAACTCCTGAGGGCAAGTTAGTGAAACAAGTTTTTCATATGAGTTTGCCCACTCTACTATTATAGAGTCGGGGCCTGAGACTGTCTTGCATAGGTGGACTGCAGAAGGACATCTCTCTTGCACAATCAGCAGACTAGCCAGAATGGAATACTAAATCTGACAGCAATGGGATATTTGCATCGTTGTTCACACGTTGGACCTGGGTCGTAGCATGGACAGTGATGCAATCAAGGTCCCACAAGAGAAGAACCATGTAAATATAACCTGCTGAATGGAATTCTGTATTTATTACAGTCTCCATATTGCATGACTTAAAACAAAGGAAAACAACAACTTTTGGCTTGGACTTTTGGATGATCGGGCCATGGCATGCGAACACATTATATACCATGGCATAGGTTCCCTAGATACGTCTTTACCATTGAGACGGTTTTATCAGCATCATATTATAATACCATATAGCTATTGATTTAGTAGGAGGACGAGGTCTCCACAATACCAGACCTCCAAGCAGCTCCTGCACCGACGCACTGAACTTAAAGCATGTGGACCATGGTTCTCTAAGTCACCGCTTTTACACCGTAGAGCGTGCACGTTGGCGTCCTGTAGCTGTCTGCAGGATAAATTATGTACACTGTAAATAGTTAGTGTAGGTACACAGTAGAATCTATTGTAGATCTACAGTAGAATCTACTGTAGAATGGATTTATTGTAGAATCTACTGTAGATATACAGTAGATTCTATTGTTTACCTACAATGAACTGTACACCTACACAGTAGAATCTACTGTGCATCTACAAAAATGGCAACCAACCTTTGACAGTGTAGTTGTCAATGAACGGACCATTCTGAATTCAAGATACCACAATCTAAACACTCCAGTTCCCTTCCCTGCCGCTGCTGTGGTCACTAAGGCGCTGTAGTCAGCTGATTACATGGCTATACATCCAGTGTGTCTCTAGTTCCCAGGGGAACCACCAGGTAGCTATACGGTGTGGAGAGCGTGCGTGATGCTCCTCGTTAGGAGGAATTGATCCACTGCGATTTATTGTTATACTACCAGGTTGAAAATAGAGTTAACCCTTTTAGGAAAACAAATGAAGAATCACAGCTGCACGCATGCATCAGTGTCCGAAGCAACTTGAAATTGGGAGAATGTCCCTTCTGGGCAGGTACACAGAGAAAAGAAACAGCGCCAAAAGGGAGTCCAGGTTGCCTCCAGAATGACTCCCCTCTTTAGGGGAGTCTAGGTCGCCTAAGAGAGCCTAGGTGACTCTCTGGCTGACCTCAGGGAGTCACCTGGGGAAGTCATATTGCTCTGTGGGTCATATGACTCCCCCAGGTGACTCCCTTTAATGCCAATTGTCGATTTATGAAAATATCCTCTATAAAACAGCTTGGGTGCACTCAAAAAATAAACTTGTCTCCAGACTCTTCAAAGTGACGGTCATAAAATAAACGAGTCAAAAACTTGTCTAAGTGACAAGGAAGCGGGTCCTCTAGCTGGAGATAGAAGACCCACTTGGTATGTGCCAGCCCAAAACCCGACATTTGCCAGCTCCGGATTCTATTTGTGGGATGGTAACCTGATAGGTTAGACAACTTTTGACTCGTTTATTTTATGACAGTCACTTCGACGAGTCTGGAGACGAGTTTACTTTTTCAGTGTGCTATGACGACCTTTAATAGGACGATTTTAGATTTTCCCCCAGTTTTTCAAATTCTTCATGTCATATCCTTTAGCATGGTGCAAGGTCTCAATGTAATTTCAGAAGTGTTTCTGTAGTTTGTAATAATTTCAATATCAATGGTTTTCGGCCAGAAATGCATATCGGTCTTCTGCTGACCGTTGACATTAATATCATGCCAACTGCAAAGACTGACTGACATACATGGGACCCAACTCTACTGCCCGGGGATACTCTTAGTAGCCTGAGGACAAGCATGATAGCACTTAGTCAGCAATCAGTAATCTGGTATGGTGGGTTTAGATTTAAGTGTAGAGCTCAGCAGAGCTTTGTGGCAGCAAGTAATATCCCATGGGGCTCAAAGCAGTATTATACCCATCGCCATATGCTATTCTTATTATGATAAGTCCCCATGGCAGATGTCATATACAAAAGAGGAGTGATCAGAATGCCTCTCTGCATACAGGGTTCAGTTCACCAAGCATATAGTTATATAGGCATCACTCGGTCTCAAATTAGATTCATTGTCCAGACTCAAATTCAACTGCCTGAATTACATAAATTGTCCAACAATAACTGAAGATGGCTGTGTCCGTACAGGGGGGCAGTTGGCGCTGACGGGTGGCACCATCTCTCGCTACATCCTGGGCCGCCCGTGAAAGCTGTCTGCACAGAACATCTTAATGCCCCAACCCCTAGTCCGAAGTGGCTATCCCAGGTTAGCCATAGGGACATTGGTCAGGCATGACCAAGTACTATTCAAGAATGACTGAGGCAAAACAACATAATTACTAATGCCTTACTATAAAACTAAAATAAATTGAAATGGAGAAGACTAAGGTGAGTTGGTCAGTACCGACCAACCTGCCAATATTAACTAACCTAGTTTGGTCG
Source organism: Harmothoe impar (assembly GCA_947462335.1). Lineage (NCBI taxonomy): Eukaryota > Metazoa > Annelida > Polychaeta > Phyllodocida > Polynoidae > Harmothoe > Harmothoe impar. Next base: position 37,796,518 of record OX381719.1, read on the forward strand.
CATAGGGAGCCAGAAATGACTTACTTGGTTAGGCAGTAATGATTGAGAGATTGGTCATATACGGAGCCAAAGAATATCGGTGTGCAGTGACTCTGCAGTGAGCAGTAGGTTAGACACTTGGCACGGAAAGAGCTGCTCAGGGTGGGTGAGCTGCCCCAGATGGAGGGGGTACGTATAGTGACATTTGGGCAGGCCTACCCTGGAAACAAATTCCCGTGAATTCCCCCTGAATAACACGGGTTGAACTGGGGTCAGTCCCGGGAATAACCCGGGTTCTATTCCCGTGATATCACGGGATTCTGTGAGCAAAATTTCCCGTTATATCACGGGATTCTGTTAAAGAGGGGTGCATGGGTTCGAATCCCATGCTAGTAGACCTGAATGGTTTTAGTGAACCTGTCTAGTGTGATTTATCTAAATATTCTTACAAAAACATCCACATACATTCCTTTTGACCACTAACCAACATATGCTTGTCCTGTTCGGGAACTGAACCTGCTACCCTTAGACCCATAGTGCCGTGCTCTAGCGACTGACCTACTGGGACATGTATTGGGAGAGGTACATGATCTGCGACCAGTGGTGACTGTACTATGATATATTATGTATACATAGAGTTGTTGTTGACAAAGAGAGAAGCAGGATAGACATGAGGGACCTTTAGCAAACCTAATGTAGCCAATTAAACATAGACATATCCTATACTTTTAACACTGCTACGTCTGCGTATAGTAAGCTTAGATTTACACAAATGTAGATTTTCCCATTATTTCTTTCATGCAAAAAAAAAAGATCACTAGGGATTTGAACTATCCACCTTCAGATCTACAGTGCCAGGCTCTACAGACTGAGCTAACCGGGCTTGCTGAATGGTTGATGCTTGGGGTGATAGAGTTTCATTCTGCACCCTCTCTCTGTGATACAAATAGGGACCTTTAGCAAACCTCATGTAGCTCCTTAAACGCTGATGTAGCAATGGCAAAATTGTAGGCTACATCTGGATCTAATGAACTACCTTAGCTTTGCTAAAGGTCCCTATTTTTCCCATCATAGCTCATTAGGGATTCGATCTCTCCACCTTCAGATCTAAAGTGCTAGGCTTTACAGACTGAGCTAACCGGGCTTGCTGAATGGTTGATGCATGGAAAGGTAATAGGGTCCTGTGGCAATGTCGACACAGCCCATCTAGAGATGATGTAGCCTATGCCTGTAACATTGCTATGGTTGCATTAAATGAGATATGTCAGGTTGCTAAAGGTCTCTAATGTTTCATTCTGGACCCTCTCTCTCTCTGATACAAAACAACTGTATGAAGGAACCATTTAACATGGGGCATTTTGCACGTTTAACACATACACACACTTGTATTCTCCCATTAATTGCGGTGTTAAAGTGATACTTGCAATCCCCCAGGAGATTCATTGACTTGGCTTTTGATTTCTAATTCTAAAGTAATTAGTAATAGAAACTAAGCTTTCCAACTACAAATACATTGTCCTGTGCACTAGCATGTGGACCATTGAAACAGGGAGAGGGTGCAGATTAAACACTATCATTCAATGCATCTACCATTCAGCAAGCCCGGTTAGCTCAGTCGGTAGAGCCTAGCACTGTAGATCTGAAGGTTGAGAGGTCGAATCCCTAGTGATCTTTTAATTTTTGTATCATTCATTTAGAAAACATTTCTTTCACACCAACATGTAGAAGATACATTTTTAATGTTTTTTATCATCAACTCATGCTTGAATAAGGTAGAAATATACCTTTTGCTATGGTGTGCACAATTCTACCCCATTGGTTCAATAAGTGAACTGACAGGGGTTCGAACCCACATCCTGCTGATTTGCTGGGGTAAATCCCGTGATTTTACAAGATTCTACATGTAAAATCACGTCTTTTAATCCCGTGATATCACGGGAAATTTTGCTCACAGAATCCCCAAAAATTCCCGGGAATATCCCGTGACTTGTTACCAGGGTAGGGGTCACCACCACCGTAGGAATTTCTGAGAAAGGTGGTGTTAACATGTGGAAGGGAGCATCAGGTCAATGGGTGTACATCTAGTACTTCCAGAATATCACCCTTTGTGTTAACATGACTTTGGTTTATTAGAGAGTGTCGACATGTTGAACAACGAGAGCAACAGTGTAATGAATCGAAATCACAATATCATCCCAATCCGTAGGTCGATCTATACCTGTAGATGGTAGAACCTACCTGCCTCCCTGACCGGTGTGTGGTTGCTACCTTCATCACCAGCTCGCCCACCTGCCTATTGTCTCTTTTCCTGCCTCCCCTTCCATTCCTGGATTCCACTTTGAATTCCTCCTCACTGCTGTCCCCTTCCCATCTTCCCTAATCATCTCATTTCCCCTCCCCTATCTCTTCCCTATGTTCCCTTCACCTTCATACCTCCCCCTGTCTACCATCTCAGCGCTCCCAACCATTGAGCCTCCAACATGTCGCCCCTATATAGGGTAGATTAACATTAAGTCAGACACATGCCCTGAAACCGACACAAGTTTTGAAATTGTCCTTATTCAAGCTTCCTTATCTCTTTATTTGGGAATAGTGGCAAAGTTTAAGTGTTTTTTTACTAGCAATTTTAAGAACTCTAGAGGTCATGTTATCGTACGTGAATAACTAAAAATATCAGTGTTCCTCTAAGGGTATGTATCTGTCTCATGGTGAATCTACCCTGCTGATTTTACCCCCATGCAGGAATGTACCCATTCACCCCTATAGAATATATGCTGCTGGTCTGCATGGCCTTTATATAGAGGCTTACATAGTACTAGCCAGCACCTCCAGGTTCATTACCCATAGCCCACCTGTCCACTGGTAGGGCCAATAAGGGGTGGGTGAGCAGGCTGCTACCTGTTATTGGTCACCTAATGTTATAGGGTGGAGCGGACGTTACATACTAGATGGCCCCCGAGTGGGATTAGACTGGAATAGTAGTCTGATGAGGAGGTAGCTGGATCAGTATAGAGTTATGCGGAAAAGGCACGAAGTTATAGTAATTGAAAAACTTAATTAGTTAAATAAACTGTTATGATTCTACATAACAGTAAAAAAGAAGTGAAAGTTAAGTTAAAAACTGAAGACGTAATTAGCTTCCCAATGATCCTTTGGTAGTTTATTAGAATTGACTTGTTGAATGTGGAAAGAAATCGTCCAATCCTAAATCTAAATAGCCTCTATGCCTCGTTGTTCAATAGATATGTTAACTATTGGACGCTAGTCCTTGTCAGAACCATGTATTTCACCATGACACTAAACAGCTACATCGGTTACTGATAGTTCTACATGGCTGATTGAGAGTCTACACTTTCTAGTTAATTCACCCAATAAAAGTCCAGTGGACGGTGGCCATTAGGTGACATACTCATCAATATTAAGCTAAATGGGTGGCATTTCGTTAGGTTCCCATCTATATGGCTAAGCAGGTCTCAAGGCTTCAATATGTGTCACAATAATGAACGACATATCAAATATACACTTTTAATAGTTCCACTCCCACCCATTGCTTCTGCCATTCTGGTGCTGCAGCCAATATAACACCACCATACATGGATAAAGGTGCACGAGTAGAGGAACACTACGGGTGCTCCTTTGTGTTTATTTCATGTCATTATTAACAATATTCGTCGAAGTTCCACGTTATCGATCAGAAAAAGATACTTTAAAGCGGTTAAATCAACAATTCTGATGATTTGACAGGATGAATAATACGGGCAAGGGTTATTTCATGGGAGTGTGAAATATGGCCCTTCCTTGGTTAAGTCAATGGGAGTGCCGTATTCACCATTAAATAAATGGGGTTCGGTGACAGGGGGTAGGCATGTAGTACACAAACTGGTACCTTTATTACTTTTATAGTGGAGGCACATATCACATGAGAGGAACCCTAGGTCATTTCAGGATGAATCAGCTGCATGTAGCGTTATGGGCGGTGGGAATTAGGCTCCTAGGATAATTTCAGCTGGGCACGTGCTCGCATCATATTAATACCCCAAAGGGCAATTTCCTTCACATAATTGCAACCTGCATGGGCCATGTCGGCCATTTATGATATTCCCTCACTGACCCCTACACCACATTATACTAGCCACAGCTCTCCCTCAGCCTAACCCACCTTCACACTAACTTATTTATGCCTGATTGTCACTGTGTTTCCCTGTCTCCCTGGTTGCTTGGCCCACCCTATTGCTTCTTCAGTAATTAAGTTCACCCACAAAATGTGATGTTTAAATGGCGATGTATACATACAACCTTTAATTAAATTATTATCTATCCTACTTGTTTCACCTCGTTTCATAAAGCCATTTAAGGTTCACGTTATTCTTATCAATGCCTCTCCGTTGTTTGACTCCAAGCAGTTATCTATACCAATGACAGGTATTGGAGGAGCGGCCCCACCTCGATTGGCACACAGACCTCTCCACTCACATTAGGTAATATATAATTGGCAACAATCGTTCTAATCACACATCCTGGGTTAATACCCTGCTAGGGGAGTGGTGCCTCCACGTCTCATTAATTAATGATAACACTGCAGAGTTCAGCGCTCCATTGAGGTCGTGAGTTACCGATGTGATAGGTCGGCCACAACAAGAGTGAGTAGTATATAATTATATATATATATATATATATATATATATATATATATATATATATATATATATATATATATATATATATATATATATATATATATATATATAAATTATAGGTAAGTAAGTGACTAGAGCTGCAACCTTTCCCCACAAAATAATGACAACATGGGAATACATTAAACAGATTGCTTATTTCTGTTATTGCTTTAAATAAATGTTGGTGTTTTACTCTGTATAGTTGAATCAATGAAAGTATATAACTGACAATCTATTTTAAATTTGTACCCAGGAATATGTGCCTATTGTATTGGAACAGTAAAGGGCCATCTATAACACTGCATGAACACACACAGAGGAAACAGCATCAAAAGGGAGTCCAGGTTGCCTCCAGAATTACTTCCATTTTTAGGGGAGTCCAAGTCGCATGAGGGAGCCTTTAGGTGACTCTCTAGCTGACGTAAGGGAGTCACCTGGGGGGAGTTATATGACCCAGAGAGCTTTATGACTCCCCCAGGTGACTCCCTTAGGTCAGCCAGAGAGTCACCTAGGCTCCCATAGGCGACCTGAACTCCCCTAGAGAGGGGAGTCACTCTGGAGAAAATCTGGACTCCCTTTTGACACTGTTACTTTTCTTTGTGAATGTTTGCATTTTAGTAAGTTAAATATGCTTATAGGAACACGATAAGCATATTCAATTCGTTTAAATGACATGCATAAATTTCATTATGACCTCTCCGGGACATTTACAAGGCATTTACAGGGCATTTACTGAACTTCAAGCCCCTTAAAATGTTCCTTAAGTAAAGTTTATATCAATGAGAGAAGGCAACATATACCATTACACTGTTGTGGCAAAGCTGGAGCAATGGTCAGATCAGGATGGAGGCTACTCATATCATGACATTGACGCCACAAGACTTACAGACTAATCATACATCCAAATATATGGACGAATTAATTTAATCACATCTAACCAAGCCACTGGAGAGAAAAAAAACATGACAACCCATTCAGGGTGACCAGCTCCAACGCTAAACCACTCAACACCAACCTCTGAATGAATCCTGTGGCTCCATTGTGGCTCCTTCCCCTTCAGGCAGTCATTTCACACTCTCATTCACATGCACCTGTCCTATTATGGCCTTTCCTAAAGCGGCTATATTAACACCCTGCATGCAGGACACAAGGTGTGGTAGGCACCGTCCATATATAATACACAGCAGGCATGGTATCCAGAGGTGCACCTGCTGCTGTGGACCCGTTGCCACGTCTCCATGGTACTCTCCTGCAGCTGGTTACTGGCTGACTGAGGGGAGCCCGACCACTGCACAGCCACCCACAACCACTCTACTCACTAACTGGGACCAACTCTACCATGGGGTGCCAAATGTAGCTCATCGATTCCTTCTGCTGACATATTAACCGTAAATGAATCATGGTGATAACAATTATTGCACATCAAGAGTTATTTTTGTACCTCGTAGATATCATTGCAGCCACTTTATATGTATTGATGATTGATGCCTGGAAATTTGTACTTCTCTATACCCATGTATTAGTAGGGAACATGTTTTAGTTCCCAAGCCTATAGTCATGTGCTCCTTGTGAGTAAACTGTGATACCCCGTACACTAGCTTTAGCCATGTCAAATGGCATATTTTTGACTGTTGACACCCCATACCTTGGACATCCCTGCATTCAGCAGCTCCACTCCTGCAAGGTTTGTGTTCTATCAATATATCCTCATATCTATTGTTCTATCTATCAATCTATCTATCTATCTACCTATCTATCTACCTACCTATCTACCTGCCTACCTATCTATCTATCTATCTATCTATCTATCTATCTATCTATCTATCTATCTATCTATCTATCTATCTATCTATCTATCTATCTATCTATCTATCTATCTATCTATCGATCGATCTGACATAATGTGTTCAAAGGCCCAAGGACACTCTATTAACACACACCATACATCATGAATCATTTTTCAACAAAGGAGGAATACATATAGGGTGGATATTCAAGTAGGCGAGTGACAGGGGTGACAGAGAGGAAGGAAAATATGCAGGGAGAGTGAGGGAGTGCCAAGGGGAGAGTCTCAGTGGCAGGAAAGGAATACTAGAATATTGTTGTAGATATCTAGTATAGACCTTGAAAGGGAAGCTTTATATATAATAGAAACCAGTATAAGACGGGGGTGGGTCCACATGGTCAGGTTCCAATCAGTCTTTCCGGATCAATTTTCCTGCCTATCCATGATCAATCACGATTACTACCCCCCGCCGCCACTACGAGGCGCCACCATTGCAGCCTGATGACGTCAGAGGCTCAGCTGGCCACCTGCTGGGAGATCCTGGAAGCTTATACATGACTGTAGTCTTTAAAAGACCCTCAGGTTCTTTGCAGGAGTCGGTAAGCTACTAGAGTCTTGTGCTGCATTTATACTGGCAAGTCCATTCGCATGTACTGCCTTCATGCATCATGCCGACCCTTTGGGAATGTAGCAAACCGGTAGGGTCGGCATGATGCAGTGCATTCAGCCATGACGGGTTATTCACCAGGGTTGTATTCATACATCATGACGACAAAGGCCACCACACATTATTTGCTTAATGAGGGCCCCTTAAAAGCTAAATGAGCAGGTATTGCGGGGTAGTATGTCGATGTCGATGTCCACGGGCGCTAAATAAATAAGTGAAGGCTGATTTAATTAGAAACTAAAATTGCATCCACATTATTTATCATGAATTTTCGGATTGGTCTTTTTCTACGCGAGAAAATTCTAATCCAACAATTTTGGGTAAACCTTTCATTTTTTCATTTACTTTCAACTACTAGAGTACAATACGTTTACCATATGGCGGACAGACTTGGACAAACACCAGGTCCCAGCCTATTGATGTATGTGGCAGTTGTTAGGGCTATGATTTAAAGGAGGCCTAGTAGAAGAGGTTTGAGAACCCCCCCCCCCTCCCCCTACACACACAAACATGTGTCTATGGCTGAAGAACCAGGGGGACAGAAGACATGCAAGAACCTCTTATTGCCATTTCAGAGCTCATTTATGAAATAAATAAAACGCAACATCTGAGAGGAACCTAATACTACTAGAAGTAGGCATGAAATGCAATGCACAGGAAAAACAGGCATTTAATTACATAAAATATCGATTTTGCCATGGCAAGAACACAAGTTACATCAAAGTACTCACAGGATGGGAAATTAAATGGCTTGAAGACGTTAGGACCACCTTTGTTTGAGTAAAAACAAACTTTGCAAACGTTAAGACGAAGAAGATATTTAAGTGTACTCGGTCAGGGTAGGATCTTATATTTTTTACCTAGCCGTGGTTGTCTTGTAATGTGGCATTGGATACTCCTTTCCGGTCTCACTATCTCTCTTATATTCCCTAATTGGTGGGCATACTATGGGGTCCTTACACTTATCCAATAACAAAGGAGAATGATCATTACGCATGGAATTTAAGATAGAGAGATTGTATTGAGCAGCTATAGGACATGTCTACTGAATTAATCCTCATTTAATCCATTGAAATTAGGTACGTGACTCAATATTTCAACTCTTATGAAACTATCGATTCTACTTCATTCATCAGACTTCCTCAACAGTAAAGATAAACTTTATATATAGTCGATCTCTAAATTGGCAAATTGTCTCACTTATCAAGGCCTATGGTGAAAAAAGGCCTTCATCCTAGAAGTCTCAATACCTTGCCAAGGGTCATATAGACAAAACAGGCTGGTGGCAGACGACTTGCCCCTCTACACCAAGCTCAGGGTGGTGTGTGGTCTCTGTGTAATGGAGCAGAAAGGTAAAGAAGAAAATGGCGCCAAACCCGCCGCAGGCTGGAGGTAAAAGTCGTCTGCCATGTGGAGCAGACGAAGGTCACATTGGCCGCTGTCCAGCTGGGTGGTGCTGGTGTTCTGAGGCAACTCGTTGTAATGTATAGCATCACGTAACCCGGTAGCCGGAAACCCAACTCCAAGTGGGCATATCATTCCACACCATGCCTCCAGTTTAGAAGTTATTGGCAGTGCTATCACACCAGCAGTTTATTAGTTACCATTAACAGCTACCATTGGTATATTTACACACCAGCAGTCTACTGGTTACCAGCTGTTTACCAGTTGCCAGTGGTACTATCAGTATCAGATATCTATGCCAGCTATTTAGCATGCAGTTACCAGTGACATTTTCCTTACCAGCTGTCGCAAGTGGTAGGCCTACAAGTATGTACACATCAGCAGCTTAGTAGTTACAAGATGCATGGTAAATAATAAGTATGTCCACACCAGTTTGGTAGTTACAAATGGTGCACGTATATTGCATGTCCACACCAGCAGTTTAGCAGCCTCGAACACTAGAGGCCCAAATGGGCCTGGACGAGTTTATGTCTAAAGAATATAATCCGAAATCCTGGATCTTTTTTTAATGAGCACTGTGGGTTCGAAACTTGGTAGAACATTTTGTACATTGTTTATTTTATCCATTTGAAGCATAGGGCCACCCATATTGACATACACTGCATGTACAATCCGATTTAAGCAACTTTAGGCAACACTTAAAGCTGATTAATGGCCTTCTTTAAGCAGCTTTAAGCAAACGTTATTTTTTCCTGCATTAAAGTTGTTTAAGGTTACTTCAAGCTCCTTAAATAAGGACATTAATGGACTTTAAATCTGTTCATAAATTTGCTTAAATCGAATGTTTCACGCAGTGATAGGTATATTACCTTTTTAGTATGTGAATAGGTGCATTAGGTCAATTGAGGTGCATTATACAGATATCAACAGTAGTACTAATTGAGCAAGAGTGGGATTCGAACCCACATTCTCTTGATTGCTAATACATATTAGCACAGTATATAAGGCCCAGTGTAGTTATAGATCTATCCCCAGGTTCGGTCTGTAGGGCCCAGGGTGCTGCCTAGGTATATACGTAGTTGCTGCAGTGTGCAAGAAGGGAGCAGGTGAGAGGGGGGGGGGGTGATCAGATGTGCCAAAACGAAGACATTGACATCAGTTGGATTTCACATTTCTAATGTAGGGTAAAGGTTTTCCCTCCAAAGGGGGGGGGGAAAGAATGTTTTGTGTCCCCACTATCCCGGCGCCGAAGGCGCTGGTGTAGGGTACCCTTTTCGGACGCTCCTGGACAACCAAAAAGTAGTCACCTTTGCCTCTTGAATTTGAAACCATTAAAGGATAAGTATTTTGATATGGGATGTGCCATTGGGCACATTATATATATAGCTTATATTTCCTAGAAAATTGCAATAAATAATATACTTTAAGTAGGAATATATTCACATTTTATATATCATTTCAAAAAGATGAAACTGCACCTAAAGTCGGACACCTGCACCTAAAGTCGAACTGGGGACTTGAATTGTCACAAAAGAACATATGTTCCTACAGTAATCATTAGGAATAGCATAGGTAAAGGAAGCTAGAAAACATTGAACAAGAAAACCAATTTCCCCATTTACTCTTCATTATTGTTTTGAGAATATAGTCAAAACACCCAGGCAGTCAAGCAGTCACAATACCAGTCACAATACATGGCAAATATTTGGTTTATTGTATTTTTCAGAAGGAGGAACCCCTCAATTTTAAGATTTAGTGGATATGAAAAAGTAATATTATTTATGTAATTGAATGCTAATGGTGTCCGACTCAAGGGACCTAGTTCTCCGACTCAGGGTGTCTCTAACCTATTAGCGCTTTAGGCTACTGCACACTAGGCTTTGTATGGCCGTCTAATCATCAAACCACTTTGTAAAACATCTGCGTTGGCATATATCATACTGCCATTCTCTAATGACCTGATTCATGAATGGAAGCCATGAGTCAAATCCCAGGTTCAAGCAGCTCACTGAAATTGTAATATCTGCGGGCTTCAGAGCAAAGCTCTCGTCAAGCATCCAGAGGCAATGTTGCCAAGGGCTCTAGACGGCGATGACCTTCCTAAAGCTATAAGTAACCGAAAGCCTCTTATTTCCATATTTCAGCTTGGAATTATGGATAATGTAGACTGAATATAATCCTGAGGACAGTAAGGTCATGAGCTCAACAATGGCACTTTCATGCTGAAACAGATTTCTATGCCCACCATAGCCTAATGGCCAGCATCCACTGGGGTGGTTCGGCCGTTCGAGTCCATAGATTTAGTATATAGTATCGGCCCATTAGAGCCCAGTGAGTGGTGGCCGTATCCAGCTTACATGGTAAAACTCTTTTTTTCTGACTGATGGCCAGCAGCCATTGAGCTCGGATCGACCATTTTATGCTCATTTCATATAAGAAATGTGTGGCTTATTCGGCCGTATATATAGCCCTGCTGGGAAAGTCTTGCTCTCTAAAAGAGTCAATGCATGTCTTATTGCTTATTGGAAGGGGTGTGCGCAGGATTATAGAGACAAAACAGGCTGGTGGCCGACAATGCCTGAAAATGTTGTTTAGCCAAATTTGAAAATGTACAATCAACCCCGGAAAGCAAAACTGTGGTCAATGAAAGGCTCATCAGTCCTGAGATCACAGTGGGTGATGGCTATCGTTCACTCAGACACTTCTGCCGATTGAGGCCGTACACTTGCGATGTAATTTGGCAGATTAGGGCCCAGTGGGCGGTGGCTGTGATGAGTAACATTTTGAACCTCAAGACCCTATACATACACCTTATAAACTTTGAGGGCGACCAAATACCTGTTTTAAATTGGCAGATGTTCTTAGTTATTCTGCAGTAGGAAACTACTGGCACTTCTGTATGGGCCACACCAAACTATGCATGATCTAATCCACTAAAACTCATTGCCAGCCGAGCGGGCCTATGTGTTTTATATGTTGTATTCCCTACTCAATGGTTTTATCACCTATCCACCACTCAGACACTGCATTGGCAGCGGCAGCCACATTCTATCGACACTCTATCGGTGACGTCATTGACCACCGGACAAAAATGGCTTCTTCTCTCAATGGACCCATCAGCATTGACCTTGGGGACGAGTGCGGACCTACTTTGAAAACATGAAAGGCCCCCAAACTGAAGGTCACCCTAGGATGATGTAGTTCTCCCCCTGAGCACCAGGGTGTGTTAGGGCCTGCTGGTTGTGGTATATAGCAGCCAAGCTGGCCCCATGTGGTCTGCCTATGGGATCTGCAAAGAGATTGCTTTACTGACGTCACAGGGGGAGGCAACACATACATGTACTACAGATGTAAAATGACCTTTTTACGAGAGCACTATCAAACGCTCTAGCACCAAATTGGCTGCGGCGCTCCAAGTGGCGGAGACTCGTACCCGATACAACTCTGTTATTCTATCCAGGACATCTTGCTGCCATCATGGCCCACGTGACCGGAAATAACTACATTAGTGGGTGGGTACTATTTCCCCCTGGTGGATGAATCCGCTGGGATTAGGGAGCGATGCGTGACTCGGTTCATCAGAGATAACTCCCCCCAACCTCAGACAGAGGGCGCCACTTGTGGCCGCCATATTTGTCAGTGGCATTATGGGAAACCATATCTGACAGGCAACGGTAGCAAGAGCCTTTGTTTTTTTGTTTGATAATTTGTTTCTTCTGTGTCCTGTATTTTCACCCCCTTTGTGCTTTTCCCATCATCGATCTACATTAGCGAAAGACTGTCGCCACGGACCATCATGTCAATATTGTAGTATGAGGGTACTGGACATTAACAGTGCCATTGCTGAATCTCTCTGTGACTGACTGAACTACTCTGACTGAGGTAGCCATCTTGTCCCCCACTATCAGTCTAGTGATCAGTAACAGGAGATTAGGGATAGTTGCATCAGACTAGCGGTTGGTTGCCACAGTCTAGTAGTTGGTTGCACCAGACTAGTGATTGGTTGCAGCATTCTAGTGGTTGGTTGCAGCAGTCTAGTTGTTGGTTGCAGCAGTCTAGTTGTTGGTTGCCGCAGACTAGTGATTTGTTGCAGCAGTCAAGTGGTTCGTTGCAGCAGCCTAGTGATTGGTTGCAGCAGACTAGTGCGCAGTGCTCAGATAATCTTATCTCTCTAGAGGTTCCTGCGTACTAGCAGGTACATCAGACTAGCGGTCCCTTTGTCCTACCTATCACCCCTCATCTTTCCATTACCTTTACCTTCTATTCTTTCCTTTCCACTTCTTACCCCCTGGCCGACGTCCCATTCCTTGACCTTTCAGATTCATGCCAACACCCCTCTATATCGCTACATGGCTAAGAACACCAAAGGTCGCAGCCTTCATTCCTGCTTCATCCACAAGCTGGCTCCTACCCCGGACTACACCATCTACCTGTTACACCTCTATAAAAGCCACCGACCAGTAGGAATAAAAAGCAGTTCTTGTTGATGAAACTTGTCATCCAATATGGCCGTTGTGGCCATGCTCCCTATTTGTTTGATACCACATCAAGAGTCCAGTCGTGTAACGCTACTCTCATCGATAAACATCTGGGTTTTGCCCAATTGACTTTGCACTCGATGCCTTTATTTGAATTGTCACTTACAATATTTTGCCTATTCATTTTGACATGGTAGACATGGTGGCTATCTGGTGCCAATCTCTATAATAGAACAGTACAACCTGGGTCGCCTGTTGCCCCTTCTTGGTAACTTAAAGTCTATTAAGGATGATCAGCATATATATATATATATATATATATATATATATATATATATATATATATATATATATATATATATATATATACATATATTAAAGCTGCACCTCTAATTTGACAGATCCTATAAGCCTAACAGGGGGTCTGAGAATTGTTAGTTTAGTACTGTAGTACTTAAAAGAAAAAGACCTGGTATGAGCCGCAGCCTGTTTTAGGCAATGTGCCGCCAATTAGCAGATTAGGGATGCCTCTGGATCAAATGCCACTCCCTGGTGCATGTGAGAACACCATGTCCGCATATCTAAATTAGGCTGCAGTAATGCCTGTACTGCATGGTTTAATGACTACTTAAATGGTCGATCACAAACCACCATTGCTAATAATCACAAATCACAAGGGTAGTCACTTTTTGATGTCAGGTATCAACTGTGGAACTACAGCCGCCCTATTTGGTCATTAATTTTGACAGCCCCTTGAAAATATTTTCTTACGTTGTTTTTCAAGGGGCTGTTACAAAACGAAATTTATTTAAAGTTATGGACGTTTTTTAATGTTGTGGAGTTCATTTCCTCCCCCCCCCCCCCCACATTTCCAGGAAGTGTGCAAAAATTGTGTAAATTTGCCTAAATTTGCCTAAATCTGAAGACCACAGCTTAAATTTGACATTTACACTAATATTTACATACGTTTTTAAACACTGACCTAAATTTTGTTGCATAAAGTAAATTTCGTTTTGTAACAGCCTCCAGCGATGGGTATTCTGCGGGGGCTTTATGGTACAGGGTTATGGCCAACATGCACTGGCCCCTAATCAGTCAAAGTTATTTATAGGACCACTATGGGTCAGATCGTTCCCAATGGACAGTGACCATTAGAGACAGGGGTTGTGATGCACTGACCACTAGGGGAGTTCATTCAGTACACGGACACTGGTCAGGGGGTATCGGACAGAAGCAGACAGAGAGGTCATGTCCGTGGGGACCACCAGACACGCTACGCACGGGGCCAGTAATAGCCACTGGGGGGTATAGATATGGGGGGGTCCCCATGTCGCATGTCGATTTTAAGAAATGACCATGTCACATGTCCATGGCGCTTCTGTAATGCTCATGTCCCATGTCGGTTTTAAGAAATGCCCATGGCCCTTTATACGCCTCATATCTCATGTCACTGGGCCTCATGTTGTATGTCGATTTTAAGAAAAGGCCATCTCGCCATGTCGAATTTAGGGGTCAACCCCATCAAGTGGGCAGGTTCGGCCGTTCAGCCCATACATCTTCTATAATAGTTATAACATCGGCCAATCAGAGTCCAGTGGATGGTGGCAATAATGGTAAGCATTGTCAAGTCCATCATACCTGCCATCTGTCGCAGCCAAGCTCGTCGAAAAACCTGTTTATGGCTTCATACTCACTGAATTGTGTTGTCATGATGCCGCACCATAGCACTTAGGAGTCCATAATGCTGAGGAGAAAAATGGAGATGCCACAATCGCCTCGTATGGTTGGTTGTATGTAAAGTTACAGCTAGCATTTCTAACATACTTTCAAAGACACAAGAGTTAAAAAAGGGACTGGACAAACTGCTATATTCAGATTCGCACTTCCTGCCAGGCTGTGCAGAAGGACTGGCGTATAGACTATTTGATTGATCAACTCTTAAAGACAGTTTGTAAAACAAGCTTTGTAAATGAGGGGGGCCGGACTCCAATATCATAGGGCCAGAGATTGGTCTATTCCGCATTAGCTAGATGATCACTGTACAGCGCCATCTTGTCTGGTACCAGTGCTCTTTCCTCTGCTAACTAAAGAAGCCTGCTGCTTAGCTGAAGCTGGTTCCTGTCATGACCGAAATTTGGTGTCTTAGGGGTCATAAACCTTTCAAGTATAGGCCTCTATTGTGGGTCCTTAGTTCACCTGTTCAGATTGGGGGAGTGGTTAGGACTCTCACCTACCAATCCATGTATCATGGGTTCAAATCCATGTCAAGGCAATTTTGTTCACACACAATTTTAAGATGTATTTTGGTAGGTCAAAAAATGTGATGATATACAACTCGGTTGTAAAGATCCTTAACACCTAAAATCTCAGATTTAAAATGGTTTTGTATTGTTGCATTGGGTTTTCTTTGTAAATAATATTACTATTTCTTACCAACTATAAAAAAAGATATGTTGCCTTGGCATGGATTTGAACCTATTACCCCTGGATTGATTGGCAAGTGTCCTAACCACTCCCCCAATGCAACCAGGTGGCATGAGAAATATTCAAATACAACTGATTCAAAACCATTTTAGATTACACTATAAATATTGATCTTGTGTAAAGGATCTTTAAAACTTTCATCTTTGTATACTATCACAATTTTTAACCTACCAAAAATACATGTCAAAATTATGTGTGAACAAAACAGCCTAGACATTGATTTGAACTCATGACCCATTGATTGGTAGGCCAGAGTCCTAACCACTCCCCCAATCTGAACAGATGACCTAAGGACCCACAATAGAGGGCTATAAGTGAAAGGTTTATGACCCCTAAAACTCCGATTTTGGACATGGCAGGAACCAGCTTCAGCTAAAGGTCTCACAAGGTAGAATTACTGCATCCTGCTAGTGCCCTATACTAGTTAGTTGCTCGGGAGAGAGAATAGACGTAAGGTAAGGGCGTGAACCACTGTATCCCTTTCTCCAGAGAGGGCAGCACTCACCTGCTCCCAGTCCCTGGAGAACCCTCTCCTGCACTCGCATCTGTAAAGTGATATACAATACTCTCATTGTTACCTTACAGAGAGAAAAGAAACAGCATCAAAAGCGAGTCCAGATTGCCACTAGAATGACTCCCCTCTCTAGGGGAGTACAGGTCGCCCAAGGGAGCCTATAGGTGACCCTCTGGCTGACCTAAGAGAATCACCTGGGGGAGTCATATGAGAGCTATAGAGAGGGGAGTCATTCTGGAGGCAACATGGAATCCCTTTTGCCGCTGTTTCTTTTCTCTGTGTAGCTAAACCCTAGGCATGTAGGCTTATACAGCTATTACCCTGATCACGGTGCTGTGGAAAGAGAACAAAACCTCCTAATAATGAGCTAAACATTCACATGTGTATCGTTCCCACCACTCTTGGTGCGTCAGCAATATACGCCAAGGGGGACTTGTCTATATGCAGACGGACCAGAACCAGATATTGTCTAGTCATACCTGTGTTTACCTGGGCCAATGTACAGAGTGTTTATAGAAATACCACATAATCCCGGTGGTGCCACTAATGGTCACCGCTCAATGGCCCATAATCGGCCGTTTTATGCACACTTTCTATAAGAAATGTATGGTTTAATCGGTCAAGAGCTTTTTGTGAAGGTGGGCATAATCCCTCTCCTTCCTTTCACTGACTGTAATCGTACCTGCATGCATGCACACGTGTTGTGGAATAATATTCAAGGGTCTACATTCCGATTTGGCCAAATCCACAATATCATATCATTGCTGATACGAGTTAAAGTCGAGCGCAAATAGACCAATCTGATTGGTTGACTGGGTCAGTACACAGTGAAGTGTGCCATCTGCAATGGCCAATATCGTACTGATCGGGTTTGGACAATCAAACATGTTTAATATGACCCAACTCAATCGACTGATTGGATCGGGTCCAATTAAGGAGGGCCCATCTGTGGTAGATTTAGGCCTGAGAATTGTCTTGTCTAGTGCAATGGGCGCTTCCCTTGATCCATAGTAGCATTTCAAGCTTCCAAAAGGTAAAGCAGGAAAATGGACCGTAGCAGCTCTGAGAGGTACCATCAACACTTTACCCCCCCCTTCTCTCCCACCATGGTAACTTCCAAAATCAACAGGTCATTGCATCAATAGTAAATGTGGTAACCCAGGGTTGCATCTCTTATTTGCATTAATAAACCCCACAAATTCCCACGTTGGTTAATCCAAAAATCAATCATTTAGGCCCAATTTCCATTAGCCAATTTGGACACGATTTTGGCTGCATATCGGCAGCTAGAGCCACAACAAACTACTAGTTGTACACTCTGTGTATAGTGTAGTTGTAGTAGCTGTACCTGCCACTTACCTGCCAATTGTCATTGGACGATCTAGCGGCCGACAGCACCCGCAAATCGGCCAATGGAAAATGCACCTTACCTGCTCTTTACGAGTCACCTATTAGTTATGAAAAAGCTCCCTGAGAAGATAGCGAGGCTGACCAGGGAGGAGGTGCATGATAAGGGAGAGCAGAGGTGGGTGGGGGGGGGGGGTCAGCTGCAGTGGTGTATTTGCCCTGCACAGCTGATACAGGTTGCTGGCAGATTGCGGCTGACATCGGTTTACGTACATTAATCTGGAGACACTATGCACAGACCTGTCCCCAATGTGCCAGCTGCCAGTGTGTGTGGTCTGTACACAGGGCCTGTATACCCTGCCGAATGAGCAGCTCATAATGCAGTGGGCTTTGGGGCCACCACTCACACTGCAGGAACCATCTAATTTAAGCACAACTTAATTTAGGAATGGCCTGATTTAAGCAGCTTGAAGCAACTTTAATCTGGGAGAAAACTTTAGTGTCATGTCATGGTAAAATGGTGATAAAGTGAAGCAAAAAGCAGTAGATAATTTCTAAAGACATTTTAATCCACATCATCCATCAAAATCTGGCAGTTTCGATAGACCCAAGTTCAACCATGCTGCAAATGGAGTTTGGATGCAAAACGACATATCTCCATCCTAAAACTGGTTGATTTATGCAGTGTCATGTCATGGTAAAAAGATGATGAAAGCCATACTGATTACATCTGACCATCCCTAACCTAAATTTTTGTCATATTTTCTTTTATTTAAGGTTGATCGCTACTCATTGAATATGGACTCCTGCACAGCTTTCTGCGCATCTAGCTTAAAACTGTCAGAATAGGCTGATATTTGAATACCCGATATATATACATGCATAGTAAGCAATATCAAAAATTGAATAATTCCGAACAAAATTGAGCGTTTTATTGCACTTTGAATATTTGGTATATTTGGAGCCAGTGATATTTGCTATTTCTAACATAAACTAGAATAATCGAATTATTTACCAACAAATCATTATCAGGATTGATATAGATCTCATCCATGTGCTTAAAACAACCAAGGGTATAATATCTATAGGCCTACATTTTTTTCCCTGATCCTTGGCTTTTTACCCATTATTTTGGCCTTTAAATTTGAGATTTAGACAGTTTTTGTCCTATTTTTTAACTTCAAATGCCCAAAACCCTAAAATTATGCGCGGGACCCCCTATCAAAATTACTTTTTTATGTTAGCAAATGATCTAAACAATTTTTTGAGAAAGTAAAAAAAAGTCTATGGCATATTTTTGCTATTTTTTAAGATATTGTTGAAAAATTTAGCATCAAATTTGATTAATCGTCCTAAAACCACCACTTTTTTTCACAAAAAGGGTTGTTTGTGGACCATAATCTTTTATTTATTTATTTAAGGACACAATATAGGATTATTCATTTAAAATATGACATTGATGTGGGCAGTGGTTCATTAAGAAAAAAAATCGTGAAAATTTGACAGTTTTTGGTATTTTTTGCCAAAAATAGAAAATACTTTTTTTTCCCAAAAATCTGAAACAAAAAAAGTAGCTCGGGACCCCCCTATTTTTTTTTTACATTTTCCCCTTCTTAATGATCTAAACTACCCTGAGGCAAAAAATTAGGAAATTCTATGGATGAAAAGTTAAGAGTAGCGATCAACCTTAAGAATGACTCTTATGTCGTTTTGCATCGAAACTCTTCAAATATCTATACCACAGTGATATACAGGCATGAGTGGAGGAAGTAAAATCATATGTGGACCGGCAGCTGGAGAGGGCGGGTCAAGGCGGGAGAAAGCTGCTATGGGCATCACCTTCTGAATCCCAACTGAAGCATGCTGATGCCTATGTGTTAATGGATGGAAAACCATTGATTTTATTTTCCCATGCCACTAAGCCGTTATCAGATGATAAATGGGATACACTATTGAAATGTATGTCCCCACATGCCCTGCACAACCTGGTGGCTACTGTGCCCCTGGATGGCAGCAGCAGCCATTTGAGTTTGAGTATTGGTTTTGTGGCTATATCAACAGTGTTGAAGCTGATGGTTATGACGTAGAATTTACCATCAATTCCCTGTCTTTCCCATTAATCTTTCAATATGGTCTCTTCTACTTACTATTATCAGAGGTCAATTTGTCACAGGAATGAAAAAGGTCAACCCCACAGCAAGCTTCGATCTCCATAGAAAGCCACACCTTTTCAAAATCAGCCAGATCACAAACCGCCTTGTTAATCTTTCCTCCCTTTTATCATTGATGAATATTCCAAGGATCACAACCCTCGGTTATTCGGAAGAAATCTGTGGAAGATTCGTTTCAATTGGAAGCATTGTCGTTAATCAGAGATGAGTGGGCCGCTGATCCAATTTCTGACCGATTATCCCGGCCGATTATCCTCCCAATTACAGACACAACTGAATCAAGCATGCTGCAATTGCATCAGGGAGCACTTAGAAGGTCCTAAACTGCTTCTGATGGGTGGCCTGGATGGGAACTGTTGGGCTGACCTACATGTGGTCTAGTTTAAGGTGATTAAGGTCCCTAACGTCCTTAGTCTGCCTGAGTGATGTATGGGACACGTGCGGAGAGTTAGCAGGGCCCAGCCGGCACTATACCATAGTCGAGGGCTGAAGGATGGCCGCCAGACCAGTGGGTCTGCCAGACAAATATACCTCTTCTAAAACTAAAATCATCAATCAGGGATCTGTTTGATGTGAGGTTTTACCATAAAACCTTGCGTATAAGCCTAACACATGTATAAGCCACACCCCGACTTTGGGCTGATCCTATAAGCCGCAGCAAAGATCTGATTATGGTGAATTTTAGTACTGTACCATAGTAGCAAAAACTCGGGTATAAGCTGCACCCTGCCCCTGGGCCGATCCTATAAGCGTCACCGCCAATCTGACTCGCGCATAATAGTCTTGACTTATACGCAAGGTTTTACAGCAAGTTTGATTGAAATTAACAGGTGACTTAGCTATTTTAATCTATTTTCTGGTATCAATATCAACAAAGAGGATGTCATTTAAGGATATCCAACTTGACTCTAATTTGCTCAAATAATGAGTTTAACAGTTGTATAAACTGTTATGTTCTCAATCCTATAGCAGTCCTGTCTTGTGAATACATAGTTTTGATACCATGGAAAATCTATATGCGCTAAATGGCTAGTGGAATAAAATTTCACACATAATTTTCACTTCGAGTTCCAATAACATTTTATAGTACCATGCTGCAGATCGCAATGGGAAATCTTGTGGCTTCGGTCAACCGGCCAAATGGCAGCACAATTATGGCTGTGAACACTAGTGGCTAAAGTAATAGTGACCGTAATGTCTTGTAATAGGAAGAATAATCTATGTCACTACCACCCACTCCCATCCCCGATGTCTTCCAGCAGCAGGGGTCATGATGATGAAAGATATGTTGCTGCTTGAGGTGCGGGGTACTCATTTTTGATAACTTTGAATGAGCACCAATAAAAGGCATCATCATAAGCATGGACCCTAGGCTAGACTGAACACATTGCAAGCTCCTATTTATTCTTGATTCAACCTCACCTCTTTGGTTTCTTAGCATCGAGATAAAAAGTGCTAATAAGCTATGCTTATCATGTTTAGCAGCAAAATCAGAAAAGCATAGCGTAATACTATTCTGGTTAGCTGTATAAGCTCTTGCTAATGTAATTATCACCAGTGCACAAAAAGCCTACAGAATACCTTCTGACTAGCTATATTAGGAATGTCCTTAGTACCAAATCCCAGCCCACATAACAGGGGCGCCCCCGCTTTTTTGGGCCGGAATTTGATTCTTTTAATGTAGATATTTTCGTGCTTTAAAAAGAACACAATGCCCCCCTTTTTTTTCAAAATCCTGTATCCGCCCCTGTATAATGGTAGGGACTCCAGAAAAAAATGAGAAATATTAAATGATCAATTCTATTTCTTTTATGATATAGAATGTGAGAGATGTAAACTAAATCTTTTGGAGTTTTCTTTCTATCTATCATAGAACTCAGACAACCTTCAAATAGGTGTAAATAAAATCCACCCAGTTCCTCTAGTACATTTCCTATATAATTGCTTTCCAGCTTTAGAGTCCCAGTGAACCTGTGTGGGGGAGGGTGATAGGGTCTGCCAGGTGAGTGGGGTATGTGGGAGGTAGTTATATAAGGGGTTTGGAGGGCATTTGAAGTACTGGCCAGGCTACCCAGGTAACAAAATGACGTTGATTTACCATCGAATTCACGTTCTGAAAAGGTTGAATTGACGGTCAGAATACCCTTAGAATAAACGTTTTTTTAAACGTTCAAAACGTGGACTCAATTCAACGTAGAATAAACGTCTAGGTAAACATTTTTCCTAACGTTGTTTTAATGTTGAATCAACGTTGTGAGCAATATTAAAGCATAAAACAATTAATCAGCATTTTCTATACCACAATTCACTTCATCTGATATTACCATTTTCCATCCCTGGTACATACGGAGCCGGAGTTTTGGTATACAGTCCTTTAGCTCTTCAGTTTTACAATAGCTGAGGTGAGTCAGACCTATGCAGTTATGCATGGCAGTGTCCTGGGAACAGTAGCTATATGTATAAACTCTAATGCCACAGGATGGGTGTTTAGAATTTTACACACCAATTTATAAATGGTTTATAGTTTTTAACTATTACTTTTACTCAAATGTATTCAACCATCAAACGTTGTTGCTATGATCAATAAATCGGTTGTGTATTATCATTTGTATTGCTTACAATAGATAAATATAACAGTGCAGTCTCTAATCTAATGCTATCATCGGCTAAGCTGCCACCTGGTGAGATCAACCAGCATTATCAATGACGTTAGATTAGCGTTATTTTCACGTTTTTCTTAGCATTTTACTGTGATCAGCTATTATTACCCAGTGTATCAAACCTAATAGTCGATATACCTATCTCAATTTAATCTTAGTAAATACTCATATTTTCATCAATGGTATTTGCAAATGTTTAAGTAGATAATTTGTCGAATTGATAAACTGTGAATGCATATCAATTGTTGAACGTTTTCTTAACGTTAAACAAACGTTTTAACATTGAGGTTTCCCTCCAAACCTCCATTTAACAGTAATAGGAAAGTTTGGCAAAAAACGTCAAATTATGAACATTCATGCAATGCTTGATAAACGTTTTACTCCTGACATTCTGCTTGGAAACGTTGGTTTGATGTTGATCTAACATCATTTGGCAAACGTTTTATGGAACAACCTTCACTGAACGTTAATAAACGTTTATTTAACGTTTCTTGTTACCTGGGTAGGCCATGATTGACAGGCCCTCTTAACATGATCACCCATTATACTAGTGAAGAGTAAACCAATTATCTTAATAACCCAGTCATAAGTATCATGATGTTATGGTCTAGGAAGAGGTGAGAGGATCCTCTGATTGCTTCCATTTTTTAATATGATATAAAAACATATTGGATGAGATCACAAACCGAAAAGCAACGGAAAGCATTCATAAATTCATAGGGTTTTGATATAATCTATTTTATCTCCAAAATATTTGGTAACTTCTCTTAGCTGCAGTCACTTATTATAGGGATGGCTGGATAGGCCTTTCTCTTGAGTATATTTCTGTGTGCTTACCTAAAAGTAACAGATGAAATGTCACTCCCTAAGAGGGGAGTTTTATAACAGTGTCTGTGAGGCAAAGCTGCACCAAAATACTGTACTGCTGTGTGCACTGTGCACAGGGGCTCACCTAGCGGATTCTTGAGTCCCTAATAATGGGCTATAATCTGTTATGATACTTAGTGGTCAAATTGTAGAATAGACAAAGTAACCCCGCAAATAGACCAGAAAAATAGCACAGAGGTGACCTTTGGGCAAGAAGAAGCCATGACCAGACAACACGTGGTGACATGCGACACACGGCACGTGGTTCCTCCATTTAGGCAGTTGTCGGATCCATGACAACAGGGGCCACTTATGCTTCTCCTCTTCAAGTTAGATCGTAGAGGCTCAAACTGTCTTTGGAGACAGTTTAAGAGTAAGTTTATGCTACAGCAAAATGGTGGGAAATAATCACATTTTCTAAATGAGATATTCAGTTTTGAAAAATCAAATTTATGCTGTGCTAGCTCAGATGTTCTTCTATATATTGGTACCATTGTCAAATAAAGACTGTCATGCAACCCATGGATATTCTAAAAAGTTTGAGGGCTATCGACAATCTTTTGAAAGAGTCACATTTTAACTCTTAGCCAATCTGACGTCACGTCACTGAGTGGCCAAACAGAACGTCATCTCTGATTGGCTAAGAGCTACCCTGCCAACTTGAGTAGCAGACTAAAACTGACAGGCTTACTCCTGACCTCTGAACGGAGGGAAGAGGTGGGTTTCTCGACCTACCTAAAGTGGGGTGGGGTGGGGGGAGGGGGTTTACTAATCTTTGTCTAAGCAAATAGGTTTAATGAATTAGAACTATTAATAAAAGATATAATTATAAGCATGGACACTATGCTAGTCTCAGCATACTGTGAGCGCCTATCTCATCTTGCTTCAACCTTACTTCTCGGGTTATATCAAAGCTGAGCAGGAAGGTTATATCAAAGCTGAGCAGGAGGGCAAGAAATATGGAGCTCCTTTAAGTAGATTTCCCATGAGTCTGGAAATGTCGCCCCTTTCACCTTGACCCCCTTTCTTGTAGTTGACCTTGCCCCCTAATGGCAGGTGTGGGAAACACCCCGCAGTGCATAATTCACCTATTATCGCCCACGAGCAGCTGCTGGTCCCCGGCGAGCTGCCACCTAACATGGAGTTTATCACCGAATAAGCTGGCAACAAGTGCAGAGCCAAATGTCGTCTGCCTGCAGCTCACTCTCCGGCCTGATGTTTGTATACTATGTCCCAGGCCCAACCCCTGGATCTCATACTAATACACCCTCCCTCATATAAGGAGAATGTGGTGTCGAAACAGCTGGACCAGGAAATAGAGCATTTACCACTGACAAGACCCTTCATCAGGAGAGCAGATTAGTCAAATGGGGCAGAAGCAGAAGGGATTCCTGTGTCCAGGGGAAGCTGGACCCACTGTGGGGTATTTAGTTCACTTTAAAACTGGTCCAAGCAAGTCTGATACATCACTTAGGCGCAGTTAAGTCCATGTCAGGTGAATACTGTATATAAGTGCCGTTAAATGTGAACTTTAAAAACTATAATGCAACATACTCTGTTTATCTGATTACCAAACCGATAGCCAGACCTATTTTCTCTGACTTACACTCTTCTATACTGACAGGAATAACTGTTTTAGCTTTAAGATCAAAAGATGGCTATACCTTTTGTTCTCTTTTGGTTCTATTTGCTGAGGATATTTAATGTCTAATGCGGGCTCAATATAGTCGCCCAAATTGATGTAGCAATGTGTACGGCTCAATCAGTGATACATAGCTCAGTGGATGGTAGGCATAACGACAGAATAATCTAACAACAGACACATGCACATACCCTACTGAGACTTAATAAACCTGTATTAAGGACCTGTTTGAGAGCACCCTCAGCTCCACTCTATCCTATACATCAAATACCCCATACAAACGTAATCTCCAACAGCATGTCTTTTATAGGCCACAGATGGCTGATGCTCTAGATGATATGGGCCTCCTGCTGTTATAAAGATAGGGGAGATGTATTTTGATGGCCTGTATGATAGAGAGGCTTGCGTCATGAGTGATATTAGGAGTTCCGCTCCGTGGCGGAACACATTTACAGTATGTTTCTGGCTCAGCCTCTTGGCTGCGCTCTTACAACAGGGGTGGACACTTTCAGCTGTGGACTGAGAACTTTGCGTAATCTCTATGTATGTTTTATCCATAGAATTCCACAAAAATCATTTCTAGATAGATAATAAATAATGTCTTTTATAAGGAGGCTCACATATACTCGTACTGTTACTTGAAATTAGAAGGCACATCTGATGGCTACTAAACACTGGGATTAACTAATCTGCCAAAGTTATATTTTGGGCTAAAGAAAATGCATGCGCCTAAACAGCTGAAGTTCCCCGGTGAAGAATGGTCCTAAAAGTGCGGAGCCTTAATAGCCCTAACCGGCTATCTCCATATATAGGTCTGGTGGCGAGCAGGTCGTTAAACCATAAACACTGGAGGCGAGCGGTCGGTACCTCTCTTATCTTCTTCAAAGAGGATGCCGTCTTAATTACCCTGGAGGGGGTGTGGGGGCAGGTTGGGGACAGGTTGGGGGTCAGTCCCAGAGCCACAGTAGCAGATTCCCCATAGGAAATGCACTGAGCAGCTCCCTTTATTCAGGATCTTGATAGGAAAAAACCCTCAAAACTATGATATGAAACAGATTTAATGGATACGCTTATGGGGGATAATAGATCAGACAATAAGGGTCCTCCCTATGGAAAGAATGTTTAGGTTTGACCCAGATAAACTATCCTGGGACCAGTTATAAGTTGAGTATAGGCCTATCCCAGTACATTTCCTATGTATTCAATACTGTATCATACTGTATCAGTATTAAAGGAACCAACTAAATTCATCATACAGAGTAATAGCCCCAATACCTTACTGAACTGCTCCCTATATACACATATTTTGATTGCACATTATTCAGATTATTCTGACAGGATCTTGGTCCCACGGGTATTTAGGTCTAACTTAGATCGAAGACTGAAATTAAATCATCAGATGGACTGTGTATATATTAGTATCACTACTATCTATCCTAGATAATATTATACATGGTATTATATACATATTTCTTTGAAAAATGGTGAATGTGACAGCTCTCTGCACTGTATGCCTATGGCAGCGTATACAGCAGGAGGGGTTGTTTGACCCCCCTGGGCGTGGCAGAGGGGTGTGTGGTCATCACGGGGAGGGGAGGGGTAGGTGGGGGTGAGGACCGGCCGACCACCTCCGCTATATATAGACTTAGAAACTCAGGCCTATTGACGTGATTGTTTTGTTTAAAAACGTGACAGGCCATGAGCCCAGGATCGTGGAACCCCAAATCCTTAATTGTTCCTCTCCACACAATCCTCAATCAACCCAATTCCCCAAATTGATTTGTTCAGTCAAGTGATCAATCAAGCCTGCTTCCACCCAATAAAACAAGCATTGGTCATCGCGCTGGGAGAGGAGGGATAAGGGGGGGGGGTAGAGTAATGAAGAGAGGGGATTGATCTTCAATGTTATTGAGAACAGCTGGCACACCAATACCCACTGTCCACTTGGAAACTCTGCCCGATTTAAGCCAATCCTATCCTCTAGATATAAGTTCGGCCGATCAGATCCTAGTCAGTGCATGGTGGCCATAAGCTGTTGAAGTGCACAACTCATAACGTATAGCGATAATTAGAAGTGCGTGGCCATATTGGTTCTGCTGTCGGACTTTCTCACGAGACTTAGGCAGGTGCCCGGTTCCCACATGTTGCCATGATTGAAAGACATGCGATTGTACCCTGGCATACCTTGCCTGGTACACTGGCTCCCCCTGTGCACACCATAGAATTAAAGTGGCATAATCACTGAGCGTGTGCCAGTCACAATTCTAGTAGACCAACTGGTGAAGGGTGGGTGGTGAGATGGTCCCTTTAATTGGGAAGATGACAAGGACTAGGCTAATGCTTTCATGGTGGACTACCCGATCGGAAACAAGATGTTATGTTAGGGTTTGTTTATATTCACATCACATTGCGATTGAGGTGCTTACTGGTTTATACAGGGACCACGCACCATACCCAATGTCCAAGCATCAAATAAAACATGGGCTTAGAGATCACACCATTCACCCCTATACAAATCACATACCTTTGATATAAAATTACAAGCCAAAATGGGCCGTGGGTTTCTCTCAAGTTACAAAGAGTTTTGAGATTTGAGAACTAAAACATGCGATGCACGTTAAATCTGGACCTACCAAGTCTCATAAGGCCAACACCCACAAGGCGACCTAGGGCTTGAAAACCTCTGCATTCTAGCCCTGTTGCGTTCTAGGAGCCTTGCTTATACTCCAAATCGCAAGGGTCTTTGCATACTATTACAAGTCTCAAATCCCACTGCTGCATATATACATGGCACCAAACCTCTGCATATTGGGCTGCATTGACTCTATTTGTGAGGAATACATATTGTATTTCGGGGGAGTTACTTCATAATAATTGTGGTCACAGTTGATTTACCATAGAAGGGATATCCATTAAGGTATCACTTTAAATAATATATCCTGTAGGACTAGTAGGACGCAGATTGATATATCATTTGTGGAAAATAGTTGGAAAATATGTTTGTTTTTATTATCAGAATTTGGGAGTGGCCCCCCTTACTTCCCAGGTGATTGATATTTATTGTGGGTATAATGAATTCGCAGAGATTTCCCTGTTAAGCAAGGAGAAATATCTAATCATTTAGATCTTAGTCTGTGCCCAATTCGCAACAGATCCCTTGCAGTTATATTTCCCTCTTGTAGTTACATCTGTTGCGAATTGGGGGGGTGTCCCCAATTCGCAACAGATTCTCAATTCGCAGAGACTTTTCAGCCTAAAACGCCCTGTGGGATTTGGCCTATAGAGGGTAGTAATCGGCCTTGTCACTTCTATATTGAGTCAGAATTATGCAGCTTTTGTGAGAATAGTACAGGACAGAATCATGTGTTGAAACCTCAGTTTTAAGGTTCTGTAGGTGAAAATCGGCCAATTCAAGCCCTATGGTTGGTGGCCCTAATTCATGGCATTGTACCATTCTGCTTGCACATAGACAACCAGCTGTAACATGACCTATATAATAGGGACACGTACCTTTTGCCTCATCTAAGAAGAGCAGGTCAGCTAAATAATGTAGAGCAGGCTTTGTCTGATCCATGTCCAATATCCAGAATCACCTTAGAATCCATCCGTCACGAGCCCAACCACCCAGGGTCTCATATCATTGCAGAATAATCCTCTCATGCGCAATATCCTAATTAACCCACATCATTAATAATTAGTGACGTGAGACCCTACTTCAAATGGCAGTATGTAACCAATGAGGAGACCCGATACAAATGGGTGCATCTAATCAGCCAATCAGAACGGCTGTAACAATGGGGATGTATCTCGGCCGGTAAGACACGTGTCTTGAGGGGATACTGAGTGCACTCAGGCACCACGAGTCACACTCATAAATAAAATTAATTAAACAAATTAAACTCACTGAAAAAATAAACTATCCAGGGTCTAGTGGCTCCACTGACGCATGTAGTCTATATCGGGCCTGGTGATGAGTCTATTAAAGGGATGCTGTGGTTGCAGGAGGCATCCAGCATTGCCAAAGGACCTTTAGAAGAAATGTTAATTAAAATGTGGTTGGCGTTGTTCTCTCCTGACCTAGGAGCCGATGCCAGTTGAATGGGCTGATGGGGGGTGTCATATGTGATTGGAATAATGCTTGTTTACTATTAGTGTAGATGTATTGCAAGTAGGCTTTACCTAGTTCCATATTTTGATGAAGTCGCAATTAAAAGTTACAGTTGTAGTGTTATTTCCTTCTTAAATGTAAACTTGCTGTTGTTGATCAGATTTGATGATATTGACATACTACCCTTCTTTATTTAATTCAAACTTATAATTCAAGGAACAGGGCGGCCGGCAGGATGGCAACCTCATAACACAACATGAAACAATTCGCTCGAATTTCTGTCCCACGTCATCAATGCCGTTGGAAGACCACTAGATGACCAGTATCATCATGACATGGCATTGCCACTCAGCATAATTAGTTCTGCTGTCATGACCCCGCCAAGATCCCATCAATTGGTGAATGACAGCTGGTGACTGTAACATGGCTCTGCCTAGATGTTTAAAAATTTACGTTAATATTAGCAAATATTTCAAATTCACGCTATGGTCTTCAATTCTAGCCAAATTTACACATTTTGTTGCACACCAGCTGGAAAGGTGATGGAGTCCATAACGTTAAAAAACTTCCATAACGTAAAGAAATCTGTAACATAAATTTTGTTTTAGTAACACTCCTTGAAAAACAATGTAAAGAAATTGTTTTGTAACACCCCCTTTTTGTGCTATATCTTTACGTTGTGTTTTGTAACAGCCCCCTGATGGTCCAAATCAGGTCATAAGAAACACGTCACAGGGCCTCAAGGTCCTACCTGCTCAGCTCCTCTGATATGCTTGGAACAGGTCATCAACATTTTGGTTTGAAAGTCTCACCTGAAAATAAAATGATGCATTAAAGGTAAAGATCAAGATCATACAATAGTTAGAAGCATTTCATAAAACATTTAGAATTGTAATTACTTGGTATATATCATTAAAGATTTCCTTTGCAAATTCGGTGTAACATTCTCCCATGAACCCATAACTATAGTACTACTGTGATTTAATATTCTTGGACTTGGAACCCATTTAAACTCCCACCCACTCTATATATAGGGATGAGTACCTGTCCCGGCCCCACTTCGACTGTTGCTGTAGGGGTATCGATATGTGGGCCTTTAAAAATAGATATTCTCCTAAGGTAGTGCATTGACATAAGCCTACACACAATGAATAAACAAGTGGCTTGTCATAACCACATTTTGAAGTTCATAAGCTATAGTAGACTCTGTGTGAGAGTTAAGTATCATAGTCTGTTGGCATTTGGTAAATATAGATATGTTTTCCCCTTGCTGGTTATAATTACAACTCATTTACGATGGAATTTACCAATGTTAACCAAAGAAGCTATTAACACAACACTTTAATGTCTAACATGTCCTACTTCTAAGGCTGCAAATGGGAAGATTAGATATCTTAAATTGTTACAAGTCTGTGCCGACTCTGATGAAGGAAAGATTGCTGAGTCATAAAAAGTGACATTTAGACGAGCATTTACAGACATTTAAATGTTGTTGGTTAAATGACAGTATGCCTTATCACGTACATCGTGTCTCCCAGTAGACACAGCTGTATCAGAATCGCTGGTCACCCAGCGTAGGCCACCATCTTGTCCCCAGTGTAGGCAAGTTATAGCATCATTGCTGGTCACCCACTGTAGGCCACCATCTTGTCCCCCGGTTAATTCAGTTATAGCATCATTTCTGGTCACCAACTGTAGGCCACTATCTTGTCCCCACTGTAGGCAAGTTATAACATCATTGCTGGTCAGCCACTGTAGCTAAGTCACCATCTTGGGGATTTCACTGGTTACTACAACAGGTTCGGTGGGGGGGGGGGGGAGGGACTAGTCGCAGTTATATCACTGGTCTCCGTGTGCAAGTAGTATAGCCATTTTCCCTGTTGCTGTCCCTTGCAATAGCTCCCACCGACTAGCAACTTAAATGACTCACTAAGCTAAGTTCATCCTACCAGTCACTCCTCTCCCTCACTGCAGTCCGTGTCCAGTCCTTTATTGCTCTTCTCGTCATACTTAGTGGATGACCACTCCCACCCACCGCAGTAACCTTCAAAGCAGGTGGCATTTCAATGACTTCTTCCCAACTCACCGCTAAGTGTGGCCAAGATGACAGTCAAATGTGAGGCTCTAAATATCCCAGTTAAGAGGACAAACTAGAGAAAGAGGGAACATAAGGTTTTAAAAAACTCATCAGAAGTTGCTTTTCATAGATAACTGATCAGTTGGCCTATGATTCTGACTGACATCAAGGACTCCTACACTGGGTAAATCCCAATGAAATGTTTTGAAACATTTCCATGGCATCTAGGTGTGTTCCTGGGGGATTAAGCTGCGGTTCCTTAATGTGCGGTGCAATATCATCAATTATAGTTTGACACACGTTATGAGTCAAGTATGATTTTACCAAAAGCAGCTATAGTAGTACAATAACATCTATAGATAAGCAGGAGTCCCTATTATTATGTATTTCTGTCGCCCTATTACTGCTTGTATGCCTGAATCAAATGCCCACTCCTCACTGATCATTGAAAGCTTTTTATGCCTTTGAATTAGTTCTTTTTTATACTTTTTAAAGAAACAATTCATTATCATGTCCTTTCTCATGACAAATGATGCAGCACTGATTAAATTGCTAGTAACCCTGGACAATGCGTCCATATTAAATGTGTCCCATATTAAAAAGTAAATTAATGTAGCTAACTGTTATACATGGTAGCATGACAAAAGACCTTTTTGTTTTGTTTTTGAAACGTTCCTTCTCTTTAAAATAAAGACTTGAAGACTGGCCCATCATAAAATAATTGAAGCTGTGTAAGGTGGTTTTTTTTTTATCCCAGACCTATCATATCTGATTAAAATCCATTTTACCCCAGAAAAATTGCCTAGCTTACAAATTATCTAACAGGAGAAAACTAGGAACAAGGAACAAAGATAATACCATTTACAAATTTAATTACTTTCTTTGTTGTAGGCTTCTATAATTATAACCAGGAATTATTAAAGCAGAATAGCAAATCATAGCTTTCCTCTAGTCATATTCCCCTGCCTCTTTCCTTTTTTCCCCTGTGACAGCTGTTTCTGTGGTGATATGTAGGGTGGGATAAAACATGGCCAATGGCTCTAAGTCACGTGATATTTATGGACCAATGGGAGTTGGTCACGTGCCTGTGGCAGCCTCCAGTGCTACAGTCTCACATCTCAGACTGCCACTCCCAGGGACACGTGGTGTCTTTGCCGTGCTTACTGTATACACCATAGAATACAAGGGAAGATATCATATATATATATATATATATACATTCATGTTATACGTATACTATTGACTTGCTGTATAATTGTCATAAGCCTATGACAGGGTAACCGTTCAAGGTCGGAAATATCTGACGGTGCAGCCACCCTTGGGGTAGCGTTTGAAATCACATTTGAGTTTATAAAGTGTTAAATTCACAAAATGATTTTCTAAAGACAATTCGACACCGGAGCACCCTCGGAGGTGCAAATGCAGATGCAAACCACACAAAATATAATACGAAACATAATCTCCAAATTATCAAAATGCAACACCAAAATTCTAAGCCATCTCGCTACATATCCTACCTTTGACCTGTCAAACACTGAATTTCCTGTAACTCAATGCACTGTTTGTGTAAGTCCTGCCTTACAGTGTGGTTGGGTCATGTTGGACACGTGGGGCGGCATAGGTTATCGGTCTCCACCACCTCCAGCCCTGGGCACAGCCATTTACCCACAGTGCAGGCGCCAAACAGGAAGTAGTAGCCAAAGTCCTCTTGCACTTCCGGTTAGACCACTAAATAGCCTATCCGGGTTCGACGGCTACTCAAGAGGGATTTTGAGAGGGATCTAAAGAAAAAGCAAGATTTTGTGACAGGATGTATTGCTTACATCGCATTTTTCTTGCCTTATGTTTCTTTCTTTCTTTTCTCAATCACTGGATATAGACCTTCTAAATATTGCATGTTAGACAAACTTTAAACAACAATGAAAATATATTCCTGACTTGTCCAATAGATGAGAGACACCCAATAGCCAGAATGTAGCCACTAGTAGTGTAATAGTAGCCAGGAGGAAGTGCCCAGGACACTGGAATCCCGTTATAAATAATGCTAGCTGCTGGAGCTGTGTGACTTTTACAGAATGTCACAACTAAAAACCTTGTTTTCCTCTCCACGTCCTCTCTGGAGGAAAGAAGAAGTGGGAGGGAGGCTGTCAGAGGAGTAGACGTGTGTGGCAGCACATTGAAACCAGGACATGTGTGGGCAAGCAAGCAGAAAGGACACCTCATAGGCTCCCCACAGAGTATCCTTCTTGCTTGCCTGCTTCCCAGGGCCCAAGGTTCATCAGGCATGTGGCATGCAAGTAAATACCCTAGAAACACAAATAATAATCTGGGACAGAATAAATGAATAAAGTCCTGTATTCAGGCAGAGTATCTCTGCTCTTCATTCAATGTCAGGTAATAGATCCCCTGTGCCCTGGTTAGAGAGTGTCACCTGATCGCCAATCAGCAGTGCATTAGCCTTTACAAAGATGCATGCACATGTTTGAGGCCTAATTAATCTGAAAAATGCATATTGGGTTCCTTAACAAAACATAAATTGAGTTCCTTGACAAGATTAGCCATTCGGCAAAATAATTCCTGAATAATCCTAGGAATTACCATCATAGAACCGGTACGCAAATAGTTCCTTCTGTGTAATGAGCATCAAATATTCCGAAAAATTCCTAAAGGGGTATTTCATGCATACTTAACTTCTATGTTAAGGACTCTCAGCACCCATATTGCACTAAAACGGTTATGAGGGTTTAATTCCAAGTACATGTGTTACACCTCTACATATTATACATCATTTGAACCATCTATTATACTTGTATCAAATTCCTTCCATCATTTGGAATTTTTGTCACTGTGGAACGTAAATGGAACAAAAACGTTCCTTTTTATCTTCTTTTCCTTTCAACATCACTATGGGATCGAAAATGGACATAATTCTTAGGTTTAACTATTTTAAACTGATATTGATGTCAATACCTGGGGACCTTTTTTTTCTTTTCTTGATATTCCAATTATTAAGGCCTACAGAGCTCTTCAAAGTTGCATAGTTACTAAAAAATGGTAGAAATTGCTATTTACCCCTATTATCACCCACTTTTTAGCTAACTATGCAACTTTGAAGAGCTGTGTAGGCCTCAATAATTGGAATATCAGGAAAAGAGAAAAAAGGACCCCAGGTATAGACATAAATTTTAGTTTTCGATTGAGAAATTCAAGAATTTTGTCCAATTTCCATCCCATAATGCTGTTAGAAAAAAAAGAGGCTGAAAATGGAACGTTTTTGTTCCATCCACATTCCATGGCTACTAACATGAGAAATAATCGAAGAAATTTGATAAAGCTATTATAAATGGTTCAATTGATGTATAATATGTACAGGTTTAACACATTTCCTTGGAAGTATACCCCTCAAACTGTTTTAGTGCAATTTGGGTGCTGAGAGTCCTTAAGTTGGTAATGGCTTAACATCAACTTTATTGCACAATCTTAGACTTGCAGTGCAGTTTTTACTTTTGAGTTGCAACTCGTGGCATATATACACGTTTGTCATATCACTGTTAATTCAACCAACTTAATAACACAGCCAGGAACATAAAAAAAAGAAAAGGAACTTTCCAATTTGGCAGCAGGCAATATCCTCAGAGCTGCTGGCAGTGGCACTAGCGGGACGCAGAGGCACTAAAATCATTGAACAAGCTGGCAGGCATCTACTTGTCCTGCCCAATAAGGTCAATTTACCTACTAAAGACTGCCGTAGGGATTACTGAAGTGTCCACTCAAAGGTCCTATTCCTCCGCCATTTTGTGGTTTGGCGGCCATCTTGACCGAGGTAATGACGGCTGGTGGCAAATATATGAGGCACAGATGAGGTCCTGATGACACTGTTTTTATACCGGTAAGACCCATTTGTATCTTGTGTATATCGCGTCGATATTTCATAGATACGTGTCATTATTAAACCGAGTTGATATCTTTTCAACAATGAATGAGCTAGGGAGAGATAGAAAACACTTTTTGTAACCACTGGATGCCTTGTCAGAGCACAGGGACTTAGCCTGCGACCTCACTTCTGCATCCACTAATTAAGACACACTCTCACATCTCTTTATATGAAAACCATCTTGGTGCAGATGTTTAAAAAAAAGTTGAGGTCTGTAGCGCCCTCAACAATGGATGAGGAATTACCGGAACACTTTGCGAGTTCATAAAATGCAGTTAATACGTACACACATTGTATGCACCATTCGACCATCAGATGGTAGCCTCCAATCACCTGACTGAACATTGCATGGAAGATGATGCAGCTGAGGGCAATGACTTTCATTTGGTATGACTTCTAGACAGGATTGCTGTTATCATAGATTCAGCTTGGGGGAGGTATAAGTGATTTGGTCACAAACAGGTCTTATTTGGTAAGGTTACAGTATGCACCTGAACCTGATTAGAACTTTGGCTTACTCCGATGTGGCCGGGTAGTAAACATAATCAGCCATGCGGAAAGGATACTCCATGCTTCGTTATTCACCGTATGGAAAATATATTTCATTCAAAAGATAAAGGGATACGTCATGTACACAGCTGCATAAACTATTTCAAAACTGTCATGGGGCAATGGGATAATATTTCTGGCCGAATATGATTCATACTATACAGCAATAGTGGTACAAATAAGTTAGATTGTATGTGAAGGTAAGAGCAGTGACTAGCTCTCACAATACAGCGCATGAACATAATGATAAATACACACAGGATGCGACTGCGTAGTAGCACAGCCCTAGGCATGCATATAACTAGAAAAATGATGTACATTCCCTTGACAGTGGCAGACTCTGTAGCAATGAAGGGGCTGCTTTAGGGCATAGAAGGCACTGTTTGATATTACGGCACTAATGCTATGTTCAGATCATTTTTACCTAATTTAAGACAGGATATGCATGGAGAACAGGCTTAGGAATAGCCCCTGCACATATTTACAGAACATCCCATACATGGCTCTTCCGTCTTGTAACGATTGTGGGGAAGGGTGAATAGGACGAGTCTCCCTTAGCAAAGTTGCCCTGTAATTGGTCAAATTAACATAAGATTTGTATGACCCAATCGACCGTATAAAAACGTATAGACAGTAGCCAATATGTGCCTCAATCAGCCCCCACTGGGTCAGTGATCCTCCCCGCAGCCTCTGTTTTTTTTGTCTCTTTTTCTCTGTGAATATTTCTGTCTACTCCCTCCCTCTTTCTCTCATTTCAATCCATATACAACATTTTCAGTTGCGATGTGAACAGGGGACATTCATGAGTGTTAACGTAGACTGTAACTTTGCTAATAACATTTCTGTATCCCCGAGGCTAACTTTGCTAATAACATTTCTGTATCCCTAAGGCATCATAATTATAGAAGGATAAAGAGATGACACAATGCTGAGCTTTGGAGCAGTTTTGGGACACACAACTTAGTAAGCAGACCCTTAAGGTAATATGAACAAAGCACACAGACATTAGCAAACAGACATTTAAAGACAAGAAACATCGCTTGTGCTGGGCAATTAAATGCGACTCTTGAATGGAAACACATTTGTCTCTTAATCCTTTTTCATATTCTTTCCTCACTTACTAGTGGCAAATCCTGAATAAAGTATGCAATACATTTTATCAATCGTAGTCGGTACAGGGCTTCAGTATTGCCCTTCATTGCAAAGTGTAATCATAAGCCTTTTCATAATTCAGAAATCTAGCGGAATTATCATCAAATATGTAAGGGTTAGTTTGCCTCTAAGGTAAACATCAAAGCCACCAGAGGGCGCTCATTTTGCTATCACGCTTCCTGTAATAGCCGGTCCGCCATGTCTTTAAATAAACACCGGTCTTAAATAAGCGCCGGGGCTTCAATATTAAGCCGATGATGGTGTCAAAGGAGTGTTAACACACTAAAAGCTGGTCTCAAATAATCACCTGTCAAATTACCACTTGATTGTTTGTTTGTTTGTTTGTAATTCATTTATTTATCCTGCATATACATAGGGCCAGGCCCAGTTCGTGTAATGCAGCTAATGTGCATATATATCAGAAGATGTTCATCATAATAAATATACATTCAATGTCCTTAAGGGGTATGTTACCATTCTTTACATAAGATTAATATAATAAGACATATATATATATATATATATATATATATATATATATATATATATATATATATATATATATATATATATACATCCTTAGTTACGTGGACTTCTAATGAAGACTCAAGGTGTCTATGAGCCTAACATGTATCTTTTAACCTTGTTACAATAATAAAAGAAGCCTAACGATGTATTGAGTGCAAATACACACCTAGACACTTGCATGACAGTATGTACTTCCTACTTAGGGTTGATGTTATTACCCCAGTTGATGGTATTGCCTTATCCAGTTGAGGATATTATTATAATTATTTGGAGATGTTATTCCAAATATTGGAGATGTTATTCCAATTATGTATGTTCTTATATCCATATACGAGAGCTTATGGAGACAAAATGTAACAATTTATACAATTCAGATGGGGTAATAGGTGGGAATGAGTGGCATCAAATACAGACATAGGAAAAACCCGACACAAATCAATCATCTTCAGGGGGATGGAGTATGTCCTTGTACCTTTTCTTGTTCCACCTCTGGAATTTATCTTTTTCTTTATATGCCCTTATTTCTTGATTAACTCTTCCTTTCCCGATCGCGCATTTATGCGAATTTCCGGCCGATTTTTGGCCGATTTTGAGGCCCCTACCATTTTCTCAAAAATTGCTTCAAAGCTTAGATTTTTTGGATTCTCACTGTTTAGAATATGGTCTCCAGGGATCCCGAACCATTAATCTCTGGTAGTTACTTGATATTGTTTGCTTGCCAACTTGAGGGACAATCAATCCGATTTTGACCTATATTTAATCGATTTCTCAGGTAAAAATCATTAAAAATGTAGGATAATATGATTTTTTTTTGTGAAAACCTACTTTAGAGAGTTTTTCAAGATTAAAAAGATGATACTGATATTTCCCATTATTTTCAGTGTGATTTTGATCAAAATATCCATTGCCATAGCAATAGTGATTTCGTGAATTATTGGTTGCTATGGTAACCGTATCAAATATGGCCCTCATGACCATTCCACATACAAAATCGGAAAATACCTAACCAAACCTACAATATGGTATTCATTCCATCTCAAT
The DNA here is from genome assembly GCA_947462335.1 of Harmothoe impar. Classification (NCBI taxonomy): domain Eukaryota; kingdom Metazoa; phylum Annelida; class Polychaeta; order Phyllodocida; family Polynoidae; genus Harmothoe; species Harmothoe impar. The sequence continues at coordinate 37,834,582 of OX381719.1, forward strand.
TGATGAAGGCAATCCTGAAATATTGCAGTTTGAATATTAGTTCAAGATACACTTTTTTTTATATCATTGCTGTTTTGATAGAGCCATATCTTGCTTATTTAAATAGATATTGAATACTAGGGTAACACCCTTTTAAGTCAACATCCTTAGTTCATAGTATCACTACTCCACTTGTAGTTTGAATATTTACATAATTCCAAAAGTTTTAGAATGCTCATGCCATCATCTATAGTCAAAAAAACACCCAAAAATGATCTGGGAAAGGAAGAGTTAAAAGAATTCCAGAGGGTGGATACCCTAAATTCATTACTTTTTCTATAAAAGGGGTTCTTTGGCCACATTATTTTAACAAGACGCTCATCATGGGCTCTGGTTCTTATGTCTCTATCATCTATATTATCAGGGATAATTGAGATATCAAAAGCAGCTGCATTTAGGTGCATAGTACGCCTTTCCTCCAGTTTATTTACATTACACTTTCTCAGGCAAGGTTCAACATGGAATTCTTCATTATTGTAAGTAGTCTTTAACCCCCTGTTGAAAGCACACTGCAAATTTTCCAGAATGTTTAAATTTGTGACACAGTATAGCATATCACCATAATCAATTGTAGGCAATATCATGCAGGTTAGTACTTTTGCACTTGAATTTTCAGACAGTTTTCGCCTTATCCTTCTCAACAATCTGACCTTATAATTTACATTGCGAGTGAGACCTTTAGTATGAGCCTTAAAATTTAGAATGGTATCTAGGGTGATGCCTAAATACCTATAGGTGTGCGCCTTAGTAAGGGCTGCATCATCTAGCTTTAACGCAACTTTGGGCATGGTCTTGATGTTTGCCTCAGTGCCCATTTGCATGACCTTGGTTTTTTTGGCATTTAAAGACAGCTTGTTAGCCTTGCACCATGTATTAACCACTTTCAGTTCAGAATTGATTTTTTCTTCCACATTTAGTGTAAGGTTGTTACTGGAGTAATATAACACAGTATCATCCGCGTAGTGCTGACATTGCATATGTTTTAATGGGAAACCAAGGTCATTAATATATATGATAAATAACAATGGCCCCAGGACAGAGCCCTGCGGAACACCGCAGGGGATTGGGAGCGACCCAAAATAAAATTATGAAAATTAGTTGGGGTTTGACGGTGTGTTGTGCCTCCGCTACTACACTCAGAACTGAACAGGTAAGCTTATTTTCGCGCTCCCTTGGCATACATGGCATGACATGTGATCACTTGATCTGATTTGCTGTTCACTCATTGGCTGGAGTCATGTTAATTAGGTCAATCAACATGTATTCCTACCCATTCTGGGTTCTCACAATAAAGTTCTGAGTATAGAAAATGCATCTGGGGACACATAATCAAGTTTCTGAACTTTCTCCCACTGGAGTATTTATTGTTATTTTTCAATAAAATAAATAATGTGAGTTTATGAAAAATATTTCAATATTTTCATAAAGCCAAGTGATTCAGCACAGAATATGTGACTGGTGAGTTCTGGTGTTTCATCTTATTCAAAGATTCATCAGGTAGACATTCAGGAGTTTGATTTGTCAGAGCTCAGATGATTAATATTTAATTAAATCAGCCTGCAGTTTAATAGGGACTTTATTTCCACTCTGTGGAATAGTTTATTCACTGCTGAGATCTGGGTGACCTAGTTGGCAGGACTTTGCAGTCAGCCAGTTGGGTGGGAGCAGCACCTGTCTAAGTGCAACCTACAAGGTAGGATAATTTAACCTGTTCAATACTATTGTGGAATAGTTTTAGGTTAGGAAAACAGATCAATTCTTGATTGATATTTTCCCTGTACTGTATGGTATATATTATACGTTAGTATAATATAATTTTAACGCCCGGAGAATTCTAGGTTAATCATAAATAAATTTTTATTTATTTTCACTTAGTTTCCCAAAAATGTGCGTTCCAGCGTAGGGGAAAAAATGACGAGGCCTTTTCGGGGGTAACCCTAACCAAAGCCTTTCTCCATTATGTTCATCCCGCGAGGGACAACACATTTCAGGCGCTGAATCCAATTCCATTCCAAGGTTTTCCTCAGTTTGTTGGCGTGTTTGGATTCGGGGTGTTCATATACGAACTCAAGTACGTATACTTTCACATCTGCCATCCGGTTGTGACCCGGCTGGTTGAAGTGGTAAGCCACTTCACTTTTGCCATATCGTTGGTGCTCGATATCTTTCAGGTGTTCGCCGATCCTGATTTGCAACGTTCTTTTGGATTCACCAATGTAACGTTTGTTGCAGCACATGCATTCAATGCAGTATACCACATTTGAGCTCTCACAGCAAATGTTGGTTTTGGTGTCTTTCCAGACTCCCTTGCTTTGCTTTATCTTCCCGGTTTTATCCAGGCGGTGGCAGACATCACAGTCTTCCGTCTTGCAGCTGTTGCTGCGTACAGGGAGAGATGTGTTCTCATCCTGTTCGTTTCTGATTGGGTGGTAATCTGTTTTGGCTCTGCACAGCAGGTCCATCAGATTCTTTGGTCTTCTGTATCCTACCACCAGTTTTTTCCTCTGGAGATTTCTGGTGGAGCAGGATTCAGATAGATCATCCCATCTGGATTTCACCAACTTTTCAAGTTTGGTGTACTGAGGTCTGAAGGTTGTTGTGAGGAAAATCCTCTCATCTTCATCACCGGATTTCACTGGTGCCTTCACTTTCTCCTTCAGGAGTTCAGTGCGTTCAAGGACTGAGACCTTCTCGCGGGCTTCCTTGAGTAATTCCTCAGGGTAGCCTCGGTCTCTGAAAAGTGATTCTTTGGCATTTAGATGCCGTTCAAAGTCACTTTGTTCCCTGCAGATTCGTCTGAGTCTGAGGTACTGACTGTAGGGTAAACCCTTTTTCACATGTGGGGGATGAGCTGACTCATACAGCAGATAACTGTTCGAGTCAGTTGGCTTTGTGTACAGGTCTGTGTACATGGAGCCATTGTCATCTATCTTAATGGTTGTGTCGAGGAAGTGTATTTCCTCCTTTGACCATTCAGATGTGAATTTAATGGTTGCATGCTGGTCATTCAGATATGTCAACCATTTTTGTAACTCCTCTTCTCCATGATCCCAGATGAAGAAGATGTCATCAATGTATCTGTACCACACCCTGGGTTTTAAGTGATAATTTTCAATCAACTTTTTCTCCAGGGCAGTCATGAACAGGTTGGCGTATGAGGGGGCAACACGTGTCCCCATCGCAGTGCCACTTATCTGTAGATAATTGTCACCATTGAATTGGAAATTGTTGTTTTTAAGAACAGTTCCCAAGATTTTCACCAAAGATTCATTCTTTGGATTAATCTCCTTGTCTCTTTTTTCATTCAGTAGCGTTTTGATACTGTCTATACCTTCATCGTTGGGGATGTTGGTATAGAGGGAAGTCACATCTAGAGTACCCATAATGCTCTCTGTTGATAGAGCACCTTCAGACTCTATCTTTCTGATAAAGTCAGAGGTGTCTTTCACAAAGGAGTCACTTTCTTTCACCAAAGGTTTTAAGAAAATGTCCACAAAGGCTGAAAGCCTTTCTGTGGGGCAATTGTTGGCCGAGACAATGGGTCTCCCAGGGGGAGGCCTTGTTTCTTTGTGAATTTTCGGGAGAAAATAGATTTGTGGGGTTCTGGGTTTTTGAGACACCAGAGTTTTGCCCACTTTTTTTGTGATTTCTTTGTTTTCTAACATTTCTTGTACCAAGATTTCTACCTTTTTCTGATTTACAGGGGTTGGGTCTGAATCAAGTTTACGGTAGGTGGTTTCATCATGAAGCTGTCTATGAGCTTCCACGATGTAGTCCACAGTGTCCATCACAACAATGGACCCCCCCTTATCGGCGGGTTTGATTGTGACAGATTTGTCAGCGGCCATCTGTCTGATGGCCTTTCTCTCTTTTGTGCTGATGTTATGAGCCCTAATCTCTTTAGGGTGACTAGATTTGTTTAGGGCCTTGGTGTTTTCATGACACCAATTTTCTAAAGGGATGGATCCCGTTGGGGCTCGCCAAGTGGACTCACCCTTCACCTTTATCTCCTGTGGTTTCCCAAACGGAGGTGGAGGTGGAGGGTTGGTCTGAGCAGCAAAGGCCTCCACAATGGAGGGTTGCTGTAGACCTTGTTTGTCCTTTTTGCGCTTCTTTTTAGACTTTTTCTTTGAGTCTAAGAAAGATTTCCCCTTCCCATTTGACCAATAATGCTTAGTTCTAAGTCTATTGTGGAAAGTATCTAGATCCTTTCTAACTTCAGCCATATCTACACTAGGTTGTGTTGGACAAAATTTGAGGCCCTTCCCCAGAATGTTTATTTCTGGATCAGTGAGGGTCCTGCGTGAGAGATTTATCACATTGGTACGAGAGTTATTTTTACAGATAGATTTTTCAGATTCAGAGACAGATAATGTATCGTCATCATTTGATGCTATCGAGCTAGAAGAGAAGTCACAAACAACAGAGGTATTAAACGTGTTATTTTTATTTTCAAAATCAACTGATATGTCATGTGGGTTAAGTGACAAAGTAGACAAGTCAAGTAGGTGATCAAGTTCATGGTCGGTGGACAGAATTGAATCAGAGTCAGAGTTCAAGTGGGGTGGGCCCGTCACAGTAACTTTTTCTGTGGCTTGCCTCCCTTGCGCCCTGGGTAGCGCTTCTTGGCGTTTCCCTGGGTGGCATTGCCAGGTGCCTGGTTTTCTACACCTGGCTTGTCACCCTTGTCAGTCATGTTGGGCTTATAGCCCTTACCTTTGTGGCCACCCTTTTGACCATTCTTGGCCCCCTTATTGAAAGTGGGTTTCAGAACAGTGCGTGCGGCGGCCGGGTCTAGTACCTGGGCCTTGGTGGGGTTAGCCACCCTGGAGAGCTCCTCCAGTTTAGTGCCCAGGCTGTCCTTGGCAGTATCCACCATTTTGCCCTGAGACACCATGGCGGCAGTGTAGCGACGGGCGGCTTCAGTGTGCCCATCTTCGGTGTCCGGATATGCACCCACCGTGAGAGAGTTCATGGTGTCATTGTGCCCGGCTAGGATGCGGTCCAGTTGGCCGCCACGTTTGGTGAGGCCTTGTCGGGCGACCTCAACCATATCCTTGGCGGCCTGGATGCGGATCTTCACGATCCCCTCGGATACATCCTTGATGTCCATCAGTATTTCAGGCGTTCGGTCAATCCCCATGGTCCACATGGGGAAGTGCTCCACATCTTCAGAGAAGCAGTCACTGTACCAAGCGGCCCACTGGTGGTGGGTCTTGGCGTCCAGTGCCACTTTCTTGGCGGTATCGAACACGTGTTTGGCCTCCTCGGGGAGTCTGTTGTCCACGACGGCGACCTGGATGGGTTCAGAAACAAAAAGATCACCTTTAGAGAACATGAAAGAACACTTACTTTCAGTAAAAGATGATTTGTCTGTGATTGTCTCGCTGCGAGAGGGGTGTTTACCTCCGGTGGCCGCCATGTTGGATTGACATGTGGCCACCGGCGCAGATTCATGAGAGGGTTTCGTAATTGTACTCGGTGTGGGTGAAACAGCGGTTAAATTACAGTGGTTCGGCTGTGATAATTCAGGAGAGGTGTCCATTGAATTTTCAGTGTTTGAAAGGATATCAAAGCGGTTCTCTATCTCGAGTTCCGTCAAAATGCGAAGGACCGAAGTGTCTGTGCGGTTGACTCCGTTTGTTTGGTCTGAGCTGGTTCCCGGCGCCGGCCTCTTTCCCGGTCGGGGTGAGGCCGGGTTCGCGCGGGTACCGGCGACAGAATCAGGGACACGGAGTGGCAGCAAGAACTGCGTCATTGTGCATTGATTGGATTTACGCTTTAATCGTCTGGGATTGACACAATCTGATAAGACATGGATAACAGGGCTTACAGGTTGTTCCACAGGCGGAGCAGGAGAAGGTGCTTTCCCCTTGGGGTTGAAGCTGTACCCGGTTACTCGGGGACGCTTCGCTGGCGGCTCTCCCATGTTGGCGGGGTGGCCGGTGCCGGTCGCCGGGGTGTTCAACCGTCGGTGTACTGGACAGAGATTGACCGAAGTCGATCGAGTGACAGACCGGAGTCTTAATGTCACGAACCTAGACTTGTGAGTGACACTTTGTGAAACAAATCACTGGGTGAAACAAAGGTGCGCCCGAGGTGGAGAGTTGGAGGTGGCTTAGAACAAAGACTAGTTGGGGTTTGACGGTGTGTTGTGCCTCCGCTACTACACTCAGAACTGAACAGGTAAGCTTATTTTCGCGCTCCCTTGGCATACATGGCATGACATGTGATCACTTGATCTGATTTGCTGTTCACTCATTGGCTGGAGTCATGTTAATTAGGTCAATCAACATGTATTCCTACCCATTCTGGGTTCTCACAATAAAGTTCTGAGTATAGAAAATGCATCTGGGGACACATAATCAAGTTTCTGAACTTTCTCCCACTGGAGTATTTATTGTTATTTTTCAATAAAATAAATAATGTGAGTTTATGAAAAATATTTCAATATTTTCATAAAGCCAAGTGATTCAGCACAGAATATGTGACTGGTGAGTTCTGGTGTTTCATCTTATTCAAAGATTCATCAGGTAGACATTCAGGAGTTTGATTTGTCAGAGCTCAGATGATTTAATATTTAATTAAATCAGCCTGCAGTTTAATAGGGACTTTATTTCCACTCTGTGGAATAGTTTATTCACTGCTGAGATCTGGGTGACCTAGTTGGCAGGACTTTGCAGTCAGCCAGTTGGGTGGGAGCAGCACCTGTCTAAGTGCAACCTACAAGGTAGGATAATTTAACCTGTTCAATACTATTGTGGAATAGTTTTAGGTTAGGAAAACAGATCAATTCTTGATTGATATTTTCCCTGTACTGTATGGTATATATTATACGTTAGTATAATATAATTTTAACGCCCGGAGAATTCTAGGTTAATCATAAATAAATTTTTATTTATTTTCACTTAGTTTCCCAAAAATGTGCGTTCCAGCGTAGGGGAAAAAAAATGAAAATTAATAAACCCAATGTAGACTTTCATTAGTCATTTCCTTATCAATTGTGCCTCTGCATGGGTAAAAATCGACACGGGCGACACGGCGACACGGCGACACGGCCCATTTAAAAATCGACGGACATAGACATCTTTATAAGGCTCTAGTACATTCTATATACATAAAAATCGACACAGCGACACAGCCCTTTTACTAAAATTCGACACGGCGTCATGGTCAAAATCGTGGGACCCAATGTAGAAGCACTCAATTGACAGGAATATCATAGGAAATCAATTTGTAATAAAACCTAAATGAAATACTAAATGAAGGGCTCTCTGGTAGACCTATGAATTCACTGTGAGAGCATATATATATATGTGTTTTGATTGCTCATAATGCACCCCTTGCTAGTTTCCATTTCTGCTGGCTCGCAGTTATTTATTTTGCATGCTATTATGGTTGTATTTACAGATTAAGAGAAATAACAGACTAATAGTTTCTCATATAGACTTATGGGCACTAGGAAAGAAAAAAAAAGTATCTTCAAAGGCTACTTGAAATGTATGAGCGCTGGGTGCCCATACTATCTGGTAGTCACATTTGAAAAGTCTCCAACTTGCAGTTGTATACTGGACGGCTCCTGTTCCGCATACACGTTTAAACCTTGCATAGACGAATCCAGCATCACATATACGTTTATATGCCTAGTGCCAATAACTCTGGCATCATACAGTACAGCATAACTGGACCCTGGATGTAACTCTATAGATTGCCAGCACAGTCCTGCATACAACTTTCTCTGTTCGTCCCACTATACTTGCCTTTAGTATGATAAATGTAGTATATCAAACTTTATTGCCCCCACCCTCGCTCATAGACATCCCCTTTCCACACAGTGTTGCTGGCAAATAAAAGACCAACAAAGTTACGTCGGCCTGCTTTAACATTATGCTGGTCACTGCTTTGGCATCTAGATAGAATCATAAAACAGCATAGACTAAAGGGGCACAGCCATGTAAGGCACTATCACTGGTCAGTTTAGCAGGCTGTCATCTTTGCTTCTAAAAAGGCCACTGCTCTAGCCTAGGAGATACTTTCAGACATAAGCCAACAGTATAATATAAGTACAGTGCACGCTTTGTAGCATTGATTTCAATACTGCAAGCCTGAATCTCCCAGTATAGGAGAATAATTTTTACTTTTATGCTCACAGAGAATGAATACTGCTGAGCGATGGTGAAAATAGTTCCGGTCCGCTTGGTGCTGTAATGTTATAAATTGGGATGGGTACCATATATAGGGATCCCCCCAATATACGGGGGGGGGGGGGGGGGGTGACATGGTCATGGCCCCTCAGATACCAGCGATTTCGCTTGGATGCGTCCGAGGACGAGGTGGGGCCAGCTTGGTCATGCAGTATCCAGATATATCCTTATCTTGCCATCATACCATTATGAGGATACATTAGGACGCAACTATAGTTCACAGGGTCGCCACATGTATATGTGCTGGGTCAACACAGAGATTAATTTTCATGACATGTTTGCTTCTGTGTTCTTGCAACCTATGGTGTATGCCAATGTGGTACCTACCTAAATCTCACAAGATATTCATAGAACAGAACCAAGATGGCCCTATACACTATAACATGGATATGTAGCGTTAACATGTAAAAGCAGCTTGCTTCACCCCTATAAAGAGCCAGTACGGGGCCCACGAACTGCCTTCACTAAGTGACTTATATAAATACAGGAACTGCAGGGGGAAACAGGATAAGAAGCAGGACATCACATTTACAGAGGATGGAACCTATTTACTGGTCTTCTCTCAGCTGATTCTGTTACATGGAGGGTACAGAGTGGATGGGTTGGGCAGGCTGTGGGTAAAGGTCAAGGTCAAGTGAACAATGTGGCACATACTGATATCTGTTAGTCCATCTTAGCCAACCTCCTATTGGAATAGAGTCAGCCACAGAACCTGGATGGCACGCCGATACAAAGCAGTATATCCTAAAGCAATACCAAGTACACTTTGTTTAATACATTATAGTCAGATTACCTCATCGGTAAATCAGCAGAAGGATTCTATCATACCTGGTTATGAGCTAATAATCTCTGGTGATTAAAGGTAGCACAGAATTAAGCATCCCAGCACTTATGTATACAAGACCGGAGCTTTTACAAGACAAGGATATGTTGGTTCTCAAAAGATATTTCAAGATCCATTTAATATCATAAGACATTGTATGTCAATGCGACAACATGGAACTGAACAATCAAAAGTTTGACACTTGTAAGTATGCACATTTAACACAGAATGTTTGTCAATATATAATTATATTATGGGTGTATGTGGTCTGTCTGTACCTTTAGGGCCTTCACCTCAAGCATGGGGAGACATCATACAGAATATTTGAGCAATGTTTAAATCTCTGCTGAAAGACCTGCACAGAGTCTGCAAATGGTGTTGATGTAAGCTTTAGCACACTGGTGATCTTAACACAATCTACTCCGATAAGTCTTGAGCCCCTTTCCCCATGGGACCCCTGCTGCATAGCTATTGCTACATTAGGTGGCCTGGAGTTCCTATCCCTTCCAGGGTCCCATCACCCAGGGCTGAGCTGGGATTGAAGCGTTTATAGAAGTTCTTGATTTGGCATGCGGCTATGTATGGTGGCACGGACGTGTGTGTGTAGGGGGCGGGGATCCGGGGGGTGGGGATGACAGAGGAAAGGGAATTTAATAAGACAGATGCTAATGGGCTAATAAGACTTGGGCTGACCCTGCTGTGGATACATTATACGTCATACAGTGGTACCTAGGGTTACCGTTTAGGTTTATAACGTGTGGCTTTTTTATGCCGAAGTGGTGGCGTAGCCACCTGGTGGTGCCGCCAGGCACCACCAGAACGAGGTATATGATGTTTGCACTTTGCCAGAAGTCAGAACGGGCGCCTCCATCTTGGATTGTGCGGCCATCTTGGATTAAGGTGTCACAACACAAATTTATGCTATGTGATAACAATAATATAAATCAACCTTTGACAGTTCCTGAGGTTGATTACAATCATACCTACCCCCCCTAATATGGACCCAAGGAATTCAATGGTTCTATTCGTTTGTTGCTAATACAGCTGGTTGCCTAGCAACGGCTATTCTAATTGTTTATCTGCCTAGCAACACATATTTCCATGGTCCTGAAGTTAATTATAATCACACCTACCCCCCCTAGTATGGACCCAAGGAATTCAATGGTTCTTTCTGTTTGTTGCTAATACAGCTGGTTGCCTAGCAACTGCTATTCTAATTATTTATCTGCCTAGCAACACACATTTCCATGGTCCTGAGGTTGATTATAATCATACCTACCCCCCCTGATATGGACCCAAGGAATTCAATGGTTCTATCCGTTTGTTGCTAATACAGCTGGTTGCCTAGCAACGGCTATTCTAATTGTTTATCTGCCTAGCAACACACATTTCCATGGTCCTAAGGTTGATTACAATCATACCTACCCCCCCTAATATGGACCCAAGGAATTCAATGGTTCTATCCGTTTGTTGTTAATACAGCTGGTTGCCTAGCAACTGCTATTCTAATTGTTTATCTGCCTAGCAACACACATTTCCATGGTCCTAAGGTTGATTACAATCATACCTACCCCTCCCTGATATGGACCCAAGAAATTCAATGGTTCTATCCATTTGTTGCTAATACAGCTGGTTGCCTAGCAACGGCTATTCTAATTGTTTATCTGCCTAGCAACACACATTTCCATGGTCCTGAAGTTGATTATAATCATACCTACCCCCCCTAATATGGACCCAAGGAATTCAATGGTTCTATCTGTTTGTTGCTAATACAGTTGGTTGCCTAGCAACAGCTATTCTAATTGTTTATCTGCCTAGCAACACACATTTCCATGGTCCTAAGGTTGATTATAATCAAACCTATCCCCCTAATATGGACCCAAGGAATTCAATGGTTCTATTAGTTTGTTGCTAATCCAGCTGGTTGCCTAGCAACATCTATTTTAATTGTTTATCTGCCTAGCAACACACATTTTCTTACCCCCTAACATGGAGCCAAGGAATATGGACTCATAGGAAATGCCATATTTGAAGTAATATCATCCTTCCCCCTTGATAACCCCTACCCAGCCCTGCGTTTTTGGTGTCTTGAATAGGTTCCCTTCAAACATACCAACCATGTCGACATTATGTTTCTTCGAATGCAAGAATTGTGGTTGTTGCAGCGTATAAAAATGCCTGAGGCATTTTTTTACGCGGCAACAACCGCAATTCTTGTTTATTTGGTCGTGGACGGCTAGCTACATATATACATGTATTACCCTACACTTGTCCCACACACTATTTGCTGGAATAGCATTATAAACACCACCACGGCCTTGAATCTGAACTTCTAAAGACTTTTGCTGGGTTGGGGCAATTCCTGTTGTAAGCCTGGAACCGGTCAATAGGAAATGAAACTGGAACGCATGGTGGGGAAACCATATATTCTAGTACTTGTTCCCTGGCTTCTAAGTTACAAGCAGGCATTGTCGAGACCCAGAAAAAGTCAAGTTCCAGGTCACAGTGGTGGTTACCAGAGCCCTCTTGTGCAAGGATCTTGGAAAGAGAGTAGTACTGCCCCTTCTCTGAGGCCGTATAATAAAGGACTCTACAATAAACTATAATAACTAAGATTGAAAATCAAACCCATGTATCGTCGCCTCAGTATACAAAGGTCGTAAGTGGAAAATTCATGTTTTGAGATATGAGCAAAATAAGAAAAATCAATGTGATCATTAGGCTGTAATTTCTAAAATATATGGTATATTGCCCCAGAAATCATCCTCCATGTAAACAACAATAACTAAAAACAAATCATATGAATGATACTAGAATATCTTACCTAATTCCTTAGTGAATATGGCAATAATAAGGGAAAAAAGAGGAAGATTGGGTCACTTACGACCTTTGTATCCTGAATTGTATGTATATTTTTGTACATCTATTCAGAATACAAAGGTTGTAAGTGATTTACTCAGTTCAAAATTGTAAATAAATGCCCAAATATTTGATTAATTCAAGCCTAATGGTCACTAAATGAATTGTTTATATTTTTAGTTGCTTATATCACTTAAAAGAATTATACACAAATTGCTGTTGCCTAGCAACAGTGAAATTTCAGCTAAAATTAGCAATTTTAGTCATTTTCCCATTATATTCACCCCCTCTACACTTCAAAGTTAGCATATTTTTGTAAAAATAAAAAAAATGTACCTATGCAATAGGAATTATAGAAAATGGTTAGAAAAAACACACAAAATAAGTTGTTTTAATGATAAAATACATTGGGGTTACAATTTCCACATCACTTACGACCTTTGTATACTGAGAAAAATATCATTTTCTCAGTTACAACCTTTGTATACTGAGCTATAACCTCCCAGAAAAAGGTCATTTTTGAAAAATTCCAAAAATTGTCGAAAATTTCTTGGATAAAGAAAAATATTAAAGAATAAAAAAAAAATCCAATTTTTTCACTTACGACCTTTGTATACTGAGGCGACGGTATGATAGAACTTTATGGAGCATTAGTGTTTCACACCTTGGGGCCTACACATTGCAGCAACTACCAAGTCCTACTCCCTTAATATCCTATCTTGCTTGGTGCAGTAGACAAAGCCAATGATTACCCTACATGATTACCCCCCCCCCCCCATGTCATCACTCAACCCCTACCATCCACACAACACACTATGCCATAGCTCCCACACCCCACCCTACGAACATCACATCAGTTCTATATCCACATAATGGCATAACAGCCAAACACCAGGAACCAGCGTCCACTTGTTTAGGGCCTGTACTGTCAGATACTGCTGGTACCCACCCTGCTCATCCATCAAAACTGGCTGCAGTGCTGTGTAATCACATAGGAGTCACGATACAACTGCCAACAGGGGCCTGTGTCAGGTTTATACATTATATACCTAGCCTTCAAGAACATACATACTATGTTGCTGATTCATTGCTTGAATCTAAGGGGTGTTTCATATACTATTATACCATACTTTTGTGATAGTAGTACCTGGCCCTAACAGATGTCTTCACTCTGTCAGTGCCTAGTGCTTAGGGGTGCCTTCCTATACTACTACCACTAACTAACTGAGTCAGTGCCTAGTGCTTAGGGGTGCCTTCCTATACTACCAGTGCCTAGTGCTTAGGGGTGCCTTCCTATACTACTACCACTAACTGAGTCAGTGCCTGGTCCTTAGGGGTGCCTTCATATACTACTACGACTAACTGAGTCAGTGCCTGGTCCTTAGGGGTGCCTTCCTATACTACTACCACTAACTGAGTCAGTGCCTGGTCCTTAGGGGTGCCTTCCTATACTACTACCACTAACTGAGTCAGTGCCTGGTCCTTAGGGGTGCCTTCCTATACTACTACCACTAACTGAGTCAGTGCCTGGTCCTTAGGGGTGCCTTCCTATACTACTTCCACCAACTAAGGCGGTCCCTGGATCTCAGGGGTGTCTTTCTGTACTATCAGATCTTCCCCTGTGGCAGTTTCTATATTCATGCAATAAATTCCCTTTTGGTGCAGCCAGAATCCCAATGCCGCCATTTCCCAGGGTTCAAGAGGAATCTTCCATGACTATTAAATTAGACACTCCCTCCTGTGCGACTTATACACCTAGTAGTATAGAAATAACTTTTTGGGCATTGCCTTCAATTTTGTATAACTTTTGTTTTTAGGCTTTGAATTTTTTTAAAATTGAAAATGGTCACAATATGCAAAAAATTGATAAGCAAACAACAAATATCAAAAGTATCAGTCAATATCAATGCTGATTATCATTCAAGCATATCAAAACAACACTGCAAGGTTTTATCAGCTCTCAAACAGACTGAAACTGAAACAAGAGTAGATGACAGATGGGTTGTATTCACAGCAACAGGTAGGAGCACCCCCTCCCTCCAATACTGTCTCCCCCCCCCCACTCACCCCATTGTCAAACACAATATAACCCCTGCCTCATTCAGTTTCATTTCAATAGAAGAGGCATTGTCCACATCGCCATTAGAGCGGCGACATCAGCTAATGCGTCCATATTTGTGTCAGGGCCAGGGATGGCTATCGTGTTCCAATACTGTTAACATAACCAGCCTCTACCCCAGCATATTTTAGCCACGCACACAGAACAGACCAAGCAGAAAGGGAGAGAGAGCGAGGTAGAGAAAGAAGGAGAGATAGAGATAGAGTGAGAGGGAGAGTTTAAGTACAAGGGGATACTTATTCTGATGATATTATTATGGCTATTTGATAATCATCTCAGCAGTATTAGTGAGCACTGGTTTAGTAATATTTGCTTTCCTTCCTGAAACTCCTCGTGTGACAGTGCAGAGGGGTGTCCCGTTCAATTACAGGTTCCTGAATGGACACTTTAACAGTTAAATGAGGTGCTAGAATGAATGGAGATCCCTTAGCCAAGGGCCCTTATTCTGGAGAGCTCTTCATTCCATTACAATGAAATAGTATCAGCCTTAGTGCTCAGCCACAGTCACTATGCCACCATTTATTCCTTACGCCAGAGGGTATGATGTAAATCTATTTCAAAACCAACTATTTTCATTCGGCTTTTTTGCATATTTCATCATGTTCATGGCCTCATCAGTTTATTAATGCGTCTGGGGCCGAATTAACGAAAACCTGCTTGTTTAAGTGCACTTTTAAATGTCATGCTTACCACATCTATTTGCGTAGTTCGTGCTGTTGACACCAGGGGCAGGGTCATACATCAAAGACTCCAGGTCCCGGATCTAGAAAATCCTTCACACAGACAGATCCTATTCATCTTATCCTATGCAGATTACATCAAAGATTGCAATAAGGTGGTATAGGATTGGTTAAAATATTCAAAGAGGGTGCAAGAGATTATCCTGGCTTCGAAACCCACGCTTAAATCCAGAGTTGGATCGGGTCATGGCTTTAAGCATGCTAATGCCACCATGTCAGTGTATTCCTCCTGCCATTATCAATAGGGCCAATGTCCCATCCCAGTGGGCACATAACATTGAATCAACATTGATAGATGGTTGTCAATGTTGATTCAATGTCGATTCAACGTTGATTCAATGTTGCACTGAATTTTTTGCCCACTGGGATGTTGATTTTAACAGGACCCTTCATGAGTTTGAGTTTGACAATTTGTTATTGGCGCAAAGTTCATAATACACATTACGTTTTTCAACAGAGGCCAAGAGCATAAGCTCAGAACATAACCACATGATTACATCATGTTACCACGTCATTTACATTAAGCATGGAGTACAGGCCCCGCAGACTAACAATAGAAAATGAGATGATATTGTGATGCCCCACATTGTTATAATCCCTACAATAAACTATATACCTACAGTTGATTCTACTTAAACTACAACCGACTTTTGTTTTACTATGCACAGTATTTGACGTGGGAATCGTTCTTATAACTAGACCAGACACTGGTTTTGGGGCTATTAGGAGATTGATATTAGTGTTTATACATCGATGTAATAGCATCAGGACCTTTCTAGTCTTCTTTAACAACGTCTTTATTTTGCTACTTTCACATGAAAAAAATTGAACTGACCAGCAAAGATCAACTCTTGTCTGCCAAAGGTCAAATGAAGAACTATGATTGAAGCTTAAAAACTGAAATGTCTGTTTTGTTTACAAAGTCTGTGTAACGCACCAGCTGTTCATGGCTACATGAACTGTTAAAACATTCACCTGTATTTCTACAATAATACATTGATAAAGGTTGACATGAAGAGAGTAATTGGGTGCATTCACGCGGATGTAGCCACTACACATACGACTACATGGGGAAAAGAAGTAGAATCACTATGACTCACGACTTGATCCTCTCCCCAGGACTTTAAAGTGACTCCCTAACATTAGGAGGACTCTATAATAACTCTATAATGACTCCTGTTCTAATACTACCTAATGATTGGGAGTCACGTTAGAGTCGTAGGGGGGGGGGAGTTACCTTAGTGATCGAGTCCAGACTCCCATTCGGTAGTCACTGTGATTTTACTTCTTTTCTCTGTGTATGTTCAGTCTGCTAATACTCTATTGATCAACGTAGAGGAAACCATTTTGCATGGTGATATCTTGTTCCCCTCGATCGCCTCCATCTGTCTCTTTTCTATTTCTATTTCTATCAACCGACCCAATTTATCTGATCCCAACACTTTGATTTGAAAGCCGCATACTGATTTTATGTATACCCATGGTGGGCATAATGCATAAATATCATACTTGTGAGCCATGCCAACCCTTCATGAGTGCTCCATCCCTGTGCGGCATGATACTTGAATGCAATACTGAGGAATTACTCTCCAGGGCTGCATCCATGCATCATTCGGACATAGGACATGGAACATTAAAGCAGTATACAGCCAATAAAGGGGTTACTGTCGGTAATTCCTGATGTTAATAAAACATCCTTTTGGAAGCTTTCAGGTCTTGTTAACTTCATCCACATCCCCAGCAACATCCGGAACTAGTCTTTTATCTCCTGCCTTGCCATTATCCTAATGTAAAAAGCCCAACCAACTGCCGAGTAATAGAGTCAGCCCAGAGGCCGAGCTTATAGGGGGTAACCGGCTATCCTGTGCATGCTGCCATCTTTACTCCCCATATATGACATAATTGGTTCCTCAGGTTTGGAAGCTGAAACATAAATGTGACATGTACTAGGAAAAGGGACCTTATTGTATCCTGCACTAAGATCTCTTTTCGCAGATCGTGTCACAAATATACATCACTTTTCTTGAAACACTATAGATGTCCTCTAATGCCCCAATATGTTAGGGGAGATGGGAGCAAGAAGCGACATAATGAGAACCTGGTCAATCCAGTGTGGACCTGCAGGACCCTCGGGAATAAGACCCCTGTATTAAGGCCCGTTGTTAGTGAAAGACCCCTAGTCTTTGAAGGCCTACTTCAAATGACCTAGCTGCAGTCTTCAGGGGTCTTAAAAGGCCTGGTGCCGTCGTGGAACGATGGCATAGATGTATACTAACTTTGGTGAATAACTTGGCCTTTCGGGTGGGCATGATGCATGAATACAGCACTGTGGAGTTACTTGTCATGGCCGCGTCATTAATCATAATGATAAAGGGCCCGACGCATTAAATTGCTATGCACTTTTTAATGTTTGAGACCTAGTAGTGTCTTGTGATTATAATCGATACCTGCGTTTCTGTTTCCTTCCCCGCATCTGTCTACTACTCCTGTAGTACCCACTTCTATCCATTACACCCTTATGTCTACAGAAAGCAACATTAATGTCATGGCTGCTATCATGAAAGTCTCCTTATCTCCAGATGTAATTAATGGGAGTAGCTCCATGTTTCATGGGGTGGGGGCGTTATCTGGACCCTGCAGCTGAGCTTTGACCTTTACATTACCTGCCCCCTTTATGTGGCAGGCTAAACCATGATTAGGCTGATAACAGCCGCTTATCTCCTGACCCTGGGAGCTTTGCTGTCAGCAGCACAGCTCGCTGATGGAGTATTACCAAGCATCTCAACAAGTTTGCCTAAAGGATATTGCCTGGATCTGGTCAGTGCAGTTATCTCACGAGGAGAAGTTTTACTATAAAACCGCATGAGATTTGAGTTGTGATAATCAAAAAACTACATATTATCATGACATCTACAAGTCTGTCACATTATTTCATGGTGGATACGATGACCACTACACCCTCAGAAGAGTCAGAGTCATTGTCGCTAAAACTACCCTCACCTTAGAGTCAGGCAGTGCCTGTGGGTAGTTTTAGCGACAATGACTCTGACTTTTCTGTGTGTGTATGCTTAAGTTCTAGACATCCTGTATCCCATGCCCCCATAGGATACAGTGATCCCGTATCATATGATCTGTGACCTCATCATTTGTTCAAATTATCATGACCATTTATATGCAATTATACACAGTTTGATTGAAATAAAGGCAAAGGCCCATAGCCAGATGATCTTTGGTATCGTTCCCCACTGAGTTCCGCTGGTACCAACTACACTTGGTGCAGTCAGCAGCTACCAGCAGTAGGTCACGTGACCAGCTGGACGTATTACCCACTTACAGATCCCTGTGTTTAATCAATGTCCTGACGTTCACAAAATAGAATAACAATGTATAGGCTAAACCATATTCTACTATGCCCTTTCTTTGATGATAAAATCTATGAAGCCGCGTTATGTTATATCTATAGGATCTTAAGGAGTGTACAAACGACGTTTCTCACTGGGTTAAATACGATTTTAAGCAAATAATGCGAATAAATTGAAGTATAGAATATATTGCTTCCCCATGAGTGTGATTGGCTTTCACATGAATAAAATAATTAACAAAACGTTAGAGGACAATATTTATCTCATTAGAATATAATATCTCTAAGTGTGGAAAGCTAAGCCTTTATGATGTCTAAAAAGCAGATATGATTAAGGCTTGTAGGTTATGTTCTCCCAGAAATAAGACATTTATGGCCAAGAAGGCTACGTTTTATGTCATTAGGAGGTCATTGTCAAAAGTGCTCCCGGAACAAAACCAGCGCCAAAGGAGCCTCGTTGACCACCACTCATTATCTCACTTCTTAAGTTGAGTGAAGCACTTCTTAAGTTGAGTGAAGTGAGAGTAATTACTTCTCAGTCTCCATGAGTTATTGGCAGAGGAGGTAATTATGTAGAGCTGGAGTAGGAGGAAACAAGGCCACTCTGTGGACGCTGACAATTGGCAAGTAGACGGGACTTTCTGTTGGTGCTACAGGCTGTGTTCACATTAATCTATTGTTTGTAATTGCAAATCGTTTTGTCAAGCAGGAATTCAATTTCGGGTGTAGCAATATTGTTGTGGCATAAAGCAGGCTAGTAAAACAAACAATTTTAAGTAACCTTTTCAGTGGTAGGGCTGCATTCGGGAATTATGCAGACCCGTCGGTGTGTATCAATGGCCATGTAGGGTCAGCATGAATTGGACACTGGTGAATGGCAGGACGGTATTCATGTATCATGACGTTAAAGCCACAGCTCGGGTATAAAAGGCTTGAGTAAATGTCCATGTACCACTTTAGTTCTTAGTGGAAGTACAGTAAAAACTCCACCTTGTGATGGTGTAAGAACAATGTGAACCCTGCACCAACCGCCTCACCGTCTTGTCCCTTATATCTAAGGTGCTAACTGCAGGCCTCCAAACCACATCTTAAGGAAATAATAAGAAGATACAGATAACAGAAGTTAAAATAAGGACAGGACATCAGAATGACACATTAATTAATTTGGAGAAAATAATAATAACAAGTTGATAAACTGATGCGTAATTCATATCTCGCAGGCAACGTTAGTTAACAATATCTGAAGGCAGACTAACAATAATGACAAATGAGAGCGACCAAAGAAGAAATATTACTATTATCAATAATTGAATTAATAAAACATTGTCAGACACAAAGCAAATTGACACAAATGACATAAACTCCCATGGAGATTGATGATGAATGGATTTTGTTAGCAGGCCATTGTCATCATGTTGGAGTAGATAAGGCATTTTGTTGAACACTCCCAGCGTAATGCTGACAGATGTACAATTCTTTTATGATTTCAAATTTCATATTTTTCTCCCTCTAATCTGTCGGTAATAATTGATTCAGCAATTATCACAGCAGTATAAATTATGACTCTTGATGACATATGAATGTAGTAGTTTCACCTTATGGACACATTTGCCCTCTATCATCATTTATTTTTTCATTGTTCAAATTCCCATTTTCTCAATCATCTATATTTCCTCTTTAAGCATTTATGTTTCTTGAGCTGTCTTCCCAGTCCTCTGTCTATCTCCTCCCATCGGCCTGTCTGGCTTCCACTTTACAACTTTAGTATATATTGTGTTGTTTTATTCTGCAATAAGAAATTTTGTCTATAAAAGTATACAATTACATTTTTTTCATTTGAATTACAGAAGACGTTGATACTTATAATGAGATATCAAATAATTGTGCATATAACTTCTTCATTTCAACATTGCAATATGACACTACCAGATAAGGTCAATCATGGTTACGTTACTTCAGGTGGGGTCCAGGAAGGGAGGGATGGTGCTTATATGAAGTGATACCAAGTTATAAATTTACAAGTAAAATACAAAGTTATTTACAAGTGGTGACATCTGCACTCTGCTAGTATGACAAGTCTCAATAGGAAGGACGTCGGCATCATATATTTTAAAATTAATCCTCACATATAATTACTATTATTACCACGCCTTTTTGCACCTTATGTTGCAATTTACTGATTAAATGTAGCAATATAATATGGATATTACGCCCTCTTATTGTAGTGCCTTTTCACTCCATTTATTGCCATTAGCACATCCTTATACTCAATATGAATCAATGCTGACACGCTATAAACCCAACCCTTGCCCAGTTCCGGATCTAGTTACCACCCCGACTTCCTTTTATCACTTTACCATTAAGGGATGCTGCCATCTGCCTTCCATTTCCGCCCCCATATGTGAGCACGGGTCACCGCCTCAATGGGGGAAGTACAATTAAACTTTAATTAACGTCAGCCATCGGCCCTTACAAGATGGTGGAGATCGCTTTCTTTTGATCTGATAAGGAAGGCAGCTGTGTGAGTGGATGACACGGCTGGGTGGGCACGACAAGGTCACTGGGTGCAGGCATGAACAGTGGAGCCCTCCTTCCAACAGTGTCCCACTCTCCATACCCGTGCTACCACCACTACTATTATCTCCGCCAAATGGCGAGAGATCACCCGCAAAACCATTTTGCTGATCACGTCACATAAAAAATGATTTAATTTTGTTAAAGTATTTAAAGGGATATATTTAATTCATAAAGCCCAGCTTCTGTGAATTACCGACATATTCTTTTAGTAGAGCTTCTAAAATAGAGAATATAATCCTGTGAACCTTTGGGAGAGCAGATAAGCTCTACTGCTCTCTCCTCTTCTTCCACAGAGAAGTCCCTATAGTCCGCAAGGCTTAGGCAGAGATACAGTTTGAGTCACTGCTATTACTTGGGAGGTCGGCAAGGCCTCAGTCTCCAACCAAGTCTTTGGGGGATGCTATTGGGAAGAAATGAAGGGGTTGTTGTATATTGCCACAGTTTGCCACCCAGTATGGTCTCTGTTTGTATAACAGGCTCTGAAAGTATTAAAAGCTGTTAAACCCCAATTATATTTGGCTCAAGCGGAGCATCTCTTTCTTTTGTCACTAATTATCATTAATTTTACCTGATATACACTCGGGAGTATAGTGCCAGCTAACTTGATGACTGCCTGAGCTTTATATTGCAACTGTACTGTTCTGAGCTCTTTTTTTTTGCATAATGAAGGAGATGATATATAGTTACAAGATAATACCCGTCAAGTCCCGATTAAGTCCTTTTCATCGATATTCCTCTTAATGAATAACCACAGGAGTGGTAGTATACATCTGATATATGTAGTTATCGACTAACTGTCTTAGACAAAATCAAGTTTAATTATCTTAAATAGATAAGGAGATGGGATTCATAAATCCTATATCTATTCTCAATTTCATAGTCAGCTCCATCTCTCCCTAATATTATAAGATCCCGATACTTACACCCTGATTCCATGTGGCTGAATCTATCTAAAATATAGCGATATAATAGCTGCAGTAACTTGTGGCTGTGCCAGACAACAAAATTCGTGTTCCGATGTAAAGCTTACACAACCATAGTCTCTAGGTCTGTGATACAACACAGGGTATCATGTGTAGTACATTCTGTGATGTACGCCGCACAATTTGGGCATCCCTACTGTGGTGGAATCTAGGCATTAAAAGACTGGTGTAGATGAATTTAATTAACATTTCACAGACCATATAGGGCACTATGATCGCTCATCAGCTATAAGTATACATCAAGTACTATACTCAACAGATTAGCAACATAATTCAAATCTTGGTCTGCGTCTGCCTCCTCTCAGCTACACAAACTGCCAAGTAGGCACTTTCCTTACCGTTAAAACCCTGTATGATGTCAAGGTATACAGCTCATTTTTCTACGCTGTTAGAAGTTAATGCAGCTGAGCAGTGGAATCTACTATAGTTCTTCAGTATATACTACGGTATTAGTTTCGATGGGCAGTAGAATATACTGCTGGTCTGCAGTATAAAAGGACACGTTTTTGGTTTCATTATTTACAGTGTATAGGAAATATTATTTTACACACAATTTCAATTATTTAGTCGGTATAAAATTAAAATGACAAGTGGTAATAGATAAGTTTAATTAAACCCCTGCTCTGCTATATAAGGGCCTGAGTAGCAGTCCTCACCCACTCGGCCTCTTGGTGGAGGGACAGTTAGAATTTGGCATTTAACTCCAGGTTAGACTACGATATTTTCTCCACCCCACCCCCTACCCATACATATACATGAGTTATCTGTAGTATCGACTAGCAGTAATTCTTTGAGATCTATGCACTCCTATATTCTCCCCAGTAGCTCCTCCCCTCACCACACCCCTACTACACTACACCACCCCAGGCAGAGGCACTCATCCCTCCCAATAGATCCAAAGACAACCCCTCCTCTGTTCAAACAGACTCACTCGAGAAAGCCTGCGTCTAGAGATATTCTACTAAATATGTGTTGCTGACATTGCTTCATCTTTGGGAACTGAATTTATGCTCACACCAAAGAGAATAGTGCCTTTCTCATGTAACACAGGTTCTCTATGTCGGGTTTCTACTGTTGCTGTGTCAAAATGTCTTTAATACTGGATGCTGTTGTAGTATAAATTACGGAGTGTCTACTGATGTTGTGTTTATATTGTCCTTACTTAAGCTACTACAGGGGCCTGCTGAGTAGGGTGTTTGCTGATGTTGTGTTCATATTGTCCTCACTCAAGTTAACGCAAGGGTCTGCTAAGTAGAGTGTTTGCTGATGTTGTGTTCACATTGTCCTTACTCAGGATAGCACTGGGGCCTGCTGAGTAGGGGCTTTGTCTCACGAACTTGGGCCAATGTGTTTGTCTATGACCGGGTGTCTATGGCCGGATGCCGTCTATGACCGGGTGCCGTCTGTGATCGGCTATCTAAAAAAGTTGTTTGGGGGGTTAAACATTTAAAAAAAAATTTTAATCTTTTTTTTTATTCCTCCAAACAACTTTTTTAGATGGCCGGTCATAGACGGCACCCAGTCATAGACTGCCCCCGGTCATAGACGGCACCCGGTCATAGACAAACACATTGGCCCAAGTTCGTGAGACACAGCCTAGGGTGTTTACTCATGTTGTGTTCACATTATCCTTACTCAGGTTAACGCAGAGGCAGACTGAGATTGGTGTGATTTTTTAAAAGGGTGTCTGTATAATGTTACTCACATCCATATGAATTGTGCACTTTTCTCCTCGAGTGCCAGTATGAACACAGCACCGCGGAGATGTGCGTTCATAGAATATTGTGACAGTAGATATTGCACTAATTTAGTTTATCTATAGCTACGATGTTGGTGAATTAATTCTCTATGTGGTGTTACTTGACTATTACCTCCCAGCAGTTGTAGCTGCACTGAAGGATCGGGTGTGTATGTGTGATTGAAAGCGCATAGGTAAAATAGGAAAGGGATTGTGAGAGCTTATCTCAGAATAAAACACACTTGTATGGAAAGGGTGGGGATCGATGGTAGTAAGGTACTCGTATTAGTGCAATCTAACGACTGAGAATGACAAACCTTCCACTTCAAGATAGACAACTCGAGAATAGAGTTTAGAGTGGCATCTCAATGCTTGGAAATAGCACTGCATTGATTGAATGAATATAGAATACAGCGGTTGCCTTCAGCAGTTTCGAATACTAATTATGATAATTCACCATGATGAATTACGATGCCACAAATAGGGGCTGTACGCGTAGCTATCTTTGAATAAAAAGGAGATAAACACTGTATAAGTGAAAGGAAATCCCCCCATTGGCTATTCCAAAGACATACTGAGAATGACATACCTTGTAAACACTTCGAGGTGGGCAAGTGTATGGTCTGTAGTGGTATTCCAACGCATGGGAACAGCACTGCATTGGATATGATTGAATAAATCGCTTGGTGTAGGATGAAATAAATAGTGTGATGGAATGGCATAATAATGCCACAAATAACTGCTGTAAGTGTGGCTATGGTTAAATAACATGAGGTAGTACCGCATAATGGGATTGAAATCCCCCCCCCGTTCCATTGTCAGTTCCCAAGGCAGTCTTTTATCATGGCTCAGATAATTAGAGGAGGAGGTCTTTGTAGCAAACTGTACTGTTAGACTAGCCCTTTGTTAGATCTCTGCCCCCCCTCATGCTGGTAACCCGGCAGCTGGCCGTGTTTGAAGTAAACACCACTTGTCTCGTCTCTTAACGTCTGCCGCGAGACTCATGGAGACAGGCCCCGGCATCAGCATGATGTAATTACGACACGGCCCTTAGCATGTATGACGCAATTAATGCTCTAAGTGCAGCACACAAATGGCCATCTCCCGGACGGCACATGGTGTCAGAAGGGTGTTTGTGCCTGCTTCTGTGTTTGCCACTGGGCTCTTTTTTATTTGTAGTCTCCTTGTCTAGGCAACTCTATATTTTATTGGCTATGTCTATGGCTATAGGTACTACACGTATTGCAGGGTCACTGACCAAGGGCACATAGTATTCATTGTTGTGGCGGTCTACTTTAACATTGGATGGTATTTACTTTTATTGTTTTAAGGAATTCATAAACTAAATATATATGCTGACCCACAAAGTTGGGTTTCGGTTTTCGATGGGTCAATGTTTGTGGCATTTATATGAGTGGCATTGCTGTTACCCTCCAATATCAAAGTAAGGGTGTTGGTTCTATAATTCAAGAGATCACCTCTGTTTTGAAAATTAGCATTTGCTTCACCAATGATAAATCCGAACTTACCTTTAAGGCAAGGCTTCTATTATTGACGTATCTTTTGCAGTTGTAGAGTACAGACCACTACCATACTCTATTGGGCAGATCTTATAGTATATACATACACCCCTAAGGACCAGGCGATGACTCAGTTAGTGGTAGTAGTATCGGAACACACCCTAAGGACCAGACACTGACTCAGTTAGTGGTAGTAGTATAGGAAGATAGCCCTTATAAGGACCAGACACTGACTCAGCTAGTGGTAGTAGTATAGGAACACACCCCTAAGGACCAGGCACTGACTCAGTTAATGGTAGTAGTATAGGAAGACACCCCTAGGGATCAGGCACTGATTCAGTTAGTGGTAGTAGTATAGGAAGGGACCCCTAGGGACCAGGCACTGACTCAGTTAGTGGTAGTAGTATAGGAAGATAGCCCTTATAAGAACCAGACACTGACTCAGCTAGTGGTAGTAGTATCCAGGTTCGGGAAATGGAGGAAACCCCTCCCCAGAGCCGTTATTTACACCAGTGTTAATTTTCACAACGCAGGTGGGTGTGAAAACACTGCAGGGCTCACTGCCTACTGGGTGAGTAGAAAAAGCTTATTTATATGTGATTTCATGGCAATCTCATGTATGATTCACTATTCCCCATGTATGATTCAAGAGCATAGACTAATCTATTTTATGGGATATGTGGATCAACAAGGGAAAAGGGACCTCCGTGCGGGATTTTTAGTACCAGCTTTGGCCACCAGGGGGCTCCATATAGCTAAACAGGATCAAAATATAACAAAAAATGTTCTAGACTACTTTTTGATGTAGAACACAATAGGCTACTTTAGAAAGTTCCATTTATGATGAAAACCTTCCATATTTGGAATGTAAAAAGAACGTTTTTGGCCTAAATTAGTGTTGTTGCATATGTTGGTTGCCATGGAAACATGATTGTCATCCAAAATCGAAGAATTCTAAAAGTTGATTGGTAGAAGGCCCCACAACGATTTCTATGCTGAAAACTAAATATAAATACCATTTTAAGATCAAAAGTTGTAACCAAATGTTTGAAAAAATTTGGATATTTGGTATTTAGCATAAATATGCTAATTAGATAGGAATATCTCTTAAACAAAGTATGATAGAGCTTATTGGCATTTAAGATTGGACAGTGACCACACATATTCAGAGAGCCAGTACTCCAAAACTAGAGGTGGTACCTGCTAATAAAAGATATCATTGGAAAGCTTATGACCTCAATTTTATTATTGAGTTTTTACCTTGGAGGACCCTTTTTCCTCGACTGTCCACATATATACATTTAACAGCAAATTGATAGAAAATTCAGCAAATGGGTTATAAGAAAACTGTTGTTAATTTTAGCCCTGTAGTGTTTATGCTACAAGCAAAACCGTTGCTAATTCTAGCCCTGCAGTGTTTTCACACCTACCTGCGTTGTGAAAATTAACACTGGTGTAAATAACGGCTCTGGGGAGGGTTTTCCTCCATTTCCCGGACCTGGTATAGGAAGACACCCCTAAGGACCAGGTACTGACTTAGTTAGTGGTAGTAGTATAGGAACACACCCCTAAGGACCAAGCACTGTCTCAGTTAGTGGTAGTAGTATAGGAAGACAACCCTAGGGACCAGGCACTGAGTCAGTAAGTGGTAGTAGTATAGGAAGACACTCTTAAGGAGCAGGCACTGACTCAGTTAGTGGTAGTAGTATAGGAACACACCCCTAATGACCAGACACTGACTCAGTTAGTGTAAGTAGTAGAGGAAGATAGCCCTAAGGACCAGGCACTGACTCAGTTAGTGGTAGTAGTATAGGAAGACACCCCTAGGGACCAGGCACTGACTCAGTTAGTGGTAGTAGTATAGGAAGACACCCCTAGGGACCAGGCACTGACTCAGTTAGTGGTAGTAGTATAGGAAGACACCCCTAGGGACCAGGCACTGACTCAGTTAGTGGTAGTAGGATAGAAAACCACCTACCACCTACTAGCACAGCAACTAGTGATAGTAGTATAGGGTAACACCCCAAGAACCAGGCACCCACACCGTTAACTAGTGATAGTAGTATAGGGAGACAATCTTAAGGACCAGGCACTTAACGTGTGGTAAGCTTAGAAAAACACCCAGGTGGGGTGATCCACTATACTGATTATGAACCTCAGACACCTGAATGTCTGTGTGTGATTACATGGAGCCGATTGATGGGCACGGTGGGTACCAGTAGTGCCTGACAGTACAGTCCCTAACAATGAGGATGCTGGTTGCTGGTGTTTGGCTGTTACGCCATTATGTGGATATAGGACTAATGTGGTATATTGCCTTGATGGGGGATACCGTACGCCAGTCAGATTGGCGGTGCAGCTTATAGGATCAGCCCAGGGTAGGGGTGCGGCTTACACGCAAGTTTTAGCCACTATGGTAGAGTACTAAAATCACCATAATCAGATGGCCAATGTGGCTTATAACTCGTCTCGAACTCGGGGTGGGCTTATACGTGAGTTAGGCTTGTATGTGAGGTTTTACGGTAGTTGGCAAAGGGGTATAGAATTCAATGGATTCATACAATATGGAAATGTCCTAAAATGACACAGTAATTGGCTTTAGATGTTTTGGCTCTATTAATGGCTGCACAGATGTTAGCTGTTAATATGGGGGTCTTTGTATAATTATCACCGCAATACAAGAATTAAGATCGCTAGCATTCAAACGTACTAGTGAGGTTCCATTTGTTTTAGATACAACAGTGAATGACACTAGAGAAGCGTCAGTACACCCAGTTCATTAGCTGCCCACTACCATACACCAAAGCCCACACACAACCCATACAGTAACCCTACCCTGTACCAATTGTACTGTATTCTCCACAGCGGCCGGGCGTCCTAGCCATATCTTATTATGTTCCCTCTCCTCTATCACCCCTTCCCCTCGTGCACCCCCATACACAGGGGCATGCCTGGTCAAGGACTCCCATAAACTCACCAATCCCAGCTCAGCCCTGGAAGGTGGGGCCTTAGAGGACCTTGGGTAGGATCCAGAGGCTGCATATATAGGAATAGTTAGGTGGGGCTATAAAGAATAATTACAGTCTCCAGGGATGTGGGGCGTTAGGGTGTTATGTAGTAATGACACCCTTGTGTGGGGGCATGCATAATGACAATTGTATACTGAATATTTTCTACTAGGAACATGGCAAAAATATGTCTGCAGGGAACCATTTGTGTAGACATAATGTCCTCAAATGTGAGCATACATATCACTATTTCTTGACCCCGGACCCACAGAACATCCAATGTACTGTACATGTAACAGAATCAGCTGATAAGAAGATGGGTAAATGGGTTCCATCCTCCACTTAGTGGACACATTCCCTGTCTCCCATAAAGGCCCTGTATGTAATAGGATTACCATAGCATCTCTCACACGAAAATTAAAAGGATCATATTCTGACAGATGGACACTCATTCTTTATAGCTAAAGTAAGGTAAAATGTTTGTCTATCAAATTGCCAGCAGTAGAATATCACCTGATCCCAGTTATGTCCCAAGGTGACAAGATGACAGCCAGCTACAGAGGTATTGTTTGATATCGTTCTGGTTGTCAAACTCCATGCACAGATAACGCACATATAGGTACACAATAGGTACCCCCAGCCCCGACACGGATATAGACGCATTAGCTGATGTCGACTGTAACGGTGCACATTACAGGGACAATGCTGAATCTATAGAAAGGCCACTGAATAACGCAGCAGGAATTATATTAGTGTTACAGTTAAGTGGATGGGGAGGGGTTATTCTAATGATTGCTACTAGGACTGTTTAATTAATGTGTCCAATCCATTACATGGCAATATAATGGCAGTTTTCGGTTACTTCGGCATGCGATGTTCACAACCATAGAGACAATACAGTAGGATATAATGTCAAAATATCTTTACAGGATCAGGCTCTTGAGCTTAGTTTCACAGGTAGTAATATAGATGTCCTTGCAAAATTCTGAATTTTCAGGATTTCCTTGGAATCTGCCCCTTGCTGATGGAGACATTGTATCCTAATGACTGTACATGATAATTTGCTATCATGCGGCAATACCTTGTTATTAAACCTCACAGCCATAAACATTGCAACAGGTTTGAAAAGGGATTGGTTGGTTTGGGATATTGAGTCGAATTGGCAGTGATTCAATGATGACTCATTGTTGACCGATGTTGAATCAACTTTGAGATGTGGACCAGGATTCAGCATTGATGACACTGTCTATGTTGAGCCACTGTTAAAGACAGGTTCATCAATATTGACAACTACCAATTATCAATATTGACTCAATGGATGTGTGCCCAGTGTGCTTCTTGGCTCTGACCTACCCTACCCCTGCTAGCTCCTGCATGGATGACAGGTGCACTAACACCATACTACTACTACCTCCCCATAGTGATATAGTGATCAATATACTCCCAGCAAATGGGAATAAGCATTAGAATATCTGCCTACGTGTGTTCCGAGACCTATCCTAATAGATAGATACCAGTTACAGTGTCTATCAATAATGAATATATGCTGTAGTCTATGAGGCATGTACAATATAATTGGTACACAAACAGAATAATAATACAGTCATGATACGCTGTTTATATTTACTGTAAATAAGATATAGAATCTACTGGAGTTTTACAGTATATAGTACGATATTTATTGTATTATAAACTATAGCAGTTATTGTTAGTTTACAACAGAAAACTATGTATTTTTGGGTTGACTTTTCCCAGTGTGTAACATCAATCAACATATCTTATTAACCTTCTTTACCCATAATATTCTGTTTCCTAAGGGAGAGGGGGTGGGGTAGTGTACAGAATAGATGGTTCCATTTAGTGCAGTGTTTGACATCGCTATTGATGTCTGCTGCATGTCCACAGCATATAACAGACTACTAATATACCACTCCCAACCAGCCACACACTCACCCCCCCCCCCCGACCCATCTTGATTCTTTATATAGTTATAAACACTGTCAGTAGTTAATGTACCTGAGCAGTAGAATCTATTGTAGTTTTACCGTATATATGCTAAGGTATTAGTGTACATGGGCAGTCGAATCTACTGTTGGTTTCCAGTATAAGAGGATGTATTTTTGGTTTCGCCATTTACAGTGTACTCTCTCTAAATACACCATTGCTTTACACTTCTACCTCTGCTTCTGCCCTAGAAGTCTCTGTACCATCCCTTTTTATTTTAACAAAGTCAAAGCTAAACCATATTGACCATACCACCACGGCCGGGAGAATGATGAATTGGTCATTAAACACCTTTCAATCTGTGTGACCTCCACAGACTAGAGCACTATTTATCATTCCTATGGGTGATGATTAGGCTGGCAAGAAACCACAATCATAGGTATAGCCAAAATCAGCGGAGATGGTACCTACACAATGTCAGATAAGGAGGAGCCACGCCCCAACCCCCCCCCCCCCCCACCCCGCCCCCTCCCAAATCCCAACGTTATTCTGCCAGGTCTTCCAGGCCCAAAGCATGGGAAGGGGCGAGAGAGCCTCCAGCAGAGACTATAGTGTATCCTGCTAGGAGATTGCTCTGCCGCCTGAAGCCCCCATCACCCCCTGCCTCCCCGCCCCCGCCTGGAGTGACTATTTCTAGCTCTGTGCTCCTGGTGGGGTGGGAATCAGCAGACATTGAGCCGCCTGCCGCTACACTGGGTCCCTGCATGTCCCACCTTGTCAATGTAAGTGATCACCCATGTTACTGGTCACCACCAAAGGCAGTCCCCCTCCGCCCTGCATGCATCCCCTTTAGCATAAACTGGGCACGGTGGTATACACAATGCCATTGGTAACTGACACACTACTAGTGTGGACACACACTGGGCTCCCTGGTATACAGTGCCATTGGTAACTGGCTAATTGATGGTGTGGAAATATAATACTGGACTCTGTGGTATGTAGTAGTTTTGGTAACTGGCGAATTACTGATGTGGAGCCTATAATTATTATACATCCGCCCAAGAAGACATAATCCGTTATTTATTCAGCCGTCTGTCGGCATTTTATCTATTGGTCAAGCATTTACCAACTAAAGGTGAGGAATGAGTTCTTAAGCTTTACACCACCAAGCTACTGGTGTGGGTGGACACTTGGCTCCATCTTATCAGTGACATTGAGCTAATAAAACGACGTGGTACATGTCATGTAATATATAATGCCAGTGATAACTGATGGAGTGGGTATACACTGATGGCA
This sequence comes from Harmothoe impar, assembly GCA_947462335.1. Classification (NCBI taxonomy): domain Eukaryota; kingdom Metazoa; phylum Annelida; class Polychaeta; order Phyllodocida; family Polynoidae; genus Harmothoe; species Harmothoe impar. The sequence goes on from OX381719.1 coordinate 37,865,793, forward strand.
ATGGTGTACAATACCACGAGTAACTGTTAAGCCAGTAGAGTGGACATAAAAGCATCCTGAACCATCACTCTACCTTGCACCCCACCCCCAACGCCATCACATCCCCATTATGCTTCCTTCCTTTCACCATAATATAGAGCTTCCCAACACCCCCACCTTCTACACACCCACTCCCTTGCCTCTGCCTGTCCTCCTACCCTATATTGTATGCTGTGCCTTCTGGCTAACTTCCTAGCTAGAGGACCTTACCATACTGATATAGATAAACACAGTGGTGTATCGATGTAGGAAACAGCCACGGGTTGAAGTACCGTTACCTTCTTCTCAATCAAGTGTCAATCACCTTACCCTTAGACTAAGATAGGCACAGAGCCCATTGGATGTACTCAAGTGGGATACCATTGCCCTCCAAAATTATCAAAATGAGTTTCATGATGTCTAACATATTGGAATTATTATGGATTCTGTAAGTTTGCGTGTGTCCCACCAGAACTTACTTTCTTCTTTAAATTTGTAAAGTGTTCAATCAATAAGATGATAATTCTTTTAAATAATTGGATACTTTCATGTGGCATCTTCCCATATCACGTTGTAACAACTATACCTTTTACAACTTTTCTGGTTTCTACACCAACAATCCTATTACTACAGCAAGTGCCAGCGTGTAGCACAGAGGAAACCAGCGACTTCTCCTTTTGACAAGAAGGCGGTCTACACAGGGTGACCTGGCGGCTGGCAGCACTGATAGCTGATGGTTTCTGTTCAGCTGACTAGTCATCTGATATACTGCAGGACCTGGACTATTGGGGAAGCAGGGGGCATCTGAGGACATCTGAGATATTTGTAAGGGGTGAGAGAGGGGGAGGGTCGGGGACAGTGGAAGAGAGGTGATTGATGGCATAGGTCATGTTTCTGAGTGATGGCGCTACTGGTTTGACCCTACACTTGACTGCTGTCTCTAATTTGCATACTGTCGGTTTGTAGCCTGCATCCAAATTGGTGTTCTGGTCTTTAGTAATGTCGACTTGATAGATCGGCAATAGACAGTCACAAAAAACCGTCATGTACAAAGGTGCAACGATATGTATTCAGAAAGATATGAGCGTCAGACTGACGCTGAATTCTCCAAAAGCACTCAAATATTAAAGTCAAGCACTCCCCTGACAAAGCTGGACTCTTGGAGGATGGAGGAGACGCTCCTAAAGGTCCAGCATTGCTACACCCTGGGAAGAGGGTCTAGCCTTGCCAGACTCCTGAGCTATTTTGTGTGAGTCCAGGCAATAAATGAAGATCAAGCATAGCCTGACTCTCACTAAAGTGCCTGACTTAATCCTTTAAGGACGGCATAATGCATTAATGCACCATAGCCTTGATCGTCATGATGCATGAACGCAGCCCTAGCAAGTAATTCAGCAGTGCAGCATTCAAGCATCATGCTGACCCTATGGGGTTGAGATACTCCTAAAGGGTCGGCATGATGCACCAATGCAGCACCAGCAAGTTACTCGCATTAGTGCATCATGACAACACGTGTCATCTTTTAGCGTCATCCGTCCTTAAAGGATTAAATGTGTGTGTGCTTTTGGCGACAAAGGGAGCGTCAGGTGGACGCTCATATTTTTCTGAGTGTGGTACTTTTCTGGATTGTCCTTTGTGTGTTTTAACAGTCCTTTATATGATGGTAGTTGGGGTACAGTGTGTTATAGAGTGTCATATTGACACAAGATGACACAAAATTCAAAATTATTAGCACAAATGTGTCATTGGGCAGTCACACGTACTGTGATATCACTGATATGCTTAGTTGCTAGGTCCCGGACTAATATTCGTAGACTTCACAATCAAACAGGTCCCCTCAAGTGTTGGTCTGTTGTTGACGGTATACTACAACCCCCAGATAATAATCATATATTGGACAACATTAGCAGGTTCGTGGTGTCATTGCTCCTCTCCCCGAAATGATGGTTCTCTGATGTCCACATTTACCTATTGGGTAATTTGTGCAGAGAGCTCTGTAACATTAGGGACGTCCACACTTCAAAGCTGCCAGATGGGTATGTGGGAAAGGTGGGCACAGCCAACTGTAAAACTGGTCAAGGTTGTGAGTTCGATATTGCTGTATTGATAGGTGACGAGAAGGGAGCAGAGGTATAAGGTGGAGTACCTACACTGTCAGAAGTTAGTGTAGCTGCACAGTAAGATATAATGTAGATTTACAGTATTTACAGGTGTTTTTGGTTTCCAATATCTATGCCCGCAAACCCATGAGAGCAGTACATAATACATGGCCATAGTCACCAACACATAGCGATACAATGTTCAACTCCGTATAAATACTGTGCAATCACCCCCTGTAGTTTTGTTTACAAACACAGCCATCCGCCATCTTTGATTGGCTAACTACAGATTCCATGCCCAGTGTTCCCACAGTGTTATATATAAGCTATGTACCAGCTTATATATACACGGGTATACCGCCAAGAAGCACTAAGTCCGCCCGTCCTGTATATGGAGGGATGACCTCTGCCAAACCAATCAGACATCTACTTTATGTCGGCTTATAGCTTTAGGGAGGCATGCTTTATCCTTAGATAATGACCTTCCTCTTTCTTGCAAGAAAGCCAAGACCACCCATATATCATATAATACACTCTGTAGCCAAGACGGCTGATGGTAAACCATATGCATCCTATAGTCGGATGGAATCTCTAAAGCCCACTTCAAAAATGGCTGTATGTTATACTACACATGTATGTTAATGAGTTGTCGTTTACAGCACTTATTGTAGTTGTATTGTATTTCTAAAGATCACTACTACACAATTATGATCATTGAGAATGTGCATATCACTATACAAACACCAGGAATATAGTATTATACTTTATTATATTATTTCACCCATACAGAAATGGTATGTCTCTGCAATGCGACAGCAAAAGAGTTCTGACTTTATAAAAAAAGAACCTTCGAACAGCATTTACAAGAAGGGTCCTTATTTCTTTTCAAACAGCGATCCTGTCCCTATGAAATGTGTCATCACATACATCCTCTTTAACGTTGTGCCCTTTTATCCCCACTCATTTTAATGGATCTAAGGGTTTCTTAACATTAACAATTAAATCACCTTCCTATTTAAGAAAGGCTCTATTTGCTGTTAAAGGGATTAAGATATAATATGATGATTGTTTTCAAGCATGTGATCAAAGAATTAAGAAAGAAAGAAGCAAAAAGGAATCATACTAAATAGGTGAGAATAATCATGACATGCAATCCTACAGAGCAATCGCTTCCACGTCTTAAAAGCTGTTTAAAGAAAGGCCTTTATCAAAACCAAAAGAACATTGAGACAAGACCCCCTAACTATACCTGCCATTAAAAGACTCAGTGACTTCAGTTTCTTATCTGCAGTCGTGGCCGAGTGGTTAAGGCGATGGACTAGAAATCCATTGGGCTCTGCCCGCGCAGGTTCGAATCCTGCCGACTGCGAATCACTTTTTATAGGAGCCATATCTCTTCTTTTACACCCTGGCCTGTCTGCATGAAAGGCTATCACAAGGTATCATAGATTCTGCCTCTGCCTCATCGTTATTCGGCTAGATATAAGTAATTATGTATTGATATCACATTACGGATACTATCTACTTGATTATCATGGCCTGTGCATGATATAGGCTTCTCACCCGGCCTTCTCATAATTGTGGATTGATTTAATCAGGGTAACGGACAGAATAGCCACGAGGGGGTAAGGGGGGAGGGGGTAAGGGCTAAGCAGCTGAAGGTTACCTTCTAACCCTATAATGGTCAGAAGGTAACCTTCTAACTATATATTAGGGTCACATGTTGTGTTGATTAATGCATTATGCCGCGAGTTACTTGCCATGGTTGCATTCATGATGATGATGACAAAGGGCATGTCATATTATGCACTATGTGATTCTTCTTATTTCTTATTTTGCACAAAGTAGCCACCACTCTCACTTAGCTTAAATGCATGTTCAGTCCAACGGTCAAACTGTCTCAATATTAAAAGGATAGCAACAACTATATAGACATCATTGATGTCACGAAGAAGAGTTGTGCCAATAGGATATGGAAGACAGAGAGATAGAGGTGAACCTTGCCAAATGGTAATCCCCCAACACGCTATGGGTTGAGGAGTCCAGCGTCCCGAAACGATAAACAAATGACATTGTATATATTGGTGGTAATATATTAGTGCATTACCTGATCATGGACTGCAATTGTATCTGGACCATACTGATCGATTATCACACAATGATGCGTTGTCTTACCTGCAAAGAGAAAGAAAATATGTAGATTTATGTAAAGAAAACTACGAAAAATCATTATACATCAATGTTCAAATATAACTCAGAAAACATTGTTTTCATGACCAAGTTATATAGTTTAATGGAGGCAGTCTTTTGTAGATCAAACGTATAGATGGTCATTATAAAATGTTATATGATTTAATGGTAGAATGTAATGAAATATGAACAAAGGCCTCCATTACTCCCACAGCTTCCGAGGAGAACACTTGAAGTTCCTAGAATGTTTGTAACAAGGTCATTCCTTTTTTATTTCAACAGGCTATTGATTTCAATTGGAAAACGTGGGGGTGTCTTCTAGTAGCACGTTTGTTACAGTGGATGGCAATTTAACATTGCAGACATGCATGTGGCTTCATTGGCCTAACCAGGGCCACATTGGCCTGAGCCTGGGCCTTATTGGTCATAGCCAGGCCTAGATTGGTCTTTCAGGGACCCACCATGGTCCCAATGAGCCCATTTAGCTAAGCTGCGGCTATCAAAAGGCCCACTTGTCTCTGCGGGGGTCACCCCTGGTGCGGCACCGTGTATGGAATCAGCAAGTAGTATTTGGTAGACGTTGGTGGTGGGGTGTGTGTCGGGAGGGGGGAGGGTGGCCAAGGTCATACCAGACTACCCCATGGAGGGGATAAGGCAGGCACATGAGGTAACATTGCAAGGTGAGGAGGGGCAGTGACTTAGTAAACAGCGTCCTCCCCCACACAGGCATTGTCAAAGAGAAGGAGAAGAAAGAGAAGAATAATACCTAGGAAATTAAAAGAAAGAAAGTATGGATGGGCAAGGGGGCGGTTCTTCTATTTTCTGTTGGCCCCTTCCTCTGACATTGCCCTACCAGTCCTGTCTTCGCCATTCTACATTGTGTCGCTGCATCCCTACCAGCTGCACCTCCTTCTACATTGTCTCTCCTATCCCAGCTGTCACTCCCCCACTTTCCTGATCCTTCATCTTTGCTACACTTCTTTCCACCCTCCTTAACGTTTCCCCTCTATCACCACCTGTTTGCGTCCCTGAACCTGCTTTCATTTACCCTTCACACACTACCCCACCTTCCTCTTTGCCTTTTCTCAGTCCTTTCCTGCTTACTCCTCAGATCACCACCTCTTTCCACCCCTTTACCTGCTCCATGTATAACTCCACTCCTTCTTGTCCACCTCACTTGGCATCAGATCATTTAGCCCTACACCACTCAGACTATGCAGGTATTCCACAACTGATCCCCTAGGATCAGTCTGGGCCACCCTGCCTCACCCCCTCACCGTCAGTTACCATCCATAAACAACCTTGCCTCACCACTCTGCCTCACTATGTATATACTCTAAGGAGGATACAGAGGAGACTGGCGACCTTGTGGCAGTGGCTGACTGGGGTGTCTGCTCAATATTCTATGATGTGGACACACCTTGATGCTTGGGTGTACATGACCAGATTAATTCTGATCTCGGGGAGATTTTTAGGCAGGCACCGGATTGCCACACACCATAATTTACCAGAAACAGGCTACATTGCGAAAACAGGAGAGTCTTTCAGAACAGATTCGTCAGTCGTCATAATTCGATCTTTGTCAATATTGCAATATTTGCAATAGACGAGAGTATTTGTAGCTGGCAAAATGTAGTATTTGTTGTTTTTTTCTCTATAGATTTCAATAGGAAATCTTCTGAAACACATTTTACTAGTGGTCGTCAAACATATTCCGTCATGTCACCATTTGCCTACGACCACGTCAGTTGTTCTGAAAGACCCTCCAGATCCAACAAGATGTTCTTGCACCATTGTTAAACCAATGGTGTGCTCATGGGAACCAGTTACAACCACTTTATCCTCATTATTCGGCCAGCCATGAATCATACAGCCTGGGAGAAGTCTCCTGTCGTACATGCATTCTGGTACGGTAGAGCACATGCATATGGGATGCATTTCTCTTTTTGCATAATATGCCATTTTAATTTTCAGTAGACTATCAATGACCCGATCACACTAGTTTTAATTTCAGTATATTTCACAGTGATATATATCCCATCTGATTGTTCAAACAGCTTACACAAATGTCTGCCCTCTAGTCATGAAGATTAGCGGAATAAGTGCAGCGGAGAAATTCTTGAGATCGATTGACATTTGCTATTCGATGTAATTATATAGGATGCCTGTAATATAAAACATTGTGGTACCTAAGTCAATATAATGATGTTTTGAAAAATGATTACCTGAGTTTGCACAGAAATGACTTAGACCCTGGGGATACCCTCCGGTGTCCGAGTTTCGCAGTTCTATGCAGCCCTTATGTCATTTGTTTTGTTACCATGCCCATTCTAGCCAACAACAACATTGAACTAATTGGAAACAAGCTAATTAGTATACGCAGGAAGGATGTACAATATTGTTCCCCAGGGTATGGCAGGGGGTCTGCCATGGTATAGAGGCTGCCAGTATTGGCTAGAGTTACACAGAGCTTTGTAACATATATTCTACACTGTTACCTAACAACTGCTGATTGCTGCCAACTATGAGGCAATACGTCATCAGTGCATGTACTCTCATTATAGTATTAGGCCCCATATGCATCGATTCTTGGAGGGCTGAGGCTAATATATATATATATATATATATATAGGCCTATGGTCGCCCATGATAAAATGCAAGCTGCAAATAGGGATAGAGATTCTTCTCACACTTAAGGTCTTTTTATTTTCATTACATCACATATCGTAAAGTTGGGCTTAGATTTGCTTTTTAGATTGTGTTTAGATCATGTTGGTATATGTATGAGGCCAATCATAGATTGATCTTTATAGTAATATTAAGTACATAGTACTGTCTAACACCTCTCATATCCAATGGCTTTGTTGCTAGCTATTCACTGATATCCACGGTACGCCCATCACACCTACCAGCCCACCCATAGACCCCTACATTGTGACAGAAGTAACTACAGTCATGAGAAGGTAAGCCTTCATCAATATGACACAACACCAGTCATTTACTTCTACAACTGTCCTATCCTAGTCTGCAACAAGAATAAGAAAGCTATTGACGTACATAAATAGCATTTTTGTGCATTCTTCTGGAACACATCTTGTTTTCCTCCAATAGTCATGGAGAATTGTGATAACATCAAGGGGAATTTTACACAAATAGTTAACAAATATAAAATAACGACCATTATTGTTGATGTATTCTCAGAAGGTGTGAGTACCACAGGCTTCTATGCTAAGACTCTTCGAGTGAAACCTTCTAACGTTACAAGATTCTTGATAATCAGACACTGAGGTCTATAGAAACTAGATGTTCAGACAGACACAGAGCTGGGTACTGCATGTAAAGGATATAGCTGTGAGACCCTAGTGGTAGAGGTACTAGACTAAAAGAGCCATAATTCCCAAGGCCTTGACTCAGATCCCACAGTGTAGTTAAGCCCAATACAACATTAGTTTAACCATGATTTCAAATGTTGTTTGTATTGAAGAATTACTTCCCATCCAAAAATAGTTCAGAATTTAGCAGCAGGGTTGTGGAACAGGACCCGTTGGAGATCGATGGACAGATTTAGCATCTGCAGTGAAAGAAGCGGTAGCTGCCAAAGGGAAATATGACAGTTGTTTGTCGGTGTGTGTCTAAATTTAAGACCTGGGTAGTCCCACATGGGGAGGCCATGCAGACAGCCAATTGGGGTAGTGTAGAAACATGACTTTCAACTGGCAGCTTATCACTGCTATCATGTAAGGGTTTGGCTGCAGCAGCAGATGAAATAATGGAATTTCCTGCAGAATGACGTCACAGCCGACTTCAGGGGCATTGCCTTGTTTTCCGGTGGGGCAGGACTACCATTAGGAACTTTAAGGAATGGAATAGCTCCTAAATCTCAAATCATGATGAATACAGAAAAAACTGAATCAGGAGCTGGTGGATTAGGTTCCTAAATCATTTATTGCTGGAAGTTGTCTGTTGTGATGAACAAAATAGGGAGTTGTTGACCCAGGAGACAGAAAGGCGTGGGACTGCCTTATGTAAATATTTTGAATCCACATTTTGGTGGTGGTAGTAGGAGGGAAACAGATGGCAGACAGACAAGGCTATTATAGAACAACTTAATTAATAGTGGAGAGTGCTTACTTTAATTATACTTCGTTTTACATTTACAGGATTATTCATAGGGAGAGTGGAGAAGTTATCAAGCAGCCAACGGTTTAATAATATTATTACAGAGATGCAATATCTACAACAAGTTAATCATGCTCATTTAATGAATTAGATTAATTATGATCTAGGTTTACATCCTCAATAGATCATCATGGTCATAATTAAATAGTATATGCACAGAAAAGGAAACAGCGTCAAAAGGGAGTCCAGGTTGCCTCCAGAATGACTTCCCTCTCCAGGGGAGTGCAGGTCGCCTAAGGGAGCTTAGGTGACTCTTTGGCTGACCTAAGGGAGTCATCTGAGGGAGTCATATAGTTATCGGGGGTCATAGTTTTGACGCTGTTTCTTCTCTCTGTTTGTATGATGTATATCCATGGGTTTAGAACCAAAAAGGATACCACTTATAATATTATACTTAGAATACTAGCTAGTAAACTGGTAAAGCCCTTGAGTCTAAGTGGTCGTCGGTTATCTCCTAAATTCAGCTAGTTTACCGAAAGTGTTTCTTTTAGTGTTTTTTTCTAAGGCCATTGATGATAAAGATAAAAGTAAACATGTCATATCCACTCAAGATCTTATTATATTCTTAGAAAATCATGTATCCTCAGCTATAACATGGGGTCAAATTGTTTTGTAGATGATTTTAAGGACATTTGTATTGGATATGAAGCATTCTCTAGCACCTCTATAGCTTTGTGCCTGTAGCAGCTGTATATATATACACTATACGCCCACCACACCTAACAGCCCACTCATAGACCGGTACATCATGACAAAAGCAACTACAGGAGAAGGTCAGCCCTCATCAATACAACACACCACTAGTTCTTTACTTCTACAATAGTCTTTTCTACAAAAAGAATAAGGTTAAATATAGAAAAAGGTTTGTTTCTGGTAACATGGGAAGAAAGTCTAGGGCGGTAGGTCGGATTTCTTATTACTTCTTTTTTTAACATGAAAGTACTAGCCAGCCTCTCCAAAGACCTTAAAATTGACCCAAAAAAGGGTAAAAATACGAAAGAAATTCACAGTTGCATGAAAAAAACCGTAGGTACGGCCCTGTTCTGATGGTCAGATGACCTGAAACAAACCTTCTTTCTTTTGGCCTTAGAACGCTATTGATGTAACTAGAGTTTTTGTCCATTCTTATGACATTCTTTGTCTTGGTTTCCTCCGTTTTTTTGGATACGTTAAGAGGGATGTTACACAACTAGCTAGCAACCAAAACTAAAGTTGTCTACAACAACAATTGTCGTGATCTTCTCAACATGATAAATAACCTCCGATGGCATAGTATTTGCATGTACTATGGTCTTTGTCCTCATGATGCACGAGATACTCGCCAGGTTACTCACCAGCAGAGCATTTATGCCGCATGATGAATAATCTTGAATCAAACAAAAATCAAACTGCTTAATATAAACTAGCTCAATGCCATTTAAATGTCCAAAACTGTAGCAAACACGAGTGAGAGGGGTGAACAACAAATGTAAAGGCCAGTGTCCGAGGCAATATATAATAAGCTCTAGAGAGTTTTGCAGGCCAAATGCACTGATGTTTTCTGGTATTTGTTTGGTTTTGAAGCATTGCCTAGCTAACCACTTAGCTATCACTCAAAAAGTAACACCCAGGTTGACACCAGAGATGTGGAACAGGACCCACGGGAGATCGATAGAGAGTCTTAAAGTTTGAAATGAAAGAAGCGACAGCGCTGCGCAAGGAAAATATGACAGTTGTTTGTCCGTGTGTGTCCAAATTTAAAACCAGGGTGGTCTCATATGGGGAAGCCAGCCTTCCTGTGGAGACGTCTAAAACTGGGGATTCATCCTCCAGATTATCATTGCTGCTGTGTGTAAAATCTAGGCTGCATCAGCGCCATCTTGTTGGCTGATACCAACTGTATGATATTGAAGTCACAGAATACTACCATTGTAGATACAAATAATTTTTGGTTCTTGGCAGGACTACCACTAGGGGATTGGAGTAATGAATTGCTCCTAAACTTTAAATCCTGATGAATTCATCAATGACATGAATCAATTTAGGAGCTGCGAATGTAGGTTCCTGAATCATTTATTGCTTAAGGTTGTCTATTGTGATGTACAAAATAGGGTTTATTGACTTAAGAGACAGGAAGACTTGGAATGAGAATGCAGCCTGAGAGAGAAGCTGTGTAAATATTTGGTACCCACATCCAACTTGGTAGTAGGAGAGGGGGAGGGCAGATGGTGGAGGGGCAGAGCTGTTATAGAACAAATTAATTACAAGGAGAGTGTGTTTACTTTGATTGTACTTTGTGGTAATATCTATCCAGAAAGCGGAGAATAATCAAGCAGCCAATCAAGGAGCCAATAATTCAAAGATATTATTACAGCGACCACTGTGTTATGCTTATCAGACGGAAACAGTCGTTAGTGCTAGTAGTATACAGAAAGTGGTGTATTCAATGTACTTAAACTCTCTACATTGGAATAAATGATATACTGTGGTATATAAGTATTGTCTTCAGACCCAGAAGTCCTACAACATATTCACTGAAGCTCGAAACCAGGTTTGCTGTCAAGCATAAAATATCACATAACATGCAACCCTACGATGTACATATATATAGGGTGTGCCCGTATAAGATACATGTGCACGTTATGGGAACTAGACATGGAGAAATAAACAACCATCACCAGCCCAGCATCCAGAAACCAATACCTAAATCCTACAGCTTCCAAGCACTACTTTGGTAACCGCTACATTCAGGAGCCCCACACTTCGTCCTTCCGTGTGTCCTTTCTATATGCATTGAATAGGTTGATTGTGACGCCATGATGACAGTAGCATTGACAATGGCAGCAAGCTGAACAAAAGTGTAGTTTAAGGCGGCTTCCCAAATACTAGTTCCTAATTCCTACTGACTATTACCTCTTATAAGCTATCCGTCTATTGTCAACTAATATGATTCACGGGGGGACAAAATGGCGGCCTACACCAGAGGGTCTAGATACAGCTGTATATCATACATACAGACTGCCAAAGTCCCCGACTGCATTCCCTGCCTATGTCCCAGCCCTCTTCAAAGAGGAATCAATGTGTCCTGTCAATAATAGCCCAATACCCCCTCCGTCCCCATCCTAGTGTCCCCTGTCCCGTCCACAGGCCAAGGGCTGCCGGCGATGGGAGTGGGAGTGGGGGATGCTGTGCCTCTCTTGACTGCCCGAGCGAAAAATCGCCGGGCGATCGGGTGTTAGGCAGAGTGGGTCGTGGCCGTGTGGAGATGGATTATAGGTTTGGTTTCATTTACCAGGCAATGACGAGCATATTGAGTAATGGAACAACTAGATGGTGGTAATGCCATCTTGAATGTTTAGGTTGGAGTTTTCCTCCACAAGGCATATTGATACTATTGTTTTATCTGAACCCATCCTACAATGGTGACTACAGTCATGTTAGCCATAAATAGCCAGACTAGTTTCACAGAGAAAAGAAACAGCGTCAAGAGGGAGTGCAGGTTGCCTCCAGAATGACTCCCCTCTTTAGGGGAGCCCAGGTTGCCTAATAAAGCCTGGGGGAGTCAAATGACCCGGAAAGCTATATGACTCCCCCAGATGACTCCCTTAGGTCAGCCAGAGAGTCACCGAGGCACCCTTAGGCGACCTGGGCTCCCCTAGAGAGGGGAGTCATTCTGGAGGCAACCTGGACTTCCTTTTGACGCTGTTTCCTTTCTCTGTGTTCATATCTGTTCATGTATCCAATACACTATCAGGATCCTTCTCTGTTGGAGGAACCGGGCCTGCTAAGACTGGTGTAGACGGTGGGATCAATGGGGGAGTGTCCTGGGGAGATAAACTCCTCCTCCTCTCCTCTAGTCCGTCAACAGGGAGGGGCAGGGGGAGGGGCAGGAGGAGGGGTTATAGAGATCATGTGTATGAGTATAGAGTGAGAAGGGTCAGTGACTTCTACGCTATAGTATTGTTAAGGACCATCCTGTGAGGCTGCCATGTTGTCCCTTGAGCCTTTAATGTCAGTGTCTTGCTTTGATGTGTGTATATATGTACAGCACTGGTGAGTTCCTTGTAAGTGTTCCATTCATGCACCATTACAACCCTATGTGGTTGATACACTCCCAGATTGCATCCACGGCGAGATAGTCTGCAGTCGGCAATGCAGACCTGTAGCGAAGATGTTACTGTTTCTTACAGATAAGCGACATGGCAATGTGACTGGCATGTAGGGTGCCAAAACGCCTCATCTTCCCAAGGGAGGTGCTTCCCTCTCTTTGGGTACTGCATGACTGTATAGTATGGGACGCAGTGGTGAATCTATAATTTCAGTTCCCTTCTACGGCACTGTGGCTAAAACAATGCGACACTACATTAAGCCTGTTACATCGCTATATAGATGTGAGTGGTATTGAATATGTGAAATGGTTGTTTGGTGTGTCAGAAGGCATCACAGGAGGGTGACATTTGCCCTGGCGTTATAAACAACGGTCAAAGCGTACTGCTCACACTAAACATACATATATATATATATATATATATATATATATATATATATATATATATGTATATATATATATATATATATATATATATATATATATATACTAGTTGTTTTATGAGTATAAAAAGTGAAGTGTGCTATAGTTTGACCTCTTTCATTTCCAGTGTGGCGGGTTAGCAGCCCCCCCCCCCCCCTCATCCCACCATAGGGATACCATACACCAACTTCTCTTAAGTTATAACCTCCAAACTTGGCAGTAAATAACTCAGCCCTAACCTTGAGTAAGGAAGCATGACAAACAATAATCTATTTTGAAACCTATAATTCCATTGTACTGACATTTTGTCATTGTTCTGTATACAAGCCTCTTTTGAATTACAGACAATATGAAACTGGAAAGTTTGTTAAAAGGAAGAGCCTCAAATGTCAAAGGACATTCATACACATTAAAATAAAGAATGTAAATAACTCTGACGCAGAAAATGTCTTCTTCTTATGGTGCCATTGGACGTCATAACAATACATTACATGGACGGGGAGGTTTACACGTTACATGAAAGGGTCAATTTGCAGTGTTGTTCACTAACTATTAGACTGCCTTTAAAATAGTGCGGTATGTTTAAATGGCGTGACAATACGGACCCTCACTTAGAAACATTCGGTATTCTTTTCCAGAATGTTTTCTTTATTTCATTCAGCAGTCAGCGAGTCCATTATCAAGCATACCTGGATATCAAAATGTAGACCGATTGAACCCTTTAGTGGTACATACACAGAAAGTCAGCGTCACCTGAATTCAGGCAATGCCTGAGTGGTTCTAGCGACAATGATGCTGACTTTTTTGAGTATGTAGTGTAGTCCTTAAATGCACTATGGGCACTATGTGCCTCTACATGGGTACCCGCAATTTTGACCGTGTCGCCGGGTCGAATTTTAGCAGTAGAGCAGTGGCATTGTGTCGATTTTTAGCTATATAAGAACAAAGAGAAAACCTCCTGTGGGTCGATTTTTATCCCCGATTTTCTGTGTCTGTCGATTTTTAAAAGGGCCAAAAAGGGCCGTGTCGCCATGTCACCCGTGTCGATTTTTACCCATGTAGAGGCACCACTATGCTTATGCGGACATATTTTGATGGATGCAGTAGGCTACCGATGAGTAAATCGCAAATGTTGTATTCAGAAATCAATGTTGATACCCTCCCAAATGGCCGGCTATAGTTGGTGCATGGTGCAACAACACAGTGCTGGCGAGTTACTCACTGCATGGGTCCATCTTGTGGTATATACCGTCCTTAAAGTGTTTAACTCAAGCTACACATACAGTCATCCTATTTCGCTACCAGCAGAACTCACCTCCCACATATATATATATTTGAAACCAAAGTATGATTATGAATATGAACCATTGATATTGCCCACATTGTCCGCAGTTCCATTACACTGCATTGTCGTGGGTGTCCCTGTTCTTTGCAAATGGCGTGATCACACGCAACCAAACACTGCACTGTAAATAGTTACTGTTATTTTACAGAACAATATACTGTAAATTTACAGAACATTTTGCTGTAGTCGGAAATACAGAACTATTTGCTGTTTATTTACCGACTTCTGTGCTGTAAATCATATTTACAGTAATGTTGCTGTAAATTTACATCACATGATCTGTAAATTTCTGCCACATCGTGGCAGCACTATATATAATTTTGTGTAACAATTCTTGTAAACACTGTATTTTGGGGGGTAAATAAAGCCCCCTGTCTGTCAAAACATAGTAAAATAAGAATGTGTGAGAGAAACTTCAGCAAGATATTGTATAAAGTATTTCAACTTGCAGAAATATGTCAAATAATGCCAATATCAGCAAAAGTATACAATATATACCACATCTGTGGAAAAATTAAATCCTTAACTGTCCGAACTGTGTAGTGCTGGTATCACATACAGTTTAGCTGGATAAGTATTAAAACCATTATATTGTGTAATGTTTGTTATCCATAATGCAACTGAAGTAATGCAGGAAGGTTCTCTCCATGCATATCAATTGAGATCAATTGATAATAACAATAATTAATGATAAAAAACTCAACTTATGGCATTTACAGTACTTTCTGCTGTTAAATTACAGCATACAATATACTGTAAATTTACAGCAAAATGTGCTGGCAGTTTTGGTTCCAGTAGATTTTGCTGTAATTGAACAGAAGAATATACTGTAAAATTACAGCACATTCTTCTGTTTAAATTACAGCAACTGAGTTGCTGTAAATTTACAGCAAAATGTGCTGGAACCAAAACTGCCAGCACATTTTGCTGTAAATTTACAGTGGTTACTTCTAACAGTGTGGTGTAAGAAACAGGTCATGGATATATAGAGTTAGACGTGTGTAAGTCAGTGAATGAAAAACTGCAATATGCGTAATGTCATATTCCAACCTAAAGGCAGGAGCGGATATAAGAGGACTTGAGGTCCACGTGTCGCAATAAACAATAGGTTTATAGGATTTTTGGGCAAGTGCGCTAACTAACACCCCCCCCCCCCCCCACCTTTAGAGAGACTCGAAAATGTCTCATCCCCTCTCTATACCATGCTGGCTTTTTTGGCTGAAAAGCGATGACCTTTTTCTGACCCCCCCCCCCCTCTCAAATCCACTGGGACCCTCCACTGTTGCTAAGTAATGACCACTCCTTTAGTTCCCAATTCTTCTAGATCGCATACCTATATTGTGCCCCGAGGGTTCTGCTCTTTCCCCCTGTAATAACAAACTGCTGAATGCGCCCGACCACAACCACACCCACACCCCAAGGTCACCACACCACCACACCCACACCCCAAGGTCACCCGCCCACATAGCACACTGAGACACCTGGTGGCCACCTCACACACCACTCACCCAGCGGCGCATGCGTGCGGCGGCCCCCAGACATGCGCAATACAGCCTGCGTCTACTTCTGAGTGATCGATTCCCGATTAAGACGGTCTGGAATTGAAGAACCACCTTAACCACTAACCACACCGCTGAAAGGGCTCCTAAATGTTGGCGGTTTGCTGGTTTTAGGAGATAGAGGGGGGAATTAGGACTCGGCAGACCACCGATAGGGATGCGCAGCAGGTATCTATTTTTAGCACACACCACGCAGTGCACGTGACTATTGTGGTGAGAGGATCGTAAAGAGCCTGATGAGAAAAGAAAGACAGACGTCGTGGGAAGGGTTGGGTCAGGAAAAGGGGTAGAAATGGAAAGCAGGATATCTCGGGTATGACATTAGGCAAGTGGGCAGGCAGAAACGGGCTTGGTTAAGGAGAAGGAAGCAAGCAGGATGGTTTAGTGATGGAGTGAGACAGGCAAGGAAGGGGAGAAGGAGGAGGGACGAACAGGGGGTTGTCGTTTAGTACTGATAGGAGGCAGTCCTATAATTGTGCAGAATGGGCATTAGCATTTCCACTTTGCCCAGAGTTTCAATGTCATTTCTAGTCACGACATTCTGTGTGTGTGAGGCCTACCAAACTTTCTTTATGTGATTGGACTCATGCCATTTCTAATTTAAGAACGAATCAGAAACAAACTCACGATAGTACTGCTCAGAGCATCCTAAAACATAATGGGATTGAAATAGAATACAATGTCGATTGTTTTATGCTGATATCCTCTCAGCATTCCTTATTCCAATGTGCTGTCTGCAGAACAGCACGCCAGCAGCACTTGGCTGAAGGAGGATGCAATGTGGACTATTGTTTGTCCTGTAATAAATAATTTGAATGTGAAAGTCCAATGTCATTTCTATTGAATGGAATACTTTAGGGAATCTAGTAATACATTAAAAGTAACCTTTCTCAAAATTAAATGATGAATAACATGCATCTTCTCAAGACTCCTTTTGGTAAGTTGGGACCTCAGCCCTTTTATAAATACAGAAGGTTACAAATTTCATTTTGAGTACTTTCTATACAGACAAGACTGAAATGGTACTGGGATCCGGGTGGATAGAAATGATATTCAAGATCAGAACAGACAAGTATAATAATGACATGTCTCAGTTAATATCATCTTCTCCACTCCATGAGACAGTCCTCAACTTTTGCTCGATTCAGACAGGATGGGAAGACCACTTGAATTACAGTGTGTCGATAGTTGATTGGATGAAATGCGCGGTTCTAAAGGCTAGGTACTACACGAACTCAAATTATGGCATTCCCATGAAACCTATCATGTACATCAGGAGAATAGTTCTGGCAGTTCCATGATGAGTAACTCCAGGTTTCTGCACCTTATGTCTAGCTTAGTCATTTTAAACGAGGGCCAACTGAAGATATGGGTTGATTGATAACGTAGAAGAAATACCATGTGAATTGATCTTATAATCCTAGCTGAACTAAATTGACAATAATCCCAATAATTTCTCATGGTCCATATCATTATATAGGAATCCTCACACAATACACAAGCCTCATTCACATTTCATTGCAGTCTTTCGATTTGAACCGTACTATACACTATCTAGATATTTTTCGATATAAAATGGACACAATATTTTGATGGTGCTTTCCTCAATAGCTTATTCCAGGATTTATCCCATATTGTAACAGGCTTTGCCTTCAGATTTCCTCTCAAGATTTCCCATTTCCCTTTCTAAATTTATGTGTATGCCTATCCCCCATATCGCTTTCTCTTTCCCAGCCCCCCCCCCCCACACACACACTTACACACTCCCTGCCTCTCACTGTCTCTGCCCCAGCCCCTTCCTCTTTCATCTCTCTGTCTATCACTGCATGACACCACCATCTGTAGCTGCACCCTTAGCTGTACCCAGGCCCCGGCCACACCAGCAACACACCCCTCACTAATTTGCCTTTACACCCTCCAACGGACAAAACACGAGTCCGCCATCTAGTGAACAGAAGGAGAACTACAGTTATGTCCCCCCATTGATGACGTAGCTAGTCTGACAACAACCACACAATAGACGCTAGGACCTGCCACACGCCTACCTCCTCCAGTACCCCCATGTAGGATGCCTGTCATTGCCACCAGACACCGCTCACACTGGAGGCGAATCATTAAAGTACAGACTCACCCTCACAGCCTTTCCTTCAGTATCTTCACACTTATGTGTTAATGCCTCAGTGAACATGGCAATAGTGCATCAGTAATTTGCAAGGGAAGCCATTATTTGATAGTACATGAGCAACACTATTGCCTGATCATGATTAATATGTATATACATTGATCAGTAGCCGATCAGGGGCTTATTGTTGTTGTCTCATTTAATAGCTTTATATTAGAAATATTGTGCATCTGTTTTCAGCTATTTTACAGAGGTCCTTGCTGACAAATCAATATCATAGCTTCTCACAGAAACCCAAGACGCTGAATGCAAATCAAAGTCCGATAAAAATAGAACTATTTACTCGCGGTTGCTGAGTTCTGAAATATCCTGTTTCTGCATTGCATACATTGAGCTTTGAAATGGAAGAATTTTAATTTCAATTATTAAGTGATACTTTTTGTTGCGTATTATGGAATATTTTTGGCCTACCACTACCATCTTCTTATCCAATCAGCTATTAACACACTGTCATTCAAGTGGTCCATCCTATCTTTTCCATCCTGTCTGTGTCAAGCAAGAGTTGAGGCTTGTCTAATGGAGTTGAGTACACTGTATTGAATGAAACATGTCATATTATACTGGTCTGTTGTGATCTGGTGTATCATTTCTTTCTACCCAGATCTCAGTACCATTTCAGTTGTGGATGTATCTGTATAGGAGGCACTTGAAATGAAATTGCTAAAATTCTGTATTCACACAAACGCTGAGGTACCAATATACCAATGGGAGTCTTGAGAAGATGCATGTTATTTAACAATTTGTTCCAAATTCAAATACAAAAATGCCCATAAACAAGCCACTACGGTATCTAGCTAGAATAACAGGCCCCCATTCCAACAGTGATTAGAGGATCAGAGAAGGCTACACATGCCATCACCCATGCTACCCTAACCCCATAGACACAAATGTCATGTCTGTCAGACCTACACACTGATTTTACCCTTGATCCAAGCAGGGCTCAACATACTTCAATTTGCTGAAAAATACCCCCTCATGCGTTTACCCTTGATCCCAGCAGAGCTCATCATACTTCAAGTTGCTGAAAAAGATACCTCTTTCCCATTCAACTTTTAGCAACTATTGAAGTAACAATCTTAGGTTTGATGAAGTCCAGCCTGAGGGACCTGTAGTGTCCTAGTGCCTGGATACAAGGTTAAGTGGTTGGGGGATAGGGATGAGATTTAAGGGTTGTTAGGCGAGATAGTCTCAAAACTGCAAGATAGTCTCAAAATACTATGGTTTTGTGAGAACCTTGCAACCCTCAGGCTAGATAGTCTTCAAAATTGCGAGATAGTCTCAAAACACATGTCAGGCGAGATAGTCTCAAAATTTTGAGACTATCTTTCAACCCTCAGGCTAGATAGTCTCAAAATTGCAAGATAGTCTCAAAATACTATAGTTTTGTTAGTATCTCGCCACCCTCAGGCTAGATAGTCTCAAAATTGCAAGATAGTCTCAAAATACTATAGTTTTGTTAGTATCTCGCCACCCTCAGGCTAGATAGTCTCAAAATTGCAAGATAGTCTCAAAATACTATAGTTTTGTTAGTATCTCGCCACCCTCAGGCTAGATAGTCTCAAAATTGCAAGATAGTCTCAAAATACTATAGTTTTGTTATTATCTCGCCACCCTCAGGCTAGACAGTCTCAAAATCCTGACAGAAAGTCTCAAAACTGTGAGAAAGTCTCAAAATATTATAGTTTTGAGACTATCTAGCCTGAGGGTTGTGAGATACTAACAAAACTATAGTATTTTGAGACTATCTAGCCTAAGGGCTGCAAGATAGTCTCAAAATGTTATTATCTCACAACTTTGAGACTATCTAGCCTGAGGGTTGCGAGATACTAACAAAACTTTAGTATTTTGAGACTATCTAGCCTGAGGGTTGCGAGATACGAACAAAACTATTGTATTTTGAGACTATCTAGCCTGAGGGTTGCAATTAGTCTCAAAATGTTATTATCCCACAGTTTTGAGACTATCTGTCATGCTTTTGGGATTATCTCACAATTTTGAGACTATCTAGCCTGAGGGTTGCAAGATACTAACAAAACTATAGGTTTTTGAGACTATCTCGCAGTTTTGAGACCATCTAGCCTGAGGGTTGCAAGATACTAACAAAACTATAATATTTTGAGACTATCTCGCAATTTTGAGACTATCTAGCCTGAGGGTTGCGAGATACTAACAAAACTTTAGTATTTTGAGACTATCTAGCCTGAGGGTGGCGAGATACTAACAAAACTATAGTATTTTGAGACTATCTTGCAATTTTGAGACTATCTAGCCTGAGGGTTGCAAGATACTAACAAAACTATAGTATTTTGAGACTATCTCGCAATTTTGAGACTATCTAGCCCGACAGTTGCAAGATAGTCTCAAATTTTGAGACTATCTTGCAGCCTTTTGAGACTATCTCGCAATTTTGAGACTATCTAGCTTGAGGGTAGCGAGATACTAACAAAACTATAGTATTTTGAGACTATCTCGCAGTTTTGAGACTATCTAGCCTAACAAGGGTGCCTCCTTCCAGACCGTTAGACAAGAGGCCTCTTTCCCATCTCTGGTTAAGTCGGGTGAAGGGGCCTTTGTTAGTGCCATCAAGCCATCCCCAATCACTCAGTATCCCCTCTGATACCCCTCTATGTAGCCTCTTACTAGAACTGGTCACTCCATGTAGGCCGCCATCTTGGTAATATTGGCCCTGTAGATAAGTACTCAAAGACTGCCACTTGCAAGCATACAGTGCTACTTCGCAGTAACCAGGAAACCATCAGTTATGGTGTTGATTTCCCCCCTTTCCTGCTGCCACCGTCACCTTTGTGGTGCAGTAGATGTGCTGCACCCCTATACTAATCTTACCCCCTCCCCGTCTATCAGCCCACTTCTATGACAATGCCTACAAAACCCAGGGGAGAGATTCCCGGATCAGTCAATATGGTGAAATCATGCAGAAGCTTTGGATTAACCACTTTAATATTCATTGCTTCAGCGATAGTGGTGATTGTAATTTAGGAATATCAGGAGCGGCCTGACAATACATTTCAGTTAGATGTTGGCAACTTGAAATATATTGAGTGTATCTTGGGTTCATGTCATATTTCCCTATTTCACAAGGGTATAAAGCATACCTGCTGTAAACCCCACGATTTAATTACAAGCCAAATGACTTAAAGAAAACCCACTGTCTTGTAATGTGATTGGCTGCCCATACACCAGCTGCCAGTCCCTGGCATGTCAATAGGTCCTGCTTACCACCACTTCTCTGGGAACCAGGCACCAACCCCTTACGGCCCCGGGGGACCAATAGGCTGCCGCGCCCAAAACAGAGTCATTCCTGGAAGAAGTTGTTTTGCAGTTATACGTCTGCTTCCGCCATAACTGAAACACCAAGGGACTTCTGTTCCATGATATTTTGGCGAGGCCCTTGAAGGGTTGGTTAGGGAGGCTGGGTTTAAAGTATGAAAGCCCATGCTTTTCTGGCAATGCTGTTTTGTCTCACAACAGTGTGCAATTTAATATTCGTGCCATGTGCTACCCATGTTTCTGGTTCATATCTCGGTAATGATATCAGGGTAACAGAGGAGATGCATCCTGACAGTTCCCATCAGCACTGGTCCGTGGTGGCAGCACTTGGGTAAATTTGAATGTAATGTGAGGACACCATTCCCAACGTTAAAACACAACCTCAGCATTTTTTTAAATTCAAGCGCCCATACTTTATAAGGTGCGCTTATTAAGCCCTACAGAGACAGGGTATATGTGGGTTAAGCAGCTAGGGACGTGTTAGATCTCCTATAAATGTGATTATGAACTGCTGGAGACTTTTTAAAATTACTGTTCGGAATATAGAACGGCATTTAAAACGACTCTCTTTGAAAAAGAATAGAGGCATAACATGTGTCGGACAAACATGTCTCGTGTTTTCAAATATAATTTTAAACCATGTCATATAGATTTGACATAATATCAGGGTTCATGCCCCCCTCCCCTCCTGTTCCTTTCTCTCCCCTTGTTTGTTCAAAATTTGATCTGCATTCAGTTCCTACCATTTCCCTATCCTACCATGCGGTTCTCCCATCCCTATCTTCCTTTCATTCCAAAGTGCCTCCGGCGCTCTCCACTATTCTGATCCAATTGAGATGACCTTCCAGGGAAGGACATGACAATGGTAGATTATATTGAAGCGGAGTTTGTCATGTGGACCTCGGCCAATCCAATTAGTTAAGACTTAGTGTGGACTATTGTTCTGTTGAGTGGGAGAGGTGGGTGAGTACTTTGCATGCTAGGCAGAGTTCAAATATTGACTGATGATGATTGTGTCCATAGACAACAGCTTAATTATAGAACTAAAGACCTGGATAATAAAAGCTATTCTGGATTACAGACATAGTTCCCATTGGTTTAAACATGTTTGAATGTTTGATATTATTGATGTATGTATGTATGTGATTGATAGTTATGAAACCCTGGGAGGAGTGATGAGACCAGATATAGGCATAACTCTACGGCAGTCTGAAATCCGTTGTAAGGGTAAGAGTTGGAAAAGAAAATAGACAGGACAGCAATGCCAATTGGGTAAATGATCAGGCAGAAATACAGAAAATGAGCGAACGAAGGAAGCAGAATGGCGCACATGGGGAGTTACCGAATATACTGAATACCAACAGTTATATAGATCCATATGATGGGGGAAGGGGTGGGGAATTTGAGTGACTGCACCGAGGGAGGGCCTGGGGCTCCAGGGTCTCAGACCAGATGGACAGTCCCTGCACGTCCACCCTATGTCACCCCCATGATGACTTCAGCACCTACAGATGGCCACCCGTCACTCCTACAGCCATGTCCGGTAGTTATGGGACTGCATCTTGCAACTGCAATGTCACGATAGCAGCATAACTAGTTATTATTCCTACCTCCTATAGGCATGTTGACTTCTGTTATGTCTGAAGATCTGGATATGAAGATATCCATTAGTTAGAGGAGAATGTGATGTAATGAAGTATGATATTGAAATAGGATGGTTGTGTTACAATGCATGCAGACTCATGAAAAATTTTATGGTGTTATTTTCACTTCTGTTCTGAAGATTTCATGTTTTAATCTCAATGACACTCTTTTTGAAACCTTATTCATGTGATCTTCTCACATTCTAAACATGAACCCATGGAATGTGCATTGACTAACTGAGGAGGGAATGCAGGTTGGAGAGACAGGGGGGATAGATTGTTTGAGAGCGCATTGATGCTCAATACATCTAGGGCTTCAATTTTGATGCACATTTGTTCACAAAGACCTTCAGAACCAGAATAAAAGAGGAGATACCTCTTTGTACTCACTGAGCTACAACTGAAATATTACCAACATCCAAGTGGATGGGAGAATAAAAAGTGACATTGAATATGACATATCGGGTTATAGTTATTACCGTGTTCTGAAATAAATTGAAACAAGCTTTGACCTTTCATTACCGGGTATATCATGTCCTAAACATACCATCTGCAACAGAAAACAGTTATATCATTTCCAGAGTTGATCCAAGATTTACGGACTGATCAATAGTTAAGAAAGAATTCAGTAATTGTCAAGATATAAATGGCATGTAAAATGTAAAGGGGACACAGTAACCATCTCTCTGCATATTTCTCATATCAATGCATCTAACACAGGGCACAACGTTTAATTCTTTCAAGAGCGAGAGGATATCATACTTAGAAAGATAGTAAAAACTGTATTGATATTTTGGACAGTGTAGACTGTTGCTTATGTTGGTACCGATCCAGCTGGTACCCTGCCAGTACTGATTGCTGGAGACCAGCGCTGTGTCTAACAGTATTTGTCCTTTCAGTAGTTACATTATATAGTGTGTGGCAGGCTCTACTGACCTCTGCCACAGTCCTCTCCTTACCCCCTCATCCTGTCTTTCTTGAGTTCTTCCTCAGAATCTTTCTCAATCAGTCTGTAACCTTGCTGCGCCCCATCCGTGTCCAGGGTCAATGTATATATACTCATTCACCTTAACATTCTCCAAAGGGAATACCATAAGTATCTAAGGAGAAGGTGAAATGCAGTAATTACACCCCCCCCCCACCACTGATGATGTAGCACCAATTGTAAGGCTGACAACAACACATGTATACAATAGACATGTAATCTCCATCCCTCACTCCACAGTCCCCTCCCTACTGTCGCCCACTCCTGTCGGACCAGACACTGTGTCTCCCAGAGGCTCATCACTGAATCACAGGCTCTCAGTAGTGACTTCAGAATATGGAGGATTCGTTTATATCATACTTTGGAGTAGACAAGGGAACAATATACAGGTGTTAAACTGAAATGAGGTGATAATTAGTTCATTAGGTTACCAGTGCAGCTATTACATATTCAACACACACACACACAAAAAGAATGATATCATAACCACTATATATTTATGCGGATGGTTATTATTATTACATATGAGCTATTGAATAGGTCTTTATCTGTGTAGTAACATGCACATGTAATGTGCACATCTGACACTCTTAATATATAGCAGGGGTAATTTCTTGAACATAATTAAGATCTGATTCAAATTCCTGACATGATTGTTTCTCTATCCCAAGAATCCCCAGTCAGGATTTGAAACTTCCCTCCTGTAAACACATCTCAGAGTGGAGGTGGTGATGGAATGCCTTTAATAGGCTGTCATGCAACATCATTATATCAAGCAAACAAATTGAAAACAGATTAAGTGGCTCAGAATTGGAACCAATATAGCTAGAATAACAAGCTCCCATTCTGGGACAGTGTAGATAGTACAGTAGCAGGCTGCACACATGCCATCATCCATGCTACTCTCGCCCCTAGGGACAACTGCCATACCTGTTATGCTATATATTTTTACTATCGATCCCAGCAGGTTCCAAGATACTGTAATTTGCTGCAAAACACCTCTGCCCATCCAGTCTTTATCATCTATTACAGCACTAATATATAATGTTATCTATAAGGGACGTGATGTAGTCCTATATGCTGACTTCCACAAAATAAGGTCCTCTTGGACAGGTTGTTTAGTAAACAAATGTTACACAATTTATATGTAGATTTTATCATGGGATTTGCTTAACAACAATGTTTGCAATACTTAGAAGGATAGGATAATGTTCCAGTGAAACAATGAATTTGAAAAGGCTTGCAGATATATTTCTTACATGAAAACATACAATAGTCAATAGGGCATAGCTGATGCGTGTGTAATACACAGCTGAGAAATGCCGGGATACTGGCCTTTTTATGAATACTGCTGGTCTAGATACAATGTTAAGTGGTTTGGGGATTTGAATGGGATTTGACCCTGACTTCTTCCAGACCATTAGATAACCTCTGTGGGCTGGTCCTTTGTTGCTATCATCAAACCATCTACAATCACTAAGTACCCCCCCCCCCAACCTCACGAGTGTACATGTGTAGTCTAGAACTAGAACTAATAACTTTGTGTGGGCTGCCATCTTGACATCTATGCTGGCTATACACCAGCACCAGAATACTGTTGCATGCAGGAATTAAAAAAAACTATTTTGCATGAACAATCATTCTCTATCACTGTATATGTTACCATGGTGAGGCAGTGGATGTGTCTCATCAATATATCTATACCCCGCTTCATTCCCTATAGATCTACCAGCCTATTTCCATGACAATGCATGTATGTCCCAAAGGAACACCTCCTGGAGCAGTCAATAAGTATGGTGAAAACAGATGCCACAGCTTAAACACTTTAAAATTCATGATTTCAAAGATAAAGGGGATTGTAATTAGGCTATGATATCATATAGACTGGGTGTCTTTGTATCCTATTTTGTATGGTTATTATAAAGGTATAAACTTGCATAGATACAACAGTGATATATTATATTTTCGTTATACTCCACTATAGTTCAGTTTACGATAGCTCCTTATCTGAAGACAGTGAGTGGTAAAATGTCCCTATAAAACATTAGCCTGTTTCTCTACATCTAGCTATCCTTCTCCCTGTCCTCCCTGTCTCTGTTTTCCTCCCAATGTGATTTATATTCAAGCCCTCATGTTAAGATACAAGCTAATTAAATGAAACCCATAAAGCTCCATTCTCCTATATATGTAACCTGATTGGTGGCCAGTGCACCAGATGCTAGTCCAGGTGTGTGTCAGGCCCTGTTAACAGCATCCTACCACTCCTCTGGGAACCAGCTCCTTTCTGGTCCTTAGGGGGACCCATAGACCCCTGCACCACCACACGGTCACTTGCCAAAATAATCTGGAAGTTTTGATCTTGAAAAAAAAGTATCTTAGACTTTGAATCCCTTCCTTTCAATATATCACACTGAGATTGTTTTGAGACAAAGAATCTGTGTATGTGAACATGTTTGGAGATTTGTTAGCTGTAATATCTACGAACAGAACTTTACAAACTCCCTTTATTGCTGCAGCGGTCTGTAGACATTGTTGTTGTGCAGTTACACTTCCCTCTCCATGAGAGTAAAAAATCCATAGGGCGTTCGGCTGCAGACGCTGAAGGGGTTCTAATATATGGGGCTGGGCCGAAAGTAGAAAGTAAGGAGAGGTTGGTGTGTTTCACAACAAGCGATAGTCAAAACTGTGTCATACGCTGCGACCTGTATTCATTTATATTATGTCAATAAAGGGTATATACAATTATGACTTCTCTGCAGGTGCATCATAACAACATAAAGGAAAGCCATGCTGGAGAGGAAAACTGAAAACTGATATTTATCACTTTTTTATAAACAGACCACTGATAATGCTTTACAATAAACTTTTTTTTACATTCAATTGGAACGTAATCCTCTAATGTGTCCTACTGCACCTATCTAGCTAAACGCCTCTAACAATCAGACTTCTCTGACGAATTGACCAGCTCAACAACTATTGTTTGCTGTTTGTCTATGAATAGGTGCGTACCTAGATTGTGCTAGTTTATAGAGAATCCTACATGGTACATAAACTCCCATACAAATATTAAATGTGTAAAACCTTGAATGCTATTGAGACCAACACGAACGACATCATGATGACCAGCATCACTAATTCAACACACGTGCATTCACATAGCTTTAGACTCTGTTGATGTGCCAAACATATTGAAACCACTGGACAGTTTGATGAATCATAACATTTGTAACATTTTAAGGTTTAAGTACACAGAGGCAAATATCAGAGTCACCCAATGTCGCCAATACTACTCTCATACAAGGGTCAGGCACTGCTGGACTATAATAGATGGCTCAAGGGCCATTCTAGTGAAGGTCAGGCTAGGCTGGACATTCAATAACAGGCTGGACCTTGGCAAACTTGCTTGAAAGTCTGGCCATGCTGGATCCTCATGCCATAGTCTGGCAATGCTGGACTCTTGGGAGAGTCTCTATCAGCCTGCAAGAGTCCAGCATTGCCAGACTATGGCATGAGGATCCAGCATGGCCAGACTTTCAAGCAAGTTTGCCAAGGTCCAGCCTGTTATTGAATGTCCAGCCTAGACTGACCCTCACTAGAATGGCACTTGACCCATCTATTATAGTCCAGCAGTGCCTGACCCTTGTCTGAGAGTAGTATTGGCGACATTGGGTGACTCTGATATTTGCCTCTGTGTAGGGGTCCAATAAACAAAATACGTAATAGTGTTGGGTGGGCTAAGCTCAATATGCTGGATCATAATATGCATTTCTGGAAGTGGACATGCTAAACAGGACAAATTATTGAGTATGTACCAGTAGCAGTCTCTACCAGTGACATATCAACCAGACTTTCTCCAGTCCTTGTTCTGTAGTAGGACTTAAAAAATAAGTTCTTAATGAGTTCTCCATTTGTATCAAGGCTGGGTATCCTGTAGAGCCATATCTTCAGGCTTGATACCCAATAGAGCAAATCGAAGCTGATTTTGTCCAAAGATCAAAAGGATTCAGGTACAGTTTAATAATATAATCTGATTCCATTTTACCATCTGTGCCCAGCTGCCATATGCTGTAATGCACGATTTCCAAATAATCATGTTGTAGGATATTCCACATTAGTGGTATCATTTGTCCTAGATAGTGAATCGTATGTGTACACTATGAGTTCTCTGTGCAGTGTAACGACAACTAGGTACATTTAGAATGGCTGTATAATCAATTTAATGGGCTGGATGGCAAGTGGCAAGCAGTAGGGAATACAGCTAAAAGCAACTCTCAAGGGAACACAGAGACAGTAAGATTAGCTTATAAATGTTAGAACAAGGGAAGATTGAACATTTGCACAGTCCTTTCCCTTTCGCCTCCTCCTAATTAATAAATACTTCACACTCACATCCACCTTCACTATCACGACCATGCTCTTCCCCCCTTCTTCACCAT
Organism: Harmothoe impar; assembly: GCA_947462335.1. Lineage (NCBI taxonomy): Eukaryota > Metazoa > Annelida > Polychaeta > Phyllodocida > Polynoidae > Harmothoe > Harmothoe impar. The sequence continues at coordinate 37,894,227 of OX381719.1, forward strand.
AATGTCTCTGTCTATACCTCCTTTCTATTCCCTCCCTGCCTTGCATACATCTTTTTTTCCTGTCATCTCACCACTCTTCTCTTTTACTACCTTTATACCCATCCCCAATAGATTCACCCCATTCCTATCTCTTTTCCACAATCAAAATGACCATAAGAATCTCACAGTAGATTATTGCTATTTATGTATAATTGATTGTGTTGACATTATCCAATTCAATTAATAGGAATCCTTGCATGTTGTTGATCTATCGAGTTTGATGATGATTTGTGTCCTATATCATCTAAGAATGTGACTATGCAATGTAGCTATTGTTTGTATCAGATATGTGAGAATAGCTCTGATCCAATGAGAAAATCACAAAGTGGAGTCCCAGCTTTATTGGGGTAAGAGCCTGGCTTAAATTTGATTGAGAGAAAGAGATTGCATACCAATGAAACGTCACTAAAAACGAAATGAAAGAATGATCTAAGAAGTTGCCTTTCAGTCAGTCCAGCATTGTGAAATATATTTTATGTTATTGTCTAAATGAAAAACAACACCATTTAAACCAATGAAGAAACATACATCCGGCTCAGTCTGAGATATTACCCTATTGCCAGAGACAGAGAGAGTGAGGTTCAGAGACAGATAAGGAGCCGTCATGCTGCAAAGACAGCGAATCAGGCAATGAGGCAAAGAAGGAACAGAGAGGCAAAGAGAGTGAAACGGTTAGGAGACAGAGGGGTCACCAGACAAGAGGTCTAGAGCAGCATGGTATCTCTAATCATGACATATAAGGTGGAAATAGTTTAATGCATAATAACATTATACATAAGTAGGTTTACAGGCTATCAATAAACCATTATGACTGATAAATCTGCATAGGACCAGTGAGGGTATGGCTGCACTCAGAGGAGTCCCTGTGATGCAGGCGGGTCACTCCAGAGTGCATGCAGTCCGGATACAGATCTATATGGTGGGAGATGGGGGTGGGGAATGTTGAGTGACTGCACCGAGGGAGGGCCTGGGGCTCCAGGGTCTCTGACTGGAAAGACAGTCCCTGCACGTCCACCCTCCGTCACCCCCCATGATGACTTCAGCACCTACAGATGATAAAGGCTTTGGTACTGAATACACAGTCATATGTTTTAGGCAGAAGATGTCAATGATTATGAATATATACAGCTTTAGTCGCAGAGGGCTAGTTGATAGAATGCTGCCGCATACATAACCGAAGGTCTGCAGATATGCATGGAAACATCTCTTCATTGAATAAGATTAGGCCTGTGTCCACTATAGGACAAGGGGAAGTGAAATATTTCCGTTAGTAATGTGTGTGCATTTGGGAATATATTACCGAGATACATTCCACTTTAACTCCAGGTAGGCTGTGTCCACTAGGCATTATAAATTGCTGCCCAGACTGCCCAGGGCAAACATGGACGAGATATTATAATAGAACAAAGAGCATATCGCCGAATTTCTGCACTAAAAATCAAACATGTTAGATTTCTAAATTCTCATTTTTGTCGTCCACTTTTGATACCCCCAAATAGCCAACCCCCTGTTGTATTTGAGAATTTTGCCGTCCACCTGTGTCCACAGGGAGACAAAACATATAATATTTGTATTCAAATTCACGTTTTGAAGGACGACAAACGGCCTGATATATCCTAGTGGACACAGGCCTAATATAGTGTGAACTTCTTTCTACTACGTTCTTATATGAATAACTGTTAAATAATTATGTCTGATTCAATTCAGTGGAAAACCTGATGGAATATGCAGCAGAACTTTAAAATAGGGTGGTCCTGTTGCAATGGGTGAACAAGTATCTATCGGGCAGGCTTATTGAAAGATGTCCTAGTCTTCTTTTTTTTACCTCTGTTCTGAAGATAGTCAACCTTTAAAATCAAGGAAACTCTTTTTGAATCTTCAGCCTTTGTGATCTTCCCACTTTCCAAACATGAAACATGTTCAAAAGAATTAACTGAAACGGGAAGGTGAGTGGGAGGGAGGGGAGGGATTGGTTGTTTTAGAGCTTAATCATATTCCTAGGAGGAAGTATATACTGATGCTCAATACATCTACAGCTTCAATTCTGATACATATATATTCACTCTCTTAGAACCTGAATGAAAGAGCAGATACCTCTGTGTACTCACACAGCTAGATTTGACATTGTATATGGCACGTAACCGTCGACATTGTGTTTTGTATTGAATGTAACAAGCTTTGACCTCTATATAAAATAGAGATGAGAGGTCAATTTGAATATGCTATTTATGATTTAACCGTTGTTCTGCAAATGTTCCTGTCTAATGCAACTGAAAGAGTGCTCAATCTTTGAATTATAAAAGGCAGAGAGAATGTGTATATATACATATTTATTTAAATCTATATGTGTTTGGAAGTCTAATGCTTTTGTCCTATTTCCTACTTGCCCTTTCTCTCACAACATTCTTTATAATATTCTTTTCATCTCATTCGCTCTGTAATCTCCTCCATCAGACTCTAATCTTGTTGTTAGCTCTCCTAACTCCGCCCAAGGTCAATGTACTTACTAGTTCGCCCTTACAATCTTGGAAGGAGAACACATGAGTGCCCTCTTGTAAAGAGAATGGGCATTGCAGTAATGATCCCCACTAATAATGACCACCACCAGTTGGGAGGCTGACAATAACACAACAACAGACACCAGTAACCTCAATCCCTCACTCCATATAGTCCCCTCCCTACTGTCGCCCACTCTTGTTGGACCAGACACTGTGTCTCCCAGAGGCTAATCACTGAATCACAGGCTCTCACCACTATCAGTAGTGGCTTCAGAATATGGATCCCTTTATACTATTGAGCCTGAGATTTTACAGTAGACATAACAACATTAGGGGGGTATTCCTCTGCAGACAAATCATCATGTTTATCCATCACACAGTTCACCATGTTGACCTTTGACCGATGCATGACAAACATCCATCTGTAGATGTGTTTGTAGTGGAATGCCCTCTTTAGACTTGCCATGTGAACAATTGCAAGGTGCTAAAATGTTATGTATTTGACATGTGCAGCTATTGCATTTATAACATTATATTTATATTGAACAGCAATAGGAAACAATATTTTATTCAAAAATCAGGGAGATGTTATCATGTTTTCGCATTTGGGCTATTAAAAAGGTACAATTATACCTGTGTAATAACAGACGCACTTGTAATAGATAATGTATCTGACACACATCAGACCAAGGATGTCCACTCAGATTAGGAACCATGTCTAGGAAATGACTAACCTGAATAGCATGCATTTGTCTAGAGGTCATATGGCTGCCAACACTGCATGCACACTCTTATATTGCTAACAAGTTTCTATGTTATTGCAATGTAGCCCACAATACCCAGATAGCCCCCAGTGCACCGAATGTTATTGGGGATTTTGTGCATCTGTTCTGTGCTACTTTAGTTGTCTAAACCCACAAGTCCATAGCATAGATTCTCTTAGCAACCCGTAGAATCCTCCTCCTCCCCAAACAAGGCTTAAATCGCCTATCCTGTAAACACATCCCAGAGTGGAGGTTGTGATAGAGTGCCTTTAATGGGCTGTCATGCAACGTGATTAAAGAAATCACACAAAAAAAGATTTAGTAGCTCAGAATAGGAATCAATGTGGCTAGAATAACAAGCCCCTATTCTAAGACAGTGCAGATGGTAGAGGACAGGCTGCACACATGCCACCATCTATGCTACCCTCGTCCCAGGGGACAACTGTCATGCCTGTCGTGTCTGAACAATATTTTTAACCTCAATCCCAGTAGGTTTCAACATATATATTGTAATTTGCTGCAAAACACCTCTTCCCATCCAGTCTTTAGTCTATATTGAAGCACCTATACATCTTGTGTTAGGGGTATGTTCTTGTCTTGCATCTGTCGGAAATGACTAGATGAACGCTGACTGTATAGATAATATCATAATGTTGAGTGCTTTGGGGATTGGGATGAGATTTTACCCTGCCTTCATGCACACCATTAGATAAAAGGCCTATCCCTAGTTATGTTGGTGGTGGGGACTTTTTGGTACCATCAAACCATCTCCAATCACTCACGTATTCCCCTCTAAAGCTGAAGTACGTAGCTTAAGACTAGAGCTAGTCACTTTGTGTATGCTGCCACCTTTGTATCTTGTACACTAGCCCCAACATGCTGTAACCTAGTTTGCAGGAACCAGCAAAATTGGCAAAATTCTTAATTCCGTTCTCTATACCACTATTATTATCACTATGGTTCTGCAGTGGATATGGTTCACTACTATATTTATACCCCTTCGCATCTCCCATCTACTAGCCTATTTTCATGACAATGCCTATTTTGGCCCAATAAAAGCCTTCCTGGAGTACTCAACAGTCATGGTGAAAATAGCTACCATAGTTCCTCTCTACAAGTTCTCTTTATATGGCAATTGAAACCAACAATTTATTTTGATTTCAAATGTCTTCCTTTCAATATACCTAATATACCTGATTGGCTAAGCCCAGAGGTACCAAATACAAGTGGAGACCCAATCTTGGGTCATTCAAGTGGCCGCGATTTTTGGGAATAGAAGTGTTTTTCCATTTCCTTCCAATTTACCTAATTAAAAGTTGTGGCTATGAACAGGGAACATATGAAAAAGGATATTTTACATCTCCGTGAGAAAATATCCCTTTCTTGCTGCAGCAAGGGAGGGATAGACATTGTTGTTGTGCAGGTACACTTCCCTTTCCGCTATATTGAAAATCCATAGTGGATTCGGCTCCAGATGGTGAGGGGTGTCTCATAAAGTATAAAGAAGAGGGGAGGTTAGAACTGCGTTGTTTCTGAGGAATGAAAGCCCAGAGCTTTGTTACTATTTGGCAACACCTGTTTCTTTTACGACGAGCGGTAATCGAATTATGTTATCTTCTACAACCCATGTTCGATTTTATTATGTCATTAAAGGGTTTACATATGACTATTTTCTGCGGATGTACTACGGTTACTATCCAGAGGAAAACCAAAGATAGCTAGGCCCTAATCATAATTACACACCAGATATTTCTTTACCTTGCATAATGATTATGTCTATGAACAGGTGCATATTATGATAGTGAGATTGCTCAGCTTTATGGAGAATCCTACATGGTACACACATGCGTAAAACCTTGTGTGTTATAGAAACCAACATGAATGCTAGCCCGTTAACAATACTAGCAACAAAATACTAGCATCAACAATTCAACACCTCTACATCCACACAGCATCAGACTCTGTCAGTGGGCTAACATGACACATTGAAACCACTGGACAGTTGGATGAATCACAACATTGGCAATATTCAAAGGTTTAGGAAAAGGTCCAACAAACAAAATGTGTAGTGGTGTTGGGTGGGCTAAGCTCGATATGCTGCATTTTATTCTATACAATTCTGGAAGTGGACATTCAAAACGTGATAAATTATTGCGCATATGCCTGCTGAATGTAAACCAAGTACTGTAACCAAGCTTACTGCTGTCCCTGCTTTGTAGTAGGCTTTCATAATATCACACATTGTATTCCAATTTCTGGAAGCTGGAACTTTTGAAAAGTGCTTTCTGGGTTGGCCATTTACATCAAGATTGGCTATTCTACAGAGCCATATAATAGTATGAAATTGTCTCGAGTACCGCAAAGCAAATCTCAGTTGTAGGCAATCTTCTATCTAACCATCTGCAGGGCCTCTCAGGCGAACACAGAGGATCCGTAATTAACTTATAAATTTTAGAGTAACAGAAGATTGAACATTTGCACAGTCCTTTCCCAATTTGTCTCACCACCACTTCCTCCTTTATCAAGGCTTCTTACTCACATCAACCACCACTATCGCCACTATGCTCTCATCTCCTTCTTCCCTACATCTGCCCATCTATGCCTCCCCCTATTCCCTCCCCGCCTACCCAGTGGGCACAAAACATTGAATCAACATTGAAAACTGGTTGATAATGTTGATTCAATGTTGATTTAATGTTGATTCAACATTGAACTAAATTCTGTGCCCACTGGGTAGCACACACCTTCCATCCCTATATTTGACAAAGATATCTATGATATACACTGGATTTATCGTGTTGACACCATTCAATTCAAGTAGTTGGACTCCTCGCATGTCATGTTTGATGCTAGGCCCAGTTCAACTATCAGCTGATAAGATTATTGTGTGTCTTACATTATCTAAGAATGTGGACGATACAAACTAATCTAATTGGAATCGTAGATGTGTTTCTTATCATGCTTGAAAATAGTGTTTCAGAAATTGCTTTTCAAATTAGATCTGCATTATCTATGTCATTTGATTAGAAACACACAATTTAAACCAATGAGAACACATTAATGGAATAGCTTTTAAGTGAATCTTTTGTCCAAGAATCTTTTGAGACTACCCCATGGTAATGGATATCAGTAGGGACAACCTAAGGGAGAGACCCGGGGGATAAGGAACTAGGTAGAGAACGGTAGAGAACAAAGCAGATACACAGAGCTGCAAGAAAAGCAAGACGACACATAGCCAGAGATGAAAGGCACATCTATAGGTGGGAAGACAGACAGAATTTTATGGAAGTAACTATGAATGATCAGTATTAAATTAGCCCAGCGAGAGTGACTGCATGCAAAGGGGACAGTGGGCTCCAGGGTCTCTGACCAGATGACCTGGTGACTGCCCAGTCCCTGCACGTCCTCCCTCTGTCACCCCACGATGACTTCAGCACCTACAGATGGCCAACCATATCTCCTACCACGGCTGCTATAGGAGTGGAACAGACCAAACAGGATACACCACAGCAATAGCAGGGGCTGTTAAATCAACTAAAATATAACTTCTTTGTTTGCTGGTTCCCATTGGCTTGGACCTTTAATATTCGGCCAAATACTGCAGTTAGGTTCTTGGCTAAATAAGGCAGAAGCATTCTGCAGGAATATGTTAGGGGGAGAGCTTACTATACTCTACATTGGATCAATGCATTATTTTATTAATGGACCATTTTAGATACAAAGATAGTACTCCAAAGTATCGTTAAGGACGCAACGTGTGTCGTTAAGAAACAGAGTAAGGGGTTGTGTAACAGGGGGTGCCTCTCTCGTTATGACTTAAGTTATGCTTAACGTGAATGTAATGCACCTTCACGTTACGGTTGTGTAACGACCTCCAGAAGGCAAGCTTATCACCATGAGAGCTGTTCCCCCCAGGACCACATATGGTTTACCTTATTAACAAGTAATATCCCGCAATATAAATGGCTAGCCCACTGATGTAAGGACTCCTGTTAGGTAACTAGCTGTGAATCCTGGATGAGGTATAAATAGAACTGCTCCCTCAGGCTCAGAGAACGCACTCCCTGACTAGCCACATGCTTTGTGCAATAGTAGCCTCAAAAGACGCTCCCCTTGATGGTTTTTCTCCAAAGACAGGCTAGTTTGATACAGATATCATGTTCTCTTTGTGTTTCATCTTAAACATCCCTTTGGAGGTTATAGGCTCTGTTGTAAACCATTGAAGGAATCGTATCGTCAAGACTGCATTCAAACATCATGCCGATCCTACGGCTGCATTCATGTATCATGACGACAAAGGGCATAGCACATAAACACACGATGCCGCCCTGAAGTGGTCAAAACCTCAATTTGAAGGTTATAAACAAGGTCTCTGATATAAATCTTGATTCATGAGTTATTATTGTAGGGAGTCATTGATGTGGACAATAAGTATGTATTCAATCCGTTACCCCATGGCTGGGGACCCAGAGAGAGAGACCCCCCAACCACACACACAAAAAGATACGGCGAAAGAAGGGAACACAGAGGGAAGGGAAGAGAAAGCACGCAGACAAAGCAACGGTTCACAATCCCTTTAAGGGGTGAAGGGAGCTGAGGTGTATGCTATAGAGAGAAAGAAAGTAGACATGAGACTTTCCTACAATAATTATTCATGTAGGTGCGAGTGATGTCTGTAACCAAGTTTAAAATGCGAGAGCCTTCTTCTCAAATAAAAGTGCATGTAAATATGCACACTGCAATTATTGCACGGACCCTATAAACTATAAAGCTTTCACCCGATTTAATCTGTATCAGTTATTATGTTTATGTGATCACAGATGTAATGAATAAGGCCTTCCGGGGGTCTGTAATCAAAAGCAATTAGGAAATTAGAAGAGTCAGCTGCAAGCTAAAATGTGTCCAGTGGTCAGGTCACATATCATGAGGACTGCAAGTGTAGTTAAGTGACCAATTGCAAGTGACACATGTCCCATGTCAGGTACAGGTGTGTAACCCGATAACCTGTTCTCACCCCTGCATCATGCAGCTGTCTATTTGAAAGAAATCTAAATACAAATCACCCTGTGTTAACTTCTGTGTCAGTTTAACTTACAACAGTCATGTACAAGGACATATTCTACCGCTACACAGACATGTCACATGTGTGATGCTCCAGGTTTCTCCCATGTGTGTCTGTTGGGGGAGGGTATATGTCATCTCCTACATCGATGTAGGTAATTTGAAAATGTTCCCCGCTCCCCTATGAAACATTGCGACTCGATAACTGATCCAATTACGCTTTATCGATAGCATGCTGCCTGTAGGAACTTTGGCATCAAAATGCACCCGCACAACGACAACAAGTAACGCACTGCAATGTTGCATTATGCACATCCTTTAGAGATCAACTCCATCGGATTGACATTGTTTATGAATGCGAGTATCACCAGGGTTGCATTCATGCATCATGAGGATATAGCACATTGAGGCACTATATGTTGTCATCATAGAATTAAAGGCGTAACAGGTGGTCTAGAGCTCCATGACAGCCCCAACGTCAACACACTGACCGAACCCATGCAAGCATAGAATATTTGTCAAGCATTGGATAATTGCACTTCATACACGGCACAGGCACCGCCATACCCCTGCCCAACCCCTGTAAAAATATCCACCTAATATCGCTCATTACCATACCTCACATCATGCCACTGACAGCACAGCGTCAGCTCCAACGTCATCAATACGTCACGTCATGTCATGTCTGACGTAGCCACAACAAGCAGCGTTCCAGGGGACGAACATGATGACGGCGGGTGGCGCTCCGGTCGGCGGTGCTGGTTTCCCCAGCGTCGTAGATTAATCAATAGGTCGGATGGTGATATATCACCAGTGGAGGTGACATCCGGCTGGGGGCTGTCCGGGGTGCGGCTATATTTAAAGCTGCTGAGCCTGCAGTTTATTCTAAAAGTCGCTCCACAGGTGTGTGCGTGTGGTGGGTGGGGGGGGGGGGAGATGAGGGAGGGGGCGGGAGGGAAGATAAGGCGAAGAAGGTAAAGGAGGGGGGAGGAGTGAGGGAGGGAGGGAGGGAGCGAGTGAGCGAGTGATTGAGCAAGGGAGGGAGCAAGGGAGGGAGGGGAAGTAGAGGAGGGAGGGAGGGAGGGAGGGAGGGAGGGAGGGAGGGAGGGAGGGAGAGGAGATAGGGGCAGGAGGAGAAAGGGGAGCGCAGACGAGTAGCTCGATGGATGCATGGGAGGGAGAGGCCTGGGAGAGTAGTTTTTAGATCTCGGTGTGACTAATGCATGGTCAAAAAAGTATCGATCATAATGCATACCAGGTAAATGGTAATAAATGAGTTTGTTTCCACATTTTGAAGCCAATAGCGAAAACAACTTTTCTTTTAAATTTTGGTAGATCATAATTTAGTACCCTTAATGCTAGCCTAATGACAGACCTATTCCTGTTCACACACGACATTTTATTATTTTACCTTGTGGCTTCATGGTAAACTTTGCTTGACCCTTTGTCTCTTTTCCCTTCTTGCCCAAAAAGGTCTTCACTAATGAGCCATTCCTGAGTATAATGTGACCGACATTTCAGAGTTATTGCAAAATCCTCTATAATATTCCCTACCAATGGAAGTAACCTTTTGATCATATTACTGTCCATTAATTACCAAATGCAAACAACTTGTTTTTGAACATCTGCTCTCCCCCTGACTGATATAATAGAGTATACTGCTGAAGGGAAATTAGTAACCAAACAATCTATTTACTGAAGACATCAATCTTACTATCTCAGCACCTGACCAGTTCACAGATCTATATATAATCTAGCTCTGATATTTTTCTATTTTGGTAATGTGAAAGATTTAAAATGATTACCTTTCAATGATGTTGGGGAATTCGAATCTGCTTTACATGGCCGACACACAATTCAATGGCACATACTACCCAGATTCCAGATTGGACACTGCATCAAAATTCCTGTTTAGTGTATTTAAGGTTTACTTAAACATCCGGGAAAGTTCACGGCAATGTCATGAATATGATATTTCCAGTAAATTTAAGTTCACCCGAAATTTACCGGAAATGTCAAATGACATTTCTGTTGATAACCCGCTAATTCTCTCCTTACTCCCCATAATTATGATCTATTACAAAGGGACAGAAGTGACTTTGAGATGCAAAAGTCAAGGATTTGAATCAGAATCAAATGTGCAGATTCTATGTGGGCCATTGTATACTTTTAACATATATAGTAGAGGGTTGTGTAAACGATCTGCCTACTGTGCAGCTTATTATAGGGAGGCTTGTCTTTCACATACCCCGCCTCCGGCAAACAACACGTTAATTACATTTGACTTTGCGCTAATTACCTTTACATTTTACATGCACGGATTCATCAACGATAATTGACCCTTTATAGACCGTATAGTCCTTTAATACACTATGGGCCTTGATCATCCTTCTGCTTGAATGCAGTCCTGGTGAGTAGCACGCCAGTGGTGCATTCAAGTATTATGCTGACCCGATGGGGTTGATACACCCTGGAAGGCTCAGTGTGATGTATGAATGCAGACCCACTGAACAGCTCGCCATGGTTGCATGCATGCATCGTGACGACCAAGGGCATAGCACATTAAAGTATCATGCGACCCTTAAAGGTGATTAGATCTGACAGAGCCTTACTGTGTGCCTGCATTTATGGATCCCTGTCATATTGTGTGTTTAGACTTTGACAATGAATATGTTCTATGCTGATGGAACAGAATTTCAAGAGCGTTGTCATGCACACTCATAGACAGAATAATGGTACATATTTTAGACATGTGACCCTGTAGCCTATACAATATCCATTAAGTATGTTTTTTTCACTAAGTTGGGATATAGGCACTGGCATAGAATTGTCTCACGTTCTGTGCCAGTGCCTATATCCCAATTTGTCATTGCGACCTATTAACTATTCTCCCTGCCTTCTTTGCATATTATACTCCAAGCATACATTCGTGAACAGCCTTGACAGCTCCAAGAGAGCCTCTGTTTTATTGACAATCTACATCGTCTCTTGTCGGGGTGTATTTGTTCAGGCTATTTTGTATACTGCTGGTATACCGTATATGGCTCGTTTATAAAGCTGGTATACACGGTGCGTGTTTCAGCAGAATAGACAAGACAGAACATGAGCAGACAAATTCTGCTGAAATTTTGTGCTGTCCAGTCTGCAGGACAGGATACATCTGCCTCTTTCAGACCTGTCAGCTGAATGAAATCCTGGTGCAAGTTTCTATCACTAAGGTAAGTAGATTGGTGGGCTCTTTTTGTGCTGGTTTTCACCTTATCCTGAGGGCTGCTCTTAATAGCCGAGTTGTTCACAATAATTATGTTGTGGGTGGTCTGGAGCTAGGTGTACACACACATTTAATGCAGACAAGAGAAGAGAGGAGAGAAAAGTGTTCAAACAAGCTTGATAGCCACTGACAAGTGAAGACTAGTGGAGACTACACAAGACAAGTTGTCTGGAACAGGTATACATGCACAGGTTGAGGAGACAAGACTTCCCAGAGATGTAGCGAAATGTTCTTCCTGTCCAGTCTGCTGAAAACGTGCGGTGTATACCAACCTTCAGAGGCGCTCAACAATTTAAAATCGACTGTACTCCAATCACTCAAACAAGGCATGTGGTTATTATAGAAAAAGAAGAATTGAGGCTTAAAACTCATTCAACACACTGTTTAGCCAGCGCTTATTCAGAATTGGCGCTTATTTGATTATCTGGCACCTAAATGAGTCATTGTGGTACCTTACCAGATAAAGTGGGTAATGGCAGCATAAGTACAGCCAGTAAAATAACTTGCTTTATTATTTGTTAGACCCTATTGTTTTCATCCAGAACTTCACAGAATACTATCGACCTGTGAGACCTACTGCATGATTCCCACTACATATCATTGGATGCTACAGGTACAACTACCCCCACTCCTTCAGCCCATTACCAGCGCTCCTCACTGCACCTGGATCTCAGGTGCTTTGGGTCTGATTTGGTGATTGTTAACCAGCGTAAGCAATCTTGGACGATGTCCTTAACCCTTTAATGACAGCATAACGTCTTAATACCCTTTTGGTGATGATACATGAATGAAGCCCTGGCTGCATTAATGCATGCATTATGCATTTATGCATCAATTCAGTGCTGGTAACTTACTTGCTGGAACTGCATTGATGCATCATAATGACACATGTTACTTTTTGAGAAACATGCCGCAGTCTTTAAAGCCCCAGTTCTCCTATAAATAGGGCTGAGTACCTGTCCCGACTGCGCCCTGACTGTCGGTGGAGGGGTACCGAGACCTGCGGGTTTAAATGATTGCTTGGCCTGGAAATAAATGTCAACAGAATACTGCAATTTGTACCATTGCCCAGTGGTGTGCATGGAATCCATAATGGCGGAATACGCTGGATGAACTGTTATGGAGCTATATAAGAAGGAGAAGCTCCAGCATTGAACCTTGAGAAAAGAATATGAATTCTGCCCGTCATGCAAATTAAGTTTTCTCTTCGGAAAGCAAATATTTCGAGATATAGAGTAATCTGTCTCCATATGTATGGACTAATATACTGCAGTCCTGACTGGAATGCCATACATTTATGCAAATGTATGTGAATTGGAAATGAAAGTGATTGTTATGCGAAAAAAGGGAAAGATGCTACAGATAGGCTACTTTAACTGACTGTGCCGGTCGGGTTGACAACATCGGTTGGCCTTGAGCAATTGCATTTATTCCCAAAAGCAGATGCAATGCCGCCTGTGTTTACCATGTATCGGATGCCAAACGCTGTTACCCGATATTGCCTGATGGCTAGAACACAATGCCCATTTTTATGCCCGGATTATGGCGCTGTTGTTGACTTCATGAAGAAATTAAATTTTGAGATTGGTGATGGTCGTGTATGATTCCACAATGCGATATACATATAAGATCTGAGCTATTCTCACGGAACCTGATACAAACAGTATTTAATGCTGAAACTGTGTGACTTGTGAGGGTAGCTCCGATACACTAATTAGATTGCATAGTGGCAGCCCATCTTAAGGCAATGTGCGAGGGGATGATGTTTACAAAAGAAAATAGTTTAGAAGCCATTGCAGTAGATTTGGGGACCGTCAGGGTAGCAATTGGGTTTCATTGAAGACCAGGAAGGTCCCTTAGAACAGATTTGTAACTCGTGAGAATCGGATTTCCGTCGACAGTGCAAGATTTGCAATTGAAGAGGGTACTCATAAACGTCAATAGATACTATTTACATATGTTTTTGTATAGGTTTCAACAGGATTTCTTGTAAGAGAACCTCCTACTTGTGGCTGTCAAACAGGTTTTTTCACATGAAAATTTGCCTAGAAAGTTGTGACTTGTTCTGAAAGGGGTTCCTAGTTGAAGTGTGGCTATACAGGGAACAGATGGCGGCGTACATAGGATGACCAGTGAGGGGCCAAAAGCCACTATAGCCAATAGGACATACTATATGGGCTGTCATTGTGGGCAATAAATGTTTATTACCCACAACCATCTAGCACACCACAAATAATACCTGTCACAGCTAAAAGTGCCCTTTCACATAGATATGGGCCATAAAACTAGGAACCTTTATTATAGCCATATACTTGGGCTTTGCTCCTCTGATATAGTAATTAGCTTTCAGAATATAAGGTGTGTATTATAAATGGTTTGTTCTAAAAAGCATCAAATCCATGGCAAAATTGAAAATTATAGTGATGCCTGTGAAGCTAACCTATATAATTATAGTGCCAAATATAGTATCACTTGATTAAAACAAAGGGAAGTCAGTACTATGTGGTGATAAAAATAGTTGTATTCACTCTGTCCACTGTCCAACCAAAGAGAGATCGAATTGCAGCCAAACAATGATAACTCCACCACTCGTCCCAAATACAAGTATTTCTATCAGACGCATTTATGAATGAGGAATTATTAGCCTCTCAGTCTCTGCTGATAATTCACCTTCATAAACGTTTCTAATTAAAATACTTGTATTTGGGACTCTTATGGTAATGTGTATTTATTTTTGAAGCAAATCAGCAAAGAATTAGCAAAAATACTGATGAGTATCTGAACACAAAGCATTTATCATTTCAATCAATGACATGATTTAACATACATGTCCTTTGAATATTTGCATGATACCTCACTGAATTAGCTATGAGTGAAATATGATATCTAATGTAGACCTATAATCCATTTTAAAGGTTCATTGGTATGACATACGGAAATTTGAACTTATCTGGACAAGGGCCCAGGTCACAGGATACTCCAATCAATGGTAACTCACCTGTGAACAGAATATAAAACAGTTATTAGTCATGGTGAGTTAACCATCTTAAGTAGGGTAGACAATCATTAAAACCAGAGTGAGAGAGAAAAATATGTCATATTAAGAATCAGAGTAAAGGTGTTAAATCTGTAAGGTAGCCTATTTACAGGCAGGGGGCGGGGCTGCTAAAAACATCGATTATCCTTAATAAATGATCAAGGATTCTGACAAAGGCCATGACGACTGTAATCCTTTATGGTTCTTTCCCTTGACCCTTATATTTTATGTTATGGTCAGATTTGAAGCCAATGTTCACAGTTTAGAACACACCCATTGGCATTTTGGTTGCATGTATAAGAAACTCACTGTAATATACAATTAACTGGGCTGCATGACACTCCCTAACAAGTTGTTAATTACCTGTCTCCTAAACGTAATAGGCTTCCTCATAGAGTGTGTGTCTATCTATTAAAACCCAGCAAAGCCTCTCCAAGTCCGTCCCAATACATCGACCTAAAGGCATATGTATTCCATATCGTCTGGTTTAATATCGCCCTATCATAAAATCCCACCCTGATTATATATAAATATGATTTACTGACTTTATGATTAGCTTAAAAGAAAGCAATCTAATGTATTTAGTTTTACATGATCAGTAGAGGCTAACCTGACAAAGCCTATGAACGATCGCTTGTCGGAAAGCCCAGATCCATCTCCCTTGATGAGATGGACTCAGTGTGATTTAACTAGAAAAGGGGATGAAAAAGTAGACCTCTAATGAAACTAATTGACTTTCTGATGCTGCAAAAAGTATGGCTACACAGTAGTAATTAGGAGGCCTGTCTAGAAGTAATGGGTTTTGTGTTTACAAGAGTAGTACCCTAGGGAGAAGCTAGAGGAAGTGTAGCACTATAGCGGGTGGTGGGAAGGAGAGAATATGGACATCAGAATGAAGCAATGAGCAATTTGTGACGTAGTAAAGAGAGAAGAGGATCTAAGCAACAGGGAGGGAATGAAGGGAAATAATGAGGTCAGAGTACTGGGAACAGAACAGGAAAGATGAGCCTACCATACCAATGACCACAGGATAGGAAGGGTTAGGGGGATTGGTGGGTGAAGACTGGTAGGGATAAGACGTAGGGTATAACACTAAGCAGCAGATGGTAGTAGTGATGCCTTAAGGCAGCTGTTCAAGGAGATGGTAGTGAATGAACTGTAATGAACCCCTAAAAGTATAGTGTCAAATGATGATAGTGTACTGTCAACATATGTGATGGGTTCAGTGCTAGAAAATGATAAACAGTTTGAGAGGATTTTTAGCATAATATGTAATATTGTAGGGAACATATTCTGAAGGACAATGGCTATATAGCCAGCCATCCATCTATATATATTATATATTTATATATATTATATATATATTATATATATATATATATATATATAATATTATATATATATGTATGTATGTATAAGATATTATATATGTGTGTGTATATTACATATGTTTATACCACGATTCTGGCGTTTCCCGTGCCGAGAGTGGATAATTGCCGTTCGGTTATCTCAGGATATACGCACGCTCAGAATTAATTTTTTACACCAAGACGCTTTTATATATTTTAACAAGGTAATGAAAGATAGGCATAGCCATTTTGCACGCCATAAGCGAGCAGCGAAGCCACAGCGCCACGGGGCTGGACAATAATGTGGAGATGAAACCTTAGATTTGTTTACCTTCTCGCCATGCTTCTCCCAGCGGTACCAAATACGTAGTGAATAACATGAAAATATGGCCAATTGAGACCATGACAGGCTTATTCCTTCAATCCAGTACATAAATAGATATCCTTCTTGATGTTCCCGTGCAGAAATAGCCTTTTAATTGCGTATATTCCTCATATTTCGACATTTTGCGATCGATACCAACCCGCTCGGGGTGGGTGCAGGACGATCAGCTGATCGAAGCCAGGCCGCAGAAACTAGGTCAGTCGGTCACGTGATCGGACGCGTCCCACTGTTTACAACTCTTACCGAGCTGGCGGCCTTCGCAAAATGTCTAAATATAAGGAATTTACGCAATTAAAAGGCTAATACTGCACGGGATCATCAAGAAGGAGCTCTAAACATGTACTGGATTGAAGGAATAAGCTTGACAAGGTCTAATTTCGCCACATTTGGATGTACTGGTACCGCTGGGAGAAGAATGGCGCTCGGCGAGTCTGCCAGTCGATCCGCGAGACAAAATGGACAATTGAAAAAGGTAGGCCTTATACGATATGATTTTCATATATTTGAAGAAATAGTGGTATAAACGCATTAATGTAAGTTTGGGAGAGCACTTGTGAGGTATATCTAGCTAATAATGAACTCAGCTTCGCCTCGTTCATTATTGCAAGATATACCTCACGCGTGCTCTCCCAAACTTACATTTTTGCATTAATATATATATATGGGCATTGGTCTGAGCTGGGTGCAGACTGCCAGAGGCGAGGACACGCTAGTGTATAGAGAGACGTCAACGAGAAATAGAAAAGAACTCCTATTCTAGAGACAAGGCCGACTTCCAACACCCCACCCTTGTGTGAGTGCTAAAGGAACCCTTGGGTAGTCTTTGCAATACCCTAATCGATAACAATTTGCAAAGTGGTATAAATAGTCTTGGAATGAATTATCATGATAGGTATAGATATTTAAGGGTAAGTATCCTATGTCTTTTCAAGGACGCACATCCTCGAATAAATGCTCAAATATGTGATGAAGGCAAATAGTATTAACATAATATATATTAAGCACTAAACTAACTCAAACAAGGTATTGTATGTGAGCACTCAGGACACTGTGGTATTGAAATGAATGATTGCTTCGGTGCATTTACCAGCCACTCCTGGAATCATCTCTAACAGAGCATCAGGATACCAAGATGCTCTAAGATGGTTCTACAAGGAGATGCTCACAGTGGTAGATGGTCTTGGTGAGAGATGGCCTCATTAGTAGCTGGGTGAGAGACACAAAGTCCCACCTTTGACCCATGGTGTTCTATCCACACTGTTGACCTCAGGTATCAATCAGCGGAGAGGTGGTTCTAAAGCCATAGAGGCTACAAGAGGATTGTAATCAGGACAAGAGGCTGACAAACTAGCCGAAATGCCAAAGCTTAAGCCTTCAAAGTTGTCTCTAGAAATACTACATGTATACATGAAGTTATAACCGCATTTGAACTTACGTCAAATCAGAAGCTATATTATAGCTTAAGATACGGCTTAAAATTTACCATAACTGATATTATGACTATGTCAGCCTGGGCAACCATCTCTGTAATCTGTCCATCTGTCCCCAATGAGGAGAGTGTTCAATAAACCTTTCAATACGTCAATACTTGAAAGACAGCCTCAGACTCGACACACCCTTCAGTACCATTGATTGTCAGTGGTAATCCTGCTCATAGGCACACCTAGAATATCAGAATATAGTTACTTATAGTACACAGGTTACTCCCTTGGGTGGGTATAAAAGATACCCGTCCTCCCTGCATAGTCTATATAAGTAGGACTTACTGCTTCCATGAGACTGCAGTCTCATGTCCCAAGAAGCAGGAATATGCAGACTGCAGAGAGCATCAGATACATATAATTATCCCCACCTTTACCTCTTCTCCTGTAGGCTGTCATCTTAGTCATCCCAACCCACCACCACCCACCGCCAGCACTGTCACATTACTTGTCTCTGTACCTCCTCCTTTAGTAGACATAGAGCGTCTTTAGGCCCTACTCCACTGATGAGGACCAGCAAGGGTACCAGATACATAGACAGAGCCTCGGGATACCAGATTGTCTCACTGGGAGATGGTCTCACTGGGAAATGGTCTCACTGGGAGATGGTCTTACGAGGAAATTATGAGACAGCCTCTGATTTGACACACCCTCTGTTATCATTGATCGTCGGGGTTGGCCCTGCCTGGGGGGTATATCTAGAATATATCTGAATGAATATGAACATAATTATATGGTAATATACCCTCGGGTGGATATAAACAGAAGTTACCTTTCCTTTCTGCATTGGTCTAAAAGGGGAGACATCACCGAAGCCTCACCCCCAAGTAGCTGGTACAGAGAGCATCAGATACATATACTTTCCATCTTCATCTCTTTCATGTAGGCTGTCATCTTAGTCATCCCAACCCACCCCCTATCCCCAGCACTTGTTTCTGCACCTCCTCCTTTTCCAGACATAGATACCAGCAAAGCTATACATAGACAGGGCCTCAGGACATCTGACGTTCTCACAGGGAGATAGTCTCAGTGGTAGTTGGTCTCCCTGGGAGAGACACCCAGAAAGGTCAACCTTTGAACCATGGGATTCTTCTTAATCTGACCTCTGGTTTCCCATGTGGAATGAAATGCTCTATTGTCTATCACCTCCTGTTTGTATTGTCACCAGGTGATGTGCAGATGTGGCTAAACCTCTGTATGAGATGTTGTTACTCTGATTTGACACACCTTCCAGTACCATTGATCGGCAAGGCCAACCCTGGTTGATGGGTACATCTAGAATAGATCAGAATATATAAACCTATAGCATACAGGTAGATGTGGATATGCAATCCACGCCGCTACTTCTTGATTTGAATACACTGTCAGAGTAATGCTATTTAACAGCTATTATTGTGAGAAATTGTATGAAAAGTAACTAATTATTTGGAAGAATAAGGGAGAGCACTTGTTTTTCGCCTATCCACAGAGCTTAGGCCTTAAACGTTACTATTGTTAGAATCGCTAGAATTATCCCATAATACACAATCATCACATCTTAAACTAACCCATATCTGTGTCTATTCCCCTGATTAAATAACCATCATCATGCTGTGACCATTTTGTTTCTTAACATTTCGAAATGTATATAATTTGGCTTTCGCTACAGCTTATTTGCTGGAGGAGCCATAGACCTTGCCATATACTTTGTTATTTTCAGCTCCGCGGTAAGCTGTGGTAAGCCACCCCTCTGCCACTATACCTCGTGCACTGCTGCTAATTAACCTTACGCTGCACTATTCTGTTAGACTAGTTTCATGTTTCTAATCGCTCTAACGTAGACTTAGCTAGGCATACCTACACCTATTTGTCTTCCTTATTACCGAAACTAGGAAACTCTCAAAATACTCGCCCCTAGCACCCTCCATCAGTAGCATCATACCACCATCCACTGCATTCCCGAAGCAGATGTTTGGTCGCGAGTAACTATGTTGGAACGCCCCCTAATCTCTGCGCCAACCTACGTATTCACATAATGAAATGGGTGATTTTAGACTCCTCAATGCTGAACCTAGTATCTACTAAGGTGTGTTTAATTTGTTCAAAGGTTCCGACTTCTAGATATCCAGCACATTCTATGCTTTAGAGCAGTATTAATCCTGATTATGAGGTAGAGATCTAACATAGTTCCAGGGACGATTCCCCATTGTGGCACAATAATAATGTACATCTGTGATTTGATATGAATAAGGCTGGCAGAATATATAACCTTTCTTTAGCCTTATTCAAATTACCAAAAGATCCCAGTGTACATCTAGAATAGATCAGAATATATACATTGTGGGGATGCATGGTTATTGGCTGTCCATGATGCTTTACACCCTAGGTAACAGCTAAGGTATTTTCAAGGGCGGTGATGGCGATCAATTCCATGAGGCAAGTGAAAGCAGAAAGCATGCCTCGACACACTTACCGAGGCAATGGTTCTCTTACATCCCACACTGCATAGCTAGTCTTGGAGATGAACAAGCCTTTAATTGGCGTGCTGTATGTCTACCACAGCGGCTGGGGGTGGCGTCAAAGCTCAGGAGAGCAGGGTGCCAAATGAAGACTCGAACCCATGCTACCATGTTTGCAAGTCAGACACTGTACCAATTGAGCTAACTCCTATCACTATACTGGGGCTGAGTAAAATTGTTCACCTTCTGCAATGGGCAATCCGTGTTCGGTCCCAAGTGACGGCGAAACAGCTTAAAAAATCCATCAAAAATGAAGGATCCTGGTCATCCAGAGTTGACACACGCTGCCTTCGCCTTTACACTGATAATAAAACCTATAGTCAGTAGTGACTATACCCCTCTGTTTTAACCCCCATCGTCAGATGACGATATAGCTTAGTCACATATTAGTCAAAAAGGTAGTCATGGTGACTACATGTAGACCAGCAGATATTAATGACGTCACAGAGATGTGGGCACAAAAACGTCACCAGCAAAGAACACATCCTTTTTCATGCTTGGATTCGGCGAGGAGGGAATCACCCAACGTCAGGTAGACTGATATATTAGGCTAATCTTTCATTATTGTTACATTATCTTGTCCATCTAGCACGATCATCAATGATTACACAAAGATGAATACTTGGGCACCTATCTGTACCAATTCCAATGGGGATTGCATTTGCAAAGAAGGACATTTCATAGACGTGACTGGATCTCTTTTGGCAAGTAGGTTCAATGGCCTAGGATACTGCGTAGTTGTGACAATACCAAGGGACACATGTGTCACGTCACTACAGTTAAATTGTATACATTTTCAAAACTATATCGACGTCATCTCCATTAAAAATCGCCGCTCCGTGTGTTTGCCCCAAACCTAGGTACGTCAGGGGACTGACCACTTTAACAACTGGTGGCGTGGGCCCGGGTCTAGATCCCTAAAAATGAACAGGGTGACATGGATAATTTAGGGTTTAGTGACATGGGACATGGGCATTTACGAAAAACTACTGGGGATAGGCCTATGGAAAATTTGTGGGCTCTAAGGCATGTGACGTGGCATTTCTGAAAATCGATAGGGTGAAGATAGGCATTTCTTATGGGAGTGGTCATTATCCACATTTTCCCGCCCCCCCCTCAAGACAAGGCAACATTTTCCTTCCCCCCCCACCTTCGAGATGCCTCTTATGATTTGTTAATTGGTATAGGGGTAGGGGCCTTCCATAAAGTATGTACACACACAGGGGGTGGGGGGTCATGGCAAATGCATACAAAAGCGTACATGGAAACCGGGGGTTGGGGGGGGGGCTCCACAGCCATTTTAGCATACTCTTTATGTACGCATTTTCACATTTTTTGTGGGAGAAATCAGGGCAATCCAAATATTTTTTTTGGGGATAAACTGACTTGAATCATTTTCTGATACAATAATTCACTGCATTCAACCCCTGAATTCAACATGCAACATGGCCTTTTCTTAAAATCGACATGCGACATGAGGCCTAGTGACATGCGACATGAGGCTTAAAAAGATAGTGAGAGGGGACATGGACATTTCTTAAAATCGACATGGGACATGGGCATTATTAAGCGACATAGAAATGCGACACGGCCACAAACAGTGTGTGATATATAGTACAGTAGCTCCAATCATCTAAATCTACCAAATTATATGAAAGTGCAAGGGAAACAAACGAGTGCAATGGAAATGTTACATGCTTTAGGCCACTCAGAAAAATAAAATGGTTTCTCATCACCGCGCGCATCATAAAATTCAGCTTTTGAGGAAAACTTTTTTTATTTTTTTGCTTATCTTTTATGACAAATTTGGTAAAAATGGACAAATATTGGGATATTTGGTATCAAATTAAAGCTAATACTGCCAGTAATGCAGTAGGATAGAAATAACTTACACTTTCCCTACTTTTAAAGATCCATGTGAATTTTGGTCATGAAAAACGTATATCATCCCATACATTTTAACCCTCGAGTAAAAAAAAAAAGAAAAGAAAAGAAAAGCCTCCCTCGTCAGATTTTTCAGACCTTGGTGATGAGAAACCACTTTTTTTTTGAGTGGCCTTACCAAGGAAGATTATAATACTACATAAATAGAATATTAGATAGTAGTGTTTTCTGTTATCTTTCAGAGGCATAGACACACTTCTAGAGTTTCATGTACAGTGAAGCGCCAGCCAGTGTTTCTCTGACTATTTCTCATAGCTGGAAAATATAGTCAGTAGTGACTATACCCATTAGTCAGGATGACTAACTTAAAGCATTAATGCATTAAAAACTTAGTCATTTGACTATAGCCCAAATCAGCTCTTTTAATGCATGACTATAGGTTGACTATATGACTAACTTACTATAGACATAGGTGACTAATTTGGTATACTAGTCGTTTTTGCTACATTCACATGACTATAGAAATGTAGTCCGTAGTGACTAACATTTCGAGGGCCATTATTATCAGTGTAGGTTGGGGCAGAGTCAGAGTCTACTTCACTCTGGCAGCACAGAGAGTGCAGCCACTTGTATGTACATCACCACACCCTATGCTGCATGCGGCCCATACTACAGGCCCCCGCACGCCCGTCAATAAACACAGGGTGTAATCATAGCCCCCAGCCTCTGCTGGTGGAGTAAGGAGTGGGGTGTGAGCACCATGATCCACTCTGTATAATCATACATACAGCGGGAGTACTCCCGTAAAACCTTGCGTATAAGTCTAACTCGCGTATTAGCCGCACCCCGACTTTAGGCCAATTTTATAAGGCGCACCAGCGATCTGGTTATGGCGAACTTAATACTGTACCGTAGTAGCAAAAACTCTTGTATAAGCCACACCCTGACTATGGGCCGATCCTATAAGCCGCACTGCCTATCTGACTTGCGTATTAACCGCAGCTTCTTCTACACAGGGTTTTACGGTACACAAAGGGTGCATGGGAGTAATCCTACTGAGTGTGGCTTCATGATAACACCTACTTACGTCATACTGGTAGGACTGGTCATAATGGGTAAACCACCATCTTGTCAGGGGACGGTAGAGGAGGGCTTGTTTGGCTAGATAGTCTCGAAATTGCAAGATAGTTTCAAATACCATGGTTTTGTGACAACCTTGCAACCTTCAGGCTAGATAGTCTCGATCAAAATTGCGAGATAGTCTCAAAACACGCATCAGGCTAGACACGTTTAAAAATTTTGAGACTATTTGTGACCAGGCCAGTAAAAAGGGGAATTTAGGGGGGAATTGATAATTATAGTTTGTGCCAAGATCTTTAAAAGGAGCTATCATAAGCCGAGATACTAATTGTAGTCTTGCGGGAATCACATCTCGAACAAGGGTTGTTATGTAAGATTGAAAATGATAAGCTCTAAATGCACTATATCCCATAATAAACAATAATATAGATGGAAAAATCTAATTTATCAAAAATGACCTAAAAAAGTGTGGCCTTTTGGTGTAAATTTGGTTCAACAGGGAATTTTGAAAGTCTGTTTTCAGTTTTGGGTAAATAATGTAATTCCAAAGAGACGAGGACAAAAATGTTCCATTTATGACCATCGAATGGTTTCCATGGCGACTATAAAGTGGCATATGGCCCAATTTCCCATAGAAAACGTTCCATTCATATTCCAAGTATAGAATGTTAGCATCCAAAATGGAACAATTCTCAGAAAACTACTGAATTCCTCATAAAAAATAATATGATAATTATCCTAAAGCATTTTTTGGTCTATCATTCATTATTTTGCCACTCTGATGCCCCCTGGTAGCCAAACCAGAACTATAAATGCCCCCGAAGGCTGGTTTTCTGAGGACGGGTCACATTTTGCAACCCTCAGGCTAGATAGTCCTAAAATTGCAAGATAATGTAAAAATATTATAGTTTGGTTAGTATCTCGCAGCCCTCAGCCTATAGTCTCAAAACTGCAAGATAGTCTCAAAATACTATAGTTTTGTAAGTACCCCCCCCTCCAAAAAACAAAAAAAAACACACAAAAAAACACAAGAAGGCTGGGGACCCCCCCCCCCTCCCATGGGATCCACCCCATCTCTGTTCTTTTAAGTGTCCAGCCTGTCTGTCTGTGGGGAGCAATACCAGCTCTATCGCTGTAATTCTGGTGGCTTATATGCGCAGCCATGTTAGCTCTGTCCTCGGAATTTCTCGTGAGATTCAGGTGGATACCAGACATCCACTCATTACCAGTAATTGGCCAAACTTACTGCTTAATGATAGAGTGTGGCGGGAAAGGTTTACGAACACAACCATCAAAAACTCACGAACGCATCCAGCGTTCCCCTCCCGCTGGTACCCGCAGGAAACCAGCGGCACACCGGGTAAAAACTTTAAGCCTTGAGCTTCGTAACATAAACTTTAGTTAGTTTTAGATTAGTTATTAGTCAGTTAGCGTATCATCATGCCTCCTAAAGCTAGGAAGAAGGCAGCTGCTCCTGCGCCTGCGGACACTGTCCTTCAGAAAAGGTTAGGAATCAAGGAACTTACCGATAAAGTCCTGCAGTTGGAGTCTCGCCTCGGCACGCTGGAGACCACTGTCGGCACCGTGTCCTCTACCTCTACCGAGATACTGTCACGCCTCAAGGACGCCTTCCCCACTCCGGCCCCACCTACCGCTGCTACTCCACCAGTGGATGATACAAGGCCCACGGGTGGGAGGAAGGCCTCTACCCGGTCAACTGCTGCTCGGGGCAAGGCTGCCCCCTACAACGCCCCTGCTTCAGTTCCCGGTGGGGAGACTGATCCCCTCCTCGTGCCTGATGTTGACACCCCGCCGGACCACGCTGCGCTCCCGGCTGTCACCTACGCCGTCCCGGCGGCTGTCAACCCTCCGTCACAGCCGCCCGCTGCGGTTTACCAGCAGCCTCTTAACGCCTCCCAGTTCCTACCAGTCTCCATGCACCAGGCTACTAGCCCACTGGTCGGACTACAGGTTCAGGCTCTGCTGGACACGGCACAGCATATCACCCACATGAAAGGTAGGCCTTCCCATCCCCACGACTACATATTTCGTGGTCCTACCCATGTTAAAACCACCCTCAACTTGCTCGAGGCCCCTGAGTATCTTCATGGCTTACATAGGCTTGCTACCGATGACCGCACCCCTCTTGTTGACCGCACCCACATCACTGCCCACTTCTATGATGTCCTACAGGACGCTAAGGACTACAACTGGGACCAGGTGAGGGAGTGGTCCGAGGAGGTTCTCACCGGGGTGGCTGAGGGTCACATAAGATGGTCTGACCCCTCTCGCCCCGGCTGGACCGACCCTGAGATCGCGTCACTCAGAAATACCACCTCCAGGGTCAGGGCTGGGCGCCTGTTCCCTACACAGGCGTCAGTACAGACGGCCTCTGCTACAGCCTCCTCCAGTACCGCAACTAAGCAGCGACAGGCCCCAGTGCCTCCTAAGTCTCTGCCTGTGGTACCACAGCACGAGGTGTACTACCCTACTCAGCAGGCCTCGCAGCCTGCCCCTCTGCAGCAACAGCCCACAGCACGCCCCCGTCAGCGTCGCAAGCCCCCAACTTCAGCGGGCAGGACTGACATAGCGTGTGACCCCTTCAACTCAACTGCAGGCTGCACAAAACAGGATGGTCATATAGAGGCTAATGTACAGCAGGGCCACCACTGCTCCTGGTGCCGCGCCAACCTTCAGGTCATCTATTACCATTCCCTCGCAGCCTGCAACATAAAGACCAACCCCAGGTTCCAGCCCCCCTTTCGCGGCTGAGCCGGCTTACCCCGGCTGTCCCCTACCACCCTTTGTGTCACAAGCCCCCCCGGATGCTGCTTACACTTGTAGTCTGCCTACAATACACGCCGCACCCCCGGCTCATCCACCTGCCCCTACCGGGGTTCCTAGTGAGAGTGCAGACACTGTAGTGTCTCCCCCCTGGAACCTGCCTGTCGCTAGCCCAGGACCCAGATATATTGTGACACAACAGCGTGATGGTAGCATTAAGGTAGAGGATCAGGCCTGTCATACTGACCCTGGCCCTCTCCCTCAACCTCCCTCATCTCCCCACTCAGCCCCTAGAGGGCACTTTGGGAACAACACTCCACCTCCTACAGGTGATCACGACTCTGATGAATTCCACGACCCACTTCTCACTGCCCCATTGAGAATGGGCCCTTCACCCTCAGAGTATGCTGCCACCAAGTCAGCATTGTGGCCCAGCCTCAATGCACCAGTGTGGCAGGACCATGGTGCATACGCCTTACTGTACCAAGCTGTGAAGGACACTCATCTACCCAACTACATGAAGGCTCGTGTCACCGTCCCCTCTGCCCTCAACCTTCAGAAGTGGGATGAGCTACTGGTCAACTACCACGACCAAGACCTCCTTCAGTACCTCAGGTTCGGCTGGCCGGTGGGCTTCACTGGGGCTGCTCCTCCCCCACCAGTTTTGGTTAACCACACTTCTGCTACCCGCTACCCGGACCAGATTAACAAGTTTATTACTAAAGAACTGTCTATGGGAGGCCTACTCGGCCCATTCCCCTCCCCCCCCTTCCTCCCCTGGACGTGTGTGGCCCCCCTTCTCACTACCAAGAAGAGGGACTCTATGGACAGGAGGGTGGTCCTGGACTTATCTTACCCGGACGGCACAGGCATAAATGGCAGTATCACCAAAAACTGCCTGGACGGCAAGTCCTGTGCCTACACCTTACCATCGGTCGAGGACTTGGCCACCAGGGTCAAGATACTTGGCCCCTGCTGCTATCTCTGGAAGGCGGACCTAGCAAGGGCTTACAGACAGCTCCGGACTGACCCCTATGACCTACCCTTGCTGGGTATGAGATTCCAAGATGGGTATTACCTCGACCTGTGCCCCTCCTTCGGTGCTAGATTATCTTCAGCCGCCTGTCAGCGTACCACAAACGCTGTGGTTTACCTCATGGGCCTCAGAAACCACTGGACGTTATCATATCTGGACGACTTTTGTGGGGCAGCCTCCACTAAGCATGAGGCTGATCAGGCTTACCAGGCTTTCCTTGGCTTGGCTGAGGACCTAGGCCTACAGCTGTCCACAGCAAAATGTCACCCTCCTACACAAGCTATGGAGTGGCTCGGCTTTGAGTTCGACACCATGGACATGACCCTCAGGGTCCCCTCACCAAAGTTGCAAGAAATAGAGCAGGAGTGTTACCTGTGGACCAAAACACGCTATGCATATAAACCCAAGATCCAGTCCCTGGTTGGTAAAATCATACATGTTTCCAAGTGTATACCTCCAGCTCGCAGATTCGTGTGCCGCATATTAGAGACACTTAGGAAGGCTCCCCCTAGTGGGCCTGCCTTCATCACAGACTCCTTCCTGTTGGACGTGAAGTGGTTCTCTAATTATGCCCGCTCAACCAATGGTATCCACTTCCTGACTCCCCCGGCTCAACAGTATGAGATAGAGTGCGACTCAACCCTGGTGTGGGGGGGCGGCAACTCTAGCTCTCACTACTACTCTCTAGAGTATACCTCAGACCAGAAGTCCAAGTTCCCACTGATAGTCCACAGAGAGGCGGTCAACCTCGTCATAGCGTACAGGACATTGACCCCCCCTCTCTCTAAGGGACTCAACATTGTGGTCTACACTGACAACATGGCCTCCAGCCAGGCCCTGTCCACTGGCCGCACACATGACCGCATATTAGCAGCCTGCTCGCGTCAGCTGTGGCTCGACGCAGCCAACAGGGACCATACCATCACTATACGCCACAAGTATGGCAAGGACCTTCCCCTAGCTGACGCCCTCAGCCGCCAACACATCGGTAGCAAGTGCCTTCTAGCCAAGAAGATAGTCAGTCAAAGGGGCCTCCAGGAAGTCCAGCCCTTGGATCCCCTACCTGTCTTTGATCCCATCTGATTTCTGCTTGTTTCCAGATTGCCCCTTAGGCCATCAGGCTACACTATCTTACAAAGCCTCTATCTCTGATGAGACAGCTAGAAATAAACTGAGACAGGCCAGGTACTACCTCACGTTCGCTGTATACTACTCAGTGGACATATTGCACCCCTCCATACAGGACTCGGCCATGTACCAGCAATTTTTGGCTAACTCTTTGACCTCCCCTGCATCTCGACGCAATTACATTTCCGGTGCAAAAACATGGATTGACAACAGAGGCGGCGACTCATCCCCCCTGTCAGCCTTCGAATCTATGTCAGTAGCAAAAGGGGCTATCAATCTCAAACCCCATGTTTCCGTACCAGCACTGGCTCTGACACCCCATAAACACCCCATAAAAGCAGCCTTGTGTATAGGTTTTTTCGCCTTCTTGCGAGCCTCTAACCTATTAACCCCGGTGACTACAATGTGGTCTGGCCCACATACTCTCACCAGGAATGACATCACAGTCACACACTCTGGTCTGACCTTAGTCATCAGATCCTCTAAAACCATATCTCTAGGTTCTACCCCGGCAGTCTTATCACTCCCTAGAATCCCAGGGTCCCCGGCTTGTCCAACAAAAGCCTGGGAGACCTATATCTCTGCTATACCGGCACCACCTAACTATCCGGCCTTCACACTCCCAAATGGCACATCACTGACCCCAGCACACCTGACTAATGTAGTCAGGTTAGCTCTATTCAAACTGAACATTCCCTACGCCGCTACATTCTCCAACCACTCATTACGTAGGGGTGGTTCACAAGCAGCAGTAGCAGCTGGGTCTGATAGACAAGATGTAGCCAAACACGGGACCTGGACTAGTGAAGCTGGAATGAGACCATACGTGCCATCTATCCCCTCTCAACGGGTCTCCAACAAGCTGTCAACCCTATTTGCTACTGGACAGTGAATTGATAACACGTATATTTTAACATGTCTTTTAATTCTGTAGTTACCGGTACCAACTTGTATCACCTACACATGTATTATATTACTAGGTCAAGGTTAGACCTTCTTCGTCTTTATTCATGTTTATCCAAAACACCATGTACCGTATATAACATGTTGAAAAAGTTTCACAGGATAAACTTTCCAAAATATAATGTTCCGACTCATGACTTATCATTACCAGTAATTGGCCAAACTTACTGCATAATGATAGAGTGTGGCGGGAAAGGTTTACGAACACAACCATCAAAAACTCACGAACGCATCCAGCGTTCCCCTCCCGCTGGTACCCGCAGGAAACCAGCGGCACACCGGGTAAAAACTTTAAGCCTTGAGCTTCGTAACATAAACTTTACCCTCCCACCCACACCTACTTCTATGTGTTCAATCTTATATATTGTACCAGGTGTTAATATCTATGTAAACATCATCATTAAACACCTTTATACTGGACAGTGAATTGATAACACGTATATTTTAACATGTCTTTTAATTCTGTAGTTACCGGTACCAACTTGTATCACCTACACATGTATTATATTACTAGGTCAAGGTTAGACCTTCTTCGTCTTTATTCATGTTTATCCAAAACACCATGTACCGTATATAACATGTTGAAAAAGTTTCACAGGATAAACTTTCCAAAATATAATGTTCCGACTCATGACTTATCATTATAGCTTGTCAGGAGCAGGCTGCATTTCGAGAACAGAGCCAAGATCTCATGAGATTGCCGGTGTCAGTGTAACCAATGTGGTCGCGGGAACAAGTCCACTTCCGATACATCGCTATAGCTAAACTGCTTTTTCCCTAACCACTACCCTACCAGGATGCTGTGACGTACCCATTATGTCCCTGTACTGAGGAGGCCATCAACAGCTTAGCTGTCATTGGAGGGATGTGGGCTGGGAAATGGTTAAGGATGCAAGTGAGTTCAGTGAGTGTATTACAGGAACAGAGGATATGGTTTATTTCTATCTTCTCATATGTGATCTATCTTCCTATTTCTGTGTTCGGAGGGGGGGGGGGGGGGTATATCAACAAGTAGGTTTTCTACTAGTATAGTGACCATCTGTGACAAACTGTTTAGGGACTTCAATTAACAAATGTCACAAGAGAATCTCCTGTCAGAAACTATGAAGCCTAGTCAGTGAAGGTTACTCAATTTCCTAGCTTTAAAATTGGGGGTTGCTGAACGACTGCAGGAAATTCTTTAACGCCCTCTCTCATGGGAGGTATCCAAGTTGTTCCTATTCCCACCCCTAGGTGGCCGACCCCAATTATTTGTGTAAGAAAGCCCAGACCTTTTTTCAGCTAAAAAGGGGTCCAATTTCTTCGCCCCCCCCCCTTCGCTTGTTAAAAAATGCTTATTCCCTTCACCGTATTGGGGGGTGTTATCTAACCGTCGTGAATTACGTTCATTAAGCCCCGAACCAGTTGTTAACAGGGAGTAACTCAGGTGGTAGATTAGATAGACAAGTGTTATATAGGTGGAATGGATCACTAATTGGAGTGAGTGAGTGAGTTATCAGGATCAATACTAACAGTGTCAGAAGGTGCCACCATTCTACAAGGCAGGGCAAGCATTGCACCTGCCATGCCATAGCCTCGTATATAGAAACGCTGTGATACTTATGTTGTGAGTTTCAAAAATAATCCTATAAAGGAGTCCTACAAATTAAGGAATCCTACAGAACAACATGTGGAAGAATTCCATTAACACACAATGGGAAAATAGGGGTCAAATGCCTTACTTTAAGTTGGTGAGACCTAGCATTAATGATACTAGTAGTTCTTTAGAAACATGTTGCTTCATTAAATCAGTCTACAGTCAGGCATAGTGGCCACAATGGGGAACAGTTACGGCTTCATCTGTATCAAACCCAATACTTAACTCTTCGGAGGCAGCATATTGCTTTCTATAGCAGTTTGCTGTCATGATGCACTGGAGCATTGGCTTCTGGCTCATCAGTACTGAAGTCATACAACATGCCATCCGTGTTTCTAATTTACACACAAAAAATGTCTGCAGCGCTGGTGAGTAACTCATGACGACAAATGTACATGACTTTTGAGGGACCATCCCTCCCTTTAAGACGTAAAGTTACACGAGCTAGAAAAGAAAGGAACAATGAAAGTTAATTAAGGAGTTTTCTTAGATTGAAAGTTGTCTAATGAGTGACTAATAGCACCTCCTACTATTTCTCCCGTGCTGTAACTATTACCCCGATAATCACCCCTGGCCTAGTTCTCCCAGATTGGGTTTCTATTCTCGAGTGTCTGGCTCAGGTAGGGTCTGTACTCTGGGGCCTGCAGGGTTAGGTTTCTACCCCACATCCATCATTAAACATCCCTATAGGTCTCACACACATGCATCTTTTAGTCCTGCCGTGCTGCTGACACTGAGCCAACGAGGTCCACGCAGGAGCTGTCATATATAATTCTAGCGCTGGATGTCGGGATGTACCGTACTGTTGCATTTGAGCACCGCAGTGTTAATACTGCGGTAGTTTTGGAAAGCGGTGCCGTGTGCGGTGCAAGGTGACATGAGTTGCACCAGTCAGGATGTGCGCTAGTTGGAGCTGTGCCTTTATGTATACCACACTTGGCTGGGAGAACAAAAGAAATTGCCTCACTGGGTATAAGTCAGATATAAAAATGGGTGATTAGCTGTATACGTGTTATATGTCCTGGACAATGGTAATTATCCCCAGCTGGCGGCTTGGACAAGTACGGTCCTTGACTTATAAATAGACAAATGCCAACGCCCATTGATACTGTCTCTGTTGTATTTCACAAGTGGGGGCTGGGGCCATATCCCACGAAGCCGCAGGCTGAGTGGGATATGCCCAGCCCCCACGAGTGAAATACATCAGAGAAAGTATCAATGTAGTTGGCATTTGTGTTTATTTTTTATTTGAAGCCATTTAACGAAGAAAAGAAATCTTTTCCCAGCCCATTGAATACGGCCACATTGTATTCAATGGGGGGCATTGAATACGACCCTTCAGTGCTAAAGCATAGGAAATCTTGTATTTCAAAATAATAAAATTTAATACACAGTAACTCACTTGTACCATATCTACTACTTACAGCAGGCAGCTGCACCACGGGCAGGCTGGTCTCAGCCTAGTACAGATGGGCCACCTTGAACCATTGCAGTAGCGAAGCCCGACCGACTACAGGAAACATGTTAACTCCCAGAACATGTATCAGGCATTTACTTACAGGGAATTACTCTCAGGGCATTCAACACTGACAATTATACAAGACCGGATTTTAGTGCAAAGGTCCAAAAGATGTTTAAGACACTCTATCTATCAGATCTGTTCATATGTGGCTGTTTTGAAACCTAAAGTGCTTAAATGTGATGGTCCGATAAACTTGAATTGTACCTGTTATTCTGTATTATAATCTGAGTCTTTCCCCATACATTAGTCCCATCCTCTTATTTCACTACTCAGTTAACAGCCAAGTGTGGGCGAACTTCATTCTAATAGTTTTGTCCAATCCAGTAGAAGGATACATAATTCTAAAAAACTTATAGGATGTGAAATTAAGGAAGAGTGGGACATCATGGAATGTTGGAGAAACACAACACCTGGTATGAGATTGGTATGGAAAATGTTAACAGCAATACACTTAATGAGGGTGAAATCATACAACGTACCCCTTTCTCCTTGTTGATCAACATCTATGCATAGTTATGTCTATGATCAAGTGTGATCGAGATAAATCTTTTAGATCAACAGACCCAATAATCTGTAATGATAAAAGTGCTGGGAACAGTAGAATTCATAAGGACCCTGGTGTGTAGCTAGAACAAGCTACTAGGGTATTTAAAATCTATATTTAGAAGAACAAAGGTTGTTTTCACAAAGGTGATTCCATCACATTTTAGATGCATTAGAATTTCCGATACTGCAGTACATTTGTATTTCACCTTTGAAATCTCAGGAGATCTGTACAACAAAGAGATAGGATACACCTATATATGTACCATGGCAGACTTTACCAACTTGTTCAAACACCCAAAGGCGTTTTCCTTCATACTAACAAGCATTGCCTGTAGGCACAGACTGGATACCTGCCACTATTGTATTACAGACAGGTATTTAAAAGAATCTGATGTGTAGTTAACATGCATTTCAAAAGTCAGATATGGACAGATACTTTGAAACGGGTTTTATAATTATCCTAATAGGGAACGTGCTGTACAGTCCCTTTTAGGATATTGCAACTCTGCTCCCCAAACCCCCCGTGACATACGTTTCAAGGGACCCTTTTTCAACTGCCCTATTCCCAGGGTCATCACTCAGACTCAGAGGGACCACTTCCTAAGGGCCATGACTCCTGCCTTTACTGTTTAAGCAACTTTAATCTGGGACAACATTTTTTTTAAATTGCTTAAAGCTGCTAAAAGAATGCCATTAATCAATTTTATTCTTGTTTAAAGTTGTTCATTTTAGATGATTCATGCAGTGCTTAAAGCTGCATCAAGGAAGGCCATAAATCAGCTTTATTCTTGTTTAAAGTAGTTTAAATTAGGTGATTCATGCAGTGTATATGGCCTGTTCCCAGCCCACCTGCAGTGTCAGCTCTAAGTAGGATCTAGTACAGCAGGCAGACATCAATACCTGAGCTGTGTGTGTCAAGGCATCCCCCTGTACTGTCACTATAGATTCTACACTTATTTATACCTCACACCCACCACCGTACATCATGGATCTATACAGTCAGAGATTAACCTTTTATGGGCGGCATAATGCATTGATGCATCATGCCGCCCTTATGAAGTTGAGACACTCCCGAAGGGTCGGCATGATGCTCCAATGCAGCCCTGGTGAGTTACTCGCCGGGGCTGCATTGGTGTATCATGATGACAATGTCATATTTTAGTGGTAGCTGTCCTTAAAGGGTTACAAACACATCTATGATACAAATGAGTATTCCAATATAATATAGAGACGTTTGTACAATGGCTGTAGTGTGCACAATGTGTAATTCAGCGTTGCTATTGTAGACATGGTTCTATACAATAAACTACACGGTTCTACTGTAGGAAACAATGCTGAGAATAATAATTAGGAAGGTGACCTGAACAATAATGATAATAGATGAATGTATATTTCAAGGAACAGGGTTCAATAATGGTAATGATAAGACTAAAACAAATAAGGAATAGACAGGTAATTATGAATACGGCTGGAGTACCCCAGCTAGCAAGGAAACGTTGGGCCAACGTTGGGCCAACAGTAGTCAATGTTGGAATGACGTCAGATTCTGACGTTGGGCCAACGTTCATTTGTCCGTCCATTAGAACGTCGCCATGACGTCGCAAAGAAATGACGTTGGCCCAACGTTGGCCCAACATCAGGACATTGGCCCAAAGTCAGATTTTTAACGTTGTACCAACGTCTAATGACGTTGTACCAACGTCTACCCAACCAGATTTACAGCCTAAAATTGACATTACTCCAACATGTATTTTCCAACATTGGCCCAACATTTATTTGTGATGTTGGCCCATTATTGTACCAACATGATATATGCATATATATTTACCCAGCTTCAAATGTGATCTTCTCCCCTCGATGGAGACATGGTTGTCAAGAATCGTTATTTTAGAGACAACCATTTTAATCTCTATTTGCATTTCACCTTAATCCTAGCCCAAAGGGCCAGGAAGTGATACAAAATAAGATCCCAAGCCTTACACCTTATCTGCTTGTCATTACCAACAAAATGGTGTCCTCATATAAGTATTGCTAGGATTATGGTATCTCATATAAACATTTGGTACTTGAACATTTTGTAGTTATAAATGGTAGAACTCTTGCTTTGTTTAACATTTATACAACCCAGGGGGATCCTATTAGTGCCCCATTATAGGGACAAATAATGGGGTGGGTGGAAAATATCTCTCCATACAACTTTCCATGCCCCCTGGTGGACGTTGGAAATACAACGTTTTGCCAACGTTGGCCTTCGTCTCATCGCTGGGAGTATGTTTGACGTTGGTCCAACATTGATTTGCCAACGTTGGTACAACATGAGTTATCTGATGTTGTACAAACGTTGGCAGATCACTGGGAGAATATCCAACATTGGTCCAACATGGATTTGCCAACGTTGTACCAACGTTGGCACTTCAACGTTGGCACAACGTCAAAATATTGCCTGCGACGGTGCCGACCATTGCCAACGTTGGCCCAACGTTTCCTTGCTAGCTGGGACAGGATCAACCAGATTTGGAAGACCCGTGTATCTCTGTGTAGGCCTACAGCACATCCCATACTAGGATGGCTTGCCCCCAGAACAATGGTTCCTGGATGATTCCTCTCTCTCTCTCTCTCTCTCTCTCTCTCTCTCTCTCTCTCTCTCTCTCTCTCTCTCTCTCTCTCTCTCTCTCTCTCTCTCTCTCCATCCATCCATCTCTCACTTATATCTATAGTGTCAGTGTCCCTGTCGATATATCCATCTCTCCCTCTATCTCCCTCCATCTCTGTATCTGCACTGGTCAGTGTCTTTGCCTATCTGTCTCTGTCTGTCAGTTTCTGTCTCTCTGTTTCTATGCTACTTCAATCGAAAAACAAAGTCGGTCATCATTCCAATTTTTAATTGGCGCCATTTCAGGTGGGAGCGTGTTCTATGCATCCAATCAGTCACACTCGGCACGCCAGAGACCAGCGGCCATGTCCCACATGCGGGTACTGACAGCCGGGAACCAGCGCCAAAAAGTCGTCTGCTCATTGAAAATGTCGTCTGCTGTGCACAACTTGACTTTATAGAGCTGAAGCCAAACACTGCAATGGTCAGTGACCGAGCCTGTACCTTTGGGTGATGGAGCCAGTTGGTCCCCAATGTGTGCATGGCTGCTATTGGCTAAACTATGACATCATTACTCGGGATTCCCTCCTTGAGCAGTTTGGTCTGACAGTGACCTAGTAGTATGTTGTCCGCTCAAAATGGGGTATACGTACGTAGGTCTGTGGTTCACACACCATCATAACTGGATTTCATTACATTGATCATCCGTTTCAAGGAGCCGTCTCAGCGGTTTCATACAACTTCCTTAGAAACTTACTTTATGAAACCAAAAAGCAGATAATCAAAAGTGTTGCCATCAGAATCTCATTCCTCTATCGATGTAAACCTTCCCAGTGTCACCATATATCCTCTTCCAAGGTCCCTACCCATTATATAGAGGCTCTCCATATCTAAATGAGCTCTAGCACATCTAGATGAGCATTGTGCTAAGAGAGGAAGATAATAGACCCACGTGACATGAGTAGATATGGTAGGGCCTACATGTATCACTGAGTAGTGTCATTATTGCATTATCTACCTATAATTTATGATCTTGCCTCAAGCATTGCCTGTACCTAGCTACAGATGATTGTATGAAAATAGCTACAGTAAATTTGAACATGGCCATTTTACAGAATCGGTGATGAATAAGATAAATAAAGCATAACAGTTTGAGAAGCTCCAACATGGATCATATCTGAATGTGATAACTATCTCTACTTTTACAACAGTACAATAGGCCTACCTACACAAGCTGCATGCACTGCTAATGCACATGGCTATAGCGGTTCTACTTTGGCTGTGCATTGAGCGAAGCAGTCTAGTGAGGCATTGTAGATTGCGTCTATCCTTGCACCTATCTGTATAGATTAACCTGGCATCAACATCAGCAGTAAACAAACAAACGCTGTAAGCCAGCTGTCGGTCTCTCACCAGGTGGCAGTCCTACACACCCCGTCTGCGCATGCTCTTAACCCTTTAAGGGCAGCATAATGTTTGATTGTAAGCACGCCCTTTATTGTCATGATGCATAAATGCAACCTTTGAATGAGTAACTTGGTATATGAGGTGGCTTTAGTACTTACTTCTTTCCACTGTCACTCGCTAGCTGCAGTCAAACATCATGCCCACTCTTATGGGTTTGATACACTCCCGAAGGTTTGGCATGATGCATGAATACAGCCCTGGTGAGAAGACTTGCCAGTGCTGTATCCATATAGCATGGTGAATAAGGGTATAAGAACATTATGCTACCCTTTAAAGGACCAGACGTGTATTAGTGATAGCCTTGACCCTTTTTATAGTTTAATAACTAGGGCGAAGAACCCGTACACTATAAGTACATGTCACCCAATCATCCCATGTATAAACCGAGTGACGAGGCTTTCTCAAATTCCACTATACTTTATGCGTAGTTTCCTGATTAATAGATTCATTCCCCAGAAATGTTCTATATTCTGTTT
Source organism: Harmothoe impar (assembly GCA_947462335.1). Lineage (NCBI taxonomy): Eukaryota > Metazoa > Annelida > Polychaeta > Phyllodocida > Polynoidae > Harmothoe > Harmothoe impar. Next base: position 37,931,725 of record OX381719.1, read on the forward strand.
TAATCGCCAATAAACTACTACTATAGAGTATGAGGATAGATATTAACCTTCTCTTCTGCATCATAAGACAAATATTGGGTAGCCACAGAATCAGCTGAGAAGACTTACTCCGAGAATCTCTTTTCTATGTTCTTTTCATCAACATAATATTCGGGGAGCATTATCCATTCTTCTCCAGACCGCTCACATATCGAATTCAGGAATATTTTCGGGTGGAGCAAGAGAACAATATAATTATTTTTTAAAATGTGGATATTCGTCCGAATCACAATTCTTAGATTAAGGGATGGCAGTTTCAGTCTGGATTGTTGAAATTGAAGAGCACTAATTCGCAACAAATAATATTATATAGATCAACAATTGGTAGACATTTCAGCCATTAATCTCAAAGTAGGACTTGACCTTTTCAAGTTGAAAAAACACGAACATTCTACCCAGATGGCCGGTGGCGTATACTAGTTTCAGCACTTACTCCCTTCTCCATGTACTTGGCCCAGTGTTATTCCCCGCTCCTGCACGTGGCAACCGCAGACTTGTTATTTTTCTATGTATTCTATTAGTAGTGCATTCTTAGCCTCCTTAGAACTCTCACCGGTGCTGTTCAAGGTAAACAGTTCAGCCTCCCGTTTTTCTATTTTACATCCTGGATTCGTCAGTCTTAAGGAAAGTGAAAGCATTCATCTATATAGTAATTATCTTGTACCCCATATCCTACAACGTTAAATGCAATTCTACTGCCTTATTTATAAATCCAATATATTCACATGACAAGATGAGTATAGAAGTACTTTTATCATCATCTACAACTTCATTTACTTCTCTCTCCTTCCCTGCATATCTGATTGTCTGTACCTATGCATACCTACCCGTCCCTTCCTCTGTCATTCCATTTACCTTTACTCCATTCACTGAATGCCATTACTATGGGTGTAAAAACGTAGCTAGGTAAAATAAATATTGGTTCCTTATTACGTTTACACTTGGATGATAAGCTAAATTCACACAATAAGCTCTCTAACGTGACAGATGGGATTGTACCCCTGGTCTCCGCTCCTACTATAGGCAAGGTAAACACTATTTTATTATACCACTTCTGTGTGTGTAGAGGAAGGCATCTGGTATATGTCAAGTCAGGCTGAGCTAGCTTATGTGACCCGTTTTAACTAAATGGCTCTGAAGTAGCACATGGAAAATGTTGTGATATTACCATATTCTTGTACAGCTTATTAAGGGCCTTCATTTGGTATGTGACAAGAAGTATGCTAGGCAATATTCACCCTTATGTTATATGTGACAAAACGTGGGAAAACGTGATAATAGGGGAAAACACCTTTATTTAAGTTCATGTCTTCAGCTACAATTTGATGCTTCAAGCATCAACATATTTGAAATAGTTGCTGAGAAATGACATCTCAAACATGGGATGGTAGGGACATGTGGGAATTCAGAATAGACTGCAATGTGATCACATACCAATCTATTTTCAAATAATTCATATAAAGGGTTAGGTGGGGTGGAATATATTATTAGAGCACACAACAATAATATATAGACTACTGCCTGCACTCGGGCTAGGCTTATAAATAGAAAGATAAGTTACCATGGAAACTTAGGGATATCCCCATATTAATAAGTTACCGGTATATAGGTTATTAATATAATTAATATAATATTAATATAAGAGAAGACACGAGACATTAGTGTGGTGGAAATATATAGTACCTAAATATCAGCCTATATTTTTATTAACACTGAAGTACTATCACAGTTACAAATAGCAGTCACACTCATCTTTTTAGTGACAATAACCAATAACCAACAATAACCATAAATAACACAGCAGACTAGGACAATCCATGGTCCTGTATCGCAATAACAGAATTCTTTAGCGCCTAACACAGGTCTAAACAGACACAGCAGCTAAGATGACAAGTGAATAGTATTATACAATAATAAATATGAACATCAATCATAAATATCATAAATATCACAAATATCATAAATATCATAAATATCCCAAAAATTCAATATTAGTAGAAAACTTTACCCCAAAAATTAAAAATTTGAAAATTCTGCGGGAGATGTGTACACAAAGAGATTGACCGGCCGACTGACCACCGTTCAAAGGATGTGCCCTTTTCTAGTCCCCGTACAACAGATAGAACAGTCGCTAAGCGACGTCACGGCTGGTGACGTCACGCCTGGGGATGACGTCACTCCGGGGCGCCACCTCCCGGCGGTCGCTGGAACTCCTAGGGCGCCGCTGGCGCCCCCCAGGAGGGCTGGAGGAACTACCTCCAGCGGTTCGATGCCACGCCCCCCTGCCCTGGGTTTATACGGGTATAGGTCTATACTGTGTATAAAGGGTTAGGTGGGGTGGAATATATTATTAGAGCACACAACAATAATATATAGACTACTGCCTGCACTCGGGCTAGGCTTATAAATAGAAAGATAAGTTACCATGGAAACTTAGGGATATCCCCATATTAATAAGTTACCGGTATATAGGTTATTAATATAATTAATATAATATTAATATAAGAGAAGACACGAGACATTAGTGTGGTGGAAATATATAGTACCTAAATATCAGCCAAACAACAACCTCCACACACAATGGAACATTAATCCGAAGGATTACAAAGAAGATAGATAAGTACAGGGGACCTGCTCCAACACAGCCAACTCTGAAACAGATTGATGTAGGTACCGCCGCACAGCCGCTGAGCGCCAATTGCCCTTCCTCATTATAGATTGAACAGGCATACCAAGGTCCTGTAACATAGTACTGCCACCATGTCTGAGGGAATGGGTGGACACTCTATCAACCGGTAGGCCTAAAACCAATGCAAAATACTTGATTCTGGAATATAATTCATCATAAGTAAAGGGAAAAACAGTATTACCCACCCTGTGGCATAGCAGGGGGTCCCCTGGATTAGCGCCCACCAACAACTGGTCAAGTAAAGGGCGCACACACCAAGGTGTACCGGGCATGTCCTGTAGATAAACATACAAATCCTCTCTGCCAAACTGATCAGTCTTACTTGTAACAATTTTAATACGGATATACCCTTCCGATCTTATTAAATGCTTCACGCCAATACTGTGCTGGGAAGCTGTCAGGTGGCAGGCTCGCAGAAGGCATCTGTACCCAATCAGGACTGCAACCCAGAACAAAATATCATTAGGATCAGACATATCTAATAAGTAATAAATTCTCAACAAGTCAGCAGGGGAAAAGGGGTACCTAGTGACCCTCTTCGAGGGGTCATACTTCCTCTCGATACCATTTAAGGTTTGCTTTAATATAAAATCCTCAGCAAAATCTGGAAACCCCAGCATTTTTTGATGGTACCATAGACCTGACAGATAATTCCTAATAGAAACGGGGGCAAACTCTACAGAGTCCAGGTAGGTAGCGTAAAGACATGCCTGGCTGGCAGAACTGGGGTAGGGTTGGAGAGAAAACTTCTTGCAGAACTTTATATACCTTTTGGACTGCGCTAGACGAGTCGCCTTAGTAGTAGGAGCAACACCCTGGTCAGCCAGGATCCACTGAGCTGTCCGCAGCGCTTGAAGTCTCACTGCTGTAAAGGGAATCAGACATACCGTAAATAACTAAATTCTTAGTACACCTGTCAACCACCCCCTTATAAGGTAACCTCGACAAGTCATCCGCCAGAACATTATCCTTAGACCTTATATAGGTAGCGTGCAACTCGATATTAAAAATAAAACAAGTCCAAAACAGCTCTCTCAACCAATCCATACAAAGCTTATTTTTACTTCTACCGGTATTTACCATTGCCAGGACTTGCATATTATCAGTCACTATATTAATCTTCTTATTTTTAAAGGCAGCACCCCACCTCTTGAGACCAACTAGAACAGGCCAAAGTTCATAAACATTAATGTTACCTCTATGCACCCGGATACCGTCCATCTCTGGGGCAGCCTCCTCATGCAGAGGACTAATACCCTTAACCCCAAAGCCTTCCCAACAACCGTAAAAATAATCAGATCCCATCCAGGCGCCGAAACCCCTCTTAGATGCGTCTGACACCATTGGTAGGTCCACCAGCTCTCTCCTGAATAGGGCACGACAATTGAAAACATCACAAAACTGCCTCCACCATAGTAGATCGTCCTTAGTAGCCTGAGAGAGAAAAATAGCTCTACCCGTTTTAGCCCTAGCGCATAAATCGTACAACCTGCGGCTAAAGGTCCTACCCCCTCTTACAACCTGTGAGCAAAAAGACATTAACCCACCTATTTTTTGCAATCTTTTCTTATGTACATATTGCATGCCCAAACATTCATCAAGGGCCTCCTTTAATTTAACAATTTTTTCCGGGGGTAGGGAGAGCTCCATAGCCGCAGAGTCAATAGTGATACCTAAGAACACAGTCCTTTGACTGGGGGCTGTAACCTTGCTGTAGGATATACCAAAACCCAAAAACTCCATTACTTCAATTAATACATTTCTCTGGCGCAAACACTCGGCCTCTGACCTCGCCAATATAATGAAGTCGTCAAGGTAGTTGACCACCTTCTCTACCCCATAAGATTTTGCAACCTTAACAATGAAATTAGATAGGGCATTAAAAATATTAGGAGCGCACCTGAGACCAAAGCTCAACCTGTTGTTTATATAGTACTCTCTACCCTTACCCAAATCCCAAGCGAACCCCTGGTACTCAGCATGCGGAGCATATACCCCTACCGACCTATAGGCGGACTTCAAATCCACCACTGACATAAACATGCCTTGATCCAACTGGTCCACTACTGTGTAAACTGAATTATAGGAAAAAGGCTCATACGTAGTACACATAAAGTTATTTATCGCCTTACCAGTAGGCATGGAACAGTCAGTGATGGGTCTAAGTTTTCCATTTGATTTTTCCACCCCCCCCATAGCATGAACACACCTAGGAGGGTGAGCAACCTTTGTTACATACCCATCTGCTACTTCCTGACGGATTATATCACACATTTCAGAATAAAATTGAGGTTCCAAAATAGTTTTATAGTTGCTACAGGAGTACTCCGTATCACAATTTTCATCAACAATTTTAAATCCCCTATTTACCCCCTCCCAGATGTATTCAGCATCTAAGGGCTTGCCAGGAAAAACATTACCGCTGCCTGAAATAAAGGCAGCAAATCTACAGGGTTTTAATTGGGTAATTTCAGAGCCAATAAAAAATGTACAATCACAAGTACCGGTTAGGCAGTCACTAAAGACTCTAACATCCCCTATATCACGGTTACCATCAATGGTAAATAGAAGAACCCTTCCCCTAGGTGAAAAATCATGTGCTACTGCTCCCGGAGTGAAGGGTGGACAGGTTGGATCCAACCTCGACACTACCATAGGGTTCAATGCTAAGCCACCACACGGGTGAGAAACCTCACCAGTGCTAAAACTCTTCCCTGGAATGAACTCCTCACACATAGGATTCAAAGGTGAAACAGGGCATACTTTATACATGGTGTCTGATACCTCTAGTTGGCTAGACGATTGAGTAACCTTCCCCCCCCCTAGGGACAAATTCCTGACAATTAGGGTTAAGGGAGAAGGGAGGTTTGTCATGGCCATACAAATCATGGGTAATAGCCTCGCTGGAACTACATACGACACCTTCCAGACTAGGCCTACCCTTACTACCCTACTTATCAGCTTTAGGGTTAGACATGTTACATGCTGCTGAGCCATTGGTTAAGCTACGACAAAACATACACACATGTTGATACTTGCACCCCTGGAAATCACATCCCTGGGCCTTATTGAAACTGAAACAGGGTCTCTTTTCAGCTCCCCTGGATGAGGTGACTTTAGTACTCTTTCCCCCCTTGGAAGAAATGATAGTGCTATCATACGAGAAGTATCTCAACACGTCACTGTTTGATACCTGCCCAAAAACTTCCGGGCCCCCCTCATCTGCCCTACCCCTTACAGACTTGTCATATGAGATCAGGGAACTGACCCTGTATACTTTGGTCAGGGCTTTCTCACAAATGAGTTCCATGTGAGCTAACAATCCCTCAACATCAATACCTTGTTTCAACATGATTAGAACGGTTCTGACATTTACAAGCAATAGGGCCTCGAGGGAATCAATTCTGACCCCCCTCTCGAGAAAATTCTTCTGGGCAAATTCTGAATGCTTACTAGACTTGGATCTTGTTCTGGATCTCTTGTGACGAGCGCCCTCGGGTCTTGGCGAAGCCCTCGAGTCATCAGATGAGTCCCTCTCAGACCTTGGTGGAGTTTCTTGACGCCTCCTCCTGGGTCTGCTCTGGCGACTGGACGAGCCCTCGGGAATCCTGCCGCCCTCGAGACTCTTCTCTACCGACTCCTGGACCTTCTCCACCATCGACACCAACCGGGAGAAACCTCCTTCTACCCTCGCCAATCTGCCCTCGGATTCTGCGACAGCTGCCCTCGTCCTCTCGAGAAGATCCCTCGTTTGGGCTGCCCCGCCCACATCTTCTTCAGCCTCGGCCGGCCGGCCCGACTTCTTGGGGGTTTTCTTCACACGACCCATTGTAACTTCTTAGACGCCCTCGGTAGCTTGGAAACTCAAGTAAACCTCGGGAAAAGCCTCGGGAAAAATTTGAAAATTCTGCGGGAGATGTGTACACAAAGAGATTGACCGGCCGACTGACCACCGTTCAAAGGATGTGCCCTTTTCTAGTCCCCGTACAACAGATAGAACAGTCGCTAAGCGACGTCACGGCTGGTGACGTCACGCCTGGGGATGACGTCACTCCGGGGCGCCACCTCCCGGCGGTCGCTGGAACTCCTAGGGCGCCGCTGGCGCCCCCCAGGAGGGCTGGAGGAACTACCTCCAGCGGTTCGATGCCACGCCCCCCTGCCCTGGGTTTATACGGGTATAGGTCTATACTGTGTATAAATCATAATTATTAGAAATTAAACCAATAAATGCAAATTATTGTACATAGATTTGGATCTGGTAGGAATATTGGCATTCTGTTTTCAGTTCTGAAATCCTCATGGATGGGGCAATTGGATAGGGATGATTTTTATTCCAAAGGAATGAATTGATGGTTGCCATGGCAACCAAATATCAACAAATGGGCTAAAAATGGCTAAAAACATTCTTTTTACATTCCAAATAAGACAAATTTAGAATGGAAATAGAATTTTGATAATGACTTCAAAAAATTCCTTGGAGAAAGTTAGTCTAAGTTCATTCTCTCTTCAGTATTCACATTTTAGCTATATCTCCTGAAATATCATGTTTAGAGCATTTATGGCTATTCCCCCTAATGTTACGATTTCCCAGGTTTCGTCACATATTTCTGATATTTTTCTGTTGATTTAAAAATTGAAAATAATTAAAATGAGATAATTAACATTTAAATTAGATGTCAACTGTATCATACAATACAATTATAACTCCTATGGCCACCATTTTGGAGAAAATGGGGGTGATAATCTTGTGTGTAACTTAGTATACCAAAAGATAATTATTTATATGTTAGAAAAATGACAAAAACTCATTTTTCAAAAGATAAATTGTTTCCACCTATGCTACTTAAAGAGCCCATATCTAGGCTCTTAAAAGTGTGGCTTCCGACCCATTTCATTAAAATTGGTCACATAATTATAGTCCAACTGCTGCAGAGCGCCCTGATTAAACCTCATCACCAAAAATTATCACAATTTCCTAGTAAATGACACGGCCACTTAACCATTTTTTTTCTTTTTAAAAATGTATCCCAAACCCTCAAAACAAAGTTCATGACCAGTCATGCCTTGCCTCTGACAGCCCTCAGAATGGGAGGTAAGAACTGCTCATGAGTATTTGACAGCCCTCAGAATGGGAGGTAAGAACTGCTCATGAGTATTTGACAGCACTCAGAATGGGAGATAAGAACTGCTCATGTGTACTTGACAGCCCTCATAATGGGAGGTAAGAACTGTTTATGTGTACTTGACAGCCCTCATAATGGGAGGTAAGAACTGTTTATGTGTACTTGACAGCACTCAGAATGGGAGGTAAGAACTGTTTATGTGTACTTGACAGCACTCAGAATGGGAGGTAAGAACTGTTTATGTGTACTTGACAGCACTCAGAATGGGAGGTAAGAACTGTTTATGTGTACTTGACAGCACTCAGAATGGGAGGTAAGAACTGTTTATGTGTATTTGACTAGCCTTCAGAATAGGAAGTAAGAACTGCTAATGAGATGTGTCGGAGCATATACCACCTGCATTTACTGACCATGTCTAAACGAAACTAACCTCGTCCTAGACCCATTTAAAAGGGGATGGAAGTTAAAAACCTGCTTAGTGTGGATTCTGTGTTTTAGCAACTAAAGTTAAGAGTTATTTACACCAACTTTCTGAGGAGATAGACTGACAAAACTCCACACACGCTATAGGCTGTCTGCTAACGTTCTCCTCCTCCTGCCCGTAACATGAAAACAACCCCAGCAGGAAGCCCTCTAACCCTTCAATGACAGCAAGATGCTTAAATGATACAGCATAATGTTCATCATGATGCACCAATACAGTGCTGACAATGAACTCCGACCATATTAAGTTTAGAGTAGACATGAATGCAGCACTGGTGAGTTACTCACTAGCGCTGCATGCATAGGTCGGCATTGTGAAAATCAAATGAACGGATGTTGCTGCATTAAAATTAAACCTATGTGACATGGGCTGGGAAAAGGGGCCTTAATGCAACCCGCACTAGATAGACTAAAGGCCTGTGCTTCCAATGTAAACTGTAAATGGCGTATTTATAATTTGTCCAACTCAAATAATATCATTGTAGAATCATATTCAGAGTATCTAGTTGAAGCATTGAAAGGGCAGTGTCTAGACCACTCCCTCGCACTATCACCACTAACACTCACTAACTCAGTCATTAACTTACTTACTCACTTACTTAGACAGCCCATTTATCCACTCACATGTATATTCCCTAGCCCATTCAGTGACCCATTCACTAAACCACTCTTCACACTCACCACCAGACCTGCCAAGGCAATCCTTCACTCACTCATCCACTCATTGACTGAAGCCGGCCATCAATCCACTCACTGGGATATTTCATCAAACATCATGTGTAAGGATAATGTGCTGATTAACACTTCAGTATGCTGTCATTCACACACTTACTCAGTTAAGTGGCCCCAGAGGGGTAAAAAGCAACCTGGCGACCTGGGTTGTTTTCCAGGCAACGTTGCAACCCGATACATTGATTTAAACGACCTGGCGACTTTTGGACAAATTTTGGCTATAGTAAAAAAGTATCTAAAAAGGCGACTTTGTGACCTGGGGCCCTCAATTTCAGCCACTTTCCGACCTGAGGGGGGGGGGGGGGCCCTCGGTACCCCCAGTTAAGGCATGTGTAACTTAAGTTACAAGAGTATATGAATAGCCTCTATTTACAGTCCACCTATACGGCAGTGTAAACACCCCACTCACTCACCTTGCCACTTGCCTGTCATCCCGAGCTGCTCCTTATCCACAACTCTTGCTGCTCTTCCTACCCCCAACATGAGCTGCTCATGAGCTTCTCCTCCTCCAGCACCCCCTATACCCTCTATAGACAGGTCTTAAGCTGCTGCACTGCCTCCTCCAGGGGCTCGAGGCTTCCTGCAGCCTGTATAGGTAAAATCCAGTGTCTGAGTGAGCGGCTCCTGCGGCCCCTCCTTGTCCCTCTGTGAGCTGCTCACACTGCTCTGTGAGCAGCTGGCACTACTACTCTGTGAGTTGGTGGTGCTAGTGCTGCTGGTGGTGCTGCATGGTGGTGCTGGTGGTGCCGCTGGTGCTGGTGGTGCTCCATGGTGGTGCTGGTGGTATGCTCAATCTTGCATCTCCTGGCGAGCCCCCTGACTGTGAGGGGATTACTAGATGTATTAGTGGTATCAATTCAAACCACCTCAGCAGCCCTCGCCCCAAACTGGAATGTGGTTTATATCAGTCATTAGAGCAGCTCACGCCCTCCTTGTCGTTCTGTTCACCCAAGGACATGCAATGTATGTCATTGATTAACAGTTATTACATGGATCACCCCTTGACCACTGTTTTATGGCCCAGATCGACATCTAAAAGGGATGGGGTAGAATTCCTCCTATAGGTGTCAATTCAACTCTAATATAACCACAGCCATTATTTACTCAAGCTAGCCCCTTTGTCGGCCTCGCCAGCAGATGCCAGATTCAGTATAGGAGGGATTCCAGCAGCGGGTGGCGCTATCTGCAGTCACCGCCGCCACCTAGTGTGAGATCAGAGAGCTGAGAGAGCCCCCCCCTCCACACACACTGCAGACTATGGGGGTCGACCCCTAAAATCGACATGGCGACATTGCCATTTCTTAAATTCGACATGCGACATGGAACTTAGCGACATGAGGGAAAAATAAGTGACATAACAGAGGGTATTTCGTAAAATCGACATGGGACATGGCAGGTTCTTAGAGGCGACATGGGACATAAAGATTTAAGGTGACAGGTGACATGGCCATTTTTTCAAATTCGACATGCGACATGGGGTCCCCTCCATCTATACCCCTATACCGACCTAGCAGGATACATTATTCACCAATGAGATAATTCCCTTCATTCAATGCAGACTTGTTAGAGTACATCTCATAACACCTGTAACACAGGGAACACACTTTATCTATATGGTGTGGTATAGCATTTATTGCTCGTTGTGTCTTCTTAGGTTCTCCTGGTTCTCCTCTCTATATATACCACCTCCTGAGAGGACCTGCCCCCCGCACTATGCCCCTCATGTGAGCACCAGGACCTGGATCTTGCCCCCAGGATCCTGTCACCACCCAAACTAGCCAATAGGAGAGCAGGACCCCTCTCATGAGATGGTCACAAGATGCCCCGTCCACTCATCACCTGACCACCCGGTCACTAGCTAGGACATTCCAGCTGACCCTAGCACCCAGAGTTATGTAAAAGTGCCAGGGTCTTATACAACGTGGCTCAGGTGATAGTGACAAGACATCCCAGTGCATCTGCACCAATAATACTAATGATTCATATATGATTATCCATAGTGTCCAATTAAAAATGTCTAAATGTCTATACAGGGGCCATTCTGTTACATTCGCCCCTTTCATCAAAAGAAATATAGTCATATTTCTTGAGCACACGATTCATCTTCATTCTAGCTGCATCCGTCATCCTTCATCACTTCTCCAGCGTTACCTCCCTCATGCGAACCTGAGGGCAGCATCCGCATGAGGTACAATTACCATTACCTCCCTCATGCGGGCCTGAAGGCAGCACCCACATGAGGTACAAATTACCTCCCTTATGTGGACCTAAGGGGCAGCATCCACACAAGGTACAATTACCATTACCTCCCTCATGCGGGCCTGAAGGCAGCACCCACCTGAGGTACAAATTACCTCCCTTATGTGGACCTAAGGGGCAGCATCCACACAAGGTACAATTACCATTACCTCCCTCATGTGGGCCTGAAGGGCAGCACCCACATGAGGTACAAATTACCTCCCTTATGTGGACCTAAGGGGCAGCATCCACACAAGGTACAATTACCATTACCTCCCTCATGTGGGCCTGAAGGGCAGCACCCACATGAGGTACAAATTACCTCCCTTATGTGGACCTAAGGGCAGCATCCACAAAAGGTACAATTACCTCCTCCATGAGGGCCATAATGGTGGGACCCCCATGGAGTACAAATCCACTACACTATCTCGGCTGCAGGGGCATTTGGTGTCGCAAAGTCCAGCATGGTATACATGCGTCGTATACTGGCGTCCATTCGCTCCATCTCTTGAGCGGTGCCTGCCCCTCCCGGCTCTCGTCTGCTTACGCCAGCGCCCCACCGATCCTCTCGGCTTCTTCTCAGCAATGGCGATGCGGGGTAATCACCCTGTAAGGCGGTACTTGCGCCCTCGGCTTCTGCCGACATCGACCAGTAGCGCGGCGGTGCACCTGTCATTTGGCTTGGCTTAGTCTTAAATATGGCAGATCTAAACCTTGGTCCTCTCATAACAATTACAATAATTATCACTATCTCCACAACTAAAGTACTAACAGACAAACCCACCAATGTTCATTTCAATTCATACACTACAGACAAACCTCTAACATTATATACCAACAGACAACTTCTCAAATGATCTCTGCAACATATCCACAACTAAAGTACCAACAGACAAACCTCACTAATTTCCAACAGACAAACCTCTAATTGTCTCTACATTTTTTCTCTAATCACAAAACCTTTAATGACAACTTCACAGTCACTGACACACTCTATTCTTTGTACTGGCCTATCATTCAACCCACTCACTCTCTCTCCCAAGTCACTCATACAGGAACAAATCAAGTAAATCTAATCTCAAAACACTAACCAAACACAAAAGACCATGTATTTTAGAAACCACTTTCCTATTAAATATGAGGATACCTAACTAAGACCACCTAAGATAAGGCAATATAAAAGAAAATAACCAACCAAGAATCCTTAATCCTTTGCAAACATTCTCTTCTCAAAGGGAACAAGACATCTCAAATGTCATTAATCAGCATACACTGCGAAAATCTCTTTTTTTTTTTCCTTCCTTGACCTTAGTCTCCCTACCAATAATTACCACAACACACGCTACATATAGACAATCAACAAACCTATATCTCTCTGATAACTGTGACATCTAGTCTCTGTATCTCTCTTGGTACATCTATGCTGCTATCTGTAATCAGCATATCTCTCACTGCCCTATGTTACTGAACTCCACAGATCTGTGATAAATGCACACACTGCCTATCTGATTGATCAGATGGCAAATCTGCTATGCTGATACTGGGCTATCATGCTATTCTGCCTATGATACAACCTCTCCCCAGTCTAAACATCACATCAGTAATATGCACAACTGCAACTGAAAATCTCATCAGTTCACTCCCATTCATTCATTCATTCATTCATTCATTCATTCATTCATTTAACCATTGCTAACCAGTAAGTCTTGGACTTTATAAAAAACAATGGATACACCATTCACAAAATACAGGTAGGTGCACAGACATGGCCTGTTGTTCATACCATTCAGATACCAATTGACTGGAGTTCCATAATGACAAATGACGACAATCACAACAGAAATAACAATCATCACCACAACTTCAATAACAATAACAACAAAAATGAAACCTAGTCACAGTAGAGTTAGGTATACCTTTATGTATACATGACTCTGTCTTAATCACTCTTCTGCCTGGCCTCTGCCTAAGACTACCTTCCCAACATTCATAGTAACTATAACATAAATTCTCCTCATCCTCCCCTGAGCTTGGTGGCACTAAATCTCGTGCTCTTGTCAATTCCAGACCAGCTCTCACCGTGGAATGTCCCTCTCAACAACCTTTGGCTAATTACTCAGCATTTGCATGCCTATTCAGGACTCTTAACACAATATCCAAGACCTCATGACCTCCACTAAACAGTCACACTCCCTTGTCCTTTCTAGTCATTTTCATACATTATGCCCAAAGGCTAAACACACTAGCTCTGCTCTTTCGAACCCTTTCACACAATCCTTTCACTTCATTTCTCACACACTTCGACTTATATGCTCTAATAAAAACATAACATCAAACCACAATCTTGCAGCCCTCATACACAGCTTATAAAAGTCAATTACTATTAGCCTAACACAAAACACCTTCTACCCCTAGCTCCCTTATGTCCAACCTGAACATTATCTGATATGCTGGCATACTCTCTAAACGATACCGCTAGGGCTTCCATATGATCCGCCTGATCTGCCATAGTTAGACTCTTACCAAAACCAACAAATGCACCTTACCCTCTGGCCTCTGTGGCTCCACCGGGACTCTTCCCAACCAAGGTGCTCTCCCTCCTGTGTTCTTGCTGTCCTGGTCACGGCACCAATGATAGAAGTGTGTAACACAGGGAACACACTTTATCTATATGGTGTGGTATAGCATTTATTGCTCGTTGTGTCTTCTTAGGTTCTCCTGGTTCTCCTCTCTATATATACCACCTCCTGAGAGGACCTGCCCCCCGCACTATGCCCCTCATGTGAGCACCAGGACCTGGATCTTGCCCCCAGGATCCTGTCACCACCCAAACTAGCCAATAGGAGAGCAGGACCCCTCTCATGAGATGGTCACAAGATGCCCCGTCCACTCATCACCTGACCACCCGGTCACTAGCTAGGACATTCCAGCTGACCCTAGCACCCAGAGTTATGTAAAAGTGCCAGGGTCTTATACAACGTGGCTCAGGTGATAGTGACAAGACATCCCAGTGCATCTGCACCAATAATACTAATGATTCATATATGATTATCCATAGTGTCCAATTAAAAATGTCTAAATGTCTATACAGGGGCCATTCTGTTACACACCTGGTACCCATCGTGCGGGCTGTTATCAGTGCTTATCTCTCAGCGTACCACATCAAGCAATGGTGCACCCTACTAAGGAACCTGTAACCTCGGCATCGTCTCTACCTCCAATTTCCCTACCCACATCCATCTCCTCCATCCCTTTATCTTATTGAACCATGCCCATTTCCTGTCCAGATCCCCGCGCTTTCCCAACCCTAACCCAACCTCTGCACCCAATTTTCCCGCCCTAACCCCTCTCGCCCTGCCCTTGTGCCCCAAAGGGATCCTGAGTAAGGGGTGCCATTTTAATAAAATGTCCATGTGCCATACTGAAAAATCAAATATGTAATACCAACTACTTTACTATATGTCTTAAGGTCAAATCCCACAACGCGAGAGAGGGCCAGAAAATGTTGCAAATTTGTAATGTCACCGATTTTGGGGCCTGCATTGGCCAAGACAGGCCCAAATCGGCAAGAAAGTGTTGCCTATGTCTTGTGATTTGGGATATTGCAAGGATCAAAAAGGTTAGATATTTTCCCCCAGAAGGCCTAGAAAATGTTGCTTATTGGAATATGTCAAGGTTTGTTGCTACATTGCAATGGTTGTCTCTCTGATTAATCATTATCCAAATCCCACCTGATCCATGTATAAGAGATTTTGCTCTATGATTTATAATGTCTAGCTATGCATATATTGGTGAATGTAGTTGCAGATATTGTAATTGCATCAATTTTCCTTAAGATTTGAATATTAAAGTCCTTTCTGTTGCAAATTCAAACCCTATACCATGTCCAACATGGCCCAAATCGCAACACTCTCTCTGTCCAAATCGGGTACAGTGGGATTTGGAGAGGCCTAAAATCGGGGGACAAGTGTTGCGATTTACAATATTGGCAGCAGTTGCCCCTTGTTACTTTGTCAATAATCAACACTTTCTGACCCATTTTTCGCGTTGTGGGATTTGACCTTTACTGAGGATCACTATTACTCGCTGCCTCGTTCTATGTCACCGTCCATGCTGATGTGTGGATAATCTATGCATGTATAAATGTTGTTTGTGTGTTCATCTAAGTATAATTATCAATTATCAAATTGGCTCTATTTGAGAGGCGCAATGGAATATTGTGAAATTGTGGTCAATAATAATCTACCAAACTCAAACTCAAACTCATGCGGCTGTCTCTTAATAATCACCCAGATTCCCCCTCCTAAACCCCTCTCCACACCCTGAGAAATGTGAGTGTCACTGTCGCCGAAAGCACTCTCACCTGAAAGCCGGGCAGTGGCTGACTTTCAGGTGAGGGTGCTTTTGGCGACAGTGACGCTTACTTTTCTGAGGATGTACCTTCCTGATCCATTAGTCCATTATTCCATGTATCCTTTCCCCGCCTTCTTCCTCCTATTCACCTCCATCACTATAGTTCGTCATCTTGCCAATCCTTTATCCCGTCATTACTTTGTAATCGCTATGCAATGCAGCCTCAGGCTAGAGCACAGTGGAAACCGTTTACCTTTGTCACCATAGTAATGCATTTGTTGTTTCCATGAAGGGATGAGACCAGGAAGCACGAGTGAGAGAAACTGCCAAAGATGGGATCAGGAACATATACACGAGACACGCACCCCTAAACATTTTCAGGGCAGCTGTGCCTAATGTACTGTGGCATTATGTCGGCATGATGCGTGAAGCCAATGATTCATTATTACATTATACCGATGTTATGCTGTTGAGACACACCTGAATGGTCAGCATCGACGCACCAATGAAGTGCCATGACTTACTCAACAGCATTGTATTGCTATATCGTGACGACAAATGAGGATAATGCCTTGACCGGCCATCCTATAAGGGTTAACCTACACGTGGGGGGAATGACAGTGCCATTGTTACTGTTGCCATCTAGCCCCTTACAACTGTACAACACAGGACCTGGTCTACTTTGTCCATAGGAAAAAAAGATCATGCAATCACGGCTAAAGCATAGCCTTTGACTTCTACAGCCTTTCAAGTTGCCAACCTTTAGAACAATGAAGACAACAGTATATTGATTCACTTATGCTCATACGGGGGGTAATATTCAAGCTGATTAAAGTTGGTATCTCCACTATTACGGTGGCAAATGTCTACTTTTTGTGCATGGTGATGAGCATGGTAAATACTATTATGTTAAAATGTACAGACCATCTGCCCCTGACCTCCCTCATAAGGAGACCCTTCCTGTGGAGGTGAAAACTGTGGATATATTAAACACTTAACATTGAAGCATGCAGGTCACTCAGTATAGTAACTATGGGCCTATTCTGACACAAAAGAAGTACAAGGTCACCCTGCAAACAAGATCTCGGGCAGAACTTGTGCGGTTCCTGAGTCACAACTCGGGATCCCTGCAAGAATTGTGCACGTATCTGGCACGAGAATATGTGAATATCTTTTGACTGTGTCATATTCTGTGGAATTCCACGTTATTTATATCAAACAGAACTTGGGAATTGAACGTTCGCAACTGGGTAGAATCCGGGTCGGTCACAATGACACAAGAAAGGCATGAGATATTCCCAAGAATTGTGAACATGTCCTTATTACAATCAGAACTTGGGAATTGAACATTCACAACTGGGTAGAATCCGGGTAGGTCACTATGACACAAGAAAGGCACGGGAAGTGAACATTCGCAACTGGGTAGAATTCTACCCAGTTGCGAACGTTCAATTCCCAAGTTCTGGATATGTTCACTATTCTTGGGAATATCTCGTGCCTTTCTTGTGTCATTGTGACCTACCCGGATTCTACCCAGTTGCGAACGTTCAATTCCCAAGTTCTGTTTGGAGGGCAGCCATTAAAAGAGATATCAATTAAGTCAGATTTGAAGATATTCATAAAGCGTGTCTTGCTAAATGGGTAGACATGTCAGATTAACATATTCCCCACATACATGTAGGCCTATATATGGGGAGATTCTTTGGACATTATACCTCACCGTTGCCAAAGATTTGGTCAATTCTGACGATAAGCGAGAATGACAAGAATCACACAATATTTAGTCGGACCTGTGTCACAATCATTGAGTTGATAACCATGGTTGACAATTTGTGACGTCAAAATGACGTGATGTGAAACGTCAACATGAATGCTGATGGAGAATATGGTAGGCTGTGCAAGTATACAGAGGTAATAAATTGTGTTGACTTTAATATATATTCCTAGTAAACATGGAGTCAACTCAATTTACACAGTTAACACATTAACAGGTATCACCATTTATCACCACGCCCACGGTAAGGTTAATAGGTCTTACTTTGAACCAATAAAGGTTAAAGCTATAAACACAAGATAGTACTCATATTTGTGAGCTAAAGCAATAAAAGATCACAATACATATGAAGTAAACCATGTACGTCACAGATTGTCAACCATGGTTATCACCTCAACGATTGTGACACAGGTCTAACTAAATATTGTGTGATTCTTGTCATTCTCGCTTATCACCAGAAAGGACCAAATTTTTATCTATATGCATACTATGGCAAATGTATTAAAGCATTAAACGCAGAGATGATATAATAAACATTTATAATTATACAAATTAAACACAAGCCAACAGTTGCCCGCTCTATGAGTATGATACTTGTTATTATCTCAAACCACTGCTATAAACAGCTGGAATATCATACCTCCCATTAACCATTGAAGCAACAGGCTATCCTTGCTAGCCTGTACACCATGTATGAGATCCGATTGATGACATCACACCCAGCTCTGACACAGACAGTGCAGCTTCTGCACCTGCAGTGACAGCAGTTGGTACCTGGCATACAGACGTTGACACCTACTTTATACAGGCTAACACCTACTTGCCATTAGCTCCCACACCCAGGTGACGGCAGTCCGACAGCTCAGAGTCCAACTGACAAATGGGTGGACGCCCTGCAATGTGAATAATGTGTCAACGCAGCTTAATTAAAACTTTGTTAACACAATTTTTTTGTGGAGCGCCATCGAAAAAAATGCGGAATAGGCTGCATATATAATCTTCATGTACCTGCTCACGTATATTCATAAGTATATCAACCTAGATAATAGCGGGGTATTGTACAACCATGCGCTATTTGTGTCATAACCGCTATCTAAAGCTGGCGATCCAATCGCTATCAGTGTCAAAGAAACGCTATCTGCATTGAAATTGTGTATGTCAAAAAGCCACTATTTATATGTATATATCTGATATCTCTAATAACGCGTTGTGTATTAAAATACATTGTAGAAAATCAGGGTTTGGGGTTAGGGGTGGTAAATGAAGGTTTAATAAGTGAAATATATGCATAATGCATGCATGGAATAAGTCTGAACCTCATAATTATTTCATACCTATTTCATGCCTCTGGCATGTTTCATGTGGAGCTCATGCCAGTTCCAAGCTTATCTTAAATACGCACATGGTTCACATTTATTTTACATTTTAATTCATCTATATTCTATATTTACTTCGGGCTAATATCTTAACCCCTTCCACCCGGCAAGCCAATATATTGGACACAATTGCATTGAGTTACAGAAATCCAGTAGTCAAGGGGTTAAAGGGGCATTCTCACCACTCGCACTTACCACATAGTAGACTAGAACAGTACTAGAATTGTGAGTGGGATACCCTCGGTGATTATGCCTTGAAGCATGGTTCATCTATAAACATTTTCATACATATTTGATGTACTTGCAATACATATCTATTGCTATGATTATTATTATCACTATGATCACTGATAATTACAATTATGACCATTATGAGTGTGTTCAGATTGTTAGCCCCACTTCTGACTTCTTCTTATTAGAGGTCATTACTTGAAATAATAACTTAGACCACATCACTATGGCAAATAGGAAATAAAGTGATCAGGATGAGCAGAATGCCTGGCAGATTAGGGAAGATCATGACATGTTAGTGGGGGAAATTTGCAAATATCATGGTTTTAGGTAGTTCCTTTTTTGTCACCAGATGTCGTATGCATAGACTGTGTTAAGTACCTTTAAAATGTGTATCATGGTGGGATGACTTCACCTCTATGTGCCCCTATTGCAATGCTTCCGGCATTACCTTTACAATTTTAAGGTTCTATATGTCACACAAAACCAGACAGGTCAAGTGCATTTTTAGAATTTATTGTCACAGACAAAAATGGTACAGCGGTTAAGGAAGTAGATGATTGGTTGAGAATAAGATAATGATCGACGTTTCGAACAATGAATTGTTCTTCTTCAGGAGATTTTGAGACAACCCCAGATATAGATAATCTTTTTGACCACCTAGGTCCATATATCAATATAGCAGTTCTTATACTATGTTTGTCGGCACTCTCAAATTTAAGGTCCGCGTACATCTTTAAAAGAAAACTACACTCTAGTTTCATGATGGCTTCTATCGCTAGTCTTGATGATAATATATAAGATTCTGACATTTTTAGTAAATCATCTGCTATCAGGGGGTAGCACAGCAGGCTTATCTCCTGCTGCCAATGATGTCACCATTGAGGCAAATACACCATGTAGCCCTTATGCTTCTGCAACATAATTCACTATGCATTACATGTATTGTATCTGTTGGGCATGAGACCCTATATCTGACCTCCGAGTCAAGTTTTGATTATTGTTGTATTTTGAAACATCATTCTATGAAATAAATACACATTGCAAAATCAAAAAAAATGTAATGTATTGCATTGTTCAAGCTTGGAAGCTGTGACCAAACAACTTTTGTGGTGTTTTAATTACAGTAGTGAAATGTACAACACCTCAGAGCCGAGCTGACAAATGGGTGGACGTCCTGCAATGTGAATAAGGTGTCAACGCACCTGAATTAAAACTTTGTTACCACAATTCTTTGTGAAGCGCCATCGAAGAAAATGCACCTGCATGTACATGCATGCTCTATCACGTACATATATGATATTATATCCATAATATTGAACCTAGATAATAGCAGGAATATTGTACTACTATGCACAATTGATTTTGTGTCATAACCACTATCTAACGCTGATAATCCTATCGCTATCTGTGTCAAAGAAACGCTTTCTGCATCAAAATTGTGAATGTCAAAAAGCCACTATTTATACGTATATTTGATATCTCTAATAACGCTATATGTATTAAAATACATTTTAAGAAATTGGGGCTTGGAGTAATAAATGAAGGTGTAATAAGTGCAATATATGCACTATATATTTATTTCATTCTTAATTCATGCCTCAGGCATGTTTCATGTGGAGCTCATGCCTGTTCCATGCTTATCTTAAATACGCACATGGTTCACATTTATTTCACATTTTAAGTCATTTATATCTTATATTTACTTCGGGCTTATCTTAAGAATGATTATATCATTTTCACACATATTTGATGTACTTGCCATGCATATCTATTGCCATGATTATTCCCAGCAAATTGGCGCCAGTTTGCTCCAGCCTGAGCAAGTGTATGACACCAGGTGTTCAAAACGTGTACATGGTGTCAGCATGGTGTCAGGCTCAGGCTGACTCAACCTGACACTTGGTAGTAAGATGGTGTCAGGCTCAGGCTGACTCAACCTGACACTTGGTAGTAAGATGGTGTCAGGCTCAGGCTGACTCAACCTGACACTTGGTAGTAAAATGGTGTCAGGCTCAGGCTAACTCAACCTGACACTTGGTTATATTCCTACTATAGGACCTACATCATTTCATGCTGGGACAGATATCTTTATTCACATCAATGTTAATGTAGTCTTTTTGAAGCATCTTGTTGTGTGGCATATATTAACTAGTGTATTTTGTCTTGTGCCTGGTCTCCACACCATTGTGTATCCTTTCCTCTATCACCACTTCATTCTGAAAAGGAGAAGATGGGTAATTCAGATATCCTGTGCATGAGATAATAGTGAAACTAAGTAATTTGTACATGTGTATAGGTTCTGTGTATAAAAACCTACACTTATCTCCAAAACTCAAATCTCCCTTGTCCAACATTTGATCTGAAAAATAAAATACAATACAGGTATTAGACAGAGAATTGACAAAGGAAAGTAGAAGGAATGTATGCAATAATAAGATCAGTTTAAATAACCATAGCTCTGTAATGTATAGGCTTGTGCAATAGGTACCCAATTACTTTGTTTCTACAAAATTCAGAATAATCAGTATAAGCAGAGCCAACCTACCTCCCAACCTTCCTCCAATGTCTGTCAGTTCAAAATGGCAGAGGGAAACCCCCTTGAGGACAAAGAACTTTCAAATTTGAAAATTGACCAATCAGAGAAGAGGAAAGGACTGAGCATACATTGCGTGAGCATGAGTCAATCTGAGTGAGCTTCCATTTATAAGCATGCTCTCAGAGTGTGAGGATGCGTGAGCCTGAGTGACCTCCATAGGACAGCTCTGAAGGTCATATAGCTATAGCAGTGCCCCTATTATCACCCAATGCAACATGTTTTATCCCCATCCTCAGAATTCGCATCAACCCCAAGCAAGTATGTGCTACCACTTTGATCCCTGCACCTTAAGCTTACTTATTTTAGTAAGAATTGATCCAAGGGTTATCTAAACACTGTGTGAAATCTAGATTATACCACTGCAGTGCTATATCCCATAGAGAAAAGTAATCATCTTTTATGACTTCAATATGAATACAAAGTATTGTTGATTGTAATCAACATTTTCCCCCTTATCACATGTTTGCAAACATTAAAGAAATCATAAAAATCCATGGGATAAAACCAATAAAATCAGTATTTTCATTATGTGTCCATTCTACATGGGACAAATAGTAGACTTATACATACAGTTTCCACATTCTCTCAGCTGTATACTTGAGTAAAGATGCGTGACATGAGTGTCAGCTCAAGCATAGCTCACACATCCTCACACCTTGTTTTGGGAATAGGATTAAGCTAACTCAAGCCTGGCTCATCTTCATTCAAACGAACTCAAACTATGGGTTACATTTGAGTCCGTAGGTGTGAGCTTGGGTGAGCTTTGAGGAAGCTCACGCAGAGCTGACTCATTCAGACACCTAGTGCTTAACGCAAAATAGGCTAACCCAGGCTCACGCAGATTGACCCCAGCTCACGTCAGTTTGCTGGGATTATTATCATCATGATTACTGATAATTACAATTAAGACCATTATGAATGTGTTCAGATTGTTAGCCCCACTTCTGACTTCTTCTTATTAGAGTGCATTACTTGAAATCATTACTTAGACCCCCATCACTAGCATTATACAGATTGCGTTTATTGATATAGATATTACTATCAGAGAGGTTGTGTAAGACTTAGTACACCTAAGAAGTCTTTCTTCCGACAGTTTAAATATGCATGGACATTAATCGTCTTTACGTGTTATCCAAAGCTTCTTACATTACAAACTTCAGACAGTGTTAGTGATCATCAGGGAATAGGTAAGGCGGCAAGGTATATTTTGCCGAGACAACGATGCATCTATCCTGATCAAGTATCTGCATACATTGGCTTGTTTAATAGTAACGTAATGCAGTCCATAGACAGTCCATAAAATGTAGATTATGGTGTAAGGTATTAGTTCTATGCTGCTTTACTATTTGGAGTGGAGTGTGGACTCAGGAATAGTAGAGAGACGTATATGTTTCTTGTCATGACTGCTGACATACAGCGATTCTCCAGTGGCACAGGACCGGACAGCTAAAATTAGTCACATACAATGACTGACACGGATAGAATTCTTATTACTGAACCATATAATGTACTGTCACACTGACCTGTCACTAGATAAAAACGTTGGCAGAAAAAAAGGTTTGCATAAAAAGCATACATGGTAAACCCAAGCCACAATAGTTGCAGGTCATAATTATATCCTCCCACACTGTACTATTGTTCATGGTCATAACAGGTGATATTTAGTTATGACACATTGTCACAAATGTACCACCCATAGAGATAGATTTCAATCGACGTCAGGTTTCATGTATTCATTGTTCTCGGTTCTTATTACACTGATTTATAAATACTCCAGGGCCCCATCACCAGTTTCTGTGAAAGGTATACAGGACTATACAATGGGCTGTTGCAAGAGTACGATTTCTCGTAAAGACTGTATGGTTACACAAACTGCAACCAGATGGCGCCATCATCAAAGCTACAAGGCCATACCCCACCTAGCGGTCTTTACCAGAACCACTGCTCCCCCACCAAAACAGCAGCCCCAGCCAGGAGATAACCCATGTCGGATTTAACACTAGGTAGGTGGCGGTATTTTTGTACACATCATCGATTTATTGGCCGCTGATGGCGGGTGTTTTCATTCAGCCCTAGCCATAATCATATATCGGGTAGTTAGGGGAGGTGGTATGGCTGAAAGGTGTGTGTGAGAGGGCTGAGTAGGCTCCCATCTCCACATCACAACAAGACATCACTGCTGGCTGCATGGTCCTGTACCCTGCTGCTTGCTGCAGCCGCAGCGGTCGGCAGGCCAACAGAGGCAATAACATACTGATGCACAGATTTGGTGCATTTTAAATATCCCAGACACAGGACATGTAGACCACTGTCAGACACAGGCCAAGGTTATCCCTCTTAGTGTAGACCCTGGCTATATGTAGAGTCGCAGAGGGGGGTAGCTGGGGGGAATGGCTTTGATGGTGTTTGTGTGATTGGATGTATAAGGTGTTGAGGGAGGCAAGGAAGGGGGGAGAGGTCCGGCCGTCTCCGGCTGCTGTCCGTCGGTGGGTGCCGTGCTCCTACAAGGCCAAGCACTGCCTCCCCTCAGTCTCCTGCATTGTGTACAAGTGTGCAGGACATGAGTGCTCAGGATGGGAGCGGATAGTGACACTGGTCTAGTAGCTGGGGTCTGAGGCTGGGAGTTGTGTTAAAGGCAACTATGTGGCCCTTATAAAGCAGTGTTATTTTAGAGAGACAACGAGATGCTGCCTAACTATAATAAATCAGTGGAATGATAAGAGCTATTAAACCCGCAGTTCTCACTGCACGTCCAGTAACAGTCAGAGTGCAGTCGGGACAGGTACTCAGCTCTATATATAGGGGCGCTGGGCCTTTAAGAATGCTCCCGTGGGTAAGCTTTCACTATATTTCGTTTGCTGTACCTACAGGTCTAATTGGTATCAAACCCCATGAACCCAAACCCCACATATATATATATACACAGACAAAAAAGTTAATGATCACTCACAATACCATATTTTGTAATTTTCATATTCCCTTATTATCATGTGTTCAAATTCTCAAAAGTAGTCAGTATTATAAAGAGCTTAGAGTTTGCTAACTACTAAGACGTATACCATGACAAGAATAACCATGTATAAGGGGAGGGGGTGTACAACCGCTATCTGTATCATAACCGCTATCTGTATCAACTACATATAGAGGTTGACCATCCAACCGCTATCTGTATCAAAAAACGCTAGATAGCGGTTGTACAGGGGGCTTAATTGACTATAGGGCACCTGGCCGTCGATAGCCGCGCCGCTTGTGGTAAATTGAGAACCTGCAGTACGGGCCCTTGGCCAGTAGGTGGAGCAACTAACCGGGGGTTATGAGGTCACAGGCCAGTACTGAGTCTATAGGTGTCCACCTAGTGTTACCTGCTTGAACTTCTAACCCCCGAACATGGATGCCCCCATGGCCTAACCCCTAGGACCCCTATAGAAATCTGCAGTTCTATTGATATCCCATACACGTGAGCATATAACCCTTGCATGTACATGGGCCAATGGTCACCTATGTATAGCTTTGAATGTTCCCGCCATAGTGACTATAGTGTTCCTCACGGCTGCCCCACCCCATAACGACCCTGGAGTGGTTTTCATGTGAAAGGTAGGGTTAAAGTACGCAGGTTGCGTCCGAGGTGCTATTACCACTACATCCTGTACTATTAGAACTCCGTGGTGTTTAAACAGGCCGGCCTCTTACACTACCATAGTGCTGTTAAACAGATTCTATTGTTCATACAGTGTGGTTCAACCATGGGCGACCACTGAATATAAGCAGTGGGCTAAACATCAGGGGGGAGATCAAGTGTTCCAATTCATTGGAACAGGGTAAGCCAATGTGGTGCACTACACTGAATACCTGTGCCTACTATGCATGGACCCCTGTACTTTCCCTGCTCCCCACAGTGTTGCAGGTATGCAGGCCATGTGCTTTAAGGACTGCAGCAATGTTGACACAAAGCAGAGGGGGGACTTTGCTAAAACTGGCTCTAATTCCAGTTTAATGCATAATTGTGTATTCTGGATCCCAGTAATATTACTTATTATGCATAATCATGAGATAGTGGCCTTTTAATGCATGCAAATGCATGCATTTTCACCAGAATATGATGCTCAAAGCAGAGGGGGGACTTTGAGTTGACTACCCTGTTTCTGTAAACAGAAACACATGACATCCACCCCGAGGTTTAGCTAAGTAGGTGCCCGTGGGTTCAACAGTTAGTCATTCTATAAGACCCCGCCACTGGTAAACACCCTCTGGTGTTCAGAGAAGCCAAGAACACGCTACAACTCAATTTTGTTACAGCGATAAGCCTAAGAATCTGGTAGACCGTGTAAATCAAATACAATATCAACTTTAGGAACGCAATGTACTACATTTGTGATGCAACCATATTCTGCTGAAGGGCATTCTGATCTATATACTCAAAGTGCATTTATTTTTCTACATTTGTGATGCAACCATATTCTGCTGAAGGGCATTCTGATCTATATACTCAAAGTGCATTTATTTTTCTCCTGTATATATATATATAAAGCGCCCAGTCGTCTTATTGATGTCAATCCCCCTCCCGCTTAACCCTTTAAGGATGGATGTCGATAAAAGATGACATTTATCATCATGATGCACCAATGCAGCCCCGGCGAGCTGCATTGCTGCATCATGCCAACGCTTCAAAAGTGTCTCAACCCCATAGGGTTGGCACGATGCTTGAATGCAGCACTAGCGAGTTACTCACCAGGGCTGCATTCATGCATCATGACGACCAAGGGCATGATTCATTAATGTATCATGCCGTCGTTAAAGGGTTAAACGAGTCTGGCTCATAGATGAGAATAAAATATAGCAATTTATTTCAAGGTCACATGACCGCATTATTCCAGACATGTCCATATTTGAGACCCTGGCGCCTAGATATGGGCCAATACAGGGTAGCCAGTTATTGCTGACTATGATAATTTGATAATACGATCCCAAGCCACACATTGTAAGAAACATGTATAAAAATTATATATTAGTTTTGTCACTTGATATATAAAAAGTGATTGTGGCAGTCTGGACCCCCCCCCCCCTCCAACAGTGACAAAAGGTTGCTGAAACAAACAGCGACAAATCCCCAGACCTAGGTACATTTGGGCCCTACCACAGAGCCATATCTACACAGCAACCCAGGGGCCTATAGGTGTGCACTGATTAGACCCCAGCCACAGGGTGACCACAGTCACCTGATCCACACCTCGTTTGTTCAGGCGAATTACACACGTGATCTGATATGTGGCCCAATTGGACGCTGTCCAGGGCTGCAAGCTGACCCCCCACAAATCCCCAGTGGGGTGTTGTGTGTGTTTGTGTGGGTGGAGCAGGGTGGGGTTGTGCCCCATTTCAATTTGCCCTCGGATATTATGTAGTCATCTGTGCCCTCTGGACATCATTAGGTCCTAATGGTACTGGGGTATGTTGCAGAATCAGAATATTTACCTGTAACTATAATCATATATGAATTTATGTACTGTATAACTTCCTGTCTGTATCTGGCTCTATCCACCCCTTCTGTCTCTCTATCTGTCTTGTTGTCTGCCTCTCTTTGTCTGTCTGTCTATATTAATTCTCTTGGATTACAATTACCCTGCATTATCAGATGTCTCTTTCATTTAAAACACAGTGAACCTCTTTGGGTGCAGGCAAAGTGCGACTCTCCCCTGGGGACCGACTCAATGTCATCAGTACATAATCATATTACATAGGCTGGCCTGCAGGAAGCAATCGATACCCTTTGCTATAATTCCTGATTATAGCATCCGGCACTAATGGGTTTCTTGTCGCAATGGAGTTGTGGAGGCTTACATATACTGGACAGCAGTTCTGGTTGATGAATCCGTGAATTGCCAGATCTTGTAGAAACAATGAGCAAAAAGACCATGAATCATGTACAAAAGGTATCTTATATATACTAACCATATTCAATCTCAAAACCGTTTAGACCTTAGAGGTGCAACATATTTGAGAGTACAAAGTTACAAGAACTCAGAACTACGTTTTCTTCATGTGTATCTCAGACCACTCCCTTATATAAATAATATGCTATTCATGTTGGCAAGAAGTCTTAAAATACACAGCACAAGCCCTCAATTTTAACTATTCCTGCCATGTAGTGAGAAGGGAGTCATTCTGATTATTTGATGCTGCTAGTGATAGTACTGAGTAGTCTCCTATAAGCTGCACAAGACTCGGCAGTATGATATGCTACTGCCAGGTTGCACCACTTGGTTGAGGTAATCATTGCTGGAAATATTTTGTCTTTTTTCATCTGTTTCCTTGAAATATGCATGGGTAAAAGTTACAACATTGGTTGAGATGATAGCAGAAGGATACTGTGTATACGGAAAGTAAACATAGTGTAGGGGCACGATGTCACCGTGTGTGTCTCGAACCCCACAGGGGGTGCCATAATCGGCTGTCATCGTGCATTGTGCCCTATATGTCTGAGGGACTTGTCAATGCAATCCAGTAACGTAGGGGGCAGAGAGTAGTCAGACACGGGTTGGTAGTGTAACGGTTAGCACACTTGTCAATGGTGTGAGAGGTCTGTGGTTTGATTCCCGGCCAATCCAATGACTAAGTTTTCAGCGACCCCTACAATATCTATATATATCTGAGGTTTTATACCAGCTTTAACTGTAGTGGCTAAGGATGTAGCTATTTAAGTCACAATGGCCACCTTACAGAATATATAACACAATGCAGAGAATATGCAATATACAGTTCTCTAACCATTTATAAGCTTCCCTAGTGCAAAGGAAAAATCGTCCTTGCCATATTTTTGGTTTGGTGCGATGATGAGAAACCTTTTTCTTTACAGCCTAACTGCAATACACACAGTATAGGCTTCTCACAACTAGAACATAACTGCCGCTCGGAGCAAATGAAAAGGGAGCTGGAACTCACAAACAACGTGAATTCTGTGCAAATTCCAACCAATTGTCTAAATCCCTGAGAGCTCCTGTTGGAATTGGATGGATCTGGGCAGGATCGTTTTCCATTCCCCATCTGAGATTACGCCTGGTTATTTTGGTCCTGTCGAGGCCAGCATGCACCTACAAAGAGCAGGGAGGCGAGAAAAAGGTCGGGATGAGGTTGATGGTGATGTGGTGTCCTGCTGAAATGTAGCCTTCAGATGGGCCTACTGAGGAAGGCAATCAGTCTACTTAGCAGACAAAATGGCCTGATAAGCAGGCTATTTAGGGGACTTGGTTTTACACTGTGGACTACCTGAGTTGGGACTTTTAACACATTTAAGTATCTTTCAGCACCCTTTGTAATACTCATGAAAACCGATTTTCACAAGGGCAATATAAGGTAAAACCTACTGACACTCCAAAGACTGTAGTTGACTTATAAATAGATGAAGGTTGGATGTTACCATGTTTATGTTTTAAATTTGTTTATGTTTTATGTTACCCATGCCATACAAAATAACTACATTAGAGGGCATAATTCTCAATGACAATTATTCCAGCTGTATAGGATAGATCTAGAATTAGAAAGACATCTGGTAGAAAGGCAATGACAAATTTAATGTTATATAGTTGCAGTAGGCTACAATCCCTCTCATAAGTATATATTATGCTGAATGTAAATCAATAGTCAACCTATTAAATCATGCAATAGTATGTACACACATAAATACCGAAATTTGCAAGATAGCCATTCCCCTCTACATGTAGACTACCTAAGTACTAAGAGCAGTAGCCTACATGTAACCAATTAAGGAAACAGTGATTTAGTGCATCATGCCCTTTTGTCGACATGATGCGCAAAAATACTCATGAATGTCACCGCTATGAATTTGCCAGTGCTGCATTGCTGTAACATCCCAGGTAGCAAGGGTACACTGGGCCAATGTCGGCAATGATCTACTCTATAGCAATCTGTATAACAATCATGGCCCATAGTAGGTAATGCATACTATGGTTCAACATACAAATTACGATTATGGTCATTTGAAATTCTAGTACTCATTTGAAATGTAATGTTGGTCCAACATTGGAATTCTGATAACGGGCCATTGCTGGGTTTACTGTTGACCCAGAGCTGGTCCATACTTGCAGATGCTGATTTGACCCAGTGTTGGACCGATGTTGGAATCAGATTATGACTGATGTTGGACCAACATCAATTCTACAATGTTGGTCCAATATTGGCTGTGCAATCTCAACCAGGGGGATTCATCGAATAGTTTCTGACAGGCTGGCTCCTACCCTGCCATCATATTGAGATATAAATTTGATCCCCAGTGTGCTCTACTCGTTTGAAGGTCATAGGAGATTCATGGAGGAAATTCAATATCTAAAGGTACCACTTATTACTGCATGAAACCAGTGCGAGAAGTAACTTGAAGAAACCTCATGGGGGCTATGAAGTTAGATAAGTATTGGGCCAACATGGAAGTAATATCACTTTCTGCAAGTATGGGCCATTACTGGGCCAGCGGTCAAGCTAGTGGTGGGCCAATATCAAAATGCCAATGCTGGCTCATTATTTAGACGTATATTGGCCCAATCATGACTCAATGTACCTATGTTACCTGGAATGTTGATCCTTAAAGCGGCATAATCACTGAGAGAGTGCCCCATTCAAAATTCTAGTACTGTTCTAGTCTACTATGGGGTAGCACCGCGAGTGGTGATATTGCTCCTTTAAGGAGTTGATATATTGGATAAACATGACGTAAACAATAATGATCCAATATCAGCACGGTAGGAGCCCGATGCAAACAGGATCCTCAGGAACCTTTCTCCTACCTCCTGAATAAATAATAGTTATAGAAAATGACAGTTTTGGTGAGTTACTGGTTGGTGCTGTGCTAGTTCATCACTATAAAACTTTGCAGCATCATGCCGTCCTTAAAGGATTAATTGTGTAGTGTATACAGCTGACCCAGGGTTACCCTCTGAGGGCTCATATTTCCAGGTGAGTGGGTGTTGGTAAATATAGTAGCACTGATCTGCATCTAGGACATATTAAGGTCAGTTTGGTTTCAACATTGTCCTATTACTGGTCCATGTGGATTTACTTGCTGTTAATTGATACTGCAATTTGCCATGCTTGCTGAAGCCCATCGTCCACCAAGCTCTGTCGGCCGACTAGGTGGCCGATTGAAGCCCCGACTTGGTCAAAATTAGTCAGGTCGGGGCTTTAATTGGCCACCAAGTCGGCAGACAGAGTTTGGTAGACTATAGGCTTAAGCAGTCTTTGAATTGTTATGCTACAACACCTCATCCTCATCTCATCCCTCATCAAAATGATAGCAAAAGATTATTTCATTATAGTGATGAATAACCATAAAAAACGCCTGGGCAGCAAAACGGCATTGCCAAGCCCAGAGGCAGATTATGTATTTACATAATAACGGTATACCTTAATAAAAAAAACACTTGAAAAAAAAGTGATATGATAATAGGGAAGTTAAGATCACAATGTGTACAGCAATGTGTACGGGTAACGTCACAGGTCACGTGGGGGGGGGGGTATTCCCATCTAGACGTAGATAACTTGTAGGTTAGACGTTTTGAACGTGTAGGGTGCTGTATACACGTACATGTATAGACAGATAGGCTATACAAAAGAAATACAAGTCATGTATACATAAATAAACTCACACTTATCAATCAATTGAGAGGTATATTAGTACCTGCTGTGTGGAGTGATTGGATATGGGATGAGTATTTACATATGTAATTACCACTTCATTGGGCCCATTTGTCCTATCCAGCTGGGATGAAATACTTCAAGCATGACTACTCAAATACACAGGGACTATCTTAACTACTTTACATGTACCTGTATGGGAACCTGTACTAATGTCTTGTAGGCCTTGGTGTTGCCGTACAAGGACAGGTTACCCAATCTTAATTCCTCTATATTACTGCATTGACCTGGGTGAACCTGTAATTCCATATTAATAACCGGGGGCAATGTAGCTTGATTGATAAGGGCGTGATGGCTGCAATAACAGATGTAGACTCAGTCTCACCAAATTGATGCAGACTCGAAATATATGACCGGCTACTGTCTGTGACTGGCTGACATCTATGACTGGCTGACGTCTATGACTGGGTAGCTCGGATCACTCCCCATTTGTTTACATGGTCTACAATTAAGGGTGGTGTCCTACTATAAGGGGGGAGAAATTTGTTCCAGTTTTAAAGTGGTATCCCACCACAAGGGGTGTCTTTTAGTAGACACAGTCACAGACTTCAGCCAGTCATAGACGTCAGCCGGTCATAGACTTTGAACCTGTATTGATTTGGTGAGACTAAGTCCTGTTTGGTCCTGCTTTCAAAGCCATAAGCCAGGGAACCAATTGACTATAAGCCGCACCAGCGATCTGATTCGCGTACTAGCCGCGGCTTATACACGTGGTTTTATGGTAACTTATAACAATTTCCCCTGTAATGATTTCCTGCCTAACTCATTTTGAATCGCTTTTGGTATATGTGTATGCCTAAATTATCATGATTCAAAGTCGGCCTTACATGCATGCCTCATCACCTCTCAATGCTCTGTTAAATCAGCTTCAAAGATGCCTTTAGGCAAAATGCAGAGAAAATAGAATGATCACATTTTGAATGGAAAATCATTTGTTTGCATTCCCTCAGGAATTGTACTTATTTCAGCCGCTTTTACCTGCCATATTCCCATCATTGAGCAGCATATGTACCCCTTTCGCATTATTGAGCGACTTGACCATCAAAGAGACCCAGACAAGCTAGTACTGGCAGAGTGCCAATATACCTGCCAGCAGCAGCAGCAGGAGGAGGAGGCCCCAGGTGAAGGAGCCTTAATCACAATTGGCACTTTCACAGCCATTACATAGAACAAAGGAATTGGAAAATGATGACATAGAGGATGGAGAGAGAGAGAGAGAGAGAGAGAGAGAGAGAGAGAGAGAGAGAGAGAGAGAGAGAGAGAGAGAGAGAGAGAGAGAGAGAGAGACGGGCAGACAGACAGAGAGAGGTGGACAGAGCGAGGTATACATGCAGGTAGAGACAGAGAGACGTACAATTGAGGGACAAACGGGTCTCACTATGGTAAATGGTCAAGGGGAAAAGCAGAGGGATGGAAAATGAGACTCAGAGAGAGGCAGGGAAAAGAGATACAGACACAATAAGAGAGACAGACACAGAATCAGTGCAATATCAAAATAAACAGGGTTGTTGAACCTTTCAGATGATAGTGTGCCAGGTAGGAGAACATGTATATCACATCAATTCTCCACCAATGACTATAGAGCTGATGATAAGCTGACTTGACACATATGCCATATTATAGCATATGTGTCAAGTCAGCTTTACCCATAGTGTTGTGTGGGTGTATCTTACTCTTAGGGTAGTTATAGGGATCTCCCCTTCATGGACTGAAACATGTCTAAGTAGCTATCCATGTCTCATCACTGACAGTACAGTCTCCTTATAGGTTATGGCTCTCGGCCTGCTGTTCTCACATTCTACCTGCTAAATACCATATTCACTGGCACTTATTTAGTTTAGCCTATAATTTACCATGCACTAACTACATGGCCTGCACTAATTTGAGATATAAATATGATAGAAGAATTGAATTCAAATGCATTTTTCTATTCTATACTTAAACAAGACCTGTGCTTATTTGAAAACCTGTGCCAAAATAACCACTGCAGTATATTGACATAGAAGCCACCCGCTATGGAGAAGGCACCACTGTCATGATGAGGACTAAAGTTGAGGGCAGAATATGTTCATCTGTAGTATGTTGGGTGATAATGGGATGATTTCATTTCCAGAATTTCATAATGAGGGCATATTAGTTCTTTAATCTAGCAGGTGTCAATTCATCTATATAGTAGCCTACTTTACTCCATTAGTTCATGCACCATTGATCAGTGCTAGCGTATTGCTAGCTCAAGCCAGCTTATAGCCCACTATCTTATATCATAAGAACTCTACCCTGGGAGTTCCTCAAAGACCAGCACTTATATGGGGACTCAATACTTTAACATGATATTCTCATAGAATAGTTATCTCCCTATCTTCATACGGTTAGAGCTGTACTCCTAATGAGCCAATCATTAAGTTATAATCTAACACCATCTGACACCAGCATGACTATTTTACAGGTTATGTCGGATTTTGTCGTCAGATGTCAGGAGCAGACTTTTCTGCAGCTTTTAATTTTATCACTACTAAAATAATTAAGTGTTTTTCAATAGGATGTGATATATGGCGCATGGCTTAGCAGTCAGTACCAGCTGTATGGACACTTACCTAATAGTGTAAATGCTGCTACCAGTAAAGCAGTCAGTGGGAATGTACACAGAGCTTACCACGGGTGGAATGAGTGACTCTTCAGCTCTTATAGGGAGCTATATTTAGAGCCGTGTTTGTTCAACTAAGGTCTACATACAGGATCTTCTGCTGTAGTAAATCTTGAGAGAGCTGCTACCCTGCTATTTCCCCTCACAAGGGCTATGGAGGGAGACACAGTTTTACCAAAAGCACAGCAGAACTATAGATCAAGCATGAAATGTTAAGAATTGCCTATTAGCAACAACCAGGTTTTCTCCTTTGTAACAGCTTGCCATGACCTGCTGTACGCAGGAGCCGTCTAACCTTGCAAAATAATCTGCTAAATCAGAGGTAGGCTTCTGCCTTCCACCAAAATGTTTTGCAATTTGTTGCTGATTATTGTTGATTAATGACATCACATCATTACTAAATTGGCCAATGCCATGATATCAAACAGAAATAAAAGGTACAAAAATGAAAAGCAGCTGACACCTATAATCTGACTTTTCCCTAGGAGTATTGCATGCCAATTGTGAACCGTTTTGGTTGGAGCACAGCCCTTTACAGGCAGACTTCACACATTATGACACACTTTTGTAAGTGAGAATATAGTTTAAGATCTGTCTTTAGGGAAAATCAGTGATTGCATTTATTGAGTGAGAACACATTGATACATATCTATGCTAATAATGCACCTATATAACACCCACCCACACCCTTTTCATCTTTGTAATTGAGCAGCCCCGTACGTGACCATTAAAGGGAGGCAAAGAAGCAGGTACTAGCTGGGTACCAACACAACTATAGCAATTGCCACTTTCATAGCAATTGCAAAGAGAAGAGGGGTGTTGGAAATAGAAGAAAGGGTGAAATGCCATTAAAGATCCAATTCTTAGTGCCTCCAGGTAAAGTCGACGTGGGCCGAGGGCTGGTAGGCCTACTCTGGGCCATTCTGGGTCTTTATAGGAGAGGTGGGGTTGTAAATGAAGCTGTACGCTTAGTGATCAATTATTTATCAAACATTCATAGAATCACAGAGGGTCTGACAACGGGAGCCCCACACAGAGACACATTAGTAAAGGTGGACATTCCAATGGGGAATGTGATGGAGAAATGGAGTCAGAGAAAGTCAGTTTAGTCAATATAATTTATGCTCCACTAGATATAGATATAAAAGTTGGCTGACCTTGTACCCACTATGTAGAAATATACAGAGTTACAGAACAGTTAGTGTGGTACGTCACTGAACGTAGTAATTGGGAATTGATGGAATAGGGAAAGATTCCTTTAAAAGCAGTACACAGTCATATATTTTACTTACCAAGCTTTATCCTATAGGACCACAAAAAGAGCCAAAGAGAGACAAACAGTGAGAGAGAGACTGACAGAGAGCAATGCATGCACAAGGGACGGAGGAAAGAGCTGGAGGGTGAAAGAGGCAAGGAGAGGCAAAAACAGGGAGACATAGACGTGTAAGCACTCAGGAAAAATGAGAGAAGCAGTGCATTCATTTGGTCATAAATGCTGCACCGGGTTCAGTAATAAAATTGTCTCACCTTATATCACCATGCAATATCAAAACCGACAGGGTTGCAGAACCATTCAGAGTGCAGTGTGTAGCCCATTATACTGCTGTGTAATTGATATAAATTATTGAACAAAAAAAACTCCATAGAGCTGATACAGCATCGCTCAATGTGTTTCCTAAGTCAGCTTTACCCATATAGTATTGTGTGGGTGTATCTTGCTCTTGGGGTAATTATAGAGATCCCCCTTCATAGACTGAAACATGTCTAAGTAGCTATCCATGTCCCATGGGTGACAGTGTCGTCTACTTATAGTTTATGACGCTGAGGTTGCTGTTCTCACATCCTACCTGCTGAATAGTGCTGTGACCAGCTTTAGTGCACCTACACTTCATGTCAGCAAAAGATTTACCCTTCACTTATAAATACAAGACCTGTACATATTTGAGATGGGATGTAAATACTTTATTCTACCCTGTGCTAAGACAAGACAATGTCACCGGCTTATATTTGAGGGATTGGGCTTAGGCAGACCACTATGGTATATTGACATAGAGGACATGCGCTGTATGGAGTAGGCACCACCATCATGAGGAGGACTAACGGTGAGAGTGCATTCGCCTCATCTGTAGAATGTTGGGTGATGATGAAGTGATACCTCCCTGTCATGTGCAGACCTCAATCATCCAACACCTTCTACAATAATGCAATGTATAGATAGATACCTTGGCACCATCATAGAGAACCACCACCACCAATATACTCATTATAAAACGTATAGCCGTATAATTAGATGATGGGGTCCATATTGTTCCTTTTAATTTATTGGGTGCCTATTCATTTCTAGAACTTTAGTTTGTATGTTAATGTGAGAAGGTCGCTTATTCGGGACTAGCTTATTTCAAATAACCAAGCAATGTACTTCACTAGGACTCTACCCTGACAGTTCTCCAATACTACCTCTTAACAAGCAGCATTTAAACATGACAGTCTAGCAGAATGTTTTACCACTGAAATGTCTCTCCGAGACAAACACATGCAAAGTGGAATTCCTTGTAGTCCATCACCCTAAAGCCTGGACCTCACTCACGTCTGTCACAATCTGATAACAGCACATCAATGCTACATGCCTTCAGATGTTGGAATGAGATTTTGCTCATCGGCTGACCATGATAATTATTTTAAATTGTTGCTTGAGGATGCCAAAAATAGCACATCCATGAGATCCTTTATATGTTTATTTATTGTACTCTCTCTGCCACTGCTAAAAATAGTTATGACAGCAATTAACTTAAATTACAATGACTTTATAGCATATTAAGCTTCGCTTAAAACGATGTCTTTGCCTGTTGGTATAAGGGTGTGAGACATGACTCATGACTTAGCGGTCATAACCAGCAATGTGGCCTATCGTTTATTAATAGTATAAATGGTTTACCCAGCAGAGCAGTCAATGGAAATGTACACAGCTTAGCACGAATGGGACGAGTGACTCTTCAGCTTCTATAGGGGGGTATTTTTAGCTCAGTGTTTGTTCACCTTAGGACCTGTATACCGGACAGTGGGCGTATACTACTGTGCTAAATCTTGCCAAAGCTTGCGAGCAGACAATGCTCCCTTGTTATGACCTTCTGGACACAGGAGCCGTCCAACCTTGCACATGTCCCTTAGGTAATGAAACGTATGAGCCTGCCCTCCACATTGCAATTGCAAAAGTGTTTTGCAATTGTTTGCCGATGAATGAAACCACCTATGAGTGCTTTGGTCAGTGTCATAATATCAAACAAATTCAATGAGACCAATTTTCATTACTTCAAAAATCAGCTAACACCTAAAATCTTACCTTTCCCATGCAGGTGCTGAATCGTTTCGGATGGAATACATTTAGATTTACAGGTAGGCCCTACACATCTGAGTCACTGTCATAGCTAGGTGAGAGCAGCTCAATGTGTGGCTGTAGGCAGAGAAGTGAGTGGGGATTCATTATACACGTCCATTCTAACATTGCAGTTATAAAAAAACACCCACACCCACACACCTTCTACCCTAGTCATTGGGAAGCCTCTCACAGGGCCATCAAAAGGACACAGACAAGAGGGTACTGGCACCCCAGTCAACATTGCTTAATGGGGCCCATATGTGTTTTTACCTGGGCAAGCTGATTTGCCCATCCTGGGTTTAGGTCCTTTTTGTCCAGGGCTACCAGTGGAAGCCCAAGTGGGCCAACCCAGATTCAAAGTGCCCAGCCCTAGCTTAGATTTCGCACACACTAAAAAATGTACAATAAATGGTTATTTCTTAAGGGAAATCAGATGTCAGTATGTTTTGAAATATTAACAATGTATTTATGAAACAAAAGGTTTCATGGGCTGACACATCTGGGCTCCCACTGGTAGCCCTGGACAAAAAAGGACCATAACCCAGATATGGGCTAGTCCAGCTGGCCCAAGTAAAACACATATACCCGGTACCGTATCGTCGCATATAGGTGCCGGGTCTTGAATAGGTGCCTGTTTTGAATAAGAGCCGGGACGGTACCAATATACCTGCCAACAGCAGCAGGAGAAGGCCCCAGGTGAAGGAGTTGGCACATTCACAGCAATTACAAGGAGAACAGGGGTATTGGAAATAGAAGAAAGGGAGAAATTCCTTTGATGTAGATAATTATAGTGATCAATACACTGTAAAACGTTGGTTGCCATTTTTGTAGGTGTACACTAGATTCTACTGTCGGTGTACAGTTTATTGTCCATTCTACAGTAGATTCTACTGTAGATCTACAGTAGATTCTACTGCATACCTACACTTACTATTTACAGTGTAGTTAACGGTCATTCATAAAATCACAGAGAAATTGAGAAGGGGAACGACAAATACAGACACGCGTGATGGTGGGAGACATGCTGATATGAGAAGAGGGTAAAGCAAGAGAAATAAAGAGGAAGTGAGAGGAAGAGAGAAGATGTAACAATTAGAATCAAGATAAAAGCAGCAGGAATGAGTAAGCAATTATTCAGTCAATAAATTATGCACTGGCTCTAATAATACGAATTGGCTGGAAATCTGTAGGGTAGCAGCACTTTTCTAGGAGGTTTTGTGTTACCTTTGGTTCTGCCAGGTGAGAAAATCCATCACACATAACTTATTCAACGACTGTGTAGATATTGCGCTAACTGTAGGAGCTTGTTAAAGCAGGTAGCATTATTGTCCAGGTCTATGGTCTTGTATCCAGTATGCAGGTAAAATGGATCAGTCAATCAAAGTACAACTCGTCTATCAATTCCATAGAATAGGTCTGTGTAGATCGATAATCTACGCAGAATAGCTATAGATACTACCATGGTGATAAAATCATTCAACTAGGCAGATAATGCAGTATCCATATGGCCAGCCTAATCTGGGTATGTTGCTCTTTTAGTATAATATTATATAGGGATTACACCTGTATTTTAGACACACATGTCACGGTAGCTGTCCATGTCTCACGGTGTCTCATTGTCTACTTATATGTTATGGCTCATGGGATGCTGTTTTAACATTGTGCCTGCTACATACGTCTATAGAGTAGCAGCAATGATAATGGGAACTAAGAGGTGAGAGTAGAATTATGAAATCCAGATGGATGATGCTGGATTATAGGGGCTGATGGTTCCCTGGACTACGTGATGGCGACCTTCACAATGACATAGGAAGCAAAGCTTTATTGGAGACACCAAACTGCCCTTCCAGTTTTGCCAGATGATGCATGAAATATACATACATGATTATAAATAGGGTGCTTTCTGAGCAGCCTCATAATCAGTAGAGTGCTTTTGCATGAGATACTTTGCATGGTTATACTTAAGGGAAGCGGTACCGGGTGCTAAAAACGCATGTGAGAAAGGCCTTTCACTTAGCTTACATCTATCACTTAACACCTGCTCTCGAGGCTAGTTTTTGGTTCATAGTTAATGGGTGTAAACAGTGACTCATTAGGAAGAAGGCATCTTCGCCAGCGTGTGAACCATTTATATTGGGCACTGCTTAATAGGGTAAATGATTTGCTCAGTAGAGCAGCCAGTGATAATGTGGAGGCACCCTAGCACAAACAAGATGAGTGAGTCCTCAGCTGCTCGCGAGCTATTTTTAGCTCAGTGTTTGTTCGCCTTATGCCTGAGTGTGTGGGACAGTGCTGTAGCCGAGCCTCATAAAGCTGGTATCTTACGACCTCTACACGTGCCACTAACCCGTTAAGTGCCGCATGGTGCATTAATGCATTATGTACTTGATCATCATGATGCATTTATGCATTCCCGGCAAATGTACTCAATATGGCTGCAGCCATGCGTTAATATAACCGATGCGGACGACCAACCTTTTGAGGGTGTATCAACTGCGTAGTGTTGTAGTGAGTGAATGCAGGACTGGTGAGTTTCTGGCCAGGCTGCATTCACACAGCATTACAACAAATGGACGCAATGCATTAAAACATTATGCGACCCTTAACCCCTTCACCACTGGGTTTCTTCTAACTCAATGCAATTTTGTGCAATATATTGGCTTACTGCGTGGAAGGGGTTAAAGAGAAAATGGGCAGCTTCACTGAAGCCATCTGTTTAAATTATAAATCATCTGACATGGTTTTATAGCTTACCAAAGCCACTTTTGATCAGGACTGTCAAACAGGCTGTCCAATAAAACCAAACTGTTTAATCATACCTAATGGCATCATACGGTTTCCTTACACCACCCTTAGGTTTAGGTATGGTTGTTTTTCTTAGTTCAATCTTTCAATGACGTTGTTTGATAATGTGAAGCAATAATAAAATATTAGAATATCTGGTGATATATTATTAAATTGAGCATTCATTATTATTATGAAATATCTTTTAGTTGTCCAATATATTATAAGAGGAGGAAAAGGCAATAACTATGTAATCCGATACACCTACCCCCTGCCACATACACACTTATACTATTACTGATACACAGTGACTGTGGCTGTTATGGCATCTTATGACTGTTGAAACTGTCACTAATTGGCATTAGTGCTGTCACATCAAGCTGTCACGTATAGAGGTAACCCCACACCTGGCAGTAGGTCCCTCTATCAAAATATAACATGTCCTTTAATCAAAGCTAATAAGTAAGTTTCATAATTATATGCAAATGGGCGTCGGCTCATTATTATCAAGTATCTAGCCTTCCAGAGGTAGTGACATCTAAATAGCTGTTTCTCTTTGTCCAAGATTCTAGAGACTATAACTTAACACTGTGGGTACTGTACATGTATAGGTATCCTAAAGGTATAGCTATGGGAAACCTATTATAATGCAACTGACTTAAATTAGGAATTTATGGTTCTATGTGGCTTGGAAATAACTCTTGGGACTAGCAAATGTTCACTAGCTAGGTTTATGTGCCAAAATAAATATATACTTATTTCCTTACAGTTGAACACGCACTACCTACACAAGATGGAGTAGACATTGGGTCGCCATGGTTACCAGATAGGGCTCTCTGAGGTAGGTACTAACCGTGTTGTCTCATCATGCAACATTCTCGTTACAAATATCTACCGCGACTTGAAATGCTCACTGCAGTAACCCACGCAATGCAATTATACGGACTCATGCTATATGTAATATGAGAATAATCGATCCTCAGTAGAAAGGAATCTAACTCGGGTATCCCATATACAAAGGATATTGTGGCAGTTGATATCTATACCAACTTGCTGTGTCACACTATTTTTACATTGAAGTCTTATATTGATGATTTTTCGTTTGTACCATAATTCCAATTACCGCTTAATGGGTAGAATTGAGTGCATACTCCCACTTTAAAATATATCTCAAGAAGAGTAATCTTTAATGCAAGTTCGAAAAACGATATGTATGATAATAATCATCACACTTTATACCATTTCAAAACTGTTGTGATATTAGGCTGGTATCCCTGATTATTATATGGATCTGCTACGCATTTTGTAGAGATGTAAATGCATATTTTTTACATCAAGCATATATTGTAATTCCCTTTCTACTATGGGCATTTTATGTTCATCGTCTTACCCGCTTTTGCTACGCTAGGTTATGTCTGTGTATTTGCAAAACACATGATATATTTAGTATGTATGTGGTGTAGTGTATTATTTACATTTCTGGTGCTAGGAATAAATGAGCATAGTGGAAAAGATTACTTGCATAATTCCATTGCCCATTGTCTCCAGATTAAACACCTTCCTTGTACAGAAATTTGGATCTATAGTGATTGAAGCATCGAGGATTAGAAGATGTTGTATCATCCTGTCCAAGCTAGAGAATTGATTTACAAGATAATATAAAGCTCAAGATGGACTTTGCAGTACTTAAAGACATAACTGAAAGCCTTATAATGTACTCTTGATTACAGGAGATTTGCACTGTCGTTTTCTCCAGGACATTAACACTATATTTAGCATTGTAAGATTACCCCATGTGCATTATCAGACAAGCATTGGATTGGTCTATTAAAGTAATATCCTATTTGCCTCCATGATTGATACTAGTTGCCATGGCAACAGTTGGAAAGAAAGGTGAGACACCCTGTAAAGTATCCTATTAGTAGTTTAATGTTATTTCTTCAAGCACCTTACAATAGTCTGCCCACTGATCATGACAACGTAGTAAGTTTCATATCGAACATGGATGGGAATTCGCCAAATGTAGACGTTGGCATATCTTATCCTTATCAATGATATTTCAGTACATATAAACTGTCCATCTACTATTTTGATAATCGTAAATCTTTGAAGGTAATCCGAACAGCATCAATGACTAAATGAGAGCACACAAAACATTTAAGAATTAGAAGAGTTTCGAAACAATACAAAGGTCCCTTTGATTTTGCTGAGTTTGGTCTGTGGTTATGT
This sequence comes from Harmothoe impar, assembly GCA_947462335.1. NCBI lineage: Eukaryota > Metazoa > Annelida > Polychaeta > Phyllodocida > Polynoidae > Harmothoe > Harmothoe impar. Next base: position 37,974,094 of record OX381719.1, read on the forward strand.
TTTTAGTTTTCCTGAGGATCTTTAATAGAAAAGGTAGTTACTTGAAACTTATTTGACATCAATCATTTTCCCATACAGTGTCTTTTGAATTGCCATCCATGTTCTCAATGTGCATGCTTAATATTTGTAATAATAAATGAGGACATTATTAGGACTATGTTCTCATTTCTTTTCCTCCCTGATATGTAAGTTTCGAAAATAATGCGTGTAGTGGTTCCATTGAATATAGTGTTATCATACAGCCCATATACCTTGGTATAAAGAAATGTACACCCCAAAAAATATAATTATTATGTTTGTTTGTTGAGGTTGAATTCAATGTTTGTGACAATTTATCGCTGTCTACACACATGTATATTAAATGTATTTCACTGCTGGTGATTCTCCTTTATTTTGGCCATTTACTATTGAGTTCGAGATATGTTATTATTTCCCTATTATAATTCCTTTATCTGAAATGTATCTGCAGAGATTACAAAGTTACTGTATCCCGAATAGATCTAGGGAGTAGAATCATCATTTAGTGTGGATTTGTTGTTCTAGATATTAGTTTACATTAATATAATGATTATCATGAACCAGGTAGGTTTATATCAGATTCTTCATTCAAATGAGAAGTTAGCGTTAGGCTGTAGAATAATAGTGCTGCGTATCATACAGTATGAAGAATAATTTGGTTAGTAAAATCTGTTTAGCTCCGGCTATAGCCTTCTGGACTATTTCCGACTAAAATATTAGTTGTGAGTGGTCCAATATACATTAGCCTGTATTACAACATAAAAGAGAGCTGGGGTCCTGTGGATGGGCCACGGTATATGATGCTCCATCCGTCATGGTCCCCAATATAACATAGGTACTGTCATTGGCTTATTCAATTACATTCCTGTGTGACTGTATGTTTTTTTCCCTTCGCCCCCCCTCCATGTGTGCACTATACTGTATAGATGTTGTATGGTCTGCAGCCTCGCAATACCCCTCATCCCTATGCATATTTAAGTAATTCGTACCATGTTTTCATTCAGTGTCTTATCATTTCAGAAAATAGCTTTTTAAATCATTTTAAAAACAGATGAAAATATTTTCAAAGCACATATTACTGGTTATTGCAGCACTATTAAACATGGGGAGACTACTAACATGAAGTCCCAGTGTTTGTTATGGGTGTCATGAACAATGCTTTACTGCTCAGTGAATCGTCATTATGTTTTACTGTTTTAACGTTAGTACATTTCCAGTTTGGCAACATGGTTCCATTGTCATATTGCATTATAAATGTTGTTGTTAATTTTGGTACATGCCTGTGGGTTAGATAGGTTAGAGCCATATAAAGCTAGGAGTATACAGAAATGTTCGTGGTGCTTATATTTTCTTTCCTAAAAGGACAATCAAGGAGTCTCCAACGAAATTGAACCGTCTTTTTCTACGAGATACAACATGGCTTCTCTTCTAATTTTTCTTATAAATACATTGGATTTGGAAAGACTACAAATTTGGTTAAATTCATCCCTCTTTCTTAATGACCTGATAACTAGAAGTGATTTATAGATAATTATGGCCTACAAGTGTTGCTCATCATCTACTAGGAGGAGGGATAGCATCTATATAGTCAACTCTCTAGTAACAGAAGAACCACTAAAAGAACAATAGAAGACTAGGTTATTCATGCAGGGGGATACACGTCTGGCACAGTCGGTAACAGATTTATCTGCCATTGATGTAAACAGATAAAAAAAAGGGAAGCCACCACAATGCTGTGAAAAAACTGTTGTAAAACAGCTCAACATTAACTTGTAAAGCTTCTCCTGCACCCAATAGCAGGACATGACATGGCACGGCTAGGTACGGTTACCATCAACATAGCGTGCTGCATGCTATCCACGTAAACCGGTGGGCACCACATCACGTTGAGCACTGTACTTTCCTGTACGATATTCCTGCATCAAATAAATCTGATTTGGAATTTCCCGAGCTATACTGCAATATGCAGCTCACACTGCACCTCAGTGGTGGGAAAAGGCAAATAGACGTTAGCAACAATGATTGGCATTTCATCTCTTCGTGGCTGTAATCAAGTATTACTTGGGACTTAAGAACATCCATCAAGCAGACTCGGTAACCAAGGTCTTAGCAGCTCGGTCAATATGGTCCTTCTATAATAAAGAGGCCAAGTGAGCAAAGAATATAGGTGACAATTCACAGGATGCGGGTGAAAATATTCTAAAAGTTATCAAACGCTGAGCAACAGTGCAGCACACAGTGGCAGGGAGTATAAATGACCCATTCTCACAGCTGTACTCAACGCCTGCATGTTGTGAATGGGGATATGGCTGAAGACTATAGGATGGGCGTGTCTCCTTGGTGATCACAGCCTGTGCCCAGAGTGTGTAACTTCTGAAGGCAGAGAGAGGAAAAAAACACCTAATTAATGCTTTCCGATGTTTGACCTTTGGCTGCGGCGTGTTCTATGTGCTTTGTGTTTCTCTTCTGTTAAAATCATGTCATTGTGGCTTCATTGAACAAAGGTGGCAGGTACTTAAAGAGGTTCCTTTTTTCGCTCTCTTTTGGTGTTTTTTTCTTTTATTACCTCCATTTGCCTCAAACCATTATCGGTTATTGCGTTGTTCTTCTATTGAGTACATAGGTTATTTACCAGTAAAGCGTCAGTTTATCCCTGTCTGAATACTAACACACATATATATATATATATATATATATATATATATATATATATATATATATATATATATATATATATACAGCACCGTATTGCTCTCTGGTCAGCCTGTGTTAAAGTGGCATAATCACTGAGCGTATCCCATTCACAAGCCTACTACTGTTCTAGTCTACCATATGGTTGAGTGCGAGTGGTGAGAATGCCCCTTTAACTATTATATCGTAATGTCTCTAATAAGCGCACCTGGCTGTGCCTCATGAGATTGTAACAATTGAAACGTCTTTGACAGGGTGTACTACTGTAGTCTTTGACCAGGTGTAGTCTTTATCCGGGTGTAGTCTTTGACCAGCAAGCTTCAAAACGGCTGAAATGGGGGCAATGTACACAGAAATTCAGGGAAATCTGTAAGATAAAGTGTTAAAATAGCCACTACGTGTACTATTCAGACAGTAACCGTTTGACAACATGTGAAGTTTAATGCACAGTGCTTTAATACATTATGCCATATTATTGCTATAATTAATGCATGAATGCAGCCCTGGCGAATCTACTCACCAGTGCTTCATTCAAGCATCATAATGATCCTTTGCATGGAGTGAATACACTCCCGAACGGTCGGCATGATGCATGAAGAATGGTGCACATGAGTATAGACTGGCCAGGGCTCACAGTGAATAGGTGATTACCCTTTGGTAGGTATACATACAATAGAATCTACTGTAGGTATATCGTTTAGTGTAGGTAAAAAGCAACAGAGGATGCTTCAAAACTTAAATAGTACTATTTTACAGTGCTACGTTCAAGAAGTATGACGACAAATGGCAAATTTTATATCCTACTGCAGTGCTATACGGGCATTAGTGCAAATATTACCAGCCAAGTCATTTTCCTTTTAACTTTAGCGGTTCAAATAAACACTTTGTTTTCCTTTTATTTTTTTTTATATAATTGTTTTGTTACTTCGACCTCAGGAATTGTTCTCGGGTATTACTCTGCATACTATCATGGGTCATGCTATGTCTAACTTGTACCTCATGGTAGAGGAAGACCTAGGTTTTGTCTGTTTTGCTTTGTCTGTTTCATGCGAAAATATTATCTTTTTGAAGCCAGATCTCATGTGTATATCAGTTGCATACCCTCTTTGGTAAATGGTAACTCCTTTGGCGTATACATGTACATGTATATATGTCCTTATTAATAAGTGACCATGACCCTCAACTGATAGATTTGAATACATCTTGATTTATCTTTGTCAGTGTCATATTGATTTGTTTGCTTTCGTATTCTTTTCATGGATGTATTTTGGTGTGAATCTCAAAGCTAGTCATGAGTTTCATGCAAGTAGTTTTTTATACCAGGCAATATTTTCCTCACATTCTGCCAAAAACATCACATTGGTCATCAGGATTTGAGTAAATGCGAGAACAAATCTCAAAACTACTTTGGCCCTCGTCAGTAAACTATGTATAATTATGACCTAAATGTAGATCTTTTGTACCAAATGAATGTGAATAAAACTTGCCATGTCTTTTTATTAGGGTTATACTGTGATGTGTTGTTAACCTGCAAACTTTGCAGGCATAGAAATAAGATTGACAGTCTGGTTGTTTGATAAAAGAGATGAAAACTAAATCTAATTGTCCACAAAAATGTTCAAAGGCTTCATTCCAATCACTCTAGCGATTTCCAATAGGTCAGAACAAAAATGTTTTGACCAGACTTCTAGGTGGTTCTTGACAGCCTCGTATTTCCAACATTGATGTGTATTCATTGATCCTCATGTTGAAATGAATAGTGGTGGAATGTTGCTGTGTTTTCGTCGTTGACAGAACATGACATATCGGGATGTCTACATCAGTGTATGAACTGGAGCCTACCCTATATCCTACCCTGTGTCTTCAATCTCTCGAAGGCTTCAGAAATGACCGATGCAAATATCTGGGAGTCCGATTCAGGTTTGCATCATTCGTACAAACACATCCATTTACAAAACGCACCTGTGTCGTCGTCACTGAACCACATAAAGCCTGGATTCACTCAAAAGTGATGCTGATCCGATGAAAGATGCAGTGAAGAAACGTTTTGACAAAAATGAAATGTTTCAAAATCTATAAAGGTCAAATCAAAAACCATCTTGTTATATCAAACTGATATAACTAGGTGAGCGATCTGACCTCCATGCGGTGATAAACCACATAAAACTATGAGAAACCTGGCTTTGGTGGAGTACTGGCTTAAATGACACACCCTGATCCATGTTTTGATTGCTTTCTATGTGTACTTGTAGGAAAGCCTGGGCCGGGTGACCGGGGAAGTGAGGCTCCACAAGCGTCAGACTCTAAGCGGTTCAAACAGGAAATCAAACCGAGTCAGCAATCTGAGTCTGGGGCTTCGGCCGCTTCCTCGGTAGACAGTCCAGCTAGGACAAGAAGCCCTCAACATGTGGCATCTGGAATTCTGAACAGAACAGCTACCAGTGCAGCCGCAACAGCCTCCATCTTAAAGGTAAGGCCATTCAAAAATAAAAATAAAGGATTCTCATAACTGCGCGCATCATAAAAATCAGATTTTGAGGAAACCTTTTTTTTTTGCCAATTTTTGATGAAAAACATGGTAAAAATGAACAAATATTGGTATACTTGGTATCAGATTAGAGGTAATAATACCAGCAATACAGTGGTATAGAAATAACTTACATTTTCTCCACTTCTAAAGATCAATTAATTCTTAACCAATGAAATGGAAATTTTGGTCATGAAAAACGTGCAGGTAAAAGAAGGGGGAAAAGCCTCCCGCGTCATATTTCTGAGTGATGAGAAACCAATTTTTTGAATGACCCAATTGTCTAGTTTAGTGGGCTGATACTACACCCTTATGGTTATACTGCTTCATTGAACAGTTGAACGCGACAATCTCGGCCCAAGACTACAGTGACACAATAGTGATACTATCTCTTCTGTGCATCCCATCCTTTCACAGAAGCCTAAGCATTTGTATATCTACCAGAAAAGACGTTTCAAAAGTCTGCATTTTTGTTTACATGTCCTGCATGACTCTTTGTTAATATAACCTACCCAATAGAGCTTATGAATCTTAAAAATGATATAACCTAGCTAAGGTTATGTAATAGATAGACAATGGTTGTGAAAAGGTATACAGAATTAACCAGAGCTGGTGGGGCCAGACGAGGGCGAAGCCTAAGTCGCCCTACCAGAAAGCTGTGGTTAATCCTACTTACCTTTTCATAACCATTGTCTATCTGTTTTAAGCCACGGTATGCAATATACCCAAGGTGCAATTCCTTTGTCTTTGCCCTCCACCGTGGTTTTACAGGTATTCACTATACCCTTATTCCATATACAGGCGCAAAAGACAAAGCCACCAAAGGAGAAGAGGGATGGGTGTTGCCTGAAGAGTTCCAGTACCAGTTCTCAGAACCTGGCTGACCAAGCCTCATCTGGCAGCTCCACCCCACAACCAGCACGGTCACCCAAGTCATCCATCTTCACCCGCTTCCTACATCGGCAGTCCCATGGGGCATCGGACGGTGATGGCCAAAAGAACCCGAAGGCGTCCAAGTCGGAGGGACAGCAGACCAAGTCACCCAAGTCCCCAAAGAGTCGCTTATCGGATGGCAGGCTGAAGCTGTTCAATCGGACATCATCAATCAAGGAGGTGAAAATTGCCCTTCCGGCCTCTGGCAAGTCTAGTGTGGCCAAGTCATCAGGTCAGCATGGGGCCTCCAGGTCGGCTTTAAGACAGGTAAATAATGATATAAGTATGCATGTATGCATGCTGTATTAAGCGCTCATCATGACACACTCACGTGGGAGCGTCAACAAGAAAATCTGTCCAATCTTAAAATGACCAATCTTAAAAACGTAACTATCTCAAAGTCTAGTGACAATCTTAAACTTAATTTTATTTAAGATTATTGGTTCTGGCCATCTCCACAAGATGGGACCACTATTAATATTTTGGAGAGAGGCCATGACAGTCATCATACAATTTTAGGGTCATGTGGCTAGCTTCTCGCCAAAACTATAATAAAGTTGAAAGTGTAAAGCTTTTTATGCTGTTGTCAGGGCCCCCGAACCCCCCATTTTTTTGCTTTAAAAGTAAAACATAGTTCCTGTGTATTAATACATTATGACGTAATTTTTTAAATCCGCCATTTTGGGTTGACAGTTTGATCACAGATAAACAACAATGTTTTGCCTTCAAACCAATGCATAGTAAGCTTGTAGTGCCGAATTATAATAGAATTCATTGGAACTTGGGAACTCTAGATAGAATTGGAGTGACGTATAGGCTAGAGAATGGAAGAGATGAATACTATACCATTATTTTTGATCTCCTGGTTTTCTCAGAAGTGGAATATGTTTCAATCCCAACTGGAACCTACATAGTATTATTTAAAAAGTATTGTCATATGGTAAATTATGGACTATGCTGAAAGAACGTCCAGAATGAATAACATAAGATTATGTTGGAACCAGTGAAATCTAAATTTTGACAGAATTTCTCTTTTCAGCCCTCTATCCGTGAAAAGACTTCCTCTAAAACCAAGGATTCCAGCCGATCGAAAATTTCATTTTCATTGACTAGTCACCAATCTAATGAAAAACAACCTGCTGATCACAGTCCTGACCCTTCTGCGACAAAACATTCTGCGGACAATGCGGTTAACCCGGTGAAAACCAATGGTATCGCAGCCGTATCACCGGGTCGAGATGCGGCCGGGGCCACACAACATGGTCACGTAGAGGACATGGACACCTCTGCTGCCAAAGATGGTGGGTACTGCTTTTGCCTTCTTATTTTCAAAAGATAGTAGGCCCTAAATGCCTCTTTTGCAAGAGACAATATCATTATTATTAATAACTGCAAAGTAATGCCCTTCAGTCCAAAGAAATTGTACTAAGAACACAATGGCTGTGTTGAACTCATTCCCTGTGTTACATGTTTTTATTATCTGGTAATTGTATTGCAATAGGGGCCAGTATTCAGATTGGTTTCTCTGCATAATGTTATCTGACACTTCACCACTGAATTGAGGATTGTGCCTGTATCTGATGCTCCTCGAGCTCACGCAATGCAGCTAGACATGTCTAAACCTATGCTACTCAACCTGGTACACAACAAAAGAGAAACAGCTTTACCATAATGACTAGACCACTGTAACATTTATCATCTTGGGAATATGATATTATATGGTATATGATTTTTGTCCAACCTCTTTTCAGAGGTGCCAAAATGTCGTCGAGAGTCAGTTCAGGCGTGGGTAAACAGCATCTCTGACGAACGTTTGGATGGGTGAGTCAATGTCCCTCTATTAGGGAGTGATCATTTTTTAACAACAGGGGGGGGGGTGGTGGGTTTCCGCGCGGAGCGCGCGAAATTTTTTACACCCCCCCCGGTCAAGGGGTCAAAATTTTTTACCCCCCCCCCCCTTAGGGTCGAAAATCGGCTCGCGCGCGGGCCCTTTGAAGCATAGTAACGCGCGGGCTTTTTGGCTCAAAACAGGTCAAATTTTTTTGCCCCCCCCCCCCCTAAGAGGGGTCCAAATTTTTTTGCCCCCCCCCGGTCAAGGGGTCCAAATTTTTTTGCCCCCCCCCCAAACCCACCACCCCCCCCCCTGTTGATAATAAATGATCACTCCCTTAATTCAATCTGGATATATTCATCCAATGTCCAAACATGATTTATCCACCGTCATATAGACACTGTTTATACCATAGTCTACTTTAGTAGGCCATTAATCAGAAATGACAATAACCTGTGCCTATTTCCATTTATAGTTATATCATTGGCACCGTTCTATTGGTTATATGATGATCTATTTAGATTATGATAGATTAGACCGATAATCATGTATTCTGGACTGGCGAAAGGATGTTGTTACTGCCTATTATTGCACACAAGTGGGGTAGTGCTCAATCCTTGCCACTCACGCCTGCATTACCAGCTCACCAAGCCTCAGGAAGGAGAGCAGATACTACCGGTAATCCCTTTATGGATTGTGTTTGGAGAGTGTGCAGGACCTTGCACTAATCAGGTCGATGCGTGCATTCAGTGCGCGACTCTTGTCAATGGCTGCTTGAGCTGGTGGCCGTGTTCAACAACCATAATCTACAAGGGCCACATCTAACCTGCTACTACTACAAGCTACTAGCGGCAATGTGCCAGGGGAGTCGGCATTATTTAAATACATGGGAGGGGGTTGTTGCGGATATTTTCTGCCCCCCCCTCCCGATAAAGGAGTCCGAATTTTCAAGACCCCCCGGTACAACTGCTAAGTGCATCAATCCTGCTAACTGTAATAAAGTGCTACAATCAGCAATCAACTTTCCAACTGATAACTGTATCAACATAATTGTTAATTGTATCAAGCATCCAACTGTTATGTGGAGTAACCAATGCTATCTGTAATAAAATCAGGGATAACCATCATAGGGAAATCTCACTACATTGCTATAAATGGTCACTCCATAATGACTATGTTGACGGTCCTTGAGAGGGTGCCATGTCTGAGATGGTGTCTAATGCGGCGTGAGGGCTGATGGAGACGCCCTGGAGTAATTAGTAAAGATGCGCTGGTTATCCTTAAGCAGTAGTGAGGTTCCAGGTCCAGGTGTCTTGAAAGGCGGCCAGTAAACAACATGATGTATATGGTTTTAATGTTGGACATCAACCTTGGCTTTGATAGATGCAAAGCTCCAATTGTTTGTAATAATATCGGACTCGATATGAGTAAATTTATGCCATATCAACGTTAGAAATGGATTTATACAGTTGTTCTTCTCAATCAGGGATCATAGTCACTAATCAGCCTAAATACTCAAACATCCCTTCCACTTGTAGATGATAGTTGTTTATAACCAGTTAATCCAAGGTGTAAGGTTAAGACTAAGGACTTCACACATACGCTCATATAACCGATGGTTAAGTTAGATATACCTCCCTCGTTATTGAGCTATGGGACCACCTGCCAGTCTGTCCTGGCTATTTTGCCAAAACACTCCGTTACTCGTAGGTTATCTACTACATACACTACACTGAGCCCCTGTAGCTCCTGGTGTGGAGTGAGAAGAGAACAGCTGGTTAGAGGAGGAAGCTGTAATGCTTGCTGGCCACTATAGTCCCTGTGTAAGATGTGAGGTGTAACGATGGGCATAAAGGCTCCTGAATAGTATCTAAGAGGATCCTCTATACACACATAAGGCAAGGGCACCACCAGGGGGAATTTCAAGGAAGGCCTATGATTAAGGTCCAACTTCTCGAAACGTAACAAAAATACCAAAGGGACGTAGGAAGAAATATCAAAAACATCCTATTGGATCAAAAGCAATGAAACCCTTAGGTCGATGATGAAAGAATTACATCCATGGAATCAACCGTTGATAGCCATCTCTCAAAATAAATGTTTTCTGCTATACAAGGTTATTGATTATACAATATTATATCACATGGTATATTCTTCAGCTGACCTCATTGGTAGAAACGGAATACCATTGTGTAAAGTCGCCTATTTCTTGAAGGGTTATGGTTAACTCTCCCAGTGCCGCATACTGCTTTAATGCATTATGCTCATTGCAACATGATGCGATAATGCCGACCCTTTGGGAGTTCATCACCCCCCCCCCCGCGTTAGAAACGCGCTTTTAGTTCAATAGACAGAAATAGAGGATGGCGATTAGTAAATTTAGAAGTCTTAATAATAGTCCCTGGGCTGACGTGCTACAAGGGGCCTGCATTAGTGTAATTGGTGTTTTGTGATGACTAGACGCGTTTAATTAGTCCTAATGACGGTGCCTTAATGATGTATGCATGTCTCCAGGTCCTGGGAGAGGGAAAATGTAAGCAAGCATAATCAGGAATACATTTGCATTCTTTTTTATCATGTCTTACACTGTCTATATCCGAAATACACGGGGCTAGGGGGATGTGAATGCCCCTATTAGAATACTAGAAATAGCCCTAGAATAATACGTAGAGCCCGGATAGACCCTCGCCAGACGCAGCCTTGAACATTCCAGGCCCAGATGGGCCTGGACGAATTTATATCTCAAGCAAATGATTCGAAATCCTGGATCATTTTTCAATGAGGTGTGTGGGTTCGAATCCCACTCAATAGACATACTGTTGATATCTGCATAAAGCACCTAAATTGAAATAATTCACCTATTCACATATTTGATAGGTAAAGTAACTATGCCAACATAGGTGGCTGTATGCTTCAAATGGCTACCAAAATACTGTCAAATAAACGTACTACCTATTGAGCCAAGGTGGGATTCGAACCCATGTCCTCCTGAGTGCTGATACACAGTAGCATAGTATATTCCAGTGTAGGTATATAGATCTATAAGTAAACCCCAGACTGTAAACATACAGTCGGGGTCGGAGACTGTGCCAGACACTGATACCTGACATATGCATGACCCCCCCCCCCCCCCCCCACCCGCATAGCCCCATACCCCCAAGTCCTTCATACACATACATGTACCACTGGAACATGTTAGGGAAGGATATAGTTATTAGCTTAAACAAGCCTCACCTTTAAATTGGAATGTTCCAAAACGGTAACTTGGTAACATACCTGCACATAGCCTACACGTCTGTTGTATCACATGATTAAACTGAGCAGCATAGTGTATACATGCTACATACAGGCTTCTACTCCAAGTATAAGGATGCTACTCAGTTTAAGCCTGTGCTTGTTATTGCCCAAGTTGTAATAATAGTGTGGCCTAAGTTTGCTATCAAAATCCACATCATCGCGGGTCCTGTACTTGCCCTAAGACTCTCAAATGCAACAGAAGACATATACCGATGATGACATCGCCATCCAGAATGAACAGCTACTGCAGACAGCTCGATTACCAGTGAAAGTACTGAATACTCCTTTTCACAGGACGTTTCCTGAAATAGCAACCCTTTGTGTATAAGTCACTAATGGTGTGTACTGGTGAGGGAACCCTTCTCTACCTGACAGGTGTTTGACACGGATGCTTGACCACCCTACCCCCTACTTCTCCTCCTCCAGACTGTATCGGTCACAACAATGGGGCCCTAACTTAAGGTCGACTTGGGGTGGGCTGGATGGAGGGGTTGAAGTATGGATATTGAAGGTCGGGCTTTGACGTCATTGGGTTGAGGAGGGGTCACACCATTAACCCTTTAAGGGTCGCATAGTGCTTTGATGTCTCATACGCTTTGCTGTCATAATGCATGAATGTATCCCGGATAGGGGCATGTTCATGCACCATGCGTACCCTTCGGTAGTGTATCAGTTCCGTTGGCTCGGCATGATGCATTCATGCATCTTGACGACTACAAAGAGCATACTGTGCTAAATTGATATGCGGCCCTAAAAGGGTTAACAATTTGTGTGACTTAAAGCTAGGGGGTACATACTTGTACCAGGGTCCTATAATGTACCTATTGTGCATTCTGTATATATATATATATATATATATATATATATATATATATATATATATATATATATATATATATATATATATATATATATATATATTGTGGGTGTTCTGTAGTGGGTACTAGGGTTTTCGCTTGTTACCCAGTGAGTTATATTCATACTGACAGTCCATGACAAAACAAGGTATGTGCATGTTTCTAGTTGGTCTGATTATACTAACCATATTACTAACAGTGTTAATAAATGTGAGCTGAATTTCGGGGGTTGTCAGATGATGATGAATGAATCATTATTAAGGTTCTGCATGGCTGCCCCAACCACCCTGTAACCCCCTCACATCACATACACACCTCACCTATATCACACATCTCAGTACGCTCAGGCCACCCGGACCTACATGACGAAACATCACACAGGGCCACTTGTAAGTGTACTAAGTCTCTAACGGTAACACAAACAGACCGGTATTAAGGAAATTCCATCCATGTCTTGAGATATATGCGGCATGTACAAGTATCATTTCAACAATAGATTATTACTATAAAAGCTCCATGCACTTTATGTTTACAATCATACAACCTTGAACAAATCTCTTCCCCACAATTCTAATATTCTTTAAATATTTGTCCACTAGACTAGAAGTTGAAAAGTAAAGTTAGGAGCATGAGACAGGGGGCTAACTGACTTACGCATGTTTCAAAAACATGCTGCAGCGCGAGATAAATGAGTATTTGACAGAATGGCAAAACCATTGATATGATTATAACTATAATGTGGAGACGCCATATACATGGGCAAATGCAGGGGAGGTCTACACTAGGTGATATCAATATAGTGCTGCCTCCTTGTGTGAGACTACAGTATTACCTGACCATTTGGTCTGAAACAACCACAATGGTGTGTGAGACAGTGATGTTTAAAGGCGCAGATCTCGGTATACCCCTCCAGCGACAGTCGGAGTCGAGTCGGGATAGGTACTCTACCTTATATTATATAGGGGCGCTGGGGGTTTAAACATATATACACGCAGGGGGATATACAGGAATCTCATTTGGAAATTGGTCTTCTGAAAGCCCACAGTTAGCTAACTTTGATAAGGTCCTATACACTAGTGGATTCTAGATCTTAGTGGATCTCTATCAAATATAATATTAGCAATGGACAGTCTGATATATGATGTCATATAAAAGTGATGGAGACTCGAGGGAAACAGAAGGTCTATAGGTGAGAATTATGATACTATAACTACTAGTGTGATATGTGAATTCCAGTACATTCATATAACAAACTAGTTTCTATGATGTCCACAGGATGGCATTCCAGGGCTGTTAGCAAAGCTCTTTGCTCACCTGTGTTATGCCACAGAAGGCACAGGGAACCATTAGCTCCTCTGATTTCCAATAGGCATTAAGGGTGCTGTTTACCTCCTCTGGTTGAAGGTATAATAGATACAGCAGCTGCCTTCCCAGTGCTACCACCTAGTGGCAGTAGCGGGACATGGTACTCGATACCACAGCCCTCAATTTGCCCTGAACTTTCACCAGAGTACACCACCCAACAGTAAAGAGTCTATGTGTGACTAGTAATACATCATCATCACTACCGTAAAACCTCGCATACAAGCCTAACTCTCGTATAAGCCGCACCTAGACGTTAGAGCAGTCCTATAAGCCGCACCAGTGATCTGATTTTGGTGACTTTTGTAATTTATCATGATAGCAAAAACTCACGTATAAGCCGCACCCCGATTCTGTGGCGATCCTATAAGCCGCACCAGCTGCTTTGCGTACTAGCCGCAGCCTATATGCGAGGTTTTTCGGTACTTATTAAGTACCGTAAAACCTCGCGTAACTTATTACTAGTAGTACAACATGTCGCTATAGGGCTCCGATGGGTTAGGCAATGGGCGCATCCATTTTTAAGGGTTAGAAGTTCGGACTATAGACTCAGTACTGACTGAACCCCCGAATAGTAACTCTCTCTTCTGGTATTATGTAAAACTTTAGGTTCTGCACTCTCTCGCCTGACCGAGTTGGCTGGATTTAGGGAGGGGGGATCTTGGCGTGCGCCCTATCCGTTAGGCTATCCTTTAGCATTTCTCAACAATAGCACCCCTCTTTTTCAAGATTCTGGATATGCCCCTGAATGGAGGCATTCTTCTTTAGTAAGTGTGTGGCTGACAAATGTGAAGTTTATGGCACGTTCAGAACCAGTTTGGACATGATGTTAAATGAAGACCGAACGTGCTCCAGCCATAAAATGCACCATAATTCCTTCACATCCAACGTTTGTTTTTTGACCCCTTACAACCAGGGGATAGGCAAAACACATGTCTGGATAAGTACCCAGTAAACTATAGCATGAGATTGAGCAAGCCTTGTTTGGTTGGATTTTGTTTGTACTGGGCTTATGCAACCTCCCGCAACCTCCTGCTGGGTAGGGATGCAGTAAAAACCAATACGTTAACAGCAGGTGCAATCTATATAATAAAGTTATATAGATCCTAATACCCAAATATGTATATAAGTATTTTACCGGAAATCAAATGTATGACCTCTTCCTTGGGGAAATTCTCCTGAACTTTGGTCCACATATTGTCACAATATCATATTCAAATACAGCGTTGCATTCATAATCACATGTAGGCTAATTCATGGTGGGTGATAGCTCAGATAAAGTGGCATTATGGCTGCTATTTTTCATTTCAAATGGGTTCAGCAGTTCAGATGTGCTAACATTAAGACAGAATAGTTCCCAGCAACCAATCCTTATATGTTTGAACTAGTGGTTTGGTACTATTTAGATAAAGGACCCATAGAATAGGGCGCCCTAAAACATGGGAAACACTAATAAAAACAAACTTATACATTCCCTTTAATACCTAACCAACCATAACACCTGCAGTTGACAACAAAAATACATGATGTGATGCGGGAGAAGCAAGAAATAGGAAGTTGTATCTCTCTCTCTCCCTCTTCTATAGGTATCTAAAATTCTATCAGAAAAAAACCCCACATAATATCCATTATTAATTTGTTAATCTTAGATGAAAGTTGTCTCTCGGTGCCGCCTTCCAATGCATTGCATATTTTATGGTTATCATGCATAGGAACCACTCTGTGTACGAGTCTATAGTTTAGACAAGAGCATATTAATTGCATCCATTACAATCAGTATGTCCTGAGGAAAATACCATAATCACCTTATAACACTATCATGTCGGTTATCTATTCATGCATGTTCTGCTATAGGTGTAGTGTGGGTGTTATTCTTTGCACATTCCTCCGTGTCTTATTCCTGACCCCGAACCAAGCCCCAACCACTCTGCTGTGAGGTTACATAGCAGTCTTTATTGACACAATCAAATGTTTACATGCCTTTCATACATACCACCAAATCTAAAACCCACCAAATATATAACCACCATACCTTTGACTACGCCAAGCACCTTTCATATGGCCTCCTGATAACCAGATTTTATGGAGTACCTCTTGATTTTGCAGTGGTCTCTGTTGAGATATGGTATCAACATCTTGAGATTTTTTATGAGTAAGGTCGAAAATAAAAGTATGCGGCGTGGCTGTGGCATGCTGTGGAGTGGGTCTGGTATACATGGACATGGCTGTTCAGTGTTTTCTAGATGCCCCATGCCAGCAGCAGTCGGCTTCCACCACCATGCAGAGGCTGCTAATTCACAACCAAGGATTAACCATTAATGCTAACTGTATACCAAGGGGATTATCCAAATGAGATATACAATAGTTCAAAGGAGAAACACCGTGTTTCAATGAAGGGGGCAATTGTCAATGTGCCCTACGTATTTTATATGTTGATCATAACATCGATCAGATGAGCTAAGCCACAACACTGCATGGTGGCCCAACGTCCAGAAGATTAGGTATTCAAGTGCTTACATCTATGTATGGGGTGTATACATGTACTTTCAGTAAAGGAAGGCTTTACAAACTGAGCGTAAATTAGATTAGGGGCAGCGACACAGGACTAGTAGTACTAGTGTGACACCATGCAGGCTATTCTGTGGAAGTAAGCCCTCCATGACACAAGAACAAGGAGGTACATTGCATCTGTGGATTTGGGAGATGAACTAAATTAAATGAAATTAGTTTGGGAGTTCATTTGACATCAATGACTATGGACCTAGGACACCACCCTGGAGTTTTAACCGCATTAACTGCATAATACATATATACCAAGAAGATGTAGGCATGAACGCCCTTTGGCAGTGGAGGTACCTGTGAGTGACCCCTGGTGGATGACACAGACACTGTAGAGTATATAGATACAGGTGTTATAAGTTATGTCTGTACCAAAGGTATAAGGCATAAGCCCTGTAGCACTACATACTACAGGGAGCACACACAGGAGAGATAGTATACACACTTATGTTGGAGGGAGACTCTAGACCCTATACCTATAACACTGCTATGGGTCCTGTGAATAGCTAAAGGTGAGTGGCTGGTGATATAAATTATATATACACGTATAAGTACCCACTATTGCTAGTGCTCCTATTTACCGTTACTTTGTCAACACCTTTCTGAACTCTTTGATGTCCCAAAATGACAAATGGATCTATAGTAAAAGCCCTACATCCGAGAGTACGATGGTTCTTATCTGGACCGTGACCTTATTACTTTGTTCAAGACCATGACTGGTGCAATAACTTAAGGGCGACCTGTCAAAGAGTCGGCTTACGAGGGTTTTACAAAGTAAAACGAGTGTTACAGGAAAATCGACTGCGCATGTATTAGTGCCTATGTAGCCTCTACCAATGATGATACTTTCTGAGGATTTAGTAATCTACAAAATTCCATTATTTGCAAAGCACCAGTACCCATATATGATGTGTGAAATATAGGGGTGGGGACCCTGGGGTGTAGATGGTCTCAGGAACGTATTACTCCGTAAATGAGGCTGTTCCATTATCCTTAAACATCCTCTAATGGCACTGCCTAACTCATATTGCATCCCAGGGCGTTGGGATATCCATGAATAAATCTATGTAACTGTTAACTGAGTCTGCATGTCAGACAAAAGGAATTTGATAAAGCCAGTGTAAATAAAGGGGATTAAATCGATGAATACATTATACACAAGACCACATGATAGTCTGGGCCCTACCCTGATTTAATCTGGTCCCAGTCCTTAGTTAATACAATGCACGACAAGTACCTCTAAGGAGTGGACTTTGCTTCATTTCATTCTGGTCTGATCCCAGGAGGTCCTGGTTTAGACATAATGTCTTTTGTAATGTCCTGACTCTCAAGATGTCAACTATACAGTGGGTACATTATACATGGTCATGGCTGGTATAGACTCACGCATGTGAGTGATACTATAACCATTGCCACGCTGCACCCAACCTAGCCTTTCATTGCTGGTTCTTACAATAGTTGCATTTCGGCCCCCTCATTCATGGCAGTAAGTCTCCCATCCCCCCAAGGGGAACAACACAGGTGTGTTTCAAATCACCAAATTGCCTTTTCTGTTTTGAAATATTTTAGGTTCCCTTTAGAGATCCCCTACCCCCATATTATATAGAACAGCCAGCGGAATTGTTGCCAATACTTTCTATGCCAAAGCCAAAAAGAAGTTAGGCCACAGAGGTCAACCTTTGTCAAATTCAAGTTTAACTTAGCATATTTACCAATGGTCTGCATGTAGTCTTTCTAATACTGTATACTTATCAAATAACGAGTGGCACTTTAGTACTATAAGTGAAACTTTAAGTACTCATACATTTAATATAATCAAAAAGAAAATCAGAACCTTCTGTAAGCTGCTGTGAAGTTGCCTATACACACCAAAGGTTTTCCTCACATGCTAGACAAACACAAGAGGCTGGTACAGGTTTACTGCGTACCACTGTCTGCCCGTGTTTAACAAATACCTCCTCAGCTGGTGTAAATATTTAATCAGGACCCAGCGTCTTCACCACAGATTAGGGTCAAACTGCATAAGGATGTATAACAGGTCGTCTCAAGCCCCATTATGGGTTGGAATGACCAATAGTCCATGTGCAATGGCCTAAATAATTCCCATTGATTGAAAAAACACTGGTAATGAAATTTGAAGAGATAAAGTATCTCGCTGGAGTTTTCCATGTGGACTGACTCAGACTATTCAGCTTCATGTGTGTTATACTAAATCCATTCAGACTCCCGAATGTACCAGAGTGAATTGATTCACAGATATGAGCTGGATGGCACTTGGAGTGACTCTTGGGGGACTTTCACAAATGATGTCACCGACTAAAGGTGCGTTAGTTGCGCAGGTGTTTGCATTCACGAAAGGTGACTCGGGCTATACATTCCCTGCACTGAGTAACATGAATAGCCATAGAACCATACCTTTTGGTGGACGCGGCCCTTTAGGTTATCACAAAAGGAGCACAGAGGTGTGTAATATAGAGCTTCTGGGCAGAGATCAAGGAGCTCTCCGCTTATCTCGCTATATGACCGACATGTGGAGATTATGTGAGATTACAACAAGTTGATGGAATGTCATAACAATATACAGGGCATGTTACATAGATAATAAGGACAAATCCCTGCTTGTTGTAAAGTATCCTTGATCTAACCTGGTATTATAGCATGGCTCATTGGCTTAGGATCTTACAGCTAAATATCCAATGAAATACATATAGTGTTTACAAATCTAAGCTGTAGATTACTGGAAGTTTACATGAATAACATTGTAAAAATGGTTTACTTATTAAATTGTCTATCATACTCCAGTTGTATATATCAGATTTATCAAAATGATAAACACAAAATTTGATGGAGCATGTATTATTATTATTCTAATCAAAATAGTCATTATGATATATACAGGCAATCATTCTAGATTGATATATTATAATTCATACCAATAACCAGCAAACTACCTTGTTTGTGTACCCTTGGTTTACGACCCACCCCCCACCCCCCATTTTCTGCCCCGATATTGAATGGTACGCCGAGTATAACAGGAATTTACAACCTGTGAACCTGTGTGAATGACCCCTTGACATATAACCTGACCCCACAGGTCAACAAAGCTCCCCACTGTAGGTAGGGCACAGTAGGGAGTGAGGTGTGGGCCCTTTGTCATACAGTATACTACAATGTACTGACCATGCATGGCTACCTGAAAGGTAAATACGGGCACTTTTCCCAACCTAGAGCCTTTTGTTAAGCTTTGGGTCAGTATTTTCCATATCATAGTTATATGTAATTTAATGTGAGAATTTAAATACAGCTTGACATATCAGAAGGTCCTCCCATTTGGTCACTCTCTGTATTGGTCTACACCTATTTCTATTACCCGGTAGGAACCTGTCATCAACATGTAGCTAGTATTGTATGATGGGTACACGTTTGCACCATACCAAACCAAGCCTTATGAAGGCAGATGCAACGAGATTAATCAGTATCTTAACACTATACACTGTGGCAAACGAGGTAGGTGTGGTACGCAAAAACGTACCACACCCCCGGGTGGTACGGTTTTTCTACTTTGTGCTTACATAATAAATATCGCACCAATAGCGTTAGGTCGTGTAATAAGGGGTTATACCTAACTGATATACAGCTATATGGGGGATATAAACTATGAACCTTAATGCAACATGTTTGTTACGGCCACCATCCACTGGGGTACTTCGGCCGACTAAGCCCATACATTTCATATATAGCCGATTAGTGCCCAGTGGACGGTGGCCATTAGTGTATACATGAGGGCATGACCTTGTTGCAATCTGCAAGGTTTAACTCAATCAATAAACTAAAGTCTAAGGGTTGTATATATGAAGTCGAACTTGGACGAATTAAATTGCATTACACATATCAATTTGGAAATTGATTTTGCTTAAAAATATATTTCTAAGTGCTACACGCTGCTTGACTTCTATGAGCTTTCTCACATACGGATAAGATGAACTTAGCATATTAAAGTGGCATAACTACCATGTGCAATAATCATAACGCTGAGAAAACATGTGGTGTCAGCAATATTAAAGCTTTACTTATTCTGATGTCTAGGATGTCAGTATCATATAGGTTGTCTCTATATGAACAGTGTCTAAATCAACACTTTCACTTGAGACATTATAGAAGCAGTCTTACTATCACCTAAGCACGTTGGGACCAACACAGCCGAAGGCTGGTCAGCAGGTCCACAGGGCCCACACGGACCGAACCTGGCGCCACCCATTCTGTGCATAATCTTAAAAAGCCCACTTTTCCCGTAATCTTAATAACGAAACTCAAACTAGTCCTGTGTGTCCGTCTAGGTGTACTCATTCTAACCTGGGACTGTCCACCTACACTGCTACCCACACAGAAAGAAACAGCGTCAAACGGGAGTCCAGGTTGCCTCCAGAATGACTCCCTTCTTAAGGGGAGCCCAGGCTGCCTGTATCTCTCCCCTATGTGACTCCCTGACTCACCTAAGGGAGTCACATAAGGACCTGGGCCCCTAAAGAGGGGAGTCATTCTGGAGGCAGCCTGGACTCCCTTCTGACGCTGTTCCTTTCTCTGTGCACACATCTACACAGTATTGGAAGGGTTAAAGGTCAACCCAGCAGTGGGAGTACAATACTAATTAATGCGTTTAATACCAGTTGTATTAGTAATCCTGTGTATTCATATTAGTATAATAATTATTATGTCAAGTTTCCACTCGCAATAATTAAAACAGGATATTATCGACTAGGTGGAAAGTTAAATGCAGACATTTTGATTCTAATGGGAAAGCTTTAATAGTGCTCCAGACGGGTAAATTCGACAAGGCGACAAGCCCTTGTTTTAGGCCATATGGACAAGGGACAAGGGCATGCTGGGGGTTGGCGACAAGTGACAAACCTACCCCTTTAAATCGACAAGGGACAAGACCCATTTCTTAGGATCGACAAGGGACATTGGCATTTCTTAGGATCGACAAGTGACACAGCTACCCCCCGTCTAGGGCCCTTTTAATCAACACATATATGTAAACATTATCTAAAGTATGCTTGTTTTGGATGTGCTTACTCCACACCTCAAATATGAATATAATATGGTATATGATTGGACGGATCTAAACTATGAAGGTTAATCCCCTCTTGATAACTACACTCATACTCAGTGAGGGAGAATAAGTACGTGTGAGAGAGAGAGGCAACCTTGCCATGCTCCATAACCTACTCACTTATAGTAAGACCACAGCACGTGATAAAGTCATAGGGAGGTAGCGCAACGATGGAAGCACCATATGATGGAAGTACATATTGTATATCAGCGGCATTGAGAACTACAACTTGGCTGATAACTTTTGCTCGTGGCTTAAAATATTTTTCATTGCTGTTGGTAGTTTACATGAGGTTATATCTCCGGCTCAGAACATGCCGGGTTGTAATCTTGCTGGCTGTGTTATCTCCTATTTAGACACGCATTATGGCAGTATTTTTATGGCTTTAATCGAATCTATGATGATAGGGGTTCAAAGCTTTGATATCACCATCAAATTGTTCCAACGTGCGACACCCCAAGATGGCGGCCTGCACAAGGTGATCATGTAGTGTAATATATTGCTGCCGTTCACGTTATGTGTTAGATTGCAAATCCCTACAAGAAAAATGCCAGCACTATGACATAAGAGCACCCTGGATTTAATAACATAGCCAACATATACCCAGAGGTACCATACTACACACATGTACATGCCTTGTGGTGGAGGACATGGTAGCAGTGTGTGATTCAAGATGGTAGACATCGGTCTAGGGGATATCACCATTCAAATATGGAAATCAGAACCAGTGCAGTTGCTTATCATAAATTAACATGGATAAAATGGATACTAGCATACCATAAACTGACAAAGATTTGTATGATTTATATACTGGAACAATACAGAACGCATTGATGGCATCAGATACATGTATACCAACATCATAACCAACATGGAACTTTGGGAGGGATCCCTATGAATATACATTTGGATGGTTTCCATTTTTGCTGTTTGCATACTATACCATCCTTTACTATAATATGCCTGTCAAAACAACTCGTTTTACCATGAAGTGGAATATGGCACCAGGCGTAGTTTCCTTCCTCAAGCCAATCCTCCTTTAGTGCTATATTTATCATTGGCTACTCCCGTTGGCTACAACGGAGTCGATTGCATTTCACCATCGCCAAAGGCTACGAGACAGAAAGCAACTGGAAAAACTATTTGAGAACCTCTACCTCGGAAAGAGGTGTAATTATCCAAGGGTCAATCCAGAGATGTTGAGCTCGATGATGATAATTACGACTATTGAGCACAACAGCTTGGCTGATCTGATGAGACACGAGGGTTAACAAATTACTGTGATTGGTCCATGCCTCTAGCCAAGGTGTCACTCTTCCAGCACAACCTTAGTGCAGCATAAAGACAATGCGCTGACATATAAATGCATAGCCCATACATGTCATGTATTAGCCATCAGTGGCCAGAAATGGCTACAAACAAACAGAGAGGTCTGCACCTCAGTGGCACCATCTCTTGTTACAAACTGGAAATTTGGCTTGAGTAATATGAGTCTAAATGGTCATTTCATTAGACCCAAACAAGCCTTACATAAGAGAGGAAGACATTCACAGCATCGTTAGTGTCGTAAGCTCCAGGTCGGAGAGATGATTGGTTTAGTGTTAGCAGTAACAGGGCTGGGCAGGCTGGCAGGGAGGGCCCTGAGGCCCCCAGACCCCGAGCAGCAGCATCTATATACTGGGAGCAGCTCACTGAGCAGCTTATTAAGGAGATATGGAGTATCCGAGCAGTACAGAGGAGCTACTCGATCTACAGCGTCACGCCTCTTATTGTAAGCATACTATGTTCAGTATTATATTCATGGGTTGAGGTGCAGGGGAGGATTCTACTGGGGGTCTAGTAAATACTGATATAGAGAAAATGGTTGGAAATTGTGGGAGGTCATCTGTTAGGTCATTTGTGTGCCTCTGCATATATATGCGGTGTGGTACCCAGAGATTTGGAGGTCCACATTGTGATGTATTGGTCCCAAAAGCTGTTCCCTACACAGAAACACACCTCAGACTGATCAAATGTTGTTATATTTATAGATGTTTTATTTTTAGGGGGAGGGCTAAAAAGGATTGACCCCTCTGGTGGAGTCCAAAAATGATTTCACGCCTTTTTGAGCGAAAACGTCTGCGTGTTATTATAGCTCAAAGAGCGCCAGCGATATTCGCACGAGGATCTCGTGCGTATAAGGGCCGCTATTTGCACGAGGGGATGGTAAGAGAGGTGACATGCACGAGGGGGCGACGAGAGAGGTGACATGCACGAGGGGGCGACGAGAGAGGTGACATGCACGAGGGGGCGACGAGAGAGGTGACATGCACGAGGGGGCGACGAGAGAGGTGACATGCACGAGGGGGCGACGAGAGAGGTGACATGCACGAGGGAGCGACGAGAGAGGTGACATGCACGAGGGAGCGACGAGAGAGGTGACATGCACGAGGACATGGTGAGATAGGCGACGTGACGAGATGTCGAGAGAGGCGACAGGATGAGAGAGGCGACATGCACTAAGATATGATGCATACTTTTTTTATACATGTCATCAAGTGAAACTGTGGTATAGTGGTGAGCATGCTTGCCTTACATGCCCGAGGCCAGGGTTCAAATCCCGGCTGTGAATACCTTTTATGATGTATCAATTCGACGACGAGAGAGGCGACATGACGACGAGAGAGGCGACATGACGACGAGAGAGGCGACATGACGACGAGAGAGGCGACATGACGACGAGAGAGGCGACATGACGACGAGAGAGGCGACATGACGACAGGTACCACATACTAGTAACCCCCTCCTCCCTTGCCATGTTTTGGTCATGGTACATGGTACTCTCCCTCCCTCTATTCGGTATGACATTATTTATGGACAGCCCCAGGTACAGTGGCCCCGAGGTCTGTTGCAGAACGAAAGACCATATTATTTTGTTTAGCAATAAGATTTTGACGACCACTCGTTGGTACTAATTGAGTGTGTATTGCTAAAGGGATGATAGAAGGAATATCACTTTGACGAGAGCCTAAAAAAGATGAATATCCATCAACTACATGTTAAACACACTTTAATCAAAAGGGATATATATCAGAATAATAATTTGTAGTTGGATATGATTATTTTAGTACTTTTCTTTGTCTTTAACATGAGGTGATTGCTAGCTATCGTTGGTAATCGTTGGTGAAAAAATGTGGTTTGCTTAATGTGATAGTGGATCATTAGTGGTATGATCGTCATTATCCCAATGAGCCCAACGACCAGCCAAGAGTGGTCGTGGAGCCCATTTTGTCCTTTGCACAATGTCAGTCTATGAGACACCTAAAGGTCATTTTAGACTGAATTATCCAAGAAAACTGAGTGTGTATATATCAGATACTGTTGGAAACAATGAAAATATTATAACATCACCATCACTTTAATATGTCAAGCGTTTATCAGTGCTTTAATCCAATGTATAAATAATAAAATATAGCTCATCTCGTTGGGGATCGTCATTCCTAAATTACCAACCTGGTCAAATGATTACCCACCTTCTTATAGATAAGTAAAAATACATTGACTTGGAATAATATAATGACTTCTCTAAGTGATTACCTGGTTTATAGATGCTAAATAAATATACTGCACTTAGTTATATATTTCTTCTGCAAAGGAAACTAAGGATTAATTAACGATCACCCACTATTGTCAGAAGCACTATAGTGACGACCACTAATGGCTCCTATTGATTGTGTGTTGCAAAAGACAGGTCGCCTCTCTCGCCGGCTCCTTGTGCAGGTCGCCTCTCTCGCCGGCTCCTCGTGAAGGTCGCCTCTCTCGCCGTCGCCTATCTTCCCGTTTCCTCGTGCGAATAAGAGGTCCTATACGCACGAGGATCTCGTGCGTATAGCGGTCGTTATACGCACGAGCTCCTCGTGCGGATAACATCGGCCCTCAAAGAGGGGTCGGGAAATGTTTTACCCAGAGAGTGGTGCATGGCCATTTGGGTTCCCGATAGAATAGATCTATACTTTTGACCAAAGATAAGGACCAGGACAGTCTGGAGGATTGTACGCTACGCCTTGAGGGGGGGGGGGGGGGGGGGGGGGGGGTCGGGAGGGGGGTGTATGCCACGCTAGGGGATATTACGCCATGCTGAGGGCTTACCTGTAGCATACACACACTTTTATGCAGCGTCATTGGTGGCTTAATTATAGCCATAAAAAATAACGCATATTATATTGTTGGTGGCTTCTACATTGGGAATCAGTATAAAATAGGTAATATGGCCAGTGAATGGGATAGGTAAACACTAGTATATCCATGTACATGTATTAACCCATTATTGTGACATGTGCTATAAGCATCTTAGCACATGTAACCGGCACTTAGCATCGTGCCGTGACACAATAACATTGTGTCTGGATTTTAACAACTGGTCCTTTATTTATCTTGTATTTTTACATTTTTTAATTTTTCTCTTACTTTTCTTGGGTTGGGACAGTATCCCAACCCCAAAACATTAAAGTTGCATTAAGCATTTACCACAAAGGCAACGTAGATACTGTCCCAATTTACTGAGCAGAATCGAAATCTTAGGCTAAGTTTCAATAGATTTAAGTACAAAAAGATGTATTTGCATTGTGTAGTTAGTCCCCCATGTGCCTGGGCAACCCCTGCACAGGAGGGTCTCTCTATTTGTGTAGATACATACCATTATCCAGTAAGGATTATTATATGAAAATATCTCATTCCATCTGAGATTATTATCTGCACCACTGTATGTAGCAAACAGGCCCTGGGCCTACCTTATACAGTATACATAAAAGAAGTTCCAACTCAATGCAATGCAATTAACCTACCTTCCTCCTGTAGGGTATACATGTACTAACCCTTAACCTACCTTCCTCCTGTAGGGTATACATGTATTAACCCTTAACCTTCCTTCCTCCTGTAGGGTATACATGTATTAACCCTTAACCTACCTTCCTCCTGTAGGGTGGAGGAGATGGAGCAGCAGGACGCGGCGGCTAGCGGGGCAGGCGTCACCATGGAGGTGACCCACCATGACCCCACAGGCGCAGGTCACGGGGTCAAGGCCGACGATGACGACCTCACCCTGGGAGCCGAAGGTCAGCGGCATTTGTTATAACTGTTGTATACTGCACAGGGTATCTTAATTCTAAGCGATTTTGGACTTTTAAGCCTAATTCGGCATAATAGTATTTACTCAAAGTTTAGGGTCTGCATATTAGGGAAGGTTTTGTCTCATTTTCGGGAAAAAAAATAGATAAAGAAATATGGGTTCACCACTTCCCATGTTATTAGGGCCTGCTCAGTAATTTTGTTATCAAAGTACTATAATTGACCCCAGGGGGACCTTTAAAAAAGCTTCAATTGTGGGATGGATTTATATCATTTTGCATCCAAACTCTTCATATAGTGTGCATTGTGTACTTCACATTCCACAATGACATCACATTAAGTTGATGGGATTATAATGACGATGTGTTCTATGTGGCAGAACGTATATAACATTGGATACAGTACTATCTGCGTGAAGTAACTTGCTTGCAATTTGCTATAATTCAAGATATCACTCAATACAAGTCAATAAAAGCGTTGTGTAACCACTACATTAAGTAAATTGTGTAGATAATATAGGGGAGTCGAGTTTAGTTGAATTGTATCAGTCAGCCATTAGCAAGCGTCTTGTTGTAGTGGGTTTAAGCTCCATTCAGGGGAGTAAACCGATAAGACCTTTTGAGAACCTCATGACAATTATCATGTAACATATTTTAATTGCGTTTACAGCGAAATTATTGACTCCAGGCAAAGATGTCACCTTATCCAGATCTACCAAACAGTAAGTAATATTACATGTAACCAACCGAAATAATTTGTATACCACTGAAAGTGGTGATTTACTGTACTTCAAAATTAATTGTTCGTTGACATTTATGTACAAAACATTTTGTTTAATTGTAAATTTAAACAAGAAGTTCCCGATTTAGAGATGTTAACTGTTAAATCACATGTTCTGCATAGGTCATGATTGAAATCCCATTTGAAAATGGTAATCTCAATGAACCGTTCATCTTTTCTGAGGTATAAGGTAGCTGCATTTTCTTTTAAAACAGGGGACTGGGTGGATTTAAGGGGGTGGGGGGTGTTCGACACTTTTTTTTGTAAAAATGCCACACGTTACAAGATGTCAGAGGGGACATGGCCAAATCATTTATTTAATGTTGACTCACCTCCCCATCCTGTTAAAAAATGACCACTCCTAATATAATATTAAATACTCTTTGTATCTTTCTTCTTCCCAGTCGGTTGGCGGAGGTGGGAGCCTCCTCAGGCCGTAACCGGCAGAATGCATGGAGGGAGATGTTCTCCAGTATCAAGACTGAAAGCTTCAACTCAGAAGGCTCTGCCCACACCGCCAGGACATGGGATAGGTGAGTGTCAGTCACATGTAGGCCACACCCACACCGCCAGGACATGGGATAGGTGAGTGTCAGTCACATGTAGGCCACGCCCACACCGCCAGGACATGGGATAGGTAAGTGTCAGTCACATGTAGGCCACGCCCACACCGCCAGGACATGGGATAGGTAAGTGTCAGTCACATGTAGGCCACACCCACACCGCCAGGACATGGGATAGGTAAGTGTCAGTCACATGTAGGCCACACCCACACCGCCAGGACATGGGATAGGTAAGTGTCAGTCACATGTAGGCCACGCCCACACCGCCAGGACATGGGATAGGTAAGTGTCAGTCACATGTAGGCCACGCCCACACCGCCAGGACATGGGATAGGTAAGTGTCAGTCACATGTAGGCCACGCCCACACCGCCAGGACATGGGATAGGTAAGTGTCAGTCACATGTAGGCCACACCCACACCGCCAGGACATGGGATAGGTAAGTGTCAGTCACATGTAGGCCACACCCACACCGCCAGGACATGGGATAGGTAAGTGTCAGTCACATGTAGGCCACACACACCGCCAGGACATGGGATAGGTAAGTGTCAGCCACATTTAGGCCACACCCACACCGCCAGGACATGGGATAGGTAAGTGTCAGCCACATTTAGGCCACACCCACATGGCCAGGACATGGGATAGGTAAGTGTCAATCACACTTAGGCCACGCCCACATGGCCAGGTCATGTATAATTAAGTGTCATCTTTAAGTCACTCCCACACGTCCAGGAAAGTGATGCACGAAAGTCAGAATATTATGTAAGATCTGTATTTGAGTACTGTATAGAAATGAACGAAGAGTGTAAGGCCACAGAAGGACAAACTTACCCTAACAAGGCTAGCCTAGTTAGCTTTCAAAGCCATAAGCCACATCTCTATATATCCGAATTAATTCAGCTATATGAACTAAAATAATGAAACTATAACACTGCAGGAATGAACAAAGCATATAATGACTCATGCAGTATTGACGATTGATTCTTAACTGGAAGTATATAGTCGAATATTAAAAAGGGAGAGACAGTTTATACAAGCAGTTTTAACTTGGTCCAGTGGAATGCACTATTCCCGATCGATTGATTGAACCAATTAGTGACGTTTGTGTCACAGTAGACCAGGGGATAATTGGGTATTAATTGATTAAGTGTCACCTTGGTCCTATGTCCCGTGGTCGAGGATGCAGGGGGACGGTTCAGGGAAATCCAATATCAGGTTGCATTTTATATGTTCACGGACGGTAATTTTGGTGACACTATAACTATGTAGTAGATACCCTACGAGTAACTGAGTGTATGTCAAAATAACCATGGCAAACTGACTGGTGGCCTCATAGGCTATCTGACTTAACCTTCGGTTATGTGAAAATAACCAAGGTGTGAAGTCCTTTGTCTTAGCCTTCCACCGTGGGTTAAAAGACAATAGATATAAAATGATTAAATACTTTTCACACCGCATGAATAATCAGATAATACCATCAGTATCGTTCCGTTGGAGATTACAAATGGTCACGTAATGATTCCAGGGATGCAAGTCTTAATTAATGCTGACTCCAATTCCCGATATGGTGAGGGTTTACATAACCATTGTCCTCGGTAATCCCAGTGGTTAGCTGACCATCTGGAGGAATCAGCAGTACGGGCCTGACCGTAGCCGGGACTGGTCGACATTTACACTGGATGTGGTTTAAGTCATTGTGATTCAAGGAAGGAGAACAGTGCTCTATTGTGAACTTTGCCATTCTCATATTACGCGGTGGGGAGATTCCATATTGGACTACTCAGATGTGTCAGAGGGGTTCAAAGATTCGCCAGTTGGTTGTTTGAGCCACTCGCCTTACTATTTCCCATCCAGCACGTACCATCTAAGAATATTTAACACCTGATGCCATCATTTGGAATTGGATAAAGCAAGAAACACACAACGCTCTGGCATCACCACCGTTTTGACATTGGAAGTAGAGTTTCTGTTACCGGTTGTTGATGCTAGGCTGGTCCAATTACTCAAGAATTTTACATCATACCCTGCCCGTGGCTTTAAAGGGGAAACAGTGAATCATAGAGTGGAGTAGTCCTGACGTATCGTCATTGGCCATCCTGTGAATACACCGAATTAGATCACTGCTGGTTCCTGATAGATAAGCAGAGATAAGAGTATCACACGGGGCACTGGTCAAGACAATAGATATACCAAACAGGTGCCCGCTACAAAATACCCTTTTTGTGCTACTACCACTGCTACATATGCGTTGTTGTACCGACTACTACTAGTAGTACATTCATTGTACTGGGCTTTACTGCGATTACTATACTACTACTCCTGCGACTGCTATTACTACTGATATTTCCTCGCTAAATTTAGCAATATATTTTTTTTATAACAGTGATTCACACTATATCTGCAAAACAAATGTGAACAGATGAGGAGAAAGGGCCTTCCGAGGTGAAATGTATATTTTAAAATTGAAGTCATAAGCTTTCAAAAGAGGTATCATAGATGGAGATATCCCTTCTAGATTTTGAGAAATTGCTTCATGAATCTAGGATGGTGCTGCCCTTGCCAAACAGCCAATAGGCTCTATCTCTTGTTGTTTTGATTGTATTCCTATATCTAATTATCATGATTTTGCAAAATTTCCCTTATTACCTAACCACTATTTTTCACATATTTTATCATAAATCTGGATATAGAAATGATATTTACATTCTGTTTTCAGTGTAGTAATCCCTATCAATTTCTCCATCAATTGGAATTCATTCTTTTTCTATTTGGAAGGAAATTGTGGTTGTCATGGCAACATGTTTTAGGATAAAAGCCTTATTTAGACCTCATATTGGCTTCAAAACGTTCCATTTACATTCCAAGTATGGAAGGATTACCCCAAAATAGAATATTTTGGAGAAAACCATCCTTTTCTATGTAAAAAATCACCTTAGAGCTAATTTTAGCCCATTTTGACATTTGTGGTCATTGTGATGCCCCCTAGTGGCCAAACCCCAGTACTAAAAATCCCTCCTGGATGTACCTTTCTCCTCAGCTGCCCACAAATGAGATAATGCATTGTCACTGTTAGCTACTCTGCTTTTAACACCAGGAACAGTGTGCACTTCATACCCAACCATATCCATGGATTTGTGTCTCTGTCATTGCGGTTTCCAGAGCAGGTTTTGAACCTCGGTAATCACCAGTGTACCAGGGTACCAGGGAATAACAAACTCCCCCTGGTACATGTGTACAAAGGTTAAAGCTGCAGACAATACAGCTGAGTCATCACAGCGTCAGTGGGACTCGGCGACCAATCAGGTGCCAGACAGGTGAACCTCATGAATATTCAGAGCTCATTAATAGCTGCTCATACACAGCTGGTGGTACCTGGAGCCCTTGTGTCAGCCACGCGGGATTGGACTCAGTGAGGACTTGTCAAACAAGGGTGTGGACACACTTCTCACTGTATCTTATTAACTGACTGCTTGCCGGTCTCCTTGCTATATAACACGCTAACGGCTCACCCCATGGAGAGCGCCATTTGGTCCCTCTTATAAATAGGATATCGCTGGTTCCTGCATATGAGTGCAGCCGGGGAGTACAGTTCAATAAGGCTACATCTGTTACCAGCATAATGCACACATTGTAGTACAGTGTGTAATACCATTCAGGTACCAGTGGATGTTAG
The DNA here is from genome assembly GCA_947462335.1 of Harmothoe impar. Taxonomy (NCBI): domain Eukaryota; kingdom Metazoa; phylum Annelida; class Polychaeta; order Phyllodocida; family Polynoidae; genus Harmothoe; species Harmothoe impar. The sequence continues at coordinate 38,005,403 of OX381719.1, forward strand.
TTGTTGTTGCTGCCGCAGCTGTGGTGGCGCTGCACTCCATCTGTTACATCCGTGTATGATTGGAGTATAACAGAGCGCCCTGGAACTCACAGAAACACTGGAAACAATTCTGCCAAACAGCTCAAAGATACCTTCCAGAACGCCTTTGTTCTAGCCTCAGATGCTTGCATAGGAAAAGTGCCTTTCTTGCTAACCAAGGATACAGTTTCAACTTATGCACAGGTTATCTTCAACTAAAATATTGCTGACAATCTGACTTCATAGAGTTGGAGGTACCTTACAACGTGCTCAAGTATAGATATCTACCAGGAATAACGAGGTGTAACCTACTGTGGATCATAACCTTGCCCTTTGCTGAAGAGCAGTACCTTTCCAGCATACATTCCAGCCTTGAGTGTTTTCTACAGTGACTGAGTATTCTTCTCTAAGAGTGTAAAAGGAAGCCTAACTTTATTAACACACAGATACATTTTAAAACAGTTTCTTGATCTGATATATATTATGGACAAGGGTGTTAACATTTTAAACTCAACTCAGAAGCATGTCAAAATGATATTAGTAGCTGCCACAACATCGCGTGCCTTATTGTTCCTATAAAACGTAGATTATCACCATATGACACTAAGTACCGTTCTGCGTACATACCTACCTGTTATTTCCATAATTTAATATCACAGTAATTGATCACACCGATGATGATGAATTATTGCGGCCCCCATCATCTACAATTAGTGTTTCCATGGTAACCAAAGCGAACGGGCAACACCAAGCGAGTTCTATGAACACATTATTAGTGTTTCACCTGTGTGAGTAACATAAATTATTAGGTGTGGTCCATAGCAGCAGACTCCACAAGGGATAGCTGTGTTCTTTGTGTTCAGGTGAAGTGCTCACATATGTGTATCTCTCTGATATAGAGCCCCAGTGCTGCTCAGTGCTGTTCAGTGCTGCTTGATACTGCTCGGTGCTGCTCTCAGGACAGCATTGTGCATCCCACCTGACTACTATAGTTACCAGTGTGAAGGGTTATACCACGATATCTATTGGAGATCACTGTTACATTACAGATTAACCTGACTATCCTCAAGCATTGAGTTGAAATTGGATTTCAAAGCGTCTATGTGATATTTACCCCCATTATCGGACACTTGACACTTGAGACCAATAATATATCCCATTATATTGGAGACGAGTGGGCTACAAGTAGATATTATTATATAGGATTACTCTTTGGGTTAATAAACTGCTGGCCACCAGTACTATACTTCTAGTGGAACTTTACCGCCCTGTTCAGCACTCTCCTGTGTCATACCAGATCGGTGGACTGTTGTTGGGACCAGCAAATCTATCTCAGTGCTAATGTCACACAGGTCAAAGAAAAGGAAGTGAACTGTTGAGTTGGATAAGTAAAGCAAATTAAATAGCGAGGAGCCGAGCAAAAGAAATCAACATAAACTGCTGGGAGTAGTTCCACAACCATAGCTGAGAGAAGAATATTTCAGATTGAGAAGATCTGAGAGAGGAATAATTCAAAGTTTAAGAAAACGGTAAAATAAAGGGTCACCATGCCCAATAAGGAAATACAGGCACGGTGGCGGCGAGCGTCGATCGCGGCAGCACCCCATGAGATTAAGGAGGCCAAGAACATCAACAACTTCTCACAGAAAATTTTCAAGGCTATCAATTCCATCGTCAACAATAGTAAACGAATCCGGAGGTGAGATAAATTAATATGTTTATGGTCCCAAATGGTTTATTCTATGATAACATTTCACGACCTGGATCTTCATTGGCCACCGGATTAGTAAGTACAAGGCTCGATATCTCAGGTTAGGAAATGCACCTAATGCTGGTAATAGGTATGGTGTGTCTCCTGCTGTGACACCCCTACCCACGGCCCTCCCCCAGAAAAAGTGTATCCTGTTACCTGACCGGATACCTAACAAAGCAGGGCCTAGGTCGCACAGTATAAATGTTTAAATGGGTTTTAAGGGCTGAGTCATTTATTACTAGCTGGGGGGGCTTGGTGGATTTTCCCGAAACTTGCAATTTTTTTTCGACCCCCCACCAACTAAGCAAAAGTTATCTCGACCCCCACTACGTTTGGATTTTAAGAAATGACTCTCCCCTCCCCCCCCCCCCACTTATCGCATGCATGCACCTGTGGAATCACGCATGGTCCCGGGTATCTAAATGGACCATATTTTATTATGCCCCCACCCACCATGGAGGCTTTTCCTGTTATCCCCCCACCCCCAACCGAGCAGCCGAGGGCCTGTTTCTTTTTTATTATGACCCCCCCCCCTCCTATATCCACCAAGCCCCCCAGCTAGCAATAAATGACTCGGCCCTAATAAATAGATAGCCTAAACATCGAACAGAATCCTAAAGCCACACCTCACCTAGTTCTGCAACTCGCCACCAGCTGTCAGCTTCATCGCCTAAAACATTAATGTCTATTGGGACACAGATCGACTACACTGCCGGAAATAGTTACAGCGGCAAAGTATGGAACTGAGCTGAAATATCCTTTAGCCCTTTAACCCTTTCCCTGCCGATACTGCATATATGCAGTACCACTGTAAAACCGATACTGCATATATGCAATACTGTATTTTAGTACCCAAATACCGATACTGCATATATGCAGTACCAGGGCACTATCTGTAGTGTAGTGCCGGTTTTAGTAGGACATATTCATCTGCAATGGCCCGGTAGTTGGGAACAATTTTTCAATAGTGAAGCGGCCTTTAAAGGGTTAAGAGCCGCATAGTGCTTTAATGTGATTTGCCCTTTGTCCTCATAATATCAGTCACCAAGGGGCCATAGATACATAACGTTCGGTTTCTGGGATGTAACCAAGGTGTGAAATGCTTTGTGTTGCCCCCCCCCCCCCCCCCACACACACACACCACCACCAAGGGTTGAATTACATTAAAACATTGTGAGGCCCTTAAATGGCAAGTGTCTTCAAATCATTGGGCCAGTAGAAAACAGCAGATCCATCAGCAGAGTACAATATGTCGACCTTCATGGCCGGATCTGCTTTACCACTGTGTATGGACAGGATAAAGCAAGTGAGAGGGCTTGGCATAGATAGGGTAGTCAATGTAAATCAGATTATACCCCACCCATACTCTGCAACAGATATATACCCCTCCCATAGCCAACTCAAAGCCAGATACCTTGGTGACCATCCTAGGGATCACATTGCCTTTACTCACATTGCATTAGGGATATTTACCTGCGTTACACACCTCTTGGATATGATTTTGGAGAAAAGGAGGATACTGCATAGGATTGAGATAAACATAATCTTAAAACTACTTGCTGTCAGTAATATAGGTTTAGACAAAAGGATTTATAACCAAACAGTTTGGTCCAAGTATGATAAGTAGATTTTAATAGTAGCCCTTAGGTGAACGTGGTAAACCAGGCACTTATAGATACAAATGGTTTTGCTGATACATTAGAGGAATATTCAGTCTATATTTAAGTGGAAACAATTCAGTATTAAGGTAAAGGGTTGCAGGTTGTTCAGGTTAGAGCCTAGACAAGATTTAGTTTTATTGCTCAACCTGTGAGTGAGTTCAAAGCATGGCTTCCGTCATCCTGAGGAGAGTAGTGTGGCTTGGAAGACAGTTTTTCTTCATTCTGTTTTTTATCTTCCTTATCCTCTTTGCTCTATTCTTTGTGTATGCAGTACTGATCTCCATGTAGCCATGCGACTAGCAAAGTGGAGATACGAAATCTATATGTTCATCTTTGCAATCTTGATCTCTCTCTCAATATTGGTGCTCCTCCTTGTTCTCTATGTCGCCTTCATAAACTACTATAATGACTATAACCAGTCATACCGTAGAACACCCAGGTACTTACCAGAGTAACTACTTTAGAAGTAAGGTTGGAAAATTCCGTTGGTTTTATTTGTATACCTTACACGCACTAGATGTTCAGGTTATCACAGGACAAGGATAATTTATTTATAAGTTCCGTCATTTTAAAAGCGCAGTATACATCAGCTCACGATGTCTAAACTTGATAAGACAGAGGGTCGTATACCTTTGTTCTGGTATAAGACCCCAGACTAGCTCTCATATCGTGACAATGTTAGCCTTTGAAAGTGTGTTCTGTATTTAGAATAGTATATTCCCAGCATATCAATTGAAATTAAATGTTCTTAGATAGAGATGCTGAGGGCAATACTCCAATAGATAAAGTCAGATCAATGGGGTATAATTTTTTTCAGTAATTCATCTCTCCTCTTTTGAAATAGAACAAGGACAAAGAACTTTAGTTATCTTATTAATCAGACATCAGTAAAGTTTGGTGACAAAGAAGCACATGGTTTCCCCGTTCATGTAGAGAGGCGGAAAGAGAAAGGATACATATAAAGTTTATACATCACTCATGAGGTATTAGGAAGATGTAATCATGTAGAAATACAGACACTAACATCCCATAGAAACACAGCACCTACTATAATCAGGCCTAATCCATATACGTTTAGTTCAGTTATACAATCATAAAGATAAACATGACAGGTACAAGGGAGGGTTTAAGGAGGAGCAGTAGTAGTTGCAACCATGATGAGATGATGAGAAGATTAAGTCATATGAGACGCAGGCGGCTCAAGTTCCAAGGGAGGTAAGTTTGTCTCATTTTAAGGAAAGCAATTTGAAGAAAACCAGGTCCCCCTGGTGGTAAGTCCTTGAACTTGTATCACATCTATAAGCATTGGGATATCTACCCGGTATCTTCAGAGTGGCGCACATCAGTTTTGCACAGAATGTCCTCCGATAAAATGTGTGAAAGGTATGATCCCATCCCTATATAGAACCATTATGGATTACCAAATTGGAGAGCCCTCTGGTGCATTATTACGATAAAACGTATACAGGATGCAAACTAATACGTAAACACCGTTTATAAATGTTTTATCTTAAATGTCGTAAGTATTTACTGTTCTTTCTAAAGAACACTTTATCATTTGAAATTTCTGCACTTCAAAATGAATGATCGGCTACCGAAACAGAGTAAAAGCAGAACATGGTAGAGAATACACATCAGCAAGCACCATGGGCGTTGTCCAGCGGGCATTATAGACGCGTCATCCTTAATCCGTCCTTAATCCTGCCAGTCCGGTAATCCGGAGGCTGCACCCAGCATGGCTCACATCGACGTGCATCTCATGGCTAAATACGGAGTCCCCACCACCGACCCCACCCACCGAAGTACCAACCAGTTGCGTTTGTTACAGTGGTGGAGAGTTAGTCCAGTTACCATTAGACAATTACAAGTAAAACACACTTTTGGCAAAGAGTGTGTAGTGTGTTACACTAAAATGTGTGTTAAAAGTGGCTGCAGAAAAGCGTGTTGATAAGTGTGTAAACAGAACACACTGTTCTTAGATTGTACGGCGACATATTTAAACAAAACAAATTTGATAGTAGAGTTGAATAAAGTGTCTCTGTACTTTATTTCACTTGAACCTGACATAGTACATGCAAGCTGATTTGTACCCCAGCAGTCAAATACGTCAGCATTCAAATACTGCATCAGTTCTATATTGATGAGAATACCTCAGGTGTATGTTTATTAGCAGTTTTAGAGTGACAACAAACATGTCCCCTATTATTCTAATGTAATGTCAAAAAAAGGATATAAATTGTTTTTTTACAAATTTGCTCTCTTTATTGCAGCATTGAGCAGCTTCTGCAGGAGCGGACGGGAGACCCGGTGGAGATTCTCACCAACCTGGGTTTCCACAGTCAGGAGTCTGATGAATCTCTTCCTTCTCGAATCCCTGATCGTTTTCTACGACAACAGTCTGTCGCGAGTGGGATATCTGTTGAGAAGTTCATCGAGAGTAACCCAGATTTGAAAGAGTATGTGGCTCTCACGAGGTCCTTGTCAGAGCCTTCTACAGCCAGTCTGGCTTCAGGTAATTCTCAGTTTAGTAGCGTTCAGGAGTTGATGAGCTACCTTGTAGATTCTAATGTACCTACTAGGTTTTATGGGTCCTGCCCCACCATGTTCAAGGACCTGTTCTCAGACACAGCACCCCAGCCAATCACAGCCAAGGAAGCCCAGATGGAGGCTGCCCGTCTGGCGAGCGAGTGCCAGAAACTAGCAGAAGAAGCGGCGAATGAATCTCCGAAACCATCCACCTCACCGCTAGTCAATCACACTGATTCACCAGTTAGATTAGAAAACAATGCTAACCATACTAATGAGCAAATACAACATGTAGTTAATGAGCAAACACAACATGTAGCTGTAGTCCATAGGGAGAATGTAGCTCACAGTAGTGAGAATATAGACCATGACACTAACCGTAACTCCCAAACTGACAACGGTGGTAACATCCAGTTAGAAAATGGTGTCAGTGAAATGGACCACCAATCAGATGATGTGTTTCAAGATTCAGACTGTGATGTGACCAATCAAGCCCAAACGCTGAGAACCCCTGAGCGTCCTGATTCGTTGAACCTCCAGCCGTGGGATGATGACCGGTTGAGTTGGTCGTCAGATTCCACCATCACACCTGCCACACACTTTTTCTACAGGCATTATACGGGTGCCCATTTCTCACCCGATGAAACACTGGTCTAAGATTCCCTATGTGATCATGTACATTGTTAAATTGCAACTGATCTCATGATGTTCCCATCAAAACACAGAATTCAACAGTGACATGCATTTCAAAATATTACAACATCCTTAATATGAATAAATGGGAGTGTTAGCTTGGATGCCAGCTCAATCCGTATACCATGATGATACTACTATGATACATAATGTTGGGTAGCCTACAACCCATCAGGCAGTTATAGAAATACAAGGTAGTGACATAAACTTCTCATCACAACTATTGATCTCAGTAGAATTTATATCTTGTTGATATGTATAAATGATGCCACAATTGTTATTATGTTGAGTTTAAGTATGTAAGTTTATTTTTATTTTTGTTATCAATGTAGTCTATTATTTATTTTGAGAATAATTATTTTTCTCTTACATTTACAACTAATTAAGCAACCTTCGCATTGTTGATATTTATTTTTCTGTATTAGTAAATTAGTATAATATACATGACTTGTTTTAAAAAGATAATATGTGGAAATGTAGACTATTTAGCTGTTTTGCAAGGTATCTATTGTGTTCTTACCATATTTTGTGTTCAGTAGAAGGATATTTAAATGTCTGATGGATTTCTTATGGTCTCAAATACCGCATAAAAAGGGTGTTGCATATTGTATTTAACTTCTATTTAGTTCTTTTGAGGGTTTGAGTGGTTGATTGCTATTGGCAGTGAGCATTGTTACGAAGACATTTATATCATGGTTATGTTGCCATATAAGTGTTAACAATGGTAATACATGACACATCGTTATTCCTAATTTATCTATTATCTAGTGTATTCAACAACATGCTAATGTTGTACAATATGTGAATATTGTTGTGATAATATTCTTTTCAAGTTATGGGATTCTGTGAGATTTATATTCTATCTTACTTAGCAACGTGCAGCATCTTTCAAAGTTGAATTTCCGAAACACATTTTACTTAACATGATATGTGTTGTATCCCTTGAATGAAGCTTGAATCTGATTGTGTTAGATATGATAGTTTAAGAACATTAAGAACATATGAGTTTGTTGACTAGTACCTTGGTTGCTAGACCTTTAGTGAAGGGCAGCTGCACAAACTAGCCATACAGAATTGATATTACATTACCTGAAATACAGAAAAGGAGGTAGAATATCCAATTCAACCATAGAATCAAAGGGAATAGACTAGCATGAATTGGAGGGCTGCAGTTACTGTCTTTCATCATCTCAACTGTGCTGACTACCTCCAGTACGGCTCTTACACACTTCCTATCAATGTATAACCACTCTACTAATATTTGCCTTTTAAAGGCGCCAGCATACTCTATATTCAAGCCTTGACAACATTTGAATCATTCCAGTTCTGAGTTACTTCATCTAACATAAATGGTTGATAACTATTTCACTCTGGCCTTTGCTGTTAGCAGGTAGTAGTTTTCATCGCTGTGCAAACATTCATATTATTGTAACCGATGCTACTGTATTGTACAACACCCTACATGTACATTCCCAACGTTTTGAAAAAAAATATCGATGTCTTGCAGTGTAGATTTATCTAAGGATAGATAGGTGAATACATGCCAAAAGATGAAAGAAAATTAATTGGCTACCCATATCTCCAACAGTGTTGAATCAGTATAGAAATAGTGATAATCAATTCAGTATTTTTCCTTTGGATTATTTCACATTCCAAATCCAATTTTCGAGAGTTTATTGTCTTTCCTTTTCAAATATTGAATAATGAAATGTGTAACAACAGTATTATCACATTGTAAGTTTTCACAACTATTTGGTTGTCAATTGATAAAAACTGGCATGCAATATATCAAAAGATGATCAACGGTCTTACCTATGTTTCTGCTGCGGTCATTTGAAGACTACTTTTGTCTTGTTATGGGACACATATTAGGATATTGTTATATGGTTCAATTATGAGATAAATGAGTCTGTAGTGTTATTTCATAACATTGATATCCAGCAACTAGGATGATTGCAGAGAAAGGCATATTATAAAAGCTTTTTTTTCAACCGGTGCTTTGAATGGTGAGGATGAAAACTGTTGGCTTGAATATTTCCAACATCATAATGTCTAATACTAATAGGATAGTCAACAAGGGAAATATTTCACTAGGATATCAAATCAGTGTTGCTGTCGTTGCAAATGGCTAGTATTAGTAATCATGAACATCGTTCAACATACATTCACACATCTAGCATAAGATAGCTGATAGATAGACCACATGCTTTCAATTCTTGCAACAATATACTATAAACTGGGATGGACTAATGCCAAGAGTATTGCCAGTTCCTAGGAGCATTGTCATTCCATATCAAGTGTTTGGTGTACTGCTTTGTGCTATACAACCTTTTCATACAAGTTTATGATTGTACTAACTTGTACCAAAGTATATGGGGTGTAAGACATCTGTTCACTAATGGATAGTTCTCTCAAATTATTCTACTGATTCAGAATTCCATGAGGTTTTGAAACTAAGTAGGGTTCTCCACCTTCTCACCATGAAATTAGCAGTTGATATTATGTGCTTGATGAAAATGATTGATAAAAATCTAAAAAGGTTTGCTGAAATTCAAAGTAAGATTTGTGTTTAAGAGCGTAATACTTGAATTAAAATCGATTCTTGAATACATGTTGTAAAGTTTGCCTTTAATCATAATAAGAAAACAGCTTTAACTGATGTATGAGCATGGGTCACCATGCCAGCTTTGCAACTAAATGGATACATGTAGAACCTTGATCTCATCATATTGATATTGTGATAAATATCTTTTCAAAATAATTCAGTATTGTTGTAGAAAATCACACGACCATCAATTTTCTTAATAATAAAGGAATCTCTTTTCATCGGTATTCACTCTGTTATCAAAAGGTATTTATGTAAACCGTCTTTGATTTGAACAGGATTTCCACATGCTATATATCATTTAGTGTGACAACTCTTGAGCACAACTTATTCAAGTTTTCCCAAAGATATTGGTATTCAGAATTGGTTGGCACCAAAACAATTCAGTATTCCGGTTTACAAAGGTCTATTCAATGTACTACCCATGCTTGAAAATGTCCCCCTATGACAAACAGTAATTGAGCTTTTTCTCTTTATTCTGACTCCAAGTGAAGGTCGTATTGATGCTTTTCATCAGGATATTGTTACGTTGTAACTAATTTGAGGAGGAGACCATACTTCTTGAGACTTCCAGACTGGTTTCTAGCTGCTGCTTTGTACTACTTGTGACTTTATCCTCTTGCATTTGTATGCTTGATAATGTATTCATACCACTGTACTCCCCAACCTGCTCAGCAGACCGAATGGCATGCTAAGATATAATAGTTCAGGTGCCTCCTATTGAAATGATCAGTAATGTTAACATGAAATATCCCATCAAAGAACAATAATAAGAATAAACAGTAAAATCTGATCTTACAGAAATGTACATTAGACATAGTACTCATCAATTGTATATAATTATAAGAGACTGCCTTTCATATAGTTATTCAAGTCAGATGGGCTTGTTGTGCGAACTCATGTTGAAGGGGTCACATGTGTTGAGCTTAAGTACCCCATCAAACAAATAAATTGGAAAAACTGGATCTTATGAAACTGTACATTTGAGTACCGAGGTCTGCCGAGTTAGCGTAAAATTGAATAGAGCCTACTGAGGAGAGCTGTACCTCTCCGGTGTTAATTTGAGTATAAACAATGCAAATGCAGCATTAGAAATAGCAGGCCTGGATAAGGTTAAATACATCATTGTGCATTATTTGTTAAATGAATAAAATGTAGAATGTTCATCGCATTAAAAGGGTGTGCCGTTGTCACTATTAAGTTTGTCAGTTATACAACAGCCAGAGCCTTGTATGCATTATGTTAGCGACAGTCTACGCTGATCAAGAGTCGCAGGTCTACGAGTGTATTCAGCCGTGACTAAGCCACAAGGCTCTGGCTGTGGTTTGACTAACTTATGCCACAGAAGTGGTGATTGTTTTGTATATCATATACATTATATACCTGGCGGTTTTCCTTTGTCTTCCCGCCCGTACGTGGTATAATATTTTATACTGAAGGTTCCAATTCTATGGATGGAAATAATATCCTACTTACTTACTTCAAAATTCGCAGAACTGAAGAAAACAGACTAAAATGTACAGCACCCATTCCTTTTGATTATGAATATGGTCTGGTATAATTATTAAAACACAATGGCGGCATCATTAAAATCTTGCACATCCCTGACATAATGCAACCTGTAAAAAGAAAAATGGCCCTGAACGTCACAGATGAATCAGGTGAGGTGTTTAAAAGAGATAATATTGATGTTGTTTTGGTGTAGGGGGAAGGCTTTGTTAGTATTGTGGTTGTCATAGTACAATATGAGTTTGTTAAATATATATATAGCCTTGGTTTTGAATTGTTGCATGTTTGGTATTTCAGTTATATTAGTATGTGGCTTTTTGACCTAAATGCCCTATAAGAGATGTTTTCACCTATTATCAACATTACTGTTGGCATTTCATATTGTGTTGTTTTATAAGTGTCATCCCAATTACTTAGTTGAATTCTCTGCATGTCAGGAATGCTTAGTTACTATAATATCTGATTATTATCTTGGTCGAAAATCTTTTGTGAATATGCTGTGGACGTGTATAAATCGTACAATGCAACAGCTTCATCTATTTTGTAGAAGCTGATAAATGATTAAGTTTTTCACTGTGAATTATATTTTGTGGTAGATAACGGGCTGTCATCATTTTATGAACACTGCATGAGTTTTTATATCAGAATGGTTGCTCCAATAGAGCATTTGAATGTATGCATTGACAAGAGCTAAGTATTAGCCATAATCGTTAGCCATTGTAATGTTGCTTAATTTGTTTTAAAGTTTTCCCTCTTATACCCGCACCACCTTCCCCACCATAGATGTTGTCTGGTTTCTTCTTCTTTTACTTTTACTTTAATTCTTGTTTAGCTCTTCCAATAATTGGTTAAATTCATCATTGTCATCTGTTTAACATTATGGTTGCAAATAAATTTCATAACAAAAACTGATTCTCAGATGCTGATACCGATAGACATTTGAAAAGGGTTAAGCTAAACACCAAACAGCTTATAGGAATACTATATCGGTTTCAGATGTAGATTATGTTCTCTTAAACATTAAACCTCTGTACTTTAGGCATGGCATAATTTGTAACCAAAGCTGTGCATACTATCACAGTCTTTTTGACATAACTAAGTGGTAATGCCTTTCTTTTCTTTTCTGTAGGTGACCGTGGACGGAGGCCATCTGCAAGGAAACCTTCTGCAGCAGGGTCATGCAAGTCTTTCGCCAGTATGGTCAAGACGTTGACATTTATACAACGCCTAGCAGCACGGATGAGCTGGAAGGAAATTGACATGACTCGAAAGTTCTTGACTCCAATTGATTCTGCTACGGCAAGGCACCAGAGTGTGCGGTATTCAGCAGTTGCACCTAGCGGCAAAGCCTTTACTAGCATCCTGCACCCCGACAATAGCCAGCTTTTGGCTGAACAAGGCGTTTATGATGAAGCAAATAGCAGAAGGGCCTCAGCAGAGGATATTGCTCAAAGAGCAGGTAGCCTAGCATCTAGGGTACCCTCGTCTCTTGATTTGTCTAAGATACCTGGAAGGTTTTCACCAGTACCCCCTGCTCATGATACTAAACAATCACCAATACCATCTCCAATACCATCACCGATACCGTCCGGGCGAAATTCACCAAATGTAAGTTTAGATAGAATACCTGCCCGGTTTTCACCAACACCATCTCCACGGGAATCTGTTATTACACCGCCACCACCGGAGCTGCTGACTCCACCTATGACCAATGAGAAACGAGGCAGCTTGAGTGTTCCCGGTGAGCCCAGATCCCGTTCAGCCTCACTTTGGAAACGCCTCTCAGATGCCGGTCGAGAATTAGAGAATGTGCAAAGGATGAAGTTGCGGCCCAAAAACATCATTGATGTGTCTCACCCAGGCAGGTGTCCTGATGTGCCTATCAGATTCCTTATGCACAGTCAGGAATCGATTCTTAATTCGTCCTTTAACAAGTCATTGGATGCTGAAGACGAGGAGAAGTCTTCCACTGACAAACCGAAGTTCAGTAGTGAGGACACATCTGTTCAGAAGGAACAGGAGAGCAAGGAACAAGAGAAAGTTATCCATGCCCCTGATTCCTCCTCTGCGGGACTGATGAAAAGGCCTTCAGTGCAGGTGTTACTGAGACAACCAACTGAGGATGAAGAGACTCCAGGCGAAGCTAAAGTAGAGGATGCATCGCAGCAATATTTAGCTCAGCGTCCGACAAAGCTTCAGAAAAGAAGGTCAGATTCTGTGGAAGCCTCAGATAAACCTATAAACAGTGAATCTGAACCTAATGAACCATCAAAGAAGGTTCGCCGTAAGCTTGGAAGTATGTGCAGAGCAACTGATCAGGCAAAGCTTTTACAGTCACTAGATTTAGACAACCAAGATATCGCTGGGCTTCAAACTGAGACTGAGAAGCCTCAGGAAACTACAGAAGGTGACAGTAGTCTGTTTGATGTTAATGAAAATGCACTTCACCAAAGACTCAGTGTGGCTTCCTGTGGTCTTGCTGATGACGAAGATGATGAAGAAATTAATAAAACTCTTACAAGAAGAGAAAAGGCTTCACAGTTTCTCAGAAAATTCTTGTCTCAGCAGGAGGATGACAAAGGTGATGAGAGTGATTCTGATGGTTCAGTTGGTGACCCGGCTGAGCCTGTTGAGTTTGGTACTGCTGTAATGGTGAAGGTATTAGCCACACGTGTTATGCACAAATGGCGTAAACAAGATCCACCTGAAGAGCCTCCAGAAGAGGAGCAAAACACAACTGACCAAGGATCTGTATCGGGTGATGACATTGGAGATATTTATGCGGAAGGTATGGAGGTTGACTTGGACAAAGCAATCCAAGATTCAGCTGCTATTGGTGGTAATCAATCATGTACCCTAATGATGGATACAGATATGGTTGATCCTGATATATCCAATGGGATACTCAGGTCAGATGAGACAGACACTTCATCTAGTGCAAGTCACAAATCAGGACATATAAGATTTGATTGTAAACCCGATTCAGACCAACCCCGAGATGCGCTCATGCAGGATTACAATGAGACTCCAAGACGAAGAGTGACAGTTTGCTCTGCGACAATAGAACAAGAAAGGCAAAGGATTAACTTAGGAGAAAACGGCCCTAGGTTGAGTGACAGTGCTATAAATTATCAAAGCCTGCTCTACATCAAGAGGAGAAGACTTTCCCGACAGGACAATGTTGAGCCACAAGTCTTTCTCACAAATAACAATACGGAGAACAAAGATATTACACTCCAAAATGCAGATGTCCAGAATTCAAACAATGAATTTGATGATGTCGATAATACTGGCCTGAATGCAACTGAAACCGATGAACAATTAGACAGTGTTGAAACGTCTCCCAAACCAAGTAGTGACATCATAGATGAGAACTGCAATTCTACTATTTCATGCAATACTGTCAGTGACAGGCTTATATCAAATGCTCACCATGACCGGTGTATTTCTGACAACTTCCCCTCAGACAGGATGTCTGATAGGAAAGAAGAAGCTGTTCATTTGTTGCCATCTGACACATTGGGTGAAGAATGTTTTGAGTCCATTCCCTTGGCACAAACTGAACCAGGTGAATCGCATCCTGCTGACTATGGAGGCTGTGCAATGGACAGTGTAGTAGGTAAGTTAGATATGGACTTGCCAAACATGCCTCTGCATAGGATACTTGATTTAGAAACTAAACAGCATGAGACTTCAACTGGTCATCATATTGTTGACCAATCCGAGGAACCTGGGGAAGAACAAACCAACATTATAAGTGATACTAGTATGTCAGACAAAAGAGAACCTGCGCAACATGATAATGATATTTTACCTTCCCTCGATTCGAATTATAATGAAACGATCAAAGTGGGAATAACAACCATTCATAGTGACCCTTCTGAGTCAAACAAAGACAATCAGGAGGTCCAAAACCCTGACAGCCGTACCTCGGCTGAATTCACAGTTCTAGCCTCATCTAATGATATTTATGATTCAAACATTCCCCAACTGAGTTCGTCCTATCAAGAACACATACCTACTGTGCAGGATAAGGAAGTAGTTAAAGCACATACAGACATACCTTCATATATCACAAAGGTTTGTATTGACGATTCCTTCAATTCCTTCAGAAAGGAATCGGACAGTGATTCATTCAATCTGGAGATGGAACGCTCTCCTGAGATTGTGCCAATGATCGAGGAGAATGAAATTTCTATGATGGCTCCTGATCTATCAGTTGGGATAGACCCCGATGTCACTACGAGTGATGAAGTGGCTCACCGTCTTGTATGTGTTCCTACAAAATCTACCTTTGGCGAAGAGGAAGAAGGTGTACACTCATCTGGTTCTCCAATCATAGTTACTTCTGTTGAGAACCACCTTTATTCAAATGAAGAAATGGAAGCATATATTACAGAACATGCTATAGTATGTGAGACTACCCCTGAAGTCGAACCGGTGCTTACGTCAACTAACCAAGAGCTCACTCATGATAGAACTTCTGACATTGAACCTGAAGCTGAAAACGATAGTTTCCTACCAGTTCAAAACATCGAGCCGCTCATTGTTTCTCTAGTTGGGGATGGGACTGCTTCCCCATCTGGTAGTGACCATGGAAACTCTGATGGTGACGAAGACTTACTTTTGGTTGCAAATGAAGCCCGGAAAATGAGTTTCCTCAGGTATACTGAGAGTGATCGTGACAACAGTATCAGAAGTGAGACGGAAGACAGTGAATACATCTTCCAGGAGAATCTCATAGATGACAATGTCCTTGACAGATCTCTGAGTGAACAGTCCTACCTTGTAGACCTATTAGATCAACTCAAGCAGAATAAATCCATTGAACAGGTACGAAGAAGTAGTAGTGTCAGCACAATTGAGCACAGACTTTCATCAGTATTTCAACCAGTCAAACAGGTGGAAACTGATCAGAAGGAGATGCAGAGGGAAACTGTACCTACTAAGGAAGATGTAACTGTTATAGACTATTCAGCGGATGTGCCTTCTATAATCCCAAACCAACAGTCGTTTGATCTGGAGGAGGTGAGTTGGCCTTGTATTTTTTGTTACTTCAATCGCTTGCATATCAAAATGTAACTTGTACATTTGTAACCTCACCCTCTGCATCTACCTTTGTCTGTATGTTATGCTGACGTAATTTCAAAAATGTTGCTTTCTATATAGACTGAGTGCATATATTTTGCACGTTCAATGGGAAAATTCCAGAAGAAGCAATTATTTGCAACTGCTATTTAGCTCAGTGAATGATGTTAGGGACTCACCTCATCTTGCCCTGAAATATTGGACTTGTGTTAGCATGGCTTGGGTCTTAAAATATTGTTTCATGTTCTCAAGGGTACAAGTATTAGATTATATAGTTAAGGTTTTCCTTTCTAATAATAGGTTTCCAGTGAGGACTTTGTTGGCAATTCCCTTCCGAAAGTGTCCAAAGGTAATACACTTCATTAATCTATACACTCAACAAAATACTTTTAGACTTAAGCATATTATTTAATAGCATAACTTGTTTGATTCCAAAGTCTGATCTGCATAACAGAGTATAATTCATTAGATTCTTCACACATAATAATAGACTTTGCTGTTGGTGTATTGCAAATTTCGAGGAGGGTTTCTTTACTGAATGCTCGGTCCAAAAGAAAAGAAGTTGGTGAAAGACACAGTGATAAACCTCGATCTTTTCTGAAAGTTATCACCACTAGTCAAATTTGCATATAATTGATTCTTTCCATCCTAAATATATTATTAGAATAACGAACAGCAATGAAATAGACAGATATTTAGTATGTGAAATGAATTTTTTTTGGTTTATTAGCAGGTGGACCTGCCTTTCACCGACCCTTCTCGCGAGCCTTTAGCGCACAGTCAGACAGCTCAGGGTTTGTAGAGATGGAGGGAACTGAGATAGACTGGCGGGATCTCAAGGTATGATCATGCTTTTTTACATATATTAGCATAGGATACATAGGTCATATTATAGACTCACACCAATCATACATGGCAGAGATGAACACACTGCTATATAGATCTACGTTTATACCACACTTGGCCAGCAGATCAAAAGAAATGACCCAACTGTATATGACGTAGAAAAGGTGAGAAAACACTCACCACTGGTGTGGCATAAGTTAGTTAAACCCCGCCAGACCACTGTACTATAGATAATGACTTGTTCATGGCTGACCACACTCGTCTGTGACTCGTGATCAGCCTCGTCATTATCCTACATACAGCGGTCTGGCTGTGGTTTAACTACTACTTACAGTGCAGCACATTCAAAGTACATATCTTAGCATTAAGGAATAATGTAAAACCTTCTGCTCCTAACTGAGCAATCCAAGTGATTCCTGTGTTAATTCATAGATTGTATGCTCAAGATAATTTGTTATTGAAATTGAAATTGAATCGTAGCTAGACCTAAGGTTAGCCACACTATAGTCGAATTCTCCCTGCTTCAAACTGTATTCAATTTTCCATTTTCTCTCGATGACACTCACACAATCACTAAAACTGAAATTTCAAAGATCAAAGCTTTCCATGACAACCTGTATGTATGCTGTTATTGCCAAAGATTAAAGTAATATCCGCAAGTAACCAGTTGGTAAATGTTATTCGTCCGCTACATTATCTTACAAAACGAGACATCCCTATCTTCCACAGACCCCAAGGGTAGAAAGTCCTCTTGCGAAGATGAACATAGGAAACATTTTGTATATCTTTGCTGTTTTCCATTTCCTTTTCCTTTTCTACTGTAGCTATGAATAATTTATAGCCCACATCCATGATAGTCAACACCTAAAAAGATAGACCATGTTAATCTATAGTACAGTTGTATAGGTTTAGGTAACTAGCAGTGATGAGGGTGCATGGTGTAGAGGCTATTCCCGCATACTGGACTACCATCATCATCTCCATCATTGTTATCGTCATCATCACCCTCATACCCCATCCCCACCACTTCGGTAGCCCTGTGCTATAGTACACCATAGGACCTTTCGGAAAGGGGCAACGTTATTCAGTTCTAACAAGGGTGCCATATAATGATCTGTTTTTGCAGCAATTTCTGTGGGATTTTTTAAATATTTAATTGGGGGAGAGGGGGGGGGGGAAGGTTCATGTTGTTGAACAGCTACTACAATAGACAAACGTCTTACATGGGAAAGAATACCAAATTCTGAATTTGGAGCATTTTCCTTGGTTCTATTCATAAAGGCCCAATTCCAATCTATGTATTGGATGGTTCCTCAATTTGCCCAATAGCCAGTCCAACTCTCTGCTTTGAATACACTCCACTTTCAATACACATTAAGTATCATCTTTTGATGTATCATAATAATGTAAAGTGAAGCAGATAGCCCATGATAGTTTCCGAATGACCAGCTTGTGCACAATGTACCCTCGCACACATACATTCACTGCCCCTGAAACCATACCAAACGGGCATCCCTTCCTCCCTCTCACTAGGAGGTCAGAACACCACAGGGAGATTATGGAACAGTTTAAACCTTTCGGTATTGAGTCTTGAGTATGTCTTGGATAACGACCCCTTTCGCAGATATGGCATCTAGCAGGTGGGTGGCCACTATAACATTAATTTCTTTTCCCTCCTCATTTTGGTTTTTGGAGTTTCTAGATTTCATTGCGGGTTTCATAAAGTGATATCGCCAGGTCGTTTTGATTAGGGCCGTATGTGTTAGTAGTCTAGTAAGAACTCTCTCTCTCTCTCTCCTCTCTCATGTCAACTCATCTGTAATAAATATTACTGTAGGAGAGATAATTTCAACACCTCCTTCTTCCATGCTTAGTAAAAGTTCTTATTGTACCTATATGATATGTCTGTGTGTTATGGCTTATCATCTATTCAATACCAACCCGTATACATGCTTTGACCTTATTGGCACCATTACCCTTATTGTTTACATTGTGGTCAGGAAGGTTGTTTGTGCAGTAATTATATGACCTCTATTTAGTCATGTCTGCCCTTGGCTTGGTAGACTTGCCTTTTACCCATAGTACATTCTGATATGATTGTTTATAATGTGACCTCTACTTAGTATTTGCCCCGAGATAGATAGACCTAAAGGCTCATGTTTGAAATTACAATTCAACCCGTTGATAATCAGAGGTTTGCAATCCATAATTATTTGTAAGGTGATAACATATATATTTATACAGTTAAAAATTGGAACAAAAGAAAATACCGTAAGACCTCGCGTATAAGGCAAAAAAAAGAAAAGGTGTGTTTCAGGTTACATAGGCTGAAAATCTAGGTAGGGTAGGTCGGATATCTTTTTTTTAAATTTGATTTTTTTTTACTTTGGCCTGAAAAGTACCCAAAAACTGACTCGCAAACTTCAGCGCTGACTCGTCGACAACGGCATTGACTCGTGGACTATCAATTTGACTCTGCAATAGCCCCAAAATTGTTTTATAAAGACGGATTGATCCCATGGCATGAAAAGTACCTAAAAATTGACTCGCCAACTTCAGCACTGACTCGCCAACACTGGCGTCGACTTGTGGACCATCAAATTGACTCTGAAATAGCCCCAAAATTACTTAAAATATACTTTTTTTTTTCAAAATTGGATAAAAATTTCTAGGGTCGGCCCTGCTTTACTAGGTAGGGTCGGGTAACCTGAAATACACCTTTTTTTTGGGCCTAAGCCTAACTTTGACATATAAGAAGGGGTCTGAGAATTGTTGATTTGGTACTGTAGTGTACTAATAAAAACTCCCGTATGAGCTACACCCTATATAGCCATGTTTGGTATCAAAAGAAAGCTGCGTCTGACTAGCGTACAAGTGGCTTATACACGAGACTCTACGGTACACAAATTTAAAATCAATACCTACTCTTACATGTTTTGTCTAGATTTTAGATCTTTATTCTCTGGATCAAAATCTTCAACAAGACCGCACCTGGTTTCTGTTTCAGATTCTAGGTCCTGGTAGCAGTGCAGACAGTGAGAGCAGCTCACGGAGGAGCTCACACGGCACAGCTGTTCAGAAGCACGGTCTGCTGTGGGACCGCCAAGCCCTCAACATGGGGACGACAGCAGGAAAACCCGTCCTGTACTCAGATGATAACAAGGATGCCGTCAAGTCGGACGATACTGCAGATGATGCTGAGGAAAGCCTCTGGAGCATCGTCGAGAACGGCCATCCCATCACCCACAAGGACTTCCTATTTGGGCTGCCACAGCATGCCAAGGAACGAGAAACTGCCCCCCGGTCCCGTGCCAGACGGCGGTCCCGAAAACAGCGTTCACCACCACAGTGGACATCCCGGTTATACATCGACCCTCCAACCTCCCCGAAAGTCATCCCAACGAGCACGATGGAGGTGAAATTCACCATCGACAAAGGACAGATTCAGGATATCGAGAACGCACAGGCAATTGCAGTGGAGCCCCCAAAGGTGGCTAGTCGTGGTCAGCGAGCAGTGTCATACCTGTGTCTGTCTGTGTCCCAGGACGATGGTAACTTTGAGATAACCCCAGTCGATAAGGGCGACTTCTCGCTGCCATCCATCAACATGTCCAAGATGGACGTCAGCCAGCACCAGGTCATCTGCTCCCTACTCAGACGCTCCTCGACCGCTTGGAAGGTTTGTCTCAATTTTACTTGACTGCTAAATTATCATTGGCATTCCTTTTAGTGTTTCCTATTTATTGTTTCCCTCAGACTTTATTGTGCTATGTTACCCTCTCCGCCTTATTGTGAGAGTTATACTGTACGAGAGGGGGTGGTAAATATAGAGAAAATAATGAGCCTCAGTACAAGTTCATAAAGAAGTGACAATCCATCATCAGGTGCGTTCATTAAGATTGTACTTGCTGTATATTAATAACAAGCAGCCAGAGGAGATTCCCTTCCCTCCTCCCATAAAGGTAGGTTTACTACTCAACCAGATCATTATAAACTCTGTAGGTAAGAACGAAAGGATTAATTATATCGCCAAAACGCGGCAGGTCTAACTGTTAAGATGACGTATAGTAAATATGGATAGGCCTACACCCTGTTTAGTACAGAAAAGAAATAACTCAAAACTAATAAAGGTGTCTAGCAGATTAATTGGTGTGGACTACTAGAATGCGGGTGATATAAATGACCCCCATGT
Organism: Harmothoe impar; assembly: GCA_947462335.1. Classification (NCBI taxonomy): domain Eukaryota; kingdom Metazoa; phylum Annelida; class Polychaeta; order Phyllodocida; family Polynoidae; genus Harmothoe; species Harmothoe impar. Next base: position 38,026,294 of record OX381719.1, read on the forward strand.
TTGCTATCAGTTACAAGAACAGGTAGATGTGGGTGTCCGGTCGGTAGTGTCATCCACATTGACTAAAATAATATATATATACCAAAGCCAACGATAGGGTCACCATAACTATAGTCACCATGCAAAGGTCCATCACCATGCATAATTCCATCATAAAATCTCATTAAAAAAACACCAAAAACATACCCAATAGCTTTAGCAACTTTTAGCAATATCAAAATAGCATGACAATATAATTTCCCATCATACCACTTATCCGTTATCGATCACATCACAATTGCTACTTTGCTAAATACAACTTTTGACAAAATATGTAATGATGTGTTATTTATAAAGTGAAATCCATTTATAAATGCTTTAGGTAATCTGTGCCATTAATTAGTGCTTCTTCTATAACAGCCTGATGAAGAAACCCTGAGGCAATTTACTTTGTGGAACTCCGCTGAGGCGGCTGAAAGGCGGGAACACAATATGGTCAGTACATTTACTATTAGTATCTCAATTGTAGTGGTTAATGTCAATAGTGGCTACCACTATGTATCATGTGTCTCCTTGCTACATTAGGTAAAGGTAATTAAATGTTGATTTTGTGAGACTAGCTCCGATTCGATGTTGCATGGTGGAGTCCCAGCTTATGGAAAACTGGCCTCCAAACATGGAAACTGGCCCTTACTCACACTACAAGTCACTGCATTTCTGAAAAACAAAGTTATTTCACACTTGCAGCATCTGATAGAGGAAGTCAAACTCATTCAACATGCCATCACCAAGTTCAAGGTCGAGTTCCGTGTCCTTGACCTTCGTACCAATGCCATCTATAACCAAAGTCCAGAATCTGTCACCCGACAACAGCAGTAAGTGTCAGAGGCAATCTGTATGATACCCTATTTGTTCTGTTCAAAAAAACGATCTGATTAGTGTTACTTCGGACCGTTTCTCTATTATTTGATAAATTGTGTATGATGATAACAATTATGTACTAGCCTAATACCTTTATATTATCACAGTCTGCAGTGGGACCTGTGCCAATATATTGTAGTTGGATATCAGTCTAAAGGGCAATGATTTAAACGTTTTAATCATAACAGCTAAAGACAAAGTTCAGTCTTTTACCAGCAAAAGGCAAAGTATCTCGTACCCTAATAAACGTTATCCAAATCAAAATTATTTACAAACAAATTAGGATTGGAATATAATCAAAAGTTTTAAATGGAATTCCCCTTTCCCCTTTCAGGTCTGAGCTGGTGGATCTGGCTAATCTGCGGTCTCAGATCATGCAGGAGATTAGTGAACTGGAGCGCCGCCTGGGGGAGCGGATGAGAATCATAATGGGTGATGACAGAGGGCAGTACACTGGCGACCTGAGCAGTCTACAAACAGTGCAACAGGTTATACGGATTTCACACTGATTTCACACTGCACTCCCAACACATTTACGTGTCATTTAAGTAGCATTTTATAGTTTGAGTTTGAGTTTGACAAATTTTTATTTGGCACAAAGTACATAATACATATTACGGTTTTCAACAATGGCCAAAGATGATATAATATAGTACATACATTCCCGCGTCAAATTTCATTGTACACTGGTTATTTCAATATAGCCCTCTCATGTATATCACGAGAGTCCTTAAATGCAAATGAGAACCCTTTACTAGCTCTCACACAGAAAAAACAACATTATTATCACAGGCAGTAAAGTGGACGGTCGGCTTACACGCATTTCCATGGGCTGGATCATTCAGCAATCACATCACAAGACTAGACAGCAGTAGCTGACAACAGGATTATTATTAACAGAGTGAGCAGAAGCTCATCAAAAATTGATTATGGAGCTCCACATCTCAGACGTTAATTCATCATATGTACAAAACTAATTTTCATTCATTACAGGTCACACACACCTGTTGATATATTGTATACATGTTCCTGACATACATGATAACTTGCACATTTATCGATTATATTTCCGATTGAAGCAACCACTCTCATATTAATACCCATAATGCTGATATGCCGTTATAATGAACTACTCTCTGTTTTATAACTACTACCCTTTTACAAGAGACATAAATTTATCCTTGGTGACTTGGCGCTGTATATGCGCTTCTAACTTACACCATTCAAAATAGCCTCTATATAGTGGACTGGTCCTATATTTGGCACCTTTAGGCCTCTGAAGCTTAAATTTAATTTTATCATTATTCCTCAATACTCTCACCGGGGCAAGGATATTGTCATTGTTTTGAGAATGCTTATACATGAGGCTGAGTAGATTAATTCTACGCCTTTCACATAAGAACATACAGTTACTATTAGTATGAATATCCACACGAGTTACCAGTCTTGGATCGCGTATATTATGACATATTCTAAGGCAGTGATTCTGGAGCGTTTGTACTTCAGCTGTAATATCAACATTTGCACTGTCTAATACAAAATCCCCATAATCTATAATGGGTATTACTAACTGTTTATAGATTAGTAAGGCCAAGTCCTTGTCTATGTACCTCCTCAGATGCTGCAGGTTCTTACGTCTATATTGGATGGCCGAAATAACTTTCTTCCCCTGAGACTCAAAACTTAAGGTATTATCTATAATTACCCCTAGATAGTTGAACTTAGGGACAACCTTAATTAGGTTTCCCTTCAAATACACATTATAATAACCATAGTTATTAAAGTCCCTATCACTGTGACACCACATTATTTTAGTTTTGTCAGTGTTGACCGTAAGTTCAAATTTAGCACACCATTCCGCTATTTTGTCTACATCTTCCTGCAACAGGTTCTGGGCTATGACAGGGTCCCTATTGGATACTGCAATGGCGAGGTCATCTGCATACATAAAAAAACGGGAATGTTCTAGAGTAGACACTAAAGTGTTTATGTATATAATAAATAATAGAGGTCCCAGCACAGAACCCTGTGGGACACCGCACTCAATCAATTTTGACGAGGAAACACTCTGACCCACCATGGTACATTGCTCACGGCCCGATAAGTAATTAGAAAACCAAGCCATAGCTGACCGGTGACAACCCATCTTAGACAACTCATTCAGTAGTATAGAGTGATTTACCGTATCAAACGCTTTGCGTAAATCTAAAAACAAAATAACCACAACCTCATTTCTATTTAAACTTTCAAAAATATTTTGTATTAGACCAAAGCAGGCATCCGAAGTTGAGCGTTCTGGCATAAAGCCAAACTGGAAATCACTAATTAATTTATGTTCTAGAATGTATCCCATTAATTGAGCATGTACAATTTTTTCTATTAATTTTGAGAAAATATTTAGTTGGCTGACAGGACGCCAGTTAGTTACTAGGCTTAAGTCACCATCTTTGGGCAGTGGGCTCACGCAGGCCTTTTTCAAATCAGTAGGAAAATCCCCTTCAAGAACTGAAATATTAATCATTGACATGAGAACTTCAGGTCTGGACTTCAACATGTCCTTTATCACTAGAGTCCTCACATCCTTAATACAGGATGATTTGTTGCTCTTGATTTTATTAACAAGTTTGACGATCATAGACCTAGTTACCGGGGTCAGTCTAAAGGACGGTCGCCCCTCTAGAGGTAAAAGACTCCGGATGTGAGGGTTAACATTATTAAATGCCTCCGCCAACACCCTTCCAATGGAACTGTAGTAATTATTCACAAAGTCAGGGGTGTCTTTGGCATCAATTTCGGCACCATTCACATCTTTCAGTGACATTTTAATCTCCCTCCGGGGGCCTTTCCATAAACTATTCACCTCGGCCCAAAATCTCCTAGGGTCATCTATGAATTTTGTAAGCTTGTCGCCAATATCCCTCTTTCGATTTGATACAAGAATCCATTTTATCCTTTTATCTAAGGCTCTAACGACTATAGTGTTTACATTTAAAATACCATCTCTAACCTTACGGGATTTCTTTAGAAATCTATTTTTTACTTTAATTAATCTATCAACCTCGCCCGTAAAACCGAAACCATGATTAGTTACAATCTTAAATTTCCTAATTGGGTAGGTACTGTCTAGATAGGCCACTACACAACTAGTCATAGCGGCTACTGAGTCAGCTACATCCTCACCTTCAAGCATGTGAGGTAGGATAGTTCTGAAGTATGCTTGTGCATCATCACTTGAGTATCCTTTGTACGTCCTACCCACGACCTCCCGTACCAGCTTAACATTAGGAATATTAGTCTGTTTTTTTACTACATATATAGGGGCGTGATCACCGTACATGTCATTGATGACCCCATAATATTTGACATGTCTACAATTTGTGTAAAAGTGGTCAAGGGTTGAACTCCCTTTGGGGTGATAATGTGTGGGTTTAGTATTGAGATACTTCAATTTTGTTGTGCGAATAAATTCACACATGCGTTTAAATTTTGGACTATTCCTTAATTTGGTGTTCACGTTGAAATCGCCCATAAACCAGATCTCCCTATTTCTAAGGATTTGTGATTTTGCAATTTCCTCTAGTTTCTTATAACACACATTAATATTGCCATGGGGTGGACGATAAACAGTAAGAATGAAACGGAATTTATGTCCGGGAAATTTAGTTAGAATACCTAAACATTCCATATCCTTGTTAACAAAGGTAAATTCATCACAAACGGTAGTATACGGAACATATCTGTCAGGTATGTAACAACCTACGCCTCCACTTTTCCTCAAAGCATTCTGGCGATCACAGCGAAAAAAGGTCATGTTCGGCAAAGATATTTCCCAATCATAGTCGCTATCATTCAACCACGTCTCTGTAATACTTATATGGTCAATACCAAAGTCAATTTTGCGAAGTTTATTAATTTTGTCTCTTAAACTCTGAACGTTCATATTTATCATACGTAGACCATTACAGGCCTTTAGCTGGTCATAGTTAAAGTAAGCCATTGCCTATTCTAGCGGCCCAGCCATGACGCTCCACATCAACCATCCTGCCTGTCCACAAAACACATATATAAATTGTACATAATTCAAGTGCAAAAACATATAACTTAAGCGCTCCATTAGAGGGCAGTAAGTAAAGAGTAGCCTTATGAGGTTTCATGGTGCTTCTCTATGGTGCTGACAGATTAAATACTAAGTCATGAGGTCATTACAGACCAACTAAATATACACTTAGGTGTATGTGACGTCCTGTAGATGGGCTTGGAAATGCCCTAGGAGTTAGGCGCTATACGCAGTACCGAATGCTTGTCTAACTAGTTTGTATATGCTCTGCTCCCCGTTCCATTTGGTTAATGTCTAACACAACAAGATAGTTATCTGGCCATACTACATCAAAGGCAGTCGGGCACCATAAACTGAACTAGCAAGCGACCTTCAGATGTCATCTTTGCTTTATACCAACACATCATTCCATAGATAGTGCAATTGATGGCACTATATTATTAGGATACATTTTGTATTAGAAACAAGTTATTGTAAATTAAGAACAGTACCGGTAACCATTAATTTAACTATCCTTGCTAGACAGAACACAATTAATCAGCTTGGAGTCATACTCTTAAAGACTGATCAGTGTACCCCTGATTCACTTCATAGCCATGTTCATATGATTAAACGAGGTCATTTTTGAGGGGGAGCGAGCTCTCATATTGCTCGCCAGGTATTAGTCCCAGGTATATTGCATGCAATTCAACTCGGCCTATTAGCTCACTTACCCGATATTATCATTATATACAAATATCTTCTGTTTAAAAAATAAAAGTATGTTAACAATGCACCAAGGTAAAATAGCCTCTTCCAGTATGCCTACAGTATGAATGGTCAGATGTAAAAGTCACTTGAGGCATCTTATCTAAAAGTCACCCAATTAAACGTCATTTACAATTTACATAAATCGGATGCGTGGCGCTTGTTCTGGGGCACTGCTACTATGGAATGTAACGCTCTATGACATCAGTTGTGAGTTTGGACTATCATAACATATTATGGAGCATTTTCCAATATATGAATTTCCGTTGGAAAGGAATACATCAATTTAAAATCATATTGAGTAAAGATGAATATGAATTAATGTACAGTTTTGAGAATAATTCATGGAACATGTATATAGTAACAGATGAATAATGATATCTGATTGAAATATGAGTCCATACCTTATACATTGTAGGTGGTTGAGGTCCTGAAGGAGCAGGTATACCACAGTAGTGTGATCCACGGGATGGGACTTCCGGCACCAGGTGCAGACACACAGCCTGAGACGAGCACGAGCGACTCGAGCGGAGCAGACCTGGTCAAGCAACTCTCTGTCCTCCAGGGTCATATGGAGGAGCATCAGTCCAAGACAACTACACAGCTCACCTCCACCATGGACCAGGTAGATATACATAAAATGTCGGTCTTGTATAAGCGCCGGGGCTATAACACTAAAATGTCTTGAATATGCGCATGTCTTGTACTAGGACTTTGTGTAATCAACCCTCCAAATCTATAAGCACCGGGGCACTTATTCAGGACAGCATGTTATAACTCTTAATGTGGATTTAACATGTTCCAATATTGGAATACGTCCAAATCAGTTTACAATGTCACAAGGTAATATATCTGATATTACTGCATGTTTAAATAGGATGTTAAATATTATACCTGTATTCTTTTTATAACAGATGAAACAAGCACTTTTGGCTGAAGTGCGAGAAAGTGTGCAAAAAGAAACTGAAGAATTGCGAAAACAAGTATTGGTATGTACCATAATGATTAATGATATATTAATCATATAATCATGGCATGGCAGATGATAATATAAAAGCTGTAAAATACCATACAATAAGGAATTTGAAACTGTCAACTTTTGCTCTCAACATTATTGTTATAAATTCAGATTGTTTCGAAGTCTCTAAAAGATAATTAGTGCAACAAAATGAAATGTCAATGTACGGTCATATATGATTTTTCAAATAGTTTTTTCAACTGCTTGCAGGGTTCTCAGGCAGAAGTAAGGAACTTAAAGGAGCAGCTGCGGGTGCACACTAATGTACCAGCCGGGGTGCTCAGCGGAAAAACTACCGAAGTACGCTTTCCAATCAGCACCTCGCCTGTAGGCCAGCTCTCTGTTAATGCTCCCACCATGGAGCTTACCTCTGGTCAAAGCAATGGTGGACCTGTCACGGAAGACCAGCTGGAGTTGCAGGTTTCCCGGAGTCATCGGCAAGAAGAGTCTCCAGTTGAAAGAGGCTTTCGTCCAATATCAAAACAGGAGAGCGACGAAATGGAACACATGTAAACATAATAATTATATCAAAATATATACCAAGTTTTGTCATTTGTGTAAAATTCATTTTTATAAGGTACAAAAGATGTTCAACTGTCAGTCCTTTTCATTCTGCAAGTTATCAGCATTTTAGCTGTGTGATACTATAACAGACACAATATACATGAGTGTAAACCCTTTTGTGACTTAATTATTGTGATGATCATATAATCTTAGGTTCATATGCTTCATAAAGTTCTGATCAATTGATCAGTATCACTAGACTGCCATATAATGTTTAGACTTTGTCTACTGTATAATGTGTTTTATCGGTTGGGTGGATCATCCAAGCACCCAGATAGTATTTAAAGGAACAAATTCCAGCTTCCTCATGTATCTTTATGTGTTCTACAAACTGAAATCCTAAAACTGTTAAAGAGTATCACTACAATTATCTTTGGTTGATGGATTTATATAGAAGTTTCAGTATTAGTTTGATGATGTAGGTATAGGTTCACTTCTAGTCAGTTCCCTGTAGTCAAGTTGATACTTCCCAATTCCAGAAGTATGAAATATAATTTAGAGTAATTGTTTTCTTAATAAAGTAATCATCCTGTAGAAAGGTATAAGATATCATTTCTTTTTTAGAGTATGTTATCTTTATAAAGTTATCACTATGTAGAAATGGTGTCATTTTAATTCACTATTAATAGCTTGTAATATATTGCATATGTACTGATAATCTAGAAGGGAATATTATGTTCAAACCATGAAAACTATTTAGAAATTATGGTCCAGCTCATGAGATGTCCAATCTTCATGTTTGGGAATCATGAATTTTCAATTGCACTATTGTATCATTACAAATACATAATATAACAAATATTTGTATGTTCATATAATTTACTCATGGGAACACTATTAGAATAATTCTTTTAAATGTTCTATAAAAGCCAGTACATCATATCTTTCGGTATTAGATGCAGTCTATGTCTCTAAACTTGATATATGAATTTAGGGATTAATTAAATGGTGCAATAATACTTTATCAGGATTAATGACTTTGTATGTATAAATGTCTTTTATATGACAGATAAAGATGACCTGTGCGTTTCCTTACATTCGTCTATACCACTGCTGACTTACATGCAGGTGCTTGTTGTGCTTTAAGCGGATCAGGAGTGAGGCCACACTATTTTACTATAAGAATGACACGTCATGTTTTTACATTCTATAGGGGCAAACCCTTATCAAACTATTGTAAGATAACTGCAGCGATCATAGTGCTATGAAAATGTAATAATGTTGACCTCATAAACAATTCGTTCAAGATGCATGCATATGTTTTTAGGAAGTGTTTCAAAGCGGTCTGATAATTTCAAACCTGTCTGCTATTACCAAATTGCACAAACTAATTGCGGCCAAAATATAGCATGGAAAACTTCTTTTCATGGAAGACGCAAAGTAGTTCCAACACTGAGCAGTGACACGTCTCGGACAGTGACAATGCCAGCTGTACTAATCCACCGGCACAAGTTATGTCCCCCCGTGGACAAGATGGCGGTCTACACAGTGCCACCCTTTAGAGTGCTATATGAATATAACAAACTTCATGTCCAGGACATCACTACAGCTGTATTCTATATTACATGTAGCTTAATTACCTTTCTTATTATATTTGAAATGATCATTTCTAATTATATCACTTGGACGACATTCCATTAATAGCCTGAAGGGTTTGTTTTCTGTAGAAGGTTTTAGTCAGAAATATGTCTCAGTCTGGTCTGTGCACAGTCTGTTGTTATAGTTGATGATAAGTCAACTTTTCTTTTACCAATAAACAAATAAACTACATTTGATGTATCATGATATTGAATATTGGTTCTTTCTGGTATGCAACTTATTGTGTCCTTTTTTTCGAAGATTTATAAACATCATCTAAAGCTCCCATAGGTAAACCGTCATGCTATATAACTATATTCTTGCTCATGTAATAACATAGTCATATATACCAGTATACTATCAATAGGTCTTAATGGAGTATAATACAACAACTTGACACTCATAATAGCCATCTTAATATCTTTATTCTTTGAAAATATATATATTAAAATGGTAGTGATATCACCCGGGGTATACAACCTTCTTAACTGTGGGCACCAGTTGCAGTGCAATTCGATTAGATCAAATGTAAACTTGAGATCATTCCCCTCTTCCGACGTTATACCATATGACAGTGAGATGATGAGTCAGAAATAAATGTAATAGTCAAGTATTCCATTTTTTTCTCTGGTGTCGGCAATTCCAAAAATACCATTGGTTGATGAAAAGAGAAATATCTGTCTATGCGAAAACGAAGGAGAAGTTTTGTTATTTAAGATGTAAATTCAGTACCCAGTCACTTGATAAAATAATATACTTTTCCTGCAAGCTGGTTGTTATAGTTGGCAGCTACCCTCCATAGAGCATTGGTAATATATAGCTGACTTATATCTAGACATGGGTAAATACTTAATATAAGTAATAGGGCATTGTCATCAGTTCATACAGCTGTATAGGGAGCATTCACAGATATATTCCACCCCCCCCCCATCCCCCCATCCTGTAGCGGGTATTTACATATCAGGATACACCCTAATTTATTTCTCCCATACTTGCACCTATCTAAATTACAGCACTTGCATACAATAAACATACACTACATGGATAGGCCTTTTACAACACAGATATCTCAAAATAGTTAGTATGTCACGAGCATGCTTTAGGATATATAATTTATGTCCCCTGACTCATGAGTCATGGTCTCAGTCACCCATCCTATATCATCATACCTCAGAACAAGGTTATTATCCTGGTTCTTGGATTTATCTTAACTGTTTATGTACATAGTTGATTTGTGAAAGAGAATAATGTGGAGCTTTTTCCAATTATTGGCAATACAGTGACATTACTGTGTTCTGTACAAATAACTATCTAGTTGCTTTTTTTTGCTTCATAGTATGTAAATAAGTACACGTATACCACAGTTAGGCTTCCCCTAACATCCAGATACTGGGTGAACACAAATATTATATATTTTGCTTACCATTAAAGTTACAGGTTCTTGGATAGCATCAATATCGTACCGTGGGTATATCATGACATACAGATGACCAGATAGGAGTTACTCCCCAACACTTCTACTACAGAAACTATTGGGTAATTTTATTTCCCACACTATATAGGCATAGCATGAGAATGATAGACCAGGTAAACTCTCCCTTGCTGGGAAAAATGTCCTGGCCAGCGAAACAGACGTTTAGAACAGCAAGCTCATAGCAAAGCAAGAGTGTTTATGTGAGGACTACACTATTCCACCGACAAGAAAATTGGCATGTGAAAAAATGTACAATTTATCAAATGATGGATTTCCTCATCTCACCACCATAATTATGATGGGATCAACATTTATACATGTAACATTTGACATTCAAGAATGTTTAAGCTTTTTATGTACAAGAGTTGACGTAGACAACCCTTTGCATTTAATGATGTTCATATAGTAAATTGATGCTCACACTCAAAATAGGTAGTAGGCCTAGAGGCTCAATTCCAATAAAAACTTTGGAACAAAACACATAAATGTTATTCTCATCCAGAAAAGCATTTGGGGTAGATCTTTTGATGTTGTCACCAGTCCTACTGCTCATTGTCCAGCAAATTGGCTCTATCATGTTCACGTACCACCAGGTTTGCTGCAGCACCAGCTGGAGCTTGGGCAGCTGGGGGGTTTTCAGCTTGGTTGTGCGCATTGTTTGCCGCAGGCTGCCGTCGCCGCTGTTGCCGCGGCCTCAACTGTTCAAGAGCGGGTCGACGACGTCTTTGATCTCTGAGCTTCTTCCTGGCAAGCATGTACTCCATCTTGTCCTCGAAGAGCTCCTCTCCCAGCCGCAGACAGTGATCCTTCTTGATGAACTTCTTCACCTTCGGGTCCAGCTCAGGGACATCATCGATCTCCTCCAGGAGGATCCCGATGAGTCGTTTTGTGTTTTGCTTCTTGTCGATGTCCAAAGCGGTCATCAGCTCACAGCGGCACCACTCACTGTTAAAGAAGCGCTTGCTGATCACCACAATGCTCCTCTTGCTCTTCCTGATGCATTCCTCGATGTTGACCTTTATCGGTTTACCACCGATAAAGTTGATCCTATGGTACGCGACTTTGTAGCCTTTATTTTCAAGTTCGACAAACAGTTTCTCTATTGCGTAGTCAACATTCACCTCTGCGTATGCCAGAAATATATCAAATTCCTTGTATTCACCATAACATTCATCGTTGTTGAACATGTGCCATCCATATTTCCGGAAGAGGGTGAGGCGGTTTGCATATAGGATCCCGGTTGGAATGCCGATGATTACCATCCAAACTGCAACGGTTGCCACTCCAACTCCAAAATAGAAAGCATAGTCAGGGTTCACTTCGTAGCCACATTTAAGTTCACCGTCAGTCATTCTCGGTATGTTCCGGCCCTTTACATCCAAGGGACTACCGCAAAGTATAGAATCCCTGTCTATGATGCGGGTACCCATCTTCAAAATCCACTTCCGAGTTTCTTTAGCGTAACAGTCACACATATACGGATTTTCACCCAGCTTCATATGGAAATGGTTAGTCATATCAACGTCACCTAGAATGTTTTCCGGTAGGTAGAAGAGCTGGTTGTGATCGAGGAACAGGTCAGTGACATTCTCTAAGGTTAACAAAGCGAACTTGGTGATGTAACCGACAGCATTGTGACTAAACACGGCTTGCTTAACAAGGTGGAAATACGACGTATTGTCGATACGTTGAATACTATTATGGGAAAACTGAAGGTTGTAGGAGTAACCATCGGGTAGTTCTGGAAGTCTGTCGGGCACCCTCGACATACCATTTCCCGTGCAATTGATCACCATTGTGGCCTGATTGGGAGTCTTTGTACAATTGCATCCGTCAGGGCACGACTCCTTAATAGAACAAGAGAACTTGTCGAGCGGGACATCAATAATTCGGCTCCTGTGAAGGGCCTCGGGTTTCTCACAGAAGATAAGACTGTGAAAGCTTTCTTCAACTGTATGCATCATCTTGTAAATGTTGTAGTCTATGCAGTCACAGTTGAAGGGATTATGGTCAAGGTTGATCTTCCTCGATTTACTAAGGATACAGCGTTGCTGTTCCTCCTCTGTGATACCCCATCCATTGAACATGTCAGTAAGATGGGATACGAGATTCCCCTTTAGATTGATAACGTAGCTTGAAGTCGAATTGCATCTGACGTTTAAACCAGCTATGTTTGTGAAGTTGGAAATTTGGTTCCTATCCAAATGTATGGCAGCCCCCTTGCCCAACAACGGCCATGAGTCGATGCTTTTGAGAAGGTTTGATTGAAGGTTAATAGACTGCAAACTATGCATGTTATGTATTTCTCTAAACACTCCATGTCCAATTGTATCCAGCTGATTATTGTCAATGGAGAGTTTCTGCAATGACTGGAAGCCATCAATTGGTTGTTGGAGAACTTTGAACAAGTTATGTGAGAGGTTGAGCTGTCTCAGATCATTCAACTGTCCCAGGCAGTACCATGGAAACCCATAGTCTTCTAATTGGTTATGTGGAAGAGACAGAATTTCCAGATTCGTCAATTTGCAGACGGAGTTAGGAAGAATAGTCAGGTGGGAAGACTTGATCACCAGTTTTTTCATAAGTTGGTACTTCTCGAAAAGGCTTTCCAACTCATCTCTGGGGTCGTTGGTACAATTCAATATCTCCAGCGAACCCTTTACAGATTCGTATGTACACTGACATGTTTTAGGACACAGGGGTTCGTTACTGAGGGATGTTGAGGGAGTTACATCAATACTACCAGGAGGTCCCCTGGTATCTCTGTGAGCCTCAGTAGGTTGTGATTCCTTCATGGAGCCTGTTCCGGGGCGTTCTTGCTGCGAGGCGATGGTGCTGCTTGTGGGCACCATCCTAGAAGCTGTAGTCGGACTAGGTACAGGCCTAGACGTTTTAATAGTCGGGCTGGGTACCGTTCCAGAAGCTTTAATAGTCGGGCTCGGTAGCGTTCCAGAAGTTTTAATAGTCGGGCTGGGTACCGTTCCAGAAACTTTAGTCGTGCTAGGTACTGTTCCAGAAGCTTTAGTCGTGCTGGGTGCCATTCCAGAAGTTTCAGTCGTGCTGGGTACCGTTTCAGAAGTGCTGCTCTTCAGAACAGCAGTCTCGGCAGTCAAAGAGAGCATCAACAAAAGGAGGGCCGTGGCTGTGCTGAGTCTAGGCCCCTCCATGTTGGTGATGTTGTGGACCTAAACAGAAATAAAAGGTGCTTATAATGATAATATTCTCAAAGAAAATCCTGTCATCAGGACGATGACCACGTGTATGAGACCCATGATTTAGTAAGCAACTTTTCCCATGAGAATCCCATGATTTTTACATGTGATGAGATCATGACATCAGAGGGTTCCGCAAGTCAATTTGCTCCAGTTTCACACATTCTACCACAATGTAACTAGGACTTTTAGGTGAAAACGGAAAAAGGACTACTAGTCCCTACCTTGCACAACCACTGAATGCCTTGTTGACAAGGCTCACTATGCTTATGTGTACCATGGTTACCCAGTGGCTCTTCCTAACTAGGACTTTTAGATGATTCTGCCAATGTTAAGACATGAATATTTGGTTGAATATTACGATACAGCTTTATCATTCATATATAATGCATGCGACAAAGTATAATGTATAACTCAATTTCATAGTAAAAAATAGAAACACAGAGGCATATGCACATATATGCGGGCAGATTCTGATAAAGGGTTATCCGAGGTTGAATTGACTCTTTAAAATTGAATTGATACACTTTCATATTATGTATAGCAGGTGAGTAATCCTCAAACATACTTTAAACGCAGTGTATGACTATATTTACCTGTACAAATCGCAGAAAATTCCTGAATAAATGCCATGCTATAAAGTGGCTAGAGGGAAAATACGAGAGGGAAGGTCGGTAGGATGAAAATAAGATAAGATTAATGGAGACAAGTGATCTGTGACATACAGGACTCTTATGATAACCCGTATTAATGATAGGGTGAACAGAAGAAAAGTGCGGATCCAGAGGCGGGGAGATAGCTGAGTGCTACCAGGATGCTCAGGCGTCATCTACAAATGCACATGTGACCAGACACGTGAAATGGGGTACTGAGAGGGGGGGGGGAGAGGAATCGATCATTTAATTTTCTGAAAACTGTTCTATTTACATTCCAAATATAGAGTATTTGCATCAAAAATTGAGAGATTTTCAGAAGACTACTGCGTTCTCAAAAAGATATTACAATAAAGCATTTTTTGGCATGTCTTTCAGAATTTTGCCATTCTGTTGCCCCCTGGTGGCCAGAACCAGCCCCTGAAATCCTCCGCCGATATTAAATGCTGGCTTATAATTGGCTGAAAATCGCCCCTCCACCCAAAACAGAATAGGACCTTGGACCCGTCTTGACGACCAGGAAGTTTTCCAGTCAATTTAAACTTGAAAACACTGAGTGACATACTAAGCAGCCCAGGACCCTTGCTATCTTGTTATTACTAAAGGAAACAATGATATTTGTATAGACTCATATAGAATACACCAATCTCGAGCCAGGTAAAATTCTTCTTTTAAAAACAATTGAATGACATGCTCTAACTCACTAAGAACTTACAATTTAAATGTAAAATTCCAAAATGTTAGAATGTTCTCTCAACCATAATACACTAATCTTAGAGTCCATTTAAAAAATTGGCCCTGAGATCCTGATTTTGAACTCCCTCCAATCAACATCCCTCAGGTTTTGGGAGCTGCCTGCGAACTTTATCCACCTTCCGCTGCCCCTGTTAAATGCTGTTACTGCAGGCAAGGAATACTTTGTCAAAGATATAGACTCGACCGTCATTGCCGCATTTATCCATTAGGCCATGCTATGTATGGACTATATGGTTGGGTTGCCTAAAAACATTTTACATTTCTTGAAATGCACACTGTGCGTAGTCTTACAAAAGTTTGCATCTATAGATGGCATCACCAACAATTTTCCTGTCGATGTGATACTGATAGCTTTGATACATTAATATTGCATACTACACAGATTATGCATTTTAAAAGAATATGCATGGTGTGTTTATAAATGTCCACTGAGGCACGGGCCTTAATTCGTGCCCTGTGGACCGAGCGGGGCTGAGGGTGAATGAATACAGGGGTGGGGAGGGGAGGGGGGATACACGCAAACTAGGAAGTGAACGAAGAATGGGAACTAGGGAAATGTGTATTTTCTTCCAGAAATGCTGTACAGATGTATAAGTAAACGCCAGCCTTATCAGTTATACAATTGTATGCTACCAATATTGTGATTAGGAATACAGTAAGGGGACTTAACTCCTACTAGTCCTAGCCATTTACTTGAATTTTGTAGTCCCAATTTACTTTTAAAACCAGTCCTACTTTACTTTTAAAACCACATCTCCTCATCTTATAGAGCATATATACAAAAAAGATAAAGATATGAAATTTAATAATGAATATGGAAATATCTTAAAATCTCTAGGCCGTTAATATTACTTAGAAATTCGGATCCATCTCTGATTTAGCTCGGTGTGACAACCCACAATCCACCTTCTCATACGGACTCATGCATGTGTATTGATAAGGTTTTATTAATTCCGGTTTGTTTTTCTTTACATATCAACTTCACCTAGAGTGTATATTAACCTAGAAAGATATAGATAGGGAAGCTGTCTTACCTGTGTGCACTACTATAGGTATATCTAGTCCCTTTCTCATATGATGAGTGGCTTGTAGAAGTAGACTTTAAGTGATGAATTGCTCTATGTTGAGCTGCTCACTAATCTGGTGAGCATGTCCCTGAGACAAGTGTGTGATCTCCTCCAGCTCCTGTGGTTGCCCGAGGTCTGGGTGGGCTGCTTTAGGCGGTGGGCTATATGGCTGCCCAGTGTATAAGGATGCACACAGACACACACTCTGAACCTTACAGCCGCGTTAGACTGACATACTGTGGTAAGGAGTTGGATAAATAGGTCTGTACTTTTACATAGATACGCCTATAAGCTAATGATTATGATGTGGATTAATGATAAGTTAAACTAATGTAAAATAACACTAATAGACAAATTGATAGAATGACTTTAGGGGATTGATAGATCTATAGTTTAACCAGACACCTTGCATGTAGAAGAATAGAGGAAATAGTTAGGTTGTGACAGCATTGAAACAGTGAAATGTTATATAAAATAGTCAAAGTCTACATCAGGCCATCGAACGCGTCTGCAGTGCATCACCCTCCCCCAGCCGCCAAATACGGTTGTAAGCGAGGATCCACGCGGATGTTGGCGGGGGGGTGGGGGGGGGGGGGTCTGCTGGTATGAAAAGAGTGGGATTTCCCACTGCCCTAGATCACCTCTCCCCAGCACCGCGGTTGTGGACGTCGCCTCTCTGATCACATGACCAAGGCCGGGACGAAGGGGAGTAGTGTAGGTAGATGTATGTATGCAGAACCGATGCCGCTTCTTCTTTTCTTTCTTTTTCATCTTATGTTGAAATACTTTTTTTAAGTTTTCATCATTTATTTCTGTTTTCATTGTCACGGCGCTATTCTAGTTTGGTGTATGGTGTCAGATGTATAGATTCTGCATGGGATTCCCGGGTGTTTCAGGCTATTATGTAGGTCTGGAATAATCATAAGGTTTTTGGTCGGTATCACTTTTAGTCTACCAATACATAAAGGATTATCCACGTATTATAACTGTCGATGCATGATTATACAATATAGCAGTCACACTTTATGATTCCTATAAGTATAACACCTACATTTATAAATGCTTCGGGAATGTTCATACCGTACTGTCGCGATAAAGCGCCGGTCTTGAAAGAGGGCCGGTCTTGTATAAGCGCCGGGGGTATAGGGCCTTGAAATATTCCTTAAGCACTAAAATAGGATCTCAAATAAGCGCCTGTCTTGGGTTTAAAGGTCCCGCCAAGTTGAAAGACAATATCTAATTAGGATAAGGGAAATCAACCCTTTAAGGTTGTAAATTTAAGTTGTGAGGGCAAGCAATTTTTGCAGAGATCTTCCCGAGGGCGAGACTATGATAATTCCAATAGAGTTTTATACTCAATGCTTGCCCAGCTGTGGCATAAACTATAGTTGATGCTCGTCCACAAAGGGTCAAGATATATTTGAAGACTTCTATACCCCAGGTGCTTATTATACAAGACCTGGTGATGCCATCAATTTATAATATACTGTAAATTCCCATGTGTGGGTTATACCTTATTCAAGTGTAGGGTTTTTGGAAAGTATAGAACAGTACTAAAATGGCAGACCCCAGGTGCAGGTTATGCGCGAGTTGTGGGTTATAATAATGCAGGAAATTATGGTATGCCTAACAGTTTTCAGTGGTTGTAAACTATGAAATCAATCTGGCCAATTGGTGTATAAGTATATCTATATTAATTTGAACTTTGTCTAAGACTGCATATATATGGTCAGTTGGCAGCGGCGGGGGGGGCAGGGCTGTGTCTCACGACCTTGGGCCAATGTTTTTGTCTCTGACTGGGTGCCGTCTCTGACCGGGTGCCGTCTCTGACCGGGTGCCGTCTCTGACCGGGTGCCGTCTCTGACCGGGTGCCGTCTCTGACCGGGTGCCGTCTCTGACCGGGTGCCGTCTCTGACCGGCTTGGCTTGATGAGGTCAAAATACCAACAGCAGGAGGCTAATTGTAATTATAATTATAATTATATAACAACCGCAATAACGTTTTTACAAATCCTTATATACATGAGTATAATTCTTTTTAAAACACCTTTTTCTGACACCTGGTCAGAGACGGCACCTGGTCAGAGACGGCACCTGGTCAGAGACGGCACCCGGTCAGAGACGGCACCTGATCAGAGACAAAAACATTGGCTCAAGGTTGTGAGACACAGCCTCAAACCTAATGACATCTTTCTTATGGGGGTTATTACTGGTAGGTGACAAAATGTGACAAGGGGGTGGGCGGGGGGTGGTCATGATAATGACCCAAAAAAACGTGACGTCATTTGTGAATGTTCCCCATCTTTGTTTTTCATCCCTTTATCATGCTGTCCTTTCTTCTATAATGATCATTAAATTATATCAAGTCATCTATTCTCGGTATATTATAAACAATTAGAAAATGTTTGGTGTGTTTATGTCTAATGGGTGTCTGGGTGTTGGGGTGTTCGGGTGTCAGGGTGTCAGGGTGTCGGGGTGTTGGGGTATTGGGGTGTTAGGGTGTCAGGGTGCCGGGGTGTCAGGGTGTCTGGGTGTCAGGGTGTCAGGGTGTCAGGGTGTCAGGGTGTTGGGTGTCAGGGTGTTGGGGTGTCTGGGTGTCTGGGTGTCAGGGTGTTGGGGTGTTGGGTGTCAGGGTGTCGGGGTCTCTGGGTGTCAGAGTGTCAGGGTGTCAGGGTGTCAGGGTGTCTGCGTGTCAGGGTGTCGGGGTGTTGGGGTGTCTGGGTGTTGGGGTGTTGGGGTGTCTGGGTGTCTGTGTGTCTGGGTGTCAGGGTGTCAGGGTGTCAGGGTGTTGGGGTGTTGGGTGTTAGGGTGTCGGGGTCTCTGGGTGTCTGGGTGCCTGGGTGTCAGGGTGTCAGGGTGTCTGCGTGTCAGGGTGTCGGGGTGTTGGGGTGTCTGGGTGTTGGGGTGTTGGGGTGTCTGCGTGTCAGGGTGTCAGGGTGTCAGGGTGTCAGGGTGTCAGGGTGTCTGCGTGTTGGGGTGTCTGCGTGTCAGGGTGTCAGGGTGTCTGCGTGTCAGGGTGTTGGGGTGTCTGGGTGTCTGGGTGTCAGGGTGTCGGGGTTTTGGGGTTTTGGGGTGTCAGGGAGTCTGCGTGTCAGGCTGTCAGGGTGCTGGGGTGTCTGGGTGTTGGGGTGTCTGGGTGTCTGGGTGTCTGGGTGTCAGGTTGTCAGGTTGTCAGGGTGTCACGGTAGTCTGCGTGTCTGCGTGTCCGGGTGTCTGGGTGTCAGGGTGTTGGGGTGTCAGGGTGTCTGGGTTTTGGGGTTTTGGGGTGTTGGGGTGTTGGGGTGTCAGGGTGTCAGGGTTTTGGGGTTTTGGGGTGTTGGGGTGGTGGGGTGTCAGGGTGTCAGGGTTTTGGGGTTTTGGGGTTTTGGGTTGTCAGGGTGTCAGGGTGTCAGGGTGGCAGGGTGGCAGGGTGGCAGGGTGTTTGGGTGTCGGTGTGTCGGGGTGTCTGGGTGTCAGGGTGGCGTAACCCTTACTATATATTTGTTTAGGAAATATATAAATGAAAGGGCCAATGGGGTACGGGATATAGCTCTCTAACTGGTGTGGACTTGTTCCCGCGGCCACCCTGTTTACATTGACACCATAAATCTTGTGAGACCTTGGTTCTGCTCTCGTATTGTAGCCTGTTCCCCGGAAGCTATGGTGTGTGAGTGGCTGGTCACTGCCTAAGTCTCACGATAAATGGCGAGCACAGAACTAACATGGCCGCCCATATGGAGAAATCCGAGACTTCGCTATTGAAAAGGGTCCCACATTTTGTGAAGTACTCTTGAACGTGTCTATATTATATGTGTGTAGAGGCAAGGGAGAAGGATAGTCCAAGGAAAAAGCTAACTTTAACATTGATGTCATAAGCTTTCCAGTGATATATTACACTTGAAGATATCAATTCTAGTTTTTGAGGAATGGCTTCATGAATATGTGTGGGCATTGCCCTATCAAAAAGCCCAATAAGCTCTAAGTCTCATATTTTCCCAGAAATGCCTATCTAATTAGCATAATGATGATAATGAGAAATATATCATACATTTTCATTCTTTTCATCATAGAAATTTGACCTAGGAATGGTAATTTTATTCTGTTTTGACCATAGTAACCCCCATGTATCATTCTGTCAAGGTGTATCTTAAATTTTTCTATTTGGAAAAGAAATCATGTTTCCATGGCAACACATACCGACAAGGACACTCATTTAGGCCTTGATACATTCTTTTTACATTCCAAATATAGAGGCTTTCCACCAGAAATGGAATGCTTTGTGTATTCCCATTTTCTTCTACAGAAAAAAGTACCCTAGAGCATTTTTTACTCTTTTTCTTTCATTTAAGGCCATAGTGACGCCCCCTTGTGGCAAAATCTGGAACTAATCCCGCACGGAGTATCCTTTCTGCTTGGCTGCTCACATGTGATAAGGGGATCCCTCTCATCACCTATATCTTAATTAAGCAGCCATGACAGCCGTCTATATATATATACTAGGGACATAAATACCGGATATGTCTCAAATCTGTAAATTACAACCAGATCTACTTGACATCTTTTCGTGAACTGTAATATATTGTGCAGGAAACCATGGGTTTATCCCTGGAGTGTTATGTATGATAGTGAGTTCAGACGTGAACATCATTATGTGTAAGTTACAGATCTAAATTATGAGCAGGCAAGCAGAAAGGATACTCCCCGACGGGATTGGTTCCGATTTCAGCCACCAGGGGGCGTCACCATGGCCTAAAGTGGTATACTAAATGTCTCTTCGCTTTTCATGTCTAACGTAGGGGAATGTAACTGTATTGTTTGTAGAATACAATGGGATTACACAAAACATTCAATTTTTAGTGAAAAGTTTCTATATTTGGAATGCACAAAGAACATAGCAAGGCCTAAATAGGTGTCCTTGTTGTTATGCGTTGTCATGGAAACATGATTTTCATTCCGAATAGAAAAGAAATGCAGATGCCAATTGATCAAATGATGGATAAGGATTACTATAGTCAAAACAGAATAGAATTACCATTCCTGGATCGAGCTTCATGACCTAGAGAATGGAAATGTATGATAAATGTCTAATAAGTTATTATAGGGGCCTGATGCTAATTAGATCTAGAGAAATCTTGGAAAATATGAGACTTAGAGCTCATGGAGATTTCGGATAGGGCAATCTCATGAAGTCATTTCTCAAAAATTAGTATTGAATCTTTTAGTGTAATATATCACTGGAAAGCTTATCAATTTTAAACCTGTTGTCCCAGGTTCGGTCTGTAAGGGCACTGTGGACCAACTAACCAGTTTTCGGCGGGCTTGGTTTTAAAACCATAATTATTATCAACTTTAAACTTGACTTTTTCATTGGAGTACCCCTTTTCCTTTCCAGTATACACAAATGTTGCCGTATTATTCTACTTTAACCATATTGTTTTTACGTATTAACGACATCTAATTACTGATAACTGATTAATTAATTGAGTCCTAGAAGCAGAGAAATCACAGGAAAGGCATAAAAATTGCGTGTTTTTTTTATGATCTTTGACCTTGGTGCTTGTAGCCCATCATAACTACGTTTACAATGGATTAAAATATGCTCTCATTCAGTTTTTATTTCATTTTGTATGGTGTACGGCCCATAGGGATCTATGTCTTGACAGAATTTGGTGCTACTGCCATTCCTAGAAACAGAAAAATCACAGGCAGCCCAAAAAAATAAGTTTTTTTTTGTGACCATAGACTTTCCTGATCATCCCTGGTCATTCTTTGCTTGGCTAACGTTCTTTCCTGACAAGGTTACAGTGGCCCAAGAGGGTCAAAATGGAGTTTAGAAAATAACAAGTAATTTGGCAAAAAAATCCAACTTTCAAAGAAAAAGTTATTATTCAAATGCAAAATCAATTGTCAAAAGTGATTTTCATTTCAGAAATGGGTGTTGTCAGTCTGTCATATCAGACAAAACAGATTGTGACAGGTATCTTTTAGCATTGGGTACATTTTATTCTGCATCCCCTATAACTGGAGAGTCAAAAATATAGGGGTGTATTGCATTCATTAGGTTGTGACTGTACCACAGTAAATGGAATATTTAGCTCCAAGAGAAAGTCTGTAACTGGGCTATATTATGATAACAGATTTCCTACCATGTACACCCAATGTGATGGACAGAACCAATCCACAAAGCATCACTTAATCTAGGGGACAAGATGGCTGCCATGTGAGGGTGACCAACTAGCTGTAGTTACCCCACGTGTTGCTGGCTGGTGGTGGGGTGTGTTGGGGGGGGGGGGTTGGGTCGTGCTGATTCTCAAACCTAGACTTGTCACAGTCAGTTTATTGTTTTTACATGGACATGTGTGATAGCATTTGTGCCAGGCTTGTTTTTAATATATACACACTAACATACGAGTCTCCAATACAACTATTTTTATCAGACTCCTTTATGAAGGGTGTAGTGATATTATCAGCAGAGCCCGCAGGGCGAGGCTGATAATGTGAATACACCCTTTATAAATAAATGAGTCTGATAAAAATAGTTGTATTGGGGACGAGTATGTTTGTGGATTTATTATCATTTGGCTGTCCAAATTCGACATTAGAAGATTATTCTGACCACATTGGGGGGACTATTTTTCCAAAAGTAATGCCCTATCCTGTCATATAACGACCTTTGTTTTGGCTACATTCAATCACTTGGAATCACAAGCAAACTATACTTAGGGCCCATGGGGTAGGGTGGTTGATATGGTAGAGGGTAATTAGGATAGGGTGGACAACAATCTACCTGACGAGCCGGGCACCCCAGTAGTGGAGTACCACGCTGTCTGCATAGTCAACTTCACACATGTACAGCAGTGAGTGTTTCCTGGTGGGGGGGGGGGGTCGTATGGGGTGTAGTGGAGTGTGTTGCTAGGTGGTGGTACCTAATATATATGCATGTATATGTGTCACTGCCGTTTTCTCTCATTGGCTGGTAATTAGGGCGGACTATTTTCCACCAGTGGACAAGGTGAATACAATAATAATTATTATCATAGTATGCCGTTCCCCTTTGTTTTAATGTATCAACTTCGCCAAGTGATAATAAATGATTGTCACTGATTCAGAGGGAGATGTGGGGAGCGTTTTATTTAGGAAAATTTACATTTACAATGTGCGATTTTCGCCTGAAAGGTATCAGTAAATGATACTCATATACCCCCCCCCCCCTTTTAAAACCTGAATGCACTTTTTGATATAATATACATATTTTTCTTAATGTTTCGGGACCTAGTTCCATATCTAAAAAGTAGCCATAATAGTCAATGGCAGACAACTGCAAGTCTACAATGGAAAGATCCACATGCCATTACTTTGTGTCGTATGCACTACATCGTATATGCCGGGTAACTGATCTAGTTAAGACTGACGGATGCCCTCCACCTTGTTAGTACTATTTCTGTAACATTACATAATACCAGATGCCGTGGAGTTCAAAGAGGAGTTAACCTATAGCTATGATAAGCCGTTTCCAGCAGCCTAACCCAAAACACTAAGTGTTTTGCGTTAGGCTGCTAGGGCACAAAGATACCCTAATCTATATCTATGTACAATTCATGATGATGGAAATGTATCATAAATAAATGTATAGCGACCAATATCAAGTGGTACTTTTGAGAAGATTACAAGTTATTCCCGAGGAGTTTGGTCTTATCCTACATCTGCCATTCACCCAGTTACTACAGTGGTGGGAGAAGGGGTGCAGGGGACACAGCACACTTAGAAATATTTCAGGTGAGGGTGGTTTTAGCGACGATGACGCTGACTTTTCTGAGTGTGAGGGATCCACGGGACTGGCTGACCACTACAGAGGCGGTCTCTTTGTGCCTATACATCCTTTTTTAATGGTTTGCAGCGAGATGCAGTAATACATACAGTGTTTATGATATTTTATATCTCAGTATCAATGAATGAATGGTCCATTCCCATTCTTGTAGAGTCTTGGGTGATTATTACAGTCAGTGTGACCTTTGGAAGTTGGAGTAGGTTGACTGGAATATTGAATATAATATTATAAGTGTTATATATATGGAAAGCCCATTGTCTTGGGTATCAAACCCAAAAAATGGTGGAAATATTTTTACCTTAGACCCCCCTATTACATAAAATCGCACACCATGTATGCCCTCTGAGTCACGCTCCCCAGCTCACATCACTGACCTAAAAAGTGTATGTTTTTATATAAACATATCCAGATCAAAATATGTACCTTATCAATATAAAATTTGACCCTTTAGCACTGTGGCAGATAGGATGCAAGGAAAGTGTCTGGTCGCCAAACTACCTACACATAGTATACAGGCTATTTTCTGCCGTTTTAGATTTCTAAATTGGCTTGCCATAGCATCACAGCATGCCATAAGCAGTCTGTGATGATCCGAGCGGGTCTCGCACTGCTAGGAAACTATTAGTTGGTCACCCTCACATGGCAGCCATCTTGTCCCCTAGATTAAGTGATGCTTTGTGGATTGGTTCTGTCCATCACATTGGGTGTACATGGTAGGAAATCATTATAGCCCAGTTACAGACTTTCTCTTGGAGCTAAATATTTCATTTACTGTGGTACAGTCACAACCTAATGAATGCAATACACCCCTATATTTTTGACTCTCCAGTTATAGGGGATGCAGAATAAAATGTACCCAATGCTAAAAGATACCTGTCACAATCTGTTTTGTCTGATATGACAGACTGACAACACCCATTTCTGAAATGAAAATCACTTTTGACAATTGATTTTGCATTTGAATAATAACTTTTTCTTTGAAAGTTGGATTTTTTTGCCAAATTACTTGTTATTTTCTAAACTCCATTTTGACCCTCTTGGGCCACGGTACAAGGTGGCATTTGAGGATTTCGAGCCCAAAATTGGTGATAGCTTGCAGCACAATTTTAACGATTCCGCCTGGATCGTGAATGGGTTGTTATAGGGAAGACCAGCTATGACATATTAGCATGCATAGAGTGGTACAATTATGTTAAACCTGGACATATCATACAATGTACATCATTGTGACCGTAGATAACACCTTTATCAAATTCCTTCCTTTAATTGGCATTTCAAAACCTGTGGAATGTGAATGGAACAAAAACGTTATCTTTTAGCTTCTTTTCATATGCATACACAGAAAAGTGAGAGTCATTGTCGCTAAAACTACCCTCACCTGAGGGTCAGGCAGTGTCTGACCCTCAGGTGAGGGTAGTTTTAGCGACAATGACTCTCACTTTTCATGAATAGCAGTTTGGTATGGAAATAAAGTATACCGTTCTTAGGTCTAAGGATTGGAATGGGTTGTTGCTGGAATGGGTTGTTGCTGTTCCAATTATTATCTTCAGAGCTGTTCAAAGTTGCATAGTTAACAAAAGAAACTGTGATTTTCATGGAAAATTAGGGAAAATCACAGTTTTCAGATGACATTGCACACTGAAAACTTTACGGGGGTAAGAGTTTTCAAGGGTGATTACCTTTTGTCATCACCGTGATGATGAAACTTGTGATTACTTGGTAATCACTAGAGTAATCATTTGTGATAACCCTGTGTCATCACCGTGATTACTTTTTTGAAGTCATATATGATTAATTTCATATAATATTATTTTATTTCTGTGTACAGCAAGGTATCAACCTCTAATTATCTAGAAGATTACTCCTTTCACCTGTCACCATACCTTGATTGAGAGCACTTCTAGCCCTCATAGCAAGCCCAACAAGGCCTATAGGGCTGTAGACCCATACCCAGTGGGTCGGCCATTTAAAATTTCGCTGGGTGCGGTTATCATCACTGGTAAGAGACACACTGACTGGTACCTTGTCCCTGGGTAACAATCACTTCCAGGGACATGCTGGTACCCAGCCTATCAGCTCTTATCAGTGTGGGCTGCCGCAACCAGCTCCAGTCCGGCCTAGGCGCTATATAACGTTCGCAACTGGGTAGAATCCGGGTAGGTCACAATGACACAAGAAAGGCACGAGATATTCCCAAGAATTGTGAACATGTCCTCGATCATTACAATCAGAACTTGGGAATTGAACGTTCTCGACCTACAGTCAAAAGCTGTTCACATATTCTCGTGCCAGATACGTGCACAATTCTCACAGGGATCCCCAGTTGTGATCCCCAGTTGTGAACCGCACAAGTTCTGCCTGAGATATTATTTGCAGGGTAGTAACCAACAGCCTATAGTAAATGTGGTTTAAGGTACACAAAATGTGTCCGTGTGTACACATATTCCTGCTTTGAAGAAATTTGTTCAAAACTTATCTGTAAATTACTTGAGTTTCTAATGTGATAATATTCTTCAAATGATTGATTTTATAAGTTCCTATAAGGATATAAATCCACAGATTAGCCTGGAGTAGATCCTGCATACTAGTATTCCATTATTATCTAGTGGGGCCCTCTAGTGGCAAATATTTTAATCGAGATGATGACTTTTGGTCATCACCGTGATGAGTTTACCCTAACTAATCAGCATGATTACCCTACCTAATCAGCAGTGATTAGTTTCAAATATGTCTAAGTTCTCAGTGCATCTCGAAACCATTTCTGCACAATATCATACATGGTCATAGCCAGTTTACATGTAGTACACAATGTACATAACTTAACTCCCATATGAATACTACCCTGCAAACAAGATCTCGGGCAGAACTCGTGCGGTTCTCGAGTCACAACTCGGGATCCCTGCAAGAATTGCGCACGTATCTGGCACGAGAATATGTGAACAGCTTTTGACTGTGTCATATTCTGTGGAATTCCACGTTATTTATATCAAACAGAACTTGGGAATTGAACGTTCGCCACTGGGTAGAATCCGGGTAGGTCACAATGACACAGGAAAGGCACGAGATATTCCCAAGAATTGTGAACATATCCTTATTACAATCAGAGCTTGGGAATTGAACATTCGCAACTGAGTAGAATCCAGGTAGGTCACAATGACACAAGAAAGGCACGGGAATTGAACGTTCACAACTGGGTAGAATTCTACCCAGTTGCGAACGTTCAATTCCCAAGCTCTGATTGTAAGGGAGTGTTCATTTATTAATTACAGGGGGGGGTGGTGAGATTTCGCGCGGAGGGGCGAAAAAATTTTACGCCCCCCCCTCGAGAGCGTGTGTAATGTTTCGCGCCCCCCTCGCCGAAGGCGACGAAAAATTTTCGCCCCCCCCCCTTTGAACTATAGTAACGCGCAGGCTTTTTGGCTAAAAAGGGGCTTAAATTTTTACGTCCCCCCCTCAGAAGGGGTCGGAAATTTTTACGCCCCCCCCTGTAAATAATAAATGAACACTCCCTAATAAGGATATGTTCACAATTCTTGGGAATATCTCGTGTCTTTCTTGTGTCATTGTGACCTACCCGGATTCTACCCAGTTGCGAACCTTCAATTCCCAAGTTCTGTTTGGAGGGTATGCAGTCCTGCCCTGCGGTTTCGTTTGCAAACATGCCATCCGCCATTGCAGACTAACTAATAGCTTATTAACAAGATTGATTGTGTGATCAACATCACATGTGACCCAGGGCTCTAATAACCCATGATTGACATATTTGTAAAGATCTAATCTGTGATCCTAATCGCAAGACTCCCATAGGATTAACATGGGGTGATGAAGCAATGCCAAATCATACAATAATAAGATATAATCATACTAGTTGGCAGTCCTGCATCATGGACCTCCATCACGGACCTCCATCACGGACCTCCATCACGGACCTCCATCATGGACCTCCATCATGGACCTCCATCACAAACTTTAGTTGTTCTAAGTAATGCCTGTCTGTCCAGGCCATTTGGCCTTTACAGATCACCTGGTCCCCACTGACCTTTCTTTAGAGTTGAAATTGTATGATAAGCGTCTCACAAAACGATCTCACCTTCCCTTTAACATTGAGCTCTATGGGTATCTGTGTGAACGTGACTCTTTTAAAGGGTGGATTCAAGGTCAATCTGCTATTCTCTAGCATTAGTTCACAGAGAGGTGCAGTCTTATATCAAATTGACTCTTTTTCTCCCATCTTTTTCACTAGGAAAGCTTTTTCTTTTCAAATCTTTGGATGAAGGGGTAGACAGACATAGGTTGTAAGTTAGTTGTAGTGATATTCTTTATTCAAAATATGCATCAGGAAATGTATATAGTTGCATCAAAGTTTGACTGCAAATCTACTCATTTTCATCAAAACCGTCTCCCTTAAACCCAGGGTTCCCTGGGTCAATAACCAGGGTTCATTCAGATCCTATATGCAGTTGCAGTTTCACACCAGATCACTCTCCCAGCACAGTCTCAAATAAGACTCTGCCAAAAGGCCCGGACTTTAGGAACTCTCCTGTGGAACAAGGGAGGAAAGGGGTACTAATTCTCTGCTCTCCTATAGCCATCTCACACTGTCATTTCCATACACTGAAAATTCTGGGGGTTAGTCAATGCTAATATATCTTAGTCAAAACCACTAACTTATCAGCATTATTAAATCGAACTAAGATTTTGCTAAACTCTGACTAACTTTTTACTAACCAGCTACCCACAGGAACTCCACACCAGGTGACAGGACAAGCAAATCATGAGATATTTATCTATATGATAAGATTGTAATTGCACTTGTCATCATGCTTAGAGGTAACCTTTTCTAATTTTGAATATGATATGGGGTGTAACATAATGTATGCATGTATCTACTTAGCCAGATTAAAAAAACAACTGATCAACCTATTCCAATGAGGTTTTCTGAATGGGACACCTTTTTTGTGTTTTTGAAAAATGCATATATCAAAGACAGACTCAAGTCTCTATATGGCCAATTCTACAGGACAATAATTGCTATGTAGACAAACTGGCTTCAATGGATGGAGTTACAATTGCTCATGATGTGGTTGTTGCATATTAACCAGGGCCATGCCACTGACTGGTTATAGATGTACTAATCACTAATGAATGACTACCGTAAATTCCTGCATGTAACTTGTGGGTTATACTAGAACCAAACCTCTAGTGCAGGTTATACAATGTTCTCAGGTCTATGGGCAGGTAATACAAGGGTTTTTGAAGGTATAGTACAGTACTGAAATCACAATTCTCAAGCGCTAGGTAGAATTTATAGGATTCTCTGAAAGTCAGGGTGTGAGTTATATGTGAGATGCGGGTGTACACCAGATTTTATGGTAGCCTCATAAGTTCAGGTGACCTGGGCAATGCTAACTTTTAGCTAAGGGTTAGCAGCAAAACGCTAGGATAGGATAGGAACTTTGGGCACGTAATTTTTGCTAATGTTTGTACAAAAGTTAGTAAAAAGTTAGTACAACCTACTAACTTTTGACTAACATTTGAGATTCAATATTTTCTGTGTACACCAAAAATAGTTCCCAGGAATATTTCAATTTTAGACCATCAAAACATGAGCAATGCTTCTGAAATTTTAAACACTTGCTCTCCACTTATCCCTTGACATATTTGAATCAAATCATATTTGTATAAATACATATTTAAAAAGCATGGCATAGGTAAGTTTTCATGGTGATCCTCCGCCTTTCGGCAAAGAAAGAAGTAGTGCCGATAGAAACGTATGAGAGAATCTGCTGGGAGATTGTCACCAGATATTTTCCAAGCTTCATAAGGCCAAAAAAAAGGTTTGTTTCAGCTAACATGGGCAGAAAATGTAGGGTCGGTAGGTCAGATTTTTTTCTTTTTTTAACTTTTTTTTTTTAACATGAAAGTAGGCCTACCAGCCGGTCTCTCTGAAGACCCTAAAATTGACCAAAAGAGGGTAAAAATACGGAAATGTCTTCAAAATTGCATAAAAAACGTAGGGTCGGCCCTGTTTTGATAGGGTCGTTCAGGTGACCTGAAACAAACCTTCTTTCTTTTTGGCCTAATCGTGCATTTCCCACTATCATACTTTCCTTTCTCTATGCTATTTCCATGTCAATTAACTTTGAACTCGAGTGCAATGCACTGGACAAGTGAAACAGATACCGGTTGGGGAATTAAGTTGCCAGAAGTGAACCCCCAAAGAACTATGCTCTACCCAGCTAGCATGGTTACGTTGGGCCAATGTTGGGAATGGTTGGCACCATCGCAGGCAACAATTTAACGTTGTGCCAATGTTGTACCAACGTTAGGAAATTTATGCTACACCAACGTTGCAATGTTGGGCAAATGTTTACGCCTGACATTTTTAATAGTAGGCCTACAACGTGAACATAATGACAGTTGGCATAACGTTTACCCAACGTTGGCCCAACGTTGGCATGCTGACGTTGGCTCAAACGGAATGCCTCCGGCCAAAACTATGTTGTGCCAACGTTGGCATGCTGACGTCAGCCCAACCCTCGACTACGTTGTGCAAAGGTTAGGCCAACGTCAAAATGCTAGTTGGGTATATAGGTATCTCATAGTTTAATCTAGGCCTAGGCCTATATAAGATTTGTTCAGATTGGCTTTGCTGGTGCACGTGATGTATTATCATGGCTTATTATAGGCATAGTTCATTCATGGGTTTGTCAATAATTCTTGACATCAAAGGGGATAAAAGATTGGAATGAAGTCTTCAGAATAATTGGACCAGAAAGGGTTTCAAAATTGGACTGTTCATTCGATGCTTGAAGGTTTTGCTTGTGCCTGTGGATGTCACAAACAATTCTTTTTTTTTTGGAGATAACGGCTATCAAAAAGATAATGTTATAGAGACCCAATAAAAAACGATCATGATAATTATTATGAAATAGTATTAGCACACCGAAAGTGATAATAGCATAATGATAGAATAAATTGATGTGCCGTACGTGGCATTATTATACCAGGTAGGGCCTATGTAGGCCTACCTACATAATTATGTCTCAATATATATGACCTCTAACTGATAAGGTCTATTGCAAAAATGGTATACAAATGTACCATGTAGGCCTACTCTTGAGGGATTAAAAACATCATTGAAGACACATATAGCAGGCGATTTTAAGAGGGCGGGGGCATTTATCAAAATCCTAAGGTAGTGGGAGGGTCACGATTACTTTTGGCTAATTGGTGGGGGGAATGAAAATTGCTATTTTTTGAAAATCCACCAAGCCCCCCCCCCGCAGCTAGTAATTTATGACTAGGCCCTTAGAAAAAAATAGCACTCCCTATATTAATTTTATAATTCGAAATTTCATGTCCATTTTCTTTTGGCCTAGTCCTAGACTACCGACCTACCCAGCATGACTGTTCTACAAGCCTACGTTGTGCATAAGATTTGAAAACGTAACTGAAATAATTTGACATTTATGGCTTTATCCATATTGTGTAGCTTCTGACTCTCTCTCGCTCATCCCCCTCCCTCTCTCCACCTCCCTCTACCCCATCCGTCTCTCCACCTCCCTCTCCCCCTCCACCTCCTTCCACTCCCTACCCCCTCCATCCCCTCCTCTTTCTCTTCAACTGGCGTCCATAACACCGTCGTTAGTTCATCCCATTCTGCATGTCTGTGGGGGTAATTGTACTTTAAAATACCATCTAGTTACTCATGATATGTTGCTACAGGGTTTTGATGATGCATTTGGCCAAAAACATCAGTGTTTTACCCCTGGGTGACGTTATCCGCCAAAATATAAAGACCCTGTTGGCGAGGCGGGAACGCCATTAACATTAGTTCCAAATTTCGCCGCGCGGCGCTGCAGTCGAGGTCAAGGTTGCAGAGCCGATTCCAAACAACGGGCTACGCATCTCGAGCGGCAGGTAAGCATCGAAAATTTACCAATTTTCAACATTTTTCCACTTTCCAACTTTTGCCTAGCCAACAATGAATTACTCTAGCACCCTTAGGCAGCAATGATGATCGGAAGTATCGTGTTTAGAGTGGTTTAAATGGTGTTTTACGAAGGGGTTCTGGGCGATAATCCGCCGCGTAGACGGTTGGTTTTACCCCCTGCAGGCAGGCAGGCACAAAGGGAGCGAGACGCCAACCCGGGCGGGCGGATTCTGGTAGACAAAAAACCGACGCCGCCGCACCAAAACACTCTCCACCTCGTTTTACCACCCAATTCACGCCCATAGATACGGCTACATGTGTCTAAGTGCTAGGGATCTGAGTTTGGTTGGAGTTTGGTGGCGGAAATAGCACATTTTCGGTGCGGAATTTGGTGTCAGTGACGGCGTGAGTCTGACAGTGACACCGTGACTCACCAGCCGGACGCAGGGACGCGGCCAGCCCGACCCCCGCTGGTCACCCGCACAGGTACGCACTGCCGATTTGGTGCAGTTGGGGAAATGAGAGTTCGCTGTTACTGTTCGCTGTTATTGTTACTTTCTACCGGTTAAGTCAAATCCCAGATTTAATACACGTGTGACTAACTTGCTCCAGTGTGAACTAGAAAACTTTAAAGGTCTAGTCTAGATTTGGAGAGGGGTGCTGGTGTAGCTTTGACAGTTGGGACGTAGGGCACAGCGGAATGCACCAGATGTGTGGCTGGGCCAGGCAGAGGCCGATACAAAGGCTGGAGCCATGTGTGTATTGTGAGGGGTTTAAGTGTGAGGTTCCCGAATAGAATTATTACAGCAATTGGCACACAATCATGACAATGCATCAACAATGGGGTCATTGTGTATATTCTTGTGTGGAGTTGTGGTGGCGTTAGCAAATACTCTGAAAGAGGTCAACTACAACTGTAGTGTAGGCTATAAATGCACGATTTCTATGATGTTAGAAGTTAGTCTCAGGTACAAATGGTTATGCACATTTATATCAAGTTCTACTGTCTAAAGTTCAACAGACGCTCTAGACTGACAAATTGTTATGACACAATAGTTAAGTATGGAAACAATTGAATACCAGTCTACCGTTGCTGTATGCTAGCAGCTACCAGGTGTAGGCCTGTTTAAAGGCTTTTCACTTTTCTGAGTCATGCATACACAGGTATAAATCTATATTATTTAATAATATAAATGTCAACAGAGATAGTGCCCTTTTTACAATCGTGATTCTGTTGAATTATAAACAGTGTGAATGGAATTGTATTTTAAACTACTAACAAGCCACTATGCATTGTCACTGGACCTAGGCTCCCCGCATCTGTCATTTATATTAACTTTCTCGATTACTGTAAAGGATAATATCAGATCATGTTCATAATATTTGCATCCTTCTCAAAGAACATTTTTCTTAATTTTGTTGTTTGTTTGTCTTTTAGGTTGCAAGGCGCGGTCGAGTCAAGCGTGCAGACAAGTGTTCAGTAGAAGGTGAGGAAGGACGGAAGGGGAAAACCAAGGCAGAGTCATGTGTGCGTTACATTTGCCACACCCAGCGGATCGCCACTCCAGTATGATGGCGCACATCTACAGGCCGACCCTGCCCAACATGCCCATCCACCACAACATGCACCTTCCGAACATGTCTGCTGCCAACTTGACCGCTGCCAACTTGACCGCTGCCAACTTGACCGCTGCAAACCTGTCAGCTGCAAACCTATCAGCTGCCAATCTGTCTGCTGCCAATCTGTCAGCTGCAAACTTCTCGGCTGCTAATTTATCGGCTGCCAATTTGTCCAGTGCTAACCTCTCGGCTGCAAATCTGTCAAATCATCTGGCAGCAGCAAATCTATCAGCACATAATCTATCGGCAGCGCATCTTCATGTATCGTCGTCGAATCTACTACCTGCAAATTTATCTGCTGCCCACATGTCGATGGCCAACATGTCAGTTGCCAACATGACCTCGGCAGCCAACATGACCACAGCAGGCATGACTTCGGCCAGTATGAGTGCCGCTAATCTGAGCCAGTCAGGCCACCGAACAACAACATCAAGCATGCCGACGGCGACAATGTCAGCTTCTGCGAGTATGACCGTAGCCAGCATGGCGGCTGCCAGCATGTCAGCAGCCAACTTGTCCGCAGCCAACCTGTCCGCCACCAATCTGTCTGCAGCCAACTTGTCCATGGCCGCCAACCTCTCACCACCAACGATGGTCCCGCAGAAGATTCCGAACATCCCAAATGTCAAGACAGAGGAGGGCGACAACATGACATCGTCGTCGGGACAGCGACCATGCCGTAAGGAGCGGCGGCACATGTGTAACCACTGCGGCAAGGGGTATACACGAGCTGAGCACCTGAAACGCCACACCTTCATCCACACGGGGGAGAAGCCCCATGTGTGCGGTGTCTGCGGGAAAGGGTTCACACGTACCGAGCACCTCCAGCGACACACTTACGCACACACGGGGGAGAAACCACACGTCTGTACCTTGTGTGGTAAGGGATTCACTAGGGCTGCGCACCTGCAGAGGCACACATACACCCACACAGGTGAGAAGCCCCACGTGTGTTCCAGGTGTGGCAAAGGGTTCACCAGCTCAGCCTACCTCAAGAAGCACAACTACACGCATACAGGAGAAAAGCCTCACAGGTGTAATCTGTGCGGAAAGGGATTCACCAGCTCTGCACACCTGAAGAAGCACACCTATACCCACACAGGTGAGAGGCCTCACGTGTGTAATCTGTGCGGCAAAAGTTTCACGAGTCCGGCTCACTTGAAAAAGCACACGTACACGCACACAGGAGAGAAGCCTCATGTATGTACCCTGTGTGGGAAAGGGTTTACTAGTCCAGCACACCTGAAGAAGCACACCTATACCCATACGGGAGAGAGGCCTCACCCCTGTACGCTGTGCGGTAAAGGGTTTATTAGCGCAGCACACCTCAAGAAACACACCTACACCCATACCGGTGAGAAACCACATTTATGCACCGTCTGCGGCAAGGGATTCACCAAGGTGGAATACCTGAAGCAGCACTTCTACTCCCATACAGGAGTCAATGCAAAATAGACTGGCCGGGGTGAAACCGACAACACCCCGCCAGCCTCACCCATGTCCGCTATCCAGGGAACACTCCTGCTCTTTTGGAGGGAAATTCTGACTTTCATAATGGGATTTGCTTGTTATGATTCTGAGAATTTCTTATCGGAATTGAGGAAAATCAGAAAGTCTGATTTGTTTGAAAGTAGAGGTGTTTTTTAAGTGAGCCGGATCTCTGAATTTATCTGTCGTAGCCGATGAAACCATGTGGACTCTCTAAGAGAGCTCACTCTAAGACTGGAGTTGTTTCAAGTCTTACTCGTCCTTGGGCGAAAAGTACCTGACTCTTAACTCTGAGCAACCATCTTCCTGGAGGATACTGTAAAATGGCGACCTCAAGACAAATTGATGAACCAAACTTGATGGTCTGAAACAGCCTCCAAAATATTGAGAAATTGGAGGAAATGAACCAAACTCATAGTGGGTTCTGTGTATGATTATAATGCAATTGACTCATGTATAACTTAGCCTAGTGTAATGCGTATAAACTAATTTCTTTTAACCTCAGTAGTTGAACTCTAGTAGTATCTATTACACTCGTATAATATTACATGTGAGAGTGGTTTAAAATGAAATTGAAAAAAAATATGCAAACCATGCTTCATGGCATATATTATAAGCTGTATGGCCTGTTTTCGACTTGTCTATGTCCGCTGTAACTTGGTTTCCGCATACTGTCTCTCTGTCTGTGTGTTTCTGTAACCTATGTCTATGTCTATCTTTGTGTGTTCACCAACATTAAAAAAAAGTTCTGATTTTATTCCCCAATAATCGTATGGCAATCACGTCTCCATGTGTGTACATAACGCTGCATATATTATACGTCCTGCGAGGGGGCCCACGTACTATACAAGGAAACGCTCTGGGAGCGAGTTTTTACTAATAATCATCTTCCGTAGGAGCTTTACCTAGTGGATATTATTATGCAACATTGGAATCAATGTTATATATTTATAATATATCGGAATTATTAGGCCTATTATAGGCCTAGTCTAGCTTTTATTAGTCGTAGGCATAATGTGGAAGGCCCATTTGAGTAATAAATTATGATATTTTAATCCCGGTCTCTTGGCTTATTTAATTTGTTTAATGAAAAGTATGTTAACATGTTTCTACCTAGATGGTTAATGTTTATAAATAATAGATGTTCGTAATTCAGAGAAGCCTCCTTTCCTAATATTTTAGAAATCACCAACTTTTTCAGTGTAATTTTTGTATTTGAAGTTTGTTAAGTTAATATCCTACACATAATCGACCTCTACATCTACTTTTCCTCCATTTAGTCTACCAGAGACTGGCATCTCTGTAATGAATGTAAAATGGCACTCTTATATATATACAAGGTTAGCCCATAAATCCAACTCCAGTGTAGGACATGAAACGCCTCCAAAATTTACCCCAAATAAAGTAGCAACAACCTATCCCCAGAATTTTACATAAAAACGTTAAGCTAAAATACCACAAAGGTGACTACCCCCAGTGGTAGCCCACTCGCACCACTGGGTCTACCAGAGCCTGGTGATGGAGTAGGGTAAGTTATTCAGTGACCAGCGGCAGCCATGTTGTCAGGATGTGAATACATTGACCACCCTCTGTGACCCTGGTATCCAGGCACAGGAGACTGCCATCTGGTGAGGCACTCTGGTACTAGCAATGGGGCCACCGAGGACTGCCATCTGGTGATTCAAGTGCACACTACTAGCATTGTAGGATGTGCACGTTTTTTGGTGCCTACACATGGGCAAAAATCGACACTTTTTAAAATTTCTGACGGGTTTTAAAAAATGATGGACATGGAGAGAGCAAAATGAATAAGATAAAATCCGATACCAGGGACACGGCACTTTCCTAGAATTCAACATTGCAACACACTCAATTGGCACCACCAAGCGGGGGCACAGGCCTATTAATTGACGAGACAGCATTTTGAAAAATTCATATCAGCAGCCAGAATAATTTAGATGCGGGTCAAGAGTTATACCCAGTGTAAGGTAAAAAGCAGTGACATGGTAGGCCCCTATATTATACCACGATGGGTCCTATGGCAAATACGGGATAGCTCTCCCAGGTGCATGGACAAACGTTAACAGCGCAATCTTAATCTTACATCTTAAAATGTCTTAATCTAAGGCAGAAAGAAAAAAAACTTGGGGTTGGTGGGCATACTAGTCGACTAGCCTATCCTACAATGGACTGTAGTTTAAGATAGGTCAAGATAAGATTGAGACTAATTTTAAGATAATTAAGACGATCTTAATTCTGTGTTAAGGTTGCGCTGTTAACGTTTGTCCGTGCACCTAGGAGAGCTATCCTGGGCATGCAGTACTATGTACCTTGCATATCCCTGCCCATCTTATCAGTGCTCTTTGCCATAGGCCTAAACAGCCCAGCTCCTGCACAGGGAATCGGGGAAATGAATGATGCCCCTTACATTTAGCAATAAAGTGACTCGTCAGTAAAGGATCACCATGGTACAGATGAAGAGTTAACTCTTTTTTTTTCAAAAAAATATTTATTTCCGAATCCAAAGGATGACACAAATTCCACATGTAATGTACCTAATACATTGGCCGGCCTTTGACACTGTAAACATACTTTATTTCGCGCTGTACATATTTTCGCGGATTTTAAAATTCGCGAAATATGTATAGAGCAAATATTTATCCAGTTTTGTCATACTACTACCATATTTAAAAATATCTACGTTTACAGTAAACCGACACCCTCGATAATCCAGTTGCTTTTGACCGACAGTTCTTTACATAAGCACACATTGATGCTTCAACATCCGGCCGTATAGTTTACCGGATTATCAAGGTCTGGCTGTAACAGATAATCTCGTATTCTTTGAGGCGGCCACGCACTGCTATCTATTGTAGTGACCTATAATATATTTACGTCTGTAGGCCTATTTACAGATTTAAATGGTTCCTCCAATAACAAGAGGTCTGCACACCGCACGATATACATTGCAAGAAAATCAACTCAAGACAAACCAACATCAAAAGTAATTTACCGTATTCAACGTATACGCGCCGTCCCCCTAATTAAAAGTGATTTTCACGATTTTGGAATAGCATATGACAAAAAAAACTTGTCCAAGCGCACAGGGCCCTTATTACGTTGACTACAATATCATTCATAAAGTATATTGTCAAAGATCCTGATGTTTCACGATTGGTTTTGCAGTATGGCTCATGATAACATACTTTTTCTTTTGCAGCAGGTATATGGTTTTGCATTAGTGATTAACATTAATAATTGACACATAATGCACCAATTTATTTATTTAACCACACTTTATAAAGATTACTATATTCAAACAGCACACTACTGTGGATTTACAGCACTCACATTTCAAGTACTGTTCTAGTCTAGGATGGACACAGCTAGTTTGCATGTCAATAATGCCAAGCTCCAAAAACACACCTTCATCTTTTTTTGACAGAATAGATCAAAAGGAAACGGTTGGGTTGGCAGGGGTAGACACAAATTTTATCAGTCATGGGCCACCTGGGCCCGCAGCATCAAATATCTACGGGCCCAGACCTTAATCTGGGGCCCAACAAAAGCATTTACTTTTTTCAAAAAAAGAAAATCATAGTTGTTATTGATCAGGATACATCAAAATGTAATCAAAATATAAAGATTCCTGTTGATTTTCTCTTTTCAATGGTATGTCACATGCACAGGTTTTAACAAGACATCAGCTCGGAGAGTGAAACGGCTATATAGGGTATCATAGGAAGGTGTGCAACTAGAAGTCCACGGTCAAGTATGGACGTGACAAATGGGCTCTACATACCACTAGTGTGTACGGCAGTCACTAGGGGTATACAGTAACACCATCTAGTGCATATTGTGTACACTAGTGGTATGCAGAGTCTAGTTCACGTCTTTGTCACGTCCATACTTGACCGTGGACTTCTAGTTGCACACCTTCCTATGATACCCTATATAGCCGTTTCACTCTCCGAGCTGATGTCTTGTTAAAACCTGTGGTCACATGCCTGTAATGATAACAGGATATTTTCCATGGGTTTCCTCTCCTCATTCTTGTGGGCCACCCAGGCCCATATATAGGAAGCTAATTCTGTGGAAAACTACAGGCCCGGACAAAGAATTACGTGCCATTGGCTCCCGGGCCACCATTAGTGTCTACCCCTGGGTTGGGATCACGTCGTGAGTGTCTTGTTGACATTCCTCCTACAGCAGAGTAGTTTGGACTTCAAGTCCTTGAAAGCGGCCACATTCCAGATGACGGCCCCGAACAGCAGCACCAAGCCGACCAGACAGAAGAACAGGGCTCCTCCCACACTATTGTTGTACGCCACCGCCTCTCTGCAACGTAGTCCAGTCAATAAAGAGATTAGCATCAACAGAATTGAAGGCAGATAAGGCCAAAAAATCAAAAAAGTTTGTTTCAGGTAACATGGTAAGAAAATGTAGGGTCAGTAGGTCAGATCTTTTTTTTTTAAACATTAGCCAGCCTCTCCGAAGACCCTAAAATTAACCATAAAAGGGTAAAATTACGAAAATTTCTTCAAACTTGCATAAAAAACATAGGGTCGGCTCTGGTTTGATAAGGTCGGTTGGGTGGTCTGAAACAACCATTTTTCTTGGCTGAAGGGCTGTATTAGGAAATATTTCTTAGTGGGTTTCACTCTTTACTATCACTTTATACTCCTCAGGAAAAAGAAGATCTGGAACAATCAGGTCCGGGAGACCGCTGCTGAACCAGGTCAAAGAGGAAAGGAGAAATACTTATGTACACTCTAAAAACTGTGTGTTAAATTAACACATTTCTTTTGTATATACCTACTTTAAACACTTTCTTTCTTAACACACTGCACACTTCAAACATTTGGCCACAGGTTTTGATCTTAAAATGGTATTTTAATTCTGTTTACAGCATATAAATCCTTGTGGGGCCTTTTATCAATTGATTTATTTTTATTTTTTCGATTTGGAATGAAAATAAAAATTATGTTTCCATGGCAACCACCATGTACAACAATACCAATTTAGGCCCTAAAAACGTTCTTTTCCATTCCAAAGATGGACTTTTCTAAAGTGGCCTATTGTATTATACATAGAAAAAAGTGATCCGGATCAATTTTTGCTATATTTTAAACCCTTTAAGCTATATAGAGCCCCCTGGTGGCCAAAGTTGGTACTAAAAATCCCAGGTGACTCCCTTAGGCACAGGCGTCCACTGAGCCGTGTTCTGGTGGAGATGGTCTGCAGAGGGTTGGTAATATTAGTGTAAAGGCCTGACACTGTTGTGGTCCGGTCATCTAGGTGACCACGTGACCAAACACTACATGCAGGTAGTGTACACAGTAGACAGTAGATGGCTCCAGTATAGGCCTGGTGATACTTTTGGACACTACCTGTATGTAGTGTTTGGTCACGTGGTCACCTAGATGACCGGACCACCACAGTGTCAGACCTTTACACTAATACTACCAACCCTCTGCAGACCATCTCCATCAGAACACGGCTCAGTGGACGCCGGTACCCTTAGGTCACCCAGAGAGTCGCCTAGGCTCCCTTATGAGACCTAAACAGGAGTCATTCTGGAGGCAACCTGGACTCCCTTTTGACGCTGTTTCTTCTCTCTGTGAAGCAGATATACATAAGGCCTATAGCATGTACTTACATATACGATTTGGGAAGACAGCAGTATTCTGCATACTCCACCCCACAGCAGGCAGTATACTCTGGGGGCTCGTATGGGGAAAATGGGCACTTGAACACTCCAATAGACCGATTGGAGAAGGACTGGTAGTTAACACAAACTTCTGTAGCTGTAATAGAAAACAAAATACAAACCTTTTTTATAATACAAGAAGAAAATGTAATAATTTGTGATCATAATTTTACAACAAATCATGATAAGATTTTCAAATTAATCTATAGGTGTGGAATGCAACAAAGAAGACCGACCATCATCCCCATTGTATTGAGCAGTCGGGTTGATCTCCTAGCCACCTTTACCTCGAGTGCGAAAAAGCATATGACATTCGAATGCGAACTATATGTGACCTCAGTCCCTACTTAGTACCTACTCGGTGTAAAGTCAGTAGCCTTGGTGCCGCCAGGTATAGCAGCTCGGGGGTATGAGCGGTAGAAGGTCATGTAGGGCGGGGTGTCATCTGGATCTGGGTATGGACTTTCTAGGAGTGTAGCTGGCACAGTACGACTATAATTATAAGATGAAGCAATAACAAGCATTTAGAAAGGTTCTTATGAAGCGCAGCAAAAATCGCTATTTTCATGTAGGTGTAGATGGCTGTGTCTCACGACCTTGAGCCAATCTTTTTGTCTCTGACCGGGTGCCAGCTCTGAACGGGTGCCAGCTCTGACCGGCCTGAATAAAATCGGGTTATTTAGGGCAGATGGAGATAGAATTTGGCTGAAAAGGTTAATGGATGTTATAACTCTCTAAACTACACTGTAAGAAGTTACTGTATTTAAACAGCACAATGTGCTGTACATTTACAGCACTTTTTGCTGTAGTTGGTATTACAGCACTATTTGCTGTATAATTACAGCATTATGACATTGTACTGTAAATTGGGTCTCCGGCAATGTTGCTGTACATTTACAGTAGATTGTGCTGTAGATTTCCGCCACTAGGTGGCAGCAGTAGACCATTTCTGTATTAATTATTCCACCCAACCCTTTCCCAAGTCAAATAAAGCCTCACAAACTCTCAAGACATCGTAGATAAGAATGGATGAGAGAGACTGAATGCAGTTATCATAAAGTGTATTGATATTTGCATAATTGTGTTGAATAATACGAAAAACAGCAAAAGTACAGAATAGACACCACATTGGTGGAAAAAGTTAAATGCTTAAGTGCCTGGACTGGGGAAAAGGTGGTATCACATACACTGTAAAGAAAATCCCTTGAATTTACGGAGAATCTCAGTTAAATTTGGCAGTGCATCATCGTTTTTTGGTTTACAGTGAATCACTGTAAATCTCATCCATTTTACAGGGAACTTCCGTAAACCATTGCAGTGAAACTCTGTTATTTCTTTTACAGTGAAACTCTTGTTTTCTGGGTAGTTTTGTATATTTCTACCAGGTGGCAGGCAAGTCTTTTCAGAGATTTGGCTGATGGTTCTAGATTCTAAAGCAATATAAAAGTGCCAATATGCTAATATTTTTCAATATCTTCATATATCATAAGATAAATGTACATCTGTAACTCAAGTTTGATGAAATATTCACAATTAATAAAATATCCAGTTGTGTAGGACAATTGGGAGTAATTGTAATACCATAGACACCCATCTTGTGGTAATGAGAAAAACATAGATGCCCAGCACTGGAGTTGATGATGTATAGCAATCCTAGAGCAATGTTTCTCATGAATTGTGACTATGAAGTGTTGTGGGACATTATATGTGCCTCTCAGCTATTTCATAATGATAAGGCCTATGAAGTCCTGGCACCAGATGTCTTTATGGAATAAAAATGGATATCATGGATAATTATAATGAAATGTACACCAGTACACATAGTGGCTGTAGAATGACAACCAGTGCTAAATCACAACAAGAGGTTAATAATGTAGCCAAAAATCAATTAAAATAGATACACATTATTAATTATTCTGGGCCACTGTATAATAAAACAGTGAAATCCCGTTAAAAAAACGGTGGTTTCTAAAAACGGAAATCCCTAAAAAAAAACGTGGGTTTCCCGGCTCCCATTGATGCCAGTGCTTCTCCGTTTTTTTAAGGGAATATTTTTTACAGTGTACGGTTCAGCTGTATTGAAGCAGGATTAAACCATTACATTGTGTAGTGTGTATTATCCTAGCTGAGATTGAACTATTGTGCAGGAAAGTACTGTCCATGCATGCGTGTTAATTGATATAAATTGATGAAACCTACAGTAGAAGTTGCTGTAACTTTACAGCACCCAGTAGCTGTACATGTACAGCAAAATCTACTGGAACAAAAGTTGCCAGCAACTTTTGCTGTAGATGTACAGTAGAAGTTTCTGTAAATTTACAGTAGAAGTTTCTGTAAATTTACAGTAGAAGTTGCTGTAAATTTACAGCAAGTCAGTTGCTGTACACCTACAGCAAAATCTACTGGAACAGAAGTTGCCAGCAACTTTTGCTGTAGGTGTACAGTACTTACTTCTTACAGTGTAGTCATCAGTTGCTCATTTTTATCATCATCTGCCCTAAATAACCCGTTTTTATTCAGGCCAGTCAGAGCTGGCACCCGGTCAGAGCTGGCACCCGGTCAGAGCTGGCACCCGGTCAGAGACAAAAACATTGGCCCAAGGTCGTGAGACACAGCCAGATACTCATAAGACGTTTGTGGTGACGGTGGTATTGGACACTATTATGTTGATATTTATATAATTATAAGATGAATTAGATGTTTGGGTAAACGTGACGGGGTATTGGGACAGAAATTATATTGATAGTCATATATTTATAAGATGAATTAGATGTTTGGGGTGACGGGGTACTGGACACCAACATGTAGATACGTACACGATGGGTTAGCTGCTTGGGGGAGAGGGGGGGAGGTGGGCATTATGTAGATACTTACATATAAGATGAGTTAGCTGTTTGGGGTGGCCGTGGTGTCGGCCATGTTAAAGATCCTGTCTGAGAGTCTGGACTCTGAGCATCAGCAAGGTCATTGGCTCCTCGGCACAGGGCAATAGCTGTAACATGATGTCACTAAGTTTAATATTGAAATATACATGTGTGCAAATGATAACACTATAATTATCTTAACATAACATAATCATGATGTAATATAAGAATTTAACGATCCCGGTAAACAAGAAAAACCCATTTCTCTAAGGCTCCTTACTATGGCATAAGGTTA
Organism: Harmothoe impar; assembly: GCA_947462335.1. Lineage (NCBI taxonomy): Eukaryota > Metazoa > Annelida > Polychaeta > Phyllodocida > Polynoidae > Harmothoe > Harmothoe impar. Next base: position 38,070,039 of record OX381719.1, read on the forward strand.
TATAAAGTTATGCGTAAAATAACGTGTCTTTTTTTTTTAGCTGGCATGGCTAATTTCGATTACCTGAACAATACCCTATTAAATGATACAACGTTCACACCCTGTCCCCCCCCCCTCAACCCCCATTTAGCGATAGCATAAAGCCAGCTGGTGTAAATATCCTATAGGCATCAGCACAATAATGTAAACTACTGTATATGATGTTAATCTAAAAGATGGAATTGTTCTGTGAACCAGTAAAACCTACCGATGAAAACGCGTACAACCTTCCACAAGAGGACATCCATATTATATGTTTTGATCCACTTGATATAAGCTATATATACACGACCATTTCTAGTAACTGGTTATTACATAGGTATAGGTCCAGTAGGCATCCCCACCCAATCATGCATCCAATGTTATTTGGTAAAAAACAACATTATCTCGCTCTGTACTCCCTTAACAGTCATGAACGCCCCACGAGAAGGACGTGTAATTTGTAATGTGGAATTCATGTAGTAAAATAAGGCATCACAAGACCTGTCTAGCAGTGGTTGGTCAGGTAATTCCCAGTTAGCTCGAAACAGCAGACACGAATACGGTTCGTAAATGTAATGTTATAATTGTTATACGTGTTGCAGGTTCCCGGGTGCTGGTTACTTTTGGCAGCTGCTTTTGTGTTCAACTCAAATGCTCGACTTCTGCCAAGGTATTAGTAATACAAGATCGTCTAAAACAAGGATCATGACAGGACACCTAAGAGTTCACCTTTAATGCGAATGACCTATCACAACAACTGCCAAAGGTGGGGGTGTCATTAGGTAGATTGAACATGGGTCGGAAACAAAAAAAACTTGGATTCAGACACATTTGGCTAGACTCCCACGCAACAAAAATGTTTATGAATATTTACATACGCTTATAAAAAGTTCTCTTACATAGATACTTCTATTGTATCGCATTAAAATGCATACTGTAGTTTACAGAGATCTTCATAAATCAAGTTCCCACATTACTTTGAAATACGGTTTATATATAGAGAGAGATATAGGCTTAATGCAGCTTTTATTTGATCAATATAAACCGTAATATCTTAGCAATAAGGCCAAATATAAAAATAAAAGCTGTGTTTCAGGAAACCCAACCCTAGATTTAGAAAAAGGCCGACCCTAGCAGTTTAATTTTGGAGATTGATGTTTCAAACTCTTTTTTTTTAATTCTTAGCAATTCTTGGGTCTTAAATAATAGGGTGACCCCAGGAAGTGGCTTTCTAAGAGGAACATCGAACAACAAAAGAAGAACATTCCCCTAGAAAGGCAGTGATGTTTAAATTATTTTTTTTAAAGAATTATTTTTTCTTGATATAAATTGTTATCACTGCAAGAATTTAGTGAGTCTTTCTGATGAGCCATGATTCACGACTCATGTGTCCTGGTATAGTCTGGAGAGATGCGACGTACAGGACTTCTATCCTAAAATTTCAGATCATGTTGCTTGAAACACGTACGTATCTTTTTGGCCTAATTATTGTTAAAGGCCATTCATGCAAACAATTTTAGCACACTAATTGGTCCAGGGGCGTGGCAAGTAGTTTCAAAGTGTGGGGGGGGGGGAGGGGGGGGCTGAGTGATGGAATTCGGTAAATACGGACAGAAAGACTGGACGAACGTCTTCATGCATGATGGCGACCACAGCTTGTGACGTCACATTTAATAACAGAAGTGAAGTAGACGCTGGTACCCGACAGCATATTTTCCCGCGTCGTACAATCTCAGTTTTCAACACTCCTGCTCGACAAGTGAAAATATATAACTTGAGAATACACACAATGAACTTATGAATATGAATATGCGAGTGTAAACACTCCTCCTCGAAACATAGTTTTAGTGTCTGTTATTGAAACACTCCTCCTGTATATTATTGAAAGTTTACTTTTTGAGAAATAATGTTCAGTGTCTTTCAGATATAGGTCTATGTCCTTGACCTAGTATTAAATGTCCAATTCTTTGAAGTCCTTATCTTGACTTATAAATGTTGTCCAGTAAACTGGTGTTAAATGTTAGTTCTTAAGTTTCCTCCAGTAAACTGGTTAAGTCCTTTGTTTGACTCAATCGTCAAGTATTGTTTCTCAGATAAACACACAAATGAATAAACAGTATTCCTTCTGTTACATACTAAATAAACCAGTTACTTTAACTTTTTTTTTTTTAGTTACACAAACTAGATCTTTTTAGTTTTAGAAGTTAAACAACAATAATTTCTTATGTTGTTACATGATACACTAAATAGCATATAAACCTTAGCTATAAAAGGTTATAATATACAATAGGTCTTTCATATGTTTTACATTAAACCATACCAAATAGCCATCACCGGCTATTACTATTTAATTAAAACATAATACCTATACTTGGAAAGAGAGGTCACCAGTACTTCATTTCCATGTGAGGCTTCAGCCCTCACCTCCCTACACTAACAGCAAAATAACACATTGCCCTCAGTCCCTGCAGTCTCATACAGTACTGGCTCCTCCTGGCCTTGCTGGTACTCATTCAGGCTCCTTCTCACACTGTAACTCTCAGATGACATTTTAAAAATCTCCAGACCTTCAGTTTGCCAAACTGTCCACATTTTCATGCATCAAGGTCCACTAATAAGAATCAGAAGTTTTCTCAGCTTTCAGCATACTGTCCACAAACACTTGTCCACAAGTGATGCCTCAAAAGTCTACTTCCTGGAGTCTCCAGACTACCTGCATGCACAGTTCCCATAGTCTACTCCTACAAGCTCCCAGACTTTCAGAATACTGTCTCAAAGCAAACTTCATTCCACATCCTATTGAGTCAGTTCACAACTGTAACACAATGCTATCATACAGCACCACAACTGTAACACAATGCTATCATACAGAAACACACCTGTTACACATTGCTATCATACAGAAACACACCTGTAACACAATGCTATCATACAGAAACACACCTGTAACACATTGCTATCATACAGAACCACAACTGTAACACATTGCTATCATACAGTTCACTTGAGCCTTCAACACAGCAACTCCAATTCTACAGCCAATTGCAATTGATCCCTGCAGTCCTGTCATGTTCCTGCAGTCCTGACAATAGTGACATGTTCCCTGCAGTCACACAACTCACTGACACAGACAGACCTTCCTGGTGCCCACTGCTGCTTCCAATGCGTTCTGATGTTGGCAAAACTCACCATGCCCTTATCAGTCCCATACATACACACAGCAGTCCTCCTGCACGCCACTGTCTGTCTCTTTGTCTGTCACACTCGACGTCGTCCTAGTGTACACGGGACACAACACAGACCTGACGTCACACACAAACCCCACGTCGTCCTAGTGCCCACAACACAGACCCTCCTGGCTACTTTATACAAGTCTCCTGTAATTCCCAGCCACTGTCTGTAAACTCCCTGTAACTGACATACCCCACGACGGTATCAGTGTACACAATGCACACACAGTAGCCCATCGTACACGGCTCCTGCTACTGCTGCTGCTCTCCCACGTTGATCAGCTGGTCCCGATGCCTCTCCACGTGGCATCCGACATCGTCACAACAACTTTGGTGCATCCCCGAGGCGTCTCACTGCTGCGTTCCCGCTGACACAGCACTTTCACCATGACGTGCATCTCCCACACGTATCCAGTGGGTTATTGTCGATATGTACAGCTTCCAAAGCAGCCCCAAACAGGTAATTCCAAGACGACGATCTGCCCGGTTTCAGGCCTGCTGCCCACGCCATACACACGTGGTTCCCCCGGCACCTTGTCCAACCTCAGGCCGCCTCCCACGCCGTACACACGTGGTCCCCGCAGCTTCCACGGCCCTTGTTCATCGATCAATCCCTAATCAATCCTCCGTAATCCAACCTCCAATTCCTTCCAGCAGAAGCATCTTACAGCTTTAGATGTTAGTCTAATCGCTGGATGTGTCTGGGCCCGATAACCTGATGGAATTCGGTAAATACGGACAGAAAGACTGGACGAACGTCTTCATGCATGATGGGGACCACAGCTTGTGACGTCACATTTAATAACGGAAGTGAAGTAGACGCTGGTACCCGACAGCATATTTTCCCGCGTCGTACAATCTCAGTTTTCAACACTGAGGGCTATTTTGACCCTTTTTTTTACCCTTTTTACTTTTTGGTTTGACCTTTTTTGGGGTCGGTCAAAAGTGGGGGGGGGGACATGTCCCCCCCGGTTGCCACGCCCCCAGGTCGTTCATCACTCGTTATGATTATCACCATAGTTTCAATATTTCCCAACACCATGACCATTGCACACTCGCAATCCCATCTCCCTGCACATACCTATAACAGGCTATGAGGCTTAATTATTCATGTTGCTATTCACAGGTATGCCTTCCTAAACCAGCTGCTCCTCTCTAAGTCTGACTTCTAAGCCAGACATAGAAAGCATTAAACTAAATAATGCAGTAAAACCATTGAGCTACTGATCTTTTGGGGCTCTGTGCCAACCATGCTGCCAGCCATATAACCGGCCTCAGCAACAGGCACCTTTGTTATGAACTGGCCTGCCATATGTAAAGTAGATATTATATACCTGACTATTGGCGGCTTAGTATGTATAGTACCTAACTATAATAAGATCATAACACTAGATCGTTATGATTATAGGATTCCATTGGCCTTAAGTGCTATATATCAATTGTTTTAACCATGGCATTTGAAAGTGTGATAAGATAATTCTATATGATTAAGGGTGGCAAATAGCCTTGGCTATGGACGTAATCTTTCATTATAATATAAACTAATCATTTGGAAAATCACATTGGCTAATATAGTCATAAAACATTGCTATTGAGCCCAAGATACTCTTTATGCACGAGGTACAGCGGTGCCATTTATATAGGCCTAATGGTCAAAATCCCTCCAAACGTTTGGCCATATCTATGACACAGATTACTAAATGGCATACTTACTAATAAGTCTAAAGCATGTGAATAACAACAAGTAAATCCCATGTGTAGCAGCCATGCTGTGTTGTAGTGCTGGCACCAGTAGTCCAAGGCATAACTGACTCAGTGTTGTGTTTTGCTGGCATCCAGTGAGTAGCAGAGCACACACATATGTGTGCGCTGTGTGTGTGCACACAGGAATAAGGTAAGACCCCATGGGTCCTGCATGGGCCCCTGTGGAAATCCCACTGAGGGCAGGTTAACTTGTGCATTATCTATCTCCTCTGTATAGCCTTCTCACCTTTACATTATGATTACCACAAGTACGCAGTTCAGTTCCAGTGACTGTTCCAGTCTTCAGGTGGTAATGGTGAGATACACTCTAAAAAATGTGTGTTAACTTAACACACTTTTGTAACACACTTTTTTGTATACTTATTTTACACACCCTTTTTTTTAACACACTACACACTTTTGGCAAAAGTGTGTTAATCTTAAAAGTGTGTTGAGATGAAAAGTGTGTAAAATGTAAAGTGTGTAGGAGAAAGTGTGATAGAGATAAATATGTGTGTTGCTTTATAAAGTGTTTAGATATGTTAAGCGTGTTATTTAACATTCCCTGGCACTGGCTGCTGACGGAATACCCCTGGTGCACCAACAGGCAAAATTTCATAAACCACAGCATGTATAGCCACCTGTGCAATGGTGGCTAATTGTGGCAGACATCCTACATAGCAAGGCCTTGTACGGAATGACCTTAGGCAGGTTTCAATTACACATTGACTTATATTATAGCTGAACACACGGGAAAGGTGTCCTATTCCTTCCACATTCGTTAGACCTCCATAGGACAGGATATTCAGTCTTTAAAGGGAGTATTACTTCTTAGATTCATGCATCCATTGAAGTTACACTTAATTACATGTTTAAAATTTGATATCAAATCTTTAAACAAGATCAAAAGTGTAACTACAATCTTGAAGTGTGACTGAAATGTTTAATACAGTGCTTGTGGTGCCATCTGGTGTCAATAGAAATGTGTGTAAATCGTACACACTTTTATTACTACACACATTTGACAAAAAAGTGTATAGGTGTGTTGAGAAAAGTGTGTTCACGCTCAAGTGTGTTGAATATATATGTGTGTTAAGCTTTATCCATGTTCCCGCAACACACATTTGTATACAGTGACTGAATTCAAAGCTGCTATACCTCCTCATACACTCAAACCTACGTTTTCCTCATTTGATTCTCAGATAATTGTATAATCCTTTCCCTCTTATAATCTGTCATTTATTCTGACAAGAAAGTCTTAATATTATGTAACCGGGAATCAAATTTCAACTACTATTTATATTTTGGAGGGTTTGGTTAGTTAGTGCTGACAAAAGCCATCATGTGGCAGTACGGAGTGGATAGGAGCCGGGAGGTTTTCCATTGCCCAACTCATAAACACAGTCTACTAGTACTTGGTGTATCCCTGTAGATGGCACTACCTTGTTGATCTTATTGAGTGCTGAATAGAATGCTGGAAGCTTTTTATTTTTCCTCATCTGTTTCCTTCAATTTAGCATGGTTAAAAGATACAAAACATCTTGGGATGCTACCAGTACACTCCAACAAGGAGACAACTATGCAGAAATTGAACTATCTATATATCTGAGGTGGTACAGCAGCTTTAAGCTGAAGCTGGTTCATGACATGTCCAAAATCAGAGTTTTAGGGGGCATAAACCTTTCAGTTATAGTCCTTTATTGTGAGTGGGTCCTATGTCATCTGTTTAGATTGCAGGAGTGGTTAGGGCACTGGCCTACCAACCAATGGGTCATGAATTCAAATCTGTATCAAGGCTATTTTGTTCACACACAAGTTTAAAATGTACTTTTGGTAGGTCAAACTTGTGATAGTATACAATTCGGTTGTAAAGATCCTTTACTCAAGATAGATATTTATAGCATATATAACTAAAACGGTTTTGAATCAGTTGTATTTGAATATTCTTTAGGTCACCTGTTCGGATTGAGGGAGCGGTAAGGACACTGGCCAATCAATCCAGGGTGATGTTTCTCCGCAAATTTGCGGACCTCCGCAAATTTGTGGACATCCGTAAATTTGAGGAAAAGACATTCCATAAATTTGAGGAGCTCAGCAAATATATATGGAAGTCTGTATTTGTATGTATAAGAATATACCAAAGAATGCTTTTATTCATCATTTCTATTTTCTCCACAAATGTATATTGCAGACATCCGCAAAATTGCGGAGGTCTGCAAATTTGTGGGAAAAACAGCACCCTGGGGTCATAAGTTTTTATCCATGGCAAAGTTACATGGTTTTTTTTCTAGTTCATTAAAAAATAGTAATAGTATTTACAGTAAAAAAGTAATGATGTAACAATACAAAACCATTTAGATTAACTATTAATATTTATCTTGTGTAATGGATCTTTACAACTGAATCGTATACTATCACAATATTTGCCCTACCAATGATACATTTTAAAATTGTATGTGCAACATAGCATTGACATAGCTTTGAATTCATGATGCATCGATTAGTAGGCCATGCAGTGTCCTAACCACTTCTCCAATCTGAACAGATGACATAAGGACCAACAATAGAGGCCTATAACTGAAAGGTTTATGCTCCCGAAAACACCAAATTTCGGACATGACAGGAACCAGCTTCAGCTAATCAGCTGGCTGCCATAGTTAGCAGAGAAAAGCGCACAGGTACCAGACAAGATGGCGCTGTACAGTGATCATCTTGCTAATGCGGAATAGACTTGAAAGCTGAGTCTAAGCGGGAATTTATGGTACTTTGTGCTTTATCCACTACAGTGGGACTTTCCAGCGTCTGTACATAATTTATAATTCATAGTTTGTCTCACTTGTCAACACAGTTTTCCAGAGGGAGCATTTAATAGTCAATATCCTCCTGAATATGATTCCCCTGAACAAACCACTGCTAATGAGGGGAGGTGTGTCAATCATAATATTGGTCGATAACACAATATCTGTCTCTATCTTACCTGAAGAAGTGAATGCCATTAGACCAATGTCACTTTATTGACCAGAGGTGACATGAACGCTGCTTACCCAATAGCATTTTCCCCGCATTGAATATTTCCAACGCCATCAACATGATGTAGCCTCATAAAGTTCCTATTTATGTGCATGAAGATAATGTCCACATGCCACAGCAAATGACTTGCACTTGTAGGAAATCCATATGTCCTATACGTGCTAGATTTAGTTCCTCACACTAGGTTTCTAGTGTATACTACAGAATGATCTCGTTGGTGCCCTCTGCCTTGTACGGTTTTTTTTCTTGAAACAAGTGATTTGTCCGCCAGACGAGTTTGATAATCTTATTTTCTTGATATGATATAATTATCTCACATGTGAAAGGTTGAAGGCCAAAGCCCACTTTATATAGGTATCAAATGCGTCAATCTATATGTGTATAGGATCAAACATGATAATATGTCTGCTTCATATATTATAGGGCCCCAGACAGGTAAAATCGACAAATCGACATGGGCCTATTGACAAGGGGCATGGGCATTTATCAAAATCGACAAGTGACACAGCACCCCCCCCCACCCATCTGGGGCCCTATATATGCCATCTGTAGGCCCTATCAGGATTCATGCAAACATTGCAAATTCCTTGGAGATCGAAATATGGAATTTTTTACCCTCTATGTTCAAAGAGTCAATAGAAAGCTTCGTGTTAAAGAAGTCAATCTGGCAAACAAAACCTGTCGCCCTCGATGTTAATTTCCATCATATCAATACATTTTAATGGAAGGTGGCAACATTTGCATTCCACAAAAACATAAATCCGTGCACTTTATTTCTCTAGAGTTGAATGTTACCATATCAAACACATACATGGGGTGGGGGCTAACTCATATCAAGGGAGTCAATTTCGAAAATCCATACCATAACCACAGGAAAGTGGGGAAAATAATACCCTCATCATAACAAATTGACAAATAAAAATAAACACGCCTAATTGTTGCTTAACATTGGAGGCATGCATTCTAGGCAGTGATATACGTTTTTTGCCCAGATATGTAACTACTTTTGATCTGCTGTTGATATATTATCTTCTATGATTTTCTGAAAAAGAAAACTTTGCATCTAGCACATCTTCCCTGGCTACATACTCAAGGAACTGCCAGAACTCGCCCAACTTTTAGGAGCTCTCTAGCATTAACTTTTAAAGATATGATCATTCTGCTTCTTGCATTTGATTGGTTGAAATCTTTTTTGTTAGGTCAACTATTCACATATCATGTGTGGTGCTTGACTAATATAATATAGGACACTCTACTGGAAGTGGCACTTTTATGGTAATCAACCATTTTCAGGGAAATGATTATAGCTCAAAATAGCCCACACATTTTAACCCTGAACCAAAATATTTTTATTTGGGAACCTCTATACTAATTCATGACGGGGGGCCCTGTTGGGCACCGTGGTTTTAGGGTATAGAAATTGCCTTCAAAAGTGAAGGATCTCTGTTACATGTTCTAAGAAGTTTTTCTTGCCATACAATATAAAATACAACATCTAGGCTTCAAACGTGAAGGATCTCTGTTATACATGTTTTAAGTAGTTATTGTTGTCATACGATATAGGGCTCCTAGAGGTTAGGCCATGGGCGCAGCCATATTCGGGGGTTGGAAGTTCAAGCAGGTACCTCTAGATGGACACTTATAGACTCAGTACTGCCCTGTGACGTCATAAACCCCGGTTAGCTGCTCCACCTACTGGCCAAGGGCCCGTACTGCAGGTTCTCAATTTGCCACAAGCGGTGCTGCTGTCGACGGCCAGGTGCCCTATAAAACACAACATCCTACCCATTTCATGCAATCAGTAGAGTCCATTTAAACCATATCTTAAAATATTATTGAGCAACACTGTAAGAAGTAAGTACTGTACACCTACAGCAAAAGTTGCTGGCAACTTTTGTTCCAGTAGATTTTGCTGTAGGTGTACAGCAACTGACTTGCTGTAAATTTACAGTAGAAGTTGCTGTAACTTCTACTGTAAATTTACAGCAAAAGTTGCTAGCAACTTTTGTTCCAGTAGATTTTGATGTACATGTATACAGCAACTGGGTGCTGTAAAGTTACAGCAACTTCTACTGTAGGTTTCATATTGTTGTTCTCATCAATTTATATCAATTAATATGCATGCATGGAGAGTACTTTCCTGCATAATAGTTCAATCTCAGCTAGGGAAATACACACTACACAATGTAATGGTTTAATCCTGCTTCAATACAGCTGAACCGTATTTGATACCAGCTTTACCCCAGTCCGGGCACTTAAGTATTTTCCCACCAATGTGGTGTCTATTCTATACTTTTGCTGTTTTTTTTGTATTATTTTTTGTATTATTATGCAAATATCAATACACTTAATGATAACTGCATTCAGTCTCTCTCATCCATTCTTATTCTACGATGTCTAGAGAGTTTGTGAGGCTTTATTTGACCCGGGAAAGGGTTTGGTGGAATAATTAATACAGAAATAGTCTACTGCTGCCACCTAGCGGCAGAAATCTACAGCACAATGTACTGTAAATGTACAGCAACATTGCCGGAGACCCAATTTACAGTATATAATGCTGTAATTATACAGCAAATAGTACTGTAATACCAACTACAGCAAAAAGTGCTGTAAATGTACAGCACATTGTGCTGTTTAAATACAGTAACTTCTTACAGTGAAGATTGAGCCCTTTCTGAGCTTTCTGTACAGCTAGCACCAGTAACTGTCCTGGAAATGTGGTTCCAATTCACTTGCTGACACAGCAGACTGCTGTTGCATTAGATGTACCAAGTAAAATCTCATTATCTATAGTCTGGAGAACTACAAACTCGACCCATTTATCACATGACATGTGTTATTGTAAAGCATTTAATGGCTGAGAAATCAATGAATCTATTTGGGTTGTTTAGCACTGTGACAGATACAGGACCGTGAATGCGGCCCCTGCCATGGCTGTCCTAGCTATATCACCAGTTCACACATGACAGTCAACACTTGGGGAGTGCCCCCCCCCCCCCCCCCACTCCAGGAGGACGTGACCACAATGAGAATATCAAAGCGGCCACGTGCGATGAGAGGGGCCTAGAACCAGGAACTGGTACTAACACAAGTCAGACACACACTGACGGTCCCCTGTACCGGTCACAGTGAGGGGCAGCTAGTATATATAGCCTCATCCCGCATATACCTATAGCAACATAGACTGAAGATGTTGCCTGGAAGATTCACCATACAAGTGGCACTATTATGGACACTGATTTATCAGGTGAGTAATTTGATTATATACTTTTTTTTACAAGATAATAGCTACAGTTGTCATGTTTTATATCAATTAACACCTGTGTCCTATAATAATTGTACATGGATAGGGGGTTTAGATACTGCCGTTTTAAAAAGTAAACATCTGTTCGCACCCACATCACATGACATCTACTATTATGTGTTATTATACGATCGGGCCACTCATCGTGCTTTTTCTGTGATATCCCCGTGCTGATATCTAGTGATATCGGCACCCTTCCGGTGGATATCAGCACGTTTCCGGGGGATATCATCCCGTTTCCGGTGGTCCTGAGCAATTCCGAAATTTCGTCTCCCATAAAATCCGAGGTTCTATGGAGACTCGAACACGCTACATCAAGACTTGAAGTCCGATGTGCTAACCACCACGCCGTGAAGGCGCTGGTAGAGGTGGGTGGCGAAACAAGGAGTCTACAGGCGGATTTCCAGCCCTGTAGGACCATTATTTACCGAGTTACAGAAGAAAAGGCATTTTTTGGTATAGTTTCTTTGAAAATCCAAATTTTTTTCTAATTTCTTTTTTACTATAAAGGTAGAAGTTGGACTTTACTTAGCCTTTCGTTAAAATAATTCTAGGGACTTTTTTTCACATATAAATAGGCATTTTGAAAAAGGTTCGTTTCCACCCAGGATCGATCCGGGCACCTCTGGTGTGTGAGGCGGCGACGCTGGCTGCCATGCCTATCCGGCTGTGGTGGTTGTGGAGGGAAACGCTGTGTATATTGCAGTGTATCAGGGAGCAGTTAGTTTTTAAAGCAGCAGGTCGCGCGGCGTAAGTACAGTCGTATTCTTTAGGCTGGCGAAAGCAGCGTAACAAAATAATGACCGGTCCCCGCGCCTCCCCTACTGAAGAGTTCCACAACATGGCGACTGCACCCTCTGTACAAGACGACTTGGATATCATTCAAAATGGAGAAATTAGGTTCTTTTAAAGGTAAATAAGGACATTTGAATCAATAAATCGTATAATAAACCTAATATTGAATGGCTAACACCCTCACTCGGGGCTGTATCGCTGGATATCGTCACTCGTGCTTCGCACTCGCGCCGATATCCAGCGATACAGCCCCTTGTGAGGGCGTCAGCCATTCATTATTGGTTAAATATCTGGATGACGACCTAAAGTCCTACCTGAACATTTAACTGGTTAAGCCTTATACTGTCTAAGAAAAATAATTAATATGATCTAGTACAAAAATAGATAGGGTCATGCTAGAGCAATACCGGCATATTCAATGACAGAACGATTCTAGACTTTCTAGATTTAAAAAGAAAACAACCCATAAGGAACTTTGACCACTGTTATTGTCAGGCTCATTTGGGCGGATATAGCAACTAGGTGTCCACCCAACCAGTGGGATGTTTTATATGTATATAGGGGTGTAAGAGGTGTATGGCAGCGTTATAATGTTGGCAGGAACAGGGAATTGAACAACTGATTAACATTTAAATATAGCTTATCATGCAGAATGTTGGGTATCTGCAGTGTATTTTTATATAAACATTAATACGTCATGGATCTATGATATAATATATAGAGTGCCTAATTGTACGGACAGCACTGTTTCATTGTCTTCGGGGGACAAGATGGCGGCCTCCATAGGCCAACACATCTCCTATATACCTGTGGACCTCTACTTGTCAGCCTGTAGGCACAGCCTTGGCTGCCACTCAACTTTCTGGCCGGAATTATCTGTTGTTATGTGCTTACCCGCAGGGGTATCAGAGATATTGTATTTACCACTGTAGTCCATTGACGCAAACTTTCTAAGAAAACCGTATTGCACCATATTGTAAAACGTCTACTTTGTATGGGAAAACAAAGGAATTGTCCTAAGCAAGTCATCTAACAATTGTTTTCTTCCTAACGTTTGTTGAATGGATTCTAAAAGGGAATGATATAAAAACTCAATAATCTGATAATGAACATAACTAAATCTTAGAATATACCCTAGAATAGCCAACGGGTACACGGCCCTACGTTCAGAAAAGATTTATACGACACGGTCATACTTTTGTAAAATACAGTTTACTGGTAGGCCTTCTTAGTACATGAAAAATAGCCATAAAACTCAAAATGTAAACAGAATATTACAAGAGTTTCCAAATAGCAAAACTCAAGGTGTAACTATAAACCACTTCTTGCAAGTTTCAAAAGGACAACGTAGGTAGGAATTAGGTAGCCTACTATCGAATGAGAGGCGTATATACGTCATATTATAGTCTAATGGAACGCCATCTAGAAACTAAGTCTCATATGCCTCATATGCCATATCAAGGCGAAACCTTGGAAGAGAGGGAGGGGAAGATGGGCCACACAAAAATAGATCTGCTATATACAATAATATCATTCCCCTTTGATTAGCAATGGCACAGGACAGAAGGGAGGGAAACGGCAACAAGTAATGATTATATATGATAAAGTTGCATTTGGACTTCGTCGTGCATCACCTTTCCCGGAACTAGCTATACTAATATTTACATTTGAACGTCACCCGATCCATGGTATCTTTATATGGTCCCCGATATGGTCCACTGATGATTTGAACTAGCAATGTAGGTGTCACTGACACTTTATACACTGAGGGCTTGTCGGGACAGACTCTCCTGGGATCGTGGACAAGAAAATGTTTCCAATGTTAAAGGCAGTAATCTTAAAGTCGATTATCTTAATATCCTCGCCTTTAAAATTGTACCATTTATTTAAGATTATCGCCTGGGTAAACATGTGACTTTTTGGAGGTAGACTGGTGTTAACCCAGTCTTACACATGCCTTACAACCTGAGGCCAAAGGAAAAGAAGAATATGATTATATGTATGAGTAATAACATTGCAGTGAATGTCAGCAAATCAGTGTTATCCTGTATGATGTGTGACGTCTGTTCAGTAGGGATGTTGTTGAGTGATGTAGAACCGCAATAACAAACCATCACGAATCTACTCATCCCATCAATATAAATCGCAGTATTCGGACTGTTACCCAGTGGGCACGCCACCACTGATTAGTAGCTGCTCTGGTGGCTAATGACCTTGTAGGGCGTATTATCCATTCAGGCAGCACACAATAGTTGGTAACATTTAGCATGGTATTTGAACTCAATAATTAACAGAATATTAAGCTTTTAATAAGTGATGCACAAGCAGGGCTACATATGCCTCCCTTATTAGGCGGGGCCATGCAGCTCTGGTTAGCTACAACAGCTGAAGGGCTACAGAAACAGGACTTATTAATGCTGGTTTTCATAATAACTAAGAAGGCCTACATTTTTAGTCCTTATTAAGCAGTGCAGAAACATCCCCTGATAAAGGCTGCTTTTGCACTGTCTAATAACCATCACATGTAAGACCTTATTTGGGGTTATGCAGGGCTGCAAAAGTAGGGCTTATTCATAGCTGATTAACTATTGTCTTTGTTATGAATATCAAGCCCTGCAAATTAAGTTCTTATCAGTCAGTGCAAGATAAGTCCTTATTAAGCAGTGAATCGACATGCCCTGATAAGGGCTGCTTTTTCACTGTCTAATAACCATCACATGTAAGACCTTATTAGAGAGGTTCTGCAGGGCTGCAAAAGCAGGGCTTGTTAGTAGCTGATTAACCATCTTCTTTATAATGGATATTAAGCCCCGCAAATGAAGTTCTTATTAGTCACTGCATTGATATCCCTTGATAAGGACTGTAGTTGTATTGTCTAAGAACCACTTTATGTCATAACATATTAATAGCCAAGGGTAAGTTGTGTGATCTTTGAGAATACTTTGTGTCTCCTTGATGTCTTCTGTTCTGGTACCTATTTGAGGGGGGAATACACCATGATTCTACAAGGAGATTTGGTGGCCTAATGAGTAAGTCGCTGGACTTGTGTGTGAGAGGTCCTGGGTGCGATCCCAGAAGGAGCCACGGCACCAAATTTTCCCAAGAGTTGTCCTGACAGGAGTCGCGTCTGTAAGTGTCAGTAGACAGACTGCAGTGAACCTTCAGTGTCCTGGTCTCCCATGAGACTTGCACAGATCCGCTTCAGCCCGTAGAAGCATAATACACTTGCGACTGGTAAAAAGATAGCAGATATCAGTGTTGACGAAGGTGGTCCTAGCCGGGAGGGGAAAAGGCTACAATGGACCACTGGAGACTCTGAGAAAAGGTTGTGACAGCAGCCATCCCACGCTATCTGACAGTGAGTACGGTCAAGGCACATTGCACCACAGTCACCAGTTGGTTATCAGGTGTGTCAGTTTCGCCAGGGTCAGGAGCTAGGATGTGTTCACAGTGGTTGACTATGACTTGTACACTGTCAATACAAACTCAATTTTGATATAATACTGCTATTCCCACTTTTCTGTATATTGTGAGAGGTTTGATAAACACTTTTCAAAACCGAAAAGAAGTGGAGAAAAACTCATCCGAACCTTTTGCTTTTGCTTTACGCAAAGAGCATGGGTGCATAGTTGAAGAGAATAATACTTCCCATATATTTCCAAAATGAATTGAGAGAGTTTTTCATTCAATCAGATTCAAATAAGACAGTTTTTGATTGTATCTCACTGCAAATAAAGTCCTTTTTAGCCAGTGCGTGAGCATGATATATGAGGGGCTGCTTTTGCAGTGTACCCAGGGTATGCTAGGGGTACAGTAAGGTTTAGGACCACCACTTATCATCAGCCCCACTAGCTCATGCAATAGCACACTGGACTTTACATCTGAAGGTAAGGAGTTCGATTCCCATTGACAACATTAATTTGTACAACAATCATGAATTTCTGATGTATGTATACTGAGCTGCTTATGAATGTTATATGCTTGAATAAACAGCAGAAAGTTTCAGTGGAATTCCTTTTTATATAGTGGCACACTTCAGCTTATTACTAATCACTGGTTTGAAGTGCCTAATAAGAACTGCAGAGCAAGTCACTTATAAGTGCTGCTTTATAGCAGTGCGGTAGTGTCACAATTATAATCTTTGAATAAATTTGACTTTTGTTGCCCTTATTAGCTGAATTATTGAACCTCTTGATAACCACTGCTTTGAAAGGCTTAATAAGTGCTGCAGATTAGCTGACTAATAGTTCTTACATTCTAGCCACAATATAGATGTATAATAAGCACTTCATTGGAGAGCTTATTAGTCACGTATTAAGTGTTGCTGTGCCCACTGGGTACCTTCCCGGGCCCTGCACTTAAATTGAAAACCAACACCATCCATGTTATGAATACGCCGCGAAAGGGGTACCTTTTCACTGACTTGGCACGTCCAAGGAAATGAGAAAAGGTTTGTTTTTTTTCAAACTCAATCTGTGAAAAATAGAAAAGGGTGTGTATTTGTTTAGCTCCATGGAAATAATAACAAGGGGTTATGGTGTGTACCTGAATGCTGTCCAAGAAACATGTAGGCCCTACCGGGGGTATATCATAGATCTATATTATAGCTATATGCAGGTCCATGGTGTATGAGTGTGTAGCGTGACTTGCTGTTAACAGAATCAGTGTCTTAGAAAATGAGGTATCCGTTAGTCTCAAGGTGGAAGGCCAGACAGTGAGTGCTTTTGAAGATAAAGGGGTGTTTTGGGTGGTGTAAAATCAGCGTTTTTGATTAAAGGGGTGTTTTCATGGAACTAAAAGTCATTGTTTGTATACAAAAATACGGGTAAATTACACCAGAAAATCAGTGGAAATTTAAGGGGGTGTAATTCAAAACCCATAACTTGGATGGTGTTAGGGTAGCATTAGATTGCAGGAAGCGGGGTTTCCTCCTTTTACGGGCCACTCCAGTTGGACGTCATTCAAGGTATACACCGCCCTGTGTTATCACTTTCTCTTTTCATTCAATAGTAGGCTAGGTCATCATTCCCTATATGTACCTCAAGTCGATGTACTACATGTACCATGACTTCATACTTGAATGTACCCTATAGTTATAGCATACTTAACGTGTATTCCTTGACGTATCAGGATACACGACACATCCACACCAAATGACGTATATAGGACCTACGTCCTGTGTATTTCATGGTACATACTCCACTTCCGCTGACGGACAGGACGTGCTTACCACAGGACTCTAACGTGTTAATGACTGTACTCATTGCTCAATCATTACCTTGCCAAATCCAAGAGCAACTCCATTCAAACCAGATAATTATTTTCGCCATTTGGTTCTGCTTGGTCATAATTAGTATGCACTACAATACCTAACACATGTATGTATACATTTCTATGGTGTAGCCTACATGTACATCGTTTTAACGTAATGGTTATTTTGCTTTTCTAAGGGTCACCGCCCACAGAGCATAAATCGGACGTAGGCCCCTATAGGGCCATTCTATAAATAATTTACATAGGGAATGTATGGCAATTCTATCCATATGCGGCCGATTTTTGCTCTGATTGTGGACGGTGGCCATAAACTTACAAGAGTTCCATATAGACCTAAATGGTTTAGGCCTATATATTGAAAAGGCCTAGGCCCTATATATATATAGTATATGTAATCAACTGTAATATGAAATAAGCATTAATTAGGTAGTTCGATTCAAAATGCATATATAGGGAATATAAACTTATAAACATGGTATGGGTCGGCATCATGCAGCAATTATCAGGGCATGAAAGAAATATAAAATTTCTAGAAAGTTTTAGCAATTATGAGCAGTTTTCTATTGTTTTTTCACTGTCCAGTCCCTAGCAATTCTTATACTTTGCGTACCTTCAAGAATATATGTCAGGCACACAGCAGGGTGCCACACTGACCACACTCAAAAAGTAAACCAGGCTCTTCCAAGTGACTATAATGAAATAAACCAGTCAATAACTCGTCTAAGTGACAAGGAAGCGGGTCTTATAGCTGGAGATAAGACCCATTTGGCATGTTCCCGCCCAAAACCCGACATTTGCCAGCTCCAGATTATATTTATGGGATGGTACCCTGATAGGATAGACAACCTTTGACTCGTTTATTTTATGACAGTTACATAGACGAGTCTGGAGACAAGTTTACTTTTTCAGTGCACTCATGGGGGTAGGTAGCAGGGTGAGGGGGCCGTCACACTAGCTGCACAAGTCCTTCCGGTAATATGGGCTAATAGATAGAGCTAGCATATTAATTGTTTATATAAAAGTAATTCATAAGCTATATATAGCCGCTCTTTCAGACTCTTCAAGTGAATCTTTAATGAATAGTGCTTGTTGGAAGTTGAGTAAATTCACACTATATTCGTGACTATTCGTGCACTATAAAAGTATTTTGCCACAAAGGCAAAGACCATGTCTGCCCGGTGGGTAGTGGGGTCCACACATATATCACTAACACATCTTTTTTTTTACACATTTTACATTTTACACCTCCTTATATCTCTACATACTTTTGATATTAACACACTTTTGAAAAAGTGTGTAGTGTGTTTTAAAAAAAGGGTGTGTAAAATAAGTATACAAAAAAGTGTGTTAAAAAAAGTGTGTTAAGTTAACACATATCTTTTAGAGTTTATACATAGTCGTGTCGATTTGTCGATTTAATTTTTACCTGTCTGGGGCCCTACAAATTCTGGCCCAAATTCTGATGTACAAAAGGACAGATCAGTGCTCACACACTGCTATCGTTATGGTCATGTCAGACCCTTTACAGTTTCCTCAAGGCAAACGAAACAGTTGGAATTACCAATGCCTGTTATACAACAACGATGTAAGCAAACGAGGAAGAAAAATAGAGCCTTGGGACAAATCCCGAAAACGCCTGGTACATTTATTTGCAAATGTAATCATTAAATGAGAAAATGAAGCATCTGCCCATCTATCTATCTATCTATCTATCTATCTATCTATCTATCCATCTATCTATATATCTATATATCCATCTGTGCCTCTAGTCCTGTCGCTACAAAATTACCACTCCCTTACGATATGTCTGAATGCTGATGTCCAATATGTCTAATCCATCCCTTTGTTTATGTGTACATATACCGGGATGTAGAGAGCTGTTCAGAGGTTTAGATTATGTCTTCCTCATTTCTTATTTTACCAGCTGTAGGTAAATCACCTCTAACCACACAGTGGAGAGGCACAGTGTAAAGGTTAGACAAATAGTAATAAAACATGTTCCTTATAAACGAGATGAAACCTATCTATCTCAGAGCTATATAAACAGTCACTAAAGAGGATGATCTCACGCGAAATACTGTACAGAGAAACGTGAAACGAGCATTTGAGGAGGTGGCCAGAAATGTGAAAAAAATAGCCAGCTGAGATAGGGATAAAACACCCCTTAGATCTCCAGGAACTATAAATGACAACAATTGTGCAACATTGAAGGCAAAAGATAGGAAGGAGTGGCAACAGGTAGTTTTCAAAACTAGGGCACCCACACTTTGAACTATGGGCCCTCACACCTGCGTGTGTCTCACTGAATCAGCACTTTTTGTTCAATGGTCACTGACCCAAAACCTGTGTCAATGGAATTTACACGTATAAAGAGTGTAGCTTGCATGAGTAGGCATAACATTTCCAGACTCAATCTTATTAGCAACAAGGGACGAACCTGCGGAGTCACTAGACGCCGCCCATTCTGTGCGTAATCTTAAATCGCCACCTTTGGCGTAATCTTATTTCTTATTTGAGACACCCCTTCCTTATTACGGGTTGAATGTGTATTTGTCATACATATGTGCAAGAAGGGAAAAGACACCATCCATATTAAGATTACAGGAAAAGTGGGCTTTTTAAGATTACAGGTGGAATGGGTGGCGTCTAGTGACTCCGCAGGTTCGTCCCCATGTGCCAACCCAAAACCCAACATTTGCCAGCTCGAGATTCTATTTGTGGGATGGTAACCTGATAAGTTAGACTTTTGACTCATGTATTTTATGACAGTCACTAAGACGAGTCTGGAGACAAGTTCACTTTTTCAGTGTGGTGACCTATTCATACTCATAGGGTGGTCATGACCAGGTATTGGTAGGCTCATTCCCTCTTCCTCATTCCCTCAAATTATTATCAAGTATGGTAAAACACGTTTTTCAAAGGTGAATCATCCTCCTTAGCCATAAAATTCGTCAAAAACCACATAACAGAAAGTACACACTATGGGCCCTTTAAGGTAGGGTTTCCCCCTTAATTATCAGAAATATAGGAGAGAGAAGGGGGTGCATACAGTTACAGTATCATAGTATGGCACACAAAGCTAACAGTAACAATGGCGACATTTTCCTATACGTATACTGTTAATAATTTTTATCAGACACATCATATAACACAGCTGGAATATTTAACCAATAACGTATGGCTGACAGGGTCACGAGAGGGTGTATCGTAGGATATCGGGCAAGAGGCGCGTAGCGCCGAGTGCCCGATATCCATACGATACACCCCGAGTGACCTGTTAGCCATACATTATTAGCTTTATTATACGATATTTCCATTCAAATGTCTTTAATTACCTTAAATTCGTCCTAATTTCGCCATTTTGAAGGATTATTGACTGGATATCACTCGTACAGCAGTAGCGCCATGTTGTTTTGACCTCCCACCAACCCTGCTCGCTGATTGGTGGAGCCTGGTGACGTCATAGCCTCAATCTCCAGGGGATCAGTCATTATTTCAAATCCAACATACTCTCAGTGCTAACGTATAGGAGTGTACTTACGCCGCGCGACCTGCTGCTTTAAAAACTAACTGCTCCCTGATACACTGCAATATACACAGCGTTTCCCTCCACAACCACCACAGCCGGATAGGCATGGCAGCTAGTGTCGCCGCCTCACACACCAGAGGTGCCCGGATCGATCCTGGGTGGAAACGAACCTTTTTCAAAATGCCTATTTATATGTGAAAAAAAGTCCCTAGAATTATTTTAACGAAAGGCTAAGTAAAGTCCAACTTCTACCTTTATAGTAAAAAAGAAATTAGAAAACAATTTGGATTTTCAAAGAAACTATACCAAAAAATGCCTTTTCTTCTGTAACTCGGTAAATAATGGTCCTACAGGGCTGGAAATCCGCCTGTAGACTCCTTGTTTCGCCACCCACCTCTACCAGCGCCTTCACGGCGTGGTGGTTAGCACATCGGACTTCAAGTCTTGATGTAGCGTGTTCGAGTCTCCATAGAACCTCGGATTTTATGGGGGACGAAATTTCGGAATTGCTCAGGACCACCGGAAACGGGATGATATCCCCCGGAAACGTGCTGATATCCACCGGAAGGGTGCCGATATCACTAGATATCAGCACGGGGATATCACAGAAAAAGCACGATGAGTCGTCCGATCGTATAATAAACCTCAATATCCACCACATTACTGCTTTTCAAAAGTACCCCAGTGGTGACAGTTTTGACATAAGCAGTGACTGGCTATCACAGGAGGTATAAAACATTAAAAAACTCTGCTCTTGATATTCATGTTTGGTGTATGCATCATATAGGTTTATGCACAACATGTGATTGTTTGATATAAACAAGAAGTGGGGAATATATGAGGCTGACATAATATAACGAAATTCTCCCCAGATGGAAGTGATTGTATAGGTTTACAGTTTTGAAAAGATCAACGATTGCCCATGCTTGTGTTTACTCCAAATAGCTATGGAACTGATGTTATCATCCACTGAGGCAAATCCGTCGGATCGGATGGACCTTCACAATGCTAAACCTATGGACGAAACTCGTCCGATCCGACGGATTTACCTCAGTGGATTTACATTGCATCATTAAGGATCGTGGAAATAGGATCTTGTACCATTTTCAGAAGATAGTTTAGGGGTTTCAGCTAGTAACAGATGGAGGTAAGTTGGGATACCAACTTCAGCCTATATCAATCCCTGCCAAATTTACTTTTGTAACTGTAGACTAAAATTGTATGCTTGTATAATTGCAGGTGCACGGTATGATCGAAAACTCTGCAAGTAACCAAGGAAATGGTTCATCAACACCAGAATGGTCTGGGAATCCCCAGGCTGCTCACATCAAATTTATAACGGATGCCTTTAAAGAACCGACATTTCAGGCTGGCCTCAAAGTACAACGATATGGAGCCCCAATCGTAATCCTGCTAGGGCTCTTTGGGAACACAATATCGTTCCTTATTATGATCCAGGAGCATAACCGTCACCTTTCAACTTGTATCTACCTGGCCGCCCTAGCTGTCACTGACAACCTGTCTCTACTCACCCTGGGCTACCTCTGGGTGGTCACAGAGTTTGTACCAAAGCCATGGAGCGACGGAGGCTGTAAGACCTGGGTCTACGTAGTATTCTTGATGACAGCAAGCTCTGCATTCACCCTACTCGATGTGACATTTGACCGATTCGTCGCAATTCGTTTTCCATTCAAGGCTCAATCGTGGTCTCAACCAAAGCGTGTTGGGATTATTCTACTGGTGACCTATCTCTGTGTGGCAGTGTTTTATATCCCAATGGCTCTCATGTCTGCAGTTGTGGATGGCACAGTATGCGCTGCCTTTGCCGTTAGATCTACAGCCAGTCAAGTCCTATCAAACGTCAACCTAGTCATACTTCCAATTATCCCTTTCTTCATGATTTTAATCATGAATATCCTCATCATTCTTGCAGTGAAAAAAAGTCAGAGTTTTCGACGCAAGGAAGGAAAGGTTCAACCCCAGAACATACCCATTCATAATGTCAATAGAAATAATCAAGAACTTGGCACACAAGCAACAGTGATCTCAAAGCAAACCAAGGCAGAGGAGCAGGAACGATCTCGTAATTACCAGTTGACCGTTATGCTTCTCCTTGTAAGTTTTGCCTACCTCATCATCATCCTTCCAATTTCTCTACGAGTCTTGGCATATGCGTTCATTGATATCACTTCCTCGACCAAAACTTATGGTGTCTACATCCTGTTATACAGTACCCTTAACTTGCTGCTCTTTCTGAACAATGCCATCAATTTTTACCTCTACTGTATAAGCGGCTCTAAGTTTAGGTCAGATCTGAAGGCACTTTTCACTCGGAAGGCAGCCTCAAAGGAAGGGACAACCGAGTCAACAGGGACATCATCAAACACAGGAGAGTCAGATAGGAACAATGCAGGATTGCCACATACAAACACTAACAACCTTCCAATGGTTAACACTGCAAATGGCAGTGATGCACATGATATGTCCTTTACTAATTTGGCAATGGTTGCAGAAACAGATGAAGCTAAACACTTTTAAATTTTTATTTAAGAACCTTTTTTCAAATTCAGGTAAATTCTTCAGGTAAATTCAATGTATAAATTGAGTGAGGCTATATTAGCCATATGAGATGGATATATTTCAAAAGACTGTTCCGTTTAATATACAAAATCGAACTCGCAACTAATGATATTTTATCTCACTGCTGTTGCTGGACAATCATTACGGAGAGGAACGTAAATGTTAATATTTCGGTTGTAATGACTTTAGACATATGCCATATACTACAATGAACATTTCTTCCATTATTATAGATTTATTGACCACATACTTTATGCCGTAATAATACAATGAGCTTTGCTTCAAGTATTATTCTAGATATATCGACCAAATGTAAATACAATGGACTTTGCCTCCGGTGTTATTCCAGACGATCAACTTCATATGACTATTGTTCATCCGATTATTATCATATCGAAGGCAGATTGTATTAATCAGGAAGGATGATATACTTGTACCATACTATAATAAACTAATCATTGTTTACTCATATATGACAAGATTTGACTTGACTAAATATGATCTATTTGTTGTTGACTATCCCCTGCACATTATCGGTGCCTATAATGAGTGTCCAAAATGACATTTAAGTTTCATTACGTACTATGTGTTACTTGGGTGGGATTATGTATAATCTACACCTGAGATACTTGCCATTGCAACCCCATTTGATATAATATTCAGAGTCCACTGATAAAAAGTAATCATATTCATAAATAAATACCATTGAAATCAGAATTAGCTCTTCTCATTTTGTTAATAAATATTACTTCTATTCCCATACAACTCAAGAGTCTCTTTCAGAACATATTACAGTGTATAACTATACAACAACTGTTTCACAATTTGCTTCTCCAGCTTGATTCTTTCCAACCTGCACAGAATTCACCACAAACCAACAAAATTGATATTCATCTGAACAACATTTGCAGGAGAATTACTGGCACTTCTAAATATATTTGACTATACTGTATTTACCAAAACGGTTGAAGATTAAAACCTTCCTACTTCGCGGTTCTTACTAATTATTTAAAGGTATTTCAGAGCCCTTTTATCATCTATGTACAATAGAGTACCACATGCATGTTCCATATATGATATCTAAGTTTGTTTTACTTAATGGTGGGTGAAATAGTTTTTACACCTAACAGAAAAAGGGATATTTTTGGGAGACACTCCTCTGTACACTATGTAGTTCCATAAGTATCCACCAGATGTCAGATTGGCTGCCAGGTCCAGTGGCCGAGAGTGTTAGTTTGTATTGTGTCAGCCCTATACCAGATCTGTTTGTAGAACAGTCTATACAATATTATTTTTGTTATTCATCAGCGTTGCTGGAAAGGAGAGTGGTTTTCCTTTCAACTGACCGACGGGGTATAGCAAAACAGGGCCAACAGTAGGATATTTATAATCATTTCTCTGGCTGCATGCAATTTAGATAACAAATAACATATGATGAGGGAACTGGAGAGGAAATAGAACAGAATAGAGACGAAACTGAAAGGTGACTGCTGAAATGAATTTTTATCATGCATCATCATCTGGTCCCAACTTCCTCTGAATCAACGGAGTTTAATGCAGCTTGACTTAGGATTAGATTTCACACTAGAAATCTATTCTGTAATAAATGAAAAAAACAGTTAATATGACCTAATATTTGCACTGTAAACTACGTAGTGGCCACATTCCATTGGGGGGAAGTTTGGTCGACTAAGCCACATAATTCCCTCTATAGCTTCGGCCGATTATAGCCCAGTGGACAGTGGCCATCAGGAACTATAATTATATGGATTGCAGCCCATGCATTATGCCGGGCATTATGCCCATAGTTTGCCTGTTCCAAGTTACCTCTATTAGGGCCATAACCCATTAGCAATGCATTATCTGTCGATACACCCTCAACAATCAGGCCCAATGTAGTAATTTGTAGTATAATTTTGTGGATTTATCATCCGATAATGCATCCAAATCGGCTAATGGGTTGTGGCCCTTAGGTGGATTAGCCAAACGACTTTAGATCTAACATCTAAATAGATTCATATTACTAGTGAGAGTACCGTAAGACTAATATAAGTAAGCATAATAACCTTTGATGTCAATGAACCAGTTCAGTAGAGCCGTGCCCATCTCAGTGTTAAAAGCATCCAAAATTCATATGACCCGTGTGTGACGAGGCATCATTTGTTGTATTCTGCCTACCGTAAAACCTCACATAATAAGCCTAACTCGCGTATAAGCTGCACCCCAACTTTAGCCTGATCCTATAAGCCTCACCAAACATCTGATTATAATGGCTTTTAGTGCTGTACCATAGTAGCAAAAACTCGCGTATAAGCCGCACCCTGACCCTGGGCCCATGCTATAAGCCGCATCGCCGATCTGATTCGCGTACTACCGAATTATACGCGAGGTTTTACGGTATATATATAACTGTTCACCCATGATGTCAGTGCTCCTGATGTGTTTTACAAATGGCCATAGACCAGACGTAGACGCTCCCAAAGTATTCTTATCTATGATAATACTGTACTTGATGGCTAATGATACAAGATAATCTCTATAGTCTTAATAACTAGGGGGTTGAATGTCCTTAAAATGATTATAATCATACGTTGATCTGTTGTTCATAGGGAAGGATAATATCAGAAGTGACATAATTATGATTTTCATTGCTCAATTGTCTAGCTCTCCCATATTGGCCTTTATTTAGTACGGAGCCATAGAAGATACACAGTATTTTGAATAAGGAGCTAGGTGTTAAAGGGTACTACTACTGTATGCTTCATTTATGTACTTACACTACCACTTAAATCTTTATACTGCAACATGGGTAGATTCAGGTAAAGTAAACCAGTCTTTTGGTTAAACCTCTTTGTGATCAAAGAAACCTAAATATATCAATAATACTGGTCTGGCAATACCTGAATGGACAATAACAATTAGTCCTTCATGTATACTTGTATGAATTATATATTCATGGGCCTACACGTCTCCTCAATCGACCGATCCTCTCTATGCCATCAGTATGCATGGTTCAATACACTGTAAGAAGTAAGTACTGTACACCTACAGCAAAAGTTGCTGGCAACTTTTGTTCCAGTAGATTTTGCTGTATGTGTACAGCAACTGGGTGCTGTAAAGTTACAGCAACTTCTACTGTAGGTTTCATATTGCTGTTCTCATCAATTTATATCAATTAATACGCATGCATGGAGAGTACTTTCCTGCATAATAGTTCAATCTCAGCTAGGATAATACACACTACACAATGTAATGGTTTAATCCTGCTTCAACACAGCTGAACCGTATGTGATACCACCTTTTCCCTGTTCCGGGCACTTAAGCATTTAATTTTTCCCACCAATGTGGTGTCTATTCTATACTTTTGCTGTTTTTTTGTATTATTCAACACAATTATGCAAATATCAATACACTTTATGATAACTGCATTCAGTCTCTCTCATCCATTCTTATTCTATGATGTCTTGAGAGTTTGTGAGGCTTTATTTGACTTGGGAAAGAGTTGGGTGGAATAATTAATACAGAAATGGTCTACTGCTGCCACCTAGTGGCGGAAATCTACAGCACAATGTACTGTAAATGTACAGCAACATTGCTGGAGACCCAATTTACAGTACATAATGCTGTAATTATACAGCAAATAGTGCTGTAATACCAACTACAGCAAAAAGTGCTGTAAATGTACAGCACATTGTGCTGTTTAAATACAGTAACTTCTTACAGTGTAGTTCAACAACTAGTGCTTAAGAGTTCTGCCACAACTTTGCATTGAGCCATTCTATACAGTTTGGCGGACCGTACTGAAACATTCTAGCCTTTGGAATATCAAGATACCGTATAGGCACTGTCTCCTCTGTCACCAGGAATCATGTCACAGCTTGGGATCCTCTGCATCTGTGTGGTATACTTTCTGGATGTTGTTGAAAGTAAAGAAATATTCAAGTCCACACGTTATGAATTGAGATGCGGTGGAGTTTGCCCATCAGTTGTCTATTCAGCGCCAGGATTCAGCGATACGGTGTGGACAGCGGTGTGAAGGGGAGGCACGCTGTGCAGGTTTCTACATAGAGTGGACACCAGGGCAGACCTGTCATCTTATTACAGATAAACACAGTCTGAGAAATGTAACCTACTTCACAAAGGTATGGTTAAAATAATTTTGAATTAACATCATCTCTCAGAAACGATGGTAATGGTAGACCAAGCACAGATGGGACAATACACCCATGGATGTTTACCCTAAAGGAGGAGGGTTAATGTTTAGGATTTAAAGTTGGATTACCCATTGGGAAGATGTCTAAGTTTCCTATTCTCTAGGTAACAATCTATTTGTGATAATAGCTAGACCTTGAATATTCCGGTTGCTATCTATATTGTAACACATCTGTTGTACTAATAAAAGAATTGTTGTCTTAAATTCTTACACTATATCTAAAAAAAAAATACATGCCTAATAATTTTTCCCCTTGTCTCCATCAAATTCATCTAACTTTGTAGGTATGTCAACGTAATTAGTGTTGTTAAAACACATTTTAGAAATATGGCTTTGTATTATAGAAATTATATATACAGGCTCAATTACGACTAAATCATTAGACATGAACATCCAATAAAATAATTGAACTGAAAGAATGGTATTTTTCAAGTTGACCGACATTACTAAAGCCTTCTTGCAATATTTAGGTAATTATCCTAGATTCTAATTTCGTTTTAGAGTCAAAGTAATACTCACTAGCCTAAGATTTGTCGAGCATGTAATCTGACAGAAACATCCTTTACTATCTCTGCCTACCAACTGGTGATTCTCTTTGCTCAGATCTTAAATATATCCCTCAATCCTGCAATGATTGGAAAGGAAAAAGTGGAGCCCTGGATGCATCTCGTGCATATCAGATTGACCCAGATGGGGGTGACGAACCCTTCAACGTGACGTGTGTCTCATCCAACACTACCACTCACTGGACAACCATCAGCCTTAAACTATAAAAACTATAAAAACATTCAAAACTTTAAATTCCTCTTTGATCAATGACAAGCGTGAAAAGAACAAACCTATAGTTACAGCTGAAATACTTTATTTCTGAATTATGAGAGGGATCAATCTCGACATTGATCCCGTTACTGATACAGAACAATAGCTTTGTGTGGTAGTGTGGCCATCTACTTATTGGTAGTGGTGTAGGCTATCCAATGTTGTCTTGCAAGGGTTGTCAGAGAGAACTACTACAACAGTCTACAGCGCACCAATGGCAGCCCCTGTATCCTAGAAACGTTATTGGACATAAATTTTGACAATATATATTTTTGCTTTTATTTCTTTTTATGATCGAAATAAATAGGCCGCTGTATTAGGCACCAATACACTGTTTATCTGTTGTATGACATAATATTGTCAAGTCTTGCTTCCAATTGGAGGGTATTCAATTCTGCACTCCATGTGGAAACATCATAACCTGAAATATGTCAAATAATCAAGACTCTAATGCTATAATAATGTTTAAAACTTTGGCCAACATTTGGCAAAGCAACTAATTATGAATATCATGAGATATTATGAATTCTGATTGATTGTAACTCATAATTTATATTACGCCAACATGCAATGGTAACATTTTGCAGCCAATTTTCTGTGGGATTGAAATGACAATGATTTTACAGAATGGTGTTGCATTGACAAGAAAACAATGATTCAACTAACCTTTGGTGTTTTTTAGATCACTTGAACAAAGTTGTTGCATTGAGGTGCCCACCTCAACCGTGGAAGCCTCTAAAACCCCTCCTGCTACCACCATAGTAGTGGTTGTTGTGGCGATGCCCATAGTAGTGGCTGCCACCATGTCTGGTGTAGTGCCTACCACCATAGTGGTGACCATGACTATAGTGATGCCCACCACTATATCCATGCCTACCGTGGTGGCGATAACCACCACCATAGAAGCTTGCTGGAGGAAAAATGAAATTTCAAATAAGATAGCAACAATTGATTTACAAAAGCTTCTTCTCAACTGTATTGATGATATATGCTGCCGCATATTGATAAAGCCACAGACCTCCCCTTTATCATTATGCAGAAATTTCATATCAAGACTGAATTCTTATTTTGATAAAATGCCATTATCCTAAATACTTTCCATTATCAGCTATACTCACATGCGGTGGCTAGAGCCAGACATAGGACCAGGATGAATGCCTTCAGGAACATCTTGAAGTTTGATATCTGTGTGAAGAGCTGAAGTGGAGTGTTGGACCTTGAGGACAGTTGACCCGTGTGTGATGAGAAACTTGCTGTATTCTGCCTTAAATATGCTCACCCATGATGTCAGTGCTCCTGATGTGGTATAGAACAGACCAGAGAATGCACATTTGAATACTTATAATAGTATTTTCTCCACCACACATTTGAGGATACTAAAAAGTTGGACCCCAGTTTGATGGAGTATAATATATACTTTTACTTGTAAATTACAGTTGAGATAACCATTATTGGTGTAAAAGGATGTTATCTCTCCATATTGAAGTATTTTCACTGCTCAATGGTAGCAGAATAGGTTTAGGCCAAAAAAAAAAAAAGGTTTGTTTCAGGTCACCCGACCGACCCTATGTAAACAGGGCCGACCCTACGTTTTTTATGCAATTTTGAAGAAATTTTTATATTTTTACACTTTTTGGGGATAAATTTTAGGTTTTCAAAAGTTTTGAAAAAATTCTTCCGATTTTCATACCTTTTAGGGTCAATTTTAGGGTTATGGAAAAAAAAAAAAAGGAAAAAAAAAAAATCCGACCTACCGACCCTAGAGTCTCATCCCATGTTACCTGAAACAAATATTTTTTTTTATTTGGCCTTATTATGTACGGTATTTTATCATCTCTACTGTTGCTGAGTACAATTTAGCAGAATAAAGCTAAATCATGATATATTTATATCTTAGTGTTATCCTTGACCTGTCTGCAGAATATACCATGGTCTAAGAAAATTTATATCAATGCAAACATTGAAGGTCACCACAGAGACAGAAATCATAGGAAAATAGGCATATGAGTACCAAACCATTGAGATGTATTCATGGATGACCCTTAATAGACTACTCATTGTATTTCAGACACACCTCCAAACAACTAGGTTTAAGAAAACTTGATCAATAACTTTTTCTAGCTATTTTGATAATGTATATATGATTGGCCCCAAAAATTTGCTATATGGACTGCCATTCCTGACATATATTGACATAGCTTATCCAATATTTTGATTTACTATTTACTCGCTAATCTACTTGTTAAAACCTGTGATACATACTTCATGAATATATTTAACTCTGATTTCACACAATTTACACAATAGCAACTAATGAAGCAAAAAACAAGGACAAAGGATTCATATTGTGAAACTTTAATGGTCTTTTAATATTTTAGTGGATAAAACTCTTCCAGGGCACAACAAAAACTTTCATTTTGAACATGACAGTTTAAGATATGTGAATTTCATAAGTATCTCTGCTGGAATGACTGACATTGAACTCCAGTGATACTTAGCTGAAATGTCTATCTATTCACCTCTCTGGGAAACTGGCTAAATAGGTTTCATTACAAAGGCACCTAAATGCCTTTCTGTGAGGCACCTATTTACAGCAAGAAATACAGCTTTGGCAGACAAAACACAATACTGGTATACCACATGGAATGTGCTAACAGTCATCTGTAGTATAGAGCCCTAGGCATGAGTCTAAGTGGCATATTGTAGGCATGGCTACCTCTAATTAGCTATTTACACACAGCACACAGATGCCACATAGTGTATTGTAACAGAGTGAGAGATGATTGTTGGTAAACTGTCAGAATTCTGGCTGGTATGATTATTCTTCTGACTCACTATATAAGTATATTTGTACAGAAATATACTCCCAGATCTTAGTGAACAGCCGAAGTGGAGTGTTGGACCTTGAGGACAGTTGACCGGTGTGTGATGAGAAACTTGCTGTATTCTGCCTTAAATATGCTCACCCATGATGTCAGTGCTCCTGATGTGGTATAGAACAGACCAGAGAATGCACATTTGAATATTTATAATAGTATTTTCTCCACCACACATTTGAGGATACTGAAAAGTGGGACCCCAGTTTGATGGAGTATAATATATACTTTTACTTGTAAACTACAGTTTAGATAACCATTATTAGTGTAAACGGATGTTATCTTTCCATATTGAAGTATTTTCACTGCTCAATGGTAGCAGAATAGGTTTATTATGTACGGTATTTTATAATCTCTACTGTTACTGCGTACAATTTAGCAGAATAAAGCTAAATCATGATATATACATGTATATATCTTAGTGTTATCCTTGACCTGTCTGCAGAATATACCATAGTCTAAGAAAACATTATATCAATGCAAACATTGAAAGTCACCACAGAGACAGAAATCATAGGAAAATAGGCATATGAGTACCAAACCATTGAGACGTATTCATGGATGACCCTTAATAGACTACTCATTGTATTTCAGACACACCTCCAAACAACTAGGTTTAAGAAAACTTGATTGATAATTTTTTCTGGGGATTTTGATAATGTATATATGATTAGCCCCAAAACTAGCTATATGGACTGCCATTCCTGACATCTATTGACATAGCTTATCCAATATTTTGATTTACTATTTACTCGCTAATCTACCTGTTAAAACCTCTGATACATACTTCATGAATATATTGAACTCTGATTTCACACAATTTACACAATAACACCTAATGAAGCAACAAACAAGGACAAAGGATTCATATTGTGAAACTTTAATGGTCTTTTTTATATTTTAGTGCTTAAAACTCTTCCAGGGCAAAACAAAAACTTTCACTTTGAACATGACAGTTTAAAATATGTGAATTTCATAAGTATCTCTGCTGGAATGACTGACATTGAACTCCAGTGATACTTTGCTGAAATTTCTATCTATTCACCTCTCTGGGAAACTGGCTAAATAGGTTTTATTACAAAGGTGCCCAAATGCCTTTCTGTGAGGCACCTATTTACAGCAAGAAATACAGCTTTGGCAGACAAAACACAATACTGGTATACCACACGGAATGTGCTAACATCTGTAGTATAGAGCCCTAGGCATTAGTCTAAGTGGCATATTGTAGGCATGGCTACCTTTAATTAGCTATTTACACACAGCACACAGATGCCACATAGTGTATTGTAACAGAGTGAGAGATGATTGTTGGTAAACTGTTAGAATTCTGGCTGGTATGAATAGCCTTCAGACTCACTATATAAGTATATTTGTACAGAAATATACTCCCAGATCTTAAATATTTGGACATCCTATTTAGAAATTACCTTGCTAATCACAGGGCCAAATACAAAGTCAGTTAATTTAAACAGTGGGGATATAAACTTTGAAAAAGACAAGATGGATGACAGAGACCTTTTCAGATAGGATTTTGATTTAAGTATCAAGTTGCCCTCAATCACTTTCTAGGGGCATTGAAAAATTGAATTCTTTAAGGGCACGTTACACAGAAATTGAGACCCTCTGGCAGTTTTAGGGAAGCCATTAAGAAAAACTATCTGGTCAATATGCTTCATCAATGTTAATTAAGGCCCTTATTGTATAATGGATCCACTCATCCCATCTCATTATTATTCCAAGTATGAAAAGAAGAATTTTCATATCATTGTCTCTGATAGTGATAACAAGGATGACAATAGTGACTGCTTCAATGCTTTATTTCCATGCATGATCTCATACAACCAACATTTTTAAGTGCCATTGTACAGGGTGCTCCCGTCCATTCTTGCTCCTAGCAGGATACTTGCCCATTCTGCAGTCAATTTGGTTCAAAGCAGCATATCCTGAAAGTATAATAATTGTGTTATTTGATACTCTTGTACTCAGATCATAAAACTCATGACAATGATCTTAAGAGCAGCAGATTTACACTCACTAATGGGTTCAACTCATTTGTGAAACTGCTCTGAATAGAATAGACTGTCTATGCAATATTTACCTTGGAATAGAATACTAGAATAACATAAGTATGTTGGTTGATTGATTAAAACTCATGTATTACACCTACATGGAATGATAAACTTTTGAAGCCAATTTTCTGTAGGTTTGACGTGGAAGTGATTTTTTTTTACAAATGTTGTGCTTACAAGAAAACAATGATTAACTCAATGATTCAACTAACCTTTGGCGTTTTTTAGATCACTTGAACAAAGTTGTTGCACTGAGGTGCCCACCTCAACCGTGGAAGCCTCTAAAACCCCTCCTGCTACCACCATAGTAGTGGTTGTTGTGGCGATGCCCATAGTAGTGGCTGCCACCATGTCTGGTGTAGTGCCTACCACCATAGTGGTGACCATGACTATAATGATGCCCACCACTATATCCATGCCTACCGTGGTGGCGATAACCACCACCATAGAAGCTTGCTGGAGGAAAAATGAAATTTCAAATTAGATATCAACTATTGATTTACAAAACCTTCTTCTCAACTTTATTGATAATATATATGCTGGTGCATATTGATAATGCCACAGACCTCCCCTTTATCATTATGCAGAAATTTCATATCAAGACAAAATTCTTATTTTGATAAAATGCCATTATCTTAAATACTTTCCAATATCAGTTATACTTACATGCGGTGGCTAGAGCCAGACATAGGACCAGGATGAATGCCTTCAGGAACATCTTGATGCTGAAGTTTGATATCTCTGTGAACAGCCGAAGTGGAGTGCTGGACCTTGAGGACAGTTGACCGGTGTGTGATGAGAAACTTGCTGTATTCTGCCTTAAATATGCTCACTCATGATGTCAGTGCTCCTGATGTGATATAGAACAGACCAGAGAATGCACATTTGAGTATTTATAATAGTATTTTCTCCGCCACACATTTGAGGATACTACAAAGTGGGACCCCAGTTTGATGGAGTATGATATATACTTTTACTTGTAAATTACAGTTTGAATAACCATTATTAGTGTAAACGGATGTTATCTGTTCATATTGAAGTATTTTCACTGCTCAATGGTAGCAGAATAGGTTTATTATGTACGGTATTTTATAATCTCTACTGTTGCTGCGTACAATTTAGCAGAATAAAGCTAAATCATGACATATATATATATATATCTTAGTGTTATCCTTGACCTGTCTGCAGAATATACCATGGTCTAAGAAAACATTATATCAATGCAAACATTGAAAGTCACCACAGAGACAGAAATCATAGGAAAATAGGCATATGAGTACCAAACCATTGAGATGTATTCATGGATGACCCTTAATAGACTACTCATTATATTTCAGACACACCTCTTAACAACTAGGTTTAAGAAAACTTGATCGATAATTTTTTCTCGGGATTTTGATAATGTATATATGATTAGCCCCAAAACTAGCTATATGGACTGCCATTCCTGACATCTATTGACATAGTTTATCCAATATTTTGATTTACTATTTACTCGCTAATCTACCTGTTAAAACCTCTGATACATACTTCATGAATATATTGAACTCTGATTTCACACAATTTACACAATAGCACCTAATGAAGCAAAGAACAAGGACAAAGGATTCATATTGTGAAACTTTAATGGTCTTTTAATATTTTAGTGCTTAAAACTCTTCCAGGGCAAAACAAAAACTTTCACTTTGAACATGACAGTTTAAAATAATATTATGTGAATTTCATAAGTATCTCTGCTGGAATGACTGACATTGAACTCCAGTGATACTTTGCTGAAATTTCTATCTATTCACCTCTCTGGGGAACTGGCTAAACAGGTTTTATTACAAAGGTGCCTAAATGGCTCTCTGTGAGGCACCTATTTACAGCAAAAAAAAACAGCTTTGGCAGCCAAAACACAATACTGGTTACCACATGGAATGTGCTAACATCTGTGGTATAGAGCCCTAGGCATGAGTCTAAGTGGCATATTGTAGGCATTGCTCTTACTCTTAGGATTACCTGATATATATACTAACTGGTTTGTAGCCTACCTGGAGTGCAGGAGGCAAAGTGTGTTGTGCAATAACCATCTCTCAAGCACTCTGGAGGTACCTTATGGGGTACCTCAGGGTTCCATACTCGGCCCCTACTCTTTATCTCCTATATAAACACCCTTCCTAATGTACTGCAACATTGTGCAATTTCCATGTATGCAGATGACGTTGTATTCTATGTTAGACACAAATCTTCAAAAATTGCTGAAAATCTATTACAATATGATGCAACCAGAATCTATAACTGGTTTAGTTCAAGTGGTCTCTGCATCAATACTGATAAAACAGAGATAGTAATGTTCAATACCATGGAAAATGATGCACCTTCTGTCATTAAGATGGGGGGACATGTACTTCATGTTAAACATGAATACGAATATCTAGGAGTCATAATTGACAACAAGCTTAATTTCATAAAAAATATTGGATCTACAATAAGCACCGCCTGCCTCCGCATTTACATCCTTAGCAAAATTCGTAAAATGCTTCCTCTTAGAACTGCCTGCCTCATATATAAGCAAACTATACTACCTGTTTTAGAATACTGTGGCTACATCAATAACGGGTTGCCGAATAATATTACAAAACGGTTACAGCATGTCCAAAACAGAGGTCTAAGAATCTGTGCAATAACCAACATGAGGCACCCGGTTGCGGGGCTTCATAAAAAGTGTAATGTTGATTACTTGGATGTCAGATACGATATTCAGTTGATGCTCTTAGTACACAAGTTCCTATACTCAGAGGCACTTGATGGAGGAGAGCTGAGACTACACCTGAAAGTCTCAAACCCAACTGGACTTATAACCAGATCAGCTAATACAGCAGAGTTGATCTACCCCACTGATATCAAAAAAGGCTATAGGAACAGCCCACTGTACAGGGCTGTTTCACTATGGAACAAGCTACCTCCTACTTGCAGACTAAATCCTTGTAGGTCTGCATTTAAGAGAGAAGCTCTCATCACTATCAGGAAAATCTGTGACTCCAAAAGGTTGGGCCTGCCACAGGGCCTGTAATATCTACCACAAATCTTATATCTTATATATATTTTCCAACAAGTCAGCCAGCACTCACATCTGTTTTGTTGAAGCTCCTCATCATGCACTGAACGTCCTCTCTTCCTTTAAACCCGACCCCCCTATAAATAATCACAACATCATATTGGTGACCGGTGGTTATGGGAAGGGTGTATAACTCAATTTTATGAGTTCCTATCACTCCCACTCTTCTCTCTTTCATTCCTATTACTGAAAGTGCATCCTGATGACAATCTCGAAACACTTGTGTTGCTTATGTACCCAGCGCCCATGAAATTGAGCTTGGAAGAAGATCTAACATATCAATTGCTATCAGTGACAGCAGTCATACACAAACTTACAGTGTAACAATAATGATACATTAGCTGAGATGCTTTCCTCTAGTGTACTAGCTTATAGCAAGAATGCACGTTCTATACAGGTGCAAATCATGAGAGTCTACATATTGCTTGTGACTATGTATAATTGTGTCAAGGGACTAAACTGCTTAACAAGTTATTGCACTTACACTATTAGAACAGCAATCTATAAGAAGATTTCTGTTAAGCACCTAGATATTAAGTATATCGTCAAGGCTATTCGCAACTACCTGTATGTAGTCAAGAAAAGAATACCTTGGTGATCTGCCCCCGGGCTAATTTCATGTGACTACATCATAATATATGAAAATATCAGAGTATATTATCATGGACCACACATGTAACTTTTTGAAATATGTTGTATTTGAAAATGATTTATTCAATAAATACACATCAACAATTCATTGCTACCTCTAATTAGCTATTTACACACAGCACACCGATGCCACATAGTGTATTGTAACAGAGTGAGAGATGATTGTTGGTAAACTGTCAGAATTCTGGCTGGTATGAATATTCTTCTGACTCACTATATAAGTATATTTGTACAGAAATATACTCCCAGATCTTAAATATTTGGACATCCTATTTAGAAATTACCTTGCTAATCACAGGGCCAAATACAAAGTCAGTTAATTTAAACAGTGGGGATAGAAACTTTGAAAAAGACAAGATGAATGACAGAGACCTTTTCAGATAGGATTTTGATTTAAGTATCAAGTTGCCCTCAATCACTTTCTAGGGGCATTGAAAAATTGAATTCTTTAAGGGCACGTTACACAGAAATTGAGACCCTCTGGCAGTTTTAGGGAAGCCATTAAGAAAAACTATCTGGTCAATATGCTTCATCAATGTTAATTAAGGCCCTTATTGTATAATGGATCCACTCATCCCATCTCATTATTATTCCAAGTATGAAAAGAAGAATTTTCATATCATTGTCTCTGATAGTGATAACAAGGATGACAATAGTGACTGCTTCAATGCTTTATTTCCATGCATGATCTCATACAACCAACATTTTTAAGTGCCATTGTACAGGGTGCTCCCGTCCATTCTTGCTCCTAGCAGGATACTTGCCCATTCTGCAGTCAATTTGGTTTAGAGCAGCATATCCTGAAAGTATAATAATTGTGTTATTTGATACTCTTGTACTCAGATCATAAAACTCATGACAATGATCTTAAGAGCAGCAGATTTACACTCACTAATGGGTTCAACTCATTTGTGAAACTGCTCTGAATAGAATAGACTGTCTATGCAATATTTACCTTGGAATAGAATACTAGAATAACATAAGTATGTTGGTTGATTGATTATAACTCATGTATTACACCTACATGGAATGATAAACTTTTGAAGCCAATTTTCTGTAGGTTTGACGTGGAAGTGATTTTTTTTACAAATGTTGTGCTTACAAGAAAACAATGATTAACTCAATGATTCAACTAACCTTTGGCGTTTTTTAGATCACTTGAACAAAGTTGTTGCACTGAGGTGCCCACCTCAACTGTGGAAGCCTCTAAAACCCCTCCTGCTACCACCATAGTAGTGGTTGTTGTGGCGATGCCCATAGTAGTGGCTGCCACCATGTCTGGTGTAGTGCCTACCACCATAGTGGTGACCATGACTATAATGATGCCCACCACTATATCCATGCCTACCGTGGTGGCGATAACCACCACCATAGAAGCTTGCTGGAGGAAAAATGAAATTTCAAATTAGATATCAACTATTGATTTACAAAACCTTCTTCTCAACTTTATTGATAATATATATGCTGGTGCATATTGATAATGCCACAGACCTCCCCTTTATCATTATGCAGAAATTTCATATCCAGACAAAATTCTTATTTTGATAAAATGCCATTATCTTAAATACTTTCCAATATCAGTTATACTTACATGCGGTGGCTAGAGCCAGACATAGGACCAGGATGAATGCCTTCAGGAACATCTTGATGCTGAAGTTTGATATCTCTGTGAACAGCCGAAGTGGAGTGCTGGACCTTGAGGACAGTTGACCGGTGTGTGATGAGAAACTTGCTGTATTCTGCCTTAAATATGCTCACTCATGATGTCAGTGCTCCTGATGTGATATAGAACAGACCAGAGAATGCACATTTGAATATTTATAATAGTATTTTCTCCGCCACACATTTGAGGATACTGAAAAGTGGGACCCCAGTTTGATGGAGTATGATATATACTTTTACTTGTAAATTACAGTTTGAATAACCATTATTAGTGTAAACGGATGTTATCTGTTCATATTGAAGTATTTTCACTGCTCAATGGTAGCAGAATAGGTTTATTATGTACGGTATTTTATAATCTCTACTGTTGCTGCGTACAATTTAGTAGAATAAAGCTAAATCATGATATATACATGTATATATATATCTTAGTGTTATCCTTGACCTGTCTGCAGAATATACCATAGTCTAAGAAAACATTATATCAATGCAAACATTGAAAGTCACCACAGAGACAGAAATCATAGGAAAATAGGCATATGAGTACCAAACCATTGAGATGTTTTCATGGATGACCCTTAATAGACTACTCATTGTATTTCAGACACCTCTTAACAACTAGGTTTAAGAAAACTTGATCGATAATTTTTTCTCGGGATTTTGATAATGTATATATGATTAGCCCCAAAACTAGCTATATGGACTGCCATTCCT
This sequence comes from Harmothoe impar, assembly GCA_947462335.1. Lineage (NCBI taxonomy): Eukaryota > Metazoa > Annelida > Polychaeta > Phyllodocida > Polynoidae > Harmothoe > Harmothoe impar. The sequence goes on from OX381719.1 coordinate 38,109,649, forward strand.
GACATCTATTGACATAGCTTATCCAATATTTTGATTTACTATTTACTCGCTAATCTACCTGTTAAAACCTCTGATACATACTTCATGAATATATTGAACTCTGATTTCACACAATTTACACAATAGCACCTAATGAAGCAAAGAACAAGGACAAAGGATTCATATTGTGAAACTTTAATGGTCTTTTAATATTTTAGTGCTTAAAACTCTTCCAGGGCAAAACAAAAACTTTCACTTTGAACATGACAGTTTAAAATAATATTATGTGAATTTCATAAGTATCTCTGCTGGAATGACTGACATTGAACTCCAGTGATACTTTGCTGAAATTTCTATCTATTCACCTCTCTGGGGAACTGGCTAAACAGGTTTTATTACAAAGGTGCCTAAATGGCTCTCTGTGAGGCACCTATTTACAGCAAAAAAAAACAGCTTTGGCAGACAAAACACAATACTGGTTACCACATGGAATGTGCTAACATCTGTGGTATAGAGCCCTAGGCATGAGTCTAAGTGGCATATTGTAGGCATTGCTACCTCCAATTATCTATTTACACACAGCACACAGATGCCACATAGTGTATTGTAACAGAGTGAGAGATGATTGTTGGTAAATTGTCAGAATTCTGGTTAGTATGATTTTTCTTCTGACTCACAATATAAGTATATTTGTACAGAAATATACTCCCAGATCTTAAATATTTGGACATCCTATTTAGAAATTACCTTGCTAATCACAGGGCCAAATACAAAGTCAGTTAATTTAAACAGTGGGGATAGAAACTTTGAAAAAGACAAGATGAATGACAGAGACCTTTTCAGATAGGATTTTGATTTAAGTATCAAGTTGCCCTCAATCACTTTCTAGGGGCATTGAAAAATTGAATTCTTTAAGGGCACGTTACACAGAAATTGAGACCCTCTGGCAGTTTTAGGGAAGCCATTAAGAAAAACTATCTGGTCAATATGCTTCATCAATGTTAATTAAGGCCCTTACTGTATAATGGATCCACTCATCCCATCTCATTATTATTCCAAGTATGAAAAGAAGAATTTTCATATCATTTTCTCTGATAGTGATAACAAGGATGACAATAGTGACTGCTTCAATGCTTTATTTCCATGCATGATCTCATACAACCAACATTTTTAAGTGCCATTGAAAAGGGTGCTCCCGTCCATTCTTGCTCCTAGCAGGATACTTGCCCATTCTGCAGTCAATTTGGTTCAAAGCAGCATATCCTGAAAGTATAATAATTGTGTTATTTGATACTCTTGTACTCAGATCATAAAACTCATGACAATGATCTTAAGAGCAGCAGATTTACACTCACTAATGGGTTCAACTCATTTGTGAAACTGCTCTGAATAGAATAGACTGTCTATGCAATATTTACCTTGGAATAGAATACTAGAATAACATAAGTATGTTGGTTGATTGATTATAACTCATGTATTACACCTACATGGAATGATAAACTTTTGAAGCCAATTTTCTGTAGGTTTGACGTGGAAGTGATTTTTTTTACAAATGTTGTGCTTACAAGAAAACAATGATCAAACTCAATGATTCAACTAACCTTTGGCGTTTTTTAGATCACTTGAACAAAGTTGTTGCACTGAGGTGCCCACCTCAACCGTGGAAGCCTCTAAAACCCCTCCTGCTACCACCATAGTAGTGGTTGTTGTGGCGATGCCCATAGTAGTGGCTGCCACCATGTCTGGTGTAGTGCCTACCACCATAGTGGTGACCATGACTATAATGATGCCCACCACTATATCCATGCCTACCGTGGTGGCGATAACCACCACCATAGAAGCTTGCTGGAGGAAAAATGAAATTTCAAATTAGATATCAACTATTGATTTACAAAACCTTCTTCTCAACTTTATTGATAATATATATGCTGGTGCATATTGATAATGCCACAGACCTCCCCTTTATCATTATGCAGAAATTTCATATCAAGACAAAAAACTTATTTTGATAAAATGCCATTATCTTAAATACTTTCCAATATCAGTTATACTTACATGCGGTGGCTAGAGCCAGACATAGGACCAGGATGAATGCCTTCAGGAACATCTTGATGCTGAAGTTTGATATCTCTGTGAACAGCCGAAGTGGAGTGCTGGACCTTGAGGACAGTTGACCGGTGTGTGATGAGAAACTTGCTGTATTCTGCCTTAAATATGCTCACTCATGATGTCAGTGCTCCTGATGTGATATAGAACAGACCAGAGAATGCACATTTGAATATTTATAATAGTATTTTCTCTGCCACACATTTGAGGATACTGAAAAGTGGGACCCCAGTTTGATGGAGTATGATATATACTTTTACTTGTAAATTACAGTTTGAATAACCATTATTAGTGTAAACGGATGTTATCTGTTCATATTGAAGTATTTTCACTGCTCAATGGTAGCAGAATAGGTTTATTATGTACGGTATTTTATAATCTCTACTGTTGCTGCGTACAATTTAGCAGAATAAAGCTAAATCATGATATATACATGGATAGGCAATCTCCTGGATTAAGTCGCTATTCAGAGGGCCAGAATGATTAAGTCGCTATGGCCAGACAGCTAAATATGGGAAAGCACAGGTTAGGAGGAAAAAATGGAATGCGTAGGAGGAAAAGGGAAGGGGCTGCCATAGCGACCTAATCCATTTGGGGTGCCCAATAGCGACCTATTCCATTGGGGTGCCCAATAGCGACTTAATCTGTAGGGGGTGCCTCCCTGCATTAGCTAACACACTTCCCTCCTCCCTCCGACTGAATGGTTGTCTTTTACTGAATAAGGGTCTCACTCCCTGCATTAGCTAACACACTCACCCTCCTCCCTCCTACTGAATGGTTGTCTTTTACTGAATAAGGGTCTCTCTTCCTGCATCAGCTAACACACACAGGAGGAAAGATCCTTATCCAGTGAAGGACAACCATTCAGTAGGAGGGAGGAGGGTGAGTGTGTTAGCTAATGCCGGGAGGGGGACCCTTATTCAGTAAAAGACAACCATTCAGTAGGAGGGAGGAGGGAAGTGTGTTAGCTAATGCTGGGAGGGATACCCTTATTCAGTGAAAGACAACCATTCAGTAGGAGGGAGGAGGGTGAGTGTGTTAGCTAATGCTTGGAGGGATACCCTTATTCAGTGATAGACAACCATTCAGTCTTAGGGTCCTCCCCTTCCCTCCCACTGGTAATTAATGGTTTTCTATCACTTAATAAATCCAATGATACCATATTGCGACTTAATCCTTCTAGCCTTTAATAGAAATCCAATGATGGCCATATAGCGACTTAATCCTTCTAGACTACAAAATTGAAGGGGATACACTCACACAGCGACTTAATCCTTCTAGCTTTTAATATAAATCAAATGATGGCCATATAGCGACTTAATCCTTCTAGGCTCCAAAATTGAATGTAACACACTTCCCATAGCGACTTAATCCTTCTAGACTACAAAATTGAGTGGGATACACTCCCATAGCGACTTAATCCTTCTAGCCTTTAACAGAAATCAAATGATGGCCATGCAGCGACTTAATCCTTCTAGGCTCCAAAATTGAATGTTACACACTTCCCATAGCGACTTAATCCTTCTAGCCTACAAAATTGAGTGGGATACACTTCCCATAGCGACTTAATCCTTCTAGCCTACAAGAAATGAATAACATACATTTCCATAGCGACTTAATCCTTCTATAGCCTACAAATAAATAGGAAAACTTCCCATACATGTATACAGTCTAAAAGAAGTCAAATGAATGCAACATAGCGACCTAAACCTACAGACATTTTTTATGAATAAGGCTGCGCCACCTACCTTCTATTTCCCCCCAAAAAATCCAAGCCCCAATTTTTTTAGATAGGCCCCTTCAAAGAAACCCTCTTTCCCGGGGAAACTTCCCCTTGTAATAAATAAACTTGATAAAAATTACAACTTTTCCTTATATATACTCCTGCTTTAGGTCGCTCCAGTTTAAGTCGCTATTTTAGATTCTATCCTATAGCATAGAAGCTAAGATAAAATTGTGTTACATGCATTTTGGGGGTTTCTGGGGGTGTTGGCCCCCTTATATATGTCACGCGCAATATCGGAATTTGCGCAATATCGGAACTATTGCATCTTAATAACAAGTCTTCTAAAATAAGTTAGTGGGCCACACAAATAGAGCAGTAGGGTAAAGTCTGTATGTGCAAAGCAGTTTTACTGTATCAGTTGCCTCATTGTTGGGTTATATGAAACCCACATTGTTTTATCACACCAGAGCGATTATTGCAACACTTTGATATTAACAGCTATAGTCAGGTGGGACATCCATGGGCCCTTGCTAGTGATTGTTATCACACCTCTAAGGTGTGGCACAGCATCTTCAAATCACATTAAAAAATATATTAAAATGCTATATGTGTAGCTACAGTAGGATTTCTGATACTGCCCAATCTAAATAGGGAGCAATTCCGGAATTGCCCTGCGCAGTTCCGGAATTGTCCTAGAGCAGTTCCGGAATTGAGCTGGTTCTGATTCTGCGCCTGACATATATATTCCTGCTTTAGGTCGCTCCAGTTTAAGTCGCCATTTTAGATTCTATCCTATAGCATAGAAGCTAAGATAAAATTGTATTTTTTTTGCCTGGGGTGTGGTCCCTTTCCCTACTACTGGTGCATTATTCAATCCTCCTCCCCACAAGGTTAAACTATCTAGCTCAGCAAGGGCTGAAGGTTTAAGTCGCTATAGGAGGGCTGAAGGTTTAAGTCGCTATAGCAGAACTGTAGGTTTAAGTCGCTACTTTGTTTTCCTGTTGTTTTCTTTTAAATCCAGTTTTCTATGTTTTCCACATAGCGACTTAAACATAGATATGGCCCATGTAAATATATATCTTAGTGTTATCCTTGACCTGTCTGCAGAATATACCATAGTCTAAGAAAACATTATATCAATGCAAACATTGAAAGTCACCACAGAGACAGAAATCATAGGAAAATAGGCTTATGAGTACCAAACCATTGAGATGTATGCATGGATGACCCTTAATAGACTACTCATTGTATTTCAGACACACCTCCAAACAACTAGGTTTAAGAAAACTTGATCGATAACTTTTTCTCGGGATTTTGATAATGTATATATGATTAGCCCCAAAACTAGCTATATGGACTGCCATTCCTGACATCTATTGACATAGCTTATCCAATATTTTGATTTACTATTTACTCGCTAATCTACTTGTTAAAACCTGTGATACATACTTCATGAATATATTGAACTCTGATTTCACACAATTTACACAATAGCACCTAATGAAGCAAAGAACAAGGACAAAGGATTCATATTGTGAAACTTTAATGGTCTTTTAATATTTTAGTGCTTAAAAATCTTCCAAGATAAAGCAAAAACTTTCATTTTGAACATGACAGTTTGAAAATGTGAATTTCATAAGTATCTCTGCTGGAATGACTGACATTGAACTCCAGTGATACTTTGCTGAAATTTCTATCTATTCACCTCTCTGGGGAACTGGCTAAACAGGTTTTATTACAAAGGTGCCTAAATGGCTCTCTGTGAGGCACCTATTTACAGCAAAAAAAACAGCTTTGGCAGACAAAACACAATACTGGTTACCACATGGAATGTGCTAACATCTGTGGTATAGAGCCCTAGGCATGAGTCTAAGTGACATATTGTAGGCATGGCTACCTCCAATTAACTATTTACACACAGCACACAGATGCCACATAGTGTATTGTAACAGAGTGAGAGATGATTGTTGGTAAATTGTCAGAATTCTGGCTAGTATGATTCTTCTTCTGACTCACTATATGAGTATATTTGTACAGAAATATACTCCCAGATCTTAAATATTTGGACATCCTATTTAGAAATTACCTTGCTAATCACAGGGCCAAATACAAAGTCAGTTAATTTAAACAGTGGGGATAGAAACTTTGAAAAAGACAAGATGAACAGATACCTTTTCAGATAGGATTTTGATTTAAGTATCAAGTTGCCCTCAATCACTTTCTAGGGGCATTGAAAAATTGAATTCTTTAAGGGCACGTTACACAGAAATTGAGACCCTCTGGCAGTTTTAGGGAAGCCATTAAGAAAAACTATCTGGTCAATATGCTTCATCAATGTTAATTAAGGCCCTTATTGTATAATGGATCCACTCATCCCATTTCATTATTATTCCAAGTATGAAAAGAAGAATTTTCATATCATTGTCTCTGATAGTGATAACAAGGATGACAATAGTGACTGCTTCGATGCTTTATTTCCATGCATGATCTCATACAACCAACATTTTTAAGTGCCATTGTACAGGGTGCTCCCATCCGTTCTTGCTCCTGGCAGGATACTTGCCCATTCTGCAGTCAATTTCGTTCAGAGCAGCATATCCTGAAAGTATAATAATTGTGTTATTTGATACTCTTGTACTCAGATCATAAAACTCATGACAATGATCTTAAGAGCAGCAGATTTACACTCACTAATGGGTTCAACTCATTTGTGAAACTGCTCTGAATAGAATAGACTGTCTATGCAATATTTACCTTGGAATCGATTAATATAAGTATGTTGGTTGATTAATTATAACTCATGTATTGCACCGACATAGAATGATAAACTTTTGAAGCCAATTTTCTGTGGGTTTGACGTGGCAATGATTTTCTCCAAATGTTGTGTTTACAAGAAAACAGTGATTAACTCAATGATTCAACTAACCTTTGGCGTTTTTTAGATCACTTGAACAAAGTTGTTGCACTGAGGTGCCCACCTCAACCGTGGAAGCCTCTAAAACCCCTCCTGCTATTACCATAGTAGTGGTTGTTGTGGCGATGCCCATAGTAGTGGCTGCCACCATGTCTGGTGTAGTGCCTACCACCATAGTGGTGACCATGACTATAATGATGCCCACCACTATATTCATGCCTACTGTGGTGGCGATAACCACCACCATAGAAGCTTGCTGGAGGAAAAATGAAATTTCAAATTAGATATCAACTTTTGATTCACAAAACCTTCTTCTCAACTGTATTGATAATAAATGCTGGCACATTTTGATAATGCCACAGACCTCCCCTTTATCATTATGCAGAAATTTCATATCAAGACTGAGAATCTTCTTTTGATAGAATGCCATTATTTTAAATACTTTCTATTATCAGTTATACTTACATGCAGTGGCTAAAGCCAGACATAGGACCAGGATGAACGCCTTCAGGAACATCGTGATGCTGAAGTTTGATAGCTCTGTGAACAGCTGAAGTGGAGTGTTGGACCTTGAGGACAGTTGACCTGTGTGTGGTGAGACACTTGGTGTATTTTGCCTTAAATATGCTCACCCGTGATGTCAGTGCTCCAAAGCACCCATGATGTCAGTGACCAAAGTATGCCTTTTTAAGCATTAAATTGTCATTGATAGTTACAAATGCTTTAAAGTAGGTCTTTAGTTGCTTAAAAGTAGGTCTTTAGATTCATGGATTGGACTTTTATCTTGGTATATTATCTAAATAGCCTCATCACTGTGTCTTGATCTGTCAGACTATTAAGCTAAACCATTGAGGTACAATCCTTTGCTTTTACACTAAGGCCAAAGGAAGGTGTGTTTCAGGCAACCCGACCCTAGTTTCAAAAAATGGCCCACCCTAATACATTAGTACATTAGTGCATGCTTCATTTCTGAAATGGATTTATTGCATTTTGGAACGAAACTCTTTACATGTTTAGATTCTAAACACTTATCTATGAATCTAAACACCTAAACATTTCATCAAAGAACCGAAACGTAGCAATTTAAAAGATCGAACTACCAAAAAACTCCAAAAATGTCTGCAAAGACTTCAAATAAAACCTGAAAAATAAAATCCTTGTGTTGTTTTTTGTATGATAATATATATTTTATTACTTATTGAAAGTGTTTAGCTAATGTGTGTTTAACATCTAAACACCTTTGAATAAGTGTTTAGACTTTAAACGCTTATCTAAACACTTTTGTTCTAAACACATTCATCTAAACATGTTTGCAGTGTTAAGGTAAAAAGTGTCTAAATCCTTTTCAAAATAGTGTTAAGATAAGTATTTAGAACCTACACACTTATTTAAAGTCTTTAGTTGAAAAGTGTTTAGAATCTAAACACTTTTTGATAAGTGTTTAGAATAACGGCCACAATAAGTGTTTAAATTCTAAAGACTTTTTTACAGTGTAAAAACGCTAGTGGTACTACTATAGGTCCTCGGACCTAGTTAATTCTTAATAATGTGCCTAGGCTAGGATGATGCATCTACTTTTGTATTTGTCTATTACCCAATAAGATACTTTTTTTTTAAAGAGAAGAACTAAGCATGTGAATTGTATGGAATTTTACACATAATGTATCTGTAACATAATAATATTATCCAACTGTTATTGTAATGGGTGATGGTGCAGTTTGGGTGATATGCAAATTTCCCGCCACGGTTTTTATAAGTTGCTGCGATCCGGCACTGTGTGGTCCAGTTTGGTCTGGCTTTAAGGGGGCATTCTCACCACTCACACTTAACCACATAGTACACTAGAACAGTACTAGAGTTGTGAGTGAGATACGCTCAGTGATTAAGCCATTTTAATTAGAACGGTCCACACTGCTCCGGCTGTGGCACAGCACAGTCACCTGGACTACCGGAAAAACGATCCTTTGGTGCAAACTGATGATGAATTGATGATCGATACCAATATATCGATGGTTGTACAACCTGTTATGTTCAGTATAGAACTACGTTGTTTACAACAGTCTTGTTGATGATGATAGAGTTTTAAAACCAACACAGGAAAGGCGGGTCAGCACGATCACAGGCCCCATATATTATACGGACCGCATCAGGGTCCTGTGTTCTCTCTTGTCTCTACATCCAGATTCCCATCATAATCTATTTCACATATTAACTACTTTTTTTGGTATAATCCTCTATGTTCAGCCCTAGTATCGTTAAAACGTGTCCCATGTCGGCCAGGACACATGCATGTAGGAAGGCGTGCAGCTTCCATATTGGGTTTTTCTCAAGGTGGTCAATCAGCGCGTCTACACATCGATGAGGTATTTCTGGGGCCTGCAAAGGATGCATGAAACCAATTTATCAAGTAATTTGATGATACGTGTCTTAAAACACATAACATACAGAGAACCTGCAGCTTCTAAATTCTTAATCCACTCTTGGTAGAGTTAGACGGTCATAGTGCACCATCCTTATGATATACGCTTTTGGGGGATATGCAATGGTTTAGAAATGGATTTTGTTAGACCATATACACTGTAACAAGTATGTACTGTACATCTACAGCAAAAGTTGCTGGCAACTTTTGTTCCAGTAGATTTTGCTGTAGGTGTTCAGTAACTGACTTGCTGTAAATTGACAGCAACTTCTACTGTAAATTGACAGCAACTTCTACTGTACATTGACAGCAACTTCTACTGTACATCTACAGCAAAAGTTGCTGGCAACTTTTGTTCCAGTAGATTTTGCTGTACATGTACATCAACTGGGTGCTGTAAAGTTACAGCAACTTCTACTGTAGGTTTCATATTGTTGTTCTCATCAATTTATATCAATTAATACACAATGGAGAGTACTTTCCTGCATAATAGTTCAATCTAGGATAATACACAGTACCCAATGTAATGGTTTAATCCTGCTTCAATACAGCTGAACTGTATGTGATACCAGCTTTTCCCAAGTCCGGGCACTTAAGCATTTAACTTTTCCCACCAATGTGGTGTCTCTTCTATACTTTTGCTGTGTTTTTTTTATTATTCAACTCAATCATGCAAATTATCAGTACACTTGATCAGGTTGCGTCTGAGGTGCTATAACCACTACAGCCTGTATTAAAACTCTGTGGTGTTTAAACAGGACGGCCTCTTACATCACCACAGTGTTGTTTAACAGACTCTATTGTTTATACAGTGTGGTTCAACAGGTCGTCCTGTTATAAGACCCCGCACGTGGTAAACATCCTGTGGTGTTTAAATAAGCCAAGACGACTCTCCCACCATTGATGCAGTGATAAGCTTATAAAATATAATCTGAACTTTAAAATAACTCAAGAATGCAATGCACTATATATATGTTGCAACCATAGTCCGATAAAGGAGATTTCGATCTGTATGCTCAATATGCATTTACTTTTAGCAAATTTGACAGGAAAAACGCAAATGAGTGCATATAAATTTCACACTGAACCCATGACCCTATTACACTACAGGCAGTGTTATCTGACTAAAACCGTGGTGTTTAAACAGGCCGGGGTGTTTATACACTATGTGGTTAAACACAGTGTAGTCTGCAACCTGTTGATGATAACTGCATTCAGTCTCTCTCATCCATTCTTATTCTACAATGTCTTGAGAGTTTGTGAGGCTTTATTTGACTCGGGAAAGGGTTGGGTGGAATAATTAATACAGAAATGGTCTACCGCTGCCACCTAGCGGCGGAAATCTACAACACAATGTAGGCCTACTGTAAATGTACAGCAACATTGCCGGAGACCCTATTTGCAGTACATAATGCTGTAATTATACGGCAAATAGTGCTGTAATACCAACTACAGCAAAATGTGCTGTAAATGTACAGCACATTATGCTGTTTAAATACAGTAACTTTTTACAGTGTAGTACCTGTGAACACTGCATGGTGAACCGCCACTATAAAGCACCTGACTACTTAGATAGATATACTCACATTATTGAGTACAATTAAAATGTAGCAGTTAAAGGGAAATGCTACTTGTCGGGAGATCACTCAAATTCTATTGCTATTTCCATCTAACTCAGGATTATATTAGCTTGTTTTATTATGAAATAGAAAATGAAAAGGAAATTGACATGTCACCGACCTAACTGTCAAGAGACAGCCATTTGAGCAAAAGAGTACCTTAATTATAGAAACAAATAGGAAAACAGTATATTTTTCACATTATTGGTCATGTATTACCCCTTCTACTGCTATATCAATCTAATCTTGGGAATGTGTACTGGGCATCTATAGAAACATTTTAAAAGCAAAAAAACTAGGGTGTCGCCGGTGAAATGAGAAAGATATGAATTTTTCAAAAATACTTATTTTGCATTAACTATAGGATGCTATGGGTGTCCTGGCGGCTGGTAAATGGCATACATACAGGTACAATCTCCAGTTGGCCCATAAAATGGTTGAACATGAACGTTATTTAGATTCATGGGTTGAATAAGGGAAAGTACTATATATTGCAATACAAATTTAGCTTAAAGACGAATTTTCAAGAGTTTTGATTTTTTTGCCACCAGGTGGCCCATGTGTAGGAATCCGCATTTCCCTTTAAGCAGAAAGGGAGACCGGCATGGAGCATGCCATCTGTGTGGGCCCTCACGATGTATATAAATATTATCACCCATAGCTACCTTCAAACGCTCAACGCCTCTTGCGTCCAGAACCTGAAGTTGTTTCAGCCTTGGCCATAGTTCGTCAACGTCCAAAATGTCTGTCACCTCGACCCTCTTACTATTCAGTAAGTTCTTGTACTTGTCATTAAACATGACAGGAAGAGCCCCCTCGGGGTGTTTGGGGTCCCATAGGGGTACGGGGGAATCATTGGCTGAATTGTTGTTCGCTGTAGAAAGAGAAATGTAAAGTGTCAACCCTTTGTAATTTTGTTATTACTGTTTTGTTGAAAACAATAAGCTACACTCTCCCAATTGTCAAGTATTGTTTTCCTCTATTATGATACACGTACTTCTGACTATACATGGCAGTATATTCTAATGGTCAATACTTGGTCTTAATATTTACCTATATTATTTTCTTTAAGGGTAAGGGGGTATTGTTAAAATATCTATATGTGACTGTTGATAAGGTATGCATAACTTATTACATGATCTTCTGTCCAATATTTCCAAAGCCGCAATCTGGTTTGTAGCCTGCAGAGCTTCCCGAAACCCTTGGTACTGTTGAACGGTCCCTCTACGAATGGCGTCCAACACTGCTCCGATCCGTTTAGAGCGCTCCTTAGTCTTTGTAGATAGGAAATAAGGATATGATAATTATAAGTTCTCAATAGTAAGAGAGTGGTAATTTTTCACAATTTGGAGGGAGGGGTTGGTGGATTTTCACGTGACTGAGGCAAAATTTTCCCGGTCCCCCCACAAGAGGGTTCCAAACTATTTTCATCGCCCCCTCCCGCCGAGATGGGTTCAGACTTATTTTGGCCAACCCCTTTCAGCTATAGTAATATGTAGGCGTTTTGCGTTTTTGCTAAGTAGGGGAAACTTTGTTTAGCCCCCCTCCCCCAATTAATGTTTCAATTCTCCTCACGATTCTCCCATTAAAAGTAACGTCAGCTTGCTACCTGAACAGTTTGTTCTCATAGGCATATATGCAGTCAACCTTAGGCCAAAAAATAAAAGGTTTGTTTCCCGGCCGACCCTCCCAAAACAGGGATGGCTACGGGGTCTTTACACTACAAATCAGTCTTCAGACTACAAATTGATACCAATTTGTTGCATAAAGACATTCCACGGGTACACTACAAATGTGGCTACAAAGCACAAATGTCTTTAGACTAGCAATGTCTTTATACTACAAATGTCTTTAGGCTACAAATGTATTTAGGCTACAAATGTCTTTAGGCTACAAACAAACTGTGCTCAAAGATCAGTCAGTCTTTTTAGGCAACAAATCCTATATAGTGGTCTCAGGAACTAAAATCGAATTACAGATCAGTGAGTCTTTATGCAACAAACCCTATATAGTGGTCTCAGGTACCAAACTAGGGTTGAAAATCAATCAGTCCTTATTAGTCCTGCAGCCATGGGGATTAACCTTGCAACAAATCTTATATTGTAGTCTATGGTACCAAACTAGGCTTAAAAATCGGTCAGTCTTTACGCAACAAATACTATATAGTGTTCTATGGTACCAAACTATACTCAAAGGTCAGTCAGTCTTTACGCAACAAATCCTATATAGTGGTCTATGGTACTAAACTTGGCTTAAAAATTGGTCAGTCTATATGCAACAAATCCTATAATATTATAGTGTTCTATGGTTCCAAACTATACTCTAAGGTCAGTCAGTCTTTACCCTAGTAGCAAGCCCGCACGTGGCCAATTTGGTTTTAGCTCGGATTGGCTGTTTGAAGTCGGCCAAAACTGAGCTGGGTTTCATGTTGGGCAGATGGCTGGGCTGAAGTGTGGCCCCGATCGGGCTCCCCATTTTGGGCTCAGATCAGTTTCAAAGCGGGCTGCCCGATTTGGGCTCAGATCAGTTTCAAAGTGGGCTGCCCGCTTTGGGTTCATGTTGGGCAGATGACAGGAAGCCCGTCCAAAACCCGATCTGAGCCCAATTCGGGCAGCCCACTTGGGCCACACCAAAACCCAGGGCCCTAAACCAATGGGCGCCCATCGGTTGACCCACTCCGGGCCGATGAGGGCTGAGGTTGGGTTTGGACAGGGCAACTGGTCTAGTAGTTCTGATGATTGACACCGGATGTCACTACTATACAATATGTAGAGTTTTCCAACAAAGCCAGATGAAATTGACATTATACAATAATACAATAACAATTAGTGTTAAAGTGATATAGAATAGGAAACAATAAATAGATTCACAGTTTGGAAAAAGATAGACTATATATTTGAATGATGAAAAGGAGGTTCTCTAAGCAGTTATCCAGTGTAAACACTATTTCTGTGGCATGACAATGTGCTTAATACCAGACTCATGTGCCCCATGTAGGTATGAACAATGGATTGGAAGGCCAATGTACACCATAGACACTTGTCTATGCTGTATGTGGCTTAAACCTATGATAATAGGCCTGCTTGATACTTCCACAATTAGATAGGAAGAGTATGCACTATGCCTTAGGTTTGATCAGCAGGACCTAGGATATGTTATTCAACAAATAAAGAAAATATTGGGCATGATTGAATAGATTCCATAAACCCATAATTATCAGGTGGTGCTGCGACAGCAAATTGGTCAGCCCGTCCAAAACCCGATGTAAGCCCAAAGTGGGCAGCCCGTCCAAAACCCAATTAGAGCCCAAAGTGGGCAGCCCATCCAAAACCCGATCTGAGCCCCCTTTTAGCCCGTCCAAAACCTGATCTGAGCCCGCTTTCAGCCCGTCCTGAACCCGATCCGAGCCCAATTCGGGAAGCCCGTCCAAAACCCGATTTAAGCCCAATTCGGGCAGCCCACTTGGGGCCACACTAAAGCCCAGTGCCCTAAACCGACGGGCGCCCATCTGTTAGCCCACTCCGGGCCACGCTTGCAAACACGGTCTGGCCCCATCTGGGGCCACAGCGTATTTGCTACTAGGGTACGCAACAAATCCTATATAGTGGTGTATGGTACCAAACTTGGCTTAAAAATCGGTCAGTCTTTATGCAACAAATCCTATATAGTGTTCTATGGTACCAAACTGTGCTCAAAGATCAGCCAGTCTTCACGCAAGAAATCCTATATAGTGTTCTATGGTACCAAGCTATGCTCAGAGATCAGTCAGTCTTTACACAACAAATCCTATATAGTGGTCTCAGGTACCAAACATGGCTTAAAAGTCTTCACGCATCAAATCCTTTTTAAGACCAGTTTGTAAGACAGATTTTCCCAGTACATAGGGTTTGTTGCTTATTGTTTGTAGCCTAAAGACATTTGTGGTCTAAAGACATTTGTGCTTTAAATCCATATTTGCAGTCTATAAAGACCTGTCGAGTGTCTTTATGCAACAAATTGGTATCAATTTGTAGTCTAAAGACTGCTTTGTAGTGTAAAAACCCCACATACTCTATTATTTATGCAATTTTGAAGAAATGTTTATATTTTACACCTTTTTTGAGTCAATTTTAGGTTTACAAAAATTTGGAAAAACCTTTCCATTTTTACACTTTTTTGTTCAATTTTAGGGTATCGTAGAGGGGTAGTAAAAAAAAGTGTTCTGGTTCTTTTTAAATCCGACCTACCGACCATAGACTTTCTGTCCTTGTTACCTGAAACAATTTTTTTTTGTATTTGGCCTTAGGACTAAGGGGAAGAAGATGACATGAGCCTGTGCTGTTAATGCCAATCGTCCACTGGGCTTAGTCGGCCGAAGTTCCCCAGTGGACGGTGACCATTAGTTAAGCTATAGGTCAAGTTGTCTAACTATATACTTCCTATATCATTCTATATATCAAAATACGAAGTGGGTAGGCCTACCCATAGATCTGACCTGACTAGAATATCTTACACTTGTTA
Source organism: Harmothoe impar (assembly GCA_947462335.1). Taxonomy (NCBI): domain Eukaryota; kingdom Metazoa; phylum Annelida; class Polychaeta; order Phyllodocida; family Polynoidae; genus Harmothoe; species Harmothoe impar. The sequence goes on from OX381719.1 coordinate 38,124,912, forward strand.
TGTGTGAAAATACTATGACACAATTGATAAAGAATGCCAACTGACTGGCTAAGGCAAAAGGAAAGTGTGTTTCAGGTTACATAGTCTGAGAATCTATGTACTAAGGGTAGTTTCTATTTTTCTTAGTCTTTTTTCTTGACTCACAAACTATAGCGCCCACTGTAATGGCCACTGTCCACTGAGCTCTAATCAGCCAAAGTTTTATAGGACATGTATGGGTTTAATCGGCATAAGTTTCCCAGTGGACGGTGGCCATAAAGGAAAAGGAAAAGAAGGAAGTGGCCTGACTTACTTTCGCTTTCATGTGTTTATAACGAGCAAGTACAATACATTCTAAAACGAATTACCTGTTGATCCAGACACCAAACTTGCTGCACAACTTTCCGTTTTACTAATTCTGCCTCAAAATACTCATTCACATCCATGCATTGTAACAACTCAGGTCCGTTTTCGTCCAGTATCTGTTGTACTTCTTCCCTCCTAGTAGCCATGTTGTGTACTATATAATGTGTGATAACATTGGGACCAGGTAGTATCCAGTGGATAGTGATCTACTGATCTAAATAGATAAGGTCATATCTGTCACTTGTCAGGTATCATTTTCTTGTCGTTTCATTCTATTACCTTGTACACTTGAACATTGGACTCTCAGACAATACAGTGCTAATGGTCATCGTCCACTGGGCTCTAAGCGGTCGAAGCTACATAGGAAATGTGACAACTGAAAATCAAATTGATGTTATGAATAAACTATTTAAAAAAAAACCACAAATGTATACAGACTTGGTCAGCCGAGGTAGGGCCTGTGGGGCCTTTATCCCACAAAATGTCCTTTATCCCACAAAAGACTATAGTTTTGTTAGATAAAGGCTGACCACGGGCCTTTATCCAATAAAATTGGCGTTAAAGCACAAAAGCCTTTATCCCACATAAAAAATGCCTTTATCCCACAAAAGCCTTTATATCACAAAACCTATGTAATAATCATCTCAACTGGCCTCTATATCACAAAACCTATGTAATGATAATATCAACCGGCCTTTATCTCACAAAACCTATGTAATGTTCATATCAACTGGCCTTTATATCACAAAACCTATATATACCCAATTTCCCTCAAATAACAACTACTCTCCTCACATACCAACATGCCTTTATATCACAAAACCCATATATATTGGTCTCAAATACTGAATTTCCCTGGAATATCAACTATTCACCTCATATATCAACTTGCCTTTATATCACAAAAGCTATACTACTCTAACATGTCAAATTGCCCTAATAACTCCTCTGGCCTCTATATAACAAAACCTACATAACCAGCCTTTATCTCACAAAAGCTATATAATAATCATTTCAACTGGCCTTTTTATCACAAAACCTATAAATAATGGTTGGATATACTGAATTAACCTATATATACTACTCCAATGTATCAAATTGCTCTTGAATTTTCTTCTGGGCCCTATATCACAAAGCCTCTGTGATAATCATACAAACTGGCCTTTATATCACAAAACCTATGTAATAATCATGTCAACTTGCCTTTATGTCACAAAACCTATATACTGGCCTCATATACTGAACTACCCCCAAATATAAGCTTTTTTTTCTCATATATCAACTTGCCTTTATATCACAAAAGCTATATATACTACTCTAACATGTCAAATTGCCCTAATATCCCCTCTTGCCTCTATATAACAAAACCTACATAACCAGCCTTTATCTCACAAAAGCTATATAAAAATCATTTCAACTGGCCTTTATATCACAAAACCTATGTTATTATCATGTCAACTTGCCTTTATGTCACAAAACCTATATACTGGCCTCATATACTGAACTACCCCCAAATATAAGCTTTTTTTCTCATATATCAACTTGCCTTTATATCACAAAAGCTATAATATACTACTCTAGCATGTCAAATTGCCCTAATATCCCCTCTTGCCTCTATATAACAAAACCCACATAACCAGCCTTTATCTCACAAAAGCTATATAATAATCATTTCAACTGGCCTTTATATCACAAAACCTATGTTATTATCATGTCAACTTGCCTTTATGTCACAAAACCTATATACTGGCCTCATATACTGAACTACCCCCAAATATAAGCTATTTTTCTTACATTTCAACTAGCCTTTATATCACAAAACCTATATACTTCTCCAATGTATCAAATTGCTCTTGAATTTCTTCTGTGCTCTATATCACAAAGCCTCTGTAATAATCATACCAACTGGCCTTTATATCACAAAACCTATGTACTAATCATGTCAACTTGCCTTTATGTCACAAAACCTATATACTGGTCTCATATACTGAACTACCCCCAAATATAAGCAGTTTTTCTTACATTTCAACTAGTCTTTATATCACAAAACCTATATATACTACTCCAATGTATCAAATTGCTCTTGAATTTCTTCTGGGCTCTATATCACAAAGCCTCTGTAATAATCATACCAACTGGCCTTTATATCACAAAACCTATGTACTAATCATATCATCTTGCCTTTATATCAGTTGAAATGATTATTATATAGCTTTTGTGAGATAAAGGCTGGTTATGTAGGTTTTGTTTAGAGGAAAGAGAGGATATTAGGGCAATTTGACATGTTAGAGTAGTATATATAGCTTTTGTGATATAAAGGCAAGTTGATATATGAGAAAAAAAGCTTATATTTGGGGGTAGTTCAGTATATGAGACCAGTATATAGGTTTTGTGATATAAAGGCAAGATGATATGATTAGTACATAGGTTTTGTTATATAGAGGCAAGAGGGGATATTAGGGCAATTTGACATGTTAGAGTAGTATATATAGCTTTTGTGATATAAAGGCAAGTTGATATATGAGAAAAAAAGCTTATATTTGGGGGTAGTTCAGTATATGAGACCAGTATATGGGTTTTGTGATATAAAGGCAAGATGATATGATTATTACATAGGTTTTGTGATATAAAGTTTACACTGTTCACCTCTATTCCCAGACAAGTCAGGATCTGGGAAGGGCCTAGTACCTTCTCCCACTTGATGTCAAACCCAAGGCGCCTAAGCACCAGAATGAGCATGTTCATGTTGACCTCACAGTCTTGCTGGGACGAACCCAATACCGTAAAGTCATCAATGTAATTGGATATTCTGTCTACACCACGGCGGTTGAGACACCGCACCACAAAGTCACCTAGCTGAGTGAAGAGCCAAGGGGCTGAGGCTAAGCCGAATGACAGGCACCTGTCCACTAAGACTTCCGGGCCCTCGCCGAAGTCCCAACGCAGGCCCTGATATGTCACATGGTCAGGCAATATATTCACCGAACGGTACGCCTTGGCTAAATCCACGACCGCTAAATAGTCACTGGGCTGTAGCATGTCTATGATATAGTCCAACCCTTTGTAAGAGAACTTTTGACGAGTGGTGGACATGAAGTTGTTGATGCTAGCGTGAAGTGGGCGCTTGCAGTCTGTAATAGGCCTAACGCCTCCATCTTTTTTCTTGATGGCTCCCATGCTGTGGATGCACTGAGGTGCACCAACGGCCTTAGTTATCTTGCCTGCCTTCACCTCAGAAACCAGAAGTTCACTCATCATGACATTGAACTCGCTACTGACAGTACTTCTATAATTGGATCGATCATAACCCGGGATATAGACATCATCCACAATATGGAAACCAGTATTTATACCCCTCAGTACAAAGTCATCCTCAGAGCACATGGCATTGGGGAACAAGACATACTCAGCCGCTACTCTACAAGGCTTGAGTTGGGAAACTACAGGGCCTATCATGTGAACACAACTACAGGTGCCCAATACACAGTCACTGAATACTTCCACTACACAGTCTTCAATACACACACATGCTACCAGAGTTCTCACCCCTAAGGGTAATGTATCATTTGGATTGACATTTACAGTTACAGCCCTAGAGCTGTTTTGAACCTGCCCTAGGGCATCACAACTAGTCCTCCCAGTAGGGGTAACAAAGTCTGGACCTAAGTCCTGTTCATCAACACTGTCATCAACATCTAGGCCTAGGCCATCTGCACACATATCACTGAATGACACTAAGTCACATGGAGAGTCTGGTTTGCTAAACAATGGTTTGTCCCTAGGGACCTCACTGAGTGCACACTTAGCTTGTGAACTGGCAACACATTCATGTTCGCCGGGCGAACACTTATGTTCGTCGGGTGAACTTACACTACTGTAACCGACCACAGCGCCCTGTCGTCGGCCAAGACCGACCACAGGCTCAATATAATCGAAATGAGATGAGTCTGGCACGACATTTCCAGCATTTGTCGTCCCACCAAAGGCCGGGACGACAATATTAGCACCCCGAGAAGAGCTTTCGCCATCGCCCATGCTGTTTACAGCCGAGACCGAAGACAACAAAGTACAATTGAGGGAATTGCCGGACAATGCGGCCACTGAGCTGTCCGCCACCTCACCCGCAGACATAATAGGCTCAGAGGAAGCCATTCCAACAGATATTGCGGACTTACCGGGTACATATTCGCCATAATCGATGAATTTACACTCCAGCGAAGCGCATTGTTGATCCTCGCCGTCTCCCTGCGGCCATTTTGAATGGGGCATGCTGGGAGCCAGCGAGGAATCGAGCGCTACATTTCGACAATCTTTTTCGCTATAAGGCGCTAAACAGTCAATATTTGACGCTAACGTCAATAATATACCTCTAGAAGTATTAATTGCGGACACATTGTCCGCTTTTAGGCCTATTTCGGAACAAAAGTCAATCGAATCGAGCGGACGACAGACCAGTGGCGCCCCCGTCTCCTCCGCGGCCAAAGACGGAACCATTTGATCCCGCGGCCGCAGAACTCTTCGAGACGAAGAATGTGTGGAATGTGGAAGGCTACACTGGGGCTCTGCGCCCTGCTGGTCCTCTGTGTTTCTCTGCTCCTCTCTTTGTACAGTTTGTTTACACTCACCAGCTGATGTACTCTGGGCTGCTACTGGAGGTGCTGGGGCTGACTCTGGGAGTCAGGCTGCAGGCTTCTGAGCCTGCTTCTTGATGTTGGGGCAGTTGGGGGCCTTGTGGTCACCAAATCCGCAGGAGTAGCAGACATGGGGTTTCTTGCAGCTGGCCCCATCACAGGACTTGAAGTTGTAGTACCAGCATGGATAACCATCACCTCCTCCATCCCCTCCCCCGGACCTGGCAGCCTTCTTCTTGGCCCACTTGGACTTCCCCGAGGTAGGCGGAGCCCCACCGCCCCCACCCCCGGTCTTGAGAGAACGCAGTCCGAGGTGCCGATTTATCAGGGATTGGATGCCATAAGTAAGGACTTGCATCCCATCAGTGGATGCCAGACTCCGGACCGCTGCATCATATTCTAGGAGATAATGGAGCTCGTAGATGACTTCCGCCGACCGGTCCGACAAGTACCGCATGTGGGACAGCAGGTTAAGGGCATCCTCGGTGCCCTTCTCCACATGCCGCTCCAGGAGACTGCACAGGCAGGAGTTGAGCTGTGCGAAGCTCTTGGGCCTATCCTGGCCATCTGGGAGATATCTGGTGATATCCATGTTGACTACGCGTTTGGCCCTCCTCCTTCGTCTGCGGTGACGCCTGGTACCGCTCGACTCAGACGACAGGGAGCTGTCCGACATAGGGAGGCCAGGCACCGGGAGGCCAGGCACCGGGCGGCCAGGCACAGGACCTGGGTTCGGGTGTGGTTGTCGGTCCTTGAATACTCCCAGCCGTTTGAAACCCGTACTCACGGCGGAGTTCAGCCCCTGGACAGAGGCTGACAACTGGGCGATGTCCTGTCTCACATTGGCTAACTCCTGTTGCTGGTCTTCCACCAAGTCTCTTAGCCCAGACACTGAGATGTCGTCCTCCTCAGACTCCTGGTAGTCCTCATCGTCATATTCGTTAAGGCCGAATAGAGAGCCATACTGGTCTCTGCCTGGGGCACCTGCAGACTGTGACCCCTTCACTGTGTGCCTGGTGACTCTCCCTGTGGGTGTAGTATAGGCCTCCTCCTGGCTACCACCTGGCTGCTGGCCACCTGGTACAGGCTCCACTTTCTCCAGGCCTAGAGCTGCCAATTCCTCCTCAGTCATTGCTGACATAGCACAGGCCTTGCCAGTAGGTGGCTTGTGTCTATGCAGGCATGTCTTACAGGCCCTCAGACCCGACATAGTGGCTGCACAAGGTAAAACTCCAAGAAAAATACACAGTTGTGGATCCCTGTTAGATGGTCATGGTCCAGTGAAGAAGGACAACCTTGACCCTGACCTGGGGCATACAGAGCCAGCAGGCCAGGTAGGCTTAGTATAAACCTAAGTAAACATATATAACCAACTATGACCAATCATACCGGTAGCATTATACTTATATAATTATGGGGTAATTATATACACAATAAAGGCCAGTTGGTATGATTATTACAGAGGCTTTGTGATATAGAGCCCAGAATAAATTCAAGAGCAATTTGATACATTGGAGAAGAATATATAGGTTTTGTGATATAAAGGCTAGTTGAAATGTAAGGAAAATTGCTTATATTTGGGGGTAGTTCAGTATATGAGGCCAGTATATAGGTTTTGTGACATAAAGTCAAGTTGATATGATTATTACATAGGTTTTGTGATATAAAGGCCAGTTGGTATGATTATTACAGAGGCTTTGAGATAAAGAGCCCAGAAGAAATTCAAGAGCAATTTGATACATTGGAGTAGTATATATAGGTTTTGTGATATAAAGGCTAGTTGAAATGTAAGAAAAATAGCTTATATTTGGGGGTAGTTCAGTATATGAGGCCAGTACATAGGTTTTGTGACATAAAGGCAAGTTGACAAGATAATAACATACGTTTTGTGATATAAAGGCCAGTAAATATGATTATTATATAGCTTTTGTGAGATAAAGGCTGGTTATATAGGTTTTGTTATATAGAGGCAAGAGGGGATATTAGGGCAATTTGACATGTTAGAGTAGTATATATAGCTTTTCTGATATAAAGGCAAGTTGATATATGAGAAAAAAGCTTATATTTGGGGGTAGTTCAGTATATGAGACCAGTATATAGGTTTTGTGACATAAAGGCAAGATGATATGATTAGTACATAGGTTTTGTGATATAAAGGCCAGTTGAAATGATTATTACAGAGGCTTTGTGATATAGAGCCCAGAATAAATTCAAGAGCAATTTGATACATTGGAGTAGTATATATATAGGCTTTGTGATATAAAGGCTAGTTGAAATGTAAGAAAAATAGCTTATATTTGGGGGTAGTTCAGTATATGAGACCAGCATATAGGTTTTGTGATATAAAGGCCAGTTGGTATGATAAGGCTAGTTGAAATGTAAGAAAAATAGCTTAAATTTTGGGGTAGTTCAGTATATGAGGCCAGTATATAGGTTTTGTGACATAAAGGCAAGTTGACATGATTATTACATAGGTTTTGTGATATAAAGGCCAGTTGGTATGATTATCACAGAGGCTTTGTGATATAGCGCCCAGAAGAAAATTCAAGAGCAATTTGATACATTGGAGTAGTATATTATATAGGTTGATTCAGTATATCCAACCATTATATATAGGTTTTGTGATATAAAGGCCAGTTGAAATGATTATTATATAGCTTTTGTGAGATAAAGGCTGGTTATGTAGGTTTTGTTATATAGAGGCCAGAGGAGTTATTAGGGCAATTTGACATGTTAGAGTAGTATATATAGCTTTTGTGATATAAAGGCAAGTTGATATATGAGGTGAATAGTTGATATTCCAGGGAAATTCAGTATTTGAGACCAATATATATGGGTTATGTGATATAAAGGCAAGTTGGTATGTGAGGAGAGTAGTTATTTGAGGGAAATTGGGTATATAGGTTTTGTGATATAAAGGCCAGTTGATATGAACATTACATAGGTTTTGTGAGATAAAGGCGGGTTGATATCATCATTACATAGGTTTTGTGATATAGAGGCCAGTTGAGATGATTATTACATAGGTTTTGTGATATAAAGGCTTTTGTGGGATAAAGGCATTTTTTATGTGGGATAAAGGCTTTTGTGCTTTAACGCCAATTTTGTGGGATAAAGGCCCGTGGTCAGCCTTTATCTAACAAAACTATAGTCTTTTGTGGGATAAAGGACATTTTGTGGGATAAAGGCCCCACAGGGCCTACCGCAGTGGATGGTGGCTCTAAATGCAATAGGAATATGTACACAAATGTTGATATTAGATAATCATGAATAGGGGGACAAAGGTTTGTTTCAGGGCACGCGACCGACCATAGTTTTTTATGCAATTACGAAGAAATTTTCGTATTTTTACCATTTTTTGGTTAATTTTAGGGTATGTGGAGAAGCTGACTAGTACATTCATGGTTTAATTCTTTTTAATCCGACCTACAGACCCTACATTTTCTTGTTACCTCAGACAAACCTTTTTTGGCTCAGGGCAGGGCAAACTGTATAATCATTCATATTTTTTGTGGAATCAATAGGTAGCGAATATTACTTACATGACCAGGGCTTGAATTATATCAAGGTTTACAAAGGTCCTCTATTTCTAACCATTTAGGTAAGGTGCATTTCCCTCCAGCCGATTTGGGCATCCTATCGGCTGATAGGTATACATGCAATTTGTGCGATTGGTCTACTGACGCTTGCTGCTATATTAAGACTTTCTTGTCAGAATAAATTACAGATTATAAGAGGGAAAGGATTATACAATTATATGAGAATCAAATGAGGAAAATGTAGGGTTGAGTGTATAAGGAGGTATAGCAGCTTTAAGTGGAACCACTCACCCAGGTGGTCACATTCTAGTGCGGTGCCTTTGTTATAGCTTTAGGCTGTGTCTCATGAGATTGGGCCAATGTGAACGTCTTTAAGTTTAACCAAGTGCCAAATTTGACCGGGTGCCATCTTAGACTGGGTGCATCTTTGACCTCCTGACAGGAAAACAGTTCATCTAATGCACGTGAAATTATATTTAGAGATATAACCACTGCCATTTTCTATCCCTTACATATCAAAGAAGAAATTTATTTTTCTTAAATCTCTTTTTTTATGGTGGCCGGTCAAAGATGGCATCCGGTCAAAGATGGCACCAAGTCAACGATGGCACCCAGTCAAAGATGGCACCTGGCCAAAGATGTTCCATTGGCTGAATCTCATGAGACACAGCCTTTAGCACATGGCAAAACCTAGACGCATTATTTGGGACCAGGTGGGGGTAATAGGAGAGCGGCAGTTCATGGAATGACACCTAAGAACACTTATCTTTGTATAGTTTATGATCATATGTCATTCCATACATTAGATAAGCGACCTTTATTCCTCACTAGCGGGATACTAGTGCTGGCACAGAGAAGTTAGAACTAGCAGTGTGGGTTTGAAGGGTGCCCAAGCTCTGGGGAGAGTGGAGCAATAAATTACACTAGGCCTCTACATGGCTACATGTGGGAACTCGGCATTGGTTGTACTAGTGGGGTGTTTCACAAGAGGGAGATGCAATTAATTGCAGAAAAAGTGTTTCTATAGGAGGTGTTAATTGTATATAACTACTAAGACCGACATTTGGTTGTATCAATTGTATACAGCTTATAAAAAGTTTTTCACAAAGGTCTACAACCAAGATGTTAAGTCAAGATCTTTGGCCTACAATCTAGATACAACTAACGTATAAGTGTTTCACAATGCATATTAGTGTGGAGCTCATACCATGCCCGCTAATATTTTCCTTACATATTTTTTCACGTTTTTCTCATGCAATATATGTGTCATACTACACACAAGAATTCCTGCAACTATCTGTTTATACAGGATCAAAATAAACTAGTTATACACATTTAAACAACACTTATGTTGATCCTATGTGATCATCATACAAGCGGAGGGTATTTAAGATTAATGCTACATGGTTATTAAGGTTGACTTACTTTTACCAAATGTTAGTCTTAACTCTTCCTTTACCAGGCTCCACATAAAGACACCCCTCCCAAAACCAGATTTTTTCAGATGAAATTCAAATGGGATATTGAGATTCAGGGGATGGCCTAACCTTTTCGAAACTGAAGGAATTTTGTAAATATCCAAACTAGAAGTCCATCTGTGACAAAATGAATAATATTGAATAACCATGAAGTAAGATACCCAAATCGCCCTAAGTGTTCAAATTAGGGAGATAAAACCCTATTTGAAATTAATTATAGCTTATTTTAGTGTACATGTTAGGCCAGAATGCATTAAAATTCACCTTGACTTTTGGTATCATCTGTTTCAGCATGAAAAATTGGACAAAACCATTTTTCACCCGAAAAACAATATTGTTTGACATTTTTCACAATTTTTGCCTTAAATACTGCTCAAATCATATTGATATTGGTTAAATAACATCAAAGTTGAGATGTCCAGCATTTCTTAAATATTTGATGGATATACAGACGGATTAAGATATGCACAGACAATATGCCATAGACTACTGTCAGAAAAAAATCATGGGATTCCACGAACCTTTAGGCATTTCACAGGGGGTCAAAATTCGGTGAAAATCGGCCAAAAATCGGCCGATTTTGTGCATAAATGCGCGATCGGTCCTGAGGGGTAAATTCGCATAAATGCGCGATTGGTAAAGGAAGAGTTAAGTTGGTGTTTCGAAATCCGCATTATTATCTTGTCTGGAATGCAACTTGCCCTCCAGACGTTAAACTAACTAACAATCAATCAGTATCTAAGTATAAAACCATAGATACAATTGAAACTTGTGAAACACCAAGATAAGATTAACATTGGGTGATATTAAGTTGGTCTTAGAAAACATGTAAAATGAATTGTATCTATTTTCCCCTTGTGAAACACCCCACTGGACACCCCTTTTGTTACCTGTCCAGTATAGGGTTGTGGTTAGGACAATGGACCCATGACTACTGCAGGACCCATGATCACCAGTACCTAAGTTCAAATCCCCTCCAGGCTTTGATGATCATAGCATGCACAAGTAAATCTCTTTTATTTATGTTTGATCTAATAGGTCTGTCCCTGTGGTCGACCTGTTAGGGAACATGCCTTTGAGTTTGAACATATATTAAAGCAGATGTCTAGGATCATGACAGAGGAACGAACTCACAACCCCAGTGTTCAAGTCTGTCACTGATCCAATGAGGCCACAGAGTCCATGCTGCAATTGCTCGTACTGGAAACTACCTGAAGCCTAACTCTCATATGGTTGATTATCATCATTTTTTAAATGTATTCATAGCATAGAAGGATTATACATGTTTTCGCTTGAATTGATCCCCGGGATTGATCACTTGTATTCCGAGCATCCTAGCCAGACAATGCACAGGGCCTGCTAATGTACCAACACATTACAGTTGTTTATTGTAAATGTTAACACAACACTGTTATGGTGACGATAAAGGTGAATTGACGAGATCTTACTTTACATGCGGGCAGGGTTGGCAATCATATATAGCATAGTCAGGCATGTGTATAGTCGATGGTGCAGGCCACCTTGATTATGGCCACTGTCCACTGGGGAACTTCGCCCGATTAAGGCCATACATTTACTGTATAACTTAGGCCAATCAGAGCCCAGTGGACGGTGGCCATCAGGGACTTTAGAGGATTTATTTTTGATTGTGTGATAGATACTTTATGTTTACTATGTAAGCTTACCGTATGTGATTGACTTTAGTAATATATATAGTAGTAGTATTAGCTACGTTCCTGAAATTCTAAGTATAGCAAGGTTACTTTTATCAAACTTGTAACGAGGAGCCTAACCCTCATGTATTATGTTCTATATCAGTTAACAGAATACAAATTTAAGTATAGCATATTGACATAGTAACAAAACAACAATATGTAGATCGGGTGATCTCAATCTGAAGTTTGGAAGTTTGAAACGTTTTATTTGCCATATTTCATGGCAGTGATTCCGTTCCTAGTACAAATCACCCATGGTTAAATCAATTCATTCTAGGTATATACTTACTTTGACGGGTTTTGTCCGACATGTAGGCGAGGGCGGGGAGTTATATATAGCCACAGTTTCCAGCTCGTTATAAATGACTGTGAGGGGAATACCACTCAGGTAGTTGATAATATTTCTTGTATTTAAGATTTTCATATCAGAAGAGTTCAATTGTCCCCAGAGAATAATTGTATGAGATGTCTATAAGTTGAACCTAAAAGAATATATATCAAGATGATATGAAATCGTTCAAGGTGAAACAATCATTAGGTAATAATTAAGTGAAGAATGGAGGTATGTTCCTAGGGTTGCAATTGCTTTCATTAAACATTTTACTAGTGTTTGACATCATTCTTTGGGGGTATTTTCGTTTGCCGTATTGTGATTTGGAGGTAAGAAGAGACTGAATGGTGTGGTTGTATAGGTTGCTATGTTGTGATTGCAGGGTAGGGCATACAATGGTGTTATAATTCTACCTTAAAGTGGCACAATCACCGAGCGTATCCCGCTCACAATTCTAGTACTGTTCCAGTCTACTATCTGCTTAAGTGTGAATGGTGACACTATCCCTTTAACAGGTCTAGAACTCAATGATGAATGAGAGCCTCAAAACTTTCACATATAAATCGGCTAATTGAAAATGACCTTAAATATCCATCATACTGGTCGAAAATAATTATCTTGCATTTCCATTGTGTCCATCAACATGGGGATAAAGGACCCAACAATTCAATTCTGTGCAAGCTGTGTGCGGATTGGTCAATACAGAATGGGTGCTTGCCCTAAACACCAGAAGAATACAAAAATCTGGTTGCGCCAGTATTAATGCATGGTTGCATATTCCTCTTGAGTTGTTGAGCCGTCCGACAGATATTTATTAATAGCAAATCTATAAGTTGGCCAATGATAGAAAGGGTGGTAGTATTAGTATACATTGTCTCTATATATCTCTAAATACATGTATGCATATGATGATGGAAGTCCTCATATCTTTTTCATCATATTGTATAGAAACATTAGGAGTTTTGTAGATTTGTATTAAAACAAATAATCTTTATGTGATCTATATATAGATGGTTATGGTCACCGTCCACTGGGTTCTAATTTGCCGAAGCTATGTAGGAGATGTACGGGCTTAGTCGGCCGAAGTACCCCAGTGGACGGAGGCTCTCATGGGGGTCTAGATGGCGGGTTCCCATGTTGCATGTCGATTTCAAGAAATGTCCATGTCGCGCTGTCAATTTTAAGAAATGCCCATGTCGCCATGTCGATTTTAAGAAATTCCCATGTCCATGTCACTATCTCTTAAATTCCCCATGGATGTCGCACGTCACTAGGCTCAAAATGCCCATGTTGCCGTGTCGATTTTAGGGATCGACCCCCATTCTCATTGACAAAGATTCAGGTGGTTCTCTCGGACAACTATCTATGGTTTTAAAATGAATGTTCCATTAGAAAGACAATTGTAGAAAGGGCAATTCCCGCAATGAGTAGGATGAATATTGTCTTTACATGATTAAGACTGATCGTCTTTGACTCTGTATGAATGCCATTGATCTCTTCACACGATGGTTTGAGAAACTCTCTCCTCTCATACCTAATGGTTAGTCCAGATGCCAATGCTGCCAATATCCTGAAATGATGATTAGAGGACTAGACCTTGTGCAGATATTGAACATCATCAAGGTAGGGGTTATTATACTATGATATACCACTAGACTTTGCACCAAATGTCATTTTTGATCTTACTCTCATTGGATGAGCCCTTGGATTTCAACAATTTTGAAGCAAAACACAAAGTTGAATAGTGGCATCCTAAGAAACCTTAAGCAACTTAGATCTTAAAGGTGACTTCTCTCAGGCTGATGAAACCGACTTTAATTTTTACTTCAATCGGAATGTGATATTAGCACAGTCTTAATTTTCATTTCTACTTATCTCCTAAATCTGTACAGATCAAAGTTCATCTAACACAATATTATTATTATTACAATCTTATCATTATACTATTACAGGCATTTCAGGGATAGGTTGTTTTCATAAGCCATGCAATACCTGGAACCCGGACTGAATGAACAGAAACAGGCGAGCAGGAACGCAGAGAGGTTGATGCTTCACGTACCTGCCTACCGAGTATCCATTTTGAGTGGCTGCCCACACATGTTAAAACCAAAACTCAAACTTCTATATTCCAGCTATACCCATTCAATAGAAGCCGTACTTTAATCATGTTTTAACACTCACCCTCTGTTAAATATATCTTTGTACGGGCACCCTTCTGGAAGAGCAATACCATATCCAGAGGTGAAGAATGTCTCTGGGATGAACGCCCAGTCACATCTGGAGCCATAGTCTCGTGACAGTTTTGTCTTAAGCAATGTGTGGTCAGATACTACAGCATACTTCTGCTGACCTTTGCTGTCATCAAACATCATCCTCAGTGCTTTTGAACTGCCTGATGTCAAGGAGGTATCTCTAGTCTTGTTCATTTTATTCCACAGTGCAGCATACACCCCTGATTTGGCATCCTGGTTCAAAGAGAAAACGCTGTCTTTTGAAGGGAGATTCACAATATCTAATTATTGTAGTTTTAACATGGGTCAGGAATCACAAATTGTATCAGAGATAGACACTAGAGATTCTCAAGAATAATAAACACCCAGATGCAATGGTGAGGTGTCTTCTTCAAGCTTCTTGAAAGTATAAGAGAGTATTAAGCATTTGACTTGAGAAATGTCATATGTAACCCCTGAGAAAAAACTGTCCGGGGCCACCTTACTGCACATTAATCAAAAGGATTGTGACAGATATAGCATGTCCCACTCATAATCTCATTTGCAGGGTTCATTACCCTATTTATCAGATGGCCTTTAAAGATATATCGGTTGATGAAGTATGAATTGCGCATGGCTCAGGTAGCTGCACAAAACCATGGAAATAGTCTTGCCAGGAGTTACACTTTCGTTTGCAATATGTCACTAATGCAATAATGTTAGATTAACCTAATATCATACCTCAAATAAAAGTCTTTGGACACTCCCAGCACTCAGTAGTATCGTGTACTCTGTGTCATTAGCAAGTTCCTCCAAACTGTTAAGTGGTGGGGTCCTTTCAACAGTTGCCAAAGAAGCAGTTAGGTTGGCGCCATGCATCCAGCCAATAATCAGAGGCAGTAACCAAAGCAGACCCAGACACAGCCTCACTGCACCTTGTGATGGCAGTTGTACCGCAGCTGAGACAAAATATAAGTATATGGTACTATGTCAGCTTTATAGGTCTCAAACTAATCAAACCTGGGATATTTTCAGATGGCCAAGATCCATGCAATTGAAATTAATTAATTAATTAAATTCCTGGTTATCTCAAGTATTGGTATGAGGCCTTGATGATATATGGTTTGCCCAATCTCATTATTAATATACTTTCCCTTTCTATTCAGACCTTTACACGACTACGTTGATTTTGGAATACTGCCACATATACTAAAAGTTTTGCTATGTCATTATTTACCTTGTCTCACATACACAGAGATCATGAGCCAGGTACATGCTCCAACATCCTGGAGACTCTCATCTACATCTTTGTGAACAGGATCTCTTCTTTTAGTATCATGGTTCTTGAAGGTTGCTAATCGCTCCAAGAGGTTGATGAGTATTATACTGACTACTAAGCTGGCTGCCGTAGCCATCCATACAAAAAACTGCAAATAACATTTTTGTTATGTTACTGCTAATCAGGAGAGTGGCTAATTAATATCGATAAAAGAATTATTTCCTGGGTTCTCATGCATGTTGGAGTAGAGATATTGACTTTCCCTCTTTCACAATTATCCTCTCCTTTTACACCCTTAAGGCTGTGTCTCACGACCTTGGGCCAATGTTTTTGTCTCTGACTGGGTGCCGTCCCTGACCGGGTGCCGTCTCTGACTGGGTGCCGTCTCTGACCGGCTTTGCTTGATAAGGTCAAAATACCAACAGCAGGAGGCTAATTGTAATCATAATTATATTATATAACAACCGCAATAACGTTTTTACAAATCCTTATATATATGAGTATAATTCTGTTTAAAACACCTTTTTTCTGACACCTGGTCAGAGACGGCACCTGGTCAGAGACAGCACCCGGTCAGAGACGGCACCCGATCAGAGACAAAAACATTGGCTCAAGGTCGTGAGACACAGCCTTAAAACAATTCTTTCATCACATCTTGATCTTGCAGACGTCATCAGGGATTAACAGAAATCTCATATACTAAATAATATTATAGGATAAACTCATTGTTTTACTATTCCATATATCTAAAAATGAAATTCAATAAGCCGTTCTATTTTGTTTTTGTAATCAGAAGGAAGAGTCCACATGGTGTCTGCATAGCAAGGTAAAAATATAAATAAGCTTTTTACCGTCAAAGGGTCAAACAGCAGTGACCATGGTATTTCATCTGTGATCTTTGCCCGAACTACAACAGCTGATGGTTCCTCAAAGAACGGTATGGAGAAGTCAACGACTGTCTCCCGGTGACCAGTGATTGTGAGTCCCGTCATAATCATGTCCCCCTCCTGGTGCACTCAAGATAAAATTCCATGTTCAAACATCGATATCACTGTTCGGTGTATTGATATGATTATACATGATCAGTAAATTAAGGTTTGTCTGTGACAGTCCTAATACTAACACATAATATCCTCCCATATTTCTCCATCAAAACAATACTGTGCCTAAAATTATGGCTGGTAGTATCAGTATGCATTCACCATTAATACGCACCTGTCTTTCCATCATGCCGATCATTCCATTCCAAGTGCCCTTTTCTGTCTTCACTCCCCAATTACCATCAATACTGTACGTTAGATCGTACCTTGACATCGTAAGCAATGAAATTATTATAGTAGTAGCATTGTTTTTTATTTTTTTATTTCGGTGAAATAAGCCTACTACATTATTATAGTTTTTTTTCCAATATAGCCAAATGGATATCAAGTAATATAAGTCTTACAAAAAGTATCACTGAGCCCTGCAGTTAAGCAAGGCATTGGGAGTTATAGGGATCATAAATCTTTGTGATAATTAGGAACTTTCATATCATCGTATATAACTATATCAATCCTCACTCAAAGGAAGTTATTTGATTGTCAAACAGACTATTTAAAGGTAAAAAATGATTACTCACGTAAAGTTGAGATATCCTGCCAATGCATCCAACAGGTCTATACAAAAACCATAGTATGTTCCATTATTTATCATGTTAAACGGAGTGTACTGCAATGAATTCAAAAGGGAAATATCATATAGATTACATCTACTGTAGTGGTTTGAATAAGGACATGAGTATCAAAGAAGTGCAGGTCTTGAATAGGCGCAGAGCAAAGGAAAGTATTGACATGGCCATTTCGGCCATTTCTGTATCGCGAATAAGGCTTTAAGCACAGGGTAAATGCTATGTACATCAAAGTTCATAATCACTGTTGGGCTTAGTCAAGCCACAATGGTAGGTTTGCTTAGCTTTGGTACGATGACATATGGTATTCAGAAGAAACAAAATTTAGATCAATTATGATTTCTAAGCAATAAACACTGTTACTTTTATTTTTATTTTCATTTTTTGAATATCCTTTATTATCGAAAGGCAGTTGAGTAAATTCCCTATTTTGAACCAGATCTATCTTTATGCTGTATATTTATGGAGTGTAAACTTTCAAGTGGTCGTTGTTTATGGTAGGTTCCCTGAAAGGGGGTTATCAGGAAGACGAGATTCCATACTCTGGTTTTTAACACTAAGTCTAATGAGAACCATCAACATCTTTCATTACACAAATAAAAGTCAACCATTATTATCATGCACTATTACATATAAAAAATAGAAATTAAAGCACCAATTCATGGATAACCTTCAGGCGCATTCCCTCAAAGTTGACAAACTTATTCCTGAGAAAGGTTGGATCTCCCTGGTAGGTCTTCATGTATTTGCCAACCACTCTCCAGGTAAGTTCTCCAGCACGTGTCTTGATCTCATAGCTCAGTGCCGGGCACATTGGTTTAGGTCGGGATTGACATGATCGGTCACTCGATAAATTCTGAAACATGTTATCCTATAGCATTTTCTATTTGTAATCATATGACCTATTTTAAGACAATGGATTCCATTTATCCTGTTATCTATATTGGATCTAGCTCACAATTTTAGTAATACCCAGTAAACACCCTACGTAATTCCAACGTAGCTCTGAGGTTTCTCTAGGTAGTTTTCCAACCAAAGGTTTGAAATTGGTAAATTTGGAAGGTTTGTAGACGTCAAAACATGAAGGTTTATTTACGTTCAACAGACGTAGAAGTCTGATTTACGTTTATCTACCTCATTCAGACGTAAATTTACGTAACAAATCTACGTAGATCTACGTTAAACTACGTAATTTTTCAACTTCAATTGGGTCTATAGCTTCTCAGTTTCACACTAGGTGGCAGCACTTTCAACTGTGGAGAGAATATGACAGCTCTTTAATGAATCTACCACATTCAAGCAGTAATTTCTCATTAACTATGAATTAAATGTTATGCAAATGAACCATATACGATTTGATAATTATATATTATGGACAGCAGGTTAAAGAATTAAGCATTGATATGCACATTACAGCACTTTACTGGGCGGACACCACATTGGTGGTAATGGAAGAAATACAAAGCCTCTCTGCAGCCAAAACTATGCACTAGATCTATACTGCCAGTCTGTTCAGTTAAACTATAAAGATGTACTATATATACATAGAAAGAAATGTGATTAAGAATGATAGTAGTTAGTTTGTATAAATATTGTCTGTTGATGTAAATTTGTCTGCGATATCTTTGTCTGAATCCCACTATGTGATATTATATTAATGTGTTTACAAAGTTGGACGTAGATTTACGTCTGAGCTATGTAAATCAGACCTGCAGGTTTGAGATTGGTAAATATACCTTAACGTTCTAACGTTGATAAACCTTCCGAAATTACGTAGTTCAGACCAAAAAACAACGTAAATTTACGTCTGACCAACGTAATTGTGTTTACTGGGTAGTTAATAATATTGATAATAATTAACAAATATTATTTCAAAACATTTCCAGTACTCCAGTTATTGCCATGTTTTAAAATGTTAGATTTACCTTATATATAGAGTATTTGTTGGATGTTCTGACGATGCTGACAAAGTGAATAGCAGCAAGATCCAGGTGCAATGTAGCATTAGCTTCAATATGCTGAGTCATGATGAAGTTGTAAACTGGCAGCATGAGTCTCCTCTCCACACCTCCTGAACTCCGAGTACCTAGCACTCCTTTGATAATGGTCTAGAATGATATAAAAGTCATGGCAATACAGAGCACAACAAATAGTTTTTTGTTTTTTGTTTCATTTTAATATTTTCTATTGGAAACAAAACAATCCTCATACAGTAAGTTTCTTTTCTGTTAGGACAAAATCATACTCCATTAATTGTCCAACTTACATAATAGATTAAGACAATGTTCAAAGAAAATGGAGTATAATTATTGATAACGTAGACATAATTATATGGGTGTATTGCGCTGACGTAATTGGTCATCATTTTGTCGGTCAAACAGGATTTAACATGTGAGTATTCATCCGAGGACAGGATTTCAGCTAATTTACTTCAGTGGAATGCTAAATATAATCATAAATAGATAGTGAATATACTATAAATATGCAGTTTAGCCAACTAGGTCCCAGTCCTCCACTTTTACAGCATATCAGTCTTTCTGTGTGCTGAGTCTACTCTATACAATCCTGGTGAGGCAATATTGAACTAGACATTGTTGAGATTGATTTTCTATGATACGTGCCAATAATCCTACGATTATTGTTTTATAGTAATTTATAGCCACAATTTCATGTATGATACAAGAGCTACTACACCTAACTAAAGGGAAGCCTGCATGTATCTTGCCTTTGCCTAGTGATACACAGTCCAAAGGCAAATTAATCAACTAAAGCCGCGATATCGAAAAACTGCTTGAACAACAGGAAATGACTCGAAAACACGAGATAAATACATGAATTACCTCAGAAAGAATTCTTTTCCTATTCACACTCATTTTTGCACGAATCCCTCGTCATATCATTTATGGCTTGGTGATTAAAAAAAACAGATACAAAAACAAGCACTGGAAGAAGAAGAATGAAGATAGATGTTGCAAACCTCGGTAATGTTGGCATCACAGTTGATGACAACATTACTTAATGTTGTCTCATGATTGGCCTGTAACGTCCACAGTAGGTTTAGATTCTTCGTAGAGCAGGACATGAGAGATATGACTCCTGGAAGGTCTGATAAGTCCCCACATTCTGGTACAAATCGATGAAAATCAATTATCAAACCACATCTGCATTCGTAAATGAAGATCACGATTGATACATGAAACATTTCAAATTGAGATTGAATGTTCTTAGAGTCCCATTACTCAGTGACGTTACTCATGTAATCATATTCAGGCTGGAGAGGAGTAGAGAAAAATGGAGGGGGGCGGGGGTAGGGCGGTCATGTATCTTCCGGCGTTTGTAAATTTGTAAATATTAAAAAATTAGATTAAGGTAAAATTTTAAAATTAAATTAAAAACATGAAAAAGTTAAATTAAAGGACAATTAAAGTCAAATTAAAATTATTTAAAGTAGATTTTAAAAATTGTAAATTGTAAAATTGTAAATTTGAAGGGATAATTACTGCCGGGCCTTCTTAAAGGAGGGGCTTATCCAAGGTCTTATTGTAGTGGTTAAGAGTTATTCCCTACCCCCGGCACTAATTTTCCCAAGGCTGGCCATTATATGAAACCGGTCGCTAATTAAAACGTGACATGCAGTAATATCTTACCTTGTCTCTTAGCTTCACTGATGACAGTCAAATGTTTAAGTTGACTCCTGGTAATTATAGTCTGTACTATGTCAAATACCTCCTGAGCCCTCAGACACTCACACCCGGGTGGTTCAGTGTTCAGGTTAACTGTAAGTTGTAAGTATGCCATAGATGTAACCATGTTATATTTGAGAATGCTGTGCAACCTGAAATATCTGCTGAATCCTAAAGAATTACATAAAAAGGATACAAGATACAACGCTAAATAACTGTTTAAAATGTTAGAAATTACTAAATCTAATGAGCTAACTTCATAAGCATGTATGGCTCAGCCAGATACAATAATTCTATTCACCGGACTTTCTATAGAGATGTAATTTTTGTTGTTTTGGGGCCAATTAAGTACACCATTTTTAAACGGATGTTAATGGCTGAGCCACAGTTAGGATTTTAAATTGTCAGAATGTACACTGCTCTTGATAATTATAACTTACATAACGCTCTAACACTGCAGCATATGGTTGATAGGTAGACCACTACAACACACACCGGCCGCAGCTTGTATACCATGGTGAATTTCAAACTGAGATGGTGATAGAAAGCAAAGCTGTTATAAGGAAAAGAGCACCACATTCTGTTACATCAATGCCCATTAAAGTTAGGATGCATGTTGTTTTACTTATCATAAGAAATCAAAATGTTGGATTCTCAAGACGATCCAAGACCTTCATTATCCATAAAGCAAACAGATCAACACAAGAGGGTCCCACATACCTAGGTACAGAAGCTACATGACGTTTATGTTATGGGACAATGTCGCTAATACCACAAACGTGACTAGCGCATCAGCTGTATTAAGGGGGTATGGGGGCATGCCCCCCAGGAAAATCTTTGTTGATCTAGACTTGAAATGGTGAATTCTCACACATTTTAGGACACCCCCCCCCCCATCCAAATCAGGGGCCCTCAGTCAGGCCCTCAGAATCATACTTCACAATCTCTTTATCTCTTTCCCTCTTTTTTCTTTTTTCTTTTCTCGTCTTCCTCTTTCTTCTTTTTTTTTTTTTTTTTTTTTGGGGGGGGGGGGGGGGGCAAGGCCCGTCGCCCCCCCTGTATCTGCCAATGCTACAAACTGGCCCAAACGATGTCCCTACTTTAGGATGAAGAGTTGACAGTGGTTTTACTTATTCATGCACATGGGATGTGCTTGTGGCTATACTGAATGGATTATCACATGCTATCCATATACCCCAGCAAGAAAATATATGGCGCCTGCTTATATCCAAATACGATGGACCACAATGCTAAAAGCCTGTCGATCAGGCTACGCCTCACCATTGGTAAGGTGTTTACCTACAAATAGAGATAATAGGTCTACGAAAATATGACACCTATCACCAGAAAGCAAAACACGCCTGGAATAAGATATCTCTTTTAGATTCAGTGGTATTAAGCAATGTGTGAGTTAAAATTAAAGCTTTTACCTGGAATGGGCCACATAGACTACAGCAGATAAGATGGTCGTTTCAAACCCTAGAAGCCATTCTACGTTGCTGGAGTTCAATATTTTATCAATCCTTTAAGCTGGGACTCCACTACCCGATTTTCTCCTCTGATCGGACTTATTCTCACAAATTGGACCCAAACAGATGTAGATATGAATAACCCTAGCTTCCGGGTTTGTTCATATTTACATCTGTCTGGGTCCGATTTGTGAGAATAGGTCCGATCAGAGGAAAAAATCGGGTAGTGGAGTCGCAGCTTCAGTATTCACCATTGAATGTGATCTCAGAATTTTAACGCCAGTGTAGTAGATTTAAGGGGTATGTTGTATAGGCCTACGGTAATCCTTATTTGGACAAAGCAGGTAGTGCTAAGGACTATGTGTGTAGTCCTGGGGACCATAGGTAAACCTGACTCCCCCCACCAAACAAAAAGAAATAAAAATAAGATAAAATCTCATACCCCCTCCCCCCCATCCCACTTTGTGCGGTGGCAGCCTGCTCCATGCAGCGGACGAGAAAATAAACAACTTAATATACATGTAAATGATCAACTCACCCAACTCCAATCGCAAGCGATACTGCAACAAATGCTGCTACCGTACGTAACCACTTACCATCACACACCAAAATGATTGCTCAAGCATAGTGATTGCACAGGCAGTTGTGTAGTGCCTGAGTGAGTCGATACCATGTTCTATGCTGAGTATTGGACACGTTCTTGCACTTAAGAAAAGAGGGATGTGCGTCTCCAATGGTTACTGTTTACTTTAAGATGTTTGGTTAATGCTTACTTCACTTTCTGAAGTGACAAGAAAGTTACTCTGGTTGGTTATTGTTCTAGTGTGTATAGCATCCTGTCTAGTTATTGTGATTTCTGAATTTGCTTTGGGCTGTAAATTATTAATTATGTGTGTCTGAGGGCTCAGGGTGCCTGTCGGGTCAATACTCCTCAGGTGGCTGCTGTTTTCTATGGGCAGGGTGTTACACTGGATGCTGTTTCTCCACTAATTTGTGGAGGTCCGCAAATTTGGGGAGGTGCATAAATGCACTCTCCATATATTTATGGAGCCCCACAAATATAGGCCTATATGTCCTTTTGGTACTTAAGCATACAAATATGGACCTCCGTATATATTTGTGGACATCCATATGTATTTGCGGAGCTCCATAAATATATTTGCGGACATCCGCAAATTTGTGGAGAAACAGGACCCTAGCCACGTGAAGTAACAGGTGCACATGTAAATATTTTAGCTTTTGTGACATAAGATGTAAATTGTTATCACCATGCATCAACTTATTTGGAAATGTGCGTTCATATCATGAAACTACACATTTTGATGGACAGAATATGATTATGCAGAAAACATGATATATAGCCATAGCCAAATCCCCCATACTTGATGTCAAGGTAGACCTATATCCCCCTCATATTCTGAGTAGGCTTATGGTCCTGCTAGACTAAAAATCCGTAGAAAGATAACACCTCATGAAGGCATAAATAATGAAACACACAAATTCATATTATAATGATGGTAAAATAATCAACAGTGTATTTGATATACATTTTGGGCTATTAGATTTTGAATTGCATTGACATTCTACACCCAGTGCCTGTGGCTGCCTGCAGGTGGCTACTCAGCTACACATCGTCCTTTGGTACCACCCATATGATACGTATCTAATGGTGGGGGGGGGGGGGAGCTAAATATGGGATTTCTATCTACCGGTACCTATCTATGACGACTCCAACTATGATAGCCTTCCCCTACATGGATTAAGGAGTAAGCAGTAGTTACTATTGCATATGCCACTGCTACCTGTGCCAGGTGCCAATAGCATCATCTTATTGACCCTTAACTGGATGTGAATAAAACATTTAGTTAGTGGATAACCCCCCTTATACTCACATTATAAAAACAAATCATACATTTTATCCATAAGCTTAGGACCTGCAAATAATGGCTGCTCCTCACAACACTGTATTAACATAATTATATCACCAGTTGATAAATTAGAATTTGTGATAGACCACATTGATTCCCTTTCAGGACATTTGGAATTATGTTGCTATCCTAAGTAGAGTTTAGGAAATTTATGAGAACATCTATAGGCTGCAGAAGCAAGCTTATACTGTGAAAATGCAGACAGGCTGTTCTGAGAAATTAATACAACCACAGATACTCCTTTCTCTTTATAATCACATGGCACCATGACATATCAGGGTTATTTCAGACAGGCTCTCGTATACGGAAGCCGAGGAGGGCCACAACTATATGAAATGATAGAAATAAAAATATAAGTTTATTAAGTCTATAAGCAATTTATTTTGCTGTCAACATTGATTTCTCAGTAGGCAAACTGTCAAGTTGGAAAAAAAGTTGCTGTCAACATTGATTTTTCAGCTGTCAAACTGTCAAGTTGGAAAAATAAGTTGCTGTCAACATTGATTTTTCACCTGTCACACTGTCAAGTTGAAGAGGAATTGCTGTCAATATGGATTTTTCACCTGTCAAACTGTCAACTTATGCAAACCAATTTGTGACAGGTATCTTTTAGTATTAGTTCTCAATACAGAGTCAAGTATTAAATGATCATGCTGGGAGTGTGAGAGAAGGGGAATTGGTGGATAGGAGTGTAGGGGAGTAGGGAAGTTGAGGCATGGCAGGGCAGGGCAGGACTCCCTCCCTCCTTCTCTCCCTCCATCCATCCCTCCCTCACTCTTTCCCTCCCTCCCTCCCTCCCTCACTCTCTCCCTCCCTTCCTCCCTCCCTCCCTCACCCACTCACTCACTCACTCACTGCCATGCTATGCCCTGCCATGCCGTGCCCTGCAATATCATTCCCAAGTATACCCTGCCTCGCCATGCCCTGCCATGTTACATCCTGCCCTGCCATTTGATACCATGCCCTGGCATGCTCCACCACACCTTGTAATGCCTTGCCCCTGACTATACCTTCTTCCATACCCCTCTTACCTCCCAGGCCTAAAGGATACCTGTCAGACGCTTTAAATAAAAATAGATGACAGACAGACAGTGTTTTTCCTCCATTGACAGCAACTCAAATACAGAAGTTGACAGACTGACAGCACATTTTTCACTGTTGACAGCAAAAGAAACATGTATATAGTATTTCCTGTAGAGTATTGTACATGGGCCTATGTACTAAAGTACTAAGAGACATAATGCATGTATATGGCCCTCGTCGGCTTCCATACTCGTAAGGGTGCCAACTTTAGTGCCTCCCATGACTGGTGATTTGAGGCCAGTGGTGCGATTCTTCCAAGTGCCTAATATACAGGTTGGGGCCAAGACCATGTTATCAGAACGTACTAAAAACATAGTACACCCTTTCCATTGGGTCTGTACCAAGATTATGGTACTGTGCACCATCTTGGGCTGTACCATAATCTTGGTACACCTGGTGTGTTCACTGGACCATGACCCCTGCTCATGCAGGGAAATGGGCCAATCACAGCCCAGTACTCATGTACCTTACCTGTGGTCACTGGACTGTGACCCTTATCTTTGCATGTACTTAGTTGGTTCACTGGGGTTATAGGTGGGACTAGGGAAACCACTCTACTATTCCATACTTATATTTACATTATATGGCTTATTTACTACATTATCAAACATCACTAAGTGAAAACAAAAACGTCATTTTGTGGGCCTTAATCAATGATTTTATCCTATGGCTTCATTTTTATTAGCAGATTTAACAAAAAATTAGCAAACTGATTTTACTAAACAATTTATGAAGGAAAATATGTAGATAAAGCCATTTCTTAGATAATATTCCGATTTTAGTTATGAAAAAGGGTGCATACATAAATTATAGACCTCTGCTTCCTATAGTGGCATCAGAATTATGCTTTTTGGCATGGAAATATGAGAAGAGTGACAATAAATGAGTGTACCAAGTTCTTGGTACACCCTGTGTTCTGGGGACTGTCATTCAATCTTAGGGCGTACTAAGAAACTGGTCAGTCTCCAACCTGATATAGTTTCTAAGATTTATAATGAAATTTTGCACTCTTTTACAAATAGTAAACTAATTATACCCTTTCCATGCATCTACCTTTGTAAAAGCATTTGCAAACATGACAAAAAGAAACGGATGTATAACAGTTACTTTTATTTTTTCTGATGAAGTATACCAGCCATGTAATTCTGCCCTTGTCAAATTGCTAATTTAAGATATGTGGTCCAGTTCACCCTGAACTACCGATACTTCTAATTCCCACCCTTGTATGAGCCGGTGTATGAGCTGCACCTAATGACACTCATCAGTGCGTGGGGTCTGAAAAATGCCACTTTAGTAATGTACTACACTAGGTAAACTCCTCGTATAAGCTAAGTTTGTGTTCCCATTGTACTTCAAGTCATTGTCCTGGCTGCATACAAACTTCCTCCTGTAGACAGTGTTGCACTATATGACCGACGCCCCTGGTCAAAAATAAAATGACTTTCTTCACATGTTCATACCTGCTTCCAATTCCATGTCTTTGATTGGGTGCCATCTTAATTTGACCGGGTGCCATCTCAATAGGGTACACTGAGAGAAGAAACAGCGTCAAAAGGCAGTCCAGGTTGCCTCCAGAATCGCTCCCCTATCTAAGGGTGTCCAGGTCGCCTAAGGGAGCCTATAGGTGACTCTCTGGCTAACCTATGGGAGTCACATGGGGGTTTCATATAGCTCTCTAGGTCATATGACTCCCCCAGGTGACTCCCTTAGGTAAGCCAGAGAGTCATCTTGGCTCCCTTATAAATGCGACCTGGACCCCCCTAAACAGGGGAGTCATTCTGGAGGCAACCTGGATTCCCTTTTGACGCTGTTTCTCCTCTCTGTGCAGCTACACGTAGGAAATCATGATGTACATATCTAATGGGGGAGGGGCAGCTAAACTCAGGAATTCTATCTACCGGTACCTATCTATAATGACTCCAACTATGATAGCATTCCCCTACATGGATTAAGGAGTAAGCAGTAGTTACTATTGCATAATGTTACTGCTACCTGTGCCAGGTGCCAATAGCATCATCTTATTGACCCTTAACTGGATGTGAATAATACATTTAGTTAGTGGAAAACCCCCCTTACACTCACATAATAAACACAAATCATACATTTTATCCATAAACTTAGGACCTGCAAATAATGGCTGCTACTCAAAACCCCGTATTAACATAATTATATCACCAGTCGATAAATTAGGATTTGTGAACAGACAAAATTCTCTCTCCCAGCATGTGATAGACCACATTGATTCCCTTTCAGGACATTTGGAATTATGTTGCTATCCTAAGTATAGGTTAAGACATTTACGAGGACATCCATAGGCTGCAGAAGCAAGCTTAAACTGTGAAAATGCAAACAGCCTGATCTGAGAAATTAATAATGACTACATATACTCCTTTCTCTTTATAATCACATGGCACCATGACATATCAGGGTTATTTCAGATAGGCTTTCATAAGGGTGCCAACTTTAGTGCCTCCCGTGACTGGTGATTTGAGGCCAGTGGTGCGATTCTTCCAAGTGCCTAATATAGAAGATTTATAACAACGAAACGTTGCACTCCTGTACAAACAGTAAACTAGTTATGCCCCTCCCATGAACCTACCTTTGTAAAATTGTTTGCAAACATTACAGAAAGAAAGTGATACAGTTAAATGTTCTGTTGATGCATACGAGCCATGTAAATCTGCTACTGTCAAATTGCTAATCTGAGATATGTGGTCCAGTTCACCCTGAACTACCAGTACCGCTGATTTCCACCTGAAAATTGCCACTTTAGTAATGTACCCCCCACGTATAAGCTAATTATGTCTTCCCATTGTACTTCAAGTCATTGTCCTGGCTGCATACACACATCTTCCTACCGTGTTGCACTATAATTATGACCGACTCCCCTGATTAACCTATTGGTTGAAAAAAAAAGACAATTGTCACACATCCACACCTGCTTCCAATGCTTTCAGCCCACATGTCACGCATACAGCCATGTGACAAATTGGTTAGTATATAATCATTTCATTTGCAAATACGTGTCGTGGTTTTCTGAAATCTTTACCCATAAAGACATTTATATGTAACTGACCTGTTTTTAAAGGATGTAAATCTAGATTTCATCCTGACCGAATGACGCAAGCTCTCAGCAGCAGCTCATAACTCATTTTTGGCAAATTATTGCAATGATTAAATTACATACAAATTTATGATGTACACATCGACAGATTCACATACACACTATGATATCCCAAGAACCAGTTGCGATAAGTGAACAGAACCAACTTCTGACGAGATACAGTGTTCATTTTTGAAGTTCACTTTGTGAATAAAATACTTTATAATTCAAAATGCAGTGTCATAGTTTCCTCCCGTTTAGATGAGGATTAAAAAAGTCATATTTTGCCGACATCTCAGCGTTGGCTCCGTTATCAAAGTAATCAGCAAACCTCACTGTGTCCATACGTAATAGGAGGTGGCCACTTAGGATATTGACAACATTAATAGAAGGGTGTTGATTTAGGCTACTTAGAAGCAATTATATGAGTTGTTATTGTACAAATAAACAAATCCACCTATCACGCATACAGTCATATTGGGTAGTATAGTTGATTTCAATTTCGGCCATGGCAGTTGGGATTTCGAAATGTTGTTTACAAACAAAGCTAGCTCTCAAACTTGCCAGAGGCTATTTTACAAAGACTATGGACCCATTTTCTGTTAGATATTGACATATAAATATTATTTCATGGAATTTTATCTAAATACGTGAGTGACACTGTCTCTATGAAATATTAAATAATTTGACAGATCCGCGACCATGGCAAGTAGTCCGCTCGGTCGGGTGCCCCGTGTAAGAGATAGATTTCCACATAAATCTGAGCTTGTCAGTGTGAGCCCCCCCCCCCCCTTTTGGGACTTCTTTAGACTAGAATCAAGTCTTAAATTTCACCATTTTGGAGACAATTAAACTCTTAAGTACTAAAGCTACCATAAAAATAATTTATATAATCACCCAGGGCGCTTATTACGTCGCATATATGGTATGTGTTGTAGTTTTCTGAAATCTTTACCCATAAAGACATTAATATATGTGACTGACCTGCTTTAAAAGATGCAATTTTGACCAAATGACACAAATCATTTTTAGTTTCCATAACGATTTATTAATATTAGCTCAAAGACAGGATCAGATCCATACTAGAATATTCCTATTGGACACAGAAAAGCGGCTCTGTAATAGTAATCAAAGTAATCGTTATTCAATAGCTGTTGTATTAAGGCCAAAAAAAGGTGTGTTTTAAGCAACTCGACCCTAGATTAAAAAAAGGGCCGTCCCAACTTACGAGAGATTTTTTTTTTTTTTCTCAATTTTTACAAATTCTTTCAAAAATAACCAGCTCCCAGTGATCTCAGAGGCCTGAATAATTGATTAACTTCAGAAAATGGGTTTTTAAGGGGAATATGCAATAACTTCTTGATATTCCTAGTCAATAGAGGAATTATTGAATCATACTGGTGAGTCGCGAGTCAATTCGTCTATTTGCAACTCATTCCTGGTACTCTCTCTATGTAAAAAAAAAAAATTAAAAAAAATCCGACCTACCTAGCCTAGAAATTCTGACCATGTTTCTGAAACGCACCTTTTTTGCTTATTTTCCCAGATCAGGATATGTGATGTCAACCTAACAATAAAGTACCAGGGTGTGGTCACAATAAACATGTAAAGTAGGTTAAGGGCCTTGATTTTGAGGTAACCATTGCAAACATTAATTTTAAGGTTAAGAAATAATTACAATATTTTAGATTTTTTTACTATGGTTGAAAAGTAGGCAAAAGTAGGCTTGAAAATTACTTGAAATATAAATGTCTTCTCAAAATTGGATATCGATTTCTAGGCTCAGCCCTCTTTTGCTGGGTAGGGTAAAAAACTGACTCGCAAACTTCCGCGCCGACTCACCAATAACAGCGTTGACTTGCGTGACTCATCACATGACTCTGAAATAGCCCAAAAAATTACTTGAAATACTTTTTTTTTTCAAAATTGGATAAAGATTTCTAGGGTCGGCCCTGTTTTGCTAGGTAGGGTCGGGTAACCTGAAACACCTTTTTTTTGGTTTAAAGAATGTACTTCAGTTCAGCATTGGGGGTCCTCAGACTGTATTGAGAAATTATATCAAATAATTTTGGACTGGTCCAAAAATCTATAAATAATTAAAAACTGCGATCAAAATTTGTTTTTGTTATATCTTCAGCTTATTAAGGTACCAAATATTGTTCCAAGTACACTATAATCAAATTATGTTATGCTAAAACAAAATGATGTCCATTGCTAATTATCAAAATTGTAAGCATTTTATTTGGGGCCCATTATCAATTATCTATTATGCAGTCCACATGAACCTCAGGTTCTGCAAGGTTCATGGTCCAATACTGTGAAGTATAGGTGAGATGTGGTCGGGAAACGCCTGCTTTTCACGTATATTGTAACAAAAATATGAGCTGGGCTGGATTTTATATACGTGGGATTTATTCATTTCATCTATGTCTGTACCAACCCCACACATGCCATGATGTATGTATGTATGTATATATGTATCTAGGTAACAGCCAATATGTACCTCAGGTGTAGCTTAGTAAACTAGGTATCTCAGGTGTAGCCGACAGGTACAACAGGGCCCGGAGGAGCAGCAGGAGTGACAAACCCTGAGCAGCACACAACCACCAGTAGAGACACCTAGCGAGCTGCTCAGGACGCTGGAGGCACTCAGAGAATATAAGGCCAGCTACGAGGAAAGAGCAGCTGATAAGGATAGAGGAACAGATCGACATCAGAAAAGCAGACAGAAGTTGCACGAGCGCATCAGACACCAGAGACACAGACAGAAGTTGCACGAGCGCATCAGACACCAGAGGCACAGACAGAAGTTGGAGGAGCGCATCAAACACCAGAGACACAGACAGAAGTTGGAGGAGCGCATCAGACACCAGAGACACAGACAGAAGTTGGAGGAGCGCATCAAACACCAGAGACACAGACAGAAGTTGGAGGAGCGCATCAAACACCAGAGACACAGACAGAAGTTAGAGGAGCGCATCAGACACCAGAGACACAGACAGAAGTTGGAGGAGCGCATCAGACACCAGAGACACAGACAGAAGTTGGAGGAGCGCATCAAACACCAGAGGCACAGACAGAAGTTGGAGGAGCGCATCAGACACCAGAGACACAGACAGAAGTTGGAGGAGCGCATCAGACACCAGAGACACAGACAGAAGTTGGAGGAGCGCATCAGATAACAAAGAAGCAGATCTAGGAGTTGGACACAAGAGAAACAGATAGAAGAAACTGCTAACACAATCATGCTCAGCCAGAAACCTTTTTTAAAACCACTGCTTTGACTCAGGTAAGCAAATTGTTGCATCTAGATTATGGTTTATTTGATTGACTTTTATTGAGCAAAGATTCGACAGGTAGAGTACATCTAAATCATTATCCTGATTATCTCTTTTTTTAAAGCATTTTATTATAATTAACTCAACTATGATACTAAAGTCGTACTTGAGTTATTAGACATTATTATGGTATTGCATTTGTAGTCGATTTGATGATCCCTAATTGGGCCAAACAAAAAAAAAAAGGTTTGTTTCAGGTAACATGAGCAGAAAGTCTAGGGTCGGTAGGTCGGATTTCTTTTCCCTTTTTCACAAATATTTTTACTGTCCATCTAATCCGATACCCTTATAAGTTATATTGAACAAAAAAGTGTAAATATGAGAAAAAAAATTGTGAACCGAAAATTGACCCCAAAAAAGTGTAAAAATATAACAAGTTAATTAAAACTGCATAAAAAAAGTAGGGTTGGCCCTGTTTTGATAGGGTCAGTCGGCTGACCAGAAAACAAACCTTCTTTTTTGGTTGGCTTGGCAACAGACTGTATGAACCAATGAGGCCCACAGTGGGAAAGCCATCTGCCTCCAATGGATATGGCCACGGGGCTGTGGCTAGCTACCCATTTTGGGTGAAAATCTGTGGGTGACTCAAGGTACCACAGTGGTTGACTCATGGTACATATGAAATAAAATCATACCTTTTAGGTAGTGCAAGCTGAAAAAGCCTCGTGGACGTAAAATAAAAAGTTGTGATCTTATGGGCTGGAAAGTCCAAAACATCGGGATAATTAACATCCATATCAATTTTAAAAGAAAAGACTGGCGTAGCCAAAAGTCTAGTTCTATTGATTCATTGCGTATTGATAAACTGCAAAACGAGCTACATTCCTAAGTTTCCCCATTCAAATTCATATAAAACTATTTTAAAACAATAAAATCGAGCCAAATATGAACACCAAGGGGGCTGCCATTTTGTAGCGAGATTTGGCAAAAAATGATGTAAAAATGACGTAAGAAAGGACCATAACATTAACCTCCCCGATACTGCAACAACAGCTTGTGGCGTGAGTACTACCCTCCACTACCCTCCGGCCTGGCCCTACGGGCTAGTGGTGGGCAAACTGGCCTGCCTGTGTCTAGCAATTTGTTACGCTAGTCCCTGTGTCGTCCGCATGCCCCCCTCCCCCTGCTCCCTCCCTCACCCTGTGACTTAGGAACATCTACATAGAAAAAGTACAGAGTCGGCAGACGCGGCACTGCCTCGTTTATCTGACAATGAGAGGAGCTGGCAAGCAAAACTCTTCAGTTAGAGGACCACCATTCTAGAGCTACCTGGCATATTCCAGTCCTAAACTTGTCTAAAAGTGATTCACCCTTCTCCCTGTAGGTGGCCATTACCTAGCATGAATATGTACCCTTGGGAATAAATTGATTTATTCCTATATTGATACAATGCTGAGTATTGCAATACATATATGTTAATATGGAGGATTAGATAAAGTATCTCGGGAAAAAGTAAAATAATGTAAAGAATGCATACTTTTGACAATATTTAAAAAATAGAGCACATGTGTAAAATGAAGACACCTCTTTTGTGTCTTTCACCAGGGCACAAGTAGGTGCATGCACCTTCTATTGGTTTGGCGTAGCCTTTGTGGCGATATACGCCTGCCAGTCCCTACTGGACAGAATCCGGAGTGAAACGCAAGAAGAATCTATTGGTATGATACACACACAAACCTACGACCAATTGCTGAAGAGTAGCCTACTCTCAGTAAAGACTTGGTGATACATTATGTGGTGGCACTAGTGTAATAAACAAGACTGTCTTATAGACTCTATGGTAATGTATT
This sequence comes from Harmothoe impar, assembly GCA_947462335.1. Classification (NCBI taxonomy): domain Eukaryota; kingdom Metazoa; phylum Annelida; class Polychaeta; order Phyllodocida; family Polynoidae; genus Harmothoe; species Harmothoe impar. The sequence goes on from OX381719.1 coordinate 38,158,500, forward strand.
TAAACAAAATAATCTTGGTCATTGAAACCTGACCCAACTCATATATTTGGTAATCCTAGACCTGCCACTCTTGTGCAATGATGATCCCCAGCTGGGGCTATGCTAGGCTTGCATCAACCTTTTAGTTTGACAACCTTGATGAGTCTAGGGTTGTCTTGGTGCACGTGGGATGGCAACCTGGCAGGTTGTCAATTTGAGGAGTTGAGGCTCATTAATTCTATGCTGTTCACTATAGAAGACCTTAGGGTCGTCCTGTAAGACCAGCTTAGAGACTCTAGAGTTTTTCAGTGTAGTGGAAACTCGATCTGCCCTATACATGTATACGTAAAGGCGGTATCCAATCTAACTGGCTGTGTTTAGTAGTAAAAGTCTTCGCTGTTGCTTAGACTTGTGCCAGGTCTGCCCCTGGTGGACCATGTCTGACCTTCTGCTGCGGTATGCAGGTGCTGCCTTCTTGTTTTGTCCTTGCTGTCCAGCAGAACGTTCACTTGTGATGGCAGAAATGGCAGCCCCCACTCAGGCACCACAGTTGTATGTTCTTGTCAATTTAACTCTGGAAATGTACAACCTTTGCATGAATGGTACTCATAGATGTATAAAAGGATCACAGCTGCTTTGAAACAAACTTGGTTGAAAATACGATAATCTTTTCTTTTAAGATGCCTCTACATGTTAGCCTAATATAGCAGAGTTCCTAGAATAATGCAAAGGTTGTACAGAGATCTAAGTGGGCGACTCATAGTCACTTTACCCTATGTCAAATCTGTTTCAAATTCATGATCTAGTGATTTTGTGCTTGACAAAAATGTCTTGTGACATTTATCCACACTGATATCTATGACATTATAAATATCATGGCATTATTTTTTTCCAGTTTTCCTCCTACAAAGTCATCATGGATGGAGCCGTTGATTACTCGGTACTGTTTGGAAGATTCTACCCAGAGTATGACATTGCAGTAAGTCTCCTTTGGGTGTTCATCATCCTCGGTGGTGTTGGGAACTGGGTGGTTATGTGGTGCATCCTGAGGACAAAGTCACTCCGTAACCCATTCAACATGATGGTACTAGCTCTTGCCTTTGCCAATGGTGTGACCACTACTGTTGTTGGACCCATGGAACTTATTCGCATCCTGATGGCATATTCTCAGGTATCTACCCACTGGTGTAATGCTCGAATACTACTGAAGACATTTTGCTTTACAGTCTCAATCATGATAATATTTGCTCTAAGTGCCATGCGTCTGACTGCTGGACTCAAGACAACTCCAATAAAGTTAGAGTTCAAGAAGATCAGTTTCATCATAGCTGTCATCTATGGTCTGGCCATCATCACTGCTCCTGTGTTCCTGGATAATACCACTGCTACGTATCGCATCTGCTTTGGAAATATAGATGAAGACAGAATTAAGACCATTTTGCAAAATGATGGCTTGGTGTCCACAGAAACCATGCATGCTTCAACTGAAATGGAAGCCTACAATGGCTACTCGTCTGCAACTTATAGTGATGCTATTTGGGTAGTATCAACGAAGTCAGTAACTGAAACCATGTCAACAACCTCTGATTGGTCCAACATGACAATCCCTTATGATGAGATGATTATGGTGAACAGCATAAGAGATCTCTGGTTGTACTATTTATTTATGACTCTTGCACTGTTTATTGGCACAATCATTTGCTACATTGGCCTGACAGTTGTCCTAAAAAGGCGCAAAAATGCAATGAAGAGCATGGTCTTGGGCAATTCAAAGGATATTCTGACGATGCGTGTCACTGTATATGTTACCTGCACCTTCTTTGTCAGTTTCCTTGTTCCTTACTTCCCCGGTTTGATCACTCTGCATCCCCAAAGGACTGCAGCCCTCTTGCATTATATCTCAATCTTTCACTGCCTGTCCTCACTTGATGGTGCACTTACACCAATCATCTACTACTTCTCTAACCCAGCTTACAGAAATGCCCTGCTCAAAGCCTTACCCCAATGGATGAGAAAATTCTTTTGGAATAGCGTTCAAGTTGCACCAGCTTCTCCCGACACAGCAAGTACCGGTACTCACCCCAATACTAAGCCTGTGGCATTATCTGTTGTTTCTTCAAGTGTACTTGTGCCACGGGTGCCATAATAGGCCATGAGCCCACGGCTGATAAATGGCTCATCAGTACCATTTTGAGGGACTAAGGGAGACCATTATTTTTGGATTGGCATATGTCTGAGGAGCTCAAATCACTTTCCTAGATATCTTGGTCGCATAGCCTAGCATCAGAATCCTCAAATTATTAAGATCACTTTAAATTCATCATTATTATTTATTCAGTCAAAATAAATAGGAATTTAGGTTAAAAAATAAAAGGAATCTAATCTTTCATATCACAAATATTGCTCTTAGAAGTATTATAACCATACCTACCCCCCTGTGATTTTCTAAAAGATTGTAGATTTAAATCAGAGGCGTAGGAAGCAAATCCTGATTGGGGGGGGGGGCAGGGGGGCCCATCCCAACCAGCTTTGAACATTGGATTTTAAATATGATGACGTTTATACAATCTTGTATTGGAGCAATATAAAAAGGTAGTTTTGAGCCACGTTTGGTTCTGATTGGGGCCCAAGCAACTCTGCTTCCACTTTTTCCTATGTGGGAGAGGTATGATTTAGGCATGTGTGTATAATATCATAAGGTCTTAGCAAATGTCGGGGGGCCCAAACATATTCAAGCCCCCCCCCCTCCTCAGTGATTGGGGGGGCCCGGGCCCCCCTTGCCCCCCCTTTTCCTACGCCACTGTAAATTGTGAAGAAAACACAAAATAATGTTTATGATCACTTCATTAAATCCTACCATCATTACTCTCGTCCGGATAGTGACTTTAGAGCTACTACGGTATGGATACATTTAAACTATCAACTTCTTCAATCCAGATACCGTCCAGATACAGGGTGATTGTACAGGTAGTTGAATTATCTTAGACCATCTTACAAGTCTTACTAAGCCAATGAAGATGGTGCCACGAGTAGTGGTAAGCCTAGAAATTCCATCATAGGTTAGGCTAGTTAACTAGTATGTAATGGGGGCCCCTAACCCTGCTTTTTTTCTCCCTTTTCTTTTCTTTTAGCTGTTTATGTTGTCTCATCTGGGTGTAGGGTATATACTATTAAGGCAAACCTCAGGTAGCATAGTGTGGGTATGTGACACTAGGTGGTAGATGCAAGGGAAGATATCAGATTATATATTAAGATTTAAGATTATAGGTTAAGATTGCACTCTGAATGCGTGTCCTGGCACCCACGTGAGCTATGACGTATACATTTGCGAGAAATATGCCCCTGGAGGGGCAGCTTTTGCTGTCGATGGCTATTTTTCTCATGATGTAAGCTTATTTGGCTGATACCCTATGTATATGCATGTGTGTTTGTATGCATGCATATATGTATCATGTATGTATACATGTATGTATAATATGCATGCATGTATGTATTATGTATGTATGTATGTATGTATCATGTCTGTATTATGTATGCATGCATGTGAAATAAGTTGTGTGGATTTGTGGTCTCTTTAATATGTGTGTGAATTATACAATATATAATTGTAGACTAATAGATACTGATGTTGGGTTGAGATATGGTGGAATTGTATGTCAATTATAAATATTATTGTTATTGTAATAGATAATATCAGAGAGAATATACCCAGGGGAAAAGGAAAGGGGAAGGTCCTATCCCCATGGTGATAGGTTGAAAGTAGGTGAATCTACAAACCAGAAGTAAAGATTTGCTGCATATTAGCAAAAAGGTTGTGTGTGGTGATGCTAACACGAGGAGCAGTAAAAGGTACATGGCCTGTGGGTCTATCAGAGGGAGAGTCAGGTGAAATAATGTTTATTGTAATAAATAGAGGTGGGCACAGAACATTGAATCAACATTGAAAAATGGTTGTCAATGATGATTCAATTTTGATTCAACATTGATTTAAAGTTAAAGTGACTTTTGTGCCCACTGGGGTGTAATCACTTCTGCTGAGAATCGCAGTGCAAGCAGTCAAGAAATCTGTTATGTACGATGTTGAGGAAAAACGAGTAATGTTGACAGCGGACCAATCTAACTGTACATAGTTATGTATTAAAAGAAAAACGTAGTGTAATATTGTTAAACTAGGATTGAGACATATTATGGTATTTACTCATTCATAACATCATTGTAAAATTGTGAGTATGTCCACATGATCAGATGATTCCCAGAACTCTGGATCTTGGACTGCTAAATTGCTGCATGGCACATCAAAAAACCTTGCATATAAGCCGCGGCTAGTACGCGAGTCAGATCAGCTTAGAGTTCAGGTATGGCTTATACGCTAATCTTAGCCACTATAGAACAGTATTAAAGTCACCATAATCAGATCACCAGTGCAGCTTATAGGATCGGCCTAATGTCTAGGTGCGGCTTATATGCGAGTTAGGCTTACACACGAGGTTTGACGGTATTGATATAAACCCACTGTCTTGGGAGATATCCACCCATTAAGAGAAACTTAGGACGATATACTACAAGAGGAATTCCGATTGTGAACTTAGAGTTAAAGAGGTTTGGACACTATACATTTGTGTATGTATTATGAGAAGTCAGGTTGGAATCAAAGCTCTACTTCTCATCTATAAGACATCTCTTACCTATAGCAGAATCGCTGATATAGTAGTGGTATAAGAGGAATGACTTTTGATTTTAAAAGGATGACCTATGAAACTGAATGTGTCCATGAGTTAAAGTACAGCTAAAAAGTTGTAGTTGAAAGATGCACAACACCTGTGTTTGTTAGCTTTATACTGCTGGCTTTGACAATTGACAATCAGGTGCGTGTGTCTAAGAGTCACTATAATGGTCTAACCTTCTGTACTTTGTATTTTGATTTTGCAGTGAGTATTTATTCATAAAATGATGTTTCACTTCATGTTGATATGACAATATAATTAAATGCGAAAAGATTACATTGTCTTAGTGTCTTAGTTGCAACAAATAATCATAGTGTACCTTATTTACCAGTGAAGACGAATGTGTAAGTGTATTATGTATGCAGATACTTAACATGATTTCCAATTTTCCTTGACACACAGGCTAACTCGACCAGATTCTAAGCTCTGCACTGTATACCAGGAATTTATAGATCGTTCTAGTTTAGCTTATTTTACTGCATTTTATGGTGATTGAGTGTTTCATGGGTTAACATTATACAGTTAGTTAAATTTGTATGTGGTGTATCTGTAATAAGAATATAGTTATTTTCACAATAAATTCGGTTGGACTATATCAATTGTTATTGGACAAATTGAATAGGATCTCCTAACTATTCCATTCATGCTCATTATCTATCATTTCCTTCAAATTTGATATTATCGGCTCGAATAAAAGCATGCATGTAATAGGAAAGCCTGTGGTATAACCAAAACAATGAAAGATCCAATAAGTAAATCAATAAATTTAAAAAGAGGAAAACGTGCTAATTGCCCACTGGAGTCAGTCAAATTAACCTCAATAATAAGCTGAAACCACTGGATATAACTTAACTTCTCTTGTGATTCATATTACAAAGAGGCCTAAATGCTTAATGTAAGATGTGGTATAACAGTCAGATCCATAGCTTTGGTGGGGGAACAAAAGCATGGTCAATAGCCTGGAATATGCTGCCACCTATACAGAAAATGAGCTACTAGATCTGCAGTGGACATTTTCTTGTACACACTGCACACAGGTGCTACCTTATGCATTTTAGATTGGAAATATATGGCAATTCCATCCACATACGGTCGATTTATGCTCTGTGGACGGTGCCCATAAGAGAGTCATGCTAATGGTCCTATCTATGGCTGGCCAGTCAATATGCGGTTGGCCCACTGTGTCAAGACATTTGTATAGAAATGTTACTCACAGAGATTTATTTTGTTGAAAAATATGACTTACAGCATCACCATGCTTAACCTGGATCTAACGAAGAGTGGGAATACACCAGCGCAACAGTAGGGACACTGACTTTATTTTTTTAGTTAATTGGGACTACTAATGGCCAAAGTCCAGAGAGCATGAACTGGGCAAATTCGTCGGAATAAAGCTTTGTTTATTTTGATTTTGTACAATGTTTGTATACAAACTTCGGCATCTATGATGTGTCAAATGGTGTGCAAATGATGTGTACACCCAGTGGACCTTGCAAATTACTTCATAGTCCGCCGATGAGGGTTTCTTGTGCTAGAATGTATGCAAGAGAAAGTCAGCAGATAATATCAAACCTGTTTCCCTGATGTATAGAAGTTAGAACATTTATGGATGTGAGGGGGCGGGGGGTAGTAGTTTTATTTCATGGTGAATACAGCACTCCCATTGACTTAACCAAGGAAGGCCGTATTTAACACCCCCCGTGAAATAACCCTTGCCCGTATTTAACGGCCTGTCAAATCATCGAAATTCTTAATTTAACCACTATAAAATAGCTTTTTTAGAGCAATTAAGTGGACTTTTGACAAATATTGTTAATAAGGACATACATTCAACACAAAGGAACACTCGTAGATTTCCCCACTGAGGGTTATTTCACTCGGCTTCGCCTCATGAAATGGCCTTTCTGTGGGCGGTGGCCATTGATAATATTAGGGGGGTGGTTAATCTGGAGAATTGGAGTTAAGATATGGTACTCATTCTCGCGAACAAGAATGTCACCTTCGTTTTTGAATTTGAGGAGTGTAACCCCTTTCCTCACCCCCTCCTAAGATAAAAATTAATTCAAATTTAATTCATATTTTAATTCTTTGAGGCTTTTACTTACTTGAAACATGCATGAAACCCCTTCAGAATGCAATATAAAAATATGATTGACTAAACTGAGCTATTTGAAGTTCCTGAAAAATCCAAGATGGCCGCCATGAGCCATAAACGCTTCTATTTAGGACTTTCCTGACAGGAAACATGTATAAAAATACTTTAAGATGCAATATAAAAGTAGGGTACACTACATTGAGGTATTTTGAGTGTTGAGAAAAGTCCAAGATGGCCACCTACAGTCGTAATGTCCTCAAATAGGCTTGTAAATTTGTGCATAAGCCTGATCCAAGTATAACAAAGGAGAATCCTAAACGCTGTACCTTTAGTCTGATTTGGCAACTGTAGTACTATGGAATAGATCTAGATAGAAAATCTTGTACAAGCCACCAGTCACCTCAGAAAAAATTCTAAGCCGTGCACATGGAGTCTGAATCTTGATCAAGCTGCAGCTTTTTGTGGAAATATAAACTGAATTAAATTTGAATTAATTTAATATTTTCCGACTTTTTATCTTCGGAGGGGTTGATAAAGGCGGTTACACTCCTCAAATTCAAAAAAGAAGATGATATTCTTGTTCGCGATGATGAGTACCATATTTTAGAATGGGCCTCCAACAGTGTTGTGTTAACCACCCCCCCCCCCACCCCCAATGCCATTAACAGGGAATATATCTTAGCTTATAAAGATCATGACAGTTGTCACCAAATAAAAAAACCCACTAAAACGTACCATGGACAGCCATGTGAAGAAAAACAAATTGCTAACCCAATAGACAATGAGAAAAACATTCACATCCGTAAAATGTGATGACAGTGAGTAGGGTATATCTATCATGAATCTTTGCAATTATACAGACTGCAGAAATATATCACAGCACGTCCAATCGGATCCAGGAGGAGCCAGAGAAAATGTCAGATGCCATAGGTTTGGAGCCCACACAAATAGCTGTGATAAAACAGAAACATTCATAGTAATTATGAGTACTGTAGGCAAGCTGACCCCACCTCGATCTCTCTTCCTGAGCGTCATCACTGGCACCAAAGGTTGGTGGTAAAAGTAGTTCTGGTACGTTTGGTGATGTAGTATTAAATATGTGGATGGTACCACGTAGGGATCCCCCAATATATACGGGGGAAGTGACGCGCTCATGGCCCCTCAGATACCAGCGATGTCGCTCAGATGTGTCCACGAGAGTTGGTCAGCCCAAAATTCTGAAAATCATAATGATTGTTGCCATGGTCAGAATTCATGGGGGATTTAGCATCCAATTCACGGATTGAATGGCTCATTTCTAAACAGTTAATGCAAATTAATCTTTTATAATTTGCGAATATGAACATCTACCTCTCACATTTAGATGGGGTAGAAAATAATAAGTTGATTCTGTAACTTTGATGATAAATTTCTGCACTATGCTGTAAAAAGTTTATTAGGAAACAAAATGGCCGACTTTGTGCTTTTTTCACATTCTCCAAGCACATACAAAAACACCAGTACGAGTTGCATCAACTAGACTATTATCTTGATGGAGAGGGACATATCGCAGTAACGTCACGGCCGTCACGGCCTGTGTGATGTGATTACATATTTCTGTTTACAATATGCAACAGTTTTCTTTTAAATCTATTTGACAACATTTGAAAAAAATAAAGTCTATAGATAAGAAAATGACATTCAATTCTGGCGAGTCGTGTAGCAACAGCACAATTTGTTGGAAGAATTTGCCATTTATTGTTTGTCCCCAGAACTGCCATATTTTGCCATGGGAAACGGCCATAGTTTGCCGTCAGAAGCGGCTATAGTTTGCCGTTAGAAATGGCCATAGTTTGCCATCAGAAAATGAAGTTTGACATCAGAAAGTAATAGACCTAGTTTGCCGTCAGGAGTCGGGCTCACTTTTTTCAAGGGTCGCTACCAATTTTTATTTCTGGAACACGATTCACATTCTTCTGAAAATAGAGAGCTATTTTCCCCCATGTCTACTGTAAGTATCTACATAAAAGAAGTGATTGGGAGATATTTTGAAAGACTTAATTGCTAATAAACATTTATGGTTCCCTTCAATTTGTGAGTTTCATGCATGAGTAGTAGACCAAATATGACCAAATTACATTGAAAAGCAATGTTTCCCGCTACTGGTGGCCATCTTGAAATTTTACCAAGTTTTAAGATAGCTGTCTTTGGTGCAGTATGTCATTATACACCATAGCAAAGTGATTCTAAGGAGATTTTAGGTGTGGCACACCAAATATGGATAGAATTACATTGAAAAACTGTGTTTTTTGCCAATGGCGGCCATTTTGAATTTTTCCAAAACTTCAAAATAGCTCATTTAGTCGACTATAATTTTATATATACCAAGTGATTTGATGTGAATATTAAGGGATGTATACTATGTGGGAATTTTTTAATTGAATTAATTAATTATTTTCCGACTTTTTATCTTCAGAGGGGGTGTAAGGGGGGTAGGAGTTTTCAAAATCAAAAACGAGTGCCAAATTCTTGTTTCAGTCACTGCCACTGCCGTGACGTCACATGCACTCTCCATCCAGGGATTCAGTCTAATTGATTGAACTTGTACTGGTATGTGCTTGGAGGATGTGAAAATAAGGATATTTTCGGCCATTTTGCAGACAAGTCGACTTATTATGGCACTGTGTAGAAAATAGGCATCCCTAATACTTTTATTCTCGTTCTTATATAAAGGTGAGCATTAGATGTTCAGATTGTTAGATGATTTAGACAATTGTAGATAGTTGATGTTTGTGATATCATTAGTTGCTTTATGCTAAGCTTCGCCTAGGCTCACTTTTAAAAAGGAGCCCACCTGGGCCTCATATAGATCCTACCAGGGCCAACCCACTTCAGATCTGGGCAAGCCCATAGGGGCCCCACCTGGTCGCCCAGTCAAAATGAAGTGGGCCCCAGGTGGACAGCCCATCGGGGTCCAATATGATAGCCCATCAGTAACCCACCTGGGCTCCATTTGGGTGTGTTGGCATTTGTGATTGGACATTGGCCACACATATTCAAACAGTCAGTTCTCAAAAGCTAGCAGTTGTACCAGTGATGTTGGAATGTATCACCGGAAGGCTGATGTGTATAGAGGAGAGCTAGGACATAGAGGTTGACCATCCCAGCATGGTTCACAGTCAACATTGCTTAATGCAGCCCATATGTGTTTAGTGGGAGCCCAGACGGGTCAGCCCAGAAAGGACCATACCCAGATATAATTATGAGCAAGCCCAGTCGGCCCAAGTAAAACACATATGGGCTCCAGGGAAAAATGCTGACTAGGTTGCTGCCATGCGAGAGCAGCAGCAGCAGCAGCAGCAGCAGCAGCCTACCAAACAGCAACCCCCCCCCAACCAGTAGAGGCACCTAGTGAGCAGATCAGGAGGCAGGGAGAGCACATATCAGACCACACATGAGCAAGTCTTGATTAGAACTGAACGGGACACCCACTCCACCAGAAGACTGCTGCAAGAGGGAGCTGCATTGCCACAGGTATGTCACGTATATCTCATTGTGTTACAGCTTCCATCTTCAGCCAAAACTTTTGGTCACATCAATGGTTATTTCATATCATTATATTAAGGTGACATGGCATTTAGAAATTATCTTCTGTGGAGAATAATCTTTGTTAATAATCTGGGTAGAATTGGGTTCCAATGTCAGCCACCTGGTGGATGTTGCAAAACTAAATTTATGTTACAGAGCGTAATTACATTATGACTAAAGTTTTTAAGTTACGTTAATATTAGCAAATATTTCAAATTTACGCTGTGGTCTTCAAATTTAGGTTAATTTAGACAATTATACACTTATTTTGCGGACTAGCTGGAAAGGAGGTGTGACAAAATAGAGTCTATAACGTTAAAAAACAGCCATAACGTAAAGAAATCTGTAACATAACTTTTTTTTTGTAACACCCCCCCACCTGGAGTCAGGCGCATACCCTTCGAGGACTCGGGGACAGGGTGCACGTACAGAATTCGCTGACTTTGCCACCTCTGGTCCCTGAGGGCGGAGAGTACACCGAGTACATTCGGACACCCATTACCTCCCTGGTTGATAGGCTGTACACGGATCAGATTCGTACACCATGAGGCACACTCCCAGCCTAGACCTTTAGGCTACAATGGGGCCATCCATTAATTACATGCGCACATTTTTGCCCAAAATGGACCCCCCGACCCCCCTGTTGCACCATGTCCCCCCCCCCATGCGTCATACTCATTTCCCATGAAAAAGGTGACGTCCCCCCAAGCAGCGGTTGAATACTTTGTCCTCCCCCTGATAACAATGGTGTGTGTGTGTGTGGGGGGGGGGGGGGGGATCCTGGATTTCTGTGTGAGCTCAGTAACATTTACTGATATGCCTTCATTTGTCCAGCTAATAGGTATGGAGAATTTAATTGGTGAAATATATGCAACTGTGGTGCCTACTAGTAAATTGGAACAGTTTCTATGAGGCAGGCACTGGAGCTACCACAACAGAAAAGGGGCTTAATAGAATATACTAGTATGTCAAATTAGGCCCTATATCTCTTAGGGAGTGGTGATTTTATAATGGAATTGGTGCGCTGGAAATTTGTTGGTTCCCCCCTAACCAGGGTTCAAATTTATCTCAGGCTACCCCTATAATATGGTTTAAAGCTACCATTAAAACACTACTAATATACTACTACTACTGCTACTACCTCGTAGGGCCACATGTATGTTTCCCTTTGGCGACCAACCACCCTCCACACTCCTCTGATGTGTGGTAGTACATGTAGTACATTACGACTCTAGGAGTGGTACATTATGACTTTCAGCGTGGTACATTTCGACCACAGCAGTCTATTTTTATTCCAAGAATTACTGTGTCTGTCGAATTTTATCACAAGATTTACTGTGTCTGTCGATTTTTATCCCAAGATTTTCTGTGTCCGTCGATTTTGAAAAGGGCCGTGTCGCATGTGTCGATTTTTAAGAGGGCCGTATCGCCGTGTCGCGCGTGTCGATTTTTACCCATGTTGAGGCACATAAAAGCGACTTTTCGACCTGGACCTCTTAATTTCGGCGACTTTCTGACCTCGGGGGGGGGGGGGGGGGGGGGGGGCGCTGCACCCCCACTGATCTAAAGAGGGGTCGAATGACATTCGGGAACACGCAGTACTGTATTGTGGCCGAATCACATTCGCAGACATTCCGTCTTTGAGGACGGGTTGGTGCAAAGTCAGCGAATTCTGTACGTGCACCCTGTCCTCGAGTCCTCAAAGGGTATGCGCCTGACTCCAGGTGTATGGGGTGACCCCCCTTGAAAAACAACGCTATGTTTTTACATTGTGTTTTGTAACAGCCCCCTGCTGGGGTTCAAAGTGGCAGATCCATGTGTGGTCCATACAGTTGTCTTTACCCGACTGACATGTCACCATCTGAAAGTTCCAGATCCACCTCTGTAGCATACCCACCGTCGCATTTTAGTGCCTGGTTTTGAATAAGCCCCTGTTTTGTGAAGGCGCCCGGTAGGGTAGACCTAATCTCCAATATAATCGCCTGTCCTACTTTGGTAGTGTGCATAGATGTCAGAACATTGCTAATCAATACCAATAGTACTACTAATAGAATGCCACTTGGAATCAGGGCAGTCTTTTAATCAGGCCAACCCCAAACTTTTGAGTTTGAGTTGTTAATTGAGTTTGAGTTATTAATTATTTTATTTGGCAAATATAACTCAAAATGAAGGAATGATCCCCGATACAGTTTTGGACATCTTGAACAGGTTTGGTCCAAGCCTATTAGGGCGGACAGTCTCCACTCATAACGTGGTCTGAAAAATCTTTGGGGTATATTTTGTAAGAATGGTCTGTGAAAACCAGGAAAGGCATGAATATTTTACCGTGAGCTAATAGTACAGAAGAGAGTCAGGTTCTCTTCTTGTAAACAAGTAAAGGGGTCATTTTGAAGGTGTCCTCAATAAAGGAGAAGTAGGTGAATAAAACCTTTGTTGATATAGGGGATGTTGTAGGTGTGAAATAGTCTGTTTTCCCATCAGATGGTGCCAATATTCTTATTGAGAACAGGCACCGTGAGTTAATATTAAGTGATGGCAATATGATGCCGTCTCCTACGGTGACAAGGGAATCCCGGTTAGCTGTCACCTGCGGAAGGCCCAACGACCCTACACAGGTAAACAATGACGCCATGTCTCTGGTATAACCTGGCTAACCCGTTGTGGGGTCTCATTAAAGAATTGTTCTTTTCATTCAAAGAAAAAGGATAACTTTCTTGATGTCTTAATAATACCCACCAAATATATATGGCGTCATATGTTTTTCTTTTCTTTTTCCCCCTCTTTAGTAATTTCAAGATTGAATAGGATAAAGTTAGGATAGAGTTCATAATTTCTTTGTTATACGAGGATAGGATTATCAGCTTGCACAATGATGAATCTCCCGAACTCTCACAGAGTGAAGCAAATGTACAGGCATGGCATGTTCTGGGTAATTCGCGAGTATGCATGAAACTATCATGATTAGGATCGTACAGACAATAAAATGAATCAAATACTCTGTCTGTCTAGATGAATGCGATTAGTCTTGTAGCAGGTGCTTCATTTTCCTTTGGAAACAAATGTCATATTGGGTCATCGTCAACTAGCATTACACTAATATCTGAGATTTGATATGCATGATAGTAAGTAACACTACAATTGGCGATTAGGTGTGTAGTTTGGGTTTATTGTACATATAGTATGCGATCTTGTGCACCGAGTACCCTACCCAGCTCTCTGTGTGTAGCCGGTAGTGTGCATTCCTTGTATACAAATACAGTGGTGGAGAGCCACTAGTGGCAGATGTAGGTACCAGGTAACAGATCTGGAAATGCATTGTACTCGACTTATAGTCAGCAACAATGCAATGGTATATGATATCCTTGTGAAGTACAGGTTGATTAATAGCGGTTATTATACGATTGGGCGACTCATCGTGCTTTTTAGTTGATATCCCTGTGCTGATATCTAGTGATATCGGCATTCCGAAATTTCGTTACCCATAAAATCCGAGAATTCATGGTGATTCGAACAACCTACCCCAAGACTTGAGTCGGTCACTCTACGTGCTACGCCGTCGGGGCGCTGGGTACAGTAGGGTTCAAAACAAGGAGTCTACAGACGGAGTTTCAGCCCTGTAGGGGCATTATTTAGCGAGTTATGGAAGAAAACACTCTTTTTGATGTAATTTCTCCTAAAATCAAAAAAATTTTATAATTTTTTTTTTACTATAAAGGTAGTAGTTGGACTTTATTTACCTAGTCGTTAAAATAATTTTAGTTTTTTTTTTTCACATACATATAGGCCCTTTAGAATTGCTACGTTTCCACTAGTCCACCCTCAGGTTCGAACCGGGGATCCCTTGCGTATGAGCCACACGCGCTAACCGCTCGGCCACTGCTGATATGGTACAGAGCTGGGGAAACGCTGCCTATATTGAAGTATAGAGGGGAGCTTCTGCTTCCTCACCTCCGCTACTGAAGAGTTCCACAACATGGCGACTGCACCCTCTGTACAAGACGACTTATGTATCATTCAAAATGGCGAAATTAGGACATATATAAGGTAATTAAAGAAATTTGAGTTGAAAAATCGTATAATAAACCTAATAATGTATGGCTGACGGTCGCACTCGGGGCTGTATCGCTGGATATCGGCACTCGTGCTTCGCACTCGCGCCGATATCCAGCGATACAGCCCCTTGTGCGACCGTCAGCCATACATTATTTAACCAATAATGAATGGCTAACACCCTCACAAGGGGCTGTATCGCTGGATATCGGCACGAGTGCCAGTCAGGAGACTCGTAGGTTTATTCTTCACTTTGAGCTAGCCAATATGACTATATGGGAGTAGCCTCAGAAGCTTGTTAAATGGTTGGGGCTGGGGTGGGTACAAGATTATAGCGTTTTTAGGTTTCAGGTGGGATGAGAATAGTTTTATCATTACTTAGATGATTCTGATAAACTAGTGGCGGGACCCTGTGGAGAATGGAGGTGTTCAGAACCTTTAGAAACTCACTTCCCCCACCTGGTGGACATTTTCAGAATCTTTACCTTGCTGACTGAGCAAACCAGGCAAGTGTCAGTATGGTCTACTGATGAGAGTCAATGGTTCATTTGTTCATTTGTTCCATTTGGATGATAATTATGTAGGCTATGCATTTCTCAAGCTATCATAGAAATGATGTTGAGACACATAATGTCAAATGCTGAGGCCAGACACTGACCATGTTGAAGCCCCCCCCTCCCACACACACACATACCCAGCAAATATGAGCCACTGTGGGTGATAGGTTGGCAGACCCTCACCCTTGCATTGTTTGAATCAAAAATGAGTCACATAGTGTGAGTGATAACCCAGCTTCACTCACACTCACTCATGTGTCATCACCTGGCCTCACTCACACTCACCTATGTGTCATCACCTGGCCTCACTCACACTCACACATGTGTCATCACCTGGTCTCACTCAGGCTCACACATGTGTCATCACCCAGCCTCACCCACACTCACACATGTGTCATCACCCAGCCTCACCCACGATTACATATGTGTCATGAGGCAGCCTCACCAGCAATCATACATTGTTTATTAAATGTTTACTTTATTAATATCATCAATTAAGTTGTTTGGTCCTGTTTCCATGTCCATGCAGTTTCTTGTGTGGTTATATCTCCATTATTGGCTCCATTTTCATCTTCTATTCTTGTGTCTGTTGTGTATATATTATATATATATATATATATATATATATATATATATATATATATATATATATATATATATATATATATATATATGTGAGCAGGCAAGCAGAAAGGATAGTCCCCGCGGGATTGGTTCCGATTTTAGCCACCAGGGGGCGCCACTATGGCCTAAAATGAAAGAATTAGGCTAAAAATTGCTCTTGGGTACTTTTTTCTGGAGAATTCAATAGGATTACATAAAACATTCCATTTTTGGTAAAAAGCTTCTTTATTTGGAAGGTAAAAGGAACGTTTTAAAGCCTAAATGGATGTGCTTGTTGATATGTGTTGCCATGGAAACATGATTTTTATTCCAAATAGAGGAAATTAAGACATAAATTGATAGAATGATTTGTGAAGAATGCCATAGTGAAAACAGTACAAAACTACCATTCCTAGATCGAATTTAATGACTTAAAGAATGAAAATGTATCATAAAATTCTAATTATCATAAATAATGCTAATTAAATAGGGATATCTTGGAAAATATGGGACATAGAGCTTATTGGGATTTTTGAAAGGGTGATGCCCACACGTATTCATGAAGCCATTTCTCAAAAACTAGAAATAATATCTTCTAGTATAATATATCACTGGAAAGCTTATGACGTCAATTTCAAAGCTTTTTCCTCGGACTACCCTTTTCCCTTGCCTGTACACATATACATATATATATATATATATATGACTACGGTAATTACTCATAGGAATTACGGTGATATATTCACCCACAGGACTGATCATCATTACCCTCATAAACTCACCCACTGGGTAGACCGTCTTTAGCTCAGTCGGTCTCCTCTCCTCACCTGTAACACCTGCCTTTGATTGAATTTTTTCCTGTAACACCTGCCTTTTGGTAGGCTACAGAGTCACCATGTTTTGTATCCCATGTAAGTTGGAATGGGACGGTAGATATAGCACAGCTTGTGTTAAGTGCAAAGTTGCGGGGACCAAGGGAAAGGCACCTGAAGGAGATTTTACCAAAGTTCAGTTCAAGGAAAAATCCGGTGTCACTTCGCGGGAGACCGAGGACGATGGCTTCAAGGATGTCGCGGATCCGTCTTCAAAGGGCGCTTTGGAGGACCGTTCAGCTGAGTTCATGGGCAACACCAGTCTTCATGAATTGGATGATGCCGACCGAGGTGAGGGTATGGCTTTAGTGATGGACAGTTTGGTGAACAGGTTGGAGGGTACCTTGTCGAGATTTGGGGATTTGTTTGAGAAACTCGTGACAAAGACCAATGGCGTCCAAGATGGCGGCCAAGGTCAAACAGTTCCCATGTCATCTCCACCCATTGTTCCACCTGTTAATTCTGTCAGTCAGCCTGTCAGCGCTACCCTCACCCCTCCCGCTGCTACTGTGGCCTCTTCAGTGGTGACTCCCACTGGTGGTCCAGACTCTACTCTTCCGGCACATTCTCCCGCTGCTTCCATTCATGATGTGCCGGTGCCAGGAGGCGACCCGACGGGAACCTTGTCTCATGTCTCCCAGTGGCCTCAAGGGCCAACCTACAGTCATCCGGGCATGAGCTTTCCTCTTCCTAGTCATATGTTCCCCGGTCGCCAGTTCCCGAGCCCTCATTCAGCCGTCTTATCTGGTGGTTACGGCTGCAGCCCTCGCTATGGTGGTTACACATGGGAATCTTCACCTAGGCCCCCGGGTGTGTTTGGGCACGGCCAGCCAGGTCTCATGCACCAACCCCGGGCGGATTACCCTCATCAGCAGCCTTATCAGCAGCAGTCTCGTGTCCCCCATGGGGAGTTCTCTGGAGTCCACCAAGCTTCACCATCTCCTACACATCAGCTGCACCAGCAGCACCAGCAGTCCCAGCAGCACCAACAGCACCAACAGTATCATCAGTATCCGGGGAGCAGCCCGTTTCATCACTTCGACCCTCCAGACTCTTATCGCCAGGGTCGGTGCTGCGGCTCACGTCCAGATGTGGCTCTGAGTAGGTTTGATTATCGTTGTTATGTGCCTGCCAATGAGAGGAAAAAGACTCTAGTTATTCACAATATTGAGGAATTGTGGGACTATCATAACAATTTGTTGCGGGATTTATTAGTCGCCGGTGAGGATGTAACGGGGTTTGTTGAACATGTAAATTATGTGTCGGAGATGGCAAAATCTGGCATTTATAGTGTCGAAGCTCTTGTATCTTGTGATGCCGTGATGTTGGAGCGTGCTAATACCTGGGGTCCCTGTGCCTTCCAGGGCGCGGATACCCACTTGTCTAATACAAAATTGGGGGCAGGGGGGACCAAGTCTTTTGCCGCAGGTTCAGGCCGTGCCGCGGGTAAGGGCGGCAATAACAAGAACCCTAATAGTAAATGGGGGGGGGGGGTTCCGGGAGACCCCGGGGTCCCAATCCCCAGGGTGCTAAAGCTTTGGTTGGTTGGCGCAAAGTAGCTGCTGACAAAGGTATTTGTTTCCGCTTTACCCAAAATATGGTATGTGAGGGATGCGCCTTCAAGCATCTCTGTATAAATTGTGAGGTGTCATCTCATAGTATGTTTGACTGCCCTAACAAGGGTCAGTACAACGGGGATCACAAAGCAACTTGACTAGTAAACAAGGTGGGGTAGCCAACAATGTACCAGCGGTCAGTTATGTTAGTCGGGCCGATGTAAGCCTACTTACCCCCAGTCAGGTTACTTATGATGTAACCCCGTTGTGTGTAACACCTACTAGTAACAGTGTCTATTTCAGTACCGCGTATTGTGAAAAACAACATGTTGTTGATCCTTGTTTTGTCCGTCCGACTGCACCGGAAGTCGACAAGTATTTACTCAGTGATAGGTTCGACGCCAATTTTCGTATTAGCAGCGATGAATTGTTAGAAAATCCCGATTGGGTGAATCTATGTGTTGAGACTGACGAGTTATTCGGCATTAATCAACGTGATATTGTTGATTCAGATATTGTACATACAAATCTCTATAATTCAAACGTACATTTCGGTGATTACGAAACTTTGTCAAGACATGTCAGCCTAGTTCAAGATGGCGGCTTTCGGGTCGAGGTGGCTCGTTTGTGCGATGAATATTGGGAAAATCTGCCTCTACATGTGAGTATAGTAGATAATCATGACAAATTGTTAGAATACGGCACAATCTATGGTTGTGAAACCCCTAGGGGGTTAGTACATGTGGGGCCTGATTGTTTCATTCCATTTTTTTCGGCATGTATCGAGGGCGTGTGTGATTGTGTTTATGTACTAAGTGGCACTGCCTGTCAACTCAAGCCGTGTCGCTTTGCGTCCGTGGTTATGGCCTTTGGTCTTGATGTCAAGACGGATGATGTTTTTGTCTTGACATGTGTTTGTAGGGGGGCACGTATTATTGATCATGATTGTACCGCTAGTTATGTCTGTGATAACTACTCCTCTATTACTGGCAAGCAGTTTGTGACCGAGATGTCTGTCAAAGTTGATACCGAGATGGGTGAGGGAAAAATCCGCCAGGTGTCGTATCCCCCACGTTGTGTCCACTCTATGGGTGGGGTACCGAAATCCAATGGATCCCTAAGGCCAATTACAGACTGTTCCATGCCAGACGGCCGTTCTATAAATAACTTCATGGACTCTACTTGTGAGAAATTTCATTATAAGAATATTGACACCGTAGTGAGTCAGCTGTGTGAGTCTGACTTTGGTTCTGTCACTGATATAGCCAGTGCTTATAGAGCCGTCCACATCTTGCCTTCACATCGTACGTTCCAGGGCTTCCAATGGGATTCTGGAGGAGGACCTGTGTGGTATGAAGATTTGCGGCTCAGTTTTGGACTTAAGTGTGCGCCGTTTATTTTCACCAAAATATCAGACTTTGTAGTTAAATGCTGTAACAAGCACGGTGCGGATCGTGTGACCAACTATCTCGATGATTTTTGTGTCCTTGGGTTGGACTTTGACACATGCAAATTGCATCAGGACACCTTACACTGCATGTTAGTCAATCTGGGCTTCCAGGTGGCGTTGGACAAGTCTATCCCCCCCAAGTCAAGTGTTTAAGTACCTGGGAATTATTGTTAACAGCCTAGACATGACCATATCTGTAGGGGAGGACAAGCTGGCCAAAGTCAAGACAGAGGTTCTACAGTTTCTGGACAAGTCTTCCTGCAAGCGCAAGGACTTAGAGGAGACAGCCGGTCTTTTAGCCCACTGTGCAACAGTTGTCAGGGGCGGCCGGACTTTTGCGCGCAGAATCTATAATTTGCTCAAAGAATGCAAGAGTGATGTTGTTAGACTTGATGAATGTGTGAAACAGGATTTCATTTGGTGGGCATCGTTCGTCACATGGTTCAACGGCAGGGCAAGAGTCCTGGGGGCCAAGTCAGAAGCTCTAACCCTGTGCTCCGACTCATCTGACTTTGGCTTTGGCGCATACAACGAGTGGGACTACTTCTGGGGAGCCTGGTCAGAGGATGCACCTGGTTGTCCTCACGCCGAAAACCCGCCCAAGTCTGAGCCTTATGATGATCATATCAATGTAACAGAACTGTGGCCAGTAGTAGTGGGCGTTCATAGATGGGGGAAGTCATGGAGAGATCGTCAGGTGGTGGTGTTCACTGATAATACACAGGTGCAGAGTGCTATTAATTCAGGCCGCAGCATCAACCCATCTACGATGGCGTGGCTTAGGGAGATCTTTTGGGTCTGTGCCTTCTCTAATGTGGATCTCAAGGCTGCCAGGATCCCTGGTGTTGACAACATCCTAGCCGACTCTCTCTCTCGCCTCAATTCCCCAAACAGTGTAATAATTTGTTGTGATTTAATACCTGGGTTTTCTGACTGTTGCAGAATTGGATGTTCTCCGTGGGGACTGGTCTGAGATCAGGGATCTCTGCTGGTCCCAAAATACCCATAAGGCTCGTAGGAGTCAATGGAAGAAGTACTTCTCCTTCTGCACGGAATTTGGGTTGACACCCCTACCAGCGTCTGCTGAGACTGTATGCTTGTTCATCATTTATCTCTCCAGGACATGTTGCTTTGTCACTATTCAAAACTATGTATCAGGGCTGTGGGCCCTCCACGACTACTGGAGTTTTAGGCATGTTGACTCCGGATTATTCATTATCAAGTCAACCTTAAAGGGAGCCAAACGCCTGTTGGGCTGTGAAACTGTACAAGCTCCGCCCTTGTCTCCTGCGGATCTCAAGAAGATGTGGGGTTTTCTAAACCTGAATAACTATTATGACTTGCAGTTCTGGTGCGCCATATGTGTGGCTTACAGATGTCTGTTGAGGGTCAGCCATATAACAGTTTCTCCACATGTCATTCGTGTGAGTGACGTCACCTTCACCGCCACTGGCCTAGACATTACTATTCGTTCGTCCAAGACTGTACACTTCAGGGAGCGTGTCCAGGTTATACCTGTCATCCAGGCTGGACAGAGTGTATTGTGTCCAGTGCGCTACCTTCGTTGTTATTTGGCAGTAGCCAAGCTGCCTGCTGGATCACCCCTGTTTCCATATTCCTACAACAAGTTCTCCAAACTTTTCAAGAGCATGTGTGTCAAGGCAGGTTTGCCTGGGAACTATACCACCCATAGCCTAAGGCGTGGGTCAGCCACCTTCTCATCCAGTTTTCTTCCACTCCATGTAGTAAAAACCTACGGGGACTGGCGGTCTTGGGCCGTCCTCCTGTATATCTCAGACACATATTCAACACGCAAAGACAAGGACGTGTTGGTGGCACAAAAGCTATCTGCCTTTTAATGGGGCAAAGTTGTGCTTGTTGGCTTCTGGCCGTCTAGAACTTCGCTAGGGGCAAAGTTAACTCTTGGATCTTCTCAGTTTGTTAGAAGTGAATATGACTACGGTAATTACTCATAGGAATTACGGTGATATATTCACCCACAGGACTGATCATCATTACCCTCATAAACTCACCCACTGGGTGGTTCCTTCAACCCTCACCAGGGTACATGTTTACCTCACTACCGGTAGACCATCTTTAGCTCAGTCGGTCTCCTCTCCTCACCTGTAACACCTGCCTTTGATTGAATTTTTTTTATGTTTATTTTATATTGATTGTGTGGTTTGATTGTCTATACTTATGTGGTTGTGTGTTAATAAACAGGGCCGTCTAGAACTTCGCTAGGGGCAAAGTTAACTCTTGGATCTTCTCAGTTTGTTAGAAGTGAATATATATATATATATATATATATATATATATATATATATATATATATATATATATATATATATATAAAAGGTTCCTTGAATTCCTTTCATTCTGAAATGAATGAATATAAATATATTAGAGATGAATAAAGACATAGTAGACAATAGTAATTTATGCTACTGTAGAATTCACAATCATATGTAAGTAGAATTCACACTACTGTAGGACAACCCACCTTATACATCTGTTCTCCTTGCCTGTCTCTGTCTGTCTGTTGTGAATGCTAGATGCTATGCACTGAGAACAAAGGAAATGGCGGGAAATTTGAAATGGACCAATCGGAAGGCAGGAACTTACATAGTGTGTCATGTTGGGTGATGATGAGTCATGCTGAGTGAGCACTGCTAGGGAATGACCCACAGTCACTCATGTGTCATAACCTGCCATGCTTGATCAGATGTAGCATGTACCCATATTATCACTCACTGCAAGATCTGTTATACCTTCCTTTTAAGTATTCCTAGCAGTTCCTCATGATAGTGTGCTACTATAAGGGTCACTGAACATCATATTTTCAGATTCCTGACAGACTAAGGTCAATCGAAGTCCAAATACTGTGTAAATATAAATGTTTCCAAATCAATGCTATATCCCATAGACAAATGAAATTGTCTATTATGTCTTAATAATGAATCTAAAATCATATTGTTGACTATCATTATGTTCTCTTCTTTCATAATGTTTACAATTATATAAGTAAGCTGGTTCATATATGGGGTAAGACCAATCAAATCAACATTCAATGTCTATGTCCTATCTGCAAAGTACAAACAGCATGCATCCATACAACTTCCCTGGTCTCTTCATCCTGGTGAGAGATCTCTATCATGAGTGAGTGTTGACATGGGGTGGCACATAATCACACAGTGAGTGAGAACCACATTGGCAATATGGGTGATGACTTGTCATGCTGAGTGAGAGCTGACAGTGAATGGTGCATAGTCAAGCAGTGAGTAAGGACAATGCTGGCAACATGGGTGATGACTGGCCATGCTGAGTGAGAGCTGACAATGGGTGACCCATACTCACTCAGTGAGTGAGAATCATGTGTGAGACATTGGTGATGATGGGCCATGTTAAGTGAGAGTTGACAGAAGATGACTCAAGATGACACAGTGCGTTATCACTCAAAATCCACTCACCATGGATCACCAAACATGGAGCATGATGACCCGAATTTGCTGGGTATAGTGAGAGATGCATCGGAGATATTTTACCCATGTGTATGTATGTACATGCTTGAGGCCATGCACTAACACAGGCTGCAGTGGCTTAACAAAATACAATGATGGTTGACATTTTGTTGAGTGAAATAAATGTTTATTGCTAATTTGGTACTGTAGTATACTTATAAAAACTCTCATATAAGCCGCACCCTATATAGGCATGTTTGGTATCAAAAGAAAGCTGAGTCTGACTCGTGTACAAGCCGCGGCTTATACGCAAGGTTTAACGGTAAATATAAAATCCTCAAAATTTCTTCTGATACCTGTACCATGGCTTTTTTTTATCAGCTGAGGTTTGATACTGGTACAATAATCCCAAAACGAGGAACCTCAAATAGAACCTCAATTGGAGGCCAATTTCATTATTCTGTACCTTATGCAGTGCCTGAAAGATTGATGCATATGCATCTAATACATGCATTAACCAGTTAGTTACAATTAATTTCCACATGTGCAACAATATTATCTTCAAACCCCCTGGGTACCTACTGTAATTATACCAAAGGTTATTACATGATTGGGCCACTCATAGTGCTTTTTAGGTGATATCCCCGTGCTGATATCTAGTGATATCTCCACTCTTCCGGTGGATATCCGCACTCTTCCGGTGGATATCCGCACTCTTCCGGGGGATATCCGCACTCTTCCGGTGGATATCCGCACTCTTCCGGTGGTACTGAGCAATTCTGAAATTTCGTCACCCATAAAATCCACAGTTTCATGGCGATTCAAACATGGTACCCCAAGAGTTCAAGTCGAACGCTCTACGCACCACGCCATCGAGGCACTGGTAATAAAAGGGGATGGAGCAAGGAGTCTATAGGCAGATTGTCAGAACCGGAGGGCCATTATTTACCAAGTTACAGAAGAAAAGACATTTTTTGGTATAATTTCTTTGAAACTCAATTTTTTTTAAATGTTTTTTTTACTATTAAGGTAAAAGTTGGACTTAACTTATTTGCTTGTTAAAAAAATTTCAGTTTTTATTTTAACATATATAACTGCATATACAAAAAAGTACTTTGACCATGCTCAGTGGGTCTGTGGACGACGTCCCACATAAGGTTCGAATCGGGGTCCTGTGGTGTGTGGGTCAAATGCGCTAACCGCTCGGCCACGGCGGTGATGGTGCAGTGGGAGGGAAACGCTGCATATATTCAAGTCTGCGTCTTACTGGGAGCGGATCGGGGTGTCTAGAGCCGAGTGTCTGGCCCGTCCTTTCAAGCACGCCGCTGCAGGCCACTGACGTGGGTAGGCGCCTTGGTCAGTTGGTCAGTTGGTTCAGTTCTAAGATTGGGTATCATGCCGACCCTTTGGGAGTGTATCAACACCACAGGGTTGGCATGATGCAGTAAGGAGTTAATATAATCGTGTAATAAACCTAATATTGAATGGATATGAAGGCACTTGTGAGGTGTATCGTATGGATGTAGGGCACTCGGGGCTACGTGCCTTGTGCCCGATATCCTACAATACACCTCACGTGTGCCTTCATATCCATTCATTATTGGTTAACTATTGAGATGGCCACTGCAGCAGATACTCGCTGCGCGTTTACCTGAAGTCTATTTCTTTGAATAGAATTATCTGTAGTGATAATTCGTGCTTTTCACTCCTCCATAGTGTTAATTAGTGTTCTTGCCCAGGTAACAAGAAACGTTAAGTGAACATTGATTGACGTTCACTATAGGTTCACTGGACCAGCACTTGTTTAAAAAACGTACCATGATTGAGTTTATGCTCTGGAGAAGACGTGATTCCAAGAATATTGGTTTAATGTTGGAAAAAGTTAGGTTAATTACGTTTACTTCAGATAACCTTCATATAATGTTGATCAAAGTTCAGAACATGGACTCATACCGTCGTTTATTTAAGGGTATTTTCTAATTCTACAGGGGTCAGTTTAGCTTGAAATAGGACTGAATAAGGCGGTAATATTGATGATATGAGATACTTTTAGTTCCAATAATGATAACATTGAGTGTTTGAATAAGTTTATGCCAGGAAACAGAAACAGAAAACGTTATACAACATTTTATAACGTTATGTAACGTTTCTCTAAGTCTCTTGACCATGTCATAACGTTATATAACGTTTAAAACGTTATTTTGACGTCAAATAACGTTTTTTTTGTTAGCTGGGATGCTAGTTAGAAATTGTTCAGATAATTGCATGGTCTGTAATAGGATGTGTGATTTCTTAAAACACCCACTCTGCAAAGCTGCTTCAAATAGCTACATGTATCAATCAATGTCCGAGTTTGGTATACTCCTGTTATGCAATGCAAGTCTAAATACAATTTGCATTGCAAGAAAGGAACTCCACATCCAGCAATAAGAATTGACATAAAGCCTAGTTATATGAACAAAATTAATAAAACCACAATAAATGAAAACCTATGACAAAATAATGGTCATCTGCTTTTGAAGGCCAAATGTTTATCCAATTTAAGAAAACGTTGAAATAACATTTAAAAAACCTCCCTTCAGTGTTAATCCAATGTTGTTTTGAATCCACGAAATGGAGTTAGGGCATTGTTTTGAATGTTACTTCAACCTTTAAATGATGTCAAATGACATTCAATTGACGTTGAAACAACTTGTTACCTGAGTACTTGGTTGAGAATCAGTCGATCCTACCATATTAATAAGGGTTTCTTTAGGAGCCAACAAGGAGGGACGTTGGAGAAATGCAGACAACAGGCAGTTAGAATGGCTGGATTCAGCATTGAGCGCAGTCAAGATCATTGAGCAGTCACACTAAAGGTATACCTTGTCCTCTCACTACCCACTGAGCGCCTACGGCGTTAATCACTCAATGCTCTATTGAGAGGATATGGTTGGACCGGATGCACCCATAGCCTATGGATTACATACTGACATACTTACATACTGACATGCTTGTGTGGCCTCTTTAATCTGGTTACTTCCGGTCCTTCCGGTCATTTCTGGTAAATTATACAACTGTGGATACTGCCAGGTATTTTACCTGAACCTACTTTTGGTAGTAACCTCAAGGAGGGAGGAATACACAGTATCATAGAACTCCCAAATACAAGTACTTTTATCAAACGAGTTTGTGAATGGTGTGCTATCAGCAGAGCCCGCAGGGCAAGGCTGATGATTCCACACTGAATCATTAAATGATCATTGAATGGCCTTCCTTCCCATTGATTTTCAAAAATCAGCCTGCTTTGAATGTGGTTTCCGTGGCATGGAGACTGTCCAACACATGTATTAGTCAGATAACATAGATCGAGCTATAAACTAAAAGAATTCATCAGTATTGGACATTGTCTTGGTATCAACAATTGAATGTCTAGATGTGCAAAAGCAGCCAAACCATTATTGTCCACAGTAATATTACAGGGTGAAGAGCCAAACGTTAACACATTAATTTGATCTAATAGGGCAACGTATCTATGTTATACTGCAAAGTAAAGCTGGTAGTATGAGGAATCCAAATCTGCTTTCATTTTAATTCTATCATTAGTGGTTCAGATTTTATTGCAAATTGACTTCTTGGAAAATCACTGGCGTAGCTGTCAAAATTTCAATGATTTACGGAGTATCGGCCAACATCAGTACGTAGAGGCTTGAGCACAGGTAGCCTCTCAGATAATCAAGTGATACCATCATTCTGTGTATCAAATTTAAACCTACATTGTGAGGTATTTAAATCTGTATAGCTCTTTAATTTAACGTTTTTGCCTTAGAGTATACACATTTTTTAAAGAATAAAAAATAATTAGGGATCATATCAGATTATCCCTCCATTTATTTGTACATTCCCTAAATCAGTATGCTCATATAATACACCAAATGAAACCCAGTAAAATAAGGAGTCCAAGTCTGTTTAGATACTGTTTCCGTCATCGGTGGTTCAAATCTTGTGAAAAGTTGAATATTTATAAAAATATCTATCATAAATAGAATTTCCCAGTCTCTGTCTGCTTCGACAGCCCGAAACGGCAAACCATCTTGCTTCTAAGTAAATTGACCCTTAATGTCAGGCTGTATATCAAATTAAAAGTAACATGTATGACTATCATGTAGAGCTTATTTGGAGTGTAATGGACAAGGAACTAGAGTGCTGAATGATTTTCTGTGAATATTGTAAGAATAGAAAATAATAAGTTGATTCTGTAAGTTTGATGATAAATTTCTGCACTATGCTGTAAAAAGTTTATTAGGAAACAAAATGGG
This sequence comes from Harmothoe impar, assembly GCA_947462335.1. Classification (NCBI taxonomy): domain Eukaryota; kingdom Metazoa; phylum Annelida; class Polychaeta; order Phyllodocida; family Polynoidae; genus Harmothoe; species Harmothoe impar. The sequence goes on from OX381719.1 coordinate 38,185,712, forward strand.
CGACTTTGTGCTTTTTTTTCACATTCTCCAAGCACATACAACAACACCAGTACGAGTTGCATCAACTAGACTAATTATCTTGATGGAGAGGGACATCGCAGTAACGTCACGGCCGTCACGGCCAGTTTGATGTGATTACATATTTCTGTTTACAATATGCAACAGTTTTCTATCAAATCTATTTGACAACCTTTGAAAAAAATAAAGTCTATAGATAAGAAAATAACATTTAATTCAAGTCGTGTAGCAACAGCACAATTTGTTGTCAGAATTTGCCATTTATTGTTTGTCCCCAGAACTGCCATATTTTGTCATCGGAAACGGCCATAGTTTGCCGTCAGAAGCGGCCATGTTTTGCCGCCGGAATCAGCTATAGTTTGCCGTTAGAAATGGCCATAGTTTGCCATCAGAAAATGAAGTTTGACATCAGAAAGTAATAGATCTAGTTTGCCGTCAGGAATCGGGCTAACTTTTTTCCAGGGTCGCTACCAATTTTTATTTCTGGAACACGATTCACATTCTTCTGAAAATAGAGAGCTATTTCCCCCCATGTCTACTGTACGTATCTACATAAAAGAAGTGATTGTGAGATATTTTGAAAGACTTAATTGCTAATAAACATTTATGGTTCCCTTCAATTTGTGATGGTTTTCTTTGTGGATTGCAACCAAAGGCCATCGAGGCTTAATTACTTATCAGTTAGATAGGACGTTTTAATATCAACTTACATAATGGCAGTAGCTAATATACTCATACTGTAGCATTACCACAGAGGAATTCCAAATATATTTTATCACTATCATTTTTATTTGTACTGATGCGCAATGCTTTTAGTATGACAAAACCGTTTTAATTTTGTGTGTAGCATGTTTAGAACCAACAGAATTCGAGTTTAACCATCGAAAAAATGGGGTGTTTATTGGAGAGAATGCCCTATGGAAATATACAAACACATGGACCCCCCCCCCTCCAAAGGTGTCACTGCTACCACGCCGTGCCCCGCTTTCACAGCTTTACCCCCCCCCCCCCGGCTGCACCCTCACATGCCCCGTCTGTGGTAGCTGTCTAACACCATAATAACGGGCCTCCCGAGGGGCAGGGCCGCGACCTGTGACTCCCCAGGCACACCCTGACGGACATGGGGATACAGGTGTGTAAGTGGCGGTCTCACACCCCCTGTTAGACTCCCAGTACACATGATAATTGTAGCATTAAAATCCGCGGGGCTTAATTACAATTTATGTTGATCATGTATATACCAATAGAAAGCTGTGTTTCACCTCTACACAATGGGCATAATAGACAATGGGCGCGGCACATACATTTTAAACAATCTATAGAATTATATGAAAGTTTACTTGTCAAGCTCACATCTCTAGTCAGCAGCATCCGATTTTAGAGTGACACCCACCAAAATGTAGATTAATATTTCCTCTAATTGATTATGTTATTCCCACAGACATTATGTCCTCAGGTAATACCCTCAGCTATCAAATTATGGAGGCACAATCCTAGTGATAGGGGAAAACACGGCCCATGCAGGTGTGAGAAAACAGTAGGCACAGCCATCCAACTGATATGGGTGGGCTATTGGTGAGGCTAATGACTCATAGACAAGTATGTCCATCGAATCGCCGGCCACAAAATACTTCCATGATTAAATCAGCACCAATTCGTCCAATTTTTCTTTCAATCTTCTCTATGAGTGGGAGGAGTCTGGAGATCTTTATTGGCGTAAAAATAGTTTCATTGGAACTCATTGGTTCTAGTGACAAAGAAATAGATACATACAGGTATGAGAGTAAATGGAATCCCAGGTATCAGTAGAGATCATTAGTAGCAGTTCTACATTGATGCCAAGCGCGTATAGGGTAAAGGCACCCATTTCGGACGCTCCTGGACAAGCAAGAGGGGATCATTTTTGTGTTAAAATTTACACCCTTAAAGGATACCAATTGTAAAATGGGGTTCACCATGGGATGTATATCGTCTGGCAGTAACTAATTCAGAAGTAATTTTCTAAACATACATTTGCAATTCAAAGGAGACACTCAGTCACCATGTTATACACATCAAATTACCTAACAATCAATCAATATCGAGATAGGTAACTTAAAACCTGCCCCATTATATGGACAGGGCTCGCATAGTATGTATGTTTTTTTTGGATTTAGCAGCATATTCTCCATATAGACTATAATTATCAGAAACCGATTTTCCCATTTCCTCTTGGGATTTATGTTTAGAATATTGCAAAAACACACCATATTCAAGCAATCATGGAACCATGTAGGAAGTGAGTTATACGGGATATTATATTGTGTTTGTCAGAAGGAAGAACACTTGGATTTTCATATCTAGTTGGCATGACAGGTGCACCTTTTATATTAACTGTGTAATTCAAAGCCATTGGTGTCCGACTCAAGGTGTCTGTCCGACTCAGGGTTACTCAGTTTGTCTTTGGCCCGGCTTGAGTGATTTCAAGAGCCACACTGGACCTCTCAGCTTCTCATATAGGTCCTGCATGTGCATAGTAAGGGGATTGGCTAGGACACTGACAGCTTGGCTTGACATAGGAGTCAATGGTTATTATAGGCTGTTAGGTTATTGCCATTCAGAGGCACACTCAAGAGCTCAAAATATGGCTGTGGACTAGGTGTCTAGGCCTTACCACAATGTATACTGGTTCTACATGTAGTAACTGAAAACCAGATCTAGAGTAAATTATTCTTGCACACACCTGTACTGACATATGGAGAGACCAGGCCTGGCAAGGTTGAAGGGCAACTAGGGTTTTATCTAACAATAAACTGTGGTGTAAATGGCTATGGGGACAAGGTCCCAAAGCCAATAAACACTGAAAAATGAGTTATTTTCCCCAATGGCGTCCAACTTGAATTTTCAAAAGCTTCAAAATAGCTGACTTTGGTGCAGTATGTCATTGTACACCATAGCAAAGTGATTCTATAGAGATTTCAGGTGTGGCAGACCAAATATGGATAGAATCACTTTGAAAAACAGCGTTTTTAGCCAATGGCGGCCATCTTGAATTTTTCCAAAACTTCAAAATAGCTCATTTCATTCCACTATAATTTTACATTTCACCTCAAAGTGATTTGAGGTGAATATTAAGGGATGTACACTATGTGGGAATTTTTAAATTGAATTAATTAATTATTTTCTGACGTTTTATTTTCGGAGGGGGTGTACGGGGGGGTAGGAGTTTTCAAATTCAAAAACGAGTGCCAAATTCTTGTTTCAGTCACTGCTACTGCCGTGACGTCACATGCACTCTCCATCCAGGGATTCAGTCTAATTGATTGAACTTGTACTGGTATGTGCTTGGAGGATGTGAAAATAAGGATATTTTGGGCCATTTTGCAGACAAGTCGACTTATTATGGCACTGTGTAGAAAATAGGCATCCCTAATACTTTTATTCTCATTCTTATATAAAGGTGAGCATTAGATGTTCAGATTGTTAGATGATTTAGACAATTGTAGATAGTTGATGTTTGTGATATCGCTGGAAATTTCATGTTAAGGTTGATCACTACTCTTAACTTTGTATCCATGAAATGTCCTGATTTTCCCCACAAAGGTAGCTTATATCATTTAGAAATGGAAAATGTAAAAAAAATGGGGGGGTCCCGGGCTACTTTTTTTACTACAGATTTTTGAAAAAAAAAGTATTCTCTATTTTTGCCAAAAAATACAAAAAAAATGGGAAATTTTCATGATTTTTTTTCTTAGTGGACCAATGCTCACATTAATTTTGTATTACACATGAATAATCCTAGGTTATGTCCTTGAATGGGAAAAATAAAATTATGGTCCCAAAATGTACCTTTGTATGAGAAAACGTGATGGTTTTATGACGATTATTCAAATTTAATGCATAATTATTCAGCAATATCTAAATATCACTGAAAGAAATCCGAAATCTTTTTTTTTTATATTTTCAAAAAATTGTTCAGATCAATAGCTAACATTTCTAATAATTTTGATAGGTGATCCCGGGCATATTTTTTATGGTTTTGGGCCTTTGAAGTTAAAAAATAATGCAAAAATGGACTAAATTTCATATTTAAAGCCTAAAATAATAGGTAAAAAAAAATCAGGGTATAAAATGGCTGTATTTCCTACCCTTGGTTATTTCAAAGAACATGAGGAGATCTATATCTATCCAGATAATGGTTATTGATTAATAAGTCCAATATTCTAACTTGCATTAAAAATAGCAAATATTATTGGCTTTAAATATATCAGCTATTCAAGGTCCAATAAAATGCTCAATTTTGGTCCGAATCAGCTCATATTTTAATATGGCTTTATAAGCATGTATATGCATCTAGTTTTCCAATATAAGCCCCATCTGATACATTTAATCTACATGCGCAGAGACCTGCGCAGTGGTGCATATTCAATGAGTAGCGATCAACCTTAAGTTAGTGAGTTTTATGCTGCAAATCCCCATGAATTCCGACCACTGCATAAAGTGCTGGGCGAAGCCTAGCATGATGCTCACTTTGTGAGCTTCATGCTTGGCTTCGCCTAGGCTCACTTTTAAAAAGGAGCCCACGTGGACCTCATATAGATCCTATCAGGGCCAACCCACTTCAGATCTGGGCAAGCCCATAGGGGCCCCACCTTGTCGCCCAGTCAAAATGAAGTGGCCCCCAGGTGGACAGCCCATCGGGGTCCAATATGATAGCCCATCAGTAACCCACCTGGGCTCCATTTGGGTGTGTTGGCATTTGTGATTGGACATTGGCCACACATATTCAAACAGTCAGTTCTCAAAAGCTAGCAGTTGTACCAGTGATGTTGGAATGTATCACCGGAAGGCTGATGTGTATAGAGGAGAGCTAGGACATAGAGGTTGACCATCCCAGCATGGTTCACAGTCAACATTGCTTAATGCGGCCCATATCTGTTTTACTTGGGCAACCTGATTTGCCCACCCTTGGTTTTGTTCCTTTTGTCCAGGGATAAATCCTGCGTTTTAGTCCGGTCATATGAATGACAATAGAACACAAGCTTGATATATAGTATATATGAAGTTTTGGCGTTTATTACATAATCCTTTGCTTGACCACATCATACAGGCTAACAATAATAATAACAATAATAAAAAAAAACCTCTGCGGGTGTGTATGCAGCTATGAACAATCCTTTGTCCTGGTACCAAAAGCGCGCGGGCAGGTACCACTCCTACCCACCAGGTGGCGACACATACTAGTCTTTATAGCGACATAATGCGTGCATTGATGTCTACACTATCAGTGGGAGCCCAGATGGGTCAGCCCAGATGCCCAGTGCCCAGCCCTAGCCCAGCTAGATTTAACACACATTATAAAAATGTGCAATAAATAGTAATTTCTGGGGGGACCAGATGTCAGTATGTTTCGAAATATTAACAATGTATTCATGAAAAAAAGGTTTTTGTGGGGGTAACACATCTGGGCTCCCACTGGTAGCCCTGGACAGAAAGGACCATACCCAGATATAATTATGGGCAACCCAAGTCGGCCCAAGTAAAACACGTATGGGCTCCAGGGAAAAATGCTGACTAGGTTGCTGCCATGCGAGAGCAGCATCAGCAGCAGCAGGAGGAGCAGCCTACCAAACAGCATCCCCCCCCCACAACCAGTAGAGGCACCTAGTGAGCAGATCAGGAGGCAGGGAGAGCACATATCAGACCACACATGAGCAAGTCTTGATTAGAACTGAACGGGACACCCACTCCACCAGAAGACTGCTGCAAGAGGGAGCTGCATTGCAACAGGTATGTCACATATATCTCATTGTATTACAGCTTCCATCTTCAGCCAAAGCTTTTGGTCACATCAATGGTTATTTCATATCATTATATAACGGTGACATGGCATTTAGAAATTATCTTCTGTGGAGAGGAGGCTTGTTAATAATCTGGGTAGAATTGGGTTCTAATGTCAGCCACCTGGGGGATGTTGCAAAACTAAATTTATGTTACAGAACGTAATTACATTATGACTAAAGTTTTTTGATAAGTTACATTAATATTGGCAAATATTTCAAATTTACGCTGTGGTCTTCAAATTTAGGTTAATTTAGACAATTTTACACATTTTTTGCACACTAGCTGGAAAGGAGGTGTGAAAAAATAGAGTCTATAACGTTAAAAAACAGCCATAACGTAAAGAAATCTGTAACATAACTTTTTTTTTGTAACATCCCCCTTGAAAAACAACGCTATGTTTTTTTTGTGACAGCCCCCTGCTGGGGTTCAAAGTGGCAGATCCATGTGTGGTCCATACAGTTGTCTTTACCTGACTGACATGTCACCATCTGAAAGTTCCAGATCCACCTCTGTAGCATACCGACCGTCGCGTTTTAGTGCCTGGTTTTGAATAAGCCCCTGTTTTGTGAAGGCGCCCGGTAGGGTAGACCTAATCTCCAAAAGTAGACATTTTGATAATCGCCTGTCCTACTTTGGTAGTGTGCATAGATGTCAGAACATTGCTAATCAATACCAATAGTACTACTAATAGAATGCCACTTGGAATTAGGGTGGTCTTTTAATCAGGCCAACCCCAAACTTTTGAGTTTGAGTTGTTAATTGAGTTTGAGTTATTAATTGTTTTGTTTGGCAAATATAACTTAAAATGAAGGAATGATCCCCGATACAGTTTTGGACATCTTGAACAGGTTTGGTCCAAGCCTATTAAGGCGGACAGTCTCCACTCATAACGTGGTCTGAAAAATCTTGGGGGTATATTTTGTAAGAATGGTCTGTGAAAACCAGGAAAGGCATGAATATTTTACCGTGAGCTAATAGTACAGAAGAGAGTCAGGTTCTCTTTTTGTAAACAAGTAAAGGTGTCATTTTGAAGTCTGTGTCCTCAATAAAGGAAAAGTAGGTGAATAAAACCTTTGTTGATATAGGGGATGTTGTAGGTGTGAAAAAGTCTGTTTTCCCATCAAATGGTGAATTTTTCTCACCAAAATATTCCTGTATCCGGGTATTTTTTAAAACCATCAACGTGGATGGTGCCAATGTTCTTATTGAGTACCGGCACTGTGAGTTAATATTAAGTGATGGCAATATGATGCCGTCTCCCACGGTGACAAGGGAATCCCGGTTAGCTGTCACCTGCGGAAGGCCCAACGACCCTTCACAGGTAAACAATGACGCCATGTCTCTGGTATAATCTGGCTAACCCGTTGTGGGGTCTCATTAAAGAATTATTCTTTTCATTCAAAGAAAAAGGATAACTTTCTTGATGTCTTAATAATACCCACCAAATATAGATGGCGTCATATGTTTTTCTTTTCTTTTTCCCCCTCTTTAGTAATTTCAAGATTGAATAGGATAAAGTTAGGATAGAGTTCATAATTTCTTTGTTATACTAGCATAGGATTATCAGCTTGCACAATGATGAATCTCCCGAACTCTCACAGAGTAAAGCAAATGAACAGGCATGGCATGTTCTGGGTAATTTGCGAGTATGCATGAAACTATCATGATTAGGATCATACAGACAATAAAAAGAATCAAATACTCTGTCCGTCTAGATGAATGCAATTAGTCTTGTAACAGGTGCTTCATTTTCCTTTGGAATCAACTGTAGTGTCATATCGGGTCATCGTCAACTAGCATTACACTAATATCTGAGATTTGACATGCACGATAGTAAGTAACACTACAATTGGCGATTAGGTGTGTAGTTTGGGTTTATTGTGTATAGTATGCGATCTTGTGCACCGAGTACCCTACCCAGCTCTCTGTGTGTAGCCAGTAGTGTGCACTCCTTGTATACAAATACAGTGGTGGAGTGCCACTAGTGGCGGATGTAGGTACCAGGTAACAGATCTGGAAATGCATTGTACTCGACTTATAGTCGGCAACAATGCAATGGTATATGATATCCTTGTGAAGTACAGGTTGATGAATAGCGGTTAAACATTCATAATATTACAGTAGAATATATCAACACAAGAGTTCCTACGTCATTGATGCTGTGGTATAACTTATTAATATTAAGAATAATGTTGGTGCATGAGGCAGGGGTGCCAGTCAGGAGAGCTAGCCAATATTATGGGAGTAGCCTCAGAGGCTTATAAAATGTTTGGGGCTGGGGTGGGTACAAGATTATAGCGTTTTTAGGTTTCAGGTGGGATGAGAATAGTTTTATCATTACTTGGATGATTCTGATAAACTAGTGGCGGCACGCTGTGGAGAATGGAGGTGTTCAGAACCTTTAGAAACTCACTACCCCCACCTGGTGGACATTTTCAGAATCTTTACCTTGCTGACTGAGCAAACCAGGCAAGTGTCAGTATGGTCTACTGATGAGAGTCAATGGTTCATTTGTTCATTTGTTCCATTTGGATGATATGTAGGCTATGCATTTCTCAAGCTATCATAGAAATGATGTTGAGACACATAATGTCAAATGCTGAGGCCAGACACTGACCATGTTGAAGCCAACCCCCCCCCCCCCCACACACACACACACACACAAATAGTGAGAGATGCAGCGGTGATATTTTACCCATGTGTATGTATGTACATGCTTGAGGCCATGCACTAACAAAGTCTTGTTGTTGTTGTTAATTCATTTATTTTGCTTGCATAACGTAGAGCCAGGCCCTGTTTGCGTTTTGCAATTAATGAGTACATAGTGTATAGTGATGTTATTCATATAGCATATGTACATGTAGTGCCCTTATGGGTATCACTTAGTATTCCAATAATACAGATTGTTTCATATGGAGTCAGATAGAAAAAAATTATGCCTTGTGAAGCAGCTTGCGCATTTCCACAATAAGATCACATCCAAGATGTTTATGGATGTGATCGGAGTTACCTTAAGTTACCTTGTTACATTAGAAAAAGAAAAAATTTCTTTCTATATAAGAGAAAAAATAGAATATAAAATTCTAGATTTTTGGCTGATGTTATTAGCCTATGGCTGATGGAAAAGCCTTTAAATATAGAATCTTGGTGTTGTTATTTCCAAGAGGTGAACTATTGGTGGTGAATGTTCACTCGAGAGCATAAATTGAGAAACAGAATACAAACTTCCAATATAAGAGGAGATAAGTGAGGAGGAGAGGGGATTACCTAGACCCTGTATATAATTACCAGACTCAATTTCTAAATTCTGGGGGGGTAAAGTATGTCCTTGAACCTTTTCTTGTTCCACCTTTGGAACCTGTCTTTGTCTTCTATTGACCTTGTTTCTGGTTCAAAAGAATTCCATAAGGTGGAAACCCTATATTCAAAACTCTTTCTATAATGGGGATTTTTTGGCCCTATGACCTTAACTAATTTATTGTCATGTGCTCTGGTTCTAATGTCTCTTTTGTCAACATTAGAATCAATGGAGGCAAAATCAAAAGCAGCTGAATTTAAATGCATTTTTCTCCTATCTTCCAAGGTATTTACACCACACTTTCTGAGGCTAGGCTCAACATGAAATTCATCATTTATAAAAGTGGTTTTGAGGCCTCTGTTAAAAGCATACTGTAAATTTTCAAGTGTATTTCTTGTGGAGACGCAATATAATACATCTCCATAATCAATAGCTGGAAGAATCATGGAGGTTAGCACCTTCATACTAGTTTTTTCAGCCATTTTCTTTCTCACCCTTCTGAGCAGTCTGACTTTATGGTTGATATTCCTTGTGACACCCTTTGTATGTGCCTTAAAATCTAGTTTACTATCTATAGTAACACCAAGGTACCTGTATGTATGAGCCTTAGTTAAAGGAGCATTATCCAGACGCAAGGAGACCTGTAGTGGCTTAACAAAATACAATGATGGTTGACATTTTGTTGAGTGAAATAAATGTTTATTGTTAATTTGGTACTGTACTATACCTATAAAAACTCTCGTATAAGCCGCACCCTATATAGGCATGGCACCCGCCTAGTATGTGGTCTCTTTATAGAGGTAGGATGACTGGATACCAGGGTCATGCCTATAGGAAAGGCTGACCGGTTCACTCCCTTGTCACCAGTAACTTGACTGTCATGCAACCAATTTGATGACCATGTATACTACTTCCCCTCCCCTCCCCTCCCCTCCCCTCCCCTCCCCTCCCCTCCCCTCCCGCCCCGTCCCGCCCCGTCCCGCCCCGTCCCGCCCCGTCCCGCCCCGTCCCGCCCCGTCCCGCCCCGTCCCGCCCCGTCCCGTCCCGTCCCCTCCTCTCCCCTCCCTCCCCTCCCCTCCCCTCCCCTCCCCTCCCCTCCCCTCCCCTCCCCTCCCCTCCCCTCCCCTCCCCTCCCCTCCCCTCCACTCCCCTCCCCTCCTCTCTCCCTTGTGCTTTAATGATAATCATCCTGAAATTGCTCTCTCCATTTGCCCTAAATAAGCTGTTTGTTCACTTCAGTCATACACTTCAAGCGGTCATCCTATCTATGCTATGAGCGGTTTGTACTGGTCATGCCCATAGGAAAGGATGACCGGTTCACTCCGTTGTCACCAGTAACTAGACAGTCATCCAACCAATATGATGACCATGTATACTCCCCCCCTTTGTTCCCCTTTGTTCCCCTTTGTTCCCCTTTGTTCCCCTTTGTTCCCCTTCCTTCCCCTTCCTTCCCCTTCCTTTCCCTTCCTTCCCCTTCCTTCCCCTTCCTTCCCCTCCCCTCCCTTTCCTTCCCCTCCCCTCATCCAATTTATGCTATGAGCAGTTTGTACTGGTCATACTTATAATATAGGATGGCCGCACACCCACCTTTTTTGTACATTCCACCAATAAGCACAATTTCAATATACACATAAACCCTTCAAGGACAGCATTATACCTAAATGCATCATGCCCTTTGCCATCATAATGCATAAATGTAGCCCTGGCGAGTAACTCCGAGTAATAATCCCCTTAGTATAAGCTTATTTACGGGATAACAGGTGCCCCTTTTGCTTTTTAAACATAAATGTAGTCAATTGAGATTTCAACAAACCCTGTTCTGCTTTGGTTTTCAACAACAAGTAGTTTTTATACGTAGCCTGCTTACAAACAGCTAAATATGTGTGGTTCGGATCTGAAGGGTCGGCAAACAAGGTGACATGCGCGGAGAGTGGTTTGATGCCAGTTCGAACCAAATTGGGGAAATAGGTGTTCAGGAAGTGGTTCGGGGGCTGCTTTGAGACCAGTGGAGGCACCACTCAGTCTGTTCGAGCTGGGAGTGAACCTTGTGAAGGACAAGGGGAGCGAGTGCCGAAGCTTCTTTGGGATGCAATGGTCAGAGGCCAACACTCAGGACAACAGTTGGGCATAATCCCGGTAGGGACTAGGGGTAAGGGGAACGCGAATCGTCAATGTCCAAGCCGGGCTTGGACCAAAGACATGACCGGGCTTGGACCAAAGACATGACCTAGATCAGGTGAAGCGGGCCGCCTTATATGGTAGGGTAAGGCGACCGGTGCTGATCCCTGGGCAGCACCCCGGTACCACGGGTAGGTGGGAAAAGGCTGCCTGGATCCCCATATGGAATGGAGTGTACAGGCAAACCCCAAACCACCATGTGGCTAGCGGAACGCGATCCCAGGTGATGGCTGACACAATACCTGACCGTGATAGGTAAGGTCAAGGACACCTGGATCCCTGTGAGGTGATCCGTGACATAAGCCATCCAGGTGCCCCGAACCACACCACAAGTGATTGGTAAGAGTATATTAGACACCAAACCCAGTCCTAAGGGGATGATTTTGTATGAATAATAAACCCCTACACATATATTTTGCTTCCTAAAATGACCGCTTGAAAATTATTAAAACCCAAACTACCTCTGTCTCTCCTTGGTATATCCGCATTATTTAGCTTAATTAGTACAGTACAATACAAAGTGTGCAGGGTCTTGGTGGATATGGGGGGGTCATAATAGAAAACAGACCCTGGGTTGGCGGGGGCAAAACTGGAAAAGCCTCTGTGCTGGGGGGAGAGGGTCATAATAAAATATGGTCCATTTAGATACTCACTACCATGCGTTATTCCACATGCGCATGCAGTTTTTGGGGGGAGGGTCATTTCTCAAAATTTGAACATAGTTGGAGGGGGGTCGTGATAAATTTCGCCTAATTGGTGGGGAAAAATTGCTGTTTTCAGAAAATCCACTATGCCGCCCAAGCTAGTAATAAATCACTCGGCCCTAGCATAGAAAATTCTCAAAGTGTGACCAGAAAAAGTGGTCACACAATAAAGATAGGATGACCGCAGGATGACCAGGGTCACCACATCAACTGAATTACTCCTTCATCTGACTGCACAAGACACAAATCAAATTCAACTGTTTATATTAGGTTAGTCAATGCTGTCACCCTCTGCAGCTTAATTGGCCTACAGCCTGACTGCAGATGGAAGCACTATAGGGGCTTCAGGTCAAACATCATTGTGATAGAGGCACTATGGGGGCTTCAGAAATGTTTCTGCATGGTGATGAATTTGGGTCCATATGGTGATGCATGATTTATTGGACATGTTCTATCAATCCGCAGTCTACAAAGCAATGTTTTCTAAGTGTATAAGAGGAGAAATGTTTCTGTATGGTGATACTTTTGGGTCCGTATGGTGATGCATCATGTGCTCCGGGTCAAACAGTTGGTTCACAGGGTTTGCAGGAGAGATGCATCATTTCCAGCCTACTAAATGAAGAAAATGTGTCCGTATGGCGATGATTTTGGGTCCGTATGGTGATGCATAATGTTATTGACCTGTCTATTCGATCTGCAGTCTACATAGGAGGGATGCATCATTTCCAGCCTACTAAATGAAGAAAATGTGTCCGTATGGTGATGATTTTGGGTCCGTATGGTGATGCATAATGTTATTGACCTGTCTAATCGATCTGCAGTCTATACAGGAGAGATGCATCATTTCCAGCCTACTAAATGAAGAAAATCTGTGGCCCATCGGGGGAAAACTTGCCTCCAGGGGGGATTTTTAGTACTGGTTTTGGCCACCAGGGGTCAGTATATGGGTAAAACACTGAAAAATATACGAAAAAATCCTTTAGACCAATTTTCCATGGGAATCTAGTAATAATTATGCTCAGAAATATTCCATCTCCACTGAAAACGTTCCATTAATGTTGTGCAAAAGGAGTGTAAGTTGCCATGAAAACAAGGAACAAGGAACTCAGAATCGAAAACAGACCTCAAAAATTCCCTCTAGAACAGATTTTATGATGAAACTGAATTTTTTGCATTATTAGTATTTATGATAGGACATATAGTTGATTCAGAGCTTAGTTGCCATTTTCAGTTGTACACACCAACCTAGGTTGGACAAGCAATTACAGCAAAACTACTTGGGATATTTTAGCTCAAGATATCTCATTTTAAAGCCTGTAGCTTGAACTTTGAAAAGCCATTTCCCCCTGGAGGCATGTTTTCCCTCACCTGGCCACATACGTTTGATATAATATAAAATCTCTGAATTGCTCTGATAAGGATCGAAAATATAAATTACCAAGCACTATAACCAACGTCAACGCTAATGAAACTTTTATTTCTAATAAATAAACCTGCATTAATTTGTTAATTTTGTCCAAACATAAATTATATCAAAGAGTTTCTAAAGATGACATTATAACCAATACAAGAAACGTCACTGCTGTTGATGTGATAGAACACACCTTCTGCATCAAAGTCTCTGAAAGGGCTGATTGGAAGTAAGCTTTAGCATAAATGGTAGACAGGGTATTTTATCAAAGTCGGCTTTTATTAATGCATTGAGGTGATTTTAACCCTTTAAGGGCCGCTTCACTATTGAAAAATTGTTCCCAACTACCGGGCCATTGCAGATGAATATGTCCTACTAAAACCGGCAATACACTACAGATAGTGCCCTGGTACTGCAAATATGCAGAAGCGGTTTTTGGGTACTAAAATACAGTACTGCATATATGCAGTATCGGTTTTACAGTGGTACTGCATATATGCAGTATCGGCAGGGAAAGGGTTAAGAGCCATTATCTTCTTTTGAATAATAACAATTGATGCTAAGTAAGGTAGTGAGATAAGTTTGCAATTAGTGTCATATGAAAAGTACTCGATGCACAATGTCAGTGGGCTAAGCTAAGTGAAAACCTATAGTGGCGCATTATAACACAATAAGGAAAGAACTCTATACAATAAACATGTACAGTCTTTTCTAATAGGTTTTATTGATGCCTACATCCAGGAACCGGGCTACAGCTAACAGGGCTCTGATGCCCATGTAAAATATTCCCTTCCTCTACACCTACATGATCTATTGTTTTCTATTTGAAGGAAGCGATTAGTTGACTAATGGATTTCCGTGCGACTATGTGGACATTTTCAGGCCATGGGAACAAGGAACAAGGAACTCAGAATCGAAAACAGACCTCAAAAATTCCCTCCAGAACAGGTTTTTTTTTCAACAAAACTGAATTTTTTTGCATTATTAGTATGAATAGGATATAGTTGATTCAGAGCTTAGTTGCCATTTTCAGTTGTACACACCAACCTAGGTTGGACAAGCAATTACAGTAAAACTACCTGGGATATTTTAGCTCAAGATATCTCATTTTAAAGTTTGTAGCTTGAACTTTGAAAAGCCATTTACCCCTGGAGGCATGTTTTCCCTCACCGGGTCACATGTGTCCGTATGGTGATGATTTTGGGTCCGTATGGTGATGCATAATGTTTTGGACCTGTCTAATCAATCTGCAGGAGAGATGCATCATTTAAGTCTGCGGTCTACAAAGGATAAGTGTACCTGTTCACTACCTGAGGTACACCTATGGCTACCCTATGTACCTGTGCACTACCTGAGGTACACCTTTTGACACCCTGCACATCTGTACACTACCTAAGGTAGACCATAGGGCTACCACATCTGGGCACTAAGCATCAAACCATCCCTCGCTCCAGATTGCACAGTGTACAGTATTGCCTTTTATAATGTATTTATCATACCTGGGGATGGGACAGTGGTGTGGCAAAAAGAGGTGGCCCAGAGCCTTTTCCCTCCAACCCTTTCCAATGGGAGGGGTGCCAGGACAGTAGTGTTTCAAAAAGGTGGCCCCAGAGTCCTCCCCCTCCAACCCTTTCCAATGGGAGGGATGCCGGGACAGTAGTGTTCGAAAAGGTGGCCCAGAGTCCTCCCCCCTCCGACCCTCTTCAAGGGGAGGGTTTGCCTGAGCACATCTGGGGACTCCAAGAATTGGCTATATAAAGAATGTGTAGAATTCTTCCAAACCTTTTCCCAACAGCCCCAACAGAAAGATGCATTGAGCAGGGGGGGGGGGGAGGTCAGGGTCTGCACCCCCTAATGATACTTAGCTATAAATAGGCCTCAGAGTAGATAAGCAAATGTGTCAAAAGGAGAGAGGAATATAGCTTATGCAGAGCAAGGCAGGTCATGCTAGTCTGGTTGAAGGATACTGCACTTCAAATCCCATCTAGAACGAATGTAGTGACACTACAAATATCATTTGTAGGGTCACATTTGAATCGCCCATCATAGGACATTTGACATGATCTGTAAAATGAGACCCTAATGCAGAGTACACTAAAGTCACTATTTTCAATACATGTCACAAATAGAGGACAAAATGAGACCCATTTGATTCCATAGCCACATGTATGTGATTTTAGGGGGGACCATTTTCAAAATCCGAATGCAGTTGGCGGGTGGGGGGTCAAGAGTACTTTTGTATAAGTAGTAGGAGGGGGTCGGAATGAAAATTGCCATTTTAGGAAAATCTACCAAGCCTCCAGCTATATAGTAATAAATGACTCTGCCATAATGCTCAGCTAATTCCAGTCTGAATTTTTACTTAAACGTATGTAGGCTAAACGGTATATGATAGCCCTACACCCCTATAATAGGCACGGTGACATGGGCCCTTTTAGTGCTTAGTGACATGGGCCCTGAGGGAGGAAGGAAGGAAGGGAGGGAGGTGGAAGGGAGAGGAAAGAAGAGAAGGAGGGCAAAAAGAAGGGTGAGAAGGAGGGGATGGAGGGAGAGAGGAAGGGAGGGGGAAAGGGGAGAGGGAGGGGGGAGAGGAGGGAGGAAGAGAGAGGGAGAAGGGAGGGAAGGGTAGAGGGGGGGAGGGGGGAGAGGGAAGGAGAAGAGAGGGGGAGAAAGAAGGGAGGCAGAAGAGAAGGAGAAGGGAGGGAGAAGGGAGGGAGAAGGGGGAAGAAGGGAGGGAGAAGGGAGGGAGGAGGGAGGGAAGGGAGAGGGAGGGAGAAGGGGGAGAGGGAGGGGGAGAGAGGAGGGAGGGAGAAGGGGGAGAGGGAGGGGGAGGGAGAAGGGAGGGAGAGAGAGGGAGAAGAGAGGGCGAAGGGGGAGAGGGAGGGGGAGAGAGGAGAAAGGGAGAAAGGGAGGGAGAAGAAGGGAAGGGAGGGGAGGGAGGAGAGAAAGGGAGAGGGAAGGAGGAAAGAGAAAGGAGAACGGAGGGAGGGAGGCAGGGAGGGAGAAGGAGAGGGGAAGGGAGAAGGAGAAGAGGAGGAAGGGAGAAGAGAGGGGAGGGAGGGGGGGGAGGAGGAGGGGAAGGAGAAGGGGGGGAAGGGAGGGAGGGGGGGAGGGAGAAGGGGGAGAGGGAGGGGGAGAGAGGAAGGGGGAGAGAGGAGGAAGGGAGAAGGGGGGAGAAGAAGGGAAGGGAGGGGAGGGGGGAAGAAAGGGAGAAGGAAGGAGGAAAGAGAAAGGAGAACAGAGGGAGGGAGGCAGGGAGGGAGAAGAAGGAGAGAGGGGGAGGGAGAAGTAGAAGAGGAGGAAGGCAGAAGGGAGGGGAGGGAGGGAGGAAGGAGGAGGAGGGGAAGGAGAAGGAGGAAGGAAGGAAGGAAGGAAGGAAGGTCATCCTATTTGTTGGATGACCGTTTAGTTACTGGTGACAATGGGGAAAAGCGGTCATCCTTTGAAATATGCATGACCACACTGTCCGGTCATCCTACCTCTAAAGGACCACCATATACTGCCGAGGTGGGCATGTTTGGTATCAAAAGAAAGCTGAGTCTGATTCGCGTACAAGCCGCGGCTTATACGTGAGGTTTTACGGTGGATATAATATCCTCAAAATTTCTTCTGATACCCATACCATTGCTTTTTTCATCAGCTGAGGTTTGATACTGGTACACTAATCCCAAAACGAGGAACCTCAAGTAGATAACAAATTGGAGGCCAATTTCATTATTCTGTACCTCATGAAGTGGCTGAAAGATTGATGCATATGCATCTAATACATGCATTAACCAGTTAGTTGATACAATTAATTTCCACATGTGCAACAATATTATCTTCAAACCTCCTGGGTACCTACAATAAGTTTACCACAGGGTATTGAGATGTCCACTGCAGCAGATACTCGCTGCGCCTTTACCTGAAGTCTATTTCCTTGAAAAGAATTATCTGTAGTGATAATTCGTGCTTTTCACTCCTCCATAGTGTTAATTATTATACGATTGGGGCTCTTAGTTATATGAACAAAATTAATAAAACCACAATAAATGAAAACCTACGACAAAATAATGGTCATCTGCTTTTGAAGGCCAAATGTTTATCCAATTTAAGAAAACGTTGAAATGACGTTTAAAAACCTCCCTTCAGTGTTAATCCAATGTTGTTTTGAATCCACGAAATGGAGTTAGGGCATTGTTTTGAATGTTACTTCAACCTTTAAATGATGTCAAATGACATTCAATTGACGTTGAAACAACTTGTTACCTGAGTACTTGGTTGAGAATCAGTCGATCCTACCATATTAATAAGGGTTTCTTTAGGAGCCAACAAGGAGGGACGTTGGAGAAATGCAGACAACAGGCAGTTAGAATGGCTGGATTAAGCATTGAGCAGTCAAGATCATTGAGCAGTCACACATAAGCCCAAAATCCACGGCGGCAGGAAGCTGCGTTAAAACGGTATCGCGCCTCTGCCGCCGCCATTTCGCCACTATTTCGCCCTGCCGCGCCTTTTTCGCGTCTGTGCCGCCAAAGTCCACGGCGGTACAGGGGCGAAATTGGCGCGGCAGGGCGAAATAGTGGCGATATAGCGGCGGCAGAGGCGCGATACCGTTTTAACGCAGCTTCCTGCCGCCGTGGATTTTGGGCTTAAAGGTATACCTTGTCCTCTCAATACCCACTGAGCGCCTACGGCGTTAATCACTCAATGCTCTATTGAGAGGATATGGTTGGACCGGATGCACCCATAGCCTATGGATTACATACTGACATACTTACATACTGACATGCTTGTGTGGCCTCCTTAATCTGGTTACTTCCGGTCCTTCCGGTCATTTCTGGTAAATTATACAACTGTGGATACTGCCAGGTATTTTACCTGAACCTACTTTTGGTAATAACCTCAAGGAGGGAGGAATACACAGTATCATAAAACTCCCAAATACAAGTACTTTTATCAAACGAGTTTGTGAATGGTGTGCTATCAGCAGAGCCCGCAGGGCAAGGCTGATGATTCCACACTGAATCATTAAATGGTCATTGAATGGCCTTCCTTCCCATTGATTTTCAAAAATTAGCCTGCTTTGAATGTGGTTTCCGTGGCATGGAGACTGTCCAACAAATGTATTAGTCAGATAACATAGATCGAGCTATAAACTAAAAGAATTCATTCATCAGTATTGGAGATTGTCTTGGTATCAACAATTGAATGTCTAGATGTGCAAAAGCAGCCAAACCATACTTGTCCACAGTGATATTACAGGGTGAAGAGCCAAACGTTAACACATTAATTTGATCTAATAGGGCAACGTATCTGTGTTATACTGCAAAGTAAAGCTGGTAGTATGAGGAATCCAAATCTGTTTTCATTTTAATTCTATCATTAGTGGTTCAGATTTTATTGCAAATTGACTTCTTGGAAAATCACTGGCGTAGCTGTCAAAATTTCAATGATTTACGGAGTATCGGCCAACATCAGTACGTAGAGGCTTGAACACAGGTAGCCTCTCAGATAATCAAGTGATACCATCATTCTGGGTATCAAATTTAAGCCTACATTGTGAGGTTTTTAAATCTGTATAGCTCTTTAATTTAATGTTTCTGCCTGAGAGTATACACATTTTTTAAAGAATAAAAAATAATTAGGGAACATATCAGATACTTTGAAAGACGTCACCGAAGATCACCGTACTTGGTTATCCCCCCATTTATTTGTACATTCCCTAAATCAGTATGCTCATATAATACACTAAATGAAACCCAGTAAAATAAGGAGTCCAAGTCTGTTTAGATACTGTTTCCGTCATCGGTGGTTCAAATCTTGTGAAAAGTTGAATATTTATAATAATATCTATCATAAATAGAATTTCCCAGTCTCTGTCTGCTTCGACAGCCCGAACGGCAAACCATCTTGCTTCTAAGTAAATTGACCCTTAATGTCAGGCTGTATATCAAATTAAAAGTAACATGTATGACTATCATGTAGAGCTTATTTGGAGTGTAATGGACAAGGAACTAGAGTGCTGAATGAATTTCTGTGAATATTGTAAGAATAAAAAGTCAAAATGACAATGAAAATAATGTAGGTACAGATAACTTCTTCTCAAAATCGCTAAAAATCATTCATGTAAAATGAATGAAAGGAAAGTTTTTTTATGTTAAACATGGCCTTCTGATTCAAATGAGAAGGTGCCTTTGAGGGCCAACCCATTCCTTATGTACGATATCTATTTTTAAACATAAATTTTGTGTATTATTTTAGCATTTGCTGGTCCTAAACGGCCTAGACAGGCTGAGACAGCAACCCATTTAGCCCTTTAGAAAATTGAACAATAATGTTATGCTGTATATCAAATTAATCCTAACATGTATGGTTATAATTTAAAGTCCAATGGCAATCTAACTGACAGGAAACCAGAATACAGACAGTTTTTCTGTGGATAATATCAAAATAAAATGTTCAAATGTTGATGAAAATATTGTAGGTAAGTATAACTTCTTCTTTTTTAAATCGCTAAAAATCGTGCATGTAAAATATATGAAGGTGAGTGTTTCTAGGGTAAATAGGGCCTTCTGATTCCAATGAGAAGGTGCCATTGAGGGCCAAATCATCCCTTATGTATGATATCTATTTCTGGACACAAATAGAATTTTTAGATTTAATTTTGGAAAACTTAAAATCATCCCAGATAAAATTTAATCATACAGCACATAGCTCTAACTGTTTAGTCTACGCTACTATCATTACCCATGTAAAATATACAGTGGATCAGACAGTTTTCTGGCCCCTTCTATGAGGAGTGATTTCAAAGGTCGCCGGACAAGTGGGACTAAAACGCTATGGAACACCATGTTCAACTTGTGATATAACAGGGTTAATATTTCTCTATACAATTATTAGCTGTATAATTGGATAGACGGGACCTTCACCTTTCCATTGATACCTTAATCAAGTCTGAGGCCTAATTATCCCCAGAGAAAATAGTTTGTAAAGAAAGCTCATTAGCACTGCGACAGATGCGGCCAGCGCGATCATGCGCGGAGATGGTCCACTATAATACTGTGTTGTATGCAGAAAAAATAAATATCAATGGGCATAAATCTTTACATGATTGCATGAGATCTCAATTACTAATTCTTTTTTTCTTTATCAGATTCCTCTGGAACAGCCTCATGA
Organism: Harmothoe impar; assembly: GCA_947462335.1. Lineage (NCBI taxonomy): Eukaryota > Metazoa > Annelida > Polychaeta > Phyllodocida > Polynoidae > Harmothoe > Harmothoe impar. Next base: position 38,206,302 of record OX381719.1, read on the forward strand.
TGAATACTACAGACTACTCCCTGCTGTTTGGACGATTCTACCCAGAGTATGACATTGCAGTAAGTCTCCTTTGGGTGTTCATCATCCTAGGTGGTGTTGGGAACTGGGTGGTGATGTGGTGTATCTTGAAGACAAAGTCACTCCGTAACCCATTCAACATGATGGTACTGGGCCTTGCTATTGCCAATGGGTTGGCCACAACAGTTGTTGGACCAATGGATTTCATTCGCACTCTAATGGCACATAATGAGGTAACCGTCCACTGGTGTAATGCTCGGGTATTGCTGAAGACATTCTGCTTTTCAATATCTATCATGACAATCTTTGTTTTAAGTGTTTTGCGACTGAAAGCTGCACTCAGCTCAACTCCTCAGAAACTGACGTATGTGAAGACTGTCACCATCATGGCGTGCATCTATTGTCTGGCTCTCCTCACTGCCCCTGTCTTCTTGAACAAGACCTCACCAATATTCCGCAGCTGCATCGGAAACGTTAAGCATGATTTGCTAAGAGAGATCCTGCAAAATGAAGGCTTACTGTCATCAGAGAGGATACATGCCTCAACTGTAAACCAAGCCACAAATGATTTTGGATACACCCAGTCCTCAACTCATGATGAAGAGCTGAACCAGTTCCCCCTGACACAAGAAGTGGAAGAAGGCATTTCTACGACTGTTGGTATCTTCAACATAACACGTCCAAATGAGGTAGTCAGCCAGCCGAACGACCTGGTTGGTCAGAAAAACATACCCCTCTGGATGTATTATCTACTTTTTGTTTCTTCATTGTACCTTGGCACCATTACCTGCTACATTAGTATCGTCATCATCCTTAGACGGTACAACAATGAACTGCATGGTATGCAGCTAAGCAATGCAAAGGACATTCTAACAATGCGTGTCACTGCATATGTAACTTGCATTGTTTTTATCAGTTTTCTCTTTCCCTTCTTCCCGGCCTTAATACGCCCCTACCCACAAAGGACTGCAGCCAACTTGCACTATGTCTCCATCTTTCACTGCCTGTCCTATCTTGATGGCGCACTAACACCGACTGTCTACTATCTCTCCAATCCTGTGTACAGACTTACCCTGCTCAAAGCTCTGCCTCATTGTATCAAAAGGTGCTGTGTCCAAAACAATCAGATTGCACCAATGCCGCCTGCACCACCCAATCCTCCCCAGTGTCTAATGATTTGGTACTTGTGCCCGGGTGCCCTGAGATATAGTTTAACTCCATCCAAGAGCCATATTGCGACAAATATTTTCAAGATTTTCGTATATTTTTTATACCACCTCTATTTTTCTGGGGTCAAATAATATAGATTTGATATCTATACAATACATCATTTTAGAGATGATGTAAGCAGGCTAGGCCTACTATCATCTGATTGGTGACTGTTTTCGGCTTTTAGAAAAGAAATTGCCAGAATTACTGGATACCAATTTCTTGAGATATTGGCCGCGGCAAATTGGGAAGTACCCTATTTTTGCCTCGGTTTTGGTGCTTTTTTGAAATTATATTCACATGTATCCAAAATGAAAAAAAAATCCAAAAGTAGAGTACCCAAAACACATTTGTACCACAACATAGAGTCCCAGTTAGAATTCCCATGGGGTTTGGAGATGTGGGCAAGGATATTTCTTGTCACCCTGCTCTACCTAGTATGTATATTGGCACAAAAAAGCCTGACTGTCTGGAATGTATGTGACATGATCTGCGAAAAAAGGCCCTTAGTACAGCAAGTTTTAAAAGGATCTAAGTGCTGTAAAATTAACTAGAGTAAACTTTCAGAGTGACGCCGTGAATTCAGATCATGAATTTAAAAGAATTCTAATTATTCAATATTCGGTGTCTTCAGAAGTTCAACGTTTTTGCATAGAGATTATATAGTGGCTGTGTCTCACGACCTTGGGCCAATGTTTTTGTCTCTGACCGGGTGCCAGCTCTGACCGGGTGCCAGCTCTGACCGGGTGCCAGCTCTGACTGGCCTGAATAAAATCGGGTTATTTAGGGCAGATGGAGACAGAATTTGGCTGAAAAGGTTAATGGATGTTATAACTCTCTAAACTAGTCATTAGTTGTCCATTTTTATCATCATCTGCCCTAAATAACCCGTTTTTATTCAGGCCGGTCAGAGCTGGCACCCGGTCAGAGCTGGCACCCGGTCAGAGCTGGCACCCAGTCAGAGACAAAAACATTGGCCCAAGGTCGTGAGACACAGCCTTGTACTTGTGTTGACACCAGAATCAGCAGTGTAATTAGACATGTAATAACTTTATTAGAGCCAATACTTAGGGTGTCAAGATGTGCTATTCTACTAGTCAATAATATAGTTTTTTTCATGGGAAACTAAGTGGATTTATACTTTGTTCTATTAGTATGGACACTTGTATTAACATAGAAATTAGTAGGTGGGCCATACATGTAGGGAAATATGTTTACTATCGGCCCCATACAATCATGTTTACTCATTTCCTTGTCATCTAGAACGGGAATAGAAATAGGTAACATGTGTCCAACTAAGAGACTCTCACATATGGGACCACACAGTGCAGTAACTACCTGTAGATAGATTCTCCTCAGTTATGCACTCATCCTAATGTGGGAAATATGTTACTTTCTACATCCTTACATGATATTTAAGTATAGGGTCTTGACTAAAAGAGGGTGTAATCAAATTATTTTCAGTGGCTGAGTACCATGTCAAATGTATAGCAAGGCAGGGAAACGACCATTTTCGTGACTCTGGGTGGTGCAGGTATATATTCCCTGAAGTGTAATGTTTTTCTCCTTTCTGTCAATACTTAGATACCTATTGGGTTATCTTGTTCCCATGGACATTTTAAGCTAAAGATGGCATATCTGTTCATAATGGATCAGGTTGGTGGCAGCAGGAAACCCTTCTACTTTAGATGAATTCATGATCAGTGTTGATGGCTTTTTTATGACATAATATGATGAGACATACTTTGGGAAAGAAGTCTCTAGAATCCTTGCTTTGGGTTTAAACTACGGTCGAAAAAGAGAGTGGTCGAACTGAATACATGTACATGCTGATTAGTATATTCTTACTCTTGTAACCCATGTTGCGTAAAATTACCTTTCTGTAAATAAAATGTATCAGATTACAAATATTTGTATTAAATATATAGATTGATTCAATCAAATATATTATATTACATTGTATAATAAAGGAAGGCAATTGATATAAAGACACGGATTATCATGCTCAAAACTGAATATACCTGAAGCTATTTATCAAAACCTCGAAGAGATACCTTTTAGTGCAAAAGAGGGAGGGGATGGAGAGGGAGAGGGCGAGAGAGAAATGTACTGGGAATAGGGAGTGACCTTAGCCAGTGGGCACAAAATTCAGTAAAATGTTGAATTAATTTTGAATCAACATTGAATCGACATTGGCAACCATTTATCAATGTTGATTTAATGTTCCATGCCAGTGGGTAGTGCAATAAGGTCAGTTTTCGCAAAGTATATCGTTATGATGTTATATAGGAAAGCATTGCAATCAACTTTGATTCTCATATGAATAAGAGACTGTGTGTTTTGTTTTATAGAAAAGAACATTTATTCTCTTTGAGTGGCCTTGGTCTTGTCGTTCACTCATATATTTCAATCTGAAATGGAAATTCTTCATATCATAGTACTGTTGAATCATTTAAATCACACGATGGAATACATTGTTACCAAACCTATTGTAATTATCGATTTATAAATTTTATATTGAATTATTGTCATCAAGTAACACATGTGATTTTGAGTAAAGAAAAAAGGAATAATGTGCTTGCTGATGTTATAAAACCCTAAATAGTATTGTTACATTATCAAGAAATGACGTTTACCTTAAGGACTGAAGAAGTGTACTATAAAGTTGGATGAGATGTTACTTACATAATTTGTCCACAACTAGTATACCCTCTCCCATTGTCACCTCTCCCCCCAATAAAATGTACAAACATAATTCAACTTCTCTGCTTTTCTATCGACTTTACGATATCCCAACATCATAAAAATAGAGATTAATTTTGTTTCTGACATCTAAATCACACACATACTCATTTAATAGGCAGCAGCCTTGGCATTGCCGGCATAACCGTTGTATCCGCCATATCCGCGACCATAAGCGCCGTATCCGCGGTTGTAGTTGGCATGGACATGGGCAGCACCGGCGTACCCGGGGTATCCGTGGGTGGCGTGGTTCTTGTCCAGGAAGGTGCCGGGGACTCCATCCTCACCGGCGGTACCAGTTCCAGCTCCAGCCTTCTCTGCGATCTTGTTCACCTGCAAGCAGTTCTATAATGGTTAGGATACAGTACTAGCTATTTGCAGGCCGCATAATGCCAAAACTAAAAGTAGTATATTCATGCCGTCATTATAAATGCAGTAACCTACGTGTGTTACTTGTCAGGGCTCCATTGCTATACATTATGACGACACAGCGCATTTTTGAAAATGTATTAAAATCACCATGAAGGCCCTGAGGGCTAAATGAGTGGTAATTTCTACTGCAGGGGGTTGGTGGGTTTCTGCCTGCAGGCGCGCTTAAACTTTTCTAAAATAACCCTCAGTGGGGAATTCTATGAGTGCTCCTTTGTGTTTATTTCATGTCCTTATTAACAATATTTGTCAAAGTTCCACTTGCTACTTCGTAGTGGGGCCCGTCGCCCCCCCCCCCCCCCGGATCCGCCAATGGATTATGAAAATCATAATCAACCTTCCTTGCATATTATAATAGCTTTGCCAAGCAAATCCGGATTAAGGGGCCCAATATAATCACTCACCATTGAACAGACCATTGGACATGGATCGTGAGAATATTCCTCGTTGATATGGATTCCCCCCGTTATAACGATCTCTACCTTAAGGCTGCTGACCACATCTAATATCCAGATTCAACTGTGTACATCTATAATTATGATGCGATGAACTTACGTAGGCCTGACGTTTGGCGTTGTGCTGGTCGGGGTACACTCCATATCCGTAACCGTGTCCGTAACCGTGGCCGTGTCCGTAACCCTGTCCGTGTCCGTGTCCACGGCCATGTCCATAGCCACCATAGGCTTGGTTGCTGCAATGTATAGAAGCTAAAGCCGTTGTGGAAGAGAACCATGACTTGTCATGTCACCAGTTATTATAGGCACAAGCAGGGCCCATTATAATTCATCATACTTGGACAAATTGATTTACACCCATAAAACTAAAGTGTATGAGAATAATCAAATGTCCCTATAACTGATTGTAAGGATGATGTTATTCTTATAGTATAAACATGTATATTATAGTGTTATATATACTGTACTATATGTAGTATAGTATCAATGTACTTGGCATTTGTGTTTATTTTTTATTTAAAGCTACTTTATGCCACTAGCTGTATACAGTATACAAGAGGTGTGAAATGCTTTGCTCTCCGTGCCCGCTGTGGTATATATTTTTTCAAATAAGGACAATACGTACCCATAACCTGCATCAGATGCATAGGCCGTAGCCAGCACAACAGCGAGAACGAAGAGGGTCTGCATGGTGGATGTGTGAGTGGTCAGATGGGTCCTGATGTCCACTACACCTCTCACCTCCACTTATATACCATGCATTGACCTGTCTGGGACTTTAACCCTTTAAGGGCCGCATAGTGCTTTAATGGAGTATACCCTTGACGCCATGATGCATGAATGCAATCCTATCGAGTAACTCCCAAAGGACTCCATTTACGCTACAGGGTTGGTACACTCCCAGAGGGTCGGCATGATGCATGAATGCAGCCCTGGCGAGTAGAATCACTAGGGCTTCAAGTTCAGGCTTTACGACGACCGCAGACATAACACATTAAAGCTGCACTCCTTAGAGGGTTAGTTAACCATAATGTACGACTACTAAGGACGTGATGCCTGACTCATTAATATTACCATTGTTGCTGGCTGGAGGTGTGTGGCCCCAGGCTCCTGTCCTATGGGAATAGTAATGCCTTTAGATCGTGTGACTATTCCCTTATAGTACAATATATCATATTGTACATAGTTGGATAGGGGTTATCTTATGGTAAACATGTACTAATTACCAAACGTGGCCATGGTTATTCTTCCCTCTTTCCTTTTCTCTGGATACCGAATGCTCATCGACCGTGTCTTCTTCTTGATCCCATTCCTGTGACACATTTTATTTAGATATATAAGACATATATGTACACTCTATTGCAGTTAATACCACCCATGAGAACTAATATCAGTTATGACGACTTGGCCATTTATTAGATAAAAATGTTAAATTAGTTTTACTTTGACAGAAAACAGAGAATGCAATTTTTAGACCGATGGTGTGAAATAAGTTGTTTAACATAAGTTGTTTTGCCAAAGTTGAATATATGGTGTATAGAGTAATGAATCGTTGGTTTATATTGACAGCTCTTTGAAGATGATGATATCCCCCTATCAGAAGAGAATTTTATGATTTATGATAATTACATTCAAGTGCATGTCAACTAGGTCTATACCCCTATGCCAGTTTTATTCTAGGGTGCCCAATACTATGTTCGTGTTCATAAATGTATTGCCTCATAGGATTATCAAGGAAAGCACATTTATTCAGTTTATAATGCCATTTAGAGTGTTACTGTTTGAGAAAATAACCTAATTTATAGTGAATATATTATTACAACTCTGAATGCATATCATCATCTAAAAACCAGTTGTAGCTGAGGGTAACGACAGAGAAGGCTCTTTACATAGATTTAACTTCTGGGTGTGTCATGCTATGGACTGTATAAAGCACATTACACTGTTCGGGGTCAGTGTCAAGACATTGCTGGGCTGACTGATACATACACCCCCCCCCCCCCCGCCCACCATACACGCTATTTAAGTCCCATAGTACTCCACTATGATTGTTGGAAGGGCAGAACGCTGTGGACATTTAATGATATGTCCATGCTGTATTGTAAACTGACAGCAGGTCGGTTACAGTCAAACATTCATAATAAACTAATTAAAGAGCTAAGTCCTCTCAGAGCATTACATATAACATAAATGTCATAATAAGAATCCGATTACATTAAAATATGAAGAGGGGACACAGATCATTTCAGGTAAAACTAAATCTAGAATGCCCACGTAGTCTGGTAGTGGAACAAGGATATATGTGGCTTGACCCCAAATTCTCCGATATAATTTTTCTCTCTGCTGATTGTTCATCTGGGGGTCTGGGTAACCATTTCCTGCATGATGTATTTGTGACGGCTTTGGGGAAGTTGAGATATTCAAGATGGCCCCGAGAATGCACTAAAAATCTTTAAAAGTGCATATCTCTACTTCTAATCTACTTAGAGACACAAATAAAAGGTCTAAAAGTATGATTGTCTCTGTGGTCAGGGAATCCAATCATGTCATTTAAAATCATGTATATGGCAGCCGTTTTGCGTTATATCCAAGAAGGCTCCTGGAATTCAATAAAAATCGTCAAAGGTGCATATCTCTCCTTTTAATTAACAAAGAGACACAAGTAAAAGGTCTAAAAGTTTATTTCTGTGGTCAAGTAATCCAATCATATCATTTAGAATCATGTATATAGCAGCCATTTTAAGATATTTTCAAGATGGCTAATGGAGTTCAATAAAGAATCTTGAAAGGTGCATATCTCTGCTTCTAATCATGAGTCCAATCAAACCATTTAGGATTATGTACATGGTAGTCATTTTGAATGATTAATGATATAACCCTAAAGTTAATTTAAAGTCTACACTGTTATATAGATGGAGTAAATATAAGACTTGAATAAACATAGGGATGGCATTGCTAAATTGATGTATTGAAATTATGTCTATGTCGAAATATTATAATTATTGACATTTTGATTTGTCAATATAATTATCCATGCCAATATGTCATTATGAGAAAGTCTCTTTTACCTGTCACAAAATGCATGCATGCTGTGTTCAGTATGAGGGGCTAGAAACCCATTTGAACAATGTAACAGGTCAACAGGCATAGGGGAAGAAACTCATTGATTGGTATTCTTATAAACTGTGGTAAAACTGCTATTAATAGGCACGTTTGGTGAAAATAGTTTTATAAGAAAATAATCTGGGAATCTGGCGAAGGAGACCATTCCTACAACCAAGGAGAAAATACATTATCTTTGTAAAGAGCAAGAACAGTTTGAAGGTAGTAGCTCAGAAGTTGGTGACTCTGATTGGCTCGGATGATTACAGTGAAATGTCAGACCTCTGTGGGTGGTAATGGTAGGGACTCAAGAATCCGCTAGGTGAGCCCCTGTGCACAGTGCACACAGCAGTAGAGTATTTTGGTGCAGCTGTGCCTCACAGACACTGTTATAAAACTCCCCTCTTAGGGAGTGACATTTCATCTGTTACTTTTAGGTAAGCACACAGAAATATACTCAAGAGAAAGGCCTATTCAGCCATCCCTATAGTAAGTGGCTACAGCTAAGAGAAGCTACCAAATATTTTGGAGATAAAATAGATTATATCAAAACCCTATGAATTTATGAATGCTTTCCGTTGCTTTTCGGTTTGTGATCTCATCCAATATGTTTTTATATCATGTTAAAAAACGGAAGCAATCAGAGGATCCTCTCCCCTCTTCCTAGACCATAACATCATAATACTTATGATTGGGTAATTAAGACAATTGGTTTACTCCATACTAGTATAATGGGTGATCATGTTAAGAGGGCCTGTCAATCATGGCCTAGCCTGGCAAGTACTTCAAATGCCCTCCAAACCCCTTATATAACTACCTCCCACATAGCCCACTCACCAGGCAGACCCTATCACCCTCCCCCACACAGGTTCACTGGGACTCTAAAGCTTGATAGCAATTACATAGGAAATGTACTAGAGGAACTGGGTGGATTTTATTTACACCTATTTGAAGATTGTCTGAGTTCTATTATAGATAGAAAGAAAATTCCAAAAGATTTAGTTTACATCTCTCACATTCTATAACATAAAAGAAAAAGAATTGATCATTTAATATTTCTCTTTTTTTTCTGGAGTCCCTAGTAATGGAGCACTGCTTAAACTGATTACTAAAATGTGTACTGTTGTCTCATCATTAGGGATCTTCAGATTGAATTTGTAAATTACATTAGATTATTCTTAAAACAATAAATGACAATTTGTGTGAAGCATTCATGAAAGGCCAACCTACCATGCCTCACAAGACCAGATTATTCAATGGAATCTAGAGTGACATTGTTATTGACATGATTGGATCCCCCTGACCACAGAAATGTACTTTTAGGTCTTTAAATTGTGTCGCTATTTTGGCAGAGATATGCACCTTTAATCAGTTAATGATCTTTATTTAATTCTGGCAGCCATCTTGGACATAACGCAAAATGGCTGTGATATGTACATGCTTTTAAATAAGTAGATTAGAAGTTCAGATATGCACTTTTCAGTGAACTCTGGTGGCCATCTTGACTATCTCAATTTCACCAAAGCCGTCACAAAAACACCACCCAGGAAATGGTCACCCAGACCCCCTAGAGGGACAATCAACAGAGAAAAAAACGATATCGGAGAATTTGCGGTCAGACCCAAAATCCTTGTCCCACCACCGGACTAACAGATTGAGAAACACCGTATCTATTGTCTAGGGCCATTGTAACAAGACATGCAGAAGCTGGATATGACTTCAAAAGGAACCGAATGGGCTAGCTCAATCATGTTTAAACTCATAAGAGAGGCTAGTGACCACCCCCACCCTCGCTATGATAGTATCTATGATTAATAGTATTATCCCGATAACATTTATCAATTCATGCAGATTATCACATGATAACAACCCTATTCTCGATACTTTCTATACAAAGGAAATTCCATAAACACTCTGCAAAAACTCACATGCGCGGAAATGATATTGTGTAATAGTCGATTTTCTATAAAAAAGTATTAACTAAAAGATGTAATGATAATGGTCATATGGGGGTCCCACCTCCCGAACTCTAGCATGGGTCAAAAGTGTTTGGATTTGGTCCAAACCATTTTTTTATATACCTTACATAATTTGGAACCTCAAAGTGTCCGAGAAATATTTTAAAAGATCAAATTCTGAAAAAAGAAGTATTCCTTTAGACTAAAGAATAAAATGCTATATCTCGTTAAGGCCAAATTTAAAAAAAGGTTTGTTTCAGGTTACCCGACCCTACCTAGCAAAACAGGGCCGACCCTAGAAATTTTTATGCAATTTTGAAAAAGTATTTATATTTTTGGTCATTTTGGGGCTATTTAAGGGTCAATCTGATAGTTCACGAGTCGAGGCGGTCGTCGGCGAGTCGGCATTGTAGTTCGTGAGTCGATTTCTGGGTACTTTTCAGGCTAAAGTTTAAAAAAATAAAATAAAAAATAAATAAAAATCCGACCTACCTACTCTAGATTTTCAGACCATGTAACCTGAAACACACCTTTTTTTTTGGCCTAACCCAATGTTAGAAACAGCATTGCTACCTTTTTATAACTTCTCTTAAACATTCTAAATTCATTTATAAATGAATATAATCAATTTTAACATGTTGTCTCGTGTATAGGGGGCATACAAATCAAATGTGCAGAAAATGTCTCGATTCACATGCTCCTCATCATCGACATCGACCTAAAGCAATATAATACTGACCTGTCACAGCCTTATCCGACCCACATATACGATGAAAAAGAAATTTCATGATGTGAGCCGACATTTGAGCCAGCTTCAATAACTTGACAGGATTTGTCTAGACTTTGAACAGGAAGACGTGTTATCAAACAGAAAATGTCTTTCTGGATGGTATATATGATCATGACATTGTCATCTTAGAAGAGCTTGGTAATATAATATACCACAGTGCGTGATGAGATCTAATTTCCACTGGTCAGTTTTTAATCCCTTCAGTCCCTCTGAGTACTACATACAGCCATTGCAAATTGAAAAAAATACTTCACATACAATTTAAAACGTGGACTAGGTGAAGACCTATGCCAATCCAATGTAAAAGACCGAATTATAAAACTTATAGGAGTAAATGATTGGGAGTCATTGTAAGTTGGAAAAGTACCTAAACCTTTACCCCAAGCAGGCTGGTGGCACCTATTATTATAGTGTACGGTGGGGCATGCTGCACAATGAGTGACCAGTATATTAGTAGTGACCAGTATTATTAGTAGTGATTATTATCATTATCAACTATTAATTAGCTTGTCACTACATGTTTGAGTTGATACGCTATTACAACACGGAAGCCACCTGTGTGTTCCAATGCCCCATACTGTACTGTTGCCAATAACACAAATTATTAATATGTCATCATGTATATGACTAATTTATGATAACATACTAGAAATATTATGTAATATATGATATGTAATGTGGAATCATTGTCCAACCCCACATCTATTCTTATGACACAAATCAGAATGAGCAACAAACGCTCAAACAATTACAGCCGACACGGTAAAAAAATCTCTGAGATTTACCATGTAAAGGATGTACCAATGGATATATGATGCTGTTGTATTGTGAAAATCATTTTATGAAATAAATACACGTTTACAACTCAAAAAATGAGCAAGTGTATAAGATACATAACTAATTATTTCACCATTATGAAATATGAGTGAATATTAATGTTTACTTTAATATAACCTTCCCTAGGCTTAATATCCTGGAGAAGTGCACCCAGGCAATCATGAGCGTCAGCCAATGTCGCCATTAGCACTTTCAGACAATGGTCAGGCACAGCTGAACTATAACAGTAGGGTGTTTCAGAACCATCTGATAGATACGATCAATCATAGCTAGATACGACCAATGAGATACGAATGATCGTAGTAAAAGGGGTTGAAGTATTTCACAATGTATACCTGTTAATATCAAGCGTATCTCACCCATTGGTCGTATCTTAGGAGCAAGATACAAATGCATTTTGTGAAACACCTAAATACGACTGATCGTATCTTTATAGAGGTAGATACGACCAATTGGTCGTAACACCTGGGCCTCGATTCATAAGTTTATACTACTAAGTAAATTTTTGGGTTACAGTCGTAAGTAAAGCTACAACTTTTAGAAAAAACGATTGCATACCCATTTCACAAGAGGGAGTAGTATCTCCTTCAAAAACAGTCAGAAGTAAATTGATTTACGATTAGGAACATCTGCAGTTGTAAAGTATAATTGAAATTGTATGTGCCCCTGTCGTACAATGTGGGGGAAACCAATTTATTTCAATATTTATTGCAATATTGGGGTGTTTCCAATCAATATGACATCATTTCCGGTGAGGAGTTCCCACCTAGTCGTACCAAGAAAGTTGAGGAAATGGTTATGTGAGGCTAACTCAAAATATGACACCTGTAGACTGACAGGCACCCTATATTTCTATATAGCATATAATAAAAATAGTAAATAAACCAGGTCGGAAATTTCCTTCCTATCCTGCTGTCATGTTATCCCACTGCACCATGCGGTATACAAAATACAGTATGATTTCTTATAACGACCAATGTTTTATTTATATTACATCCACTTGATAAAGCATTGTATTGTAATACACAACATATTGACATAGTGCAGTACATGTTTCTCTTTCTTTTGCACCGGGTTTGGAATCTCTAAAGGTTGAAATGGAGAAAAAATCATTGGCTGAGATGAGTTTGGACCCTGTCTCAGCCGTTGATTGTGAAATGACATAAAAAGGACTTACGACCAGCTATTACCCTTGTTTTGTAAGACTTCATGACCAGTAATATTCTTACGACTGCATTGTGAAATGCACTATATATGACCTTACGACTGCAAAAGGAACATGTCTTTAACTTACCCATATGACAATGTACTACACCTACTATTTTGTACGAGAAATGGTAATGTTCTGTCGTAATAGTATTTGACTATCGTACATTGTTATGAATCGAGCCCCAGATTATTTACAACCAACAACCTAGCGATTTCCCTGACAGGTATATATTTTTGTACGTTTATATAAATGTTGTACGCCATTGTGCATATTAGACAAGCAGTGAGGGTGATGGATATGAGTGGTGACCATGTCGTCTACCTCATATGTTCTATTTGGAAGGGAGTTTTACATGTTATTTGATGACATAATATCAGCACATATGTGACACGACCAGCAAAAAGGGACCTTAGTGCAGGGTGCATTAAGGTCCCTTTTCCCAGTGCATGTCACATATATATTGGTCGTAATTAGTCTGGAAGATATGATTGGTCATAAATACAGATGGTCATCAAATGCACCTATTTCGTTATTTCCTGGGGGAAATTCTGTGAAATTGAATATGCAGAATCCGTTCTTCATATCACATGTATAGCTATCGAAAGATCTCTGTTTTCTCAATGAAAACAAGATAAGGGGCATGGTAGTTGGTCCACATTAACTCAGGTTGTGCAACACTTAATTTTCAATTGTAACTCATTCGTAACTTTAAAAATCAATCATAACTGCTGGTCGTATCTCCTTCTGAAACATTTTATATTACTCTCAATTACGACCAAAGCCCCCCATTTACGACCAATACATGATACGAATGCAGTTACGATCAACGGCTTTTTGTGAAACACTTTTATGCTATTTATATACGACTGATCGTATCTCCCTGTTGTGAAACACCCTTCAGATGGGTCAAGGGCCATTCTTGTGAGGGTCAGGCTATGCTGGACCTTCAGTAACAGGCTAAATTGCTTGGAAGTCTGGCCATGCTGGATCTTCATGCCAGAGTCTGATAATGCTGGACTCTTGCAGGCTGAAAGAGATTCTCCTCAGAGTCCAGCATTGCCAGACTCTGGCATGAGGATCCAGCCTATCCAGACTCTTAAGCAATTTTGGGTGGGTAGAAGCTCTAGATGAAGGTCCAGGATAGCCTGACCCTCACTAGAATGGACAGGAACAGGAAATGGAACTAGAAAGTCTGTTGGTAAAATACAGTAAAACTACCACCATACATTCTGGTTCCTGTCCACTGGTTCCAGGCTACCAGCAGGGGTTACCCAGACCCAGCAAAATCGCAAGTTCAAGGTCATTTGGCTGTTACCAGAGACTTCCTTCGGAAGGATTTGGGAACGAGAGTAAGATCGGGTTGGGACGGGCTGACTAATTTGCTGTCGCAGCACCACTTGATAATTATGGGTTAATGGAATCTATTCAATCATGCCCAATATTTTCTTGTATTTGTTGAATAACATATCCTAGGTGCTGCTAATCAACCCTAAGGCAAAAAGCATACTCTTCCTATCTAATTGTGGAAGTATCAAGCAGGCCTATTATCATAGGTGTAAGCCACATACAGCATAGACAAGTGTCTATGGTGTACATTGGCCTTCAAAGCCATAGTTCATACCTACATGGAGCACATGAGTCTGGTATTAAGCAAATTGTAATACCACAGAAATAGTGTTTACACTGGATAGCTGCTTACAGAACCTCCTTTTCATCATTCAAATATATAGTCTATCTTATTTCCAAACTGTGAGAACATCTATCTATGAGAACATGTATTATTGTATAATGTCAATTTCATCTGGCTTTGTTGGAAAACTCTACATATTGTATAGTAGTGACATCTGATGTCAATCATCAGAGCTACTAGACCAGCTGCCCTGTCCAAACCCAACCTCAGCCCTCATCGGCCCGGAGTGGGCTAACCGATGGGTGCCCGTTGATTTAGGGCACTGGGTGTGGTGTGGCCCCAAGTGGGCTGCCTGAATTGGGCTTACATCGGGTTTTGGACGGGCTTCCTGAAATGGGTTCAGATCAGGTTTTGGACGGGCTGAAAGCGGGCTCAGATCGGGTTTTGGATGGGCTGCCCACTTTGGGCTCTGATTAGGTTTTGGACGGGCTGCCCACTTTGGGCTTAGATCGGGTTTTGGACGGGCTGACCAATTTGCTGTCGCAGCACCACCTGATAATTATGGGTTTATGGAATCTATTCAATCATGCCCAATATTTTCTTGTATTTGTTGAATAACATATCCTAGGTCCTGGGATGCCCAAATTGGGCTCAGATCGGGTTTTGCACGGGCTTCCTGTCATCTGCCCAACATGAACCTGAAGCTGGCAGCCCACTTTGAAACTGATCTGAGCCCAAACCGGGCAGCCTGCTTTGAAACTGATCTGAACCCAGAATGGGCAGCCTGCTTGGGGCCACACTTCAGCTCAGCCATTAGCCCAACATGAAACTCAGCTCAGTTTTGCCCGACTTTAAACAGCCAATCCGAGCTAAAACCAAATTGGCCCGTGCGGGCTTGCTACTATAGGGTATAGAGCTATAGCTTTTAATTTGATGAGATATATGCATGGGGGAGTGCTACACTTACACTATAGGAACACTCAAGAGATAGCTGATCCATAATGGTGGATGTCTGTGTTTGTAATTAAAACTACAGGGGGTGATTGCACAGTATTTATAGGGAGTTAGAAATATAGCTTTTACTGTGTAATCCTATATACTACAGAAGTACCCTAGGGTGATTCGTGGCCGGTTTCTTCCATTTTAGGTCATGGTGTCCCCCCCCCCCCCGGTGGCTAAAATTGTAACTAATCCTACAGGAGGTATCCTTTCTGCTTGCATGCATATGAAGGTATGATTGAGTTTTCAACATGTATTTATTTCATAAATGATCTTCGAAATACAACAAAATCAAAATCGGTTGAGCATTAGGTATAATACAGCATGTATCGATGTAATATACAACTGCATATAAATATGATTCTGGTAGTCAGTATTTGTAACTGACTCACCAGTACTGTTCAATAGCTCAATAAGGCTTGATCCACTAGAGAGTCCTTATTTGTATAGCTGCTATGAGATAACTGTCGGGATACGATCAAACTCAAGTTTTTGTGCGTACACCTTCTAAATCAGCATTAGCAGGGCATGTAGGCATTGGCCAGGCCCTTCACAGGTCTGGTATTGGCTGTGGGTGATTTACTTTTGAGGAACAAATACTCTGACTGGAAAGGGGCATGGGTTTCTGTACATGCCAGTAGAGGTATAATGTTCTTGCTTTCAGTGGCCTCCCCTGAGAGGTGGTGGGCAGGGAATACAAACCCATAAGGACAGTGTTGCTTTCCTACCAAGCAGGTATATTTCATCTCAATGAAACACCCATCTAGGCCAAATCATACTGGTAGTAGCCTACATGCAGCCATGCAGTTTTAAAAATGTCAGCCCAGTTGTTCAGTACATAGAGGGAACAAGGTATCACTGCTCCTCACCAGAGGGCAGCATTGTTTGCAAAGTTTGTCAGCTTGTAGATCAGACAAGTGGATTAAGATACTACTCATTACAACATCTGGGTTTGCCATAAGTGAACCAAACAAGTAGGACTACACATTCAAAAACTCATAGTTCATTAGAATTAAGGCAGACAGAAAGACATAATAATATGATACAATTTGGTCAAAAAATTATGATAGAATACATAGTATGCCGATTGTGATGATAAATTCAGATAATTACATTCACCCTGTCTTTATAATTCATTTCAAGATGTGTGTACAGGTAAGGGAAAAGGGTACTGCAAGGAAATTCCAACTTTAGAATTGATGTCATAAGCTTTCCAACGATATATTACACAGAAGATATCAATTCTAGTTTTTGAGAAATGGCTTCATGAATATGTGTGGGTATTGCCCTATCCGAAATCCCGATAAGCTCTCAGTCTCATAGTTTCCAAGATATCTCTATCCAATAAGCATAACTATGATAATACGAAATTCATTACACATTTTTATTCCTTAGGTCATAAAATCTGATCTAGGAATGGTAATTTAAGTCTGTTTTGACCATAGCAATCCTCATGAATCATTTTATCAATAGGCCTCATTTTTTCTTCTATTCGGAATGATGATCATGTTTCCATGGCAACCCAAATCAACAAAGACACCCATTTATATGGTGTATGACGTTGCGTTGATACTCACTTCACTACTGCTGGGTAGAAGATGCCTGAGATCTGAAATCCCGCTCATTATATGCCAGAACCCTTGCCCCAGAGTGAGGCTATCCCATAGTGCTATGGGGTTGGTTGCTAGGCACCGCTCTCTGATCTCTCCTGTGATTGGTTGGGTCCCCCTACAGAGGTTGGATTCTATTGGTTAAAATCTCATTGGCCCATTGGGCCTCCCTCTGTATAGGTCAGTGCTTTAACTTGACCAATGGGGTACCTTGTACTGGATAGGGATTCGGTTCCCTAAAAACCCTTGAGTGCAGTCATGGTTCAGTGGATGTGCATCCAACCATGCCGTCCCTGGTGTTGTATAAGGGGATGGTCCATTTTATATGAGGTCACCCTGGGGTGGGTGCGTATAAAAATGGGTATATGGGGTTTTATTGTACATTGTCAGGAAAGATTAGATTTTGATCTTCTAACAAGCAGTTTCGGTTATAAAGAACCTCATCAGGTGAAAATTTTATGAGTTGTTTGTGAGCGCCTAAGTAGGCACTTTTTTGTATATGATTTTGTATTGTGGCCCTCCCCTTTCTGAGGGAGCGGTCATTAACAAAGTTTTCCTTGGCGGTTTTTGTTAGCGAAATGTTTGTTTTTAGAAAAAACACACACGCATGAAAAAAGGATTAGTTCTCCTCTTGTTTGATTTAGAGGGGGGATTTCTATGTGGTCTCGGCATGTAGTGTGTAGGAACCAGGTGGTCTCCCACTGTGGTGGGGTGGGATGGTTTTCTTCACGTGTATAATTTTATACTCGTGAAAAAATTTTTTGACGTTGCTTTGTTTTTGGTTTGTGGGACCTTCCTTATCCATATCGATTGTCCATGGTGTTCATTCCTTTTGGTGTCTGGGTTTTGAGTCTATGAATCCATTTGAATTCAATCAGAAGTCTTAATTCCAGAGCTCTGGGACTGAGTGGATGTCTGTATACAAAGTCCAGTACTGAGATAGTTACATCCTCTTTTCCATGGTGTCCGGGTAGTTTGAAGTGGGTTGGTACATCATTGTCCCCTTCCCCAGCATCAATTCTCCCTAGGTGTTCATCCAATCTTTTTCCTAATTCTCTTTTTGTTTGACCTACATATTGCATGCCACAAATTTTGCATGTCAATATATAGATCACGTTGGAGCTTTTGCATGTTACATTCCACATGGTTTTGTGGACTTTTCCTGTGGTTTTTGATGTGACAGAGCCGGATCTGTCTATTTTCACACATTTATCACAGTTTGGCGTGGAACAATAGTTCCTGTTTGTGTTGTCCTTTTCTTCTGGTGGTCTGTCTGGGTGGTAGTTTGTCTTTGCTTTTACCAAGTAGTCTTTGATGTTTTTGGGTCTTTTGTACCCATGTACCAGTTTTGTGTTCCATAGTTCTTTGGTGGTTTTTGAGGCTCCCAGTGAGTCCCAGTGGTCACCTACTATGTTTTTCAGAGGATTTCCTCCGTCTTGGTAGGTGCTAATGAGGAATGTCTTTTTTGTCTCTGTTTCTTTGGGTTTTTCCTCTTTGTGTAGGATATCTTGTCTCTTTTTCTCGTCTGCTTTTTGAGAACATTCTTGTAGGAGTCTTTCCGGATATCCCTTCTCTCTGAACTCTTCCATTTTTATGTCCCTGTGTAGGGTATAGTCTTCCTGTTTGTGGCAGATTGCAAGTAGCCTTAGCATTTGTGAGTATGGGAGGCTTCTTTTGGTTGCTGGTGGATGGCATGAATTATATTCCAAGTAGGTGTTTGTGTCTGTTGGCTTTGTGTACAAGTCTGTGTACATTTTTCCGTTTTCTATTTTGACTGTTGAGTCTAAGAAGTTTATTGTATTGGTTGAGGTTTCTGAGGTGAATTTGATAGTTGGATGTGCCTGGTTCAGGTGATCAATCCATTTCATCATCTCCTCTTCTCCATGTTCCCATATGAAGAAAATGTCGTCTATGAATCTCCACCATTTGTATGGTTGGAGGTCATAGGTGCCCAGTATGTCAAGCTCTGTGCTTTCCATAAATATATTGGCATAAGATGGTGCCAATTTTGTGCCCATAGCTGTGCCCCTTATTTGGAGGTAGTGCTTCCCATTGAATTGTAGATTGTTGTTTTTGAGAACTAGCTCTGTTAGATCTACTATGGTTTTGTTGGGTAGTTTTTTGCGACCCAGTCTGTGTTTGTCTAGTTTGTTTGATAGTACTTTTAGACCTTCCTCGTTTGGGATGTTGGTGTATAGGGATCCAACGTCCAGAGTTCCAATGATGGTGCCCTTTTTGAGGTTTGGGATTGACTCGATTTTGTTGATAAAATCTGTCGTGTCTTTTATGTAGGATTTTGATGTTGGTACTAGAGGTTGTAGGAAGTGATCCACAAAAGCCGAGATTCTTTCTGTAGCGCAGTTGTTTGCTGAGACTACTGGTCTCCCTGGGGGAGGGTTTTGGTTTTTGTGGATTTTTGGTTGGAAGTAGATGTGTGGCGTTTTGGGTTTGAGTGTTTTCATCGCCCCTGCCATGTGTGTGCTGATTTCTCCATTCTCTAGCATGTTTTCTATTTTTTGGTCTATATTCCTGGTGATTTCTAGAGTTGTATCTCTCGGCATTGGTTTGTATGTTTCAATGTCTGTTAGTTGTGACAGGGCTACTTTGACGTAGTCTGTTGTGTTTTGGATGACAGTGGCGCCACCTTTGTCTGCCTCTTTGATAGTGATTTCATTATCTTTGGACAGGGTTTTCAAAGCAATTTTCTCTTTTTTGGTCATGTTTGGCCTTAAATTTGGCTCAAATTCCAAATTTGCCAATTTTATCTCATTTTGAGCTATGAAGCCCTCAAGGTGGGCTGAGCCTCTTGGTGCTTTCCAGTCTGACTTTCCCTTGAGCTTTCTTTCCAGTTTGCGGTCGTGGAAAGGGAGCTCAAGGGGGACCAGTCTGGGCTGATTTTCAGTCTGGTTGGTTTTGAGTTTTTTTGGCTTGTTTGAGGTTCTTTTTTGTCCTCTTTTTGAAAAAATTGCTTTGTTCTCAGATCATTGTGAAATTTATCCCCATTTAGCCTTTAAAACGTTCTTTTTCCATTCCAAATATGGAAGCTTTCCACCAAAAATGGAATAATCCTATTGTATTCTACAGAAAAAAGTACCCTCGAGCCATTTCTTGCCTTATCATTACATTTTAGGCAATGGTGGGGCCCCCTGGTGGCCAAAATCAGAACTAATCCCCCTCGGAGTATCCTTTCTGCTTGGCTGCCCACATGTATAGTTTTTTTGAGAGGCAGAACAGCCTGCAATCAAGAATTTATATTGAACTTATAAATAACAGCCATCCTCTTAAGAAGTTAATATTGGCTGAATAGGAAACTCGGTAGGTTCCAACCCAGTCACTACTCTAGTTGGGTGACTTGTGCGCATTTAACATGTATTTCCATATTAAAATCCCTCACAAATAAACCTACTTTAAAATGACACAGAAATACAGTTTCTACAAACTGCAGAAATTCACAGAGAAATAAATGATTAATGCCAAAGATTATAGACTTATATCACACCAACGACATTGATCGTCTCATAATATAATTGAAAATTCATGTAATATGTCAAGGTGATTATAATAGACCTTGTATTCATGTTTTGTGAAATCCAATCGAAATGCCTCACAGAATCCTTTAGAGAGATTATGTTTCCTAGACGGATATGGATTGAAAATGTAGATTAAAAAGATAACAAGTACCCAGTTAGATATTCGGATAGTCAACATCCTCAGTGATTCACTTTGAGTATCAAAAAGGATTGCATTGGTAGATGTACTGATAGATTCCCATAGGACGAAAACAATATAATACATTAGAAACAAGCTGGCCCTAAGCCCATTGAAGGCCATTCCGCAGCATCTATCATTTTTCGTTACCAGAGTAATTAAAAGTGATTGATGTTTCAGTTATTTTGAACATAATACCTTTATTTCACTTTCTTGTTTCACAATCAAACATTACTGTACAATGTAAAAGCCTTCTCATAACATGTAAAGACTGAGTACCATATTCAAAAACTGCCATTCGTACCAATACTCAATTCCTATAGCAATGTAAATATAATCATATAATCAATTATTTACAAAAGATTTGTTTTGATGTGCTCTATCATTATGACAAGTGAATCCTAATCAAGCCAGTTGATTGCTCAATTATTCAGAAGCCATAAAGGTCTCAACAGTAATTCCATAAACCATAACGGTCTATTGTAGTATTTAATGGATAGATTGTTCAGATATAATTATAACTAAGTATATTATCATTGTATTACAAATCTCATTTTGTTCCTTTTCTGAATGTATATATACGTTTATATACAATAATACTGTGCAACATAAATTAATCTTACAACACACTATGTAATGTGACAATTTACCTATGACGACAACATATCTACTTTGAACACAAGGGCGGTACATTGTATTTGTAAAGGGGTAACATATGAACAGTCATGTTACTTTTACATTGTAATGTGACAATGTTTCCATGTGACTCTATGGTAGTTAATGCATTTTGAAGGGGTTGATTATTATGCTTTTATATTCCTGTACATGACATGCACAAATAAATAGTTTATCCTGATGACTGTGATTTGAGCTGCCAAGTTTTAAGGTGTATCTGTTAATATGAGAACAAGTTCATTGCCTAGGGTTTGGCATGTCTGTCTCGGTTATAATTTACTAGTCTGATACCTTGACTCCATTAACCACCAGACCTCTGTGTGAGTAGGTCCTGGTCTCTACATCATAGTGATCTCTCCAGGCATAGTCACACACTTTGGTCATGAGTCCTCTGAGTTCATGTACAGCATCAGCCGTAGACCTGGCTGCTCCAGCCTTCCTCTCCACCCCGCATCTCCTGTAGACACTTGGCATGTCTCTGACAGAGAAGGGAGCCTGGCGGACGTACAGCTTACAACCTTTTCTCAGTACCCGGTCCACTTGATTTCTGAGTTTGTCCTTAGACAAAAGGGCTGCCTCCCATGATTGTCCCTTGATGCCTTGCTTCACAGACGCTAACACGGGAATTTTGTTGTCGTGTTCAGGGACCTTGATTGCTACTTCATACACAGCTGCCCTGGAGGTGTCAGGGAAGGGGGAGACGTGTCTTGCTCCAGGGTGGCCATCCAGGCGGCCCTCCCACCTGGAGGAGTTCTCTGGGTGCTTGCGCTGGATGGCCCTCTTCCAGTGGGACCACTCTAGGTTGCCAAGAGGGAAAGTGGCCTTTGTGGTCTCCTCCCTCAGCATCTTCTCAATGGCATCCTTTCTTGGTTTGTACTCCTGTAAAACAACAAAGCAGAAATGAACACAGTGAAATTTAGTCATACTCATAGCTTTAGACCTTTAATGATTGTATTCATATATAAGCTGTTGAGCAATTTGTTCCCGATATGAACTACATAAGTTATTTATCTGTCACATGTCCCAGCACTTGTCAAATGAACATCCATTGAAACAGTTATCTTTTGACTATAATGTGTGAACCATAAGCTGCAGAGACGCAGTTTGGATAGATGATAAAGGATATTGCACCTGATATTGCAGGTCAGTAACCTCCATAATAAGTATGGGAAAATAATGACTATAATTATTTTGCAATTCAATTTTCATGTCTAGGTAGTCTCAGTAGAGGTACAACTTACCCTTTTCTGTTTGGGACGAGTCAGCCTTGCAGGACGCCTGGTCCTTTTCTTCACTCCAGCAGAAGCTGGGGCAGTTCTCCTTGGTCCAGTTTCTGCTACTTCGGAGCCTGAGGACTCTACAGAGGACCTGGAGGAGGTGGAGTCAGACCTGGAGTATGCCTGCTTAATGACCTCCAGTTGGTTGATACTGCCATCGGAGGATGATGCACTGGAGGAGGCTGAGTCTGAGGATACAGACACGGATCGTGCCCTATGGGAAGGAGCCTTAACATGGGGTGCCATTGTGTGTATGGTAGTTTGTGATGATAGTACACTTGTAGGAGTATATCTGGAAGTAGAGTAAAAAGAAGGGTGTCATATTATTTAAAGGGCAACCATTTTTGTCCTGAAACAATCATTAATACACTTCTCTACAACTCATAACACATTAAAGCAATGTGTCAAAGAATTCGATATTATAATAAGATGTGATATGCATTATGCTGATACAGAAGTGGCAACTGGTTTTATATTATAATAACAAAGAGTGAAAGTGACGTTTAAGTGGATATTTTTCAGGCCTATCAACGATTGATATTTACAGATGTGTGGATTTCTAAAGTTAAAAGTTAAAGACGATAGAAGTAATTAGTGTGATCCAGTAATTATCTTACTGCAATTTTACCTTTTGAATATATGAGGGCTGAAGATGATGTATTTATATGGGAGAGTCCACCCTTAATTAATGAGTGAAGCGTGGGTAGTTGGCTAAGCTTGCTTGCAACAGTAAGGCTTAGGCTTGGCTTTGCCTGTGTGCTGGCTGCAGTTGTAATGCCTGCTACCATTCACTTAGACTGCTTATATACACCTCAGACAGGTGCTCTACGTCAGCAAAACGGTGATCACTAGCAGACCTGTCCAGACATGCTGGTACACAGGGAGACCTCTATCTGGTGATCCCGGTACTAAAATTACTAAGGTCTGTTCCAAGTACATTGTGACCTTATTTCAACCCACAATTATACCATACTAGCCCATGCTACAAAGCTGTAATATTTCTCATATTTCTACGGATTATATTTGTTGAAATGTCTAGGAGAATAGACTAAAGCGAAAGCAAAAGGATCTAAATAACATCGTCATGTTATGTTAGTTAGAACGTTGTGCTGCCTATAGCCTTGCTTATAGAATCATCTAGCGTATCCTTTTGCCACATCTATATGAAACAGACCATAGTTGGATCCCGGGAACGTGCAGTCTCGGGCCCTGACTGTACGTTTACAGTCTGGGAGATTACTTAGATCTTTGTACCTACACTGGCCTCATACCCTGCTATACTGTATAGGTCTACTAGTATCAGCAACCATGGGGGTGTGGGTTCGAACCCCACTCTGGCTTAAATTTTAATAGTTTTGATATCTGCATATTGCACCTAAATTGAAATAATGTACCTAGTCACATATGTAATAGCTAATTTAACTATGTCAATTAAGGTGGATTTATGCTTTAAATGGGCTAAATAAATAATGTGAAAAAACGAACCTACATTTTGCCTAGGGTGGGATTCGAACCCATGAGGCCATACACAACTCCTACATGATCATGTGATCATAGCTGACCAATCAGTGAGCTACCTATCTCATTAAGAAATGATCCAGGATCCTGGATCATTTTTGTAAGTAGGTTACAGCTATTAGATACAAAATTGTCCAGGCCCATTACAGCCTGACGGCTGCAATGGGCCTGGGGTGCTCGAGGCTGGGGAACGTGCCCCATCTTGTTCCTGGTGCTGCTCACTCTCCAATCACAGTAGCATAGACGAAATCAATATCCGGCTGGAGAGTGTGTAGATGGTTGGATCTCGTCTCTGCATCTGAGTACACTGCGGAGTAAGGTCTGTCACTAAAGAGCAGAGTATCAGGGTTATTTTTAGGTGAACACAGCATTTCGTTTTCGTCTCGATTGTTACCCAATGTTAGTGGTATCTGTATGTGTTGTAAGATGTGTAATGCTCATGCAATCTTACACCAATCGATATTAATGTCATATGAAATTACGCAGGTATCTGCAGTAATTTCGATCCGATCTGAATCTGTCTGCATTGTCGTAAGTAGGGGGTTTGAAAGAACTCACATTCCGCTGGAACAGACCATAGCACATCTGATGAGGAAAGTCGTCTGCTTGCCAAAGAACATGTCCAGGCAAGTTGCTGCGTCTACACACAGACTGATGACGTAGTACGCATGGATGGGTAGTATATCTGGTGGCGGGAAAGGATCTCAGGCAGATGCATTGTCGTCTGCTGTACTAAGCACACTGACACACAACTAAGTGAAAGCCCAACGACGAATATATTCCTCGCTGTTATAAGCATTAACAAGTTATAAGAACAACTGCCTAACTTTGCTTGTTGCAAGGGGAAAATAGAATCTACTAATAATACTTGGGGATCGCCCTTACTCAACGGTTTGAAAAGTAAGTATTTATATAAGTACACACAGTACATACACAGAACGTCATCTGTTCTCTAATCTAAACGCACTCTCTTTCCACATCGTTTTCTCTAAGGATCTTTGGGGGTATTAATACACACCCTTTTTTCAATCGAATAATTCCTCTTACTTAAAATTCACAGAGACTACTTGAAAAAATTACCTCTTTCTTTAAAAAAAACACATGTGGTTTACTCTCATTACCGCTTAAAGGCGCACTCAACCCAGGACCTAACCCTGCCGAGTTTTGTACGCTAATGACGTCGTGGGTTCAGTGTGCCTTTAAGATCCTCGGAGTTTACTCTAAACGTAATCAACAGTCGTATTCTTTCTTAAATCGCAGTCCAGTAATCAAAAAACATTATATAACGTTTCTCTATGGCTCCTTAGCGTGGCAAAACGTTACAATTATAACGTTTAGAAAAAAATGAAATAATGAAATAATGACTCATCAACCCCTTCATAGGAATAGCCTAAATGGTACAGTTGATGTTTCCAAGTTCAATGTCCAACCAGATTAATACAATATTGGTATTTTTCTCCCCACCAGGCCATCGCCATCACAATGAGCCCACACCCGAATTCCCGCTCCTCCTCAATAGCTTCACAAGAGGGGCTTCTGTCAAGGAAAAACTCTGAGACCATTAGTAAGAGTCCTCTGAGTGGTCACCAAGGATCAGACCTGGACCTCATGACGTCACCAATGAGCTACTCAGAGAGCTGTAGAGAGGGAATTGCTCCTAATGAGTCCATGTTGGCTCGTGCCGGATTGGCTTGTGACGTCATGATGAATCAAGCCATGGTTGGCACAGATGCCAAGTCATGTCATGACAATGACATGTATGAGCCAGTTGTGGCAAGACAGGTCAGGTCTGAGCCAGTTGTGGCAAGCCAGGTCATGTCTGAGCCAGCTGCGGCAAGTCATGACATGTATGAACCAGCTGTGGCAAGTCATAGCATGGCTGCACAAGATGTGGCAAGCCAAGTTATAACCGACCTAGCCGTGACAAGTCAAGCTATGGCTAACCCAGCTGTGGAAAGTCAAGTCTTATTTGACCAAATTATGGCAAGCAAGGCCTTACTAAACAGAGCGATGGCCGAACAGAACAGACTTGAGCAGATAATGGCCATGCGTGCCCAATGTAACGAACAGATTATGGCAAGCCATAGTACTCCTCATCCCCTAACAACCAACCACTCTGTGCAAACAGAAATGGACGTTAATGCCGTGCAGACAGAAATGGACGTAAATGCCAATACAGCCATCATGGGCCAAGCTAATACAGATCTCACTGCCCCAACACTATCACCACAAGGTGTCACAACACAAGATACCCCTGAACAGCTGCCATCTATAACAGCCATGCTCGCCCAGCTGACCCCTGGTACCCCAGGCGGGGAGTTAGAAGGAGATGCTATGGGTTCTGATGGAGAAGAGGAGGAGGATGAAGGAACGGCTAATGATGGTACCGAGGATGAAGCCCTACATCGGACAGCTGGAGGGGTGAAGAAAAGGACCAAGAGATTTAGGCTGACCAAACCTAAGAAGACCAAGCGGGTACGTGTTCCTATACTAATATACTGTATCCTTATCAATAACCGACCAGTTAACCTAAAGTAATATTATTCGAATCTAGCTTTGAATGGAAGTCCCACAATAAGAGTTAGATTATTATTTCAAATGTTTGGTACTTATATATTATACTGTGGCTCTATAAACCAAAAGGTCAAGCTGTGCCCGATAAGATAAAGCAAAATAATTAGGGATAAAAGAATAATGTTTAAAAGAATGTTACTGGTAATTTCAAACACAGTGGAAACGTAGATAAGGAATGATACTTATATAATTATCTTATCATAATCATTGAAATATTAAGGTTCAGACATCAGTTCATTAGATAATTCATAATCACATAAATTATGATTTTTGGGGATTGATATTCTTCTTGACAGCCTGCACATTTAATCTGATTTGACCCCTTCTTGTTACCAGAATCACCGTGCCAGGAAGGATGCCCTGGAGAAGGTGCTCAGGGAGGAGGCCGACGAGGCAGGCTTTGTCCTCTCTGACCTCACATGGTCACCATGGAAACAGGCCATTCGCCGCAGTGTACCCAACAAGGACTCGTGGGAGAAACGCCCTGGTATGTATATAGTGTATTTTTAATAGTAAATTAAAAAAATTCGAATACGAATGTATAGCCCTTATAGGCCTAATGTATTTTCAAAGAGCTTTGAGCCATTGACGTCATTTGCTAGAGTAAAGAATGAAAATGAGAAAATAAGATGCGACCTACATTTTCAAACCATGTAACATGAAACACACATTTTTATTTATTTTTTGGGCTAATACAAAAATATGACAAAAATAATAATGAACATCCTCCATTCACTTTATCACAGGTAACCATATGGGGGCCAGGTGTAAGCGGCTCTACGATGACATGTCGATACCAGCAGTCTATGAAGTGGCCGTGAAGACACCTGCATCCGACACTAAGGTACCTGTCCTCGCCACAGTCACTGGAGGAAACACCAAAGGCCACTGGGAGACCAACCTGCTCTCCAAACCTAAGGTTAAAGCCCAGGTGGACAGAGTCCTGCACAGGGGGTGCAAATTGTACTTAAGAAGAGCTTCATTCGCAGGCAGGGATTTGGCCAGTGTATATGAGAGGTGTGATGTGAAGCGGAAATCTGCTGGGAGAGTGCCTACCCAGGATGCTGTGCATGAATTAAGGGGGTTGATAAGTAAGGTGTGTGATTATGCTTGGAGAGATCATTATGATGTCGACTCCAGGACCTATTCACATAGAGGTCTTATTGTAGATGGTGTTAAAGTCTCTGATTAAGTCATTCATATCATTTATAAAGAGTTACATAAAGGGCAATGATAATTATATAATGATGACTCAGCCATAAAGATTTATGTTTATAAATATTATTATAATCATGTGATAGTACTGCATACGACTAGTCAGAGAGGCAAAGTGCATGAGCATGTATCTGCGGCTGTCGACGGTGGATTCTGTACATACGTTTAATATTAGAGACAAAATGTGGTTATAATTCACTCTCCATGCGGGATCAACAGCTGAGCACAGAACTCGTTATGTATATATTTCATAGCATCTAAAACAGATACATGTATCTATTTCAAACAGATTATACAAACACCCTTGTATTCGCCTTGTAAATATGCACATGTACTATAGCTTAGGCCCTGGTGGCAATACCTTACATTATGAACCATGCATATACGAATAGCCTAAAGTCCCTTACTGAACTATAGGCTATACGCCAGAGCAATGTTAATTACAAAGATGTATGACCTCAACCTGTACATAACCATATGATATTAGCTTCTGACATAGATGCACTGATATCTGAATCTCGCAATCACACAGAAGTCAGGTACAAAGTTACATCTTTGATACGTTGTAAACCGATATTCTATGTTGTTTAAGACAGTGTAATAACATTATTGTACTATGATCAGGGGATCTGCAAATATCTCCTAGACTGATACAACTGTATCCATCTCAATATCACTTCTTTGAGAATGTGTAGCTAACACTTATTACCTATGACTAGGACCTATATGTTTAAACTATGTGCAATATCCACAAAGTGTTCAACGATGTTTTATCTGAATTACGTTTTATGTGATTTTGATAATGGAAGCAGTTCCGGTTGTTTCTTCTGCTTGTTCCCTCTTGTTATAAAATAAATAAAATTGTATATTTTTCATAACAAAATAGTTTGTTTCATTGCACAAGGAAACCCATACACTGTAAAAAATATCTGTAAAAATTACGGTGAATCACTGGCATCAGTGAAAGTCAGCCTTTTCCCGTTTTGTTTTACGGTCACCGTATTTTGCTTTCCTCCGTAAATTTTACAGGCCTTTCCTGTTGTATTTTTTATATCATCAATATACGACGATTCTCTGCTATTGAATGATGATTATAATTGTTTCTGGATTTATTGATGTAAATTTCATGATATATATTAGGCCTGAGAAGCATAATTGAATGCCTCATAGCAATATACAATTAAAATCCATGAGCAAAAGGTACTCTAGGATTGTTACAAAGGAACTCTGACAAGTCTCAATATGTATGATTCTAATTACAACAACATGGGTGTTTATAGTATTTGTACTAGTATCGTGCCCAGGGTCTCAAAAAGGAAATTATCTATTTTTTTGGCCCGATCATTTCTCATGAGACACAGCCATAATATCGTACAATACCCTTAAAACGTGTAGAAATGGGAAGATTTTTTCAGAAATTTTGTAAACCGAAAAATCCAAAATCCAAGATGGCCACCAGGTCCAAAATCCAAGATAGCCAACATATAATCCAAAATCCCTCTCCCATAGTTTAAAAATTGCCTCTGGACATAATAGAAACTTACTGATTCCCCACTAGTCCTGATGTGTCCTAGGCTTGGCCATCTTGGATTTTGGAAACATCAAAATTCTTAATCAGCATCCTTTTTACATAAGATCTAGCTGTGTTATTAACATTTCTATGCCCAAAAATGTCCTTGTCAGGATGCCACATTTCTGTAAAACCTGTGTTGCTAAGCAAATAGATACTTAGAACTGCTGTTGCTAAGCAACCACTCAACCTAGCAACAAAATCAATAAGATAATAGATCACTAGGGCTCAATTTAGGGGGAATCAGTAAGTTTCTATTATGTCCAGAGGCAATTTTCAAACTATGGGAGAGGGATTTTGGACGATATGGTGGCCATCTTGGATTTTGACCTGGTGGCCATCTTGGATTTTGGAAACATCAAAATTCTTAATTAGCACCCTTTTCACATCACATCTAGTTGTAGTCGTAACTTTTTACCCCAAAAAATGTCCTTATAATGATGGTACTTTGGTGTATGAATCTGAAATAAAGCAATTCGATGGTATTTTTTCATCCGATACGAAAACGGTTCTAAAAAAAGAGCCAAGCATAGGACACATTAGGACTTTTGGTAGGTTGAATCAAACATATAGACAGGCCAAACCTGCGAAAATCAGCTGTCAGGTATTTTGTTCTATCTTTGGGGCCATATTTGGTCTAAAATGATTAAATGTGACTAAATGTGACTAAAGTCACATTTAGAATAAATGCGCTGATACACTGATCTATTATTCACCACGATTTCATTTGTATTGTCTATATTATATACTGAATGTATTATCAACTTCTATCATCTACTTGTGATGTAAATGGCTGTACGGGAAGAACTCTTCTATAAAATTTGCCAATAAAACAATTAAACTCAAACTTAAGGTGGGTCGCTACCCTTTGATCAAAGTTAACAGAATCTCTCTATTTTTTTTACGTGCAGTCTAGATCATATAGAATCGGAAAATGAATAGAAAAGTGGGGGGTCCCGAGCTACTTTTTTAGATACAGAATTTTGAAAATTTAAAGTATTTTCATTTTTCACAAAAAATAGAAAAAAAATAGGAAAACTTCCATGATTTTTTTTAAATATCAACCATTATGCACAGAAATGTAAAACTTCACATGTGAACGCCTACATGTTTCACTTTACTGCAAAAATAATTTTACAGTTGTATGCAATGGCATTCTGGGTAAAAATATGATGTTTCCGGAAAGAATAGGAATAGATTTTCATTCTTTTGTAGCATTATTAGCTAAATATAGTATTCAAAGTTAACAGAAAATTTTAAAACTCTCTCAGAAAACAGTTCAGATCATTTGCTAACATATGAAAGTGCTTTTGATAGGGGGTCCCGGGCATATTTTTAGTTTTTTTGGCCTTTGAAGTTAAAAAATAGTGCAAAAATGGTCTAAATCCTTTATTTAATGCCTAGAATAATGGGTAAAATGGCAAGAATCAGGGTATAAAATGGTTGTACTTTATGCCCTTGGTTACTTCAAGCAATGTAGTAACATTTATATCAATCTAGATAATGATTTACTGATTAATAATTTCAATATTCTAGCTTATGTCAAAAATATTATTGTCTACAAATATAGCAAATATTCAAAGTTCAATATAAAGCTCAATTTTGCTCAAAACTGTCCAGTTTTTGGATAGTGCTTAGTCAGCATATATATGTACCCATTGATTTAATATCAGCGCATTTTGAGTCATTTAAGCTATATGCGCAGATACCTGCGCAGTGGGTCCATATTCAAGAGGTAGCGATCCACCTTAAACTCATTGTATGAATAAATACACACTGCAAAATCAAAACGAACCATATATCTCTGTTGCGCTACTACCTCATTCGCACCACTTTTCATTTTAGATACTTACAAATGAAAGCATAACTCATGCTATATAATTGAGAATGACATTAGGCCTATTTAGCACTTTAATAATTTGCGAGAAGATAGAGATTCAGTTAAGGGGCCTTCCATAAAGTATGTACGCACCAGGGGGGTGGGGGGGTCTATGTTCTGGAAAGTTTTGCGTACATAAACCCTTTGTTTTAATGCGTACCAGAATTTTAGGGGGTGGGGGGTAAATTTCTGGAGAAAATCTGCATACATACTTTATGGAAGGCCCCTAAGGAGAAATATGTTGTCATTTGACATATTATTTCCGAGTAGCCTACAGATACATGCACCATCTTTTGGCGTTTTGAGCTATACACTTTTGAACCTCTTGCAGGGTTATATGTCATTTTATCATCAATTTAAATTACTAACCAGTAAAGGTTGTTTACGTTTTATCCTATTTATCTTCATAACTTGGTTTGATTTTTATTGAGAGCCAAACAGTTGCTGCGTAGGTCCATTATCACCTTGTACTATCCCAATGGCCATAGAATTCAATTCAACGTGGAATCATCATTGAATCAACATTGACAACCAGCTATCAATGTTGATTCAATGTTCTGTGCCCACTGAGATAGGGTCTCACTGTGCTGGGGTATGAATTACTATATCATCAGGGTATGTGAATATGCTAGAATTTGCTATAGACTTCATTAACAAACAGCAATAATAATAATGGGTCTAAGGAACTACCCTGTGGAATGCCATAAGTCACCTTGGTTTCGTAATATCTGCTGTTAATTGACACTGAGGTAGCTAGTAAAATGGTTATAATGCCATCGTCTTCAGTTACAGTCAATACTACGCTCCAGAGCCAGATACAAGTTCTGACCTATAGCCACACTCCTCAAGCAGAATATTGATCCAACTCCCGTATGCCTCTGTGCTAGGAGAGTGAACGGACAGGCTCAAACACGTCACAGGGATCCACCTATAACCTGTTCCATATGAATGTGTAACTATACTACTTCAGATATCAGATACGTGTATCATCATGTCATGGGCAACATTTGGTGGCTGATAGATGATGCCAATACTATGTCATTAATCCTGCATTTTCCCAAGGTTTAAGGACCCAAAAATAAATTCTCTCAAAGCAGATGTGGAAGATATCCCCGCTATCATGCACATGTGGGTTAGATGTTAATGCTCTATTTGGAACAGACCTTAGTATTTCTAGTACCACGATCCCCAGATAGAGGTCTCCCCATCCTGAAACATGTCTGGGCAGGGACCCCTGCTTTGCTGACGTGGTACAACTGTCTCAGGTGTATATAAGTGGGGTGAGCCGCTGTCAGACATCAGATCAACTCAGGCCAGCACACAGGCAAAGCGAAGGCAAAACAACGGCAACCTAAGCTAAAGAATCAAATTTGCCCTCCACTCAATAAGAAAAGGGATCAACTCTCTCATATACTAAATTCCTCAGCCTAGTCACATTGCATTTGAAGGTAAACTACCAACTACCACACACACAATGGCACCCCATGTTAAGGCTGCTTCCTCAAGGGCACGATCTGTGTCTGTATCCTCAGACTCAGCCTCCTCCAGTGCATCCTCCTGCTGTGGCAGTATCAACCAACTGGAGGTCATCAAACAGGCCTACTCCAGGTCTGACTCCACCTCCTCCATGTCCTCTGTAGAGTCCTCTGACTCTGAGGTAGCAGAGACTGTGCCCGGGAGGCTGGCTCCAGTGGCTGCGGGAGTGAAGAAAAAGAGCAGGCGTCCTGCAAGGCTTACTCGTCCTAAAGTGAAAAGGGTGAGTTTGTTAAAAAAGCAATATCAAGTACAATGTTTATACCTCCTTTTAATCATCAACCTTTTCTACTTAACACATCACAGGCAAGATAAGATTTATTCCATATGTATTTTAAAAGCAGAAAGATAATTATAGCCTAGATATGTATGATGTGAATACTGGGAAGAAATCAGCCTTCAATAGTTGACATAATTATGAATATATTACAGGCTTCCCATCTAACAGAAAAACACTATTTTATAACATAATGTTTCAGAAAAACGTTATATAACATTATATTGCATTATAAAATGTTGTATATAACGTTTTTGTTTACTGGATTAAGCATAAAAATCTAAAATGTCACTGTATTAATTCTGGCTGTATTGTCTTACAGGAGTACAAACCAAGAAAGCATGCCATTGAGAAGATGCTGAGAGAGGAGACCACAAAGGCAACTTTCCCTCTTGGCAACCTAGAGTGGTCCCACTGGAAGAGGGCCATCCAGCGCAAGCAGCCTGAGAACTCCTCCAGGTGGGAGGGCCGCCTGGACGACCACCCTGGAGCAAGACACATCTCACCCTTCCCTGACACCTCCAGGGCAGCAGTGTATGAAGTAGCAGTCAAGGTTCCTGAACTCGACAAAAAAATTCCCGTGTTAGCATCTGTGAAGCAAGGCATCAAGGGACAATCATGGGAGGCAGCCCTTTTGTCTAAGGACAAACTCAGAAATCAAGTGGACCGGGTACTGAGAAAAGGTTGTAAGCTGTACGTCCGCCAGGCTCCCTTCTCTGTCAGAGACATGCCAAGTGTCTACAGGAGATGCGGGTTGGAGAGGAAGGCTGGAGGAGCCAGGTCTACCGCTGATGCTGTACATGAACTCAGAGGACTCATGACCAAAGTGTGTGACTATGCCTGGAGAGATCACTATGATGTAGAGACCAGGACCTACTCACACAGAGGTCTGGTAGTTGATGGAGTCAAGGTATCAGACTAGTAACTCATACATGGACAGAAATGATGAGCTGATAAGTTATGTCATAGACAGAGACACATTATGACTTGGCAGCGTGAATTGCATTAATTGTCAGTCATTGACAAGACACAATAGCTCATGTCATGTTTATCTATATTTAATGAGAAAAGGAATGTAGAGGCAGAATCTCCCAGGGCTCATGGAATACAAGTCATAATCATAGAGAGTTGTAGAAGCATTCTATTAGTATAAGGCACATGTCCATATTATACAATACATCACCCTTGTGTTCAAAGTATTATCTGTTTCTGTGATAGGTCAATTGGCAACTAGTGTGTTGTATGCTTCATGGCAATTGCACTATTTCTTTGGAATACAATTATTATACAAGTTGCTAATTAATTGGCCAAAAAGGTTCCATTGTAATAATGGTAAACCGATCCAAAACATTTCTCTGTAAATATTTGATTGCAAAATGATAATTCAATTAGTTTAGAAACTATGTATTGGATACCAATGGCAGCTTGTGTAGATGATATCCTGTCTTTATATGAAGTGAGAAGGCATTTACATGTACAGTCCTGTATGAGTGTAAGACAACAATGTGAAATAAAATAATAATGTTCAGAATCACAGAGACATTAATCAGTGTTTGAATTACTTCAGTGATGAAAAGAGACAACACAGACAGCTCATGACCGTGTTAGGCATCTCGCACATAACTAAAGCGTTAGACATGACACCATCATGCATAAATATATTCTATAGGGAATATCCAAAGAGTTTAGTTACAGTCATTTACAATTGATGCTTCTCCTGTAGGATAATCAGCCCTTTTGTCTTAAGATAAATTCAGGAATCAAGTTGACATGACATTGTACTGGTTGAGCGTTCTGGTTATTGTTTCATTTAAGAAAATGTATTGCCACATGTTTGTCATATAGATGGTCAGAAACATCCAGGTATTTGATCATATCTCGTTAACATGCAATTACAACACGAATCCCAATAAACAACCTCCTTTGTGGCAGTGTCCAGACATTTCGTCAGAATAAACCACGGGATTTTTTTTCAAATCTACTGAAGCGCCTATCTACTTACTTACAAAGGCTACCCAAGTTCCTTTAATGAGAAATATCTCGAAAACGTAGCTGATAAATATTTAATTCAAGTGTCCCATTACCACTTGAGTGTCCACATGCTTAGAAAGTGCATACATTCTCTATAGATTATCACACATACTAGCATCGGTTATAACTACCTACCAGTGTCTGTTATACATACGAAATGTGATATTGTAAATGTTACATGAACACTAGTCTCTTGATATGCTGTTACCATGGAAACCTATATCTATATGATTATTGATACTTCAGTCAACTGTAAACTCATAATAAGCACCTTTGCCTGAAGAAGAGTAACTCATCAATTAACTCTAAACGTTTCAATATAAAGATCATCTCAACAACAACAAATCTTATAAAGGTGTCTTCGAATAAACTTCAAATAAAAAACGGAAAATAAAATCTCATTGTTTTTGGGTGAAAAGGATAAACTCAAATACAAAGAAATGTTGAGTGTGCCAAAGCTGGTGTGTGCTGATTGTATCTGCTGTAGATACCGACCTCCAGCTCCTTGGGAATGTCAAAGATCAATATAGATATCAAAGGGTTAGTAGACATATAGCTATTCTTTGCAGCGAGCTCATATTCATAGCTAACTAATGCAGATGTCATTTAACCCATCAACCTGTCCAGACTGTTGATAGCTATATTTCTGTGCAGAATAAAAAAGTATTAAACCTGGGGTATGAAACGGTCAGGCCATCGCTGCTAGCCACATTCGGAAGCTTTGTTTTCTGATTTTGAACTATATTAATTTGGTCCTAGTTTCTTGTAGATTATATCTGTATATCAAAACCGAAACATGTATTTAATGTAGTCTAGTCCTCATAATATATTATAACCACAAAGTATGGTCGTTCATTGATAATAACATTATCGAGTCAGTAAAGCTGTTTGATAATATAATGATCACTTCCGTCCAATATCGCACATTAATGTGTTTTTTAATATATGAAAATAAAATACCATCCATGAAGGACCATATACCCACCTTGCCCCTACTTTGAAGCTGCTTGCAACGCCCCTGAACGACAGAAGACAATGACTTGTTAGTAACCAACATGGTGTCTCTAACACAAACAACCTACATTACTATATATAGTGTAATGATAAACATAGTATTCAACTATTTATAGTAATGGTATAAATGTATTTATTATTGTAAATAACTTCATCAACTGTCATCTTC
The DNA here is from genome assembly GCA_947462335.1 of Harmothoe impar. NCBI lineage: Eukaryota > Metazoa > Annelida > Polychaeta > Phyllodocida > Polynoidae > Harmothoe > Harmothoe impar. The sequence continues at coordinate 38,242,731 of OX381719.1, forward strand.
GGAGGACTGTGTGTGTAACTTAAATGAGACGTGTCAATAAAGGAAATTCATTCATGAATATAACCATTTTATTTGTGATTTATAGTATTTTATAATGGATAGAAGGCATTTAGAGCTAATATAACACTTTGTAACATATTGCTAACTCATGTTCAAGAAGTCATTCCATCAAAACTATGCAGAATATTTTCGTACATGATATCTTATTTCAAAGACCCTGACACAACCTAATACGCAATCCCCATCCTGGTTTTAGTCTAATCAACATAGGTTTTCATTTGTATAGGTGACATGTACTGGGAAAAGGGACCTTAATGCACCCTGCACTAAGGGCCTTTTTCGCAGATCGTGCATTATATGCTATAGGCACTTCATTTTTTTAAAGTTCATCTGGTCTCTATCTATATCATTTCTTTAAATGAGATCAACATGCAAAGTAACCAAAATGCTAAATACTTTGCATAGAGACAGGGAAGTATAGACAGTGCCACATGTATGTGAATCTAAATCTTATACATTAGTCTCAAGGTACGTCAAACCATTATCATTACAGACCACTGTCACTGTCCTCGAAGCTAGAGTAGATACTGGTACCCAATTGTACACACACTCCCCAAGCAGATAGTGATCTTAATCCAGTACCCGGGGGGTCAATTAGTATATTTTGTGTACACATGTGTGCGGCTGGCAAGGGTACTTTTTCTACAAGATTCCCCATGACAAGGGTCCACTTTTCAAGAAAAATCGCAATGACAACCATGACAAGTGTCTACTTTTGAAGAAAATATCCAAGATCTTACCAAAATTTCCCATTTTTCACTAAAACATCACATTGTCTTCATGAGATTTTACTAAACATAGTCTATTTGATTGCTTTTTTCCCCAAACCTAGGAGCTTTTGGCCGAAAATGCCATGACAAGGGTAAGATTTTGGGGTAAAAATCGCCATGACAAGAATAAGGAGTGTTGGAGGTCCAGCCGCACACCCGTGTCAAAAGAAATTGTGCCCCCCCCCCCCGATCCAGTATCCCACTCTGGTTGAGAGTAAAGCTGGGGCTCCACTTCTCGATTTTTTGGGCAATTCTCACGATCGAATCATACAGGTCTGTACAGTTTGATCAGGTAAAACAAATGCTTATTTACTGCGTTAAAATGGGCCCATTAAATCGATGTGGAGAGGGGATATGTTTATATTTACATTTCACCAAAGGTATATATACAGTTTGATCTGATACAAACACAGGCCTAGAGGGCGCACTGTTGAGAGAAATAAAAATCTAACCAGTTTGATTTGAGATCGGGAGCCGAAATCGACCTCAGATGCAAAATCGGGACCTAAATCGGGACAAAGATCTTGTTTGTATAGCCTTAGGAAGTCTATTTTCCACCTATTTATAAACAAAAACACTATTTGTAAACAAAGACCTATGGCAGGATCTGCAGTAACCCCTGTCTGCTGTATATAATAGTTATGGTTTATAACTGAGTCTGATTCGTGAGAATAGCCCCGATTTGAGAGAAAAATCGGTTAGTGCAGCCCCAGCTTAAGCAGTCCATGCACAGGCTGAGGCACGTCACAGAGATCTGCCTATAGTCTGTTTCATATGAATATGTCTCTATGCTCCTGAGATAACAGTGTGGCATAATGGTGGACAAAAGAGCGCTGTTACCAATACTATGGTCATATCTTCTGCCTTCTCTAAAGAAATAAGCACCAACAAGAAAGTTCCCTCAAAACATGTAAAGTGTGTAGAGGATGAGATAAATCAGTGCAAATATGGATTTTAAGGTCACAGCTCTAGTTGGAACAGACCTTAGTATTTCTAGTACCACGATCCCCAGATAGAGGTCTCCCCATACTGAAACATGTCTGGGCAGGGACCACTGGTTTGCTGACGTAGAACAACCGTCTCAGGTGTATATAAGTAGCTCGAGCTGCTGTTAGACATCAGACCAACTCAGGCCAGCACACAAGCAAAGCCAAGGCAAAACAACAGCAACCTAAGCTAAAGAATCAAACTTGCCCCCCACTCAATAAGAAAGGGATCAACTCTCCCATATACTAAATTTTCCCAGCCCAGTCACATTGCATTTGAAGGTAAAATACCAACTACCATACACATAATGGCACCCCATGTTAAGGCTGCTTCCTCAAGGGCACGATCTGTGTCTGTATCCTCAGACTCAGCCTCCTCCAGTGCATCCTCCTCCTGTGGCAGTATCAGCCAACTGGAGGTCATCAAACAGGCCTACTCCAGGTCTGACTCCACCTCCTCCATGTCCTCTGTAGAGTCCTCTGACTCTGAGGTAGCAGAGACTGTGCCCAGGAGGCTGGCTTCAGTGGCTGCAGGAGTGAAGAAAAGGAGCAGGCGTCCGGCAAGGCTTACTCGTCCTAAAGTGAAAAGGGTGAGTTTGTTAAAAAAACAATATCAAGTACAATGTTTATACCTCCTTTTAATCATTAACCTTTTCTACATCACAGGCAAGATAAGATTTATTCCATATGCATTCTAAAAGCAGAGAGATATAGCCTAGATATGTATGATGTGAATACCCTTCAATAGTTGACATAATTATGAATATATTACAGGCTTCCCATCTAACAAAAAAACACTATTTTATGTCAACATAACGTTTTAGAGAAACGTTATATAACATTATATTACATCATAAAATGTTGTATATAACTGGATTAAGCATAAAAAGCAAAATTTCACTGTATTCATTCTGGCTTTATTGCCTTACAGGAGTACAAACCAAGAAAGGATGCCATTGAGAAGATGCTGAGAGAGGAGACCACAAAGGCCACTTTCCCTCTTGGTAACCTAGAGTGGTCCCACTGGAAGAGGGCCATCCAGCGCAAGCAGCCTGAGAACTCCTCCAGGTGGGAGGGTCGCCTGGATGGCCACCCTGGAGCAAGACACATCTCACCCTTCCCTGACACCTCCAGGGCAGCAGTGTATGAAGTAGCAGTCAAGGTCCCTGAACTCGACAACAAAATTCCTGTGTTAGCGTCTGTAAAGCAAGGCATCAAGGGACAATCATGGGAGGCAGCCCTTTTGTCTAAGGACAAACTCAGAAATCAAGTGGACCGTGTACTGAGAAAAGGTTGTAACCTGTACGTCCGCCAGGCTCCCTTCTCTGTCAGAGACATGCCAAGTGTCTACAGGAGATGCGGGGTGGAGAGGAAGACTGGAGGAGCCAGGTCTACGGCTGATGCTGTACATGAACTCAGAGGACTCATGACCAAAGTGTGTGACTATGCCTGGAGAGATCACTATGATGTAGAGACCAGGACCTACTCACACAGAGGTCTGGTGGTTAATGCAGTATCAGCCAACTGGAGGTCATCAAACAGGCCTACTCCAGGTCTGACTCCACCTCCTCCATGTCCTCTGTAGAGTCCTCTGACTCTGAGGTAGCAGAGACTGTGCCCAGGAGGCTGGCTTCAGTGGCTGCAGGAGTGAAGAAAAGGAGCAGGCGTCCGGCAAGGCTTACTCGTCCTAAAGTGAAAAGGGTGAGTTTGTTAAAAAAACAATATCAAGTACAATGTTTATACCTCCTTTTAATCATTAACCTTTTCTACATCACAGGCAAGATAAGATTTATTCCATATGCATTCTAAAAGCAGAGAGATATAGCCTAGATATGTATGATGTGAATACCCTTCAATAGTTGACATAATTATGAATATATTACAGGCTTCCCATCTAACAAAAAAACACTATTTTATGTCAACATAACGTTTTAGAGAAACGTTATATAACATTATATTACATCATAAAATGTTGTATATAACTGGATTAAGCATAAAAAGCAAAATTTCACTGTATTCATTCTGGCTTTATTGCCTTACAGGAGTACAAACCAAGAAAGGATGCCATTGAGAAGATGCTGAGAGAGGAGACCACAAAGGCCACTTTCCCTCTTGGTAACCTAGAGTGGTCCCACTGGAAGAGGGCCATCCAGCGCAAGCAGCCTGAGAACTCCTCCAGGTGGGAGGGTCGCCTGGATGGCCACCCTGGAGCAAGACACATCTCACCCTTCCCTGACACCTCCAGGGCAGCAGTGTATGAAGTAGCAGTCAAGGTCCCTGAACTCGACAACAAAATTCCTGTGTTAGCGTCTGTAAAGCAAGGCATCAAGGGACAATCATGGGAGGCAGCCCTTTTGTCTAAGGACAAACTCAGAAATCAAGTGGACCGTGTACTGAGAAAAGGTTGTAACCTGTACGTCCGCCAGGCTCCCTTCTCTGTCAGAGACATGCCAAGTGTCTACAGGAGATGCGGGGTGGAGAGGAAGACTGGAGGAGCCAGGTCTACGGCTGATGCTGTACATGAACTCAGAGGACTCATGACCAAAGTGTGTGACTATGCCTGGAGAGATCACTATGATGTAGAGACCAGGACCTACTCACACAGAGGTCTGGTGGTTAATGGAGTCAAGGTATCAGACTAGTAAATTATAGCATAGACAGAAATGCTGAGCTTAAAGGATAAGTCATGACATTAACAGATACTCAGTATGATTAGGTCTCATAAAGCGAGACAGACTATGTGGAGAGTCACCAGTACACAATACTCACATATCACGTATACTTAAAGTATGCATTGTAATGAGTATTATGGATTATGCGATGAGAGCCATATTGGTTTGACATTTCGCACCAACCATGCATGGTGTATCTTGGTCTTTAAAATCCTCTACTACCTCAGTAATGCATCACCTATGTGTTCAAACCATTATTGCCATGTACATAATTATGTGCATTCGTGATACAACTCCATGTTGTTTATTGTGATTGTGAGTTTCATTTCCATAGCGTATACATGAAGTTTCATTATAAGAACACTAGTCTTGTATATAACTGTATATAGTATTCATGTAAAGGGAGTAATGTGAGGTCTCGAAATATCATAGTATGGATTACGGGATGGCTGTAACAGCTGACTCATACTTTGATTGTTGATTAAATTACACAAATTTGTGAAGATTAAACGATATAAGATCCCTTGGGATAATTATAAAGCGTATCAAAATAGCTTTCCCTGTAAATAGACAGCTATATTTATGTTTATATCACTATACGGCCTATATATATATTTACTAATGGCAGCTTATGTATGTAATACTCAGTTTTTACATAAAATGAGAAGGCATTTACATCTACAGCGTTGTATGATTGTCAGACAAGAATAAGAAATAAAACAATGATGTTCAAAATCACTGTGAGTGTTTGAATTATACAGTAGCAAATAAACGATAATTATGTTTGCAAATTGGGACCTCCAGCTGACAATACACTGTATACATTCAGAAATTATATTGGACTCCCAGAGGCCGTTGACCTTTAAATACCCTCATTCCATCATGCACCAGAATAAGCTGACCCTTCAGGCAGTTTAGTCAGTTGGGAGTCAATAGACATGGAACCTTTTAAAGGTTGCATAGTGCTTTGAATCAGTATGGCCCTGGTCGTCATTATGCATGAATGCATTTCTGGTGAGTCTATACTCACCAGTTATGCATTCGCCCCGGGAGGGGGGGGGGCACTTGGTATATTTCGTATACACAAGTGTGCGGCTGGGAAGGGTACTTCTTGAGCAAAATCCCCCTCACGAAGGGTGTGCCTTTTAAAAATCCCCTTCACTAAGGCTCACTTTTCGGAAATTTCAACAGAATCTACCAAAAGGGGTCACATTTTGGAATTTTTGCCAATTTTGTATACGACAAGGGTCACTTTTGACCAAAATCCCTACCACCAAGGGTGACACCTCGGAAGAAATGTTCTAAGACCTAGGCACTTTTGATCAAAATCCCCCTCAACAAGGGTCACTTTTGACAAAATCCCAAATTGAAGGGTCAGTTGGGAATTCGCCCGATTTCTGAAAGAGAAATCAAACATGTTCGATATTTGAATGCCGACTTTTGACGCCCGCCGATTGCTATCACATTTTATATTTGACAATTTTGTAGTCCACTCCCCTGCTAGCACCCCTCGTCGGAATTACGTCATTATGATGTAAAACTGACGTGTTTCTCGTCATTTTAACGTAATATTCATGTGATTTAGATGAGTGGTGCTAGCAGGGTCGTGTCCAGATAAAACATAGTTTCCCTGACTAGGACGAGGTGCTAGTTTCCTATTTCTCTACCAGCTGGCAGCACCATCTAGGGCCCTGATACCTTTGAGTGGTCAGTGCTTTCAAGTACCCCTAAAGGCCCTAGCTGCGGGATGTGCAATCAGGTGAGACGGTTTGACCCAACAGGCTGGCTACTGCAGCTCACCTGTGAGTGGGTAGTGGTCTAGTATGTCATTGTCCCGTCCTCTAATTAGGGTGGACTACTTTCCTGCAGCTGGACAGGGTCAATACAGGAATATTTATCAGCATAGTATGAGGGTCCCTCTTTGTTCTAATGTATCAACTTCGCCAAGTGATAATAAATATGTATATACACAATGTATTATATATATAGGCTTACACTTTTTGGTAGGCTGATTCTTGCTACTAGTATTCCCTCTTTTCATGAGAAAATCATGGGCATCGTGAAGTGTTTAAAGGTGGACAACTTGGTGCCCCAGCAGCAGTGTCCCGGCGCTTATTATCTCTAATACAAAAGTAGACCGGCGCCCAGACTATCAAACCCAGGGCCATTAGGCCAAAAAAAAAAAAAAGGTGTGTTTCAGGCAACCCGACCCTAGATTCAAAAAAGGGCCGACCCTAGCATTTTTTTCCCAATTTTGGAGATTCTTTTTTTTTTTTTTTTTTTTATTGTTTATTTTTCTCAATTTTTACAAATTCTTTCAAGAAAAACAAGCTCCCAGTGACCTCATAGGCCTGAATGATTGATTAACTTCAGAAAATGGCTTTTTAAGAGGAATATGCAATAACTTCTTGATATTCCTAGTCAATAGAGGAATTATTGAATCATTCTTGTGAGTCGCGAGTCGATTTCTCCATTCGCGACTCATTCCTGGTTCTCTTAATGTAAAAAAAAAAAAAAAAAAAAAAAAAAAAATCCGACCTACCTACCCTAGAAATTCTGACTATGTTGCCTGAAACACACCTTTTTTTTTTTGGCCTTATCGCGACGGTAGTGTAATTCAGATAATTATGTTTGCAAATTTCTGAGGAAGCGTGATATAGATATAGCTATACAAATAGACTAGTATTGTGCCGTTTTCTTCCGTCATTATCCAAATTCACTGAAAGTATCACCCAAAATGTTTCCATAGTCAATTAATGATAATGTATTCCTCTTTCTTAGGTCCTTCTATGCTAAAGTTGATATAGAGTAGTGCAGTTTATCCTCTGTAGTTTTTTATTCATCTCACCAACAGGAACCTGGGGAAGAGAAGTAAGATATTAGGGACCTTTAGCAACCACGTAAAAGCTCATTAAACGCAGACGTAGCCTATCCCTTTAGCACTACTACGTCTGGGTTTAATGAGCTACGTGGGGTTTGCTAAAGGTCCCTAATCAATCGTGTTATAAAGTGTGGCTATGTGCAATAGAACAAAGTCAAACTACTGCTATTCTGATGTGGTAGTTAACTATCAAGCCATACTCCAATGCTAGATGAGATCACTCACAGCTGCAACCAGACAATTAGTACTTGGATCTTTCATAGAGCCTTTAATACCTAATTCATGACAGCTCCTGTATGGAAATTGCAAAGTCCAATGCATGGAAGCCTCCCTTCTTGTCTGTTTGAAGTCTTCTTCAAGAGTATGGGTGTGGACCACTAAATTCGACATGGCGACATGGCCGTTTTTGGGCCTAGTGACATGCGACATGAGGAATATCAGAGATAGCGACATGGGACATGGAGATTTCTTAAAATCGACATGGTGACATGGCTATTTCTTAAAATCGACAGGGCGACATGATCATTTCTTAAAATCGACATGGGAAATTGGGAGCCCCCATCCAGACCCCTAAGAGTGACCAGATATTTAGCACATATGGCAGGTGGAGATCTCCATGATGCATATAATGTAACCGGACACTATTGGATAAACATAATTCAGCCTGACCCCAGTGTCCCCAATGGGATTATCCCTGGCAGGTCCCAGGAAGTGGCACCCAGAAATGAAACAATTAAGCTCATTGGTTACGTATTAGGTTACCACTGGGGTGGCAGTAGCCAGCAGGGGTTGGAGGGGATATATCTAAACACTATAGCAGGGGTAGACACTAACTTTTTCAGCTGTGGGCCACCCGGGCCCGTAGCTCCAAAAACCTGTGGGCCCGGACTTTTGGCTGTGGGCCAGCGAATATATTTTACTTTTTTCAAAGAGAAAATCATCTGAATTCCTGATTTACCAGTGTGAAAATGGCACCAAATTGCTTCATTTCCTCACATTTTTCTCTTTCCAACGACATATTACATGTCTATACTGATCAGTTATATTCCTATCAAATATCTTGCAAAATTTCCTGTGGGCCACCCGGGCCCATGGGAAGGTAATTCTGAAGAAATCTACGGGCCCGGACCCAAAATTACGGGCCATTGGCTCCCGGGCCAGCGTTAGTGTCTACCCCTGCTATAGTGTTTAGAAGCTAGAACACGTCCATCATAGTTTTTAGAACCCCTATGTGCTTAGGGTTTAAACACAAAAAATACCAGGTGATTAGAAATGAACCACATCCGAAACACATGGAGATGCTAAAAACGTCTCATTCCTAAACACTTCCAGGACAGTGCAAACATGGGTGATGGGCTGCCATTGGTTGACTGCCCCGCCCACTTTTTGCTCTAAAAATCAAACATCTAGGATATTCCTGACATTTAACGCCGACTTTTGATATCCCTTTGATGCCTACCGATTGCCATATCTCACATTTAGCCACCTTTAAATATGAGATTGTTGTGGTGCATCTGTGTCTATAGTGATATAAAATGCACATTAGACTTCACCTCACCGATGAGCATTTGAAATTCATCCACATAGTTGACGGACAAGCTGCTTCTGCGGATCAATGTTAATGATAGTTTATACAACCAAGTTAATATCCTTAAATAAAATAGTGGCATGAGTATCCGATCTACAGTACGATAGCCGTAAAATACACTGCAAATGAAATCAGGGGCGGATATACAGGAGTTTGTAAAGAGGAGGGATGTCTATTGTTAAAAAGAGCCCCCCAAAAATATTTCCATTCAAAAAACTCAAATTTTGGGCCAAAAGTCCGGACCCTCCCCCCTTTCAATCCGTATTTGAAAATTGTTGATACTACACTAGTACACCATGGTCTTATGTCAATATCAGCACACACAAATATCTGACCTCCAAACCTTCCACCAGCACCACCAGCCTGCCCTGAGCCCACCCACACCCCCACCACTTCCTAGCTCCTCCCCCACTGCCCTTGACCCGGCTGTCGCGACTGGTCTGGTGTCAAATATAGCCTCCCGATACCACCGCTAGGTTCTATCCATACTTTGGCCGCCTTCTTCCCAGCTGCCCCTGTGGCGCAATCGGTTAGCGCGCCGTACTTATAAGCAGTATACCTCCCCGTGCTTGGTCACGGGTCGGCGCTATGAGCCATGCGGAGGTTGTGAGTTCGAGCCTCACCAGGGGCACGGTTTTGACGACGTTTCATGTAGAGCGAAATATGATAGCCTGACAGGCGGAAAGTACAGCACTATGGGGGTAGGCCCTATACTGGATGATAAAAGAAGAAGTAGACCAAGCATTGCTTTACAATACACATCATTTCATCTTCCTTCTAACAGGCTTAGGGATTAATAGCATTTTAATAGGCATTGTAAAATGAAAACGAATTGAAATTTATAGATCTATATATTTATTTCATGGTGAATACGGCACTCCCATTGGCTTAAGTTAATAAACCAAGGAAGTATTTCACGGCCTGTCATATCATCAATGCCCCCCATTGAATACAATGTGGCCGTATTCAATGGGCTGGGAAAAAGTAGTTTTTCCTTCATTAAATGGCTTCAAATAAAAAAAATATACACAAATGCCAACTACATTTAGAAGTAACTGTAGCTGCACAGCGATTTATACTGTAGATTTACAGTATAAATCGCTGTGCAGCTACAGTTACTTCTGACAGTGTATATATATAATATATAATATCATATATATATATATATATATATATATAGGTATATATATATATATATATATATATATATAGGTATATATATATATATATATATATATATATATATATATATATATATATATATATATATATATATATATATATTCCTAGTGGTATGCTGATAGAAGACGTGAGTCAGATATACACTTGCCTAATCCTGGAGACACAGGAGGCCCTATTTATTCAATAAACATAGAATAATTCAATATCACACAAGAATAATTCAATCAATAAGAAAAAAAAAAAAATATACGAGTGAGGGTCAGTGTGTCCAATGTAGGCGGAGGTTGGAGTCAATATGGCGGACACACTGCCCGGGAAGGTGGAGGTGACCAGCAGAGACTGGCACAGGTGTGGTGGGGTAGGGAACTACCATGGTGGCTCCCCCTATTAATATACCCGGATACTTCCCGCGCGGAAGTATCCAACTCATATTCCTAGTGGTATGCTGATAGAAGACGTGAGTCAGATATACACTTGCCTAATCCTGGAGACACAGGAGGCCAAGGCCAACAACAACACTTGCCTAAAAATTGGTAGATAATTTATCCGCCACCAATCTATCTTTGGCACGGCGTGACTTGTACGTATCCGACAAGTACAGGAGTACAGCCCAGGATTTCCACTGTCCATACGCCTTCACATCACTCAGAGGCATGAAGGTAGACAAGAATGTAGCGGCCCCTCTCCTCACGGAATGAGTACTATAATGTCCCACCAGGTTGATCTTGGTACACAATGACTTGAGCTGACGTGAATAAGTACTATATGAGAGACCAAATAATGTCATCTCCGGGTTCCTACCAGTAATACGCAGGAACAGTCTGACAAATCTCACAGGGCATAGCAGGCTGAGGGGGGCAGCCACAACCGGGATCACATCTGTCCGTTCCCGAAATTGCACAGTCTTCGAGCTATTGATGTACACATCCATCCCCTCATCAGTCCAGATTATGTCACGCACATGCAGGGTATGGGGTGAATCTGTGACGTGCCCCACCCTCAATACACACCTGAAAGTGAGTAGCAAGGCAGCCCAGAATCGTAAATCCATGACGTCGTATAAATCCAAGTGGGCCCTCATATTTACAATGTCATCAGGCATTAATGGTAGGGCTGGCCTAGATTGGCAGCCCAACAGTCTTTTTGCACCTAGAAGCGTTGATTTCACAAGAAACCCAGATGAGTCTGGGTGTGGGAACCCAAAGTATTTGTGCATCATCCCCACACTACACACATAAGATGAAATTGTAGAATAACACACCCTCCTAGTAAGGTGCGTGATGTATAAACACACAGTTTCTTCAGTGGCTGGCAAAGCTGATAGGTTATGTAAATTGCAGAATCCTAAAAAAATAATATACGAGTGAGGGTCAGTGTGTCCAATGTAGGCGGAGGTTGGAGTCAATATGGCGGACACACTGCCCGGGAAGGTGGAGGTGACCAGCAGAGACTGGCACAGGTGTGGTGGGGTAGGGAACTACCATGGTGGCTCCCCCTATTAATATACCCGGATACTTCCCGCGCGGAAGTATCCAACTCATATATATATATATATATATATATATATATATATATATATATAGGCCTATATATATATTATACATGTATAAGGGTAATATTTCGGAGTTTTCGCCAAAGTTCTTCGCGAAAAGGGTCTTTTTGATCAAAATACCTCTCACCAAGGGTGACTCCTCGGGAAAAATTGCTAAAACCTAGGCACTTTTTTCCAAAATCTCCCTCAGCAAGGGTCACTTTTGACCAAAATCCCCCTCACCAAGGGTAAGGGTTGCTGAGGGGCCAGCCACACACACATGTCAAAAGAAATTGAGTGCCCCCCCCCCCCCCCCCGGATATATATTACATATGACATGGGGCTTAGTGGCATGAAAAAATGTGGGGGCGGGGGCGTGGGGGGTACTTCCGCGGAGCCATAACCATGTCAATTCCCCTGTATACATTGTGGGGCCGCGGGGGGTGGTTCCTTCCGCGGTGCCCATCTAGATTTTTTATATTACAGCACCAAGCGTAACTGAGCTATTTTCACTAGCAAACTTTGGTGACAGCGACTCCAAAAGGCAGATAAATGCCATGACATAGCAATCTTTTTTTGTGTTCCAGAAGCATCAGGCTAATATATCTGAAAGTCATTAAGAAAAATTGTTGGTCCATTTACAATTAGTTGGACTGTGTTAACTCTCTTCCTATACCAGAGTGATTTTGGGTAATTTTTCGCCCTGTAGGCTTGAGCTTTCCAAAACTGTATGATCATGTCAATATTCCATCTAGAAGGGAAGTGCCGTAAATTCCCGCGTACTACCCGCGGGTTGTACGCGAACCAAACACAGCTTTCATTTGATACCAAACATGCCTATATAAGGTGCGGGTTATACGAGGGTTTTTATTATTATAGAACAGTACTTAAATATAAATTTTCAGATCCAGAAACGGGTTATAGGATTCTCCTAAGTTGGGGGTGCGGGTTATACGCGAGATGCGGGTTATACGGGGGAATTTACGGTAGTGATGGTTTGAGCTAAGGTTGCTCAAGAAAAGGACATAACCCTAAATTCCTCTATATATTCTCATAAGAGAGATATTACAATAGTAAAATTGTAATCATAGTTTCAAAATTGGTTCTTTAACCAAATTTCAAACTATTATAGATACTTTTAAGTACTTTCATAATTTTGTGTGCAATTCTCATGATCTACATGTTTTAATTGGTGACCATGGCAACTGCAGTTACCTAAAATCGTGATTTTTAGTACTTTGCTATGGCAACCAATAATTTTGTCAATAATACTCCAAAATATTTCAAATCTGTAAGGCCCATCCTTTTAGCATGAAAGACTACCAAAAGCAAATTTCCACCAAAAAAAAATCATGTTCTATGACATCAATATTTTTAATGAATTTTGCCTGAAAAAAATATTTAATCTGGGTAAAATTGTACTAATTTTCTCTCAAGTTGAGAAGGCTGCCAAATAAAGGGATTTCAAGTCAGAGACAAATAGTTTGGATTCCCCAGAGATGATATAGCAAATAGCGAGAATCCAAAGAAATTGTAGGTTCAAAACAGTTTTTAAGAAAACTACAGATTGCTCAAAATCGGCCAAAAATCAGCCGCTATTAGGGAGGGCTATTCAAAGGAGGGGGCTTTTTTTTACCCTATTTTTAGGGGGGCTTTTTTAGGGGTTTCCTAAAAATGTTGTACGTTGAAATGTGAATTTTGGTAACAGCCTGTGTTAAATATTCCAAATTATGTCAATATTTTCAAAAATTTCAGAAATTTTCCTCAAACTCCCAGCAAATTTCTCACTGCATCACTTTTGACACTCAGAATAGCCCACCGTTTTGTCAGTCTTCAAAAAAGTGCCGGCCTCATGTAAGCACTGATGGTACGGGAGCTTCCAATTTATAAGCACTGGGTCCCTTAAACTCAACGGTTTGACTATTATCACTCACCAGCGAGTAGGCCTATTATGAGACATTTACACTAAAACACCCTACAAATGTATGTATTTGTTGCAAGGTAGTAAATTGTAGGTAAAAAAAGTGCCCAGGATTAGATGCATACAATTAGTATGTATACATCAACACTGTTTATGTAAAAAACGATCCAGGGTGAGGGGGGAGGGCGCTTTTTTCCTATTCCTGACTCTTACTGGGCAAACAGCAAGTTATCCCCCCTTTGAAGACTTGCACAAGTCTAGGATTTCAGTGTCTGTGATTATATTTATCCCATAACATAAATAGGATAGGGATAACCGAGTGAGTGATGAGGAAATTTAAAATAAGAAAAGGTACTTGACGGTCTGATGGTCGCAGACACGCTTGTCACGGTCTGGTGACCTCCCACGCATGGCGGGGGAGGGGGGGAGGTAAATTCAACATGAGTCGAACACATTGAGCCGGACACTGTTAGATATATACATCTAGTGATCTTCATACAAACAACGAAAAATTACACGGAACGCGCCTCCGAGTTGCCATAGTCCCTCATCATACTCATCATGAATCAAAGCATCACGATCAAAGTTAAGGTGACATCATGAGAATTCTGTGCGCAATTATAGTGTGCGGTTCTAGACTAGGGGACGGAAGCAACGTGTCACTGCTTATACATTTTTTGTTCTGTTATAAAAATAAATTTATGTTACGAAAGACATGAATATTAGTTCAATAGTCCTTCTCTCTTTGGGTACACTGGGGCTGGTAACGTGGGTAAAATGTGTTTTTAGTAAGAAATACAAATATAACGAAACGCAAACGGGCTAATTACCACAATACTCTAAATAAAAAAAGGGCTCTGGACAAAAGTAATCAATGTATGGGGGGAGGAGAGGTTATGATATACGTTTTACTATTATAACTGATGTGCGATCAGTTGAGAAAAATAGAAAGGAATACAGCTTTATTGTATGTATGTATGTATGTATGTATGTATATGTTAATACGGTAATGTTGAACTTTAAACCACGAGATTTACCTGGATTTGACCAAACTTTGACCCTTCTCAGACATTTGCATTCCCCCTTACACTCTCCCCCGGATTCGTCTTCGAATAGTGTAGTGTATATCAAACAAAACTCTGCTGGAAGAGTGTTTCACCAGATGACCCTTAAACCCATGAGAAATCGTCCCCTCGGATCCCTTACCTACCCTACCTCTGGTCAACCGCACAGCATTCACTTTCTAACCCTCCCTGTATATTTGACTCTATATAACACCTATAAAGTTATTCTTTTCATGGAGGAGAAGAACTCAAAGAAACGTACTCCACTGCTTCACTACATGTCTTTGTACAGCCCAGTGCGTGTGAAAGTAGACATAGACATGTACCGGTAGCTATAGCATGTCACACCGTATTAGGCCTCTCCTAATAATATACTTGTTTCTCATCACTAAGCCACAAAAAATGTGACGAGGGTTTGCTGAGGCTGAAATCGTATAGAGTATCGTAGGCTCTCGGAGAGTCAAATTCACAGTTTTCTAATGAAGAGAGAGATTAAGGATCTGCAAAATTTTTAAATATGCATTGTTTTCTCCACCCCATTACATATCCTGCACTGCAAGCTTTAATTTGATACCAGATATGCTCATATTTGTATAATTTTGTCATGTTTTTCATTAAGATTTGCAACAACAAAAAATCTTAGAAATGCGATTTTGGTGACGCGTGCGGTGATGACAAACATATCATTCAAAGTGGCCTGATACTATATGAACGCGGGTACTTTGGGTAGAGCGTTCTGTGTAAAGCGCTTTATGGTGATTGTCAAGGTTGTCTGGCTTAGGGGCCTCCCATGCTTTAGCTCTAGCTGTACAACTGATGTACCGTAAAGCAATCTGTACACAAGAGCTATGATCTCCGCAATTACTAAACATGTTGGTTGATTAGGCCAAATTTAAAAAAAGCTTTGTTTCAGGTAATATGGGCAGAAATTCTAGTGTCGGTAGTTCGGATCTTTTTTTTTCTCTTTTCCCTCTTTTTTCCTTTTCTTTTTATTTTACAGCCCTCTGCGATACCTTTGAATTGAATTTTTTTAAGTGTAAAAATGGGAAGAGGTCATCTTTGCTTTTTTATCAGCAGTCAGCAGTGCAATACATTTCCCGAGATAGAGGTTTTATATTGATGTGTATCATTTGCCAATTATTATGTAGTCCAAATGCCATTGAGTTTTTTGTAGATGTAGGTGCTATCATGATCTTGCCATCTCCTACCAAAAGTAGTAAAATAGGATAAATAGAATAGGATAGCTGAAAGTATTTTTGGTTCTAGATAATAAAAATCCGAGTACCAAGAAGGCTCTGCATAATTTATAACAAGTTCAGGTCATTGACCTTTTAACCATTAAGTATAAATAAATGAATTTACAATACAATACAAGCCCCTATCGTTATACACCCCCAACGACTATGCTCCATACCCTTACCCCTCCTGCACCCCCCCCCCCCCCCCAACCCCTGGCCACATGACCTGCTTTCATCTGGTGGCCAGCCACTTTGGTCACATGACCAAGACACAATGGGATTGGCGGCCAAAAGGTAGGTGTTCTTTATATTTATGGCTACTGACCAGTATCTATAGCCTCCATCAACGTTGAATTCCAATCTACTCGCATCCTGCCATATATCCCAAATAATGTAGCCTATACACAAGTGATATAATTAGTTGTCATTATTCAGAAGTTTTATCTATGTGTGTATAGGCACAGGTGGCTTGAGACATTCATACAGTTTGGATCTTATGGAAAGATTATAGGTGTGTACCGTAACTGTACCCACCCCCTCAACCCTCCCCAGTGGACCTAGAGTGCATTAAAGGACAAGTGCACTTGCCCCCTCCCCCTCTAATGTCTATATACCTTCTTTTGTAGAAAATATATCGCCAGTTGATGGTAATGAGAGCATGGTTAATACTTACATATGCTTCACCTTTAAATATAACGAAGAAAATATATTGACTCCTTATTGGGATGTGACCAGGCTTTTTATCTGCACATTCTATGCTATTTTCTGCCTTTCCATTTAGTCCATCCATTTCGTCCATCAAGCCGTCCAGCTTGTCACGGACGGAATGGATGGACGGACCTTGGTGGAAGTGGGCTGTGTCCGTTTATCCATCAAAAACGTCCAGATCCCTGCTTTTTGGACGTTTCTCTTTATGCACGGACGGATTGACAGACGTGGAGTCACCCCTTAACATGAACCCTATGTCAGGACAATAAATTCAACTATACTCTATAATCATGTTGCAGATATTTTGCTTTGGTCAAATAATCTGGGCCTGTAAGGGTTAAGAACCCTATATCGTGTTATCCATAGTACCTATCATCATAATCTATTAGAGTGTTATTTTGCAATACCATATGATATCAACTATATATGGTTCTGATATGTTATTGAACAGTCGTATTATCATGATCTTTATCACAATATACTGTGTTTTTGTCTAGAATGATGTAATGAAGTCATTGACAGCAAGATTGAGTCGCTGATGACCTGGACTACCCTGGTTCTATCAGTGAATTAGAATGTGTCATGTCCTATATACAATGGCTGCCTGGACATTATGCAACTTGTCCAGCCTATATGGACTGATGGGATTAGGTAGCTGGTTAATGATGATTAAAGAGACAAAAGGGCCAATTTGCTGTGTGATGATTCATTCATTTTGAGCCCCTACTGAAAGGACAGGCACACTGCCATTGTAGGCTGTGGCAAGGGGGGAAGTGATGCCTACATACCTCTATACAATAACCTCAGTCTCAATTTGCCAACATCATATTCATGCTCTGCACAGCCAGAATAAGGGAAGTAGAAAAAAATTATTCATTGGGGAGGCCCTATTGAACTATATAACCAACCAACTTGAAGCATCAGCCTATCCCTGATGACGCATATTGATATACGGGGGAGAGCCTTTGCTGGTTCCAGAGGCATGCACCAGGAGGCTCAGGAAGTCGTGTGTCAAGCCTCCATTTTCCCCCTTTGTATAGTTTACTTTGGTGGGTTCTCTCTCATTTACTATCTGTTTATATTCTGTATAAATTAGATTATTTTTTCCCCATGACATGGTCTTTCATTAGATAAGCTTACAGCAATGTGAATATTTCAAATCTTAGAGAAATAGAGCATTAACACCTCTGTGGGTGGCCACATGTCAGTCAGTCATAGTGTAATTAATGCATTGTCTCTCAATCAGGCTAAGCCCCTCACTTCACACCTGAGACAATGGGGAGGTGATTAAGGTGATTAAAATAGGGCTGGTATGTCACCCATCAGCCTTATCAATTCTATCTGTGGCCATTGTTCCTAGGTGTGAACAGTGGCTGATAACAGATTTACCCACAATGCACTGCTCTGAGTCAGGGGACAGAAAGAAAATGGCGGCTCCCATGCCATGTAGGCTATCCTCCCTATATCAAAACACCTATTGGCTGATTGGTACACCTGCTTAACAGTAATGTTCTAAAATCAAGCCTACCAAGCAGATGCCTGCAGTGTCTTTCTTGAATGAATCCATGATCCGTGGAATAAGATACAGAGGGGCAACTGGAGATCATATCAGTCTTTGCACCGTTGGGCTGTATTACACCCATACTGCTGCTCTGCCTGCTTAAATTGGCCGATGCTATACATTTCATGAAATAAGTAAAACCATGGCCATAAAATGAGGTACATAACCAAAAAGAAGCAACAAAACAAAGACACAAGTTTCCATAGGAGCACACCTGTTACCAGCCCCAGTGTACCTGGTACCTGTGGGCAGCACCATCACATGCGTGGGTGTATAGTATTTGCACAGAAAGTCTAAATGCTCCGGCCCTTAGTCTGTATAGTGGCTATCCCAGGATAGTCATATATAAGGACATTGGTCAGGCATGACCAAGTGCTGTTCAAAAATGACTGAGGCAAAACAACACAAGGTGAGTTGGTCAGTACTGACCACCCTTGTAGTAGTAACTAACCTAGGTTGATCGTATATGGAATCAGAAAATGACTTATTATATTCACTGATTTGTTAGCCAGTACTGACTAAGTTTTAGAGCCTAAAGATTCTCAGTGTACTTGGGAGTATCTAGCAGGGAGTATTTTATAGTTTCATGTTATGGAGCAGGTCAGTAACAAGAGGCTGCCGTCTGAGCTTCACAGCTTTACACCAGTGGGTTCAGTCCCGGGCTCCGACTGTATGTATACAGTCTGGGAGAGTGCTTATGTACTGACTTGATATCAGCAATCTGGACATCATGGGTTTGAGTCCCACCTTGGCACAATTGGTAGTAATTTTGATATCTTTACAATGCACCTCTATAACACTATTGTGCCTATCCAAATATTTGATATGTAATATTACTATGCCAGTATAGGGGTATTCATGCTTCAAATAGGCCCAATAAAAAATGTAAAAAAACAAACCTAGGGCCTACGTTTTTGCCAAGGTGGGATACGAACCCATGAGGCCATACACAACCTCATTCATGATCATGTGACCATGGCTAACCAATCAATGGTTGAGCTATCTCATTAAGAAATGATCCAGTATCCTGGATCATTTTCTAACTAGGTTACAATTATTACATACAAAATGGTCCAGGCCCATTACTGCCTAACAGTGGCAATGGGCCTGGAGTGCTCGAGACTGCAGTAAGTTACGCTGGCAGTAGTGAAAGTACAGACACAAAGTCAAATCCGGAAGCCTGACTCCAGCACCGCCTAGCACAGGTGAGGTTGTACTGGGCTATATTGTGTGTTTGAAGGGAATCTAATTTCCAATCTTCCAATTCTAATCTATCTCTCTCACAGGCAGTATATGTCTGGAACTATGTACCCTTTGCCTCTTGTGTCATAAACTGTAGGCCTAAACGTAGATATTTTCATGCATGTGTATTTTAGCGGATTAGCTATAAAGTACAATTTTGTATATATCCAGCAACTCCCTTCAAATTTACAGAGGATATGATACCTACGCTATATCTGAAAGTAGCGTGGTGTCCAAGTTAACTAGGTGGTAGCTAAATAGGTCTCATCTATTGGTACAAGGTGGGCTGCGATATCGGGCCTACCATCACTTGTGCACCAAGGGATGAGCCTGCCAATTGACTATAGATACCACCCATTTTCCTTGTGATCTTAAACCCCCATTTTCCCTGTAATTTTAATGATTCGCCCCTCTTCTCTAGATGGTGCTACTGTAAGTCTGCAAGTCTGAATGTCCTTTCTACTAGTCTTAACCGTCCCATCCATTAGAGGTAAATGGGTTCGGTTATAGTTCTGTTACACTTTCAAAAAAGAAAAAGAGAAAGAAAAGGGGGATGCGGGGGCAGAGCCTCCGGTATATACAGCAATGTAACCTACTTACAGTGGTGCCATCTAGAGAATAGGCCTGGAAACTGATAAAGATTATCGGAAAAAGTGTTTTTTTTTAGATTACAGGTAAAACGGGTGGCGTATAGTATAGGTTCGTCCCCATGTGCATCTTTTGTCTTGTCCTATCAACTGACAAGAGCCAGACCAGAGCCAACCTACTTTGATACAGCACCAAACAAATTGAACTATCATCAATGGTGGTTATTTCTGAGAATAATCTTGAGTATGATAATAATGAGTATGATTTCAAGTAGCTACAATATGATATCAATAATTGAGTTAGTTGGCTGAAGACATCTAGCTTCCTACTAGTAATTAACCAATATTGAATGGCTAACGGGCACACAAGGGGATGTATTGCTGGATATTGGCATGAGTGCGAAGCACGAATGCCAATATCCAGCAATACAGCCCCGAGTGTGCCCCTTAGCCATTCTATATTAGGTTTATTATACGATTTTTTGATTCATATGTCCTTATTTACCTTTAAAACGTCCTAATTTCGCCATTTTGAAGGATATATAGGTAGACTAGATCGAGCAAGGTGGGCGCCATGTTGTGGAAATCTTCAGTAGGGGAGGTGGGGATGAAGGAGCTATGCGTTCCCCTGTATACTTCAATATCGGCAGCGTTTCCCTACCCTTGTACCATCCCAGGAAACTGGGGTGAGGAAGGGTGAGACTAGTGCGAGCATTGCCCATAGAGCAAGGTAGGGTGAGCCCTGTGTGTAGAAGCTCACCCTATGTGCTAGACTGGGCAAGCCTTGTGCCTATAGCCTCCTCTGCCCTACCCTACACTGAGGGTGACCCTCTGGTCTGTGGGCTGGCACACCACCTTACCCAAGGTCCCCCAAGCATGCACACCAGTATTTAGTAGGTTGTGTATTGCCATGGTGGATAAATAGAGGTTCCTTTATATGGCCACCGAACACAGATCCGATAGTATAGTGGTCATCACTGGCGCTTTGTATGTGAAAGGTCCAGGGTTCAAGACTCTGCCATGTCAACCTACCCACCTTTTTTTTTCTTATTTTTACTAATGTAACTTTACAATTGTCCACAAAATACATGTCACTGGTCTATTGTTCTTAAAACAAGGGGCAACTGGGAGAACTCACATCATAGCTGCATAAGAGATTTCCTTATGCTACTGCAAGCCCCTCTTGTAACTCTTCCACAATGCCACACAGTCCCAGCCATCAAGCCTGGATTTGGGCAACATGGCATGTGGAAGGGCTAGGGCACCTCACCCAAAGCTCACACTACCTCACCCCTTGAGCTAGGCACAAAAGTATTTCGCCCTAGCTGGCACTAGCATGCTCTAGCCTCACCCCAGTTTCCTGGGATGGCCAGAAATGAATGGGCACTAGCGCGTTTACCTTACACACCAGAGGTCCCCAGATCGAATCCGGGTGGAAACGGACCATTTTAAAAGTGCCTATATGTATGTGAAAAAAAATCCCTATAATTATTTTAACAAATAGGTAAGTAAAGTCCAACAACTACCTTTATAGTAAAAAAAAATTATAAAAAAATTTAGATTTTAGGAGAAGTCATAACAAAAAGTGTAAAAGTTGCTGTATCTCTGTTAATATAAGAGCTAGAGGGCTGAGAATGTGTCTATAGACATCTTGTTTTATCCCCCTCTCCTGTATGGCCAGCACGGTCTAGTGGATAGGGCGTTGGACTCATAGTCTTACGTCCCCGGGTTCGATCCTCCGACGAAACGTGGGATTTTAACTAAGTCCAAAATTGGACTTAAAGGGATCCCTTCATCCACAGAAAGGGCCGCCAGGGTTTCAGAGAAGGAGGGAAGCTGGAGATGCAATGTTACGTAATACCACATGCCTATCACCCCTCCTGGTGTGAAGGCCTGGAGGGCTGCCCCCAACATAGATAAGAGTCTTCAAACACCATCACACTGTCTTCTATATCAGATCTATTTGTTTTAGAATCAAAGTATGTGATGCCAACAAATCTGATATAGAACACAGTGTGATGGTGATTGGAGATTCTTATCTAGTTTTGTGGGTTGCCCTCCTGGCCTTCACACCAGGAGGGGTGATAGACATGTGGTATTATGTAACATTGCATCTCCAGCTTCCCTGCTCCTCTGAAAGTCCCTAGACCTTGGCATCCCATTCTGTGGATGAAGGTATCCCTTTAAGAGTGCCTGTTATTCACCTCAATCGTGCTGTTATCACCAGATAACAGCACGGTGTTATCCACTAAAAAGCACGATCAGAGCCCCAATCGTACAATAACCCTGGACAATAAGGACCACACCCAAGACCTGCACTGTAAAAAGCTGTTGTTCCTACAGCAAAATGTGTCTCTATACAGTACTTAAGCTGTGCGAAATACTGCAGCAAATTTTTATGTATGTAGAGCTTGGCACTGTGAATCCTAAGGTAGAAAGATCAAGACTCATATTTTATACTAACATCTAAATATCAGAGCATGAATCAGAAGGTACCCAGAAGTGTTCGAAGTGTTTGAGGGTTCGATCCTTGGTCTAGCCAGCTCTAGCCAATACTTCAATCTATATATGCGAACTGTCCACCGCACTGAGAGGTGAACCCCAGACCTTCAGATCTGGACCTACAATAGATTTTGCTGTCAAGTTACAAAAGATTACTGTTGCCAGATGATTACAGTACATAGTGCTGTTAGAGTATAATTATGGGCTGACTAGTTGTAGGTCTACAGCATAATCTGCTGGAACCAAAGTTGCCCGCAATATTTACTGTACAGGAACAGTACTCACATTTTTAATAGTATGGGTATTACATAATAAGAACTTGATTAGTCAATCTGATTAATGTCATAAGCGATTAGCTTACAAACAACAAGTCACGACTTCATGGCCAGGATACAGAAATATTATATTTGAAAAGAGAATGTCCTCTCAGCTGAGTCCCGCCCTCATTGTAGTGCTGAAGTATGACACCATTCACTGAACAAATCGGCCAAGGGATTCACAATAATGTGCCAAAGGTAAATGAGTGCAAATTTACGCGTGATAGGTAAAGGATGAGTATAACAGATATGTGTCATATGAACTGTTACCCTCTGAAGGATGTACCGTAAATCCTCTCGTATAAGCCTAACTCGTGTATAAGCTGCACCCCGACTATGGGGCGATCCTATAAGCCGCACCGGCGATTTGATTACAGTGACTTTTGTACTGTATTATAATAGCAGAAACTCGCGTATAAGCCGCACCCTGACTCTGTGCCGATCATATAAGCCGCACTGGCGATCTGACTCGCGTACTAGCCACGGCCTTTACGAGAGGGTTTACGGTAGTTCTAGGGACATAAACACCTGTTCTACGATCAGTCCAGAAGGGGTGACACGCCCCCACTCTGAGGATTACTTCCACTGTAATTCTCATTAATTACCTAAATTAATTAACACAATTGTCATTATGAATATGGTGTCAAATTAATTACCTGACTTCATTACACATTTATATTTATTTTCACCTGCTCTAGTTGTTTAAACCCCCACCGCCCTTATATATAGGACCGAGTACTGGGGGCGAGTACCTGTCCTGACTTTACTACGACTGTGGGTGGAGGGGTACCGAGATTTCGACCTTTAAGTCAGTCGATATTACTCAAAATTAATATTGATGGTCAGCTGCAGTTATGTATACATGTATAAAGCCATGACATAACATGTGTATTACGAATTTTCCCCAGATCAAAGCTGTATCCTCCTGTGAAGAGGGAACCTTCCTTAATGATGAAGGCATCACGGCGTAGAATAACTTCATTAAAAGCCTTCAATAACAATAATGGGCATACCAAAATCATCAAAGGCAACAGTAATGAGTGATATTATGGTAAGCTCTAGGTGCACAGAATATCTAAATGCCCCGGCCCTCAGTCTGAAGTGGCTATACCAGGTTAGTCATAGGGACATTGATCAGGCATGAACAAGTGCTATTCAAAACTGACTGAGACAAAACAACATCTGACTAATGCCTTTCTCAAAAGAACTTAGCTCAAAACTCATTGAAATGGAGAAGACTAAGGTAACTAACCTATGTTGGTTGTGTAGGGAGCCAAAGAAATGACTGACTTGGTTAGGCACTATAGTGACTGAGAGATTGGCTGTATAGGGTGCCAAAGAATATCAGTGTGTTGGTCCGAGCCTCACATAAATTTCTGGTCTGCATGCATATCATCCACACCCATACCTGAGATATCTGTACTACTTGTTTATGGGACCTGTCAAATAAAAGAACACTTGTTTTCTTTAAGTCAATAAGAGTAGCCAGGGGAAATGCCCCGTGTCTTCTTCACCCTATTCATTACATAGATGGGGCACTGCTGTCCGTCAGATTGTTACGATATATACAAAACCGTGACTGCAGATGGGCCAAAAGCGACCTGCCGACCTGGGCCGTTGTGGAGGCGACTTTCGACCTAAGGCAATAATAAAAACAACGTAGCGACTTTTGGTAAAAAATTACCATAGAATAAAGGGTCCAAAAAAGCGACTTCATGACCTGGACCCCTTAATTACGGCGACTTTCCGACTTTAGGCCTCTCCAAATAATAAGCTTGTTTCTCATCACTAAGCCATGAGATATGTAATAAGGGCGCTTTTCTTCGCTTTTTTTTTGCTGAGGCTTAAATTCATATTTTAGTAATGAACGATCTGCGAAAGTTATAAATATGCATGTCTTCTTCACCCCATTACATCTCCTGCACTGTAAGCTTTAATTCAAAACCAAATATGACCATATTTGTCTAATTTTGTCATGTATTTCCATTATAATTTACAAAAGAAAATCAAAAAAAAATCTCAGAAAAACGATTTTGGTGATGCACCCGGTAATGAGAAACAAGGATATTATTTGGAGAGGCCTTATAGGGGGGACCCATCTGCACCCCAACACCATTACCATTAAATTTTATGAAACATGTTTGAATGAAGAATGTTGCTCTATCAAAACACACATCTGATTCTGTTGCTAGAAAAGTGAGAGTCATTGTCGCTAAAACTACCCTCACCTGAGGGTCAGGCACTGTCTGACTCTCAGGTGAGGGTTGTTTTAGCGACGTTCATGACCCAGTCTGCCTTATTTGGGCATAGGGCTGGACTATGGTCAGTCAAACATGTTGGTGAGACTGAGCAGTAGAGGAAAGGGTATAGCGACGCCATTCGCCAGAGGCCGAAGGCCTCTGGTAACCCTCAAAAGCACCATTAGCAATCAATAATTAAGTAGCTCCCACAATAGATATTAGATGCTTGGTTGTATATGATGCTGAATGTCTTTACAATGTATATAAACAATGTATCATGCTAGTACTCGAATATTGTGGCTAGTTATTCAATGGAGTAGTTTATACCCAGCAAAAGCGTCTATAAAATAGGTTTTTGCATATGATTCTTAATGTGCAAAAATGCTATCATATTTCTGATTTACACAGTCAGAGATGTCAACATTGATTATTTTAGTGTCCCTGTTGATATGTAATTATTACTTCTCATTCATAAATATTTTTATTCAAATATCACTATAGCTAACATTTCTAAGTCAATATTGGTGGAGATGCATCTTAAATAGGTTAAAGAAATATGGAAATGATTTTTTTTTGTGTTGGGCCAAGGTCAGACTCAATCCCATGGCCTTCTATATGTGGGTTTTACAGTAGGCGAGTGTAGCTGCACAGTATGTGATACTGGAAACCAAAAATAGATCCTTTTATACTATAAATCTACAGTATATATCGCTGTGCAGCTACACTAATTTCTGGCTGTGTAATGGCCGTGTAGGTTTGACAACCTGGTATCATATTAAAGCTGGGTCTGAATCGCCTACAAGCTGGGGCCTGTGCACGAGATTTTACGGTACACACAGAAAAGAAGTAGAATCACTGTGACTCCCGACATGATCACTGAGGTAACTCTCCCCAGGACTCTAAAGTGACTCCTTAACATACCCTGTTGTCCCAGGTTCGGTCCGTGTGGGCCCTGTGGACCTGCTGACCAGCCTTCGGCTGTGTTGGTTTTAAAACGATATCATCTTAGCAGGACTCTAAAATAACTCTATAATGACTCTATAATGACTCTGTTTTAAGACTCCCTAATGATTCAGAGTCACCTTAGAGTTGTGGGGAGAGTTACCTCAGTGAGCGGGGCTGCAGGACTCCCATTTGAGAGTGATCCTATTTCTTCTTTCTGTGTATGCCTTTACCCACCCCACCACGCCCAGCACCAACAAGGCCCCATGCCCACCTGCTCACACTAACACCCTCCCATACACCTGACACGACTGACCTTGTGCACACATTAATGTAAAACCTTGACCCTCACTCTGCCCCTCTCCTCTCTGCTCTGCCCTGTCATGCACGGGGATTCAGTTGTATCCATCACCACTGGGAATGTTCTATGCACAGTGATAGGAAAACGAGGTAGTGGGAGCTAGTGGGAATAATCCCTATGCATAAGCAGGTTCCATTGATGATGCCTCATAATATTATACGATGATGGCTCGGATAGGATCAGAATCACGGCTCTCACTGGGATTTTAGGAGTTGAATACATAGACAAAGGTGCACGAGTTTCAGTCTGTTGACTGGGTTATTTCACGAGTTGACCTTGGGCCGTATTTCACAAGGCCGTAGGCCGAGTGAAATGCGGCCCAAGGGTCAACAAGTGAAATAACACAGTCAACAGACTGAAATGAGTGTACCTTTGTGTTTATTTTTCATCTTTTTCGATTCAAAATACCGAAATTATTGTAGGGGGGAGCCTAAAAGGGCTAAATTAGCTTATTTCTATGCCGTTCAGATGTAAACAAACTGCCGTTTTGATGACGTCACAGGGCCGTGAAATACGGCCATGGGTTATTTCACGGGGGGTGTGCAATACGGCGTTCTTTAGTTAAGTCAATGGGACAGCCGTATTTGATGAAAAATAAAACTATGTACATTGTAGATAAATGCAAGACTCATGTTACGAAAATCAAAATTAGGGGACCTGAGGAGAGTTGGTTACCAACAAAATGCCCTATTTTTTACTTTTAGGGCATCCGTCGAAAACAGAAACATCAAGGTGACTTCTGTGAGAGGGATATTGAGGCAGTTTTCTGAATCAAATGCTGGTCCAATGCCAATCACATCGGCTACTCGCTAATATACGGAATGTCTAGTACTTAAGCATAATACTTGTTGTATCCAGCTCACGGGTTTTGACCAGGGATTCTTTTTATTTAGAGAAATGAAGAGAATTATCTCCCGATCTAACTGCACAGGTACATTAATAATAGTACATGTATCAATAGGTAATATCATCCCGTCGTGTGTGTGTTGGGGGGGGGGGGGGTCCTCACTGTATACATGGGGCCTGCATTGAGAGTGATGAGCAATTAAACAACAAAACAACCCCCCACCACTGCCACCTGCTGTCAGGCTGTCAACCCCCCCCCCCCCCCCCGTGCTACATATAGATATACTACATGTATATATATGATGCCACCCACCTGAAGCTGAGCAGCCAATCACAGTTTGGTGACGTCACAGCGCTGCCAGCCCATGTGCGGCGGCAACTGCTTGCTGACAGTTGGAAGGCGAATGTCGTCTGCACGGCAGGAAGCTGCGTTTCTCCAGTTTCAGCAGCTTTCAGCGGGTGGTTTACTGAGTAGGTGAGCAGGGCATGGACACAGTGTCACCTGTAAGTATATGGTTATATTAGTTCTATAGGGATGCCGATCATGCTACGTTCATCAATATGTTGTTAGAATGTATA
Source organism: Harmothoe impar (assembly GCA_947462335.1). Classification (NCBI taxonomy): domain Eukaryota; kingdom Metazoa; phylum Annelida; class Polychaeta; order Phyllodocida; family Polynoidae; genus Harmothoe; species Harmothoe impar. Next base: position 38,270,509 of record OX381719.1, read on the forward strand.
ATTGGCCATGTCCTTTAGTAGGCCGCCAGTATAATTGTTGTGTACATGTATTACCCCGTTCATATGTTCTGAGAAAGTGAGCAGCTAGGTGCCTCTACATGGGTGCCCACGATTTTGACCGTGCATACAGAAAAGTAAAGGTGTCAACTGTGTCTCCCACGTGTCTCTGGCAAAAATGGAGTGTCAAACAGCTATTGACTCTGCTATTGATAGTAGAGAGTCAACTCAAGTTGACACTGATAGTAAAGAGTCAATTCAGGTTGACCCTTCATATAAGCAGAGTCGTTAGCTGTCTGACTCTCTATTTTTCAAGAGCCACGTGGGAGACACAGTTGACACCTTTACCTCTCTCTGTGTGTCGCCGTGTCGATTTTTAGCAAAAGAGCCGTGTCGCCGTGTCGATTTTTATGTAAATAGGAACTTAGTGAAAGATATCTGCAGGTCGATTTTTAGCCTTAATCTTTTTGTGTCCGTCGAATTTTAAAAGTGCCGTGTCGCACGTGTCGGATTTTAACCTGTAGAGGCAGAGCTAGGGCATGGACACAGTGTCACCTGTAAACTTGTACAATATATGGTTACATTAATGATATATAGGGATGCCGATCATGCTACACATGCCAATATGTTGTCAATGTAATTGGCCATGTCTTTTTTGTAGGCCGCATTCAATGATTGTTTATCACCTGATTCATACGTACGTCCTATTGGCCGGTAGGTCTACAACAAATCACTAGAAGTACACTCAGTGTGCTCGTTTTTAGTGTATCGGTCGATAGGATGTCCACATCTGCAAAGAGACAATTGGCCAATCATTGGGACGTCGATGGTTGAACACTGTTAGAAGCGTGTAGTGTAACTGCATAGTATGAAAGGAAGTATTTTTGGTTTTCAGTATTACATACTGTACAGCTACAAACTCACCTACGGATTCACAATCTGGAGACCATGGGTTGAGTCTCACCCAGGTAACAAGAAACGTTTGGTCAACGTTGATCAACGTTCACTTTTGGTTAATTATACCAACGTTTTTTTATTTGCATTATTTCAACGTTGACACAACGTTTTTGTGGAAGATGTGATTTTAGAAACGTTGGTTTAATGTTGGAAAACAGTTTGCAAACCAACGTTTTTCAGTTAACCTATATTGAATATTGCTCAACGTTTTTTTGTGGACTCAAATCAACGTTCATTTAACCAATTGGTTTAACGTTGGATTAACGTTTGTTTGAGATTCCAACCCAACTCACCAGATGGCAGTTTAGTCATTGATAGAACTAGTTACGAGGCTGTCCACCTTTATTTGTCTAAAACAAGCAATTATATCGATCAATTCTGATATATCTATTTTACTTGTATTACATTGTGTATTGATATTTCTAGACTAAGGAATCTGATAAAATGATAACATTAGTCCTGTTTAATGGTGTGTCATGTGGACACACCCACTCTGTAGCATTCAGAGATAGATAAAGGCTATTCTGGTTTTCCATAAACTGGTTTGTATGAATCAATATGTTAGCATACTCTTTGATGGAGAGTATGCATACTCTCTGATGGGGAGTATTCTAATCCCAACCTGAGCGCATGTAAGCTTGGGGAAACATTTTGAAATAAACGTAAATACTATTGGACAGTATATGATCCTTACTGCACCAGAATGTGTGTATTAACTCAACGTTTTTTCACCCCTAGCTGAACGTTTATTTAATGTTAATTCAACGTGGATTTGAGTCCATGAAAAGGAGTTAGGCTAGATGCAAAACACACGTTTTTCCACTCTTCAAATGACGTTGAAATAACGTTTGAATAACCTCAACTTGTTACCTGGGCACCTTGCCACAATAGCTAGCACAGTTGATGTGTGCATAAAAAATCCAAATTATACACATGTATATCTATTGACTAGCCAATAGTTCTATGTCAATATAAGTGAAAATGCATGTGAAATGGGTTAAAGAAATATCGAAAGAAAAATATATTGAGCCAAAGTGAGACTCAAACCCATGATCTCCAGATTGTGCATAGTACCCAGTGGGCACAAAACATTGAATCAACATTGATTAATGGTTGCCAATGTTGATTCAATGTTGAATCAACCTTGTTTCAACGTTGAACTGCATTTTGTGCCCACTGGGTAGTAGATAAGTTTGTAGCTGAACAGTTTGTAAAAGTGGAAACCCAGAATACTTCTTTTTACACTGTAAATCTACATTTTATAATAGGGGCCGTCCATAAATGACGTCACACTGGCAGGGGTGGGTGGGCGTTGGTCCGAGTGTGACAAAGTGTGACAGGGGGTGGGGGGGGTGTCAAGCCCAGTGTAACGTCACACTTTGGAAAATACAAATCAAACCTATTCTAAAACGTAAAGCTTTAATAGAACACTTAATTAGAGCCTTAGCTAATTTTATTGGCGCTGAACCATAAAATTCATTCTAGGGTGGAATGTCATGGACCTTAAATCAATAAATTACTACTAAGGTAGTGGTCATTATTTATCCCCCTCTAGAGGTCTCAAGGGGGGGGGGAAGATTCCCGCATCTCAGACGAAAATCCACCTCCCCCCCCCCTTGTTCCATAATGACCACTCCCTTGCATACTTTGACTGATGGCAGTGTCTCACAAGATCAGGCCAATGTGAAAGTCTGGGTGCATTCTTTGACTGGCTGTAATATTTGACCAGTGTGATAGAAATCCATTTAAGTAACAATTAAACTGTAACAAACACTTGGGTAAGAATAATTCAATACATGATATTCTATTGCTTAGCCTAATTATAACGCATGTATGATCTTCTATAGTAGAACTCTGATACAATACTTAACTCATGCATGGGGGGGGGAGGTGTCTGCACATTTGTGACATAATTTCCTAGGGGGTGTTGGCTGATGTGTGACAGAGTGTGACAGGGGGTTGGGTGGGGCTTGATAATGGCCCAAATAAGTGTGACGTCATTTATGGACGGCCCCATAGCTATTGCGCAGTTACACTAACTTCTGGCCGTGTAGAACCCAGTGCTAATTTGAATAGGTTGATCGAAGCAGCAATTAACGACATCAATCTTAGGACATTAGCTTATCCATGAACTTTAATATACAGTCATTTAGATTCATGGTTTACCTTTCTGTGATATATCCTGAAGGGGTGGGCCACATTAATTAAAATGCATCTTGTGATTGGAAAGCATCATTTAAATTGTATTTAATTATCTAAATGTGGTTTACAGCAGTCGAAGGATGCTGTCACTTAAGGCTACTTCATGTGTGCGGGGGCGAGATACAGATTCCACCTGGATGGACAGAGTAATTGGCACACTGCAGTGAAAGTCTCAGGGAATGTTTGTGCCTCTACATGGGTACCTGCAATTTTGACGGTGTCGCCGGGTCGAATTTTAGCAGTAGAGCAATGGCATTGTGTCGATTTTTAGCTATATAAGAACAAAGAGAAAACCTCCTGTGGGTCGATTTTTATCCCCGATTTTCCTGTGTCCATCGATTTTTAAAAGGGCCAAAAAGGGCTGTGTCGCTGTGTCGCCCGTGTCGATTTTTACCCATGTAGAGGCACATGTTTGGCTTAACCTAATATATACAGCCGGGTGTATAGTGTAAACTGCAGTATTCCATTAAATCTAGTGGAAGAATTTCTAAGTTTGATGTTACTTCTTAATGGGGTACTTTCCTGATAATCTCTGGGCAATCTTAGTAAAGGGGTGTAACTCTCCCCTTGTAATAGGGCACCGGGGGCTGTCTGAGAGTTTCAGGAAGAAGGGTCGCTTTTTTACTGGTTGTGCTCATCCTTACCAATCATGTAGATTTCTACACCCAATCAAGACAGGCTATAGAGTTCAGACCCTCTTCAAAATGCTGCAATGTGTAGAGATGAGTAAACTGCAAAATTTAAAAACGTACCAAGGTGGAGGATAGATATAACAATCCTAGCCCAGAGATCCTTATATTAAGCTCAGGGGTAGTCCGGACCAAAGTGACCTCGCATTTGGGCTAATTTTCATAGAATTCTGGACAGTGAATGTCTATACCCACAGCAGTGAGCTGCGGCCGTGGGCATTGCGGGCCATACTCATAGGCACTCTAAGTACATTAGTAATACTAGGGAGTTCCATTGAATATGCTGAGCCTATGAGGCCGGTGGCACCCATATCGTTCACTGCCAATTTAGCCATATATTTACTTTTCACACCACTCAGCTTCGGTTATGTTGGTTTTAAAACTATATCATCACCTTCACACCACAGTTGGCTGAGAGAGCAAAAGAAGTGATCTGACTGTAATTGTGAATGAATACAGCATATACAGGCGAATAACTCGCTGGAGCTACTTCAAGCATCAAACACCCCATCGACCAAGGGCAACACAGTTTAACGTGTTGTGCAGTATTCAAAGGGTTAAGTTAAACTTATTAAAGTGACTAATTATCCTGTGATTGGGACTCAAAATTCAATCTCATTAAAATTGATCCAGGATGTTGACCAAAAAAACATACTTCCTTTCCTTGTTATTCCATTACCTATCATTTCCTTCAAATTTCATCTTATTGGCCAATTATGGTCATTGGGTAGAAACAAGCATGCAGACTTTCAAAATATGCACACATTTATTCTCCCCATTAAAAATACATTGTAAAAGCCCATGTATGGGCCCCATGAGACACTCTTTCTGGGCTGTTATCCTGGCCAGGTGACTTTAGTAGGGGGGACCATGAATCAGGCTTTGCTTGGAATTAAATAGTCTATAAAAGAATGATAAAACTATAGCACCCTCTTAGATTTGATGATTACATAATATATATTGGCTTCTAGGTACACACATTGTTCAATGATATCATTGTGTATAGATGTTCCTTTTTTACCCAAAATAATAGCATGTGGCCTATTCAAGGGGGAGTACACCATTTTATGTGGGCACACTGGTGGCAGTCAGTACACTGGTGGGTATCACTAGTTAGGGACACTTACAATGAACGCAAGGCTGTTCTGTGGCCGGCCAAAACCTGCATGGAGGGGGCCATGTTGGATTCTCCCTTTATACCTCACTCTTGCGCAGGTGGTTGCATGGTGAACGACCCAGTGAGCTGCACCATAGGACCCACTGCCCATAGCTACTCCAGGGTGAGAGGGAGGGGACTGAGATGGGTCATATGAAGCAGGTCTCCAATGGGTCCCACAGTATAGTCTGTATGGTACTCAATATTATACCACTGGCAGAGTGCAACTGCTGGTCACACCAGTGCAACTTGTCTAGACCAGAGGACTGCTGGAAAGGAACAACAAGCAAACTATTTGTTGGTTGCCTGAGCCTTTATACATGGGGTACTAGTGCTGGGGAATACAGGCTCACAGGGCTAGGATATACCTGCATGTGGTGGATTCTGTTTGGGGGATTCTAAATATAACTGGAGTGTAATATAAACTCAACAACCCTGCCAGAGAATTTTACGATTTAGGTTAAGTTGGCTGGCCCTTTAAGTGAAGGCTGTTCAATGGTATATGAGATGATTGTGATGGAATCAGTGACAATGGGGGCAACGGTGTTGCAAAAATTTATGACGTCATCTTTTGAAAAGCCCCTCAGAGGATCTTCCGGTAGTTTGTTTGGTGTTGTTGTATTTTTTTGTAATTTTTTTTACTGATGAACATAAAAATACATCGAGCGGGTATTGGGATGAATTGTCATTTTCTCATAAGTATATGTAACCAGTTTGATGAGTCAGACTGACAGGGAAGTGAGTTCGTCATCTGGGTGGAGGGGGTGTTAATGTAGACTTGAATAGCTCTGAATATATATATATATATATATATATATATATATATATATATATATATACATATTCCCCCCGACCTTCATACTCCATTACCTACATCATTCAACCACAGTGGGCGACCCGGGGTGGGGAGCGTCACTTGGACTTCACTCCTCCGTCGGGCAACATCTCACATTCTTTTTTTAGATGTTTTGCACTCCGTGCAAGTTGGAATGGGATGGCAGGGTCGCGACAAAGTGTCCCGAATGTCATGGAAAAGGCACTAAGGGCAAAGGGAACCCAGACTTCAAAATCATCAAGTTAGCAAGTAAGGATGATGGCACGGTTTTCTTTGACGTCAAGGAGCGTACCAAGAGTGCTCTGGAAAGTCTGGACGAGGAAGAATTCATAGGGAATGTGAGTTTACATGACCTAGATGATGAAATGGAGGAGTCCAAGGGTGAGTCCAAGGGCAATCTTGAAAAAGTAGTGGGAAAAATGGAGTCTACCTTGTCGAGGATGGCCGCCGTCCTGGACAGGCTGTCTTTGAACAATGGCGACCAAAATGGCGGCCGCCCAGGCGCACCTGCCGGTGCCTCAGTGACAGCACCCACTTCTACCGCCGGTGTTACTTCTACCGCTCCTGTTACTACTACTGCTTCTACTACTGCTTCTACGACGCTTCTCACACCATCTACTGGTGTGGATACCAGTGTGAGTGCCGAGGGGCCGGTGACGTCGGCCTCCAGCAACGTAAAACCTGACGTGGGCGCTGGTCAGGAGGCTGATGAATTTCAGTCAGATCCTTACGGGGGCTATCCTAGTCCTCACCACATGGGTGGCTTCCCTCGTCACATGAGCTTCCCACCACCTGGCCACATGTACCCAGGGCGTCAGTTTCCCGGCCCTCAGTCGGCAGTTTTCTCCGGGACATATGGCATGTCTCCTCGGTACGGTGGGGGTCCAGGATGGCATCAGGGCGCTGACTTGAGCGGCCGTCTTCCTAGCTATCCTCATGGTCATCAGCAACCTGTGGCACGGCAAGTACATCCGCTACATCAACAGTACCACCAGTTTCAACAACAGAACAGCCCCGGCATGTACCAATATTCTCCTCCGCAGTCGTCTGGTGATGTCGGCCATGGGGGGTGTTGTGGACGTCAGGAGACTGTTCTCAGTAAGTTTGACTATCGGAGATACCTTCCTGCAAATGAGAGGAGGAAGAACCTTGTGATCAACAATATTGAAGAATTGTGGGATTTTCATAATAACCTGTTACGGGACATGTTACGGTGGGGAGATGATGTAACAGGGTTTGTAGAACACATGAATTACATGTCTGAAATGGCCAAGTCTGGTATTTACAATGTTCAGGCCTTGGTAGCATATGACGCAGTTATGTTAGAACGGGCCCATAACTGGGGTCCCGAGGCATTTCAGGGGGCTGATACACATCTTTCCAACACTAAGTTGGGTATGGGCGGTACTAAAGGTGTTGGGGGGATGGCGCGGGGTGGACACCGTAGTAATTACGGTAGCGGGAAAAGTGGTTCCAAGGCGGGTTCTGGTGGCAATCGGGGCTCGGGCGGAGCAAAAGGTTTGATTGGGTGGCGTAAAGTCGCCTCAGACAAGGGAATTTGTTTTCGTTTCTCTCAAAACATGTTGTGTGAAAACTGTGCATTCAAACATTTGTGTGTCAACTGTGAGATTGCGTCCCATAGTATGTTCGATTGTCCATTTTTCCCACTACTTTTTCAAGATTGCCCTTGGACTCACCCTTGGACTCCTCCATTTCATCATCTAGGTCATGTAAACTCACATTCCCTATGAATTCTTCCTCGTCCAGACTTTCCAGAGCACTCTTGGTACGCTCCTTGACGTCAAAGAAAACCGTGCCATCATCCTTACTTGCTAACTTGATGATTTTGAAGTCTGGGTTCCCTTTGCCCTTAGTGCCTTTTCCATGACATTCGGGACACTTTGTCGCGACCCTGCCATCCCATTCCAACTTGCACGGAGTGCAAAACATCTAAAAAAAGAATGTGAGATGTTGCCCGACGGAGGAGTGAAGTCCAAGTGACGCTCCCCACCCCGGGTCGCCCACTGTGGTTGAATGATGTAGGTAATGGAGTATGAAGGTGTGGGTGAATATATCACCGTAATACATATGATTGATTACCGTATACATATATACATATATATATATATACGTTATATAAGTGAACTCCTGTAATTGCCTGTTTATCGGACTGTCGCCATGAAGGAGTAATAAGTGCAGGTGCTGTCCAACAGGCAATTATAACACCCACGCCATGGATAAATCGTGTCGCATTGTTTTTCATGTGGCGGATAGACCAGCAAGTGAGAGAAACCATTAGTGATTTTGACAGCTAATTGGAGGTTTTACGTAGTATATAAAAGCCACATTACAACCACCACAAATACCTGCTTTTATAGGATACAATTACTCTAGTGCAGGTGCTAGTGTAGGTTCTTCATTGACGACTATTAATTAATCTGTTAATACATCCCAATATGTTGCCCGATAAGATTGGCGATATATAATTGATAGGCAGAGAGAGAGAGAGAGAGGGAGAGAGAGAGATAGAGAGAGAGAGAGAGAGAGAGAGAGAGAGAGAGAGAGAGATACGGATGGATAGATGGATGGATAGATAAATAGATGGATAGCTAGATACCATTTTCTCTTGTTGTCATGGCTGTGTGATTCTTTTCATAGCTGTTGCACTACGGCCACGTTGTTTAGATTTCAACTTTTTTTCCACTTGTAAATTTTGGTTTGTTTATATCATGGTTATACATTAATGGGGGTGCAGAGGGGTCCCCCTGAGGTCGGAAAGTCGCCGAAATTAAGGGGTCCAGGTCGTAAAGTCGCTTTTTCAGACCCTTTAATCTATTGTAAATGTTGTCCAAAAGTCGCCAGGTCACTTATATTATTGCCTTAGGTCGGAAGTCGTCTCCAAAACAGCCCAGGTCGCCAGGTCGCTTTTGACCCATCTGGAGGCACATTAATGCTACAATTATGATAGGAAAAATAGAGTGCTTCAGTATTTTTTGATTTGATAAGTAATCGTTTATTGCATTTTTGTATCACCTTTTTTATTGCAGATGACTTCTGGGCCCATGTGAGAGAAGATCACGTGTTCTACACTCAAGCGTCTGATTGGCTGAGCAGCATACATGTTAGACAGCATCCGCACCAATCTGGCCTGACCTTGTTCCGGGTATTAACCCCTCGATAATCCACGGCTAATCACCATGGCCTTCCTGCAGACCCTAATCCCTAGGATGATGGAGGTGGAGCGAGCTCTGCCCAGTCTCTGGTACCTGCCCGCCATCCCCACCCTTCTCCTGGCCACCATTTTGTGGCGCCGACTCGCTTCGAAAGCAAAAAACAACCTCCCCCCTCAAGTCCCTGGATGCCCACTTCTTGGAAATGTCTTCGGCATAGACCGTCTCCAACCCCACATCACAATGACATCTTGGGCTCAGAAATACGGCGATATATACACTCTACGGGTTCTTAACGAGAACATTATAGTCGTCAACAGCATTGACTTGGTGAAAGAAGCACTCATAACGAAAAGCGCCTCTTTTGCCGGGCGGCCATATTTGTTTCGAATAGACTATGGGTTCCATTACTCCCAGGACATCATCTTTGGAGATTACACAGCAAAGTGGTGTTACCTGAAGAAGGTGGCCGCCCAGGCACTGCGCACCTATGGCTGCGGTATGGACCACGTGGAGGAAGTGGTCCGTGACGAACTGGTGGCCTTGACACACTCAATAGAGGTCAGGCGGGGTCAGCCGTTCGATCCACGAGTGACCTTGATGACGGCAGTGGTAAACGCGCTCACAGCCTCTGTAAGTATAAACTCAGATCATAGCTTGCTCATTATCTTTTAGGTATTATTGTTCAATTGTTGTTAAACGCGCAGACAACAATCCTTAAGTATATACTGTGAAAGTACTTATATTCACGGGTGTACATTTTCGCTGAAGTAGCAAAAAAGACTAATTCGCGGGTATTTATTCAGTACTGTAGCATATAAGAATTTCGCGGATTTTTCATTTCCGTGAATATAGCGAAAATATATACCCAGCGAAATAAAGTACGACCACAGTAACAAAATATAACATTTGTAATACTGTGCCTCTACAAGGGGTAAAATTCGACACGGGCGACATGGCGACACGGCCCTTTTAAAAATCGACACGTGCGACACGGCCCTTTTAAAAATCGACGGACACAGGCATTCTTATAATACCCCTGTATATTCTATAGACATAAAAATCGACACACTGACACAGCCCTTTTACCAAAGATCGACACGGCGACACGACCAAATAGTTGGGGACCCATGTAGAGGCACAATACTATCCAGTGACCTACATTTCAAGCTGCAGCCCTAGGCTAAATATGTAGTAGATATGATACAAGTGATGTATAAGTGTGCTGTATGCTTGTTATAAGCCAAGGGCATTGTTATAAGCGAATGCGTCAGTCGCAGATAATTACCTTTGTCCAAGGCTTATAACACTTATACATCTACCCACGAGTACACATATCTGATTTGACGAGTACACATATCTGATATCTGATACCCAGGGATTGTTTTATGATTGTTTTTGGATTGTTTTGCCCTTGGTGTTATACAGCCAGGAAGTTTTATTTGTTTACACAGCCAATTGTGGTATAAATTCTAAACAGTGCTATAAAATTGACAGACCAGTTATTTTTCCCTTTGGGAGGATGGGTTTTGTTGCGTGATTGGGGACATCCAGATGATGGAGGGAAGTGGTTGTTCTTGTTGAATTTTCATTCCGACAATTATCTGTTGATTGTTTGGCCATTGGTGCTCATTATCCGATACAATATATAGTCAGAAATACTGCAGGTTTTATGACCATGTAAAAAAAAGCTCAATCTATGTTATCAAGTATAATTATTCAGATTGCAACTGATGCTATCGTAATGGTACAATGATGCAGCTTTAGATTATCAATGTTGGCATGCATGTTCATGTTTACAAACCCATACGTACCGTCAGCATTCTATACAATAGCTGCTATTTTCTGTCTGCATTCAAATTCAAGACTGTGCTCTGAATCTAACTGACAAAATGAGAGGGCTTGCAAATAATATGGTGACACTACAGAAGCCGGTGGTAATTAAGGTCAATTAAGGGAGTGGTCATTTTTGATAACATGGGGTAGTTGCGTTTTCGAGTGAACCTACTGGCGAATGTGCTAGCATTCTTCACCCCCCCCCCCCCCCCCATAAGAGGAGTCCAGTATTTTCCCTGCCCCCAGCCCAGACGGGTTCAAATTGAATGTGGACGACAGCTTTTAGTTTTAGTAACATGCTGTCATTTTTTACTTACTAGTATGGAAAAAGCAAATTGACCGCTCCCCCTCCCCTCAAGAGGTGTACATATATCTTTTGTTCCCTCCCATTTACCGGGTCCAAATTATTTTGCCCCTCCGTCAAAAAGGCCTCCCCCCGTCCTCCCCCCGCTGTTCTAAAATGACCATTCCCTATTTAGTTAATATAATTGTATCCAACCTTTGTATACTGAACATTATACTGCTCATCTGCCGGTGGGAGAGGTGCCAAGGGGAGGGCTGCTGTAACACCTGGAGCAGCTGTGAGCTGCTCTTATTACCCCGTTAAGGGCCGCAGAGCACTTTAATGTCATATTCTGTTATTCACCTTGATCCATGAATTCAGCCCTAGCGAGTCCACTCGCCAGCTGCATTCAAGCATCATTCCGACCTTTCAGGAGAATACAAAGCCTGTGAGGCCGACATGATACATGAATGCAGGCATGGTGCAACCCGGGCTGCATGCAGGCATCATAAAGACAAGGGGCCTAGCATATCAAAGGACTATGCGGCCCTTAAAGGTAACCAGACACAATGTGAACAGGATTATAGAAATGAGCAGCATCCAGGGTCGGCGACAGGTTACACTGATATTCTGACCTTATATTATATTATATTAGTCAGAATTGGGCAACAACTCAGTCACTAGTGATTAACCTATCCTAGTCTTTCCATTTCTATGAGTATTAGGGTGTCTTTTAAAGTAAAGCATTAGTCATATTTTGTATTTGAATATCAGTTCGTTATTCAATTTTCTGTTGAATAGTGCTATGACTATCCTGGGACATGCACTACTGACTAAGCCCCGGAGAAGACTATCAGTGCAGTGCACTCCAATCCTAAGTGGTGCACCATCCCTAGTGTAGGGACCGAGGGTCTATACGTTAGGCAATTGAGGCTGTCTGGGGATTGAGATGTATCTAGATCTAGTAGCTTGTACTTTTTAGGCCGCTACTGGCGGAGCATAACTGATAACGTCACGAAAATGGAAAGTGAAGGGTTAACCCTTACCCAGTGGGCACAGAACATTGAATCAACATTGAACACTGGTTGACAATGTTGATTCAATGTTGATTTAATGTTGATTCAGCGTTGAACTGAAATTTGTGCCCACTGGGATACAGGCCCAGAAGTATCTAACCAAAAGATGATATCTGCAACATGATTTGCGTGCCATTAGTGACTCTGAAACAGTTGAATGTTTTGTCCTTACACAAGGTTCATGTTACATTTCCTAAAACAGTTTCAACACTCCCCCCCCCCTCCCGTCTGAAAAAATAGTTCATCTCGCTAACCATAGCAAAATGTTTCATTTGTTAACTTTGTTAAATTTGCACTACCGGTAGATTCAATGGCTGTTCTTTGATCGTGTATGAAACTTAGGCAAGCAGTTAGAGACAGATAGGCATGCACGAATGCATGAATGCAGGCAGGCAGGCAGGCAAACAGGCTTGTTATTTAAACCTACTGTATGTGTATACATACAATATGTCGATTAGTTAAATGCCACTCAACCCACGATGCTTATGCAAGAAAAGCTCTTAAGAACCAGTGTTTAATTGTGTTAATCATATCAATCATAGCTTGATTGACACCATTAACAGTTGCACACTGGTATTTTCGTTTGAATCCATTATTAATCAATGTGGGTTGGCTCTAACGTCCACCTGATCTTCCTCCAGGTGATCGGGAAGCGATATGACCACGACGATGCCCGGATGTTGCAGTATAAAATGACAACGAGGCTGTTTAGCGAGACATGCTCCCCAACACGTGGTATGGAACTCGACCTGTTTCCATGGTTACGCTTCTTTAATAACGGAAACTTCCACAAGCTGACACATGCCAGATCCATGTTGGATAAACTAATCAATGAGGAACTAAAGGATGCAAAGGTACTGTGTCTTAGTAGTATGTAGAGTATTGGTAGAGTAGCGCTTTGAGTTGGCCGTGCGTATGGTTCAATGACATGCCATTAAAGTACATTATAACTTATAAGATATCGGGTACACAGTGGGGTGTTTCACAAGGGGGACATACAATTAATTGTAGAATAAGTGTTTCTATAGGAGGTGTTAATTGTATATTACCACTAAGACCGACATTTGGTTGTATCAATTGTATATTGCTTATGAAAAGTGTTTCACAAAGGTCTACAACCAAGATGTGCCTCTACATGGGTACCCACAAAATTGACCATGTCGTCGTGTCGATTTTTAGCACATAAGGGCCGTGTCGTCGTGTCGATTTTTATTCTATACGTTCTACTAGATTTGTACATGTCTGTCGATTTTTAGAAGGGCTGTGTCGCCCGTGTCGATTTTTAAAAAGGGCTGTGTCGCCCGTGTCGATTTTTAAAAAGGGCTGTGTGGCCTGTGCCGATTTTTTTATCCTAGTAGAGGCCCATATATGCCCAACCCCCCCCCCCCCATATTTACATATTTTTTCACGTTTTTTCATGCAATATATGTGTCATACTACACACAAGAATCCCTGCAAATATCTGTTTATTCAGGATGAAAATAAACTGGTTATACACATTTAAACAACACTTATGTTGATCCTATGTGATCATCATACAAGGGGAGCGTATCTAAGATTAATGCTACATGGTTATTAAGGTTGACTTACTTTTACCAGATGTAAGTCTTATGTTGGTGTTTCAAAAGCTGCATTATTATCTTCAATTGTATCCAAATATATGACCATAGATACAATTGAAACTTGTGAAACACCAAGATAAAATTAACATCGGGTGATATTAAGTTGGTCTTAAAAAACATGTAAAATTAATTGTATCTATTTTCTACTGGTTTGAAATAAGGGGCTACAAGCCTATGTGGCGTATTGGACAATAGAATCGCACGGTTGTGGGCTTGGTGCATGACCCCCCTGATGTCTACGTTCAGGTGTTATGAGAGAGTCAGACACTAGCCTTAGGAGGATGAGGAATGTGAAACCCTCTACAACTGTACCGTCCCGTTGAAATGCCAGGTTTTGATTAAGCGCCGCGGTCTTGTAAAAGAGTGTCCGCCTTGTATAAGGTAAGCGTGATCAATAATCATTACTTAACATCAATAAGCGCCGGTGCGGTTATACCCAATGGTAAGTCATCCCATACTTTACATGACTTGTTATTTGTATTTGGCGTGTTACAGGAGAGGTACAACCCTGATGACGTACGCTGCGTCCTTGACGTACTCTTTAAGACGCAGAACGACACTCATAACGTCAAAGGACTCCCTGCAATTAACTTAGAAGACACCGATGTTCGCAACATCTTCCTCGACCTCCTAGTTTCTGGTAAGCACCTGTGTTCTGTGTTGTACAATATTTCTATATTTTATTTTCCAACGTTGCTGATCATTTAAAGTGATCCCCTTTACCATTGCCATTATTAACATGTTTCCATGCACCTGTACCGTTACCATTATTTCCATGTTTCTAGGTATCTTTACCGCTGCCATTGTTCCAATGTATTTTTTAGGCATCTTCACAAATGCCATTATTTCATGTTGCATGCAGGCACCAACTTTGACATTTAGGGAGTGATCATTTATTATCAACAGGGGGGGGGTGGTGGGTTTGGGGGGGGGGGGGGCAAAAAAATTTGGACCCCTCTTGGGGGGGGGGGCAAAAAAATTTGACCTGTTTTGAGCCAAAAAGCCCGCGCGTTACTATGCTTCAAAGGGCCCGCGCGCGAGCCGATTTTCGACCCTAAGGGGGGGGGGGTAAAAAATTTTGACCCCTTGACCGGGGGGGGGTGTAAAAAATTTCGCGCGCTCCGCGCGGAAACCCACCACCCCCCCCCTGTTGTTAAAAAATGATCACTCCCTTAGGTCTACATCTTTTCATGTTGCAGGCACCTTTACGACCGCCATTTCGCTGAGCGCCTTCGTTATTCTCATGATGAACTACCCCAAGATGCAGTGCGAACTAAGACAGGAAGTGGTGAGACACATAGGTACCAGTGAGCTGCCGACCAGCGCAGACCGGGAGAAGCTCCCGATTGTTGAGTCCTTTGTTCTCGAGTTGCTGCGGTATTTGTCACATGTGCCGCTCTCGCTGCCACATTTCTCCACAGAGGACGCCACCATTGGCGGATATGACGTACCCAAGGACACCAAGGTAATCCTCTCAACACAGCACTCAGTCTATATTACTCAACAAAATTAATGTGATGGATTAAGATTGCAGACATTGCTCGGTTTAGCTCTGCTGAGTAGCCTGTTACTCAGATGTGTTACGCAGATGATCTCTGACGTTGAAGATTCTGAAGGCATCTACCGTCAAAATAATTTGCACTTGAAATCAAAGATGTTCTGGTTATGAAGGCATCTGCGTCACATCAAATGTGGTATCTATTTTTATGTCAGAATCATGAGGTGGCATCTGTGTAACAGGGGCTTTAGTGTTCCAGGGTGCTGTTTCTCCACAAATTTACGGGCGTCCGCAAATTTACGGACGTCCGTAAATACACCCTCCATATATTTATGGAGCTCCACCAATATATACGGATGTCCGCAAATATAATATGGAGGTCCGTATCTGTATGCTTAAGTACTAAAAGAATGTATAAGCCTATATTTGCGGAGCTCCATAAACATATGGAGAGTGTATTTACAGACGTTCGCAAATTTGCGGACGTCCGCAAGCTTGTAGAGAAACATGACCCAGAAGCAATTATGTTGCCGTCTGTCAATTACGTTTAATTGACAAATTAAAGATTTTATCAATTCAGATAAGTGTTCACCAAGTTTTAAGCTAAAAGGTCTGGTTGTGTCTATTAGACTTTTCGTCCCATAAAATCAATTTTGTAATTTAACAATGAGAACTGTACATCATTACCCCTCACTGCATGGAGCCTCTTTCAGAACAACTGACGCAATTGTATAGGCAAATTAAGACGTGAAGAAACGTGTTTGACAACCACTAGTAAAATGTGTTTCAGAAGAATTCCTATTGAAATCTATAGAGAAAAAGAAGTAAATACCACATTTTGCCAGATACAAATAGTCACGTCAATTGGAAATATTGTAATATTGACAAAAATCGAATTATGACGACTGACGAATCTGTTCTGAAAGGCTGTACCTACTGTGGTCTTTTGCATTATGGTTGTCACCCTAGGACTACTTTCATAGGTGGGAATTGTTCTGACTATCTTCAGTCTATACGAAATCCTGTCGGACACCGGCTATAGCCGGCAAAAAGTCTGCCGGGCCGGCGGAAAAGCTGCTACTGCCGGCCGAAATTGCCGGCTGTAATCTAGAGATCCTTGCCTACATGCCATTTTTTACGGCTTGTAAATCAGACAATTATTAAGGTTTCTACAGGATAAAACAGAAAGCTTGACTATTCTCTGTAAATGTAATGTTCTTCAGTATTTTAAATATGAAAATGATGAATGTTTTTGTAACATACAGAAGAACCCTATTCATTTACCACTATCAGCACAAACACTTGCT
Organism: Harmothoe impar; assembly: GCA_947462335.1. NCBI lineage: Eukaryota > Metazoa > Annelida > Polychaeta > Phyllodocida > Polynoidae > Harmothoe > Harmothoe impar. The sequence goes on from OX381719.1 coordinate 38,287,137, forward strand.
TTACATATGATTCTTTAATATCAAGATCGTACACCAATACCAGGAGGCTCATTCAGAACAACTGACATGGTCGTAGGCAACTGGTGACGTGACGAAACCTATTTGACGTCCACTAGTAAAATCTCTTTCACAAGATTTCCTATACAAATATATAGAAAATAAATATAAATAGCACATTTTGCCAGCTACAAATACACTTGTCAATTGCAAATATTGCAACATTGACGAAAATCGCAATATGACGACTGACGAGTCTGTTCTGAATGAGCCTCCTCGACTTGCAAAAATGAAGCTGGGCCTGCCAAAGATATTTCTGCAGGACCAAATGTCCTGCATGGTGAAAAAGGTTTTCGTAAAGACTGGATTATCTTTGGATTTAGAGTCCAGTGCTCTAGAACCAGGTCAAGCCTGCCAGGAGGCTCTTTTAGAATGGACTCGTCAGTCGTCACAATTGGATTTTCATCAACCGGGCAATATTTGCAATTGATGAGGGTATTTGTAGCTAGTAAAATGTGGTATTTACATAGTGTTTTATAGATTTCAACAGGAAATCTTGTGAAAGAAATGTTACTACTGGTCGTCAAACAGGTTTTGACACGTCATCATTTGCCTACGTTCAAGTCAGTTGTTCTGAAAGAGCCTCCAGTTGGTGTTACCTCATCCCAATGGGCACAGAGCATTGAATCAACATTGAAAACTGGTTGACAATGCTGATTCAATATTGATTAAAATTATTGTTGATTCAACGTTGAATTGAATTGTGTGCCCAATGGGATAGTAGGTTTTTTGGTTTAATGTCATTCATTTGTCAATAAAGATTCGAAGGTACATAAATCCTTTGGTGTCCTTATCTTTCATTTCAGACTTTTATATGTCAATCACCATGTTAATGTTAATGTTTTACGGTATGTGTGATTGTGATGGTCCAGTTGCTCATTCTCCTGGAGGTAACAGTCGTCTGGCATTGGTCTTTTTCTAGGTACTACTTAACTTCTGGGCAGTGCACCATGACCCGAGAATCTGGGATGACCCTTGGCAGTTCAACCACAGGCGATTCCTATCCGAAACTGGAACTCTGTTACCCCCCACCCACCCCAGACGGAAGTGGTAAGTTGAATCAGATATCAAAATATTCTGTGCATATACAGTGAAACTTCGTTACAAGGAACTCTGATATAAGGAGACCTTGCTTATAAGGAGCAGATTGGTGTGGTCCCGATTTTTCCCTTTACATTTATATAGTAAGAAAACTCTCTTAGAAAGAGGCTTTTTTACCTTTACCTCTGCTATAAGGAGGTAATTTTGGCTCATTTCCTTATTTCGTACGTGCAAACCTTACCCAGGTAAGTTATTTCTCAGGATTGCAGTCACATACTGCTTAAAATTGCCCACTGCCCCATCCCATAGAGGTGGGGAGAATACGTTTGTAGCTTCCCTAGGGAGGAAGGGAGATCAAAAGCTCCATGAATGGGATCTAGAAGGGGTTTTGACTTGAAATAATACACACACCCATCTGAATTGTATTCAAATCAAGTCTATAAGGGTATAAGAGACACATGTACGGAGTGTTCTGTTGCTGGACCTTTATAAGGCTGACCTTGTTTATAAGGAGACCTTGCTTATAAGGAGCAAATTGCACTGGTCCCAAGGTCCTCCTTATAACGAAGTTTTACTGTATGTACATTTTTTACGTAACCAGACAATTAAAAAGGATTTTACGGCAAAAACTCTGAAATCTGGGCCTAAAACGGTGGAAAGCAAAAAATAAACAAACGATTTAAATATTAAAAAATCGGCGGGCCGGGCCTACTTATATAGTAGCTTGTCTGGAGGCTCTTTCATAATGAATTCGTCCGTCGAGAGAATAAAAAGTCCACTATAAACCCTTCAGGAAAAAAACCACGAACTCATGGCGTGTTTTGAAAGAGCACCCGGACCATATTATTAGGCCACTCAAAAAAAAAATCCGGTTTCTCATCACCAAGCACTGAAAAATATGATGAGGGCGTTTTTTATTTTTTTATTATCATTTTTTTTACTGAGGGGCCAAAATGTATAGGAAAATGTAGACTTTCCGCGAACAAATTTCACACTTAAGTATTTAAGTGTTTATTAATTTACAGAAGTTAGAAAATGTAAGATATTCCTAGGCCACTGCATTACTGACAGTATAAGCTTTGATTTGATACCAAATATGACAATATTTCTCAATATTTAACACATTTTTTCATTAAAAATATACAAAATTTAAAAAAAAGTTTTCCCCAAATCATGATTTTCATGATGCGCGCGGTGATGAGAAACCAGCTTTTTTTTTTGAGTGGCCTTACCGGAAACCAACCGTCTTCTTTTTTTTTACCTGATACAAATATTCATCTACTGCTTTTCTAAGTACCAAAGATGTTGTTTTTCAGTCTCATTCCATTCGGCGGTGGGAAGCGCATGTGCCTGGGGGAGACGATGGCACGAGAGCGGCTCTTCCTGTTCATTGTGTCGCTCCTACAACAGTTTGACTTTTCCACACCAGAGGGCACCCCAGTCCCCTCAGCTGACCCACGTGACTTCGACCTCGGACTCATTCTGGAACCCAAGGCTTTTGAGACATGCGCAACCCCGAGTAGGCCTAGCCTGAACACCTTATGATTGCTATATAGTACACTGCCAACTTATATTGAGTTATGTCATTGCGCCAAGGTCTCAACACTGTATAGTTTTGCGATAGGGTGTTCCATCGGAAATTGACTCTGCGTGAGACCAAAGACCCTGGGGGCCTGGTAGATGGAACTACATGATTTACACATTCTATTGTATCAACATGCATACCAGATAGCTACTTCCGAAGAGGACATTAATAAATATGGAAAATCCTACAGGTGCATTTCATTACTTAATATCTTAGCATTAAAGGGCTAAATGCATATTTATGAAATTATAAATTTTTTCTATGCATTCTAAAATGTGCATTCACAAGAATATATGTCCCAATATCCTTAGAATAATCCAGGATTAGTCGTTCTGTTGTGGAATATATAGAATCTCCCAGAAATGACATGAACTGAGGTGTTGTATACTGGCCCTATTTAAACTACACAGTGCCACAGAGTGCATATAAAACTGAGTGGTTACCTGACTTCATATATTCGTTACTACAGTAATACTTATGATAGAAATAAAATGTATTCCATAACATTAGGTGCTTGTTCGCAGGCTTTAATATAAGCCTATGCTCATAACCGAATGATATATATATTAATACTTTGAGAAGCATATACGTTGACCCTCAAAATAATTATATTCCTTTGTTGTGTATATAAATATAGTAAGCATTGAAAAGGGAAAAAAAGAGAAAGAAAGCTGTGAGGTATTTGGATATACAGTGACAGCTATTGTAGATCCCTCAGAAGCTAAAAGAAACACATGCAGCTCAATAGCACAGAAAATGTGATGAAGTGTCCTTTGGTGAGCGTAGCTGTAGGAGCTGTGGCCTTAATTGTTAAAAGCTTCACTCCCACCACTAACATGTTACACGTTATTCGACTAGAAAATCTACATCCTTTAAATAGCAACTCAATTCTAAATATGTTTCAAATGTATATATTATGGCATGTATACATGTAGTATGGTAATTTACTGGCATTTTGATATTGTTTGAATTAATATTGACTTTGAGCAGGCTGATAGTAAAAGTGCATTTAACGTATGAATGAAAGTACATACTATAAAGTTTATGTTTAGGACCACATAAATATCGATATGGCTCCCATGATAGAGTTCACCTTAAGCGATTTTTTTGGGGTTCTGGTCGGTAGTTACGTTCCTGCCCTGCGCCATGTTGTTCTCTCACCAAAAGGTGGTAGGCCTACCCCCGACCAGGACAGGTACCCATGGGTATATCATTATGTGCAGCAGCGTAGCTGCTGGTATGTATAATAATATTATGTTCATGGGTGCTTTGATGCTGGTCTCTCAAGATTTAACTAACAGTACTGTCCTATCAATACTTATGACTGTGATTTTATCAGCAAAAGTGCTATGCCACAAAAACAGAAGTAAATGTCTGCTTAAGATCTGAATAAAAATTCAATTTGCAGACAGAATAGGTGCTTGGTTTACCAATTCAAAATAAACATTGAAATGATTATGATCTATGCGGATTTATTCAATGCGATATAGCGATGTGTTTTTTACAACCATATACATGAGAAAACTATATTAGCACATCTATGCTTTTTTTAGCATGCATCTCTTTTCAGGCCACTTTTTCTTTATTGCATATAATATAGAACTGGCTCATCACTTATTTGCAATTCCAAATTGTCAGTTTAAGTTCCGTGTCCTGTGCTTAAAACGTTTAAAATCGACTGCTATCTTCAGGATATGGATGGCTGTAATTTTTACCCTTTGTGGCTAGAATTACATCGTCTTGATCAGAGTCGCAATATGTGGGATTGCTGTATGCCCCATTATTTGCACCGCCCAATCTGCTATTTAGAGAGTTTGTGTTTTCAAGATGGCGGTCGGGGATGGTGTAGAGGCTTCCGGGATAGGTGAGGCTTTTATCATAACAAGTGCCCTTCCGGTCCTCGGCTTGTGCTGGTCCCCAGTCTGAGGTAGGCTGCATACTCTGCTTCATTTGCTGAAAACAGGAAACACTTGGCTCTGTCAACTATTAGGGAATTTAATATCAGTCAAAATCAAAGAGGGAATCATTTATTTATGTTTTAATGTAGACCTATTGAACAAAATTGGATAAATACTTATGTTTTTATTGTGTCAAGTAAAAATGGTTTCATGGGATATTCACTCTCCGTTTTGCATTTTACATAGCAATAAATGAAGGATTGAGGATTCCACTGAATAGAAATTGCAAATTAAGCCTTTAAAGACTGGTAATAAGCATCCAAAGGAGGATTCGACAGTCGGCATCAACTGCTTTCCATTTGAAAAGAAAAGTAGTAATGAGGGCACTCAGTGGGGACCCTACAATATATCATTTCTGCTTAGCTGCTCATATTTTCTGATAAACCCTAAAGAATTAATATCTTTTTTAATATAAATAATTCATTTAAACATGGCAAAGCCATGATGTCCCTATCACTCATCTGTTATACTACATGCTTATCGTATATAGAGATATCGGTGAGTATTCTTAACTTCTCACTGCCGTGACACCCATTATTTGGCTAAAACAGTATTAGAAAGATTACATATAGGATAGATTCACCCTGAGTCGGATCGACACATACCCTGAGACGGACAGTGAAATTTTAGGTTATCTATGTACCCTCACTGCATACTTCTAGTGCTTTTTGGAAAGAATAACACTTAAACTTTACTATTGTTCACAAATGAAGGGTTTAAAACGCTTGGATAACCACAAACTCAGGTGTACGTCTCAAGGCATGTATCCGACTCCAGGTGCATCTAACCTGGGCCCTCGGTGAAAATGCAGCTTCAATCAATAAAGTATATTGCGACTCACCATCCAGCCGCCATTGTAGAAGAAGCCTCCGATGAACCAGATTGGAATGAAGCTGATGGTGGAGGCTACCATGAGCCAGGCGGACATCATGGCTTTAGGTGAGTACACATAGTCCTCAAACAGACGCAGCGGTTCATACTGCACCGCCGTGAAGATGATGATAGTCTGCAGGTTCATGGGATACATGCAATTAGTGCTAAGTAAGCAATTATGACAGTCTGCAGGTGCATAGGATACATGACATTAGTGTTAAATAAGAGATGTTGATAAGCTGCAGGTTCATTGGATACATGACATTAGTGCTAAGTAACAGATGATGATAGTCTGCAGGTTCATGGGATACATGACATTGGTGCTAAGTAACAGATGATGATAGTCTGCAGGTTCATTGGATACATGACATTAGTGCTAAGTAACAGATGATGATAGTCTGCAGGTTCATGGGATACATGACATTGGTGCTAAGTAACAGATGATGATAGTCTGCAGGTTCATGGGATACATGACATTAGTGCTAAATACTTAAGAGATGATGATAGTCTGCAGGTTCATAGGATATGACATTGGTGCTAAGTAACAGATGGTGATAGTCTGCAGGTTCATGGGGTACATGGCATTAGTGCTAAGTAAGATATGGCAATAGCCTGTAGGTTCATAGGATGATCGGGTGATCGGCTGCGCTTTCTAAGACACTGTATGGTTGTGCTTTTAAAATAAAAGATGGTGATCATGATAGCCTGTAGGTGCAGGACATATTATTAAGTGCTGAATAAGAACTGACGATAGCCTTTAGGGTCATAGGACAAAGGACCTATATATAAATATATCTAATAATCATGTTTGTTAAATACAGAATCCTACTCACCACCAGGATTATTGGGGAGATGAAGCACCAACAGATCTTGAAGTACATCCAAGGTTTCTTCCCTGTCATCAACTCAATGTCCTCGGCAAACCTGTTGTAACCTGCCCACAAACACAACATCACAATGAGAACTCAGGGTAGGCACGGCAGGGTTTAAAAAAATATGTTTTAGGAAAAGAACCGCATAAATGGAAACAATAGGATGGTGCTATGTAAGTAATGTGGCTGCTCTTGGCAGCTCTTTTACTTCTCCTGTTCCTCTCACAAACAATACCCAATCTCAATCTGACCTGATACCAGAACTAGAGGTGTTCTGCAAGCCATTAGCAGTTGGAATTTTAAAAATACATATCTATTGGCTATTAGCAGAGTGGCAAAGTTGAGACTACTTAGAAAACCTCGGGCAGAAATGGCCGTGCGACCAGTTGGCTGTCTCTTGAAACCTGCCATGCCTACTCAGGGTTTAAATGAGAAAGTGGGAGTTTTCCTTCAGGTGTTCCACTTGAATACATATATTATGATCCTCACAGGGGTTCAACTCCTCTGTCGAATCTTTGAAATCCATGCACATTATTAAATTGTGATCTATAAATCATCCATCTGAGATACTTACCGTATCCATACATAAGGACGACGCACTCCAACAGGCCAACGATTAGGAGAGGAAACCCACCGATGTATGTGTCCACCATGTTAAACAGGTAGAAACCACCCTGGTGCAGCAAAATTATAACATAATTTTACAGCCCTGTTCAACTGCATAATGTAATTGTAATTGTATAAATTCATTATACTTAAGGTACTCCCTCAATCTAGCGTTTTTCTATTACCATAATTATGAAATATGATTTCTATATCTATTATAAATTTACCTAAACACACTTCTTAAAAAACTGAATTTATCTCCTACATACTTAGTTGTATTATATGATATGTGCCTTTACTAAACATTGCAACTCTTACTACAAATTCGTCCTTGCTACTTACCCTTGTTACCATGGTTAAACCTATTGCAAAGAATATACCACAGCATACAGCTCTAAACAAATATGTCCGCATTTGTGTTTTACGCAGAACGCTGGAGAATTCATCAAGGAAGGAGGCGAAGAAGCATTCAATCATGGAAAACTGTGGAGCATAATAAGACCAAGTTAGAATCGCCAAAAACGTGTGTTTTTTAAATTATTTAAAGAGAATGCTGTATACGTAAATGAGCAGATGTTTAAGGATATGAAGGATGAAAAACTATCAGAATGATGATTATAATCCACCTTTCACTGTATATATTATATACTTCTCAAGAGTGGCTCTCTCCCTACTTTGATCGACAAAAAATGTAAAATATGAATGATCTCATCAATGTACTCAACATCAAAAATGCAATATACTGCGGCATAACCTCGGTTATAAGCCTAACTCGTGTAGGCCTACATTAGTCACACCCTGACTATTGGCCGATCCTACAAGTCGCATAGGCAATCTGATTATGGTGACTTTAGTACTGTACTACAGTAGCAAAAAGTTGTGTATAAGCTGCGCCCCGACTATGGGCCGATTCTATAAAGAGCACCGCCAATCTGACTCGCGTCACAGCCGCGGCTTCTACGCGAGGTTTTTCGGTATGAAGGGAAAGTGGCTTTCTACAAGATCTTTAGAACATAAATACCTCGGAGCTGAAGCCAAGTGTCATCATCATAAGGAAGAAGAGTCCGGCCCAGAGTGGGGGGAGCGGCATCTGACTCAGCCCCTCCGGGTACACCACAAACACCAGTCCGGGACCTGAAACACACACCAACCCCGCGATAACCATCTAAAGGCAGCATAGTATGGAAGCTGGCAAGGGTCACATCCGAGTCACATCTATAACACTTTTCAAAGGTTTTTTCTTTTCTTTTTTTTCAAAATTTAGGACAACATCGGAAATTTTCTTTTTCAAAGTGCTTTCTTTCAGGTGACCCTTGTAGGCTGCGATAACATTATAGTGGTTTAAACTTTAATGCATTTTGTCCTTTATCGCCATAATGCATGAATGCAGCATTGGTGAGTTACTTGTCAGGGCTGCATCCAAGCGGCATGGCGAGTTGACACATTTCTGAAGTGTTGGCATGATGCATGCATGCAGCTGTGATAGCCACGTGGTAGGTAGGCTGGCCAGGGCTGCATCCATGCATCACGACGACAAAACTCATGTCTGTAATTAATGAATCCCTTCTTACATTTCCTATTCTATCAGTATCAGTCTTTATAAATGTGTTTCACTAAACTGTTATAAGCAGCGTTTGTGGGCCAACACGAGGTCTGCTATCACCTACTAATTTGCAATATTCCTTAAAAAGCCGAAGACTTACGAAATCAAGCAGGAAAGATAGAAATATGCTGAGAATACTGTGTCACATATACCGCCACGCAGGCACTACATTCTCACTAAAACCTATAGCTTATAGCCTATTGGTATGCCAGCCCATACACCAGGAATATTTCATCCAATCAATCACAAATGAAACAAGTCTTACCACTGGCAGCCACGTCTGCGACCCCTACACCCTTCTCATGCGCCATGAAGCCAAGAACGGAGAAAATGACGAAGCCAGAGAAAATGGAAGTGCCGCAGTTGATAAGCGGCACCAGGAAAGCATCGCTACAAGAAGAAACAGGTCCAGACATGACTTATTGATGAGGGCATTAAAATGGTTGAGAGGATTATTATGAAGTCAGAAAGTGTATTATTTATGAAGAAGAGAACTCAGAATGAGATGAATGATATATAGTGATTGCTGTAGTAGATTCGGTGAGGTTACAGCAGACAGTGGGTGGGTGAAGGTTACAGCAAACAGTGGGTGGGTGAAGGTTACAGCAGACAGTGGGTGGGTGAGGGTTACAGCAGACAGTGGGTGGGTGAGGGTTACAGCAGACAGTGGGTGGGTGAGGGTTACGACAGACAGTGGGTGAAGGTTACAGCAAACAGTGGGTGGGTGAAGGTTACAGCAGACAGTGGGTGGGTGAGGGTTACAGCAGACAGTGGGTGGGTGAGGGTTACAGCAGACAGTGGGTGGGTGAGGGTTACAGCAGACAGTGGGTGGGTGAGGGTTACAGCAGACAGTGGGTGGGTGGGTGAGGGTTACAGCAGACAGTGGGTGGATGAAGGTTAAAGCAGACAGTGGGTGGGTGAAGGTTACAGCAGACAGTGGGTGGCTAATGATTACAGTAGACAGTGGGTGGGTGAGGGTTACAGCAGACAGTGGGTGGGTGAGGGTTACAGCAGTCAGTGGGTGAGGGTTACAGCAGACAGTGGGTGGGTGAGGGTTACAGCAGACAGTGAGTGGGTGAGGGTTACAGCAGACAGTTGGTGGGTGAGGGTTACAGCAGACAGTGGGTGGGTGAGGGTTACAGCAGACAGTGGGTGGGTGAGGGTTACAGCAGACAGTGTGTGGGTGATGGTTACAGCAGTCAGTGGGTGAGGGTTACAGCAGACAGTGAGTGGGTGAGGGTTACAGCAGACAGTGGGTGGGTGAGGGTTACAGCAGACAGTGCGTGAGGGTTACAGCAGACAGTGGGTGGATGAGGGTTACAGCAGTCAGTGGGTGAGGGTTACAGCAGACAGTGGGTGAGGGTTACAGCAGGCAGTGGGTGGGTGAGGGTTACAGCAGACAGTGGGTGGGTGAGGGTTACAGCAGACAGTGGGTGGGTGAGGGTTACAGCAGGCAGTGGGTGGGTGAAGGTTACAGCAGACAGTGTGTGGGTGATGGTTACAGCAGTCAGTGGGTGAGGGTTACAGCAGACAGTGAGTGGGTGAGGGTTACAGCAGACAGTGGGTGGGTGAGGGTTACAGCAGACAGTGGGTGAGGGTTACAGCAGGCAGTGGGTGGGTGAGGGTTACAGCAGACAGTGGGTGAGGGTTACAGCAGACAGTGGGTGGGTGAGGGTTACAGCAGACAGTGGGTGGGTGAGGGTTACAGCAGACAGTGGGTGGGTGAGGGTTACAGCAGTCAGTGGGTGAGGGTTACAGCAGACAGTGCGTGGGTGAGGGTTACAGCAGACAGTGCGTGGGTGAGGGTTACAGCAGACAGTGGGTGAGGGTTACAGCAGACAGTGGGTGGGTGAGGGTTACAGCAGACAGTGGGTTGGTGAGGGTTACAGCAGACAGTGGTTGGGTGAGGGTTACAGCAGACAGTGGGTGGGTGAGGGTTACAGCAGACAGTGCGTGGGTGAGGGTTACAGCAGACAGTGCGTGGTTGAGGTTTACAGTAGACAGTGGGTGGGTGAGGGTTAACCTATACCCTAGGCAGTAGGTTGAAGGTAAAACTAGTGGATGCACACACAATAAATGTTGCATTAGGCAGGGGTGACTATGAATTCTCACCGGAGACAGTTGTTGTTGAATTTGTTGTAGCTTGCCATGGCAACCAGTCCTCCCGTACAGGTGCTAAGGGAGTAGAAGATCTGGACTGCAGCGTCACTCCAGACCTTATTATCAAAGAAACAGGGTAGAGCCATGACTAATTTACTTGCCGTGTATTGAGAGGTATAGGCATTTACTGATGAAGAATAAGTTATGCTTGAAAATCCGGGCAGATCTGATGTTTTTATATATGCTTGACAGATTGAGGACTGTACCGTACTATTTATTGATAATGTAGAAAGAACTGCTTTTGACTCATCCGATCTTAGATTGATATGATATGGTATGAATATTATTTTAACACAATAAATGATCAATCATATTTTAACACAGTGAATACATTTAAAAATTGACCATTTGCCTTATCTGGCCTGCTGTATCAGTATAATTATATATGCATTGATAACTAATTGTTCTCCTCACTCATCTCATAGATTCTATCACCTTGACTATGGACATAGGCTACACTTACCCGTGCGTCCATGAGTCTGGCGAAGTCTGGTTTGACATAGTAGATAATGCCCTGCATGGCCCCCGGGAGGGTGACACCCCTCACCAACATAATAGTTAGCAGGACATAGGGGAAGAGGGAGGAGAAGTAGACAACCTACAACAAAGGGTAAGTGAGGAAAGGTGAATTTAGAAAATTTGAATATCAATACAGGGCTGTACAGCCAAGGGAAAGGGGTCATCCCACAACAAAACATCAACCCATAACTTTATACCATGAGCTTTCCAATGACATTGGATCTCTAACTCATTATCAAAATTGTGCTAATAAGAAAGTATATATTGATAATGATTAGGCCAAATAAAATAAAAAGGTTTGTTTCAGGGTACCCGACCCTACCTAGCAAAACAGGGCCGTCCCTGGATTTTGTTTATCAAATTTGAAAAGATATTTATATTTAAAGTAATTTTGGGGCTACTGGACTTTATTTCGTGCTGTACATATTTTCGTGATTTTAACGGAATTGAAAATCCGCGAAAACATATCCAGCATAGTTATATAACTACAACATTAAAACATCGCGAATTTAAATCCACGCGAAATCACATTTCATAGACTAATCGCGAAGTATATATATGCGCAAAAATATCTACTTTTACAGTCATGCAATTTGAAAGGCCATGAGTTGATGCCATTGTCGGCAAGTCGACACCGAAGTTTGCGAATCAATTTTTGGGTACTCTTCAGGCCAACATTGTTTTTTTTTAATTAAAAAAACAAAAAAAAAACGACCTACCCTATCTAGATTTTCAGACTTTGTAACCTGAAGCACATATTTTATTTATTTTGGCCTAATGGTGAATTCTAAAAAAACGGTGAATTGCCTGTCCCATCATGCTCAGTTTGGTTCCAGATCACGTTTGGTATACATGTACTACATTGTGTCCATCCATTCCCCATTGTGTTTAATGCTTCCCTAGAATAACCACACACCTACACTGAAAAAGTAAAATTTCTCCAGACTTGTCTAAGTGACTGTCATAAAATAAACGAGTCAGAAGTTGTCTAACCTATCATGTTACCACATGCCACAAATAGAATCTGGAGCTGGCTACTGTCGGGTTTTTGGGCTGGCACGTATCAGGTATGCAGAGGATGTAAGCCAAGGTCTGACTACCGTATTTCCAAGTGGGTCTTCTATCTCCAGCTAGAAGACCCGCTTCCTTGTCACTTAGACGAGTTTTTAACTCGTTTATTTTATGACAGTCACTTAGAAGAGTGTTGAGACAAGTATACTCTTTCAGTGTACCCCTACAACTGGATATGTTCTGTAGGACTGCCGTACAGGTATGAGTAGGGTTTAATAAAAGCTGTTTGGGCTGGAAATATGTAATTAGATGTTGTTTATATGCACAATCATGTATCAATCCTGATATACATGACTCGCTCATTGGTGCTCAGCGGTATATAATTCATTCGGCTATGTAACCCCTCTTTGCTCCATTTATGTCCATAGCCATTTTAAAGAGAGAGATAGTTTGAATTGGTAAGAGAATTATTGGAAATGCTACAGTAAATGTGTCGGAATAATAGGTAATTCTGAAAATTGTGAGAAGGTATCAGGGTGTTTCTTCTGTTAAATGAATATAAGCCTGCCCCGTGTATAAGCCTGGTCTGTTTACCACTTATTAGTACTATTATAAGCCCAGGCTAATACACAGGGAAATACGGTAACTAAATTACACAAGCCACCAAATAAGCTCACAAATGTGGCATACCGATAGGTTAATAATGATACACGTACATGCACGTCACGATTTCGTTGGTGTTTTGGGAATATAGAGTCGTCGCAATGCACGAGTTACTCACAAATTAGTGCAGATGTGATATAAAGACATTGCACTTCTCACGACTTAACTGAGGTATAGTCATCCATCTATTGAAAATGACCACAATAGTGGAATGAACGACGCCCATCAGTGAGATAATCAGCAGTTCAATTATATGTCTTTATAAGACAGATTTGCTTTCCTTCCCAGAAATACCCGATAAGTATCATAATATATATGTACATTTCAGAATTCATTTCTTCAAAAGCATGACCAATTTTGGACGGATGGAATATTAAACCCATTAAGGGCCCTAAATTGCTATAATGTCTTTTGTTATCATAATACATGAATGCATCCCTGGTGATCTTACCTTTCCAAGAGAGGCGATGCCCTTGATGAGGACGATAAAGACAAGAAGCCAGGCCAACCCCAGACATGCGGCTAGTGACCACTGCACCTCCCCCATCTCCTCCAGACCGGACGAGATGTTGAGCACCTTGTTACTGAAAGGGAGAAAATAGGGTATATGGCTGTGTCTCATGAAATGAGGCCAATGTAATAGTCTTTGACCGGGTGCCATCTTCGACTGGCTTGATAGAAAACTGGTTATTTAGGGCAGATGAAGATAGATATGGGCTGAAAATGTTAACACCATAGATTAGTAGTTGGTGGGCCATTTATATCTTCATCTGCCCTAGATTTAAAAAAAAAACGTTTCTATCAAGCCAGTCAAAGATGGCACCAGGTTAAAGATGGGACACGCTCAAGGACTATTACTGTTATCTTGGCCCCATCTCACGAGCCAGCCAAATGTTAACCCTTTAATGCATCACATGCCCTTAGTTGTCATGATGTACGATGACTGGTTGCCAATTCTGCCAATTAAGAGGCTACAAAGGTGCATGCCAAATCCTGCTCTGTACGGTATCACAAAGCTTATTAGCCCTAGTTTATAGGACACAATTTTAATTCGATATGTCCTTCGTCGTCATGATGCAAGAATGCAGCCTTGACAATTAAGTTACTCGCCAGTGTTTCATTCAAGCATCATGCTGACCCCGCGGGGTTGATACACTCCTGGACGACAGATGTTGATTTTTAGCGACATGCCATCCAGGATTAACGCTATGTTTTCAAAGCCGAACTTTTTCCTAAGTCAGGCAATTCTGGGTTCTCCTTTGGTGTCAGTATTTTGTATTTTTATGTAATGAGGGGTACGTGGTATTAAGGGAATATGAATTGTAGATGTTTGGAAATTAAATTCAGATGTACCAGATATCTAAAGTCAAGGTATATATACCTTCCATTGATCGAGTATAACAAAGTCTAGTCTCGGTCTAGTGCCAGCATGCCTCTGCACAAGAACAGGTGCTGCCACCTGAGAGATACTCTTATTAAGAAACCCCTTACACCCTGACCTCAACTAGATGTTTATTATAAATACACTGTTAACTTAGATGTCCCTCATCAAAATTATAGAACGCCAAGGATTAGTGGGTATCCAATCATCATTCTTGAAACTACTTGTGAGGTTTCAAAAATCATAGAAATTGCTGATTCTGTTTTCACATATCGGCCCTGGTTGTAAACTATGGGTGTGGACCACTAAATTCGACATGGCGACATGGCCGTTTTTTTGGCTTAGTGACATGCGACATAAGAAATATTAGAGATAGTGACATGGGACATGGACATTTCTTAAAATCGACATGGTGACATGGCTATTTCTTAAAATCGACAGGGCGACATGGTCATTTCTTAAAATCGACATGGGAAATTGGGACCCCCCATCCAGAGCCCCTAAACTTACTAGAAATACTCCTCGCTTGGTGTCTTGTATACCGGTAGTGCCAGCGTCTCATTGAACATGGATGTTTCATTTAGAACTGTAAAATGAAATTAAATGTAAGCAACGTGTTGAATTCTCATCTGATGAATATACTAGTACTACTAGTATTACTAGTATTTTATACAATTTAATTTGGTTGCTATTTTTGGCAGCACAGGTGGGGATGTGGCTCAGTGGTAGAGCGTTCGCTTTGCATGTGAAAGGCCCCGGGTTCAATCCCCGGCATCTCCATGGATGGTTATTTTTCCCCGTTACTACTGACAGAGTACAGTTTTAACTGATGGTATCTATACTATAGGGTAAAGCGTCTATTAGTCGCCATGCTGAGGAGCTATAATTGGGGCTAAAACCTACGGCACTGACTAATGAAAGGCAAAATCTTAAATGGCTAATGAAAATGTCCATTGTGATATAGTAGCATTAGCCAATTGTGTTCTCTTTACTGTCAGATATAGTGGAACTCTTTTCCTCCTTAAGGGAGGTGGGGGGGGGGGTTCGTTTGAAACGACGAACACCCCCCACCTAGTTACGGGAGTGTTGAAATTGATATTATGTGCTTAGGCCAGTCAAAAAAAAAGTTGTTTCTCATCACCAAGCAATGAAAAATATGACGAGGGCGTTTTTTATTTAATTCTTTTTTTTTACTTGTGGCAAAATTCATAGGGAAATTTAGAATTTTCGCGATCAATTTTCATATTTTGGTGATTCAAAGTTTATTGATCAGTAAAATTTGTTATAATGCAAATTATTCTTAGCTGACGGCATTACTGACAGCATAAGCTTTAATTTGATACCAAAATTGCCTATATTCTTTCACATTTTAACACATTTTTCATCAAAAATGTAAAAAAAAAATTAAAAATAAAAAGTTTTCCCCGAATCATGATTTTTATGATGCGCGCGGTGATGAGAAACAACTTTTTTTTTGAGTGGCCTTAGGAAAGAATTCGAGAGGCAGGGGCGGATCCAGGATTTTGGAAAAGGGGGAGGGGCGTGAAGTAGGCAATGTACTGGGGGTATTCTCTTTTTTTTACATTCTGAATCGCCCCTCAGATTCTGAGTTAACTCACGTGACTGATTGTAAGGGTTGTTGCCGACCCTGCAGAGGTCGGTGTTCCAGGGGTTGTCACACCCCACCCAGGGGAGGGTCATACTGAAGGAGGCCACCAGGTAACGGATACACCACGCTATGATGACGTTGTAGTAGATACCCACACACGTGTTGGTGATCACCATCGTGTAACCCAGACCTGCAATACACATTCAAATTCAATAAACACATAGCAAAGTACAGGTGTCAACTGTGTCTGCCATGTGGCTCCGGTAAAAATTGAGTGTCAAATAGCTATTGATACTGCTTATATCAAGGTTCAACTCCAGTTGACACTGATAGTAAAGGGTGAACTCAAGTTGACCCTTCATATAAGCAGTCATTGGCGGTTTGACTCTCTATTTCACCAGAGCCACGTGGGTGACGCCTTTATTTCTCTCTGTGAAGGTAGCTCCATGCGGTATAATAGATACAGAGAAATTAAGATAGGATTTTACTAACAATTCATAGAAATAGCCAATATGGCCGACAAGATGGCCGCCAATAGACCTGATGGGGCACGATGTCACCTTGAGTACTAACGGATTTGGTCCTTCCTACCTAGGCCAAATTAAAAAAAAGTTTTGTTTCAGGTAACATGGGAAGAAACTCTAGGGTCGGTAGGTCGGATTTTTTCTTTTTTTCAACTTTTTTTTTTTTACATCCTATCTTAAATTGACCCAAAAGAGTGTAAAAATTAGGAGATTTTTTTTCAAAATTTTGTAAACCTAAATGTGACCCCAAAAAAGTATAAAAATATAAAAATATCTTCAAAATTGCATAAAAAAACGTAGGGTCGGCCCTGTTTAGATAGGGTCGGTCGGGCCCCATAACTAACATGGTAGAAATTGGTTTGGTTTGATTTCAACTATTTTAATGCTGAACAATATCGGTTAGGAGTTGACATTTGCCTATTTATTAAATAGGAAAGAAAGTTATTCCCCTACAGAGTCAAGTACCCAGTCAGAATTGGTTACTGGGGCCCATACGGGTCTAAAGGTGGGCCGTTAGGTGGGACCCATGTCCCTTAGTCCATATGGGGCCCACCACATTTTTGTCCTGGGCTAATTGCTGGGACCAAGATGGGCTTGCCCAGATTTAAATTGACCGTATCCACATGGGCTTAGGGCCGGGCCCATGTGGGCTTTTTTTTCTTGGGGGGGGGGGAGGGGGGGTCATATAGGGTTGTAAGGGGCCGTCCATAAATGATGTCACGCTTTTTTGGCCCTTTTTTGACCCCCCCTCCCCCCCATGTCACGCTTTGTCACGTTTTGCTTGACCCCCCTCCAGGCGTGACGTCACACAGCAGCTCCCCCCCCACCGCACTCTTTGATGGTTAATTAAAACAGGTAGGCCTACCTGGTCCCACAAGGAGAACCCAAAATTAGGGAGTGTTCATTTATTAATTACAGGGGGGTGGTGAGATTTCGCGCGGAGGGGTGAACATCTTTTACGCCCCCCCTTTGAGCTATAGTAGGCCTAATGCGCAGGCTTTTTTTGCTAAAAAGGGGCAACAATTTTTATGCCCCCCCTCAAGAGGGGTCTGAAATTTGTATACCCCCCCCCCCCCGTAACTAATAAAGAGACACTCCCTGAAGTCTATACTTGAATATCAACAAACGCTTCTAAGGGCTGAGTCACTAATTACTAGTGGGGGGTAGGGGGGGGATGGCTTGGTAGATTTTTCCAGAAACCACAATTCATTCCAACCCCCTCCCACCAATTAACCAAAAATGACCTCGACCCCCAGTGACCACCACTACGTTCGGATTTTGAGAAATGCCCTCCCACGCCAAAAGAAAATGACATGTGCCTTTGGAATCATGTGCAGTTGCAACTATTTAAATGGCTACATGTGTATAAACCCAGAGAATTTAGACACACACACCCTCCACCAATAAGAATTTACTTCCTACATTCTTAATTGTTATAATGACAAAGATTTGCTATTTTTGGTCTGTTGACTGGGTTATTTCTGGAGTTGAAGTTAGGGCCATATTTCACAAGGCCGTAGGCCAAGTGAAATGCAGCCCCAACTTCAATTCGTGAAATAACCCAGTCAACAGAAAACTACAGCTCAATAATAAATTACTTGGTAGACCACTGGTGACTTACAAGGTGTCCTCAAACCTGAGGTGCGGCTTATACCGTACCATTGTGATCATGTGCATGCTCTTAATAGAGCACTGGTCTTGTATAAACACCTAAAGTATAATGGTCTCCATATCTTTAGTACCGTAAATTCCCGATTATAACCTGCATCTCGTGTATAACCCGCACCCCGACTTTGGGAGAACCCTATAACCCGCATCAGAGGCCAGAAAATTGTGATTTTAATACTGTACTATACTGTTTAAAACCGTTGTATTAGGCCTACCCGCACCTAGACCTTGTGAATTTTGTAGAACCCGCACTAGGGCTTTGGTTTACTAAATTTACGGTAAGTGCCAAAACAGGACTTTGAATAACTGCCTCTCTTGAAGGCCCAGGGATATCATCCCTGCTGAAGAGTACTTGTAATGGCACAATATGCAAGGTGTTACAGTATTACTGGTAGAGTATGCATTGTACCACAATGATTATAAATAATGTTGTCTATCATCTAGTCTAGGCAATAGTCTATAGGGGTTTCTTGCCCAGTCCTTAATTGATAATCTTGAATCCGCTATCAGGTATTTGGCAGATGCCAGGTTTACATTATTTGATTTTAGTTGGCTGTCAACTTGTATTCTACAAAAAGGGACCTCACATTTGTAAATTGCACTGTCGAGGCATAATGCTTTCTTTGGAGTAATGAACCAGTAGGCTGTGAGACCCCCCCCCCCCACCAATAATATGGAATATATTCCTATTTCAATCAAACCATGTTTCCTTTTCCTAATGATGGGATTGGGTAGGTGTAAACTTAGATATTTGAGACAGCTGTGGCCTATTGATAGTTCACATGTTGCAGACATAAACATGTTGTTTTTTTTTGTTTTTTTTCAAAACGTGACATCATGCACATGCCAACCCCCCCTCCCCCCCTTGTCACGTTTTGTCACAAATTTCTGACCCCCCCTCCCCCCCTAGGGCGTGACATCATTTATGGACGACCCCTAATCTCTACTGTAGTTTTTTGCTATTATTTGATATCCCGATGTTATAGCCCATGTTCCAACTAAGTTGGTTCCTCCTGGTAGGAATCTCTTCCACTACCATTTAGAAGGTAGAGAAATGCATCCTTTAGCTGACTTACTTTTGGGCTGGACATTTCTTAACATGTGTGATGCAGCCAGCAGGCAGGCAGCCTGTGTGTGAGAGCTCAGTCAGTGATAGGATTATATGTTGGTATTACATTCAGGTAACAGGTGTTTGAAACAGGGTGCTGCTTGTTTCCATGTTCATGTTCAGAATGGGGTTATAAAGCATGGCATTCCAAGAATCTATTATGAAATCTGTTATATTCCCAACCATTCTGGATTTATTGAGAAACCATAAATTTTTGTAATCCAATTATAAAAAGCTCTGTGGAACATTACTGTGGGATCACTTTCAACGAGGACATCTAGTGGTCTGTTCAAGAACATGACTAGCCCACTTGACCCAGGTTCAGCCCAGATGAATCCCATCCATGAGAGGGAATGGGATTTGAAAAGTAGCCATGAAAGTTAAGTTGATGGCCTGAGCCCAGAAAATTAGATGGCGGGCTAACCCAAATGGGACCCACCTTACAGTACATTCAAAGCCCATATAACACCCACTGTTCCTTTAACCCACTTTGCCCAAGTCCATGCCAAGTGAAACCCATCCTGATATAACAACATCGCGACTTTACTTTAAAATGTTAATTTCAAAGAATTACTTCTAACGGACACAAATTAAAGTATTCCAAATGTAGTTAAATGATTATATTTGAAGTTTGGTCTGTGGGCCGAGTAGCGCAGTATTACTCCCATAGAAATCCCAAGAAAGTCTAGCCCAAATTAACTAGATCCAGCCCGTGCAAAACCCACTTTCATGCAAAGCCATGAAAGTGGTACTTTAACTTATAATTTCTAAGAACAACCAAAGATGAGTATGTTTCAAAATATATACAACATATTTTAGGAAAAAATTGTTGGTGGGCTTGGCCCATCTGGAATCTTACTGGTAGCCCTGGACAAAAATGAGGAAAACCCAGATATGGGCAAACCCAGCAGGCCCAAGTAAAACACAAATGGGCCCCACGGACCAATGTTATCTGGGTATGTGTTAAAAGGTGGAAGGATGAATCAGACGATGTCAAAATTGAGTTTCAAACACTATGTTGTCAAAATAAGTTTATGTTTCACCCCCCCCCCTCCCCCCCGGCGCGCGTGGTCCCTTTGAAGCATATTAACCTGCAAGCTGTTTCGCTCAAAACAGGTGACATTTGTTTTCCCCCCACTGTGTGTGTACCTCAATAAGCCCCATAACCTAGACTACCGCGGTAACCGTAACATAGTATTGACTAGCAAACATTATTCTAACTGGATACCACAGTTCCCCACCGTAGTTAGCAGCAGGTGGCTTGTGGATTCACCCTTTCCTGCACGGAACTCCTAATGTGGTGTATAGATTATAAACGAGTAGCCGCCCAGTGGTTAACATAAATTAATACTGAATCGCGACGCCATAGCCCTAATAGGTTAGTTGCTGTATGCACATGTGCTCTGATAGGGGACAAAGTGGGTTATTTATGTGAGTTTACAGTCCACCTTTACCCCTTGTTTCTACTACATTGTACCAACAGCCACTGAAACACACAGCGAAAAGGAAGTAAGAATACATTGGACTTGAGAGTTGAATTCAAACTGGGCATTCGTATACGATGTATTTGATCCTGAGCTTGTAAAATCCGATGACTTATAACATTATAATGGCTCCACAAGAAAAGAAAACAAGAAATTGAGAATAAAATGGTCAATATAGCGTAAACTTGGTAAATGTATAGAATGATAGGAAACCCAACCAACAAAGAAACTTGATTTTACGTCAAAATAACGTTTTAAAACTTTATATCCTTAGGACTGCCGGTACTTTCTGGAGGAGCCCTGCCATAGCGTATTTTTTTCCAATGCAAACGCAAAATCTTGGCTTTTGGAGGGCCCCTTTTACTACCCGCATTGGTACGCTATGGCAGTGCTAAGGATAAAACGTTATGCCATAGTTAGGAGCCTTAGAGAAACGTTATTTTACGTTATATAACGTTATAAAATGTTGTATAACGTTTTTTGTTTACTGGGAAGAGGGTAAATTGTTAATGTTTCAAATGACTGACTTTGTGTGAGAGGGTTGACCTGTCGGTACTCAAAATCCAGTTTTTAGTTCCAGTTGAGAAGTGGGTTTATGTTCTATATGAAACAGGTTACTGACCTTTGAGTAGTGGGTTGACCTTCCAAGCAGTGATGGGTCCAAGGCTGCAGAATTGTCCAAAGGAGAGCTCCATGAAGAACAGTGGGAGTCCCACCATGGCCAGCATCAGCACATAGGGGATCAGGAAGGCACCTGGAACAGGAATAACGGGTTGTAAAGTATATATATATATGGCTTTTTAAAATTAATCATTACACTCTCAGGGCAAGTGTTTAGATTCTAAACACTTTCCTAAGCACTTCGCTGTCCCACTTTTGGGAACGTGTTTAGGGGCTAAACATGTTTAGAAATCCAGGTGTTTAGACATAAAGTGTTTAGAAAAATGCTGGTGTTTAGGTTCCAAAGTGTTTAGATTATCATTGTGTTTAGACATCATGTGTTTAGGTCTTTCAACTTTATTTGGGGCTTGGGCTAGCATCAATTAATGATAATATATTCCTCTTCCTTAGGTCCTTTCATGCTAAAGTTGTTATAGAGTAGTGCAGTTTATTCTCTGTAGTTAAAGACACCTCTCACCAACAGGAACCTGGGGAAGAGATGTAAGATACATGTATTCAATGTTATACAGTGTGATCATGTACAATAGAACAAAGTCAGACTACTGCTAGTTTAATGTGGTAGTTAACTATTAAGTCAGTGCTAGATGAGAATACTCACAGCTACAACCATATAACTAGTACTATCTTAGTGGGTTAAGTGGTTTCAATACAGAATTAGATCTACCATCGAACCTTACCTAATTCATGACAGCTCCAATTGAAATTGCAAAGTCCAATGCATGGAAGCTTCCCTTCTTGTCTGTTTTAAGTCTTCTCCAAGAGTGACCAGAAATTTAGCACATGTGGCAGGTGGAGATCAATTTGATGTCTGTATATGAAGAGTTTCGTTGCAAAACGCAACAAATCCATTTTATGAGTTTTGAGATAATAGTGTATTTTTGATTTTGACAAATTGGTGAATAGAAAGCATTTTTCTTTAATAACTAGTGATTAATGTTCCAAAGATAAAATACCTAGAAATCGATTTTTGAAATCCTTGGATTTTTTTTCTAGGAGAAAAAGGATGATTTAGTTTCAATTTTCAGTTTTTTTGCAAAACGCAATAAATCCAAAATCAGTTTTTCTGCATATGTCCATAAAATCAGTAATGGCCATTTTTATTTCAATATTGTTTTTTCTTGGTATAGTGGGACATACATGAAACACAAACAAGTAGCTTTTAAAAATCCTTGCATCTTTTTTCCTTGATTTAGAAATAGGATTTAATTTGCTCAATTTAGTTTTTTTGCAAAACGCAATAAATCCAAAAGCAGTTTTTTTGCAAAACGCAATAAATCCACAAAAATCATAAAACATGGTTTTTGTGTCCATATTTCAAATGCCTTCTAAATAAAATAGTTTTTTTTTTATTTTCAAATAATGCTATTAACAATATAGACCAAGATTGTATTCAACAAAGCCTTATTAAGACCGTAAACATAAAAGAATAAACAGTCCTACATACAAAAACAATCTTTGGTGAGGTGGATTTATTGCGTTTTGCAAAAAAACTGCTTTTGGATTTATTGCGTTTTGCAAAAAAACTGAATTTTCGACAGGCCCTATCTACTAAATAAATAAACTTTTTCAAATTTTTTTTTCACAATTTTTTTTCTATTTACCCTACACAATACCCCTGACCTGTTTTCTCCCGATTTTGTATTTTGGCGCTTATTGCGTTTTGGAACCAAACTCTTCATATGTAACCTGACACCAGTGATAAACACAATTCAGCCTAACCCCAGTGTGCCCAATGGGATTATCCCTGGCAGGTCCCAGGAAGTGACACCCAGAAATGAAACAACAACATTAAGCTCATCGGTTACCTAGGTTACCACTGAGGTGGGGGTAGGCAGCAGGGGTTGGAGGGGATATATCTAAACACTATGGTGTTTAGGGGCTAGAAAAAGTCCATCATTGTGTTTAGGACCCCTAAGTGCTTAGGTTTTAAACATAAAAAATGCCATGTGATTAGAGATCAAACACATCCTAAACACATGAAGATGCTAAACATGTTTCATTCCTAAACGCTTCCATGACAGTGTAGAGGTGGTTTAAGGAGGACAATGTCGCCGCAATGCAATATTGGCAGTCATGATACACCTTGCTATGATGTGCCGGCAAGCAACTTGTCACGTAGCATCGGCTTGGTGCATCATCCTGACTCTTCAGGAATGTATCAACCATGTAGGGACGGCCTGATACATGAATGCAATACTGACCATTTACTCGCTATACAGGACTCCATCCGTGTATCATATCAAATTGCATAGCATATTAAAGTAGGCTCCTTAAATGGTTATTGTCAGCGAATGTTAATCCTTTACAGACAGCATTTAGTTCTTTAATGTATTGTGTCATTTTGTCATCATAACGCACAAAATGTGTACATTTAATGCAGCGCTGATGAGTTGCATGCCAATGCTCAATTCATACATCATGCAACCCTCCCTGGTTGATGAACCCATGAAGGGTCGGCATGATGCACCAATGCAGTGACGGTCAGTTACTTTTCGTCGCAAAATTGGTGCATCATGACAATAAATTTAAATGAGCTTGACGCAAACGCTTTTTCGTTTTCTATATCAAAGAAGTCGACTAAGAATTGTTTAAGCATTTAACTTCCCAATATATTGGGGACTATAAGGGGAAGATATTAAATGTCACAAAGGGCAGATACGACCCCGCTTATCTCTCTTGGCGATCTAATATAAAATGCAAACAAACATAACATCGATAGAGTATGGATGTATACCGATGAGAGAAAGTAAAAAGGGGACTCCTCATGGACTGGTTGAAGGAAGGAAGGAAGGAAGGAACAAAGGAAGCAATTGATGGTATAGAAAAAAGGCAACTTAACAATTCACTGTAAAAAGTTGTTGTTCGTGAACAGCAAAATTTGATGTAAGTGTACCGTACTTTAGCTGTAAATAATAATACAGCAAATTCTACTGTACATGTACAATTCTGTTACTGTAGATGCAGGTTACGGTAGTGACTTGTAGATCTACAGTACTTTTCCCTGTAATATGTACATGAGAGGTCGTGGGATCGATCCTAGGTCCAGCCACCTCTCATCAGGGATCTTTAGCATCAAGGCTGTAGCTCATTTAATACAGACATGGCAGAGGTAGCTTATATCCCAATATGACCATTTGTAACACCGGCTCTGTGGCGCAACGGATCAGCGCCTGTCTCAGACACCACAGGTGGTGAGTTCAATCCTTGGTGGAGCCACTTCTCTTGTTTCACCTACATCCACCTAAAATTTGTTTTCCCTCACATGGATGATTAAGAATATCACCAGCACCGGGAGGCAAACCCCAGACCTTTACAAATTATTATTAATCAGTTGAGAAGTAGAGTAGAGATATATCCCAATATGAATGTTTGTAACACCGGCTCTGTGGCGCAACGGATCAGTGCCTGTCTCCAACACCGCAGGTGGTGAGTTCAATCCTTGGTGGAGCTACTTCTCTTGTTTTACCTACATCCACCTAAAATTCGTTTTTCCCTCACATGGATGGTTAAAAATGTCACTAGCACTGGGAGGTGAATCCAGGACCTTCAGACCATGATTTACAATCAATTTTGCTGTACAGTAACAGAAAATTCTGCTGTCCCTATACAGTACATAGTGCTGTAAATATACAAAAGCTCACTTGCTGTAGGTCTACAGCACAATCTACTGGAACCAAAGTTGCCCACAGTATTTGGTGTACAGGAACACTACTTACTTCTAACAGTGAATGATACGTTTTTCGCTCAAAACATGGCGTGAGTGACCCCACCATGCACCCCCTGGAAATTGGAAAGAAGCGAATTGCATGGTAAGGCAGTAGGAGGGAAGGAGGGACAACTGAAGAATGAGGGAAGAAAGGAGTACATTTATAAAGGAAGGAACGCAGAAAGGCAGGAGCGGTGACAGAGTGGAAGGCAGAAAGGAACATAATATTATATAATTATATATAATCGAACAAAGATGGCCAAAAGTTGGATAGAATAAAGGAACGTTATGATCATCTCATTTCAATATTTCAGTAGTCTGAAAACAACCAACGAATAAGTTCTCACCTCCTCCATTCTTGTAGCAGAGATAAGGGAACCTCCACACGTTACCGAGGCCTACAGCATATCCCACACAGGTGAGTATAAACTCCAGCTTGCCGCCCCACTCCCCCCGGGCGGCCGGCCCCGGGCCGCCACCCTCCTCCTGCCCGGCCAGCTCACAGGACGACAACAGGTCCTTAGTGGACACAGTCTTCCGCTGGTTCTGTTAATTAAATATGGAAATAATATGTTTATCATCATTAAATTTGATAATTTATGTGATGTTTTGATCACTTTTCTGACTTAATCAAAGAGGAGTAAATTTGATGTGTTTGTGTTAAAATACATCGCAGCATTTCTGGAGATGAGCAGCAAGATATTGCGTGGTCATTCTGAAGGATTTATCACAATAAAAACAATTCAAACTTATCATTTTTGATTTGCATTGCCCTTTCATTTGGACACGTAACAAGACAATTTGATATTTAATTAACTTTATAATGATACAGCTACATTTAGAAACACCATATTCTACCAATAGTATAGGCGGGACGCTGGCCCATGTTCCAATTTACACCATTCCTGTTTGCAATTTAAGCAATATCAGTCCCTAAAGTATCAAAATGTATCAACATAAGAGAACTGTGAAATCGGTGAATAGAATATAGATACGATAACAATTACAGATGTACTAGAGATAAGGCTCACCATGGTGGGTAGTACTGGAGTAGGGGACATGGTGGTGGGTGGGTCCTCCTGCCTCTGTGCAGCCTCCTCCTCCTGTGTGGGGTGGGTGGTCATCTGCCTACCACCCACCTGCATCCTCCTCCAGGGTGGACCACCAATACCCCCCCCCCCCCGCCTCCACCACCCTATACACTGAGAGATCCACTCTCAGAACCCTTCTGACGTCATATATCATTATATATACTATAGAACACAGACGGCCGTGGTGGTGGGGTGCGACCCCGGGGGTGCGACGATCCTTCGAATTATTGCTTGGAGGTAAGAACGGGGGGGGGGGGGGTACATTTTGTTAACCTTTTCTTTATAGTCCAAAAGTAAATTTGCATCTCAATGCACAGCTATTATAACATCAATACTCAACATCTGGAATTATTGTGAGGTTTCCCCCAAAAAAAAACAGTAGACATATTACATGCACCTCTGGTCTACTGTCGGTGGTGCATGGTGATCTCGTGGTGGTGGTGGTGGGGGGGATCTACTAATTACTATACATATGATGATGATTCTGAACGAGACGTTGATCAAATCAATAGTAAAATATTTCTCAGCATTAATGAAATAACTGTAATTTCTGTCGGCTACTCTGTTAGATGTTAGCCGTGAATGAAAATTATGGTGCGCGGGGAGGGGGGGGGATCGTTGCACTACTAGCCTTACTGACACTTACACCAAAATGTGGCGGGAACCCAAAAATACTTTCTTTATATTCTACTGTTCATGGCTTTTTCGTCCCCCCATACGAATATAGCGTCATATGTCATATGTCGGAAATATGTTTCTTGGACCATGGAATTAATTCATTGGCTTAAATTTAGTAGGTTATAGAATCCATTTTCAGCGTTAAAGTTGCACCTCCTCCTAAATCCAAAGACAGAGTCATAAGCTCATTTGATAGATTGGTTTCTACTTAAGTCTTAATGGTGAGTTATGAAATCTATGTTTGTTTGTTCTTTTATCCAATTTTACATTTTTATCAAAATTCAGGATGGTTACCATACACCTTTATACAGAGTAGGTAGTTGCCTTACCAATCGCTAAGTATCAATGTCCTTAACTGTATCAATAGAACCTAATACAATTAGTATGTTTTTTTATACACTTAGCAGTTGGATGGCTGACCACTAAGTGTGGTTACAACAGTTATCAAGATTGATACACTTAGCAGTTTGACACCCCCCCCCTCATATGGTTGATAAATTACCATTCCCTACAGTCCACTACCACCAAATTAGTATTAATAAATAGACAAAGGTTCAAGAGTTTTACTCTGTTGTATAGGTAATTTCACCAGTTGAAGGTCGGACCACATTTCACGAGGCCGTAGGCCGAGTGAATTGTCAGTTCCCCTTGATATAGATATATCTCTTTTCGATACACATAAATTGGTACACTACGTGGTGTTTGATACGGTTAGGAGTTGGATGGTGGACTGCTAAGTGTAGTTACTACAGTTAGTAGGATTAATACAACCCGCCCCACCCCCAACCCCGCCTGAGTGGCTATGTACTCCTCGTATGGAGCACCATGTACCAAGCCATGACACCACCCATCCTCCCCGGGGTCTTACATCCGCCTTGTCTTTAATTCATGTGAACACGATAGTCAAGGTAAAGAGACGTCATGTATATGTAACATTGCTGCCTTTGTTTGTGGTCACGTTGATTAATATTCATAGAGTATCAGAGTACTAGCAGCACCTGCGTGTGGAATGCAAATACCATGTATTTGAAAGTTTGGTGACGATGCAAAATCAAATTGATTGTGGGGAATCACTGGTGACGATACTTATATTGATAAAGAATGGAGAGGTAGTACGGTAGGCAATGCCCATTTCCATACCATTGTTCATATTTAAGTTTAATCAATCCTCAATTTGTCGATTTGAATAAATGCTCATGGCCTCAAGTCTCTGTCAGTTAATAACTACAATGTCTTTAGAAATGCCTATCATGAAAATTTGTACTGTCAATTTTAGAAAGGTCTTTAATGCAAGTACTGGAGTAGAGGACATAATGGCATAGATTGCATTCCTCCTGTTCCTCTCATTAAAGCCATGTTGCCATGTCCAATTTTGAGGTCCAGACCCATCCTTTGATTAACATGAAATATTTCACCAAGCATTGTTCTTGCCCAGGTACATATCACAGATTGATACAAGGTGTCAATTCCCACCCGGAAGTCCCCGTTTGACACACTAGTTATTTATGATACCAACAATCTAATGTCTATCAGTTACCCAAACACTGTAAATGTAGCTGAGCAGTAGAGTGTACTCTAGTTTTACAGTGCACATACTACCGTATTATTGTTCACTATTTATAGTGTATGTTATAAACAGGACAGATCATCAGAAATGACATATTTTGCATACGCACTGATAAAATGAAGGGATCCAAACTTGTCAAAAGGTTGTCTTATAAGAGGGGTTTAGGGTCTTTAAAGTGACGGTCATAAAATAAACGAGTTAAAGGTTGTCTATTTGATGAACTGTCCGGTTACCGTCCCACAAGACAAGACTAGGGTCATCTAACTGACAATGTTAGCCCAGGCAGTGGCCCACTCCAAGTGACAAGTCTAAGGTCGTCAAATTCACAACCCAGAATAGTTAACCCTTTATTGGCTGCAAACTGCTTTAAATGTGCTTGAATCCCTTTGTCAGCATGACGCATGAATGTAGCCCTGGTGATTCTATTCGCCAAGCCTGCATTCATGCACCTTTGGAAATGAATCAACAGTTGGGTGAGTATACTTGCCAAGGCTGAATTCATGTATTATGATCACATAGAGCATAGCACCTTAAAGCACTATGCACCCCTTAGAGGGTTAACCTGTGCACTCTAACCTCTACTTCACTGCAGGTGGAGCTAACTGGGTTCTGCCTAGGCATAATTGTTGTCCATGTCTGTCTATATTTCTGAGGTTTATAATAGCTATTTCATACAAACATAGAGGTATGTAGGTTAGGGGAATTCCTGCCATATCCTCAAGTCTATATTGAGAGTATTTCTACCCTTTAGTTACAGACTGCTAACACATATGTGGATGTCATACCAATCGGAGTTTCCTTGCAGCTATTGTACCATAGAAATAACCACAAAAGAGGTGTCTGTGCCCTACACATATTTGTTTTGTCTCAATTATATCAAATATTGATTCCTTTACCTTTTCTAGCATCCCCAATAGATAAATCTCAGGATTCTCCATAACATGAATGTGTATTCCCATAAATATGATTAAAATCAACATAGAAATTATGCAATTCATTCCCCAACTTTATACAGAATGCATGTTATACTGATGCCACCTACAGGGAAAATCCTGAATCAGACCCTGGTTGACGAGTCTAGGGCTGGCATGAGTCAGGCTTTAGGCTGGAACATACCAAGTGTATCTTCTATCTGACAACTACAGCTAGAGGACCCACTCTCTTGTCACTTAGAAGAGTCTGCAGACGAGTTTACTTTTTGAGTGCGCTTACATGCCTAAAGATGAGTATTAATGCAGAAAACACAGTAGAAATAGCAGTATCTTGTGGAATTTCGATTTATTGTTGTCAGACCCTGAGGTCAATGTTATCTGCCTGTGTCAGGGCTGTCACCACTGGGGCACATCAAAGAGAAAGTGCCACTCCCCACACTGAAAACCTTATGTTAAAATAAGTACTCACTGGTGAGGACTTTTGGGTGATCATTTTGATTGGGGTGTGGGGGAGTACCCTGGTGATCTTTAAAGTGATCACAAATGAGGACCCAGGTCATCAATATGATCACCCTTTTTTGACCCAATTGTGGAACATGCTAGGTTGTCAATGGGAAGACCCTGGGTACTCAATTTGATGACTGCCTTTAATTTTCAAAATCCACCAATATTATTATAATTAACCCCCTCCCGATCATCAACTTCAATCATCGGGCCATTTTCAAGAGCATGTTTCAGTCCTCATAAAAAGCCATGTAAAACAGATATGTATGACTGATGGCTGTCAATCTTCACACTTCTAACCTAGGTTGCAGACACATAAATGGTGTCTTTGTGTACAGATATTTATAGTTTAGAAAGTTCTGACCTAATTTTCAAGCAAATCACTTGATTTTAAAGTGTGATAATTGTCTTCATATATCCTCCAACTTGTAAACAAATATGGCCAATATTACTATAGGATTTAATCAATACTATGCAGGGGCGGATCCAGAAGGGGTGGTCTAGGGGGGGCACAGCCAAGAAGATTTGGTCTAGGGGGGGCACAAGCAGGGTTCTGGAACACATTTCCTATAGTTAAGAGTCATACCAAGGGCCATTTTCAGAGAGTCTAGGGGGGGGCACGTGCCCCCCAGGCCACCCCCTGGATCCGCTACTGAATAGATCACATGGAGGAGGGGCTATATCTTACACTGTTGTATAGTAGGTCCCTCTAGTGGCAAAATTATGTCCTCAAAATGATCATCTTTCCTTATTAATCTGATCACCTAAGGGCATGATCACCCTAAGTCCTCTGTAGTGAGTACCTTCATATGAGCCTGGGTTTTCAGTGCAGTTGAACAGATGTTAAATGCCTTAAAGATTTACCCTCATGGTTGAAGTGAGGCCAAAAGCACTTTTGGATATAGTTTGAGTTTATATTGCGTTTATTGTCACTAAGTGATGTTCATAAACACAGTATTTGTCAACTTGGTAATAAGTAAGCATGGCGGTATATTTCCACTCGGCTTCTAGGTATGCTTTGAATGAATCAAATATGAGGACATGATACATGACATAAAAAACAGGCAAATTATATAATGTTTAACATAATTATTGGTATGGCATGATTAACATGATTTATGCAAAATGGATGGATGGTAATACATAAATGTCATTGCCCAGTGGGCACAATATTGAGTTTATTATTGAATCAGCGTTAAATCAACCTTGAATCAACATTGACAACCATTTATCAACGTTGATTCAATGCTCTGTGCCCACTGGGTGGTGATAATACTTTATAAATATACATTTTATAAATTATCTTAATGCATTCACAATCACTTGAATATCACTAGTGTTATCTATGTAAATGGATAGACTAGAGCACACGTTGTGCTTCAGGCAAGTGTTTATACCACTTGCCCATATAAAGTTTGGCAATAACAGGTGTTGCTAGTAGCTTAAAGGGCTGTATGATGGGGCTAAGTCTACAAGGAGGGGGTAATCTGTTCCACAACTCTAACCCCCTGTATAGTGGACTTTTACGATATCCCCAGCCATTGGAGACGGGATATACTAGCTCTCCAGTGTCAGCTGATCTAGTGCAAATACCTTCTGCATGGGGCCTTTTAAAGGTAATGCCAAGGTCTTTAGCGTTGTGAGATTCACCATAAATATATTTGTGTATAAGAAGGACTAATTGTAAATCAAATTGAATTCCCAGAAATTCAACGTTGGTCTCTTTATGGAGTTTCAAGACACTGTGCTTTATCTTGACTTTAAGACATATTCGTAAACAACGATTCTGGACATGCTGACGACGTTTTTGGTGTGCCTCTGTGCAGGGGAGAGAAAGCCACAGTATTCTAAAACAGGTGTAATTGTTTGTTTATAAACCAAGTTGGCCACATGTTGTGACATCTTACATCTTAATTTAGCAAACATATATATATGCGGTATGAAGCTGAGCTCGTAGTTTTGCTGATCATCGTGTCTAGGTACAGGCGGTGGTCCAGCACTATGCCCAGGTATTCATAACTAGCACAAGTAGAGAGTATGTTATTACCCATACGTATGGCTATGTTAGGATCTGCAAATTTCTTATCCCTACTGAAAACCATGGTTTGAGTCTTTTTAGTATTAACACTAAGGCCAGATTTACAAAACTATTGGTAGACTGCGGTGCTGTCTGACTGAAGGAGGTGCTCCACCTCTCAGTATCAGTGTGGGTGACATAAAATACCACATCGTCGGCATACATAATTCAACAACAGTTGAAGAGTTTGGTTCCAAAACGCAAAAAGCGACATTTTGAAAAATGACTCCATTTTTTTACAAAGATGTAGGGCAGAAATAGGAAAATGCAATTTTGAAACAAATTTTTGTCAAAATTGTATTTTTCATGTCTATAGGTCCTCTCTGGTGTACACATTATATCTGAGGCACTATCATTGCCAATACGGTAGCCTTAGAGAAATCACTACATGCTGTGACTCTGGAATGGATTTGTTGCATTTTGCAATGAAACTCTTCAGTTCTTTATGACATCAGGTAGGCTGTTTATATAGTAGATAAAGAGCAGGGGGCCCAACATGGACCCCTGCGGGACCCCATAGGTTATATTGGTGGGGTCTGAGATGGAACCGTAACATGCCACACGTTGGGTTCTGTTGGCTAGATACAAACAAAGCCAGTCAGTGATATAGACCGGCACATTTACCTTGCATATTCTGGCGAGTAACTCGCCATGGTGGATACAATCAAAGGCCTTCTGCACGTCCAGGAAACAGGTAGCCACAACCTCTCCATTGTCCCTGGCCTTATAAAGGTCATTTAGGAGTTTGAAGACAACGTCGCTAGTTCCCCTGGACGAGCGGAAGCCATATTGAGAAGGGCGCAACAAGTTATTTGATTCAAGGAAATGATATAGTCTGGTAGATACTATGCACTCCATGATCTTGCTTGGGGCAGGAAGCAAGGAGATTGGACGCCAGTTACCAATTTCAGAGAGGTTACCTTTTTTCGGCAGGGGGACCACTTTGGCAGCTGCCCAGGCTATAGGAAAGTCAGCCTGTTTTAGGCTCAGGTTTAGCATACAGGTTAGTTTAGGACATGAAGCTAGTAGGGCATCTTAGTTAACTGTAGTTGAAATGCCACTGAAAGGCCACTGGACTTATGTAGCTCTATACCCTTGACCAGTTCTAATACCTCCTGATAGCTGATCTGCATTCTGGGGTCAAGGACATGATTGGTACTACTAGGAAGTTTGTCATCGGTAGATTACCCAGGCTATCAAATAATTTTGGGCCTATTCCAGAAAAAAAGGTGTTAATATAAGGAGGGACTGCCCCATCACGGACATCTGCTCCAGTCTCATGATGTTTGAGTGTAATTTCTGTTTTGGAGTGGTTACCTTTGCCTAACAATGCATTAAGTTCTCGCCAGAATTTAGTGGGATTTAATGATAATTCAATTAATTTATCATTCATATACATTTTGTAGTTGTCATGAGAATCTTTAGTTTTGCCAAGCAATTCACCATCACATTTGCCACCCCAACAGTAGGATAACATTGCGTCATTCCTGCTGTAGATTAACCCCGGAGATTAACTCAAAAATGTCTTTGGTTATACATGGTTCGTTGTAGTCCTTCAATTTCATGTCCCAAATGGGGCAGTGAATATCTAGGTATGAGGTTATGGCCTGGAGGATGAGTGTCCAACACTGATTTACACAGGTAGATTTGTTAAATATTTCCCAGTTATATTCTAGCAAATAGTCACAAAATCATAATTTTTGTAACTACGGCCCTGGACATTGATTAGAGTTGGCTTATCAGGGTCCCTCTTACAGACGGCATAGACTGGCAGGTGGTCAGAGACAAAGTTAGGCAGAGTACCTGCCCGAATTACTATAGCACAATCGGTTGCTAGGGGGTCTATGCAGGTGCCATCAGGGCCTTTTGTGTATGGCAGTTTTGATTCACAAGAGGGCTCTTAAGGGCTGGGAGCTCAGCTATTACAGGCACAAGATAGGGTGAATATGTTGTAGCTGGACAATGCTCATGGTCCCCTGTCCAAACACTGCTGCCCTCTGGAGGAACTGTTATTTTAGTCTATGTATGGAAAATGCTGAACTTATTACCTGATGGCCCAGCTTTAACAAATCACTACTATTCTTAGCTGTATGTAAGTTCTAACAGTGTTTAACGGGGATCTTCCAGGAAGCCTCTATTGAGGACTAGTTCGTTAAAATTGGTAATGATGATAGAGGCGCCATAAAGGTCCCCTGCATCTCGACACACACACCCACCTGGTGTGAGATTAATGAACTGCAACTATAAAACACAGAGATACGCGCCCTCGTCTCGGGAGCGTCTTCTTTCAACTCCAGGATCTCCAGGACAGGATCTATCTTAAACTTTCCCACTGCATCCCACCCTCTTCTGTAAGACTGACTATATCTCTCGGTAATAATGTTATCTCAGTACACACAAAGGCAATGCAATGAGCCTGAAGCTTATTTGCCAAAGAGGCCTCAGGCTCACTGCAGGGCTCATTTTTCTTATGGTGACTCTTAGTTATTGTTCACATTTCTAAACTGTATAACATTGTATACATACTATGTCAACTAAACATGTCACATAAAATGTCTGTATACCATGTTGATTTAGCATGTCACATAAAATGTCTGTATTACCTCAACCAAGGATACATTTCGCAGGAAGAATATATCTCCAGTTAATATGAACTTTTTGACTCCTCGTTGTTCATTATATAATTTAACACTTTTAATTTCATCAACCGTTAACCACTACAAACTGTCTATGAGAGGTTAGACAATGTTAACGTTGGTAGATCAAACCCTCAGAAAAGTGAGAGTCATTGTCGCTAAAACTACCCTCACCTGAGAGTCGGCCAGTGCCTAACCCTCAGGTGAGGGTAGTTTTAGCGACAATGACTCTCACTTTTCTGTGTGTGCAATTGATATATATTTTGTCCTTATATTTGGAGAGTCCGTGGCAGATCAGTCATATAGTGGGAATTCGTTATCATATAATTATGTGAATTCTCTGTTTAAAACGTTATCTCGTAAAGGCGACCCGTGACAGCAGGCTCGACTACAATATACAAGATCTTACAGCAATTATTCGGTTTTCTGGGACTGTTTTCCCAGAAGAGCCTCCTGTAGATGGTAAAATAAAGCCAAAAGAATTCTGTCAAAAAGAATTAGAATTATGTCCCCAAATTTACACAAATCATGCCTATATATAGCTAAGAACAAAATATTATATAGACATTTTAAAAATATATATATTATCATTTCTCTTTCATTACAATTAGCATAATTATATTTGCCACAGATATGACAAAAAAATATCCTGTAGGGAATCTCTTTTCTTTGTGATTCATATTCACCACAATATCATATGTATATAATAAATTCAAAGTATCAATTTTAAAACAGATCCTAGTGTAACAAACAGTAAAGCTATCTGTAAGAGCTAGTAATATATAGTATAAGCTCCATACCCACGGCCACTAGCGTTGTGCCATGGCAGACAAGCAGCTGTTTTCCACTCTGTTTACACTCATGTCCCATTTATGGCTAATTGACTCCAATAACAACAGCTATGTTCACATCATTGGAAAGCTATGGTTTCATCCTACATAATGTGTGCTTCCTCAAAAGATGTGTACATTCCCACTAGTGGTTTTATATGAATGAGTAGGTAGAAAGTGTGGAGTGTGTGCTCCCTGTGCAGGCCCACATTGCGGCACTAGTAATTGATAGCTACCCAGCAACTGCCCTGTACTAGAATAGATTTCTGGCAGAGGGTATTTATGCAGTAAATTCATAATGGCTTGGACTGTAATGCTAAGATATAGGCCTACATTTACATATATCCCACATGTTATATGGACTACGAGATATAGATCTACAGCAAAATATTTCCTAAAAGTCATGGAATCACCTCTAAAATAGAGGCGCATAAAAGTGTGGGAGCATACATCTAAATCCCATATATGTTTACTATCTCCTGTCTGAAGAACAAAGTGATTGGAAAAGAATTAGCAAGCAGATTTACACTTATGTGGATCTACCTTTTCTTAGGAGTAGTACATTCCATATGTAAGTCACCCTCCACTACACCTGTGGGGTGTTTCACAAGGGGGACATACATTTAATTGTAGAATAAGTGTTTCTATAGGAGGTGTAAATTGTAAATAACCATTAAGACCGACATTTGGTTGTATCAAACACCTTACATTTTGCAAAGAAAAATCAATTTAACTATGTTCCAGTGGTGGTAGATTTACAATTTTTTCAGAATTCTCTTTATAATAGTCAAGATCCTGTCTATCTATCCTGCACAAAAAACACAACTTTTCTGCATTCAATAAAAGTGGTCTGAACGCCCTATACTAGTAGTGATAGTCCTGATGGTTACCATCGCCTCCTCCTGGTCTCACAACACGCTGATGGCGATACCTAGGAGCATCAGCATGAACTAATTGATGCTGCTGCTATGCTGGCACTCTCGCGGGACTCAATGGCTGCTGTGACTCAATGACGCCTCTCATGACCCTGGTACAGCAAGGTCTGGTGTACGGTCTCTGTGTCCCCTGGGAGCCGGGACGCTGGTCCTCCCCTATGTCCTATACCGGTATACCCTATACCAGGTCTATATAATTGTGGATCAACAAGGGAAAAGGGCCCTCCGTGCGGGATTTTTAGTACCAACTTTGGCCACCAGGGGGCTCCATATAGCCCAAAAAGGACCAAAATATAGCAAAAACGTATCTATACTAGTAGTACTAGGGTGTTCAATCTGAAATTATTTCATTTTCTACACTAAAATGTAAATAGCAGACTTGATAAAGATATGTAGTAATCCAATGTAAGAAACAAAATGATGATATCTTTAAGGGGATATGTGTAAGAGCCATTGGAAGTTGACTTGAGAATACTCCTATATTATTACCCCTGCTGGTCTGTCTGTAGGCTATTAGGATGGAGGCACCTATACTCAGGTACAGTGGCTCCTGCATGCAGCTATACACACTGAGAGTTAATTAGATAGGAATATCTCTAAGACAAAGTAAAATAGAGCTTATTAGCATTTAATATTGGACAGTGACCACACATATTCAGAGAGCCAGTACTCAAAAACGACAGGTGATACCTGCTAGTAAAAGATATCACTGGAAAGCTGATGACATCAATTTTATTATTGAAATTGAGTTTTTACCTTGGAGGACCCTTTTCCCTGGACTGTCCACAGTACATGTGATATGTGTCTTATTATTATAGCACATGTTTGAATATTAAGAGATATTGAAGTTTAACCGCCACTGCATTGTGCAATGACCCAGGAGGGTCAATTTCTTCTTGTAAAATTCTTTGTGAAATTTACTTCAACTTGCTAAAAAAACAAGCTTGACTTGAGAAACCCAACTTCATCCATTTATTGTCACCTGTCAACTGTCAATTGGAGTAGACCAACTTGTGACAGCTAGCTATCTTTCAACACTTTATAAAACCAAAGACAATGCAAATATCAATGTTGAAAGTAGAATAAGAAGTGAAAACTCCAGTCGCCTACTGTCACCTGCCAACTGTTAATTCAAGAACAACAGCTTGTGACCGGTATATTCAGGCAATGTATGTGGCATGCTGCAATTTTACAAAAACTGTTGACCCTTCTGGGCCACTGTAGTACAGGCCTAATTCCACTCAGAAAATACAGATCTTTCAGATTTTGTCAACTAATTCACATACATGTTCATACTGAGATGGGTGTGAGGTTGTCACTTCTGGCCTTGAGCCACTGTGGTCTCCCACTGTACTTTTGTCACCTCGTTGATGTTGAGTTGCCCGTTGGGGTCCATGTGGATGATTAGGTAGGCGTCTGGTTTGCACGTGTAGATGGCATCGGGTTCCTTCCATTCTCCATGATGCTGTGAAACCGTCATCCTGATATACTCATGTGGCGCTTTCATGATCCTGAAAGGTACGTGCGGACTTAGTATCTGTACCACTTCCCATGACCCCGGGGTGGATAGCTTTACTAGCACTAGGTAATCAGGGTGGGACTGTGTGTATACCACCCACACATGTCCTTCTATACCACCAGAACCACAGGTGGCACATTGTGAGGACATAGCTCCTGCCATGCTGTGTCCCCAATGGTCCTAAAAGTATCCACTGGTGTATTATAGTGTCTTAATAGAGGAAGGATCCACTATGTTTATTGTCAATTTTAAGAAAGGCTGATGTCTCTTGTCTATGTTAGTAATGGTGCCTTTTCCCTTGTTGATTTAATGAAAGTCTTACCCCTCTCACCAATCACCAGTATTCCCTTGTCCCCTGTTCCTTGGGGTTAAAAGGCTTGTCTCCTTGTCAGGTTTAGGGGAGACGGTACTATTAGAGCATTCAGAGGGCCATAGTCTGCAGCTAATCCAAATTGGGTCAAGTTAGTTAATAGGTCAGCATTGTCCATAGGATCCTGTAGATGGCGCTACCGTATAATTGCATAAAGGAGATGCTAGATGGCAGTGCATCAGGGCTCATGCCCAAATATGGGCAACAGGGAATTTGTAAACACAACAGCATGCTGTTGAGTATTTGACGACGCGCGAAAATAGTCTTATCGGGTACCAGCGTACCAGCGTTCACCTCACTTTCCTTATTAAAACATGACGTCACAAGCTGATGTCGCCAAAATGTCAGAGGATGTGTTCCTGATTTTCTCAGTCTAGATCCAACCTAATCATCGATCCTGAACAATGGGTCAAGTTGAATGAAATCTAGGAATAAGGTAGTTTACCGATGGTTCTGTTGCATGCTAAGCTTATTTAGGATTGTTATAAAGGTTGTCAGATGGTTGTCATGGTTGATGAAGGTGAATAGCTCATAAATCACCTGTGCCCACTGACAGATGTCCTGTGTCAGTGTTCTACCCACAATCCCCCAACACATGGCTTTGTTTGGGCAAAGGAGCTGGGGGACTAGCAATCTTTTTAGAAAACAGCAACAACATTTATCCTAGGGCCAAGTGTCACTATATATCAATTATAGAAGACCAGAAATGGGTTTATTTCATAAAAATATGTCCAATATCTGGTGGGCAAAGGAGTCGTGGGACTAAATAGTTCCCAATGCACTCACCAGAGGGGGCGCAGGGGGGGAGCCCTCAAAGGGCACGCACGGGTTAGCTCTCCCAAGTGAGAGGACAGACGTTCAGAGCGTTATCTTAATAAGACTTTTAAGACAGTCTGAATAGTCTTAACTTTAGTAGAGGCCGCTTATGTTATTAAAAATAAATAATATTTTGAAAGTATTACTATTACGACTAGTATGTAATGGGGGGCTCTGCCCCCCAACCCCCGTTTCTTTTTCTTCTTTTTCTTCTTTTTCTTCTTTTTCTTCTATTAGAGACATCCTGAGTTCCTCTGAGCTGGTTGCTGGCTTGAAATGATTTATTTTTAATGATAAGAGCGGCCCTGGGTAAGACACTGAATTAAGACTTTAAGATGTCTTATTAAGATAACGCTCTGAACGTCTGTCCTCTCACTTGGGAGAGCTATCCAGTTTTTGCCCTCAAAGGCTTCTAAAATTATTAGGTAAACAACGCAGACCGGAACCGGATGTTGCGCGTGCTCGTAGGACATAAATGGCAATCATGGGATAACATCACTCTCCAATCAGCATCCACCCATATGCTACACGCTAGTGTCCCATTAACCCCTCATCTGCTTGGAGAGTGGAGGATGACCCAAGACCACCTACACCAGTGAGTACTGAGTAAGTGTAACCTGTAGTGTTGCAGTCAGTGATGCAGAAACCTCCCTACCAGCTGTAACATGGGCAGGCCTCCTGAGGTGTAAGTATGCCTCATATAGCATTACTATATCTCCTGGGTTCTTCGCCCGGTTCTTCGATATTGGATATACCAGTTTGTATACCTCCTGAGTTCCGCTATGGCTAGTTCTGGAGGTCACGTGGAAGCAATTATTTTGGCTATATGTTCTTATATAGCATGACAAGCCATAACTGCTATTCAAAAAATTTGTTGGCCCAAGAATCTACTATAATCCAATAGTACCATCATTCATACATCACTTTAACCCCAAAACAGAAGAGTTGACCGTGAAAAACTGAAATCCAAGACATTTTGTTTACTTACAGCCATCACATCCAGGTTTCAGCAGTGAATTTTGCAAGCTGGGTCATCTCTCTTTAGAAGTCTCCTAAAACTCCCAAAACTCCTCCATATTATCTGATCTTGCATACCAGTCAACTCATAAATACATGAGCAACATCTGTGATTTAATTCAGAAGTTTACAATTTAATTCAATGTACATTATGGGCCAATCAGAACCAGTTTAGTCTGCAATCAGGCCTGAAAACCATATGACTCTCTAGATGGCGACACTATATTTACTACCACGTGACCTGTAGTAACTGGAAACAACTTAAATTATGAAATCAAGGCCATTTTCATGTACCTGGACATGTTCCTGGATCACCCATGTAGTTTGGTGCAAAGGGAAGATGATCTGGCTGGGTGGGGCATCATTTCCCAAGACCTCTCCTCGGGGTACGTTTTGTGACGTCAAAACGGTATATCCGCGGCCGGACTCACAATGGCTGATGGACCATTTGGAAAGTAAAAAAGCTACACAGTTCAACCAAAGCTGCTATACAAGCCTAGAATACATGGCTGAATGTAAAACGAACTGAATTTCAGCCATTCTGATTGCGTAAATTGGTTAAATTTTAGGAAAATAGTAGAGAATTGTCTTAAAACCTTAAGCCGGAACACAAAATTTCAATTATTTTGATTTTTCCTGACCTAAAAAGGGATGATGACCCATGCAATGTACTAATATTCTAGTTTCTATGTGTCTGAGGTATAACTTGGAATTTTTTCAAGTCAATCGGAGCATTATTTCTATTTTTCAAGGTCCACCATCTATATTCCTCGCTGTCGGTGACTGAGGTGCAGTTTGGCCTGTATCCAGCCAACTCACACAAAATGCCCTAGCTGTCTTACTGTTGATATTTCTGGGTGGAAATCAGCTTAAATCAAAACAAGAACACTTGTACAGCATGTTCAGTGTCTTGACTGGCCAACATTTTGGTTTCATTAGCATAAATTAGTGATTTAACGATGATTTTAACCTGATTTTCAGTTTTTTTCAATAACAATGTTCAAAAAATCGAATGGTATCTTAAAAATTATAACATATCTGTTGAGGACATTGGAGACAGTGAAATCAATCTTTAGGCACCTCATTACATGGAAGAAAACGTTTATATCCATGAATTCGGAGAGAATATCATAAATACTAGAAAATAACAATAATTGCTGAAAATTCACGGGGAAGCTCAGTCAAGCTAAAACCATGGAGAAGGACACTTACTTCTCTGTTGGACCAGGCAGGCATATACAGATTGATGGTGGAATCCAGCAGGACCTGATATATAGAAGGAAAGTTCATAAAATATGGGAAAAAGTCATATCTTCCTTAATATTTGAGTTACGATCACAGGAAACGCTTTGGATATGGTATATTTATAGTGATTTAATCAAATCTAACATAATTCTGCTATGAAATGCACTATTCAAAGCCTTTTAAGAAATTAAATGAGATGGGAAGTCCAGATGATGTCAAACTGTCCACAGCCAGGCTTAAGACAATACCCCCTGAGTGTCAGGTTACAGCTATCTGTTACATGTTAATTTATGACTTAGCCACCCCCCTCTCCACATTTGAATCCTACTCTGCCAGTTACATGCAGGCTACTGTAGCATGCACATGTGTGTAGCTTTACTGGACATTTGAATAGCAATATTTTGCACTTTCTGTGGTAACCCCTGTGTGGTGATTCACCTTATACACTCTGTGTATAAGTTCACTATGGTTGCCGGTTGGGATAAGAGGAAGAAAACTTTTTTCAAGAAGGGAAATCGACATGGGGTCAAACCATCTAGCATGCCCTATGTTGATGTCCAGGACAAGCCTGTGGTAAGACTAAATGAGAATGAGTTCAGGAACATTGTTCACACCACGCCTAAGAAGGAGATGGTTACGTATGATACAGGTGGTGAGGTTGTACCGTCAACTCTGCTGAGGGCAACCAAGGTAAGTGACAACTTCTACAGAGACTATGATGAGAATGATTCAATTCCAGAGGGAGAGGACACCACTTACATGGTAGTTCACAGAGGTAAGACACTCAAGCTATTTAACCAGGCATTCCAGGATCATCAAAATGAATCTGTAGAGTGTTCAGGGGCTTTGCAATGGGACCAGGCAAGGTGTACTCAGTGGGGAATATGTTGGTCAATGGCACTGAAGTGTTCTGTTTGCCATTTCTGCTCAGATCCCCACAAACTATACGAGGAGGTGGCAACAGGACGCCCAGGGAGAAGGGCAGGAACCGCAAACATCGGGGCTCAGCTTGGGCTGTTAAGACATGAGATTGGACCGACAGGTTTTGCCGATATTCTGCGGTCCATGAACATGCCAGCACCTTCAGTGCGAGGAATGCAGCTGACAGCAAATACTGTCAGCGACATGGTGGAGAAAGCAAACAAGGATGATATGAGTGAACGGGTGAGAGATGTGCAGAAGCTCAATGAAAAAATGGGGATGTCATCAGATGAAATGAAAGTCGAGCATGATGTCAAGTACAACAACAGCCTTGGCAGTGGTGTCGGTAA
This sequence comes from Harmothoe impar, assembly GCA_947462335.1. Lineage (NCBI taxonomy): Eukaryota > Metazoa > Annelida > Polychaeta > Phyllodocida > Polynoidae > Harmothoe > Harmothoe impar. Next base: position 38,329,734 of record OX381719.1, read on the forward strand.
GACTCCCCACCAACCAGCGACGCGTGCCATCGGACTGATGTGCGAAAATGTCACGAGGGAAAAGCAGATCATCCATGTGGGTATTCATGCTAAGATTTGCAGCTGTCGGAGGGGACATCACAAGCATGGGTGTAAAGCTAACCTTGAGAGAACAGCGGTGATTGGAAACGAAGGAAAGTATCTGGATATGGCAATGGAGGAGATATCATCTGACGGTGGCCCTACTATAACTGCAGTCACACTTGACGGAGACAGCAATGCCATAAAAGTAGCAAAGGAGAAGGGAGCGACAGTCTATTACTGTACCAAGCACCTCACAAAAAACAATGCTAAACACATCAAAAATGAAAAGTTCAGTGACTCAATGTTCCCTTCATGGACAAAAGCTGAGAAGAAGAAGTTCCAAGATAGGTTCGGACTTGACCTGGCACAGAGGTGCCAAGCTGAACTGCAAGGTGTGTGCAATGTCTACCCTGGGGATCTCGATGCCATCATAAAGAATACAGGGCCAGTTGCTGAGGCTGTGTACAAATGCTATACAGGCAACCACACTCTTTGTCACAAGCATTCCTTTGTTTGTACCATTGATAAACCATGGCAGAGGGGGTTCCTCCAAGCGACTGGCAGGCACAACCAACCAACCGGCACTTTCATCACACCCACTGACGCTGACTTGAAAAAGCTGTATAAGCTGATAGAAGAGAGGTTTAGCCCAGATCAGCTCACTAAGACATACCTCAACACAACAACTCAAAAATGTGAGGCTAGCAACAGAGGATTATCAAGGTCCTTACCAAAGCACAAGGAATTCACACGGACTGCACCAGGCCGGGCACATGCAGCAGTCCACAGCATCAACAACCTCCACGGGCGCTCTCTCACGACACTCGCTAAGGTAGCGGGAGCTCCGATTTCTCGGAAATCCAAGGTCTCACATCAACTACAAAATCAAGACAAAGAACAGAGGTCAGAGAAAAAAAGGCAGAAAGATCCAAAGACACTGGGTAGACGAAAAAAGCGCAGGGTTCAAGAGTATGAGAATTATGACGAATCGAAAGACCCAGGATATAAGGGCGGTGGTGGATTTATCGAGTCCGCCCGTCAAGTTGCCAGAAGAGACTTGACCCAAAGGCGACAAACTAGCAACTTTGTGCAACATGTTGAACATTCTTATGCATAGGAAGACAAAAAAGAGACAAAAGCATGGTAAAAATATCAGATATTATTTTAAAAATCACAAAAAAATGGAAAAAATAGACGAAAACTCGGTTAGCAATTTAGACGCAAGTTGCGCCTCAATTCAATGATTATGGCATTGCTTAAATGTCAACCATGCAAATAACATTGAATGGAAACACACAACAATTAATCCTTAACACTAATTTTACCTTCTACATGATGCAGAGTGGTTGGTGGTTTTTTATACAGTGTTTCAAAAGTTTGCAAGATTTGCGGTCTGAATTGACGGAATTTGGCTCAAGAACGAGATGTGCCGGATTCGCACAGAGAGACACGTGGCAGAGGTGTGACACTTCTATGCCACTTCCCCTGCCTGGTATGTTAAAGTCTCTTTCTCTCAGACTGTATACCAGGCGGTGGACATAAAATAGTTTGCTCTTGATGTCGGTACCTGGTACCGTCAGACGGCGCTGTCCATATTCTATGTTATTACTAACGGTTTTGCACCCGCCCCACACCAAACAACCCTTCGGGCCGCTTACGCAGCGCTTATGGACATTTTGTAACTCTCTGCTGCACCAATCTGCAAAATTAACCTGAAAATAAGAGTATTTGACAAGTTTCAAACACTTATTGTTACTATGCTTATTGGCCTATAGGTCACGTGGAAGCAATTATTTTGGCTATATGTTCTTATATAGCATGACAAGCCATAACTGCTATTCAAAAAATTTGTTGGCCCAAGAATCTACTATAATCCAATAGTACCATCATTCATACATCACTTTAACCCCAAAACAGAAGAGTTGACCGTGAAAAACTGAAATCCAAGACATTTTGTTTACTTACAGCCATCACATCCAGGTTTCAGCAGTGAATTTTGCAAGCTGGGTCATCTCTCTTTAGAAGTCTCCTAAAACTCCCAAAACTCCTCCATATTATCTGATCTTGCATACCAGTCAACTCATAAATACATGAGCAACATCTGTGATTTAATTCAGAAGTTTACAATTTAATTCAATGTACATTATGGGCCAATCAGAACCAGTTTAGTCTGCAATCAGGCCTGAAAACCATATGACTCTCTAGATGGCGACACTATATTTACTACCACGTGACCTGGACACTAAGTGACACCCTGTCTAAGAGAAAGAGGGGGACAGAGGCCCTTTCTGAAGGTGCTAGTAGTGGTCATACTCTGGTGTAGGCTATGATGTGGTGCATCTGACTCCTATTGAGGGCCCTGTGGTCTCTGTATCTCTTCTTTACTTTTTTGTTTAGATATGTCTGTAGGGGCTAGGATGTGGTAGCAGTACCACGTTCTAGGATACAGTGCGGTTTATATGCTCACTACCATACCGTTGTGTATAAGCACCCCGGCCCTTATAACTTTGGAGGGGTGTTTACCCCCCGTGCTTCTATAAGACAGGCACTTATTTAAGGTCTATATTTAGTGCCTAAGAGTTATTTCAACACCCCTATACCCCCCACGCTTATTCAAGACCAGCGGTTATTCAAAAACCGGTGCTTAAACGTCACGGTACGGTATGTGAGGGCCCTGTGGTGTACAGGATGGTGTGGGATGGGCGTTGTATATCTGGTTATAAAGCAGGTCAGGTTGTAAGGGGAGTTTGGGCTGAGGTGTGTAGGTCTCTGTGTCTGAGTCACGACCCACCATACATAATTTTACAGTCTGTGATTCTGCTGTAGTTGGTTTCTTCATTTCTGTTTTGCTCTTTTGTATAGCAGTCTGTGGTTATGTTGCATATACTTTGTATTCACTTTGAAATGCCACATGCCAAGTATTGTGTAAGCCAACTTAATAAAGAAAAGCCCTTAATTGAGTGGCATATACATTCAGAATATTTAGTTTGCAGTTTTTTGGTCTTTTTGTAAAAGGTTGCATACCATAATCAGTCAACTTCTCACATCTTATATAAAGTATACATAATCTTATTTAAATTTCTCGTGAGAAACCATCTTGTGCTCATTCAACTGATTTGTGCTTGAATAAATTGCTTCACATTGATCACTTGACATGCCACATCTCTTGACTTGCTGTGCTAGGTAGCAACTTGGGTCCTCAGTGCTTCCTAGCAGCTGGTTCTCATCTTCCATTGGTTGAAAGGAAAAGTCTTCATCACTCTGTGTTTCCAGAGGTAGTCTTTGGTCCTTTCAATACCCTCATTGTACTTGTTGTTGTGAATTATCTTTGCTTGTCTTATTGGCTGCATCCTCTCTAGTGTCCTTTCCCCAGATGCTCGTCTTTTGTGGAGCGCCCAAAGTGGAAGTTGTCGTTCCTTGTCTCAATCAGCCTCAGAGTTGTCATGGTGAATATCAGCTAATCACCAATTTTACCTTTCCCGTACCCTGATGCCAAATCAAAATATTCACTGACGCTGTTACCTCAACCATTATGATTAAAATTAATAGTGTCCAATTCAAGGTTAACTCGAGAACAGCATCCAGGGTACATGTTAAACCATAGTATTAAACAGCAGAGTCGGAGCCGGCACATTGACTTATAAATATGTTTCTTGTTGCTCTTGAGATGAGTCTGAGAGTGGAGTTTACAGTCTAATATATATATTCAATAAAGTAGACTGATCAGAAAGTGAAAGCAGAAGGTAGGGGAAATCTCTGAGGATCTCACCAGGAGGGGAGGTTGCTGAGACGTTTCCAGACCTAACACGATTATAAGACAAAGAGCCCGCAAGGCAATCAGGGACAAAAGGACTCTTACCTTTAGGCTTACCAGCTTACCTTACCTCTTCACATGGCAGTGTAACTGATGTTCCCTCCTCAGCTTCCAATGCAACACAACATGAGTTGACTTCTGCTTGTAGTCACTCTTTCCACAATATGGTAGTACTCTCTTTTGACGTCAATTTTTCAAGTACTTTGCAAACTGTATGGCTAATTTACATAATACCAAGCAGTACATATTTGGTTTTGATGTTTTGTATACAAGTTGGGATTTATGATCAGTCTTACAGTACAATTTCACTTACCATTCAAAAGATTCAAGCGGCTCAATATTGAAGATGACAGGGTCAGCTTGGAAATTATATTTGGATCCTGAGTGTAGACTTGCATTGGTGTTGTCCTAATGCGCATCCAACAATTTCTGCCCACCTGCGGTTTTGCCAAGTAACACTTATCGGTTTCTATGTGTTATTCCACTGTCTCTCATCCATCTATAAATGTGTCAACCTGATCTCACCACAGAGTGGACCAACCCCCCAATCTTGTCATCATCAGTGACCATACCCCAGAGAGGTTTTGCCCTCCTTTTGTCATAGCCTCTTCAAGTTATATCTCATCACTATTTTCAAGGTCTTATCCTGCTATGGTAGACCCACATCTTTTCACAAGGAACCTTCCGAGCATGTTGAGAGGCCTATATGCTTTATTATGGTCACAGTGCGGCAGTATAGCAGTTTATAAGTGCATATATTCATCATTATAGAAAAATATGATCTCTATATGGTTTTATTGTTTTGGAGGTCATATCCTACAGTGGTTGCTCCACAGCATTTGGCATCCTTTATAAAAACCAATTCTTATAGTGCATATAGAGGCAGCAAAAGGTGATTAGATGAGTCTGAGAGTGGAGTTTATAGTCAAATATAATTATGTTCAAGAAGGTAGACTGATGAGAAACTGAAGGCAGGAGGTAGGAGTAAACTCCGGGGATCTCGAAGAGAGATATGTAAAGGGACCCACCAGTCCCGGATACCTTATAATCATGTTTATCTCATGCTGGTTCAGATGACAAAGACTCATTGTTGAGCATTTTGTACGTTCTGACAGCAGGACACTATTGGCGGTAGAGGAGGTCACCACTTGGTCTGTCTCTGCCTTACCAGCTTACCTCGTCATGTGGCAATGTATGTCACTGATGTTTTTTCTCAGCCTCAAGTACAACACTGTAATACTTGTAATGTCTGTTCCCAGGCTCTGTCAAGCTGCATCTAGATCAAGAAACATGCTAGATTCCACTTGGTAGTAAGAAGTGGCATAGTCCTGTATTACGCAGTAGATGTGATGGGGCATTTGACTAGTCCAAGTTAAGATTTGAGGCTTGATGTTGTTGTTGTTGATTCATTTATTTTTATCCTGAGGAGATACATAACCATTATAGATTGTATTTCTGTATTCCACAGCATTCTTTATAAATTATAATCCGTTAATCGGAGAACTATCCACCATTCCTCATGGAAGGTGGTAATAGGATGAGGTACTGACCAAGATGTGTATGGTCAGTCCCTCTACCATTTGTTAGTGTTAATGAGACTTGTTAACATAATAAGAAGGAAGGTGAGAAGGTAGAGATATATAATATAATGGATGGAGAGGGGCCACATCAGAGGTAACAGCATTATGTGCTGTATGTGCTGTATGTACCCTAGCATAGTAAATATGTGTGGTTTTACAAAGAAGGATGTCTCAAAACACCACTTGGTCAGTGTAGGCCTGCTACCCACATCTCACTAGCTGTACCAGGTAATCACTTGTGTCCCCAGAGGGCTGCTCAGTGCTTCCCTAGTTCTTGGTCGCCAGAGTCTTTGTGAAAATAAGTTTGCTTGTCATGGAATACGCAGTGCACTGGCCTTAAAAGTGCAGCCAGAGCACCAAATTGATGATTTGTTAGTCTATTGTTACCTTTATGTCTGCTTTGTGAACTTGAACTTACCTCTTCTTATTCAGAGGCTAATTTCTCCTGAGTGATGTTCAACACCTCTGAGATAAAAAGGAAACATGCTTTGGCCAGTAAAATCCTAAATCCAACAGAACTGCATGTATGGGTCCTATCCAGTCTGGAGAAATGTTTGATCCTTCTAGGATATGTTGTTAATATGGCATTATGTGATAGATTTGTCTCACAATTGCCAACTTCTGGTTGGAGTCATTCTACCAAGCTAAGGTTATGGCTAGATGCATCTAAATCGAGTGGTCAGCCATGAGACATTCTGACAATATGTACCTGCCTAAAGAGTCAGTACATGAAGTGAAGTGACTGCTTGCAAACCTTACCCCCTGTACTTGAGTGCAGTTTATTGTAACTTAATTACATCTAGTGTCCTACAGTCAGGCCTTGCTGGAGTACCTTCATCCCTAGTGTTTTGTGCTCATTTTGAGAGTGTGGGATTTGTATATAGTACTTTACTAACTCAACGTTCATTTTGCTGACAGTGCACAGTTCAGATTCAATGAAATACAAAGCATGTATGTAATATCCAACATGCTACACAATATTTTTATGAATTTATCGACCTTACGCTACCACAGTTAAAGTTAATGAATAAGGTGAGATAGAAATACCCTGCTCCAAGATGCAGATCTTGACTGCTCAATTATGAGAAGAGGACTATTCCATTCTAACAAGTGACAGTGCACTTTCACTGGTAATGGCACTTCACTTTTGCTACAAAATTAATTACAATAACAATACATGATAACAGTGAACTAATTTTATTGTGTGTTCAATCAGCTGTATCATTCACTTACTCTTTCTGCCTTCTGGCAGGAACACCCTTTGCTATTCATAATTGCTTTGTGAAACTGAATACAGAGGGCAGTCTTAGCGCTGAGCATAATACTCTGAGCGCACTAGTAGTATTGACACCTTGGTTAAGAGAGGCCACGATAGCAAGTTGAAGTTTACTTTTTCATAGAGGCAACTCTTTGCAACCTTCAAGCGTCTGTACATGCATGTCCACGTGCCTGTGCACCAGCAGATCTGAACCGTAATTTATGTTAACCATTTACTCTTTAAATAGAGTTTTGATTTTGGTATGTGTGGCGGAATCCAAGTCTCCTTTGGATTCTCTGTTAGAATTGACAAGAATAATGTACTCCTTCCCGACAAGATCATTATGAGTCCATGAGCGATATACGGGTTGAATAGTGTTTTTCTCATGTCTGGGTGGTACCTCCCATCATAACTGTGTAGACAGTCAGTTCAGGTGTAGTGGCACCTTGCAAACCTTACCCACCTGTACTTCAATGAAGTCCAGGAGTCCAGGTAAGGAGTTTAGTTAATTGTGGCTCACATCCAATTTCGTACAGTCAGGCCCTGTCTGCCTACCTTGGTGCCTTAGTGCCTTTGTGCTCCTTTTGATAGTGAGGTATTTCTTTAGTAGTTCCATATTAACTAAATGTTCATTTTTCTTTCAGTGCACAGTTCTGGTTCATACTCTGAAATATACCCACACATCATTGGAATCTACTAGCCTGCAGGCCCAGTACATATTGACTTTGGAAATGTGACATTGTTCAAAGTTGCTTCAATCCAAAACAGAATAGTCATATTAGTCTTTGACAATAGTGCCTATGATTGTCTAGTTCACCAGGGAAATGAGTGTCCTGGATTTTGAGTGCTTCTACAGGGTCTACCACGATCCACATGTAGCCGGTATGACCTCATTCATGTGTGTCTATTCCGTTCTTCTGCCTCTTCCTCTGTTATGTTGACACCGCCAAATCTATAAAAGTGGGAATTTAGTTGTTGTTTTTTCTATTAGCTGTATTATTCACTTACTCTTTCTGCCATCAGGTAGGAAACGTTACGATTGGTTCGGGTTTATCGACAAAGTGTACATATATTTGTGGTTTTGTTATACACATCCAGTGATTTGTTCACCATTGCTGTTCTGTTATAAGTAAGTAGACAATTACTCTGGTGCATTGAAATTACTTGCCAGCTTTGAATGTTACAGTCCTGCCAGAAAGTTTCTGTCAGTGTATATGTGTGATTCCACTGTCTCACATCCTTCTATAAATATGTCAACCAGCTCAACCATTTTTCAATATTATATTGTGTATCAGACAGTATCCCTCTTCCCCATGATACACATAACACCCTTTACCGTATCCTCCCACTTACCAGACTTGACAATGCACACGTTGAGCCAATCTACTTCTATATCTATGGGACACTACCATAATGTTCTGATAATTTGTTAATCAAATGTCAGTTTCATGCTTCATTGCAAGGAAGAGTATTCATCTTTTTATGAGAGAATAAGTGGTTCATACGTACATAATCATCATTGTAGAAACAATATGATTTCCATATGGTCCTACTCTATTATGTTTTGGAGGTCTTATCCTGCTGTGGCTGGTCTATATTTTAGAAGGTACTGTTCTAGTATCGTAAGTATCACGTCAGTTCAGGCAGCAGGGCGATCTTCTGTCTTTCTCTGCCTTACCAGGTATTTATCCATACCTCTGAGTTTTGACCTTTTAAACCCTGCACCCAACATAACATATTTGACAGGATAATGATGATGTATTTATGTGGTTTCATCAGTCACAAATCATCTTCCACAATAGGTGACAATAATTCTATTAGAGTTGAACTTACCCATGCCATGTCTCATCATGTGGAGGACAGATATTGTAGCCTCTGTACAGTTTGTCCAGCAATCAGTGCTTTCCTTGTGTCACAATAAATACACTCAGAGTCAGCCGTACTCCTTTCTTACCTTGTGTCACAATGGATGCATTTATCACCAGTTGTACTCCTTTCCTATCTTGTGTCATAGCGATTGTGGATTTTACTTCCCTCAGTCCTTTACTCATGTTATCTAAATGGACAGGATTCCTCAAGGTTGGACAATTCAGACACCTACTGGGTATTGTGTAGTCACCAAAAAAAAACTGTCTGGTAAATTAACATGGGACAAGGTGGGTAGGCCAGGTTGTGTAGTCATGCTGCCAGAGCTCTTCATCATAGTACTGTGCAGATGTTACAGTCCCTGTACAGTTTGTGGATCGCTCACTGTCATACCTTCTCCTGAAACAGATGCATGGTTGTCGATTTACCTATCCCAGTCCTTGACTCATGGTAAGTGGTCATGTTATTGTGAATGCATCACAAACATGTATACATATACGACACTCCTCTGTTAACGTGGGAAGATAAGGTAGGATGCTACTCCATGAATCAATATATTTGACAACAGATTTAATCATGGAAGCTCTCCTGAAGACAGATTTTCAATCAGTTTCTTAGCAGGGAATTTTATTTGTTTTGGTTTACTGTATTGTTCGCTTGCTCTTTCTGCCCTCTTTGCTCTTTGGAACAGAATACAGAGGGTAGTCTTTGCACTATTCTCTGAGTATTAACAGCATTAGTAGTTTATATATATATATATATGTGGATCAACAAGGGAAAAGGGACCTCCGTGGGGGATTTTTAGTACCAAGTTTGCCCACCAGGGGGCTCCATATAGCCAAAAAGGACCAAAATATAGCAAAAATCTATCTATACTACTTTTTGATGTAGAATATGATAGGCCACATTAGAAGATTCCATCTGTGGTGAAAACATTCCATATATGGAATGGAAAAGAACGTTTTTGGGCCTAAATTAGTGTTTTTGCACATGTTGGTTGCCATGGAAACATGATTTTAGTTCCAAATCGAAAAATTAAAAATATTGATTGATAGTTGGCCCCGCAATGATTTATATGCTGAAAACAGAATGTAAATATCATTTTTAGATCAAAAGCTGTGACTAAATGTTTGAAAAAGTTTGGATATTTGGTAATTAGCATGATTATGCTAATTAGATAGGAATATCTCTAAAACAAAGTAAGATAGAGCTTATTGGCATTTAAGATTCGACAATGACCACACATATTCAGAGAGCCGGTACTCATAAACTATAGGTGGTACCTGCTGATGAAAGATATCACTGGAAAGCTTATGACATCAATTTTATTATTGAGTTTTTACATTGGAGGACCCTTTTCCCTCGACTGTATATGTGACACGATCTGCGAAAAGGGCCCTTAGTGCAGGGTGCACTAAGGTCCCTTTTCCCAGTACATGTCACATATATTATATACATAAATATATATATATATATATATATATATATAATATATATAAATATATATATATAAATATATATATATATATATATATATATATATATATATATATATATATATATATATATATATGCATAGTCATCATTACAGAAAAATTCGATTTCTCTATGTTATCACTATTTTGGAGGGCTTCCATGTAGTGGTTGCTCCGCAGAGTCAGAAATTGAGTTTATAGTCCAATATATATATTCAAGAATGTAGACTGATGAGAAAGTGAAAGCAGAAGGTAGGGGTGTAGAATGAGATCAGCACGTATGTGCATGGTCATATTAGGGTTACGTAATATTACATAAGATTGGGTAATGATTATGTGTATGATTATGAATGATAATTATGTATAAGGGAAGGAGTGGGGAAACCTAGAATAAGAAGTCATGAAGATTGATATATTGAAAGAACCATGTTGTAGTATGTGTACCTGTGCAAGTCACAGCTGGTCTCCCTCCCTGAGCTAGGGGAGGGGGCAGACTAAACAGGTATTGTTGTTGTGTGTGTGTGTGTATTGAGAGAAGGAAGCATGTGTTGTTAGTAGTATATACAAGGAGGGATTATGGCTACCTGAGCCTATAGCTGTGAGGAGAGACATGTTGGGACGAGTTATATACAGGAGGAGAGTTGTGTGAAATGAATAAAGTCAATCAGTAATAGACCGCAATGCGCTACCTCAAAAGAGGCCTAGAAATCAGGTAGTACTGGACATGTTTTTAGACCACGATATTATGTGATTTTCTTATAGTACATGACTTCCTCAGTTCCCAAAAAAAAGTTCCTGACGGGGTACGGCCTCGTTTGCCCGTAATGGCCGTTTCCATGGCAACCACCTCAAAATGGTGGATACGGCTGTAAAAAGTGCACATTGGCTGTCCATAGGGCTATTTGAGTTTTACCTACCCCCCTAAATCAATGTTGAGCTTTTATCTGGTCTCATCATGCGGTTGCTAGGGTAAGCGGTTGCCTAGCAACAGACATTCTATGTGAGAATTCCCTAGAAACGAGAGGAAATATCAAGGAGATAGCTAATCTAGCCATATCTAATTCATCAAAACTGACCCCCAAGAAACAATGGTGATATATCTTTGTTGACATGGTCCATAGTTACCTAGCAACAGCAGATATGTACCTAGCAACCAGCGTTAACTACCAATATGGCAGAAAAAATCACATTTTGGCTCTCCATAGGACCATATAAAGTTGACCCACCCCCACTGAATCAACTTCAAGGTTTCTAAAGGCATTAATGCCTTGTTGCTAGGGTGAGTGGTTGCCTAGCAACAGCCATTCTATGTTATAATTCCCTAGTTACCATGGAAAATATCCATCAGTGAGATGATATGCCAATACCCACTCCATTAAAATTGACCCCCATGGGAAAATGGTAATAAATCTATGTTGGTATAGTCCATGGTTGCCTAGCAACAGTAGATATCTACCTAGCAACCATTTTGAAATGCATTATTTCACCAGACTTGATCATAGTTATCCTGAATACTGGTATATGGCAGTATTAAGGGTGGTATCTAAAGTTTTTCTGACATTATCTAGGAAGTTTGTGAGGCTCTAGGACTGTATCTAGGAGGCACCTGAGGATGCCTGGCAATGTCAAAGAGGTATAAAAGAATATTTAACTGTATCTAAGGGATATCTCATGTGCTCTATTGTGTATCTTGGGGGTATGAGCGATGTCTAACTGTGTCTAGGGTGAATATTAATAAGCTTGAAACCAGAGCGATTATCATTAATAGAGGTGATGTACTCATACCTACACCCAAATGGGTCCACAGGATGTCAATGATGCCATGTTCTTGTTGCTATGGTCCATTGTTGCATAGCAACAGTAGATGCCTACCTAACAACCAATGTTAAATGTGTGTTACACTAGCTTCTGCCATAGTGGCTTTGCTTACTACTGCCTTACAGTATCTGTATGAGGTGCTGAGGCTGCTTGACAGTATCTAGGGCATTATGTCAACCTCCCAGGTATTATCTAAGAGATACCTGCATTTGCCTAACACTATCATATTGGAGGCCGCTTAATTCTATATAATAGTATCCATGGGCCATCTATCATTATCTTGCAGTATATGGCAGGTTGTTGGACAAATGTGATTTTGCCAGACATATAAGTCAACTTAGGTAGCCTGGTGATATCTAGGAAGAATGTCGCCAGTGCATGAGAGTATCTGTTGAGTAGCAAGGTGCCTGATGGGATCATGGGAGTATCTGACCTTGAAAAACATAATTCTGGCTTATTCACTGGCCCCATGAAATTGTAAAATGTCCCTACTGCCCCAGGATGGTAGCTAAGGAGTTTAACATACAAATTGCAGATGGAATTTGACATTTTGCTGACAAGGTAACATAAGTGACATGTATTTTTCCAGAATTATATATACTGTTTGTTTCCAAGGGGTTTGGCCATTTGATAGTATTGCTGCCCTAAGCTGTCTGAGATATCTCTCTTAAAAACTGCATCACACACCCTTCAGGTAGTGTCAGTCAGTCTTATATACAAAAAAACACAGTCAGACAGCTTGAGATATGCTCGTAGATACCGCCCAACAGGCTGACTATCTAGTATGTCATTTTACAACATCAGGGTAAAGCTAGATACAGTTAGACAGTCGTTTTCTCTCATTGGCAGTTTCTCTTTTAACTATTAATTGAGAAATTTAGTTTCTCATATTGACAGTCCAAACTGTGAATAAGAGGATTTTGATCCGGTATTGCCAGTTCAAACTGTCAATAAGAAAATTTTATGCTGTTATTGACAGTTGGAGCTGTCTTTAGTCATGCATGTTGATAAGCATGCCCTAGGCATATGTTGATAAGCATGCCCTAGGCACCATTATACTGCCAGTAAACCACAGGTATGCTCTAGTTATCTGATAACTTAACATTCACCCTAGAAACAGTGGATTTCTTGTAACTCAATGCAATTATGTGCAATATGTTGGCTTACTGCATGGAAGGGGTTAAGGGGGTATGTCATATACCCCCCAGATACACAATAGATCACATTAGATAGCCCTTAGATACAGTCAAATATTCTTTTATACCTCTTTGACATTGCCAGGCAAGCTCAGGTACTTCCTAGATGCTGTCATAAAGCCTCACATACTTCCTAGATAATGTCAGAAAACTTTAGACACCACCCTAAATACTGCCATATACCAGTATTCAGGATAACTATGATCAAGTCTGGTGAAATAATGCATTTCAAAATGGTTGCTAGGTAGATATCTACTGTTGCTAGGCAACCATGGACTATACCAACATAGATTTATTACCATTTTCCCATGGGGGTCAATTTTAATGGAGTGGGTATTGGCATATCATCTCATTGATGGATATTTTCCATGGTAACTAGGGAATTATAACATAGAATGGCTGTTGCTAGGCAACCACTCACCCTAGCAACAAGGCATTAATGCCATCGGAAACCTTGAAGTTGATTTAGTGGGGGTGGGTCAACTTTATATGGTCCTATGGAGAGCCAAAATGTGATTTTTTCTGCCATATTGGTAGTTAACGCTGGTTGCTAGGTACATATCTGCTGTTGCTAGGTAACTATGGACCATGTCAACAAAGATATATCACCATTGTTTCTTGGGGGTCAGTTTTGATGAATTAGATATGGCTAGATTAGCTATCTCCTTGATATTTCCTCTCGTTTCTAGGGAATTCTCACATAGAATGTCTGTTGCTAGGCAACCGCTTACCCTAGCAACCGCATGATGAGACCAGATAAAAGCTCAACATTGATTTAGGGGGGGTAGGTAAAACTCAAATAGCCCTATGGACAGCCAATGTGCACTTTTTACAGCCGTATCCACTATTTTGAGGTGGTTGCCATGGAAACGGCCATTTCGGGCAAACGAGGCCGTACCCCGTCAGGAACTTTTTTTTGGGAACTGAGGAAGTCATGTACTATAAGAAAATCACATAATATCGTGGTCTAAAAACATGTCCAGTTCAACTTCATATTTTGGGGCAGCGCATTGTGGTCTATAAGAACTAAGCTGCCGTCCTGTTCACATCTGTATAACCATATCTACCTTATATTAATGACACCCTCCCATAAGGGACTGGATTCTACACTGGCGACCACAACGCTTTCTCTTTTATAAACCGCAAGGTTTATGGACACGCATTTTCTGAAACAAGGATAAGAGAGGAGGGTGTATTAAGGTGAATGGCTACAATGGACCACCTGGCGTATATTGCTGACCAGAGGAGGCAAATAGAGGAACAGAGGAGGCAGATTGAGGCAGGAGCGGAGGCAAGGAAGAGAGTACAGGAGCTTGCCAAACATGTCCCGCCGACCACAGGGGATGATAGAGATCAGCTACGACAGTGGATCACACAGATAGATGAGATCCGGCAATGGACAAATGCCACGGAGGCTAACATTATTGATGTGGCGGGGCAGTTATCTAGACCACCCCTTAAGGCGGCCATCCTCACGATTAGGGATGGGTTGGATGCGGGACAGGTAACCTGGCCTAATGTTAAAGCTGCATTACAAGCGCAGTTCTTGGAGACCGATGAACTACAGTACCTACAAGCTAGGTTGGACAGGCTTGTGCAACAGCCCATGGAGGATGTGAGGGGCTATGCACGCAGGTTCAGGATGCAAATGGAAATGGCGTACCCTGCAGATGAGAGGGAGATCCCATCGGTCAGGAGTAGACTGGTGAGGTTATTTATTAGTGGTATCTCTAGTGAGGCAGTGAGGCAGCAAGTAGCCAAGGACAGATTACAGGACTTAGCGGCGGCTATAACATTAGCAAATGCAGTGGAGGATTCATTCAGGACAGCTAGGGTTGAGGTCCGAGGACAGAGACAAGAGGGCCCATTAGTACATCAAGGGGTGAGACAGGAGGAACCTATGGACATATCTGCTGTTGCTACTGACATTGGCAACACTGTTAAAATGGCAATGAAGGATGTTGACCATAGAATGAAAACAGTGCAGGGGGAATTAAAGTCCATTAGAAAAGTGGTGGGGGCACCGCAGCCGACATACTCCCCTGGAGGAGGGGCGGACGCGGAGAACACGTACACACAGGCAGCGGTTAAGGTGAACACGTCCAAGCCTGTGGAGCCACCTGAAGCACCCACAGCACCGACTACAAGTAATATACCGCCCTGGTTGTTGGCATGGCAACAGCCACCACCATGGTATCAGCAGTATCACCACTATGCACCAGCGGCCGTACATCAGCCGCCATTCCAGCCACAGTATGCACCACCACCTTCACAGCACCAGGTACCGTATAACCATCAAATACCCTTTTCTAGTGTGCAGCAAAATGCACCTCAGGTGTCACAGTACCAGCAGCAACCATATGGGGGTGGGGGTATGCAGGGAGGCCAGGGGTCTGGTGTACAGGGTGGTCTACAGAGGGGCTGGAGGAGAAAAGCATGTTATGAATGTGGGGAGTTTGATCATTTGGCTAGAGGGTGTCCTAACAAAGGGAAAATGATGCAGGCTGCAATTGAAGCTGCACTAGATTCGCGCATGGGGAAAACACAAGGGGGAAACTAGCAGCCGCATCAGCATCTGGTGACCATAGGGTGTGTGTCAATTTAAAATTAAAGGGGATGCAGATTATATCATTGGTAGATACTGGTGCGGCGAGAAGCATGATGAGGGAAGATGTGTGGCGGGAGTTGTGCCACCGGCGGCGCCAGCCAGCTGTGGCGCTGCCGGGGTTGAGACTCAGGGCACTGTCGGGACATGACATTGAGACACTGGGTAGAGCGGTGGTGTGGATACAAGATAGAAAATGTGAGTTCTACATTGTGAAGTCATTGCAACATGACGCCTTGTTGGGGGACGATGTGTTGACCATTCTAGAAGCGGCCATTACCTTCTCTGATAGACAGGTTATACTGGGGGGTAGGACATATGAGGCCAGGGAGAATACAGGGGGACAGAATGAGATGGCGGGAGTCTATGCAGATATAGATTACTGGAAGGATCAATACCCCCATATCTTTCCAGACGGTGAGGATCCTATGGGTCACACAACGTCATTATACATGACAATTGACACGGGGAACGCAATGCCTATAAACCAGAGACCGTATAGGTTACCCCTAACCAAGAGAAGGTGGGTGGAGAAGGAGTTGGAGAAGTTACTGGAGGAGGGGGTGATTGAGCCTTCTAGCAGTCCGTGGGCAAGCCCGATTACCCTGGCACCAAAGGGGGAGTCATGGCGCTTGTGTACTGACTATAGGAAGTTAAACAGTGTGTCAAAGAAAGATGCATACCCGTTGCCCCTGATTCAGGACATTTTTGACTCCCTCCAGGGGGCAGCAGTGTTCAGTGTTCTGGATTTGCGGTCGGGCTACAGACAAATCCCAATGTCAAAAGAGAGCATAGAGAAAACAGCTATTGCTACACACAGGGGGCTTTTTCAATTCACCAGAATGCAGTTTGGGTTAGCTAATGCACCAGCGGCGTTCCAGAGACTCATGAATCAGATATTGGCACCATTTATTGGAGTCAGTGCTATGGTTTATATCGACGATATAGTCGTCTTTTCAAAGACTGAGGAGGAACATGCTGAACACCTACATGAAATATTCAAGGTGTTGGGTGAGCATAAGTTAGTGGTTAAAGCAGAAAAGTGCAAGTTTGCGTTGAAAGAGGTGAAATTGTTGGGTTACATTGTGTCAGAAAATGGGATTACCTCGGATCCAGAAAAAGTGGCTGCTATCAGAGATATGGCGCCACCCAAGGACATAAGAGGGGTGAGATCATTTCTGGGAATGGCCGGCTACTACCGCCAACTAATAAGGGGGTATGCTGATCTATCGCAGCCATTGTCGGTTATGATGAGGAGATATGCCAGATTTCAGTGGTCTGACGGGTGTCAGAAGGCATGGGAAGCAATACGGGATGCACTGATGTCTGAGCAGGTATTGGCATACCCACAAGTGAATGAACCCTATAAGCTCATGACAGATGCCTCTAAGTATTGTGTGGGGGCGGTGCTTCTGCAGACATCACCAGAGGGGATAGACAGGCCGGTGCAGTATATCTCAAAGCAATTATCAGAACCACAACAGAGGTGGCCTGTGGTTGAGAGGGAGGCATATGCAGTTATATATGCCCTCAGGAAGCTCAGGCCTTACCTGCATGGTGCCAAGTTCACTATATACACTGACCATAAACCTCTTAAATGTCTCTTTCAAAATGAGATTAAGAATTCTAAAATTCAGTGTTGGGCGGTGACAATTGCTGAGTATGCAGCGCCTATTGTCTATAGACCGGGGAAGATGCATGTGGCACCAGACATGTTGAGCAGAATCAGGAGCACTGATACACAGGAGCCGCTGCCTATGGATCCCACACAGGCAGCGGTGATGTTGGGACCACACTTTAATGAGGGTATTTTAGAGGTGGATGGGATTGAAGTGGGAGAGTTGCAAAGGGAACAAAGTAAGATGCCAGAATACCAGATAGGTATAGAGCAGGAGGGGGAGTACTATGTGGCGGAGGGAGTGCTGTTCACACTCAGGTCACCGCCTGGGCAATTGGAATACCCCAGGTTGGTGCTACCTAAATATGCACGGGCACGGGTGATAAAGAGGGCGCATGAGGAGGTGGGCCATATGGGTATAGCCAAAACACTGGCGAGAATACAAGAGGCGTATAAATGGCCCAGGGCACAGAGAGATGTGTTGAATTATGTCCGCAGGTGTCCACCATGCATTACGAATACGGATAGGATTGAGAGACCAGAACCAGATCCTATGCCTTTGCCACAGTACCCAGGGCAGGTGTGGGCGGTAGATTTATGTGGACCATTTGCGCCCTCTTCTGAAAACAACAAATATATACTCACATTTATTGACCATGCCACAGGATTTGCTGATGCAATTCCCATAAAAGACAAATCTGCACAGACGATTTATAATGTGTTCCAGAGAAGGATACTTCCATGGGCGGCATCCCCAGAGGTGCTATTAATGGATAATGCGCTGGAATTTAAATCAACTTTGGTGGAAGGCTATCTTAAGGAGATGGGAATAGATGTGAGGCATATAATGCCGTATAATAGCAAGGCTAACGGGAAAATTGAACGGTATCATAGAACTATCAAAGATATGATAAGGAAGCTCACAAATGCAAGGCCACACCTGTGGGAAGACTGTTTGGGGGATGCATTATTGGCTCACAGAACGACGCCATCAGATGTAACGGGGTTTTCCCCCTACTTCCTATTCTTCGGGAGACACCCACCCAAAACATACTTCAAATTGCTGGATAGGCAGGAGGGGGGTCAAGCAACTAGAATGGCTGACAGAGTCGATGAGGTATCAGCTGCGCTAAAATTAGCATGGAAAATGCTTATGTTAACAGGCAGTACAACATGGACAGATTAAATAGGGTGGCTAATGCGGGACCGTTACAGGTGGGGGACACGGTGGTAATATTAGCTCAAGACACTACCAAATTGGACCCAAGGTGGGAGCATGGCTTTATGGTTACTAGGGTACGGGGTTCAGTAATATCGGTGGTGGGGCCGGACAATGTTAGAAAGCAATTATCCAGGGATAAAATGAGGCGGGTACCAGCGGATGTAGAGTGGGGGGATTTAAGAAAGAGGCTTACCAGGGCTCAGAGAAGGCAGATTAATACTGACATTCAAAAGGAGTATGAAAGGAGGGAATTAGACAGGAATGGGCCTGTGGAGTTGGGACAACAACCACCCAGGGGGAGGGACGGCCTACAGCAGGACGTGCCCCGACGTGACCTTAAAAGAACACACACTCCACCTACCGGGACAGGGCCACCTATAATTCCTCCAGGGTTAGCCATAACACAACAACAGGGATTAGCACTTCAAAGGGGTAGTGGGAACGCGACACAAACCATTATACGGGGGGAACATGCACAAACGGGTAGGGTGACACAACAGCCACCACCACAGGGGGGAGGGCGCCCAGGGGGGGACAACCAATCACAAGCACACACCTCAAAGAGGAGGGCGTGGGAGGGGGTTGGTAACCAGGAGGGACCATGGACCAGGGGAAGGGGAAATTTAGCCAAACGCATTCGCACTTTAGCCCCAGACGAGGAGACATGTACTGAGGCTAAGCAGCAGTGCATTGATGCAGTGGTAGCGATTTGTAACAATGGGTATGCTGGTACTGTGGTGCATGTTGGTGTTATGCACGAGGATAAGGTGTAACCCCATCTTTGAACAAGATGGAGTGTTGGTTAAGCAGGAAGGTGACGTGAGGAGGATCGCAGCAGCATGGTCAGTGGTGGTGATAATTCAGCCCCCACCGGTGCTAGAAACAGCACAATTGGACAGCAGCTTCACCAAGGCGTTTGCACAAGCAGACACAAGGTTTGGTATGCAAGGCGCCACACACTGGAGGAGACGATGGGAAGCACTTAAGCATATGCTAAGGAAACACACTAGAAAATTATTAGAGGAGGAGTTATTAACTGGTCATTTGGATGAGGCCACAGGAGGAGAGCGCGTTAAGAGGGCGTGGTTTAATTTTATAGGGGCGATGGTCCGGCCACTATTTAATATTCCAGACTTTACGGACATTGAGGCTTTAAGAAAACTAATTTTCAACAATAGTAGGAATCAGGACAATATTGTTCATCATGAGAAACAGATGGTGACTATGATTAACATTACACGGGGACTAGTACAGTTGAACGCGAACCATATTGACACTGTCCAAAATCTGTCACTAGAGGCTTTAAGACAAGTGGCTATGAACAGGCAGGCGGAGAAAAGTGACTTCGAGGCCATAAGTGGACTTAAAGTGGCCAGAGCACTGGATGTGGCCCTCCAGGAGGCCGAGTTTGCATTTAATTCATACATACAGACTGTTAAAGACTATCATCAAAAGAGAGCAGAGGTGGAGCGGGGATGGTTGACAGAAAATATTATAAATTTGAATCAATTAACTGACATAATTGTAAATATTGAAAAGAAGGGGTATGAGGCGTTGCCTCCAGTGTGGTACTACCAATATGTGGCTGTGGTCCCAATGTGGGAAGCTAATGATCACCTTGCTTTCAGAGCTGTGCTACCAGCGGTTGATGCCGACAGATTTATTTTATATTCATTGTTTTATGTACCGGTGCCGTTGGTGGATGATCACTTGAGAGTGGTGCAGGGGAGGAGCAGTGTGGTGTTACACACCATGACTAAATCTTCCTTTACACCACTCAATTGTCTGGGAAAAAGACCCAAGGTATGCTGGCCGGAGGTAGAGAATCTGGCTAAATCATGTGAGAGTCAGTTAGTCAATGGGTTTGCACCGGATGATTGTGACATTCAAATATTTGCAGCCGGGAACAAGTCTTCCCACATTTTTAAGATTTCACCACTAGATAACAGTGTAATTGTGGCACCAGGGAAAAAAGGGGAGCAAGTAATTTTGAGATGCATGACTGAAGCACCAGTCAAGAGGCGGGTGGTAAAGCCTACTGTCATTTTAATTAAGGATGGTTGTATTTTGGAATCACCCCAATGGAGAGTACAAGCTGTTGTACATGTCCATAGTACTTTAAAAATGAAGCAAAATGAACCCATTGCACTGCCGAGACTCAACGTGTCTTGGCCAAGAAAGCTGAAACCGGAAGTGGTGGTGGCGTTGAAATCCGTGCAGCATTTGAGAGTACCTATGGTACATGTGGGGAATTGGGATAAGGAAATGGAACAGGCAGAACAAAGGGAGGGGGAGAGACAGTGGTTGGGGTATGTGTCTCACCCATATGTGGCGATGGGATCTGGAGGGGGTGCGCTGGTTGTGTGTATCATCATATTAATAATAAATGTGTACTGTTTGTGCTGTTCAGGGAGAATGAGAATGTTAGCGCAGTGGGCTAGAGTGCCTGCAGATAATGTGCAGCCATCTGCCCCAGCAGCTGTACACCCACAACATCAGACGGGATTGCCCACAATTGTTAATATGCCACCCCCGCCATACCCGATGCATGCCGCGGGGCCGGCCCCATCAGTGTCTGTCACAGTGACGGATGAACAAATTGCAAAGATAATTGGGTTTAACCCGCGTAGGAATAACCGAGCTATAGAATTTTGAGGCCCATAAAGGGTGGATGAGATGGAAATGCCTGGGGATCTAGACATGTTTTCATAATCATGAAATCATTTTGAATAAAAGGGGGGAGATATGTAGAATGAGATCAGCACGTATGTGCATGGTCATATTAGGGTTACGTAATATTACATAAGATTGGGTAATGATTATGTGTATGATTATGAATGATAATTATGTATAAGGGAAGGAGTGGGGAAACCTAGAATAAGAAGTCATGAAGATTGATATATTGAAAGAACCATGTTGTAGTATGTGTACCTGTGCAAGTCACAGCTGGTCTCCCTCCCTGAGCTAGGGGAGGGGGCAGACTAAACAGGTATTGTTGTTGTGTGTGTGTGTGTATTGAGAGAAGGAAGCATGTGTTGTTAGTAGTATATACAAGGAGGGATTATGGCTACCTGAGCCTATAGCTGTGAGGAGAGACATGTTGGGACGAGTTATATACAGGAGGAGAGTTGTGTGAAATGAATAAAGTCAATCAGTAAGAACTAAGCTGCCGTCCTGTTCACATCTGTATAACCATATCTACCTTATATTAATGACACCCTCCCATAAGGGACTGGATTCTACAGGGGTAAGCTCCTGGGGGGTATCAAAGTGCAAAAGTATTGAGATCTTTAAATAACTTTTCTGGTGTATTTATGTTGTATTAAAGTTGAACTTACCCATGCCATGTATGTACCATCATGTGGAGGACAGATTGTATAGCCACAATTTGTCCAGCAACCAGTGCCTTCTGTCACAACAAATGTATTCAGAGTCAGGCGTACTGCTTTCTTACCTTATCTATTTAAATGGTCAGGGTTTGATTCCTCAAGGTTGGACGATACTCACTGCTACTGCTAGATGAAACCCTCTGTACGAGTGTCTACAGATGCAGCATGCTAACCGGTAGTGTAACGGGACCCAGCAATGCTGAGTGTCATTGCACTTTATACCCCTCACCCACCACCCTTTCCTTGCACCAGAAACACCCTACTTCCTGGCTTACCTATAATAGTCACTTATTTCGGCACCTACCACTAAATTAGCCCCATCCAGCTACCCTGTTACAGTAGTAAGAAGTAGCTTAAAAAAGTGCTGTATTAAACGGTCAATGTGATGCTGTCTAGCTGTATATAGATCAAGAGATCTACTACAAATAGATTCAGATGAAACATAATTTCTCATGAGTGATATACGGGTTGAATAGTGTTTTTCTCATATTGGGGTGGTACCTCCCATTATAAGTACCTCCCATTATAAGCACTCACCTGTACTTCAATGAAGTCCAGGAGTGCAGGTAAGGAGTTTAGTTCATTATGGCTTACATACAATGTCTTATTGTCAGGCCCTGCCAGTGTACCTTGGTGCCTGAGTCTTTTTGTCTTCATTTCCATTCTGATAGTAAGTCCACATTTACTCACTGTGCATACTCTGATCAGGATTGATAAGTGCATATTGTCAGACTTTGGAAATGTGACGTTGGTTAAAGTTAGTCTAACCAGATGGTTTATGATTTTTAACGCCTTTCCTCCAAATATAATTATATCGCTGCCAGACCTATGTGTCAGTATCAACACTACAGGATAAAGTATTATTGGTCAAATGGTCTGTTATACTTCGTTGAACCTAGTATTTCAGATTTTAAATCATATATCAAATGTTCTCCAAAATCATTATATCTGAACCTACTGTTACTTATCCATGGAGTGGCCATGGAGTACCTTAGATGGTAACGGGTTATCCATGGGTGTTTCTTTACCAGCCTAGATGATTTCACTGACACATGAACTATCCAATGCGCTGAAAGAAGATGTTTATGCAGCAGGACACTATTGGTGATAGAGGAGGTCACTATTCAGTCTGTCTCTGCCTTACCACCTTACCTAGTCACATGGCAGTGTGAAATGATGTTCCCTCATCTGTTAACTTCTGCCTTGAGAGGCTACAAACAGTAATTAGATGAGTCTGAGAGTGGAGTTGACAGTCCCATATATATATTCAAGAGATTAGACTGATGAGAAAGTGAAAGCAGAAGTCAGGTGTAAACTCCAGGGACCTCTATTTAAAAGCAAACATACTCACCAGTTCCGTATACTGTACAGACACATTAATATCTTTCTGTGCAGGTTCAGATGACAGTGACACACTGTTGAGGATTATATCAGTTCTTGCAGCAGGACAACCTTCATACAAGACACTATTGGCGGTAGAGGAGGTCACCATTTAGTCTGTCTCTGCCTTACCAGCTTACCTCATCATTATGTTACTGATGTTCTCTCCTCAGCTTCCAATACAACACTGTAATGCTTGCAGTGTCTCATTCCAGGTTCTTTCACCACTGATGTTCCCTCCTCAGTCTGCAATACAACACTAAAATGTGTTAACTTTTGCAATCTGGGACAAAAGGATTCTTACCTAAGGCTTACCAGCTTACCTCACCTCTTCACATGGCAGTGTAACTGATGTTCCCTCATCAGTCTGCAGTCTGCAATACAACACTAAAATGTGTTAACTTTTGCAATCTGGGACAAAAGGATTCTTACCTAAGGCCTACCAGCTTACCTCACCTTGTCACATGGCAGTGTAACTGATGTTCCTTCCTCAGCTTTCATTTAACATGAGTTAACTTCTGCTTCTAGTCTCTCTTTCCAGGCGGAGATAGTTCCTCCACGGTACGGATAATCCCAGAATTGCTTGAGAGTCTAGCTATGCTGGATCCTCATGCTAGAGTCTGCCAATGCTGGACTCTGGGGAGAGTCTCTTTCAGCCTGCAAGAGTCCAGCATTGTCAGACTTTAGCATGAGGATCCAGCAGGGCCAGACTCTCAAGTAATTTAGGGTGAGTAGAGGCTCTAGATGAAGGTCCAGCATAGCCTGACCCTCACTAGAATGACCCTTGACCCATCTTTTATAGTTTTAAAAGGTCTTACCCACTGTGTCCCTGCTGTGTTTGCTTGTTGAACCAGCTTTAAAATTAACACTTCCAGCACTATGAGTGGTACATAAGTAGGCTACTGGATACTTTCAGGCTGTTGCCTACAGTGATGTCCCAGTTGTCTTAAATAACCATTGTTCATTTCATCATTGATGGTTAATGAATAGACCACTATTGATAAATGATGACTTACGTAAAACCTCGCGTATAGGCCGTGGCTAGTACGCGAGTTAGATTGGTGGTGCGGCTTATAGGATTAGCAAACAGTGGGGGCGCGGCTTATACGTGAGTTTTTTTATGTATACCACAGTACTAAATTCACCATGATCAAACTCTTGGTGCAGCTTATAGAATAGGCCCAAAGTCTAGGTGCGGCTAATACGCGAGTTAGGCTTATACACGAGGTTTTACAGTATTATTCAGTTCACTTAGTAATGATGCATCTATAATCTGCACCTGACTAGCTCCAAGACTATCAGGGCATCTGTGACACCAAGGTAAACCTACAGGACCTGCCATGATGCAGTTACCCCATATTTGAAGTACAAACTAGTATATTCTATAATAGCTTCTGAGTCTGAGCTCTCATTGTCATCATTGTAGGATGCGCACACAGTGACCATGTCTTGGGACCTCTCTTACCTGTGTATACAATTGTCACAACAAGCTCCAGTTGTACACAGTGAACCTTGTGAAACAACTCAGACAGTGTGTGTAATTGCTACATTAATGAACGATGCCAGTGAGGATTGTGACAGGATGAGATTGGTATGGATGTGCTGTAGCCATGATGTCTGGATGTGTGGTCAGACTAATCCACAGTGGTCATTGACAGTCATGGATAATTAAGCTCTTGTTAAGAGAATATTGAACCCAAGCATCAACCAACCAATTCTCCAAATATGTAAATATACACTCCTGATGAACAATTAAACAACTACCTCACATGTAACAGCTAGTGGACCTACACATGCATACCTGAACCAGTAATTATGCCAGGAGCTGAGGGTGTGACAATTATATACAGCAGGTCCTGCTACAAAGTCCCTGAGTCTCTGAGCCCTGTTGTCCACAGCCATGGCAGTTAAACTCTCTGTATACAAACCCTCAGCAACCGACAACACACCTTTGGTTTAACACATGAAGAAGGAGCAGGTGGGAGATCTCATGTATGACATGTTCGATTAGATAGATATGTTTCAAAATAAATTAATAATTCATGTACACTGATTGATACTAGATATGTACTGCAGGAGAAGCTATTAATGTCTGAGCCCTCATGTAAACATATTATCTAGAACCTACTGATACACGTTTATAGCATACATACTCTCAGTGACCCTTCAGTCACCTTCCTCCAAACACCAGTGAAGCCCCTCACTCTGAAAGATGATTTCTACTAAGCGAGTAGCTCTCTATTTCCTGGTTCTCATTATTCTGGAGCAGAACAGTGGTACTAGAGGTGTGGTTACTGATGGTACTCTGTCCCAAAGGTGGCTGTTAGGGCTGGATTTATTGATGTTTTCCATGATGACACAATTATTCAGTCCTACAATGGCACAGATCTCGTGGCCTGTACATTGTTATGTTCCCTGACACCAAGGTGCACAGCATTCCATGTTCAAGCAACACCCAATGCCAGATGTGACCTCAAGACCTTCACTCCAATAGAACCCAAGTGGTTTGTCAGCAATGCAGGATCTCAAATCTTCAGTCACAGTAAGAGTTAAATACAACTTTCATTTTAGCTCTGCTATACTCGTTTAGGGGGAAGCACTGAGTAGCTCATAATACACCAAAGATACACTTCATGAAGAAGGAAAAATAATTTTTAGAAGAAATAAGGCAAAAACAAATAGAAATCCATGCATACAAAATAGCTGAACAGGATGAATACCTGGCAATCCCTGCCAGGGAAACCAGATGACATGATGCTCGAGTACTTAAAACCTTTGATAGACGATTTAAAGCCTTCATACAAAGTGTTTCTTATGGGGGAATGATAGGTTAAATCCAACCCTAGAGGAATTTAAAACAAATGAGAACAAATAATTATATTGCTTGCCTGTCTAAGATTGTAATACATAAGTATTTCGCATATATTCAAATAACATGTGTTATTTTGGGAGTGTTTCTTTACTTTCTCATCTATTGCATTGTTTCATCACAAAAGGTTGATAATATTAGTTTTGGGATGGTACATGCCAATATCCTGTAAACTGTTTTATATATTATGAGGCCCACGGGATCCAGGGGCATATCAGTCATCACAATAATTATAAAGGAGCCTACTAGCCTGTTTTCCCATGGTTAAAAATTACATGTTTTTTTAAATATGTGTATATACAAATGTTAAAAAAATGTTTGCAATATATGAAAGTTATCCAATCTAAAATTTAAAAATCTTATTTTTGGATAAAGCATCACCAGATTCAGCAAATTCTGACCAGAAATATCCTCTTCTCAAAATTGTAAATACACATGGAAATGCATATCCATGCACAACTCGGAAGGGCTGCAAGCTGCTTTAATTAGCTATGCCTTTTTTTCATCATGGTGCATAAATGCAGCACTGTTGGTTAACTTACTAGATTTGGTTCATATCACCCTTATGGGCTTTGGTGCATTTTAGGAGGGTTGGCATGATGCACAAATGCGGGAGCTGTGACTTTTAGTGCTGCGTTAGTGCATCATGTAGAGAAATGTTGCGTTGGGGTAATATGCAGTCCTGAAAGATGAAGTTTCCCCCTTCAACTTTTGGACTAAGTTTCCTGAACAAAGCATCTCCGAATTAAACTTCATATCGGGTGACCTGAAACAAACTTTGTTTTGCCAAAAGATGCCGCTTTTGGGTGCCTGTGCCTGGATACCTGGATGTTTATGACATATAAAGCATCATGCCATACTTGAATGGTTCCTCTCAATGCTGAACATTGTTTTTGCTGAGTCACGATGTGACCTTACACTACCTAATAACCCACACGTCGTGCAGTGCATGGCGGCCATATTGAGGCAATAAAGGCGGCAAGTCTCAGGTTGCTATGGGCGTTGTCAGGGAGGGTGTCGTCTGCTGCGTCCAACAGGGACGCTACACATGCCGTGCTGTCAGACAGGAAGTAGTAATATTCGCTGGTTCCCCGTCCATTATCACAATCCTACTATGCAGTTTACACTCCCAGCATTGGCAACACTTAGAGTCAGAGCCAGTTTGCGGGACTAAGGCATCAGGAATCTGGAATAGAGTTGCTGGACATTCTATGAAACTGGCAGCTTTTGTGACGTCAGAGAGACAGGAAGTGGTTGCCTACCAACGCAACTAAAAATTGACATTGGTCATCATACAGTATTTTGCAAGCTGTCAACCTGGACGTTTTGACCTGGAACAAATTTCAGGGATTTCTGACAAAAGTGACTATCAGAAAGAGTGTAAAGAAATCTGTGAAAGGGGACATATCAGTGAGAGAGAAGTGATTGGATACCATGCAGGCTGCAGGGTTGGTGTATGGCTGTCTGCTGCTGCTGTGTACACTAGTACAACACAGCCATGCACGTGTTGAAGGTAAGTTCACAGAGAAAAGAAACGGCGTCAAAAGGGAGTGCATGTTGCCTTCAGAATGACTCCCCTCTTTAGGGGAGCCCAGGCTGCCTGAGCGAGCCTAGGTGACTCCCTGACTGATCTAAGGGAGTCACCTGAGTGAGTCACATAGTTCCCCGACTCCCCTAAGGGAGTCAAATAAGGACCTGGGCTCCCCTAAGGAGGGGAGTCAATCTGGACTCCCTTTTGACGTTTTTTCTTCTCTCTGTCTGACATCGGTATCCAACCTACAAAAACGTTATTTCATACCCTTTTAGGGCGTTTTCAAAGTCAACTTGATGGTCCACAACTCATGGCCGTACGACTTAATTCCTCTGAAAGAAAATGCATAGAAATTGGGTAGCCTAAATGAAATTAATTTCAGGGAGTTTTTCAAAACAGAGGGAGGTAGTTGTGGCTGTCTGTGGTTTCAAAGAGGTGGGGGAATTTAAGGCGGCAAGTTTCACCTGTTCTCAGTTTGCATGACTAATAATAGACAAAAGAAAAGGTTGCATGCATTGCTTCCTACTCCAAAATTACCCCCACCCACTGTCGATATAAGAGGATGACTGTCTAAATATCCATTGTACCGTTCTGGGTTACAGAGGACGAGGCCGAGCCACGCTGCCCCCGACACCTGTGGGAGTGCCGCAGTGGTGAGTAACAGGCTGTGTCTCATGAGTTCGGGTCAATGTGAACGTCTTTAACCGGGTGCCATCTTTGACTGGGTGCCATCTTTGACTGGGTGCATTCTCCTGACTGACCACCATAAAAAGGAATTTAGAAAAATTAAATGGTTATATCTCCATAGGCCTATATTATTTTACCTGCCCTAAATAAACCGTTTTCTGTCAGGAGGTCAAAGTAAAGATGGCAGCCAGTCAAAGACGTTCACATTGGCCCAATCTCATGAGAAACAGCCAACAGTGCTTCTGTACACTTAAAGTCGGTACCCCAACTGGGATGGCTGAATCTGACTGATAATTAACACTGAATATATTACTTAGCTTTTAGAATGGGCACTTTAGTCCTGTTATTATTATCAAGAGTCCTTCAGGTTTTGCTGTTAAGTGTGTAACTACAGCCATATCCAGAAGTTTGTTGGAAAAGAAACAAGCATTGGTGACCACTTGAGATAGGCTGCCACCTGTACACAATTCTTTGTACTAATTTGTACATGAATGAGCTACTCAGCCTGCAGCAGGAGTACCCTGTACACACTGCACACAGATGACAGCTTGTGTGTGGTAAGAGAGACGTCTCTCCATGACCAACTAATTGTAGCCTATCAATATTTTAACATATAACAGCAGCCCATAACATTTCATGGTTTGGTTTGGTAAGATTTTATTGGCATAAATTCCACGTCGTTGACATGTCTCTCAAATAGAGCCAATGTTGTAGGCAAAGTGAGACATACAGGTCTCAAGAAGCCATTTACACAAGTGAATAATTCCCGTATAATATCCACACAGAAAATACAGACAGACAGACAAATAGTATGGGTAACAGGATAATCGGATACGAATTTTTGACAGGCATAGCTCACTTCAGTCCTAGCATCAACAACCACTGCTCATGATACAACGTTCCTAGGTGACAAAAGTGACAAAAGTTATACTCAGTGACTATACAAGCCATGTAAGATTATGTTATAATTAAATATATAAAGTAGCCATACCACATCTCATACGTCTCATCGTCACCTAACACACATGGCACCATTTATATATCTAATGTCATCTACTTCCCTAGGTGAGTGTATCTCTAAAGGGCACCGCTGTGACGGACAGCCGGACTGCACTGACCACTCAGACGAGGCCAACTGTCCACGCAAACCACGACCTCTAGCACCCGGGGAGAAGAGGTGCCCCGAGAACATGTTTGAGTGAGTGCTGTTATGAATAGTACATTTGTACTCAAATTGAATTGAAAGGCGTAACATAATCAGATTATAAATTCACATTGGTACATCTTGCCAGACCTTGTACTGCACAAACTTTGCCATTTACACAAATGTAAACCCTGTAATGGCTGTATCTACACTAGGTAAACTCTCTGTGAATGTTAAGCAATCGTATAGGGTGGACATGATGCATGAATGCAGCACTGGTAATTTACGGTACCAGCCCCCTTTACATGAGTCAACCCTCATTAATTTTTTACCATTTCCTTGAACGGTTAAGTCTAAACATTCTTGCAACAACACGAGGAAGGCCTCTACAGCTGATCGATAATGATAGTTTATCAGAGATAAAAACTTAATTTATTGATTCACAAGTATATACAACTCCTCCTGTCCCTTCAGGTGTGTGAGTGGGGAGTGCATCCCCGACTACCGGAAGTGTGATGGCAAGAAGCACTGCCTGGACGGCAGCGACGAGAAAAAATGTCGACCGATCGACCCGGCCACGGGGATCCCTGAGGTGGGGCCTGACTTTAAGTGCCCCATGAACCTGTTTACATGTAACAACAGGGAGTGCATCCTCCCCAAGTACCAGTGTGATGGGGAGAAGACGTGCACAGACGGGTCGGACGAGTGGAACTGTCCGTCTATAGTAAAGGGTACCAGGGGAAGGAAGGGGAAGAAGGAGCCAAAGGGGGAACTCTGAGTGGGTGCACCAGGGCCCCAGAAGGGGGGATGTCCATTGTAGGTTTTTAAAAATTGGTTTGTCCTTTGTCGCAATAACTTAAACAGGTGCTCTTCTCGATTTGACCTGTCTAGCGCCTTTCACTGTGAACAGTAAGTATATATATATATATATATATATGTGGCCAGGTGAGGGAAAACGTGCCTCCAGGGGGGAATTTTAGTACTGGTTTGGGCCACCAGGGGGCAGTATATGGGTAAAACGCTGAAGAATACACTAAAAAATGCTTGAGACCAATTTTTCATCGGGAATCCAGTGATATGTTTATAATTATTCCATATCCACTGAAAACGTTCCATTTTTGGAATGCAAAAGGAGCATTTGTTGCCATGGAAACATGGAAAATTGGCATATATGACAATTTCTGGTTGCCATGGAAACACTCAATTATTCCAAATGGAAACTTCTTGCCACAGATGTTTTTGAAAATTTCACAGGGAACTCAGAATGGAAAACAGACCTCAGAAATTCCCTCTAGAACCAATTTTATGATAAAAACATCAGCTGTCTTTGGTTATATTTCAACAAAACTGTATTTTTTACATTATTGGTATTCATAAATGGGATATAATGGATTTAGAGCTTATTTGCCATTTTCAGTTGTACACACCAACCCCGGTTTGACAAGCAGTTACAGCAAAACTACTTGGGATATTTTAGCTCAAGATGTCTCATTTTAAAGCCTGTAACATAAACTTTGAAAAGCCAATTCCCCCCTGGAGGCACGTTTTCCCTCACCTGGCCACATATATATATATACATATATATATATATATATATATATATATATATATATATATATATATATATATATATATATACATATATATATATATATATATATATATATATATATATATATATATATATATATATATATGCAGTACACTCTAAATGCGTACTTATTTCATACACTACACACTTTTGTGTGTGTTAAACATACAACTTAATCTGACAAGTTTGTAGACATATCATGTGTGTAAAATGTAATCTGTGTTAATGATGTATATATGTGTATTGCTCCATATAGTGTTTAGATATGTTAAATGTGTTTTTGGAAACAACAATAAAAATTTCAATCATAGCCTTGTTTCCCTTTTTGGTATTATATTTCTTTTGATGCACTCTGTGGTTGGATATGACATTGTTTTTAATTTCCCATGTCTATACTACCGTTAGTCACAGATTGTATACATTATGTCAAGGCTTGCAATAATTCTCTGACTCTAATATTTTAAACCATATTGACAGATGCAATGGTTTAGGTGGATCATAGAGTGTAGCACCTCAAATCTTTTTAGTTCTCACTCCTGTCACTGCTATTACCACATTGGCCTTGCAGTCCCCATGATTCTTTTTTCAATGACATTATAATTGGAGAATTCCGAAGGGGTGCTTATTTTACTTTTGTGTTTCCTGGGCACCAAACTATAAAAAGCCTCTACTTGAAACATGAAATCCACTTTTGAATGGGAACCTTGCCTCACCTTCTTCTTTGGGATAGAGCCAACAGTTACATCTCCAACGTACCTGGTAGAATGAGTTTCGTTATGATATTACACATTGTATTGAAATTGCACCAGATTACATGCGTAGGTAAATCGTTATTCATTTGGATGGGAATGAATATTAATTATATTTCATCTTCCAAGTAAAAAAGAAACAGAATTGGGACCCCCTCCCCCTGCATCATTGATGCACAGTTAAAAAAACCAGCTGTGAACGTTTTTAATAAAGAAAAGGGAGGAAAAATAAAAGTATAACACGAAACAGATCTACATGAATACCGTAAAACCTCTTGTATAGGTTGTGTACCTGTGGATGATACTCGAGTCAGATTGTCAGTCGGGCTTATTGGGTCAGGACAAAGACAGGGTGCGACTTACATGCAAGGTCTTAAAAGTATACTAGAGTACCAAAGTCCCCATAATCAGATCATTAATTTCTGCATTTGAGATCCCAGGCAGAAAAATATCATGATTAATATCACGATTTATCATGTTGAACCATGATATATCATGATCTATCATGATAATTCATGATTTATCATTGTTTTCTCCTACCCATCATGATAAATTTTACTTTATTATGATGTTATCTCAGGAGAGGGGAAATCATGATTAGTCATGTTTTCTCCTACCATGTCTAATCATAATTATTCATACTTTATCATGAGTTATCTTCCCAAGAGCGGACACATGATTTATCATGATTTAATCTAACCATGATTCTTTTTTTTTGTTATAAATTCATCGCAGTGTTTATTGGGTCCGCCGTACAGTTATAGATATCTATAGATAATACTATATATATTTAATTAATTTTTATATGTGTAAGTGGTCGCAACCTCCACGAGGCCGAATATGCATTACCTCAACTATGAATATGCGATATTATGTTTTATAATAGCAAAGCGTCCACGAGGCTAAATGTATAACTAGCTATATAACAGCAGCTCATCCTGATAGGGTTGGGGCCAGGGTCCGTCATCAAGCTTGCGGCGGACTTTCCACTACAGTCAGATCTCTATAAACCGCCATGCTTCCTTGCTGGCCGAAATTGGTTGGATGGTGAGTGTGGCAGTTTATAGAGTGAGATTTGTATGATAATATACAAAGACTAACCCCTTGTTAGCCTGGCAGTAGGTGAGACTGGCGGACTATTGGATGGCGGATTATAGAGATCTGACTGTACCCTGTGGCAGTCTGTCAACTCCTTAACTATATGAATGTACAAGATGAGGATGAAGCCTGTGGTTTGAAATAAAGAGTGCACAATCTTGTCTTGAAGTCCTTAGTCTTCATTTCTAGCAGCCATCATGAGAGTGTAGTAGATATTCTGTATCAGGGGAAAACAACTGACATCCAAAAGTACTTGCATCGCCCGGGAATCGAACCCGGGCCGCCTGCATGGCAGGCGAGCATTCATCATAATCTTTTGTGATTTATCATGATCTTATCCATTGAAAAAGGAAACATGGTTTATCATGATTTTACCTAACCACAATAATATATGAAAGATCTTAGGCTGAACAATTTGATTATTCTGACCTTTTTTACAAAGCGTGTCTGCTAGTCTACTCTAATAAGTATGTAGGTTTTACCTTTATGACGTCACGTCTGTCCGTAATCATCCTGAAATGGTGTGTAAATTATAGTTATATAAATATTATTTTATGTTTCTATGACAACTGCTACCTTGGTTATGTAAGACACCTCAGGCACATGTCTGTCAGAGGTCAGGACTTCAGGAAACCACCCTGTAATTGTCTTATTAATACATTTATACACATAAGTAGGATAAAATGCCATTACTATGGCTGTAATTTACACAATGGGACACTAAGAATCTCGAACCATTTGGAGCATGGATGACGTCTTCAATCGTTATCTGCATCTGTCCTCATGATGCACAAATACAGTGCTGGAGGATGACTCGTCAGTGCTTCATATTTACATCATGGTGACCATTTGCTAGCACATCAACCCTGTAGGGTTTCATGCTGCATGAATGCAGCACCTCCGAGTATTTGCCAGGGCTTCATCTATGTCACATGTTGAACAGAGTGCATTTAAGCACTCTGTTGGCTTTAAAGGGTTTAAAACATGACACTGTAAGAGTGGGTGTGGCTAGGGGAGGTTTCTGTGTGTTATTCGACGGTGTTAGTTTACACTTGTCTGCTCAGGCCAAAAGAAAAGAGTTGTGCTTTAGGCAACATGGCCCAATGAGTAAGGGTAGGGCGATGTTTTTTCCTTCTTTTTTTCTATTTCTTTTCTAGATTTTTCTTCCTTTTTATGTAAGAAAAGTACCTGGAAAGATAAGTATATTCTTGTTAAAAAGCAATGTCCTGACCAGAAATTTTATATAAAATTTGATAAAAAATGTGAATTTACCACAAAAAGAAAGAAGAGAAATGCTCAAAAAAGGGAAAGAACGCTGGGGTCGATCCTTTTTGAATCGAGGGTTGGGTTGCCTGAAACGCACCATCTTTTTTTGGCATTAAAAGTTAGTGCATGTGACTCAGCTTTCCAGCCCTGCCCTGCTAGAGCAATTGTAGATTACTCAGTTCAAAATTGAATAATGGATACAGGTCGATTTTACTTTTAAATCTTGTCAATAAATATATTATCCTTACTTAATTCCAATTTAAAGAGAACCTAAAGCACCACTTCATGGTGGGATAAAATATAATTGCTTTATATACGTAAACAGGATATTTAGGCCAAAGAATGAATTTGTTATCTTGTTAATCACATTTATTCATGTGTTGATAGGTAGTAGATGGTGATATGGCCACAATGCTACTACTATTAGAAACAATCCTCTTAATATTTAATATCCACCTGTTTTATAACTTGTAAGCATTTCAATGAACGCATCAAAGGGGTGCTCAATCTTAGGCACTATCCATATGGTGAGGCTCGATTCATTTTTTGATTTCTATACAGTAAATACATACAATGTCATAACAAAAGCCAAGAAAATCTAAAAGTGAGATAGATAAGTCAGTAAGTGTCTTTAACCCTCCCACCACCAGATTTCTCTGTAGTTTCGCCAAAAATATCAAAGATATCATTGTTCTTTTAAAACAGGCCCAGGGCATACGTTTGGTCATTCTGCATGTGGCAAAGTAGTGACATCTAAAGGTATCAGATGTTGCACACGTTTAAGAGCTGAATCATGATTTCTCAGATCCCGCAAACCACTGTATGTAACTATACTTTGATACTGCTTACCCTATGTTAGTGCCACGTCTTGAAATCGACAGCTTTACAATGGTGTATCCATAACTCATGTATGTAGTCAAATAATTGTATTTTATCCTCTAATGGTATCTAGCTTACTACAATATGATACTGCCTGTCCTGTAAATCTACCTTGTATGGAAGTGCCACCTCTATAAGGTATAGTCCTGTACACCGTGTACATAGACTGGTATAGCAGTATCTTCTTCCTGTAGTGCCATAAATAAGTTACCCAGGCCTCCATATATAGTACATATGAGACAGACGCTTTGTGTTCCCTACCAACAAACTACTGTGCCAGCAATTCTAATTGATACATTTTACAACAGGACCAAGAGTAAGGGCATGGCATCTGGTGAAAATTAAGTAAGCGAGAACAAAGTGTGTCAGGGTACTCAGACAGGTGGTGTGAAGAAAGTCGAGCTTTACCTGATGTGGTACTGTCTCCTTTCTGCAAGATAGGCCCATTGTTTGCTGTTTCCTGTGGCCCTTGTGTGAACCCTGATATAGGTGAATGCATTGTGAGGTCTTGGTGCTATCCAAGTTACTTCCGACTCAGAGACTCCCCTCAAGCTGTACTGAGCAGCTCTTATCTAGATGAGCATCTCCTTGTCCATTTGCAATATTGGTCAGATCTAGCGAATTGGAAAGTTGGTGTCCATACCAATATATACTACCACGACGGTACTGCATACTGTCTCCCTTCTACAATCCCCCCTGCCACTGTACTCTAATATACTGTAGCAGTAATGGGGGTGCGGAGCAGCAACTGCGGAGCAGCAACTGCGGAGCAACTGTGGAGCAACTGTGGAGCAACTGCGGAGCTACATAGCTGCGGAGCAAGGTGGAGCAAGTGTGGAGCAAGTGTGGAGCAAGTGTGGAGCAAGTGTGGAGCCGGGGGGACTCCGCAGACTCCGCAGACTCCGCAGACTCCGCAGACTCCGCAGACTCCGCAGACTCCGCAGACTCCGCAGACTCCGCAGACTCCGCAGACTCCGCAGACTCCGCAGCTGCTGAGGATCTGTGGAGTCAGCTGCTGAGGATCTGCTGAGGAGCTGTGGAGGAGCTGTGGAGGTGCTGCGGAGCTGCAGAGCTGCGGAGCTGCGGAGCTGCGGAGCTGCGGAGCTGCGGAGCTGCGGAGCTGCGGAGCTGCGGAGCTGCGGAGCTGCGGAGCCAGCTGCAGAGGAGCTGTGGAGTTGTCTGCTGGGGAGCTGTGGAGTCGGCTGCTGAGGAGCTGTGGAGTTGTCTGCTGGGGAGCTGTGGAGTCGGCTGCTGAGGAGCTGCTGAGGATCTGCGGAGGAGCTGTGGAGGAGCTTCGGAGGAGCTGCGGAGTCAGCTGTGGAGTCGGCTGCTGAGGCGCTGTGGAGTCAGTGGCAGAGGGGCTGTGGAGTCAATTGTGGAGGAGCCAATTGTGGTGTCAGCTGTGGAGTCGGCTGCTGAGGAGCTTTGGAGTCAGTGGCAGAGGGGCTGTGGAGTCAATTGTGGAGGAGTCAATTGTGGAGGAGTCAGTGATCCATGGCAAGTGGAGGGGACAATGGAGGTAGGAGGCCTTCTCCAGGGTTCAGCCCAACAGCTTCCCAGCAGGCTTGAAGAATGTACATGCAGAGGGGATGAAAAATCTTGGACGAAATTGTCAGGGAAATTGCTGAAAAAACCCTGCTGTGGCCGAAAGACGTTTCAGCTGCGGAGTGAAGTCAACTGGTGTGGAGTCATTTGGAACGTTTCTTGGTGCAGAGGAGCTGGGGAGTCAGCTGCTGAGGATCTGTGGAGTCAGCTGCTGAGGATCTGCTGAGGAGCTGTGGAGGAGCTGCTGAGGAGCTGCGGAGGAGCTGTGGAGTCGGCTGCTGAGGAGCTGTGGAGTCAGTGGCAGAGGGGCTGTGGAGTCAATTGTGGAGGAGTCAATTGTGGAGGAGTCAGTGAGGTCTATCAATTCTGTGGCTGTTGTGAAGACATTTCTGTGGACACTGTGAAGACAATTCTGTGGCTGCTAGTAGGACGATTCTGTGACCATTGGTAGGACCCTGATTAGACATTTTTGTGGTCATCTGCGTGTCTCCTGTCACCTGTGTGGAGCAGACCAGCGTGAGGGTGTCCTGTGCAGAGCACACTAGACTGATCTACATGGATGTTGTGTACACTGATCGACATGGGTGTGCTGTATGCTGATCTACATGGGAATCCACGTGGAGCTGCTTCATGCTGATCCACATGGGGGTGCTGCATGCTGATCAATACTGGGACCACCCAGAGTTGCACACCAACTTGAGACATGATTACCAACGAGTTCCCAGAGGCAGGGAGACGTGGTACCCGGGCGTCCCCAGACGCGGGAAGACGTGGTACCGGGGTGTCCGCAGGCACGGAGAGACATGGTACTGGGGCAGTCCCTGACGCGGTGAGACGTGGTACTAGGGCGGTCCCCGACGTGGGGAGACGTGGTACTGGGGCGTTCCCAGAGGCAGGGAGACGTGGTACCGGGGCGGTCCCTGACGTGGAGAGACGTGGTACCAGGGCAGTCCCTGACGCAGAGAGATGTGGTAGCGGTGCGTTCCAAGAGGCAGGGAGACGTGGTACTGGGGCGTTCCCAGAGGCAGGGAGACGTGGTACCGGGGCGGTCCCTGACGTAGACAGACGTGGTACCGGGGCTATCCCTGGCGTGGAGAGATGTGGTACCGGGGCGTTCCGGGAGACAGGGAGACGTGGTACCGGGGCGTCCCCAGACACAAAGAGACGTGGTACGCGGGCATTCCCAGACACAAGGAGACGCGGTACGTGGGCATTCCCAGACTCGGGGAGACGTGGTTCCGGGGTGTTCCCAGAGATGTGGAGACGTGGTAGCGGGTTGGTCCCAGACACAGAGAGACGTGGTACCGGGGCAGTCCCTGGCGCGGAGAGACGTGGTACCGGGGCATTCCAAGGCATGGAGAGACGTGATACCGGGGCGGTCCCTGACGCGGAGAGATGTGGTACCGAGGCGGTCCCTGATGCGGAGAGACGTGGTACCGGGGCTTTCCCAGACGTGGAGGGACGTGGTAGCAGAGCGTCCCCAGGTGCAGGGATACGGGTTACCGGGGCAGTCCCAGACCCAGGGAAACGTGGTACATGGACGTCCCCAGACATGTGGAGAGACGTGGTATCGGGGCGGTCCCTGATGCAGAGAGACGTGGTAGCGGGGCATTCCGAGAGGCAGGGAGACGTGGTACTGGGGCGTTCCCAGAGGCAGAGAGACATGGTCCCTGACGCGGAGAGATGTGGTACCACGGCAGTCCCAGAGGCAGGGAGACGTGGTACCGGGGCTTTCCCAGAGGCAGAGAGACGTGGTACCGGGGCGTCCCCAGACACAAGGAGACGTGGTACGTGGGCATTCCCAGACTCCGGGAGACGTGGTACCGGGGGGTTCCCAGAGATGTGGAGACGTGGTAGCGGGTTGGTCCCAGACACAGAGAGACGTGGTACCGGGGCAGTCCCTGGCGCGGAGAGACGTGGTACCGGGGCAGTCCCTGGCGCGGAGAGACGTGATACCGGGGCTTTCCCAGACGTGGAGGGACATGGTCCCGGAGCGTCCCCAGGGGCAGAGATACGTGTTACCGGGGCAGTCCCAGACCCATGGAAACGTGGTACATGGACGTCCCCAGACATGGGGAGACTTCCCAGTAAACAAGAAAACGTTATATAACGTTGGGAAAACGTTCCCTGAAGGGCTGGAAAACGTTTGAAAAAAACGGGAAAATAACGTTATTTTACGCAAATTCGTTGACTCAATTTTGCGTATATTAACGTTATAGAAAAACGTTATAATGTGCAACGTTATTATAACGTTATTTTGCGTTTTTTGAAGAATGTATTTTGACCGTTAATTAACGTTTAAAAAACGTTATTTTGCGTTTTTTTACAACGCAGATAACATACATTCCCGTATATAGAACAGTGGGTAAATTTGTTGATCCTTCCAGCAGCGAACTCACAACCCCAGGAAGCAAGTCCCCCTGGTAACAAGTCACAAGATATTCCCGGGAATATTTGGCGATTCTGTGAGCAAATATTCCCGTGATATCTCGAGATTTTAAGACGTGGTCCCTTACTCTAGGCCCTGACCTACTGGGGCATGTATTGAGAGAGGTATCTCAACTGTGGCCAGTGGTGACTGTGCCATAGTACATAGAGTACCCAGCTAACAAAAAAACGTTTTCCTAACGTTGGGAAAACGTTTGCAGGAAGTTTGCAAACGTTTGCAAAAACGTTTATAAAGCGTTAAAACGTTGACACAAAAAAACGTTTGCA
Source organism: Harmothoe impar (assembly GCA_947462335.1). Taxonomy (NCBI): domain Eukaryota; kingdom Metazoa; phylum Annelida; class Polychaeta; order Phyllodocida; family Polynoidae; genus Harmothoe; species Harmothoe impar. The sequence continues at coordinate 38,369,092 of OX381719.1, forward strand.
AAAAAAACGTTTGCAAAACGTTTTTGTAGAACCTCTGGAAAACGTTTGCAACTTTTATTGACCATTAAAAGCCACACTGAGAACCGAACCCATGATCTGCAGATTGGCAGTTCCGGGCTCTCCCTATTGAGCTAAGGAGGATGTTGGTAGACTCAGGTACAGAGGGTCAATTGAAGGGTTCAAGGGTGAAGGGGGAGGGAGAGACGGAAAAGGAACCAGGTTGGTGTAGGATGGTTTTTAAAGTAGGGACCTTTAGCAAACCCAACGTAGCTCATTATATAGATGTAGCCCCCTACATGTGCATTGATGGCAATGCTAAAACCCCATGTTACATCTATGTTTTATGAGCTACCCTAGGGACCTTTAGCAAACCCAACGTAGCCTATTTAACACAGACATAGGCTATACTTTTAGCACTGATAGATCCACGTTTAATGAGCTATATTGGGCTTGCTTAAGGTCATTTGTAGGGTTTGTGATGTTTGAAATAGAAGACATAGTATTATGGTAAGAACAATGCCAGAGAGGATAAATATACATTATTACTCCTTCACCTACAACAGATTCCATGGCATGATGGTTATGGCATTTGACTTCTGATACAAGGGCCTGGGGTTCTAGTCTCAGTCATGCCAAACTAGCTTAGCTTTTGTTAATTTCATCACAGTATGTGCCAATATGACAAAATTGCCCCCTGGTGTCTCCAAGTTCACGTTTCACCCGCACCCCCAGCCTCGAGCCCTCCAGGCCCATTGCAGCCGTCAGGCTGTAATGGGCCTGGACGAATTTGTATCTAGTAACTGTGACCTACTTAGAAAATGATCCAGGATCCTGGATCATTTCTTAATGAGATAGCTCAACTACTGATTGGTTAGCCATGGTCACATGATCATGAATGACATAGATATGTTGTGTTTGGCCTCATGGGTTCGAATCCCACCTTGGCAAAAAAGTAGGTTCGTTTTTTTACATTATTTATTTGGCCTATTTGAAGCATAAATACCCCTATACTGGCATAGTAATTTTACATATTACTTATTTGGATAGGGACAATAGTGTTATAGAGGTGCATTGTACAGATATAAAAATTACTACCCATTGTGCCAAGGTGGGACTCGAACCCATGAGGTCCAGATTGCTTATATCCAGAACTAGTCAGTACATAAGTACTCTCCCAGACTGTATACCTACAGTCGGGGTCCGAGACTGCCGCACCCCCCCCCCCACTCGGCCGCCCGGGTGACTTTTTTTTAGGGCACCCGCGCCACCAGAAACAGACTTTTTTTAAGCATGGCCCCACCCACAGGCCCATTTAGTCGTTGGATATAATATGGTATTGGCTACCATAATTTTCGTGATAAAACAGTAATATAAAAACGTTAAATAACGTTATATAACGTTGTGAATACAAACGTTTTTGGTGAACCATATAACAATGTTAAATAACGTTTTACATATAACGTAAAATAACGTTATACTTTGTAACGTTTCAAAACGTTAAAAAACGTTCTTTGTTCACTGGGTTGGTACCGGGGCGTCCTCAGACACAACGAGACGTGGTACGTGGGCATTGTCAGATGCAGGGAGACGTGGTACCGGGGTGTTCCCAGAGATGTGGAGACGTGGTAGCGGGTTGGCCCCAGACACAGAGAGACGTGGTACTGGGGCGACGCCAGACTCGGAGAGACGTAATACCGGAGCATCCCCAGGCGCAGGGAGAGATGGTACCGGGGTGTCCCAAGACATGCAAAGATGTGGTACCAATGCGTTCCCAGAAGCGAGGAGATGTGGTACCGAGGCTGTCCCAGATACGGGGAGACGTAGGACAGGTAATTCGCGGGAGTGGCAATCTGTCGACAAATTACCTAAGCCTATAATTATGCCAGACAAGTTTAATGGTAGTGAGAATCTAAATGTGTACCTTACACACTTTGATCTATGCTGCCGGGCTAATGGGTGGAACCATGAAGTAGCAGGAATCTTCCTAGGGCTGTCTCTCACTGGTATAGCTAGGCGTTTGCTGGCAGGTTTTGACCACTGCAACCCGAGAGGTTACTTTCTGCTGAGGGAGGCCCTGATATGGAGGTTTGAGCCCCCAAATCAGTCAGTCAGGCATAAGGCACTACTTCGTAAAAAGGAGAGAGAGGCAGGTGAGTGCCTCCAGAACCACGCGGAAGAGGTGGAGAGGCTAATTCGATTAGCCTACCCCGGTGCTGACCTTTCTACTATCAATGAATTGGCCATGGACAGGTTTATGGACAGTTTACAGGACACCCAGATGCAGTTGTGGATCCATCAAACCCATCCAAAAACATTGGCAGAAGCCGTGAGAGTTGCGCTGCATGCAGAGGCTTGCATACAGTCAGATGACAAGGCAGCAAGTGAGGCTAGGGGGACAGAGGCAGAGAGTCTGACACAGTTGAAAGTGGAAGTAGAGATGCATCGCAAGAAAGTGGATCACCAGTCGCAGCCAAGGAAGTCACGCTCAGGATGGAAACGGAAGGGGTGCTTCCATTGTGGGAAAGATGATCACATCAAGAAGGACTGTCCCCTTCGGGCAAGGGATGGTAGAACACTGCCTGCAGCCTTAGAAAAGCCATCAGGACCTTTGGTTAGTCAACCAGGCTGTTGGGTCAGGATGTGCTCAACTGGCGAATCATCGGAACCAATGAGAAGAGAAGTAACTGGACATGCAGAGGAGGAACCAGCCCAAGCAGGTGAGAAGGCAAAATGGTTGGTGGAAAGTGGTCAAACAAAGCAAGATCCAACGGTACCTTTAGTAGGAAGATCAAAGATCCAGTACCCTTTGGGGAAAGATCCAATGGGGAGCGATGAACGATTCACTGGAAGAAGATCCATTAGTAAAGATCCTGGGCAACAACTTCAAATGAGGAGTCAGAAACTTTCACCGAGATCCAGTATCCTTCAGGAGAAAGATCGAAGATCCAGTACCCTATGGGGAAAGATCGGGTCGAGAGGGGCAAAAGGTTCACAGGAACAAGGGCTAAGGGACCATGATCTGTTAGAGCAGCATAAAGAGGGGACCCCTCAGTATTGTGTTAGCAGGGGAGAGTGTAGCAGTAATGGGGGTGCGGAGCAGCAACTGCGGAGCAGCAACTGCGGAGCAACTGTGGAGCAACTGTGGAGCAACTGCGGAGCTACATAGCTGCGGAGCAAGGTGGAGCAAGTGTGGAGCAAGTGTGGAGCAAGTGTGGAGCAAGTGTGGAGCCGGGGGGACTCCGCAGACTCCGCAGACTCCGCAGACTCCGCAGACTCCGCAGACTCCGCAGCAAGTGTGGAGCCTGCGGAGCACCTAGTTCGGGTAGTCGCCACCAGGGGGCCGGTGACTCCGCAGGGCGGGCTATATAAACCTTTTATTGTACCTTACTTCCTCTTATCGTTCTTCTTCCTAGACCTAAGCGATCACCTAGTTTCCTATTACAATACACTACTAGGAGGTGGTTATATTTAAGAGCTCTTTTCCTCTTTGAGAGCCTGGGTATCTAGTTGGATCCGTACCCACAACCTCAGAACATTAAGCCCAATAGCTAACCAACTGCTCCACCGGGACTCATGCAATGATACTAATGACCCAATAGTATATGTACTGCTTCTGCCTTTTTATCCTAATGAATAACGCTATTTAAAAACTTTGAGGGATTCAAACCCCATTTATTCCAATCCTAACTAGAAGTACCCTGTACCCTAGCAGCAGGACCACACAGCCACATGTGTTAGCGTGTGTTAGCTATAACTAGGGCCTATGTTGGTGAGGCATTGTCCCATTAGACAAAGTTAAAAGTGCTATTTAGTTGGTGCTCAGCCCCAGCACCTTTCTTTTTTTTTTCTTTTTTCCCTTGAAATATCACAATAGCCAACTAGCTAACTAGGGCCTATGTTGGTGAGGCATTGTCCCGATTTCTTTCTTTTTCCTTTTTTTGGGAAAAATCAAGATCCAAAATCTCTTTTCATAGTAACTTTATCATATCCTTTGCTAGGTATCCATGTTTGAGGCTTGTGTCTCAAAACACATATCATGTATCATTCTTTTATCCCCAAATCCTTATAGATAATTATTCATTGGTGTGTTGCTGATTTGCATGATGTTATTGTCATATTCATTAAGATTTTACTTTGAAAAGGGGTACATTTACTGAAGTGCGACCTGATTCTCTCCAAACTTAATCGTGCTGCCACCTAGTGGTACACTGGAGAGTTATAATATTATACACAACTCAACTTGAAAAACTACGAATTTCAACATAGATCTACTAAATATATTACGTTTATCTACTTCAGAATGAGGTAGATAAATGTAAATCAAACATAAACATTTGTAGAACATAGATAAACCTTAATGTTTCGATGTTCACAAACCCTGCAAAAAGTCGAAATCCAGACCGTTGGTTGGAAATCTACCTAGAGAAACTTCTGAGCTACATTGGAATTATGTAGGGTGTTTACTGGGTGGTCTTTACTGGGCTACATATTTTTACATATTGTTTACATACTCCTTACTTTTGTATTACTTTATAGTACACCATATTATGTTATATTATAGTTATCAACCAAATGTAAGACATGATTGTTATATCGTACAATATTTCGTGAATATACCTGTATTTTTTCTGTCTGATAGGTTACAACAACTCATCCTCATCTTATCCCCCATCAAAATGACAACAAAAGACTGTATCACATATGGGTTTTGTATTGTCTAAAGGAAAAATTGAAGACGACATTTCACGTTAGATAGGTAGTGATTAATAACCATAAAAAGGCCTGGGTATAAGAACAGCATTGCCAAGCCCATAGGCAGATTATGTATTTACATAATAACTGTATACCTTAATAAAAAAAACACTTGAAAGATTGAAATGAAGTGTTGCAATAGCTAGTCCTTGGATATTCTTCGTAAACACAATGTAGGATGTAGGATATCACAGAGGATGTCATGAGCTCTAAAATGATACCAAACATTAAGAGCTTTGCCTAGAACTTGTGAGAAAATGTTTTCATCAATTTTGAGTAATATTCTTTTATTCAGCTCGGTTGATTAGGTGCTCTGGCCGCTTTAGAAGCCTGCTGGTGGTAAGAGGGTTAAAGGCTTACAAGATGGCATCCTGACAGCAACAGTTAAGGCATGACAGGTACTCAGTCCATTGTATTCAATGGGTAGGGTTTAAAGATACAATATCAGTTAAAACGCCCCTGAATTACGTTGTTAAATAAACTTGCAATTACTCATTAACCAATTTCCTTGTGTTTGACATCGTTCTTTATAGTATCAATGGTTTGCTTATTTTTTATTTACATGTAGGAATAGACTGAATGTATTGGTTGTATACAGGTTGTTGTGCTGTGATTGCAGGCTAAACCCAATGGTGTTATGATGCAACCCTAACAAGTGTTGATTTCTGTGAGCTGACAGTTATTGATTTGTGACAATATATTGTAGTTTTATTCAACATACAATTCAGGAATACAGCACTGGTGAGTTTCTTGCCACGGTGAATTCATGTATCTTTACAACAAAAGGCCATGTTGCAATATGCTATCGTTAAAGAGCTAGAAGTCAGTCCAACAGGTAGCACAGGCCATTTCCCAAACTTATTAAGATAATGACCATATAATTGCAATAGGAAAGGCACCTGCTTGTCATTGTATTTCATTGACAACTTTAGGTATTGGTCATTTTGGTAAGAACAGTGGCTTGGGGATGAGGGCGGGGGCCTGGAGTCTGGGGGCTGGAGGTTGGGGGCTGGAGGCTGGGGGCTGGATCCTACAGTAAAGGAGTAGTGGCAGCAGTAACAGCAGCAGTAGCAGCAGCAATGACAGCAATAACAGCAGCAGTAGTAGCATCAGAAACAGTAGAAGCAGCAGTAAAAGCAGTAGTAGTGACAGCAACAGCAGTAGAAACAACAGCAGCAGTAGTAACAGTAGCAGCAGTAGAAACAGCAGCAGTAACAACAGCAGCAGTAACAGCAGCAGTCGTAATAGTAGAAGCAGCAGTAACAGCAGTAGTAGTGACAGCAACAGCAGCAGTAGTAGCAGCAATAGCAGTAGCAACAGTAACAGCAGTAGTAGCTGCAGCAGCAGCAGTAACAGCAGCAGCCGTAGTAGAAGCAGCAGTAACAACAGCAGCAGTAACAGCTGCAGCAATAACAGCAGCTGTAACAGCACAGCAGCAGTAGAAGTAGCGGTAGAAGTAGCGTAAAACCCCGCCTGTAAGACGACCCCGCCTTTAAGACGACCCCCTAACTTCAGAAAAAAATCTGTCTTGTGTAAAAAATAATTATAATATTTTGGAAAACCCCACCTGTAAGACGACCCCCGATTTTGAGTTTTTTAGGGGCTCAAGATCCCCTCCAAAACCCCCTCCAAGCAAACTTTTCCAGATTAAAAACAGCAATGGTGGCAGTAGATACTTCCCCCTCACTTTGTCATTGTATTATCTATTCCGAAAGACACTTTAAAACTGAAAAAATACTGTGTTTGCAACCCTTTATTCTAGATTATTTTTCCCAACATTTTCCAAATCAAATTTTAGAAAACCCCGCCTTTAAGACGACCCCCTAACTTTGAAATAAAATTTGTCTTGTGCAAATAAAATCCATCTTAAAGGCGGGGTGTTACGGTAACAGCAGCAGCAGTAACAGTAGCAGCAGAAGCAGCAACAGTAATAGGAGAATCAGCAGTAACAGCAGAAGCAGCGCCGGGCAGCAGAAGCAGTAGCAGCAGCAGCAGTGATAACAGCAGCAGCATCAGTAGCAGCAGCAATAGCAGCAGCAGTAACAACAGCAGCAGTAACAACAGCCGTAGTAGCAGCAGCAACAACAGTAACCGCAGCAGCAGTAACAACAGCAGCAGTTACAGCAGAAGTAGCAGCAACAGCAGTAACAACAGCCATAGTAGCAACAGTAACAGCAGCAGCAGTAATAGCAGCAGCAGTAACAACAGCAGTAGTAGCAGCAGCAGTAACAGCAGCAGTAGTGACGTCAACAGCACCAGTAACAGCAGCAATAGCAGCAGCAAAAACAGCAATAGTAGCGGTAGCAGCAGCAGTAGTAGTCGCAGCAGCAGTAGAAGTAACAGCAGCAGTAACAGCAGTAAGAGCAGCAGCAGCAGCGGCGGCGGCGGCGTTGCAGTGTGGTAGACACTACAGGGTGTGTACCTTAATTAGAGCTGCCATACACAGGAGATGTTCAGTCTGATGGTAGCGGTCGGCAGGACGACATGAGGCCTGGTTCAGGAGGAGGCAGGAGGCCATGTGCTGCCACTGTGCTGCTCTCTGTGCTCTCACTAAGTGCTCTCATCAACCACCTTAATGCTCAAACAGGTAGGAACATGTTACTCTCTATGGCTATACACACTGTAAAAAGTTGTTGTTCGTGAACAGCAATATGTGCTCTAACTATACAGTACTTTAGCTGTAAAAGATAATACAGCAACTTTTGCTGTACACATACAATTCTGTTACTGTAAATGCAGGTTCGAATCCCATAACCAGCAACCAGAGGGGGAGAGAGCAGAGAGGTTGGAGGGAGTACCATACTCCACAGCTCAAATATGACCTGATCTTTTCAAAAGCCTATTGATGCAGGCTACATATAAGTGATTGCCCCTCTAGCTCAGTTGGTAGAGCAGTGGGAGATGTAGTCTGAGGGTCAGCAGTTCCAGTCCCGGCAGGAAACTCTCACACAAACTACATTTCTCCTGATGCAATTCTAAAGTATAATATATTTTGGTACACTGAAATGTTACTTTTGAAAATATTCAGAGGATAAGACCAATGTATCTCAACAATCTGCATGAAAGATAGTAAAATTTGCAATAGGGTAATTTTCATATTAACCCTTAAGACATGAACAGTCTAGTTCTAAAATTGTCCCCAGGGATCCTGTGTTGACCTCATTACCATTCACACATAAGTAGGAGGTGTTTCAATGCACCTGACATGCAGGATTCACTGGCGTAGTGGTCATGGTTCAGGACTATGGATTGGAACCTGGGGGTTCAAATCTCCAAGATGTTGAATATGTAAGCCTTTTTAGAACTCAAGTCTGCGTCTACAGTAGATTCTACTGTAGGTCTACAGCAGAATTTACTGGAACCAAAGTTGCCCCCAATAGTTGCTATACAGGAACACTACTTACTCCTAACAGTGTGCAGTAGCCCAAAATGTTGACTGTGTCGCCGCGTTGAATTGTACAAAAGTGCTGTGTCGCCATGACAAATTTCATTTTAATACATTATACTCTATTTTTCTGTGTCCATCGACTTTTAACCCCCCCCCCCCCCGTGTCAGACATGTGAAATTTTAAAACCCCTGTGTCGCGTGTCGAATTTTACCCATGTATAGTCACCTCTCTTTTACATCTTTGCTTTTCAGATAACATACTTTTTGCCACATTGTCATTGATTGGTTCAGAGAGGGTAAATGGGGCTTGGTGAAACTTCCTGTTTTTCTGTTGGATCGCCCTAGAGATTTGGTGTTAGTTTTGACAAAATCCCCTGGGTACCCCGAAAAACAAATGCTATAAGGGAGTGAGATTTGGAGGACCAACTAAATGTGGATGAGAGAAGGCTGATCTGTAAACTCTTTCATAACATTCATTCCTTTTTACTGAAATTGAATTCCTCTGGGACTTTTGGACCACTTTTTTAAAGGTGCTGACATGTGTGTAATCTTATAGAAGCCCCTCAGCAGATGTATTTACCCAAGGAGGTGAACCCTGTCAGGACGGCCGTGCCCCCTTTCATCATGGTACATGCATGAAATCATCCCTGTGGATATCTCCCAAGTGCCACATTTAGGGAATAGAAAATGATGTTCTTCAGGTCGAGACTCTCTGTTGCTATATAATGCATGATGGTGTCAAGCCTTTATAAGGCTCAGGACCAGAGTGCATTATAGAGATACAGGGAGTCGAGATGTGGAGAAAGAGTGTTCTATTGTTTTTATAAAACTTTTTTTTTTTAATCCACCAGAATAAATTCAACATGATATCTTTCAGATTAGGATGTTTTCTCAATATAAATTATGCTCATTTGTGACGAAACCTAGGAAATCGTAACATTAGGGGGAATAGCCATAAATGCTCTAAACATGATATTTCAGGAGATATAGCTAAAAATGTGAATACTTAGGAGAAAATGACCTTAGACTAACTTTTCCCAAGGAATCTTTTAAACCTATTATCAAAATTCTATTTTCATTCTAAATTGGTCTTATTTGGAATGTAAAAAGAACGTTTTTAGCCATTTTTAGCCCATTTGTTGGTATTTGGTTGCCATGGCAACCATCATGAGGATTTCAGAACTGACAATCTTCCTACCAGATCCAAATCTATGTACAATAATATGCATTTATTAGTTTAATTTCTTATAATCATGATTTATATGGATTATTTGAAAATAGATTGATATGTGATCACATTGTAGTCTATTCTGAATTCCTACATGTCCCTACCATCCCATGTTTGAAACTACATTTCTCAGCAACTATTTCAAATATTTTGATGCTTGAAGCATCAAATTGTAGCTGAAGACGAACTTAAATAAAGGTGTTTTCCCCTAATGTCATGTTTTCCCACGTTTTGTCACATTTTATTGTCAAAAAATGTTGTTGCTTTTAATCTTGTCTTTTTTGCCTCCGGCCACTGTGAGATTTTGGTATCCAGGGTGCTGTATGTGAAGTTTTTCTTATTTTCTTTTGCCCCTGCACCGCCCCCCTCCCCCCGAAAAAAAATTGACGTAATTCAAGTTGTCAAAATAAGGTGCCCTAAGGTACTCACCAGCACTAAGTTGGTGCATCAAAAAGAAGATGACTCTATAGTAAGATGCTATTTCTGAAAGGGTAAGACCTTCCCCAGTTGCCAAATCGGCTGCACCCCACACACACCCTCCCCTCTTCATCACAAACGAGTTACTCGCCAGGGCTACACCAATGCAAGACAGCTGGTTGCATAATTATGACAATCAAGTCATTGAAGGCCCAAAGCTTGGTACCCCTACAGTAGATTAAAGCAGTGTTGCGGCCCATAAGGGGTTAAGTGTTAGCAGGCTGTCTACATACATACAGGTGTGAGGCTGTCCATAAAGGGTTAAGTAGTAGCAGGCTGACTACATACAGGTGTGAGGCTGTCCATACAGGGTTAAGTACTAGCTGGCTGACTACATACAGGTGTGAGGCTGTCCATACAGGGTTAAGTACTTGCAGGCTGACTACATACAGGTGTGAGGCTGTCCATACAGGGTTAAGTACTTGCAGACTGACTACATACAGGTGTGAGGCTGTCCATACAGGGTTAAGTACTAGCTGGCTGACTACATACACGTGTGAGGCTGTCCATACAGGGTTAAGTACTAGCTGGCTGACTACATACAGGTGTGAGGCTGTCCATACAGGGTTAAGTACTTGCAGGCTGACTACATACAGGTGTGAGGCTGTCCATACAGGGTTAAGTACTTGCAGGCTGACTACATACAGGTGTGAGGCTGTCCATAAAGGGTTAAGTGTTGCTATAGCAGGCTGACTACATACAGGTGTGAGGCTGTCCATAAAGGGTTAAGTGTTGATATAGCAGGCTGACTCCAGGTGTGAGGCGTGAGTCAGGTGTTATTACTGCACCTTCAGGTACGCCACATCGTGACTGCCACACCCTGCGTTAACCCTCTAACGCCCGCACACCAACACATGAGGCTGTGTCTCACCAGATCAGGCCAATGTGGACGTTTTTGACCGGATGCCATCTTTGACACAGTAGTTACCCCCACTTTGATATAACCACCTCCATTTTCTTTATTTTATCCCTTACATATCGAAAAAAAGAATAAATCTTTCTTTTTAAAGGTGGCTTGTCAAAGATGGCACCCGGTCAATGATGATCCCGGTCAAAGATGCACCCGGTCAAAGATGCACCCGGTCAAAGATGGAACCCAGCCCTATCTGGTGAGACACAGCCATGAATGCAGCTCTGCAGCATATCCTTGTCAGGGTGGCATTTAGGCATTGTGCCGATGCTTTTAGGTATATCAGCCTCGTAGAGGTCGGCATGATGCTTGAATGAAGCACGAGCACATAACATAAATACTGTATCAAGCTTCGGGACTGTACTAACCGCATAGGGGTCGTTATGATGCATGAATGCAGCTAGTTCTTGGCAAGTGACTTGGCAGGAAAGTATTCGTCTATCATGACTATACAGGGCATAATGCTTTAAAGCACTGCGCGGCCCTTAAATGGTTAAACCCTGCATGCCACATGATACATGCCATTGATATACCATGAATTTAAGGAGCAGCCATCTAGAGTTTTACCATGCATGGAGGCGGGGGGGGGGGGTAACATGGCCTTAAGGTGGGTCGCGGCCATTGCAGAATGGACTACTGCGCATCTTTCTGCGCATATAGCTTAAATATGTCCGAATTTTGCCATTTTTGGTAGGCATATGCTCGGAACAATTTTCTACACTCAAACCAAGTCTTGGACGATTTTGAGAAAAATTGAGCATTTTAGAGCACTTTCATATTTTGACATAATAATTACAGGTATTTTGGGTATTTTCTATGTTTTTTTTGAAACTTTCATTTATTAAGTAATAAATGGCATTTAAAAGAGCTTAAGAGTGAATAAATCATTTGAACATATCCCAACCTACATGACAGGATTATTCTATATGCAGATTGTAGGGAATTAACCCATAGTGCAATACTTCAAAGATTCGATTTAGTCCATTTTTCCATTACTTTTTTATTTCAAAGAGCCAAAACCCTAAAATTATGCACGGGAACCCATATCAAAATTACTTTTATTCATGGGCAAATGATCTGAACAATCTTTTGGGAAAGTTTAAGAAAAATCTGAACATTTTAATAACTATTTTTCTTTGATTATGTAAAGAAATAATGGACATTTCTCCGAAAGATGACAGTGTTACTCAGAATGCAAGGTGATAAAACTCCGAAACTATTTTTAGAATGAAGGTGTATATCCTTGTGTTCATTGTGTGATGTTTCAGAATTCTGTGGTTATTATTTGATAGAAAAGAAAATCATAATGATTTTTACATTATTTTCGTATTTTTAATGTATTGTTAAAATATTTTTATTTTAAAAAATTCCATATTTTAAAAAGTAGCACGGGAACCCCTATTTTTCTTTTCATTTTCCGTTTTCAAATGATTTAGGGTACCCTCAGAAAAAAAATTGTGAAATTCTGAACACTTTGATTCAATGGGATCGACCCACCTTAAGGGGTCTACACGATGGACCTGCAAGGTGAGGCATCATGATAACTCTTAGACATGCTCTTAGATAGTCTAATTGGTGATTTTTCTGGCTCCCTCACAACCAACCAACGTTAGTTAATACTGCCAGGTTAGGCAGTAGTGACCGACCCACCTTAGTCTTTCCATTTCTATTAGTAGTATACCAAGTCTTTTTGAGTAAGGCATCAGTTATATTTTGTTTTTCCCTCAGTCATTTTTGAATATCAATTGATCAGTATTGAACAATGTTCTTATGACTAACCTGTAGGGATAGCCACTACAGACTAAGGCCGGGGGTGTTTAGGTTATCAGTGTATAGTGTTACACCACATGCCCATCAGTGACGTAACACTGCCATTCAAAAAACACGTCTATTGTTAGCTAACAGCAGATTCTACTGCTAATGCACAATATCTGCATTACTAAGCTTTAATTTGATAGCAAATTTGCTAATTTTCCCCCAATTTTAACATGTATTTTTCATGAAAAATTTAAAGAAAAAAGATTCTTCAAATCATGATTTTTATGATGCACGCGGTGATGAGAAACAACCTTATTTTTGGGTGGCCTTTTTGGGTAGTTTTTTTATGCTATATGCTTTTTATGCTATATTGCATACACAGGCTTGTAATATAGGCATTAGATAATGTGTGTGCCCCCTTCATTCCGGACTGGAGGGCAGGGCCCCTGTGCCCCCACTAAATATTTCATTGCAAAGTCTAAATATGGGAGATGCCTGAACAAATTCATCCACCCTCTTCTCTGATTGGGCCTCCTCCTTTTCTATGCTTTTGGAGGCTCCCAGTGCCTATTTTATGAGTTAAAGGTGAGGGAGGGTCTGATTATCATTATCTAATTACTCATGGCAATTGAGAAAAGGACAGACCATTGCCTTTTCCTGTAGTCTCAAATTAAATGGTAATTAAATGTTGAGATAATGCACCATATTGTCTATTTCCTTTCAGACTCTGCTGAGACGGTGACACCGCCTCAGTTCCTGTTCCGCTGCACGTCGGGTGACTTTGTGAACGTGCTCTATACGTGTGACGGAGTCGCTGACTGTGACGACAGCAGCGATGAAGCAGACTGCAGTAAGTAACCCTCCAAACAGAACTCAAGAATGACACAAGTTAGAAACGATTCCCGTAACATTTCCTGGGAAACGCACAAGCTGTATACACAAGATAGACACGGGAGATTCTTGAGAATAGTGAATGTTCCTAGCGACATGTTCAATGATGATGTGTATTTCCCGAGTTGTACTCATGCAAATAACCAGAAATTCCACAAGTAGAATTAAAACCTGTATTTCACAAGTTTCACTACAAGACATGACATGGAATATGACATAAGAAAATTTCAAAAAACATTTAAAAAATCGTTCCAAAAACATTCCAAAATTCTCAAATTTTGACACGAGAATGGAATGAGTTCCACTTGAGATTTAGTTTGAAGGTAACCCACCCCGGGAACTGTAAAACTCCTAAAGGTACATGGACACCAAAGTTTTTAACTATACTCCTACACTTTTTTTGTACCCCTTAGCGCATGAAAAAAGAACCAGTGTCGTGCCAATCAGCCATAGACTGTTCATGTTTCAGACCGTGTGGTGGTTGATATGGGCCGATTTGGGGATTATAGACATGACAGGAATAGAATAAATAGTAATCTTAAAATCTATATGGGTATTTCTTGAAGTTGACATGAATTGAATTGAATTGAATTGAATTTTCTTTTATTTAGACTGGAAAAAATGGTAGGTCATAGACCTGTATTCTCCCTATTCCAGTTAATGGAACGTGATCATAAATGAATACATGATTCTTCAGTGTACATAAATATATGGCAGAAAAAGAATAAGAGGCATAGGCTTAGAGCCATGACTTAGTATAATATAACAGATATTAGTTAATGGTTCAGGCAGTGAGGGGCTGTTGTTATTGGTGACATGACCATGTCTTGCACTGTCCACATTGCAGGCCGCGTGGTGGGTCGGGACCGGATGCGGTGTAAGACAGACGGTTTCTTTACCTCGGTGTGGAACTCGTGTGACGGCTGGCAGGACTGTCCTGATGCTGTAGATGAGGATCACTGTGGGGGTGAGTTCAGCACTTCATTTCACAGTTTAATTCTTTAATCCTTTAAGGACAGCATGATACCTTAATGCATCATAGCCTTGCTCGTCATGATGCATGAATACAGACTGGCGAATAACTTGCCAGCGCTGCATTCCAAGCATCATGTCGACCCTATAGGATTGAGACACTCCCAAAGGGTTGGCATGATGTCCCAGTGCAGCACAAGTGAGTTACTTGCTGCGGCTACATTGGTGGATCATGACGACAAATGTAATCTTTTAACGACATCCGTCCTTAAGGGTTAGTACGGCATGTCGCTAAAAGGCAACATAGATGCAGCCCTGGAGAGTAACTTGCCAATGCTGCATGCAAGCATCATGCCTACACTTCAGTAGTGTATCATTAAGCATCAGGCATTAGAGGTTCCTTAGTAACGCTCCCAGTTATAAACCCATTTTTGTCATTCATTTTTCATATTATAAGCCAACCCCCTTCCCCATGACAAAAACTAGGTGTTTGAATATACCAATTTCCCTTTATCAAATCTTACAACCAAGATTCCCCACCATGCCTTGCAGCCTGTGAGTTCAATGGATTACAAATGTAACTTTCTAAAATGTACTGACATTCAGTCTTTTGTCATTTTTTCCCTTTTCGCTCACGTTCCCTGCGCAGAGCCCTTTTCCTGCCCTTTTCGTACGGTGCCGTGTAGAACGTACTACGATGTGCAGCGGTGTACCAAGGTAGAGCGCTGTATCCTGAATAACACCTTTATCGGACTACCAAAAGTCGGTAAGTTAACCCTTTAAGGACGGCATGTTGCTAAAAGATGACATTTGTCATCATGATGCACCAACGCAGCCCCGGCAAGTAACTCCCTGGGGCTGCATTGGTGCACCATGCCGACAATTTGGGAGTGTCTCAACCACATGGGGTTGGCATAATGCTTGAATGCAGCACTGGCGAGTTACCTGCCAGGGCTGCATTCATGCATCATGATGACCAAGGACATCATGCATTAAGGCATCATGCCGTCCTAAAAGGGTTAAAAGAAAACACCATTTCCATGATGTTTTTTTTATAGATAGTCTTCGTAATAATAATTATACAGAATTCTGAGATTTTTGATAAATTGTCTGCTATCAAAATGTAGAGCAGCAGGCTTACCTCCTACTACGTTACCATTGTGAGTGGTGTTTTCTTCTAAGCGTAGTGTTCTAAACAACGCCATCAGATGACTACCAAAAGTAAATCAAAACCAGTTAAATGTGTGCTGCTGCATTATATACGTGATGATCTTCTTTAGTTATCATGTGCAGTCGCCAGTATATCTTTTTATAAATTAAATTATAATGATATGCACCTCGGGGGTCTAGTGGGTATGTCAAAAAGCCATTGACCAGAATATCATGAACAACACCTTTACAATGATTCATGTAATGTGATAAAGCACTGGTCGATGGATATATTGTTTGGGGGAAGGGAATTAATCTAAAATTAAACCACAGTGGAGGGCTAAGACAAAGGAGTTCACATCTTAGTTATTTCTGTGTAGACTCACATAACCTTACAGCTGTGGTTTAAAACAGACAGACAATGGTCATGTGAGGCTAACTCAAAATATGACTACTGTAGACTGGCAGGCACCATATAAGGGTGCCAGCCAGTTTACTGTGGTTATTTTGAGTTAGCCTCTCATAACCATAGTCTATCTATTACTTATTCTAAAAGCAAGGTTATGAATTTGATCATGAACCAGTAGATATGTACTTTGTTGCGCTTCTCTCATGTCTGCCTGGATGGCCTTTCTGATCAGTATTTCAGTTGGTAATGTCCAAATATCTATATTGGGGCTCTGCAACCAAAGAACCCATGTGTCATACAGGTATCATACAATTTGGGAGCAAGGAACATTAATTGTTAAGATTATGACGGATATGGGCAGTTTAAGACCATGAGGGAAATTTATTAAAGGCTGCATGATGAGAAGTATTATTTGCACTATCATAAATTCATCTTCTTCTCACCAGGTAACGCTACGGAGGACGTCCACGATGTGCTGGGACAAGAAGAGTGCCTGGACTTTAGCATTGAGGCACCCAAACGTCTTTGTGGTATGTATATACATAAATAGTGCCTGGTATGTATTCAAGCCTTTAAAGATACAATACCAGTTCAAACGTCCAAAGATTTAGTTACAAAATTACACTGCAAATATTTTCATCAACCATTTCCCTTATGTTTGACATCATTCTTTATGGTATCAATGTTCTCCTTATTGTGATTTGCAGGTAGGAATAAATTGAATGTAGTCGATGTATACATCTTGTTGTGTTGTGATTGCAGCCTAACCAATGGTGTTATGATGCACCGCTAACAGGTCTTGATTTCTGTGAGCAGACAGTTATTCATTTGTGACAATACCTTGTACTTTTATTATGCTAAATGATGAATGAGAGCCTTCCAACTTTCCATTCCTGCATACAATTATATGGATCCCGTAATAAATCTAAAATGGGAAAATCACCTAAAATTAGCTGACACAGTAGCTTTAAGGACTGCATAGTGCGTTGATGTCCTTTGCCGGCCTGATACATGAATACAGGCCTGGCAGGTTACTCACCAGTGCTGCAATCAAGCTTCATCAGTTGTTCATACTGGCATTAACTTTTTTTTGAGGGCCTAAATCAGTCTTTATGAAAACCTTTATGCTCTACGGGACATTCACTTCGGAGTTAGTCTGTTTATAAGCAACCAAAAATCTTCCAGGGTGACCACGTTAAATATCTTACCAATGCAGCCCTAATGAGTACTCACCTGTGCTGTGTTGGTGGATCATGCTGACTCTTTTGGTGTCTATCAGTCCTGTAGGGTAGGCATAAAGTTTGGATGTCTCCAGCTCTTAAATGGTTGATAAGTATTAAACATGAACAGGAAAATCAAATCAAAAGGTTAAAAAGGTGCTCTCTTGTTCTCTCTCTCCTCCCGACAGGTAAGTGTGGTGCAGGGATGTACCACTGTCGCGGTACCAACACCTGCCTCCCACTCTCCTCCCTGTGTGACCGCTCCCGCGACTGTCTCCGTGCTGACGACGAGAAATTCTGCAAAACCCTCCTCTCCCCACAATGTAGCGGTCAGACCAACGCCCTAGACATGCGTATCACAGAGCTGCGGTGCAGCGATGCAATGACTAACCGCACCAAGAACTTCATTGGGGACCTGTGGATGAGTCAGCGTATTTTGGTGTGGAATGGGTTGCCGCGCGACGCTCTGAATAAGAAGAACCTGAAGACCACACAGTACAACGGGAAGTATGTAGCAGTACTCAGCCTGCAGAACACTGGCCTATGTAAGGAGTCTTAATCTAGTTCTAGTTAATTTTTCCCTTTAATTTCCTTGTCAGTTTTACTTGTTTACATCACTTTCAGCATTTTATACGACTGCTAAGGCCTTGTTCACCTACATGTTCTGTTTACATCACAGCGGCCATACCTAAGGCCTTGTTCACCTACATGTTCTGTTTACATCACAGCGGCCATACCTAAGGCCTTGTTCACCTACATGTTCTGTTTACATCACAGCGGCCATACCCAAGGCCTTGTTCACCTACATGTTCTGTTTACATCACAGCGGCCATACCTAAGGCCTTGTTCACCCACATGTTCTGTTTACATCACAGCGGCCATACCTAAGGCCTTGTTCACCTACATGAAGGCACTGCGTAAGTTGTACCTTGCTGGTACGGTCCTGTGGGACATCCGCGGGGTGATCACCATGCTGGGCAGACCAGCCCTGCAGTACATGGACATAGAGAGGGCCATCGGGGATGAGTTCCCCTTCGCACAGGTCTGGATGGGCTCCGTGAGTATTCATCATTGTGTATTCAACTTTAACCTTTTAAGGGCAGCATGGTGCTTCAATACGTTATAATGCTATCAATATGAGACATGGATGAAGTGCTTGCTGATAAGATCTGATAGATCAGATGGTGCCTGAACAGTATAATGCCAGACATTAATTAGGGTGCCTAGACACCTTGTTTGTAGTTCCAGCAGAGGGGCGGCTGAACAATACAATATCACAAATGGTCATGCCTATACCCATAGATATCGACAAATGCATTTTGAATGTGGTCTTAGGCTTAAATTCAGCATTGTCTGAAAGAAGGGGGGGGGGTCGGCCTACAAGGGAGTGCCTAGACACCCTATACTGTATACTGCATAAATGCTTTCATTTAAGTAAATTAAACATGCTTAAAGAATATTTAATTTGAATAAATTTAACTAAATGCCATTTAAATGCTGTCATGACATTTCCACTTAAAAAGTGTTCCTTTAAGCATCTTAGATGCAAACATTCCTGCATTGGTAGTTGCAGCGCCCCAACACGTCGGTGAGGCAGCGATTGGACATCAATCTGAAGTATGACGACTGCTGCCAGCTTCTGGCCCTCGTGCAGTCCAATTGTGACATGCTGCACGACAACATAAACACCTGCCAGGACCTACTGCCACGACACATAGTCAGTAAGTACTATTAACCCTAATTCAGGAGTGCATCATGCCCATTGGTCGGCATGATGCATTAAATGTATTATCTGCAGGACCGAATGTCCTACCTGGTGAAAAAGTTTTCATGTAGCCAGGCACACTCATCCAGTAATTCTCTCTCATCACTTTAACCATTGCTCCTTTCATGACGGCATGTGACCACTGAGGTAACTCTCCCCAGGACTCTAAAGTGACTCCCTAATATTAACAGGACCCTATAATGACATTATAATGACTCCTACTCTAAGACTCCCTAATGATTGGGAGTCACTTAACAGTCGGGGGGAGAGTTACCTCAGTCATGAATCAATGCCTCAGTGATCGAGTCTAGACTCTCATTTGGGATTCACAGTGATTCTACTTCTTGTCTCTCTGCAGTGGGGTTGACATGACTTATGTATGCAACACTTGCACTCATGCCAATGTCAACTAATTCCATGGTGTACCAAAGCGGTACAGCGTCCTTACCCTTTAGGGACGGTATGATGCTTTAATGCATAATGCCGTATGTCGTCATGATGCATGAATGCAGCCCTGGTTAGTAACTCGCCAGGGCTGCATTAAAACATCTACCGACCCTATGGGGTTGACACACTCTTGAAGGGTCGGCATGATGCACCAATGTGGCATTGGTGCATCATGGCGACAAATGTCATTTTTTTAGTGACATCTGTCCTTAACCCATGCTCATCTCTTGTCTCAGATATCCTGTCACCCTCCTTACAAGGTAAACCCATGCTCATCTCTTGTCTCAGATATCCCGTCACCGTCCTTACAAGGTTAACCCATGCTCATCTCTTGTCTCAGATATCCCGTCACCGTCCTTACAAGGTTAACCCATGCTCATCTCTTGTCTCAGATATCCTGTCACCCTCCTTACAAGGTTAACCCATGCTCATCTCTTGTCTCAGATATCCCGTCACCGTCCTTACAAGGTTAACCCATGCTCATCTCTTGTCTCAGATATCCCGTCACCGTCCTTACAAGGTTAACCCATGCTCATCTCTTGTCTCAGATATCCTGTCACCCTCCTTACAAGGTAAACCCATGCTCATCTCTTGTCTCAGATATCCTGTCACCCTCCTTACAAGGTTAACCCATGCTCATCTCTTGTCTCAGATATCCCATCACCGTCCTTAAAAGGTTAACCCATGCTCATCTCTTGTCTCAGATATCCCGTCACCGTCCTTACAAGGTTAACCCATGCTCATCTCTTGTCTCAGATATCCTGTCACCGTCCTTACAAGGTTAACCATGGATGCTCATCTCTTGTCTCAGATATCCTGTCACCCTCCTTACAAGGTTAACCCATGCTTATCTCATCTCTCAGATATCCTGTCACCCTCCTTACAAGGTTAACCCATGCTCATCTCTTGTCTCAGATATCCTGTCACCCTCCTTACAAGGTAAACCCATGCTCATCTCTTGTCTCAGATATCCCGTCACCCTCCTTACAAGGTTAACCCATGCTCATCTCTTGTCTCAGATATCCTGTCACCCTCCTTACAAGGTTAACCCATGCTCATCTCTTGTCTCAGATATCCTGTCACCGTCCTTACAAGGTTAACCATGGATGCTCATCTCTTGTCTCAGATATCCTGTCACCCTCCTTACAAGGTTAACCCATGCTTATCTCATCTCTCAGATATCCTGTCACCCTCCTTACAAGGTTAGCCCATGCTCATCTCTTGTCTCAGATATCCTGTCACCCTCCTTACAAGGTTAACCCATGCTTATCTCATCTCTCAGATATCCTGTCACCCTCCTTACAAGGTTAACCCATGCTTATCTCATCTCTCAGATATCCTGTGGAGCGTCATCGCAGTAGCCTCAGTGCTCAACCTGCTCTACATCATCAGCCAATCAAAACACAGGAAGGAGGACGAGCTCAAGTTCATGAGCCTTGTGACCGTCTTCATCGCTAATCTCCTCACACTGCTCAGTATGCTGGGGCTCCTCTTCAAGATAGAGAACACTGCGGGAGAGTGAGTGTCTTCTTCTGATTTATTTCATGGTGGATATGGCAGTGACTTAACCAAGGATGACACGACTCACTAGCATTGATGTCAATCATTATGTTACATATACAATGCAGTAATCTGATCATAATATGCATAATATCATATTACAAGTCCCTGGCTACATTTTACCTGTATATGATACTGTCCTTAAATGGTTAAAATATGAGACGACAAGGCAGACGTCCACGATGCTGTACTTAAACAGATAATAATACAGTTTACCCTACAGTTCTTCAAAAATTTACTACCTCGGATCCAGCACTTCCTCAGACAGCTGCCTGGCAACTGCCCTTTGTACATGCCATGGCAGTTATGCATTATGCTGTATTCCAGGTACCACCTATATGACAAGGTGCAGCAACAGTTCTACATAATGCTGTTCTTAAAGGGTTAATCCTACATGATGCTATACTTGAAGGGTTAATCCTACATTATCCTGTACTTAACGCGTTAATCCTACATTATGCTGCACTTAAAGGGTTAATCCTACAGTATGCTGTCCTTGAAGGGTTAATCCACTTTACTGCAGGTACCACCTACATGACAAGGTGTGGCGGCAGTCCTACAGCTGCTGGATCCTGTCGTCACTGGCCTCCCTGAGTTACCTGCTCTACTCCATGGCCCTGGTCATCATGATGCTGCAGGTCATCACACGCCGCTGTTTTACGGTCTGTACCATACTCAACTTTATAGCTTTATTCCATGGTGAATTCGGCACTCCCATTGACTTAACCAAGGAAGGCTGTATTTAACACCTCCGTGAAATGACCCTTGCCCGTATTTAACGGCCTGTCAAATCATCAGAATTGTTGATTTAACCACTATAAAGTAGCTTTTTCAGAGCAATTAAGTGGAATTTTGACAAATATTGTTAATTAGGACATGAAATACAAAGGAGCACTCAGAGTTCCCCACTCAGAGTTATTTCACTCGGCTTCACCTCGTGAAATAACCCTCAGTGAGGAACTCTACTCATGCCAGATATGAGCATTACCATACTGAAGTACTGGAAATCCTTTATCCTATGCCCGCCATGGAATACAGTGTTCCGGTATCACATGGCCTGTTTGGTTAAATTTCTATGACAATTTAAATGCGATTAAACATATTTTGAATAGAAAAATAAACATTAGATAATTATAAAGGCAAAGACCAAGGCGAGAGTTATTTTGGATTGTTTCCCCTGCATGCCACCCAGCCTTCCGCTTCATAGGATACAGCACCAGTCCCACCTTGGGGGAACAATCTAAAATGATGCATGGGTCTTTGTCTATGTATTACACCTACTGACCCCTTAAGGGAGGTCTCCACAGCAATTCAGATGAATGTTTTTCATGTATTTTTCGGGACAGATTTGTCAAAACTATGAGTATCACACATCAAGTTGACTCTATTTGATGGCTCTTTCAAATTATTTAAATTTCTCAAAGTTTTGACTGCTCTGGAATGTGAATGGAACAAAAAAGTTCTTTTTTAGCTTCTTTTTGTTTCAATTGCATTATGGGATTTAAATTGGATCAAATTCCCATTTCTTATGATTGGACACTGATCTAGGTGCAATTTACTAGAGCCATTTTTTTCCTTTTGTTGATATTTCCTTTTTAAGGTCTACAGAGCTCTTCAAGATTGCATAGTTACCAAAAAATGGTGCTTTTCACGATAAAATTACATCTAGATTAATCTACAATCATTAGATTACATAATTATATCATATTTCAATCCCAAAATGCAATTGCAATGAAAAGAAGCTAAAAAAGAAAGTTTTTGTTCCATTCCGGTGCCACAGCTTCCAAAAGCTTATAAAATGGAACCAATTTGAAAAAGCCATTAAATAGAGTCAACCTGATGTGCCATACACATAATTCCAACCTCTCTGTACATAATAACATATGGAAATATGTTCATCTGAATTGCTGTGGAGACCTCCCTTAAAGTGACATGGTCCAATGATTTGGACTCAAAAATCGATTTCCCTTAAAATGAATCCGAATGTTCAATATGGCCATACTTCATGTCCTACCTTATTTGCTTGACATTATTCCCCAGAATTAAGCCCAGAATTAAGCTTATTATAGGTTTTGTGATCAATTTAAGGCTTTTGGAGAGCACTTTACCCAGTGGGCACAGAGAATTGAATCAACATTGATAAATGGTTGACAATGTTGATTCGATGTTGATGCAATGCTGATTCAACGTTGGACTGAACTTTGTGCCCACTGGGTAAGAGTAAAAGGCTGTACCTGTGCTCATGAAACCCTCTAAGGGCCACATGGTGTTTTAATGGGCTTTTCAATGTATTTCAATACTGCACAGGCTGTGTCATGTACCCTGTTAGAGACTTATCCCTTCAACCCTTTAAAGGCTACATAGAGCGCTAATGGTGCCAAAGCCACCTGGTTTCAGTTGTGCTGCCACAAGGCGACTATGTTCTGAACCTATGTATCCAGTTATTCTCTATTCTCAACAGATATAACTATTCAGCACCTAATCTTTCCATTTCAGTTAGACTGCCATTTTAACATGATCAGCTGCCACAGCTTTGAATGCTACATAAAGCTACCGGATTTCACCCCATGACGACTCTGTTCTAAGCCTGTGCCTCTACATGGGGTAAAATTTGACAAGGGTGACACAGTGACACGGCCCTTTTAAAAATCAACACGGGCGACACGGCCCTTTTAAAAATCGACGGACACAAACATCTTTGTAAGGTCATCTCTGGCTAAAAATCGACATGGTGACATGGTCAAAACTGTGGGGCCTATGTAGAGGCACAAGCCTGTGTATCAAGTTACTCTCAATTATAACTCAGTGCATGTTACATTGTAGGTTGACCGCTACTTCAGAATCGTGAGTTCTCGTAGCTTTGTGTGCTACATGTTGATCATCGTGATGATTCCACTGGTGCCCATATTCCTGCCGCTGTCCCAAACCTCGTCCTTAAAGACCTACATCATGAACTTCAGCCCAATCTGCAGTCCTTTCTTTGACCTGATCAATGACCGCATGACCCCGTCTGGCAAGCAGTACTCCGTGGTCATCTTTGTGGGCACTCCAGTGCTGCTCCTATGCTTCAATGTTGTCGGACTGGTATGTATGGCTGCTGGGACTTTATCACTCAAAATTGGCCTTACTCGGTTAAGAAACAATTATGTTGAAGGATTACAGACTCACATCAGGTTTTGCCTTAAATCCTAAAAAGTGCTGTTAAAGCACTTAAGTCTTTATCCCTCAAGAAAAGCATTGCTTTTGAAGGATAAGGGCAGATTTTGAGCCACATTGTCCCCACAATACCTTTTTTGTGTGACTTACTTTGTATTGGTATGTCATCTAAGATCTAGAAACAGTGATTGGATTTTAAGGAAAGTATATATAAGCTAGCTTACATAAAATACTTTACAAGAATAACATACATTGTAGTACACACTTGTTATAACTGTCCAGAACCTTTGACTTATGCAAGACTGGGGAGGGAAATTTGCTGTGAGTAGTCGATGGGCAAGCTGGCCCCAACTCGTCCTCGGACACGTCCTAGCGACATTGCTGGTATTTGAGGGGCCATGACCGCATCATTTCCCCCGTATATTGGAGGGGATTCCTAAAATCAATGTGACTGCTGTATTCAGGTATGATATAATTAGAGATGTATTATGCTAACCCTGTGTTGTGCACGTAGGTGCTGTACATGCATGACGTGTGGAAGAAGCAGCGGGAGGAGCCCATGTTGGAGACGGATCAGCGTGACAAGAGGCCCTGGGCGCCCCTCGTGTGTATGGTCACCGGGCAGCTGTATGGCATAGCTCTGGCTATACTCAGTAAGTCTACATCATGATACAATATCTGTATGCAGGAAGGCAGACACACAAGGTTGGCCATGCAGAATACAAGTCATTGGAAAAATACACCAACCTTTCACAGCAGAGCCAACACCCCTCTGACCCCCTGGGTAACTGCCCAGTCAACATTGCTTAATGGGGCCATGTGTGTTTTTACCTGGGCAAGCTGATTATCCCACCCTGGGTTTTGGTTTATCCAGGGCTACCAGTGGGAACCCATATGGGTCAGCCCAGACTCAGAGTGCCCAGACCTAGTCCAGATTAAGCACACATTATAAAACTGTACAATAAATGGTAATTTCTGGAGGGAAATAAGATGTCAGTTTGTTCCGAATTATTTACAATGTATTTATGGAAAAAAGGTGTTCGTGGGCTAGCCCATCTGGGCGACCACTTGGAGCCCTGGACAAAAAGAAGTATAACCCAGACATGAGCAAGCTCAGCTGGCCCAAGTAAAACATATATGGGCCCCAGGGACCAATGCTGACTGTGTGGTTGTTATCTCTGTGTTTCAGGCATCCTGCTGTACACTGAGACCCTGGTGCTGCCTGAGAAGATGGTGGTGAACCTGAGCTTGTTCCTGGTGCCCTCCTACATCCTCTTCTCTCCCCTCAGCTTCCTCATCTCCGCCATCAAGGACTCCAAGATGTGAGTAAAGCTTACTATGATAACAACTCTGAGGCAGAAGAGCAGTCACAAGTGTGACATTATATTTATTGGTCCATGTGAGCAATCAATCAAATAGCAATGTTTCTTTATTAGCATCACAGGAGTCAACTGGCAGTAAAAGAAAAAAGTTCTAAAGACCAATGCACCAAGAAAGGGTGACTTTTTCATAATAAAGTTGTGTTAACTTTGGTTTTAGTAGAATCCTCAGAACATTGTCTGTAATGGCTATATTTGAAGAGTTTGGTTGCAAAACGACATATCTCCATTCCAGAATTTAAGCATATATCACTTTTTGTAAAGACACTCTGGGGTCAATTATTATACTTTGGTAACAAAGTGTGCACTGAGTAGGTCCTAATGACATGAAAAATAATACATCTTGGAAAAACAGTTTGCAGATTATGTTTCACTCTCCCTAATTTAATTTTTGTCAGATTTTTGTCCCTATTTGTAGAATGGCGCTTATGTCGTTTTGCATCCAAACTCTTCATTTGCAAACAGCTCATATCAGGAGATTCACAGGACAATTATCTTTCAAATAATGTGTTATTAGAATATACAATTTGAGGTTGTATTTATGTATTTGTCGGTGACATTAAAGAAATGTTTAAAAACGTTATCTCCAACTTTTGTGAAAAGTCACCCTTTCTTGTTGCTTGGGTCTATAGTAGTGTAGGGCACACATAGCTGCTTGGTGGTTGTGAGGCCTGGGTGAGAGCCAGGCAGCCCCAGGGCCAGGTTCATGGCTATCATATTTACATATATTATCATATATCTACATACATCATACATAAATGTATATATTTGGGGCATGCATATAATTAATGGCAATTGGGAAATTGCAATTGGCAAATATGTGGAGCACTGGCCTTCCCTAGTATGAGTTTTGGGCATGCCTGGATATTGATATGACCCGACCTTGAACCCCCTTGACCGATCTGGAGTGGACTAAACTAGACTCTAGTTCACGCGCGAACCCAGCCCTACTCTCGTTCCCAAATCCTTCCGAAGGAAGGCTCTGGGGACAGCCAAATGACCTTGAACTTTGGATTTTGCTGGGTCTGGGCAACCCCTGCTGGTAGGCTGGAACCAGGGACCAGGAACAGGAAATGGAACCAGAATGTATGATGGTAGTTTTAGGTAGATTTACCATCAGCCTTTCTGGTTCCATTTCCTGTTCCTGTTCGCTGGTTCCAAGCTACCAGCAGGGGTTGCCCAGACCCAGCAAAATCCCAACATTTGGCAGTTAGAGCCTTCCTTCGGAAGGATTTGGGAACGAGAGAAACCCAGCCCAAGTCAGCTCCCAGTAAAGTTCCCCACCAGGGCACTAGGTGGGGTTGCAGCCTGAGTGTATCCTGCTGTTACCCAGTTGAGAGTATAGTCATTTGCCGCTGCCTTACTGGTATAACAGCCAATGCTCTTTTATACTGCCCATTATACCATTTACCATTTAAGGGCTGCTAAATGCTTTAACGTCCCATTATCCCTTTATTAGTGCATCATATGGACATCTATTTTGGACCTAATAACCAGACAGGTAAAATTTAATAAGCATACTCAGAACTCAAAGATGCAGGTAAACTACAATATATTCATAAGTTTTAGGTAAGTTGGTCAGGTCTAGTTTAGTAATATACATAATATTATATACCAAAATAGTAATATGACACATTATAAACGAGATATTCCCAATAATAACCATGTGAACCGTTTATGTGTCCTGCAGCATTAAGAACATCTCAGACCATATACTGGACACACGCAAGTCTACGCTGCGCCGTACTGGGGGCTTCAACCGCCGAGCCAGCCGCGCCTACCAGAAACTTAGTGTGTACCTTGAGGCAGATGGCAAGGTGGGTGGCATATGGCCAAACTAAAGTTATTTCTTCACAGAGAAAATCATTATCAGCCTGACTCTTGTAGGCAGAGAGCAAGATAGCACTCAGCAATAGGTTTACAGAGAGGAAAGAAGAGTGTTGAAGCTGGACTACTTTTCTAGTCAGGAGTGTCGCCTAAACCTATCTTGTCAAAACAAAGTGTCCAACTCATTTAAATAGTGAGTCCAGCAACACTTTTTAAAGAGCATTCTTAAATTGAGAGTTTGCCATAGCAACCCACAGAAAAACCTGAATTGAAATGATATCCTCAGATATGTTGTGTTATGATGTACTCCATGACTACATAATGTGACCTTCAGGTGACCCCAGGCGAGGCGCTACTGATGGCACGTAAGATGGCGTTCATGATCACAGACTTCCATGCGGAGGGAATGGTATGTGATGAGATCAGCACCGACTTTGTCGTCATTGGGGTCGACCTCAAGGTCAGTCTTTATTTTGAATACATCTTCTTTTGTCAGAAAGCCCCTTTCAATGATAAGGAAAAAAAACTCTTTTGATAATAATTTAAAAAAAAGAAAACAATTTCATAAAACATTCTTCCTATTTGAGCTATGTCAATATCAATGTCAACTAGTTGAATGAGGTAAGTGGAGCTGTTATACCAAAAGAAGAATGCTGATATTTCATTAGTTTAGTACATTAGGGGTCGTCCATAAAGTATGTCACACTTTTATGGGCCATTTTGAACACCCCCCCGACCCCATGTCACACTTTGTCACACTTTTTCCGACACCCCCTAGAAAAGTATGTCACAAATCCGCTGACCCCTCCCCCCTCTGCATAAAGTTAGGTATTGATCAATCTAAGTGACATAAAAAAGCATGCATGCATAATCTAAATCCAGTATTTGTTTGCAATTAGATGTTATAAAAGATGAGTTAAGGTATGACATCAGTCAAATCTTTAGAGCCAATGTTAATGGATTTTATGGACAAGACCCCTTTAATTACAACTGTTCAAATTGGCAGTGCCGTTATCATGTTCACACCGGTAGCCATGGCACCCTAAATCTTTGTGGCTAAGGTATCCTTGATCCATGGATTCTTGACAGTATTCACAGGAACAACAGGTGTGCCACTGCTATCCTGTGACTCCTTTTGTTGGAAGACCCGAGGCAGGGCCGGATTCAGAAATTTGATAAGGAGGGGGCGTGATATAGGCAATGTACTGAGCATGATATAGGCAATGTACTGATGGCATTGGACCCATTTACATTAAAATCTAGAGCATAAAGGGGGAGGTTGGCCCCCCTGAGTCCCTCCACTCCCCTGGATCCACCCCTGTGTGGTATCCAATACTCATGCTCTATCCTCATCAGATCTTCATGGTTTATGTTCTTGATAGCATACACAAGTTTGTATTGTTGCTTAGTGGCGATACCTACTGGATGGATATGTACTAGAAGCAGACTGTAGGTAATGCTTGTTTTGATTTCTCTCCTTAACTCTTCCTTTGGCCAGATGTCTTCTGATGTCAAGTGACTGACTTAATGGATGTTATGTATAATCCACATTCCTTGATTCATTTAGATACCTCATCCTGTACACCAGGACATGCAAAGTAATGGGGCAGACCCTTTGGGCAATTGTCTGCAGATCTTGGGAGGATATCTTTGCTGGGTGCAAGGCAAAACAAATGCTGAGAGGTAGTTCCCTGACCCATCTAGTTTCACTGGCAGGCCGTCGTTGGCTGTGTGGACCAAAGCCAATGGTACTCGTAAGGACCTGTCCCTGTCCATATAAGAGCTCCTTGGATTCAAGCAATGTCCTTTGTCGGGAAACTTTACAATCTGCAGGAAATAATGGCTTTCCTTTACATGTGTTGCTTGCCATTTCTCAGACTTTGTAGCTAACACTGATATTTCTTCTATATCTTCTTTATACTCTGCAACCGCTTGTTGTTTATCTATCATGGTCTGTGACAAAATGTTGGCCAAAACATTTCCAATATGTGCAAAGTCTTTCTTTTCTAGCTCTGGATCCATGGCCCTTCCTTGAGAAAGCATCCACAGCTCACCCCTGTTAACCCTTTAGCTACTGACCTAGAAATTCACCCAAATCACCAATAGCTAAAGGGTTAAATGCACCATTCCTTGGGGCATAAGTGACTATCAAAAGTGCAACAATAAATGGATCTATCACAGAGTTGATAATTTTGTCATACCTGGGGTTTTGACTTATGTGAGTTAAAAGTGGAGTTGTAGATCTGCTACAACCACAAACATGTATTTAACTTGGAGATGTCACTAATTCATACAGCAGTTATAATACTCTTTACAAAATTCTGAAAGTGTGACGTCACACAAGTCCATAGACCCCCCCCCCACCCCCATATCACACTTCGTCACACACAAAAAAGACCCCCCCCCCCCACCCCCTTGGGTGTTACATACTTTATGGACGGTGCCTTACAGTATACCATCAGTTATAAGCCGACCTCACCTATAAGCTGAATCTGAGTTTGAGATAAAGGTCTTGGTATATCACCTCATAGTAATGATTGAAAACCATAAACTTGTCTGATGTAGCACATGTCCCAATTTCTTACTGTCAAAAGTATCACTACAGTATAATTACAGTGATATCTTGTTATAAGGAGGCCTGAAATAAGGAACTTTCTGTTTCCATTGCCAAAATTGCACATTTTCTCTCCTATATTATTAGTTATGAGGAACATTGATTATAAGATGCAAATTAGCCCTGCCAAAAGGCCCTCTTTATAATGAGATTTCACTGTAATTTTAATTAAAAGATATCCCAATTTAAACATGTCCCAATTTGGCAATTGGTTGCAGCAACGAGTGTTGGAGTATGACCTGGTGGTGACCACCGAGTATCCGAAGTGTGACGTCCACGAGTGGCGCTGTCAGAGGGACGTGGCCTGCTTCGGGGAAGTCGTCAAGGCGCTCGTCTCCAGCATGCAGGCGGCCAAACAGAAGCGCATGCTGACTAAAAAGGTGTCCTTCAAGATGCAGCTCTCAAACCAGCTGTCAAAGCACTCCAAGGTAGACGACACCGACAAGAAGAGCGCTGAGAAGACCAAAACAATAACTGAATAACTTGACAGAGCACTGCGAAACCCGAAACTGTATCCAAATGACTGGAAGAGCACCGCGAATCACAAAACTATAACCAAACAATAGAAAGAGCACTGTGAAGCCCGAAAAAATAACTGAATAAGTGAAAGAGCACCGAGAAGCCCGAAACAGTAACAAAATAACTGAATGATACTGTTATTCTAACAAATGGAAACAATGCCCCGATTCCAGCTAATTAAAAAAAGTGTTGTATCTTATAACAGCTGAGGCCTCAGATAGTCTCCAATTGTCACAAACCGGGTTGCGGTAAGAACCGCTTAACAAAATGCCGGAAATCACATGTGGATGAAAGTAGAGCAGAGAATGTTTGAACCAACTGTTAACTTGCAACAGATTCATGAAACCATCAGGTAATTATGAGTGCGGGTCTGCTGGCGACATTTTGAGCTTGGATCTTGTGGATATGATTGCGAATGGGAATCTTGTGGGGAAATTCTTTTTGCGAAAACAAATTTGGGGAAATTCTTTTTGGGATCTTGTGGCGACATTTTGAGTGGGGACTTTATGGAGATCTTATACCAGATATCAAACTTAAAAAGAAGACACAATTGGGATATTGAATGAGAATAATGGAGGGCAGTTGGTGGTTACTTAATGCCCAGATACAAGATTTAAAAAGCATGCACATGGAATGCATCCAAAGTGTAAAAAAAACTCATTCATTTTTTACAAATGTGACAAGTCCTCCTGCTCTGTCAGTGGTTCTGCCAACTCTATACAGCTTGTATCCTATCCACTTAACATCATAATCATCAATACCATCATTCAACCATGATTCACAAACACAAAAGAAATCAGGATCTGTCTCATTAAAGCATTCCTTTATGTCAACCATTTCCCCCCTTCATACTCCTAGCGTTCATGAATGCCACCTTAGATGTTCCTATATAACCTAGTCCATTGTCCGGCCTCACTCCTAGCAGAGACCACACCCCTCCCATAATGTAGACATCAGAGGTGGGGAGCTGTGGGCTGTTGTTGTCGTTGTCGGCTAACCACTCACCAATGGCTTCGATCGCAGATGTAGACATAATGTAGACATAAATTGTCTGAGAAGTTTGATAGATGTTACAACACTTTAAATTAATACTTAGTAGCCAATATAATATTATATCTTCATCTGCCCTAAATAAACCCTGGTCTATCAAGCCGGTCAAAGATGGCACCCAGTCAAAGACGGCACCCAGTCAAAGACGTTCACATTGGCCAGATGTCATGAGACACAGCCGTAAGGTCATCTACTGCTGAAGTATTTACTGAAGGAACAACTGCTGCGCTCCTCTTGTATAGAGAAGATCCATTACTGCTGTACATGACACCTTTAGTGTCAATCTAACTTGAACTTGAACCTGAACTTGTAGTTCGGCAACAGCCTAGATTTCTCTACCTATTTATCTTTCAGCAAAAAAAAAAAAAAAAAAAAGCGCCCTCGACATATTTCTCATGGCCTAGTGATGAGAAACAAGGATATCATTTGGAGTGGCCTAAATATTATTGTGTATGCAGGGGTAGACACTAACTTTTTCACCTGTCGGCCACCCGGGCCCGTAGCTCTAGAAAACTACGGGCCCGGACCAAGATCTGTGGGCCAATGGTCAAAATTATGTTTTCTTTAAGACAAAAAAACATTTATTACTCCTGATTTGTCTATGAAAAGACTGAACTCAATATGATTGATTCAGGCACCTTTCCCTCTTTCCAGCGATATATTGCATGACTATAGTTGTCAGGAAAAACGTTCTTTAACTGTCTTCCAAACAATTCTGTGGGCCACCCGGGCCCATAGGAATGCTATTGTGCAGAAAACTGCGGGCCCGGACCAATAACTCCGGGCCATTGGCTCCCGGGCCAGCGTTAGTGTCTAGCCCTGTGTATGTATATTACAGCATTAGTAAGTGCATATATTTGTGATAACATGGTGGGAGGGGGGGTGCTTATTGGGAGGGGGGGGGGGGGTAATTAATTAGGACCTGCAAGAGGGCAGCCACCAAAACGATTTAAGAATTAAATCTTTCTCGAGGGGAAAAAAGGGATGAAAAAAATCCCCCTTTTAAATAAAAAATCTGAGCTTGTCTGGGTGATGCCAACATTTTGACCCCTTTCACAGCGCGAAAATCCACCAACCGCCTGTTGTTAAAAAAAGATCACTCCCTTATTCCTTTATAGTAGTATGATTGTGTTAGCAGAGTTTCATGCTTAGTTATCGTCTAATTACGTTGTGAATATGAACAGCAATCGTAATGAATTATTTAGTGACAGACGCTTCAGTACTTGGCTCCGGCCATAATGAATAGAGAAAAGATTACACCCATTGTGATTTATCAAATATTATATGTGAATTATATAGCATCCTTATAGATGGTATTATAATCATATAGCTAAATTAGGAGACCTCTGACAGATAACATCTGTCAGAGATTATTATCTGTCAGTGGTCTGATAATATGATTATAGACATTATAAAATCATATTTATTTTGTCTATTTGATCTACATGGGACGCAAAGAAGCCGAAAATATTGAATCTATTGTTATAACTGATTATCTTTATTGTACACAAAAAAAAAGGTTCTATCATTTTTCATTATCTTACTTCTAACATCAACGTGACATCAATGTTGCTGCGAAATGTTACAATATCCAATAAGTTACTCCATCGTTTTGATAGTGTGGCTTAGCCATCAGTCGTGGGGTAGAAATGTTTAATCATCTATGAAGCAATCTGTAATATCCGCAATACCTGTATCATCTTTAAACCCTTTAGGGAGAGAGTTCCTAAATGTTCTTTGTCACCATGATGACCTTTTGGAGTGTATCGGCCCCATAGGGTCAGCATGATGCATGAATGCAGCATTGCTGAGTTACTCACAAGGGCCACATTACTGCATCATAAGTATTGTGAATATAGTGCTTTATTACACTATGTGACCCCTAAAGGGTTAACACACCAATGATAGTATTATTCAAGGTGCTGTACTATTTATGCCCGTCTATGACGCATCAGTGCAAAGCTCGTGAGTTACTAGTACACCAGTGCTGTGTTGGTGCACCATGATGAGTAATGAATATGATGCCTTAAAGCAAAGAAGTTAGCTTTCTCTGATAAATGCGTTGTGAAAATCATGTAATAAATTATTTTCACAACTAGTGTTGAAAAGTATTCTTGGACCGGCTAAGAAATCGACTACGCATAAAACAATGTACTGTCATTAAGAAGATATGAAAATAATATGAACAATGAATAAAAAGAAATCGATAGAAATTCAAAATATTCCTTAGTTATTTGTGTTTTGCCCCATATGCCTATAATTTCAAATTTCATATCAAATTCGTCGGTACTGCTAGGCTGGATCATGGAAACCGTTAAAAGTGTATACGCCTATATGGTTGGCATGATGTATTGATGCCGGCGTAGCAAATTATTCACTCAAGCTGCATTCACCCATACTGCATTGTAATGCAATATATCTAAACATCCTGTGACATTTCGCACCTGGTAAAGAACTATTGTAAAATAGTCATGAACGCAGTAGTTTAAAAATCATTTTTATGCAGTTTTTGTTGTTCATCACAAAAGAAATTGTGGAGATACTGAAACCGAGATCGTGCCACACATTTTAAGGAATGTTTTATTCTTTAACGGGCTATGCCCTTTGTTGGCATCATGAATGCAGCTATAGGTGTTTTATATACTACTTCCATGCAGAGTTCTATAATGATTTCTGATTAATCCAAACTTTTACAAAAAAAACTTTTTTCATAAAAATATGATGTATTATGAAGTGTACTACAAGGATCCACTACAGGGCGCCTATAGTCTGTAGTTCATTGGCCAGGAATGCGTTGTAGAACAGAAATTGACGTCATTTTTCTTTAGCAAGCCGAACCCATTTTCGGGCTGCATGATGTTTAAAGTGGGTATATGTTTAACAAAATTCTAAATCCTACATAAATATGTTCCAAATACTGTAAAAACTATAATATTATTATTTATGAGTTGGGGCACATTAACATGGTATCTATGGACATTAAGAGCTCAGAGAGTGCACCTCATGGGGTCCAACTATGGGCTTTTCTGGTGTATTTTGAAAGGGCGATAAAATCGTGCACGATTTTATTCCAAAATGACCAGATATTGAGCAATAAAATCAAATTTGAACCAAGTTAGAGGAAATGAGGGGGGATGGAATAGATAAAAAGTTGAGTATGTCATATGTGAACATTCTGACTCATTATTAGATACATCTATTTTTTGTCCCACATATTGAATATACTCACTTTAATGTGCCATTGGTTGTGCTCATGTATGACTGCAGCTCCGGCGAGTTCCTAGCCAGGGCTGCATGAATGCATAGGTTTCTTTTTACACTATATTGTGTATTTCTGACCAGGAACACTAAATAACTCCACTCAGTTGTCCTAAACATTATATAATAATAGTGTATGGTTCACGCTCCTAATTAAGACAGCACATAAGTGCTCTGGTTACAGCCGTATGGCTTGGACACTGCAGCACCTAGTGTATTTGGTTGAACGGTGACATAGGCTGGAGAAAATAATGCTAGTGGTTCTATATAATTATATAGTTTATCTTAATAAGGAATTAAGAGGGGTGTTTTCTTTGATGGGTTAATAACACTAATTATCTCCAGGTGCGTGATTCATCTGTAAGGACTAACATGAGTCATTACTAATGGCGTCACCTGAGACAAGGTAGTTAAGGAGGTGGTTAAGTAGAGCTATTTAATATAATAACCAGCAGTAAATGACTTAGTGTACATGATATAACATGACAATCAATGCACTCAGGTCTCACGTCCCACGTACTGGAGTACTTATTAGGTGTACTAGGCTTAACCCTTTAAGGGATACATACTTCTTTAATGTGCTGTACCCTTTCTTTGCATCATGAATGGATACAGCTAGGGTCATGATGCATGAATACGGCCATGGTGAGTCACTCACCAGGGTTTCATCCATGCTTCTCACAGTGTTTTCTGGGTTAGCTGGAAGAGTGGGTTGAGTGAGAGGGGTACTTACAAAAATCAGCACCCCTCGGAAATGCCTCAAAGTCAGCAGATCTGGGAACATATATGAGTCAGCTTTAAATAGCAGTTAGGCGTGCGTTATTAACCCTTTAAGGACCGCATAGTGCTTTAAAGTACTCTACCCGTTATCAACATGAGAAACCAGTGCAGCTCTGGTGAGTAACTCATCATGCATCATGCCAGCCATAGTGGGTCAATATATCAGGCATGATGCACAAATGCAGTCCTGGTGAGTTGCTCACAAGCGATACATTTGTGCATCGCGACAACAAATGTTACTTTAAGGCAGCATGCAGTCAGTAGAGGTTTAAGTGTAATGACAGTGCTGCTCGTGCCTCAGGTGGGAGGGGCCGCCACACATTCTCCTAGCATAGACTTGCTATTAACTTCCATGGAATTATGAAATTGACTGTGAAGCTCTCCAAGTTCAGTTTCAATTCAGGCTCTGTCAAAAGGCTCGGACTACAGGAAGTCTTTTGTGGAAGAAGGGAGGAAGATGGTACTACTTTGCTACTGTTATCACATACTACAGTGGCCCTACACTGAAAATAGTACTGAAGAATATACATGTACAATTTTACCATAAGCTGACTTTGACTGATATTTCTCCAAATTGTCATGTTTGCTCTTCATGCATTCATTTATATATTTGAATAGATGTGTATAGCTTGAATATAATATTATGGTTATTTTAAAAGCATGGTGTAGGCAAGTTGTCAGGGTGATCCGCCGCGTTTTGACAGAGAGGAAGTGGTGCCGGTACAAACAGATGAGGGAATCTGCTCGGAGATTGCTTCACACCTTGAGCAGCACACACCAGGTGGTCTGTACCCACACAGGCAGGCTGCTACTACTGCAGACACCTTACTAAGAGCTTGTCTTCATCCAACCAACCTTAATGATTCAGCTGGGGAAAACGGTAAGTTAAATCGTTTGGTTTTGACTTAAAGGGGCATTCTCACCACTCGCACTTACCACATAGTAGACTAGAACAGTACTAGAATTGTGAGTGGGATACGCTTGGTGATTATGCCACTTTAATATCTTTTGATGCTTTGGTACTTGATTTATCTGGTATTCCATAACAGCTGGTGATTTCTCTTTATTTGGCTAGTACAAATACAAAAGAAGAGGAAAAGAGAGGTGGTGACACAGGAGGCCAGAGATCAGTATTTGTAAAGAGTAGGCTGGAGAGAGGGAGAGGAAGAGACAAACAGACAGAGCCTCTAGAAACAGACAGAAAGAGAGACAGTTAGACAGGGACAGAGATGATGAAGATAGCTTAAAAGGGAGAGAGAAGAGAGAGAGAGAGAGAGAGAGAGAGAGAGAGAGAGAGAGAGAGAGAGAAAGAGAGAGAGAGAGAGAGAGAGAGAGAGAGAGAGAGAGAGAGAGAGAGAAAGAGAGAGAGAGACACACACACACACCTACACACCTACACACACACACACAAAGAGGAAAATCAAAGCGACATACAAACAATCTTCAGTATACACCGTGCTTTTTTCCTACTTTAATATAGCTAGGACAATGCTGCATTCATTCAGAGTGGTTATACATTTGGTCTCGAATTAGGAAATAGGGCAGTAGTATTCCAGGAATTTCCTTGGCAAATGTAATAATCTCATAATAGAAACATTCAATTTTAGGTGCCATAATACAACATACCACGACCACACATAGAGACAAATAGGAAACTTCACTGTTCCTTACACAGACTAGAAGATGATAATACCAGGCAGTAAAGTAGATGGAATATTTAGGGGTCCATAGCCCTATGACCAAGAGTGAATCACATTTGATACATTAATTTAGTTACTCTTCAAGCGTGTTCTCAATATTAGGGTCAGCAAAACTACGATGTACAGAAGAATTAGAGATCAGAAGTAACTGTAGCTGCACAGTTAGTTATACTGTATAATTACAGTATAAAAGGAGATATTTGTGGTTTCAAAACAAACAAAAAATACCTCCTGTTATACTTTAAATCTACAGTATAACATCGTGTGCAGCTAGTTACTTCTGACAGTGTGGGAACAATTACATGGTCAGGGTTCATTGCCCATTCATATGTCATGCACAGAAGTTCCCTCCTTCTGTGTGGTGCTATAAAAAGCTCCACCGGCAGAATGTATGTATTGTTTTCCCTGTTTATAAGCCTCGATATTAGAAATGTTAGAATGCGATTTTTGGGCCTATATGGGATTCCTTGTAGCCAATGGTTGCCATGGAAACATGATTTGAAGTACAAATAAAGGAATCTCTGAATTAAATGATAGATTGGCACAAAAAGACTTTAATGCTGAAACAGAATGGAAACATCTGCTACCTAGAGATTGGAAATATATGTTCATTTCCTGATTGAAACTAGTAGGACTCTTTGTATAAAATGTTGAGGCGTGCCTCCACCAACGACCGTCCATCCATCCGTCCGTCCATAAAATCAGTCCAAAAAGCAGGGTTCTGGACGGATTTGATGGACGGATGGACAGAACCCACTTCCACCAACGACCGTCCGTCCGTTCCGTCCATGAATCCATCCAGTTTGGGGTCTAAAACTGGACGGATTGATGGACGGAATGGACGGACGGATTCCATCCATCATCGCCATCCATCCATCATTCCGTCCATTCTGTCCATCACATATGAACGGAAAATTCTGTTTTCTGATGGAAAAGTGGACAGACGACAGACGGAAATATCAAACTTTTTTTTATATTTCCGTCTGTCGATTTTTCTACAGAATCCGTCCATTTTCTGTTGATCTGTGATGGACGGAATGGGCGGATTGATGGACAGATTGATGGACAGAATCCGTTCGTCCAATTCGTCCACAATCCGTCCAGTGTTTTACCACAAACTGGACGGATTGAAGGACGGAACAGACGGACGGTCATTGGTGGAAGTGGGTTGTGTCCATCCGTCCATCAAATTTGTCCATTTCCCTGCCTTTTTTAAAATGTTTATTATGGACGGTCGGATGGAAGGTCGTTGGTGAAGGCACCCCTTTACTTGAAAGCTCACAATCTAAAGTTTGAAGTTTGATTACTCCTTGGAGTACCCTGTTTTCTCGGTTGTACATATTTACATATAATGGTATATATCTGAATTCTGTCACTTTCACATCTACCTTACAGAAATACCTGATTCATTGATTGTCTCAACATAATACATCATGGAGGCCAAACATGAGGAGCTAAGTACCATTACAGGAGAAGCCATCTTATTATTATGCACATCCTTGGTGATAATCTGCATGAATGTGGGGTTATTTGTGTGGAGTTCCAGACGTCGTAACACAGAGCGGATGCACACATTGTTCATAGTGACCATGTCCGCAGGTAGGCCATCAACTCAACTCTAACTTATCAGATATAGCCACTGTAGGCAGTGTATCACGATTTTGGGCCAATGTGAATGTCTTTGACCGGGTGCCATTCCATCTTTGACCAGGTGCCATCTTTGCCCAGGTGCCACCTTTGACTGGCCACCAAAAAAAGAAAGATTTAAGAAAACTAAATTTCTTCTTTGGTATGTGAGAGATGAAATAAAGAAAATGGCAGTGGTAATATCTCCATATATAGCTTCACCTGCCCTAAATAAACCATTTTTTGTCAGGACGTCAAAGCTGGCACCTGGTCAAACATGGCACCCATTCAAAGACCTTCAAATTGGCCTGATCTCATGAGACACAGTCTACATTGGCTATATTTAATTCTTTTTCTCCAATTCGTAATCCTCTCTATATATATTACAAACATTGTAACAGTATAATATTTAGGGGATGGGGGTCAATCAAATGATATCCATGGGTAGTAAAATGTCAAAAAGGGATCCAATATGGCCTAACCATGGGCTTTTATAGTGCATTTTCAAGGGGGGGGGGGGGGTAAAATTGTGCACAATTTTATTCCAAAATAACCATGTATTGAAATTTGAGCAAATTCGAAGGGTATAAGCGCTTATACCAAGGGGGAATGGAAAACATGAGGAGTTAGGTAGGTATGCAGGGGTAGACACAATAACGCTGGCCCGGGTCCGGGCTAATTGAGCTTTCAACCTCGGCGTCCGGGGTACCAGAGGCCTTGCAACACAGCTAGGTCCGGGCCCGCAGATTTTTGCAAAATAACATTCCCATGGGCCCGGATGGCCCACAGAAATATTTAGAAGACATTTTAAGAATGCTTGTCAGACAACTATAGCCATGTAATATATCGTTGGAAAGAGGGAAATGTGCCCAAATCAATCACATTGGTCACACTCTATCATGGACAAATCAGAAATATACATGTTTTTTTCTCATAA
Organism: Harmothoe impar; assembly: GCA_947462335.1. Classification (NCBI taxonomy): domain Eukaryota; kingdom Metazoa; phylum Annelida; class Polychaeta; order Phyllodocida; family Polynoidae; genus Harmothoe; species Harmothoe impar. The sequence continues at coordinate 38,408,864 of OX381719.1, forward strand.
AGAAAACATAATTATGACCATTGGCCCACAGATCTTGGTCTGGGCCCGCAGCTTTCTGGGGCTACGGGCCCGGGTGGCCCACAGCTGAAAAAGTTAGTGTCTACCCCTGGGTATGTTATTTGTGAACATTCAAACATTTATTTCTGAGTCCCAATCATCGGATGTACTAACTGTATGTTGATCTCTCTAATCCTATACCATATCGACGTCATTGTACAACATGTTGATATATTTGAAACATTACATCCGTTCTGGAGACTTAATATTGATCATAATTCTTTTCATCTGATTTGTAGATACATTTTCTTTGAGGTTGTTTTTTTGTACAGATATTTTACAGTTTTTCTTGTTTGCTGTTTGAGGGATGAGCATAACGAAAAACCTCACCAAAGTAAATTTAAGGCTTGGTGCAGAAGGAGGTCAGACACTATAGACTTAGGAGAGTGAGAAGTTTTCACCAAAAAAAAAGATATAGACAATACCAACACCCATTGATACTGTCGCTGTCAAATTTTACGAATGGGCGCTGGGGCAGTATCCCACAAAACCACAGGCTGAATGGGATGCGGCCCAGCCCCTAAAAGTGAAATACGTCAGAGAGGTATCAATACAGTTGGCATTTACATTCATTTTTGCATTTGAAGCCATTTAATGAAGGAAAATAACTTTTTCTTAGCCCATTGAATACAGCCACATTGTATTCAATGGGGTACATTGAATACGGAACTTCCTGCACTTAAGTATAGTAAATCATGTATCTCAAAAAAATAAAAGCAAATATTGCACTTTAATAACATGTTCATGAGAAGTCCACAAATTTAAATATACCAAACTGCCACGGCAGGTAACTACCTGGGGGGAGTGAGTCTGCTGGCACTGGGTCTGATGCAGCTCCAGCACTCCAACACCAACACTGTCAACACCAACCTCTGCACCATGACACGCCTGCTCGGGCTACTCGGCTACGAGTCCATGCTCATGAACCTCCTTCTACAGGTAAGATTCATTAATTCATTTAATATTTAAAAAGGTTTTATTGACCATAAATCATGTAAACCCTAGTAGCAGGCTCGCACGGGGCGAATTTGGTTTTAACTCGGATTGGCTGTTTGAAGTTGGGCAAAACTGAGCTGAGTTGGGCAGATAGCTGGGTTGAAGTCTGGCGCTGACCAGGCTGCCTGATTTGGGCTCAGATCAGTTTCAAATCGGGCTGCCTGTTGTGGACTCAGATCTGTTACAAAGTGGGATACCCAATTTGGACTCGTTTTGGTTTCATGTTTGTCAGATGGCTGGGCTGAAGTGTGGCCCCGATCAGGCTCCCCCTTTTCGGCTCAGATCAGTATCAAAGCAGGCTACCTGATGTGGACTGAGGTTGGGTTTTGACATGGCAAACCTTCCACCCAGAAGTGGGCAGCCCATCGAAAAAACAATCTGCCCCCATCATGGGCAGCCTGCACAGGGCCACACCAAAGCCCAGTGCCCTAAACTGACAGGTGCCCGTTGGTTAGCCCACTCAGGGCCACATTTGCAAACACGGTCTGGCCCTGTCCGGGGCCACACCGTGTTTGCTACTATATAGTCAAGACCGGAGAATTTGGCGAAGCCACCAAAGAGAAAGTTAATTGATAAACTCCAGGGGGTTATTAGCAAATGTAATTCTCACAGAGGGTAGCAATCCTGAATGTTCTGTAGTCGATTTTCACTTCTCCAGGGTGATCTGCATAACGTAGATGACCCCACAATTGACATTTAACCCTGCCTCAAACGCTGTAATGTGTGCAAGTGTTAAGGTCAGAGGAAGGTGAGTTGCTATCTAATGACACTTTATATGGGTTGTTTAAGTAGTGTGAGGTGATGGTATCTGAGATAGCATCTGCAATTGAGGATTACGATCTCACAGGCCAAACTTTCCGGACAGTGCTTCCCAGCTAACAAAAACCGTTATTTTATGTCAAAATAACGTTTTTTCTTTACTGCAATACAAGATATACTACTATTATACCAGCTTTGAAGCGTTGTATCTCCTTGTCCCATTTCAGGTCGTAGAGCGTGCAATGTGCAACTGGAGTACAAAATGGTCGCCGGGTGTAAAACCGCAAGTCATGCTGACGCTGCTGTGCTGTACTTGGGTGCTGAGTCTGGTACTGTCAGTGCCAACTGCCCTCAGGAGTACAGGTGACATGAGCTCTGTGCAGCAGTGTGTCATGGGGCACCCCGAGAACCATTGCAGCTGGGGCGAGTTCTACAACATGACCCTGCACTTTGGGTACAACGGACTGCTGCTGGTAGTGGTGTGTAGTATATACCATACATTCTCCCCTAGAAGCCATGGAAGTTAGACTCAGCTTTCATTTGATACCAAACATGCCAATGTAGGTTGTGGCTATTATAAGAGTTTTTGAATGTATACCACAGTGGTGTGCGGCACCTAGGCCCTGAGGAAGATAGGCCCCCTGAGGGTCGGCCACCTGATGTTAGGCCCCCTGAGCTTCAGCCCTCCGGATTTTCAGCCCCCTGATGATAGGCCCTCCTGATCTTAGGCCCCCTGAAAATAGGCCATGTACCTAACATACATATTCGTTTCATATTCGAACGTCCACTCCCAAAAAGCAGGATATGTATAGAGTAATGCAGGCTATTCAAACACCCAGTAACCCAACGTCCGACCAGGCATGTTTTGGTGTATATCTGGCTATTCAAACACCCAGTAACCCAACGTCCGACCAGGCATCTTTTGGTGTATTTCTGGCCATTCAAACACCCAGAAACCTAACATCCGACCAGGCATGTTTTGGTGTATTTCTGGCTATTCAAACACCCAGAAACCTAACATCCGGCCAGGCATGTTTTGGTGTATTTCTGGCTATTCAAACACCCAGAAACCTAACATCCGACCAGGCATGTTTTGGTGTATTTCTGGCTATTCAAACACCCAGAAACCTAACATCCGACCAGGCATATTTTGGTGTATATCTGGCTATTCAAACACCCAGTAACCCAACATCCGACCAGGCATGTTTTGGTGTATTTCTGGCCATTCAAACACCCAGTAACCCAACGTCCGACCAGGCATCTTTTGGTGTATTTCTAGCCATTCAAACACCCAGAAACCTAACATCCGACCAGGTGATACAGCCAGCATGTTGGGTGTTTGGTGTATGTGTTGGGCGTTGGGTAAGTGTGTTGGGCGTTGGGTAGGGTGTTTGGGCGTTGGGTAGGGTGTATGGGCGTTGGGTAGGGTGTATGGGCGTTGGGTATGGTGTTTGGGCGTTAGGTAGGGTGTATGGGCGTTGGGTATGGTGTTTGGGCGTTGGGTAGGGGGTTTGGGGCGTTGGGTAAAGTGTTTGGGCGTTAGGTAGGGTGTATGGGCGTTGGGTATGGTGTTTGGGCGTTGGGTATGGTGTTTGGGCGTTGGGTAGGGTGTATGGGCGTTGGGTAGGGTGTATGGGCGTTGGATAGGGTGTTTGGGCGTTGGGTAAGGTGTATGGGCGTTGGGTAAGGTGTTTGGGCGTTGGGTAGGGTGTATGGGCGTTGGGTAGGGTGTATGGGCGTTGGGTAGGGTGTATGGGCGTTGGGTAGGTATGTTTGGGTGTTGGGTAGGTATGTTTGGGTGTTGGGTCGGGGTTTGTTTGGGCGTTGGGTAGGGGTATGTTTGGGAGTTGGGTTGGGGCATGTTTGGACGTTGGGTTGGGGTATGTTTGGGCGTTGGGTAGGGGTATGTTTGGGTGTTGGGTAGGGGTATGTTTGGGCGTTGGTATAGGGGTATGTTTGGGCGTTGTGTTGGGGTACGTTTGGGCGTTGGGTTTGGGTACGTTTGGGCGTTGGGTTGGGGTGAACAGGATGTTATGATTATCTTTTGGCAGGAAATAGCCTACTCTCCCGCCAAAATAGTTCATAACATCCTGTTCACTCATACCCAACCAAACACCCAACCATGTGCCTACCAAACACCCGACCATGTGCCTATACCAAACACCCGACCATGTGCCCATCAAACACCCGACCATGTGCCAACCAAACACCCGACCATGTGCCCATCAAACACCCGACCATGTGCCAACCAAACACCCGACCATGTGCCTACCAAACACCCGACCATGTGCCTACCAAACACCCGACCATGTGCCTACCAAACACCCAACCATGTAACCTATAATAGTCCGTGGCACCAAGAAAGGGACTGCCAAACTATGTTTGCCCTTTTGCATTTCATGTAATGACCCATTACTTTGGCACTAGTAGTCGCATCATGTTCATGTAAAAAACGTTTTTTAGCCAAGACTCTGTAGCTTAGGGTAATGACAATGTCATGTTTCTCTGGAGAAATGTGGGTAATTGTGAAATTTATAAATACCCTAGAAACATTTCTGAAATGTTGTTTTTTTGCTGACTTTGATTTGCATTAGCACCTATAGAAATTGAAATTCACTGTCAGAGATGGAATTAGTCATCAAATAGATGAGGGAACAATTTTTTCTTCACAATGGTACCATTTAGAACATTCTGGCTAAAGAATGGCAAATGTGAGCCTTTCCACAAAGTGAGATCGAAATATTCAAAAATTGCTTAAAATCAGCATTTTGGGGGAGTTTTGATGATATTCCCTATACTTCCAGTGTGCAATAAAGAGTGTTTACCAATATTGTCGTGAAACTGCACTATACAAGCAAGAGAATGAACAATTTCCCTGATTGTAAACATTTATTCTCATGTGTATGTGTTTAGCTCTTCATCGGGAAATATTTTGTGCCCATTTGAATTGTTTCTACATGCTATTTCACATAGAAAACAAGCCTAATTCAATAGTCCTTTTCTTGGTGCCACGGACTATACCAAACACCTGACCATGTGTCTACCAAACACCCGACCATGTGCCTACCAAACACCTGACCATGTGACCACCAAACACCCGACCATGTGCCTACCAAACACCTGACCATGTGACCACCAAACACCCGACCATGTGCCTACCAAACACCCGACCATGTGCCTACCAAACACCCGACCATGTGCCTACCAAACACCCGATCATGTGTCGGGTATTGGGTTTTGCGTGTCGGATGTTGGGTAGGTGTGTCGGATGTTGGGTAGGTATGTCGGGTGTTGGGGTACTTGGTGTTTGGATAGCTATAAATATACCCAAATACATCTACTTCCTAACCAGATAGAATGTTGGGTCACTGGGCGTTTGACTAGCCAGAAATATACTCAAAACCTGGTTGGACGTTGGGTTCCTGGGTGTTTGAATAGACAGAAAGAAATCAAAACATGCCTGATCGGATGTTGGGTTCCTGGGTGTTTGAATAGACAGAAAGAAATCAAAACATGCCTGATCGGATGTTGGGTTCCTGGGTGTTTGAATAGACAGAAAGAAATCAAAATATGCCTGATCGGATGTTGGGTTCCTGGGTGTTTGAATAGACAGAAAGAAATCAAAATATGCCTGATCGGATGTTGGGTTCCTGGGTGTTTGAATAGACAGAAAGAAATCAAAACATGCCTGATTGGATGTTGGGTTCCTGGGTGTTTGAATAGACTGCTCCTGCTCGGGTGTTGAGTGTTTGGGTGTGAGAATTGTGCTACCTATAACCTGCTTCAGGTGTTGACTGTTGGACGTTAGGTGTTTGGTTGTTTGTATGGTATATCTAGTCATAACCTGCTTATAAATGGCCTAAAATCCGGAGGGCCTAAAATCAGGGTGCTTATGGTCAGGGGGCCAAAATTCCCCAGGGCCTATCATCAGGGTGCCAAACATCCTCAGGGCCTATCATCAGGTGGCCTATTTTCCCCAGGGCCTAGAATCCTAGTACCCATTTGTCACGTGACTTTCTATTAATAGATTCCTCCTCTAACTGTCTGATCATGTGACTTTCGCCAATCTCTAGTCTATTACATAGGGAGTGAGTTGGGCCAGCAGAAAAGCAGGGAACTCCCTGCTATTCAAGGTGGCCGCTGCAGGCTGGAACTGATGGTAGCCAGACCCCCTAGTGTCAGTGGCACGGACTACCATACACTGTAAAAAATGTTTATGAAATTTAAACACTTTCACCCAAACATATTTATGTCAAAATCTATTTTTTTCTTTCTGTAAACATGTGCAGGAATATGGCCGCCAGTGATGTGTGCGCTGCAACAGTAGTGTGCGAGGGCAGTTTGGCTAGCCCACTGGTATTATTCTCCTACTCCTTCTGCAGGCTCTCGCCCATAAACAGGCTCCTCTTTGTTAAATACAGTACCTATAATGTTGTTTGACATCCATGGTAATTTGGATAATGTCAACAATAATCAGTAGATAATGCTGTCCAGAATATTCCAGTGAGCCAGCCAACTGGCCTCGCACACTACTGTTGCAGCGCACCCATCACTGGCGGCCATATTCCTGTACCTGTTGACAAAAGAAAGTGCTTAGATGCTGAGATTCAGTGAAAGTGTTAAACTTTAATGTGTTTGTGTCAATTTATGTCTTTAAATTAGAAACTCTTTATACAATGTATGTCTGAAGGCTGTTAGCACACTCAGTCTACTAGCAAGCCTTTGGTGGGCATGGGGACTTGTTTAGAGCCACATCTGAAGGGTCATTTGGATTGGGGTCAAAATCACCTGCGTAACATACTTTTGCCCTCTGGTGTAAAACTTGTGAAATAAAAATCGATCTGGAATTTGAGTAGCACAGTTTAGTGTCAGAGTTATGAACTAGGGTAGACTGACCTAAAGGTAACCACGTACCATGAGATGTCCACTCTAGTTATGCAGCTATTCATGTATGACATTGTCTTGATTTGTCCCTTGCTGGAAAGAGTATCTCTTAAAGTGTACTGTGATACAAAAAAGAGGGATTATCATGCATGAATGATTACCAGATTGAGGTGGACATCTCACGGTACATGGTTATCTTTGGGTCAGCCTACCCTACATGCTCTACTCCTAGAGGTCCTACCCTTTAACTAACAGGTTGGTGTTCTCGTGGTGGAAGTGTTGCTACCTGTACTTTACTTACAGGTGTGGGGGGGGGGGGGGTTGGTGTACTGGTGGTAGAAGTGCCATTACCTGTACTTAGAATGGCATTCGCACCGAGCATATCCCACTCACAATCTTAGTACTGTTCTAGTGTACTATGTGGTTAAATGCAAGTGGTGAGAATGCCCCTTTAACATACAGGTGGGGGGGGGGGGGATGCTTCTATACTCGTGGTGGAAGTGTTGCTTACTGTACTTAAATTACAGGTGGCCGGGGTGTTGATGTATGCATGGTGGAAGTGCTGCCGGTCAGCATTGTTAACTGTACAGCATAAGGTTGAGCGTTGGTTTCTCATCAAGACGACACTACTCGCTGCTACTGTGTTGATGTGCTGGAGCCCAGGACTTGTCATCGGTAAGTTTTATGCTGATTTCAAGCTATTGATCTTTAAACTGTTGAGTCTCACATAGTGATTCAAAGCATTATGCCCTTTGTCAAACCAGTGATGTTTGAATTCCACCCTTGTCAGCCACTCACCTGGCTTCATTCAGGCATTATGTATAACACGCACTAGTGCACAGACTCATGAATGCGGGAGCGTCAACAAGAAAATCTGTCCAGTCTTAACCCTTTTGTGCCCAGAACTCAAAAAGTGCGCGCTTTTACAGCTATATATGTTCAGCAGAGCACCCTGGGTGACATAGGGCTCAGATTGAGATCATTTTAGGCCTGAATCAAGCACAAATACATAGAATTTCTAACGATACCAGGTACCCTATGGTAGTATGTGTGTGTGTGTTGATGGGATGCTGTACTAGAATATTTTATGAGTGTAAAAGTAGACTTAAAAGCACTAAAAGTGCGCGCTCTAGCAATAGTAAGGCAGATTGATTACAGAAATATTGATAAAATAATGAAAATATTGATTAAAAATGATTAAAAAATGATTAAAATCTTTTTGTAATGTTTTTTTTCTAAGGATTCCAATCACAATGTTATTTTCTTCCTATTTTTAATAGTTATGCCTTCATTTGGAACCCCAAAAGAACGTTTTCTAAGCCAATGTAGGACATTACCATCTAAAAGAGCAAGATATGGCCTTTAGATGGCAATATTGCTTGATATCAGTGAAAAGAATGTTTCTGGTTGTCATGGCAACCCAAGATAGAATATTGTTTTAAATATTTTTGAAAGGGGCATTTCAATAGCTTTCAGAAAATATAATATAAAGCATATGTCAGAACAATATATTCATTGGTTACCTAATCTACCAATATTGATGTAAGGAAACTGATTTTCAACAATAGTTCTGGGCACGAAAGGGTTAAACTATCTTAAAATTTTAAAAACGTTGGAATATTGAATTTAAGATAATAATATTGATTCAAGAATGTCATTTTTCCAGAAAAAAAGGGAAAAAAAGAAACAGGGGTTCGGGGGCGGAGCTCCTGATGCCTACAATAATAATACTAGCACTAGTAGCCACAAGTAGTGTTATCTTACCAGCGCCATCTTGGGAATAGGGGGAGAAACTGATTATCTTAAATAAATGCTTTGTTTAAGATAATCCATTGACTTTAAGAGTGTAACGTTTTAAGAGTGGCCATTTTAAGGTCTTTAGGATTGGATAAAATTAATGCTCTTGTTGATGCTCCCTCGTGAGTCTGTCCCGTCGAGCATATAACACAGTAAAGCACCATGTGGCTGCATGATGCATAGATGCAGTAAGCCCTTTGTCTGCATGATACCTGATTGATGTACAGGGCACTAGACTGTAGTCCTCACTGTTATAATTGTATCCATGCAGTAATACAGGCCGTGTGGACCCACACTACCCCCGCTCACCCCGGCCGACCCGTCCTCTCTGAATCCACCATCTTCTGGTGCGGCCTCTGCTCCCTAACATCCTACGGCTTCTTCAACACCCTTGTCTTCACGCTGTCCTCTATAAGGTAGGTTAAAGTTAGTACATCCAATGTGTGAAACAAAAAAATTGATTTCCCTAAAAGTGTGTCAGAATGTTCGCAAATAATTATATCTGACTTCCTAACTGTTCCATTCCTCCTAATTCCCTCAGATTGTGCTCTAATTAGATTTTATTGCCCAATATATGTTCTTTTTTGAATAAAAGCATGCACGCTTTTATTCACCCCATTGAAAATACACTAGAAAAGCCCATGGTTGGGGGACATTGGACCCCTTTGGGACCTATTAATACCCAATGATGACATTCAATTGACCTCTATTCTCTAAATATCATACTTTTGCATTGTTTGGAATACATTTAAGTATAATTTAGAATTTGAAAAATAGTGTTGTAATGCACTATGCCCCTTGTTGTCATGATGGATTAATGAAGCCCTGGTTAACTTGCCAGGTTAGCATTTATGCAGTGTTTCAACCACAGATGGTCCCCGTGGTTGTATTCGTGCATCATAATGGCTAGGGACATAGCACTGATACACAAACCTAGAATGGGCGCATGGACCTACCTACCATCGACATACAATATTCTAATGTACAGCTATGACAGTAGTATATTTAAGTATGATGATAAGTACAACCATCTATGTAGTTTACATACTGATACAACTTGCGCTCTGTGTTAAGGTCTGGGACTGTGAAACGTAAGCTGATGAAGCGCTACCCGACAGTACTGGCCACCACCTGGTTCAAAGGGGCCAAGCGTAGTAAGTGTGAAAAGCCATTGTTTTTACTAGGGAAAAAATTGAGAAATATTGAATGATCAATTCTATTTCTTCTATGATGTAGAATGTAAGAGATGTAAACTAAATCTTTTGTAATCTTTCTATTTATCATAGAACCCAGACAATCTTGAAATAGGTGTAACTAAAATCCACCCAGTTCCCCTAGTAGATTTCCTATATAATTGTTATCCAGCTTTGGAGTCCCAGTGAACCTGTGGGGAAAGGTGACAGGGTCTGCCAGGTGAGTGAGATATGTGGGAGGTAGTTATGTAAGGGGTTCGGAGGGCATTTGAAGTACTGGCCAGGCTGGGCCATGATTAACAGACCCTCTCAACATGATCACACATTATACTAGTATAGAGTAAACCAATTGTCTTAATGACCCAATCATAAGTATTATATTGTTATGGTCTAGGAACAGGTGAGAGGATCCTCTGATTGCTTCCATTTTTTAACATGATATAACAACATATTGGATGAGATCACAAACCGAAAAGCAACCAAGAGCATGCATAAATTCATAGGGTTTTGATATAATATATGTGACCCGTTTTAACAAAATGGGTCGGAAGTCGCAGATACAAAATGTTCTGATATTGACAGATTCGTGTACAGCTCATCAAGAGCTTTTATTTGATATGTAACAAGTGGTATATTGCCCAATATTCACTTTTAGGCGATATTTTGTATACTTTTTTGTTGATTTAAATGGAAATTGATTAAAATGGGATAATCAACATTTAAATTAGATATTAACTATATCATACAATACTATTGTAAATCGCATAGCCATCATTTTGGGGAAAATGAGGTTAGAAATTTGTTTTTTAACGTAGTTTGCCAGAAGATAACTATTCATATGTTAGAAAAATGGCAAAAACTCATTTTTCAAAAATAATATTTTTTCGACACTATGCTACTTAAAATGCCCATATCTAGGCTCTTAAAAGTGTGACTTCCGACCCATTTCGTTAAAACGGGTCACATATTTTATCCCCTAAAAGATAGGCAACTTCTCTTAGCTGGAGTCACTTATTATAGGGATGGCTGGATAGGCCTTTCTCTTGAATGCCTTTTTGGGTGACAACCTAAAAGTAACAGATAACATGTTATTCCCTAAGAGACGAGTTCTATAACAGTGTCTGTGAGGCACAGCTGCACCAAAATACTCTACTGCTGTGTGCACTGTGCACAGGGGCTTACCTGGCAGATGCTTGAGTCCCTATTTTTACAACCTGCTGACCTTGATTCTAGATATGTATTGCAGTCAACCTATACCTAAATATGATAGCATTTCATTTTATATCATTGTTGTAGTAACAATTCTGTATACTTGGAGACGGTTCCATTGCATAACAGTTATGTTACCCCCCCCCCGGGGAGGTGGTCACACTCCCCTCGACCATTATGTAACTTTAGTCCGCATACCCCCCCCCTCCCTCATAACCTGCACGTGCCCACCTCATTTACTGACCTCACTGACCATTCCCGTTTCTGGACACCCCCCCCCCTTGTAACCTGCACTCACCTCATTTACTGACCTCGCTGACCATTCCCGTTTCTGGACACCCCCCCCCCCCCACACACACACACACTGATCCGTACACTCACCCCACGCTGCATCGCTTACGTAATGGTTGTAAAGTCGTCGTGTTACGTGTGACTCCCGGGGGGCCACTCCCCATACCATCTATAGTAACTATGTGCGTACACAAAATCCCGGGAAAGGGGTCCTTTTTGGGTCCCACTGGCGGGTCCGGCCGGACCCGCCATTAGGGGCCCTTTTTGGGCCATTTTGGGGCAAAAGGGGTATGTTTTTGGGCCCAAAATATCCAAGCAATATGTCCAAAAGTTCCTGTAAAAAGGGGTATATTTTGAAGGAATTTGGCCCATATTTAGGGTGGTATCCCGCTAAAAAGGGGTCCAGTTTTGGCCAATTTAGGGGGATATCCCACTATAAGGGGTCTACTTTTTAACCATTTCGGGTATCCCAATAAAAGGGGTCCAAATTTTGCCTCTTTAGGGTGGTGTCCGACTAAAAGGGGTATGTTTTTTTTCCCCATTTTAGGGGGTAATCCCGCCAATAGGGGGGTGTTTTGGTGGAATTTTCCCCCGCCGTAAGGGGGTCAAAAATAGACTGATGTACGCACATGGTATCCATAATTTAGAGAGTGGCCCCCCCGGGGTGTGACTACCGAGTCTAAACTAATATGTGGAGCGGCGCAGTGTGCACTCACCCCTCCACCCTGCCACCCCCTCCCCCCTGTAGTGGTCAGTGCAAGGGGGGGTGGGGGGGGCAGTCTCGGACTCCCAGACCAACACTGCTCCGGTCCCTCTGCTGTGTATCCAACTGGTAGGATAGTCGCTGGCCGAGGCTGGGGAGGGGGGGGTGACTTGTCCAAAATCCGGCAGCGACATGATCACCCAGGGTCAGACCTATGGCGGGAGCGGCGGGGGGGGGGGGCAGAGGGGTGACGGGGTACACTGCCGCCTCCCAGACTTGCCGATGCTGCGTTCCGGCTCAACAACCCTGACTTTGAACAAACAAACTAGGCCCAAAGGAATGGTGGTCTAAGGATCAAAAGTCCTTATCAAAATAATTATAATGCAAATTTCATTTTAAAAGGATGTGGTTCCGGTGGATCTCATCTACATGCTGTCTGAACAAATAGATCATATCTATTTGCAAAGTATGTATAAAATGCAAATCCCTAAAGTGTTATTGCAGAAAAAGCTCCCCCATTCAATCCAGTGCTATAAGAGAAAATTACCCCATTTTTTACCACAAAACAATGAATATCACCAAAAACGTATTTGAAATGTGAACTTTTGAAAACATGTCCAGATAGATATACATGTTGTGCACACAATGATCATACTGAAAATATCAAAATGAGTTTCTATCAATGTGCAATTTGACCACTTAGATGACCAAACCACCTAGATCCAGGATCAGACCTCAGTGACTAGTAAAGAAGGTGCCATTCTCTATAAAGATACAACACTATAAAGATCAATGGCACCGTCTAATAATGAAACATAATCATCATGTAATCACTATTCGCCTGTTGCGATACTTAGTAGTGACACATACATTGCAGTCATCATCTTCCTGTCACAGTACCTAATAATGACACCTATATTGCAGTCACTATAATGCATCTAATAGTGACACATATTTCAGTCACCATCTGGCTGTACCTAATAGTAACACCCCACTGATTGTGCCCACTGGGACTGGATATACATTGCGGTCACAATCTGACAGTCACTGTATGTACTTGATAATGACACATATCTTAGTCAGCATCTGGCTGCCACAGTACCCATTACCTAATATAATAGTGACACCTATCTTACAGTCACCCTCCACGGAAATCTTACTGTCATTGTTCTCCCGTCACGGTACCTGATGGTGACATATATATTGCAGTCACTATTAGCCTGTACATAATAGTGACACTGAGGCCTATCTTTACAGTCACCATTGTACTAATGTGATGAAGTCTGTGACTTGTAAAACATATATGTCTTTACTGTTATCTTAGATGATGCAAATACAACATGGAGATAGATCTTATCATGTCCTCGACGTCCCCCATGCGGTGATCACACCAAGTGATGACCGTCACCGATGCGCGTACACAACAACCATCTGCCCGTACCTGATGGTGATACATATATTGCCGTCACCATGTGTCTGTACATAATAGTGACACTGAGGCCTATCTTTACAGTCACCATCTGCCCATACCAGATGGTGACATATCTATTACAGTCACCATCTGCCTGTACATAAAAGTGACACTGAGGCCTACCTTTACAGTCACCATCTGCCCATACCTGATGGTGACACATATATTGCAGTCACCATCTGTTTATCACAGTACCTGATAGTGACACACCTCCTACAGTCACCATCCAGCTGTCACAGTACCTAATAATGACCTAATATTGACACATCTCTTACAGTCACCATCCGCCTGTCACGGTACCTGGAGTGTGGCCAGAACCTGACCCAGTTTGAGGCGGTGCTGATGGCGTCATGTATCTCTAAGCCGGTCACGGCACTACACCGTCAGGGTCTAGCACACGGCGCCATCAATGCTACTAACGTCTATGTAGAGAAGGATGTCAAGGTACGTGAGCTTTAAGTTTAATTCTAACCATCTCAAAATTGTATGTAAACCCCTTGAGACTTATAGGTCATTTACAACATATATTCAATGCTCAACCCAATATAGAAGTGATTTTGACCATATTGAGAATGCAGTTTTCCACAGAATGCTACACCTTGGCATGTACCCCTAAAGTGTTCTTCCAAGTCATTTAGGTATAATGCAAATAATATTGGTGACAGGTTTTCCCCGTCTGACACCTATGTTGCAGCTAAAAAAAAATCTGATAGAGATCCTTTAACTCTTACACAAGACTTCGCTGCATCATACATATTCCTTATGACATTAAGAATCTTTCCATTTATGTTGTGTTTAAGAAGTTTGGACCAGAGTGATGATCTATTTACTGCGTCAAAAGCACAGTAGAACCTCTCCCTCTGGTTTAAGGCAAGATTTATAAAGTTATTCAGAGAGATGTGGTCTAGTATAGAGTAACCGTGTCGAAACCCTGCCTGCTCCTCCCCTAACATATCATTTTCTTCAAGATATGTATTTAGTCTTTTGTTGAGTATCATAGTCAATAGTTTACCCACACAGCTTAACAATGTGATACCTCTGTAGCTGTCTGGGTTGTCAGGTTCACCCTTCCTTTTATAGATAGGAACAATTATACCCATTGACCAGTGCTCAGGGATAACGCCAGTGTCAAGTATAGAATAAAAAAATATTTACAGAGTATGGCTATTAAATTTGGTGGGCTGTTCTTAAGGAAACCATTTATGATATGGTCAGTGCCACAGGCTTTACCGTTATTTAACCTTTTAATTGCCTCGGTTATCTCTTCAGCAAGAATAGCTTGGTTGAGGGGCGAATTAGTTATGCCGCTCAACGGGATATCTGAATCTGGAGCTAAAGAGTCATTCAGGTCCTGAACGTGTTTGTAAAAGGATTCTAATTAAGGGGACATTACCTGTACTGGTAGTAGACTCTGTTGCCTTACTTATAATATCCCAATAATCTTTAGGTTTTGAGCTCTTGAGGTTTTTAAAATGTAACAGATGGTGGTACCTCTTGTATGCATCCCTAAGGATTTGCTTGTATGCTCTGTTTACAGCATACCAATTTTTCTTATTGTTCTCATTAGGGTTTGCTTTGTGCTGATTCTTAGCCTTAAACAATTCTTTACGTTTCATATTACAACCATCATCGAACCAGGGTTTTGTGGGAGATTTGCACGTCCTAGCATTACCTACTGGTCCAATTGTTTTATGAACTGGTATAGATTTTATAACACCTGCTGCTAAACCTGACTTTTCGATATGATCAGTTATACATTGAATATCATTGGGTGTAGCAGGGGTTCTACCTGCTTCATCCAGTAGTACATTGACTTTCTCGATTTCATTCATATCAAATGCTGCAATGAACGCCTGTCTTTTGTCCGCTTCCCATTTTGTTACTGTTGTTGGTTCAGTTGGTAAATTTTCTGGGGCATTAACACAATTTGGGGCATTAGGGGGGAGGTTCCTGGGAGTTGCGAATTCCAATACTATAGGTGAGTGTACATCGGACAGGCATCCATCTAATAAATCAACATAAAAATTATCTATAATGGGCAATAAATGTTGGGCCTGCCAGTGCATGGTATACCGTACTGACTCCCTTGCAAGTAGGGTTGCTAGACATGTTTATGTTCCCAGCCCAAGTTGAAATAAGCTTCTTGGATGAATTAAATTATTTTGATAAAATCATTAGAAAAATGAGAGAAAAAATAAGTTGGCCTCACTTTGTGAAGGCTGAACAACACTTCCAAATTATCAAAAATTAGAGGTTTCTCATTTCTCACCACATTTTATATTTCCTACTGGTTGCTGTTTCTCCACAAATTTGCAGACCTCTGCAAATTTGCTTCTATAAATTTGCGGAGGTCTGTAAATATATACGGATGTCCGTATTTGTACCTAGGTATGCATAAATATATTTGTGGACCTCCATAAATATATGGTGAGTGTATTTTTGGACCTCCGCAAATTTGCTGACCTCCGCATATTTGTGGAGAAACAGCACCCTGATCAGTTACTGACAAGGGCCATATTTCTCTGATTCAGGGTTCCCTGGTGCACTTCAACCTGGCGGGAATACCCACACGTCCGGCGAGGTCGGCTTTTGTGACTTGCGCCAACCAGGACCTACAGGATGTAGCCAAGCTGTTCAACGATGTGAACCTGGCACGGGAGATGCAGGCTCAGCAGGACGCACGGTGAGACATTATTGTCTACAAATTATCTGATTGTCTACTGCAAGCATAGATGCTTTTGTGTGTATAAATTGTCTGATCATCTACACAGTAATGTCACTCAAAAACAAATAAACTGCTTTCTCATCACCAAAATCTTCTTTTGCAATTTGAATTTGAAAAAACATGATCAAAATTCGAAGATATTGGCATATTTGGTATTAAATCAAAGCTTATAGTGTAATGTGTGCCATACCCTTTCCATCACAAGGCATGAATCCAGTAGCCCACCAGGGCGTCGTACATCAATGCCTCATGACTTCAAAGGCCATGATGCGGCCCTGAAAGTGTTAAAAAGTGAGGATTAAAAGTCTTATTTGCTTGTTGTTTGTTGACAGTGTGCACCCAATGCTGCGTCCAATAAAAAGCCGGTCGGTGCACACCAAGCGGCCGCTGCGCTCGGTGCGCTCCAGGCTCCGTACCCACTCCGAGCGCAACTACCGCACCTCCAACACACAGGGAGTCATACCCCGCCTGTCCCGCAAACACCGCACCCACACACTAGAGGTTCCCAAGTACTCCTTAGAGGATATCGCACGCACTGTCCAGACATTCACACTCTCTGAAATTGATGATACTGATGATGAAGAATGAGTCACTCACCAGGGCTGCAATCCTCCATCGTTCTGACCATATAAGGTTGATACCCTGCTGAATGGTTGGTATGATGCATGAATACATTACCAGTGAGTTACTTCACTGGGATCATTTACAACTCACTACTGTTGTGTATAAATACAGCACCGGTGAGTTACTCGCTAGGATCATGTATAAATACTGCACTGGCAAGTTACTCACTAGTCATTCAAGGTGCACTTCAGTTTGCACCTATACCTAATACAATTATATTGTCTCGAACCACACCTTAGCTGTTGTAATCAGGATTTTCTAAATAAATATGCGCTATCTATATCCAAGCAGAACCGGGTTTGATTAATTTATCAATTAGAAATTGGAGATCTATATTGTCATTGACCATGTTAAAAATACAGCAGTCCAACATTGTAGCACTCCAATAAACTATATGGGTATATATCTAAAACGGGACATCAACACCAATGTAACTGAGTCCTTCTAACAGAAAGCTATATTCAGTCTCATCAAAGTAGAAATCCATAGGTAGCTATATGAAGGATAAGGCCATGTTCATGTGTATGTCTGTGTGAGTTTGAGTTTGAGTTTTGGATAGTTTTATTGCAAAACATCTCCAGCGACGAATTGTTTATAGTTTTACAATATTTTGGTATACTACATAAATGTTTTTAACACAGTTTTTAACATAAAAAACAATATATCAAAGTTCATATATACTGAATCATATCTGTCTTGAGCAATACAAAATCAAGTGTCTTCACTTGAGACGTAACTGTTTCATCAGGGCTACATAAACAGCTAGCATGATGATTTGAGTGAGTTATGGTAGAAAGCACGCTCCTAAACTTTTACCGAGGCAATGGTTCTTTTACATTCTACACTACATAGACATAGTGTGAGATGGACGGGCCTTTGCTGTATGTCTACCACAGCAGAGGGAAAGTCGTCAACCCAAACAGCAGGGTGCTACCGAGTCTCAAACCCATGATGTCATGCATGCGAGACGAACATGCTACCTCTGAGCTAACTCCTCACCCCCTCTCCTCCTCACTGGTGGGTGTTGGTATTTGTGGGTCTGTGGTATGTGGGTTTTGGTTTACCACCTCCCATCAAGCTACCGTGTGGTGCTGTACCTCGATAAGAACCTGGTCCTTTAGCACCATGACCTTTAGTTTGGCCAGCTAGCTTGCTAAAACGGACATTTTCACTTGTATCTAAATTCGCCAATTTCCGAGATTTGGCATTATAATTCTATACTGTATAATTATTCGCGCTATACATATTTTCACGCATTTTCCCGAAAATATGTACAGCTCGAAATAATATACGTTTACAGTACCTTCCCATTTCAATATTTCAGTCACAGATTTCTGAAGTCATGTCCTCATATAATATGTGAAAAGAACAATATCATGATTTATAAATTACGTTTTATTTCAAAATGAAATAGTACAATTTTCCGCATAGTCACAAATCAGACATTACGCCACCTCATTTTGAAAACTTGGAATACTGTAGTGTTTTACAGCAGCCATTTAGTTCGGCCAGAGGTATAATACAAGCTATTCTAACCAAACCCCTGGCTACAGAACCTAACAGCGGCCAGAGCAAAATATTCTCTCTAATCCAAATTAACGGGTATTAAGATAAACCAGCCTTCTCAAAAATCATGACAATTCAGTTATTATAGATACATTCATCTCACATTACTTAATACCCTATTTGTTCAATATTTGAGCATCACTCCTAGAAAAATACAGGTCATCACCGGCGAGTTACTCATGGTTGTTAAGACTGGTGAGCTACTTTGGACTGTCTTGTTGGGCGTACGTCTATCAAAATGAACATTGGCTATATTGATGCTTGTGTCCTTCTGTTACCATGCTTACAGTTCTGTTACCATGGTTACCGTTCTGCTACTACGGTTACTGTTATGTTACCATGGTTACTGTTGTTACCATGCTAACTGCTGCGTTCTGTCACCATGGTTACTGTTATGTTGCCATGGTTACTGTTCTGTTACCATGGTAACTACTCTGTTCTGTTACCATGGTTACTGTTGTTATCATGGTTACTGTTCTGTTACCATGGTTGCTGTTCTGTTACCATGGTTACCGTTCTATCACCATGGTTACTGTTCTGTCACCATGGTAACTGTTGTTATCATGGTTACTGTTCTGTTACCATGGCTGCTGTTCTGTTACCATGGTTACCGCTGTTACTGACTACATCTGGAGGGAGGAGTAGACGTCTGGGTAGTGCTCAAAGATGGCCTGAAACAGGGAAATGACGTCAGTAACAAGGGTCATTACGGAACACGTTACATGGATTAAAAGCGTCATTTACATCACACCAGATTGGACGAAGATCATTTATGATGCAAGGGGACGCCCTAGAAAACCTTTGTCCTCCATGCTGACCTTTTAAGCAATACATATTTTAATCTTTTCAAAAAGATATCTTTGCCAAATCTATGCATCTAAAACTTGGTTTTGAAGAAAAAATCCAACAAGCCATCCAATCCTGTTCTCAGGGGAACATTTTAGATGATTTGCATGGGATGGGGCTCCCCCAGAGACTAAGATCTCCCAACCCTATCAATGTTAAAATATTTTGTCATTGGATCTGTACAAATCACAAAAAAAACACGGAAATTCAGAAGACTCCCATGCCTGGATCTAGGATGGAGATGGGATAGGGCGGGTGACCCCAGGTCACGTACCTGGAAGAGCTGGATGGACTGGAGGACGCTGGGGACGCCGATCATCTCACGTATGGAGTGCATGCTGAGTAGTGGAGCACCGATGTCTACGGTGGGCATCCCCAGCTTAGCCGACATGATGGGGCCGATAGTGGAGCCACACGGCATGTCCTGCCGCACCACAAAGTCCTGCAACACACACAACAATAAGTAGGGAGAGTTCATTTATTAATTACAGGGGTGGGGGGGGGGGGTGGTGAGATTTCAGAATAATTTGCCCCCCCCCCCCCCCCTCGCGGTGTGGGGTGTGCGGGAGGGCCTTTTTTTCATTTTTCCTGGTCATTGATGGTCTGCACGAGAAAATATAGACTCAATACTTTTTAAATTTCCTATATACACAAATTAATATCCGAGATATTGATCTTTTTTCCAAATTGTTTTGAGGAACTATTCTTCCATGCTGCCATTTTGGGCAATATTTTTCAACAAAGAACCAATGCGGCCCCAAGGGGGCAGGAGGTATCCCCAAAGCTGATAATCCTTTTCAAGTTGCCTAAGTGCATTGAGCGTGTTTTTTAATTTTTGTCTTACCCTAAAGCGGGTTTTAGAAAAAAAAAAGGAGAAAGGTGCATTAACCCATTGAGGGCGGATGTCGATTATAATCAACATCCATCCCTGGCCGGATGTCGATTATTTACTACACCATGTGGGGCCGGATGTCGATTATAATTGACTTAACTCTATGGGATTTTGGAAACCCCCGGCCCCTGGGAAAAAAATTGGAAAAAAATCCGGCCCCCTGGCTCGAATAAATTTTTCTTGGCCGGCCTCAATGGGTTAAGCGGTGCAGTGTGGCGCTCACCTGTAGGGGTACGTCGCAGCGTGCAGCAATCTCACGCAGCATGGAGGTGGTAACTGCCGTCGTGGCATAACGTTGGTTAGCGTTGAACTTTACCGTGATACCCTGACAATAGAAAACACGTATTTCTGTATACTAGTATGATGTAATAAGCGCACAGTGAATCTAAAAAAAATCTGAGTATATTGATAAAAGTTTATTTGGGCTCACAATTTGGCAATATGATCAAGGAGTTAATGGGAAAATTCTATTGAAAATGACATACAGTGCATGGCTACATTCGGATGCACGCTTTTGATGTTTAGTTGAACCAGGGTTCCACGTCTCTGGTTGAACCTCAGTCAGGTACAAAGACTGAATCACACAGTTGGCACTTACTGGTAATAGACTGGATAGGTATGAGTTGGATCTGCATACATATTACACTCTGAAAATTGCACTCTGAATTTTAATGTTCAAAAGAAAGTTTTCCATTTCTCCCCCGTCATTTCTAAGACCATGTTAAGAAGTTATTCTACTACAATTGGTAGTGGGTAATGAAGCTGAAGTGTTGCTGAACAATCCTCACCTTGTGCATGCCTGGGCGATGCTTCTCTTCATGTTTCTCACTGAAGGGTAGAATTAACGACATATTAGAGTTAAAGATCTTTGTGATTCTAATCTCCTAACCTCATAGTGCTTTATTAAATGATCATGTTATTTTCATATTCATTGCTAAGGTTACTTGGATCCCGTGTTTGAATTGGTTGTTATGATGCACCAGACTGCTAAAAATTATTCTAATACATCAAAACCTCATCTACAAGCCGGACCCCCAATTAATTAAAGAGATTCAGCTTATAGAAAAATAAAACACCAATTTTTTTTTGAGGGGATTTACTCAATGCAGCCCTGGCAAGTTACTCACCAGGGCTGTATTCATGCATCATGACGACCAAGGGCATGATGGATGATGCATTAATGCATTATGCTGTCCTTAAAGGGTTGAATGGTAGTACCTGTAGTTGGGGTGTACAGCGTGTGCCACGTCACAGCTCACCAGCAGAGACTTGGGGACCGCCTCCTCGAAGCTCGTTGTGTTTCCTGTCGATGCCGCCAGACGCCTCGCTACCAACTCCATCCACGTCGAGCCAGCACCCTGCGCACTCTGGGACCCCACCTGTGTGTAGAGGGACCTGCAGGTTAATGACCAGGATGCTGCCAGACCCGCCCCACCCACATGGTGCACTCTGGGACCCCACCTGTGTGTAGAGGGACCTGCAGGTTAATGACCAGGATGCTGCCAGACCCGCCCCACCCACATGGTGCACTCTGGGACCCCACCTGTGTGTAGAGGGACCTGCAGGTTAATGACCAGGATGCTGCCAGACCCGCCCCACCCACATGGTGCACTCTGAGACCCCACCTGTGTGTAGAGGGACCTGCAGGTTAATGACCAGGATGCTGCCAGACCCGCCCCACCCACATGGTGCACTCTGAGACCCCACCTGTGTGTAGAGGGACCTGCAGGTTAATGACCAGGATGCTGCCAGACCCGCCCCACCCACATGGTGCACTCTGGGACCCCACCTGTGTGTAGAGGGACCTGCAGGTTAATGACCAGGATGCTGCCAGACCCGCCCCACCCACATGGTGCACTCTGAGACCCCACCTGTGTGTAGAGGGACCTGCAGGTTAATGACCAGGATGCTGCCAGACCCGCCCCACCCACATGGTGCACTCTGAGACCCCACCTGTGTGTAGATGGACCTGCAGGTTAATAACCAGGATGCTGCCAGACCCGCCCCACTCACATGGCGCACTCTCGGGCCTCACCTGTGTACAGAGGTACAGAGGGACTTTTATTTTTTTGGTCTGGCCCAAGCATCCTCACAGTGAATATACCTTCACAATCATATATCAATTGCTTTATCAGTTTAGGTTAACCTTCCAACTTACCAGCATTAATGAAGCAAACAAACATGTATAAAACAAACAAAGCGAACCTCTTCGTTGTCAAAGAAGCAGACCAGGCTGATGTTGGGGTCCATTACAAACGACTCCTTCTTACACGCCGCCATCAGACCCTACAACAAGACGACACAGCATTAACCCTTTAAGGACAACACGTCGCTAAAACATGACACGCTAGGGATGCATTCATTTATCATGCCTACCAAATGGGCATGCTGAAATAAAGTAATATGCACCTTTTACCGCGAACCAAACTCAGCTTTCATTTGATACCAGACATGCCTACATAGGGTGCGGGTTATACAAGGGTTTTCATTATAGCACAGTACTAATACGCGAGATGCGGGTAGTACGCAGGAATTTACTGTATTTGATGACTAAAAACTTGGCACCCACAGATAGGAACGCCTACCCTATCAATCAATCAATCCATGGTACACTCTAAAAATCAATTTTTATCGAAAAGAGGTTCCTGTCGTGAAGGTTATTGAAAATAAAATCTCACTTCTGTTCATTCTACAAAACTTTTGTTTGTTGCTGGTTGTGTTTATTTGATCGGCTTATTATTTATAATGAGTTTATCTGAAATATAGTTCCTTAGAAAGGTTTTTGAATTTGTAAGTTTTCTATATTTCCCATGTATAGTTGTGCAGCATTTGAGCACCTTACCTCCAGAGCTGTGTAGGTGCTGAGGAGGTTGTCCAGACGTGGGGCAAAGATAAACTCATTCAGCGCGCCGCCAATAGCCTGAAACACACACAGTAATTTAACCCTTTAAGGACCACATGTCACCAGAAGACAACATTTGTTGGCATGATGCACCAATGCAACACTGGCGAGTAACTCTCCAGGGATGCATTCATTCATCATAACTACCAAAGTTCATGTTGCAATGAAGTAATATGCGCCCTTTTGGCTTTACAGGGTTAACGAAATATCAGTTACCGGTACGTATGAACTGCCCTTATGGCTGTTTTTATAAAACACACATAAAATAATTACAAATTCTTCGCAGGACGATAGAGGTAAGACTTTCTGTACCACGATGCAATCTTATCATTAATGAGGCATTCTAAACGCTTAAATGGCAGCCTAAGAAACACTAAAACTGAACAAAAAATAAGAGGCTGGAGATTTTATTTGTATTATATAATACCTAATAATATTTCCTTTAATAAGAACATCTCCAAAAGTAAAAAGAAGACATAAGACACTGACCGACTTCTGGTGGTCGGCGAGGCAGAGTTCAAAGTCCATGATGGCCTCCTCCGGGACCTTGAGCTCCTCCGCCAGCAGCTTGATGAGCACCGGGTGATGCTTCTCCATCTACAACATGATACACATGCATTAGTGCATCATGCCGACATGATGCATGGTTCATGCATCGGTGCATCCTGGCGACCCTAAGGGGCGCATAGTGCTTTAATGCATCATGTCCTAGGTCGGCATGATGCATGAATACACCAGTGCTGTCCCTGCATTGGTGTGTCATGTATATGATGTATAGTGCTTTAATGCATCATTCCCTAGGTTGGCATGATGTACTATACACTAAATCACTATTTCGGTCTCGATTTTCCGATTATATCGATTTATGTTGATACTACAAAAACAGTAAAATTCTTCTTGAAAAAAGTATATCTTCATGTGTTTATTAACTTCCTCATATTTGACTCGAGTATTAAAAAAAGATAAACACTTGGTTGCATGGTAAAACACAATCTGAAGTATTTTGCATCAATATAATAGGCCTTAAACGGATACAGTTTTTAAACTGAACAAAAAGCAAGTTTTAGATGAAATATTTACACAATCCTAGCAGTTTAAGAAACGTGAATTACGAGGCTATGCATGCTAAAAATACGGTATCGATATAACGCTTTTGTCGATGCGATAATCAAAATATAAGAAATGTCTGGGGGTATCGATGACATCCCTATACACCGTACTAACCTGCCCCTTGGCCGTCTTGTCCTTGTCGTCTGGTGTCGGGCCGTTCTCCAACTCATCGGCCACCGTCGTCGCCAACACGGTAGAACTGGCATACAATGTATATAGATATAGACAAAACTGGACGTCATCGACGTTCATGTACATCATACTTCAAGAGTTGAAGCTGGGGTGTATACCACTTTTTTTTTTGTTTTTATGATGTAAAATGAAGGAAATTAAGGGAATTCACCCACCATCATGAAATACGGCCACACTGTATACAGCGTGGGGCATTAAATACGACATGTACACTCGTTAAGCATAGTAGATCTTGTATCTCAAACAAATAACTGTGTATGTCGATAATACTTATTAGTGTAAAAAAGCAACAATAAAATTTGATTTAAATCTCTAGTCCTCAAGAGCTCTTTATTGAAAGTTGATATACGAGAAATTGGGAAAAGATTTTGGGAGTATTTACTAACTTATTCCTGACAAAAAAAAACACAAAAAAACTTACAAGTGTGTTTCCTTGTTGAACTCAAACTTCTGCCCCATCTCCCTGTGGAGGTGGATGGCCACGTTAGGGAGCCTCATAATAGGTCTGTCCACGTCCACCAGGCGGTGCACCAGGCTGCTCCCCTCCTGGAAGGTGAATACGGGTTTAGGGCCAGATCAAAAAAAATCTATGGATTTCACACACTTTCTTTTCAGAAATGGAATTATCTTTTTTTATATACCGGGTAATTGTCAGTGGATTTCACTCTCCTCATTTCCCCCCCTTAATTTTTACAGGCTGTACAGACTGAGTATTTATATAGTATACCAGGGTAGTTATAAAACTACCATATTCCAGATTTTGCATATTTTCAATGCATTCTTTCTTTGTGCACATTTAAATACACACAAAATACCGGTAGTTCTTTTTATCAAATTTGCAACAATTTATGCATCCAAAAATACATGTATATAAAGTTTTAAACAGTAATGTATTACCTTGACGATGACGCGTCCGGCTAGTTTTAGGTCCCGGTCGAACCAGGTGTGCCACGTACCGCCTCCGTAGGCCTCCACACCCACCTGGATATAGCCCTCCTTCACTCGCTTAGACACCGGCTTCACCTGAACACATAAACATGGATATAGCCCTCCTTCACCCGCTTAGACACCGGCTTCACCTAAACACATAAACATGGATATAGCCCTCCTTCACTCGCTTAGACACCGGCTTCACCTAAACACATAAACATGGATATAGCCCTCCTTCACCCTCTTAGACACCGGCTTCACCTAAACACATAAACATGGATATAGCCCTCCTTCACTCGCTTAGACACCGGCTTCACCTAAACACATAAACATGGATATAGCCCTCCTTCACCCGCTTAGACACCGGCTTCACCTAAACACATAAACATGGATATAGCCCTCCTTCACTCTCTTAGACACCGGCTTCACCTAAACACATAAACATGGATATAGCCTTCCTTCACTCGCTTAGACACCGGCTTCACCTGAATACATAAACATGGATGTAGCCCTCCTTCACCCGCTTAGACACCGGCTTCACCTAAACACATAAACATGGATATAGCCCTCCTTCACTCGCTTAGACACCGGCTTCACCTAAACACATAAACATGGATATAGCCCTCCTTCACCCTCTTAGACACCGGCTTCACCTAAACACATAAACATGGATATAGCCCTCCTTCACTCGCTTAGACACCGGCTTCACCTAAACACATAAACATGGATATAGCCCTCCTTCACCCGCTTAGACACCGGCTTCACCTAAACACATAAACATGGATATAGCCCTCCTTCACTCTCTTAGACACCGGCTTCACCTAAACACATAAACATGGATACAGCCTTCCTTCACTCGCTTAGACACCGGCTTCACCTGAATACATAAACATGGATGTAGCCCTCCTTCACCCGCTTAGACACCGGCTTCACCTAAACATGGATATAGCCCTCCTTCACTCTCTTAGACACCGGCTTCACCTAAACACATAAACATGGATATAGCCCTCCTTCACCCGCTTAGACACCGGCTTCACCTAAACACATAAACATGGATATAGCCCTCCTTCACCCGCTTAGACACCGGTTTCACCTAAACACATAAACATGGATATAGCTTAGACACCGGCTTCACCTGAACACATAAACATGGATATAGCTTAGACACTGGCTTCACCTGAACACATAAACATGGATATAGCCCTTCTTCACCCGCTTAGACACCGGCTTCACCTAAACACACATATAGCCCTCCTTCACCTGCTTAGACACCGGCTTCACCTGAACACGTCAACACATGAACATGGGGTTTCGGATGATGTATTTATGAAGCATGCAGTTGCAAGCTATTGTAAAACCTAATAGACAACCTCACCACCTATAAGTCGAATGGATTTTTTTTTTCAGGGCAAGACCTCACCCCATATTCCTCTAAACGACAATTTCACAGGGCCAAAATGAGTATCATTTATCACATTCTGCCCTTAAGACGACCCCCTACTTGTAACGTATTAAAAGAAAGAAATCTGACATGGAAATACAATCTCCGAAAGAAGATGTACTTTAGAGTTTTAAGGATTACATTTTTTTTTGTTCCTAAATTAGTTTAAAATTTATCAAAACCTCAATTATAGGTCGAATTGGACTTTTTCGGGGGGAGGGGATGGGGATAGACTTACTGTGACAGTGAAAGTACTTATTTTCACGGGTTTAAATTTTCACGGATGACTGAAAATTGGTAAATTCGCAGACATTTATTCCATACTTGAGCATATAAAAATTTCGCGGATTTTTCATTTCCACGAAAATCTATACCCGGCGAAATAAAGTACTTTCACAGTACACTTGTCTTACCTTCAGACAGGGGCTGTCCGTGTGGGCCCCGACCATGCTGAACCCATTACCAGGCTTGTACTTTCCTCCAACACCAAACGCGATGATACTCGACTGGTTCCGCGTCACAAAGCACTGCAACGACAAACCCATAGTTAATACGTACACCTATCACAATATGTAACACAACTCAACTAGCACAGAAAAATTACTTCTTTACGATTGCTGCGGATTCCCGCACACGCATATCATACTGATCTTTGGTTTAATACCGGTAAGAAAGATGTCTGTAATTATAGGCTGCCTCAAGGGTTCATGCTACACTCATCAATTTTAAATGCTGCACCAAGAAGTACTGCATAACCTCATCCTGACTCGTGTATAAGCTAGAATTTGGAAATATGCTATATGCCTGTTAGGGGGTCTGATTGTCGCGACATTAGTATGGTAGTATACTACCAAAACCCCTTGTATTAGCCGCACCCTATATAGGCATGTATGATATCAAATGAAAGCTGGTTCCGATTTACGTAATAGGCGCAGCTTCTATGCAAAACGGCATAGGGTCAGGATAGGATACTCGCCAGGGCTACATTCTAGAATAGTGATGACAACGGGCATGATGCATGCATGCATTCTGCTGCCCTTAAAGGGTTACAATGCACTCTGTACTAGCCTTATCTGTCTCTCCCTATCTGTACACTGTACCACATTGTCTGTTATCAGACATACCACAAGAACTGGGGACAGTCTCTTACTATCAAGTACAATACATGTCTATAAGATACTAGTGTACCTTATCATTGATGGAGAAGGGGACAACAGTGGCTTATTGCAGGTTACAGAGCGTACTTGTACGATGACTGACTCAAGGCTAAATGAGAATATGTCATTGGTCTCTCCACTTTCAGCATATATATCTATCATATCAGTACCGGTATTGGTGATGTTCATGCTTTAAATGGGTTAAATAAAGACTTTGTAAAACGTAATACTTATTGTTCCATGGTGGGTTTCGAACCCACACTTCTCATTAAAAATATGATCCAGGATTCCGGATTATTTTTACTAGACATGAAATCTTCTAGGCCCAGTAATGGGTCTGGGTGCTCGAGGCTGGTTCATACCTTGTCCTGTGGCTTGATGTCCCAGTGGTCCTGCTCTCTGATCTCTTTGAAGCCGGCAGCCACAAGACGACGCCTGCACTCGTCCACCGCTGGAACACAGTTAATTCATATCAATTTCATGGTGAATACGACAGGCCCATTAATTTGACTAAAGACTGCTGCATCCCACAACCAAAGGTAATTGATTTATCCATCCAACTATCTCACGTCCTATGACGTCATCAAATTACATACTTAAACAGAATATACCTTATTTTTTTCAACTAGATTTTTTTTTGTGTGCATTGATGTAGTTGGTAATTACATGGTATGAATGCAAAGGGGGAATCCAATTCTTGTGAACCTTGTCTGTTATACTATATATACAAGGGAGGTTCATTTTTAACAACAGGATTTGGGGGGGGGGGGGTCGGTGGAATTTTGCACGGGTTTGCACGGGCACGTCAAAAGTTTTCTTGGTCCCGCTTCCCCTCCCCGTGCCCGAGATGAATCCGAATATTTTCTGTCCTCTAGGTGTGTTCCTTTTTAGCCATAGTATTAAATGCGCAGCCTTATATGAAATGGGTAAATAAAAGTTATGGTAACTCCCCCCCCCCCCCCCCCCCCCCCCCACTCCGCCACCCACTTCACACTCTCTCAAGGGTCTCCCCACAAATCTTCGTCATGTTGTTAAAAATTGAACACTGCCTAAACTTGGCTGACATCAAACGACACACGTTCCTCACTGTTATGGAAGATCTACTTGCCGTGGTACTGAGACCGGTTCTACTCACCGTGGTACGGAGACGGGGACCGGTGTACTGGAGGTTCTACTCACCGTGGTACGGAGACGGGGACCGGTGTACTGGAGGTTCTACTCACCGTGGTACGGAGACGGGGACCGGTGTACTGGAGGTTCTACTCACCGTGGTACGGAGACGGGGACCGGTGTACTGGAGGTTCTACTCACCGTGGTACGGAGACGGGGACCGGTGTACTGGAGGTTCTACTCACCGTGGTACGGAGACGGGGACCGGTGTACTGGAGGTTCTACTCACCGTGGTACGGAGACGGGGACCGGTGTACTGGAGGTTCTACTCACCGTGGTACGGAGACGGGGACCGGTGTACTGGAGCTTCTACTCACCGTGGTACGGAGACGGGGACCGGTGTACTGGAGCTTCTACTCACCGTGGTACGGAGACGGGGACCGGTGTACTGGAGGTTCTACTCACCGTGGTACGGAGACGGGGACCGGTGTACTGGAGCTTCTACGCACCGTGGTACGGAGACGGGGACCGGTGTACTGGAGCTTCTACTCACCGTGGTACGGAGACGGGGACCGGTGTACTGGAGGTTCTACTCACCGTGGTACGGAGACGGGGACCGGTGTACTGGAGCTTCTACTCACCGTGGTACGGAGACGGGGACCGGTGTACTGGAGGTTCTACTCACCGTGGTACGGAGACGGGGACCGGTGTACTGGAGGTTCTACTCACCGTGGTACGGAGACGGGGACCGGTGTACTGGAGGTTCTACTCACCGTGGTACGGAGACGGGGACCGGTGTACTGGAGGTTCTACTCACCGTGGTAAGGAGACGGGGACCGGTGTACTGGAGCTTCTACTCACCGTGGTACGGAGACGGGGACCGGTGTACTGGAGCTTCTACTCACCGTGGTACGGAGACGGGGACCGGTGTACTGGAGCTTCTACTCACCGTGGTACGGAGACGGGGACCGGTGTACTGGAGCTTCTACTCACCGTGGTACGGAGACGGGGACCGGTGTACTGGAGGTTCTACTCACCGTGGTACGGAGACGGGGACCGGTTCACAAAGTTGAGGAGCTCCTTGGCTGCTCCCAGTATCGCCTCCTTAGTAGCAGCCTACAACACATTATCCATGTACTGTATTCAACCAAGGCCAAGCCAAGTGTGAAAGCATAGGGATGAGTAGAAGCCTTGTGGAGGCCCTGGCAGGGGCCGAGTAGCGGAAGGGAAATGGGAGGCACAGGGGAAGTGAAAGGTAGGGGAAGGGAAACGGAGGGGCAAGGAAATGATAGGAAGGGGGGGGGGGCATGGGAAGGGGATGGGAGGAGCAGGAAAAGGCAAGGGTGGTAGAGGCATGGGAACGGAGAGGCATAGGAAGGGAGATGTCTGGGGAAAGGACTGGAGGGGTAACGTAGGGGAAGAGAGGGCGCTGTAGAGGCAGGGAAAGTGAAGGGAGGTATATCCCGGGAGGTATAGGCCTATAGGCTATAGTATATGCCTACAGCCTACAGCCTGTACAGGGGA
This sequence comes from Harmothoe impar, assembly GCA_947462335.1. Classification (NCBI taxonomy): domain Eukaryota; kingdom Metazoa; phylum Annelida; class Polychaeta; order Phyllodocida; family Polynoidae; genus Harmothoe; species Harmothoe impar. Next base: position 38,439,243 of record OX381719.1, read on the forward strand.
CCGAAGCCACGAAGGGAAGGAGGGGAGGTAGAGGGGAAGGAAAGGGAGGGAGATGCAGGCCCGGGGATGCAGGGGAGGTGAGGCCTGAACAGGGAAAGATAGGGCAGGGGAAGAGAGGGAGGGGCAAGGGAAGTGGAGGGTAAGCTAAGGTAGCAGAAGGAAGGAGGGGCAGCTAGGGGAAGTGGGAAGGGTAGTACATGTACTACTAGATCTAGGCCCGGGATCTAGGCCAGGGGGAGTAGTCTGTTCGTGCCAGACTATTACAAGCTGTGATGTGTAATAGTCTTGGCCCTATCCCCGGGCCCTATCCGATCGCTGCCCCCAGCGACGAGTTCAGTTTAGATGAACTAAGTAAGGGGAAGGGGCAGAGCAGGGTCCCGGGGGGCCACTCCCTATCTTTTCTATAGTCACTATGTGCGAACATCACCCTTAAATTGGTACCCTTATCAAGGGGCGAAATTTTCAAAAAGCATACCCTATTCAAGATAAACTTACCAGAAAAGCGGACCCTAATCATGAATGACCCTGAAAAATATACCCTAATCACAGGGTGACCCTGAGAAAATATCTGAATCAAGGGTGCCCAAGAAATATTGTAGAAAAATAAAGTAAAAAATACCTGTTAAAAAGCCATTGAGGTCTGAAAATGTACCTCTTTCTCCCCAAATTTGCTTAAAGAGCACCCCTTATCAAGGACCCTCGCGGGTCTGTGCCTAGGACCCAAAAACAGACCCTTTCCCTTGGAATCATGTTCACACATAGTCAGTCATGGTGAGGGAGTGGCCCCCCCGGGAGCAGGGTCCAGGCTGTTGTGTGTTGTATACATTGTATGTGCGCATGTGCGGCGGCCATCTTGGATCCGTTATGAGCATGTAAACATCAGTTAGTAAATGGCAATGGAACCAACTCAGACCCACTCAGTTCAACTCATCTTTATCCATAAACATCCACATGTTTTAACATGGTGACAGCCAGGTGAAGGGTCAGGGAAGGGCAACAAGAAACTGTGAGTAGACACACATCATTTTTATTCACCCTGGAAGAGTGATTAATGCACTTTTTGGCCTGAAGCCAAAAGCAGAATACACATGTGTTGTCACTGAAAGTGGCCATCTTGCCAGCCCACCCTGAGATCCACAGCAACTGGTTCCAGAGACATTCCTAATAAATGCTAGCTCTACATCTACACCCTGATAGTGTGTTGAGAATATATCTATACCCTGATAGTGTATAGAAATTATATAGGCCTAAAGTGACAATTATAGACCTGCTAGTCTATAAGCTACACTAGTCTGAACTGTGACCTGCTCGTCACCAATTCCTACTACTAAAGTATATAGGTACCAGCACAATGCCTGACCTCAATGAAGGTAATGGGGAGAATGCTCCTCCCCCAGGGGGAAATGCACCAGTGCACCACTTTGTGCCTGGTATCAGGCCTCCTGCCCCTCTAAACTTGCAATCTAGTAAGGCTGAAAATTGGCTATTGTGGAAACAGCAGTGGGGAAACAACACTGTAATCTCCCACCTGGACACAACTGCTGCTGTGTACCAAACCTCCATGCTTCTAAATTCCATAGGAACAGATGCCCTGAAAATCTACAATGGTTTTGTCTTCGCAGACGAAGCCAATAGGACACTCAAAGAAATAATAAAGAAATTTGATGCCTACATTATAGGGGACTTGCATGAGACCATGGAGAGATACAATTTCAATTGTAGGGAACAAGAGAAAGAGAGTTTTGACGAATATCTAACGGCGCTCCGCTTCCTAACTAAAAGCTGCAATTTCTGTAAATGCCTCAAAGACACTCTGCTACGCGACCGAATTGTGATGGGCATCCGGTCTGAAGAGACCAGGAAGACACTCCTGAACATCAGAGACTTAACCCTCGAAAAGTGTATCGACATCTGCCGCACCGACGAAGCAACCGGTTTGCGACTAAAACACGTCAACGCCAGCGGCGGAACGGCAGAGGTTCACGGAGTCAAGCCACACAAACAGAATAACAGGAAGAAGACGAGAGGCCAATCGAGAGACCAACCGCAGGACTGCATATTCTGCGCTGGCAACCACATATTCGGAAAGAGACACTGCCCGGCATGGGGGGAAAGGTGTTCCGTATGTAACGGACGGAACCACCTCGACGTCGCCTGCAAGAAGACATCGAAGACTAAGAAGACCCCTAGGACCAAGAAGGTACGCGCCGTGCAAGAGAACGACTCCGAGAGCGAAGAAAGCCAGTATGAGGTCATAAATGGAGTAAAGGAGGTCAGCGCGGTGAATCTAAAAAGCGACAAACTGATATACGCCAACATGACGATAAAGGGCGTTCCAGTTAATTTCCAGGTCGACTGTGGCGCATCAGTCAACCTGATACCAAAGAAATATGTCGACACCACCAAGCTAGGCCCACCACAAAATACTCTCCAGATGTGGGACAAGACGCTAAAACGCCCACTCGGAGAGTGCCGAGTCAAGATAAAGAACCCGGCAAACGGAAAAGGCTACGACGTAAAATTCGTAGTCGTGGAGGACAGCGATCTCATGCCGATCCTGGGAGTATCGGCGAGTCAACAAATGGGACACATATCTGTCCTCGAAGACAACTTCAAGAGAGTAGCGAGCGTGAAAAAGAAGGAAGAAGTCTACAAGTGCCCAATTTTAGATAAATACAAAGAGGTCTTCGGAGAAGATGTCGGCTGCATGCCAGGTATCTCAACATTCCATGTCGACCCGACCGTCACACCATCGATCCAACCCTCCAGAAAGGTCCCGGACGCCCTAAAACATAGGGTCAAGGAGAAGCTCGGCCAGCTAGTCGGGCAGGGTGTGATCGCGCCTGTTAGCGAGCCGACGGACTGGGTCAGCGCCATGGCAACAGCTACGAAGAAGACCGGAGAGTTGAGGATCTGCATAGATCCTAGACCACTGAACAAGGCACTGAAACGAGAGCACTTCCCCCTCTGCACGCTAGATGACGTACTGCCAGAACTATCCAAAGCGAAGATAGTCTCGACAATGGACCTGAAGTCCGGATACTGGCATGTGAAACTAGACGAGGAGTCATCAAGACTGACTACATTTGCAAGTCCGTATGGAAGATACCGATGGTTGAGATTACCATTCGGTACAAGTGTCTCGTCAGAGATATTCGCCAGAAAGCTCCATGAATGCATCCACGACTTGGATGGAGTCATCTGTATTGCAGATGATCTGATGGTATACGGCACTGGCGAGACTGACTGCGAAGCCCTACAGGACCCGATAAGAAGTTGGAACAACTACTTCAGCGATTCCAGGACAAAGGTATCAGACTGAACCCTAAGAAGATGAAACTGCGCCAGAAATCTGTAGCGTTTCTTGGACATCTGATCACGCATGAAGGCCTAAAGCCCGATCCCGCGAAGGTGGATGCCGTGATGGATATGCAGAAACCGACCGATGTTGAGGGAGTCCAGCGTCTGAATGGATTCATTAACTACCTAGCATGATTCCTACCTCGACTGTCAGATGTTATGGAACCTATCCGGCAACTGACGAGGAAAGACGTGCCATGGAACTGGTCCGGTGCCCAAGACAGAGCACTTCAACAAGTAAAGAAGCTTGTGAGTGAGGCACCAGTTCTCAGGTACTATGACCCAAGCAAGGAGCTCACCATCCAGTGTGACGCCAGCAAGACCGGACTCGGGGCGGCACTTCTACAAGACGGACAACCGGTAGCGTTCGCCAGCCGTGCCCTAACCGACACCGAGACACGCTACGCACAGATAGAGAAAGAGATGCTTGCAATCGTGTGGAGTGCAGAGAAGTTTCACCAGTACACGTTTGGTAGACAGGTTAGCGTGATGTCTGACCACAAACCTCTACAAAGCATCATGAAGAAGCCATTAGCAAGAGCCCCTAGGCGACTACAGGGCATGCTAATGCGACTCCAGCAATATGACGTGGAAGTCATATACACGCCTGGGAAGGAGATGTATCTCGCCAATACTCTGTCTCGAGCTTACAGACAGACTACGGAGGGACATCACGAAGAATTTGAGAACGTCAATGCAACGAAGTACGTGGCCATATCCGATTCCAGGATTGAGACCATCCGTCGAGCCACCGAAGTCGACCTAACAATGACGGCACTGAAAGAGACCATACTAAGAGGTTGGCCCAACGAGAAGATTGATGTACCACCAGTGCTACACCCATACTTCTCATTCAGAGATGAACTAGCAGTGCATGAAGGACTGGTATTCTGAGGTGAGCGAGTGATAATCCCCATGAGCGAGAGGGCGACCCTGAAGGTCAAGATCCACTCGTCGCACCTCGGCATAGATGGATGCCTACGACGTGCCAAGGAAAGCATCTTCTGGCCAAACATGGCTCAAGAAATCAGAGATTTCATCTCCAAGTGCCACATCTGCAGGACGTACGAAACAGCAAATCCTAAAGAGCCGATAATGAGTCACGACATACCTGACAGGCCATGGGCCAAAGTAGGGACGGACATGTTTAGCCTAAACGGGCGAGACTACCTCATCACTGTTGACTACCTAAGCAACTTCTGGGAAGTCGACATGCTACCTGTGACAGACTCTACAACCATTATCGGCAAGCTAAAAACACACTTTGCCAGATATGATATCCCAGACACCCTAGTGTCCGACAACGGGCCACAGTACGTGTCCGAAGAATTCCGCGACTTCTGCGATGCATGGGACATCGAGCAAATGACGAGCAGCCCATACAATAGTAGGGCGAATGGCAAAGCTGAGTCAGCAGTAAAGACCGCTAAGAAGATCATGAGAAAGTGCCGCGAGGCCGGAACAGACCCATACCTAGCTATGTTGGACCACCGAAATACGCCATCACAAGGTATGCTGTCTAGCCCTGCACAAAGGCTGATAAGCAGACGCACCAAGACAATGCTTCCGACTCAGAGATGCCACAGCCTAATAAGCAAAATGCAGGAAAATGTGAACAACCCCAAGCGTAGCTTGGGGAATCGCAAGCGAAGCGCAGCGAAGCGCAGCGAAGCGCAGCGACCTTGCAAGCGAAGCGCAGCAACATCCTAGGGGGGTCTGGGGGCATGCCCCCCCAGGAACATTTTTGAAATTTAGTTGTGAAATGGTGCATTCTGTTTAACTTTAGAGCTATAAATATAAAATGTTTGTAGCTCAAAATTTTGTGTAAAGTACATATTTTAAACAATAGGATAAAAAACCTGAAAGGAAACAGCAAAATAGCACCACAGCTGTGTATACTCCGTGAACCTGTAGGCCTAGTTTGTGGTCAGATTCGACAGAAGTTTGTAGTCAGACTCAGAGTCGGCAGAAGTTTGTGGTCAGAGTTGGCAGTAGGTTGCTGTCAGAGTGGGCAGTAGGCCTAGGCCTAATTTGAGGCACAGAAAAAAAGAATAGGGGGCCTACAATGAAGTTAGGATAGACGTCTTAGGATAGCACAGAAAAATGAATACACTAAAGGTAGACATCATAGGTCTTTGTTTGAGGGGCTCACTTTTTTTCCAGGAAGGCTTCCAATTTTATTGAGCAGAGGGAACACAGGTTGTGTACGGTACATGTATCAAGCACAGTGCACAGGACCGGGTTCCTCCCCCCTACATATGTACCTAGTATTAACACTAAAGTTCCTCAGTAAATTACTTGCTATTTTATCAGGGGGGGGGGGTTAAAGTAAAGTGTGTATGTACGCAATGGGGGGGGGGGGCGTCATCCAAATGCATACATTTTGCAACGGGGGGGTCTATTTTGGCCAAAAAAGTGTGTATGTAATTAATTGATGGCCCCTAATCCATTTTATTTTTAAGTAAGAAAACTAATTATCTCTTGAACTACCCACTCGATTTACATAATTTAAACAGTAATGGAAAGCTCCTGCTCCGTGTGCTACATGTGTATGACCTTCCCCTACCTGTAGGCTCTCTGCTCCGACCTACCCACCCCCTCCCCCAGAGGCAGGAAGCATCACGGTCCATGGTGTAGAAGCATCGACCGGCACTCACCCCTCCACGAGGCTGCGGCTACACTGGGACCCTGTGCTGCAGTGTTTGGTTCTCTGTGGTAATGCACAGAGGACCAAACACTGCAGCACAGGGTCCCAGTGTAGCTGCACGAATCGGCGCCGGTCGATGCTAGTTATAATGTGCAATCCTTGAATATAATCAATGAAATGTGTAACTTTTTGATGGATTATTACTAGTTTAGGTACGACTATCAACCTTGTCATGGTAAATCACCATAGACACAAGTGTAACATATCAAAATGATCCTTAGAGCCAGGCGAACTCAGCGCCGCTGACAACGCTGACAACGGCGCCAAAACGTTGATGTTCAAGTGACAAGACCTGTGGTAATACACAACTCTACTACAATTCAACTCCCCTACTGAGCTAAAAGTTTCCCGTTTTTACTGAGATCAATCCAATACAGAGTGATATTTATGTCTATTTACCGCAAAAGTCAAGAGTTCAACTTGACTGGCCCTGCTGAATGAGTTACTTTGCTGGTTCCTGTAATTTCAAGCTGCAGCTGAGTACCAGCAGATCTTAGGCAGCATGGAGAAAGGGGGGCTGTGATTGGCTGAGATTTGTCATGAAAGCCCAGCTTATGCAAATCTATCATGAGCAGACACAACCCCCTGCTTTTTTCGCCTGCAGGAGCGGCCTATGGGGCTATAACATTGGAGATTCCAGCAGGATTCCTCCTTTTAATGTAGGAAATCGTTTCAGTGATTATACACCAGGTGGCAATGCTGGAAGCTGAGGCATCTTAGGAGAATAGACTCTGATAAAGGAAACTTCTGGGTTACAATATATTTAGGGAATAGTACTTGGGGAAATGATGATTTTAGTACATTCATGTTTAATTTATTGAAAATTTGAAAAAGTAGGAATTCCTGCAATTGCAGGAAAAGTGGCATCTCTGCCGACTGCACCCGCTCTCCTAAAGCCGGAAGTGGTTGACTTGAAGCATACAAGACGCGACATCAAGGGAGGTCAAGCAATTCAGGCTGAGCACGCAAACACGAAGTCAGCCATATTGCCTCCTTTAGAGGAAGGAGACACAGTTAGACTCGAACCATTTAAACTTGGCACTAAGACCTGGACCAAGGGGACAGTGGTAGAGAGACTAGATGAAAGGTCATACACTGTGGAGACTCCAACTGGCATACTCAGGAGAAACCGTCAGCACCTGAAGAAGACCAAGGAGCCTAACACTCGCGAGGAAATGAGTGCCAGTGAAGTACCTAGTGACATCACTCCAACATTCACGTCACCAGCGAAGGCACAGCGCACCGTCAAACCCGCCACTCCACATCAGAGGCGTAGGAATGAACCGGTGGCTGAACAGATCGTACCACCTGAACCGGCAGAGGTGCATGCACCACCGGTGGTAACCACCCGTTCTGGCAGGGCCGTTGTAGCGCCACAGCGTTACCAGTGAGACGTGATTGACACATAGGGCAGAATAATCCCTGTCTTTCACGTGTGGGTGTCAGGCAGTCTACCTGACCCTATTTTCATAAAATCTTACTTGACATTTCCTATAAGAAAAAAGATACATGAAACATCTAGAGACATATCATTTAAGTCTTAAATCTCATTAATTCAATTATAGACCGAAGACAGACTTATATCTCATACAAAGACAGTAACATCCCAGGACTATTCCAAAGACTCAATTGAACTCTGAATAAGCTATAGTATTATCCTAAGATAAAAGAGATTATCTTTTCCGTTAAAAGGGAGGATGTTGTGTGTTGTATACATTGTATGTGCGCATGTGCGGTGGCCATCTTGGATCCGTTATGAGCATGTAAACATCAGTTAGTAAATGGCAATGGAACCAACTCAGACCCACTCAGTTCAACTCATCTTTATCCATAAACATCCACATGTTTTAACACAGGCCCAGGGGCAGGGGAAGGGAGGGGCAAATGGGAATCGAGGGCAAGGTATGGAAGGGGCAAGTACCGGCCTGGCAGGGAAAGGGATAAGGGAACACAAACTTTGAAAGTCATGGCATGGGGAGTTTATCATTTATAGGTCTTTTAATCGGTTTGTAATTTTGACAGCTGTCATTATCATGTCAATTGTTGTGCCTAGACCTAGTCTTCTTTTCTTGGAAGTTGGGACTTGTCTTGGATTGGAAGAGTTTGTCTGACAGTTTACAGTACATATATTATCTAGCCCTTATCATCTCAGTAAGTCTTACGCTCAGTTCATAGAAGATCTCCCTCTATACTATTAACCAGAACAGCAAATACCGCAGACATACACTTACCATTGTGTCTTCTTTCTTCTGCACAGATCCGCCCCAACTTTGCCGGTGTGATGCAAAGTCACAAGTATAACTAGGTCAACCAAGGTAAATAGGTCATCGGGCCTAGCTTATGTCTACAAAGGGGTGGTAGCTTAGTGGGATTAGGACTTAGTTGGAGCTTACGTGTATGCAATACATTATTATTATTCAAAAAATTCTTTATTTGCTAACTTTGATAACCCCAGGTAGAAAGATGTGCTATTATATACATGTTGATTGCCTAGCCCAGGCTAAAACTAACCTGTGAACCCTATTTATATAAATGGTAGAACCCCGTTTCACATGTGTCTACTGAAATACAGTAATATGAAAAACTTCTTCATAGTTAGCAATTTGCTCTCAATCCTGATAAAAAGTTAGATGACATCTTTATTCTTGATATTGATTTGAGGGTTTAATATTTAATTTAATAAAATCGACATATATTTCCCGAGCATGGGGACACTTTTCCGGGGACACCGACTTTTGAAAATGTCGCCAAAAGTGATATTGTCACTTTTCTTGTCAATTGTGTGTATTTTATGCGTGAGTTGTGATAACATTGAGGATGCCAAGAAAAGGGGTATCGGTAAGTTGAGACTGAATATGTTTAATTCGTGATCAACCTTATTTGATCGAGATCTACACGTGTATGCGTTTAATACACCCATTATCGCCCACCGGCATCTGTACGCTCCCCGTCCGGCAGTCCCCGTCCCACTCAGGCTACTGCCGTCACGATTACGATTTGTTCTTGAATTTGTCACGGTCTCCCATGTCAGGGAATTCCTTGGTCAATATGATGGAACCCCACTCTTGAGGTCGAAAGCTCAATTACTTGCAAATGAATTAACAGTCCGAGACATGGGCCATGGTACCCGTGCCGCGACCAGAATGAAAGTATTAAAGAGTTTTTTTTGTTTTTTTTTTAAATCAGATTTTATTTTATCCTGGGACAATTTTTCAGTCCAGAGCTTATAGCGCTGGTCCCGATCTCCCTGCGTCATCCCAGTTGGGCTATGTGTGTATTTAACCCTGCAGTTCAATGTTCCTCTGTCAATTTTTAAGGTTATGTGCACACACAATATTAGCTAACTAAATATTCTATGAACTTAGTGTTTAACGGTGAAACCACCTACAAGACAAACTGGACATACAGTGGTGTGGTTTCCTCGTCCCTCTTCTACGTTACTGGGAGATCGGTTAACAATTTCACCTATCAAGTCCGTTCCCTACTTATCGACTTTGCAGCCATTAACAATAGCTGTTTAGTCATTACCGTGCTAACGTTCTTTTATGTGTTTCTTTTCACCATTGTTTTCTATTTCCCATTCACAATAGGAAGTTACCGTCCGAGACTTTTTTTTTCATTTTTCATTTTTAATTATTGAGGATGTCCCTAAAAAGCTGAATTTCCAAAGTCTTCTGGGGTGTTTATTTTGGAACTAATGCTGTTCTGGTGCATTATGGCACAAATTATAATATTGCTCCTATGATTCTGTAATTGCCCTCTTTTTATTGCGACTGGAACATTGTTTTTGGCGGAAAATGGTTTGGATTTCTTCTGAAAATCTTTACCCAAAACTTTAGGAGGGACAGACCAATGAAAAAAAATTGATAGACGATAGATAGATACAGGATATGGACCTAGGGAAAAAATAGGATTGGAAAGAGCTGAGCTAAACATGGTCTTTGGGCACCAGGGTTGGGTGTCAGAAAGACAGCTTTGGGATCAGAAAAGGTCAGGTTTGAGTACTTGTATTATGAAGGGCCACCAAGTTTGGGCATAAGGAAGGGCCAAGTTTTGGCACCCAGGTTTTGGCACTAACATGCTATTTCAGATTAAAGAATTGGAAAATTTAAAAAATTTCAAAGTCAAATAATATATTTTAGTGCAATCATAACTTTGGTTCTATTTGGACAATTTGCAAAATTCTTTCAGTTTTGGAAAGCTTGGGGTCAGGAGGGCATTGTCGCCAACATCAAGGCCAGTGTCGCCACTTTTTGGCAACATGGCGACAGCTGCCCACCCCTGATGATAGTGGATATTCCTCGGGCAGATTCAGGGCAAAACTCTGATTCTGACAGCAACAAAAGGGATCAATCAGCCTATGAAAAACATGTCCGATTCTGATAAAAACGCATTTTTTTACAATACTACTACCCTTTAGTGTCCATTTATAAACTTTTTTTTCGAAAATATATATTTTTTAAACCCTGCCATGCCTACCATTAATTTTGGCATGGGGTATTTATATCGCTGGTTTTGGACACGTTCAACTACAGAGGGGTAAAAATTGACCTGACGACCTGGGCTGTTGGAGTGTTTTCCAGGTGACCTGGCGACCTGGTACATTGATTTAGGGAGTGTCCATCAGGGTTCCCACGTGTCATGGAAAGTCATGGAATGTCATGGAATTTGAAAGCTGTCTGGAATGTCATGGAATTTTGTTAACATTTGTCATATGTCATGGAATGTCATGGAATTTGAAAATAACTAAATAGAATTAATATTACAAAATCTCCGAGAATGTACCATATGGTTTTTAGATTTTAGGCATTTTCTCAGGGGCCAAGCCCCATGACCCCACACAATAATTTTATTTCATGGAAATCTGCGATTTTTGTCATGGATTGTCTCGGAAATGTCATGGAATTTTGATCTGAAATTTTGTGGGAACCCTGGTCCATTTATTAGTTACGGGGGTGGTGGGTTTGGGGGGGGGGGCGTAAGCAATTCTGACCCCTCTTGAGGGGGTGTGTAAAAAATTCAGCCCCTTTTAGGCAAAAAAAGCCCGCTGTTACTATTGTTCAAAGGGGGGGGGGGCTACATTTTCAGCGCCTTCGGCGAGGGGAGGCATTAAACTTTCTACACGCTCTCGGGGGGGGGGGGGGGCTTAAAAGATTCTCCATGCAAAATCTCAACTCCCCCCCCCCCCCCCCCCCTGTAATTAATAAGTGAACATTCCCTTAAGCGACCTGGCGACTTTTGGACAAATTTGGCTATACTAAAAAGAGCTTAGAAGGCGACTGTGTGACCTGGAGCCCTTAATTTCGGCGACTTTTCGACCTGAGTGTGGGACCCCTCTGCACCCCCAAATATCATGAAACGTAAATTTTCCCAGGTCCTCCTTTGACCGGTAGCGGTATATTAACGTGCAGGCAGGTGACAACTGACATTTTTTTCTGACCCCCTCCCCTGCCTAGGCCTAGGGTCAACCTTTTTGTCCCCCTTTTTGTAAGATAATGATCACTCCCTTAGTATACAATGTAGTAAAGATGTGGAAAAGGGATTGTAAATGTAAAGGGTGTTTAAAATCCTTATCACAAGATATCCATCTACAACAAAAGGCAATGTAAAATCTCAAATGAAAAGATGCCAAAAATATGCTTTGGACATGAGATTCGCTACCAGTACCGTGGTATCATGTTGTAATGCTGTTATTGAGGAGAAAAACGGCAAAAAGATGACTTTGTTTGGTACTTTGCTAGACCCATGGAGAGTACAGTAGTCTCTATAGCCTCCCTGCTAGACCCTATCAGTGTGTCCTTAAAGTGTGAACCCTTGTCTTGTAACAGTAAAACTATACATGCTGCGTCGCACCAAGATGGACCCAATCCCCATCAACAAGGACACACACGCAGCCACCCTGGAGATCTTTTGTTACGAAGGCGTCAACTCGGTCCTCGTGGAACGGATAAAGAGGGTCTTCAGCACTGGCAAGGTATGGTCTCACTCAACTTAATAAAGACTGAAGAATTCAAGTTAAATATATAAAACATTTTGGAGTCAAAGTTTGAAAAAAGGGGGGGGGGTCAATTTATTGAGTTAAATCGGTCTACTCCCTGGGCCCTGCTGACACACACGGCTGTTTTAAACTCCTCCGTTTATCCATCTCTAATCTCTTTAAATATAGTTATAGAAATGTACTAGTAAATACCAATAAAGTAGCTATTACCGGTAGCTTTAAAGATCAGTTTGAAGGGAAAAATAATGGCCCATTTCATTCTATAAATATTGAATTATTGAAAGGGTTATTTATGGATTTAGCCATGTTATGAAATACTCTGATTGCTAACGTTGCCCCTGTATTTGTGTGTTGTAGCTGTACATTAACAGTACCGGGGAGGATTACCAACTGTTCACCGGTTCTAACGAGATTGCCGTGTTCGAGGCGTACTCGGCGGCACGACAGACGTGGCTGCCATGGAAACGGCTCTTCCCGTGGCAGTCTCAGAGCGTGCCCATCCCCCCATTCAACCAGACATGCATCGGGGTCTCTGCCGTCCACGACTACTCTGTCGTCTTCTTCAGAAATGGTAAGGGCTCCAAGTGTGGCATGCGACACATCTTGTCCCAAACTCCTACTTGTGTTATGTAGTATAGGATTTGGCATCATGCACAGGGCTTGATGACATAAAAGCACCAATAGGAACTATTACAATGTATGAGAGAAGTTTTGGTGCCCATTAATGGGCAAAGGCTCAGTGGCTGTGACCTGCATTCACTGATCCAGCCAATAAGATCTCAGCGAAATAGAACAAGTGAACATGTGACATGCCAGCCATGAGGAAGAGCGGCAAAATTGACTTACCTGGTCAGATCTGGATGTAGTAGCGGATCACCAACAACCCCGTCCTTTCACCAACTATTACAATGTAAACCACATGCCCTTATTTCAATCACGGAAAATGCCATCATGATAACTACCGGTATTGCCCAGTGAAGAATGATAAAAATCCCTGACACTGTGTCTGACACGGTATCTAAGATTGTGGCGGTTGGTGTCAGGCATAGTGTATTCGTGTATGTGTGTACGATTCTGACGGTGTGGCGTTGGTTTCAGGCATCGACCCATGGTTGCTGCTCGTGTTCTGCATGGGGATCGTCCTCTTCTTCTGCGCAGACAGACTCAGCAAGTAAGTCACCTGTTACACACTCATCTAGACAAGTAAGTCACTTGTTACACACTCATCTAGACAAGTAAGTCACCTGTAACACACTCATCTAGACAAGTAAGTCCCCTGTAACACACTCATCTAGACAAGTAAGTCACCTGTTACACACTCATCTAGACAAGTAAGTCACCTGTTCCACACTCATCTAGACAAGTAAGTCACCTGTTACACATTCATCTAGACAAGTAAGTCACCTGTAAAGCACTCATCTAGACAAGTAAGTCACCTGTAACGCACTCATCTAGACAAGTAAGTCACCTGTAACGCACTCATCTAGACAAGTAAGTCACCTGTAACGCACTCATCTAGGCAAGTAAGTCACCTGTAACGCACTCATCTAGACAAGTAAGTCACCTGTTCCACACTCATCTAGACAAGTAAGTCACCTGTAACGCACTCATCTAGACAAGTAAGTCACCTGTAACGCACTCATCTAGACAAGGCTAGAACAAGTCTGTACAACAGTAAATCACACTGTTGCCTTTGATATCTAAGTGTTAAACAATGTCATATATTAATCAGATACGGCCACTTAAAGTCAATTCTCAGCTTTACAGGAAAAACGGGTGCGGGCGGGCGCCTTTTATTTATTTTGTTTACCTATTTTCTGGAGGTGCGGAAGGGCCTTTTTATTTTTATTTAGAACATTGATGGTCTGTATGTTGAAATAAGGTCTAAAATACCTTTTAAATTAGGTTTCTACCCCAATTAACAGCTGAGATATTGATAACATTGCAATTGTACTGCTGGTGTTTTCCTCCATGCGCTTGTAAATGCCTGACGAAAGTCGCCTGTACCCTCGCCTGTTTCCCTTTAATCTGAGTTGCAGCAAGATGCTCTATTCACATGCAAAAGTCTGATATATGTAATATAATAGTGCAGCGTTAGTTATTATGTTGTATACAGTGTTGTTTATTTCACCTACAGGAACGTGCTGTTCTACTATGGGACAGGGATCAGCTTCGGGCTGCTAGCCTCCGTACTGATTGTGGTCTGGGTGACGAGTCGCTACATGCCGTGGCAGGTGAGTGGACACAAACCTTTAAACTGGAGACTCGCATTAGCAAAATGATATTTAACTGGGGACTTGACCGAGTCTCTTAGTTGAGACCTGTTTTTGGCAGGAAATAGCTTTGTGATACCTAAAATCGGTTTCTGCAAAAGTCCCCAATTGCAATAAAAAAAATCCACCACTTTTCATATTCACACACTGCCACACACACCTACAGCTGCTGAGTACCCAGTTCCAGGTGGAATTCCAGATGCTACGTCAGATGTACAAATTATCAATCTGGCCACTCCTGAGAGTTATACTCCTAAGGCCACTTAAAGTCGATTATCAGCTTTGCGGACACCGCCCGCACCCTTCAAAAAGGGCCGCATTGGTTCTTTTTTTCACGATTTGAGAAAAAAAGGCCCAAAAAGGCCGCATCTAAAAAATATCAGAGTATGAGTTGCAAAATGTTTGATATTTCAGCCGTTAGTTGGGGTAGAAACGTAATTTAAAAGGCATTTTTGACTTTATTTCCATGTGAAGACCATCAATATTCTAGAAAAAAAAGAAAAAGGCCCTCCCGCACCTCCAGAAAAAAAGTGAAACAAAATAAAATAAAAAGCGCCCTCCCGCAACCTTTTTTCCTAAAAAATTTCCTCATAGCTGATAATTGACTTTGAGTAGCCTAATGGGACTTAAAACTACACAAGCAAACATTTTTATAAATCAAGACAATGCAATCAGTAGCATTGCGGTGCTCCTAAACCTGTTGCAAAGCATATCCCCAGTTACCAGCGCAGATCCTGAGTTCCCTGCATAAACACATAAAAGTGTGTGTACCGGGTGTGTGGTGGCAAAATGGTTTGCTAGTTCAAGCCCCTCCCCGCCAAGATTGAGACTAGTGGCACTCGGAACTAGCTTTGAATTGCACCCACTCTGTTGTCTCAAAGAGCAACGGTCCAGGAAATAAGATTTAACATGTTTTAAGAAAATCAGCAGCATGAAGAACTTTTCCCCCTTTCCAAATTTTCTCAACATGAGATATCTCAGCGACTACTGGTCCGATTCATTTGATTTTCAAAGCATTTGAAAGCTTGAGAGGAGCTCCTGATGTCAAGAAGCGCCATGTCCTAGTTCCAACACAGCCTGCCTTTGGGAATTTCGTGGTTCAAGAGGCATAAGAATTCCCACATGGAAACTAACTTTACTTAGCAAACCTAATTGACTTCCCTCTGCCCCCCGGCCCCGAACAAGGATTCAATTGGTACAACTCTGTTGATATCATATTCAAGACTGTAAAATATTGAATGAACGAAGGTCATTGATGTGTGTTTGCCTGTGGAAGTGTGTGTGCAACGTATATACATGTATATTAACCGTTGTACCCCTTTACTTACAGAAAGCGGCGTGGACCTTCCTACTATCCGGCTGGGCGGTGGTGAGCTGGGCGTGTGTGCACGTGTACACGAGTACCACCGACCTGCTGCACACACACTTCCACTACGTACTGGGATACCTGCTCATTGCCGGCCTGCTCAGCTTTGCCGTCTTGTACAGGCGGGGGCCGGTCAAGGACCCGCGCAGCCTGGACCTCATTAAGTGGACGGTGCAGCTGGTCGCTCTGCTCGCTGTCTTCATGTCCATGCAGGTGGAGGAGGTGGCTGCTGCCGTCATACTGGTCCTCCTCTGTGTCAACGCCTTCCCGCGGGGCTACGTCACCTACTGGGGCCGCGCCTTGTAAGTTATACATGTATATGTAGTATACGGTACAGTGACATTATGTATATATGGTACAGTTACATTATTTAAGACCCGATAATGGTGAGCTGAATGTATACTGTAAATTCTCTCATATGAGCCTAACTCACAGCCTCACTTTAACAAATACAAATACTGTTAAGTTCAAATTTTCAGTTATGGAATATCAATCTGATATGTGTGTTGTTTGTAGCCGGCGGCGGTTCCCCCGTCAGCGTCGCCTGCTGACCCAGGACGAATACCAGGACCAGGCGGACGAAAACACGCGGCAGGCCCTGGAGGAACTCCGTAGCTTCTGTCAGAGCCCCAACTGTGACGCCTGGAAGACCATCAGCCGCCTCCGCACCCCGCAACGGTCAGCATTCCCACCTAGTCCCCGGGGGTCCGCCCGTAGTGCCCGCGCTGCTGGTACAGCCACCAGACACGTGTATCGTAGACGCACGGCCCCGTGTACCCCCGGCCTGCCCTACTCCACAATGTGCGCCCTTACTGCATACACCAACTAAACCATGTTCTTATTAACAGCATGGGGATAGGGCAGTTTGCTGTGGCTATAGATTTGAGATAGAAAATGTCAAAATTTTCAATTGAATAATATTTATAGATATTGCCTTTGAGACGACCCCCTACATTTGGTAAAAATTGTTATTGTCATATAGCGAAATCATATTGCTTGAAAATGCGTCTGAAAGGCGGGGTTTTACCATAGCATAGTCTCCTGTATAAGCCGAACCTGTACAGAAATGTTTAAGCCGCACCCCTAGTTTGAGGACATCCTATAAACCGCAGAGGGGATTTGATTATGGCGACTTAAGTTGCGTACTGTAGTTTTCGGCTTAAACCCCTTGTATTTGCTGTCTGATATCAAATTAAAGCTGGTTCTGGTTCGGATATTAGCTGCAGCTTATACGCGAGACTTTTCGGTATTTATAAATTGTCAGGTTTTAAGTGTATCACTATAACCCTGACGTATGTCGTGTTGCAGGTTCGCTAAGTGGGTGGAGGGAGACTCGCACCTGTCAGAGGACGAGATTGACCTGTACGACTCCGACCCGCATCCCTCACACCTCCCAGAGCTCACCGACGACGAGGACGAAATAGACTTCAGACTCAACTCGTTGTGACCCCGCGGGCAGTGACACGTCTTACTGACACACTCATCCCACACCGCTGGGTGATGAGGGAAGCATCTCCGTCTTACTCTGGTGTATTATTAGCCGGTGTCCCATCTCATTTCTAACTACAGATACGGTCATCATCTTCATCATCATCATCACGATACAAGCATATTTTTCACTTTTTTTTTCATTTCAATGTTTTTGTCACCACAAGGGTAATAGTAACAGATGACTGCCGTGAAATCCTTGCTTTAAGTTTTCTTATTAGGAAGTCATCTTTTTTTCAACAACGTGGGGGGGGGGGGACTTGACACGGGTATATGTAAATAATTTGCGTGCTCTGTGTTCAAAATTCACCCACCAACCCCCCCCCCCCCCCCCTCCGGCATTCTTAAAAAAATGATCACGCCCTTACAACCTAATTAGCGCAGTGCACTTAAAATATATTTAAATGCTTTTCAAGTAAAATCATGCCATTAAAACTTTTCTTGGCTCATTTCTAGTCTAGGTTATGGTAAAAATCATTTTGTTACAAACTAATTTATATTATCGGTAGTAACTTGCCAGCGCTGCGTTGGTATATCATGCCGACACATCAGAATTTCATCAACCATGAATATATGTTAATGTAACACAGAACAGATGTTCCTGGGAGATCTCACTCATATAACAACATACATTGATATTAGGAATAATTCACGGCCACTATATAGTAGTTGATGCTGGTACGGTGTATATAGAGGATTGTACGATGCAGCACGTAGGTCGGCCAACACGTCAGATGTAGGGTAGATTCACCTTGAGTCGGACACCTGAATTCATTCAAGCTGTCTGATTATTTATCAGTAAAGAATGACATAGTTCAAGTGTCAATACATCACCAATACAAGGATAATACACGAGTAATTAGAAATATCAGTGTCCGACTCATGGTGAACCTACCCTAACAGGCGTACGTTCCTGGCGTAAAATATGGCACATCTCGTCTTGTCATGGGAATTATTTAGAAATATCACAAGATAAACTGACTGTCAGTGTTCAACCCTTTGAGGACGGCATGATGCATTAAAGAATCATATTCTTGGTCATCATGATGCATAAATATAGCTCTGGCAAGTAACTCGCCAAAGGGTCAGCATGATGCACCAATGCGCATCGGCAAGTTACTTGCGATGGCCTCATTGGTGCATTATGATGACAAATGTCATATTTTAGTGAAGTGCTGTCGTTAAAAAGCTTAGAACAGCATGCCGCCTTGGGGTTCATCTTCGTTTGGCGTCATGAGACATGATGCACTAATGCAGTGTGGATGAGTGACTTGGCTGACCCTGCGTAAGTGTATGAAATCGGTAATATTGGCATATAAAGATGTGTAATCAGTGTGCTACACTCTCAGCCAATCAGTTATTTCATGCAGCATTTGACATATTTTGATTTGTCTGCAAATGATTCACTTTTTATCCTATCTTAACCTTCATGCGAGGATTTACCTCGGCACTACCAAAGACGGCAGCACGGGCTTATCTGACACTTGAATCATGTAAATAAGGGCCCAATCATTTATTGTCAGCGGGGGGGGGGGGGGGGGAGGGGGGGCCTAGACCAACCTCCAAGCCTTGCAGTGGATTGGTTATAATACGATATCGTTCCATATTCGATGTAATTAGTGTCCTTACCCTTCTGGGGCATTTTTTTAGAAGCCTTACATTTTCCCGATTTTTGGAGACAGTTGAACTTAGGTAGGAAAATGCCATAAAATAATTCTGTAATTGCCCAGAGCGCTTTTACGTTGGATATTGTAATCATGGCGACATAATTTTCGCTGTATATATATGCAGGATATACCCGTCTAAGTAATAAATGACTCGGCCCTAAGATGGCACAATTACTTGAGGACTAACCTTGAATTGTAAATACAAAAAAATAATTACTGGACATCGATTCTCTGTCTCTTTGTAGCTCTATAGTGATCGATGCCCAGTTTTATACTTCAGACCAGTGGCTCATTTTGGCTGTTTTTTGCCTCACAGATTGCTCCTAGCGCAAAATCCTTACTAGGTGTCAATATATAGACAGGGCTGCACGCTAAAGTGACTGAGTCGGTGGTTATTTCACGAGTGGTGCTTGGGCCGTATTGCACGCTGGCCGTAGGCCTAGTGCGATAAGGCCCAGGCACCACAAGTGAAATAACCACTGACGAGGTCACTTTTGAGTGACGCTCTGTGTTTATTTCATGGTATTTTGATCTAAAATAGATATGTAGTCCATGTTTGATTACTTCTGCGGTGTTTGTTTACTTCTGTGGTGCCGCCATTTTGAATTTCGCACAGGTCACGTGACCCTCGGCAGCGTAGCGACCCCATGGCAACCCCCTAAATTCCGTAGGAGCGTGCAATACAGCCACAGCGTGCATACAAGCTAGGGTTACTTCACGGCTCTCTGGTGAACGGCTCTCCCATTGCTTTAACCTTGATAGACCGTATTCACCATGAAATAAATTCTCTATGCCAATGTGTAATATGAGGGTAGAAAACGCTGGAACCTCAGTTAGAAAAAATCCTACTGAACAGTTTTTGAGAAAATTAGGGTTTTGTTGCCTTTTTTTTGCTGTTTTTAGTACATTTCCTTCATAAACTGTGAAAGGCAGCATCGCAAAAAAAATTAATTTGCCTAAAAAAACCCTATTTGGCGAGAAAAAAGTTCAAAATCGGAAAAAAGTGAAATTTGCCTAAAAACACCTGATTTGGCGAGAAAAAAGTTCAAAATTGGAAAAAAGTGAAATTTGCCTTAAAAACACCCAATTTGGCGAGAAAAAAGTTCAAAATTGCTAAAAAGTGAAATTTGCCTAAAAACACCTGATTTGGCGAGAAAAAAAGTTCAAAATCGCAAAAAAGGGAAATTTGCCTAAAAACACCCTATGACTGTAGCCTGAATGCAGACACTCATGGACACAGACTCATGTACACCAACATACACATAGGCATGAACATGGCCTTTTCCTTCATATAGCAACCTAAGGATTTCTACTTTGATGAGACTGAATATAGCTTTCTGATAGAAGGACTCTGATACATGGATGTTGATGTCCAGTTTTAGATATATACCCATATAGTGCATTGGAGTGCTATTATGTTGGACTGCTGTATTTTTGTACAAAAATGGGAACAAAATCTCTGTTGTCAATATCAGAGTTGCATTTACTGTACTACCTATAGGCGGCCTGGGCTATATGTTTAGTAGCTTTCATGTGGAGTGTTACTATTTGTCACATTGACACGTTTATATTTAAAGTTAGGTCATGTGTCAAGCGCTTTAATTTATTGTGGTGGATTTGCGATAGATTTATAGTTAGAATGTCTAAGAAATAAATAGTTGAATAAACAGAATGCTGGTTGCTGGATCTTGCTTACGTGTTAACCCATAAAGACTGCATACTGCTGCTTGGTCGGTATTATTATTAAATCTTGAGGCCACACCAAAAAAATAGAGTTGGTCTACGGATTTCCCACATCATATTTTCGAAAATGCCATTTTTTCTCCTTTAAAAAAAAAAGAAAGTGTTCGGATGCGCCCACATCATTTTTCTGCGAAATTTGATTTTTTTTTGGGGGGGGGGAGGGGGGAGGAATTTTTCTGATCGATAACCAGATTTGGGAGTTTGCAAAAAAAGTTTCCCTGAAAATGCATGTTGCACTTGATTCAAGCTTAAAATGCAGACAAAAAAAATATTCACTCACTCGCACCATTTTTTCAAAATGAAAATCCGTAGACCAACGGTGTGGTCTAATCATAATGCATGTATACAGTCAGATTACAGCCCTGGCGAGTCACTAGCCAAGACTACAAATTTAAAATTTACATGACATGAATATTGAAATGTAAGTGAGCTTACTGTAAAATTATCGCCGAAAGTAGGACTTTCCTACTTTTTGTCGACCAGGGAGTGACATGTCTGCTTTTTGAGCTATACCTTATTGTATGTCAGTACTGAGTAACGAGCAACCACTTAATATTTTCAAATTTGGGACATTTCTCAATTATGTAACTAGATCTACATGCCGTGCCCGCTCCCACTGTAGTGTAGGAGAGGCGTAGGCCTTGAAATACATACAGCAGTCCTCTCTCAGAGCTGGTAACAACTGACATGGGGTTGACCTTTTAGATGTGTATTGGTCAATATTCAATGTTGCCAAAAACTTTTTATGCACACAGGCCAAGGTGGCCTGTGTTGCGACATCTTTCACAGGCCATTAACCATCTACACAGGCCATATCATATACGTACGTTGATGTCTTATACATCAGTATGTCGCAATATAGATGTAAATGCTTTCAATGCTTTACAAAGTTGATTGAATAACGTTTACATGGCCATGGCTCTGTTTCTGTTAGGAGCATCTGAAAAATTCTTTCACTTTTGGAAAGCTGAGCTTATGGCCGGCCATTGTGGCCGGTGTCTGATGGCCTCACATTGGCCATTACGATTCTACATCGGCAAAAGCCGATGTGCCGATGTCATTTCGGCAACACTGCAATATACATGCATCTACAAAGGAATGGGGCTGGCCTCTTGGATGTGTATTGGATAGTACACATTCAACTTAAAATGGGGTAGACCTACCAGCGGCACTACCTACCGTTAACACTTGAAAGAGGTACAACTTTCTGTTTACTGACTGGCTTTGACAGGCTGACCCCTCAAGATATATAAATATATAGTGGTTTAAAACTATAGCTACTATAGAGTAACACTAATGTTAACTAAAGGAGTGGGCTATGTTGTTAGAGAGCTATTGTAATTTTGACCCAAAATATGGATTCTACACCCTAGATAACCCTAAAATCCATGTATCACACAAGGAAATCAGACAATCTTGACTTTTTGGTGGCCATCTTGGCAGCCTTCTTGGAATTTTCCTAATTGTAATTTTGATCCAAAATATGGATTCTACACGCTAGATAACCATGAAATCCATGTATCGCACAAGGAAATCAGACAATCTTGACTTTTTGGCAGCCATGTTGGCAGCCATCTTGGAATTTTCCAAATAGTAATTTTGACCCAAAATATGGATTCTACACCCTAGATAACCCTAAAATCCATGTATCACACAAGGAAATCAGACAATCATGAGTTTTTGGTGGCCAGCTTGGCAGCCATCTTGGAATTTTCCAAATTGTATTTTTGATCCAAAATATGGATTCTACACCCTTGTTAACCCTAAAATCCATGTATCACACAAGGAAATCAGACAATCATGAGTTTTTGGTGGCCATCTTGCCAGCCATCTTGGAATTTTCCAAATTGTAATTTTGACCCAAAATATGGATTCTACACCCTAGATAACCATGAAATCCATGTATCACACAAGGAAATCAAACAATCTTGACTTTTTGGCGGCCATCTTGGCAGCCATCTTGGAATTTTCCAAATTGTAATTTTGACCCAAAATATGGATTCTACACCCTAGATAACCATGAAATCCATGTATCACACAAGGAAATCAGACAACCTTGACTTTTTGGCGGCCATCTTGGCAGCCATCTTGGAATTTTCCAAATTGTGATTTTGACCCAAAATATGGATTCTACACCCTAGATAACCCTAAAATCCATGTATCACACAAGGAAATCAGACAATCTTGAGTTTTTGGTGGCCATCTTGGAATTTTCCTAATTGTAATTTTGATCCAAAACAAGGAAGGGCTTGAGGGCTAAAATGTAGTGTTCTTAGTCGAATGTCGCGGGACATAAATAATCTCGTCGAGAGTGGATCCTCTTTTTTCGGACTTTTATTATCCCCTCAAGCTAAAAGTAGGCCTAAAAAAGTAGGCCTAGTCCCAATAGGAATTGAATTTATGTAGGAAGATTTTATTATCCCCTCAAGCTAAAAGTAGGCCTAGTCCCAATAGGAATTGAATTTATGTAGGAAGATTTTATTATCCCCTCAAGCTAAAAGTAGGCCTAGTCCCAATAGGAATTGAATTTATGTAGGAAGATTTTATTATCCCCTCAAGCTAAAATGTAGGCCTAGTCCCAATAGGAATTGAATTTATGTAGGAAGATTTTATTATCCCCTCAAGCTAAAAGTAGGCCTAGTCCCAATAGGAATTGAATTTATGTAGGAAGATTTTATTATCCCCTCAAGCTAAAAGTAGGCCTAGTCACAATAGGAATTGAATTTATGTAGGAAGATTTTATTATCCCCTCAAGCTAAAAGTAGGCCTAGTCCCAATAGGAATTGAATTTATGTAGGAAGATTTTATTATCCCCTCAAGCTAAAAGTAGGCCTAGTCCCAATAGGAATTGAATTTATGTAGGAAGATTTTATTATCCCCTCAAGCTAAAAGTAGGCCTAGTCCCAATAGGAATTGAATTTATGTAGGAAGATTTTGTTATCCCCTCAAGCTAAAATGTAGGCCTAGTCCCAATAGGAATAGAATTCATGTAGGAAGATTTTATTATCCCCTCAAGCTAAAATGTAGGCCTAGTCCCAATAGGAATTGAATTCATGTAGGAAGATTTTATTATCCCCTCAAGCTAAAAGTAGGCCTAGTCCCAATAGGAATTGAATTTATGTAGGAAGATTTTATTATCCCCTCAAGCTAAAAGTAGGCCTAGTCCCAATAGGAATTGAATTTATATAGGAAGATTTTATTATCCCCTCAAGCTAAAAGTAGGCCTAGTCCCAATAGGAATTGAATTTATATAGGAAGATTTTATTATCCCCTCAAGCTAAAATGTAGGCCTAGTCCCAATAGGAATTGAATTTATGTAGGAAGATTTTATTATCCCCTCAAGCTAAAAGTAGGCCTAGTCCCAATAGGAATTGAATTTATATAGGAAGATTTTAGGAAGAGAACGGGATAAACAGAGAAAGGGAGAACGGGATAAAGGGAGAATGGGACAAACGGAAAGCGGATGAATGGATCAAGAGAGAACGGGATAAAGGGAGAAGGGGATGAACGGAGAACGGGATGAAAGGAGAACGGGATGAACGGAGAACGGGATAAATGGAGAAAGGGATAAACAGAGAACGCTATCAACGGCGAACGCGATAAACGGCAAACGTGATAAACGGAGAACGTGATAAACGACAAACGGATAACGGGATAAACGATAAACAGGGAAAGGTATAAACGGGGAAAGGGAGAACGGGATAAACGGAGAACGGGATAAACGGAGAACGGGATAAACGGAGAAAGGTAGAAAGGGAGAACGGGATAAACGGAGTACCAATATAATCCGACAAAACGAAAATCGCAAATATCTTCGCTGTTTACGCTCCGATCGGCCCGATTTTCGGAAGGGTAGGAGAACTTCAAAATCGTTTTTTGGGTCAAATCGTTTTGGGGCTCAAAATCGGTTTTGGGGGCAAAATCGGTTTTGGAGGCAACATCATCTGCAGCTCACGCCGCCCCCCCCCCCCCCGGCCAACCCGACACGTCGAACTCGAAGCGAAGCTGCAACGAAGATGGTGTCGCTGCTGACGCTCTGATCGACTCGCTTTTTCGGCCGAGACGTAAAACAGCGGTTACGCGCTGCCGGGCGCTGACGCCCACAGCCACCTGCTCGCCCCCAGCCACCTACTTTCCCACAGCCACCTGCTCACCTACAGCTACCACCTGGAATTCGATTATACATGACTTCCAATATATGAAATTAGGGTAGCTTCTTCTGGCGATTACGATTCTGCTGTTAGAAATGAGAAATAACGTACTGTACTCAAATTAGATAATCCATTTGACTTTCTAATGACAAAAGCGGTATCCCCTCAAGCTAAAAGTAGGCCTAGCCTTATAAAAGAGGATTAGGGGCAGGAAAGGTGCTATAAAAGAGGATCTCGGGCAGAAAAGGTGCTAAATAATTTATTTTTTTTTGTGTTTTTTTTTTGGCTTCAGCGAGGGTAGGGGGGCTATAAATAAAATAGGCCAAGCTATAGTTAGTAGGCCTACATTGAGAGAATTGATTATAGTCCCGGTGCCCCCCCCCCCACCCCTCTTTGTTTTCAATAGCCTAGCCTAGGTCAAATTGATACATTTTAGTAGCGGCAGCAAATTGATACATTTTAGTAGCGGCAGCAAATTGATACATTTTAGTAGCGGCAGCAAATTGATACATTTTAGTAGCGGCAGCAAATTGATACATTTTAGTATCGGCTGCAAATTGATACATCTTAGTAGCGGCTGAAAATTGATACATCTTAGTAGCGGCCAAACCCTGAAAACAAGTAGATCCTTAGGCCATGGGAACACACAAATGAGTTTACTGTCCAAGATATTTTGACAATAGATGCGGCTGTTTTTCATTATTCATTTTTCATTATTATAAACCTCTCTAAAATGATGGGTTCTGAGGGTTGTAGCAGATATATTTCAACCCCAAAATTGGTCAAAACATCCCATTTTGTCAAATTTTGAGAATAATGAAAATTTACATTAACAATGAACTTTTCATGCGGCCCCTTCAGAGGCATGCGGGCGGTGGATGGTAAACTCAAACCTCAGTTCTCATGGCCTTATTGAGGTCATTTTGAGCATATTTATCGATTCGAATCGATGCGAGTTGACGCCCGCCATGTTGGATTTCGTTCTATATTTCCTTGCCGCCTGCCGCCAAAATGGCGGCGGCTGCAGCGTGATTTCTGAGTGTCCAATCAGCACACCGCTTAGTGGTCACGTGATCATTGTAGCGGCCAACATGGCGGGCGTCAACTCGCATTGATTCGAATCGATAAATATGCTCTAAATGACCTAAATATTCATCATTTCAACCCCCCAGCACATGTTTTCGGCCTAGAATTCGAAAATAAAGAGAATGGCGCTGGTCGCAACCCTGAAAACGAAGTATTTGGTCCCATATAGACTCCTCGGCGCGCCGAAAATTGTCAAAACAACAACAATTTCCGAATGTCACGTGACCACAGCCCTGACTTCTGATTGGTCGAGAGGTGAATCACGCCTGCCCGCCATGTTGGATTTCGTTCGGTCTTTCTACATTTTTCATCGATATGTGACCAAATACTTCGTTTTGGAGGCTCAGACCTGTCCCATTGTCTTTATTTTCGAATTCTAGGCCGAAAACATGTGATGGAGGGTGGAATGGTGAATTAGTAGCGGCTGAAAATTGGAATACGATGAATAAGAGATTGACGCACAAAACACAGTTACTAATAGGAGCAGGGGCCAGCTTGGGAGTATCCGCGACCGCAGATATGAGAAATACGCGAAGCAAATGCAAACTTCACATCAAAATACTGTTTTCATGCAAAGTATTTTCATCAAAGTAAGGACATGAGTTATCACCATTTTTAGTAGGGAATACAACAGAACAATACTTGAAATGGTACAATACTGAAATCATGTAGAAAATTACATTCTCCCAACATTCACTTTTTTTTTGGCAGAATCTGAGTTTTTTTTCAGTTTTTTAAAGAAATCTCTTATTTTAGGTGATTTAACTTCTTTTTTTCCCATTTCTTTTTACATATATAGATACCTGAGGTGTTTTGCAAAAGAATGATATAGCTCAAATAGTCCACAGGATATTTCATCAAGTTGTAACAGATCAGGCAAAACATGTCTGCACAAAAAAACAGGGTGACTATATAAGAGTGGGCTTGACCTAGTTTCATAGCGTTACAGCGAACATAGCCCACTCCAATTATAGTATAATATAGTCCTCTACCGGTCCCAAGGCAGTGCTATACGAATTAGAGAGCAGCATGGCCAGTCTAAATTCTAATGCTGACTCGAGGAATTTACTACCGGGATATTTAGTGATGGCACGCACAATTGAATTGTAGCTAGCAGGCCAGCCAAGTACATGTATTACCATACTTGGCTGGTGAGAGATCGCAAAGTTTCCATTGGGGGTGAACTAGAAGTCCTCATTGCAGACAACATAAAAGGTGTACAGGGCTGACACTAAGTGACAGCTCTAGTCATAAGACACTTAATAGGCTTAACTTTCATAGTGGGGTAGATGTTTAAATAGTATAGTGGCATACATGCCAACATTTGAAAGACTAAAACCGGGAGACTTTTTTTCGGATGGGGACACAGAGAAAAAAATTGGCGGGGGTGATGTATCTTGGCCTGACGACCGCAAGCGGAGCGCAGCGGTAATACTAGGGGGGTTCGGGGGCATGCCCCCCAAGAAAATTTTGAATGGCTAGACTTGAAATGGTGCATTCTGATGCATTTTAGCACGTAATATATCATGGCTCAGATCTGAATTTATCCTCTAAATCTAATATTGGGGATTGAAACATGATTTTTAGAAGGAGAGAATTTAAACAATATTGAAGGTCTACAGGCTTCACAATTTCAAGTCTAGACTTCAAAATTGTTTCCCACCTGAATAGATATCGTAGCTGTAATTGACTCAGTGTTGCCACCCAGAGTCTTATGCAACGCCTCATGAGGGGTTACATCAAGATTGTGAAAGTTCAATTTCACATCTCAATTATAACAATTATGCATAACTGGATACTTCAATCAATCCAAAAATGTAACAATAGATAGATTGGACACCCATCTACTTATTACAGTGACAAACATTACCGAAATCCTATTTTAACCATGTGAGAATTTGAAAATCAAAAAAGTCACAAAATAACACAAAAAAGTTCACTTGCACGATTAAATTCTTAAGTACTGGGATCCATTTTCGTCTACATTCAGGCATGGGATATTTCCGGATTTATCCGGATTTGTAAAGCCAAAAAGGTCATCCCTGTGATTTGTGCAAATTCAATGAAAAAATATTTTAACATTGATAGGGGGGGGGGGTCTTAGTCTCTAGAGGGCTTCATGCCATCCAAATCATACAAAATGGCCCCCACATTACATCATTTGGCTGCTTTTTGGATTTTTCTTCAGAACCCAATCCCATGTAGGCACTTACCTATCTTTAAAGTATTTCTCCAATGTATTTCATTACTTGATATGTGGATATATCTTGTTAAAAGAAGTTGTTTTGCTTTTTAAACGAGGTCTTTATGTTGATTTAAAGTGAATTTGTGACCAGTCAAAGATACCAAATCAATAGCATAATTCTGCAACAGTTGGCCATAGTTAAGAGTGTGTCGGAGTGTGTGAGTTTGTGATCACACCTGGGCGCCTAAGGTGTCGGGAAGGGCGACAGGCTCCCCCCAGGCCGTATTAACAGCCACAAATGCCGCCACCATGCCCACACTACACCCGGTCTCACTCACTCGGGAGCCCCCTTGTACAGGTGTTAGAAGTTTCCTCTACCTCACGATTTTGGTGCAGCCATTAAAATACATCGCGCACAGATAGAAATATCTGACATAGACCTTTCCTAGATCATAAATATCAAGAGAATGCGTGAAGACTATTTGTTTTTGTGTGCGATGTGATCTTGATGTAGTAAACAGCTGCCTGTACATTACAGTCCACACAATTTTAGTGTAAGTCACCGGTTACACACTCATCTAGAAACTACCAAAAACAGGTTGCGTGTGTATTGTGAAACTAAGTGTGTATTCTTAAAATCACAAAGTTCAAATAAATTCACTTTTTATCCTAATTTTTTTTGGGAGAAATTCTCTCAAAATTGGATTTTCACAGTACAGAAAATATGCTATGCTTTCTGACATCGTAATTATCTAAGATATCTAGTGATGTATAGCCGGATTTTTTAGGAACAATATTTATGATTGGCCTGGTGTCCCTATAACCACACAACAAAGAATATCCAGTAGTGCCAGTATGTTCCCTGCACACAATTATAAAAATATAGCCTCACCGAGTCACTCTATCACTGGGCGATATTAACACAATTTAGTGTCAACACGTAAGCCCCGAAACAGTTCCCCATTTTATAACAGCCTTTACATAATGTCAACAGACAATTCGCCAACAAATGGTCAGGGAACACATGAAGTGTCTTTCTACATCATAGGTTTAGAATTAATATTCAGCCCAGATGAGAAAATCCATTAAAATGAAAGGAGATTTGCACTGTCCATTCGGCCGTCCGCCATTTGCATTAGAGCTGCCATTTCCGGTTTTGAAAACGAGGCGAAAGGAAAATGGCGGAGAAAACTTCAGAGAAGCGAATTTGAACTTTCCGTGTATTTATCGACGAATTGAGGCTTTGGATATCCTCCTCGGACCTACTAGATGCAGCCATGGTTATTCAAGAACCTGTTCAGGCAAGTTTTGTTGTTTGGATTGTCACTAAGGTCGCACAGAATGGAATAATTGGGGCCGAGTTGCGTCAAGAGTCGCCTCGGTTGTCAGTGCCCTTGCCTTTGTCGATGTTGTTTTGATTTGGGTTTGACAGTTGTGACTCAACTGAATTTCGCTTGACTACTAACGTATATATTCAATCCCGATCCAAATTCAAGTCCTATATGGAGATACCGAGGTATTCTTTTATTTACGTGTGACACAATCGCTGTTTATTTGACCTAAATTAAAGTTTTAACCTCCAACTTGAAGTGGAGTCAACTTTGTCAAGACTGGATCAGTGGATGTGGATTCAGTTACATCACTCATCACATCAGCTGTGCTGTGTCACACAGACAGTGTCGGAGTCTGTACATATTTTGATTTTGTTAACAAGGCAACCTAGGTGTTATTCGAAACTTTAGAACTCACGCAACCAATCAACCTTATTCCAATAATTGTATAGAGGAAATTGGTTACTTGGTAACAAGTCATGGGCCTACACTATATTATTTAATAGTTCTATAGGGTGTGAAGTAACCCAATGCCACGCAAGAAACGGGTGTTGAAATAACCTCGAATCAGGACAGGAAGCGATGTCACGCTATGGGAGTTTTTGGAAAAAAAATTTCTCAGCAAAGAAACATCTCTAGTGGGTATCCCTTCAGATAATTGTGTGTCAGACATGCCCTCTGCTGGCCTATATACTGGATAATATAGTGAGATATTTAAGTCTAAGAGATACTCCCGGAGGAAGAAATATGTAAGTTTCTCGCAGCCCCCATACTTAATAATACCGCGCCGTGGTTTCCGGTCCTGATTCGAGAGTTTTTGTGACCCGCACGACTAAAAGTAAACGGGTAGGCTTTCGCCCCCTATAAGCCTATACTAAGGCTACAGCGGCTTGCAGGTTCCAGAGGAGGGGGTTGGGCTCGGGGGTGCAGCCTCGGCCATCGACTATCCTACCAGTTGGATAGCCTGGGAGCAGGCCATCATCCCATCCCAATACACATCTTTCAACTACCTTTGTCAATTATATGTGTTAATTGTACAGTAGCCCCCAGGTACTTTTATTACCCCTTTGATTTTGATTAGCATATCTCTGTACTTCGATGTGTATTGGCGAATACACACCCATTTGCGCCACCAAACTGGCGCAAATGGCTATCAAGTGAGATGACTGTCTGCTCCCAGACCATACACAGCAGAGGGACACGGTGCAGTGTTGGGATGGGAGTCCGAGACTGTCGGGGGTGGGGCGTATATACAATGTATCTCGATGCCTTGAATTGATTGGGCTGGGTGGGGGAGGGGATGTCAGCTGGTATATGACTATATCTTTCCAAAACGGCAACTTTTATTCAGACCCCCCCCCCCCCTCCCCGCCACCATAACCAATTGACCGAAAGAAATCTCGCACCCCCCCTCACCCCCCCCCCCCCGCCCACTGCGTTCTGATTTTGGAGAAATGTCCCCCCCCCCTCCCTTTCCAGTTATAAAGATTTCTGCGGGCCCCCTTATATCCACCAAGCCCCCTCCCCCATTTTAAAACTATTAAAAGGGCGGGGCTGGATGATTCCGTGTCACTCCCTAATTCTGTAACAAAGGTTGTACAAATCGTCCATGTACCTCCATATAGGTCAAATCTAAACACTAACAGTAGTAACAGTATAAGCTGCACTGGAGCCTGGACGTGGCCACTTTAGTATTGTAGTATGCAAAATGTAGTTCTTAACCTCGTTTACATATAAGCATTGAATTGGCATGTTTGGTATTAAATTTAAGCTGGTCTTGATTCGCACACTTAGCCAGGGTTCATACAGATTGGTACCTGCCCTCTGATTATGAGTGATTAGTCTTCATAGTAACGTGCAGCAGGAAAGTAGTTCCCCCCCCCCCCCCCCCCATTCAATTGTGCTAATCTTCGAGCACAAGACCTGGTGGTACCTTTATGTAGTGCAGACAAGGCCAGTGAGAGCACTAAGCCGTCTAAGGCCCAGTAAGACTATTGTCCATCTCGCCTCATCTGGGGAGCAGGATGTACGTCATACAGTACCGTGTGACCCTTATCAGGCTTATCTCGTCTAAGATAAAAGCCCGGTCACACTGGTCGTGAAATCAAGAACAATTGTTTTGCAAAGCCAAGATAGTTGTTGCACAACAAATGTTTTCAATACCAAGACAGTTGTGACTGGTGTTCCAAAACGAAATGTTCCACGACAAAAATGTTTTGCAGCAAAACATTTGTCTTGACTCCCAGTCTCGGACTCCCATACCAACACATCTCCGGTACTCTCTGCTGAGTATGGTATGGGAGCAGAGCTTATCTTCATTGGATACCCATTTGCGCCAGATTGTTGGCGCAAATGGGTGTGTATTGGTCAATACACATCCAACAGCAGAGATATTCTTATTGAGATCAAAGCTGAGGCTTTGTCAAAGGGGTAAACAAATTAACAAGGGGCTACTGTGTGTATTACACCTATAGTTGACAGAAGTAAATATAATATGTGTATTAGGGTAAGCTTGCTGCCTGCTCCCAGGCTATCCAACTGGTAGGATAGACGCTGGCCGAGGCTGCTTGACTCCCAACAACAATTGTTTTGGCTTTACAAAACTTTTTTTATTTTTTATTTCACGACCACTGTGACGGGGCCCTAACACACCCTCAAACCTGAATAGGCAATGTACTAAAAAAAAAGAGAGTTAAAATCGTTATTGCAAGAGATGTAGTTTACCTACAAGAAAAGGCATTGCACCTTCTAAAGTATACAGTTCTTAAGTGGCCATAATCCGATTCCCTTGACGGGTTATACTAACTTAACTATATTCGTTAAAGGCGACAAAACTTGAGGGTTCTCATGCCTTACTGCTGTGATCAGTCACATAGGCTGTTTTGTCAGCCGCTGCTCATATGCGTGGGCCCGGGCCTTCTTGCTGGTGGTCTGGCATGGGATCCCTCCTCAGTGAACCACGTCTGTGATATCAAAGGCTGTGGTTTGTCTGGGCCTGCCTCCTATGGTACTAGCCCAGGTAGGTAGGACCAGGCAAATAAAAGAACACTTGCTATCTTTCGAAAAGAGTAGGAGATGTGCCCCGGTAGCGGTTTTCTCCCTCAACCCATAGATGCGGTCATACATTTCATAGATTCGATCATCCATAGATGCGGTCACTGCTGTATTGGGCAAGTAGCATATATGTAATAGATAGACAATGGTTATGAAAAGGTATGTAGAATTAACCACAGCCTGCTGGTGGGGGCCAGACGAGGGCGAAGCCCAAGTCGCCCTACCAGCAAGCTGTGGTTAATCAACATACCTTTTCATAACCATTGTCTATCTGTTTTAAACCAGGGTATGCTTTATAACCAAGGTGCGAAGTCTATTGTTCTGCCCCACCACCGTGGTTTAAATATATATATCTGTCCTACTACTGCAAGGCAGACTACCACGATTTGTGGCTGACTCCTTGCCAACTTGAGATATGTCCCATGAGGTACTTGATGTTAAACAAATCAATCAATCAATCTGATGCTGTTACATAAGTAGTAGGGATGTCATTGGTATCATTGGTATCAATATATCGACATGTTCTAAGATAACCGATAATGGGTATAGAAACCATGTGTATCGGAACCCCCTGAATCTCAGCTTTCTAACAGTGAAAGAATTTTTCAGATATTCTTATTAGATGCTGAGCTGTAGTCTTTTGGCCAATAGACAGGTCATAATACCTATTCTACTAACCATGATGGTTGCCTTATGTTCAATGGATCATTCTTTTGCAGTTTTTTTTCCAGAGAATCCGAATTTGCCTGGGGCCATTCTGGATTTTGCATATTAAGACCCCTAATTTGCATATTTAATTAGATAGGGTAAATTACCATATTCAAGATGGTTAACATATAAAAACCAACTATAATTATTACAAATGGGACAATTCTTGAAGGAATGGCTCCTAATGATAAGACTAGACCCTATCTGAATTTTCCAGATATGTCTCATTTATAGCATAATTTATCCGAAATCATAATTAAAGAGGTTTTTACACTTTTATTCTAGTAAATTAGGGAAAAAAAATTAGAACAAATAGAGGAAAATCAATAAAATTAATCAGACCTATGGTATACCTGATAACCTATAAAATATGATAGCAATGATATCCCTAATAAATATTAGTGTTGCTGTAACTAATGTCTGTCGGTTTGTCCCTGCAGGCTGCCATCTGGAGCGCCCTGAACCATTACGCCTACCCAGACGCCATCTTCCTGGCAGAACGCCTCTATGCTGAAGGTAAGTCTACAGATAGGATCCATGCGGTGACGGAGGGAAAGGGGGGGGGGGGGCCGAGCAAGGGGGGGGGGGGAGCAGGCCCGCCCCCCAATCACAGAGGAAGGTGGAGGCGCTCAATATATTTGCCCTCCCCCCCCCAACAGACCCTACACATTGATAAGTATAATCCCAGCTTTCAAATGGTGAAAGAATTTTTCAAATCGGCTAATTAGAAACGAAGATAGGGCTATATTTGTAGAAATGAGATATTTTTCCATTTCTTTTCAGTTTTTGCATAGTATAAAACAAGTTATAATAAAGTTTATGAAGGTACCTTGAAATATCTAAATTCATATGGCCTGCGTGAGAATCAAATGGCCTGCGTAAGATGCCAAGACGCAGGCCACCTTGGCTTGCGTTGAGAAAAAGTTTTCGGCAACACTGAAACTCTTTGATACCAGACATGCCTATATAGGGTGCGGGTTATACGAGGGTTTTTATCACTATAGAACAGTACTAAAATTTTCAGATCTAAAACGGGTTATAGGATCATCGTGAGTTGGGGGTGCGGGTTATACGTGAGATGCGGATAGTACGCGGGAATTTACGGTATATCAGGAACCTGTTATAGAGTAGAATACTGAGTGTAAGCCGTTCTGCTTCAGTTGGTACGGACGAGGGCCTGTTCTTGCTGGCCACCTGCTACTTCCGGTCGGGGAAACCAGTGCGCGCCTACAGCGTGCTCCAACAACACGGATGTCCCACCCCACAATGTCGCTACCTCATGGCACAGTGCTGCCTAGAGATCAACAAGTAAGACGCTCAATTCTTTATATTAACCCTTTAAATTAACCATTTAAGGACGGATGTCGCCAACAACGGATGGTGCATCATGACGACCCTTTGGGAGTGTCTCAACCCCATAGGGTCGGCATGATGCTTGAAATGAATGCATCACTGGCGAGTTACTCACCAGGCAGTGTTGCCGAAATAACATCAGCACATCGGCTTTTGCCGATGTAGAATCTTAATGGCCGATGTGAGGCCATCAGACACCAGCCACAATGGCCGGCCATGAGCTCAGCTTTCCAAAAGTGAAAGAATTTTTCTGATACTCCTAACAGAAGCAGAGCTATGGCCATGTAAACATTATTCAATCAATTTACACATTTTAATAAATTGTGTAAAGCATTGGAAAGTATTTACATCTATATTGCGACATACTGATTTGTAAGACATCAATGTATAGTGATATGGCCTGTGTAGAGGGTAAATGGCCTGTGTAAGATGTCACGTATGTGTAAGTTTTCAGCAACACTGCCAGGGCTGCATTCATGACGACCAAGGCATGATGCTATAATGCATCATGCCGCAGGGGTGGGCATATCTGAAAACCCTGGAGCCAATACAGGACTGGTTATAGCCAAGACAAGTATTGGAAGGATATGTGCCCTCGTGAGCATTTTTCATGAAGCACAGCAGGGGGTATGCACGTAACCCCCCTACCCCCTCAAGAAAATTTTGGAAGTTTAGACTTTAAATGGTGTGTTCTGATGCATTTTGATACAAAATATTGTATTGCTCCATTGTGTAATTGCCCTATTTTTATTGAAACTGGAGCATTTTTTTGGAGAGAAATGGTTTGGAAAATCTGTACCTTAAGACAACAATCACAATGAACATAGTATTTCAGGTTAAAAAAATTGGAAAATTTCAAAAATGCTGAAGTTAAATATGTATTTTAGTGCAATTTAAAAATGTATCGTAACTTAGGTTCTAGTTGGACTATTTACAAAATTCTTTCAGTTTTGGAAAGCTTGGGGTCAGGAGGGCATTGTCGCCAATTTCAAGGCCAGTGTCGCCACTTTATGGCGACATGGCGACAGCTGCCCACCCCTGTGCCGTCCTTAGAGGTGTTAGGGCTGCATAGTGCTTTAAGGTGGATCGCTACCTGTTGAAAATGAACCCACTGCGCAGGTCTCTGCGCATGCAGCTTAAACGTATCAGAATGGGCCCATATTGCCCAGTCTGATACATATATGAGTTCCATATGTCATGTTCAAAAATTAGGCAAATTCAAGTAAAATTGAGCATTTGATGGGACTTTTTATATTTCCTATGTTTGTTACCGATAATATTTCCTATTTTTTTACATAAATTAGTGCATTGGCATTATTTACCAATGAATCTTCTTAGAAATACTATAGATCATATCATGTTTCTTGTGACAGCCAAGGTCATTTAATGGTAACTATTTAGGGCCAGATTTTGATGATATTACCCATCATACAGTGCTCTGAATATGAAATCTAGTCCAGTTTTTCATTATTTTTTATTTTCAAAGGCCCAAAACTCTAAAATTATGCACGGGACCACCCATCAAAATTACTTTCATATGTTAGCGAATGATCTTAACTAATTTCTGAGAGAGTTAAAAAAAATTCTGTTAATACTGAATACTATTTTTAGACAATAAGCCTACAAAATAATGACATTTTTTTCTTACCCTTTCCCGAAACATCATAATTTTACCCAGAATGCCATTGCATACAACTGTAAAATTATTTTTGCAATAAAGTGGAATATATAGGCGTTTCACATGTGAAGTTTTACATTTCTGTGCATAAATGTTGATATGAAAAAGAATCATGGAAGTTTTCACAATTTTTTCAATTTTTTTGTGAAAAAAGAAAATAATTAAATTTTTCAAAATTCCGTATTTAAAAAAAGAGCTCGGGACCCCCAATTTTTCTTTGCATTATCCAATTCTATATGCTTTAGACTGCATGTAGAAAAGAAATAGAGAGATTCTGTTAACTTTGACCAAAGGGTAGCGACCCACCTTGATGGTGTATGACTGTATCGATTTACTCACCAGGGATGTAGTCATACACCATACCAACACTTTAGGAGTCTTTGACAACTCGGTAGGATCGTAGCATGATGTGTGAATGCATCCTTTGTGAGTCACTTACCAAGTGCATTAATATATTCTTGGATAACTGGACAAGTAATGAATGTTAAGTCAAAGAGTGAACAATTAAGAAGTGATTAACAATGTAAATAAGTTGTTTTCCTGTAAGTCAATTATAAGGAATATCTTTTCGGATTGATGTTTGGACTTTGGATGAATGAAAGAATCAGTTTTAGCATCGGACTATAAAAAAACAAAAATCAGTGTAAGGTGACATAAATTAGTGAGTTATATACGACGACTAAACCATGTTTTACGTACCGTACTTGATGCCCTAGACCCAAGCCTAGCTAGAGACTT
The DNA here is from genome assembly GCA_947462335.1 of Harmothoe impar. Taxonomy (NCBI): domain Eukaryota; kingdom Metazoa; phylum Annelida; class Polychaeta; order Phyllodocida; family Polynoidae; genus Harmothoe; species Harmothoe impar. The sequence goes on from OX381719.1 coordinate 38,476,129, forward strand.
TGGTGAACTCAGACAAGAACGCATGGACTAAAAAACACTCATTTCTCTATTTAAATTAACTTGTTGATATTGTGAGAGGAGGCTTAGCTTAGTCTAGACTAGACATATATTCATTCTAAACCCCAATTATAACAGTTTGTCTAAATATACACTGACCTAATGATTGTTGTTGTTATGATACAATTTTGTTATTGACTAATAATTGCCTACATTTCCCCATATCTTGAAGCAATGTGTGATTATTTATAGAGTCTGTCTATATGAAAATTTCCAGTCTTGAAAAAAATCCAAGATGGCCGCCCTGTAACAATTAGATTACCCATAAGGCCATATTACCCAAAATGCACCTGATTTCATTACCCATGATCCTCTGTCAAAGTATAAAAACCCATGACTCTCTCCCAAGCAGTCAGTTAGGCTTAGGGGTCTGATGAAGGCTTAACCGCCGAAACTGTTACCTCCGACATAGCCCCTCACTTGAAAAAGTTGTGTATAACCAACAGGAAATAAAAAGTGGATAACCCATTTTGCTGGTGGACATTGGTTTGTGGCATCTACCCCAACATCACGTTTTAAGACGTTTTTGGGACATGGAAGAACTTATCTCATTCAGTGTGTATGGGTGATAAACATGAGATAATACAAGGGAGAGACAGGCAAGATCGGGGGACAAATATTTCCTTCGAAAAGAAATGTAAAATGTCTTTCCTTCTATCTGATATTGAGCTGCGACTGTTAAATTGGTACCCTCTAAATGAAAGTTCCATAGGGTTCAATGTTAAACCAAAGATAAAAATCAGATTCTTGACCACACTGCCTCATATTTCTCTCTTCACATGCAGGAATGCCATCTTGTACACTAGAAATACCTTTATATACACAGAAAAAAAACATCTAGGTTCTTTAATTAAAATTTAATCTAAATGAACCAGGAGAGGTGGAAGCAAGGCTAGCGCATGCCATACGTCAAAGAGTGACGCTACTGGTACTTCTTGTACTGCGTGAGACGTCAATGTGTGCAGACAAATTTGTACCGCCCGTATCTCCGCCGTTTATCGTCCGATCGACTCGCTTTTTGATAGGGACAAAAGCGGTACATGCCCGCAACCTGCAACTGTCGCCCACACCCACCTGCACACCCACACCCACCTGCTTGACTTGAGGGTACTTTTTAACAAGGAATTCATTTCTAATGCTAGAATTGACCAATGAATGATAATAAGGGAGTACTATATCTAAGTATATGAAAAGCTGCAGCTGCAGCTCCAGCTCCAGCTTACCATGAGTCATCTGTGAGGCCACTCACACGCTCAATCTCTCTCTCAGGTTGTCGGAGGCAGAGTCGATCCTGTCAGGTAACATCCTCACTAAGAACAAGACCTACGATGAGATGGTCAGTGAGTTCGGTGACTCTGCGTGCTACGCCTTCAGACTCCTCGGCAAGATCTATGCGTAAGTCACATTTTTCTTATACGGTAAGACCCACACCTTGCAGTATATTTGAGATTTATTGCGACAGTACTGTAGGCTCTCTAGCCTCAGGTCACTTAGTTTAGATTTAGAATTGATGTGCCTGCATCATCTTATTTCTGACAGCGAATGAACCTTAAGAATTCACCTTCTTGATCTGTATTTCTTTTTCATGATAAATTAAAACAATTGAATAAACAAAATCTGTCTTGTTTTACAGGAGGACGGAGAGAACTGCCAAGTCGTCAGAGAATTACCGCCGCAGCCTCAAGCTCAACCCCTTCCTGTGGTCCTCGTTTGAGTCACTCTGTCAGCTCGGTAAGTCCTCTTAACCAAGGCCTTAAAAAAATTGTATTCCGGTAATGGTATTACACATAGCCAAAAATAAACAAGGTTGGTAGGTCGATTTTTTTTCTCTTTGATTCATAAAACATTACAGATGGGTAATGTGATTAAAAAAGAGTAATGGCGTTGGTTCTCATGTTGACCCTGTTTTATTTGTCAGGAGAGAACCCAGATGCAGCTAAGATATTCCAGGTGCCTGCGACTCAGAACATCAGTCACCTGTGTCAAAGCACGTGCCCCACGCCGCACGGACTGCCGGCCACCCCGGTGTTAGGGACACCTAGTGACGGCACACCCTCCTCTCAGCCCGACACCAAGACACAAGTATGTCCACACACACAGCCACATATTGATAAAGTATATATAGTATCGATACCCAAGCTGTATTAATCTCGCCTGGCATGGTTAAAATGCACTGAAAAGAAATTACCACACTGGGCCTTTTTTTAAAATATATTATCGTGCTATAATCCTTAAGAATTGTCCAATTTTACTAACCTTAAAAAATGGTACATGTGTATGAAGCGAAAAAGAAGCCTAGTTTTGCTAGACCTGGTTGGGTTAATGATTTCAATTTTGGGAAATTGTTTGCTCAAAATAATTTGAAAAAATTATTTGCTCAAAATACTAGAAACCAGTTTACTAGAAACCCTTTTTTTCTTTACTAAACGCTGCCCAGTGTATAATAAGGTGACGTTGTGTTTGTTGCAGCCTGAGCCGCACCTGTTGGCGCTCCAGACGCCACAGATCATCACCCAGTCCCCTGAGGGTACGCCCATGGACGCCACACCGGACGCCCCCCGCCCTGCCCCCGTCATGCTGTCTGACTCACGGCCACGGCCACGCACCCGACCCGCCCCCAGCCGCAGTCTGCTGGGGGGTCCAGCCAACATGAGCCCTCTCACACCCAGGTAAGGCTATAGTCCTACACCCCCCCCCCCCTCAGCTAACATGAGTCCTCTCACACCCAGGTAAGGCTATAGTCCTACACCCCCCCACCCCCAGCCCTCTCACACCCAGGTAAGGCTATAGTCCTACACCCCCCCCCCCCCAGCCAACATGAGCCCTCTCACACCCAGGTAAGGCTATAGTCCTACACCCCCCCCCCCCCCCCCCCAGCCAACATGAGCCCTCTCACACCCAGGTAAGGCTATAGTCCTACACCCCCCCCCCCCTCAGCTAACATGAGTCCTCTCACACCCAGGTAAGGCTATAGTCCTACACCCCCCCACCCCCAGCCCTCTCACACCCAGGTAAGGCTATAGTCCTACACCCCCCCCCCCCCCAGCCAACATGAGCCCTCTCACACCCAGGTAAGGCTATAGTCCTACACCCCCCCCCCCCAGCCAACATGAGCCCTCTCACACCCAGGTAAGGCTATAGTCCTACACCCCCCCCCCAGCCAACATGAGCCCTCTCACACCCAGGTAAGGCTATAGTCCTACACCCCCCCCCCAGCCAACATGAGCCCTCTCACACCCAGGTAAGGCTATAGTCCTACACCCCCCCCCCCCAGCCAACATGAGCCCTCTCACACCCAGGTAAGGCTATAGTCCTACACCCCCCCACCCCCCCGCCAACATGAGCCCTCTCACACCCAGGTAAGGCTATAGTCCTACACCCCCCACCCCCCGCCAACATGAGCCCTCTCACACCCAGGTAAGGCTATAGTCCTACACCCCACCCCCAGTCAACATGAGCCCTCTCACACCCAGGTAAGGCTATAGTCCTACAACCCCCCCCCCCCCCCAGCCAACATGAGCCCTCTCACACCCAGGTAAGGCTATAGTCCTACAACCCCCCCCCCAAGCCAACATGAGTCCTCTCACACCCAGGTAAGGCTATAGTCCTACACCCCCCCCCCCCCAAGCCAACATGAGTCCTCTCACACCCAGGTAAGGATATAGTCCTACACCCCCCCCCCCCCCCCCCATGAGTATTAAGTCGGGAGATGCTCATTCATAGTCCAGCATGGATATTTTATTGATATGATACAATGTATCATGTAAACAGTGGCAGGTTACGGGGGTGAAAAGGCCTACACTGCTTAGGTCTCACCATACAAAATCAGTGTCCTGGTTTCCATGGCGATTTCTACAAAATCCAGGCAGACTTTTTTTATATTTTGGATCTATTTTTAAAATTCTCACCATTTCAATAGCTACCGTAAAACCCAGTGTATAAGCCTAACTCGCGTATAAGCCACACCCCGACTTTGGGCTAATCCTATTAGCCGCACCAGCGATCTGAATATGGTGGCTTTAGTAATGTACTATAGGAGCAAAAACTCGCGTATAAGCCGCACATGGACCCTTGGCCGATCCTATAAGCCGCACCAGCGATCTGATTCGCATACTAGCCGCGGCTTATACGCGAGGTTTTGCGGTAGTTGGAACCTGAGGAGGGTTTTGTAAATACTTTCCACACTTGTATACGGATACACTTGTCTGGTGTACAGTTTTGGCGTGCTGATGCTGGACATGACACCGAGCCCGGGCCAGTCGCAGCTACTGAGTGTGGGCGGCCAGCAGCAAGGCGGCCCCTACATCACCCCCTCACCCGTACAGACCCTCTTTGACACAAGCCAAAACGAGATGAGCCGAGCACCCCGCAGAATAGTCGTAAGTACTACTACTCTTATCCTAGATCTAACCCGTTATGGACGTGCACTGTTATGTATTTCTTGTATTACACGGTAGTACAACAACGTAATGTTTGTTACATGCACAGGCATTAAATCCCGGTTATAGGACGACCCAAATTATAAGCCAAACCCCTAGTTTTAGAAAAAAGAATAGGCTCATAAAGAAGACCTTTAAAAACATTTTCACTATAATCTACAGTCAGATCTGTATAATCCGCCATGCCGAAAGTGGTCGGATGATGAAGGTGGCGGTTTTGTCTTGTAAGCTGGGTATTACGGTATGTAGTTATAAAGTTTGTCACGGCTTCCAGCTTGTTCCAAATCTGTATGGCTCAATGAGAAATTATTGTATTCAAAAACAGTCACCAGAGGTGCAAAACAGTTTGAGTCGGATAGGAAGGAAACTAATTATTAAAAAAGGGATGAATAAAATGGCTTGATGTGTCTTTAATTAGGTTGTTTCTTTCTTGTGTTTGTAGCCGGTCAATTCTCAGGTAATTCATCCCATAGCATGATGTGTTGTTATTTGAGGTTGTGTGTCGTTATCTTTGCGTGAAACCTCTCGCTTCACCGGCCAACCACTGACACTTAAAACAATTTCCATCCTAAAAATACAGATATTTACTGTGCTGAAGACTTGGATTATCATTATAATTATATAGAGAGATGCCTATATGCTTTTCCTCCATTTTTTTAAGTATTCCTAAATTTCTCAGAAATTCTGCTTTAAATTTCCTTAATTTCCTTTAGGCCAGACCCACTAAAAAGTTGGTTAGTGGATTTCGGAAACTGTAATTTTTTAAATTGTAAAATTGTCCATGGATTTCGCTCGCCTCATTTTTTTTCTAAAATTGAGATTTTTAGTATAATAAATTTCGTTATTCTCTGATTCATCTGCAGATCAAGAAAAATATTTTATTGATGTGGGCTCATTGAATATCATTGTCGGGGGGGGGGGGGGGGGAAGAAAAAAAGAGAACAAATCCCGTTGACAGAAAAAAAATCGTATAAATTTCGCTCGCTAGCATCTTTTTCTAAATTGATATCTATTGACCGACATGTTTTTTGGTGTGGCCTTACAAAATAGAAAAGGTGCCCCATGCCAGATCTGCCCCTGAGCTCACCTGCGTCCTGGGTCGTCAACTCCCGTCTTGGTTTCCGTACTATTGTCTGTGCTATAACCTGTATAAAAGTCGCCTGTACCTCATATGTTACTTGGACATCTTCCTACTTGATTTTGTGTGTGTAATAGTATACACAGTTAAAGTTTCACTGAATCTTGACACCTTTCCTCATGTAAAAAGTAAAAGTGAAGTCTATGAAAGTGCTCAAATCTTTGAAAGCATGAAATCGATCTCCATTATAATATCTAAATATTGAATGAGACCAAACACATCAAATATATGTAATTTACGTTGAAAGAGCCCTGGGATTTTAAAGTACCCAAATTGATTACATATGACATTGTATTCTACTTTAAATACATTACATTACATTACATGATGTTTATTTGTTGTGACAGAGATGTCGGGGGTCGCCGGGTTCGTTTGCCAACATGCCGGTGTTTAGTCTGTCAGGTAACACCAACGTATCGCGAGACTTGCAGACCCCCAGCCCACAACCCGGGTACGTAGACACTACCTCTTCTCCAGCTATTTGTTCCACATACCGGTCGCTCCTTCCCAAATGCGTTATGCTGATCTTTCGGGACTGTGTCAAGCCTATATGGTCAGCATGATGCTTGAATGCAGCACGGGCGAGTTATTTGCCAGGACTGCATTCATGCATCAAGACGACGAAGATCATGATGCGTTGAGGCATTATGCTGCCCTTAAAGAGTTAAGAGCATAACCTGGGTATGAATACTGTAGTGCTACAGGCAGAGTGCCTACTCCATGACATCCAATATGTCTCATTCACAAATCATCAGTATTGATAAATAACTTTGTGGCAAACGCTTCTATACACAGAGATGCTGAGTGGGTAGATGACCAAGAGCACACCGGGATTAATCAGAGATGCCACTTTTCCAGGAACTCCTACATTTTTGCTGGAATTTCTGTATTGAATTAAACTAATTTCCTACAGAAAATTAACCAAAATCTTAGGATTTTCTACTTTTTGTCAACAAGGGAGTGGCATCTCTCATTGATAAAGGTCTATTGTGAGGTCACTCACTTATCACACAATATGTTACTATAGATATGAATTCGCCACACATCATTGCAACAGACTTGTAGTTTTAATGTTGTCCATTACAATGTGGAGTATACTAAGACGTGTTGTCCTTTTGTCGTTACAGGCTACAAACTAGTAATAATGTGCCCGTCGTGCGGCGGAGTTCACGTCTTTTTAGTAATGCCAGTAGTTCTGTTAAGGTAAGCAACCAATGTCATTGACAATATTTTGATTTATTACTGGTATGGAAAATTGGCTTTTGGCATGCAAGAAGAAATTACTGCACGTGAAAAGTGTTGCCACTGTTCGGCTCTCTTCTTTGTGGGTGATTGAAATGTAAAAAAAAAAAAATTAAGATATTGTAATAAAAGTATCAATTGAGTGGCAGCCATTACTTAAATGAAGCCTGCCTTATTTGTCACAAATGTAGATTAAATTTCTTGTCTTTGCCTAAAAAGAAACTAGAAAAGATTCTCACATGACATGTCTCTCCCATCTGCTGCAGGAAAATAATAAAAGTCAAAGTCAAAAGAAATTCACAAGTCCAAAAGCACCAGCCAAGAAATCAAAAACAAGATCTAGTAAAACGCAACAAGAATTAAACGAGCTCAACAAGTCTGAGATCATGTCAGACATCGTGAAGCCATCTACAGCGAGTAACGTGCAGGCACAGATGTTAAGCATGCAGCGACAGTCGGTCGGTAAGCACCTGGCGTTTAAGTAACCCATTCAGTTACTAAGTTAACGATAGCATCAAACATCCAATTTAGTTTTAATCTGTTGTTTCTTTTAAAGAAATGGATATATCGTAATGGCTTATTTTAGTGTACATGTGCTCAATAATTTCTACCTATGGTTTAGACCTGTGCTTATATCAACAGTATAAAAATGTATAATAAATCTAACTCAAATACCCATAGTAACTGTATCCTTCTTGTACAGAGGGCCTGATGAGTCTGCTGCAGAGTGTGGGTAAGGCCTACTCGGCGCTGTCCCAGTACGAGTGTAAGCGGGCCCTGGAGCTGCTGGCCGCCCTGCCCCCTCAGCACTACAACACCGGCTGGGTCACCTGCCAGGTCGGACGCGCCTACTTCGAGATGGCAGAGTACCAAAAGGTAAGGTTGCATGAAGATAAACCACATGTATATTTGGTGTCAGGATGGCTATTTGAATATTGAATCATTTCATAGACTACATGATACTAATCTGGTTGTCAATTATGTCAGTAGTTCTGCATTGCCATGACTTGGACTTGGACTCCGACTGTAACCTTGACTTGATATGACCTTTTTGTGACCTTGACTTGGTTTGATCTTGTCACGATTTTGACTTGGTCTGACCATGTCACGACCTTGACTTGGTTTGACCTTGGCTTTGTTTAACCTAGTCTTGGAATGATCTTGAATTGGTCTGACCTTGTCACAACCTTGGCTTTGTTTAACCATGTCTTGATATTACCATGACTTGGTCTGACCATGTCATTACTGTAAAACCTTGTGTAGAAGCCTAACTCACGTATAAGCCGCACCCCGACTTTGGACCGATCCTATAAACCGCACTGGCGATCTGTTTATGGTGATTTTAGTACAACAGCATAGTAGGGAAAATTCACGTATAAGCCGCACCCCGACCCTGTAAGCCACACCGCCGATCTGACTCTCATACTAGCTGCGGCTTATACGCGAGGTTTTAATCAATAGCATGATGACGAAAAGGAATATATCCGCTTTGCTGTAATAGACATAATACAAGAACTTGTTCCTGTCTGTCGTAGTTTAAATTGAATTGTTTTACGGTACTAATTGAATTGTTGTATGGTACTAATACCATGCATGACAGTAATAATGTGTTGTGTTGTTGTAGGCTGAGCGGGCGTTCAGTGCGGTGAGGACCCTGGAGCCGCACCACACGGGCGGCATGGAGATCTACAGCACCACCTTGTGGCACCTACAGAGGGAGGTCCACCTCTCCACACTAGCACAGGAACTCACCGACCTAGACAAAAACTCACCCGAGGTAAGTCGCATCACACTGATTTACACGGGTGGTTCTAGTTAAGTGTGGTTCAACTCTTTAAGGAGGGCATGTCACTAAAAGATGACATTTGTACCATGATGCAGCAATGCAGCCTCAGCGAGTAACTCGCCGGTGCTGCATTGGTTTATAGAGCCGACCCTTTAGGAGTGTCTCAACCCTGTAGGATCGGCATGATGCTTAAATGCAGCAATGGAAAGTTAATCGCCAGGGCTACATTCATGCATCATGCTGAGCAAGGGCATGATGCATTAATGCATTATGCCGCCCTTGAAAGGTTAAGTATATATCAATGAATTGCAGCCTAACAACTAGACCTATATATACAACTGACAGCAGAAGCAAATTTCTACTAAGCTTTAACAATTTGAAGTAGCAAACAGAAAGTACATTCATTAAAGAGCAATTAAGTCAAACAATTTATACGAGCCAAATTAATTACACAATCTTTACTACAAATGAAAACAAAGTGATACAAGTTGTGTGTTTGTGTGCTATAGGCTTGGTGTGCGACCGGTAACTGCTTCAGTCTACAGAAGGAACATGATGTCGCCATCAAGTTCTTCCAGCGTGCGGTGCAGGTAAGTCCCCCTCTGTTATACCCTTTGTCGTCACAATTCTTGAATGCAGTCCTACCAAATAACCGAGTGACTTCCTTCACAAATTTCTCTAAATTGGCCTTGCACTCATGCATCAAGTCTTGTGGACAACCGGCGGGTTATAGGGTCTGGGTGCGGGTTATAGGGTCTGGGGGCGGGTTATACACGAGTTACAAGTAGTGCGTGAGATTTTAGGTCCAATTCGGCTCATAGCATTGTCTCAAAGTGGGGCGTCAGCTTATTAGGCAGGATTTGATGCAGTCATTATAATCTTAAACTGTTTAAATCACTCGCAACTCGGCTTATATATTTCTCTCAAAGAGGGAGGGGGGTCGGCTTATAAGGGAGGTAGGCTTATCTGAGAGGTTTTTATGGTAATGGTAATTGTTATGTTCAGGGACGAAAATCTTCAAGTTTTCCTCGATTTCACATTTTTGTACGTGTACTTAACTATAGACCTTTATTCAGGGGCTTCAATTTTAACATTTCAAGTCTTTTTTTTAGATTGCTCACTTTGATCCCTGAATGTTAGCGGATACTTAATGACAATGCTGATTGCAGGTGGACCCTAACTTTGCCTACGCCTACACCTTGTTGGGACATGAGTATGTGCTGACGGAGGAGCTGGACAAGGCCATGTCGTGTTTCAGGAACGCTATCCGTGTGGACCCCCGGCACTACAACGCATGGTACGCATTACTCACATGGATATTTCCTATAGAATGGCAATTTATGTAGACTTGTGAGGGGAAAATGGCCTGCATTGTCCTCCATCGGGAAAATGTTTTTGACAACACTGGCAACAAATGATATACATGATGCATGATATGGCACCTTCTATGTTAAGCCTTTGGGCGTGCCTATGGCTGATATCATGATGCAAAAAAGTACTTAAAATGTAAATATGCACACAGTCAATTAAATTAAATATAGAGTCGGGACAATCATGTCAGTGAGGCTTGGCAGGGCATGACCCTGCAAGGCAATGCACCTTTTCAGAGTCGATGAGTTATCAAATGTATCCCTTTAACAATACAACGTCCCACCTTATCGTTTGTGTAGTAACATGACTTGACGTGTTTCAGGTACGGCATTGGCATGATCTACTACAAACAGGAGAAGTTTGCACTGGCACGGGTTCACTTTGGCCGAGCGCTCACCATCAACCACCAGAGCTCTGCCCTGCTGTGTCACATTGCTGTGGTAAGTGCCGTAATACCTCGTGTATAAGCCGCACCCCTAACTTTGACAAATCATCTAAGGCGCAGAGAGGTTTTGAAAATTGCTTATTTAGTACTGTACTATACTTATAAAAACTCTCGTAAAAGCCGCATGTTTGGTATCGAAAGAAAGCTGAGTGATTCGCGTACAAGCAGCGGCTTATACGCAAGGTTTTACGATAACCCTTACTGAGTCATTCATGTGTCATCTCCAGTATAAGGGAGTGGACAATTCTTAATAGTTATGGGGGTTGTTGGTAGATTTGGGAGAAAAATTGACCCCTTTTCAGCAAAAAAGCTGGGGCACTACTAGTATAGCTAAAAAAGAGTCCTCCGCGATCCGCGTCCGTTACTTCTATTAAAATACCATGTTCTATTTGCGGTGCAGGTTGAGCATGCGATGAAGAAGTCGGACACAGCGCTGGCCATCCTGAACAACGCCATAGAGGTGGACCCTAAGAACCCGCTCTGCAAGTTCCACCGAGCCTCCATCTTGTTTGCCACCGACCGCCACAAGGAGGCGCTCGCCGAGTTAGAACAACTCAAACAAATCGTTCCCAAGGAATCTCTCGTCTATTTCCTCATCGGAAAGGTAAGAACTGACCAATGAGATTCTATTCTTGCAATATTTTATCTTTTTACTCTACACAGAACTACCCCGACTCTAAAGTAGATGTTTTAGGGAATGTTATTTCTCTAGTACATGTAGACACATCTTTTTTTACAGAGAGTTTAACAGTATTGTGATTCAATTTCATATCTTTAACCATGTTCCATCTTTAAGACAAAGTGCCCAGATAGCTCATGTTCCATCTATAAGTTCCCAGATAGCTTATGTTCCATCTATAAGTCCCCAGATAGCTTATGTTTCACCTTTAAGTGCCCAGATAGCTCATGTTCTATCTACAATCCGCAGATAGCTTATGTTCCATCTATAAGTGCCCAGATAGCTCATGCTCCAACTTAAAGTGCCCTGATAAGTCATGTTCCGTCTGTCTATCCTTGCTGCAGGTGTACAAGAAGTTGGGCAGCACACATCTAGCATTAATGAACTTCTCGTGGGCCATGGACCTGGACCCTAAGGGCGCCAACAACCAGATCAAGGAGGCCATCGACAAGCGATACGTCACCGACGAGGATGACCCAGCCACCGGTGAGTCCATGGGGGAGTCCACGCTATGTACCTGGGACTAAGTATCATATATAGATGGAGATATCTTGCACGCTAAAAGCTCTGTACTAACCACTAACTCTCATTTCCGTCTCTCTTAACAATCTAACCATAGCAAATTGTAGGCCAAAAGGCCATAACATTTTTATTGCAATTTCACATAATTAGCAGCTGTCTCTGCCATCTCATCAGGCATGTACCACACCATCAGGCACACCCTTTTTGGTCCCTCTTTTAAATGTAACATAAATCGACCATAAGGACTTGTATCTACTTCTATTATGCATCATATATATGTTTATATGAACACTCGCTGGGATTTTAGTAAGACATGCCCTAGGCTAATTTGTGAAAGTCCAGGATAAATAAAAGGACTCTCAACTCAGCTCAACTTGTTACTTGCAGGTGTGGACGAGGAAGGCGGTCTGGACTTGGAGGAGCACCCAGAGTCTAGTAATAACTCTTCTATGGTCGAAGGTGTCGACATGCAACTACAAGCAATAGAGAGCGACGAGAGCCTCTGATATTGGCCACCAGATAGCAGCACTTAATCCACTCATCTCCTGGGGGTCAAACTCATGGCAAGGTCAAGTCAAGGTCAAGACAAGAGATCATGGCTAGGTCCATCCAAGTCAAGGTCACGGCAATGTCAGACCTAGGCCGGGTCACGGCAATGTCAGACCTAGGCCAGGTCACGGCAATGTCAGACCTAGGCAAGGCCACGGTAAGGTCAGACTGAGTCAAGGTCACGGCAAGGTCAGACCAGGACAATGCCCTGTTATGACCTCTAAGTTAATACCAAGTATTTAGAATTGATAGATTTTACAAAGCCTTCATACTATTGAAGTCGTTATCCATTTCCTTGTCAGAGCCAGGTACTGAAATATCTCGTCATGAAATATTGTAGGTAAATAATGCTATTTACGAGAAGACTGTACCATTGTAAAGCTCCGGACAATACATATTTATGTTACCTTGATAAACAAATGCAGCCTCCTATATATAAGGCGTGAGGCTGTCATACTGTTGCATGGAAGGATTCGTTGTGCATGTTGAATAGGAAAGTAAAGCGGGAGTATACAAATTTTGGCTGCGTGGACGGCGGCAAACGGTGGCCATTTTGGTCTGAATGGTGCAATGTTTAGAGCAGCGTTACTGGATGTACAAGGCGCTGTTACCAATGTGTATATAGGGACGTGTGTACAGGGACTGGGAGGTAGCCACTGACCCCACACTGGGTGGACTAACCCTCTAAGGGCCGCACACTGCTTTAACCCTTTAAGGACAGATGTCGCTTAAAGATGACATTTGTCATCATGATGCACCAATGCAGCACCGATGAGTAACTCACCAGGGCTGCCATCCTTAAAGGGTTAATGCACTATACCCTTTCTCTGCATGATGCATAACCGCAGCCATGGTGAGTTATAACTTAATTGCCAAGGCTGCATTCATTTATGATGATGGCAGAGGGTATAGTGGATTAAAGCGCTGTGTAGTCCTTAAAGGGTTTAGTGGTATACAGTAGCATAAGGCAGACTGCTGACCACGTGACGCGAGAACCACGATGTATCTATCACTTTGTTGTTATTTTGTGAATGTTGCGAAGTATGTTCGGTACCTTGGGAATGAGAAAATGGGGTGTGAGTAAATGTCTTTTACAGGGGGTACATATAATAGCTATGGGTTATATTTGTGTTCACTTGTGGCGCTATTATCATTATGTGCTGAATACATAGATCTGGCTTTGTTACATTTTTAATGATTGGGTTGATATAGAAACGAGCAAGAGCGAAAATAGATATATTGCATACTGAAGACAAGCCCAATGCTGCAGGGTACATCATACGCGCCGTAGACTTGAACGTTTGGATTACTGTAGAAAGTACTAAGCAAAACGGTCCAGGGTACACCGGCAAAAAACTTGACCCGAATAACTGTGTACATATGTGAGTGAGTATTTATGTTGCCTTTGTTTCCCTGTGAGAAGTGTAATAGACCCCCCTCCCCCCGTATGGTGACACCATTCTGTTAAAGCCGCTAATAGTGGTACCTTATGGAGAATAAAACTTTGAAAGTAATAGGTGTATGGGAGATGTATGAGAAACAAAAATTGGAAGGAATCCCAAGTGTGTATTTTGTAGCCATCTTTTATCTAGCCCTTTAATGGCAGCACAGTGCTTTAATGTGCTATGACCTTTGTCAGCATAATGCATGAATACAACGCTGGATAAATTTACATACTGAATACAAGCCGCTGAGTCTACTAGCTAGGGCTGCATTAAAGTATCATACTGACCATTCGGGAATGTATCAAGTCTGTAGGGTTGACATGATGCTTGAATGTAGCATTGAGAAGGGTAAATTCATGCATGCTGATGATCAAGGTCATAATGCATTAAAGCAGTTTGCGGCCCTTAGAGGGTTAACTGTATAACAGAGAAGTGTTGGGGCAGACCGAGGGTAAGTGCGGTGAGCCCAGTACAATAAACAGCATCCAGGGGCCACATCCAGGGGCCGCGGGGTGAACCTGGAACCGACATACGGTATATTAAAGAAAAACATAACGAGTGGGCATACAGGACCCATATATGTGCAAGTGTGCATCTTACACGTGGGTAATAATAAACCGTTCTCTACTGCCACAACGCCTTTCTTCTTACTCCTCATTTATTACCATAAATTCTTGAATAATGTTAGTAACTGTTACATATGACCCGCATCTTGGATACGGTAAAACTTGAACAATAGTTTAACTTCCTCCAAACTCGTGGACATTTGGGCTTTTTCTGAAAAAGGCCCAAAAAGGGGGAGACTTATTTAATGTCAACTGTTAAGGTTAGCAAATTGCTCATTTTTAGGCCGGAATACGATTTTGCATTATGTGTACGATTTAGTACGATTTTTGGGTACCCAGTACGATTTTTGGTCATTTTTGCTGTTATTTTACATGTGTAGGGGTTTCATATGCGTATAACGCGAACACAGGTTCCAAATTCGGTTTGAATGCAACAGGTTTTTATTCGATCACAGCCTCAAAAGTACACGAAGGTTTCTACTCGGTTCACTTGGTCTTTCAACCATTCGAAGACGCACAGGATTCTATCGATAGTTCGAAGTCTTAGCAATACCGGACAGTCAAGCCCTGAGCCAGCATGGCTGGTGCAGGAGCCATAATGTGGGAGGGGTGTAGGTGCCCCTATCAAAGCGAAGGTACGAAAGGTGTGGGTCAGAGCTCGTCCTGGGACGAACTCCCTGAGGTAGCCAACCTCGGCCTCTTATATACCCTGAGCGCGGACCAAGCAGTGTCGACGTGGCACTCCTCCGTAGCGCCGTCTGGAGTGCCCTGCCTGGCTCCGCTACCGGATAACCGAAAGGACATGGCTTAGGTGTTGCCACCTAGTGTCCGTTGGAGGCACTTACCGCTCTGACTCCACGGACCTTATATGTACACGTATTATTCGTGCCCCTACATCACCCCCACCAGATTATAACAAGGGTCGAAATACATCTGATATAATATAATATACTCGAATATAGGAGAATAATATCAGTGTACATGATGACAATACCGGGGTACATTCAAAGGTACGACTTACGTTTTACACATACATGTAGAAAGTACAATTTTAGATTTAGACTGACCTGTTACACCAAACAACACTTACATCTCTATGTACATAACAGGGATCTTACAGATCCAACACCATAACGACAAGATAGATACGTGAGTATCCATCTTTAATAAAGATATGAATATATACGAATATATATGTTCTATACTATTTCTAACTACAGTGATCACAGATCTGTATGGTTTTTGTTGAGATACAATATTGATTACTACATTAATCATATTAAGATAGGTTAAGAGTGCACGATATGTGACTTTTTAGGACGGAATGACACAGAAGTAATGGCTCGAAAATATTTATGTGGGCGAACCGTCCCTGGAGAGGTAATTACGTGAACTATTGGAATTATAAAATACATGGAACCAACATAGGTGTGACATTAACTCTTATAACCAAGGAATGTAGTAATATTAGCCTCCACATGAGGTAACCGATGTATGACTCTATATCCTAAGAATAGATATACTCTCGAAATCCGAATACCAGTTGTTATGTCCAAAAAGAAAATCTTTGGAGATAAAGATAGGTATCGAACACTATGTACAGTTTTGGTTCGAATCATAGTATACAGTATAAGTTATACTCTTTAAAGTATGAACACTATTTTTCATTTCTTTTTTTTTTTTTTTTTTTTTTTTAGACAACGAAGACATTTCTTGACAATTATGCATTTCACACCTGGTTTATGTTTTTTTTCTCGAATCATGACCTCAATCATGGACGTTTTATAATATGAACACAATTATTAAGATATCATCGAAACATCATATGCACAAGTTATCAGAAACACAACTGAACAACCGAACACTCAAATCATCTTATAAGTCCTTCACCAAGCCCTGGAGCTCTTCGAGGGACCCACTCCATTGGGTGAGTCCTATCCCGAATACTCGAATGAACTTAACGTTCAGCGCCTTCAAAGTGTTGGCCTGATCGTCCAAGGTGTCCTCCGCAGCTTTCTGGAAGGCACGAGCCGTTGAGAGTTCCCTCTTCGATTGTTCCAGCTGCTTGGTGAGTTCGATCACCTTATCTGGCTCCGACTGTTCATCAATCCGTTGTTGTTCGAAGATCTGCCTCAGTCTCTCGACCTCCTTGCCCTGCATGGTGATGGCATAGTCGGCTGATGCCCTTGCCACACAGGCGACATATCGCTGCATGCCAGCTAGGTGTTCATGCAGCCATCGTTCATACAGCTCCTTATGCAACACTGCATCAGGAGCCTTCACAGGCTCGAAGTAGTCCTTTGGAAACTGTACCCTCGGCCGAATGTTCTCACCACTTATCATCAGTTCATACCACCTATTCGGATCAACTGCCGGTTCTTCACGAACGTTGGGCCTAAAAGGCACGGTGGCTGTGGTGGTAGTGGTGGTGAGCACAGTGTCAGCGACAGTTGCTGCCTTCTCTCCTCCAGTAGTTGTCGTTGGTGTGGTGGTAACTGGGTTCGAAGTGGTCACTGGAACCGGGTCCACCACTGACTCAGTTTGCATGAATGATGAATTCGCACTAGTAGCAGGGGTCTTACGCCCCACCGACTTTGTAGAACTGTCAGCCTTCGGTTTCACCTCGTCTACTGCCCGAGGAGTGAGAATGGTGGTCGTCACCACCAAGTCCTTTTTCCCAGGCAGCACAAAGTGATCCGAATCCCCCATTTCCACGTTCCGGGAGTCCGGTTGGCGAAGGGCATCCTCTACAGAGATACCCGTGGGGAGATTTTTGTACGGATCCCTCTCAGTCTGTACTTCCGGACCAGGGGAGTTCATCGAAGGGTACTCAGCCCTGCTAGCCAGGTTACCAGGAGTCAGAGGACGAAGGGTTTGTAGTTGGGACCGACCCCTGGGGGCCGAGAAGTCTGGACCATAGTCAGGACGCAAGTCCTGTAGTGGGGACCGGTGCTCAATCGTTGTCGCGCGCCCTCGTGCTGCAGTTGGAGCCCTCGGAGCCGGAACCTCCGATTTGACCTTTTTACAGTCAGGTTCGGAAGTGGCCGGACTCCTGGTTTCACTTCGTTTCCCCGTAAGGGGGTTGGCCGCTCTCCAGTCGTACAACTCCTGGTACAAGGTGCTGTTCAGGTCCAGTCGACCACGTCGATCTGTACGCTGGAAGACAGCTGACTGCTTCGAATTCCTGGTCACCTGGACCTTTCCGAATTGGAAGGTCTCAATCGTGATGCTGTCAAACTTTACTTTGGCTAGGCCTGCCACCAGTGTTGCATGGAGATCTCCTACGTTCTTTCTGGCCAACATCATGGCTTGGCCATGACCTTGTATCAGGTGTTCGATCATTCTGCCTCTTCGGGTGGTCCACAGTCCCGAACACTTTTTGTTTGCTTTGCCAGTGTCAGCGCAGACGTACATCGCACGATGGTGCATGTGGCATTCAACCAGATGCCGCATGAATCGAAGACGAGTAGGCATGGGGCGGTTCTCGTTTGCAAAATAGGTGCGACAGGAATCGAATGGACAATCCTCCCTTACCCCTTCCTTGTACCGGGCCATAGCCCATCGAATTTTGGGGCGTCCCTCATGGTTGTAGTAGGACTCGGGGAACTGTTTTCGATCATGCAGCCGATTGAACCAGTTTTCTGTCCATCCGAAGGTACTGGGTGAAGTCATATTGGACCTCATCCATTCCTCGTCATCAGACAGCCCCTCATAGTCCGTTGCTTTGGGACAGGAATACATATCCCTGGATCGCAATGTTCCATGCATTCGGGCCTAAATTTCTTGAAGCCCCCGGTGGCATTGCGCCAGATCATTTCTTCCGCCCGAGAACTTGGAACGTCTACTGAGGCGTTTGCCCCAGCAGCTGGAGGGGGCGAAGAAACCACAGGTGACGTGTTCGAATGTCCCGATTCGGAGGACGTAGATGGGGATACAGGTATGGCAACCTGCACTGGAGTCTTGGTCGGGGTTGTTGGAGGGGTCGAAAGCGTCTTGGCGGGTGCCCTAGGAGGCGTCGAAGGAGTTGAAGCCGTACTGGATACCACGTCCACCAACCTCACAGTTGGAGACATATTAATCGCAGTAGTTTGGGGAGGCAAAGGATGAGGGAGACAGGGCTGTCGTGCCTCACTCTTCTTCGCCTTCCGTTTCTGGCTCTTAGAAAGTTCGAATGGGACCTCCTCCACATCCGAAGCGTCGGACAAGGACCGTCCCTTCTGCTGTGGATTGGGGTTCTTCCGGGACTGGGCTCGAGTCATTGGAGTTCTGGGGGCAGCTTGCATAGCTTCCAGAGTTAACCGTAACTGTTCATTGGCTGCCCTGAGTTCATCGGATTCTCTGACCACCTGAGCATAACGAGCTTCCTGCTCAACTGGTTCTGAGGTATCCGAATTGATCTCCATCGGAGTCAACTCCACGATAGCTGGATCCTTTTCGAATGGGACTGGTGAAGGTCCCGGAGCTTTCGGAAGAGATTCGGATTGAGACTCAGCAGTCCCAGTGGTAGTAGTTGGTTCTTCGAATGATGTTGTATGGGGAGTACTCGAAGAGCACTCGGACCGAGCGAGGGCAGGTTCGGATACTCCAGACATGGACGGAGTAGATGGAGGAGTACTAGTTTTGGAAGTTTTACGACTACCTCTGGTTTTGGTGAGTTTCTTTTTCTTCCCCTTCGTACTTGTGGTGCTCCCATCACTTGAGGGCACTGATTCCTCCATTTGTTTGGCTCGTTGGAGATTCCGAAAGTTCGTACCACATCGCAGTAGGATCTGTCCAAAGATCTCGTTTTTGTAGGCACCCCGGATGGCTCCCTCGTAACTCTCTAGCCAACTCCCCTCGTGGTGGTAGAACTCGTGTTCTTCCAGCTTGTCCAGCATCATCGCCATGAGTGTGGGATGGAGCTGCAGCGAGGTGTCGAATGGCGGGTCGCACTCCAGCACTTCCATAAGTTGTTGCTGGGCTAGCGAAACTCGTACGAAGTCTTCCATCTCTTTGTCAGACACTGCTTGAATGGGCAATTTCTGACTTACCTCCTCTAACTCCGGCATCTCGTCTTCCTCCTCATCACCTGCTGCGTTGAGCCGGGTTGATGTGGAATTGTCAATGTCCTTCGAAGCAACACGTTTTGGGGTATTGCGCCACGGCAACGGCCCCAGGTTGACTGTAGCCGGGGGTGGCATGGCCATGCTGTCCCGCTCAGCCGTCGAATAGGAGCCGATCCCCGCCACACGGACGGTAACTGCACTCCCGGTGGATTCGGAGGCGTATTCATAATCCGATTCCTGAGCATTGTCGAATCGGCCATCATCCATCCCGAACAGATCTAGCTCGTTGGACTGGAGGCCCTCACCGGGGGTGTACTGCTCCTCCATCGAAGTCGAAAGTTTTCAACGAAAACGAAGTTTAAAATCGAAGATTTACGGAGTACGAAGCTCCGCGTGTCCAAATGACACTATGAGCGGGAACTAACCAGGTTGGCGCATATTATGATGTGGTTTTGGAGACTTTTGGTCGATAACAAGACCCTTCTTCCTCCTCCTTTGCCCTGCAGCGTCCGCGCGTCTTCTTGGCACTGATCCAATATGGCGACCGCCCTTCTTGTCTCGCGATGCCACGCCCGCCGCGGGAGCGAAGGTCAACCAATCAGCGTTCACGCCTCACCGGATAGCCCTTTTCTAACGGATAACGCGGCGGGAGACGCTCGCGTTTCCCGCCACTAATCGAATGGGTAGCTCACCGGAGTGTAATCCTTATTGAGTCAGTTCCACAGGATCAGGGGTACCACCAATCATGAATTCTTCAGGAGTGTAGGCAAATGTCATTACGGGTAACATAAGAATACCCGCCGGATAGATCCGTCTGCCACCCTCGGGGACGTTCATGATCAACACCCGCCCTAGTTCTGCTCACTCGACAGCAATTAGGTCTGTACTACCATCATGGGATCGAAACTTCTTGTTGTGTATACAAATTAGGTCACAGCAATCCCCCGGTTATGCCGTGGACTGCGCCTTAACCCTACCTTGGGTTCTTTAGACCTGGTCGTCCGGGAAGATTCGACAGGATGTCCAGTAGTCAATTGGACAGCCCTCCTCCCCTTCAGACCTTCATTTGCCGAGACTTTTTTTACGCACTTTTTATCCTTCTTGCTAGAAGCTCGAATTGGTAAAAAAATTTTAGGCCTACCCCGGCCCCGCTTTAATTTACCAATACCAGGAGGCATAGGTTTCTTCTCATCTGAGGGTAACACTAGTTTCCTAGGTCTACCAGGACCACGTCGTTCCGGGGTGGTCGCTCTCCGCTCAGTGTACTCTGACTTCGAATGCTCTCCTGACTTCGAATGCGCTGAAGCATCACCCTGCCACCGACGTAGACGAGCTACATTGGATTTATACAAGCGTCCCAACAAAGATTTGATCACCACTGTAGATTCTGAAACAATCCGAACCACAGTAAATGGACCATCCCAGTTGGGTGACAGCTTCAGCTGCTGTAGGGGGTCGTGTAGCCTAACTACTTCATCCCCTACTCGAAAGGACCTAAGTTTCAAACCTACGTCATAGCCCACTTTTTGCCATGAAGCAGATTTGCTTAGCTCACATCGAACCATCTCGTATGCGGACTTGAATTGATCCCTCAATGCCTCCACGAACATCACCTGACAGGGTATTTCAGCGTTTATCCCAGCTACGCCAAACACCAAGTCAGCAGGCATAATCAAGTCCTCTCCGAATACTAACAGATTGGGGGAACAACCGGTGGAAGCATGCACCGTACTATTATAAGCATGTACCACAAACTCGCATTGCTCGTCCCAATCATCCATCTGACTGTTGACCAGAGGCTTCAGGACTTGTATCAAGGTTCTGTTGAACCTTTCCACTTGACCATCAGACTGAGGCCTGTACGGATTCGTTCTGGTTTTGCATATAGCAAGGTTATGGCACATTGCTGCCCATAACTCGGATTCGAATTCTCTGCCTTGATCACGATGCAACATCAAGGGTACGCCTAGATGAAGCACCCAACCCTTTACAAATGCACGAGCACATGTATGAGCCTTATGATCTTTCAGAGGAAACACTCTAGTGTACTTCGAATAGTAGTCAGAGATCACCATCATGCACGTGTTTCCATCAGGAGTGGTTTTAAGGCCACTAATGATATCAACCGCTATGCGTGCAAATCTAACTCCCCAAAGCTCTTGAGTTAGTGGCAACTTCCCCAGGCCTTCACCTGGTTTGCTCAGACAACAATCTGGACAAGTAGAGATCCACCTAAGCAGATCTTTACTCATGCCAGGCCAGTAATACCTTCTGGAGAGTCGCGCAAGGGAGCGCTTCTTTCCAAAATGTCCACTGGTCTGGTGTCCGTGTACGAAATACATGATATCCCTTCGCATAGCTGTGGGTATCACGATTTGCCGAATTTTGGTCTTGTACGGTGTTATCTTCCACCTACATAAGATACCGTCAACAACAGTTAGCTCAGACCATTGAGCAAGTAGCTGTCTCATTTCCCGGTTCTCAATCGAAATGGCTGGTCTTTGTGGTTGGGCACCACTGGAGACCTGTTCTATTAGTCTTGACATGACAGCATCACCCTTCTGGAATTGCCTGATAGTTTCTGTGGACCATTCCATTGCTTTAGAATGTCCTACATCATACGGCATTCGAACTCCAGCTATTACAGCGTTATGGGCTCCACAATCATCACAATCCATTCTAGAACATTTCCGTATGGGTCTTCTCGAAAGGGCGTCAGCATTGATATGCTTGCTCCCTGCTCTATGTTGGATTTGGCTATTTTCCAACCCGAACTCGGACAAATGGGTTAGCCATCGACCGATCATTCCTTCTGCTTCCTTAAAGTTCAACAGCCACCTTAAGGAGGAGTGATCTGTCCGTAAAGTAAAGTCACCTCCCCAAAGGAAGTGCTTA
Source organism: Harmothoe impar (assembly GCA_947462335.1). Taxonomy (NCBI): domain Eukaryota; kingdom Metazoa; phylum Annelida; class Polychaeta; order Phyllodocida; family Polynoidae; genus Harmothoe; species Harmothoe impar. Next base: position 38,498,308 of record OX381719.1, read on the forward strand.
AACTTCTTCGTATACACCACTACCGCCAACAATTCGCGCTTAGTGGTACAGTAATTCCTCTGAGCCTTATTGAGGGTATTACTAGCGAAAGCCAGTGGCACTTCTATCCCCCCTTGCATCTGGGACAGAGCAGCACCTATACTGTCGTTACTGGCGTCTGTGTCCAGTATGAAATGTCCATCAGCTGTTGGATATTTCAAAACTGGGGTGGTTCGAAATAGGTTCTTCACGGCTTCGAATGCTAGATCTTGTTCCGGACCCCATGGGAAAGGCTGTCAGGCCCTTATCCCACAAAACGGCCCTTATCCCCCAAAAGACTATCGTTTTGGGACATAAGGGCTGACATCAGGCCCTTATCCCACAAAAGTGGCCTTAAAGCACAAAAGCCCTTATCCCACATAAGAAATGCCCTTATCCCACAAAAGCCCTTATCCCCCAAAACCATTATACTGGTGTCATATCCCTACCTGCCCTTATCTCCCATAACATCCTCGAATACCAACTTGCCCCTATCTCCCAAAACCTTTATATGCTGGTCTCATCTGTCAACCTGTTCTCAGGTTCAAGTAGCCCTTATGTCCCAAAACCTATATAAACTGGTCTCACCATCAACGTGTCCTTAAAATCAGCATCAAGTTTAAGTTGCCCTTATCTCCCAAAAAAGTTATATACTGGTCTCATATGTCAACCTGTTTTCAAGTTCAAGCAGCCCTTATGTCCCAAAACCTATATACTGGTCTCACCCATCAACCTGTCCTTAAAATGAGCATCAAGTTTACTTATAAGTTGCCCTTATCTCCCAAAACATATATACTGGTCTCATCCGCCAACCTGTCCTTAAAAAGGGCTTCATGTTTAAGTTATAAGTTTATGTTATATTATACTGGTCTCATCTGTCAATCTGTTCTTAAGTTCAAGTAGCCCTTATATCCCAAAACCTATATATACTGGTCTCACCCACCAACCTGTCCTTAAAATGAGCATCAAGTTTAATTATAAGTTGCCCTTATCTCCCAAAACATAATATATACTGGTCTCATCCGCCAACCTGTCCTTAAAAAGGGCATCAAGTTTAAGTTGCCCTTATCTCCCAAAACCTATATACACTGATCTCACCTGCCAACCTGTCCTTAAAAAGGGCATCACGTTTATGTTATGAGTTTATGTCTCATCTGTCAACCTGTTCTCCAGTTCAAGTAGCCCTTATGTCCCAAAACCTGTATACTGGTCTCACCCATCAACCTGTCCTTAAAATGAGCATCAAGTTTAAGTTGCCCTTATCTCCCAAAAAAGTTATATGTTGGTCTCATATGTCAACCTGTTTTCAAGTTCAAGCAGCCCTTATGTCCCAAAACCTATATACTGGTCTCACCCATCAACCTGTCCTTAAAATGAGCACCATATTTACGTTGTAAGTTTATGTTATATTATACTGGTCTCATCTGTCAATCTGTTTTCAAGTTCATGTAGCCCTTATGTCCCAAAACCTATATACTGGTCTTACCCACCAACCTGTTCTTAAAATGAGCATCAAGTTTAATTATCAGTTGCCCTTATCTCCCAAAACCTATATACTGGTCTCACCCATCAACCTGTCCTTCCCAGTGGGCACAGAGCGGTATATAAAGGTTTTGGGAGATAAGTCGGTACTGAGCATATATGTATATATACATATATACGTTTTGAGAGATAAGGGCTGGTAGGGTTATGACAACAGTATATGGGTTTTGGGGATAAGGGCAAGTAGACCGGTTGATGGATGAGAGCTGTATATATAGGTTTTGGGAGATAAATTGGTACTGAGCATAATTATGTGTATATATATATACGTTTTGGGAGATAAGGGCTGGTAGGGTTATGACAACAGTGTTTCGGTTTTGGGGGATAAGGGCAAGTAGAACTGGTTGATGGATGAGAGCTGTATATAAAGGTTTTGGGAGATGAATTGGTACTGAGCATATATGTATATATATATATGTTTTGGGAGGGATGTGACACCATTATATGGGTTGGTAGGGATATGACACCATTATATGAGTTTTGGGGGATAAGGGCAGGTAGGGATATGACACCATTATATGGGTTTTGGGGGATAAGGGTTGGTAGGGATATGACACCATTATATGAGTTTTGGGGGATAAGGGCAGGTAGGGATATGACACCAGTATATGGGTTTTGGGGGATGAGGGCAAGTAGAACCGGTTGATGGATGAGAGTGGTATATAAAGGTTTTGGGAGATAAGTTGGTACTGAGCATATATATACATTTTGGGAGATAAGGGCAGGTAGGGATATGACACCATTATATATGGGTTTCGGGGGATAAGGGCAGGTAGGGATATGACACCATTATATGGGTTTTGGGGGATAAGGGCTGGTAGGGATATGACAACAGTATATGGGTTTTGGGGGATAAGGACAAGTAGAACTGGTTGATGGATGAGAGCGGTATATAAAGGTTTTGGGAGATAAGTTGGTACTGAGCATATATGTATATATATATATATATGTTTTGGGAGATAAGGGCTGGTAGGGATATGACACCATTATATGGGTTTTGGGGCATAAGGGCTTTTGTGGGATAAGGGCTTTTCTTATGTGGGATAAGGGCTTTTGTGCTTTAAGGCCACTTTTGTGGGATAAGGGCCTGATGTCAGCCCTTATGTCCCAAAACGATAGTCTTTTGGGGGATAAGGGCCGTTTTGTGGGATAAGGGCCTGACAAAGGCTCCTTCCTTCTACCCGGAGTCCAGTGAGCTAGAGCCTGCATAGGCTGAGCTATTCTGGCATACCCCGGTAGGAAGTCCCTGTAGTAACTACAGAAGCCCAGAAAGGACCGTATGTCTTTAGGTCCCTCTGGCTTTTCCCATTCTGACACAACATCTAGTTTCTCAGGATCTGCTTTAACTCCCTCAGTGGATATTATCCGACCGAGATAGTTAATGGAAGTCCTAAATAGGTGACACTTCTTTGGTTTCAATTTCAAACCATTGGTTATCAACCTCTCGAAAATTTTGACTAGAGTAGCCAGGCATGATTCGAAGGTCTTCCCAAAGACAATTACGTCGTCCAGGTACACCAAACACTCCTTCCACAACAGATCACTCAACAGAGATTCCATCATGGCTTCGAATGTTGCAGGGGCGTTACACAATCCGAACGGCATCACATTGTACTGGAAAAGACCGACATGGCTCGAAAAAGCTGTCTTTTCCTGATCCTCTTCCTTCATTCCAACCTGCCAGTATCCGGATTGCAAATCCAGCGTACAGAACCATTGGTTTCCGCCCAGGGAATCAATAGTCTCGTCTATACGGGGGAGAGGATAGGAGTTTTTCTTAGTACAACCATTCAATTTTCGATAATCGATGCAGAAGCGAATTGTGCCGTCTTTCTTAGTCACCATCTGAACAGGACTGGACCAGGGGCTAGTGCTGGGAACAATCACCCCTAATCTCAGCTGATCAGCGATTTCCTTCTCGGCCATCAATTTCTTCTTCAAAGGTAGGCGTCTGTAAGGGATTTTGAAAGGTACAGCGTCCTCTGTAGTGATGGAATGTAGCACCATATCAGTTCGCCCCAAACCAGTGGGCTCCCCGAAGGCTGCATCATATTCCACCAATACCCGTCTCAACTGATCTTTCTGGTCCCCCGTCACCAAGCTCGAATCGTCCACCAACTTCTGAAGTTCCGGACGCAAATCGAACATCCCTTCAAGGTTCGGTTTGGTATCTTCTGAGAGTATACTGGTGCTTGCCTGTGCAACGATCACCTGCCCCACGGGAGTACCTTTCATCAGATAACGGACTTCACCACCAGGATTCGAAATAGGAATTAAATTCCTGCTGCCACTGCCTACGAAAGTATCTGCACTCTCGAGTCCAATTGATGCAAGTCTCACCACATCGGGTTCAACCACCGCCATCTGATCTCGGAAGATACTGTCACTCGAAAACAGCACATCACATGTCTGTCCTGGGGGTATCTTAACCGTCTGTACCACCGAGGCTACAGAAGATACCTTCCTCAACACGCATTGCACGGCCACCTTGTACGGATGTTCTATCTTTAACATCCCCCTACAGGGTTCCAACATTGCCACGTACAACGCAGCGAAATCTAATCCGATGATGCCATCATCACTCAGATCAGCAATAGTAGGTGACAGGAGATAATCCTGTCCACCTATATTGATTTCGAAAAATGCTTTACCAAACGTCTGCATGCAGCTACCGTCGGCCGAATGAGCTTTTACCCTCGTTGTGAAGTTATCTGGTTCATCGGCTACAAGGTCATGGAATCTCTTAGAGATCATGGAGTGACTAGCTCCAGTTTCCACTAGGAATTCCGCAGACCTTCCATTCACTGCTACAGTCAAATACCACCTCTTCCCATCCAGTGGTGATGGGTTAACGGTGAAACGTTCGAAATCCTTAGTGACACCAAGATCTACTCCCCGTCGTTTCAAGTGCTTCAAACAGGGATGATCCGGGGACAATCGGGCACTGCTGACTACTTCCAGCTCCTGTATCCAATTCGCCGCTTCCCCAGTACTTCCTCCTCGGATGTCTACTTTTCTGGGTTCATTGGACATACTTAGAAGGGACTGATCAGGCCCCTCCTCTAAGCTTCCAATCTCTACTGCACCTCGGACTTCCTCGCTTGCACCGCTGGCGATAAGCTGGCTTTCATTCACCTTAGGGGTCACTACATTGCCATCCCGAGCAACCCCCTCTAGTTTTCCGTTTTCTTCTCCTCAGGCTTTGGTACCGGCTTCTCAGCTGGGCATTCTGCAGCAAAGTGTCCCAGGGCCTGACACCTGTAACACTTCCTAGTGGTCTTGTCCACTCTCGGCTTCGAATTCCTCCCTGTTGATTGCTGGTTTCCAGACATCAAGTCAGTCAACCTTAACAGAAGTTCTTCCATAGAACTGGGAGTTGAGGATGTAGTCGAAGGTGCGCTAGTAGCTCCTGGGGTCACAGGTGGTGTTTTCCTGTCAGCCTTCGGATAGCGCTTCGAATTCGAATTGGAATAAGATTTGCCGCTGTTCTTTTGAGCAACTGCGCCAATCTCCTCCTCCCTTCCAGAATCACCTTCCTCTGTATCAGAGGATGGTGGGTCTTGTACCATACTGGAAGTTCTCGAAAGTACTCTCGAAGATAGCAGATGCCGTTTCCTGTCATAGTCTTCTATGGCCATGAACAAATCAGTGAGAGAAGTTCCAGCCTTCCAACTATCACATGCTGCGGTCCGTTCATCAGAATCCCTTAATCCCTCAATGAATTGCGAGAACAAATCATCTAGGAACTGTTGGTCATCCAACTGCCATCTTGGTCTAGCCCTTTGCAAGAGAGCTTGCAATTCTAGACCGTCCAACGATTCCTCCTCTGACCACCGATTATACCTCATATCGTCCATGAAGTCTGCAAACCAGTCCTGCCATGGTTGTCTGCCTGTGAACGGAACCGGAGTGCTTGCAGTGCGTCTAGCAGCGTTGTGGTTGTCTCTGTGCAACAGAAAAGACTGCTCGATGCTCCAGTCAACGATATCAGCATTATCAGCTTGTCTGCTAACACAGTCAACTCCCATTTCAGCAATGCAGGGGTTCGAATCATAAATCAATTTCATCCCAGGGGACATTGATTCGCGTTGAGAGACTCGTCTACCTGCATTTGTAGGAGATCTCCCTGACCTCCTTGAGGGCCCACTCGAACGCTCGTTCGGATCGGATCTCGAAGATCCATCATTCGAACCAGGACGGCTTGGTCTCTCTCGAGAGCTCGAACGGCTGGGAGGATTCGAATAGTCGTCATCATATGACGTTGGGCGTTGGTCACGCCGTGAAGATCTTCCATCCGAATCACCTGTATCAATGGTCACCCGTTTCGGTCTCCCTCCGGTTGAGGCAGCGGCACCACCCCCACCAGATGCCGAGTTGTATATGCCACCACTGACATGATCGAACCCCGAAGGGCCACTTCGAGTTGACTCCTCTTCTCGTTTCTTCTGTAAATCTTTCACTTCCCGGATCAGACGATCCTTTTCTTCCATCATCGCCTTGGTTGCCTCTCGGATCGTATCATGGAGCTCGTCCGAATCTTGTATGGTCTTATCTTGACGCTGTTCAAGAGCCTCAGTACGTCGCCGCAAGACATTCTGCTGATGAGAGAACTGGTCTTCCATATGTTCCAGTTCCGCTTTCGTTGTGTCTAAGCGGTTCTGTTTCTCCATTGTCGCCCCGTCTAAATCTTCATTCTTGTTTCGGAGCTGTACCAACCGATGACTCAAAGCTTCAAACTCTTCATTCATCCTGTCCATCTCTGCAATCCTTGCTTCCTCGAATCGATTCTTCTCTTCGGCGAAATGACGACGTGTCACTTCCTGCCGCTGGTGTCGTTCAGCATGCAGCATGCTCATGCCCTGTGTTGGCATAGGAGCAATGTGCCTCTTCGAACCGCCAGTTTCAAACAAAGAATCCCCTAGGTTTGACCCCAGATCTTTTCGAATAGTATCAGGATTGCCTCCCCTTGGTTCTGGTGTCGAACTCGAACGGCTTGGCCCATAGTGTTTCTCAAGGGCTGCTACCACCTCCGGATCCGGACTCGAAATAGGATGAAGGGACGCTCCACCCTTTGCCTGTTCAGCCATGTTCACCCTAACCGACTGTGCTATTCTGTGTTTCACCCGAACTGGTCACGGCACCAATGTAGGGGTTTCATATGCGTATAACGCGAACACAGGTTCCAAATTCGGTTTGAATGCAACAGGTTTTTATTCGATCACAGCCTCAAAAGTACACGAAGGTTTTTACTCGGTTCACTTGGTCTTTCAACCATTCGAAGACACACAGGATTCTATCGATAGTTCGAAGTCTTAGCAATACCGGACAGTCAAGCCCTGAGCCAGCATGGCTGGTGCAGGAGCCATAATGTGGGAGGGGTGTAGGTGCCCCTATCAAAGCGAAGGTACGAAAGGTGTGGGTCAGAGCTCGTCCTGGGACGAACTCCCTGAGGTAGCCAACCTCGGCCTCTTATATACCCTGAGCGCGGACCAAGCAGTGTCGACGTGGCACTCCTCCGTAGCGCCGTCTGGAGTGCCCTGCCTGGCTCCGCTACCGGATAACCGAAAGGACATGGCTTAGGTGTTGCCACCTAGTGTCCGTTGGAGGCACTTACCGCTCTGACTCCACGGACCTTATATGTACACGTATTATTCATGCCCCTACACATGTATTGAGTACGATTTCCAGTCCTCAGAGGTTTTCAGCTCAAAATGAAAAGAAAATCCCCAAATTTCTGCAACAATTTACCAGATTATAAGCGCTACTGCTAGTTGGTATGAGGTTTTCTGAAAAAATGTCACATGATTCATATTATGTGAAGAAAATACCTAAAAGAAATGTCAACAATCTTGCTGATTGTCATTAAAATGTCGGGGAAAAGTGAGAGAATTAAGAACTATCTTATCAATGTAATGTATTAGCCTTTCACTAGAAATACGATTTTAGTACGATTTTGTGATGAGGGGAGTACGATAAATACGATTTTCGCTAATTTCAGGTAAAAAATAGCTTAAAAAATACGATTCCGAATCCCCCTTCGGCGCCCCCTTCGGTGCAGAGGGGGCCCCCGGGAGATAACACGTCACTTCCGGCAGTACAGCGAACGCACAGCCAAGCTCCGGTCAAGTTAACGTCGAGCGGGTAAGTTTTGCGATAGAATGGTGAATTTAAGTCGAATTTGAAATTTATTTTCGCGAGAAAAGTGTAGAACTGTGGTTTCTGCACACATTGATGTAATTTTTATGTCAATATTAATTGAGAATTTTGGTTTCTGGTCGGTTTCAGTTGGAACGCAGACGACTTCTCAAAGACGCAAGTCACGCCATCTTGTCAATCCAAGTTTTAACGAAGGTCGCTGACTATGGATGACAATTCTAACATGGCAGAGGGGGTTCAGAAGGGAAATAACCCTGATGGAGCTTCTAGAGATGATTCTCCAGTGCGATCGGCCTCCGTTGTGGCGGGGTCTAGCTCTGAGAGGGGAAGAAAGGCGCAGAAAAAGAGACGCCGACGTTCGCCGTCGTCGTCCTCTAGCTCCTCATCTTCAAGCAGTTCTGACGACAGAAGCCGCTCAGTGTCAAGGAGAAGTTCATCTACAAGTCGCACTTCTGCACGCTCCCACGCTAGAAAGAGGCGTAGGAGGTCGCATTCTAGAGCTAGTTCGGCGGCTACATCAGCTAGATCGTCTAATGTTAGTGTGAGACAGAGTGAGTACCAAGCTTTCTTGGATTGGCAACGTTTTAAAGTGCCTCAAGTACCGAGGCACCGTCAGGCGGACGCCATGTCTAACAGCTCTAAAGAAGACGCAGCGCCTAGTAGAGCAGGCAGCACACTCGGTGAGTAGGCTGTCTATTGAGAATGTGGAGAAGTTTAACCATCAACCCCCTCCCCCGGGCACAAGGCCAGTTACTCTAGAAACCCTCCAGGACACGCTAACATCAGTTGACCTCTGGGCGAGATCCGTAGAGGGCACAGATAACATGACGCCGAATGACGTTGCCAGCGCCATTATGAATGACGTCACACCACCTCAGGTGGCGCCATCTGTGGAGGTACGTCGGAACCCACCAGCAGCGGCAGCGGGCTCAGCGGAGCAGGCAGCAGCCACAGCGGAGAAGGAGAGCGAAAAAGAAAAGAACCCTTTGGTAGGCTATGCCGCAGGCGCTCTGAGAGATCTCATAGATGGACTTGAAGTCGACGATGAGGATAAGAAACACGGCCCTCCAGTTTCAGCAGGTCTGGCGGCACTGATGACGAAGTGTTATAAGCGCTTCAAACAGGAGAAGGATGTGAAAGCACTGAAAGACAAGTACTTACCTCCAGCCAATGTCCCTCAGTTGAAAGTCTCTAAGGTACAAACCACAATCTTCAAGAAACTTACAACTACTGAGAGGGCAAACGACAGAACCATGCAGAACATCCAGAGGGCACTGCATGCCAGCATGACGGCACTCATGCCACTCATCCAGCTTATACTGGAAAGAGGAGCAGGTGACGATGATCTGAACACAGCTGGTAAAGGCGCCATAGATGCTATGGGCCTAGCCATCTACACAAGACAGGCTTTGTCTGAAAGAAGGAAAGAGGACCTGAGAAGGTTCCTACACAAAGACACAGCGGACATTGTAATAGCAGCCCCAGATGTCTCTGACGACCTCTTTGGTGAACAAGCCAGGGCAGAGGTAGCAGTAGCTAACAAGGAAAGGAAAGCAGTGCAATACTTCCTGGCCCCAGAGTTCAGGGACGACAAGCCTAAACCCAAGCAAACTCAACAGCAACAGAGCAAGTACAAGAAAACCAACAATGTCCCAGCTGCTAGAGGCAGGGGAGGGTTCACCGCTAGGGGGCGTGGTCGTGGAACGCCTCCCAACAATGACGACATGAACTATCGTAGTCCACTGGAGAATGCCTATCCCAACAACAACTCCAACACCAACCGTGGGGGTCGAGGAGGGTTCTTCAACAACAGAGGCCGGGGAAACGGCCAGGCGGGCCGGGGCGGTTTCAACAACCAGAACCGGTCCCAGAACCAGAAGTAGTTGTGAGTCAGGTGAGTAACCATCCTATTTTGTTGTCTAACACCCCAGAATTGTTCATTGCAGGCCAAATAGCTGGTAATTTACAGGCTTGGGAAAAGATCACAGGGGATGAGTGGATCTTAGAATCAGTAAAAGGGATTAGGATCCCTTTCATGGAAATACCGGTTCAAAGAACAGTACCTCACCCTTATAGACTAGGCATATTAGAGTCAGAGGCTGTAGACAAAGAAATTGAGAAATTCTTAAAGAAAGGAGTTATTGAGCCAGTCAATAGTGAATCAGGGGAATGGATTTCAAACGTTTTTGTTAGACCAAAACCTAATGGGGAGTTTAGAATCATTCTGGACTTGACAGAATTGAACAAACTTGTAGAGTACCAACATTTTAAAATGTTCTCCTTAGAAACAGCTTTAGAAATGGTAGATAGAGGGGCTTACATGGGGTCCATTGACCTCAAGGACGCTTACTACTCTTTTTTAATTGTAAAAGATCACAGGAAGTATCTAAAATTTAGATGGGGGAATGTCCTGTACCAGTTTAGAGTGTTGCCAAATGGTCTGGCGTGTGCGCCAAGATTATTTACAAAACTCTTGACACCGATCTATGCTACAGCCAGAGACAATGGATGCCACTGTTTTCCCTACATTGATGACTCGTTCATTATTGCACAGTCAGAGAGGGAATGTAGGAAAGCAATAGAAATACTAGCAGAGATCATGGATACGCTAGGATTTGTAGTACACCCGGACAAGTCAGTGTTCACACCAACAAGGGAATTAAGATTCTTGGGTTTTTTAATCAATTCTGAAAAAATGTGGGTGAGACTACCGGTAGATAAAATTCAAAATTTCCTGGACTTAGTGTGGGAACTGGAGGAAGAAAGATTTCCAACAGTGAGACAGGTCGCTTCTCTGGTAGGCATGATGACAGCCTACAGCACAGGTGTTGATTATGGGAAAGCCCATATCAAACAGGTAGAGAGATGTAAGAACATAGCGCTAGCGCTGTCAGGAGGAAATTTTGAAGGCAGAATGTCGCTAGATGCAGCAGCATGGTTAGACATAGCGTGGTGGTGTAAACACATCCGTATCTCAGTCAGATTAATAAGATCAGAGACCCCAGACTTATTAATTTACACAGACGCAAGCATGGAAGGCTGGGGAGCCACCCTGGAGGGGACTTCCATAGGGGGCAGGTGGTTAGGAGATGATCTAAGCCACATCAACGTGTTAGAATTGAAAGTAATTCTGTTCGCACTTGTGAGTTTTGTTAAGGCAAACAACATTATGGTTCACATTAAAACAGACAACACCACAGCCCTGGCTTATGTAAACAAGCAAGGTGGGGTGAGGTCAAAGAATTGTCAGCACATTGCAAAATACATTTGGGAATGGGCAGAGAAGACAAACAGTTGGGTGACAGCCTCACACATACCGGGGTTATTGAATGTGGAGGCAGACAAAGCATCAAGATTGTTCAATGATAATCTAGAATGGGAATTGTCACAGAAAATCTATGAAAAGGTGTGTACAAAAATGGGCACACCAAAGGTGGATTTGTTTGCATCTAGAATAAATAACAAGTGTGTCAAATATTGTTCTAGATTCCCTGACCCAAGCTCATCTTGGGTAGATGCATTCTCTTTTTCTTGGGCTGGACTAAATGTGTACGCTTTCCCTCCTTTCAGGCTCATACTGAGGGTGCTGCGGAAGGCCTTACACGATCGACCAAGGGTGTTCAGGCTAGTCACACCAGACTGGAGCACACGACCGTGGCACTCACTGGTGCGACAACATTCCAAGCAGCAGCTACACTTCTCGAGAAAGAGGGGGAATCTCATCAACCAGTCCAGAGAAGCAGACCAGTTCCTAAGCACAGTACCACTGGTCATTTCAAGGTTATAAGAAATAGACTGGTGGAAGTGCACGGGTGTGACAGAAAGTCGGCGACCTTCATGATGAATAGCTGGAGACCCAGCACCATGGCTACTTATAACAACTACCTGGATAAGTGGTTCATGTTCTCAAAACATTATGGGGTAGACCCTTTTCAGCCAACAACGTTTCAAGTGTGTAGATTTCTCAGGCTTCTCTCAGAACTCAACATGTCATCAGGAGCAGTCAATACTGCTCGTTGTGCACTATCAGTATTGCTGCCCCTACTGACCAACGGCCTCACTATAGGGAAGGACTATTGGGTATGTAGGGCAGTTAAGGCGGCCTATCATGCCAAACCACCAAAAGCTAGGTATGCAGGGTTCTGGGACATAACACCAGTTTTCCAGTTGTTCGAAAAGTGGGGTGGGAACAGGCAGTTAACATTGAAACAGCTGTCCCAGAAAGTAGTACTTCTCTTCCTCCTAGTGTCTGGACAGCGCAGACAAGCTGTGCCAGCACTACACCTTGATCATTTAGTGTGGGGGGAAGAGGGAGAGGCGGTGTTCACTCTCACCTGTCCAATGAAGACCACCAGGGTGGGAGAGTGTTTACTGGTAGTGAGCCTCAAACCTTATCTCTGGAAAAGGCATGTATGCATTGTGGACGCTGTGAAGGAATACATAGCTAGAACAAGGCCACTAAGGGGAGAAAACAGAGAACTGATTATCTCCTTCAGGAAGCCACACTTGCCAGTATCAAGAGATACAGTCTCCAGGTGGGTGGTGAAAACCATGGAGGAGGCAGGAATCAACACGGATGTCTACAAAATGCATTCAACCCGTGGAGCAGCCACCTCAGCGGGGGCAGCACTTGGGCTGTCAGCAAATGTGCTGCTGAAGCATGGCAGCTGGAAGAATCTGAAATCAATGGCCGCCCACTACAACAAACCGATAGTCCAGAATGAAACATCAGTAGGAGAAGCCATCAGAGACGCACTAGCTTGAATATGGACACTGTTGGGGAACAATGACCAGGGTTGTGACGTATTGAACATGAATTAATCATTGTTGGGGTTGATATAACGATCATCAGGTTGAAGATGAACTTTGTCGTTTGTTAAAACAAATTAAATCAAGATTGATGTTAACAAAAAGGTTTAAAGAAGGTACACATTGTTACTAAGTACCACATACTGTTTATTATCAATGAACTTTTTACGACTAGTAAAACATTTATTGAAGTCGGTACAATAACAGTTATTGTTACCGGTCAGTTGGGAAACTAACTATAGTCATTCAGTGCATTTAGCACAAATTTAGCTGGATTAGGTCAAGCGCCATTGTTAGAACAATGGTAAACATTTAGCTTTGTGATTTATACAACGCTGTTGATAAAAGTTTGAGAAGAAATAAAACTTTTAAACAAAATGTTGAGTGTCGGGTATTTACTTTATTGTAATCGTCATACAATAAGAATACATTAGTCACACATCATAAATAATACAAGTGAAGAGTATTTTATTCACAAGTATGAATCATATGAGGAATATTTAAAGAATTTGAATTCTTAAATTAAATGACTCGGGAAGCATACCATTTATTATGCTTCATCAATTAGTATGATTATGCAGCTCAATATGGAGGAAAAGTTTAGTACAGAATTATGAGATAGACGTACTTGACTGTAGGCGAGCTTAACGGGTCTGACAACTTAGAGCTTTGAAGATCTCCCGGGGGCCCCCTCGGCACCGAAGGGGGCGCCGAAGGGGGATTCGGAATATAAGGTTATCCGAATAACTTACAGTTATGAAGGAGAACTGTTGTTCCGAACAGGCCTAGGTGCCCTCTTCTGCCTAGGGGGTCCAAGGGCCCACCACACTCCACCCAGACTGGTTTAAATCCTGGGAATTTAAATTTTTAGTCCCCTTGGAGGGATGTTCAGTAGAAATGTATGTTTAAAAGTTTAAGGAAACAATTAAAATTAAATAGCAGGGGGGTTGGCTAAGTTGTTGACCCTACCTGCACGCCCGCTTGATAGTACTGCCGGAAGTGACGTGTTATCTCCCTTGGACCCCCTAGGCAGAAGAGGGCGCCTAGGCCTCTTCGGAACAACAGTTCTCCTTCATAACTGTAAGTTATTCGGATAACCTTATATTTTCGAAGTTTTGAGGTTGGCAGCTCTGGGAGTGTATCAACCATGTGGGGTTGGCATGATGCTTGAATGCCATACTGAGTAACTCGCCACAAAGGTATTCACACACGAGGATATTAAAGTGCATGGCAGTAGTGCATTAAAGCACCGTTTTTATATTTGAAGGGTTCACGTCTATGTTGAATGAAATACAGAATGACAAAATCTGGATACCTTTTCACAGAAGCTTTATTGAGATAGAGGAATTTCCACCAAACCAGTGATACTCAGATGCTTTATTAAGCCAATCCAAATGATATACTGTTTTTTCATCACCGTGCGCACCACTAAAATCGCCTCTGCGTTTTTTTTGTTTTTTTTCCTCTTTATAATGAGAAAACATCACAAGATTAGACAAAAAAAGCATATTTGGTATCAAATTGAAGCTTACAGTGCAGAAAATGTAATGGGGTGGAGAAAACGTATGCACATTTACAACTTTTGCAGGTCAATAATATCTTCATAATCAAAATGCGAATTTTGTTCTCCGAGAACCTCTAATACTCTGCTCTACCTTGTCCCCAAAGCCATTTACACCACAGAGGGATAGTTCATAAAAAATGATATAAAAAGAGTAGCATAGGTCCCCTTGTTCATTGTTAGATAAAACCCTAGTTGGCCCTTCAACCACCTTGCCCAGGCTTAGTCTCCCCATGTGTCTGTACAGGTGTGTGCAAGACTAATTTACCTAGATATGGTTTTTAGGTACTACATGTAGAACCAGTATACATTGTGGTAAGGCCTAGACACCCAGTCCGCTGCCATATTTTGAGTTCTTGAATGCCTGTCAATGGCAAGGATAGGTACCAGCCTGATAACCATTAACTCCTATGTCAAGTTAAGCTGTCAATGTCAATTGTAATTCCCATACTATGTACATGCAGGACCTATACTAGAAGTTGAGTGGTCCAGGGTGGCTCTCGAAATCACTCAAGCCCGCCCAAAGACAAACTGTGAACTCACCCCCCCCCCCCCCCACACACATGCAACAACATTTTGCCATCCTTAAAGGAAGGCCATCACAAGTCCTCCCTCTACCCCTTCCTCCTCCTCCCTCTCCCTACTCCCTCCAGTCCATAATAATCCTATAAAAACCCAAAGCCACTACGGATCTGCCATAAAATCCTTGAATTTGTCCCCCTGTATCTTTTGGAAACATAGTCCTGTATCTGATTTGAAATCGCATGACAAAGATTTCACAGGAATTGGTTTTCTTGGAAAACGATCGCTCTGTCATCATGATCAAAGACCTTGCAAATAGATTTAACATAATTTTTCATCCAGCTATACAATGTCCGATTATATGATATATGATTATCATATGTATTTGATTTATATGAAACATTCCTAATTTTTTCATTTCCTAATTATTGAATCTATCCCACCAATAAACAATGTGTATCAAGGTGATAATGACTATACCCCTCATCAGCTGAATACCATATTACTATTATAAACAGTGAAGAAATTCTAGGCTCACTTTGTCAAGACTGTGGTGCACATATGGCATATTAATCTCATGAGACACAGCCATATAATTATACAGGACTGTCTCAATGTTGAGCTGAGATTCAACGTTTTCTAGATTACAATTTTTTTTTAAAGGGTACAAAAATACAACATGTGTACTAAAGGCATGCCTGGAGAGCTAATACACGTATCACAGTGTGAAGTCATGCCTGATGACAATAACATGGCAATAATGGGGTTATCCATTTAAGGTTAAATCCTAGTATTTCAAAATCGCATATAAACCCTTGAGACTTCTCATGGGTCATTAACAACATATTATAATCAATGCTCAACCCAAAAATGGAAGTGATTGACCTAGCCATATCGATACTACAGCTTTCCACAGAATGGGCATCTCTACATTGGAAATGACAGAGGTCTGTCCTCATGAAATGACATTTATTGAGAATGGTCTATAGACTCCTCACCAGACTTAGTCATAGGCTGGGGACATATCCATACTGTAATATATCAGAAGTTAAGACACAGAAAATAGTTTTGCATGCTACATACAATTCTGACCATTGAACCATGATCAATGGGTCAGAATTGACGTGTAATGAGTACAACATCTTTTGTTCAGATGTCTATTAACATATTTGAATCAAATGGTTCACACAAAATGACATATTTGAAAACATTGCGTAGGGGTTATTCTTGGCGCATTGGCTTGCGCGCCGCCAGATTCAGATAGAGATGGACGAGTATAGTCAGGTCCCTTAGCGAAATGACTAATTTTTTTTGTGGACAAAAGCACCATCAAAAAAGTTTGTGGAGAAAGCAAAATTCAAATGCACATTTCCTACAGTAAAAAAAAAAGTTCCAGTCATCCAATCTTTTGTTGCAAGGGATAGAATTAATCCCCACATTTTTCTCAATATGTGGGGAAGAAAATGACAAAATGTAGCAAAATATCTGGCGAACATTGGCCTTTTTCATTGAAAAGGCCAGCAAGGTTCAATAATGTGTACTCTATAAAGCACACTATGTTCAATAACAGTTTAATAAATGTAGCAAAATGCCCCATACAGGGTGGCAACTCCATGGTATTGGTATAAATGGTCTGAAGCACGCCAGCAGCTTCCCAATCCTAGAAGATCTCTGGGGGCAGTTTGAATGGGGACCCCTTATACGACCTGCAATAAAACAGAGTCTATAATATAGAACATATTATGATTCTGTGGTTTCAGATTGGTTCTCAAGCGTTTTAGTATATGCTGAATACAAGAGTAGTTAGTATACTTAACCTTTCAAGAACGGCATGTCACTAAAAAAAATGACATGTGTCTCCATGATGCACCAATGCAGTCCCAGTAAGTAGCTCGCTGCAGCTGCACAGGTGCATCAATTCGACTATTCAGGAGTGTCTCAACCCTGTAGGGTTGGCATAAGGCATGAATGCAGCAATGGTGAGTTACTTGCCAGGGCTGCATTCAAACATCATGTTTCCTTATGCTGTCTTTAAAGGCTTAACGCTTTAAGGCTGAGATAGTGCTTTAAAGTTGGCATAATCACCGAGCATAATTATAATTATATCCCACTTACAATTCTAGTACTGAACACATCTAGTCCACTAGGTGGTTAAGTGTGAGTGGTGAGATTGCCCCTTTAAAGAGTGAATTATTTCTGAACAGAAAGATAACATAACAGGCCAGAAAAGTTTGATGTAGAACCTAACTCACTCTCTAAGATCCATCCTGCTCCGGTACGAAGGTAATCCACGATCAGGCCTGAACGGTAACAACCGAGACTCCATTGGTATAGGCGAAAGGGAACGCCTCATTGGACGAGGGATTCTTGCTATTGGCGGTGGAGGCGGAGGTGGTGGTGGCGGTGGTGGTGGTGGTATACGGGGTACTCGTGGTATCCGGGGTATCAGCGAGGGTAGCTGCCTGCCATGACTGTAGATGTACAGACATTGGGAGCAGGAGCTCAGCAGCAGCAGGAAGGTTAACAACAGTGACAGAATCAGCAGAATCCGGTCTGTGCTAAAGGTCCTGGAGCCACAGTCACGACCGTGAAAACCTGCTTCACATCTAGAAATACATCAAAGTATTGTAGCAGGATTATAAGATGCTCTATGTGTTAGCATTGTTGCAGCACTAAATAGAATGTGCTTGAAATCATACCCTGAATGTTTTTATACAAACTCTGTTACATTGAACTAGTGACAATAATGAAAATTAAACTTAGAAGAAAAATTTGAGAATATCTGAACACTTGAACTCATATAAATGTCATAGAATTTTCAGGTAATACTTGTCAAGCAGGTAAAAGAACTTCCGGAAATATTTCTAGAGTCATCATGAATAAATGTAACAATGTTATAAATGAAACAAACAAGCATCATTAACCACTTACATGCACACTGCCTCACTGCCCTGAATTTCACATGTTCCGTGAACACACAGCCGAAGACTATTCATCACAGTACATGGCATAAATGCTGGAAATGTTTAAAAGAACTTCCAGTATTGTTTCCATCAGGCAATACCAATCATGACAGAATTGCCGAAATCAAACTGTGTAAAATATACCTAATGCAATCATTATCATATGGAAAATGCTTGTCTTAAAATATATATTTTTTAAAAGATAGAAACATGTCAAAATTAATCTGCGCTTTAAAATCTGTGGTTGCAGACTCTTTTTTGTTGTGAATTCTTCACAAAAGTAGCATAATCACCGAGCGTGTCCCATTCTAGCACTGGTGTAGTCTATTATGTGGTTAAATGTGAGTGGTGTTATTGGCCCTCAATTTCCCCAAAGATAATTAAATTTATGTGAATACAGAAAACTTAAGGACTTACATCCACCTATCTTCTCGAGGCAGGTCTCGTTGGGACCACTGAGTGTCCAGGGGAAGCAGGAACAGATGTAGCTGCCGGGCGTGTTGAGGCAGTAGCTCACTTCTCCATCACACACATTGACATCTTGTTCACACTCATCAATGTCTACAAACAAAACATGCACTGCATGAACATTGTCATTTAGGCAAATTGTTTATTGCTTAAAGTCACTCTTTAAGCAGCTTTGAGTTCAGCCAATGCCATGTTAATATCCCAGAAAGGTCATAATAGAAATCTTTGTTTAAATGCCAACATTCATGCAGTGATGGGACTGTGTGATTATCAGCTTAAACCTTTGAGGACCTCTCTTTCTTTCTTTCCTCTTTTATCTTTGTGCACGAAGTCATCAGTATCTAGTGGAAACAACATGCACCGCATTAATGTTTGCATTTTAGCAAATTTAGGATCCTAAAAGGATCACTAAGTGGCTTTAATTTCGGTAATTTCTAAATGTAATGGAAAGGTTATAATAGCATTTATATGGCATTTACTCTAATTAGGTATGCTTAACTTGTTCTCAGAAATAAATAAATCATATGAGTCACAATATGTGCATACTGTGTGAAGAAACATAAATCTTTAGAAAAGAGTAGCCACCCCTCTGGTGAGTTTAGTGCAGTAACTCCCTCTACTACAACAACCATGCTGGGACAATCATGGGTTTCTCAGGTCGCAGTGAGAAACCACAGCACTGTGTTATCTCACTGCTAAATTGGAGGGGTATCACACAGCGCTGATTTTCCCAGCCCCTGGCTATAGCAGCTGGCTGTATAACACCCTTAAACCTGTATTAGACATCAACTACCGTAGTGGTCCGTTTAAGCACCCCTGCGCTTATAAAATTCAATTCCCTGTTACCCCCTGCGCTTATACAGGGACCGGTGCTTATATGAGTACCTTTAAAGAGAGATTTTGGGCTTCAGAGGGGTCCTAGACCTGTGCTTAAACGAGACCTTCGCTTATTTGAGACCCCTGCAGCGCTTAAACGGGCCATTACGCTATGTCTGTTTGTTACAAATCACTAAACCAGTTGAACTCACCGATACATTCAGTGCTGCCTGACCAGGTACCGTCTTGTAAACATGTCCGTGTGAACCCCACGCTACTCAGGTCTGTGGTGTTTGGACGAAAGCCTTGCAGACACTTGTACTCTATGAGATGGCCGTAGGAGAAGCTTCCCTCAGAACGTGTAGCGTACATCACCAGTCCTGGGTCACCGCAGTACACAGCTGTACAGGAGGGAAGCAGGTTCTTACTTTTAAAGTAAATAAGGTTTGTTTTAATAATTCAAAAAAAAAATAAAAAGGGTTTGTAGGGGATATTTTCTGATATTTTCTTATTTGTAATATTAACATAATTATATCAACTGAAATAAATTCCACTGATTAATCTGGTTTAAGTTGGTTTGAGATCAGGATGAATTCAATACAGATGTTGACATCCCATGATCCTTTGCATACCTGGCTTTTTTTAATCTGCACATTAGAAGCCTTCTTATACCAAGCAACACCAAACAGTGGTCATTAGTAATTCTCAATTTTAGACCGTTAATTTTACTTACGGATGCAAACTGGGAGAGGGAAGGGGTCCCAGAGACCTGTAGCGGAACAAGTCAGGTTAAAGGTTGACTGCTGGGTGCGGCCGACGGTGGTGGGTAGGTAAGGAGTGTATTCAGTTTGCAGCATGACGCGGTGTCCTATGTCGCATTCATACTCTACCCTGTCCCCATACACAGGAGGCATAGGCACTGCAGACAATGCTGTAGCATGGGGCAGTGAAAGCAGAGGATCACACTTCACCTCTGGAGAAAAGAAGCAAACATTTTAGTATAAGTTTGATATCAAGCCATACAATGTAATTTCCTTTTTTCTTAGTAATTGCTGTCAGGTTAGTGAATCACATTCTTCATAAGTTCATGATTTCCCAAGAGCGGTTCGTTGGTGTATTTTGATGTGGGCATGCAAATATATTTCCATCCCCCTCCTAAAGGACTCCAACTCCATCCTCGAACCCAGGGAAACCCCCACCCCCTATTTATTCGTAGCAGACTAATGCATTGACATTTTCTTGCCTAAAAAGGTTGAAATATATTTGGTTCTCTTAAAAACGATTCACTCCTTTATAAATTGTAGAAAATTTAAGACAATATTCAGAACAGACACACTTTAAGTACTCTATACTAGGGTAAGGTATTTTCCACAAATGAACAATAAAATAGATATACATACATTGAAGAAAACCCTAGAATGTTTCAGTCTGTTGACTGGGTTATTTCACGAGTTGACCTCGGGCCGTATTTCACGAGGCAATAGGCCGAGTGAAATGCGGCCCGAGGGTCAACAAGTGAAATAACCCAGTCAACAGACTTAAATGAGTGTACCTTTGTGTTTATTTTTTATCTTTTTCGATTCAAAATACCAAAATTATGGTAGGGGGGGAGCCTCAATAGGCTAAAATGGCTTCTTTCTACGCCGTTCAAATGTAAACAAACAGCCGTTTTGATGACGTCACAGGGTCGTGTAATACGGCCATGGGTTATTTAACAGGGGGTGTGTAATACAGACCTCTTTGGTTAAGTCAATGGGACTGCTGTATTCCATAAAAAATAAATACACAAAGGTCCATGAGTTCTAGTCTGTTGACTTGGCTATCTCACAAGTTGAATGTCAGACTGTATTTCACGAGGCCGTAGGCCAAGTGAAATGCGGCCTGACATTCAACAAGTGAGATAACCCTGTCAAAAAACTAAAATGAGTGTTCCTTTGTATTTATTCTTTTTCGATTCAATTTGTCAAAATTTATTATGATAGAGGGGAGCCTACAATAGCTTTTTTTTACGCTGTTCAAATGTAAACAAGCTGTCATTTTTGATGATGTCATAGGGCCATGAAATACGAGCACGGGTTATTTCACGGGCTGTGTGAAATACAGCCTACTTTGGTTAATCCAATAGGAATGCTGTATTCCATAAAAAAATAACTCACGGCGACACTCCGGGTATGGCCAGGGGTTCCAGATGCCATTAGCCATACAGGTGAGAGTGAATGTGGTGACGGTGGTGTAGCTGTACAAACCCAACATGTAGGACGGCACACCATACAGCCACACCTGGAAGCCAGCATCACACTGAAATGTCACCTCATCCTCATACTTGGGGTTAGGTAGAGTCATGGGTGACGACTTGCTGTTGTTTATACTTGGTAGAAGGTCACAGGCAATCCCTAAGGACAATTGAGAATTATTGTTATATACATGTTGATTAACATTTCTGCAAAATTTAATAAAAGTGCATAGTATAAACTATTCTTAATAAACAACATATATATATATATATACATATATATAAACTCACTTATGTCAATCCTAGATAAGATAATCATTTACAATACTAATTTTGGGAGCAATGATCCAACAAAATCACTGGAAGAGTCATTTACCATACCCAAATCAAATTGAAAAATAGTTCCTCACAAGTTGCAATCCAGGCAGTATCGCACAATACCACAGGTCAGGTGTGATGCAGCCTGGATCCCAAAGAGTGAGTAACATGCAAATGGACCTTATATAGTGGGCCTTTGCATTTATTATGATGTCACAGGCCATGGGGTACAGATACACCGTATTCAATAAGGGGCATAGCATACTGTGATTTTAGTACTTAGCATAGCACCTTTTGTATTCACAATGAAATAAGTTGTACCTACGTGTACAGGTCCTGCCATCTCCAGTGAAGCCCTGCCTGCACCTACAGATGTGGCCGCCCGGTATGTTGATACACTCTGAGTTAGACGCCCCGTCACAGCTGTCCACCATCTCTGTACACTCGTCTATATCTGACAAAGGAAACAACATGGAGGTCAAACACCAACCAGATACAGGGTATGGAGGTCAAGGTCAAACATCAAACACATATGGATGTCAAGGTCAAACATCAAACACATATGGAGGTCAAGTTGATTGAGAGAGAGCAAGGTAAATGCAAAAATACAGTCAATTTCTGTAAAATGTGTGGCCGTAGGTAGTGTGATCCATCGAGATGGATGAATTGTATATATAATTGACATCTATAGTGGACCTAACAGTAGACATATTTAAAGATGTAAAGCACGAATCCGAAGCTATTAGAAGTTGGAAAATGCCCTGATATTTCACCCCTGCTCGTCTATACATAGACCATGACCCAGATGGTACCTATGGAATAAAGGCCTAATGGTGCATGTAGCATAGGGAGTAATCGCCCTGCGTGCAGCCGCACTCTGTCTGAGAAGAAAACCCATGAAGTTCAGTTACCGTAAAACCTCGCGTATAAGCCGCGGCTAGTACGCGAGTCAGATCGCTGGTGCGGCTTATAGGATTGGCCCAGAGTCGGGTTGCGGCTTATACGAGAATTTTTGCTACTATGGTACAGTACTAAAGTCGCCATATTGACACCCCTTGTGCGGCTTATAGGATCGCCCCAAACTCGTGGTGCGGCTTATACGCGAGTTAGGCTTATACGCAAGGTTTTACGGTATTCATATTTTAATAAGCATATATATCAGACGCTTAATTATTTTACCATTATAATATATGACAATGACATTGACTGAGAGGGTATATGACTCCCCTACTGCAGATACAGGTGCCATGGGCTGCCTAGTCACACAGTGCTAAAACTGGGCAGGCCCTGGTCGCGTTGGATGTAACACCCTACCGCAGGTGTGGACTGGTATAAACCGAGTGAATGCTCAATGGTGACAATTATATATTGTGTATCACCAGCAGACAATATGTAACTCCAGGGGAGAGATGTCACAGTCAAGAGCTAATGGATACAATCTTTTTTCAACTGATTGATGAGCATAATTATATTCACCAATTTAGCTGTGACCAATAGGTCTTGATATATACACTTAAATCTTATTTGATTTATTTAGCCATTGTTTTTTCCTCACTTGTCCCAAAACATTTAGGACATACCTATACATTGTTGTAGGCTGCTCCAGGTTCCATCACTCCCACACGTTATGCTGAAGGATTGAGGACCAGCTATCCTTGGTGTTAGTCTGTATCCCGTATCACAGGTGTAGGTGACAGCGGAGTTGTAACTGAAGTCTCCTGCACCACCAGATGTGTTGGCTACTGCACCCGGGTCCGGGCACTTAACCGCTGAGAAAGTATGTATTAGATATATATTATTATTAATATCAGTCATGAAATGATTTAAATACTTGATGGATTTAAAAGGATTTACTTTTTAATTTCTCTGCTACGATATATATGAGTAAATAATTCAATTACATTGTCATTTAAACAAATACTTATTAGTACAATGTTTTGAAGAAATGGAAAATATCGGCTCGTGAAAAGGTCAGTTTTGTTATTAGTTCTCCATTGAAGTACAACATTGAAGTACAACATGTATCAATATTTATGGGTATTTTCTGAAGGAAGGTCTGTTCAGACTGATTAAATCAACTTAGATTTTACTACAATCAAGTGTAACTGGGTGCATATAGATGTTTAAAAACTAGGAACTGTGGATACAAAGTACGTGTAATGGCATTGAACAATGGTTGTATTACTCACGCACACAATACGGCAATGGCCAGGATGACCAGCACCCAGTTGCCTTACACGTAACCTTGAAGGATGTGTCACTGGAACCATACAAAGTGTTGATGTCTGCATTCAGGCCTTGCTGGTAGTCAACCACATAGCCTGCATCACAGGTGTACACCACCTCAGCTTCATACTCAGTGGCAGCTGAGAATACCACGTCTGCTGATGCATTAGGTATGTCTGCAAGCTCTGGACAAGTCACCCCTAAACAAATAGACATGAAAAAAGTTCTTGGGTTCTGCATATTGTTCAGTAATTAGCAGGAACATTCAGTCAATAAAAGTGGATTTGATATACAAACAGAATTTGCAAAGGTTTTCTTGTTTTCCAGGTTTACAGTTTTTTCATGAAAACAATTAACTGTGAAAGTATTTATTATTCCGTACAGTAGCATACAAAGAAACTGTGCATTCCGCAATTTCAGCAAAGATATATACCCAGCGAAATAAAGTATGACGAGTGTAAGTTAAACACTATTTGATTGGGGAAAGGATGATTAAATTCCAGACTTGAAACTACTACCATATTGTATTGAATATGAATTGGTTCTCTGCAATCCAACGAGTAATTCAGGTTTTGATTCAACATAAGTAAAGTTAACGGCTTGAAATATCAAAAACTTACTGTTACAAGTGGGTCCGGTCAACTCAAAACCAAATTCACAGATACATGTGTATGTCCCAGGGAGGTTGATGCACTGTCCATTAGTACAAGGGTTGGTTTCACACTCATCTGTGTCTAGTACCTCTATACATGCAGCTCCATTCCACTGATAGCCAAAGTTACATACACAGCTGTATGTTCCAGGCAGGTTGAAGCACGCTCCATTGGCGCCACAGGGAGTGCCAGTACCACATTCATTGGTATCTATGGTAGAAACATGTGTGTATAGAATCTGATAACATGTGAGAGTCAGAGGTGGGCAGAGCAAAGTCGGTCTTATTGAAATCCCTATAGATCCCACTTTGAAACTAAATTGCTTGGAAGACACCTACAGTAACATGATAAGTAAGACCAATACTGTACTAGGCCCACTATCATCTTCAATGTATGAACTGGTGCAGTGTTGCATAGTACTCACCTGCACAGGGGCCGCCACCGCTCAGTACCCAATCGCCTCCCGTGCAAGTTCTGATGTAGGTGATGTCTGGGGTACTGTCCATGTATCCACTAGAACAAGTGTACGTGACAATCGCTCCTGCCCCAGTGCCAGTAACAGTGGTGGCTGCATTTGGATCCACAGGCGCATCTCCACAGAAGTTAGCTGTGAGAGATTACAGAGGTATGTTGATCAGTACCGTATATATATCTTATTTATTCTGATTTGGGTTTCCACATTTAAAGTTAGAAGGATCTTGGGTTACACTGTTCAACAACCTGAGAAAAATGGGGCAGACTTGCTTAGCTAGACTATTTTGAGGTCACTGAATCTAAAAAAGCAAAGGTAGAAAATGCTCCATGAGTCTCAGTTTCAAGATATTTCAACTCTGATCATGTCGGCTGATACATGAAATGACCAATATCCAGAAGGGACAGCAGCCATGGAAATCAAAATCAATAATGCTCCCTTAGCAGAGATTACATTACCCTGAATGCCATTTCATGCTAACTTGAGGTCATAAGAAACAGAATTCTTAACTTGTCTTGGAACAGAATTTGTGGTATTTTACTGATATTTATTGGGAAAAAAGCGGCATAACAAGAAAACCTCAATGTAGGCCTTACAAATCCCTCTCAGTAAAATCAGCACTTATCAAGCAGTAGTTCTATGTTGCAATGTGTTAAATTATACTGATTCATTGACCAAGAAACTCACTGACCAGTACAGGCTGATCCATCCCACTCCAAGCCAAAGTCACATATACATGGGATGTCACCGCACACATCCCCAACTACTGCATTACACGTGGTTCCGTCATATTCAAAGCCAAACTCACACACACACGTGTATGTTCCAGGCAGGTTGAAGCATGCTCCGTTGGCGCCACAGGGATTGGTGGCAGCGGCGCATTCATCAGTATCTATGGTAGAAACATAACTGTGTAGATAATGAGTTGACATGTGAGAGTTAGAGGCGAGCAGAGCCAGGTGTTCACACAAAGGAAACTAAGTTGATTGCAAGAGACCTAGAGTTACATCATTGTCATGATCAGTACTATACTAGGCCCACTCTGATCTGTTTAATGTCTAAAAAGGCGCAATGATGCACAGTACTCACCTGCACAAGGGCCTCCTAAGGTCAGTACCCAGTTGCCACTGGTGCAGGTTCTGATGTAGCTGTTGTCTGGGGTACTGTCCATGTATCCACTGGAACAGGTGTACGTGACAACAGCTCCTTCTCCAGTGCCGGTAACAGTCGTGGCCGCATTTGGATCCCCAGGTACAGCTCCACAGAAGTTAGCTGTGAGGGATTACAGAGGTATGTTGATCAGTACCGTATATATATCTTATTTATTCTGATTTGGGTTTCCACATTTAAAGTTAGAAGGATCTTGGGTTACACTGTTCAACAACCTGAGAAAAATGGGGCAGACTTGCTTAGCTAGACTATTTTGAGGTCACTGAATCTAAAAAAGCAAAGGTAGAAAATGCTCCATGAGTCTCAGTTTCAAGATATTTCAACTCTGATCATGTCGGCTGATACATGAAATGACCAATATCCAGAAGGGACAGCAGCCATGGAAATCAAAATCAATAATGCTCCCCTAGCAGAGATTACATTACCCTGAATGCCATTCCATGCTAACTTGAGGTCATTAGAAACAGAATTCTTAACTTGTCTTGGAACAGAATTTGTGGTATTTTACTGATATTTATTGGAAAAAAAGCGGCATAACAAGAAAACCTCAATGTAGGCCTTACAAATCCCTCTCAGTAAAATCAGCACTTATCAAGCAGTAGTTCTATGTTGCAATGTGTTAAATTATACTGATTCATTGACCAAGAAACTCACTCACCGGTACAGGCTGATCCATCCCACTCCAAGCCAAAGTCACATATACATGGGATGTCACCGCACACATCCCCAACTACTGCATTACACGTGGTTCCGTCATACTCAAAGCCAAACTCACACACACACGTGTATGTTCCAGGCAGGTTGAAGCATGCTCCGTTGGCGCCACAGGGATTGGTGGCAGCGGCGCATTCATCAGTATCTATGGTAGAAACATAACTGTGTAGATAATGAGTTGACATGTGAGAGTTAGAGGCGAGCAGAGCCAGGTGTTCACACAAAGGAAACTAAGTTGATTGCAAGAGACCTAGAGTTACATCATTGTCATGATCAGTACTATACTAGGCCCACTCTGATCTGTTTAATGTCCAAAAAGGCGCAATGATGCACAGTACTCACCTGCACAAGGGCCTCCTAAGGTCAGTACCCAGTTGCTACTGGTGCAGGTTCTGATGTAGCTGTTGTCTGGGGTACTGTCCATGTATCCACTGGAACAGGTGTACGTGACAACAGCTCCTTCTCCAGTGCCGGCAACAGTCGTGGCTGCATTTGGATCCACAGGTGCATCTCCACAGAAGGTAGCTGTGTGGTAATATAGAGCCACATTGATTAGTATGGTATATACATTTCATTTCATCTTATGTTGGTTTCCACATTTCAAGTTAAAATGAATCTTGGTTAGCACGTGTGGTACAGTTCTAGGAAAGGAGCATGGATTTTGCCATGTTTTTGTAGCCTTTGGCATTTAATTATAGTGCACTTTAGAAAACAAGATCAACTCAAACTGAGAAATGGAGGCATACTTACCTACACAGGCTGAACCATCCCACTGATAGCCAAAATCACATTCACATGTGTATGTGCCTGGTACATTCATGCACTCTGCATTGGTGCCACATGGAGTTCCAGTATTGCACTCATTTGTATCTAATGTAGGAAACATTAGTGTAGGTGATCAACAAAAACATCAAGTTTATGAAAAGAGGCAGATGGCTAAGTCATTCATTGAAAACACTATCAACATAGGTTAGTTAAACTATGTCTTTCACTGGGATGTGTGGTCACAAAATTATGCAGGGAAGAGATCCTCCTCAGCTTGAAAACCGCTTTATCTTGCAGAAACCTTTAAAGGAGACCTTTAAATTCATCTCTATGTGATTGAAGTGGTATAAAGCCCTCTCTGGTTCTGGGTTTTAATGGTATATGTATAGAAGCACTATAATACAAAAGCTGTTACCTTCAGATCAGATAAGGTTTGAGAGTCAGAAAAAGTGAGAGCAAGGTTGCTCTTATTTTACGGAACTACAAAGTGGAAACTAAATTATTTAAAAAGGGCTATAGCTACATCATTGTCATGATCAATACTATACTTTTTTTTAAGGTTTTTATTGGGTCTAATAATACATTCAAGATACATAGTAAATATGAAATGTATTAATAACCAGCATATGAGATGAGTGATGAAAATTGTATAAGAGTTTCAAAAATGAGATCTTGTGTAAAGAATAAAAACTACATAAAACATTTTGGGTAGTCCTTCTTGATTGCTATTTTAAAAGAGTTAATGTTCTCAATAAGAGTATACGAGGGCTTAAGATTGTTCCATGCCATGATGGCCTTGTAGTAGGCACTTCTCAGGACAATTGGCTTCAGAGTCAGGGGAGTAATGAGTCTTTTCCCAGTGTGCCTCCTCGTAGGAATATTCCTTTTATCAATTAAACTATCTCTTTTTGACAATTGATAAGCATAGAACAGCAGATGGATTCCACGCCTGTCAGCTAACATTTTACACTTTGTGAGTTCATGCAGTTCAATTGTTGTATGAAGGGGGTCCCTTTCAACCTTAACTTTATATATAATTCGCAAACATTTATTCTGCATATACTGGAGCTCAAGGTTTTCACCCTTATTGCCTCTGTCCCAAATGTAGTCGACGTAATCGAACGAAGGAAGAACCATTGTCTTATATATACATGTGGCAGTCTCTATCTCCGAATAGTGCCTAATTCTGGCTAACTGACCTATCTTATATCTAGTATTATTAACAGTGGTTCTCCTGTGCTGTACAAATTTCATATCAACGTCGAGGTTTAAACCCAAATAGGGAAAGCAATAAACTCTCTCTAATGGTACTCCATTCAAGGCTAAAATGGGATTATCATTATTTTCACCATTAAAAAGCATCCACTTGGTTTTACTCTCATGAATGGTTAAACTGTTATGTACACACCATTTGGAGATATCTAAGAGAGCTTTGTCCATGTCATTCTTACTCGTACAAGTGATAACCGCATCATCGGCATAGAGTGTAATATTAAAAAGTCACATTTTCCTAGCGAATTAATATAAATTGAGAACATTACTGGCCCCATTACTGACCCTTGGGGTACCCCGAATACAACGTCATTATAGCCAGATAAGTGATTATTAGCTAAAGTACATTGCTTTCGTGAGGTCAGGTAACTCTCAAACCAGAGGCAGGTGTTTTTGCTAAGTCCTAAAGTACATAATTTTTTCAGCATAATTGAGTGAGAAACCGTATCAAACGCCTTCTTGTAGTCTAGATATAGGCAGAAGGAAGGTTTATTGTTAATGGTGTTATTTAATACATTTTCAATATGTTCACAAATAGCCGTCTGGGTTGAGTGTGCCTTACGGTAACCATGTTGGGTCGGGCATAGCAGATCATTTTTTTCCATATAAACTTGCAACCTTTTGCATACAATTTTCTCTAAAATCTTTCCCGGTAAGGGTAGAAGGCCCACTATGACCTGTTTTATGTTAAAAAGGCGCAATGATGCATAGTACTCACCTGCACAAGGACCGCCACCACTCAGTATCCAATCTCCTCCGGTGCAGGTTCTGATGTAGGTGATGTCTGGGGTACTGTCCATGTATCCACTAGAACAAGTGTACGTGACAATCGCTCCTGCCCCAGTGCCAGTAACAGTGGTGGCTGCATTTGGATCCACAGGCGCATCTCCACAGAAGGTAGCTGTATTGGAATACAGAGCCCCATTGATTAGTACAGTATTAAACATATATATATATATATATGTAGAGTTCATCGTTACTGTAAACGTATTAATTTTCGCCCAGTACATATTTTCGCGCATTTCGCGCACATGCCTATGTGCGCGAAAATATGATGTGCGCAAAAATATTGAACAAAAAAATGCTTTCCAATGATAACTGACATTCTATATCGCACTGCAGAAGACTCATTTACCAAATCTAACATGCTGGAATGCGTTTCTCGTTTATGGAAGTGACTTCCGGACCTCCATAAGAAAGGTATCAACTTTATTTAAGTTGGGAGGCAAAATATTTGAACAATAGTTTTGGGCTGTAAACCCCTTAATAACTGTCCGATTGAAAAACTGTAAAAACTGACATGTAGCTGAAGATCCCCTGATTGCAGCTGCGCGAAAATATGATTGCGCGAAAATACCTATATGTGCTATGTGCGCGAAAATTTAGCTGCGCAAAAATATTTACGTTTACAGTATGTGATTCTAGAAATAAGGACACGAACTGCAGTATTCTTGGTGAGATGCGAAGAAAGGGTTTTATTATGGTCTCAACCTGGACAATCAAGCTAAATAAGAGTTCTGATTCATTCTGGTCATTCGATATATAGATGTACTTTCATATGGTCAGTCAGGGTCGGAGACCTGAAGAGGTCTGCCGGAGCAAGGGGGTGAGGGCAGTATTTGTACTGTTTGCCTCCGATCGGGGTGCCCCCTGGTTCCGGCTATGCAAACTATACAGTAGGTGTTTGATGACGAACCTGGATAATATTAGTGCCCCTACACCACCCCCCCTAGACAACACATACGCGTTATTTTAAATATATACAATTTTAACAAACTCGTACAACCGAGTTCTTTTTAAGCGTAATGTACATGTCTATTGAGCACAGTAGGGTAAAGTTCCATAGGAACGTAAAAGAACGAATATTATCTTACAAGGATAGTTGTAAATACAAAACAAACGGCTATTCGAACGGCTAGACACATTTCGAATTATAACACACGACTTGGATTTACGATATAGCACCTCGTCAACTGATTTTACCTTCGAATCAACTCTTACATCCTTATTATCACATCTCAATCAAAAATGCAATTAAAAAAACAAAAACTGACGATCATGGCAGCCATCCTAACTTTTATAGTAACTAAGTTAGGCACGATGTCCCTTCATTAGAAAGAACACAGGTGGTTGGTGCTCTCCTCTTCTACTCCTACCCTGTCCCTAACTGGACAGTCACGTTCTTTTGAACGGGTCGGTGGTGCTCTCCTCTATTCTTGTTGCTTCAGCTACTCTGTCCCCAACTGGACAGACATGTTCTTTCGAACGGGTTGGTGGTGCTCTCCTCTTCTTATATTTCTAGTATGGTGTTCACAGGCCCCTTCGTGTTGGTAATGTAGTGAGTCACACCTTCCTTCCTTTATGACATTCACATTTCGGATCAGTATACTGAATCACCCAACACCCTCCGAATATCGTTCATTCATATATCCTATCATTCATAAAGTTCAATCGCAGTCAGTCTGATCTTTTAGCATTTGCAGGGCTGACTCCCGAGTGCCGTCCCATTAATCCAAGAAAACCCCGAACACTTGCTGGAACTTAACATTCATAGGCTCATTCCGGTCAGTGCTTTCTTGCAGTCTCTTTTTGCTCAATGCTGTTTGAGACGCGGCCACTTTCAGTTCATTCCGGATCTTAGCGGTCTCCGTCGACAAAGTAACCTCATTCTGCTCTTATATCTTCTTTCTTTGGGTACTTTCGATTTCCACCAAGGATCTTGCGAATAGATTCGCAACTCCTTGATTGTACCTCACTGCCAGCTCCCGTTGGGCATCTTGGAATGTGTCTACCGCTGCTTGGGCGGTCTCACACGCCACCTTATCAGCTGGATCAAAATATAGATCCACCGGCCGGGTGCTCACACGTAACCTGTTATCAGGCACCTGCTTCATGGCAGGTTCTTTCCTTACAGTCCCTTCCGGTGTTGCCAATCCGGGGTACTCGTTCACATTCGAACTCGGACCCGGTTCCTTCAACGATTCGAGCCATGCCGCTGGGGTTGAGTCATCATGCGAACAGAACGATGATGAGGACGGGCGCGAGCCCACCCCCCCCACTCACAGGCGACTGGTAAGTGGTCGAGTCCTTCCGTTTCTCATGGGTCGATCTCGAATCCCTTGTTACCGACTGAGGCACCTTGAATTCCGGCGACTTTGATTGGGATTTCTTTCCTTTCCCTCTCGCCGAACTACGCCGAACCATCTCTTTTCCTCCAAATTTCGGCGGATTTCCCAGGTAGTCACAGACTCTCAAGAAACAGATCCTCAGTCATTTAGAACTTGCCCCGAGCTTTCACTAGGGCAATTCGACCACTCAATTTTCCATTCTTTGCATCATGCACATAGCAGAATGCTTCGGTCTTGACATGGATCTTTTTGAAGTCATTCGGTGTCATTCGATTGTACTCCATTAAGACCATGTCGTGCAGGGTCATCACTTGTTCTCTCGCTGCACTCATTCCCGGGCTATGGCAATGTTTATAGTGACGAATTATCACCCCCCTTCTCTGGGTAACGCAACCGTCACAGGTCGCGCTATCCCTCTCTCCATCTCTGTTGGTGCATATGTCGTTCACACAGATGACGCAGAAAACGCATCCTGGTGGGATACGTCCTCTCCTTTCCATAGTCCTCCATGCAGATAGTGAACGGACAATATCTTTCGTGATCCCTTTGGTACCAGCAGTGATATGCCCACCGAAGTTTCCAACGTTGGTCACGGCTGTAGTACGTCTCAGGGTACTTTCCAATCTGTTTAAACCATTCCTCATAATATGCAGACGCTAATGGGTCCGAATCGGTTTCCCGAAGCCAGTCCTCATCGTCACTTTCGTCATTCATATTCTTTGCGTCGGGGCAGCCATAGCTTTTCTTACCCTTGGCGCACTCCTCAAACGAACCCGGAATAAAGTGACTGAAACCAGCAGCACTATTCCTCCAAATTCTATCCGTTCATTCTTTGTCGTCCACCTCCTCCTCCTTCCCTAATCCCTCTCCCTCCTTCATCAGATTTACCTGATTCCGGATCTTTCTTCGGGGACGGATCCGGTTCTTCCAATCCTGATTCCTGTCCTGATTCATCATCCGGACTACCTTCAGGTTTGGAGACTTTCATTGGATTATCCTTCTTCTTAGTTCTGTCGATTAAACCCCCCACTTTCGCAGCCGCGGCAGCCTGGATCGCAGCCATCTTATCTTTTAACGGATCTTCACCTGAAGATGAAGACCCTGCCGATACCTGGCATACCGTTTCAGTTACTTTCGCAACTACTTTCGAGGGGACAATCATTTTCACATCCTCCTTTAAATCTTTCTGTTTCCTTTTCTCTCTCACAGACAGGACCGTATGAAATACGCCCTGGTGGCTATCCGATTCACTGTCCGTCAAGGTTTTCTTCTTACCCCTCCCCTTTGTTGTTTTTCCCTTCGTCTTTCTAGTTCCCGACTCACCCTCGGACTCACTGTCAGTCACGGATGACTGGCTTTCCTTCTTCTTCGCCGCTTTAGCTATGGCCTTTCCCTTTCGAATGGCCGCCAAATGTTCTTTCTATTCGGCCGCTGTTGGCTCTTCCTGCAGACCAGGAACATATGCCCTAGCGGCATATGTACCTTCTCGAATCATATTCGAGATGACTTCGTTCAACATCTCCACCGCGTCCTCACATTCTTTCAACCGGTGAATCAGTTCACCACCATTCAGACTATATAGGCGTGGAGCTCGTGGGTGCTTCGCGAGCTCAATCCAGTCCTCACTGCCTGATGGTTCTCGTTCGTTGTCGGGTTCGCGAAACAGAACATCACTAGCGATGTCCATTCCTGTCACCCCCATTCCGGAATTATCCGACAGTACATACGGGAGGTTCGGGAGACGACCCTGCCTGTGGGCGATTTCGCAATCCAACACAGCCCTTCGGAATGACTGGCTCACTTGCAAACCAGCCTCAGTCTCTTTGTAAAATAACAGCCAGTTCGATGGCAGGGCAGCATACTCCTTGGGGGTTAGGAACTGTCGCACACAATCCTTGGTATCCTTATGTCAGCACTTCGAACGGGCGTCTTTCTCACCTCGAGAGTGTATATGCACCTCCCTTCCGTCGTACCTCGATACGAACCCGTCTAAATCGGGTTCAGTCAACGGGGTGTCTTTCCTGTTCGCTCCTTCTTCTATTTCCATTACTTCAATCCCATCTTCCTCCTCAGAGTTTCCTTCATTTAATGCACTTTCCTCATTCTTGGTGACCGGCGACATCGCCTCAGTTCCTCCATAAACATTTCGGTAACCTCTGTGAGAGCCGTTCGTTCGGTCGGAGAGTCAGACGCTGAAGCCATCCTGACACTCTTTCCTTCTTTCAATTATGTTTAGTAAGGACCAGGACCCTTTTAATGGGCTCCCGGCTTAACCACCCACCTTTCTAGCAACGATGTCCAGTAAATACAACTTTTTATGTGCTCCGATACACCACCTGTCCCACTCCGACAAAGCGTAAACAAATATGGCGGATCAGTAATCCACAACGACCTCTGCGCATGCGTGCGGCTCTCGCGCGATACCGCACATTTCCCGAGACTTTGTCCGTCCCCGCGCTCGCAAAAGGTAAACAAACCCTTTGGCTTCCCGCGCGTCACGCATTACGATCAGGTAATTAT
Source organism: Harmothoe impar (assembly GCA_947462335.1). Classification (NCBI taxonomy): domain Eukaryota; kingdom Metazoa; phylum Annelida; class Polychaeta; order Phyllodocida; family Polynoidae; genus Harmothoe; species Harmothoe impar. The sequence goes on from OX381719.1 coordinate 38,532,634, forward strand.
AGCCATGATACCCTCACTCTCCTACTAAACTCAGCTCGAGTACTTTATGGATTACATACGGACAGCAGATACTAGCCCGCCGGATAAACCGTCCATCACCCCTAGGTACATTTAAAGGTAAGTTCTGACTTGTTGTGATCGTTCCTACATATAAGACATATTACCCGGTTCCCCAGATATTTTTGGACAATACTGAACTGATTACATTGTTGTGTTTCAGGTTAGGTAACAGCACCCTTCAACCTCAATCTCGGGCTGCGACGAACCCCTACCAGATTCTCTTTATACCCGACAGTCGGAGTGGTTTCCTTCTGCCCCCTCTGGGCCACAGCTGGATGCAATAAATAATTCCCAAGCTTCATTAGGGTTTTCGCAAACCCAGAAATTATTCCAGTCTAAATTTTTTAGCTGAGTTAAGAAGTGGTCTTCATTAAATAGCCTATAACTTCGACCTGCAAAACTTATGGACCTATGGATTTGACCTCCGAGGCAGTCACATGTTCAGAATTGGTAATGACCAAGTCAATAATATAATCTCTTTGCTCCCCATTAGGGTTATACCTAGTGATGTCCCTTATTAATTGTCTTGCACCAAGACCAGCAATCATATCAGCCGTCTCATCTCCCGGTTCTCCAGTGATATCGCTGGACGAGCCGGGACCCTTCCTTCCTGAAGTAGTGTCTTCAGACGGGTGCAATTTGAATCTTTCTGACGTTCTGACATTTGCTTACAGGTATTCGCGACAAAGCATCCGCATTCACATGCTTAGCTCCCTTTCTGTGCTGAATTTGGCTATGATCCAGTCCGAACTCTGACAGGTGTGCTAACCACCATCCTATCATACCCTCCGCATCCTTAAAATTCAATAACCATCTCAGGGAGGAGTGATCTGTCTGTAAAGTAAAATCAGAACCCCACAAGAAATGTTTGAATTTCTTGGTATACACTACCACAGCCAGTAGTTCTCTCTTCGTTGTACAATAATTTCTTTGGGCCTTACTCATGGTGTTGCTTGCAAATGCTATAGGGACTTCTATACCCTCTTGGACTTGAGACAAAGCTGCCCCTATACTATCATTGCTAGCGTCAGTGTCTAAAATGCAATGTCCATCCGCAGTGGGGTATTTCAATACAGGTGTTTCCACGAACAGTCTCTTGATCGTTTCGAATGCTTCCCCTTGTTCCTTCCCCCACGGGAATTTGTCCTTGCGCCTCCCCGTGGTCCAGTGCGATAGAAATTGTATAGGATAACTTATCCGGGAATATCCCGGTAGGAAATCTCGATAATACGAGCAAAATCCTAGAAAGGATCTTACTTCTTTCGGATTCCTGGGGATGCTCCACTCAGTAACCGTCTTAACTTTTTCGGGATCAGCTTTCACTCCTTCCGTCGAGATGATCCGTCCCAATTAGTTAATACTTTTCTGGAACATATTGCACTTCTTGGGCTTCAGCTTTAATCCATTCGAGATCATTCACTGTAATACCAACTTCAAGTTCCCCAAACATTCCTCAAAGGTCTTCCCGAATATGATCACATAATCCAGGTACACCAGACATTTCTTCCATAACAAATCACTCAGTAGAGTTTCCATCATTGCTTCGAACGTAGCCGGAGCATTACACAATCCGAATGGCATCACGTTGTACTGATACAACCCGACGTGACTCGAAAATGCAGTTTTCTCCTTATCCTCTTCTTTCATGCCCACCTGCCAATAACCAGACTGCAAATCAATTGTACAAAACCATTCATTTCCTCCTAGGGAATCTATGGTCTCATCTATCCGGGGGAGCGGATACGAATTCTTCTTCGTCAGGCCATTCAGTTTACGGTAGTCAATACTGATACTCCCATCCTTCTTTGTCACCATACATACCGGACTATTCCACGGACTGGTGCTAGGGGTTATGACCCCTTCCGCCAGCATTTTCACAGGACATGCTCCTTCTGTATTAATGGAATGCAAAACTTTATTTGTTCGTCCCAGCGGTTCGCCGGGCCGAGCAAAGGCTGAACCACACTCTACCAACATATCTCTCAAGGCATTCCTCTGTCCTTCCGTCTCTACCCCTGCTCTCTCTATCAATGTTGCTAATCCTTCCTCCATCTCTTCACTAGTCGAGACTAATCCGGTTCCCTTTTCGAAGCTACTGGTGACCGCTTCTGCGGATATCACTTCCCCTACTACAGTGCCCTTCTCTAGGTAGACGGTTTTCGAACCCGGGTTCGTGATTGGAGCTACTCCCCATGCTATGTTCCCTATCAAGGTATCGGCAGACTCCAACCCCTTCCTCTCAAAGTCGTCACATTTGGTTCGAACACTCCCGGGACACCTCTCCTCTCCTCATCCTGCTTGAGGCAATTAACACATCACATGCCATCCCGGGAGGTATGTTCACTGTCTTTACCACACTCGCTACTCCACTCACTTCTCGAGCCAGGCATTGTATCCTGTCTTTATAGGGACTGGTCAATTTTAACATTCCACTGACGGGATCCAATTTCGCCCCGTATAAGGAAGCGAAATCCATCCCTATGATCCCGTCGTCCTCGATCACGGCCACAGTCGGGGAAATGATATATTCCCTTCCGCCAACCAGGATGACCATACAAGTCCTACCAAACGTCCGTATCTTGCTTCCGTTGGCCGCACATGCATTTACCCTCGTTGTGAGGTCATCATCCATGTCCGACACCAGATCGAAGAACCTCTTTGACATAGCGGAGTGGCTAGCTCCGGTATCCAACAAAAATTCTCCCAATCTGCCATTCACCGACACGGACACATACCATCTCTTTCCTCCCATCATCGAGGGATTACTTGGGAACCTCTTGACGTCGTCTGAATCCGAATCCTTTCAAGTATTCCAGACACGGATGACCTTGGGGAAGGCGGATTCCACCGATCCTGGATAGCTCCTCCACCCAACCTTCCTCTTTATTGGTGACCGGTTTCCCTTCTTTGGTCTCCCTGGCAATTGTCTCACCAATACCCCCAGCCTCACATGTTTCCGGCTCTTTAGCATTCCCCATGCTGCTGGGCGGACACATTACAGACTCCCCCATTGTGTCCGTATGGATTGTATTATGGCATACTCTCACAGGGTTTATCAGTTTGCCTTCACGGACAACCCCCTCTAATTTCCCGGTTCTTCCCGCTTTTGTTCTCTCCAGACAGGCTTATCCGCCGTACATTCGGCTGCAAAATGTCCCATCTCCTGGCATCGGAAACACTTGACCGTGGCTCTGTCTATTTTTGGTCGTTTCCGGTAATCGAATAATCCCTTCATCTCTTCCATCATGGCCATCAGTCGTTTCTCATTCTCAGACGGTTCAGCCGTAGGGGGGGTGGGTTTCGGAACTACCTCTGCCGGCGGCTTACTTGTGTTCTTTTTCCACCATTTCTTTTTGTCTTTCCTACTACCCCCTATGGCAGCAATTCGTTCTTCTTCCGAACTGTCACTCGAACTATTAGTCTCAGCAGAGACCGTATGAGCGAAGAAGAAATCAACCATGGACGAACCACGTCCCCATTCTTTCTGCACCAACTCTGCATGGGACGGATCCCTCAATCCTTTGATGAAGTGCGTAAACAGTTCATCCAGAAAATACTCATCGTCATGCCTCCAAAATGGTCGGGCCTTCTGCAACAGCCATTGTAGTTCCAGACCGAATACTTTTGGAGACTCTTTTGGTTTCTGCGTACGTACTTGGAACTCCAACCATGGATCGTTCACCGACAGTAATCCGAAGATGTGTGTGGCTGCCGATACCTGCTGGTCATAGTCCCCGGACTCCCCATAAGTCATTCTCCAATCATCCACCGCTATCCTTCCTGGACCCTTACTCAGCCATTTGATGAGGGGACCCAAGGAGGCTTCCTTATCCCACCCGTGGTATCGATTATCGTCACAGAAATCCTGGTAGCTCTCTTTCCAGTTTTCTCCATTGAATCGTCGTGGAGTTCGTACAGGATTCCGAGCCCTGTTATGGCTCCATACCAGACGATCAGATTGCCTCCGGCTCCATTCCATAATTTCGGATTCATCCTCACGAGTCCGACTACAACAGTCCATCCTCATCCCTTCAATGCAAGGATCGGAGTCGACTATAGCGGCTACTCTCGGACCCATTGACGCCCATTTGGTTAGCTTTCGTGGGCTGGTACCGGTCTAGGTGTAGCTCCTCCCGCAGGCCAAGTTCCTCCTCCTGTACTCGAGCCCTCAGTTCCATGACTGGGCTGCAAACCCCCATACTGGCCTGGGGTTGGAACTGACTCAATTCCTTCCCCTGTATTGGCTCCTCCAGCCCCATAAATTGGCTGAGGTTCCCCACTCCGTCCGGCGCCCGGGACTGGTGCCCCATACTGATAGGTTATGTTATATATAGGTGGGGGAGGTATCGTATAGTTGTGGCCCGACCAGGTGTCATCCGCGAACGGGTGTAGGGAGCCGTAGCTATGGTTCATTCTCTTGGGTGGAGGGTCATTCATGGTTGTTTCGTGACTGGAGATTTCCTTCGCCTCTGTTCCCCCATAGGTTACCTTCCAATCTGGTTCGGTAGCCGTCAACCCTTTCCGATTTCGTTCGTATCTGCCGTCAGAGACGGTTCCGAATGTCTCGAGTGGTTCCTCTGGTTTTAGGATTGGACAAGGCGTGGAGGCAACATGGCTACCCCGTCCGGGCTCCTCGCCATTGGGTTCCATGCCACCAGCGGCGAGCCCCTTGCGATCCTCCTCTAGCTGTAGGCCATAGGCTACGTAAGAATCATTCATTTCCTCCTTCTTCTTTTGCAGGGCTTCCAAGTCAGCTTTCATTTCGAGCCGAGCTTGGATTAAGGCCTTTCGTTCGTTTTCGAATTGCTCTCTCAATGCATTACAGGACTGTTCCTCCTTGGAGAAGTCCTCCTTTATTTTCTTAACTTTCTCGGACTGCCGGTTTATCTTGATCTCGTAGGTGTCCCTGAGGTCTCACGATTTTCGGGCCTCCTCCTTATCTTTCTGGAGTTTCACCTGCTCCTCATGAAAGTGTTGTTGGACGCTGTTTACCTGCTGTTGGATTTTAGCCAACTGCGAGGTTTCGAGCGCCAGTTGTTCGTTTACATACTTTCGGTCCGCATGGATCCTCCCCTTCGTTTATTGTAATTTGTCCATCTCCTGCTGGTTCTGGGCAACTACTCTCGCTTTCTCTTCAGCCAGGCGGACCAAATCCCCATTCATGGCGTGATACCGATCCCGCATTTCGTCCTCCTCTGCCTTCAGTTTGTTATAATAGGCGTCATAATCAGGTATCTGCCGGGCTTGTCGGGACAGATCCTTTTCCATGCCGTGCATCGGCTCGGTGGGAACCATGTCCGCCCACGGATTCCCCTTGAAAGGGTTCGTATTGATAATCGTTCTCACAGGTGTGTATTCTCCCGGAGTTAGAAAAATCCTCTTCCGGGATCCTTTCCTATCCGGGGTATGCAATCGTGCCGCTTCGTTCCATACTTCATTTATCTGAGCCACCGTGAGGTCCAGCTCTCCTTCCTCCAGGACATTCCTGGATCCTTCGCCCCCCCCCCTTCTCCGGCCGAGCCTCCGCCAGGGGCAGTTGGCTATCTCTCCTAGAAAATCCTGGTCACGGCACCAGTGTAGAGTTCGTCGTTATGTGATTCGAGAAATAAGGACTAGAACTAGAGTATTCTTGGTGAGATGCGAAGAAAGGGTTTTATTATGGTCTCAACCTGGACAATCAAGCTAAATAAGAGTTCTGATTCATTCTGGTCATTCGATATATAGATGTACTTTCATATGGTCAGACAGGGTCGGAGACCTGAAGAGGTCTGCCGGAGCAAGGGGGTGAGGGCAGTATTCGTACTGTTTGCCTCCGATCGGGGTGCCCCCTGGTTCCGGCTGTGCAAACTATACAGTAGGTGTTCGATGACGAACCTGGATAATATTAGCGCCCCTACATATATATCATTTAATCTGAGCTGGAATTTCATAACAAAAGTAAGAATGCATTAAGGTTTACCTGTGTGCTACAAGTCTCGTAAAGGACTAAATTTAGGAGCTGGAGAATCCGTGGAACACATCTATACCAGATAGCATAGCCAATGCAATTTCACTATGCCCTTCATGGAAATAAATCATACTGGGAATTTGTCCTATTCCCCCCTTTTCCAATATAATCTTTGAAAACTATTGGGCTATGTAGGACAGTCACACTTGCTCTTGTTAGCTTTGCACAGTTATATTGCCGTCCTCTACAAATTCTCTACATCTAAGTAAATCAGGGTCAAGCTGTGCTCAGTTTACGCCCACCCTATGCAGCCTATAGATGTAGCATTGCTTGGGCATATGCTGGTTTAACAACATCTGAGAAGGATGAAGTAACACTTACACCTTCTGAAAAGTGATATGAAAACTCACTTACCTGTACAGGCTGATCCATCCCACTCCAAACCAAAATCGCATACACATGGGACGTCACCGCACACATTCCCAGCTACTGCATTACACGTCGTTCCGTCATACTCAAAGCCAAACTCACACAAACAAGTGTATGATCCAGGCAGGTTGAAGCACGCTCCGTTTGCGCCACAGGGAGTGCCAGTACTGCATTCATTGGTATCTATGGTAGAAACATGTGTGTATAGAATCTGATAACATGTGAGAGTCAGAGGTGAGCAGAGCAAAGTCAGTCTTATTGAAATCCCTATCTAGATTCCACTTGGAAACTAAATTGCTTGGAAGACACCGACAGTAACATGATAACTAAGATCAATACTGTACTAGGCCAACTATCATTTTTAATGTATGAACTGGTGCAGTGTTGCATAGTACTCACCTGCACAAGGGCCGCCACCACTCAGTACCCAATCTCCTCCCGTGCAGGTTCTGATGTAGGTGATGTCTGGGGTACTGTCCATGTATCCACTAGAACAAGTGTATGTGACAATTGCTCCTGCCCCAATGCCAGTAACAGTGGTGGCTGCATTTGGATCCACAGGCGCATCTCCACAAAAGTGAGCTGTGAGGGATTACAGAGGTATGTTGATCAGTACCGTATATATATCTTATTTATTCTGATTTGGGTTTCCACATTTAAAGTTAGAAGGATCTTGGGTCATATTGTTCCACAACCTGAGAAAAATGGGGCAGACATGCTTAGCTAGACTATTTTGAGGTCACTGAATCTAAAAAAGCAAAGGTAGAAAATGCTCCATGAGTCTCAGTTTCAAGATATTTCAACTCTGATCATGTCGGCTGATACATGAAATGACCAATATCCAGAAGGGACAGCAGCCATGGTATTCAAAATCAATTATGCTCCCCTAGCAGAGATTGCATTACCCTGAATGCCCTTCCATGGTAACTTGAGGTCATTAGAAACAGAATTCTAAACTTGTCTTGGAACAGAATTTGTGGTATTTTACTGATATTTATTGGTAAAAAAGCGGCATAACAAGAAAACCTCAATGTAGGCCTTACAAAACCCTCTCAGTAAAATCAGCACTTATCAAGCAGTAGTTCCATGTTGCAATGTGTTAAATTATACTGATTCATTGACCAAGAAACTCACTCACCGGTACAGGCTGATCCATCCCACTCCAAGCCAAAGTCACATATACATGGGACGTCACCGCACACATCCCCAACTACTGCATTACACGTCGTTCCGTCATACTCAAAGCCAAACTCACACACACACGTGTATGTTCCAGGCAGGTTGAAGCATGCTCCGTTGGCGCCACAGGGATTGGTGGCAGCGGCGCATTCATCAGTATCTATGGTAGAAACATACATGTGTAGATAATGAGTTGACATGTGAGAGTTAGAGGCGAGCAGAGCCAGGTGGACACACAAAGGAAACTAAGTTGATTGCAAGAAACCTAGAGTTACATCATTGTCATGATCAGTACTATACTAAGCCCACTCTGATCTGTTTAATGTCTAAAGAGGCGCAATGATGCACAGTACTCACCTGCACAAGGGCCTCCTAAGGTCAGTACCCAGTTGCCACTGGTGCAGGTTCTGATGTAGCTGTTGTCTGGGGTACTGTCCATGTATCCACTAGAACAGGTGTACGTGACAACAGCTCCTTCTCCAGTGCCGGTAACAGTCGTGGCCGCATTTGGATCCCCAGGCACAGCTCCACAGAAGTTAGCTGTGAGGGATTACAGAGGTATGTTGATCAGTACCGTATATATATATCTTATTTATTCTGATTTGGGTTTCCACATTTAAAGTTAGAAGGATCTTGGGTTACACTGTTCAACAACCTGAGAAAAATGGGGCAGACTTGCTTAGCTAGACTATTTTGAGGTCACTGAATCTAAAAAAGCAAAGGTAGAAAATGCTCCATGAGTCTCAGTTTCAAGATATTTCAACTCTGATCATGTCGGCTGATACATGAAAGGACCAATATCCAGAAGGGACAGCAGCCATGGAAATCAAAATCAATTATGCTCCCCTAGCAGAGATTACATTACCCTGAATGCCATTCCATGGTAACTTGAGGTCATTAGAAACAGAATTCTAAACTTGTCTTGGAACAGAATTTGTGGTATTTTACTGATATTTATTGGTAAAAAAGCGGCATAACAAGAAAACCTCAATGTAGGCCTTACAAATCCCTCTCAGTAAAATCAGCACTTATCAAGCAGTAGTTCTATGTTGCAATGTGTTAAATTATACTGATTCATTGACCAAGAAACTCACTCACCGGTACAGGCTGATCCATCCCACTCCAAGCCAAAGTCACATATACATGGGACGTCACCGCACACATCCCCAACTACTGCATTACACGTCGTTCCGTCATACTCAAAGCCAAACTCACACACACACGTGTATGTTCCAGGCAGGTTGAAGCATGCTCCGTTGGCGCCACAGGGATTGGTGGCAGCGGCGCATTCATCAGTATCTATGGTAGAAACATACATGTGTAGATAATGAGTTGACATGTGAGAGTTAGAGGCGAGCAGAGCCAGGTGGACACACAAAGGAAACTAAGTTGATTGCAAGAGACCTAGAGTTACATCATTGTCATGATCAGTACTATACTAAGCCCACTCTGATCTGTTTAATGTCTAAAGAGGCGCAATGATGCACAGTACTCACCTGCACAAGGGCCTCCTAAGGTCAGTACCCAGTTGCCACTGGTGCAGGTTCTGATGTAGCTGTTGTCTGGGGTACTGTCCATGTATCCACTAGAACAGGTGTACGTGACAACAGCTCCTTCTCCAGTGCCGGTAACAGTCGTGTCCGCATTTGGATCCCCAGGCACAGCTCCACAGAAGTTAGCTGTGAGGGATTACAGAGGTATGTTGATCAGTACCGTATATATATATCTTATTTATTCTGATTTGGGTTTCCACATTTAAAGTTAGAAGGATCTTGGGTTACACTGTTCAACAACCTGAGAAAAATGGGGCAGACTTGCTTAGCTAGACTATTTGAGGTCACTGAATCTAAAAAAGCAAAGGTAGAAAATGCTCCATGAGTCTCAGTTTCAAGATATTTCAACTCTGATCATGTCGGCTGATACATGAAAGGACCAATATCCAGAAGGGACAGCAGCCATGGAAATCAAAATCAATTATGCTCCCCTAGCAGAGATTACATTACCCTGAATGCCATTCCATGCTAACTTGAGGTCATTAGAAACAGAATTCTAAACTTGTCTTGGAACAGAATTTGTGGTATTTTACTGATATTTATTGGTAAAAAAGCGGCATAACAAGAAAACCTCAATGTAGGCCTTACAAATCCCTCTCAGTAAAATCAGCACTTATCAAGCAGTAGTTCTATGTTGCAATGTGTTAAATTATACTGATTCATTGACCAAGAAACTCACTCACCGGTACAGGCTGATCCATCCCACTCCAAGCCAAAGTCACATATACATGGGACGTCACCGCACACATCCCCAACTACTGCATTACACGTCGTTCCGTCATACTCAAAGCCAAACTCACACACACACGTGTATGTTCCAGGCAGGTTGAAGCATGCTCCGTTGGCGCCACAGGGATTGGTGGCAGCGGCGCATTCATCAGTATCTATGGTAGAAACATACATGTGTAGATAATGAGTTGACATGTGAGAGTTAGAGGCGAGCAGAGCCAGGTGGACACACAAAGGAAACTAAGTTGATTGCAAGAGACCTAGAGTTACATCATTGTCATGATCAGTACTATACTAAGCCCACTCTGATCTGTTTAATGTCTAAAGAGGCGCAATGATGCACAGTACTCACCTGCACAAGGGCCTCCTAAGGTCAGTACCCAGTTGCCACTGGTGCAGGTTCTGATGTAGCTGTTGTCTGGGGTACTGTCCATGTATCCACTAGAACAGGTGTACGTGACAACAGCTCCTTCTCCAGTGCCGGTAACAGTCGTGGCCGCATTTGGATCCCCAGGCACAGCTCCACAGAAGTTAGCTGTGAGGGATTACAGAGGTATGTTGATCAGTACCGTATATATATATCTTATTTATTCTGATTTGGGTTTCCACATTTAAAGTTAGAAGGATCTTGGGTTACACTGTTCAACAACCTGAGAAAAATGGGGCAGACTTGCTTAGCTAAACTATTTTGAGGTCACTGAATCTAAAAAAGCAAAGGTAGAAAATGCTCCATGAGTCTCAGTTTCAAGATATTTCAACTCTGATCATGTCGGCTGATACATGAAAGGACCAATATCCAGAAGGGACAGCAGCCATGGAAATCAAAATCAATTATGCTCCCCTAGCAGAGATTACATTACCCTGAATGCCATTCCATGGTAACTTGAGGTCATTAGAAACAGAATTCTAAACTTGTCTTGGAACAGAATTTGTGGTATTTTACTGATATTTATTGGTAAAAAAGCGGCATAACAAGAAAACCTCAATGTAGGCCTTACAAATCCCTCTCAGTAAAATCAGCACTTATCAAGCAGTAGTTCTATGTTGCAATGTGTTAAATTATACTGATTCATTGACCAAGAAACTCACTCACCGGTACAGGCTGATCCATCCCACTCCAAGCCAAAGTCACATATACATGGGACGTCACCGCACACATCCCCAACTACTGCATTACACGTCGTTCCGTCATACTCAAAGCCAAACTCACACACACACGTGTATGTTCCAGGCAGGTTGAAGCATGCTCCGTTGGCGCCACAGGGATTGGTGGCAGCGGCGCATTCATCAGTATCTATGGTAGAAACATACATGTGTAGATAATGAGTTGACATGTGAGAGTTAGAGGCGAGCAGAGCCAGGTGGACACACAAAGGAAACTAAGTTGATTGCAAGAGACCTAGAGTTACATCATTGTCATGATCAGTACTATACTAAGCCCACTCTGATCTGTTTAATGTCTAAAGAGGCGCAATGATGCACAGTACTCACCTGCACAAGGGCCTCCTAAGGTCAGTACCCAGTTGCCACTGGTGCAGGTTCTGATGTAGCTGTTGTCTGGGGTACTGTCCATGTATCCACTAGAACAGGTGTACGTGACAACAGCTCCTTCTCCAGTGCCGGTAACAGTCGTGGCCGCATTTGGATCCCCAGGCACAGCTCCACAGAAGTTAGCTGTGAGGGATTACAGAGGTATGTTGATCAGTACCGTATATATATATCTTATTTATTCTGATTTGGGTTTCCACATTTAAAGTTAGAAGGATCTTGGGTTACACTGTTCAACAACCTGAGAAAAATGGGGCAGACTTGCTTAGCTAAACTATTTTGAGGTCACTGAATCTAAAAAAGCAAAGGTAGAAAATGCTCCATGAGTCTCAGTTTCAAGATATTTCAACTCTGATCATGTCGGCTGATACATGAAAGGACCAATATCCAGAAGGGACAGCAGCCATGGAAATCAAAATCAATTATGCTCCCCTAGCAGAGATTACATTACCCTGAATGCCATTCCATGGTAACTTGAGGTCATTAGAAACAGAATTCTAAACTTGTCTTGGAACAGAATTTGTGGTATTTTACTGATATTTATTGGTAAAAAAGCGGCATAACAAGAAAACCTCAATGTAGGCCTTACAAATCCCTCTCAGTAAAATCAGCACTTATCAAGCAGTAGTTCTATGTTGCAATGTGTTAAATTATACTGATTCATTGACCAAGAAACTCACTCACCGGTACAGGCTGATCCATCCCACTCCAAGCCAAAGTCACATATACATGGGACGTCACCGCACACATCCCCAACTACTGCATTACACGTCGTTCCGTCATACTCAAAGCCAAACTCACACACACACGTGTATGTTCCAGGCAGGTTGAAGCATGCTCCGTTGGCGCCACAGGGATTGGTGGCAGCGGCGCATTCATCAGTATCTATGGTAGAAACATACATGTGTAGATAATGAGTTGACATGTGAGAGTTAGAGGCGAGCAGAGCCAGGTGGACACACAAAGGAAACTAAGTTGATTGCAAGAGACCTAGAGTTACATCATTGTCATGATCAGTACTATACTAAGCCCACTCTGATCTGTTTAATGTCTAAAGAGGCGCAATGATGCACAGTACTCACCTGCACAAGGGCCTCCTAAGGTCAGTACCCAGTTGCCACTGGTGCAGGTTCTGATGTAGCTGTTGTCTGGGGTACTGTCCATGTATCCACTAGAACAGGTGTACGTGACAACAGCTCCTTCTCCAGTGCCGGTAACAGTCGTGGCCGCATTTGGATCCCCAGGCACAGCTCCACAGAAGTTAGCTGTGAGGGATTACAGAGGTATGTTGATCAGTACCGTATATATATATCTTATTTATTCTGATTTGGGTTTCCACATTTAAAGTTAGAAGGATCTTGGGTTACACTGTTCAACAACCTGAGAAAAATGGGGCAGACTTGCTTAGCTAAACTATTTTGAGGTCACTGAATCTAAAAAAGCAAAGGTAGAAAATGCTCCATGAGTCTCAGTTTCAAGATATTTCAACTCTGATCATGTCGGCTGATACATGAAAGGACCAATATCCAGAAGGGACAGCAGCCATGGAAATCAAAATCAATTATGCTCCCCTAGCAGAGATTACATTACCCTGAATGCCATTCCATGGTAACTTGAGGTCATTAGAAACAGAATTCTAAACTTGTCTTGGAACAGAATTTGTGGTATTTTACTGATATTTATTGGTAAAAAAGCGGCATAACAAGAAAACCTCAATGTAGGCCTTACAAATCCCTCTCAGTAAAATCAGCACTTATCAAGCAGTAGTTCTATGTTGCAATGTGTTAAATTATACTGATTCATTGACCAAGAAACTCACTCACCGGTACAGGCTGATCCATCCCACTCCAAGCCAAAGTCACATATACATGGGACGTCACCGCACACATCCCCAACTACTGCATTACACGTCGTTCCGTCATACTCAAAGCCAAACTCACACACACACGTGTATGTTCCAGGCAGGTTGAAGCATGCTCCGTTGGCGCCACAGGGATTGGTGGCAGCGGCGCATTCATCAGTATCTATGGTAGAAACATACATGTGTAGATAATGAGTTGACATGTGAGAGTTAGAGGCGAGCAGAGCCAGGTGGACACACAAAGGAAACTAAGTTGATTGCAAGAGACCTAGAGTTACATCATTGTCATGATCAGTACTATACTAAGCCCACTCTGATCTGTTTAATGTCTAAAGAGGCGCAATGATGCACAGTACTCACCTGCACAAGGGCCTCCTAAGGTCAGTACCCAGTTGCCACTGGTGCAGGTTCTGATGTAGCTGTTGTCTGGGGTACTGTCCATGTATCCACTAGAACAGGTGTACGTGACAACAGCTCCTTCTCCAGTGCCGGTAACAGTCGTGGCCGCATTTGGATCCCCAGGCACAGCTCCACAGAAGTTAGCTGTGAGGGATTACAGAGGTATGTTGATCAGTACCGTATATATATATCTTATTTATTCTGATTTGGGTTTCCACATTTAAAGTTAGAAGGATCTTGGGTTACACTGTTCAACAACCTGAGAAAAATGGGGCAGACTTGCTTAGCTAGACTATTTTGAGGTCACTGAATCTAAAAAAGCAAAGGTAGAAAATGCTCCATGAGTCTCAGTTTCAAGATATTTCAACTCTGATCATGTCGGCTGATACATGAAAGGACCAATATCCAGAAGGGACAGCAGCCATGGAAATCAAAATCAATTATGCTCCCCTAGCAGAGATTACATTACCCTGAATGCCATTCCATGGTAACTTGAGGTCATTAGAAACAGAATTCTAAACTTGTCTTGGAACAGAATTTGTGGTATTTTACTGATATTTATTGGTAAAAAAGCGGCATAACAAGAAAACCTCAATGTAGGCCTTACAAATCCCTCTCAGTAAAATCAGCACTTATCAAGCAGTAGTTCTATGTTGCAATGTGTTAAATTATACTGATTCATTGACCAAGAAACTCACTCACCGGTACAGGCTGATCCATCCCACTCCAAGCCAAAGTCACATATACATGGGACGTCACCGCACACATCCCCAACTACTGCATTACACGTCGTTCCGTCATACTCAAAGCCAAACTCACACACACACGTGTATGTTCCAGGCAGGTTGAAGCATGCTCCGTTGGCGCCACAGGGATTGGTGGCAGCGGCGCATTCATCAGTATCTATGGTAGAAACATACATGTGTAGATAATGAGTTGACATGTGAGAGTTAGAGGCGAGCAGAGCCAGGTGGACACACAAAGGAAACTAAGTTGATTGCAAGAGACCTAGAGTTACATCATTGTCATGATCAGTACTATACTAAGCCCACTCTGATCTGTTTAATGTCTAAAGAGGCGCAATGATGCACAGTACTCACCTGCACAAGGGCCTCCTAAGGTCAGTACCCAGTTGCCACTGGTGCAGGTTCTGATGTAGCTGTTGTCTGGGGTACTGTCCATGTATCCACTAGAACAGGTGTACGTGACAACAGCTCCTTCTCCAGTGCCGGTAACAGTCGTGGCCGCATTTGGATCCCCAGGCACAGCTCCACAGAAGTTAGCTGTGAGGGATTACAGAGGTATGTTGATCAGTACCGTATATATATATCTTATTTATTCTGATTTGGGTTTCCACATTTAAAGTTAGAAGGATCTTGGGTTACACTGTTCAACAACCTGAGAAAAATGGGGCAGACTTGCTTGGCTAGACTATTTTGAGGTCACTGAATCTAAAAAAGCAAAGGTAGAAAATGCTCCATGAGTCTCAGTTTCAAGATATTTCAACTCTGATCATGTCGGCTGATACATGAAAGGACCAATATCCAGAAGGGACAGCAGCCATGGAAATCAAAATCAATTATGCTCCCCTAGCAGAGATTACATTACCCTGAATGCCATTCCATGGTAACTTGAGGTCATTAGAAACAGAATTCTAAACTTGTCTTGGAACAGAATTTGTGGTATTTTACTGATATTTATTGGTAAAAAAGCGGCATAACAAGAAAACCTCAATGTAGGCCTTACAAATCCCTCTCAGTAAAATCAGCACTTATCAAGCAGTAGTTCTATGTTGCAATGTGTTAAATTATACTGATTCATTGACCAAGAAACTCACTCACCGGTACAGGCTGATCCATCCCACTCCAAGCCAAAGTCACATATACATGGGACGTCACCGCACACATCCCCAACTACTGCATTACACGTCGTTCCGTCATACTCAAAGCCAAACTCACACACACACGTGTATGTTCCAGGCAGGTTGAAGCATGCTCCGTTGGCGCCACAGGGATTGGTGGCAGCGGCGCATTCATCAGTATCTATGGTAGAAACATACATGTGTAGATAATGAGTTGACATGTGAGAGTTAGAGGCGAGCAGAGCCAGGTGGACACACAAAGGAAACTAAGTTGATTGCAAGAGACCTAGAGTTACATCATTGTCATGATCAGTACTATACTAAGCCCACTCTGATCTGTTTAATGTCTAAAGAGGCGCAATGATGCACAGTACTCACCTGCACAAGGGCCTCCTAAGGTCAGTACCCAGTTGCCACTGGTGCAGGTTCTGATGTAGCTGTTGTCTGGGGTACTGTCCATGTATCCACTAGAACAGGTGTACGTGACAACAGCTCCTTCTCCAGTGCCGGTAACAGTCGTGGCCGCATTTGGATCCCCAGGCACAGCTCCACAGAAGTTAGCTGTGAGGGATTACAGAGGTATGTTGATCAGTACCGTATATATATCTTATTTATTCTGATTTGGGTTTCCACATTTAAAGTTAGAAGGATCTTGGGTTACACTGTTCAACAACCTGAGAAAAATGGGGCAGACTTGCTTAGCTAGACTATTTTGAGGTCACTGAATCTAAAAAAGCAAAGGTAGAAAATGCTCCATGAGTCTCAGTTTCAAGATATTTCAACTCTGATCATGTCGGCTGATACATGAAAGGACCAATATCCAGAAGGGACAGCAGCCATGGAAATCAAAATCAATTATGCTCCCCTAGCAGAGATTACATTACCCTGAATGCCATTCCATGGTAACTTGAGGTCATTAGAAACAGAATTCTAAACTTGTCTTGGAACAGAATTTGTGGTATTTTACTGATATTTATTGGTAAAAAAGCGGCATAACAAGAAAACCTCAATGTAGGCCTTACAAATCCCTCTCAGTAAAATCAGCACTTATCAAGCAGTAGTTCTATGTTGCAATGTGTTAAATTATACTGATTCATTGACCAAGAAACTCACTCACCGGTACAGGCTGATCCATCCCACTCCAAGCCAAAGTCACATATACATGGGACGTCACCGCACACATCCCCAACTACTGCATTACACGTCGTTCCGTCATACTCAAAGCCAAACTCACACACACACGTGTATGTTCCAGGCAGGTTGAAGCATGCTCCGTTGGCGCCACAGGGATTGGTGGCAGCGGCGCATTCATCAGTATCTATGGTAGAAACATACATGTGTAGATAATGAGTTGACATGTGAGAGTTAGAGGCGAGCAGAGCCAGGTGGACACACAAAGGAAACTAAGTTGATTGCAAGAGACCTAGAGTTACATCATTGTCATGATCAGTACTATACTAAGCCCACTCTGATCTGTTTAATGTCTAAAGAGGCGCAATGATGCACAGTACTCACCTGCACAAGGGCCTCCTAAGGTCAGTACCCAGTTGCCACTGGTGCAGGTTCTGATGTAGCTGTTGTCTGGGGTACTGTCCATGTATCCACTAGAACAGGTGTACGTGACAACAGCTCCTTCTCCAGTGCCGGTAACAGTCGTGGCCGCATTTGGATCCCCAGGCACAGCTCCACAGAAGTTAGCTGTGAGGGATTACAGAGGTATGTTGATCAGTACCGTATATATATATCTTATTTATTCTGATTTGGGTTTCCACATTTAAAGTTAGAAGGATCTTGGGTTACACTGTTCAACAACCTGAGAAAAATGGGGCAGACTTGCTTGGCTAGACTATTTTGAGGTCACTGAATCTAAAAAAGCAAAGGTAGAAAATGCTCCATGAGTCTCAGTTTCAAGATATTTCAACTCTGATCATGTCGGCTGATACATGAAAGGACCAATATCCAGAAGGGACAGCAGCCATGGAAATCAAAATCAATTATGCTCCCCTAGCAGAGATTACATTACCCTGAATGCCATTCCATGGTAACTTGAGGTCATTAGAAACAGAATTCTAAACTTGTCTTGGAACAGAATTTGTGGTATTTTACTGATATTTATTGGTAAAAAAGCGGCATAACAAGAAAACCTCAATGTAGGCCTTACAAATCCCTCTCAGTAAAATCAGCACTTATCAAGCAGTAGTTCTATGTTGCAATGTGTTAAATTATACTGATTCATTGACCAAGAAACTCACTCACCGGTACAGGCTGATCCATCCCACTCCAAGCCAAAGTCACATATACATGGGACGTCACCGCACACATCCCCAACTACTGCATTACACGTCGTTCCGTCATACTCAAAGCCAAACTCACACACACACGTGTATGTTCCAGGCAGGTTGAAGCATGCTCCGTTGGCGCCACAGGGATTGGTGGCAGCGGCGCATTCATCAGTATCTATGGTAGAAACATACATGTGTAGATAATGAGTTGACATGTGAGAGTTAGAGGCGAGCAGAGCCAGGTGGACACACAAAGGAAACTAAGTTGATTGCAAGAGACCTAGAGTTACATCATTGTCATGATCAGTACTATACTAAGCCCACTCTGATCTGTTTAATGTCTAAAGAGGCGCAATGATGCACAGTACTCACCTGCACAAGGGCCTCCTAAGGTCAGTACCCAGTTGCCACTGGTGCAGGTTCTGATGTAGCTGTTGTCTGGGGTACTGTCCATGTATCCACTAGAACAGGTGTACGTGACAACAGCTCCTTCTCCAGTGCCGGTAACAGTCGTGGCCGCATTTGGATCCCCAGGCACAGCTCCACAGAAGTTAGCTGTGAGGGATTACAGAGGTATGTTGATCAGTACCGTATATATATCTTATTTATTCTGATTTGGGTTTCCACATTTAAAGTTAGAAGGATCTTGGGTTACACTGTTCAACAACCTGAGAAAAATGGGGCAGACTTGCTTAGCTAGACTATTTTGAGGTCACTGAATCTAAAAAAGCAAAGGTAGAAAATGCTCCATGAGTCTCAGTTTCAAGATATTTCAACTCTGATCATGTCGGCTGATACATGAAAGGACCAATATCCAGAAGGGACAGCAGCCATGGAAATCAAAATCAATTATGCTCCCCTAGCAGAGATTACATTACCCTGAATGCCATTCCATGGTAACTTGAGGTCATTAGAAACAGAATTCTAAACTTGTCTTGGAACAGAATTTGTGGTATTTTACTGATATTTATTGGTAAAAAAGCGGCATAACAAGAAAACCTCAATGTAGGCCTTACAAATCCCTCTCAGTAAAATCAGCACTTATCAAGCAGTAGTTCTATGTTGCAATGTGTTAAATTATACTGATTCATTGACCAAGAAACTCACTCACCGGTACAGGCTGATCCATCCCACTCCAAGCCAAAGTCACATATACATGGGACGTCACCGCACACATCCCCAACTACTGCATTACACGTCGTTCCGTCATACTCAAAGCCAAACTCACACACACACGTGTATGTTCCAGGCAGGTTGAAGCATGCTCCGTTGGCGCCACAGGGATTGGTGGCAGCGGCGCATTCATCAGTATCTATGGTAGAAACATACATGTGTAGATAATGAGTTGACATGTGAGAGTTAGAGGCGAGCAGAGCCAGGTGGACACACAAAGGAAACTAAGTTGATTGCAAGAGACCTAGAGTTACATCATTGTCATGATCAGTACTATACTAAGCCCACTCTGATCTGTTTAATGTCTAAAGAGGCGCAATGATGCACAGTACTCACCTGCACAAGGGCCTCCTAAGGTCAGTACCCAGTTGCCACTGGTGCAGGTTCTGATGTAGCTGTTGTCTGGGGTACTGTCCATGTATCCACTAGAACAGGTGTACGTGACAACAGCTCCTTCTCCAGTGCCGGTAACAGTCGTGGCCGCATTTGGATCCCCAGGCACAGCTCCACAGAAGTTAGCTGTGAGGGATTACAGAGGTATGTTGATCAGTACCGTATATATATATCTTATTTATTCTGATTTGGGTTTCCACATTTAAAGTTAGAAGGATCTTGGGTTACACTGTTCAACAACCTGAGAAAAATGGGGCAGACTTGCTTAGCTAGACTATTTTGAGGTCACTGAATCTAAAAAAGCAAAGGTAGAAAATGCTCCATGAGTCTCAGTTTCAAGATATTTCAACTCTGATCATGTCGGCTGATACATGAAAGGACCAATATCCAGAAGGGACAGCAGCCATGGAAATCAAAATCAATTATGCTCCCCTAGCAGAGATTACATTACCCTGAATGCCATTCCATGGTAACTTGAGGTCATTAGAAACAGAATTCTAAACTTGTCTTGGAACAGAATTTGTGGTATTTTACTGATATTTATTGGTAAAAAAGCGGCATAACAAGAAAACCTCAATGTAGGCCTTACAAATCCCTCTCAGTAAAATCAGCACTTATCAAGCAGTAGTTCTATGTTGCAATGTGTTAAATTATACTGATTCATTGACCAAGAAACTCACTCACCGGTACAGGCTGATCCATCCCACTCCAAGCCAAAGTCACATATACATGGGACGTCACCGCACACATCCCCAACTACTGCATTACACGTCGTTCCGTCATACTCAAAGCCAAACTCACACACACACGTGTATGTTCCAGGCAGGTTGAAGCATGCTCCGTTGGCGCCACAGGGATTGGTGGCAGCGGCGCATTCATCAGTATCTATGGTAGAAACATACATGTGTAGATAATGAGTTGACATGTGAGAGTTAGAGGCGAGCAGAGCCAGGTGGACACACAAAGGAAACTAAGTTGATTGCAAGAGACCTAGAGTTACATCATTGTCATGATCAGTACTATACTAAGCCCACTCTGATCTGTTTAATGTCTAAAGAGGCGCAATGATGCACAGTACTCACCTGCACAAGGGCCTCCTAAGGTCAGTACCCAGTTGCCACTGGTGCAGGTTCTGATGTAGCTGTTGTCTGGGGTACTGTCCATGTATCCACTAGAACAGGTGTACGTGACAACAGCTCCTTCTCCAGTGCCGGTAACAGTCGTGGCCGCATTTGGATCCCCAGGCACAGCTCCACAGAAGTTAGCTGTGAGGGATTACAGAGGTATGTTGATCAGTACCGTATATATATATCTTATTTATTCTGATTTGGGTTTCCACATTTAAAGTTAGAAGGATCTTGGGTTACACTGTTCAACAACCTGAGAAAAATGGGGCAGACTTGCTTAGCTAGACTATTTTGAGGTCACTGAATCTAAAAAAGCAAAGGTAGAAAATGCTCCATGAGTCTCAGTTTCAAGATATTTCAACTCTGATCATGTCGGCTGATACATGAAAGGACCAATATCCAGAAGGGACAGCAGCCATGGAAATCAAAATCAATTATGCTCCCCTAGCAGAGATTACATTACCCTGAATGCCATTCCATGGTAACTTGAGGTCATTAGAAACAGAATTCTAAACTTGTCTTGGAACAGAATTTGTGGTATTTTACTGATATTTATTGGTAAAAAAGCGGCATAACAAGAAAACCTCAATGTAGGCCTTACAAATCCCTCTCAGTAAAATCAGCACTTATCAAGCAGTAGTTCTATGTTGCAATGTGTTAAATTATACTGATTCATTGACCAAGAAACTCACTCACCGGTACAGGCTGATCCATCCCACTCCAAGCCAAAGTCACATATACATGGGACGTCACCGCACACATCCCCAACTACTGCATTACACGTCGTTCCGTCATACTCAAAGCCAAACTCACACACACACGTGTATGTTCCAGGCAGGTTGAAGCATGCTCCGTTGGCGCCACAGGGATTGGTGGCAGCGGCGCATTCATCAGTATCTATGGTAGAAACATACATGTGTAGATAATGAGTTGACATGTGAGAGTTAGAGGCGAGCAGAGCCAGGTGGACACACAAAGGAAACTAAGTTGATTGCAAGAGACCTAGAGTTACATCATTGTCATGATCAGTACTATACTAAGCCCACTCTGATCTGTTTAATGTCTAAAGAGGCGCAATGATGCACAGTACTCACCTGCACAAGGGCCTCCTAAGGTCAGTACCCAGTTGCCACTGGTGCAGGTTCTGATGTAGCTGTTGTCTGGGGTACTGTCCATGTATCCACTAGAACAGGTGTACGTGACAACAGCTCCTTCTCCAGTGCCGGTAACAGTCGTGGCCGCATTTGGATCCCCAGGCACAGCTCCACAGAAGTTAGCTGTGAGGGATTACAGAGGTATGTTGATCAGTACCGTATATATATCTTATTTATTCTGATTTGGGTTTCCACATTTAAAGTTAGAAGGATCTTGGGTTACACTGTTCAACAACCTGAGAAAAATGGGGCAGACTTGCTTAGCTAGACTATTTTGAGGTCACTGAATCTAAAAAAGCAAAGGTAGAAAATGCTCCATGAGTCTCAGTTTCAAGATATTTCAACTCTGATCATGTCGGCTGATACATGAAAGGACCAATATCCAGAAGGGACAGCAGCCATGGAAATCAAAATCAATTATGCTCCCCTAGCAGAGATTACATTACCCTGAATGCCATTCCATGGTAACTTGAGGTCATTAGAAACAGAATTCTAAACTTGTCTTGGAACAGAATTTGTGGTATTTTACTGATATTTATTGGTAAAAAAGCGGCATAACAAGAAAACCTCAATGTAGGCCTTACAAATCCCTCTCAGTAAAATCAGCACTTATCAAGCAGTAGTTCTATGTTGCAATGTGTTAAATTATACTGATTCATTGACCAAGAAACTCACTCACCGGTACAGGCTGATCCATCCCACTCCAAGCCAAAGTCACATATACATGGGACGTCACCGCACACATCCCCAACTACTGCATTACACGTCGTTCCGTCATACTCAA
Organism: Harmothoe impar; assembly: GCA_947462335.1. Classification (NCBI taxonomy): domain Eukaryota; kingdom Metazoa; phylum Annelida; class Polychaeta; order Phyllodocida; family Polynoidae; genus Harmothoe; species Harmothoe impar. The sequence continues at coordinate 38,555,113 of OX381719.1, forward strand.
AGCCAAACTCACACACACACGTGTATGTTCCAGGCAGGTTGAAGCATGCTCCGTTGGCGCCACAGGGATTGGTGGCAGCGGCGCATTCATCAGTATCTATGGTAGAAACATACATGTGTAGATAATGAGTTGACATGTGAGAGTTAGAGGCGAGCAGAGCCAGGTGGACACACAAAGGAAACTAAGTTGATTGCAAGAGACCTAGAGTTACATCATTGTCATGATCAGTACTATACTAAGCCCACTCTGATCTGTTTAATGTCTAAAGAGGCGCAATGATGCACAGTACTCACCTGCACAAGGGCCTCCTAAGGTCAGTACCCAGTTGCCACTGGTGCAGGTTCTGATGTAGCTGTTGTCTGGGGTACTGTCCATGTATCCACTAGAACAGGTGTACGTGACAACAGCTCCTTCTCCAGTGCCGGTAACAGTCGTGGCCGCATTTGGATCCCCAGGCACAGCTCCACAGAAGTTAGCTGTGAGGGATTACAGAGGTATGTTGATCAGTACCGTATATATATCTTATTTATTCTGATTTGGGTTTCCACATTTAAAGTTAGAAGGATCTTGGGTTACACTGTTCAACAACCTGAGAAAAATGGGGCAGACTTGCTTAGCTAGACTATTTTGAGGTCACTGAATCTAAAAAAGCAAAGGTAGAAAATGCTCCATGAGTCTCAGTTTCAAGATATTTCAACTCTGATCATGTCGGCTGATACATGAAAGGACCAATATCCAGAAGGGACAGCAGCCATGGAAATCAAAATCAATTATGCTCCCCTAGCAGAGATTACATTACCCTGAATGCCATTCCATGGTAACTTGAGGTCATTAGAAACAGAATTCTAAACTTGTCTTGGAACAGAATTTGTGGTATTTTACTGATATTTATTGGTAAAAAAGCGGCATAACAAGAAAACCTCAATGTAGGCCTTACAAATCCCTCTCAGTAAAATCAGCACTTATCAAGCAGTAGTTCTATGTTGCAATGTGTTAAATTATACTGATTCATTGACCAAGAAACTCACTCACCGGTACAGGCTGATCCATCCCACTCCAAGCCAAAGTCACATATACATGGGACGTCACCGCACACATCCCCAACTACTGCATTACACGTCGTTCCGTCATACTCAAAGCCAAACTCACACACACACGTGTATGTTCCAGGCAGGTTGAAGCATGCTCCGTTGGCGCCACAGGGATTGGTGGCAGCGGCGCATTCATCAGTATCTATGGTAGAAACATACATGTGTAGATAATGAGTTGACATGTGAGAGTTAGAGGCGAGCAGAGCCAGGTGGACACACAAAGGAAACTAAGTTGATTGCAAGAGACCTAGAGTTACATCATTGTCATGATCAGTACTATACTAAGCCCACTCTGATCTGTTTAATGTCTAAAGAGGCGCAATGATGCACAGTACTCACCTGCACAAGGGCCTCCTAAGGTCAGTACCCAGTTGCCACTGGTGCAGGTTCTGATGTAGCTGTTGTCTGGGGTACTGTCCATGTATCCACTAGAACAGGTGTACGTGACAACAGCTCCTTCTCCAGTGCCGGTAACAGTCGTGGCCGCATTTGGATCCCCAGGCACAGCTCCACAGAAGTTAGCTGTGAGGGATTACAGAGGTATGTTGATCAGTACCGTATATATATCTTATTTATTCTGATTTGGGTTTCCACATTTAAAGTTAGAAGGATCTTGGGTTACACTGTTCAACAACCTGAGCAAAATGGGGCAGACTTGCTTAGCTAGACTATTTTGAGGTCACTGAATCTAAAAAAGCAAAGGTAGAAAATGCTCCATGAGTCTCAGTTTCAAGATATTTCAACTCTGATCATGTCGGCTGATACATGAAAGGACCAATATCCAGAAGGGACAGCAGCCATGGAAATCAAAATCAATTATGCTCCCCTAGCAGAGATTACATTACCCTGAATGCCATTCCATGGTAACTTGAGGTAATTAGAAACAGAATTCTAAACTTGTCTTGGAACAGAATTTGTGGTATTTTACTGATATTTATTGGTAAAAAAGCGGCATAACAAGAAAACCTCAATACAGGGCTTACAAATCCCTCTCAGTAAAATCAGCACTTATCAAGCAGTAGTTCTATGTTGCAATGTGTTAAATTATACTGATTCATTGACCAAGAAACTCACTCACCGGTACAGGCTGATCCATCCCACTCCAAGCCAAAGTCACATATACATGGGACGTCACCGCACACATCCCCAACTACTGCATTACACGTCGTTCCGTCATACTCAAAGCCAAACTCACACACACACGTGTATGTTCCAGGCAGGTTGAAGCATGCTCCGTTGGCGCCACAGGGATTGGTGGCAGCGGCGCATTCATCAGTATCTATGGTAGAAACATACATGTGTAGATAATGAGTTGACATGTGAGAGTTAGAGGCGAGCAGAGCCAGGTGGACACACAAAGGAAACTAAGTTGATTGCAAGAGACCTAGAGTTACATCATTGTCATGATCAGTACTATACTAAGCCCACTCTGATCTGTTTAATGTCTAAAGAGGCGCAATGATGCACAGTACTCACCTGCACAAGGGCCTCCTAAGGTCAGTACCCAGTTGCCACTGGTGCAGGTTCTGATGTAGCTGTTGTCTGGGGTACTGTCCATGTATCCACTAGAACAGGTGTACGTGACAACAGCTCCTTCTCCAGTGCCGGTAACAGTCGTGGCCGCATTTGGATCCCCAGGCACAGCTCCACAGAAGTTAGCTGTGAGGGATTACAGAGGTATGTTGATCAGTACCGTATATATATCTTATTTATTCTGATTTGGGTTTCCACATTTAAAGTTAGAAGGATCTTGGGTTACACTGTTCAACAACCTGAGAAAAATGGGGCAGACTTGCTTAGCTAGACTATTTTGAGGTCACTGAATCTAAAAAAGCAAAGGTAGAAAATGCTCCATGAGTCTCAGTTTCAAGATATTTCAACTCTGATCATGTCGGCTGATACATGAAAGGACCAATATCCAGAAGGGACAGCAGCCATGGAAATCAAAATCAATTATGCTCCCCTAGCAGAGATTACATTACCCTGAATGCCATTCCATGGTAACTTGAGGTCATTAGAAACAGAATTCTAAACTTGTCTTGGAACAGAATTTGTGGTATTTTACTGATATTTATTGGTAAAAAAGCGGCATAACAAGAAAACCTCAATGTAGGCCTTACAAATCCCTCTCAGTAAAATCAGCACTTATCAAGCAGTAGTTCTATGTTGCAATGTGTTAAATTATACTGATTCATTGACCAAGAAACTCACTCACCGGTACAGGCTGATCCATCCCACTCCAAGCCAAAGTCACATATACATGGGACGTCACCGCACACATCCCCAACTACTGCATTACACGTCGTTCCGTCATACTCAAAGCCAAACTCACACACACACGTGTATGTTCCAGGCAGGTTGAAGCATGCTCCGTTGGCGCCACAGGGATTGGTGGCAGCGGCGCATTCATCAGTATCTATGGTAGAAACATACATGTGTAGATAATGAGTTGACATGTGAGAGTTAGAGGCGAGCAGAGCCAGGTGGACACACAAAGGAAACTAAGTTGATTGCAAGAGACCTAGAGTTACATCATTGTCATGATCAGTACTATACTAAGCCCACTCTGATCTGTTTAATGTCTAAAGAGGCGCAATGATGCACAGTACTCACCTGCACAAGGGCCTCCTAAGGTCAGTACCCAGTTGCCACTGGTGCAGGTTCTGATGTAGCTGTTGTCTGGGGTACTGTCCATGTATCCACTAGAACAGGTGTACGTGACAACAGCTCCTTCTCCAGTGCCGGTAACAGTCGTGGCCGCATTTGGATCCCCAGGCACAGCTCCACAGAAGTTAGCTGTGAGGGATTACAGAGGTATGTTGATCAGTACCGTATATATATCTTATTTATTCTGATTTGGGTTTCCACATTTAAAGTTAGAAGGATCTTGGGTTACACTGTTCAACAACCTGAGCAAAATGGGGCAGACTTGCTTAGCTAGACTATTTTGAGGTCACTGAATCTAAAAAAGCAAAGGTAGAAAATGCTCCATGAGTCTCAGTTTCAAGATATTTCAACTCTGATCATGTCGGCTGATACATGAAAGGACCAATATCCAGAAGGGACAGCAGCCATGGAAATCAAAATCAATTATGCTCCCCTAGCAGAGATTACATTACCCTGAATGCCATTCCATGGTAACTTGAGGTCATTAGAAACAGAATTCTAAACTTGTCTTGGAACAGAATTTGTGGTATTTTACTGATATTTATTGGTAAAAAAGCGGCATAACAAGAAAACCTCAATACAGGGCTTACAAATCCCTCTCAGTAAAATCAGCACTTATCAAGCAGTAGTTCTATGTTGCAATGTGTTAAATTATACTGATTCATTGACCAAGAAACTCACTCACCGGTACAGGCTGATCCATCCCACTCCAAGCCAAAGTCACATATACATGGGACGTCACCGCACACATCCCCAACTACTGCATTACACGTCGTTCCGTCATACTCAAAGCCAAACTCACACACACACGTGTATGTTCCAGGCAGGTTGAAGCATGCTCCGTTGGCGCCACAGGGATTGGTGGCAGCGGCGCATTCATCAGTATCTATGGTAGAAACATACATGTGTAGATAATGAGTTGACATGTGAGAGTTAGAGGCGAGCAGAGCCAGGTGGACACACAAAGGAAACTAAGTTGATTGCAAGAGACCTAGAGTTACATCATTGTCATGATCAGTACTATACTAAGCCCACTCTGATCTGTTTAATGTCTAAAGAGGCGCAATGATGCACAGTACTCACCTGCACAAGGGCCTCCTAAGGTCAGTACCCAGTTGCCACTGGTGCAGGTTCTGATGTAGCTGTTGTCTGGGGTACTGTCCATGTATCCACTAGAACAGGTGTACGTGACAACAGCTCCTTCTCCAGTGCCGGTAACAGTCGTGGCCGCATTTGGATCCCCAGGCACAGCTCCACAGAAGTTAGCTGTGAGGGATTACAGAGGTATGTTGATCAGTACCGTATATATATCTTATTTATTCTGATTTGGGTTTCCACATTTAAAGTTAGAAGGATCTTGGGTTACACTGTTCAACAACCTGAGAAAAATGGGGCAGACTTGCTTAGCTAGACTATTTTGAGGTCACTGAATCTAAAAAAGCAAAGGTAGAAAATGCTCCATGAGTCTCAGTTTCAAGATATTTCAACTCTGATCATGTCGGCTGATACATGAAAGGACCAATATCCAGAAGGGACAGCAGCCATGGAAATCAAAATCAATTATGCTCCCCTAGCAGAGATTACATTACCCTGAATGCCATTCCATGGTAACTTGAGGTCATTAGAAACAGAATTCTAAACTTGTCTTGGAACAGAATTTGTGGTATTTTACTGATATTTATTGGTAAAAAAGCGGCATAACAAGAAAACCTCAATGTAGGCCTTACAAATCCCTCTCAGTAAAATCAGCACTTATCAAGCAGTAGTTCTATGTTGCAATGTGTTAAATTATACTGATTCATTGACCAAGAAACTCACTCACCGGTACAGGCTGATCCATCCCACTCCAAGCCAAAGTCACATATACATGGGACGTCACCGCACACATCCCCAACTACTGCATTACACGTCGTTCCGTCATACTCAAAGCCAAACTCACACACACACGTGTATGTTCCAGGCAGGTTGAAGCATGCTCCGTTGGCGCCACAGGGATTGGTGGCAGCGGCGCATTCATCAGTATCTATGGTAGAAACATACATGTGTAGATAATGAGTTGACATGTGAGAGTTAGAGGCGAGCAGAGCCAGGTGGACACACAAAGGAAACTAAGTTGATTGCAAGAGACCTAGAGTTACATCATTGTCATGATCAGTACTATACTAAGCCCACTCTGATCTGTTTAATGTCTAAAGAGGCGCAATGATGCACAGTACTCACCTGCACAAGGGCCTCCTAAGGTCAGTACCCAGTTGCCACTGGTGCAGGTTCTGATGTAGCTGTTGTCTGGGGTACTGTCCATGTATCCACTAGAACAGGTGTACGTGACAACAGCTCCTTCTCCAGTGCCGGTAACAGTCGTGGCCGCATTTGGATCCCCAGGCACAGCTCCACAGAAGTTAGCTGTGAGGGATTACAGAGGTATGTTGATCAGTACCGTATATATATCTTATTTATTCTGATTTGGGTTTCCACATTTAAAGTTAGAAGGATCTTGGGTTACACTGTTCAACAACCTGAGCAAAATGGGGCAGACTTGCTTAGCTAGACTATTTTGAGGTCACTGAATCTAAAAAAGCAAAGGTAGAAAATGCTCCATGAGTCTCAGTTTCAAGATATTTCAACTCTGATCATGTCGGCTGATACATGAAAGGACCAATATCCAGAAGGGACAGCAGCCATGGAAATCAAAATCAATTATGCTCCCCTAGCAGAGATTACATTACCCTGAATGCCATTCCATGGTAACTTGAGGTAATTAGAAACAGAATTCTAAACTTGTCTTGGAACAGAATTTGTGGTATTTTACTGATATTTATTGGTAAAAAAGCGGCATAACAAGAAAACCTCAATACAGGGCTTACAAATCCCTCTCAGTAAAATCAGCACTTATCAAGCAGTAGTTCTATGTTGCAATGTGTTAAATTATACTGATTCATTGACCAAGAAACTCACTCACCGGTACAGGCTGATCCATCCCACTCCAAGCCAAAGTCACATATACATGGGACGTCACCGCACACATCCCCAACTACTGCATTACACGTCGTTCCGTCATACTCAAAGCCAAACTCACACACACACGTGTATGTTCCAGGCAGGTTGAAGCATGCTCCGTTGGCGCCACAGGGATTGGTGGCAGCGGCGCATTCATCAGTATCTATGGTAGAAACATACATGTGTAGATAATGAGTTGACATGTGAGAGTTAGAGGCGAGCAGAGCCAGGTGGACACACAAAGGAAACTAAGTTGATTGCAAGAGACCTAGAGTTACATCATTGTCATGATCAGTACTATACTAAGCCCACTCTGATCTGTTTAATGTCTAAAGAGGCGCAATGATGCACAGTACTCACCTGCACAAGGGCCTCCTAAGGTCAGTACCCAGTTGCCACTGGTGCAGGTTCTGATGTAGCTGTTGTCTGGGGTACTGTCCATGTATCCACTAGAACAGGTGTACGTGACAACAGCTCCTTCTCCAGTGCCGGTAACAGTCGTGGCCGCATTTGGATCCCCAGGCACAGCTCCACAGAAGTTAGCTGTGAGGGATTACAGAGGTATGTTGATCAGTACCGTATATATATCTTATTTATTCTGATTTGGGTTTCCACATTTAAAGTTAGAAGGATCTTGGGTTACACTGTTCAACAACCTGAGAAAAATGGGGCAGACTTGCTTAGCTAGACTATTTTGAGGTCACTGAATCTAAAAAAGCAAAGGTAGAAAATGCTCCATGAGTCTCAGTTTCAAGATATTTCAACTCTGATCATGTCGGCTGATACATGAAAGGACCAATATCCAGAAGGGACAGCAGCCATGGAAATCAAAATCAATTATGCTCCCCTAGCAGAGATTACATTACCCTGAATGCCATTCCATGGTAACTTGAGGTAATTAGAAACAGAATTCTAAACTTGTCTTGGAACAGAATTTGTGGTATTTTACTGATATTTATTGGTAAAAAAGCGGCATAACAAGAAAACCTCAATACAGGGCTTACAAATCCCTCTCAGTAAAATCAGCACTTATCAAGCAGTAGTTCTATGTTGCAATGTGTTAAATTATACTGATTCATTGACCAAGAAACTCACTCACCGGTACAGGCTGATCCATCCCACTCCAAGCCAAAGTCACATATACATGGGACGTCACCGCACACATCCCCAACTACTGCATTACACGTCGTTCCGTCATACTCAAAGCCAAACTCACACACACACGTGTATGTTCCAGGCAGGTTGAAGCATGCTCCGTTGGCGCCACAGGGATTGGTGGCAGCGGCGCATTCATCAGTATCTATGGTAGAAACATACATGTGTAGATAATGAGTTGACATGTGAGAGTTAGAGGCGAGCAGAGCCAGGTGGACACACAAAGGAAACTAAGTTGATTGCAAGAGACCTAGAGTTACATCATTGTCATGATCAGTACTATACTAAGCCCACTCTGATCTGTTTAATGTCTAAAGAGGCGCAATGATGCACAGTACTCACCTGCACAAGGGCCTCCTAAGGTCAGTACCCAGTTGCCACTGGTGCAGGTTCTGATGTAGCTGTTGTCTGGGGTACTGTCCATGTATCCACTAGAACAGGTGTACGTGACAACAGCTCCTTCTCCAGTGCCGGTAACAGTCGTGGCCGCATTTGGATCCCCAGGCACAGCTCCACAGAAGTTAGCTGTGAGGGATTACAGAGGTATGTTGATCAGTACCGTATATATATCTTATTTATTCTGATTTGGGTTTCCACATTTAAAGTTAGAAGGATCTTGGGTTACACTGTTCAACAACCTGAGAAAAATGGGGCAGACTTGCTTAGCTAGACTATTTTGAGGTCACTGAATCTAAAAAAGCAAAGGTAGAAAATGCTCCATGAGTCTCAGTTTCAAGATATTTCAACTCTGATCATGTCGGCTGATACATGAAAGGACCAATATCCAGAAGGGACAGCAGCCATGGAAATCAAAATCAATTATGCTCCCCTAGCAGAGAATACATTACCCTGAATGCCATTCCATGGTAACTTGAGGTCATTAGAAACAGAATTCTAAACTTGTCTTGGAACAGAATTTGTGGTATTTTACTGATATTTATTGGTAAAAAAGCGGCATAACAAGAAAACCTCAATGTAGGCCTTACAAATCCCTCTCAGTAAAATCAGCACTTATCAAGCAGTAGTTCTATGTTGCAATGTGTTAAATTATACTGATTCATTGACCAAGAAACTCACTCACCGGTACAGGCTGATCCATCCCACTCCAAGCCAAAGTCACATATACATGGGACGTCACCGCACACATCCCCAACTACTGCATTACACGTCGTTCCGTCATACTCAAAGCCAAACTCACACACACACGTGTATGTTCCAGGCAGGTTGAAGCATGCTCCGTTGGCGCCACAGGGATTGGTGGCAGCGGCGCATTCATCAGTATCTATGGTAGAAACATACATGTGTAGATAATGAGTTGACATGTGAGAGTTAGAGGCGAGCAGAGCCAGGTGGACACACAAAGGAAACTAAGTTGATTGCAAGAGACCTAGAGTTACATCATTGTCATGATCAGTACTATACTAAGCCCACTCTGATCTGTTTAATGTCTAAAGAGGCGCAATGATGCACAGTACTCACCTGCACAAGGGCCTCCTAAGGTCAGTACCCAGTTGCCACTGGTGCAGGTTCTGATGTAGCTGTTGTCTGGGGTACTGTCCATGTATCCACTAGAACAGGTGTACGTGACAACAGCTCCTTCTCCAGTGCCGGTAACAGTCGTGGCCGCATTTGGATCCCCAGGCACAGCTCCACAGAAGTTAGCTGTGAGGGATTACAGAGGTATGTTGATCAGTACCGTATATATATCTTATTTATTCTGATTTGGGTTTCCACATTTAAAGTTAGAAGGATCTTGGGTTACACTGTTCAACAACCTGAGCAAAATGGGGCAGACTTGCTTAGCTAGACTATTTTGAGGTCACTGAATCTAAAAAAGCAAAGGTAGAAAATGCTCCATGAGTCTCAGTTTCAAGATATTTCAACTCTGATCATGTCGGCTGATACATGAAAGGACCAATATCCAGAAGGGACAGCAGCCATGGAAATCAAAATCAATTATGCTCCCCTAGCAGAGATTACATTACCCTGAATGCCATTCCATGGTAACTTGAGGTCATTAGAAACAGAATTCTAAACTTGTCTTGGAACAGAATTTGTGGTATTTTACTGATATTTATTGGTAAAAAAGCGGCATAACAAGAAAACCTCAATGTAGGCCTTACAAATCCCTCTCAGTAAAATCAGCACTTATCAAGCAGTAGTTCTATGTTGCAATGTGTTAAATTATACTGATTCATTGACCAAGAAACTCACTCACCGGTACAGGCTGATCCATCCCACTCCAAGCCAAAGTCACATATACATGGGACGTCACCGCACACATCCCCAACTACTGCATTACACGTCGTTCCGTCATACTCAAAGCCAAACTCACACACACACGTGTATGTTCCAGGCAGGTTGAAGCATGCTCCGTTGGCGCCACAGGGATTGGTGGCAGCGGCGCATTCATCAGTATCTATGGTAGAAACATACATGTGTAGATAATGAGTTGACATGTGAGAGTTAGAGGCGAGCAGAGCCAGGTGGACACACAAAGGAAACTAAGTTGATTGCAAGAGACCTAGAGTTACATCATTGTCATGATCAGTACTATACTAAGCCCACTCTGATCTGTTTAATGTCTAAAGAGGCGCAATGATGCACAGTACTCACCTGCACAAGGGCCTCCTAAGGTCAGTACCCAGTTGCCACTGGTGCAGGTTCTGATGTAGCTGTTGTCTGGGGTACTGTCCATGTATCCACTAGAACAGGTGTACGTGACAACAGCTCCTTCTCCAGTGCCGGTAACAGTCGTGGCCGCATTTGGATCCCCAGGCACAGCTCCACAGAAGTTAGCTGTGAGGGATTACAGAGGTATGTTGATCAGTACCGTATATATATCTTATTTATTCTGATTTGGGTTTCCACATTTAAAGTTAGAAGGATCTTGGGTTACACTGTTCAACAACCTGAGAAAAATGGGGCAGACTTGCTTAGCTAGACTATTTTGAGGTCACTGAATCTAAAAAAGCAAAGGTAGAAAATGCTCCATGAGTCTCAGTTTCAAGATATTTCAACTCTGATCATGTCGGCTGATACATGAAAGGACCAATATCCAGAAGGGACAGCAGCCATGGAAATCAAAATCAATTATGCTCCCCTAGCAGAGATTACATTACCCTGAATGCCATTCCATGGTAACTTGAGGTCATTAGAAACAGAATTCTAAACTTGTCTTGGAACAGAATTTGTGGTATTTTACTGATATTTATTGGTAAAAAAGCGGCATAACAAGAAAACCTCAATGTAGGCCTTACAAATCCCTCTCAGTAAAATCAGCACTTATCAAGCAGTAGTTCTATGTTGCAATGTGTTAAATTATACTGATTCATTGACCAAGAAACTCACTCACCGGTACAGGCTGATCCATCCCACTCCAAGCCAAAGTCACATATACATGGGACGTCACCGCACACATCCCCAACTACTGCATTACACGTCGTTCCGTCATACTCAAAGCCAAACTCACACACACACGTGTATGTTCCAGGCAGGTTGAAGCATGCTCCGTTGGCGCCACAGGGATTGGTGGCAGCGGCGCATTCATCAGTATCTATGGTAGAAACATACATGTGTAGATAATGAGTTGACATGTGAGAGTTAGAGGCGAGCAGAGCCAGGTGGACACACAAAGGAAACTAAGTTGATTGCAAGAGACCTAGAGTTACATCATTGTCATGATCAGTACTATACTAAGCCCACTCTGATCTGTTTAATGTCTAAAGAGGCGCAATGATGCACAGTACTCACCTGCACAAGGGCCTCCTAAGGTCAGTACCCAGTTGCCACTGGTGCAGGTTCTGATGTAGCTGTTGTCTGGGGTACTGTCCATGTATCCACTAGAACAGGTGTACGTGACAACAGCTCCTTCTCCAGTGCCGGTAACAGTCGTGGCCGCATTTGGATCCCCAGGCACAGCTCCACAGAAGTTAGCTGTGAGGGATTACAGAGGTATGTTGATCAGTACCGTATATATATCTTATTTATTCTGATTTGGGTTTCCACATTTAAAGTTAGAAGGATCTTGGGTTACACTGTTCAACAACCTGAGCAAAATGGGGCAGACTTGCTTAGCTAGACTATTTTGAGGTCACTGAATCTAAAAAAGCAAAGGTAGAAAATGCTCCATGAGTCTCAGTTTCAAGATATTTCAACTCTGATCATGTCGGCTGATACATGAAAGGACCAATATCCAGAAGGGACAGCAGCCATGGAAATCAAAATCAATTATGCTCCCCTAGCAGAGATTACATTACCCTGAATGCCATTCCATGGTAACTTGAGGTAATTAGAAACAGAATTCTAAACTTGTCTTGGAACAGAATTTGTGGTATTTTACTGATATTTATTGGTAAAAAAGCGGCATAACAAGAAAACCTCAATACAGGGCTTACAAATCCCTCTCAGTAAAATCAGCACTTATCAAGCAGTAGTTCTATGTTGCAATGTGTTAAATTATACTGATTCATTGACCAAGAAACTCACTCACCGGTACAGGCTGATCCATCCCACTCCAAGCCAAAGTCACATATACATGGGACGTCACCGCACACATCCCCAACTACTGCATTACACGTCGTTCCGTCATACTCAAAGCCAAACTCACACACACACGTGTATGTTCCAGGCAGGTTGAAGCATGCTCCGTTGGCGCCACAGGGATTGGTGGCAGCGGCGCATTCATCAGTATCTATGGTAGAAACATACATGTGTAGATAATGAGTTGACATGTGAGAGTTAGAGGCGAGCAGAGCCAGGTGGACACACAAAGGAAACTAAGTTGATTGCAAGAGACCTAGAGTTACATCATTGTCATGATCAGTACTATACTAAGCCCACTCTGATCTGTTTAATGTCTAAAGAGGCGCAATGATGCACAGTACTCACCTGCACAAGGGCCTCCTAAGGTCAGTACCCAGTTGCCACTGGTGCAGGTTCTGATGTAGCTGTTGTCTGGGGTACTGTCCATGTATCCACTAGAACAGGTGTACGTGACAACAGCTCCTTCTCCAGTGCCGGTAACAGTCGTGGCCGCATTTGGATCCCCAGGCACAGCTCCACAGAAGTTAGCTGTGAGGGATTACAGAGGTATGTTGATCAGTACCGTATATATATCTTATTTATTCTGATTTGGGTTTCCACATTTAAAGTTAGAAGGATCTTGGGTTACACTGTTCAACAACCTGAGAAAAATGGGGCAGACTTGCTTAGCTAGACTATTTTGAGGTCACTGAATCTAAAAAAGCAAAGGTAGAAAATGCTCCATGAGTCTCAGTTTCAAGATATTTCAACTCTGATCATGTCGGCTGATACATGAAAGGACCAATATCCAGAAGGGACAGCAGCCATGGAAATCAAAATCAATTATGCTCCCCTAGCAGAGATTACATTACCCTGAATGCCATTCCATGGTAACTTGAGGTAATTAGAAACAGAATTCTAAACTTGTCTTGGAACAGAATTTGTGGTATTTTACTGATATTTATTGGTAAAAAAGCGGCATAACAAGAAAACCTCAATACAGGGCTTACAAATCCCTCTCAGTAAAATCAGCACTTATCAAGCAGTAGTTCTATGTTGCAATGTGTTAAATTATACTGATTCATTGACCAAGAAACTCACTCACCGGTACAGGCTGATCCATCCCACTCCAAGCCAAAGTCACATATACATGGGACGTCACCGCACACATCCCCAACTACTGCATTACACGTCGTTCCGTCATACTCAAAGCCAAACTCACACACACACGTGTATGTTCCAGGCAGGTTGAAGCATGCTCCGTTGGCGCCACAGGGATTGGTGGCAGCGGCGCATTCATCAGTATCTATGGTAGAAACATACATGTGTAGATAATGAGTTGACATGTGAGAGTTAGAGGCGAGCAGAGCCAGGTGGACACACAAAGGAAACTAAGTTGATTGCAAGAGACCTAGAGTTACATCATTGTCATGATCAGTACTATACTAAGCCCACTCTGATCTGTTTAATGTCTAAAGAGGCGCAATGATGCACAGTACTCACCTGCACAAGGGCCTCCTAAGGTCAGTACCCAGTTGCCACTGGTGCAGGTTCTGATGTAGCTGTTGTCTGGGGTACTGTCCATGTATCCACTAGAACAGGTGTACGTGACAACAGCTCCTTCTCCAGTGCCGGTAACAGTCGTGGCCGCATTTGGATCCCCAGGCACAGCTCCACAGAAGTTAGCTGTGAGGGATTACAGAGGTATGTTGATCAGTACCGTATATATATCTTATTTATTCTGATTTGGGTTTCCACATTTAAAGTTAGAAGGATCTTGGGTTACACTGTTCAACAACCTGAGAAAAATGGGGCAGACTTGCTTAGCTAGACTATTTTGAGGTCACTGAATCTAAAAAAGCAAAGGTAGAAAATGCTCCATGAGTCTCAGTTTCAAGATATTTCAACTCTGATCATGTCGGCTGATACATGAAAGGACCAATATCCAGAAGGGACAGCAGCCATGGAAATCAAAATCAATTATGCTCCCCTAGCAGAGATTACATTACCCTGAATGCCATTCCATGGTAACTTGAGGTCATTAGAAACAGAATTCTAAACTTGTCTTGGAACAGAATTTGTGGTATTTTACTGATATTTATTGGTAAAAAAGCGGCATAACAAGAAAACCTCAATGTAGGCCTTACAAATCCCTCTCAGTAAAATCAGCACTTATCAAGCAGTAGTTCTATGTTGCAATGTGTTAAATTATACTGATTCATTGACCAAGAAACTCACTCACCGGTACAGGCTGATCCATCCCACTCCAAGCCAAAGTCACATATACATGGGACGTCACCGCACACATCCCCAACTACTGCATTACACGTCGTTCCGTCATACTCAAAGCCAAACTCACACACACACGTGTATGTTCCAGGCAGGTTGAAGCATGCTCCGTTGGCGCCACAGGGATTGGTGGCAGCGGCGCATTCATCAGTATCTATGGTAGAAACATACATGTGTAGATAATGAGTTGACATGTGAGAGTTAGAGGCGAGCAGAGCCAGGTGGACACACAAAGGAAACTAAGTTGATTGCAAGAGACCTAGAGTTACATCATTGTCATGATCAGTACTATACTAAGCCCACTCTGATCTGTTTAATGTCTAAAGAGGCGCAATGATGCACAGTACTCACCTGCACAAGGGCCTCCTAAGGTCAGTACCCAGTTGCCACTGGTGCAGGTTCTGATGTAGCTGTTGTCTGGGGTACTGTCCATGTATCCACTAGAACAGGTGTACGTGACAACAGCTCCTTCTCCAGTGCCGGTAACAGTCGTGGCCGCATTTGGATCCCCAGGCACAGCTCCACAGAAGTTAGCTGTGAGGGATTACAGAGGTATGTTGATCAGTACCGTATATATATCTTATTTATTCTGATTTGGGTTTCCACATTTAAAGTTAGAAGGATCTTGGGTTACACTGTTCAACAACCTGAGAAAAATGGGGCAGACTTGCTTAGCTAGACTATTTTGAGGTCACTGAATCTAAAAAAGCAAAGGTAGAAAATGCTCCATGAGTCTCAGTTTCAAGATATTTCAACTCTGATCATGTCGGCTGATACATGAAAGGACCAATATCCAGAAGGGACAGCAGCCATGGAAATCAAAATCAATTATGCTCCCCTAGCAGAGATTACATTACCCTGAATGCCATTCCATGGTAACTTGAGGTCATTAGAAACAGAATTCTAAACTTGTCTTGGAACAGAATTTGTGGTATTTTACTGATATTTATTGGTAAAAAAGCGGCATAACAAGAAAACCTCAATGTAGGCCTTACAAATCCCTCTCAGTAAAATCAGCACTTATCAAGCAGTAGTTCTATGTTGCAATGTGTTAAATTATACTGATTCATTGACCAAGAAACTCACTCACCGGTACAGGCTGATCCATCCCACTCCAAGCCAAAGTCACATATACATGGGACGTCACCGCACACATCCCCAACTACTGCATTACACGTCGTTCCGTCATACTCAAAGCCAAACTCACACACACACGTGTATGTTCCAGGCAGGTTGAAGCATGCTCCGTTGGCGCCACAGGGATTGGTGGCAGCGGCGCATTCATCAGTATCTATGGTAGAAACATACATGTGTAGATAATGAGTTGACATGTGAGAGTTAGAGGCGAGCAGAGCCAGGTGGACACACAAAGGAAACTAAGTTGATTGCAAGAGACCTAGAGTTACATCATTGTCATGATCAGTACTATACTAAGCCCACTCTGATCTGTTTAATGTCTAAAGAGGCGCAATGATGCACAGTACTCACCTGCACAAGGGCCTCCTAAGGTCAGTACCCAGTTGCCACTGGTGCAGGTTCTGATGTAGCTGTTGTCTGGGGTACTGTCCATGTATCCACTAGAACAGGTGTACGTGACAACAGCTCCTTCTCCAGTGCCGGTAACAGTCGTGGCCGCATTTGGATCCCCAGGCACAGCTCCACAGAAGTTAGCTGTGAGGGATTACAGAGGTATGTTGATCAGTACCGTATATATATATCTTATTTATTCTGATTTGGGTTTCCACATTTAAAGTTAGAAGGATCTTGGGTTACACTGTTCAACAACCTGAGAAAAATGGGGCAGACTTGCTTAGCTAAACTATTTTGAGGTCACTGAATCTAAAAAAGCAAAGGTAGAAAATGCTCCATGAGTCTCAGTTTCAAGATATTTCAACTCTGATCATGTCGGCTGATACATGAAAGGACCAATATCCAGAAGGGACAGCAGCCATGGAAATCAAAATCAATTATGCTCCCCTAGCAGAGATTACATTACCCTGAATGCCATTCCATGGTAACTTGAGGTCATTAGAAACAGAATTCTAAACTTGTCTTGGAACAGA
This sequence comes from Harmothoe impar, assembly GCA_947462335.1. NCBI lineage: Eukaryota > Metazoa > Annelida > Polychaeta > Phyllodocida > Polynoidae > Harmothoe > Harmothoe impar. Next base: position 38,571,899 of record OX381719.1, read on the forward strand.
ATTTGTGGTATTTTACTGATATTTATTGGTAAAAAAGCGGCATAACAAGAAAACCTCAATACAGGCCTTACAAATCCCTCTCAGTAAAATCAGCACTTATCAAGCAGTAGTTCTATGTTGCAATGTGTTAAATTATACTGATTCATTGACCAAGAAACTCACTCACCGGTACAGGCTGATCCATCCCACTCCAAGCCAAAGTCACATATACATGGGACGTCACCGCACACATCCCCAACTACTGCATTACACGTCGTTCCGTCATACTCAAAGCCAAACTCACACACACACGTGTATGTTCCAGGCAGGTTGAAGCATGCTCCGTTGGCGCCACAGGGATTGGTGGCAGCGGCACATTCATCAGTATCTATGGTAGAAACATACATGTGTAGATAATGAGTTGACATGTGAGAGTTAGAGGCGAGCAGAGCCAGGTGGACACACAAAGGAAACTAAGTTGATTGCAACAGACCTAGAGTTACATCATTGTCATGATCAGTACTATACTAAGCCCACTCTGATCTGTTTAATGTCTAAAGAGGCGCAATGATGCACAGTACTCACCTGCACAAGGGCCTCCTAAGGTCAGTACCCAGTTGCCACTGGTGCAGGTTCTGATGTAGCTGTTGTCTGGGGTACTGTCCATGTATCCACTAGAACAGGTGTACGTGACAACAGCTCCTTCTCCAGTGCCGGTAACAGTCGTGGCCGCATTTGGATCCCCAGGCACAGCTCCACAGAAGTTAGCTGTGAGGGATTACAGAGGTATGTTGATCAGTACCGTATATATATATCTTATTTATTCTGATTTGGGTTTCCACATTTAAAGTTAGAAGGATCTTGGGTTACACTGTTCAACAACCTGAGAAAAATGGGGCAGACTTGCTTAGCTAGACTATTTTGAGGTCACTGAATCTAAAAAAGCAAAGGTAGAAAATGCTCCATGAGTCTCAGTTTCAAGATATTTCAACTCTGATCATGTCGGCTGATACATGAAAGGACCAATATCCAGAAGGGACAGCAGCCATGGAAATCAAAATCAATTATGCTCCCCTAGCAGAGATTACATTACCCTGAATGCCATTCCATGGTAACTTGAGGTCATTAGAAACAGAATTCTAAACTTGTCTTGGAACAGAATTTGTGGTATTTTACTGATATTTATTGGTAAAAAAGCGGCATAACAAGAAAACCTCAATACAGGCCTTACAAATCCCTCTCAGTAAAATCAGCACTTATCAAGCAGTAGTTCTATGTTGCAATGTGTTAAATTATACTGATTCATTGACCAAGAAACTCACTCACCGGTACAGGCTGATCCATCCCACTCCAAGCCAAAGTCACATATACATGGGACGTCACCGCACACATCCCCAACTACTGCATTACACGTCGTTCCGTCATACTCAAAGCCAAACTCACACACACACGTGTATGTTCCAGGCAGGTTGAAGCATGCTCCGTTGGCGCCACAGGGATTGGTGGCAGCGGCACATTCATCAGTATCTATGGTAGAAACATACATGTGTAGATAATGAGTTGACATGTGAGAGTTAGAGGCGAGCAGAGCCAGGTGGACACACAAAGGAAACTAAGTTGATTGCAACAGACCTAGAGTTACATCATTGTCATGATCAGTACTATACTAAGCCCACTCTGATCTGTTTAATGTCTAAAGAGGCGCAATGATGCACAGTACTCACCTGCACAAGGGCCTCCTAAGGTCAGTACCCAGTTGCCACTGGTGCAGGTTCTGATGTAGCTGTTGTCTGGGGTACTGTCCATGTATCCACTAGAACAGGTGTACGTGACAACAGCTCCTTCTCCAGTGCCGGTAACAGTCGTGGCCGCATTTGGATCCCCAGGCACAGCTCCACAGAAGTTAGCTGTGAGGGATTACAGAGGTATGTTGATCAGTACCGTATATATATCTTATTTATTCTGATTTGGGTTTCCACATTTAAAGTTAGAAGGATCTTGGGTTACACTGTTCAACAACCTGAGAAAAATGGGGCAGACTTGCTTAGCTAGACTATTTTGAGGTCACTGAATCTAAAAAAGCAAAGGTAGAAAATGCTCCATGAGTCTCAGTTTCAAGATATTTCAACTCTGATCATGTCGGCTGATACATGAAAGGACCAATATCCAGAAGGGACAGCAGCCATGGAAATCAAAATCAATTATGCTCCCCTAGCAGAGATTACATTACCCTGAATGCCATTCCATGGTAACTTGAGGTCATTAGAAACAGAATTCTAAACTTGTCTTGGAACAGAATTTGTGGTATTTTACTGATATTTATTGGTAAAAAAGCGGCATAACAAGAAAACCTCAATACAGGCCTTACAAATCCCTCTCAGTAAAATCAGCACTTATCAAGCAGTAGTTCTATGTTGCAATGTGTTAAATTATACTGATTCATTGACCAAGAAACTCACTCACCGGTACAGGCTGATCCATCCCACTCCAAGCCAAAGTCACATATACATGGGACGTCACCGCACACATCCCCAACTACTGCATTACACGTCGTTCCGTCATACTCAAAGCCAAACTCACACACACACGTGTATGTTCCAGGCAGGTTGAAGCATGCTCCGTTGGCGCCACAGGGATTGGTGGCAGCGGCACATTCATCAGTATCTATGGTAGAAACATACATGTGTAGATAATGAGTTGACATGTGAGAGTTAGAGGCGAGCAGAGCCAGGTGGACACACAAAGGAAACTAAGTTGATTGCAAGAGACCTAGAGTTACATCATTGTCATGATCAGTACTATACTAAGCCCACTCTGATCTGTTTAATGTCTAAAGAGGCGCAATGATGCACAGTACTCACCTGCACAAGGGCCTCCTAAGGTCAGTACCCAGTTGCCACTGGTGCAGGTTCTGATGTAGCTGTTGTCTGGGGTACTGTCCATGTATCCACTAGAACAGGTGTACGTGACAACAGCTCCTTCTCCAGTGCCGGTAACAGTCGTGGCCGCATTTGGATCCCCAGGCACAGCTCCACAGAAGTTAGCTGTGAGGGATTACAGAGGTATGTTGATCAGTACCGTATATATATCTTATTTATTCTGATTTGGGTTTCCACATTTAAAGTTAGAAGGATCTTGGGTTACACTGTTCAACAACCTGAGAAAAATGGGGCAGACTTGCTTAGCTAGACTATTTTGAGGTCACTGAATCTAAAAAAGCAAAGGTAGAAAATGCTCCATGAGTCTCAGTTTCAAGATATTTCAACTCTGATCATGTCGGCTGATACATGAAAGGACCAATATCCAGAAGGGACAGCAGCCATGGAAATCAAAATCAATTATGCTCCCCTAGCAGAGATTACATTACCCTGAATGCCATTCCATGGTAACTTGAGGTCATTAGAAACAGAATTCTAAACTTGTCTTGGAACAGAATTTGTGGTATTTTACTGATATTTATTGGTAAAAAAGCGGCATAACAAGAAAACCTCAATACAGGCCTTACAAATCCCTCTCAGTAAAATCAGCACTTATCAAGCAGTAGTTCTATGTTGCAATGTGTTAAATTATACTGATTCATTGACCAAGAAACTCACTCACCGGTACAGGCTGATCCATCCCACTCCAAGCCAAAGTCACATATACATGGGACGTCACCGCACACATCCCCAACTACTGCATTACACGTCGTTCCGTCATACTCAAAGCCAAACTCACACACACACGTGTATGTTCCAGGCAGGTTGAAGCATGCTCCGTTGGCGCCACAGGGATTGGTGGCAGCGGCGCATTCATCAGTATCTATGGTAGAAACATACATGTGTAGATAATGAGTTGACATGTGAGAGTTAGAGGCGAGCAGAGCCAGGTGGACACACAAAGGAAACTAAGTTGATTGCAAGAGACCTAGAGTTACATCATTGTCATGATCAGTACTATACTAAGCCCACTCTGATCTGTTTAATGTCTAAAGAGGCGCAATGATGCACAGTACTCACCTGCACAAGGGCCTCCTAAGGTCAGTACCCAGTTGCCACTGGTGCAGGTTCTGATGTAGCTGTTGTCTGGGGTACTGTCCATGTATCCACTAGAACAGGTGTACGTGACAACAGCTCCTTCTCCAGTGCCGGTAACAGTCGTGGCCGCATTTGGATCCCCAGGCACAGCTCCACAGAAGTTAGCTGTGAGGGATTACAGAGGTATGTTGATCAGTACCGTATATATATCTTATTTATTCTGATTTGGGTTTCCTCATTTAAAAAGAATGTTAGATTATCTGTGTGATCTAAAGAAAATGGCAGCAATCGTACTATTCTATTCCGTTTTTCATTGTTATTAGTCATACTATATTTTTATCATTCAGGAAAGTTAAATAAAAATTATTTTAGTGTACATTGAGAGAACGTTACCACCTAAGACTCAGTCTTGGTAGCTTCCTCAACCATCAATTTGCATTATGATTATTCTCTAAAATGTCATGTTTTTGGCTGATTCAAGAAAAACTTCCTCTCTATATTGGACGATTCTTATAGTGAAACATCAACCCTTATCCCTCATAGTCCAAGATACATCCAAAAGAATTTCAGCACTTACCGGTACAGGCTGATCCATCCCACTCAAAGCCAAAGTCACATATACAAGGGAAGGTGCTGCATACATCCCCAGCTGAGGCTATACACGTCACTCCATTATACTCATAGCCAAAGTCACATATACAAGAGTATCCTCCAGGCAGGTTGACGCACATCCCGTTAGCCCCACACGGAGTGCCAGCAGTGCATTCATTAGTATCTACAGGATGGGAAACATGTTTTGTACTAGTTGTATGCATTATGGTAAACCGTAGGTTGGTAATATGGTGATGCCCCCTTGCAATCAGTTTGACTTCAACTAGATGCCGACTAATTGAACATGAACAGGTTCCAGGTTAAAATAATTTGAGCAATTGTGACCCTATTTTGACTTGCCATAGTTGCAGGTGTTACACTTGTCGAAGATGTGTAAATGTGTGTCGGTGATCATACAGATGCTTGGTTGTCACAGTGTAGCTTAGTATTTATATTTGTGTATTTAAAGATGAATCACCAATATGCCCAAGTTCATCATATTTTCCATTAACCCTTATCTTACTATCTGGGGTCCGGTTGGACCCCAGGCATCTTATTTCTTGTAGAAAACATAGAAGTAGTGTTCCAAACTTCACCAAATTTTATCAAAATTGTCACAGATATAGTTTTATTCAAAATGCCTGAATATCATATACAGATCCTCAGGAATTTTGCTGGAAACAATAATCTTCTGGGGTCCACATGGACCCCAGTCAAATCCAAAATAAAAGTATATAAACTTTTGCTCTAATAGAACATGGACAAAGGGCCCCTTGCTTTGCATTTTACTTTGATTACACCTCTGTGTGATTTTTAACAGCATTAACCTTATTGTAGTCAATTATTTAGTGTCATTTATGTCACAATAGGTGGTATTTCTGATATATGATAATGTCAGATCTCTATACAATATATTGATGTGCTTAGATAGATTTTGGGACCTGCACCAATCAATTTTCTTTTGATTGGGACCCTGGAGCTGTCAATATGTAGGGAAGACATTTGGGCTAAGGTTAGGAAGAACATTCTGTACAGAACAAAAAACGACTAGATGAGATCCTTTACATCTGTCTTCTAGTGCTGGCCTACGATCTACTGAAAATGTATGAAATCTGATGAAAATATGTGTCCCTCACATAGAAAAGACCTTTATTCAAGTACAAGCTGCCAGGTTTGAACTCCTGGAGGCTAAATACAGCATCAGAGCCATCTAACTGGTTTCTCTGTTGCAGGAATAGGTCTAACACAGTGATGGGGTTGATTTATGGAAAGAAGACCCAGGCTTTTTCCATGAAATTTGGTAGGCATATATACCATAAAAAACAGAAAAAACACATTTGGTCACTATACTTTTCGATTGACAACACTTTGTCATTTTTTCATACTTTTCTCCTGAGAATTAAGTGTTAAATAAACATACCAAAACGATAATAACACAATCACCACTTGTAAAGATGCTTAATGTCCTAGGGAATGAACATGCAAAAGATGAAGTTTGAGTTATTTCCCACTCGCACTTGAGCCCAAATACAGACTAAAGAGCTAAACCTGTGTGACTCAAAATAATTTTGAACACATCAGTTTTATACTGGTGCTTCCCCCATACGACCGGGACAAGTTTTATTATTTTTTCTAATCACTTAGAAAAATTGGCACCATATCATGTTGAAATGATAACTAGCATGTGTCCTGAGTTGCTGATAAAAGATCACTTAAACTCAAGTTCAACCACTCACTGGTAAGGAGTGGGGAGCCAGTCTATATTTAGACTCCTCCAGACACAGGGTACTATAAAAGAGTGATAAAAATACACAACTTGATAGCACCCCCCCCTGCCAGCCACAAAACTCCTCATGAGACTAGTGTCGAAACCGTTTACCTGGTTTACCCCACCTAAAGATATAAAAAAATGTCATATCTCCCAAAAACCCCAGAGGGTCTCCCTGTATGTGACATATACATACAGGTCAGTGTGTAACCATGAGGCTTGCCTCTGCTAACCACAACCCCCTCCCCCCTCCTGCACCAGTAGTGCTGGTCTTCAGGTGAGAGAGGGGGTCTGGGTTAGACCACCCTCCACCCCAGCATTCAGTGTAGGGGTGAGGGGGGGGGGGGTATGCTAGGTGCTGGACAAGGGTCAGCTGACCTGGGAGCCTCCTATATAAGGCAGCTTCACCCTGGCTTGTCCTCAAACGGTCGAGTGTGGTCCTCAAAGCCTTGTACAACTTGCCTAGCCAGGCAGTCCTAGGCAAAAGATGAAGTTTGTATCTTTAACCATCATTGTGTAGGAGTTTTTCCAGTCTGGGGTCTGGTTGCACCCCAATTAGTATTAAACGTGATTTTTTTAATGTAGTATGATAAGGGATATAAGCTTAAGGAATAAGTCTGTGTGCGATGATGAGAAACACTTTATTTTCATTAGCTTAAAATGTACTCACCATCACAGGAGCCAGTACCCATCCATTCCGCCATATCACAGGTCAGGTCGTATGACGGGGCACCACCATTTGTAAACCCAGGTAGGCAGGTGTAGGTCAAGATGACATCGTCTTCCTCATGCTACACGACAGGGGCAACAGAAACACAGCAAAATTAATGGAGTCAACACTGTTGTTAGACTGTATTTCAAGAAGACCTACTTTTGGGTCCCAGTCATGAAATATTCCAAATTCAAAGGCTACAATGTGTTTTGCCTTTCATATAGTTCAGCATCTAATATTTGGATTGTAAATGAGGAACACATCAGAGTGAGTGGTTGTCTACCTGTGGGGTATTGGCGTTGCCGTCCTGAGGGGGATGGGTGTGTATGCAGGTGTCTGGGCCGGCATCTGCAGCAGAACAGCCCTTTAACCTCCCGTTTAAACTATGTTGGACGCTGCATGAACGTTGGTATTTAGGCAAACTTTATTTTGCTTAAGATGCCACTTAGAGTCACTCAAATGTCATCATTACTTTTCCGTGACATTTATAAATATGGCATTTACTGAACTTGAAGCTTCTTAATAGTGTCTTTAAGCAATAAAGGCTTGCTTTGGGTAATATCGCGCACCTAGTGACGATATTACCCAACTTTTCCTCACAACTCTTTTCCACTGTCATTAAGAACGATTTTTATAAGTAATTCTAAAAAAAAATTAAAAACAAAAAAAATGCTTTCCTTGATTAAATCAATCAGGCTGCCATGTTTAATTAAAATGAAACATATGATCTTACCAGTTCCATGGTACACTTGGAAGTCATTGATGCACATTAGGATCCTGAAAGAAAGAGATCAAGATGAATACTTTAAAAATATTACACTCCATGAACATGTTATCAAGTGAATGGCCTAAATACAGCCTGACGACAAGGGCCAACAGGGGACAGTGAATATTTTCACCTGTTTTCAGTGTAAATCCTAGAATACAATTAAGCAGTGACCTGTACACACGCCAAACAAGCTTTAATTCAATGCCGAACATTAATAGACTGTGGCTGATGCGAGGGGTTTTCCTAGCATAGTACGGTACTAAAATAGCAATTTCCCTGTAACCCTGTGCGGCTTATAATATTTGTCCAAGTTTGGGGTGTGGCTTCTACGTGAGGCTCATGCACAAGAGGCTAACCTGGGATGCCCGCTACATACTGACTAACCTCTTAAACCTCAGATTCTCAGTGTAGTTTACCATAAAGTTTTGCATACAAGCCACAGCTTCTACATGCATGAAGCAGAATCAGCTTTTATTTGATAGCCAATATCAGCTGCAAACATGCATGCCTACAGCGATGATTCTGGTTTCTCTGTATAGGTGGCCATAGAAATTCTGTCAACGGAATTTCCTGCGAGATTTTGCTGCGTACCAGATACTCACAAACCATAGCTTGGCAGGAACTAGCTGCGTTCCGAGAACAGAACCAATTTCTCACAAGATATGCTATTGCCAGCGGACACGTGGGTATCAGGAACAAGTCCACTCCCGTTAGTTCGCCATAGAATGTGCAGCTTATACAAGGATTTTTGAAAGGCATATATATATATATATATATTACAGCACTAAATTAGCTATAACTACCCAGGGATAGCCACTACTGACTCACCTCTTAAGGGCTCTCAACAGTTTGGTACAAATTAACATATATGCATGCATTATTTGACACATATATGTTGAGACTATACACATTATACACCAAATTGATCATATTTAATGTCTCTATCAGATTAGTTCCATTTTGGAAGGTTTCAGAGGATATGGAGAGTAGTATAGTATGTATCGGAACGGGACTATAGTTAACTACTGTTTATTACTCAATCGATATGCAGCCAATCAGAGGCCGCCATTTGGTCACGTGACTTGTCGTTACAGTGACCTACTTAGGGCTCTCAGCCAATCAGAAGCCAGCATTCTGGGTGACCTACTGACCTACTTAGAAGCTCTCAGCCAATCAGAGGCCGGCATTCTGGTAACCATGGTAACGTGACCTACTTACGTCACGTGACCTACTTAGGCTCAGCCAATCAGAAGCCGGCATTCTGGTAACTAGGGTAACGTGACCTACTTAGGGTTTTTGTTTGTAAACAACACCACGTGGCTCTCTTGTTTGTAAACAACACCACGTGACACGTGACTGTTTGTAAACAAACAACTTATATATAGAAAATAAACACAACAAGTTCCATGTTATGTTAAAATTATATTTTCAAAAAAAAAAAGCACATCTGTTACAGCGTCTATGTGTAACTACGCGCGTTCTCATTCAAACACTATAACACTATCATACCGTAGCAGCAGCAGGTAGGACCGGAAGAAAAGCAAGCGCACGAGCAGAAGCGACGACACCATTTGCACCATCCGGCCGTCGCGTTGGTAGCCCTACTACTCGTCGCGCGTTCAACTGGAGGTTTAAGAGTGACAAATGACGATTCTTTGTCGACGCGACTGCTAACATCAGCAGCATCAGCAGCATCGGCAGCATTGGCAGCAGCATCGGCAGCAGCGGCAGCAGCCTCGGCAGCAGCGGTAGCAGCAGCAGCAGCAGCGGTAGCAGCAGTAGCGTGAGCATTAGCAACAACAGCAGCAGCGACAGTAGCAAGGGCGGCAGAGCGGGCACTAGCAGCGTTATCAGCGGCGACATCGGCAGCCGCAACAGCATCAGCAGCAGCAGCGTCGGCATCGGTGGCATGAGTAGCTGCATCGGCGGCAGCAACAGCAGCAGTCACAGCCGCAGCGGCAACAACGACAACGTCATCACAACCAGCGTCACTAACAGCCGCAGTAAATGCAGCAGTAGCACGCTGAGCAGCACTAGCAGCAGCAGTAGCAGAGGCTACAGCATCAGCTTCACATTCGCGCGCCGCTTCGTCATTCCGCTTCATGTCACGGTAGCAACTTTCCATCATGGGGATCTGCAAATTGAGGCGCGGTGCTGGTGGTGGTAGTAGTAGTAGTAGTAGTAGTAGTAGTAGTAGTAGTAGTAGTAGTAGTAGTAGCGTGAACGATGATGACGATGCCGAATACGGTTTCACTCCCCCTTATATACCCTTACTCCCTCCTTTTTTCAAGCCACCGGCCAGCTGCCCCCTCACGGCAGGTCTTTAGATCAGCCTTAAGTCGCTTACCACGTGGCTCATCATCCCTCTAATCGCATTTTCCAGCCGCCGGCCGGCTGACTGCTGACGACAGGAGAGGGTGATTTGTTTTTCTTTAGATTTAAGCCGCTTACCACACGCGCACCCTCTAGTCACAGACAGAGTGACAGAAAGGGAGTGGGTCGCTTTGTTCACGCTACCTGTAGTTGTTTTTCTATACACACGCTGAGCCCATGACCCGCTAATCCTTTATACAGGTAACACGCGTTCAACTAATTACTCTATTGTATGACAGTCGGTACACGGATTTAATTTTAAACCACCTTCCCATCGGGATCCATGTCTGGCGGGGTGGAAGGATCCAGCTGAAAAGCGTGATTAGGGCTTTTGTTTCTCTTATGATAGCAGCAGGTCAGCATGCGACAGCTGAAAATGTCAGACTCGCCGCTCCTATAAAAGACTGAGATGCGTCTCTCTTTCCACACACCCTTCTACCATCGCCGCCGACACCGCCACCGCCGGCCAGCCGACCGCCGCCACCGCCTGCAGTCACCGCCATCACGCCAGCAGGGAATTTCGAGCTGAGTCTGCTTATTGCTTATTTTTTTTCTTTGAGCTTTTTGTTTTTTAAAATTTTTTATTTTCACTCAGTCTTTTTTGTTTCGGAGGAAAGAAATATGGCGCTGCAGAGGGCGCGAGTTTCTAAAAGACGGACAAGCGAACAAAGTGCCCTCCTCAACTGCCCGGCTATTTTTTTATCTCAAAGGAGAGAGCGTCACGTAGTTGAGGTTCACGCTTCTCTTGAAGCGTACCGAATTCTCGAGAAATGCAAAGCTGAGCGCCATCGTCGTTATACAAGAGCGGAAAAGGAAAACGTAGCGACATGGCCGAGAGCCGTCTTCTCAGAACAGTATTTACTCTACCATTGCATAACAGCCGCTCTCAGCGCCCCCACTCGTTGGGCGTTTCATGAAAAGAAAGAGCGCCGCTACTCTCCTCACCCTGCCTCCTCTTATAAAGTGAGAATAAGCGCTATGAAACGATTCGACAAGCCGATCGGTTTCTTGGGAGCGACTGCAGCTCCCACTCGGTGGGCGCGCGTTGTGGCCGACGTGAACACGGTCTCTAAACGTTTCGACGTCGTCACTTGTTATCCCGCATATTGCAACGCAGCCGAATTGAAGAAGATAGGGACGCACCATTTTAAACCATACGCTCCAATATGTATTTGTCACCGCCGCGCTCACACGCCTTATTGCTTTTTCGAGACGATCGTGTCACAACACAGAAATAGAAAAAAAAGCGGCAAAGCGACGAGCTTTGCCTAAATGATCAAAAAAAAAAAAAAAATTAATCTCCTCCTCCTCCTCCTCCTCCTCCTCCTCCTCCTCCTCCTCTTCTTTTTTTTTTAAAAATAAATATTTGTATCAGACTCCTCTGGAGTCTGATACAAACATTTATGACTATTGAGTGAAAATAGAATTTTATCGCAAAAAAAAAGAAGAAAAAAAAGTCACTTCTGCCGCCGCTACTGTGACACCGGCCGGTATCAATAAAAAGGTCGGCTGACTTTTCTCCACAACCATTCACTACCGACCGTTCGAGTGAGAAACACAGCAGACAGTCAGACACACAACCGCTCTCTGACGCGTCCTGAAAAAAAACAAAAAAATGTCGAGTAGTAAAAGCAAACTCTTCACAGAAATTCATTTCGACGCTCGACTACAAGGACCCTTTAGTTGTATCATTAGCGGTCCGTCGGGTTGTGGAAAATCGCGCTTGGTGGATCAATTTCTGAGCGATGTGAACAATTTGGTCACGCCGCCGGTGGAAAAGACTTTTTACCATTACGGCGAGTGGCAACCTCTGTTTGAAAAAATGCAAAATCAGTACGGTGTGGAATTCAGAGAAGGTCTTCCTAGCAAAGAGTCTATAGCGGGAGACGTGGAAGTAGCAGAAGACGCTTTACGACCACACACTCTACTGATATTGGACGATCTGATGAGCAGTTCCAATCAGCAAGTGGTAGCCGACATCTTTACTAAATACTCGCATCACTGGAACGTGAGCGTCATATATATCACTCAGAACCTATTCCAGAAATCACCCGACTTTCGAACTATGAGTCTGAACGCTCACTACATGATCGTTTTCAAGAACCCGCGCGACATGGGGCAAATAGCTAGTCTGTCTCGCCAGGTGTTTCCCTCCAACGCGGCGGCCCTCTCTAGTATATTTACCCATGAACTCAAGCGACCTCACTCATACCTCCTTCTGGACTTCAAGCAGTCAACACCTGACGATCTGAGAATACGCTCCTCTTTGACGTCCATACACTCTCAGCTAGTATTCGTACCGCTAGACAAAAAAAAGAACAAGAGAAAGCAGTAGCAAAAATGTCTTTTCATCTACTCGAAAGACACTTTGGTACTCTCAAGCACTTAGCTAAGTGCTCGCCAAAGGACTGCTCGCATCTAATAGACTCTGGAAGCGACGATCTGATCGCAGCGTTGAGTGAGATCTGTCACAATTTACTGGTAGGGAACATCCCGCTCAGCGACAAACAACTGGACAAGCTTCGAGAATCGGCTGACGTGTTGAGGGAGGTCGGCAAAAAATCTACACCCATCAAGAAAAAGAGACGCGTCTTGGTACAAGAGGGAGGTTTCCTCATTCCGGCTCTCATAGGGATGGCCTTACCGCTTATAAAGAGCATTCTCCGTATATGAGACACCTCATTCGACACCTACTCGCCGACAGTACCACAACTACCGCCACCGCCAGCGTCATCGCCACCGTCGTCCCCATGACGGACTCAGAGCAGCAACAACACTACAAACGCTTAGCGCTCGTGGATCCTGAGACGCTCTACAAATCATCACGAGCAGGTCTACTTCATCATGTGCCCGCTGCTGCTACTACTAGCGCTGCTACTACTGCAGTCGCTGCTGCTAGTACTTCTACTGCTCCAAACCTTCCTCCTCTTCCTGATGAGCGTACTGAAAAGAACGAGAGTTCCGCTCCTGCCACCGCCGCCCGCCTACCTGCCGATATGGCCTATTACCACAAGCAGGCAGAACAGTCCCTTCATCCCGACGCGGCCTTGCACCAGGTGCTACAGTTTATCTACAGGGACTTGGACTTAGTGTTGAATGATCCCACTTTGGAATCGCGCGAGAAAATGTTGAAATACCGAAGGTTGTTGAATAGATTGCAATTTTTTCTCGCGAATCCCAACAACAGCAACATCTCTTCTTCCTACACTTCTTCGCCCCCGGCTCACCTCCGTCAGGCTGCTGAAGAAGCCAGCGCGTCCCTACTTGAGCGGTTGGTGAACCAAGTTCCCAAGAGGAATCGCACCCGGACCGTGGCGCTGTACAAACAATTGGAGAAATCCGGTGTGGTCAAGTGGAACGAGGACGGTGCGGTGCGCGAGATGTCGGGTCGGAGAATACCACCTGAGCATCGCATCAACATAGTGGACTTACTGAACGACGCCGCCAGGTTCAGGAAGACGGCGCCCAGACCGGCGGGCTACTCTCCGTTCACAAAAGCGCTGCGCGAAGCAGTTCCCACAGACTCCTTGATCGGAAACCATCTGTATAAAGCGAGCGGACCTGGCCAAAGCTTGGACACACGGCTTGCTGACAGAGGTCGGAAACGACCGAGCTTCGACTCGGAAGAAGGAGAAGCAGCAGCAGCAGCAGTAGCAGCAGCAGACTCTTCTCTCCAGGTGGACGATCAATCCTCTGACGACGAGGAGGGCAGTGAACTTTTCCAAACTCCGACTTCCTATAGGAGCGCGGGGAGTAAGAAAAGGAAAGGGCGCAACCGCCTAGCGGCGACGTCGTCGTTCACGCCCTCAACAGGTCTACGATTGGCAAACCAGTGAAGAGACTGACCAAGAAGGAAAAAGAAAAGAAGCGCGTAGTAGCTAGATATACCGACGTCAAAGCGCCCTCCAGTTTCACTAGCGTGACTAAACTCCAGAAACATCATTTTCGCCACCTAAACCCGGCCGTCATCCGAGATGCTTAAGTGTCGCTGGACGCCTACACTAAACATAAACCCATTCGGAGAAAATTCGCAAGGAACAAGACTATAACCGGCACAATCGATCAGCAGTGGCAGATAGATCTGATGGACATGCAGGCTTTGGCGTCTCACAACGACCGCTTCCGGTACGTGGTGACGGCGATCGACGTTTTCTCTAGGTACGCGTGGGCCGTTCCCATTAAATCCAAGAGCGGCGCTGATGTTACCGAGGCCTTCCGAAAGATGACAGACACTGGCGAGAGACGACCGCGCACTGTTCAGACAGACAAGGGGAAAGAGTTTTTGAACAAGGGCATAGAGTTTTTCACTGGCGAGAACGACAACATCAAAGCTAGTCTAGTGGAGCGCTTGAACCGCAGTCTGAAGGAGAAGCTGTGGCGTTATTTCACACACAAGCGCACGTATCGCTACGTAGACGTACTGCACCATGTAGTGTCTTCTTACAATCGCACTCACCACAAGACGTTGAAAATGGCGCCGGCTCAAGTCAGCTCGGAAAACAGCGAAACAGTTTTCTACCGACAAGATCTCCCAACTAACAAACAAATCGACGAAATATGGAAAAAGAAGAAAAAAACAAAGACGTCCGCCGTCGACGTCATCGCTCCGGGTGACAGAGTGAGGATGTTGAGAACTAAAGGCGCCTTCGACAAAGGGTACGAGGGAAACTGGCGCGAGGAAGTGGTCGACGTTGCTAAGACGTTGGGAAGCAGAGGGTTCGAGCTGAAAGACGACAAGGGCGAGGAGATAAAAGGCGTCTTCTACCCGGAAGAGGTTCAGAAGGTGTACAAGAGTCGTTACGACAACAACTACCTGATAGACGAGGTGTTGCGCCGCAAGACCGTCGACGGTAAAGAGTTAGCTTTCGTACGTTGGTTAGGTTACGACGACAAGTTCAACGAGTGGATCCCCGTCAAAAAAATAACGTAGAAAAAAAAAAAAAAAATGAACATCACTCTACCTAGCAACAGCTCTATGGAGTATTATCCTGACAACAGCTTGACGTCTTTCCGAACTCACTTCGACTCGCCGCTCCTTCTGCCCGAAGCGTACGAAGCGGCTCTGACTGAGATCATCCTCCCTACAGAATGGACTAACGTGCACGACGACGACTTGATCATCGTTGTTCCTCTGCGCACCAAGGGTTCGCTAGAGGAGGCGATCAAGGTTTTAAAAGACACTAAATTCGCCGAAAGAAGAAAACCGCAGGTAGACTGGAGGGGAATGAAAAACGCGAACGGTCTGAGCAAGCTAACGTTCAGCTCAAAATACCCGCTGAGCTGGAAGGAAGCGAGCTATGTAACGGTGGAAGAGATATCAGACACGTCGGAAGAGCAGCGATTGAAACCGGAAACAAAAAGGTTCAAGAGAGAGGTCGACTTGAGACAGACGAATGCCGTATACAAGCAGTTCTTGTCCCCGGTGGTGAAGAAGAAGGCGATCAGCGATCAAGCAAGACAGATGATCGAAGAGATGGAGAAAGCCATGGGAGTGCGCAGTTTCATGCCAAACATATTCGAGATACCTCCTATTTTCACCGGAAGCAACCACACCCTAGTCCAGCGCTTGAGTGAGACGTTGCGAGATGACAGACTAGAGGGGGCCAGCTTCTTGCTCAAACCGATGGGGATCTTATCGTACGACTCCAAGACGAAACGCGTCACCATCAAACCGCCGAGACACTGTGCTGTCCTGCTGACTCAGCATCTCGCATGCGTTCTAGGCTTCGGAGAGAAGACGTGTTTCGCATCGCCGACTACCGGCGCCTACTCGATGGATGTTTTCGGGGACGTGCACTCTGTGTACATATACACCGACATGATCCAGGAGAGACGTGTGGGCGACATGCAAGTGCCGCTGTTACGCTGCGTCGCGGTGGACAGAGGCGGAAAGCGTCGAGGTGGCGTGCAAGCTATCAGTTTTCCCCATTTGGATTATTTCCCCTTGAAATCCAAGAGGTTTACCGAGGTCGGCATCTATTTAAGAGACCGATCCGGTCATTCCATCCCATTCGGTAGAGGCGAGGTGACCGTGACACTTCATCTGAGACCTATTGAGCGCTGAAAGAGAGAAAAATGATGCGTCAACGCGTTCCGTACTTTCCACCCAGGCGCACCGTCGGCAGAGGGTACAGCGATTACTACAACGCGCAGCTGGGCAACGGCATCAACGTGTACAGCGGGCGCTCTTTCCAGAGCGGGCACGGTTTGGGCGGCGCTCTGTTAGGTCTGATGCGCTCGGCTACCCCGCTATTGAAGTCGGTGGGAAAAACGCTGCTCCGCGCCGGTGTGGGCGTAGCTAAAGATGTGCTGGCGGGTCGGACTTTAAAGAGCAGCGTGAAAGACCGAGGCCCAGGCGCTCTGAAGAGACTGGCGAGTACGGCGTTCTCGGGAGGAAAGACGACTGTCGCGTCTAAGAAAGGGTCGAAACGTCGCCGGCATTCTCCTCAGACGGGCGGTGGCTCTTGCAAGAGACGTAGAGGGGATGTATTCGACCGGTAAGCGCCTAGGCGTTCAGGTATAAATATAAAGACTGGAGGCGGCCGGCGTCAGTCTGTCGTCCGCGTGAAGAGAGAACACAATGGCTTACGTACACGAGAGCAGTAACGAGTGCGCGCTCTCTGAGCTCGACCTGCACACCGTAGCGCCGACTCAGACTACTATCTTAAAGTTGTCTTTCCTGGGGATAGAAACAAAAAACTCTTTAGAGGATGGAGGTAACATAAATTTCACCATCAACAAGTCGCAAGAGTACACAGACCTGAACGAGAATTACCTTCATCTGGAATGTCAAGTGCTGAAACCGAACGGAGCGGCGCTCGAGGACACCGACGCGGTAGCTCCGGTGAACAACTTGGCTCACTCGCTCTTCAAAGACGTCCAAGTCTCCATCGGCGGTTTCAAAGTGTCTGGCAACACCGAGACCTACCCTTACCGAGCTTACTTGGAAGGGTTACTCAACTACAACAAAGACGTGAAGGACGGCGTCATGAGCGCCCAGGGGTGGCATGAAGATACGCCCGGTCAGTTTGACGCGTTGACTGACGCGAATGCGGGGTACAAAGCGCGCAGGAAGCTAATCTCCAACAAGCGCTTTTCGCTGATGGCGCGACTGCACTTTGACCTGGCTCATCAACCGAAGCTCATCGTTGGAGAGACAGAAATCAATCTCACTCTGAAACAGGCAGCGCCCTCTTTCTATCTGATGTGCGCCGCTGACGGAGGCTACAGCTTGAAGATCTACAAAGCAAAGCTCTACGTGCGACGCGTGTTGGTGGCGGACGCTGTAGCGGAAACGCACGAGAGAGCGGTGATAGAACACGGTCCCTTCGACTACCCGGTGAACAGAGTGGAGGTGACGACGTACGCCATCCCTCAAGGTAACAGAGATCACAGCTACACGCACTCCAACACAGGCCAGCTTCCCAAGTCGATGATGATTTGCTTCCTAGACCACGACGCCTTCAACGGTAGCTACACCAAGAACCCGTTCGAGATGAAGCATTACGACATCAGCTCGCTTCAAGTGATAGTGAACGATCAGAAAGTGCCGAACGACGCCTACGTGCCCGACTTTAAGACCAAAGCGGCCGTGAGAGAGTACTTGGCGCTACACACGGAAACGGGGATGTACGAGGGCGCGCGCTCCTGCGGTATTTCATACGATCAATTCCTGAACGGTTACACGGTGTTCCCCCTCGATTTAACCCCAGACAGATCGCACGACGGGTGTCGCGTGAACCTTATAAGAGCTGGTCAGCTGAGGGTGGAAGTCAGTTTCCGCTCGGCGCTACAAGCGACAACAACGGTGCTACTCTACTTGGTGTACAACAACGTCGTCGAGCTGACCCGAGATCGACACCCCATCACCGACTACCACATGAACTGAAGACAAGACAGCGGTACTTAGCGTATCGTATGAACAGTGTTGAAGGAAAACGTTCACACAAAACATCGTTTCCTGGGTGTTTTCTCTTGTGACACTATTCCGATGCACCCTATCAAAGACACTTGTTTCGTGAGCAACACAGATCCGCAACATTTACCAGGTCAGCATTGGGTGGCGTTTTACGTGTCGAGCACGGGTGAAGTGTACTACTTTGATTCCTTCGGCTTACCGCCGCTGAGTGCGGAGTTCTTGTCTTTCGTGGAACGCTCTGCTCCGTTCAAGTGGCAAAGAAACCGCGTTCAACTACAAGACACTTCTGCTGACACCTGTGGACCTCATTGCGTTCATTTCCTAATTGAAGCATGTCGAACAAGAAACCCCAAGAAGTGCGTCATGCGCATGAGCAAAATCCCAAAGCTGAGCGACCGGACAGTGAGTCAGAAGCTATCGATGATGCTGTTGTGACGGGTTGTTGCGATGGCGGCCGTTTCATGGAGGCAAAGATTCTCTGCCTTGCCGAAATGGTGTTGGATTTATCCAAAGTCGTGCAATGTCTATTGGAGAGAAGTCGTCCGGGGTGTGGTGGTGCGAGTGACGGCGGCGTGAGACTTTGCGGCCTGTTGGGTTGTTGCAAATCGAAGAAGCGAGCTAAAAAAGCATAAACTTGTGTGTTTTTTTGATTGAAATGAAAATAAAGAATAAAATGAAAAAAAAAGAAATTATCTTGTTGTGTTTTTATTTCTATATATAAGTTACATAACTTTTTTGTTTGTTTGTTTACAAACAGTCACGTGTCACGTGGTGTTGTTTACAAACAAGAGAGCCACGTGGTGTTGTTTACAAACAAACCCTAAGTAGGTCACGTTACCCTAGTTACCAGAATGCCGGCTTCTGATTGGCTGAGCCTAAGTAGGTCACGTGACGTAAGTAGGTCACGTTACCATGGTTACCAGAATGCCGGCCTCTGATTGGCTGAGAGCTTCTAAGTAGGTCAGTAGGTCACCCAGAATGCTGGCTTCTGATTGGCTGAGAGCCCTAAGTAGGTCACGTTACCATGGCAACGGGTCACGTGACCAAATGGCGGCCTCTGATTGGCTGCATGTCGATTGAGTAATAAACAGTAGTTAACTATAGTCCCGTTCCGATACATACTATACTACTATGGAGTGCAAATGTAACAAAACGTTTTTTCTTAAAACATCATTATGGGATGGAAAAAGAATACTCTCATAACTTTTGATAATTGGAGATTAATCTAGGGGTCATTCCCTGGGGACCTTTTCTTTCTTTTAGCTATATCTCAATATGTATAGTCTCAACAAATCTGTGTCAAATAATCCATGCATATGTGTTAATTTGAACCAACATGTTGAGAACCCTCAAACCTACAGATTATCAGTGTAGTTTAGGTTAGTACTTACAGACAGATGAAGGCGGCATACCGTCCTCTAGGTGCGCCGTCAGTGGGTGAGGACGCCATGCTGGGGGCTGGCAGTCTCAGGCCCGACTCTATTATAGTAGAATTTGTACAAACTCATATAAAAGTGTGTTTGACGAAATTGTCTTCAGGAGTTGACCAATCAAAGCCTGGCAGTTGGTCCAGTCCCTCTTTTCGGAAAATGTGGCAGAAAATCGAATTGGAGCTCCTCCTCTTCCACGTCTTCGAAATCTGCCAACATAGAGCTACAAATTAACGGAGCGGTCATAAATTTATCAAAATGGGGGTGATTGAGTTCAGTGGGGTATAAAATTGACCCCCCCCCCCCCGCCACCCACAAAAAGTTCTTACTTCTTTTTTTCTGAAAAAAAAGAGCAAATTTTATAACGCGCAAAATGTTGCTCAAAGTTACTTAAACGCCTGTGTTTTTGCTTACTTTGAGCGTTGCTGACAAGACCAAGTTGCTCAAAATTGCCTACAGCTGCTTAATTTCAGATATTAAACAAGTTTAAGTGAAGTGTAAAGCTGTCAAAATCAGATGGTTTATGCAGTGATACAATCCCATTTAGCCCTCTAAGAGCAGCTTTAATGCATTCTGCCCTTTATTGTTGTGATGCATGACTGCAGTCCTTGCGAGTAATTTGGCTGCATTCAAGCATCATGGCGACCATATGGGCTTGATACATTCCCGAATTGTCGGCATGATGCGTGAATGCATTCATACATCTCCATAAGTTTTACGGAAAAAACTTGATAACAGGGGAAGGTGGTAAAATGTGCGCAGAAATATGTCATGGCTCTGTTCATAATAATTATTTGACCACTCCCTTTTGGGGGGCTTCCATAAAGTATGTACACACATTTTCTCCAGAAAGTGATCCCCCCACCCCCTAAAGTTCTTGTATGCATTTAAAAAAAAAAGGTTTATGTACGCAAATATTGTTAGAAAGTAGACCCCCCCCCCCCACCCTCCCCCCTTCCTGCGTACATACTTTATGGAAGCCCCCTTGATGAAATTCAGGTGAAGTTTAGTTCTCCCCACATCCACCTGGGGGCGTGACTGAGCCCCACCTATAATTATATTGAAGAAGGCCTACTCCTGTGCATTCATGGGTAGTCTAAGGCTGTGTCTCATGAGATTGTAATAATTGAAACGTCTTTGACCGGGTGTAGTCTTTGACTGGGTGTAGTCTTTGACTGAGCAGCGTTAAAATGGCAGAAATGAAGCCTATGTAGTAAGAAAAGCGGGTAAATAGTGCACCTATTATTAATAATCAGACATATTTTATAATAACACAATTTATAAGTGGAAGTAAAACAATTGTACATTTTGATAGCAGTTAAATTCCCATTGTTTGGTGTGATAAGATATGATATTATATAATAGTCTAGTCCTGTCCTTTGGAGTTATAATATTATGAGTTTTTATGGGATGGTGGGCGGGTAATCCACATCGTGCTGAGTTCATAGCTGGAGAAGGAACGGCGACTTCTCGTGCTTGTTGCCCATATGTGGCAGTATTGCGCATGCGCGGGGCGGGAGAGTCTATAGTGCGTCTGTGGCATAATGGCAGGCAATTGCAGAGCGCCAAAATTACTATGACATTATTAATAATCACAGACATATTTTATTTTAACACAATTTATTATTGGAAGTAAAACAATTGTACATTTTGATAGCAGTAAAACACCCATTGTTTGGTGTGATAAGATATGATATTATATGATAATCTAGTCCATGGTTGTGGTGTTTGAGTTCATATCTTGCTGAATGCCTGATGGACAGTTGTTGCTTCTGCCGTGTTTGGCTTTATGTACGCTTCTACCATGTCTGATGCCCATGTACCCTGTGCCTTAAAGTCTTTGAGTCTGGCACCTTGTCTGTAGGCGTATCCTGCTCCTCCTCTCCTTAGACTGAGCTTCTTGTGGTCTGCTCCCACTGATTTAAGTAGGATAATCCACTGAGTTCTGATGTACCTGACCGTCATCAGGTTGTCATCCCTAAACGATAGCAGGAATTGGTCCGCTGCTGCAGTTGGGTAGTGCTTGACTAATTTAGTGTATGCCATGTGTGGGCACAGTGGGCTGTCCGGTACTTTGAATACCACAATATTGGTGGGGGCCTTTGAGGTTTGGATGGTCTTAGACCATTTCAGTGAGATGTCTATGTGGGTGTGTGAGACACTAAAGTCCCCTCTCGTGAACTGTCTTGTTTTGTCGAATGCAGTTACTGTTCTAGGAGCCATGTTGCTCTGGCAGAAGAAGCCAGCAAACATGAGGAGGATTGCTGCCCTTATATGATATGGGTATTCTAGTAAACCCAGGTTAAGCAGGCATGCCTTGAGTAGCTCCGGTGTGGCCAGGAGCTTGGACTCCGGGACGTGCCTTAATGTTATGGTCATGGCGCACATGGCGTTGACCACCTGGTTGGAGTATAGTGGCCGGGTGTTAATACCGGCCAGTTTGAAGTATGTCCTTAGGCTAGTCAGGTGGTTTGATATGGTGCCTGTTACCCCTGTCTGCGTTGCGAGGTATTCCAGGACCAGCATATATGGTGCTTCCTGGGTGCATCATATTCAAAGCCAGCCTTGTGACTGAATGCCACGTATAACATCACTGTGCATTTCCTGTTGTTGTCTGTGCCTGGTCTGTGGGCGAGTTTCTGGCGGCGTGCCGCTGCTGTCGCCAGTTTCTTGGCGAATGACCCTAGAAGAAGGAAGAGATGTTATACAAAGCAGCCTTAAAGGTGACCGGATGTAGGTTGTGCTCCTTAATGAGCCTCTTTGCCCGTGCAGCATCTACATCAGTCAGGGGTGCTCTGGACAGTGCATCAGCTATGTCCATGAGTCCCCCCGGGACGTGTTTGTAGGTGAATGTGATCTGGTGCTTCGCTGCGAGATACCATAGTGCGAGTGCGCATGCGCCCAGGATGTGGTCCTTTGGGGCGCCACCCTTGAACGCCTCAATGGTTGCTGAGTTGTCGCAGCATATCTGCACTATGCCTCCTTTGTCCCTGTCACATGTAAACCTTCTGCCTGCAGCCAGGCAGTCCATGCATTCCAGGTGATGTATGTCTTTCCCTTCATTCACTTCCGGTGGGAATTTGAACTGGTAGCATCTGTTGTTGTCAGTTGCTCCTCCTCCATCCATGCATGCGTCTGCCCATATTGTCCTGATTATGGTCCCGCTTGGTATTATACCCCTGCCATTGTAGTGGTGGAGGAACCTTGTGAACCAGTTCAGGTCGGCCTTAACTGAGGGTGTGACTGGTATGCTGTCGCCGGTCGCCTCTCTGAGTGCCGCTAGGAGGTGTCCCATAAAGAGGTGTGCCGGGGTGACTGCCTTGCCTAGATGTGCTATTCTACCTATAGCTTGCTGGAGCTAGCGGACTGTAATGTTAGTTTTCTTTCTTGTTGATGCCAAACTGTTGTATATCTCTTCCAGCTTCAGTGGGGATATGGATATTTCATTGCCTTCTATGTCAATCCTGATCCCTGCCCATTGCTATTATCATATTAAGGGTGTCTGTGACGGTGGGGAGGGAGTGCTGTACCTTAACGCCATTATACCACCTTCTTTTAATGTGAGCGTTAACTCCTCCGTCCGGGAATGATAGATCAACTTTTATCCTGCGGGCGGTGCAGTCTGTTTTATCTCGTCATTAATGGGCTGGCAGCATACCATGGTGTGAATGGTGGTCTCGGCATTGGGCCCTCCAGGGCATGGAGTGACGTCTCCTCCTGTAGGTAGGCCTCCACCTGTGCTGGATAGTGTCTAGCTGATGGGTGGCCTACTGTTGTTGGCAGCCTTCCCCGGGGGAGGAGGCTGCCGCGCGGGGGGCCGGCGAGCCGCCCTGCATGCTGTCATTGTTGGCGTTTTCCGTGAGGGAGGGCGCCGCAGTAGGTGTGTATTCGCTCGGTGAGCTACAAACATCAATGCTACTGTGAAAATATAAATTGTCATAATCATTGTGTGCTGCCCCGCGGCCCCCGTGGGTGCCCCGCCTGCCTGCACCTGTCGTCATTGTACTCCGGACAGGGGAGGAGCGGGGCGGATGACGTGTCCGATGGGTGGAGCCAGCTTATGCGGGTTCTCCCTGATGCGAACATTGCTGTATCCTTCCATGTGGCGGGTGACTCGTTTATATGGTCAAGACATGTCTGTGACCATAGTAGCGGGCCGTCAAAGCCTCTCACAGTGGTATCCTCGGCCACCTGTGACAGATGTGTTATCATGGCATGCAGGGTGCTGCCCTCCTCCGCTCGGTGGAGCATCATCCTGGTAAATGCACACACAAACTCGCTTCTCCTTTTTTACACGTTTCCTCATGTCTGGGGGAAGGCTCTGTTTGTAGGATATATCCTGTTGTATACCTGCAGGGCGTCCCATAGACGAGTACTTTCGTGCCAGTGCCTCCTCCAGGTGGCGGGAGCCTCTGAAGGTGGCCCGGGGGTCGGGAATCCTCTGGAGTCGCTGCTGGAGTCTGTAGAGTCCGGTGTGGCATCGCGGTGGTGACCGCGGTGGTGTGTGCTGCGCGACTTCCTCACGTCGTGGAATGTGAGGCTGTAGGGGGGGCCGCAGTGACTGTGGAGGCATAGAGGCCAACCTCTTGTGCCACGGTGCGCGGTCAGGCGTGACCGAGCGGTCTCGTTTATGGTGATAGGAGCTTGTCCGGCGGCCTGCTGCTGCCGACAGGGACCGCGGCCGGGGCCGCGGGGAGGTAGCCTGGTCTTTAGCGTCCAGTCGGTCCTGTAGCGCCTTGACGGTGCCTTGCAGTGCGTTCAGGGATTGCATCATAATGGCGACCTCTGACTGCCTCTTTGTCCTCGATTTCTTCTTGGCCGGCGGTTTGCCTTTGTCCTCAGGGGAGCGGGCTTTCTTCCTGGCGGCTTCTTCATCTGCCTTGCGTGCCTGCTCCTCCCTCTCCTGGCGTCTCTGCTTGGCCCGCCTCTTCTCCTCCTACTGGTTTGGAGCTGGGGGAGATTTGGCAGGTCCCTTCTCCAGTCCCTTCCCCAGGGACTGCCGCTTCGTTTTTGGTGAGCCGGCGTGCGATATTGTTTCACTCTCGTCACCTAGCTCACCTTCACTAATATCTTCTATTAGCGGCGTCTTTGTGGAATTAGCTGTGCCTCTTGGCATTTCACGCTTCTGAGCTTTCTAAGCGGGGTGGTGATTCCCTTGCTTGTAAATCCACGTCGTGCTGAGTTCATAGCTGGAGAAGGAATGGCGGCTTCTCGTGCTTGTTGCCCATATGTGGCGCTATTGCGCATGCGCGGGGTGGGAGAGTCTATGGTGCATCTGTGGCATAATGGCAGGCAATTGCAGAGCGCCGCAATTACTATGACATATGTTGATTCACGTTTATAGCAAACATAAGTCAATTTTGTTATATCTATATACTGAGTATACTATGCATAGTAGAGCATAATATTATATCCCTCTGCTCTGTGAAAATTAATAGGCAATATTAGGATTGGCACAAACTATTTAACATTGTACAGAGATATATAGAATATCAAAAATTTAAAAAAGAAATTGAAAATTTTCATTTTAAAGCTGCCTGGTCAAAGACTACACCAGGTCAAAGACTACACCCAGTCTATATCCGGACTGCAAATCGAGGGTGCAGAACCATTGGTTCCCACCCAACGAGTCTCATCAATTCGGGGTAGAGGATACGCATTCTTCTTGGTTACTCCATTCAGTCGTCTATAATAGATACAGAATCGGATAGACCCATCCTTTTTAGTAACCATCTGAACCGGGCTGGACCAGGGGCTAGTGCTAGGCGACAAACACCTTCTGTTCCAGCATGGTTTTCACTTGTTCTTCAACAACTCTTTTCTTACCAAACGGCAAGCGTCGGTAAGGCATTTTGAACGGCTGTGCATCTCCAGTATTGATAGAATGCAGCACCTTGTCAGTTCGGCCCAAAGGCTCCCCCTCCACTTGCCATGCATCCTGATACTTCTCTACCAGCCTTCTCAAGGAATCGAGATCCCTCCGATCCGTCAGGTCCGTTTCGGAGATCATTTTTTCGAGTCCATCACTCAAGATGGTCGGAGAAGGGTCACCCTTCATGCTCACATGACCAGCAGGCATCACTGCCTCACTGGTGAACACCTTCCCCAGCACTGTATCCTTTTTCAGATACTTCGCTTCTAACCCGGGGTTAGAAACCGGCACCACGGTCCAAGCACCATCACCCACCAGGGTGTCCATGCCTGTCAGACCAATGCTTCCCAACATAGCCACATCCGGCTCCACAACTGCCTCTTCCTCTCTCCTAAGCCCCGTGCTTCGGACCAGCACGTCACACGTCTGTCCGGGAGGAATCTTTACAGTTTGGACCACTGTTGATACTTGTCGGAGCACACATTGCTCCACCGCACGGTACGGGTGCTCTATCTGGAGTACCCCTGTACCAGGGTTCAGGACCGCGTCATACAACGCCGAAAAGTCCAACCCCAGTATACCGTCGTCAGCAATATCCGCGATGGTGGGAGAAGCCACATACTCCTTCCCTCCGATCCGGAGCGGTATGAACGCGCGCCCATACGTCTGCATACTCGACCCATCGGCCGAACAGGCGTTTACCTTCGTTTTGAAGTTATCACGACTGTCCGGCATAAGAGCATAGAAGTTTGAGGAGATAAAGGAGTGGCTAGCTCCCGTATCTACTAAAAATTCGCCCGCCCTACCGGCCACAGTAACAGACACATACCACCGCCTCCCCCCCAGCGGAGACGGGTTTACAGTGAAGCGTTTAAAATCCTTTGGAGCAGCCAAATCAAGGCCATGTTTCTTCAAATGGTCGAAACATGGATGATCTGGGGAAAGCTGGGTACTCCCTACCCACACAGTGTCTGTGACAGCCGCAACTTCCTCGTTCCTATCCGTAATGGGCCTCCCTGCCTCATTGCCGGGCAACTGTTGGACTGGAATGTTAACCAGGCCAGCATCCGAACTCCTCAAGTTCGAAGCCACCCCTGATTCCCTTCCTGCCTTCGGAATTTCACTAGGCTCTACCTCTCTGGTATGTTGGCGTACTTCATCACCAGGGGCCGTCCGCTCGCCAGCTCGGACCACCCCCTCTAGTTTCCCTCCTTTCCGGGAACCTTCGGGCTCGGAGCCGTACACTCCACAGCAAAGTGACCGATCTCCAAGCACCTATAGCACTTGGCGGTCCTCCGGTTGATCCTCCTTCTGTTGGGCTGGGTAGCCCCCTGGATGGAGGTCGTCATTTTCTCAAACAGCGCTGTAAAGAACGCTGCGTCCATTATCGGAGCCTTCTGTTCCGATGACTCTTTCTTCGGAGGTGGGTTTCCACCCCCCTCCGGCTTCCTATTCTTCCACGGTGGTTTAGAGGAATTTCCATTCCTCTTGAACTGAGCCGCAGAAGCCGTTGCCTCCTCCTCACTGCCCTCACCATCAGACTGTTCCGGGGAACATTCTATGATAGCAGAGGCCCGGGTTGGCATCCGGTCCCCCAGCAGTGACTTTTTGAGGGCGTGTATCTCGATGGCCTTAAAAAGGTCATCCAATGACGTATCCGCCCTCCACGTATCATACACCGTCTGTTGTATATCTGGGTCTCTCAATCCGGCGACGAACTGAGAGAACAATTCCTTAGAGAATAAGGCATCATGGATCCCTGAAGCAGGATGTACCTTCTTCAGGAGTCTCATCAATGCAAGTCCGAAAACCCTCGGGGCCTCGTGCTTGCCTTGCACTCGCTTTTTAAAAGCGACCATCGGATCGATCCGAGCGGAGTCTCCGAACAATATTGTCCCGATCTCCACCAGCTGTTTGAAAGTACCCTGCGGTCCGCATTCGTCTTTCCACTGCTCGACAGCCATCATGCCATCTCCCATACGCAATCCCTTACAGATATAAGGAATGGCATCCTGTTGGTCCCAGCCACTGAGGTTGATATCCTCCACTGTGGCCATCAGCCAGTCCTCCCATGAGTTCTTCTGCCAGAAAGGAGTAGGTTCGCTAGCAATCCGTCGGGCCGCATTGGACGATCCCCTAATCTTTGAGGTGATCGACAAGCATTTGGAAATGGCAGCGGAGGCGTCTTGTTCAGCGCCTACGTTGTGCAATCCTATCCCTGCTATGGCGGGGTTAGTATCGTACAACTCTTGTAATTCTGTACTCAGAATTGTCCGTCTCGGAGCCCTCTTTGGACTCTTTCCCCCTGGATTCGCCCCCGGAGTAGCCCCCGGTGTCGGCACCCTATTCTGTCTCTCCAGGTAGGCCTGGTAAGTGCCGTACGCCACCAACTCTGTAGTGGGGTCAATCCCTTGACTGAACCACCAATTCTTTTCCAGATCTGTCATATACTGGCACTGTTGGGCTAGAGCAAACAACCGTTGATGCTCCGCCTTCTCTTTCACCAAATTTTTGGCTTGCTTCTCAGCTTCCTCTTCTTGCTGAGCTTGTTCCAGTTTAGCTTTCGCAGCTTCACCGGCCGTCCGAAGTCCCTCTTTTCAGGCTCTCAAGACGGCCGCCTCCTGCTCCGCTAGTTCCTCCGCCAATGCCGCGTTTTCCCGCATGCGTTTCTTTTGCTGTTCCAGAGCAGCTTCCTGTTGGCGGTATACCTCCCGCCTCTCAGTTTCCAGGGCTTTCTGTTCCTGAAACATTTTGTTGGCCTGACAACTTTGCCACTGTACCAAACTTGCAGGAGATAGAAAGCTTTTGGCAGCCTCTTCCTGCACGGATGCCTTTTTCAAGCGTTCAGAATCAAGTCGTTGCTCCTCCTGCCGCAACTGTGTCTGAGGGGTCAGTACCTGTTCCGACAACGGCCTTCCTCTTCCCACCGGATTGATACCCGGAGTAGCAGAAAAGGCCTGTTTCGGTATGGGACGAATGCCCATAATACCCACCCTTGGCGAGTAATCGCTTCCCTTCCTCTACCTCTCGCTCGGCCTTTCACAAGAGGTCGACCTGGCGTCGAGGCAGACAAGGCAGGCTCCATGGTCACTCCGCGCCCAACCGGTCAATTCGGAGTATCCGTAAAGCTCATGTAATGACCAGCCCTAGGACTCCCATTGTCAGCAGAAGCAAACGAGGTGCTGCTGTCCTGCATGCTATTCCGAGCATCCAACAAGAATTGCTGAAGAGCACTCTTTTTGGTTCTCAAAATGTCACACTCTGTAGTCAGAGTCTGACGAGCCTCTTTCAGGTCTTCCGTGTCACGAACAAGTTCGGAGTGGACCCCCTCTGCTTCCGACAGCACGGCATCCCTGGCCACACAAATCTGGTTCAGCTCCGTGTTCGCAGTGACAAACTCGGACCGGACCGCGTCTAGGTCAGCCGTTTTCTGGTTGAACTCCGACCGAACCATGCTTAGAGACTGCGCCAGTTTCTCGTTCTCCTCCAGCAAGGTTGACAACCTCGCATCTTTTTCCTTGATTTTGGAATTCCGGTGTGTGACTGCGCCTTCCAATGCAATCAAGCTGCTTTTCCATTCATTGGACTGTTTTTGAATGGTCAACAATTCCATTTGGGCTACCTGCAGACGTTCCTGCACCCTGGCTTCTCTCATATCGTCGAAGCGGCGCTCCTCCGAAATGTCAAATCTCCGAGGTGTCGGAGCGGCTGCCCGTGAACCGCCGACGTTAAACATCGACAGACTCATCTCCTCTAATGAGCGACTCATTATTTCCGGACCCATTGGCACGCCTGCTCCAGGTGGAACATTCGCGCTTCTTGTGGGGGTATCTGCCTCATCTCCGGCACATAACCCCTCCGATGACAAGGCTAACGCCTCATCGGGAGACCTCGCTGCTCCAGCCAGAGCACGAGGTCTGCGCTATTGCACAGGCTAACCTGCGTTTCACTCAGAACTGGTCACGGCACCAGTGTAATAAACGATACTTTGCTCCTCTATGATATTGTTATAGTATCAAGTAAAAGAACAAAGTCAACACAGTTCGGATCAAGTGTTACAGGTTGCGAATCAATAGGTTTATTCAGTAACCTAGACAGGCAAAGCTCTTATCGTGCGAACTCCCTATAGAGTTCGGAACGGGTCAGTAGGCTAATCAGCCGCAGTGATCACGGGGTCTCTTCACCAGCGTGGCTCAGAGTAACCGACGAGTCCCATCGGATGCTGGGTATATATAGGCAGCCAGCCTGCGCGCGCACACGCAGACCGGAAGCCTATAGTGACCTCTGTCCATACCCCAAGCCCGAAGCAGGTGTCGCCACCTGCCGTCGGACTGAAGGGTTCGGACTGAGTTCGCAACACAGCATCCAACAGAACCCGTCATATAAAACCCCGTATAACCCTAGCCCCTACACACCTAAACACTTATTTAACATGTTTAGCTAATATGACATTGTGTTAAAAACCTAAACACTTTTGAATAAGTGTCTCGGTTTTAAACACTTATCTAAACACTTTTGTTCTAAACACTTTTAATCTAAACACTTTTGAACAAGTGTTTAGGTAAAACGTGTTTAGATAAGTTTTTAAAACTTGGACACTTTTCAAATAAGTGTTTAAAACCTAAACACTTATTAAAGTGTTTAGCTGAAATGTGTTTAGAATTTGAACACTTTTGATAAGTATTTAAAATAACGGACACAGTAAGTGTTTAGATTCTAAACACATTTTTAACAGTGTATCTTCATGGTGCTATAGACATGTATCATTGCATGTTTCCACATTATAGCATCTTGGGAGTGGTGATAGCCTGTCACCTAGCTTAAACTGCCCAAAAAATCTCATAACCGCAAGCGAGTTTATTACATTATTGTTGAACGGAAAAGAGTAGAGAAAATGAATGCGGATGGGTGTGGTGCAGGGTATGGTGCAGGTTGGCTGGGTTTCTTTACCATTGGACAATGTGACCATTCACCATGACGACCACAGCCCCGGCAACACATGATTACTAGGGGCAATACATACTAGACCGTGACTGAGGCCCATATCGCACACAGAGAACACTAGACCCTGTAGCCAGGTGCATACCATCTCCACATCTTGTACCGGGATCCCCCAAGGGGTGGATATAAATCACAGATTGGGTAGGATCTTAATATTATTTATTTGAACAAGATGTATCATGCTTAAGTCCTGGAGGGCCCTATTCAATGCCCCTGCCCCAAGTGAATACAATGTGGCCACATTAAATGGACTAAGAAAAAGTTTACTTTCCTTTAAATGGCTTAAATTTAAAAAAAGATTAACACAAATGCCAATAACATTGATGCCCGGGGAGGTGTCTCAGCTCCAACCATTATTACAACTTTAATTACCACTGATAAATCACCTCACCAGATTCCCAGAGACAAGTTCTGCCAAGCTGATTCATGAGGCCTACACTACTAGGTTAATGTGAGCATCACAGACCATGGGAACTGGTGCACTATACATGTATATTGTAATGTTACCCTAACTCAACTTATCTCAGCATCTTTATAACGTATGTATGTCTAATCATAATACATGTAGTAAACCCGTATCCCATCTTGTCGGTTGGTGATCAGCAACCTCCATAACTGAAGCAATCATGCAATGACCCCTGCCACACATACACACCACTGCACACGTCGATAGTGGGGTGGCATAGCTAATCAATTGTGCTTTTTTGTTTTTGCAGAAGTTACCAAATTTCTCACAGACATAGACTGATGTATTATAAACAGATTTTAATTAAGAGGCAATTTAGAAGTGTTAAGGCTGTAGCAGCCATCTTTAAAAAGGGTTATTTGTGATTGCATTTCTAGTCACTCAAACTGCTGAGGGTATGTAAATATCCCTTTTTTGACTGCGGTGACACAACAAGATAGATGAGATAGGCCTCTAAATGAGCTGCAGAAAGCTTGAGAGCAGAGGCAAGGTCAAGGTCATTTGTCAAGGTCAAACATCTGCAACAATTCATTTCTTAAAGGACTCTTATTCATTTCTATACATGAATGTTAGTTATTGCAAATTAGACACACTGAACAGAACCATATGTCACCTTTCTTTCCTCTCAGCAGTTTCTATTCTGTATCTGTAATGCGAATAGAGAACCCAAAACACTTTGGTTCTATATATAATATTGTATTTCATAATAGTAAATTGCAGTCACCTTCACCTTGATGGCATCTACAAACATATATGCAAACACAATTTGTAAACAAGTGACATAAAAAGTATGTTTATTCTTATTTAATCAGTCTAATAGCTTAGAATTAATTGATGTGATTAGCCAGTGTTAAAATACAAAGTTGATGCGCCTAGCCAACCTTGCTTAGTAGGTCCCATATGGGTTTTTACTTGCACATATGGGCAAGCCCGGTTGGCCAAAATTTAACACATGTGGGCTCCAGGGATCAATGCTGTCTGGATAATCATGAAAGAAAAAATATTTGCGACTTTGTCTTTTTTCCAGGTGGGGGGTGGGGGGGGGGGAGGTCTCTGATAATAAAAAGAAAGAGTTGATGCTTGTACCAAATACATCCCAGTCAACATTGCTTGATGGGGCCCATATGTGTTTCTGCCTGGGCAAGCTGATTTGGGGTTAAAATAACGTTTTATTAAGATTGCACAGTCAAGTTTTGGTATAATGTTAATATGCATGTTGAATGGAGTCGACACGTGTTGAGTTTTGTATTGTGTTCCATCTCCTTACACTGCGCCACTTTGATGGAGGTAGTCTAATCTTCCAGCGGTGAAAACGGTACTACTTGTCTGCTCCTGTATCCGCGCAACACAGAGCTATATCCTTATATTAAACATAGCCCACAAAATTATCTCGAGTCTCTACCACAAAAACATGGCCAATACTTGAATAATTCATGCTTTACTTGGGTGGAGTCATGGTGTATACAAAAGGGCGATGCCCACGAACTTCCCTCAATGAATAAAGTTGCGCCCTACATTGCACACATGACATGTGCTTGTCAACCGAACAGTTATGAAGATGTATGAGAATAACATGAAAGAATGAACAGATCCAGTAAACTCTGGATCCTAGATAACAAATGGTACCACCATTATATAAAAAAGTCAAGTTCCACTTTCGTAGTCAAGTCAAGGATACAACGCAAACATAAGAGCTCCACTGTCTCATACACAGTAAGAGTTAGAAAACACAGACAGATTCGATATTACAACGGGCTAGGTAATGATTAGCAGTATATACAGCCCAGGTCATTGATGCAGAAACCCCATTCCCCTGCAGACGCTTAAACTTGTTAACTTAAAGTAAGTAGTTCGGGTCAAAAAGCTAATATTTGGTATATCCATATATAATTGATTCTGATGGAAAGATATCATCTAGACATGTTTATACACCAATGATGATGAAAATTCAGATGATATTGGGAAGTTTATATGGTATTTTCGAGGGGTTTTGTTTTATCCTATATCTGTCATAGATCTACCAGTGGGCGCAGGGGTGCAATAATGCAGAATTGCCAAGGGTGGGCCATCATTGTAATTTGTATGTTGAACCAGTGTATGCATTACCTACAATGCACCATGGTTGGTATAACGATTGCGATGATCATTGCCGACATTAGCCCAACATACCATTGCTACCTGGGTGATAGACAGTAACTCGTTCTGAATGAATGTGGTTACTTTTCTTATATTTAGAGATATCTCAGAGCTTTAAAACTTTCCAAATACCAATGCAATACCCTCTTGAACATCTACAATATGGCGAGAGAAATTTGGTTGGTTCGAGGTGAGATACTATCTTTAAAGTTCAATGAGCACGGCAGATATAGCACATCAAACTCATCAGAACTTACACATACAGGTGATGTAACACATTCATACTATCACATTTCCCAAATACCAAACATCAATGTGTAATACTATTACTAATTACATCTGTTATAATTGTAAGAAAGTGACTATTATCATCGTTTGTATACTATGATACTTTATGTTATATACTATACTCAATATAATAGCTAAGCAATGTGTTTCTGTTGTTAAATGCTGGTGTCGGATATTTACAAGCTGAAAAAGTTTTTTCTGTACACCAGGATAAAATAAACGGGATTAGTGTATTTACATCATGATTCTCATACTCAAAAAAAGCTACTAATATACAGTCGTACCCTATTATCAACATTCAATATCACATTTCTATCAACTATTTGATTCATTTGATTCATGAATACATCATGTGACTTTGAGATTTGTGGGGTCTAGTGGCAAGCAGACCGTGTCGACACCGCCCCTCCCCCCCCCCCCAAAAAAAATACTGACACACATCATGCCGACCTCCCAGGGTCCTCGCTCATGATCACTCATGCAGAACGGTCCTTATTCTGGTATGTTGAGTGCCTGGTCGTATCAATAATCTAGCACACTGCCCATTAGACACAAAATTCAGTTCACTTTCTAAGGTTATTATTGTAGGCCTATCAAAGATTTGAAATATCTTCATCTTAGGCCACTCAATTGACTTTTTTTAGTGAAAAATACTGAGGTCTAAAATGTATAGGGAAATCAAGACTTTTCGCGAATGATTTTCACGTTCTAGTACGTATAGTTAAGAGTTTATTGATCCACAAAAGTTGTTATATTGCACGACATTCTTAGCTCACTGCATTTGTGACAGTGTATAAGCTTTTAATTGCCAATATTTGTCCACTTTTATACATATTTTTCACTAAAATTTTTTTTAAAAAAAAGGTCCTCAAATCCCGATTTTCATGATGCGCACGGTGATGAGAAACCAGTTTATTATTTTTGAGTGGTCTTATATGATCTCTCCATCCTTCCCCCCTCTCCCTGTGAGAGTAACATCACCTGAAGAATTCTTCGGACACACACTCTCCCACTGAGCCACTTCTGATCCCCCTGTTTCTTTAATAGTTAATATATGGAAGAGGTTATATGCATAACGTGTCATATATAGGTAACTTATGATACAGGTTGAAAGGAAAAGTAAATCCTAATGCCTGATTTTTCGGATACACTCATTACACATTCTCGGGCCTTGGCTGTATACGTGGTACACATACACATACACAAAGAAACCGTTCCTTCTCTTTTAGATTTATTTGCTAAAGCTAGGAAGGGGATGGGTCGAATCGCGGCCGACTTGCATGGATAGATCTGTATGTCTTACGACAGGGTAGTGGGGCATCACTGTATAGGATATATACGTCTTTAAGTATGACGCATTGCCCCCAAGCAACACCCCTTGTCATAGTGCAGCATTGAATGCATTGATTTACTGTGCCGGCATTTCAGACCTTTCAGAGCTTCATAGTGCAATAATGTATCATGCTCTTGGTCGAACCCTGGCGAGTAACTGACCAGTGCTGCATCCAAGTATTATGTCGACCCTAGGTGCTGATACATTCATGAAGGGTCTGCATGATGCACCAATGCAGCCCTGGCGAGTTACTCGCTGGGACTGCACTGGTACATCATGACGATAAAGGTCACCTTAGTGACATGCCGTCCTTAAAGGGTTAATCCTGGAGGGGCTGCATGGTGCATGACGCAGCCTTACATTGTCCTTTAAAGATAGTATCTCACCTTGAATCTCTTGCCATATTGTAGATGTTGCATAGGTATTTGGAAAGTTTTAAAGCTCTGAGATATCTCCAAATATATGAAAATGAAATACATTCATTCAGAATGAATTACTGTCAACCAGACCTAAATGCCCCTGACCATATTACACCACATTAGGCAGGGAGACCAGCCCTAATAACAATCATGTACCATGATTGGGTGTGCTAGCAGCCCTTGAAAGCCTGTCCAATCCACCCATGGGTACATTACAAGGGCCATTTAACAGTGATCCAGACTGGGTACCTGGGTATTCATGTATCACAATTGGCAGGTGTGCTCATGTCGCACAGGTATCTTCTTATCATACTCCAATATGATATAAAGGCAGGATTCCCCCCAAGACAGGTGTGTCAAATAATAGGAAAACATTAATGGGAGAATGATATATAGCAGTGTTGTCTGGACGACGTGAGGTGCAATACCATCTTTAACCCTTTCACCACTGGGTTTCTTGTAACTCAATGCAATTTTGTGCAATATATTGGCTTACCGTGTGGAAGGGGTTAAGGGCCACATAGTGCTTTGAAGTCCACCACCCTTTGTTGCACCTCTGGCAAATCAACTAACTAGGGCTGCATTCAAGCATCATACCGACCCTTCGGGAGTGCACCAGTCCCATCGGGCAGCATGATACATAAATCCAGCACTTCTAAGTTGCTCTCTAGTGCTGCATTCACTGAGTTAAACCTTTTGGTGAAAATATCTCACTCTACCAAACCTAATGACTATCTCCCTCCCATGGTATCGAGTATTAAGGGGGGCATGCATGAGAGGAGTGGCTCTCCACAAAAGAGTTTTTAGTGCTGCATCCATAAATCGTGTCGGTAAAGAACATAATACATTGAAAGAGTTGGCAGTATTTAAAGGATTAGAGTGAGAATGAGACCGTGACCGTCAGCGCCCATGTAAATAGCACTCACCTTGGGTATTGTGCAAATGACCTGCCCGTTCACTGTTGGTCAGAGGGACACGATATTTTACAAGTAGTTATCAACTTACCAACTGTGTTTTTGTCAGGATGACTCATGAATACATGCAGAAATATGGTACACCTAAAGAAATGTAAATATGATACTGTAATGAGAAAAATCATGGGAAACAATATCAAGTGTAGGAGTTGAGTGTACGTTCACAGCAGTGTGATTGACAGGTACACTGTGTAGTATAATACACGTAGGTCAACTTCAATATATTGCCTGTCAAATATCCAGGTTCAGGCCCTTCCGGCTAGGTGACACCTCTATTTTCCACTTTTACATAATGCAATTAGCCACCTGGGGCTGGACAACAGAACTGTGCTTCAGATTTTGGCCAAGCCTGGCCCCCACCTGGCTCACCGAGTAGATTGGTGTTCACCTGCGTGTATTAGACTACATGCAGGTAGCCAGCGTAATTGACAGGTGACCTGTGTTATGTACTATGCATATAATTGGGGGGGGCAGGCTAAAAATGTGAATGTCAAAGTTCACGATTTGATGTAAAAATTAAACTAAAATGGGTAGACATATTTTGAGACAAATACAGCGACACTATAGGTGAAGCTTATTCATCTTACATAGTCATTCTCACATGTATTCTTCTTCTTCTTCTTCTTCTTCTTCTTCTTCTTCTTCTTCTTCTTCTTCTTCTTCTTCTTCTTCTTCTTCTTCTTCTTCTTCTTCTTCTTCTTCTTCTTCTTCTTCTTCAGTAACGCACTAGGTGTCTCTGACGCATGGCGCTCTTGATTTCCAGGCTATCTTTCTCCACTCTTTTCTGTCTTTCGCAGTTTCCTCTGCTTCCTTGGTTGTCAGGTTTAGTCCTTTTAGGTCTTTCTCCAGGACTTTTAGCCACGTTGTTGTCTGACCTCCTCTAGGTTTCTTCACTTTCCGTCTAGCCTCTGCTAGGGCTTGCTTCGCTGGTGTTTCCTCATGCAGTCTCTCTACATGTCCATACTGCCTCAGTCGCCTCGTTCTGATCGTGTCACTCCATTTTTGTTGTTTTGTTTTCTTGTACAGGTTTTCGCTCCTCATTCTTCTCGGTAATTTAATGTTGATCGCTTTGCGTAGTAGTCCTCTGTGGAAGGAGTTGATCTTGTTTTCTGTGTTCTTGTTCACTGTCCACAGTTCCGCGTTGTATAGGAAGATACTTTCTATGCAGGCTCTGAATACTCTAATTTTCAGTTGGGTTGCTAGGTGTTTGTTTGTGAATATGTGTTCTAGCTTCCGCATGGCATTGTTTGCAAGTTGTTTTCATCTCTTTATATCTTCTGTTGTATCTAGGAGACTGCCCAGGATCTTGCACTTTTTCCAGTCATTGTTGCTCTGCCTTGAGACGGTGAATGTTTTGGTCTTTGCTTCGTTTATTTGTAGGCCTCTGTTTGTTAGCTTTGGCAGTGTTTCAGTGTTTTCAGCTTCCAT
This sequence comes from Harmothoe impar, assembly GCA_947462335.1. NCBI lineage: Eukaryota > Metazoa > Annelida > Polychaeta > Phyllodocida > Polynoidae > Harmothoe > Harmothoe impar. Next base: position 38,609,372 of record OX381719.1, read on the forward strand.
GCGCTCTTTGGAGCTTGCGGCAGCCCATCTGATATCATCTGCGTACTTCGGTCTGATTAGTGTTCCTTGTTTTGGGATGTTTCTTCTGTGGATGGTCTCGCGTACTGGTGGTCTTCTCCTTGTGGGTGTTTGTTGAGGGCTTTGGAGAGGTAGAGCGTAAAGAGGATATGGCTTAGGCAGTCACCTTGCGGTACTCCCATCTTGAACAGCTCCGATGTTGTTTGGCCAACTTTTACCCTATATTGGACATTTTCTACGAGGACTTTGATTATGTGTAGTTCCGCTGGATCCAGTATGTATTTCAGATCTTCAATCAAGGTGTTTTGGCGGACCGTATCAAAAGCTTTACTCATGTCCATGAGAATGATGTTGAGTTTGTAGTCCATGGATGATATAGCCTTTTCTGCCAGGGTCTTGTAGGCAAAGGCATGTTCTGTGGTCCCTCTTCCTGCTCGGTATGCGGCCTGTTCTACCGGGATGTTCTGGTCCATCTTTCCGCCTATCTTTCTGATCATGCATATTGCGAGTATTTTTCTGATCATCAATAGTAGAATGATGAGTCTTAAGTTTGATGGTGGTCCTTTCGCTTTGCCTGGTTTTTGCAGTGGTGTTAGTATGCCTTCTTTTATTTCTGTTGGATGTTCTCCTGTTCTTGATATTTCGTTTAGTATCTCTGCGATCTTTTCTGCTGTTGTTGTGCCTCTGTTCTTTAGATGTTCTGCCTTGATGTTGTCTATGCCGGGGCTCTTGTTGTTTTTCAGTGACTTAATGGCTTTTTGTACCTCTTCTGGCGAGAAAGGTGGTTTGATCTGCCTTGGTTTTATGCTTCTTATATCTTGGAGGTTTTCTTCGCTGAATGTTTCTTGGAAGTGTTGAGCTAAGATCTTTACTTGTTTTTTGGGGTTTGCTGTTAGGCCCTCTGCTCCTTTCACGAGTAGGGGTTGTCTTTTTTCGTTGTTCGCGATGATCTTTACTGCTTTGAACATTCGGTCAGAGTCGTCTTTTGCACTTTCTATTTCTTCTATTTGCCCTTCGATCTTCTTGCTGGCTGTATCTGCTATGAGTTGGTGTATGGTATTTAGCTTGTTGTTCCTTGTTTTCCGTATTTCTTCTCTTTTCATTGGATCTTTCTCCCAGGTGAGTTTGTTGTTTAGCGCCTTCTGTTCTTCTGATAGACTCTTGATGTTTGGGTCAGCATTCTTCTTTTTCCTTTCTTTGTAGCCCAGGATCTTGATTGCCGCTGTTTCGTTGGCTTGGACTATGGTGTTCCATTTTTCTTATACGCTTTTGTCATCTCCGTTGTTGTTTCTCATGATGTTTTCCACTTCTTCCTTGTATTCTTTCTTGACGGGCTCTTCTCTGAGTCTTTCGAAGCTGATGTTCTTTTTCCCTGTCTTCATGTCATATATTTTGATCTTCACATTTATGTCCATTACTACTGGTCTGTGGTCAGAGGGCAGGCTGTTTCTGTATGGGTACGAACTTGAGTTTGTAACTTGCCCGATGTTTCTTTTTCTAACCATGATGAGGCAATGTAATTGTATTTTTGAAAATCATTTAATGAATAAAATACATTTATAAACTCAAAAATGATGTAGTCTATCTGGTTTCTTTGTGGATTTCTTCTTTCTTCTCCGTTGGCCATTTTGTACTTTCTGTAGGGGCTCTCCCATGTTGTTCGGTGTAGGAGTTTATGGGGGAATGTGGTGTTGGTTAGGATCAGTTCTTGTTGATTTGCCAGTTCTAGCAGGGCTTGTCTGTTGTCATTCACGTGTCCTTTCCTGTATCGTCCGATGTTTTCTGGATATTTTGTGTGCCCACTACCGGTTTTAGCATTAAAATCCCCCGCCACCACTAGCACTGCTCTATTGCTTACCGCTGATATTGCTGCGTCTAGGTCTTCGTAGAATTTTTCTCTTAGAGTCGGATCTTTTGTGCATTTGGGATTAGTTTGTGCGTAAATGCTAAAGACTATGAGCTTGCGTTTGTCATTAAGCCAAGTATCTAGTCTACAGATTCTATCTGAGATCTTCTGCATTTAGGCTTGCTCTTGTTACTATGCCGACACCTCCTCTACTTGAATCATCCCCAGTGTAGTATCCCTAGTAGCAAACACACTGTGGCCCCGGACGGGGCCAGACTGTGTTTGCAAATCTGGCCCGGAGTGGGCTAACCGATGGGCTCCCGTCGGTTTAGGGCACAGGGCTTTGGTCTGGCCCCATGCGGGCTGCCCATGTTGGGCGCAGATTAGGTTTTGGACGGGAAGCCCACTTTGGGCTCAGATCAGTTTTTGGACGGGCTGAAAGCGGGTTCAGATCGGTTTTTGGATAGGTTCAAAGCGGGCTCAGATTGGTTTTTGGACGGGTTGAAAGCGGGCTCAGATCAGTTTTTGGACAGCTAATTTTGATAATTATGGGTTTTTAGAATCTATTCAATCATTCCACAATTATATCTCGTATTTGTTGAACCAGATATCCTAGGTTCTGCTAATCAACCCAAGGCACAATCATACTCTTCCTACCCAATAATGGAAGTATCAAGCAGGCCTATTATCATCAGGTTTGAGCCACATGCAGCATAGACAAGTGTCTAGGGTGTACATTAGCCTTCAAATCCATAGTTCATACCCACATGGAGCATATGAGACTGTGTTAAGCACATTGTAATACCACATAAATAGTTTCTACACTGGATAGCTGCTTGGAGAACCTTCTTTTCTTCATTCAAATACATATAGTCTACCTTATTTCCAAACTGTGAGAGCATCTGTTTATTGTTTCCTATTCTACATCACTTTAACATTTTATTGTATTATTGTATAATGTCAATTTCATCCGGCTTTGTTGGAAAACTCTATTTATTGTATAGTAGCGACATCTGGTATCAATCATCAGAACTACTAGACCAGTTGCCCTGTCCAAACCCAACCTCAGCCCTCATCAGCCCGGAGTGGGCTAACCGATGGGCGCCCGTTGGTTTAGGGCACTGGGCTTTGGTGTGGCCCCAAGTGGGCTGCCCGAATTGGGCTCAGAGCGGGTTTTGGACGGGCTTCCTGTCATCTGCCCCACATGCATGCATGCAGTATACTAGATGTGCTTAAGCAGCTTATTAGATCTTGGAGAAGATCAAATAATCAGATCAATTACATACAACATACCTGTACATGAATTATTATAGATCTGATGTATAAAACTATGTATAATAGACAGTTCATGATTAATTTTAGAGTTCAGTTTGTGACAATTTGAAAGGGTGTGGCCGTAGCATGGCATGATGCCACGATACTTCACAGTGGCTGAGTAGTAAAAGTGGATAGTTTTTCGAATCGTTTTCTATGAGGTAAATTTTGTGTCTTTCAAAATGGTGCCTAAATTGCTGACATTACTTAATTAACTTATATCCTTCTTCTTTTTTTAATTGGAGGACATGGTCTGTAACAGATTCATTTTTTAATCAATAAAGAAATAGAGGGGCTCATCCTAGGGGGCCTTTGGTCTATAGGAACGTTCAGCCCTAGAGTTGTGTTTGAATTCAAAGGGTGTGTCCTTAACATGACATGATGGCACGATTCTTCACGGTGGCGGGGTTGACAGGGGTTGTAACAGTTGGGGTTTAGCCTGCTGTAATTGCCTGACACCAGATATATATATTATATTCGCTGACCCGTAGCTGACTGTAATTATGCCTTACAAGTTTCGGTAAACCAACTCCCGCCTCCCTCTCTAGATACCCATCACTATAAAGATGACAAGTTCTTCTATCTATCCTGGAGTAATATTACACTGTTATAAAAAAAACAGGCCTCTCATAAATAGATTGGCTTTCTACCATTTTAGGGCCTTGTTTTAGAAATCTAGAATCTTTAATAATTGCCTGCTTTGTTAGATTTAAGGAAGAATACAAAGCCTTCTTGCTCTGGTATTGTATGAGTGCCCTTTGTTCTGGGTTCTTAATACAACTCCAATGCATTAAATCTAAATGGCCCTTGAATAAACACAACGGTATGGTGAGTATTATTTCTGGTGGTATTTGGTCAGGTTACGAATTATTTATGCCAAATTCTCAATGTAGAATAAGCATTGGTGATGTAAATCAGCTCAAAGGATCCATAATTATATTTAGGGGGTCTAATGAAGGGCTGATAGCCTAATAACTAAAGTGGTGGATTTATCCAATGCTGCCTAAAAATAAATAATTTTTAACAACAACATTATCACAACAAGACCAGTTCCCAATCAGTAGAGATTTCTACTTTCTATCATCTTATACGTGCTCAAGTGTTTTTAGTGCATCCTACATACAGTGACACTGTTTGTTGTCATGATGCATGAATGCAGCCCTGGTGAGTAACTTGTCATGGCGGCATGCCTTGCAGTACAAGCAAGTTAATTACTCGCTTGGACCATAACGCCAACAAATGAACAACACACCGTAATAAGAATGCAAACCTTCTACAAAGGGTTATCCTTTTACGGATATGCTTTGGCCTCCTCTTTCTAGACAGAATCCACTTAGTCATACTTGTTGGCATTGGCACAGGCAGCTTACTTGCACCCAGTCCATTGTGTGTGGCCTGCTTACCACTGATAGTATAGAGGCATCTATTGGTACCACTACAGTAGCTAAGTTTCTCTATAGAGTATAGGCCTTAATGTTCTTTATCCAGAACATCTATTCTAATTGAAATAGGAATGTCGAAGAGAAATAGAAATGCACTGAGTGCAACTTAAGGAGTGGTAATTTATTAACAACGGGGGAGGGGGGAGTCGGTGGATTTTCGCTAGCAGGTCAAAATTTATTTGCCCCCCCCCCCCTTTACAGGAGGGGTCAAAATAGTTTGGTCCTCCCCTCAGGCAAGTTGCAATTGAGCGTGGCCGACCCCTTTGAGCTAGAGTAACTCGCAGGCTTTTTCACTAAATGGGGGTTCCAAATGTTTTGGTTCCCCCCTTCAAAGGGTCCAAAAGACCCCCCCCCCCCCCCACCAAATCCACCAACACCCTCCTGTTGTTAAAAAATTACCCCTCCCTTATGTATGACTTTCAAATGAGAACTACCAGCACAGACTTTATAGTATAGAGGAAGCATGCCTGCCTCCATAGCCAAATGTTGATGGTTCTTTTCCTGATTATATCAAAACCCTATGAATTTATGAATGCTTTCCGTTGCTTTTCGGTTTGTGATCTAATCCAATATGTTTTTATATCATGTTAAAAAATGGAAGCAATCAGAGGATCCTCTCACCTCTTCCTAGACCATAACATCATAATACTTATGATTGGGTAATTAAGACAATTGGTTTACTCTATAGCAGAGGTTAGAGTTTCCTCTCTGCTACGTCACAGGGCCTGGACTGGGGGGCAAACACAGGCCACCACGTGGTTGGGTAGTTTCACCATGATAGCACCAGTACCCCTTGCTGTATTTTGATATATTCTAATTGTGTCCTAGTAATTTTCAGTCTTTACTATAATGATACATGTTTTATGCATAAGACAATGACGGTGTCCTTTAGACATATACATCTATTTTGATGATAATTCCTATGTGTGTATCAATTTAACTGGGCGAGATATGGTTCATATGCCCTATAAAATTCCACCCACGTGGCTTTTGTTTGCCCCCCACTGTTCTATTATTGGGTGCAATCTACATTTCTAACCTCTGCTATACTAGTATAATGGGTGATCATGTTAAGAGGGCCTGTCAATCATGGCCTAGCCTGGTTAGTACTTCAAATGCCCTCCAAACCCCTTATATAACTACCTCCCACATACCCCACTCACCTGGCAGACCCTATCACCCTCCCCCCACACAGGTTCACTGGGACTCTAAAGCTGGATAGCAATTATATAGGAAATGTACTAGAGGAACTGGGTGGATTTTATTTACACCTATTTGAAGATTGTGTGAGTTCTATGATAGATAGAAAGAAAATTCCAAAAGATTTAGTTTACATCTCTCACATTCTATATCATAAAAGAAATAGAATTGATCATTTCATATTTCTCATTTTTTTCTGGAGTCCCTACACTGGGGTTTGCAGCACACAGTGACAGAGTAATCACCCTGCGTGTTGTCGGGGGGCCTGGTGGGGGGAAATACATGACGTTTACATGTCAATAGATTAGCAACTGTATGGGATACATACTTCATTATTTCACCATTATAAAATATAAATCAAGATCTTTCAGAGGATATTCCTTTAATTGTTACTGTCATGTAGGGTATTGGTTACTTTATTGTGATCTTCATTAGGCTTAAAATCCGGGGGAAATGATAATAATTAGGTCAGTTCTCATTTGTGCATTCAATTCACATATATCTAGTCTATAGGAGGACCTACCCCTTTTTTCATTTCATTGTTCTGTCTCCACTATACAGCCAGATTTAATTAAGTTTTAATCATAATTTATTACCATACATGGTGCCAAAAAAGGGGTAGCTTAGGGGACGTGACCCTGAATTTGTAGAATAGTGCCATGCCTTTTGATTTGATGAGATATGTCTAAATTCCCCCAGGTTATGCAGTAACTAAGAGGTGCCTGTTGAATGTTAGTTAGTACTTAAGTAAGTGCCACAGCGTTCCTTTACTCACACGGTCGGGGTTGCCAGCAACCCCGACCGTGGTCAAAGACACACTTTTCTTGCACCCGCCACTTGGCAACATAAGTTCCTGATGTAATTTATATCATAATGAATTATTAAGGGAGTATTCATTCATTAATTACAGGGGGGTGGTGAGACTTAACGCGGAGGCGCGGAAATTTGTTACGCCTCCCCTCCCATTGAGAGCTTGTGGAACGTTTCGCGCCCCCCCTCCACTCAACCCCCTTTGAACTATAGTAACGCGCAGGCTTTTTTGCTAAAAGGGGCTACATTTTTTACGCTCCCACCCCCCTCAAGAGGGGTCAGAATATTTTACGCCCTCCCCCCTCAGGGGCGGCTGAAAATTTTTACGCTCACCCCCAAACCCACCACCCCCCCCTGTAACTAATAAATGAACACTCCCTAATTGATAATATGCAATACATGTTTATTCAAATATCAGGTTTCCCTGGACAATATAAAACTTAACCACCTCAGGTTTTCAGAATGGCAGTAGGCTCTAAGGCTGAAATGTGACTTATTTTGGATCAAAGCCATCTGGTTCTAACACAGGCCTAGGCTAGGCCACATCTCCGATTTTCCTCATTCGTAGCCTATTACAAAAAATATATATAGGCCTAGGCCTACCTATTTATATATATACATATTATAACTATGACATTAGTAGGCCTACATATAAGCATGGGCTATGCACTGAGATGAAGGGGCTCAATTTCTCGATTTTAATGTGTGGGTATACCCCCCCCCCCCCACCTACATTCACCACTGACCAAAGAATAGGCCCCCGGGGGGGGGGGGGTAGTCACTCTATGTTGGTAACTACCCACCTCCAAACTACCGCACCCACGAAATGCATGATGTCACCGCCTGTATCTTTCTCACATAAGCCACCGCCTATGGTATTTCAATGCTAACCGCCCTGGAAATGGACTGTCCAACTACAGATACCTAAGAATTCAGGGGAGGGGAGGCTGACCATCCCTACCCCCCCCCCCTTCCCCCTTTTCTCATGGCAGGACATCCCTGGGGTATGGATATAGGATTGTTTAATAGTAAAACAAACATAGAATCGCCCCCTCCCCTCAATCAGTGTGACTACTCTTATACCATCCCTCATATTTCACCTCCCTTGAATGAGCATTTCCCTTTGTTCTTATGGCTGTGTAAACCTTACAGCCTGGATGTTAATTACAAAATCAAAGGGTGACACATCATAAAGTATAGGCTTTACCTCAGGGGCTATACTGAGCCACACCCTACACTTTTCAAAATCCCTCCTAAATACAACACAGTTACCGCCCTCTATTTCTGAGTTAGAGAGTGGTTATTTTTTTGACAACAGGGTGAAGAGTTTGGAGGGCTAAGAAATTTCGACCTGGGGGGATGTTTGGCCCGATAACTCCCTTACCGCCCCCTATTTCGGGTTTACCGCCCCCTATTTTTGAGGCCCACCGCCCCCGCTTTCTAGGGCCGTTTGGAGGTGGGTACCCATTTCCGATCTGAGTACCCCCCGGGAATAGGCCCTAGGCATATACCTTGTCATTAGCTTTCAATCCCCCCCCTCTCGCCCCTGCCAGAGGAGAGCGGGAAACTTGAGGAGACCACAGCGTTCATGACAATTCTGCCAACATGTCAGTGCGCTCAACGGCGGGAGTTGACCCAAGCAAATATTATTTATTTTCATTGTTATAATCCGCCCTGTGACGTCATAGGCGCCCCATGAGCGCCCAGGCAAACCGAAAACATTAATAGGGTTGCCATGACGTTGCTGCGCAACGTCAGGTCGCTACGCTCCGGGCAACCCCTAAAAAAGAGGGCTTCATGTCAAATAGACATATCATGTTTGGCACTCTATAGAAAACACCCTGGCTACTCTATACAGATGGAGAATTTAAACTATGATGTTGGTACCTACTTGTCTCTTCTTTCTCTAGCTGTATTAAAACGTTTGGATAAAAATGGCCATAGAGACTGATGTAAAGAGGCATGAATGGGCCAGTTTATGCACTCGTCATGCAGAGAGACCACTAAGTATCTGCGCAGAAAACGGCGCAGTAGACGAAAATGACATGGAATCAAGTCACCTTTAAGGTTTATGGCATGTACAATAAACAGGGAGGCCTGTTTATCTATTGTGACAAGGGATAAGAAATAGCGACAAGTGAATGAAGACTGGTGACAAGACTTATCTCTTTTACACAGCAACCCCCCCCCCGACCGTCCACCCATATTGGGCCCTAAAAGAGAACACTATACTTTTGGAATTAGATGTAATTATACATAAAAAGTGAGGGACATTTTCTTTTCTTAAATGAATATATAGACGAAACTTCATGCTGTTGATATACATGCACATCATACTTCACGAGTTCAAGCTGGGTCATGCCACACACAGCTGGGCCGATGTTCAGCTTTATGTTCACCCCAGGTACACTCCGCCATCTCATTAGTAGTCCACCTCAGGTGAACAAGGAATTGACCAATCACAGAATAGCCTCCTGCGCCCACCAGCAGATGGTGTTATCCAGCAGCTGCACATCCACACCCTACTGTACCCCAGGTACACAGCCACACTGTACTGTACCCCAGGTACAGTACACAGCCACCCCCCAGCCCAGGCCCCGCCTAATACATGTGTATTTCTCCATCTAGAGACTGATGCAATTGGAGGGGATGCTAGTATGACATGTGCAACCACTGTGTACCTAAGGTACAGTATCTAGGCAATCACACTGTACCTGGGGTACAGTAGCTAGGCAGCCACTGTGTACCTGGGGTACACTAGGTGACCACCATGTACCTGAGGTACAGAATGGATACTTGAGTTGTGGTCTCTGTAACTTAGTGTAATTACTCAAATAGGCCCACTAGTAGTGTACTCTACCTCAGGTACACAGTGATCATCCTATATGTTTACCTGAGGTACACTTTCTCACTTTGCTGTACCTTAGGTTTACATCCTTACTGTACCCCAGGTACACATCCACACCCCTAAGGCTCATACTGCACATGTGTTTTCTCTTCTAGAAATATAATTGCAAGGAATGCTCTAGTATGACATGCTGTATACCTGGGGTACACAGTGGTACAGAAGGATGGTCACTGTATATACCTGGGGTACAGAAGCCTACTGTGGCAGCAGCAGGCCGCCTGCTTATAAGCTGGCGGCTGTGATTGGTTGATTCCTTGTGTACCTGAGGTGGACTACTAATGAGCTGGGCAGAGTGTACCTGGGGTGAACATAAAGCTGAACATCGGCCCAGCTGCATATCGCAGAATGCCGAAGGTTGAGTATGACCCAGCTTCAACTTGTGATGTATGATGTGCATTTATGTTAATAAGTGGGGTTTTGTGTTTATTACATGGCCCTACTGACTTAAAATGAAGAAAATCAACAAATTTATAGGCCATGGAGTATGGCTACACCATACTCCATGGGGGCATGGAGTATGCAGGTCCCACAGGCTTAGCATAGGGCAGGCCGTACCACCATGTGATAATAAGCAGCACTTTATCAAGCAGTGAATGCAGGGAATCAACTCATCGGTTGGTAATTCCTCCTGCTACACGCGTATGTATACAGTTCGCGTGTGGTAGCGGCTAGCCAACCGTGTCTACATGGGTCACACCCTGTTTCAATCAGCACATGACATGTGATATCATCATAAATGATGACACCGTTGATTCTTAGACCGTGTTATTGTTAGCTGATTCTATTGGAACATTAATAGGAGAGATATAGTGTCAGCTTGTGATGCAATATTACCATTCCTTACCACGCCGTGTTACCATACCACTTGTCCCCGATGGAATAATCTACAAACATTTAGCTGCACATTTGGTAGTGACAGCAATGAACCTAGGCAATAAACATACTAAGCAGCGCATCAGATGTTTTCGATGACTGAAAATTAAACCCATCCACGAACTCTTTTAAGTGACAAGAAAGCAGGTCTTCTAGCTCCAGTTGCCACATAGAAGACCCAATTGGCATATGCCAGCCCAAAACCCGACGTTTGCCAGGTGCAGACTTTGCACTGCACCATGCAGCCCTAGAATTTCCAAAGGGTCAGCATGATGTAATAGACTCGCCAGGACTACATTCAGACATCATGCTGACAAAAGGTATAAAGCACTTAGGCTGTTAAAGGGTTATCTAGGATCGTGAATTATACAACCCTAGACGTGTCACTTGGAGTGAGCCACCGCCTGGGCTAACATTGTCAGTCAGATGAGCCTAGTGTCGTCTTGTGGGATGGTAACCTGGTGGGTCCTCAGATGGACAACCACTACCAGGTAACTTGTTTATTTTATGACAGTCACTGAGTATCCCCTAAAGTCTTCTTATAAGACAACTATTTGACATCTTTAGATGCTTTGATTTTATCAGTGATACTTGGTATATTACACAGCTGTGCAGCTGCCATATTTGAGCAAAATCCCTCTAACCAAGGGTCACTTTTTAGGCTTTTCATGAACATACTTGCCAAAAAGCCAGTTTTTACCAGAAACCCTCCATCATAGCATCAATTTCCAGCAATCTTTTTAAACATTTAAAAGAAATTGACACCTTTGACCAAATCCCACTAGCCAAAGCTCCAACCGCACACCTGTGCCAAAATAAAATTGAGTAGCCCCCCTCTCCCCGATAAAGGACAACTATCAGTATAACACCCCATATAGAGGCAGCCTTGATCAATCCAGGTCCACTCCTGCCTGGTGGACCTGGACCTTTTTGTATCTAATAACTGTAACCTAGCTAGAAAATAATCCGGGATCCTGGATCGTTTCTTAATGAAATAGCTCAACTACTGATCGGTCAGCTATAGTCACATGATCATGAATGAGGTTGAAGCATAAATCCCACGATACTGATACAGTAATATCACCTATTAACCCATAGGGCCGACCAAAAAAGTATTTGCTGGTGATGGGGCCGGGCCATTTTTACAATAACTTTCCCTGGGCCGAGCCTGTGCTAAATCCCATTGAGTTATGCTGACTATAGTCGATGCTCGGCCAGCCATGGGATCGACTATAGTCGATGCTCGGCCAGCCATGGGATCGACTATAGTTGATGCTCGACCCTATAGGGTTAACTATCTGAATAGGTACATTACTGTAATTCAGGTTCATTGTACCAGTTTACAAATTACTACCAATTGGGCAAAGGTGGGACTGGAACCCATGATATCCTGATCTCTTATATCCAGTAGCAGGGTTTGTAATTCACTACATAAGTACTCTCCCAGACTGTATATATACAGTCAGGGCCCGAGACTGATACAGTGATGGTCATGGTCCATCCACCTATGTAGTCTGATATAGGTGTGATACGGCACGCTCCACTTAGTATAGGCTGTGATACCCATGGCCGCAGCTCACTGAGCACTATGAGTATAGACGATTGGTGTCTGAAAAACGCTGGCAGTCAGCCTGGGCTGAAACTATCCAAGGGGCTTCTTATAACTGTTCTTTACCTTGCTACTCTTTTTAGAATTTGTGATTTATTTATCATGTCTACACATTATAACACTTTCAAGAGTGTAGTCCTTGTAAGCATGAACTCTTCACTGAAAAAGTATACTTGTCTCCAGACTCTTCTAAGTGACTGTCATAAAATAAACGAGTTAAAGGTTGTCTACCCTATCAGGTTACCATCACCCAAACCCGTCTCCACACTCGTCTAAGTGACAAGGATGCGAGTCCTCTAGCTGGAGTCGTCAGATAGAAGACCCACTTGGCATGTGCCAGCTCAAAACCTGACATTTGCCAGCTTCAGATTCTATTTGTGGGATGGCAACCTGATAGGTTAGACAACCTTTAGCTCGTTTATTTTATGACAGTCACTTAGAAGAGTCTGGAGACAAGTTTACTTTTTCAGTGTTTACAGCAGTAACACCACCTCTCAATTGGTCTTGTTATGCCTATAATTACCAATTTGTACATTTCACGTCATCCAATCAAGCGTCTCAATAGCAGAAACAGCTACTCCTGGCCTGACTTGATTGAGTATAGAAATCTATATGATAGGTTGGCATAAGAACAACCAGTAGAAAACTGACCCTTCTCTCCATAACTCTCAGACAGTGCCCGGCCCCATCTGAGAGTTACATGCCATAACTTATTAAGTTAGGCACTTGAATACATTTCCAAATTGTGTAGATTCCATACTTTATCGCTCCATGTTATTGGCCACACTAACAGCTTTCCAGAACACATTTAATTATCCTTCTATCCTAACTAGAATTGGGGAAATCGATCAGAAGATGGAGGGTTGTGGAAGCAAGTGCCAACTATAGAAATGCATAGAGGCACCTGTGAGAGATTCGCACCACTGGAGTAGGCCTATACAAGACCATACACACCTGTAGTTGGTGTGTGACCATGCAGCCACTATACCAGTTCTCTATCTTGATGGATCTCTTTAGGCTGTTGATGGTGTATGTAATACACTGTTGGAAAGCTTTAATATTCCCCTTTCCATATTGTCATAGCATATTCTGTAATTCACATAGGTTTTAAATGGAACACCCTATTTACATTTTGATGCTGTACATTGATTGTATTTTGATGTCCTGTAGGCTAGAGCAGTACTTGCAGTGTATCAATTTGGCCAATCTAGAAAACCCCTTGGGCATCCATGTAGGAGTCTGTCAATGGGTACACACAATCTTCTAATATATTAGGACCTGGCTAATTTGTTTTTACGGATGGCTGGTTAATATTTCAATATAATCTATTGGGTCGAAAAAGACCATCACATTCCACAAAGTGTCATTTTCCCCTTTTTTATAAACCTATGTTAAATGCACACTGTGGGATACTCCTCTTTAAAGGCTTTCCAACTTGCTATTCTATAGTGCCATAGTCCTATCAAGGGCTGAATCATCTGAAAAGCCCTGAGGCTCATCTCAGGGAGACGCCTAAATACACAGCGTCACCCGTGGCTGCATTTTGAGACCACTGCAGTGCGTATTTCAGAGTGCCTACCAGAACTAGCTGCTTGTACTGACAGGGGCGGACCCAGTACATTGGGAGGCTGGTCATCAAACACTAAAGTATCAAAAGGTTGTGCAGCCAGACTCGCTCAACCAGTAGCCTTTTCCACCACAAGGGCTTTATATATATATATATATATATATATATATATATATATATATATATATATATATATATATATATATACATATATATATATATTTATTTATTTATTTATTTATTTAATATATATATAAATATATATATATATATATATATATATATATATATATATATATATATATATATATATATATATATATATATAAGATATATGTGTGATCAGGCCAGTGAAAAGGGATATCTAGGGGGAAATTCATAATTAAAGTGTGTGTCAAGATCTTTAAAATGAGATATCATATGTTAGGATACTACTTGTAGTCTTGTGGGAATCATATCTACAACATGAGTTGTTATGTGAAACTGAAAATCATGATTAAGCTCTAGATGCACTGTATCCCATAATAAACACTGAAATAATCGAAACATCAGATTTATTGAAAAATAACCTAAAAATGTGGGACTTTTTAGTGTAGATTTGGTTCTAGGGGGAATTTTCGAGGTTGATTTTCAGTTTTGAGTAACTGATGTAATTCCCAAGGCATGAGGACCAAAATGTTCCATATAGGACAATGGAATGGTTTCCATGGCAACCAGAAAGTGGCATATGTGTCAATTTCCCATAGAAAACGTTCCATTTACATTCCAAAATATAGAATGTTTGCACCAAACATGGAATATTTCTCAAGAGAGTCGGGGCCTGAGACTGTGTGTGTGCAGTGAGCTAGAGCAAGCACCAGAACAAAATATCATATTAAAGATAATTCTTTAAAAAAAAAAGAAAAAAAAGGGGGGGGGGTCGGTGTCTCTGGGCCCCCCCCCCCCTCCTCTGGATCCGCCCATGTGAGTAAGTCCTCATACCTGTATTCAACACCATGCAGAGAATAATGTTTATACATCAGGCTTGAGCCAGGGGGGTGGGGGTGGATCCCCCATCACCCCCCCCCCCAGTTTATGGGAAGAAATTATATTTTTCTAATGCTATTTCCTCAAATTTCTGGGTCCAATCCTGATGCTCGTTCGTCGGGTCTCCTCGGTGCGTGTACAAACATTCTAACCCCATAATGTTAAAACACCCTAACCCTATGCCTAACCCTAACCCTCACCCTAACCCTAAGCTAATATTATCAAGATTATGGTTAGAGCGTTTATCCGCGCACCCAGGAGAGCTCTCACGTATTTGCCTGCTGGTCCTGATGCTCGGATTGATCTCGCATACTTTAAAGCCTTGGTGCCTGACACCTACTGGCTAACACACGTATACTGTATAAATGTTGATAGACAGGGTAGCTTCCCCTATCTTTTCCAAACAACATCTGGTCTTACTGTTTTGCAGGATAAATAGAAGAGATATCTATCTATCCACCTATAACATTATATCCATCTACTTTTCCTTACAAGGTAGGGCTGTGGTATCGGCAGCTGCTATCTGCGGGTCTACACTGCCATGTACAGCACACCCATGCGTCCCAGTGACAAAAAAAAAGGTTATATAGCATTTTATAACGTTATATAACGTTATATAACGTTTCTCTAAGGCTCCTTACTATAGCAAAACATTACACAACGTTTAAAACGTGATTTTTACGTAAAAGCTTTTTGTTAGCTGGTCATTGACGCACGTGGGGACGAACCTGCGGAGTCAATAGACGCCGCCCATTCTGTGCGTAATCTTAAAAAGCCCATGCACTTTTCCCATAATCTTAATAACGAAACGCCGCTTTTCCCGTAATCGTAATAACGAAACTCAATCTAGTCCTAATAGGGGGGCTCTGCCCCCCAACCCTCTTCTTTTCCTTTTTTTCCCTTCTTTGATAATGGTGAGTACTCTTAAGACTTTAAGATTACGCCAGAAGTGGGGATTTAAGATTGCGCACAGAATGGGCGGCGTTTAGTGACTCCGCAGGTTCGTCCCTTGTTGCGTCATAGACTGATATCACGTTTCGCTCCCTGCGACTCAATGCTGCGCTCTCATAGGAAATCTTGGCATGCAAATCCAAACTCTTGTCATGCATTCACCTACCACGATCTTACACATCAAATCGGATTTAATATATAAGGTTAATATTCAATAAATCCCTTAATAAACCACTGCTAAGTACATGCCACCACAGAAAATCATACTGGTATCTGGCCTTACTCGCGCCTGTACTGTTGAAACTATTTTGGCTTCCAAACCCAACCTCTTGTCATGCATTAACCAACTGCAACATCAAATATTAAATTCCCAATAAACCGCTGCTATGCACTGGCTACCACAGACACTGGTATTTTTGGCCTTACTCTCGTCTGTTCTGTAAAAAATAATCGTGGCTTGGACATCCAAACCTCCTAGCATCTAATCATATACAACATAAATATCAAAAACCTCAATGAAATAAGAGAATAAATTAAGAGTACTAATAAATGAGCTGTAAGGCAGGAGTATGTAATTGAGGGTACTCACTCTGTGCTGGGGTGCCTAGGGTGGCTGTGCTAGGGTGGCTGCGGGGAGCTGGGTGGCCGCTGGGTGGACGACTGGTAGACTGACAGGGACACTGGGTGACATGAGGAGTTACAGATGATGTGCAACCTACCATGTCACACCTTTAACGCACCGGTCACCACGGTATGGATGCAACCCGTTATGGCTGGTCTGGTGCATTAACCTGGAGTCGGACACATACCCAGGGGTAGGCACTAACGCTGGCCCGGGACCCAATGGCCTGTAATTCTTGGTCCGGGCGCGTGGTTTTCCATAGAATTAGCTTCCTATGGGCCCGGGTGGCCCACAAGAATGGGGAGAGGAAACCCATGGAAAATATTGTCTTATCATTACAGGCATGTAATATACCGTTGGAAAGAGAAAATCAACAGGAATCTTTATATTTGAATACGTTTCCTTATCAAGTATAACTATGATTTTCTTTTAGAAAAAAGTAAATGCTTTTGTTGGGCCCGCTGACTTAGGTCCGGGCCCATAGATTTTTGAAGCTGCGGGCCCAGGTGGCCCATGACTGATAACGTTAGTGTCTACCCTTGATACCTTGAGACGGACACCTGATTTTCTTTTGGCTAATCAAGCACTTTAAGCCCTTAAAGGCTAAGACTTCTTAAACCAAATCATGAAATCCTCTGGCAGGGTTGTTCAGTTTATATAACACCTCAGTTAAATTTAGAATCACCCAAGCACAATCCCTGAGAGCCAGGCATGTCCCAGCCCTGTAGGATCGTTTTCCCTAGCAAAGTACCCCAAAAATAATGGCTCAGGCAACCAAGAAATAGGATGCTGGCTGTTCCCTTCCAGCAATTCACTGCTCTACATAAGTTGCACTGGTGTGACCAGCAGTTAGACTATGCCAGTGGTAGTATACAATACTATTGATACCCACCAGTGTACCAACTGTCTAGACTACCACTTGTGTGTCCACAGAAAACGGTATACTACCCCTTGAATAGACCACATCCCATGGATTCTGTTAAAAATAAACACTTAAATACACAAGGATTCCTTTCTGCATTGTGTATCCCTAGAAGCCTAGTTCATTGATTAATTTAAGGAGGTCATGATAGCTTTATCCTGGTTTTATAGAATGTTTCATACCAAGCCAAGCCTGATTCATGGTCCCCCTACCAATTTCACCTGACCAGGCTGGGTCCACTGGTTCAAGGTAATTATAACCACAGGGGTGGCTAGTGATCTGTGCAGACCACTACTACTACATGAACTACATGATCCACTCTCCTCCACTCTCAGAGATCGGCCCCTTTAATTTGTGAACAATAGTGAAGTTAAGTGTTATTTTTTCAAAAAAGCACTAGAAGTATGTACAATGTAATAGGGTACATGAATAACCTCAAATTCCACTGTCCGTCTCAGGGTATGTGTACGACTCAGGGTGAATCTACCCTATACCTTAGTAGGGGGCACCATTGCTTGATCTGGTAACTGGCGAGATGAGCACTGATACAGCAATCACAATGGGCACAAGCTGTTACATAACGCCCCCTAAGAATTCCGCAGTGAAGGCCAGGGAATTATCTCATTGGTTGATAATTCATCCAGCTACATTGTACACGCCTATAGCGATGACTCGGGTTTCTCCGTATGGGCGGCCATGTTAGTTCTGTGCTCGCCAATTATCGTGAGACTTAGGCAGTGACCAGACACTCACACACCATAGCTTCCGGGGAACAGGCTACAATACGAGAGCAGAACCAAGGTCTCACGAGATTGCTGATGTCAGTGTAAACACCGTGATCACGGGAACAAGTCCGATCCCGGTAGAGGCCTATAGACAGCCGACCGTAGGGAGGGTGTCGATGACTTGTCTTGTAGTAGGTACCCGGGGGGGGCACTTAGTATATTTTGTATACACATGTGTGCGGCTGGGAAGGGTGCTTTTTCTACAAAATCGCCCTAACAAGGGTCCACTTTTCAAAGAAAAATCGCCCTAACAAGGGTCCACTTTCATGAAAATCGCCCTAACAAGGGTCTACTTTTCACCAAAATGTCTGGGTTTTCACCAAGATTTGCTAGTTTTCGCAAAAAATGTCGCAGTTTTTAACAAAATTCTGCACAAGAGGGTATTTTTTTCAGCAGATTTACACAAACATGGTATATTCTGTTGCTTTTTTACCGAAACCTAGGCACTTTTGGCCGAAAATGCCCTCACAAGGGTAACTTCTTGGCATCAAAATCGACCTTTCATCGCTTTTTTACCGAAACCTAGGCACTTTTGACCAAAAATGCCCTAACAAGGGTAACTTTTTGTCATCAAAATCGCCCTAACAAGGGTAAGGGTTGTCAGAGGTCCAGCCGCACACCCCTGTCAAAAAAAAATTCAAGTGCCCCCCCGGGAGTAGGTAGGACAACGACATTTTAGGAAATGGTCGGAAATAATCATGCAATACCTTCCCGGGGGATCAAGTGAAATACAGAACTGCAATCTTTATGGACCTAATCATAATAGATTATTTTCTATGATTTTCTGAAGAAGAAAACTTGTCTTTATAAACCTGTCAGCCTCTCCCCGCTGATGCATGAACTCCCATTAAGACAGGGCTCTTACTACTGGATTTCCTGTTATGTTCCAGGATAATGGCTATTGCCAATATTCACCCTCATATTTTTAAACGATTCTACCTAATGGTGGGGGTTTCAGATGGTTAAAATACAGTTATAATGAATCCTTGAAGGGTAGCATACTCATAGGGAAACGCACGACGGAGGACTATTTTGCGACACCAGCTGTATGCCTTATTTGGACATATAAGTCAGGTCAGACCAGCCTATGTAGGTCAGCTCAAGTAGGTCAGGCCACGGGAGGGATGCTACCCGCCAGAGGCCGAAGGCCTCTGGTTGTAGGTAATACCTGTATTATATAAAACATGGTATATCTCTGCATCAATGATTTATAATAGTAATCGTTGCCACAGAAAATAAATTAAAATATCTTCTGTAAGTCTGCATAACTAGGAGGGTGCCCATGTAAGAGATGTTGTCAATTCAAATTTAATTCCATCTGATACACCCCCTTTTTAATGCAGGTAGCCTCAGTGCATATCCTAGGAAAACCATTCCAATCTAGTGATGGCAGTGCAATTGTGTTCTTTTTACCAATTTAATAACTCGTCACTTGCGAAAGTTTAGCTACACGTATCCATAATGGACCATAATGTAACAGACACACTCCTTTCCTTTCTGCTCATATTTGATTTATAGCTCTGTGCTGTCCCATAGCTTAGCAATAGATGATGTAGTTTGGGCTGTTTAGCATAGTGACATGATATACGGACTGGTGAACGCGGCCACTGATTGCCCTGCCTACTTGTATCTAGGCACTCTAAACATGAAAATATAGATGCTGTGCTCTGAAATACACCCTGCAGTGGTCTCAATATATCCGGAGCGGTAAACTGTGTGGTGTGCAGCCACGGATGACACACAAAAGTGGCTCTGCATTTAGGACTCTCCCTGAGAAGAGTCATAACCAAGGGGGGGATGACAGTTTGCAAAACATGATGGTCTTTTTCTACCCAATATAATAGATAATATTGAAATATATGCCGGCCAGCCATGAAAACAAATCCTCCAGGTCCTAACATATCAGAAGAGTGTGTATACAGCCTCCTACATGGATGCCCAAGGGGTTTTCTAGATTGCCCAAATTGATGCACTGCAAGTACTGCTCTAGCCTACATGACATGGGGTTGTACAGTATCAATATGTAAATAGGGTATTTCATATAAAACTTATGTGAATTAAAGAATCTATTATAGTGTTGTGGAAAGGGGAATATTATAGCTTTCCAACAGTGTATTACACACACCATTAGATATAATATAACAGCCTAAAGAGATCCATACAGGTAGAGAACTGGTATAGTGGTACTCTCGTTCCCAAATCCTTCCGAAGGAAGGCTCTGGGGACAGCCAAATGACCTTGAACTTGGAAATTTGCTGGTTCTGGGCAACCCCTGCTGGTAGGCTTGAACCAGCGAACAGGAACAGGAAATGGAACCAGAATGTATGATGGTAGTTTTAGGTAGATTTACCATCAGCCTTTCTGGTTCCATTTCCTGTTCCTGTTCGCTGGTTCCAAGCTACCAGCAGGGGTTGCCCAGACCCAGCAAAATCCCTTCATTTTGCAGTTACCAGAGCCTTCCTTCGGAAGGATTTGGGAACGAGAGTAGTATAGTGGCTGCATGGTCACTCACACACCAACTACAGGTGTTCATGGTCTAGTATAGGCCCACTCCAGTGGTGCCAATCTCTGATGCCCCTGTGCATTTCTATAGTGTAGTGGGCACTTGCTGCCACAACCCTCCATGTTCTGAGCCCTATGTGGGAGGGGAGTGTTTTTCCGCAAAAAAAGAACAACACAATAATGTAAAGTGGCACTGACAGACTTCTAGATGGTCTGGCTGCAATATGAACTGGCACTGACAGACTTCTGGATGGTTTGGCAGCAACGTGAACTGGCACTGATAGACTTCTGGATGGTTTGGCAGCAACGTGAACTGGCAATGACAGACTTCTGGGTGGTCTGGCAGCAACGTGAACTGGCAATGACAGGCTTCTGGATGGTCTGGCAGCAATGTGAAGTGGCACTGACAGACTTCTGGGTGGTCGGGCAGCAAAACAAAATTGAAATTAAATATCCAACATTTGAAGACTCGCAGCTTATATTATACAAGAATGACATTAGGTTAAAACCAGGTTATCTAGTATCGTTAGCGTATATATACGCCCCATGTCTGTGGTGCAGACAATGTCCCCTCCTCTCCCCTATGTGTACATGTCTACGCTGCTGTTAAGTGGACCTTGACCCAAACGCCACGCCCGGCATATATAGCAAGTAAAGCTGACAGTGATGATAGTTTAATAACTATATATACAGGTCATACTAACACCTTGTGCATGACCTCTAACCTAAATACCAAACCCTTTAGAATGACATGGTCCGATGATTATGGATTAAGAATTAATCGTATTTTCCTATGTATACATGTCTGCTGTTAGGTGGACCTTGACCCAAACGCCACGCCCGGCATATATATATATATATATATATATATATATATATATATATATATATATATACATATATATATATATATATATATATATATATATATATATATATATTTATATACACGCTATATATATATATGGTATATATATATATATATATATATATATATATATATATATATGTATATATATATATATATATATATTTATTTATATACACGCTATATATATATATATATATATATATATATATATATATATATATATATATATATATATATATATATATAGCGTGTATATCAAACTAAAGCTGACAGTGATGAGTGGTCAATAACGATACTGTCACACTAACACTTTGTACACGGCATCTAACCTAAATATCAGACCCTCTAAAGTCACATGGTCCGATGATTATGGCCTAATATAAATCTTATTTAAAATTAACCAAAATGTTCTGTATGGCCATAGTTTATGTGCTACCTACTGTAATTAATCTGATTCCATATATTTCGGCTTAGAATTCAAATAATTATCAGATTCAGGCTCAATTTACTACTTTTGGAGTGCACCCTAGAATTCCAACGATTGGAAATGCACTAAACTTTTACTTGGGCTAAATGGGACACTCTGTGAGTGTCTAAGGTATAAGTGCCCAGAGAGGACATTTCATTATGTCCCACCCTTCAAATATAATAGTGTACTAGCATTTGGAACGCGTTTTAGTAGGATTTAAAATATGGACCATGTCACTTTAATATGAGAGTGTTGTGCGCTATTCACGAAGGTGCGCAGAATAGCAGTGCTGATAAGCCATGGGATTGTTCATTTTGTGATAAAAGCATGGGATTTCTAACACAGAACCTACATAATCCAGGGAATATCTTAGGAGATAGAAGCACCTTGAGCTCCTTCTCAAACCAAGATGGCCACCATCTGAACATAAAGTACCTGGGAAAGGACAATTGGACACTTCCTATTAGATTTCCAAGTGTGCAGATATATGATACATTGATGTATAGGTTTTAGAGGCTGGTAAACTGAATAAGAGGCTCAAAAAGTCTGTCAACAAAATAGTTCCCATAGCAACCAGCATACCTACCAAACATATTGAAAACCATGTACTGAGCAATTCTTATTGGATTATTTTGTGAAACACGATCATACCAGGGTTTCAGGGATGTGATGTGAAACTTCGTCCCTCACACTAGCGGAGACACTGGGCACACTCAGGGTAATTTTGGCTAGAGGACAGGAAAAAAGGACTTTCGTAAACATCTATCAACAAAATAGTCTGAAAGCAACCAGCTTTTAAAAGTACTGGAAGGGCCGTTTTAAATGGCCTCCATTGATTACACTATTACGGCTGTATTCAATGGGCTAAGAAAAAGTAGTTTTTCCTTCATTCAATGGCCAACAACAGTGATACCACTCTGATGTACGTCACTCGTGGGGGCAGTGTGGCAAAAAAATATCTAACGTGTGGCAAAACGTTACATAGGCTATAAGGTTAAAAATGTCTTTTTGACGTAAAATAACATATTTTTGCTAGCTGGGTGAGACGCATCCCACTAATTATAGCCTGCGGCTTCATGGGACACTGCCCCAGCCCCGACTTATGAACTACATCAGAGACGGTATCAATGGGCGTTGGCATTTGTCTATGAATTTTTACACCAATTTGGCAGGGGTGTGTCTGGCACGGGTGGGACAGGGCGTCACGGTTAGGGCGGCACCCATGGGAGTGGTATGCGGTATGTCGGACCATAGAGCAGGCGTCACGGCCCTGTGAGCAGGCTAACGGCAGCCGGCCGACACGGTTCACCCTAAATGAGCACAATCCCCTCCACAGACAGGTGGCGGCGGCTGCCTTACTCACGACTTAATGCTATAGCTGTCAGTGCCATTTTTGAAAAAGAGACAAAAATCTGTGTCAGGGACGGTCAGATGTAGGCCTAATCCTCAAACAATTTTTACAAAATTTACAATTTTTTTTATATCATTAGGGCCTGTGAAAGATACACTCTGTTACTAAAATACTATAATTGACCCATGGGTGGCTTTCCAAAAAACACTATAGGCATATGCTACATTTTTTTAA
The DNA here is from genome assembly GCA_947462335.1 of Harmothoe impar. Lineage (NCBI taxonomy): Eukaryota > Metazoa > Annelida > Polychaeta > Phyllodocida > Polynoidae > Harmothoe > Harmothoe impar. Next base: position 38,632,692 of record OX381719.1, read on the forward strand.
TGGAGACATGTCATCTTGCATCCAAACTCTTCATATAATAGCGAGATAGTCATGCCGTAGCACACGAAGGAATGTTTGTGACTAGGCCGATACATGGGTTAAAAATTGACACGGTGACACAGCCCTTTTAAAAATCAACAAGGATGACACGGCACTTAGAACTCTTAAAAATCGACGGACACACACATATTTAGAATAGTTTGTAATAGATAAAAATCAACACGGCGACACGGAACCTTTGCTAAAAATCAACCATTTTCTGAATGTTTATTTTATGTAAAAAGTTGAATGCAAAATAATGTTTAAATAAAGTTAGTTTAGACCAATTTATTGAGGTTAGAATAACGTTGAAATAACATTTGTCTTTATTGATCCCTCTAGAGGGGGAGGGGCAAAGGATTCGCACCCCTTGTCGGTGAAAAGGCCAGTGCGTTACTATAGATCAAGCAGGGTGGGCGGAAAAATTCCGACTTGTTTTCAGGGGTGGGTGGGGACCAGAAAAATGTCAACCCGTCTCGAGAGGAGGGCAGCAAAAAAGATTGTGTGCGATTGCATGAAAATCCACCAACATGGCTCTATAGACCCCTAAATTCGATATGGCGACATGGGCATTTCTTAAAATCGACATTCGACACGAGGCCTAGTGACATGCGACATGAGCCTTAAAAAGATAGTGACAGGGGACATGGACACACATCACAATTCTTAAAATCGACATGGGACATGAGCATTACATGGGCAGTTTTCAGTTTTGTTTATTGCACATCTAGACTCCTTCCGAGGTGAAATGTATGTTTCAAAATTGAAGTCATAAGCTTTCAAATGAGGTATCATAGATTGAGATACCCCTTCTAGTTTTTAAGAAATTGCTTCTTGAATCTGCGATGGTACTACCCTCGCCAGAAAGCCAATAGGCTCTATCTTTTGTTGTTTTAGTTGTACTCCTATATCTAATTATCGTGATTTTGCAAAATTTCACTTATTACCTAACCACTATTTTTCAATCTTTTTATCATAAATCTGGATATAGAAATGGTATTTACATTCTGTTTTCAGTGTAGTAATCTCTATGAATTTCTCTATTGATTGGAATTCATTCTTTTTCTATTCAGAAGTAAGTTGTGGTTGCCATGGCAACACATTTTAGGAAGAAAGCCTTTTTTAGGCCTCATATTGGCTTCAAAACGTTCCATTTACATTCCAAATATGGAAGGATTACCCCAAAATAGAATGTTTTAGAGAAAACCATCATTTTCTAATTTTGGCCCATCTTCACATTTATGGTCATTGTGGTCAGCTGTGGGAAAGCGATCAATTTAGCAGAACTACTTTTCGATTATATTACATTGATAGCGCATTGATCAGCTTAATATCCAAGTTTCTTTTTACAGTCAACCCTTGATAATCCGGCTGGTCCCGTTCCCAATAAAAAGCCACTGGAAGTCAAATCACCGGTTCTCTAAGTCCAGGTCAATGGTGTCTGTTTGGGGGTGGGGGTGGGGTGGGGGTATCCCCAGTACCATGGGCCCGAGTACCACATAGGCCTCATTATCCCCATGTCTTGTGTGTATTGGTGTGATACATGCTCTTATATTAGTTTTAACATTCAATTTGGGGAAGACATATCTATCAGAATTAATAGAATCAAACAAACTAATAAGAAAACCTTGTGACCAATGTAGGTGTGGAACTATGTTCCTAGCCGAAAGGGGGTTGTATCCCCCTCCCCCCAACCCTAACCATTCCACCCATTAGCTGTTGATGACTTCCATCACATTGCATATATAACCAGAGAGGTAGAGACGACTGTATCTCTCATGTGACACGGTTGACTCAGCACCTCATATTCAATGGTCAGTTGTTTTAGCACTATCATAAAGCAGGAAGCCATCAACGTCCTTTGGCTGTTTCTCTTGGATGAAATTACAGATCACAAACACTGATTATTCTTTCATGTGTGGGCTAGCTAAAACCCAGACAAACTAATTGCCATTGAAGGTAACTTGTTGACCAACGACCTATGGTATAAAGCAAGTTTAATTGCCAAATCCTCCTATACAGCACAACCCTGTTTGCCCTGTAACAAATAATACATTATAACTAGAGGCAGACGTTTTGATAATAACATTTATTTGTGGAGGTAAAACATTGTAATGTGTAGTGGTTAACAATAAAACACAAAGGTGCATTTTGTGTGATAAGATATGAACATTTTAGACCCTATGTAGTCCCTCTAATGTTAATATATTGATTATGTCTCTGAGGGCTGGTGGGCGGGTAATCCACGTGTTATTCAGTTCATGATGTTGAGGAGAATGGCGTCTCTTTGTGAGGGACGCCTGTAAGTCTAGTTGGCGCGCATGCGCGTGGCGGGAAAGTCCGTGGTCTGCTTGTATAATGCGTGGTAATTATATAAGAACACAATTACGCACACATTATAACTAGAGGCAGACGTTTTGATAATAACATTTATTTGTGGAGGTAAAACATTGTAATGTGTAGTGGTTAACAATAAAACACAAAGGTGCATTTTGTGTGATAAGATATGAACATTTTAGACCCTATGTAGTCCAAGGTAGAGTTTGTTGTTTTTGAGTTCAGAGTTTAGCGAATACGGCATGCACCGTTGTAGCCTGGGATGCTGTAGGCTTAATATACGCCTCCACGGCGTCAGAGGCCCAGGTTCCCTGAGCCTTGATGTCTTGGAGTCTAGCTCCATTCTTGTAGGCGAAGGCGGCGCCTCCCCTTCGGAGGCTGTGCAAGCTAAGCTTGTGTGGGTCAGCTCCAACTGACCTCAGTAGGGTAATCCACTGTGACCGGATGTACCTAATGGTCATGGGGTTGCCGTCACTATATGTGAGTAGCGGCTGGTCTGGGTGAACAGTGGGGAAGTGCCTAGTGAGTCTTTTGATGGCTGTGTGGGGGCAGAGCGGGCTACCCGGTATTTTGGTTAGCACAATCATAGTGGGTGCCTTGGACGTCTGCATTGTCTTTGACCATTTAAGGGCTACATTGACATGTGAGTGTCTGATGAGCATGTCCCCCCTGGTGAAGTGCCTCGTCTTATCGAATGTGGCTATTGTTCGTGGGGCCACATTGCTTTGTCTGAAGAACCCTGCAAACATGAGCAGGATGGCCGCCCTAATGTGATATGGGTATTGAATGAGCCCCAGGTTCATGATGCATGCCCTGAGCAGCTCCGGGGTGGCTGGGAGCTTCGACTCTGGTACATGTCTGAGGGTAATAGTCATTGCCCTCATGGCGTTTAGCACTGGGTGTGAGTACAAGGGCTGGGTATTGATGCCCGCCAGCCTGAAGTACGTTCTTAGGCTAGCTAGATGGTTGCTAATGGTGCCCGTGACGTCAGTCTGTGTGGCCAGATACTCCAGGAACCAGCATATGTGCTCCGGGCGGGGAGCATCATACTTGATGCCTGCATAGCAGCTGAATGCGACGTATAGGTTGATGGTGGACGTCCTGTTTGCTGTTGTCCCCGGGCGGTGGGCTAGCTTCTGGCGCCTTGCTGCGGCCGTTGCTAGCTGCCTAGCAAATGTACCTACATAAAGGGAGACATGTTGTACAGAGCTACCTTAATATTAACTGGGTGGAGGTTATGTTCATCAATGAGGCGCCGCGCCCTGGCGGCGTCCACACTGGTGAGAGGGGCTCGTGATAATGCATCAGCAATGTCCATGAGCTTCCCCGGGATATGCTTGTATTGAAACGTGATCTGGTGCTTTGCCGCGAGGTACCATAGCGCCCTGGAGCATGCTGCCAGGATGCTGTCTCTTGCCGCGCCTCCTTTGAACGATTCTATGCTAGCAGAGTTGTCGCAGCATATGAGTATTATGCCGCCTTTGTCTGCCGCACATGAGAACCGTCTTGCAGCAGCCACACAGTTCATTGCCTCCAGGTGGTGTATGTCTTTTCCATCTTTCACCTCCGGTGGGAATTTGAATGAATAGCACCGCTTGCTATCTGTGGCGCCCCCAGCTCCCATGCAGGCGTCGGCCCATATTGTCCTGACGCACCTGCCATGTGGGATGATGTTCTTTCCATTGTATTGGTATAAGAACCTGGTGAACCAGTTCAGGTCTGCCTTAATGGCCGGGGTGACTGGAATCGTGTCCCCTGTGCTCTCCCTGAGTGCTGTGAGGAGGCGGGCCATGAACAGGCGGGCTGGGTTGACCGCCTTGGCCAGGTGTGCTATTCTTCCTATAGCCTGCTGTAGCTGTTTAACTGTGAGGGTGGTTTTCTTTGAGGTGTTTGCCAAGCTAGTATGTATCTCTTCTAGCTTCAGCGGTGGTATAGATATCTGGTTGTTGTCTATGTCAATCTTGATTCCCAGCCATGTTACTGCTGGGGATGGTGGCTGGCATTTCTTTTCCGCTATGACTAGGCCTAGGCCTGTGAGGAGCTCTCTTGTGGTTTCATAATGGTCTGCTGCCGTGGGGCCATCCTTGCTTATTATGATGACGTCGTCCAGGTACATGAGCGCTGTGACCCCTTTTCTCTCCAGGGCTCTAACAATGAAGCCTGCTGCTTGCTGCATGGTGTATGACGACATGGGGGCGCCGAATGGCAGTGCCCTGTCAACATAGTACTTGCCTTCATGGCCCATGACCATTAATGGCCAGTCCATTATGTCCACTGGGAAATGGCGATAAGCACGGCTGAGGTCCATGATGGCGGCCATTACCCCCTCCCTGCCCATTGCTGTGATGATCTTCAGTGCCTCTGGGACTGTTGGGAGTGAGTGCTGTACCGGCCTACCATTATACCATCTTTTTTGTATGCATGAGTTGACTCCCCCTTCTGGGTATGATAGGTCTACAATAATTCTGCGTGCCCCTTTTTCCGACTTGTCTCTGGTCATTAATGGGCTGCATGCAAACCATGGCGTGAAGGGGGGTCTGTCCATGGGGCCCTCCAGGGCGTTCAGATTGACTTCCTCCTGTAGGTAGGCTTCCACCTGCCGGGGGTAGTGTGTGGCGGAGGGGTGGTTGTTAATGGTCATTGCGTTGTACCTGGGTCCCCCTGTGTACTGTATTGGGTACCCATATACTATACCGTCAATAACCGTCCCATCCTCTGGGTGCCCTGTAGCCTCCTGCCTCCACCTCTCCACGTTAAGTGTAGTGGGCAGGGGGATGCGGGCACCTTTCCAGTTTGGTGCCCCCGCCGCCCGTGCCTTGTCGGACATAATGGCCATGTCCGGTGCCATAGTGTAGTCGGGGAACGGCCAGTTGTGGTAGTCATTGAACAGCTGGTTCTGGTTGTCGGGTGTGGCGGGGTTGGAGCGGGATTCCCCTTCCTCCAGGGTGGGGGCGATCTGGTGGAACATGTCCAGCGCTTCCTCACAGTCCTCCTGTGCATCGCATACCATGTGTGGGTATGAGACCTGCCGTAGGAATGCTGGTATGTCCTCCAGGGCATGCTGGTTTGCACCCTCCAGCGTGTGGGCTGGTTGCTGGAGGGTGCTGGTTGCGTCCACGTGCGTGCTGGTAATGTCCGTCTGGGCTCCAGGTTGCAACGTGTTTATCTCCACTAGGCCGGAGTGGGCCGAGTCGGGGCCGGGGTGCGGTCCGTCGTGTTGGCGGGGCTCCCTGCTGGGAGCAGCCGCCGGGCGCTGCCGGGCGGGGCCGGTGTGCGTGGATTTAAATGCGGCGTCAGTGCCGTGTTTGTCCGCTACGGCTTCAGTCCGTCCTTGTGATGATGCACAGACATGAATGCTACTAGCGTGATTGAATTTGTTGTATTCATCGTTGTGGGCCCCATGGTGCAGTGTGCCGAGACGCAGTGACTGCGGTGTGGCGGAGTGCGTGACTCTTATGCTACTGTTCCGATTGAAATTGTTATATTCGTTGTAGGGGGCCCCGAGGAGCGGTGTGCTGGCGCCGTCGGCGTGCGGAGTGGCGCAGTGACTGACTGTTATGCTACTGCTATGATTGAAATTGTTATATTTGGTGTGTGGGGCCGCGGCCTGCGGGTTCCCGGGCGTGCTGGCAGGGGGCGCAGCGGTGTGCTGCATGTTATTAACGACGGGTGGGGGCCCTGCACGTGGGCCGTGTTTATCAACATTGGGGCGGCCCACGTGTTGAGTTGTTTTATAAACACATACCTGTCGTGTGACGCCCGCTGCCGCCTGTGCCGCCCTGCCTTCTAGTTTTTTGACTGCGCGGGCGGCTGCTGTTTCTGCTGGCTGTTGCCGGCTGTTGCTCCGCGCTTCTCGTTGCTGTTTGCGTCGTGCTTGCCCGTCTGCTGGTTAGGCGGTCCACCACCTCCGCCGAAGATGCGCTTTGCTTTCGCGCACCCCCGGCCGACATGGTAGTGCTCCTTTCTGAACAGGGCTAGGCATACATTACAGCAGTGGGCCAGCATGACCGGGCCCATGGCATGCTGCTCCATGTGTTTACACTTGTCCTCATTATAGTCGGGACACGCGAGACGTAGTGTGGCGTGTGTGTCTGAGGGGTGTAACCAGCTGATGCGGGTTCTCTCTGAGGCGAACATGGCTGTGTCCTTCCATGTTGCGGGGGACTCATTTATGTGGTCGAGGCACGTTTGTGACCACAGCAATGGGCCCCCGAAGCCGCGGGCAGTGGTGTCCTCGGCCACCTGGGACAGGTGTGTAATCATGGCGTGGAGTGTGCTGCCTCGTTCCACGCGGGGCAGCATCATTCTGGTGAATGCACATACATACTCCGGGAGCACCAGATCACGTTTTTCTTTCTTTACCTTCTTCCGCATATCCGGGGGAAGGCATGCTTTGTATGAAGAAACACTGGTGTTACCTGCGGGGCGGCCCATGGAGGGGTACTGGCGGGCGAGTGCCTCCTCCATGTGCCGTGATCCTCTGTATGTATTTATGAGGGCCCGGGGGGTTGGAAACCCCTCGGATTCCGTAGACGACCCGGTGCTGTCTGGAGGGCTGCGGTGCGATCCGCGGCGTTTGTCGCGGCGCGTGCCTCGGCCGCGCCTCCCTACATGGTAATCCAGGCTGTAGGGGGGGCGCACCGACGGCGGCGGGGTTGACGCTGACGTCCTGCGTCGCTGTGTGCGGTCGGGCGTGACCGACCGGCCTTGGTGGTGTGAGTGGTGGCGGCGACCCGAGGGCCCGGGTGACGGGGTCCGGCGTCGGCGTGTCGGTGAGTGTCGGCGCTCCCTCTCGTCCATTCGCTTCTGGAGGGCCTGTACCATGTCCTGTAACGAGGTCAGGGACTTTGATACGGCCTCCTGGTCCTGCTGCTTTTTCGGCCTACCACGTCTTTTCGCCGTGGCTTTCTTCTTCGAGGCTGGGGGAGAGTCCTTTTTGGCTTCTGGACCTTTACCTCCTGCCTCCTTATCCTGTGTGTTCCTCCTCTCCTCGTGGGGGCTCCGCTCGGTTTCACCGGGGGAACCCGCACCGTCGTCGGGTTTCTTGGCGTCTTGCCCGTTTCCGGGTTTTGGTGAGCCAGGTTCCGACATACTGTCACTTATATCGTCTAGGACGATTAAAGGTGTCTTTGTAGAGTTTGCAGTCCCTCTTGGCATGTCCTTTGTGTCTTTTCAGGGCATGCGGCGCGCAAGCCTGTTGCTTCTTAGGGAGCTCGTAAATCCACGTGTTATTCAGTTCATGATGTTGAGGAGAATGGCGTCTCTTTGTGAGGGACGCCTGTAAGTCTAGTTGGCGCGCATGCGCGTGGCGGGAAAGTCCGTGGTCTGCTTGTATAATGCGTGGTAATTATATAAGAACACAATTACGCACAACTGGAGTATCAGATCACAATCATATAGTAATTACATACTCTGTTGCTCAGTACTAGCCACTGGAACCGGAAGCTGAAGTAACCGGATTATCAAGGCTATTTTAATGCTATAAAAACGGTCCCCACTAAATTCTGACTGTAAGGTGCGGGACTGGATTATCACAGACTGGATTATCAAGGGTTCACTGTACTTCATAGGCTACGTGTAGGGCCTATTACATCCCACAATTTTTACCCTTTGAGATTTAACTGCCCCCTCCCCCAACCGTTGTTAGAATAATGACCACTCCCTTAAACTGTTTACTGGTAATCAGAAGTATGATAATCCCCAAGTTGAAGTATTTGGGCCTATAAAGTACTAGTAGGTCACTGAGGGAGACCCGCTACCGACTCCCGAAGGATCATAGGATGAGACTCGCGCGGTCTCGGACGCAGGCTGGACGCAGGCGGAAGCGTCTCTAAACCTCCCGCCGCGTCCCGGTGACCGCGCCGACAGAAGCAGAATGCTCGCTACCACCTCAGTGGCGCCATCTCGCGGTAATGAGAGGAAGCTGGATGTCAACAAGATGGCAGCAGGGGAAGGGCAGAGTTCAGAGTTGCATCAGTTGTCAGTGTGTTTGTAGGCGGTTTGTAGCCGTGGTGAAGATGTTGTGAGCACCTGGACATCTCTGTGGACAGGTGCATGTTCTGGTGATCAAGATGGCGGCTGGAGGAGTTAGCATCACCCCCGGGCAGCAGATGGTAGCCTCGTGTTCCGGCGCCCTGCTCACCTCTCTGCTGGGTGAGTCAGGACTGTCACTATTATAAAACAGCCTACCAGTAGGCCTACCACTGTAGTACCAGGCTCAGGTCAAGTTTTAAGTGTTTTTTGTGTGTTTTTTTAAACCAGAAACAGGCCCGTATCCCGGGTTTCTCGTGGGGGGGGGACCTTGACCATGAAAGTGGACCAATTTTGACAATGTGTATGGTCACAAGCGAAGCGCAGTGAAGTCGCAAGCGAAGCGCAGCGAAGTCGCAAGCGAAGCACAGCGACCTCCCTAGGGGGTCTGGGGGCATGCCCCCCCAGGAAATTTTTGAAATCGAGACGGCAAATGGTGCATTCTGGTGGATTCGCAGTGCTGAAATTGAACTAATTTGCAACCATAAATCAGGGGTATTAAAATCAAGGTTTTTCAGTAAGGGGGAGGCTACCTTCATTACATCCATTCTCCTCCTCCTATACTGACTTTTTCTCCCTCAAGGTATTTCTCTCCTCCATGTCTCCCCTCATCCTCACCTTCCCATCTCACATCTACAGCCTCCCTCACAAATTCCCTCATGTTTCTTTTCCCCTGCCACTGGTTTCATTTTCTCTGTTTTCCCATTCCCCTCACTGAAAAAACATACACTGAAAACTATGAAGTCCCCAAGGTCGTCTCATTTAGTCCCCAGGCTACATATTGTATGCTAAAGATTGGGCCCCTACAGGCAAAATAAACCTCTGACCAACACCATGAACGTTGGTCCACTGTTTTCAATGGGAGATGCACAGCCAACCATGATAGAACCTCATATAATTCGTCATACCAATCCTTGAATTACTCCTTGAAAAACGTTTCACTTTGGTTCCTCTTAAATACCTTAAATAATATAAAATGGATTTTTAAATGGATAATTTATAAAACGAGAGATATGAACTGAGGGACATTGTAATACCGGTACATAGAACCGTTGACAAACATGGAATAGACAGACATGAATACATTAAAATGCATATGGCTGTGTCTCCCGAACTTGGGCCAATGTTTTTGTCTCTGACCGAGTGCCGTCTCTGACTGGATGCCGTCTCTGACTGGGTGCCGTCTCTGACCGGTCTGGCATGATGAGGTCAAAATACCAACAGCAGGAGGCTAATTATAATTACCGGGTACCTGGTATATAACAACCGCCATGAAGTTTTTGAAAATCCTTATAATATAGATCTATGAGTAGGCCTATAATTTAAAACACCTTTTTCCTGACACCCGGTCAGAGACGGCACCCAGTCAGAGAGGGCACCCGGTCAGAGACATTAACTTTTTCCCAGCATTATTGTCTACATGCATATATAGGCCCCATTTCAGCCGTTTTGACGCTTGACGGTCAAAGAGGTCACCTGGCCAAAGAGGTAACCCTGTCAAAGAGGTTATATCACACAGTCATAGACTATCAACGTGTATCGATCTGGTAAGACTTAGCCTACTACTGTTTCAGTGACGCCGATGGACGTGGTTAAGATCCGGCTGCAGGCCCAGCAACGCCCCCTGACCACCGGCTCCTGCTTCATCTACTGTAACGGGCTCATGGACCACCTGCAGGTAGATTACCCATAGTAGTGAATCTCACATAATAAGCTCCAAAAAAGGTGTGTTTCAGGTAACATAGTCTGAAGATCGAGGTAGGGTAGGTCGGATTTTTTTTTTTTTGATTTTTTTTTTTAACGTTGCCCTGAAAAGTAGCCAAAATTGACCCGAAAACTTCAGCGCCGACTTGCCAACAACAGCGTTAACTGATAAACTATCTAATCGACTCTGAAATAGCCCAAGAAAGGCCAGACCCAAAAAAAAGGTTGGTCAATGGATTTCGCGCACCTTATTTTCGGAATGGAAATTTTAACAGATTCCGCTTGCCTCATTAAAAAAAAAAAAACGATTTTTTTTTTCTCTCTTTATTCCCACAGATCAACCAATTAATGAGTTATCCCTTTAGGCCGAGCATCGACTATAGTCGATACCATGGCTGGCCAAGCATCGACTATAGTCAACACAACTCTATGGGAATCAGCAAAGGCTCGGCCCAGGGAAAGTTCCTGTGAAAATGTCTCGCCCTCATCACCAGAAAAAACTATTTTTGGTCGGCCTTGAAGGGTTACATGTCTTGCCATAGGTTCCCTTAGAACTTTTGTCAGAGGCTTGGAATTTTCTTTTTTAATTGGTTGCTCGTGTAACGGTCGCGGAAAAATCGTCTGGAGAAAGCGGGACTCGAACCCACGACCTCCGGACTCCGAAGCCAAGTGCTCTACCACTGAGCTACTTCCCCGTCTGACAATCTAACAGCGCCGTACGTTACTGGGTCGGTTCGGTAACCACTGCCGTTACACAGCTCCCCCAGCCTCTATCATGCCCCGTAGCAGCCAATGATAGAAGCTCACAGTGCCGAACCGATCCAGCCAATTTGTTAACTTGACTCCATGCTGAACTCTAACTGCCCGTACTGGGAACCAACTCTTCACTACCTGCTCCTCCAACTACCAACCGCCAGCAGGTGGCCAATCCCCAGCAAGTTGGGATGTTCCAACCGTCTAAGTCAAACGTACCAGCGAGTGCGCTCGCTTTCTCCACCAGTGTAACGGTCGCGGTAAAATCGTCTGGAGAAAGCGGGACTCGAACCCACGACCTCCGGACTCCGAAGCCAAGTGCTCTACCACTGAGCTACTTCCCCGTCTGACAATCTAACAGCGCCGTACGTTACTGGGTCGGTTCGGTAACCACTGCCCTTACACTCGCTTCAGTTTTCCATGACCAATATCCATTGACAAAAAAAACTTTTTAAAATTTCATTTCCTGGCACCATTTTTCCAAAGGTAAAATCCATTGACCAATTTTTTTTTTGGTGTGGCCAAATCTAAATATTTTTTCAAAATTGTATAACAATTTCTAGGGTCTGCCCTCTGTTGCTAGGTATGCTAGGTAGGGTCAAAATTAACGTGCAAACTTCAGTGCCGACTCCCCGACAACATCATTGACTCGTAGACTATCAAATTGACTCTGAAATAGCCCAAGAATTACTTGAAATTTTCTTTTTTCAAAATTGGATAAAAATGTCTAGGGTCGGCCCTGTTTTGCTAGGTAGGGTCGGATTACCCGAAACAGACCCTCTTTTTCCTTTTTTGGCCTAAGGCGTTTTCTCACACCAAGCCATGAGATATATGGCACGAGCGCTTTTTTTCCTGAGGCCTTAATTGTAGGCCTAGAGGGTAGTGCTGGCTCTCAAAAAACTAAATCATATTTTAGAAATTTATAGATTATTATCTGCGAAAGTTGTAAACTCTGCACTACTTGTGATGCCCTCGGCAGAATTCTAATCAAATATCGCCTCACTAACTTACCGTCACTTATTTGTGATGCCCTGTATTTATTTCAGGGTTTATTAATCTAAAATAGATGTGCCGTCTATGTTTGTTTACTACTGCGGTATTAGCTTACTTCTGCGACTGCGGGATCGCCATTTTGAATCACCGTAAATTCCCACGTACAACCCGCGGGTAGAACGCAAACCAAACTGCCAACGCGGGTTATAGGATTCTAGGACCTTAAAAATGACATATCAACTACCCACTCTAGGCTTACCCTAGATCGCGCTCACACCTCCCTCCACAGCCCCTTTTTGATGCTCACCCCCCCCCCCCCCACCACCCCCCACCTGATCCTCGTGAGCGTGCAGTATGGACAGAGTGTGTAGAACGGCCCAGGGTTATTGCACGGTCGCCTCAGGAACTGCCCTACACTAGGTTTAACCTTGACATGACTTATTCAACATGAAATAAGCCTTTTTTCCGTTAGGAGTGCCCTGCAGGTGTTCTGACCCTGGGTTCTGTCTTTACTCCCCAGGTGTGTCCTAACGGGTGCAGCCCGGCGCAGACAGCAGAATGCACGCACCGCGCCCCCCTCAAAACGCTGTGGTACAGCCGTCCCGGACACTTCACAGGCACCCTGGTAACTAGCCACCCTACTTCTACTGCTAACCCTGCAAGGATGGCATCATGCATAAATGCATCATGCCTTTGGTCGTCATGATGCGTGAATGCAGCTCTGGCGAGTAAATCACCAGGGCTGTGATGAATGCATTATGCTTACCCTTCAGGAGTGTATCAACCCCATTTGTTTGAATGCAGATCTGGTGAGTTTGTTTCTTCGAAAGTTAAAGTTAAAGTCTGAGCAATCTGAGTGTTTCTGATTAGACTCATATGGGGATATCTGCCAACCCCATTTGATATATGAATAACTGCAAAAAAATGGACTTGACCTAAAACCTGAAGTCGAGAAACCCCTGTCTACAGGGTTTCTATGCAGCCTTAGACCAACAATAATGAATTTAGATAATACATGTACAGTCTAAGTAGCTAAGGCTACTCAAAAAAAATAAAGGTATCTCATCACCGCGCGCATCAGAAAAATCACGTTTTGAAAATATTGATGAAAAACCTGATAAAAATTGACAAAATTGGTCATATTTGGTATCAAATTAAAGCTTACAATGCCAGCAATGCAGTGGTATAGAAATAACTTATATATTCTCTATTTTTAAAGATCAATTATTTCTTAACCAATAAATTGTGAATTTTGACCACAAAAAACCTATACATTATGGCTCTCAAGTAAGAAAAAAAGGGGAAAAAAACTCCCTCGTCAGATTTCTCAGACCTTGGTGATGAGAAACCACTTTTTTTGAGTGGCCTAAAGTCTATCTCTTGATGGCTGCCTGAAGTGGAAGTTATTCTGATCACAAATGGTGAAGGGAATCAGACTTTTTTAACCATAAGGGCCGCATAGTGCTTTAATACAGTATGATGCATTAATGCAGCTCCAGCGATTTACTTGCCTGAGCTGCATTCACGCATCATAATGACCAAGGACAAAAAAACAGTATGCAGCCCGTAAAGGATTTTTTTTTTTTTTGACAAGGTTTTATTTGGGCAAAATGTACAGAGTAACATGTTTTTCACCAGGTTCGGCTGGCCGTTCTGCCACCTGGGCCCATATGGAAATGTCTGATAATTGAATGTGAGTATGGCAGCAACAGGTATGATGATTTTCGCAGCTCAAGTGGCAGATGTGCATTGAAGATACATGGTTATCAGGTCATATAATATGATATGATTTGTATTTTACTTATACTTATATTGAGGCATTGGAAATTCCATATGCCTTTATACAGTGTACATCAATATTGACTTAGTCTACATAACATTGACAGAGAGAAGCAGGTTGGGCTGCACGAGCAGTCCCGCAGATGGATTATGTACAAATGATGTTATTTAGGTTCACAATACACATAGGTATAAAGTGGTGAAGGCACATTAGGGGAGGGGGGACGAGGATGAGGGATGTTATCACTTTAATAACTTCAGTAGCCTAATGGAAGATTGGGCTGAGGATGCTTATACAGTCATTGTAGTGGGTGTTATAAGACTTAATGCATGTTGACAGGCATGGAGGTGGGGGTATTCATACTTGGCAGTGGAAATTCCATCTACCGTCTTTGGTATAAGAACATACCTTAGAACATGGTACAAACAGTTACACAACGACTAACATGTTATGGTTAGTAATTGTTGGGCTGATCAATTGAATACATTATTTGTTAGGCTGGAACGACAACATTTTCATCATAGAATAGACAGTGTATATATATTCAGTGGAAATTCCATCTGAGAGCTGTCTGGTTTCAAACTACTAGTAACTTTTGCTTGTGAATTGGAGATTATAGCGAAATGACAAATAGCTGTGGAAATTCCATCAGCTATACCTGTGTTACCAGTACATGTATCTATAAGACAATTGGGATAACAAAGCAGTTGGGAAAATCTTTCCCAATGCTTTCTTTAAATCTGTGTTTCTCTTCAATGAGGGTATACTTTGTCTTGAGGTTATTCCATAGACCTATTGCTCTATATGGGAGGGATCTCTCATATACCGGGTGTCTGACTCTAACTTGACAGAGTCTGACTCCGTCGAAATGTCTCGTTGGTAGCCTCCTATTGTCAGTGTGTATACCTGTACTCTTCAGGTAAAAAGCATAATGTAAAAGGTGTATTAATCTCCTTTCCTTGAGGGGTTTTAACTGGGTGAGATGGTGAAGTTGGGATGTATTTAATCTTGGGTTGGGGCCTAATCTGATATTGTGAGAAATTCTTAGGGCTTTGTTTTGTACTAACTGCAGCTTTTTTAGTTGCTCTCCTGAGTTATTATCATAAACCATATCACCATAGTCTAAATGGGGCAAGATGGTACTCTTGTAGATAGTCACAGATGTATTTGTGTCCGTAAATTTCTTTATTCTTGCTAATTGAATTACCTTTGAAGAGGTTTTATCATAAAGTGATGTAATGTGTTTAGCAAAGTCCAGGTTATTGTCTAACTTAATTCCCAGATAATTAAATATATTTACTTCTTCTAGTGTTTTATTATTTGCAGTAAAATGGTGCTGGGGGGGTTTTGGGCCTAAATACATCCATTTGGTTTTGGATTCATTTATGGTTAGTGAATTTCGTATACACCATTCAGTAAGACTATTGATTGCACTCTGGAGTTGTGCTGGGTTGACAGATGATATGACTGCGTCATCGGCATAAAGTGTTATGTGGCAGTCACCCACGTGATGAACAATGTCATTGATATATATGATAAAGAGGATCGGACCAGCAGTAGATCCCTGCGGTACCCCGTAGGTGATGGGGAATGGTTTAGAATACTTATTATTAACAAGAATTTTTTGCGTCCTATTGGTCAAATAGGATTCGAACCATCTACAGCTATTTTGACTAAGACCAATATCATGTAATTTTTGTAAAAGAATAGGGTGTGATACAGTATCAAACGCCTTTTTATAGTCAAGGAAGAGGGAGAAGGTTGTTTGTCTGTTGTTATAATTATTATATACCATGTCTAAATAGTCACCGACAGCGGTTATTGTCGAGTGATTTTTCCTGAAACCATGCTGCGCTTTGTCAATTATATTGTTGTTTTCTATGTAATCCTTTAATCTATTAATGACTAGTTTCTCTAATAATTTACTGGGTAGTGGTAGCTGGCTAATGGGTCTAAGGTCATTGACAGATTTACTATTAGGCTTCTTAGGGATAGGTGACACTATTGCATGTTTCCATTTATCAGGAAAGGTAGCAGTCAATAGGGAGGCATTGTATATAGTCCTGAGTCTTGAGGAGTCAGCTATTAGTAGCTGTTTCAAAACTTTCGCCTTAACATTAGGGATTGCAGATGATTTAGTAACATCTATACTTTTAATTGCCTTCATAACATGCTCCTCATTAAGGAGATGAAAGAGAATGTCTTTATTGTTGAGTGCATGTGGGCTAATGTGACTTATGAAGTTGAGCTTTGGAAGCTGGGCAGCAAGTTTTGCACCTATAGTGGTGAAAAATGTGTTGATGTAGTCAGGAATGTTATCACCAATAATTTCCTGGCGTGTATTGTCATCTATTAATTTGTTAATACTATCCCCTTTGTATTTTGGAAGTAGTTTTCTTATTCCCCTCCAAAAACTCTCAGGGTCATGTTTGTATTTTTCTAGGAGAAAAGCAACCTTATTTCTTTTGTTGTTGTCACTTTCTATGTCAACTTGGGCTTGAAGCCTATTGGCATTATCCCAGTCATCTTGGTTATTGTAAAGCTTTGCGAGTCTGAAGAATCGGTCCCTTTCTCGCATAAGACCAAGGATCTGGTCTGTTAACCATTCTGGTTTATCCAGTGTCACATAGGCATGTTTCATGGGGGCAGTTATGGTTAGTGAGCGTATGAGATTATCATAGAAAATATCCCATAGGGTATTGGGGGTTGCGTTAACATTATAATTAACCCAAGGTCCTGTTTTGAAGGCATTAAAGAAAGTTTCAAAATTGAAATTCTTGTAGACACGAATGAATTTTCTTTCCTTTTTAATAGTATTGCGTTCATGTTTCAATATCATGAAGATAGGCATGTGGTCACTAATGAAGGAGTTAATCACCCCTTGGTGAGTAACATAGTCACAGTTGGTATACATATGGTCAATTAGAGTTTTGGTACCATCTTTGACTCTGGTTGGGACAGTTATAAGCTGGCTTAGGCCATTATGACTTTTGAGGGAGTTAATGCGTCTCTCGTCAGCCCTGGTGAGTGTAAGTAGGTCTATATTAAAATCACCCATTACTATCAGCTTACGAGTGGGAGCTGTGTTATCTAAAACATTATTAAGATAATCTATAATAGGTTGGTTTCCGACCTCAGGGGGTTTGTATACCAAGATGACCTTATATAGTGTTTTGTGTAGCTCAAGAATTAGAGTGAGTACCTCATAGTTGGGGCATATAATTGACTCTTCATCACAGACTGTTATAGACATGTTCTCTCTAACATAGAAGAGCAATCCACCACAATCCTTATCAACATGGGGTCTACGGTCAGATCTCACAATGTTGTAACCTGGGTATGATACCATTGAGGTATCATGATGTTTGTCCAACCACGTTTCACAAACACCCATAATATCAGCATGGGGCAATAAGTAGGAAATTCTTATGGTTTTACCATAAAGGCTACATATATTACAGGCCATGACAATTAGACCTTTGTGGTTGTCAAAGTCTGCTGGTTCAAAGCAACTACTCATTCAAGTGTTGTGTAAAAGTCCCCAGTCTTAATATATTACTGCAATGTACAATGGTGTTAATGGATGATATGATAAATGATAACAAGTTTTTTGGGGGGAGGGTGAGGGGAAGCTTCCATTCTGTCTTGTTATGCATGACTGTGAGTGGGGGGGGGGATTAATAAGTTGTCTATTTGTGGCTGACTGCAGGATGCGCTGGTGACGATAACGCGGACAGAAGGCGTGACGTCACTATGGAGCGGCCTGTCACCCACCTTGTAAGTACTGTGAAACCCTGGTCATAAGGCCAAAACAAAAGTTGTGTTTCGGTATCCCGACCGACCGTTTTTGGGGCCGACTAAAATTATTTTTTTCCACTAAAACAATGTTTGAAAATATCCGGACCACTGACCCTGTTTAATTTTGGCCATGTTACTGGAACACAACAAATTATTTTTTTAGGCCCAAGCCCACCCTCATTTTTGACTCATAGAGCCCACTCAACCCCCCTCCCATTCTACCGTATTTTCAACACATATTCATTGGAGACATTTATAATCAATATTAGTAACTAATGTTTAAGTTAATTGTTATATTTCACCTGAAAAGGACTGAAGAAGTAATCAAATTGATGGTTTATTTTAGTTTACATTTGCAACACTTGTACATGTTGTAGGGTGATGGTGATACTGCTACTTGTATTGTATACATTGTAGGGTGATGGCGGTACTGCTACTTGTATTGTATACATTGTAGGGTGATGGCGGTGCCGGCGACAGTCTTCTACTTTACCACGTACGACCAACTCAAGTATGCGCTGGGGTATAAGGAGGGAGACGCCAGCACACGCCACATACCGCTTATAGCAGGGTCTATAGCCAGAGGTAGGTCTAGTACCCTCCCTCCCTCCCTCCCTCCCTCCCTCCCTCCCTCCCTCCCTCTCTCCCTCATAGCAGAGGCTGTAGCAAAAGACAGGTCTAGTACCAGCCCCCCCTTCCATCACAACTTGTTGATAAAGTTTTTTTAACATTTCTTAAGTATTACTGACAAAGACGTAAATATATTCACAGAATCCTGCATTCAAAATAATGTAAACTATTTCAAAGAGAATTAGGCTGATATGAAATGTTTGCAAATATAGCTATGACAGACAGTTTTATGAGGATTCTGTCTGAACCTGTATCAATTTGGTGAGACTGAGTTCTATAAGACTGACTGACCCCTGTGTGTTACAGTTGGTACCTCGTCCCTCATCAGTCCGCTCGAGTTGGTCCGCACCAAGGTAGGTACTCGAATCTGGTTACCGTAATGCCTCATTTAAGCGCAGGGGTCTCAAATGACCGCAAATCTCATTTAAGCGCAGGTCTCAGAATCCCCTAAAACCTAAAAGCTCTCTTTAAATGATGGCAGGTCCCTGTATAAGCACAGGGGGTAAAAGAGGCTTGAAATTTATAAGGGCAGGGGCGATTAAACGGGCCATTGTAGTACTGTAGATGTCGCTTGTCAAACTACCTACCGTATTACATGTAATTGATGCCATCCCCTATAACCTACTAGAAATGGAGTAGAACTATATTTACTTATTTCAAAAATATGATATGTATATATGAGAAGGAAATGTTTGGAATCAAATTAAAGCTGCTGGCTAATGTCTGACTTGTGTACAAGCCTCTACGTGCTACTTCACAGTGCCTTGTGTCCATGTGTGTAGGTGCAGTCGGAGGCGCTGAGTTACGGGGCGGTGGGGCGAGCGGTGCGCGATATGGTCGCACACAGCGGGGTGCTGTCCCTGTGGAGGGGCCTCGGACCCACGCTACTCAGGGACGTGCCCTTCTCAGGTAGGTTGGGCACTAACCCTCCAACCCTCCATTAACATGCATTGATGGATCATGTCCATGGTTGTCATGATGCAAGAATGCATTCCTGGCAAGTAAACCGCCAGTGCTGCCAGTGCTGTAGGGTCATGCCGACCCTACAGGGTTGAGACACTGCCGATGGGTCAGCATGATGCAGTTACTCGCCAGGACTGCATGTGTGCATCATGACCGCTAAATGTCGTCTTTTAGCGACATGCTGTCCTCAAAAAGTTAAGCACAGCATTCCTCAAGGCTTGATGTTCACATGCTGTCATGATGTACCAATGCAGTGCGAGCGAGTTACTAGCCAACTCTGCATTATGCATCATGCCAACCCTTTGGGAGTGTATCAACGCGTTACCATCACTACTGTGCAAAAATGAATACAGTAATTCACTCAATTTTAAGAATTATGCTACCTTTTAATTAAGGATACTGGATTAAAAAAATTATCATGAATTCATAAATTTTATGAGAAGAATTAGAGCTTGTGTATGACACTATAGCTCTGTCGTGTTGTGTTGCAGCCGTGTACTGGTACGGCTATGAGTGGGGGAAGGTGAAACAGATGCAGATGTCAGGTAACACGCGACTCTCTCCGCTACAGAGCTTTATCGCCGGAGCTGTCTCAGGGACGGTGAGTAAAATAGAGCCACATTCAGAAAAACTTAACCTTTTAAGGATGGCAAGTCACTACAAGAGAATATTTGTAGTCATGACGCACCAATGCAGAGTAGCTCGCTGGGGCTGCATTTGTGCATCATGCTGACCCTCTGGAAGATTCTCGAGCCCGCAGGGTCGGCATGATGCTTGAATGCAGCACTGGCGAGTTAATCACCAAAGCTGCATTCATGCATCATGGATAGGGAATGATGCATGAAGGGACCATGCCATCCGTAACATTCAAGCTAATTTCTTATAAGATTGTACTGCCCACAGAACAGCATGTCACAGGTGACCGACGAGGTAGAAACCACATGTTTACACCATCTTCTATTTAAGTACTAAGATGACTTTGCTGAGGGGTCAACATTCATATTCATATTGTAGCGGAGGGGGTCTCCGCCACGGGGAGTCGCGGGGAGTCTCGCGGGGAGTTTAGTGCGTCACCGTCCCGCAGGGGGGCGCCCCGCGTCGGAGTGCTATATAAACGAGCACGACGGCGCGGGCCGTCAGTCTTGCTTGGCTCTCGTTCGGGACGGACGTGCTGTGCTCCCTGAGAGACTCCCCGCCGAGCTTGACTCCCCGCCTTTATCAAGGCGAGTTCTAATAGACCTTAAGTCGTTATTGTGATATCCAGCAGCATTGGCCATAAAGGCTCCGGTAGCTCTTATCCTGTATCAGCATTCTGTCAATAGAGAACTATCTTATATCACAACTCCTCCTCTCCTCGTTTTCCTTCCTAGTAATAAGCCAACATCTAATACCGTTACAGTGGTGACAGTCGGGTTTATTTTAGAGACGAACAACACGCCCGGTAGAAGATGGATGGTTTATCCTTAGATACAGGTCTGGAAGCAGTAGAAAGAAGGATGGCAGACCTGGCAGTGGGGAGAAGGAGGGAAGTGCCGGCAGGAGATGGCATCTACTTGAGGTTGCCGGAGGTGGAGGCACCGCCGGGGTTCGAAAATCCTATAGAGGGACGGCCAAAAGAGGACGTGGTGGCTGCCGGCGATGCAGGGGAAACTGAGAAACAGAGACAGTGGGTGATAGACTGGCGCACCGGCGAGGAAGAGCGGATTCGGAAGCTGGAGGAAGAAAGGAGGGCCCAAGAGGAGAGATGGCAGTTGCTCGCGGGTAATTTGGGCGGTCTGGGGGCCGTCGGTGAGGGGAGGCCTACCTCCGGCGCCAGTCTCGGGTCCAGCCAGGCCGATACCATCCCATGGGGAGCGGGGGGAGCTCAGCGAGAGACGGAAGGGGCCAGCCGGCCACCTCGAGAGGAAAATCCCCGAGAAGACTCGCCCAGGTTAGCATTGGCGACTCCCCGGGGCGGGGAGTCCGCTCGGGGCAGTCTAACCGAAGAAACAGCAACTCCCCCCGGCGGGGAGGCGACTCCCCGGGGCGGGGAGTCAGGGATAAGGGCCGGGAGTGCCCCCACCACGCCGGCTACCGAGGCAGGGGTGGATCCCGCTGTGCTGGAAGTGATCCGTCGACAGGTGAGGGAGTCGGCGGCCCGCCGGGAAGCGGAGAGGGTGGAGCAGGTTAACCTGCTTGAAGTAGCCAGGAGGGAAGTAGAGCGGAAGGCGGCGGAGAACAGTCTGAGAATGGCAGCCGAGACCGCGGCTAGGGAGGAAGAACGGATGCTCCGGGAAGCAGAGGAGGATAGAAGGGAGATGGCTGAGGAGGTGGCGCTCCGCGCCGACTCAGTACAGAGGGAGATCGTGGCCGTGGAGGCAGCTCGAGCGGAGGTGACCCGCCGGGAAGGGGCGTATAGGGAGGCCATCCGCAGCGAGGTGCAGAAGGGTGAGAAGGAGGCTTGGGGCGCATACCCCATACCGTCACCCCATGGGGAGCTTTCCCGGCCACTCCCTTCTTACGCCATTCAGAGCCGCAGTAATAGAGGGGAAGTACCAACTAGGGAGAGTGGGGAACGTTACCCTTTTGGGCAGGGGGCTACGCCCACTCTACCGGCAGCAGCAACCGTGGCCATGCGCAATCCGGAGTCCCGGCAAATGGGGGGAAGCTTCGGGGGGTACGGTCCCGTCGGCCCCTCCATCTGGTCTCCGCACCCCCCGGTGGGGCTTCCGGTGCAACCCAGTACACCGCACCTGGGGGGAACTCCACCAGCCCTCCTGGGTAGGCCGAAGGAGGAGAAGGTGGGAACACCCACTGTGGCGGGAGAGACGGGTAAGGAATGGTCTAACGCGGAGCGCAAGGCCAAGCCGGTCTACACCCCGGCTAAGTTCGATGGAACAGGCTCCCTAACGGAATACCTCGCCCACTTTGAACTCTGCGCGGAAGTGAACGGCTGGGACGAGAGCACGGCAGGCCTCTTCCTGGGTCTGAGCCTAACGGGGATGGCACGCCGCCTGCTAGCAGGTATCCAGCCCAACTCCGAGAAGGGGTATCTCCGCCTGAAGGAGGCCCTCGTAGCACGCTTCCAGCCACCAAACCAAAGCGCGATGTACAAGGCCCTACTCCGCTCTAAGGAGAGGGGAAAAGGGGAGTGTTTGCAGTCGTACGCGGAGGATATCGCTCGGGTGACTCGTCTTGCCTACCCGCAAGCTGACCTGGCCACCATCGATTGTATGGCTAAAGATCGCTTCGTGGATAGCCTCAGAGATCACCAGCTCCAACTGTGGATACACCAGAGCACGGCCGCTACGCTGTTGGAGGCCGTGCAAGTAGCGTTACATGCAGAGGCCTGTATGCGGCCACACGGGCAGCCTTCTCAGACGGTGAGAGCAACGGCTCAAACCATGGGAGAAGAGGTTCGAGTTCTGCGGGAAGACGCAGCGAAGGAGAGGGAAGCCGCTGCTCGATTCCGGGAGACGGTTACCAACGCTCTAGCCAACCCCTCTCACTCCTCGGCCGGGCGAGGGGGGGAGAGAAGGGGCGGAGGGGACCGTTCCGACCGGCCCCGCAATCCTTCCAGGACTCCCTTATCCGAGATGCGGTGCTACCATTGTGCTGCTTTGGGCCACCAGCGATCAGGTTGTCCGGTATGGAGGGACCAGATGGCAGCAGCTGACGCAAGAGCAGCGGGTCACACCGGAACCGTGCGGGCGGCAGGACAAATAATGGCCATGCCCTCCGCGCCGCCGGCGCCGATACCATTCACACCCGTGGGTCCCGAAGCGGGGCAGTTCGGCTACTCCGCGGCACCTCCACCCGCGCAGTTCGCGCCCACAAGGACAGAGGGGGCGGAAAACTAGAAACGACCCTACAGGATAGCCACTGTAGGGTCGGCGATGGGATGAGGCAGAGAACAGAGATCGTGGTGGGCCGCCTGGAAAGGGGAGGGTCCGGCCTCCTGGTGGAGGGCAAGATAGAAGGGAGTGTTGCGGTGTGCTTGGTCGACACCGGGGCTTCCGTCAATCTGTTGGCCCTATCATGGTGGCGGACCCACGGGGAGCCAGGCCGCTTGGAGGACACCACGCAAGCTGTCTACTCGGTGGAGGGGCGGCCAATGAAGCTGCACGGACGTGTACGGACGGAGGTGGTTATCGGAGACCGGCCGTGGCCTGTGATTTTTGAACTAACAGAGATTCCAACTGACGTCATATTGGGAACTAGCTTCCTGTTACAATCTCGCTTCCTGGTGGACCTCGCTCGAGAACGGTTGGTCCTAGACGATCCTCCCGAGGAGGAGGAGGGCATCCGAGTGTGTCGAGTCATCAGCTGCGGGACGGCGGTGATCGAAGCAGGGGAGGAAGCGGTTATAAACGCGTACTTGGTAGGAGACTGGCAAGGCGAAGAGGAGGGCCTCGTGGAAGGGCTCCGGGAGGTGGAAAGGAGGCGGGGGTTCCTGGTAGGGCGGGGCCTGGTCGACGTCCGAGACGAGGGCTCCACACCCTTACGCATCTTCAACCCGGGGCAAGACTCGGTCATCATTTATAAAGATATGACGGTGGCCTCACTGGAGCCAGTAACGCTGCCACCTCCACCCGGGGGAGTGGAGACGGGAGAGAGCTGCCGGATGGTAGGAGATAAACCCCTACCCACGACAGAGGAAACCGAGGGAGTAATCCGACTTCTGACAGAAGGGGTGGAGGCGGAATGTCAGCAGCCCCTCAGTGAGCTGCTGAGGAGGCACAAGGGGGCATTCCAGCTGAACCCCGGGGATACCGGGAGGGCCACCGCCGTGCAGCACAAGATTGACACCGGGCATAGTCCCCCACTGCGGATGCCACCGAGGAGGCTGGCCCCCCATCGGCGGGCCGTGGTTGACATGGAGGTGGATAAAATGTTGGCGTCCGGGACCATCGAGCCAGGGGAGGGACCGTGGGCCTCCCCGGTAGTCCTGGTGAAGAAGAAGGATGGTAGCATGCGATTTTGCGTGGACTACCGCCGGCTCAACCACGTGACGAGGAAGGATGCGTACCCCTTGCCCCGAATCGACGATTCCCTGGATACGCTGGCTGGATCCCGCTGGTTTAGCACCATGGATCTGGTCAGCGGCTACTGGCAGGTCGCCATGGCTCCTGAGGATAAGGAAAAGACAGCCTTCTCGACGCACCGGGGCCTCTTCCAGTTTACCGTAATGCCTTTCGGCTTATGCAATGCCCCGGGGACGTTCGAGCGGTTGATGGAGGTAGCCATGCGCGGCCTGCAGTGGACATCCTGTCTGGTTTACCTGGACGACATAGTGGTGTTTTCCAGGGACTTCGAGGGGCACTTAAAACGACTGGGGGAGGTCCTGGACCGGCTGGAGTCGGCGGGACTCAAGGTGAAGCCCTCAAAGTGTCACCTGGCAAGAAGGGAGGTGGCCTTCCTGGGTCACGTCGTGAACGAGAGGGGTATCTCCACCGATCCCGCCAAAATAGAAGCGGTGCAAAACTGGCCGATCCCTAACAGTCTGACGGAGGTGAGAAGCTTCATCGGCTTGGCGGGGTATTACCGCTCGTTCGTCCCCGAATTTGCCACCCTGGCCAAGCCACTCACCTCCTTAGCAGAGAAGGGACGGATGTTCCAGTGGCATGAAGGGTGCCAACGGTCCTTCGAGGAGCTGAGGAAGAGGCTGATCGAAGCACCCATCCTCGGGTACCCCCGGGAGGAGGGGCAAATCATCCTCGACACAGACGCTTCAGACAGTGGACTGGGTGCGGTACTCTCCCAAGATCAAGACGGGTCGGAGATCGTTCTCTCGTACGGTAGCAGGACGCTGAACCCAGCGGAGCGCAATTATTGCGTCACCCGACGGGAGCTCCTGGCCGTTATCTTCGGGCTGAAAAAGTTCAGACATTACTTGCTGGGCCGTAATGTGCGAGTACGTACCGACCACGCTGCGCTGAAGTGGGTAACCTCGTTCAAGGAGCCGGAGGGCCAGGTGGCCCGGTGGATCTCAATCCTCGACACCTACGATTATACCATCGAGCACAGACCCGGTCGCTTGCACGGGAACGCAGACGGCCTCTCCCGTATACCGTGCCGGCAGTGCGGACGCACGAATGGGGAGGATGACGAAATGCCACCCTCCGTGAGGGCAGTCACCAGGCAGGGGGCCGCAGATCCAGAGGTATCGTCGGAAATCCGGGACGACTGGATCCGCGACCAGAGGGACGACCCAGTATTGGGGAGGGTTTTCCAGTGGGTGGAGACCGGCTCCACCCCCCCTCCGGCAGAACTGGCGGAGGGATCATACGCCTTGAAATCATTGGCCAGCCAGCTAGGCCGTATCGAACTTCGCAAGGGTCTCCTGGGGAGATGGTGGTTTGTACCAGGGACGGTTCGGGCATTCCAGATCCTCGTGCCAGACAAGCGAAGGGAGGAGGCATGGGAGTCGTCCCACGGAGGCGGAATGATAGGCCATTTCGGTCGGGACCGGACTATAAGGAAGGTTCAGGAGAAATGGTACTGGCCAGAATTTCGTCGGGACGTCACCTACTGGACAGCCACCTGCCAGAAGTGTCTGCAGAGGAAGCCCCCTCCCCACCCACGGCGCGCCCCCATGGGACATATAGGGGTGGGTCTTCCGATGGAAAGACTGGCCATCGATGTGATGGGCCCGTTACCCATAACCCCACGAGACAACCGCTACGTGGTGGTCATCATCGACTACTTCACGAAGTGGGGGGAAGCCCTAGCCATACCAAACCAAGAGGCGGCGACCGTAGCAAAGGTGCTTGTGGAGAGCGTGGTCTGCCGCTTCGGAGCCCCCACCAGCCTCCACTCGGACCAGGGACGAAATTTTCAGTCGCACCTCTTCCGGAGGGTGGTGGAGCTTTTGGGGGTGAAGCAGTCTAGAACTTGTGCCTTCAATCCCCGCTCGGACGGACTGGTGGAGAGGGCCAACCGGACGATAGAAGCCCTCCTATCGGCGGTGGTGGCGGAGGACCAGAAGGATTGGGACGAGCATCTCCCCATGGTTATGTCCGCCTATCGATCCTCTGTCCACTCCACCACCGGCGTTACCCCCAACATGATGATGTTGGGGCGGGAGACTAATACCCCCCTCTCCTTGCTGTACCCCGATCCCGAAGAGAGGGTAGGAGAGGGCGAGGTGGGGTATGTGGCCCGACTCCAGAGGCAGACGGCCAAGGCACACGCCTTGGCCCGGGAGCACATCGGCACTTCGGTGGAGCGGCAGAGACGCAATTATGACGGACGGGCCGTACTACGGGAGATACCAGTGGGGGCGGTGGTGTATTACCACCACCCTGGAAAGAAGGTTGGGCGGAGCCCCAAGTTCCAGCGTCTGTGGACCGGCCCTTGGCGAGTGACACACCAAGTGGCCGGATCCATTTACGAAATAAAAAGGGACCGCACTACCAAGATAGTCCCCTTTGACCAGCTGAAGGTGGTCCCTGAGGCACCTTTGGGGGTGCCCGAGAGGGAGGGGGAAGCCTTAGCACACGTAAGGCTGGTGTGGAGCCATGCCAGCACCGCCAAACTAACTCCCCGTGACGGGGAGGTTGGAGCAGTGGCGCCACCTGGTAGGGGGAGGCATAACTCCCCGCCGACTCCCCGGCTACATACGGGCACTCACCAGCACACTACTTCACTGATGAACGTCTGGCAGCGTCTCGGCCAGAAAATGACTAAGAAAAGGAGTAAGGCGGGGTTTACCATCCCCAAGGTAAGGGGGGAAGCTAGAAGGAGCCCCATAGCACCCCGGCGGTCACCATTGGAGGAGCGGGAGCCAGCCGAAACTTCCCGGGGAGGAGAAAAGAGTGGGGGGAGTCGCGCAGACGATCGCGACTCCTCTCGCCACCTCTCGCGGAAGAACGAGAAGCCGCGAGAGGGGAGTGAGCGGGCCGCCATTTTGAAAAAAAACGACAACAAGAACTCCCCGCATAGAAGCCGGTCCAAGGAGAGGCGAGCAAGCACCAAACGGAGGTCTGACACCCCTCCCCGGCGAGAGAGACATCGAAGGGAGGACAAGGGCGCTTCGGAGGTGAGGAAGCACGCGGGAGAGTCCCGTACTACTACAAAAGGAGGGCACGTGGGCCGAGCTGGCAGCCCGAACTCCCCGCGGCGGGGAGTCAGCGAAGCTGTTATGGCCTCAGCGAGTACCAGCAGTGCGGGGGGAGGGGGAGGAGACGGCCCCTGGAGGCCCCCGGGGGAGAAAGAGAAACCACAGGACGCCCCCCCAGACTCCCCGCAGAAGGAGGATACGGAGGAGGACGCCAGAGGGAGGATAAGTAAGTCGCCGGTAGGGCAGTTCCCTTGCCCCCACTGCGCTACCACCTTTACCAAAAACTGTAACCTGTTAAGGCACATAAAAACGATCCACGAGGAGTACCCGCAGGGCTGGCTGTGCCCCTTACTCAAATGTAAGGAGGGGGACAGCGGCTCCCGCTTTGCGAGCGTACGGAAGTACGGGATACAGAGGCATTTGAAGGAGGCGCATGGCATGGATGGGCATCCATGGGTGGGGGACAGTAGCCTCTTCCCCAAGAAGCGGAGCATAACCCCTACCTGCAGGGCGCGAAGCCGGAGCCGGTCCTCCTCATCGGACTCACGAGACGGGTCCGTGGATGGCTCCTCCATCATCACCCCCACTCCCTCCAGGTCGCGACCTCTACCGGAAGCGTCGGCTGCCGCCTCCAACGCGCCTCCGCCCGACAAGAGGGTGGTGGTGCTTCACCAAACGCCGCGCCGGTCGCCCCGCATCGCGCAGGAAGGGCAGCAAGCCGGGGAGGAGCTGCAGCCCCCACCACCTAAGAAGTGCCGGGTGGCAACAAAAGCTGAGAGGAAGGTGCCCCCCTCTCCCTTACCAGGTCCAGAGCCGAGAGTACGGCTGGAGAGGCTGCCGTTGCACCGGTCGCCCACCCCCTCTGGCTCCACCCACGATACCCTCCCCTCCTTAGGAGCCTCGCCGGCCTTCAGTTTAGGTACCCCATCCTTGCTGGAGGTGCAGCGTCTGGGAGTGAGTGAGGAGGACGCCCAGCAGGCCGTGCAGCTCCTCCTCATGTCACCCCAGCAGGGGCAGGAGACACCCTCCACCCCCCACACTCCGGAGGAAACCGGGAGGCAGCACCAAGAAACGACGTCCGGGGAGCAGATACTCCGCCAGCCTCCCATAGAGCCGACGCTGGGGAAAGAGGAACCGCTCCAGGAAACGGTACACCGGGCAACCCCTAGCAGGCCAGCGGCCCCACAGAGAGCGGGGGAGGAGACCGCAGCCCCTGCCCCCGTGAGCGGTGCGCTCCAGGTGGCTCGCGACCAAGCGGACAATATTAGCACCCTGAGCCGCGTGCTGGAGGCGATGGACTGTACGGTGGCTAGCGTACCGGCAGCAGACGGCGGAGAAGACATAGTCGCCATAGTACGGAAGTCCGCCCTACCCCCCCCCCCACCCGGCACACCCTCCTTCCTCGTGACCATCGAGGAGACAGTCGAGGAAGAGGAGCTCCCTGTTGAAACGGCGGCCGGAGACGAAACCCAAAAGGATGAGGCAGCCCTTCCTCCTCACTCCACCTCAGCTACCCCGGGGAGTAGCGGGGAGTTCGCCACGAAGGCCTCCAGCGGGCAGTCAACCCGGAGGGGTGAGGTAGCCCGTCTCCCGCACCCTACCCCAGCCACCCCGGGGAGTGGCGGGGAGTTCGCCATCAAGGCCGCCAGCAGTGGATGTGTGGAGCCTCCCCCCAACCCGGCCGCGACCGCCACGGGGAGTGTCGGGGAGTCAGGCCCACCTACCTCCTCTGCCGAAGCCACCAGATACCTGCCCCTCTCCTTCGATGACGCTACAGAGTCGGACACCGATCCGGACAGTAGGGGGGTGGTCATCGACCTTCTGAGCGAAGAGGAGGAGACCGGCACGGAGGCCATACCTCCCCATGACCTCCCCACGTACGTACCGGCCCAGGAGAGGCGCCGGGGTCCCACCCCTTGGACTCTGCCAGCCGGGGTGCTGCAACACATGCTAGCGGACCACGATGGGTCCTCTGCTGTGGTGGTCACACCGGGGTGCACCGAGACGGGCGAGTGGGACCGGTCGTTCTCGGTGCTGCTACCCCCCCACGACCCCCAGAGGGAAGTTACCTTTTACCCTTACGAGGAGTCCCGGGGAATCGAGGTCACGCGGTTAGCAGAGCAAACCGTTTCTCAGAGTGGCACGCGACAACCCGAGGGGCTGGACTCCTTCGTATCGGACGAAGCACCCCCCACCGTGCTGCCCGAGGAATGGAGGTCCCCGGAGCATCCCCCGCCCCCTCCCACCAAGCCCCGCGCAGCGCGAGCCGCCTGTGCGCAGGCATCAGCAACGGGACCGCCGCCAACCGACGCCGGACCGGCAGCACCGAATCACCCTGGGGCATGGGGAAGACTACAGCCCCGACGAAAGTATGCGGAGAAGGCGGCCGCGGAGAACCGGTCCCCACAGATCACCACAGCAGGCCAGGCCGGACGGGTCTCTGCTCCAGCCGCCTCCGGGGGGCCGCCCTTCTTCCGGGGGACACCTCCGGCGTCGCGGGGTCCGGGCACCTCCTTCCGCCGTACCCCACCCAGTGCGCGGAGGAGCACGCGGAGGCCCCGGCCGACCGGCGCAGCTACCCTCTTGGGTTCCCCCAGCCTTAGGACCCCACCGGTTCCTCCTCACCCAGCAGCCCCCGCCCCCGATACCCCTGCCGCCTGGATGCCCTGGTGGCTGGTGTCTGGACGGGACCCCACGCGGCTGGAACGGTGGGCAGCCTTCCTGCTCCCTCCCTTGTCCATGGGGGAGGACTACGACGCTACGGGGGGAGAGGTGAACTCCCGGTTGGTCGCCCTCGGGGACGACACCTTTGACGTCGTGGCGTCCGTCCGGACCCGGTACAGACTGCGGAGACGAGCAGCCACCGCAGCACCCCCACCGGTGAGTTAAAAAGAGAGCTACCACTAGGGGTACGCGGGCAAGCATCATGACAGGAGGGGTCAATTTAACGGGAGGAGGGAAGTATACGATGCTGGTACATCATACACGTAAGCAGAGATGCGGGGTCCAGTACAGGACCGAGCCGGGCCAGAGGGGGAGATCGGTAAGGGGACGTAGGGAGAGGCGACCAAGTGCGCCGCGGGAGGACCTAAAAGGGAGATGACTTACCTGGCTCTTTGTGTTGCAGAAGAAGCAGTAGGCAGGGGCCTCGTCGCGGGGTTGGCGCCTACGCGTCACCCCCCTCCGGTTAGAAGCCTGGCTCGCCGGTACCCTGTGTGGCCGTCACACCACACAGGGGGTCATAGCATCATCTTCATCCATCGATCCGGTCACCTGTTCAAGTTCTGTTGCCCGCCGCCGGGCCCACCTGTGCGTCCATGAGTTAAGACAGGGACCCTTGTTCGTCGCCGACAGTGCCTTGTTCGTCGCCGACAGTCACCAGCCAGCCCAGAGGGCCCTCTCGTATTAGTGTAAAGTGCATGATGTTAATGATTGTTAATTGTTATGATGTATCTTCGGCTACGGAGTAGTCCAGACTGTGTAATCATATTAAGGATATATTTACGACACCTTGTGCCATAGGCGTTCGGTTAATAATAACTAAACTCAGGTTTGATAAACAACTTGTTTATTATAAGTCAGTATCTGGGGAAACGCTAAGAGTAAGGGTGGGAATAATCTAAGCAGGGGAGGGTGTAGCGGAGGGGGTCTCCGCCACGGGGAGTCGCGGGGAGTCTCGCGGGGAGTTTAGTGCGTCACCGTCCGGCAGGGGGGCGCCCCGCGTCGGAGTGCTATATAAACGAGCACGACGGCGCGGGCCGTCAGTCTTGCTTGGCTCTCGTTCGGGACGGACGTGCTGTGCTCCCTGAGAGACTCCCCGCCGAGCTTGACTCCCCGCCTTTATCAAGGCGAGTTCTAATAGACCTTAAGTCGTTATTGTGATATCCAGCAGCATTGGCCATAAAGGCTCCGGTAGCTCTTATCCTGTATCAGCATTCTGTCAATAGAGAACTATCTTATATCACAACTCCTCCTCTCCTCGTTTTCCTTCCTAGTAATAAGCCAACATCTAATACCGTTACAATATATATCTTCTCTAGCTTTACTTCAAAATGTGCTGGGGTAAGTATGGCCATGTCTGTTCTTCCTGTGACAAAATGTGTGTAATAAATTGCACATGTTGTACCTGAGTTGAAGTTAAACTGCCGTAAAGTCTCATGTACAAGCCAGACCCTCGTATAAGCCGCACCCCTAACTTGAGAGCATCCTATAAGCCGAATCTAGGGCTGGCTTTCTGCTACTTTAGTACTGTACTACGATAACAAAATCCCTCATATAACCTTACCCCATATAGTCATGTCTGGTATCGAATCGGCTTGTGCAGGGGTAGACACTACATTTTTCAGCCATAGGCCATCTGGGCCCATAGCTAATACTGTTGGCCCAGAATATATGTTTTAGTTTTGTTAAAGAGAAAATCACACACATCACTGTTTAAGATAGATCCACACTTAACAAAAACGGTCGGTCTCCTTATAATTTTCCCTTTGCAACGACATATAACATGACTATATTGATAAAGATTTATTTGCCTAGAATCCTTCCTATGCACTCCTGTGGGCCACCTGAGCCCATAGGAAGGTGGTTCTTGAGAAAACTACGGGCCTGGACTAAGAACTACAGGTAATGGGCTCCCAGGTCAGCGTTAGTGTCTACCCCTGTTGTGTGCAAGACTTGACAATAACATGTGTTGAGTATCGCCATGTAACAAACCCGTGTCCTGTGCTGTTTGCAGATTGCTGGCGTGCTGACATTACCGTTTGACGTGGTGAAGACCCAGCGACAGATGACGCTAGGACAGCGGAACGCGCTCACAGGTCTGTAGACACGGGTGGTAGGAGTTAAACCCTTTAGGGACGGCATGTGATATCGCCAACATGCAACATTTACGGAATGATGCACCAGTGCAGTACCGGCATGATGCATTAATGCAGCCCCGTTGAGTTTCTTGCCAGTACTGCATCATACCATTCCTTCTGGGGTGTGTCAGCCCCGTAGTGTCTGCATGATGCAATTACTGATGAGTAAATCGCCAAGGCTGCATTCATGCATCATGAAGATTTTAGAAATTCAGACGTCCCCTGACCCCCACAAGAATGTTATAAATGTCATGAAAAATTAGGTTTTTTGTCATGGAGTGTCATGGAAATGTCATGGAATTTCAGTCTGAAAATTTTGTGGGAACCCTGGTTGTAGCCAAACAGACAGTCTTGTAGATGGTAGCACAGTAAGCAGATAAAACAAGATTGTGTAAGCAACTGAAAAAGGATCAGAATTATGATAAATAGGGCATCGTTTTCCAACTACAGATTTCATTTGACATTGATAGACAATGGTGCTGTTTTGTAGAGAAGACGTCGACCTTGAGGATTATCGGTGACTTGTACAGACAAGGAGGGGTGCCCGCACTCTTCACTGGTAAGGAGCCTACTGGAAATATCTATAAAAAAAAAAAAATTCTGTTGTGTATTCTGAGACATTCCAAATTTAGTGTTTAACACCTTCATAACAACTGATTACTGTATTCAACGTAGTACGACACATGCGCTAATTTAAGCACACACGCCTTTTTGTGACTGGATTTAAATTAGAAATGACTTAGATCTCTTAATCCTTGAACCTAATTAAACTTTTGAATATCGTAAATTCCTGAGTAAGCCTAACTCACCACATATATATATATAGGCCACGCACCCAACTTTAACAAATCATAACCATTACGTCTGTCTGTTCGTCCCAGGTCTGGTGCCACGCCTGATGCGGATCGCTCCGTCTTGTGCCATCATGATCAGCAGCTACGAGTTCTGTAAGGACTTCTTTGACGACTACAACAAGAACCACCTCCACACCGACGTGACGGTCGCTAGGTGACCTCCACACCAATGTGATAGTCGCTAGGTGACCTCCACACCGACGTGACGGTCGCTAGGTGACCTCCACACCGACGTGACGGTCGCTAGGTGACCTCCACACGGATGTGACGGTCGCTAGGTGACCTCCACACCGACGTGACGGTCACTAGGTGACCTCCACACTGACGTGACGGTCGCCAGGTGACCTCCACACCGACGTGACGGTCGCCAGGTGACCTCCACACCGACGTGACGGTCGCTAGGTGACCTCCACACCGACGTGACGGTCGCTAGGTGACCTCGACATCGACGTGACGGTCGTTAGGTGACCTCCACACCGACGTGACGGTCGCTAGGTGACCTCCACACCGACGTAACGGTCGCTAGGTGACCTCCACACCGACGTGACGGTCGCTAGGTGACCTCGAGACCGATGTTACGGTCGCTAGGTGACCTCGACACCGACGTGACGGTCGCTAGGTGACCTCCACACCGATGTGACGGTCGCTAGGTGACCTCCACACCGACGTGACGGTCGCTAGGTGACCTCCACACCGACGTGACGGTCGCTAGGTGACCTCCACACCGACGTGACGGTCGCTAGGTGACCTTGATACCCATGTGATGGTCGCTAAGTGACCGTCACACTGTCGTGAAGATGGCCAGGTGACCTCGCACACCATGTCTGTCGACCCTGTTATAGTTTAGGTTATCGTCTGTGATTTGCTGAGGCGGCCATCTTGGAATCCCAGGAATTCCCGTATTGATTCAGACCAGTGCGCAGTGATAACGGAGATTGACATCATAAGGGAGTTCCCAACTAGCTTCCCCGGCTAGCTTCTCATAAACTGCTAGCACCGGCCTCTCCTCACTGAGGTACATATGTAGTAACAAAGAGCAAGGAATAATGTTATTTGATAGAGTGTGGTCCACTACAACTGCCACCTATCCTGGGTATTCCCAGAATCTTTATCTGCATTAGGGAAATTGTGACATTCTAGAGAATATCACAGCACAATTATTGTTGAGATTAGGAGATATAATTTTTTAAAATCAATGAAATCTTCCTCTTGATACATGTAGTTGCCTCCAGGACATGTATAACAAGCATAGAGAAAATGTACAGTAGTCATTACTGTTTTGTTATAAAGCATTGGTCAGTGTAAGTGTGCAAGTATTGAGTGCCTTCAAGACTCAGTCTGTAGATGAAGTCTGCAATATGCAGTCTGGTTCTCTGGTTTAAGCTGAGTTTGGGTTTCCTATATCTAAACACTACTGTGTAGTGAGAAATTTAAGTTACTATTGACACACACCATATGCGGCATCAATAGCAAATATCATAAACATGTTTCTACCGGCTAATTATGGTTTGATTCTGACTGGAAATTGAGAGGTTCTCTGTAATTTTCATTCTATTAAAAATTTGGTCAAAATCCGACTACTGTATTCAATGTAATAAGTGTCTTTTGGTGGCATTCTATTGCTGAATAGAAACTATTTATTAATTGCCAGGTGACTCATCCTTTCATATATAAATAAACCACAGAGATGCCACCTTTTCCTATTTTTTTCGCCAGTTTTTCTGTATCAAATCATGTTCATTTCCTGCAGAAAGTTTAACCAAAATGTGGCTTCTCTGGGTTTCCCTGGAGGCATTTGTTTGATTAGAGATGACTGGTCTGGAACTAATACACATTTGAATAACAAAGTCCCTTGGGTTAAAACGTGTAAATAACCAGTGTTACAACCAAGAGGATGCTTCATGATGGTTAGAGTAGCCCCTACCTCTCATGTACAGCACAGGTATTTATAGTTTTAGCCACCATGCTTTCTGATTCATGATCCTTTATGTAATTGTCTTTGTTAGTGAACTGTTGAATACTATGTATTGTATGTATTAAACCATTACAGACAAGCTCAGTGTTATTTCGCATTGTTTGAAAAGACCTTAGATATTAGTAATTTTTCATGCTCATGCTCATGATCGGCCATTCAAGTATCGTAGGGTGCCAGTGTAGGGCCTTCATAAGAAGAGCGCAGAGCATAGACGACGACATTGCAGCCCGTGCAACAGTATAAATTGGAATTTCAAACTAAACTCACTAACAGTATCAGAGCTGACAATGTGTGCAAATTCAAAGCTTAATCCTTTGACTCTTAGATCTGTATCACACAACACGCAAAGATTCAATCGAAATGTTTATTCATTTAAATTGTTTAGGATAAAAGTACAAATACCTGTGAAGCATAAAATGAATTGCTTATGATCCATAGCTTATGACGGAGTAACATAATTACAGATGTTTGAGGAACATAATCTTAGTACAGATTCAGGGGCACAGATATAGCACCTGGGTATAGCTACATTTACACAAGTCGATATCAGGTGCATCAACACATGGAAGCTGCATGTGTCTATGATAAGGGAGTGCTCATTTTTTAACAACAGGGGGGGGCGGTGAGATTTCGCGCGGAGCGCGCGAATTTTTTTCACCCCCCCCCCCCTAGAGGGGTCGAAATTTTTTACCCCCCCCCCCCCCGTCAGGCCGAAAATCGCGCGCGTTCGCGCCCCTTTGTAGCATAGTAACGCGCGGGCTTTTTCCCTCAAAACAGGTTGAATTTTTTTGACCCCCCCCCCCAAGAGGGGTCTAAATTTCTTACCCCCCCCCCCCGGTCAAGGGGTCCACATTTTTTACCCCCCCCCCCAAATCCACTACCCCCCCCCCCTGTTGTTAAAAAATGAGCACTCCCTAAGTCAGACTACAGATAGCTCTCTAGTACTCTAGATCCTTCACGAGTCATTTTATCTAAACAGGGTGGATGCGGCTTTTACTTGCAATTTCAGGCTATTTCATGTTCATGATAGTGTTAACCTTATTTGTCTAAATGAACATCCAGCCATTGATAACCTTAGACAAGGAAAAACGAAAAATGTTTTCAATTGTTCTCAATATCCTTGAGAAGGCAAACTCTTAATTATAAAACATCATACAAATGCTTTTCTGAGCACCCTGTTACTTGATTATTTAAAATATGGTAATCAGATTTGTGTTGAGACACTGTACAACTTAGTGGGTTTGAGAGGCGCGTTTGATTGACTCCAGAAAACGAAATTTCACAATCCTGTTTATAAATACAAACAAAGACCATAGCACATTGAATAAATCAAACCAATCATTAAACATTTTAATCATAAGCGTCCCCAGCGTTATACCATTCAAGCACTAAGGTCTGCATACAATACAGACACGTAAACTAGACGTAGTGTCTCACAAATATGTGGATCAACAAGGGAAAAGGGACCTCCGGGGGGGATTTTAAGTACCAACTTTGGCCACCAGGGGGCTCCATATAGCCAACAATGTTCAAAATATAAAAATTGTTCTATACTACTTTTTGATGGAGAATACAATAAGCCACTTTAGAAAATTCCAACTTAAGTGAAAACATTCCATATTTGGAATGTAAAAAGAACGTTTTTGGGCCTGAATTGGTGTTTTTGCACTTGTTGATTACCATGGAAACATAATTTTCATTCTAAATTGAATTTTTCAAGAAATCAATGATTACAGGCCTCATAAAGATTTCTATGCTGAAAACGGAGTGTAAATCGCATTTTAAGATTTAAAGCTGTGACCAAATGTTTGAAAAAGTTAGGATATTTGGGAATTTTCATAATTATGCTAATTAGATAGA
This sequence comes from Harmothoe impar, assembly GCA_947462335.1. Classification (NCBI taxonomy): domain Eukaryota; kingdom Metazoa; phylum Annelida; class Polychaeta; order Phyllodocida; family Polynoidae; genus Harmothoe; species Harmothoe impar. Next base: position 38,669,308 of record OX381719.1, read on the forward strand.
GATATCTCTAAAACAAAGTAAGATAGAGCTTATTGGCATTTGAGATAAAGCTGATGACCTCAATTTTATAATTAAGTTTAACCTTTGGAGGACCCTTTTCCCTCGACTGTCCACATATGTTCTCAAGTTATTTTTTTCACTTTAAATTCAGAATTACAATATATATGCACCATAATATTAACATAAATGAGCTCATTGGCAAGACATAATATCAACTCAGATCGAATGGGAATGGGAAAGTACACGTACATTGTAATGATAACATGGTACAGCATTTATCAGTAATACTTAGGATAAGTAAAAGAATAAGCATCCTTGTAATAAAGCTACAAGTAAAAACACGTAGCGTTCGGCAGACATACAATGTGTTTTATAGGCTACGCTAAAAACAATCGGGTTACATACCAAAACACTAAAATCGAATACAGGCTGTATTAAACTCCTTACAGATTCCTAAGGACGGCAATATACAGACACTGGGGACATACGATTTTCACATCAAGATTTAAAATGATGCATCTTGAATGGAAATGATACAACCTACCGCCAGTCAGCGTCAAACTGCTGAGAGTCATATGAAAGCCTCAGACCCCAATCTCAAGCATTAACATCATATAAATAGCACTAGAGGGCACCTTCTGTCATAGAGAGAATGCATGGTGGCAAATAGTGCACACATTAGACATTGGTGGTAGCAAAGTGCTGTCAGGAAAACCTGGCCCTATGTACCTGTATTCAGATCTGTCAGAAAGGATAAAGGGGTGAACTATCTTTTAAAACTATCTTAAATGGGCTCCAGTTTCCTAGGTATGGGATGTATATATATGACAATGGTAATTTGTTACATGTGGATATTGCGGCTTTCTGCACTTATATGATGCCCATATGTTTGATTTAATTTTTTTAAATCCTCCGGCCAACCTACCAGAAAGGTCTGCGTGAAGAAATCAAAGCAGGACTAGGGAGTAACTCACCAGTGCCACATTGCTCATGATGATTAATGTCTCAAATACCATGGGACTTCCCTTTGGGGTAAATGACACCCGTTATGGAGAAATTAGGGACCAGGTGCCATCACAACAGGATCTCCTTACAAGTGACTGAAGGCACAGTTTTTAAGTTAAGGAGAATGGTAAGTGATGTGTAAATGGCACCCCAGTTAACAAAAAAACGTTATACAACGTTATAATACAACATATATGGCTGTCAGGTTGGCTGTCTACACTGTACTGCAGGTGTCCTGGTGGTAGATATAGTGGGGGTGTATGGACGACAGGTTGGCTGTCTACACTGTACTGCAGGTGTCCTGATGGTAGATATAGTGGGGGTGTATGGACGACAGGTTGGCTGTCTACACTGTACTGCAGGTGTCCTGGTGGCAGATATAGCGGGGGTGTATGGACGACAGGTTGGCTGTCTACACTGTACTGCAGGTGTCCTGGTGGTAGATATAGTGGGGGTGTATGGACGACAGGTTGGCTGTCTACACTGTATTGCAGGTGTCCTGGTGGTAGATATAGTGGGGGTGTATGGACGACAGGTTGGCTGTCTACACTGTACTGCAGGTGTCCTGGTGGTAGATATAGTGGTGGTGTATGGACGACAGGTTGGCTGTCTACACTGTACTGCAGGTGTCCTGGTGGTAGATATAGTGGGGGTGTATGGACGACAGGTTGGCTGTCTACACTGTACTGCAGGTGTCATAGTGGTAGATATAGTGGGGGTGTATGGACGACAGGTTGGCTGTCTACACTGTACTGCAGGTGTCATGGTGGTAGATATAGTGGGGGTGGTTGGACGACAGGTTGGCTGTCTACACTGTACTGCAGGTGTCACGGTGAAACATATAGTGGGGGTGTATGGAAGACAGGTTGGCTGTCTACACTGTACTGCAGGTGTCATGGTGGTAGATATAGTGGGGGTGTATGGACGACAGGTTGGCTGTCTACACTGTACTGCAGGTGTCACGGTGGTAGATATAGTGGGGGTGTATGGACGACAGGTTGGCTGTCTACACTGTACTGCAGGTGTCCTGGTGGTAGATATAGTGGGGGTGTATGGACGACAGGTTGGCTGTCTACACTGTACTGCAGGTGTCCTGGTGGTAGATATAGTGGGGGTGTATGGACGACAGGTTGGCTGTCTACACTGTACTGCAGGTGTCCTGGTGGTAGATATAGTGGGGGTGTATGGACGACAGGTTGGCTGTCTACACTGTACTGCAGGTGTCCTGGTGGTAGATATAGTTGGGGTGGTTGGAGGACAGGTTGGCTGTCTACACTGTACTGCAGGTGTCCTGGTGGTAGATATAGTGGGGGTGTATGGACGACAGGTTGGCTGTCTACACTGTACTGCAGGTGTCCTGGTGGTAGATATAGTGGGGGTGTATGGACGACAGGTTGGCTGTCTACACTGTACTGCAGGTGTCATAGTGGTAGATATAGCGGGGGTGTATGGACGACAGGTTGGCTGTACCAGCTAACTGCATGGTGTTGATGAGCTCGTCAGTGAGAGTGTTGATAACCTTCTCTACCCCACGCTGTCCATCATATGCCAAGCCCCACAGTACCGGACGCCCCACAAACACCATATCTGCCCCTGAAATAGATCAAAATTGTTCATTCAATATGACAATTTGTGGATGGATCGGGGTGAGCAGGACACAGTTTGAACCTTGCTGGGATTTGGGAATGAAAAGACCATGCCACGGTCATATTTAAACCCACCGACCCGCTTGTATAAGCCTGACTTGCGGATTAGCTGCACTGCTAACCTTTAATCCTATAAGCCTCACAGACGACTTAAGTACTGTAGTATACATCTAAACACTTATTGGTGATTTGATTCACACACTACCAGCACCTTCTTCGCAAGAATGTACCGTAAATTCCCGCGTATAACCCGCATCTCGCATATAACCCGCACCCCCAACTTAGGAGAATCCTATAACCCGTTTCTGGATCTGAAAATCTATATTTTAGTACTGTTCTATAATAATAAAAACCCTTGTACATGTATAACCCGCACCTTATATAGGCATGTTTGGTATCAAATGAAAGCTGTGTTTGGTTCGCGTACAACCCGCGGGTAGTACGCGGGAATTTACGGTACCTTTTGTTAGATAATGCTTGTAGATAGATAAACACAAGTCTAAGAAAGCTGGCTGTTTTTCAAAAAGTCAGCGTTTGACCAACAAAGCCAATAGCTAAAAGACAACTATAGCAGACATGAATAACTTCAATGCATACATATTTCAACTTACCTAGAGCAAGAGCCTTGAATACGTCAATGCCAGTCCTGATGCCCCCGTCAACATAAACCGGGACTTGTCCCTTAACCTCAGCCACAACCTCTGCCAGCTGGTCTATGGTGGCTGGCACTCCATCTAGAGCTCTGCCGGGGGAATAGTATTTTTGAAAATTAAACAGAAAAAGTTGATTAACTTCTGAATGACGATCACACAATACATTGCAAAAGGATTCTACCACTTATGATATAAGAAATACAACTTCAATAGCGTTCACGAATGTAGTTTGGAACCCTAGAAGATTTGTGATTTGATATAACATTCAGCGGTATAATGTTATTTTCCTGACGATTAATTATAACTACTCTATCACCCACCTTCCACCATGGTTGGACACTATAATAGCAGACACCCCATGGTTCACTGCTTGCCGTGCTTCAAATGCAGTCAGGACACCTTTCACAATAATGGGCAGTGAGGTTTGTTGTCTTAGCCAGGTGATTTCCGCCCAGTCACGCTTCTTGTAGTAGCCACTGTTGGCGCCCATGTTGGGAGGGTAGTTTGTGGCTGTGGGGTAGTCTGCTGGGTAGATTATTTGGCCTCGTAGTGCAGGGTAACGGATGGTAGGAGCTGGCTTGTCTATGGTCAGTACCAGCGCTTTGCAGCCACTTCTCTCCGCCAAGTCAATCTGAAAATATTTTGTTTATTGTGGATAGTTAAGTGGTTCATTATGATGCTCTTATGATAAATAAGTCCTCATGTAGACAAAACCACTTGTGAACTATCATCAATCAATGACTATAGATAATACTGCTTGTCAAAATAAGTATGTATGTTACTGTATGTCCTATCACATTATATCATACTGTTGGCTTGATGTATTATTATTTCGCCATATTTCTATGCCATATCCTATGAATATCCAGAAATAACATAAACAAATGGAAACAAATAGAAACAATTGTACAATGTATTTTATAAAGTGAGTATGGTATCAATTGTAAACCTCTGTATGGCTAGACATTTGATGGGGTCTGGAATACATGCACATTAGACATTATCTTCTTACTGATACATGATATTTTGGCCATGCAATCAGACATGCAATATTATCCTCACACCTCCCTTCCCAATAAGGGAACCACCATGAAACAAAGCGAATACCTACCATGTAAAGTGTATCTTTTTGGTCTCCAAATACATACATTTGGTGCCACAGTAAGGCACCGGGTACCGCTGCTGCAATGTCTGTTGTCAATGTGGTCGAATCTATGCTGACAATCATGACAGTGTTGAGTTTCTCGGCAGCCTTTGCTGTTCCTATCTCCCCCTCCTTGTTGGCCCACCAATGACTTGCTGAAGGTGCGAAGCCAATAGGGATTGACAAGTTCCCACCAAATGTTTTTATACTCAAGGAGGTTGCGGCAGTAGACACATCAACCTGGGGAAACATGATGAAGTGGCTATTTGTTACATGTATTTGTTAACATTTTTGATGACCGGCTACCTCCATGGTTGACAGTTATATATCAGGGAAAAAATGGAGTGAAACTCCCTATTCCAAAATGTGGTAATTGCAGAAATATAAAAGCTGTATCAACTCATCTTCTTGGTTTTGCACTTGTTTCTTCACATTAATACTAATTGAGTGCAACCCATTGGCACTGACAACTCATGCAGGCTGTAATGGGTATTAATCGAAACTGGTGCTTTTATTTTTAACAAAAAGTAAATTCATATTAAAAGATAAAATGATGAATTGATTCCCACAGCAACTGAATGTTCAAAGCTAGTTGATATTAGTCATAAACAGGGACTTGTTTCACTATAATATTGATTTATATTATTATTCAATAGGCCTTTACTCCAGTACACCTACCTCCCGGTTGGGCATTATCCTAAGTCTTCTGTAGGCAGCCACGTTGTCTCTGAGTGTGATCTCCTCTGTAGCACCACTAGCAAAGTAGTGCCAGGCATTAGGGTCGAGCACTTTCTGAGCATGCTCCTCAAAGTCAAAGACTGAGGCCAGCAGTGGTAGAGTCCCAGGAGTGTCCTCGTCTTTAGCTGACACTATAGGTGAGGCAGCTGCAGATCCAACACTAAACGTCTGTTAAATACATTAGAGACATGGCATAAGTGTTGTATGTGGATGAGAAACTTTTAATCAGTATACACTTTTTAGACATGATTCATGAATGCAGCCTTCAAGAGTAACTTGCCAGGGCTGCATTCAAGCATACAAATGACTATATGAGCTCCAATCATTGGCATACATTGCGCATCAAAGTAATATGAAGCCCTTAAAGGGTTAGTTACCATATTGGTTTACATAAGCTCCCTGATCAGTGTCTTTTAAATTCAGGCTTGTATATAATACCAGCGCTTATTTGAGAGTAGAGTATACTGCATTGATATATTTCTATATCAATGTAATCCATGGCACATAACAATTTGAGACTGGACTTCATCTGAGATCTTAGCACATGTATAGACTAGAATAGTTATTTTAATGGCCAAAATTAGTGAAAATAACACTCATCAATGGACGTTATCGACCAGGTAAAGCTTACCACATTTGATATCCCAATGACGACTGTGCCTGTGGCCATGAGAATGAGGACAGTCACTAGAATGACCGTCATGACAGCAAAGACTGACAGCGCTGCTATCAGGATGCGCGGGTGTCTCACACAACAACTAGACGTCTCATCTGTATCTGCAACACATACATGCTGGCGCTTAAAATAGTGTTTTTAAAAAGCTGGTATTGTTTCAGGATTTACAATATATGACATACATATGACCATTGCAGCCATGGTATTGGTGATGATAAATGTGAATTGGCACTGAATATATACAAAAATAACATTCTTCAGTTATCATGTCATGTTACTGGTATGTAAAATAATTCAACATCAAATACTGGATAGTTCTAGGACTATGTCTCGAGAGCAATATTGACAATACAGCTATTTTTATGTGCATATCTTCAGATATTTGACATTTTCAGTTGTTTTCAAATAATGTTGCTCTATGCTAAGAGAATAGTGCTTAATAAGTGGTTGTGCCCACTGGGTATCTTTGAGAATATTTCCCCTACAGAGCCTAGTAAGTATTTCAGGCTATTTTCACAAGGCCCAAATAAAATGAAACACTTTTCTAAACCTTAATCATGTGCAATGCTTTAAAGCCATTCATTATAAATGCTGAAGCTCGCAAGGTGCGGATGTTAATAATGACAAGTAAACAAGCAGCAGCTATACTGTTAAATGAGTAAGTCTGAAAGAACTGGTTCATTAGACGTAGTATTCGTAGGCTATATACAAAACTAGACATAGTCCGGCATGACCTGGTGGGACTGCATGATATTAATATGGTTATATTGAGGACGTGTACATAGATGTGCCTGACAAGGTGTATATGGCCGTGTCTCACCAAATCAATACAAGTTGAAAGCCTATCTATGACCAGGTGTTATCTATGACACATTATTATAAAAAGAAGTTAAAATAGAATTAGTATCATAAAGTCCTAAAACATTCATTAACCTTTCTGATCATTTTGTGTACATCTACCTTAAATAAGCCGGGGTTTTTTTTTCAGGTCTGTCATATATATGTCACCCAATCATAGATTACACCCAGTCATAGCCATATCAACAGATCTAGAGGTCTAGATCAAAGTATCCAAACTAAGAGTTTCTGTATTGTATCAGTTTCACCTCATGCCAAGCCTCACGAGTGAGGAAAGAGGAAGTTTGACATTTTTGAGCGGATCTTCGTATATATTTATATGATGTATAAATTATTGTTAAATCATATTTAAAAAGATAAACATTTATAAAAAAAAGAATATACCAGGACATGCCGGACAAGGTGTAGTAGCCTTTTAGACAGTTCTGTACATGGACTCCTTTAAACCACACAGAGAAAAGAATGACTCCCCACTTCAGGGGAGCCCAGTCGGCCTAAGGGAGCCCAGTTGACTCCCTGACTGACCTAAGGGAGTCACCTAGGGGAGTCACATATCTGCCTGGCTCACCTAAGGGAGTCACTTTCTGGAGGAAACCTGGGCTCCATTTTGACTCTGTTTCTGTTCTCTGTGCATATAATTACAGCCGTAGAGATTCCACCATAGTAACAAACAAAATAACAAAATACGAAGTTCCAAGAGTGACATGAACTAAAGCATGTTACAGAATAGTCATTATCTTAAAGGGGGTAGATTGATGAGGGCGAGCAAAACTGTTATGACAGTAAAAAGACAAATTTCACCCCTTTTCAGCGAAGCATCCAGTCCATAAGTTTTACTAGAGAATCCACCAACCCCTGCTTACTAAATGTGACATTTACTGGGAAAAGGGACCTGAGTGCATCCCGGCATGCACTCAGGTCCCTTTTTGCAGATCCTGTCACAAATAATTACCACAGCCCTACTCACATATTTGTGCTTATTGTATGACATCTGGCATGTTTTACACAATCGGTCAGAGGTTGTACACAATAATGGTTATTCTTATTGATGTATATATGTACAAGCCATGAGTAGCTTTGGTCATTTCAAATTATTCAGTGTTAAAACTTGTAATAACTGTAGCTTCCAAATTGGTAAGCACATGTCACAAAACTGCAACTCTAGAGTGGTTAATTCTAGTACTGGTGGAATCTTGCTTCAAGAAGACCAATGGCTCATACCTATAACAAGGATCTTTTCTATTTTCGACTCCACTGATACTTCGAGTTTGTCCGGATCTTTTTTGAAGTATTGCTCTTCGCTTACCCTTTCGGTTACCGTGGTTACGGTCACCAAGTAGGCAGCCCTTTTAGGGTTTTCCCCTAGAATAAAAAGGTCGAAGGGGCAAGTGGAATTTTTGCTTGGCCACTGGTGTCACTTGTCTTGGTGAATAGTTAGAAATCATTTGTTCTATTCTAATATTATGCTGGCTCCTTGCACTAAACTGAAATTTGTTATTTCATACTAAATATACATCTCATACTTTAAATGCACATTTTCTTTTTAACCAACATTTGATATGGGGCTGTTACTTCACAACACAGACTTGACCTTGTGGTTAGATTCTTATACCAGGAGGGTCTTTCAGAATGGATTCGTCAGTCGTGAGATTTTCGTCAACAGTGCAATATTTGCAATTAACAGGGGTCTCAAAAAAGATATCTGCAACCTTTTTGTACAGATTATAACAGAAATTCTTGTGAAAAACTTTTTACTAGTGGTGCACCCTGCATGCACTCAGGTTCTCAGGTTTCGTCACATCAAAATGTGTCTACGACTGAGCCAGTTTTTCTGAAAGACCCTCCAGTAGGGGTAACCCCGGCTTGTTAGAATGACAAAGGGTGTACTGATGTCTAGTGCACATTTGGAGCGTTGTTTTGAGGTTAAGCTTCTGATTTTGCCCTTGGCAGCTAATTATACTAGATCATAGACTATGAGGACAAACCAATTTCGATGTCTCTAATCTAATTTAAGCACAAGTTATATCAGAAATAAGACTTTGCGTTTTGCTGATCAAACTGTAAAGATCTATATGAAAGGATTGTGAGAATTACCCAAAGAAATTGTGTTGTGGAGCTCCAGCTTTAGAACACTTAACCCGTTAGAGATGCACCATGATTCCCCCATTGTGATTCCCCATTCTCATTCCTCTCATGCACTGCCGTCTACAGTGAGAACAGGTGTATTCTGGGTAACTGCCTTAGCCAGGACTACTACGACTACTACTACGATACATATAAAAGTCACCCACCCATTGAAGCCATGGCCCTGATCTTCTCATAAGATGGTGAGTAGAGGATGCCTTGTTCAAATGACGCATTCTTGTCCAGTGAGGAGCCTGGCCTGGATGATGAGTGTTGGGAGGCTTGAGAGTCAGCGTGAGAGCCAGCCGAACTCGCTGCAGATCCCGACCCAGAGCCTGACACTATCACAACCGGCTCAACAACCGGCACACCCCCATAACTATAGAGGAATATATAGAATAATCATAACTTGATTATACATACAAACGCGGTGTATTTCATGTTCTTTTGGGGAAAGGTTTTTGACTATTGGGAATTGAGAAGAGGAGTGTCTAACTAGGAATTTAACTATGTACATTGATACCGCTCTGATGTATTTCACTCGTGGTATCCCACTCGTGGGATACTGCCCCAGCCCCCACTCGTGAAATACAACAGAGACGGAATCCATGTGTGTTGGCATTTGTCTATATAATATTATGTGCAAAAGGTGCAGATGTGGCATCTTCAAGTGACAAAATCTCAGGTTCTACCTGGTCTAGAATCAAAATGTTAAAAGGTAAATACTTCCCAATGTACTATCTAAAGATCCACCATGAAATGAATATGCCACCATTGACCTAATTTTTTTTCTCCCCTCCCTAGCATGGGTTCTGACATTTAGGAGTGTATCGACCCTGTAGGGTCAGCATGAGGCATGAATGTAGCCCTGACAGGCTACCCACTACGCCGCATAAATGCATCATGCAGGCTTAACCCTTTAAGGGCCGCATACAATGCTTTAATGCTTCATACCTTTATTGTCTTGATGCATGGAAGCGGTCCTGGTGAGTACCTCACCAGTGCTATAGTTAAGCATCATGCTGACCCTTTGGGACTGTACTAACTCCGGGGCTGCATTCATGCATCATTATGACCAAGGACATACTACTTTAATGCACTATGTCATCCTTAAAGAGTACAGGAGCTGAATCTGCTTACCTCTTAGACCCGCTGGCCAGAAGGCCTGTTTTCTCTCCTGAGCTCTCCTTGCCCTCAGACATGGTGTTCTATAACTCTGTAGCTGCCAACGCAACCCTGCAAACATAAAGGAGGTGGTAAATTGTATACAGGTCCAAAACATGTCTGCAATACATCTATTTTTACACCACAGTTGACTGAGAGAACAAAAGAAATGGAGTGACTGTATTTTACATACAAGGTTGTATGTTGATGCAGTCCACTGAGCACACTCTCCTACTGTGAGTGTGAGTCTGATATGATACGCATGACTAGCTGCATGAGTGTTGAAAGCCTTTGACAATGGTAATTATCCACAGCTTTGGACAATTACCCGGTCCATGGCTTGTAACACTCATACAGCAAGTCACTTGTATCATATGTACCACATTCATTTATAAGTCTGTGTCTGACTGTATCGATGCAGGTCTTATATTAATCCTGACTTATATAATCGCCTGACGTATGTGATCCGCAAACCATAAAGTGTACATTTTCTCCGATCTGAGTACCTGAGAGCCACTTGTGGATGAACTGTCTTAAAAGACCCATATTTCCCGTGGTCTAAATTAGTTTCCAGGCCTATCCTCTAGACGTCACCAATGCATCAGAATGGAAATTAACTTTGTCAAGTGATATAATATAATTCTTAAATATGTTAAATCTTAAAAGATAATAGGGTATACATGATTTTAATTACGCTGGAATCTGTAGCTATGATGAATACTGCTGATTGTTGACAAATAATTCTTTTGAAACTTGAACTCGGGTTTTCAAGATTACAGGTAATATGTGTGTCGTCTAGTCACTTGGTCAGTTCGTCCCTTCTTGTACCTGAGAGTATGTAAAAATAACCGTACAATGTAATGGGCTGGGGGGTGGCCTCATAATGGGGTGCTTAGAGGTGGCCGATCATATGCATCAGCAGCCTCAAGCACTCCAGACCCACTGGGCCTGGACGAATTTATATCTAAAGAAAATGATCCGGAATCCTGGATCATTTTTCAATGAGGTGTGTGGGTTTGAATCCCACCATGGCAAAATTGATAGTACATTAAAAAAAAAAGATTAAATTTTATCTAAACCATTTGAAGCATAAATCTACCTTTATTGCTATAGTTATATTACCTAATAAATATGTGACTAGGAACATTATTTCAATTTAGGTGCATTATGAAGTACTACTAATTGTGCAAGAGTGGGGTTCGAACCCACATTCTTCTGCGTGCTGATGCACAGTAGCACAGTATAAGGGCCAGTGTAGGGTAAGCTCACCTATTTCCGACCTACCACCATGAGTCGACCAACTACTGCACCACATTATCAAGTGTCTATGCTATATAGAGCACTAGAGTTATGTTGGCATGAAAATTGATGTGTTATTGACTCATATTACATCTTTACCTTTTACATATCTATTAATTTTCATATACATATCATGCCATGAAGTGAGGCTGTATGACCTGTTTTGAGATAAGAGAGATCAGGAATTCTTCATCAATACCTGTCTTCCGTGCTCATTTGTATTCATTTGCCTCATTCAATCCACTGTATAATGAGTTTATATGAATGAAGATCTATCTAACGGATATGGATCAAAGGAATCTTTAAGAAAATATTCATATGCATACATTTGAGAAGCTACTCATCTAAACTCACTAATTTCACCATAAGTCGACCATAATTTCACCATGAGACGACCTCAGTCTACAAGGCATTAGCTGGTCCCCCATTCTCATGCTGATTCTGCAAGGAATCCTACATAATATACCCGCTTTATACAATGCTCCAAGATCTGGAATATATTTGTCTAAAGGCAAAACAATGACCCAGCATGATTCTGCTAAGACTTGTCTTAGTAGTTCCAATTGGTCTGGAGAGAAATTCAAAGTGCTTCCTGTTGTTTAATTGGAGATAAATCTGGTCGACTCTAGGTAAGTTTTGGTCGACATTGAGTGAAAATAGGCTATATGAATTTCTCTAATATAAGGCCAAAAATGTATGTATAATATATTGTATGGGTTTATGAAATTAGCTCAATCCGAATCCCTGGACCATTATCTTTAGTTTGATACACTACGTCTGATGACATGATGATTCTACCTCACATAATCAAACTTCTCCTAATGGTCATGAAAATCCGTGACGGGAAGAGTCGACTTATGGTGAATCTACCCTATAACATATGGGTCTAAAAGTAAACCTGCAGTCGGGCCCGAGACTGATACATCAGCCGATCCTATACTTCAGTTATCAGTATTAGGACTCCAGGAGTGGAATTGGTGAGACAGAGCCATAATTATTTTCCCAACCTTGTGGCAAAAGGAAAATATGCACTATGCTATTGGTGTCATGATGCATGTCAACAGCTCAAGGGGTCACGGCGATTTGTGTGAGCCACAAAATAGTCTGTGGTGTAAGAGGGTCGACAGACATGCATCATGCTGACCCTTTAAGAGTTGATCCACTCTTAAAGTGTCTAGCATGATGCATGAATGGAAAGGGAATAGCACACTAAATCACTATAAGGAGTTAATATTCCTAGTGCACATGGGACTCATTATCCAAGGGTAAGTGGGGGGAGTGAGGGAGATTTCAAACAAGTATAATTATCTGTGGTGGATCGAGTAATTTACATCATATGACGAGAACCACTTATTGACTTATTTAGCATAGTTATTTAGAATCATGTGATCAATGTTGAGATACTCTGAATGATAAAAGAATGTGCGTGGAGCCATGGGGTATACACTGAGTATTAAGTGATAAGGCCCAAAAGAAGAATGTTTGTTTCAGGTAACATGTAAAGAAGAAGTCTAGGGTCGGATTTCTTTTTCTTATTAAAAATCATAAAAATACTAGTCAACCCCTCTGTATACCCTAAAATCGACAGAAAGATGGGTAAAATGTGAAAATTTCTTCAGAATTTCCTAAATCTCGATGTAGCATGTGTGAGAATCCAACATCTTTCTTTGCACAACTTTCCGGAAAAGTGTGCTCCCTTCAGGGGTACCTCAGCTGTACCTTGTGCTTTTGTGCTGTATGCCTTTTGTCTGTATGATGCATGAATGCAGCACTGGTGGGTTACTTGCCAGGACTGCACTCATGCACCAGGTCGAAAGATATAGGCATAGTGCATTAAGTAGTTATGCACTCTGCCCTGCACCAGACCTTATCTAATAAGTGGAAAGAGTGTAGTTCTGGCATTTGAATGTAAGAGTCATAGGTGAAGCAGCGGGTCAATGCACAAAATTAGCTAAATCTTGTGTAACTGAGCTCAAAATAGAAAACCTGTTTCTGCACCAGAAATTATAATGATTGCTTTCTTGATGGGCACGGTAACCTGGCCCTCTACCAACAAAACCAACAGAACAGTGTGTGATAATTGCTACCCTACCCGCTCATCAGGTCTAGCTCTCCTGTGTGCGCAGACAAACGTTCTAACCACACGCTTAAAACATGTTAAAAACCCATAATCTTAAAACACCCTAACCCTATGCCAATGAACCTAACCCTCATCCTAACCCCATCCCTAAGATTATAGATTAAGATTATGCCAAGATTATTAAGATTATGCTTAGAATGTTTGTCTGCACACCCAATAGAGCTATCACATATTTGCACCCTACCCTCCCTCCCAGCTATGAGGAGGTACGTTTGCTACCTTGACATATATCTTATATAATACTGGTAACATAATTATATACCTTTCATAAGCCAACACAATTTACAGACTATTAACTCTTTAAGGATCACTGTGCCCTTTCTTGTATCGACGGATGAATGCAGCCCTGGTTACGGGCATCTAGAGCTCTATACATCATCATACCGATCCTACAGGGTTAATACACTTCGGAAGGTGTAGTGTTTGACCATTTCTTCATATACCACAGAAGGGTCGACATGATGCACCGATGCAGTGGTGATGAGTTGCTCGTTGGCACTGTTTTGATGCATTTTGAAGTCAAATGAAACGGAACATGTGAATTACTTTTGACCTATCACAGACAACCCCTTCCTCCCCCGTCTCACCTACAGGATTATTGCCATCAATGGGGCAGTACACATTGGCTAGTTCATGCCCTAAACCACTAGACTAGTGAAGGAACTCTAGTCACCACCATTTTCTTTATTTTATCCATGACATATCAAAGAAGAATATACTATTTATACGGCCGAGTACCTGTCCCGACTCCACTCCGACTGTCGCTGGAGGAGTACCAAGATGTGCGCCGTTAAGTGGTGACCAGAAATAGGCTCTTAGGTCTCCAGTGTACAGTATATGTTTAGCTATACTTTAACAGGGGTCCTTGTACCCTGGCCACTCACCTTACTCACTCAATATTGATAACTTTGATAATTTATGTTAATATAATTATGTCGAGAAATTGTTCGATGTCAGTGGAAAAAAACATGGTATGCACTTGTATCATGGTACCTGAAGGTGCCAGCATCCATTGCACTATAACAACTAGAGCCGTGTTTGAATTCCAGTTTCTGACTGTTGAGGAAATTGTCAAAGTGATTAAAGACATCATTGGAAACAAGCCTTCATGTAAAAAGGGCAACCCTCCACAAGTCCTGAAAGATGTATTAACAACATTTACATTTTCACCCGAAGCACCCGATCAAATCTTTCAAATATCCTGAGATCTGGAAACTAGCCACAGTTACTACCCTCCCAAAAGAAGGTGACAAGACTTAAGTGAATAATTACAGACCCATATCCATCCTACCTCTGCCCACAAAGCTGACTGAAAAGCTAATGCATAAACAACCTCTGTATGTATAGACTTCAAAAAAGCTTTTGATACTTTAGACTACAAAACTCTTGTTAAAAACTCAAAAAGTTGGACAAAATCCTACAAAATTAATAGAATTATATCCTGAAAAAAGAACGCAATGCACTAAGCTAATTGGGTGGTTTCTAGTGCTCTAAACATCACGCATGGAGTGCCACAGGGATCAACCCTCGGCCCCCTACTCTAAAGGATGGAAACAAAACATTATGCAGATGACACTGCAACTATATCTCATACAAAGAGCAAACACCATAGGTAATACAGGAGATTAAAACAGATGTTAAAAGCTTAATAGAAATGGTGCAATAGAAACAAACTTTCGTTACATGTTGAAAAAAACAAAGTCATGGCATTTGGCACAAGAGGCACATCACCACAGTTGACAGTCAGTTGACCTTCAATAAGCATACACACAAACCCTATCCAAATCCCTTTCACACAAGAGCTACCTATTGAATAGGTGCAGGATTAGGCTCACTGCTAAGAGGGCCTCAGTGGATGTACTCACAAAAATGATCGCCCCACTTATGGATTATGGGGACATAATTTATGGAGCAGTGGGCAAAGTAAAACTGGTCCAGGTGCTGCTCCAGGTACAACAGAACAAATGCCTTAGAATCTATAATGTGTTCAGGCGTTCCCCATTACTAAATCGAGTACAGCTGCACAAGAAATACAATGTCCTACCCCTGAGACTGAGAAGAGAGCTACACATTAAAACATTTGTTTTCAAAAGAAGTTTTGATCCCAAATGGATGAAAGGTCAATCCATGCGAGAGCCGATAAGAGCAGGCTATTGAATGTATTCTTTACCAGAAGAGCAAAGGCACAAAAAGGGGTTGAATACCAGTGTGCCTCACTGTGGAACTCACCACCACCATCTACTATTAAAACTATTTATAATATTGCCCAGACACCTAACCGTTTAATCTGTCACCAAGTATTCTCTTGATTCTATCTATGAATTAAATTCAAATAACCTCGATCCTTGATCGGCTTGAGATAAAATTGTACGTCAAACAGTATGAAAAGGTATCGACTCAGTGTATAACACCTCGTTTTGACCCTGTGGGACAGTGGGTATATGGAAGAACCGTGTCCAGGTGTAGTCTATCTAACACACACACACACAAGATGGCTCCCGATCAAAGACTTTCACATTGGCCCCAAGATTTAACTGTGTAAGTTCCAGATGTCAGATGTGTGCATAAAGCATGAAATGTAACAGCCCACATCTGAAACCCTAAGGTCAATATTGGGATATTCTGGTGTCTGAAATAGCCACCAATACCAGGAAGGCTGCTCTGGGTCAATGTCCGTCGGGACACTACCCTGGAAGGCGTTTCACCGTATGTTGATATAAAATATAAGATACGGCCGAAAGATGCGGTCAAGATGCGGCAATTATACACCAAAAGTACTTTTTCTGTTTCAGTTGGTCCTCCGTATACCCTCCGTATCTTTTTTTACAAAATATCAACATATGGCATCCAACATACGGCCCTCTCAACATTGTCACCTGTCCCTTTTACAAAAATATGCAAAAACCAGTCTACATTCCGGGAAACCCCTAGGGAATTCCCTCTATGACGTCATAATATGTAGCAACATACGGAGGTAGGCTGGGGAGGGTATATATAGGGTCCGTATGTTAGGGGAAGAGACAGGGGAGGGACAGGAGAGGTTTGGGAAGGGACAGGATAGGTCGGGGAAGAGATAGGAAAGGTCGGGAAAGGCACCTCTGTACTCTGATAGCTATTGCCTGTTTAAACACAAGGAGTCTGTGGGCAAAGTTTCAGCTCTGTAGGGCGATTATTTACCGAGTTACAGAAGAAAAGACATTTTTGGGTATAATTTCGTTGAAAATCAATTTTTTTAATTATCTTTTTTTAATTATAAAGGTAGAAGTTGGACTTTACTTATCTATTCATTAAAACAATCATAGAGACATTTTTTTACATATATATGTGCACTTTAAAAAGGGAGAAGGGAGGTGGGGGACTGTACTAGCTTACAGAAAAATGGTTTAGATCCACATGACCTCCAACACAAGGCTTGCGATCTCCATTACCTTATATATATATGAGAGGAGTTGAGGCCAGCTTGACTTAGCCTCTAGGTGGCAGCACCAACACAGCCCGGAATATCCATCCACACAGGTGCAAAACCTCTTGAGTGCTAACATTTCAACTACTACAAAGTACAACATAGATACAAGCCATACGGGTAGCCAAGCATATATATTCGCTCAGAAATCCTAACAGAAAGATGTATCAATAATCACAGCCCTAGATGGTGGTAGACAACAGAGTACAGAGCTGGCTGTAGTGGTGACGAAATGGTAGTAGTGGCTCCTACCATCTCCTCATGGCCCCTACCATTTTCTCACGGCCCCTACCATGGCCCTAGAATTATTTTAACGGGTAAATAAGTTCAGTCCAACTTCTACCTTCATGATAAAAAAAAAAAAAAAAAATTATATGGATTTTGGGAGAAATTACATTAAAAAGAGTCTTTTCTTCCATAACTCGGTAAATAATGGCCCTACAGAGCTGAAACTTTGCCCACAGACTCCTTGTGTATAAACGGTGGTAGACAACAGAGTACAGAGCTGGCTGCAGTGGTGACGAAATGGTAGTAGTGGCTCCTACCATCTCCTCACAACCCCTACCACTTCCTCACGACCCCTACCACTTCCTCACGACCCCTACCACTTCCTCACGACCCCTACCATTTCCTCACGACCCCTACCACTTCCTCACGACCCCTACCACTTCCTCACAACCCCTACCACTTCCTCACAACCCCTACCACTTCCTCACGACCCCTACCACTTCCTCACAACCCCTACCACTTCCTCACAACCCCTACCACTTCCTCACGACCCCTACCACTTCCTCACGACCACTACCACTTCCTCATGTACACCACATCCAGTACCAACATACGGAGCATAAATACCACATACGGCGCACAAAAGAGACATACGGCCCTAAAAACCAGGGTATATGTCCTGTCTTCAACATAGCACCCCCCCCCCTACCCCTCCGTATATCTTGTACTAAATACGCCAAAGATACGTTTTTTTCTTGCTCCGTATGTTGAACAGAAACGCAATTATGGCCGTATGTACATACGGCTGGCCGTATCTGAATACGGCGGCCGTATCTTTTTCCGTAAGATGCTGACATGTTGAGCAGAAACGCAAAAATGAACAGAAACGCAAAAATCGGACATACGGACCCTCCGTATGATACGGTGAAACGCCTTCCTGGGTACCTTTAAGGGCACCATGCCACTAATTTTTATGAACTTTGCCATTTACACAGAATGTAAATCCCTGTAGGTAATGGATCTATTTACACTTTGTAAAGCCTGTAAAGTATTCGGCATTAACAGGATTTACATATTGTAAATACAGAAATGGCAGGGACTTGCATTTGTGCAAATGACAAAGTTTGTGCAGTGATAAAAGCCAACATTTGTCTCATGAAGTGTGTAGGTTCATTGTCCAAAGCATCATGCCCTTGGTCATAAAGATGCATTAATTCAAGCATCATGCCAACCCTGTGAGGCCCTTCTGGGTTTATACACTCCCGTAGGGTCAGCATGATGCATTAATGTAGCCATTTTGAGTATAGACTGGCGGCAATGTTCTATGTCAAATGGTCCCCAACATGTGATAATAGATTCTCTGGCCAATAAACATAAATATGTATATATATATATATATATATATATATATATATAT
Source organism: Harmothoe impar (assembly GCA_947462335.1). Classification (NCBI taxonomy): domain Eukaryota; kingdom Metazoa; phylum Annelida; class Polychaeta; order Phyllodocida; family Polynoidae; genus Harmothoe; species Harmothoe impar. Next base: position 38,687,863 of record OX381719.1, read on the forward strand.
ATATATATATATATATATATATATATATATACATATATATATGTATATATGTATATATATATATATATATATATATATATATATATATATATATATATATATAGCATGCCTGATGCACGTGCATGGAGTAGTTGTACCTCCGGTGTAGGTATAGATGTGACCCCTGTACTCTAAACTATAAGGTACCCCACCATCTGTGTAAGTCCCCCTACTCTTACTCCAGGCCCTAGATTAAGAACGACACGTATACATAACTACATGTGTGTTGTAGAAACATCCATATAGCATGCATCATGCATCACCCCTGATCATGCACGTGTATATAATTAGTGTAGCAGTAGATAACAGTGGGGTAAGGCAGGTGATAAGAATGCACCTACCTGGTATAACAGACCTGCTATCTGTGTGTACCTGCCCTCCACACCCAACGGCCACAGTCATATGATGTGGGGCCGGGGTGGGGGGGGGGGGGGTAGCCCCGTGATCAGGGGGAATCGTGGGGGTGGGTAGAGGGGGGTGCCGTATGTTCATCTATGTATATGAAGTCACTGGAGTGTGCTCAGCCATGTGTGACATAACTCACTCTCCCAGCATAGGAGCACAGGGTAGATCGACCTGGAGTCGACCCTACATAGAGATGACCTCCTTAATTATGTAGTTATGGAGCCCTTGATACGGGGATCCCCATGTTAGGCTACATGCCGTTTTTTTAGAAATTTCCATGTCACCATGTCGATTTTGGGAAATGCCCATGTCGCCATGTCGATTTTAAGGAATGCCCATGTCCCATGTCACTATCTAATTTTTCCTCATGTCCCATGTCACTAAGACCCAAAATGACCTATGTCGCTGAGTCGAATTTAAGGGTCTAGATCCATAGTTATTCATGTATGGTATAAATTGTCTTTATTTGTCCTTTGCAGGAAAGGGTACTGTGATACATAAAAAGAGCGATTATGATGCATGAATGACTGTAAAATTGGGTGGACATTTCAAGGTACATGGTTGACTCTAGGTCAATCTACCCCATACCCTCATTTTCGTGGTCCCATATTCAGTCAGGTGACAGAGAAAAGAAGCTTAAGTCCCTATTTACCCAGAAGTAAAGAGCGTGTTACTATAGTATAGTATCGGGGGATGAGTCTATGGCGCGTTCACCAGTTGTTACTTGATTGAACTTCTGACTCCCGAACATGGATGCGCCTACAGCCTAGGAGCCCTTAAAGGATTATCATATCCGACAATATGGTGCTACCTTAGGTGTGTATACTATATTGGCCGGTGAGTTAATGTGGCAGTCCTAAATAGGTGTCAATCTTGAATAAGTACAGGGGATAGTACAAGGGAAATATAACAATAAGCGCCCAGCAAAATGAACATAGGAAAAAAAATTCATTAAATCAAATTATCATTAAAAAGATTTTAAAATGACATCAAGAATTTTTGAGGATATGAAACAATTTTCTTTTTCTTTCTCTGTTTTCTTGAAAAATAAATCTATCGTTAATATCTGATAATAGTTCTCAATTACTGAAGTGATTAAACTTAAATCGTTAATGAATTAGAGATTAGTAGTGGATCGGGTTAGCTGGCACTTTCCTAACTGGTTCATATGCTGAAAATGTTGCTTCATCTGGTACCCCAAGTACACTATTAAGCTGAATCAGTCAATAATTTTCACGGTCCCCAGTGCATTAGGCCAAAAAATAGGTGTGTTTCAGGTTACACGACTGGGTTGACGCTGTTGTTGGCGAGTCGGCACTGAAGTTTGTGAGTCAACTTTTTACCCTACCTAGCAAAAGAGTACCGACCTTGGAAATTGTTATCCAATTTGAAAAAAACAAATTTCAAATAATTTTTGGGCTATTTCAGAGTGAAATTGATAGTCCACAAGTCTACGCTATTGTAAGTAGAAGTGTAACAGGAATGAAATATGTAGCTATTTTATTTTGTAATGAGTATCCTTAGTGTACTTGAATTGCTAAGTGACTGTCTCTTTGTTATTAGGAAACCAACAAATCAATATCTAGAACCTCAAAGAAGGTACTTAGTACACTGATATTCTTACCTTAGATACTACTGGCGGCTAACAGCTCAGTCACTAGTGATGACAGTGAACCTAGTTAATCATTTTTTGGCTCCCTATACGACAAACCTAGGTTACTATCAGGTGAGCCAGTAGTGACAAAGCCACCTTAAACCCTCCATTTCTATAAGTATTAGGCTAAGTATACTTGACCCAGTAAACACCCTATGTAATCCAACGTAGCTCAGAGGTTTCTCTAGGTAGTTTTCCAACCAACGGTTTTAGATTGGTAATTTGTAGACGTCAAAACGTTATGGTTTATTTATGTTCAATGACCTAGACGTCTGATTTATGTTTATCTACCTCATTGAGACGTAAATCTACGTAATAAATCTATGTAGATCTATGTTAAAATTCATAATTTTTCAACTTCAATTGGGTATGTAACTTCTCAGTGTCACACTAGGTGGTAGCACTATACATTATGGAGAGAATGCTACAGCTCTTTAACGAATCTACCACATTCAAGCAGTGATTTCTCATTAAATTTTACTATGAATTCAATATTATCCAAATGAACCATATACAATTGAAAATTCATATATAAAGGACAGTAGATGAAAGAATTGCACATTTGTGTGTGCATTGTGGCACTTAACTGAGCAAACACCACATTGGTGGTAATGGAAAAAGTACAAAACCTGTCTGCAGGCAAAACTATGCAACATATCTACATGTCAGACTGCTTAGTTACAAGAAGAAGGCTAAAAGAATATACTACATAGAATGAAACAAGATTGAAAATAGTAGTTATTTTGTATAAATATTGTTTGTTAATGTAAATTTGTATGCAATATCACACAAGTTTTTGTCTGACTCCCACTATGTAGAATATGTGAATATGTAATGTGTCTAGACTCCATTTGAACGTAGATTTACGTCTGAGCAACGTAAATCAGACCTGCAGGTTTGGGATTGGTAAATAAACCTTAACATTTCGACGTTCGTAAGCCTTCTAAAAATGATGCAGATAGAAATGGTAGGAAAATGTTGATGGATGTTTCAAGAATTTATTTGACTAATTTTATTTCAATTTCGATCTACATCTGCCCTAAATAACCCTTTTCCTTCAAGCCGGTCATAGATTGCACTCAGTGATAGATTGCACCAGGTCATAGATTAAACCCAGTCAAAGGCGTTCAACTTGTATCGATTTGGTGAGAGCCAAACTAATGCTGGATACATCTGAAGTGGTCATATGGCTCACTCTCACCAGATCGATGCAACTTTATTTGGCCTTACATGATCGGCGGCCGTACATGATCGGCGGCCGTACATGATCGGTGACGTACATGATCGGTGACGTACATGATCGGTGACGTACATGATCGGTGACGTACATGATCGGTGACGTACATGATCGGTGACGTACATGATCGGTGATCTATTGACTTCCCTACCCTTTCTGACCATGTTAAAACATAAATAAATCTTACCAAGGTGTACACAAGATGTGTGTCTTGACATGTAATATGTTAGAAAAGTGTAGATGCGACTATAAGATAATTTTACATGACATTTCAATACCAATCATGTACGTCATGTGACGTACATGATCAGTGACGTACATGATAGGTGATTTATTGACTGCCTTACCCTTTCTGATCATGATAAAACAAAAATAAACCTTACCAAGATGTACATATGATGTGTGTCTTGACATGTAAGATTTTAGGCATGTGTAAATGTGACTATTAAAGAGAAATTTACATGACATTTCAATACCGATCATATACGTCATGTGACGTACATGATCGGTGATGTACATGATCGGTGCCTTAAGTACCCTTTCTGACCACGTTTAAAACATAAATCGATCATAGCAAGGTGTACATATGATGAATGTCTTGACATGTAAGATTTTAGACTTGTGAAGCAGTGGGTAATGAGAAAACTTTACATTACATTTCAAACCGATCATGTACGTCATGTGACGTACATGATTGGTTGTACATTGAGCCCCCCCCCCATTTGACCCCTATAAATATTTTGGGAGGTTTTTTTTTCTAATAAACTCTCCAAAGATACATTACAGCCTGTAGGTATGGTTAGGAGAGTTAAATATCGTAGTGCAGGGGGTAATAGGTGGATTTTGTACTCTGCCGATCATGTACGGCCACCGATCATGTACGGCTACCGATCATGTACAGCCACTTTTTCAGTTGCACCGATTTGGTGAGAGTGAGTCATACCCACTTAGATGTGTTCCAAATGAATTAACTGCAACCATAGAAGCTGAGCTAAACAAATTACAAATTAATAGGTGTTAATGCATTTAAGTGAAGCAGGCATGAAATATGTAGCTTTATTGGCATAGTTACTCTTAGTGCTGGGAGTTGAACCCCTAAGTGACTGACTGTTTGTTCATAGGAAACCATAACAAAACAATAAAACATATAGAAGCTCAGAGAAGGCAGTCAGTAGACCTAGATGCCCAGTTTGTGTTTGTAAGTTAGGTGAGGGTTGTAGTGGCAGCAGCAGCAGCAACATGTCGGTGTCACAAGGCTTACTCCTCTTACTTCTGTATGCTGGAATCACTAAGGTAAAGGGCATCATATTTAAAGTGGTCATATCCGACTTTCTTTAAATTCTAAATATCAATTACATGTGTTCCAAACACGTTAATAGTATCATTCAGGGGATGGGAAACAGCCAAATATTAGCAGATGGCACCTAGCTCACGCCAGTGCACGGACAAACGTTTTGAATGAGTGTTAATCCAATCTAACTGAAGTTAGAATTTACCATGACACAGTACATGTGTAGTCTTAAATAATTGTCTTTAAAAAACCTTAAAAGGGTGTTTAACTGGGCTTCCACCATCACTAAAGAAGGGGAAAGGAAAAGAAAAAAACATGGGTTGGAGGGGCAGAGCCCCCTCATCTATTTTAAGACTTTCTGGTTATAAGACTTCAGTACACATAAGACTGGTGTAAGACTCACTCAAAACGTTTGTCTGTGCACTCGGGTGAGCTATAGGTCGATCGTACTAAATAGTATCCATGGGTAGTGAAAGATCAGAAAATGTTCTATAGGCAGGACAGAATATCAGAAACAGTGGGCGGGGGATTAATGACCTACATAGATCAACACATATTCCCATACACAAAACAGATACCTGAAGCTTCGTTCCAAAATGAAGATATTGAGTGTCTTATAATCTGTATAAATCAAGATAAACATAAAAGACTGGCCATAATCAATGTCTATAGACCACCGAGTGGCTCTGCTGATGGCTTCATTGAGCACCTCAAAAAAAGTGGTTAAGACAATTGATGATGGTCACATAGAAATATGGATCATGGGAGATGTGAACATAGATATTGAAAGGGACTGGGAAAAAGGCGGGGACCTCCTTGACTCCTACCTCACTACCAAGGGTCTGACATCATTAATAAACGAGGTCACCTATCCTGAAGGTAACAGTTGTTTAGACCACATCTACACAAATTGCCCAGTAGTCTCACACTGTGGGGTACTGCCTGACCTAGTCAGTGACCATTACCCCATAGCCGCCATTACAAAGAAACTGAAGATAAAATACCCAATTAGTACTTTCAGAGGTAGGTCCTATAAAAACTACTCAGCCGTACAGCTGGGGGAGGACCTAGCGGATGATAACTGGGAAACCTTCTATGAGGAGGGAAACCCAACTGTCCAGTGGAGTATCATAAGTGACAGAATCTATGAGTACCTAGATAAATACTGCCCCATGAAGGACCTAACATTCAGAATCACACCCAATGAATGGATGACAAATGATCTTCGGGAGCAAATGGCTGACAGAAGGGCTACTGTGATGGAATACAGAAGAACAGGTAATGAGGAAATACATGATGAGGCAAAATCACACAGAGTTTCAGTAAATAGAGCATGCCATAGGGCAAGAGCTATACACATGAAAACTCTACTTGAGGAAGCAAAGGGTGATGCCAAGGCCTTTTGGCGTCAGCTAAACAAAATCATCTCCCCCAAGAGTAAAGTAAATGCCACCACCTTTGAGACAAATGACTCACAACTTGAAGGTGAAGCTGCAAGCCAATACTGCAATGAGGAGATATTATATAACACCCTGAAAGCCTCTGATCCCTCACTCCCAGACTCCAAGCTGAGACCAACTGAGCACCTCCAATCATTAGTAAGAAATGAAAATATAGATGCATCACAGATAGACATGCCCACTCTAGGTTATGAAGACATATATGGATAAGGACTTGGCCTTGCTGATGTTTAAGCAGATTATACTACCTGTATTCGAATATTGCGATTTCATATTAGACTCAGGACCTAAAGATCTAGTGGCGGGTCTCCAGACCACCCAAAACCACTGTCTGAGATGTTGTCTAGGGGTGGCTGACCCAAGGCTTATATCCAGGGTTGCCTTGCATACTGAGTGCAAATGCAAATGCAAATGGTTATGCACTAGGAGGCGTGAGAACCTCCTGGGCCTGATATACAAGCATAGTAGATCTCAGGACAACCTGGTAAGGCCAGTGCGCGCCCTCCGCAGTAACGTAATGAGGAAAATCAAGCTTCAGCGACCAGTGGGTCAGCAGTATAGGGATAGTCCGTTGTACCGTGGCTCGCTGGAATGGGACAAACTTGATGCGTCCACACAAGGTCTCGTGTCCTACAAAATATTTATGACAGAAATTAAGACGTAGATGATACTGCATGTTTGTGTGATATGATGTTGCTTCAGGATACTGTGTACTACACCAGATGACTGTCGTATTGCATTTCTGTAAATTCCTAGCTGAAAATCAAAGTGTACTTATAGATGTTGCTAAAACTGTTGGATGATATGAACCTTTGCCTGAACACTGTGAGTCCTCCACCAGAAAGATTGCTCTGATCGCTGCCTACTTGTTTATTGTCCGTGTTTTTCCTGTGTATCAAGATGCGATTCTCTATACTTGGTGTGTATATCTGTATATTGTTGGTTATCTATTGGCACTGTTTGTAAAACTTACTATGAGAAACTTTAGCCAAATATAACTTTTCAAACTCAAACTCATACAGAGATTAGTAAATGACATTAACCCAGATAAGTCCTCTGGTCTGGATGGCATCTCAGCCAGAGTACTAAAAGATGCTTTTAGAGTCTTAATACCCCACCTAGTAAATATGTTCAATAAGAGTCTAACACAAGGCATTTTTCCAGAACCATGGGCTAAAGCCACGGTAGTACCGATTTCCAAATCTGGGGCTCTAACCCAAGAAGCAAATTGGCGGCCTGTCAGCCTACTCCCCACCCCGGGTAAGATGATTGAAAAGGTTATACATTCATTCATCACAGGCAAAGCCACCGAGCTAGGCCTAATCTCAGAACACCAATATGGCTTTGTCAAGGGCAAAGGGACCCATGAAGCAGTTCATGCCTTAGTTAGTAGGTTGTATAAAAACAGAGACAAATCACATGTAACCTGTGCTTGCTATGTAGATTTTAGCAAAGCATTTGACTCAATTCATCACTCACTCCTCATTCAGAAGCTAGCAGATATTGGTCTAACAGGCATGCTCTTAACCTGGATAGCCAGTTACTTGGAAAACAGAAAACAAGCAGTACTCTTGAACAGTACCAAAACCCGATACAAAGACGTCCTGTTCGGAGTACCGCAAGGCTCGATTCTGGGGCCGCTTTTATTCATATTGTATGTAAACGGGGTAACCAGAACCAACAAAAAGGCTGAAATGATCCTATATGGGGATGACATAGTCCTGACAGCTAGTAACCTAGATGCAGAGGTGGCTAAGATAGATCTCCAAGTAGATCTAAACAGCCTTGTAAAATGGTGCACTTCCAATGGGCTGACAATCAATACCAAGAAGATGAAAACAGTCTGGTATGGGGAGAAGGCTAAAGCAGCACAAGCACAACAGCTGAACCTATGCATAAATGGTATCCCGCTAGAAAGCCCGGAAGAGTATACATACTTGGGGGTAAAACTGGATGTAAAGCTTAAACTGGACTCACAGATGAAAACCACAGAGTCAACTGTGAGACAAAGAATCTTTGGGTTAAATAAATACAGAAAGCAGATGGATCAGGACACCGCTATACAAGTCTATGTCCAAACCATCCTGCCTCATTTTGACTACTGTAGTTTCCTGGTTGATGGTGCTAAGAAGTCCAGAATAAAGAAACATCAGACTCTACAAAACAGGGCCCTAAGGGTATGTACCAGGAAATTTAATATTGAATATCGCACAGCTCAACTGCATGAGGACTGTGGAGTGACAATGTAAGGCAAGCGAAGAGAAGCCTAGCTAGCGCTCATGATACTTGTACAAACAAGCAGTCAAACTTGAACTACGCCCCTTACAGAATCCCAGAACGTGCAGTGACCTGAAGATAAAATTCCCAACTAGGCGAGCCAGGTTACAAAAGTATAAAAAAGGCCCTCAGGCCAGGGGTATCAGACCTTGGAACAGGATCAAACCAAATGTACAACAAGCTAAAACAAGCACAGAATTTAAGAGACTCTTCCTGAACACACCCTTAGACCCGGATACCAACCCTTAGTTACATGTATAATATCACCCCCTGGGCATATTGGAATATTGGAATATCTTGAATTGAGACGCTGCAGGCACTATGGGATATACCAGTGCTTTTTCTCCACCTCTGTAGTTGTACCCTACGCTAGTTTTTTCCCCGCACATTTGCTACAAGCTGTATGTTTCAGATCCATATTTCACTCGTCATCAACTCATTTATCACCCTCTCAACCAAGTGGTACAATGATACCAGGTGACATAACACTAGCCTCCTGACAAGAAGCTGTGTTAGGACATATTAAGATCTAATTAATAATACTTGCTATCTTCCAAAAGCTGACAGCAGCTTACTTTGTGTAATTAATGACATTTATTATGCCTATTTATCACTTACTTCCAGTTCATGTTCAAGGAATTAACTGTACTCGCAGTAGCGACTTTATCGAATATCATGAAAATGAATAAAGCGTATTCAAACTAAAAAGGGGCCCAGCTATAGGATTTTACAGTGCGTTTTCAATGACGGGGGGGGAGTAAAATTGTGCATGGTCTTATTCTCAATTGATCATATATTGGAGAATGGGATCAAATAAAGGAGAATAATAGGGAATGAGGATCAATGGAATAGATAGGAACGAAATTATGGTATTTTTGGTTCATTTTTAAGAGAATTTATCTTTGAGCCCCATTCATTGGATGTGCGGTGATTCTATATACACAGAGAAAAGAAGTCAAAAGGAAGTCCAGGTTGCCTCCAGAATGGAGAGGGGAGTCATTCTGGAGGCAACCTGTACTCCCTTTTGACACCATTTCTTCTCTCTGTGTAGTATACGTCTAATAAAATGACTTCAGGAACAGCATTTTCCAAGTACGAAATAGAAGATACATTTATTAGCTCAGAATCTAGGTTACAACAATAGGCAGGATCTAGGTAAATCACGCAGGTCTTTATTTGCTTTAAAAAAAGGGTGACACTTTTTGCCCCCCCCCCCCTCTGAAAAGGGGTCCATTCTTTTTGGTTCCATCTCTCAATGGGTCCAAATATGTTTGCCCCCTCTCCCCAAAGCCACCAACCCCTGTGTTGTTAAAAAATTTCCCACTCCCTTAATGCCCGCAGTCAGACTACTAGTAGTTGCAGAAATTGGAAAACTACGATCCGATTTCGTCCCTACCAAATCGGGACCAAAAATTGTGTAATCTGACATAGTGCTACGACTGGAAAATTATTCAAAATTATATAATTTTCAAAATCGTAGGAGTTTGGCATGCACGACTCTGCAACTATAGCAAAATTGAGTCGCATTTTGAGGTTTCTATCACTAGTCTGACTGCACCTCGACCGTTAGACGCCTGAGAGGTTACCCCAGGTGCACTCAATAGTAGGCTACCTCACGTACACAGGATATTTCAGACAATCATATATTGCAGCAGATGCATCTGTGGTGCCTCTAATAGATGTTTGGGTTTGGTTGGCTGCTGTGTACTTGTGGTACAGTAGGGTACCCCTGGTACACAGTGACCATCCTTCCGTACTCCAGGTACACAACGTGTCATCCTAGAGCATTCATTGCAATTACATTTCTTGAAGAGTAAAATACATGTGTAGGCCTAGTGGGCCCCAGGGGTGTGGATATGTACCTGGGGTACAGTAGAGATGTGTACCTCAGGTACAGGAGGGAGTGGATGTGTACCTCAGGTACACATAGGATATCACTGTGTACCTGTGGTACAGTAGGACACTGTGTACCTGAGGTACAGAAGGGTGGGCACTGTGTATCTGAGGGACAGTAGGATCATCACTGTGTACCTTAAAATTAAGGTACAGTAGGATCGCTGTGTACATGAGGTACAGTACAACCACTGTGTACCTGAGGTACAGTAGCTAGCATGCCCACTGTGTACCTGAGGTACCCTAGGTGACCACTCTGTACCTGAGGTACAGTAGCTAGGATCAGAGGATGCCCACTGTGTACCTGAGGTACAGAATGAATACTCGAGTTGTGTTCTCTAGCTGTAACTTAGTGTAATTACTCAATTAGGCCCACTACTAGTACCCAGCAAATATGAACCACTGTGGGTGATAGGTTGTGAGCCCCTCACTCATGCCTTTTTTGAATAAAAATGAGTCACATAGTGTGAGTGATGACTCAGCTTCACTCACACTCACTCATGTGTCATCACCTGGCCTCACTCACACTCACCCATGTGTCATCACCTGGCCTCACTTACACTCACACAAGTGTCATCACCTGGTCTCACTCACACTCACACATGTGTCATCACCCAGCCTCACCCACACTCACACATGTGTCATGATGCAGCCTCCCCAGCACTCATACATTGTTTATTAAATTGTCACTTTATTAATGACATCAATTAAGTTGTTTGATCCTGTTTCCATGTCCATGCAGTTTCTTGTGTGGTTATATCTCCATCGTTCCATTGCGTGGTTATATCTCTATTGCTCCATTTTCATCTTCTATCCGTGAGTCTGTTGTAAATATATATATGAGGTTCCTTGAAATCCTCTCATTCTGAAATGAATAAGCATACATATATTAGAGATCAAGACCTAGTAGACAATAGTAATTTATGCTACTGTAGAATTCACAATCATATGAACCGTAAAACCTCGCATATAAGCCTAACTCGTGTATAAGCCGCACCCCGAGTTTGGTGCGATCCTATAAGCCGCAGAGGCCATCTGAAAATTGTTAATTTGGTGCTGTAGTATACTTATAAAAACTCTCGTATAAGCCGCACCCTGTATAGGCATGTTTGGTATCAAAAGAAAGCTGATTCTGACTCGCGTACAAGCCACGGCTTATACGCGAGGTTTTACGGTAAGTAGAATTCACACTAGGAGTACTGTAGGACAACCCACCTTTTACATCTGTTCTCCTTGCCTGTCTCTGTCTGGTTGTTGTGAATGCTAAATGCTATGGACTGAGAACAAAGGAAATGGCGGGACATTTGAAATGGACCAATCAGAACGCAGGAACTTACATAGTGTGTCATGTTGGGTGATGATGAGTCATGCTGAGTGAGAGCTGCCAGGGAGTGACCCACCGTCACTCATGTGTCATAACCTGCCATGCTTGATCAGATGTAGCATGTGCCCATATTATCACTCACTGCAACATCAGTTTTACCTTCATATTGAGTATTCCTAGCAGTTCCTCATAATAGTGTGCTACCATAATGGTCACTACACATCGTATTTTCAGATTCCTGACAAACTGGGGTCAATCAATGTCTAAATACCGTGTAAAATATGCCCTATCTGCAAACAGCATGCATCCATACAACTTCCATGGTCTCGTCATCCTGGTGAGGGATCTCTATCATGAGTGAGAGTTGACATGGGGTGGCACATAGTTACACAGTGAGTGAGAACCATGTTGGCAACATGGGTGATGACTTGTCATGCTGAGTGAGAGCTAACAGTGAATGGTGCATAGTCAAGCAGTGAGTGAGGACCATGCTGGCAACATGGGTGATGACTGGCCATGCTGAGTGAGAGCTGACAATGGGTGACCCATACTCACTCAGTGAGTGAAAATCATGTGTTAGACATGGGTGATGATGGGCCATGTGTAGTTAGAGTTGACAGAAGATGACTCAAGATGACACAGTGCGTTATCACTTAAAATCCACTCACCATGGATCACGAAACATGGAGCATGATGACCCAAATTTGCTGGGTAGCAGTCTACTGTACCTCAGGTACACAGCAGCCAAAGAAACCCAACGTGTAAGGGGCATAGCAGATGCATCTGCTGCTTCAGCAGCAGGTGAATCCTGATTGGCTGATATTTCCTGTGTTTCCTATTTCCAGATCTGGAACTTTTAAGCTCAACACTTAGTATTAGTGGAGATATATGGGGAACAATTTTTTCGCCGATCCTCCAAGCTTGCGAGCGATAATGGGGGGGACCGTGAATTGGGGGTATAGATGGGGGGTCCCAATGTCGCATGTCGATTTTAAGAAATGGCCATGTTGCATGTCTATGTCGCGTAATAATGCTCATGTCCTATGTTGAGTTTAAGAAATGTCCATGTCCCCTGTCACTATCTTTTTAAGCATCATGTCGCCTGTCACTAGGCCTCATGTCGCATGTCGATTTTAAGAAATGGCCGTGTCGCCATGTCGAATTTAGGGGTCGACCCTCATTGAATTTTTATTGTCACCGTTCTTGTGACCTACTTATACGCCCTATGCGTGTTCAGGTGGCCAGGTGTGACCCCTGTACAGACTCCCCATGCTGGTCTGGAGGAACTTGTCAAGATACAGGAGGAGGATCCTACGAGTGTCTCTGCACTGACGGGCATTACGGACCACAGTGTCAGTATGGTAGGTATAAGGTTAAGAAATAAAATTGTTAAGCACAAGACTAATTTTACATTGAGACTCATGGTGACTGTGTTACACATATTCATGTTGTATTTTCATACGTGATGATATATAGACAAATGCCAACGCCCATTGATACCATCTCTGCTGTATTTCATGAATGGGGGCTGGGGCCATATTCCACGAAGCTGCAGGCTGAGTGGGATATGCCCCAGCCCTCACGAGTGAAATATGGCAGAGAGGTATCAATGTAGTTGGCATTTGCATTTATTTTTTGATTTGTAGCCATTTAATGAAGAAATCCAGCTTTTTCTTAGGCCATTGAATACGGCCACATTGTATTCAATGGGGGGGGGGGGGCATTGAATACAGGCTTCCAGTGCTTAAGCATAGGAGATCTTGTATTTCCAAAAAATAAAGTGCTTTATTATAAAATCTGTTATAAATACAGTCTAAGCCGATACTTTCATACTTGGGTATAATCATTCAATATGGGTCTCAATGAGTAACAAGCCATTCACGCATCTTTTCTAGATTCCTCGTGCTTCCCAGATTTATTTCTAAAGGAACTGAATGTCATCTCTGGTAGAACTATGAACTTATTCATTGACGTATCAATCAACTGTAGTGGGTATCTGGAATCAGTGTCGCTCTACGCTGTCGAAACTGAAACAGTGTGGGTCGACCTTTGGGAACAAACAGCAGCATCAACGTACCTTCTCAGGCACTCCTTTGAGTTTGTCATTACCACCCTAGGCCTGCACAGCTTCCTCCCCTTACCAGATGGACCTGTCCATGTTGAAGCAGGCTTGATGCTGGGGAACCATGTGGAGAACGCCTCCTCCAGGTGTCTCATATCCTATGCTCATTCTGGTCAACCTGGGTTTGACTCTACCGGATACTCTGACGCTGACATGTCCCGCATGGTCTCATCTCCTGCCATGCAGCATCCTGACCTACCTGTGGGTACAGTCCTCACCCGGGACCTCCACCAGGCCCGACGCCTGCCTGCACTGCAGCTACATATAAGGTTCAGTAAGTGCACCCAGTCTTCTCGTAAACTTTTTTTTACCATGCAGGACATTCGGTCAGGCTGTTTACCAATTTTGCAGGATCGGACAGATTTTTACAGGACTAGATATCAAAATCATAGTTTTGCATATTTTAAATTATAATCAGATGTTTTATTTACAGAAAAGAATAACAGAAAATGACTTTAATTTGCCTAAAATATTAGTATGTACTGTAGAACTTGTAACTTCAGTTCTAGTTGTAATATTTAAAAGATTCTTACAGTTCTGGAAATCCCAGGATATGCAAGACATTTGGTCCTGCAACTCCTGTGATTTAGCCGGACCAGAGCCATTTTAGATGTTTTGAATCATTTGGATGCTGTGTCTCAGGAGATCGATACAATTGAAACGTCTTTGACCAGGTGTTGTCATTGACCGAGTGGCGTCTTTGACCAGCCAGAAATGCCAGGAAATGTGTGATATATAGTGTTAAAATATGCTTTAACATCCCCCCCCCCCATTTTGTCTACATAGCCCCAATTTCAGCCCTTTTGAAACTTGCTGGTCAAAGACGTCACACGGTCAAAGATGTCACCCAGTCAAAGATGACACCGGGTCAAAGATGACACCCGGTCAAAGACGTGTGGAGGTTTGTATGTTTCTAGATTAAAGAACAAGACAAACGGCAGTTTGCAAGTGCGAGAGTAACTGATCTGTTTATTCAAAAGACAAACCGGTATCTCTTCCTGAATTAAAAATCGTCTGCACCAAAGTGCTTCCACATAATATGATATGCAATGCTTAGTCCGCACAACTGGACAGGTGAAGTAGAGTCAGCCGAGCCTGCACTGACTGCAGAGCCCAGGTAACACAGGGGTTTATATACCCTCACCTGGCACACGCCAAAAAGGTCATGTGGGACAGGTAATGATCAGCTTTCCCGCCTAAAAGTGGCACCCGGTAACCTAGAGAGGACGCGAGTTCTCTCCCGGATACCGGGTGCACTAACTCCAGGCGTGGAAAGCCGGATAACAGGAAATATGCTATACCCGGGAACTCCGCACCTTTAGAACCAGTGTTATAATATAATACCCCTACAGACGTTTCAATTGTAGCAATCGCATGAGACACAGCCTGGATCTGAGCTGGCAGGGGTCGAAGAAATGTTTCAGTGAGGTACAACTTTTTTGTACTGAAGCCCAGCTGGCAGCTATTTAAATTCATGCCTCATGCCTCATGCCTCATGCCTCATGCCTCATGCCTCATGCCATGGTGCGTAACTCGCCGGTACTGCATTGATGCATCAAGCTGACCTTTTGGGAGTGTCTCAATTCCGTAAGGTCAGCATGATGCTTCTGAGGAGTGTATCAACCTTGTATTGTCAGCATGATGCTATAAAGCAGCCATGGTTTGTAGACTTGCCATGCATCGTCATGACAAACTAGGAAAAATCATCTTGGCTCAAAACACATTAACGGTTGAAGGCTACCATCCGCTGTTCTATCAGCTTATGAAGGGGGTCGGTTATTCCCAAGTGGTTGGCCCGCAGGGGTGGCTCACTCAGGGAATCATCGTTCCCTTCCCATACTGATCCAGTGCGGGTAGTTGGAGTTTAGCATGATGTCTGGTCAAAGATGATGGGCTGGATCGGTATAGTGAAGGATTACACTGAAGCTGATGGGGTGTGGTTTAGGGGATTGGTAATCCCCATTACCAGAGTGGTAGGCCCGCAGGGGTGGCTCACTCTGGTAGTCACCGGTCCCTTCCCATCCTGATCCAGTAAGGTACATGCTCCCTGCATGTAGATAACTAGGTCAGGATCCGTGGTGTAATGGTATAGACCAGGGTTCGATTCCCGGTGGATCTAGGATCTAGGTGAAAAACCTCTTTTTCACCTGTATGCAACCTCTGGTGCCTACAAAGCCTTATTTAGATCACTCAATGAAAAAGTAGTTTCTTTTTTACTTATTTGAAACATACTTCTACCTTCATTTACATAATGATACTAAACCTTTAATGTTTGAGAAGGGTTATTAGTTTGATTCAGCTGCATTCCAATAGCAATGGTATTGTGCCCAGTGGAGACTCAAAGCCCCTACCTCCTGTGTGTCAACTTAAATTTACAGTAGGTGAGTGTAGCTTTTATACTGTAGATCTACAATATATTACACTGACTTCTGACAGTGTAACATAATACACTGTGTACATTTTGTGCTAGAAGTTAACACCTTTAATTGAAATAATACATTACATGTATTTCTTAAAGTACTGTTTGTGTCAGGAAGAGTGAAACAACAAAAGTTAAATGACTATATCATTATATAACAGACAAATTGATTCTAGGTAAGTTGAGGGGAACAAAACCACCTAGAAATATGAAAGCAGCTCCCAACACCTGTGACTCAGTCAGTCAGTGACTCTTGACATCATCTGGAGTTTGGAGTATCCAAGACTGCATTGCATGGGCGTGATGTGAGCTTCATCTCTATGTACTAAAATTGGACTTCCCTTCTCAACACTTTGTTCTTTGTCAGAAAATTACCTGTGAGTACCACACTTACACATCAAGTTCAAGTTCAAGTTCAAAATAATATGTTATGGAGTACTTCCATAAACATAATTATTATTCAGTCTCAACCATGGGCGGACCAAGCCTTGGTGAAAAATATGAAGATTTATAATAAGTGAATTGCACTTGCTAGTCGGGTTCTGAATGTAGTATCAATATAATACATGTGTACATGTACAGGATAGGACGATAAAATTATCCACAATACCATAACACGGAGGTTGGTTTGTCTAATATTGTTTAAAGCAGTAAGCTATTCTATAGGGTTGTCTTGACATTTCTCTTTAGCCCCGACAGAGCCCTGGATGGAGTACCAGCCACCATAGACCAACTGGCGGAGGTTGTGGCTGAGGTTAAGGGACAAATCCCTGCTTACCTGGACGGGGGCATTGACGTCTTCAAGGCTCTTGCTCTAGGTAAGGCAAGCATTATGAAACATGATTAATGGAGTTAAATGATTAAAGTGTCATAAAATAAATAACAGGACCAAGAATCGCGTAGTTGTTATTAATAATGGCATCAAATTCTAACAGTTATTTTTTTAAGGCCGAAAGGCCCCGGAGGGGCCCTGGTGGTGAGCTTGCGAACTACCAGGTTGAGGCATTATATTGTTTTCATTTGACAGGAAGTCAGTACGGGTGCCGCCATTTTGTTTTAAGGGGTGCCGCCATTTTGTTTTAAGGTGTCACAATACAAATTTATGCGTATAATGATAAAATTAATATTAATCAACCTTCTATCCTGAGGTTGATCATAAGCATACCTTCACCCCCTAACATGGACCCAAGGAATTCAATGGTTCTATTGGTTTGTTGCTAGGACAGCTGGTTGCATAGCAACAACTATTCTAATTGTTTATCTGCTTAGCAACACCCATTTCCATGCTCTTGATGTTAATTATAATCATACCTACCCCCCCTAACATGGACCCAAGGAATTCAAGGGTTCTATTAGTTTGTTGCTAGGACAGCTGGTTGCCTAGCAACAGCCATTCTAATTGTTTATCTGCCTGGCAACACCCATTTCCATGCTCCTGAGGTTGATTATAATCCTACCTACCCCCTCTAACATGGACCCAAGGAATTCAATGGTTCTATTAGTTTGTTGCTAAGACAGCTGGTTGCCTAGCAACAGCCATTCTTATTGTTTATATGCCTAGCAACACCCATTTGCTTGCTCCTGAGGTTGATTATAATCGTACATACCCCCCCTAACATGGACCCAAGGAATTCAATGGTTCTATTAGTTTGTTGCTAAGACAGCTGGTTGCCTAGCAACAGCTATTCTAATTGTTTATCTGCCTAGCAACACCCATTTGCATGCTCCTGAGGTTGATTATAATCGTACCTACCCCCCCTAACATGGACCCAAGGAATTCAATGGTTCTATTAGTTTGTTGCTAAGACAGCTGGTTGCCTAGCAACAGCCATTCTAATTGTTTATCTGCCTAGCAACACCCATTTCCATGCTCCTGAGGTTGATTATAATCGTACCTACCCCCCCTAACATGGACCCAAGGAATTCAATGGTTCTATTAGTTTGTTGCTAAGACAGCTGGTTGCCTAGCAACAGCCATTCTAATTGTTTATCTGCCTAGCAACACCCATTTCCATGCTCCTGAGGTTGATTATAATCGTACCTACCCCCCCTAACATGGACCCAAGGAATTCAATGGTTCTATTAGTTTGTTGCTAAGACAGCTGGTTGCCTAGTAACAGCCATTCTAATTGTTTATCTGCCTAGCAACACCCATTTCCATGCTCCTGAGGTTGATTATAATCGTACCTACCCCCCCTAACATGGACCCAAGGAATTCAATGGTTCTATTAGTTTGTTGCTAAGACAGCTGGTTGCCTAGCAACAGCCATTCTAATTGTTTATCTGCCTAGCAACACCCATTTCCATGCTCCTGAGGTTGATTATAATCGTACCTACCCCCCCTAACATGGACCCAAGGAATTCAATGGTTCTATTAGTTTGTTGCTAGGACAGCTGGTTGCCTAGCAACAGTTATTCTAATTGTTTTTCTGCCTAGCAACACCCATTTCCATGCTCCTGAGGTTGATTATAATCCTACCTACCCCCCCTAACATTGACCCGAGGAATTCAATGGTTCTATTGGTTTGTTGCTAAGACAGCTGGCTGCCTAGCAACAGTTATTCTAATTGTTTATCTGCCTAGCAACACCCATTTCCATGCTCCTGAGGTTGATACTAATCGTACCTACCCCCCCTAACATGGACCAAAGGAATTCAATGGTTCTATTAGTGCTGCTGCACTGGTGGCCACCTAGTGGCTTTATATTACACTAAATCCCTGTAATGGCACGTTTTTCCCCTGTTGTGTTACATCTGTCAGTAATATCATCCTCCCGCCCTGTTTATATGGTGTCTTGAATTGGTCCCCTACAAATATACCAACCATGTAGACATTATGCTCCTTCAAATGCAAGAATTGCGGTTGTTGCCGGGTATAAAAATGCCTGAGGCATTTTTTACGCGGCAACAACCGCAATTCTTGTTAAGAATAAAGTGAGCCTACTGGATTTCAATGTGAGCGTGGCAAGAGTTTTTGCATTCCCAAATCCCAGCAAGGCTCAAATTGTGTTCTGCCCACCCCTATCCATCCACAAATTTCATGTTGAATGAACAATTTCTGTCAATTTCAGGGGCTGACATGGTGTTTGTGGGGCGTCCAGTACTGTGGGGCCTGGCATACGATGGACAGCATGGGGTAGAGAAGGTTATCAACACTCTCACTGACGAGCTCATCAATACCATGCAGCTAGCTGGTACAGCCAACCTGTCGTCCATACACCCCCGCTATATCTACCACCATGACACCTGCAGTACAGTGTAGACAGCCAACCTGTCGTCCATACACCCCCACTATATCTACCACCAGGACACCTGCAGTACAGTGTAGACAGCCAACCTGTCGTCCATACACCCCCACTATATCTACCACCAGGACACCTGCAGTACAGTGTAGACAGGCAACCTGTTGTCCATACACCCCCACTATATCTACCACCAGGACACCTGCAGTACAGTGTAGACAGCCAACCTGACGTCCATACACCCCCACTATATCTACCACCAGGACACCTGCAGTACAGTGTAGACAGCCAACCTGTCGTCCATACACCCCCACTATATCTACCACCAGGACACCTGCAGTACAGTGTAGACAGCCAACCTGTCGTCCATACACCCCCGCTATATCTACCACCAGGACACCTGCAGTACAGTGTAGACAGCCAACCTGTCGTCCATACACCCCCACTATATCTACCATCAGGACACCTGCAGTACAGTGTAGACAGCCAACCTGTCGTCCATACACCCCCACTATATCTACCACCAGGACACCTGCAGTACCGTGTAGACAGCCAACCTGTCGTCCATACACCCCCACTATATCTACCACCAGGACACCTGCAGTACAGTGTAGACAGCCAACCTGTCGTCCATACACCCCCGCTATATCTACCACCAGGACACCTGCAGTACAGTGTAGACAGCCAACCTGTCGTCCATACACCCCCACTATATCTACCACCAGGACACCTGCAGTACCGTGTAGACAGCCAACCTGTTGTCCATACACCCCCACTATATCTACCACCAGGACACCTGCAGTACAGTGTAGACAGCCAACCTGACTACATCTACAACCATGTCATACTGATGTCCAGCAAGAAGAAAGGACAGATGAACTCAATGTCTTCTTATATCCACACATAGTCTTTGAATGCTGCATTAATTTTTTATGTATTTACTCAGTGCTATAAAACAAATAAACTGAAACTGAAGTGTGCTATTTACATAATGCTTACTATTGTGCCTTTAGTCTCCTCTAAGGTGATGGCACCTGGTTGCCAAGTGCTGATCTCTGAATGTTTGTGTGCCTGGTTGTGTGCCTGGTCTCTGATAGTCTTTGACCAGGTGACGTCTTTGACCAGCAAGCATTAATCACTGAAATGTGCCTATATAGAAAGGCATGGGTGGAAATGTTAAAGAATTATCATAACACTATTATATTACAGGGCATCTACATTACAAAGACTTTCAAAAAAATCAATTTCCATGGTAACACATTAAACTGTAGGAATTTACATTTGACTGTGGTTTGACCCCAGGGTCGTCATTTTGACAATACCAAAATTGACAACTTTAGGTGGTCAAGGTGACGACCTTAGGTTGTCATTGTAACAAACTAAGGTAGTCATATCTGATCCATATAGACCAAAATTGTCATAATTACGACCTTTGGTAGTCACATAGATTGGGTAGTCAGAATGACTACCTTAAGGTTGTTGTATTAGGTATTGTAAATTTGAAGACTTAAAGTCATCCATCAGTTATGACAGCTCTCAACACTATTGGGTAGTCATTTGGACAACCTAGGGTATATCTGGGTGTTGGACATGGCACATGCCCTATCGCATGCTGCCACCCAGGGGAAATAGATTGAAGTAAATTTTCTGTCATGAGATATAAACTGGTGACAGAGAGCAGAGTAGTCTCTATACCTTCAAGGCGATCATTCTCACCCAAACACAACTTATTTATAACAAGTAAAGCTACTTAGTTTAATCAAGAGTAAACCAAATATGTGAAAGGGATGCCTCTCATTAGGAGGTAAACTAATTAGAGACTATATTCATACACCAGAGCAAATTCCAATTCTCCAGAGCACTTTCCATTAGTCATTATGACAACCTAGGTCGTCATAATGACTAGGAACCTTCCTCTGGGTTTTCAGTGAAGGTACTTAACACAATCCATGCAAATGGCACCTGGTGGCAAAAAATGATATTTGCAGATATCCCTGTCTAATATGTCATGATCTTCCTTTATCTGCAATTTAAGTGCCACACCTCGGGATTCTACTCATCCTGATCACTATACTTCCTATTCGCTATGCCCATAGGTTCACATACACACTTCAGCGTCATTGTTGCTAAAACCACTCTCACCTGAAAGTCGGGCACAGTTGACATTGTGCTTTTTCTGAAATCTGGAAATTAGCTAACTTTAAGCAGTTCATACACAGTGTTGTGTTAAGGTCTACTGAAGTTATCATTACTAATAAATATACCAGATTCTGAGGCATAATCAAATCATTTAGAGAACATTAGAGTCGTAGATATGCCATTTGCAGTGCCAGCCTCTCACTAAATACCCACCGTGGAGCCTTCAAAAGTCATCAACGCCAACTCCCTGTATGCCCTTGACTTGTTACAAACTGTAGATACTACACAATTTTGATATAACTGTGTTATCGTGATTGATGTAAAAATAAATAAAACATATCAAATTACTCTGACAATAATATTATGGTGAATTTCCTTCTTTTCTTTAACATTTCAAGGACCTAGTCATTAATTTTCCGTGAAATATGGCAAAAGTAATTATTCTGTACATAACCAGTGCAAAAGAAATCAATCTGAGGTTTTTTTAAACTTTTCCCTGGTAATAGCCCTTTTGCTTTAGGTCTCAGTGAAGGAAATGCTGCTTCTATATACTTTAATATAGGGGAAAACCCAATAACAGCTACCAGGACATTTACAACTTCTGAAAACCACCATTGACCTAAAAGATACATCTTTCCTACAAAACATTTCCAACCAAAATTAGCTACTGACCACGGAAAATTTGAGCACTGGTCTGTAGCTTAAAACCACCTGAATTCCGCCTGAATTTGCACTGAATAATTTGCATTTTCACTGATCCCCAATCTAGCCTTTGAAAAAAGTATAAACTATTATTTGATTGAAATTGGCATCATTTCCAACTTAGTTATGGACCATTCAGTGCCCCTGCAGTATTCACTTCTGACCAGAATCGTATATATGACTCTCAGTTTTCTGTGGGATTACCCTAAGTGAGACCTGCACCAAGGTGTAGCGTCCTGTAGGGTACTTGACCTACTTTTATCTACCACAGATACTAGTGTGGCTGTGTGTCCTACATGTGAAGATGACACAGTTAGGGTGGTAGTAGTACTACCAGTAGTAGTGGTAGGAGGAGCCCAGGAGGAGGCTCTAACAATAACAATAACAGCAACTCCTGGATAACTTCTCTCACTCCTGTTCTTTTGTCATGATCACAGTGTAATAATAAGTAAGTCACAGCTGGGTATGCAGCAGAAAGTGACCCTAGACACTACAGCAGGATTCATGCTGCTGTGACTGAGGGCGATCACTGGCTATGTATCCAGCCTTATCATGGAAATAGTATGGATCCTCATGTTTACTATGCCTGAGGCACCTTGGAAGAAGACCAACAGGAAAGGGCAATGTTTCCTCAAGAAGCACTCGGTGTATGGCCCCTTGCTGAAGGAGAAGGGGCCGGAGCTGGGAGACATCATCAGGCCGGAACCGCTCTGGACGCTACTCCTTAAGTACAAAGTCCTTAATGAAGCCACACGGGATGCATATAAGGTACACTGTTAGAAGTTGATGTAGCTGAGGAGCAGAATCTACCGTAGTGTACTTAAGGAGGATTCAATATTTATGACCAGGGTGGGGGTGAGCGTTTGAGGGGTATTCAACACACAGAGAAGTAA
Organism: Harmothoe impar; assembly: GCA_947462335.1. Taxonomy (NCBI): domain Eukaryota; kingdom Metazoa; phylum Annelida; class Polychaeta; order Phyllodocida; family Polynoidae; genus Harmothoe; species Harmothoe impar. The sequence continues at coordinate 38,710,959 of OX381719.1, forward strand.
AGGCGTCGCCATGACTCTTTTACCATAGTCAACTCTAGTTGACTCTGGTAGCAGAGTCATGATGACTCTGGTGGAGGGGTCTACTCCAGTCATACCCCTTGTCCTTCTAAAAATTGACTCTCCCTCTTGACTCTATCAGTGCAGAGTCAAGTGCAGTTGACTTGCCCACAGCAGAGTCATTTGTAGTTTGACCCTTCATGGAGAGTCAAATAAAAAATGTGTTGACTCTGATAGTAGTTGCATATGAAACCACCTGGTGGGGCAACCAACACTAATTTGGTACCAGTGGCAACCACAAGGCAGAGCCACTATCTATACTTTAGATAACTGTTACACATTTGGTTCTTTAAAGATAGGTCCACTATGTCTAAATAATGTGGTTAAGGTATGTCAATGGATAAGCTTTCCAGTTAACTTACGTGAATCAAATGTGATGACAAAATATACAATACATTCCAAGAACATTAACAGTGAAGAGCTTAGTCACCATATTTGTGGGTATGGGAAATAAACATAAGGCTGGGCACTAACTGTGTGAGATATAATGTGTGGCACTGCTTACTACTTCGTATAGATCTGATATTGGCATCTAATGTGAGTAGTATAGTATGTATCAGAACGGGACTATAGTTAACTACTGTTTATTACTCAATCGACCTGCAGCCAATCAGAGGCCTCCATTTGGTCACGTGACCAGAAGTGACCTACTTAGGGGATTAGTGGTGACGTCACGTGACCTAGTTAGCCAATCAGAGGCCGCCATTTGGTCACGTGACCGGAAGTGACGTCATATGACCTACTTATGGACCGGAAGTGACGTCATATGACCTACTTAGGGGACCGGAAGTGACGTCATATGACCTAATTTAGGATCACGTGACCGGAAGTGACCTGATGAGTCACGTGACCGGAAGTGACGTCACATGACCTAATGGCCAACCGGAAGTGAGTGACCTCATTGAGGATCACGTGACCGGAAGTGACCTGATTGACCACGTGATCGGAAGAAGAAGAAGAAGAAGAAGAAAAAGAAGTTTTTTGTTTAGGAAGTGAGGGTCTTTAGGATCACGTGACTGGAAGCGACGTCGTCACATGAGTGACGCTTTAAGAGACTGCGCGACTTACTAGTAAAAGAAGACGTATGAAAATAAAAACACAACAATAATTTATTTTATTTTTTTTATTTCTTTTTTTTCAATCTTGATAAACACTCTATTTTTGAAAAGATGCACTCAATCAAGCAATAACACGCTTATTTTTTTTTTTCATATCTCTAAAGGACTCGTTGTCACACCGTCAGAATGCACGCGACGCTTATAATACAAGTAGCGCACGCCGTCTTTCTCTATGGTGTAGGTGACCATTTTGTTTCGCACCACTTTGAAATTTCTATTTACAGCAATGAGAGTTTTTCGTTGGCGAAGAACATCCAAGAAGTCGTCTGGTTCCTTAGGGTTTTGTTTCTTCTGTACGCCTTTTGCACTCCATTTTTTGGATTTTCTTTCACCGGTGTCGCTGACTCGATCGTAGCAAATGTAAGTCTTAGGGTTGAGACTTAGGATCCCGTCACCTTCCCACTCCGCTTTCATAAGCCCCGAAGTTCTCAGATCGTGAAGGTACCGTCTCTCACAACATCCGCCGGGCGGCGGACACCATTCTCGCACTCTTTCCGTTTTTGTCTTCACGAAAAGCTCTAAGTGATCGTCGCACACCGCTGTCGGAAGCCACTTTCGTTTCTCTCTGAAGTACGTCTCTCTCAGGCGAGGTTTGACTAGGTCATCCAACGTGTCACCGCTGAGAGCCATGTAAAGACTGTCGGTGTCCATTTGACAAAGGGCATAATCGCGCCGATCGACGAATCTATCCAAGAAGTCGTATGTGAACTCTAACATTTTCAACTTCGCGTACTGTTATACCATGAACCCTATTTGAATAGGGAGGTTGTTCTTGACTGTTTTCGGTTGTAGTTCGACTTCAAACAGATCGGAACTCAACTCGGACGCCTTTTTGAAGCGCCACGAATTGGCCAATAGTTCGAACTTCCGACTGTCAGTGTATCTCACCGCCGTGTGTTTTTCTTTGTTGCAGATTGTTTTACCGTACGTAGCGTTTCCCATTAACTTGTAACAGTCTGACAGAATTTTCTCGTTCTCGTTCACGTCGCCACGTCTTCGCGCCGCCGTTACTTCGTCCGCGAAACCGGCAAAGGAGCGTTTAGGTAGGTATTCTACGACCAGCTGCACTTTGGTGACTATCAAACCGTGCTCTAAATACCACTTGAGAAGCGGCGTTCCCTATCAGACATCTCTGAGGCGTGTTCAACAGCTTTGTTGGGAGGCCTTAACCCGCTCATCTCGACGCTTCATCTCTCTCCATTCGCACTCCCACACGACGACCAGCTTGTGACCTAGCGCTTTCAAGTACGCGCTTACTCTAGTCGTTCTGTCGCGTCTCTCCTCCCTCAGTGAAGCGCACTGATATCGGTGCGACGGTATGCACTCGTGAGCGTGGAACCAACACCCGTGAAACTGGAAAACCGTATTAGAGGCCGTGTGAAACCCGTCCACGCGAATTCTCCGACAGCCTACAACCATCTCGCCGCCGTTCAAAGCGTGGCGCAGTTTCACGTAACCACTCCAAAGCGCTGTGAGAGTTTCTTTGCCTAATTTCGGGCTTGAACTCGGTCTCAGGTCGTCTCACCGCGTAATAGCCCGTGCAGTGCGCTTCGCTCATGCAGCGCAAGTACAGAGAGTTAGCGTCTAGTCCTAGGATGTGTTGGCACGGTCTCGCTTCTTCGCCGTACTTGTGCTCCCTTATCCGCGTGGTGCCCTTCTCGTGAAATCTATGGAAGATGATGGAAGGACCGCCGACTAGATTTTCTTTGATCAGAGCGTGGAGGACGGCGTCGAACTGGGGGAACGTTGTGAACGCGTCTTCTAGGTTTTGGAAGAGGAACCGTAAAGTCAAACCGGCGAGAGAAACTCCGTCTTTCAACATGTCAATGCCGCGATCTTGGAAAAATTTAGCGTGATTTTTCAGAGCTTCTATGAAAGGTTTGACGTCTTTGTTGTTGTAGTGGATCAAGTAATCTTCCATAGTTTGCATCTTCTCGTCGGACCAAACTTTCTGACATGCGGCGTAGTCGGATTCGGACATTTTGACGCCCGTCAGTTCGCTGTCAAAAGCCGATCTCGGTGGCAGCGTTCTGTTTGCCAGTTTCCTGGTAGACGTCATCCATTCGTAAGGAAAGTGACCTTTCTCTTCGTTCCTGGTGAAAGCTCGCAAATAGGTCGCGTAGTTGTAACCGGGTGCCAAATAGTTGACTACGTCCAAGAAAACCGTGTGCTGTGTGTAAACCGCCAAGTATTGATTGCTTCTCTTTATGACGCTGAATTCTTGGTTTCTTCGGTCTCCGGAGGCAAAGAACGAGTGAAGGCGTATTTTGATCAGGTTCAAGTCGTAACGCCCCGAGTTGAAGCCCACGACTGGAGCTTGACGGATGTATCTCAGAAGACGCTTCTTCAGTTGAACTAACGGGTGTCTGGTCTGAGCCGCAGCGAAGCCGCCTGGAGAAGGGGTGAACGTCGCCTCCTCCAGCAGGAGAGCTTCACCTATCGCCGCATCTAACTTCGCTAACGTCGGTCGGTAAAGTTCTAGCACAGCTTCCCCGATGACTTTGGCGTTCTCGTTTATGTGATTTAAAACTCGGTCCAACAAGGGGTCGGAATCTGCGTCGGATTCTCTGACGAAGCAGACGGGCCCCTCCCACCCCGGAAAGTCGGATGCGACGCTAGCCGACAAAGGGACGTGATCCCACAGCAGGGACACGTGTTCCGTCGACGGTTCTTTGCACGGTCTGAAGAAAGCCTCGAAATCGAAGGCGATCTTGTAAGGGTAGATTCCGGAATGTCCGTCGGGGGGAAAAATGGAGAAGTCTGCTAGCGCTTCGAAAATCGTTCTCGAATTTTGGTAGATGCCACCTACGTAGCGCAACTTGACTTGTCGGCAAGAGGAAAGCTGGTTCCTGTGTCTCTTCAGCAAGAACTCGGTGGTGAACGCCGCCTTACACTTGCAACATTTGTATATGCCCGCGTACGCGTTGAAGTCTGTGACGAGAGAGACGTGCAAACCGCCTTTCGCCGTCAGGTGTAGGTTGACTTTACCTCGGGAGTTCTGGAAGGCGGTCTGATCACAGTAACGCTTCTTCTCAACTCCCGCCCCGGCACTTGACGCGACGCGGTGTAGACCGCTATTTGTACGTCAAACAAGTTCTCTAACGCGGGTAAGTCGCGGATGTTCAGACCCGGAAAGGATTCAGGTGTGGCAGCGGGACAGAACTGACGTAACAAATCTGAAGCGCGCTTGCTGGTGTTGTATAAGTGAAAGGAAATGCAGCGGAAGATGCAGAGGTTGTCCTTGTTGGGAAAATCTAACACGCCGCTTCTCTTTCCAACTCGACCGGCCTGAGTGATCCTACCGCCTATGGGGAATTCCCCCGGTCCCATGTAAACGCAAATGTTCAAATTGGTAGGAAAAAGAACGTGCCACTTGGTGTCAGCGTCGCAAAGTTTCCGTACTTCCTCGCAAGCGACGGTGTTTTCCATCTTTGAGAGGAGCTCTTCCAAAGTTTCTGAATTAGTTATGGTAGGGAGCGGTTGTATGAGAGTTGCGTTGTTCTGGGAGGCGTGAAAGTAGCACAGTTTGCTCTTGTCTTCTCTGTGTTGTAAGAGTAAGCCTACCGAGAAACCCACTTTGTATCTGAATCTTTGTGTCAAGTGAATGCGACGCATAGTATCTACAGCGTCACTCAACTCGCCGGTTGGTAGCCTGAAGTTTGTTACACTCACGCGAGTCCCGTGCATCCTGACGCCCGTTTGTATCGCAGGCCAATTCGCCTTGAACGTTTCCTCCCCGTTCGGTACAGCACGTATGCGCGGAGGGATGGTCACCCCGTCCAGAGATTCGCGTCGACAGGCGATCTTTCGGCAATCGCCTTCGCCGCATAGAGGGCAAAACTTAGGTATTACTCTACAACTTTCTACGTGTCTCTCGTGGTTGTACGGTCTTTTAAAAATTTTGAAACACTTTTCGCATACGTACTGCGTCATGTTTTTTCACTCAGTTACCAACTACTTAGCCGTCTAACTATCTATCTATCTATCAATCTATCTGTCTATCTATCTATCAATCTATCTGTCTATCTATCTATCTATCTGTCTGCTGTCTGTGTATCCGTCTGTCTGTCTCATACAGCGTACGTCAAACGCTGTGTGTGTGCGCGCGTGAGCGTTGAGCGTCTCTCATTCCGAATCTATACCGAGATATTTGAGAATAATCTCTGTTTTGTCATCCAACTCTTTGAGCGCTCTGGCGGACAGCGTCACCCCCTGCTGTGTGGGTTTTTTGTCAGGACCTTCGTACTTGCGCACGTGGACGAGGTTCTTACCGCTGTAGTAGCTCACAGCTGCGTACACTTCGCCCTCCTCATCCAGCACGGCGAACCAGGGGGTGTGATTAGGTCTTCCTTGCGCGGCCGCTGTGTCGCGTATGCGCACCACTGCGCGGATATCGGCGATGCGTGCTATTAGCTCGCGCAGCGCGTCGGCAGTGAAGTGCACTCGCTTGCTTCTGGTCAGAGACGCCTCTTTCACCTGGCCGTCTTTTGTGTAGCGCGGCCTCCTAGACAGTCTAGCCACGTCCTCCCAGATCTCCAGCGTCAAAGCCCCGTCTAAGCAGAACTCTAACCCGAGAAGACGGGAGAAGGGTTTCTCTGCTTCTTCTCGTCCATCTCGTTCTTTTTCTTGTATTTTTCTCTTCTTAGTAGGCCTTGTTGTTCTGGAACTCACCTTAGAACGTTTCAGACCCGCAAGAAGAGTAACACCATCAGCGTGAGCTGAATCAGCAGCAGAACCGATAACAGGAGCAGCGTCAGCGCTGGTGGTATCCCAGACCTCGTTGTTGGAACAGAGCAGCCACACGCCGTCGGTGCTGAGTGTAGCGGTAGAAGATGAAGCGCCGCCGCCCTCGTAAGGTGGCGGTGAGGGCAGTCGCCACGGACCGGACGCGCTACCAGTGGAAGTGAGGTCGAAAGCTGGGGAAGAGGGGAGCCGAAAAAAACGTACCGTCCGCCCCTTTCCCTTCGGGTTCTTCGTACGCCTCGTCGTCAGCGTCGTTCTCTGTCTCACCCTGTTGCTGCTGCTCCTCCTCCTCCTCTTCTTTTTGGTTTAGGGGCTGAGTGTCCGAATAGCTGTAACTCTCAGTGCGAGCGGCGTCGAGGGCGTCGGTCGATGTAGTGGTGGAGGAGAGGGGCTGTGCAACGTGCGGCAGGTCATCAAAATCATCAACAGTAGTGGGGAGGTAAAAACCCGGTTGCCAGTACTGCGCTGTGCCAGGAGCGTTGTCGTCAGTAGTAGTAGCGGTAGCAGCAGGTGCAGCAGAAGCAGCAGCAGCAGCAGCAGCAGCAGCAGACGCAACAGACGCAACAGTAGCAGGCGCAGCAGCCTCAGCAGGCGCAGCCGTAGCAGGCGCAGCAGTAGCAGGTGCAGCAGCAGCAGCAGCAGCAGCAGCCGCAGCCCGAGGATCACCAGCAGCAGCAGCAGCAGCAGGCGGAGCGGCAGTAGCAGCGGCAGCACGCTTAGCAGCAACGTGTACCGTCGCGAGTGTAACAACGTCGCTAGCACGACGACTACTACCAGTAGTACTACTACCACTACTACTACTACTACTAGTACTACTACTACTACTACTACTACTACTACTACTGCTGCGAGCGCTCGCTACAGCGGGAGGGTGATAAGACCAAGCGGCTGCGGCGGTAGTCTCATTTTCAGTAGCAAGAGGAGGCACTGACGCTAAACGAGCGCTGTTCCGCGTAGTCTTCTTGTTCTTGAACTTGCTTAGATCCTTGGACGGCGCTAGGTGTTGTCTTTTGCTCATGGTGGTGACTGTAGAGAGCAGCAAAAGAATGAGTGAGTGAATGGAGGTTTCCAGGCCCCTTATATACGCCTTCTCGCTTCTAGAGCTAAGCTACTTACTGCCCCTGTTCAGCTGCCGCCGGCTGGCCGGCGGCCATTCACAAAGAGAAACAAAAGACATAAGGTATGACGTTTTCAGCTGGATCCCTTTCCCCCCTTTTGAGAGATCGACTGTCATGAGCTAAGCTACTTACCACCCTGTTCAGCAATTCAACGCGCATTAGCTGTATAAAGGATTAAGCGGTTGCTGCCGCCGACTGACCGGCGGCCATTCACAAAGAGAAACAAAAGACATAAGGTATGACGTTTTCAGCTGGATCCCTTTCCCCTCTTTTTTGAGGGATCCACTGTCATGAGCTAAGCTACTTACCACCCTAACGCGCGTTAGCTGTATAAAGGATTAACGGTGATGAGCTTAGAGTGTGTATACAAAAAAACTACAGGAGGCGTGTGGCGTGAAGCAGGACCCCCTAAGACGAACGTGTCTGTCTGTGAGTAGAGGCGTGTGCATGTGGTGAGCGACTTAAGTGTAAGACAAAAAAAAAATCACCGCCTCCTGCCGTGGTGAGTAGACTGGGCCGGCCGGCGGCGGCCGGCTAGTTCAATAGGGAGGGGTGACAGCTGACTAAGGCTGTGCATGAAAAAATCCGATTTTCACCTGACCTCTGACGTTTGTTACAATGAATGTCAGAGGGAGGGAGACGTCCTCAGGTAGGGGGTAGGAGGTAAGGCTATGGATGAGGAAAAAACACCGTTTTCAGCTGGTCTCCACGGATAGCGATGACATACCCCTCGTCATCTAAGCTCTTAAGGAGCGGAGCGGCTGAAAAAGCGTCATGCGGACAGGTCGCTAGACAGCTGGAGTGCTGTTGGAAATAGGATTAAACTCCCTCTGTATAAAAGCTCTGATTTCTGTTGGAAAAAAACCATATCGCCTCTGACCACAGTAACGTCTACTACCACCACCACCGCCACCACCGCCGCCGCCGCCGCCGCCGCCGCCGCCGCCGCCGCCGCCGCCGCCGCCGCCGCCGCCGCCGCCGCCGCCGCCGCCGCCGCCGCCGCCGCCGCCGCCGCCGCCGCCGCCGCCAAGACGAGACGAGATGGCTCAAGCTATTCCACTTTCAAGCTCGCCTTCACCGCCTTGTCCACCTGAAAAAAAGTTGATGCGGCTTGACGACGTGAGACGCGCGAGGCAGACCCATGGGGAGAACAGAGAGGTAGGACAGCGGCGCTTAGCATATAGCGACGCCTTGCTTCGTCAACTAGGTAAAGAGTTGAGCGGATCTTGGAGAGAGTTGGGCAGTAGCTTAAAAGTTACCGCCGCCCGTATGGATGCTCTAGTAGAGCGCAGTGTTAAGACACCGGAGGAGCTGTGTACGGCGATGTTCCGAGTCTGGTGGGGTGAAACCCCGCATCGTCATAGATGGGGATAGCTCGGTCGCGTCTTCACCCGCATTAGACGCGTGGAACTGTTGGCTCAGTGGATGTCCCTTCTCCACAGACAGGGGTTGGATTTCGAAAACCCCGACTCGCGCGCGATGCATAAGCACTTGGGCACCCTCGGCAGACGTCTAGGTAGCAGGTGGAAAGAGGTGGGGGACCATTTAAAATTGTCGCCTGAGAGGTTAGATAAGATCGCTGAAGAATGCGAATACGGAGGAAGTCCCGCTGAGTGGGCCTTCCGAGTGTTGAAAATGTGGCAAGCTGAAGCTGACGGTGCAGGCGGTACGCCTTTTGAACTCCTTCGAGTGTTGACTGAGGACATGGGAAAGTTTGACCTCGGCATCGCGATATTACTTGACTTTATCAAGCAAGAAACAACGAGAACGACGGACATGTGAATTGTTGTGTTTTATTTTCATACGTCTTCTTTATTAGTAAGTAAAAAAAAAAAATTATAACAATTAAGACGCGTGTCCTCTTAAAGTGTCACTTCCTCCAGTCGCAGCTGATCACCTCATCGAGGCACGTGATAAACAAAAAAAAATGAAGAGACACGCTTCTTCCTCTCGAGAGGAAGAAGCGTGTCTCTCGATTGAAATCTTTTCTTTTCTTTTTTTCTTAAAAGAGACAAACGCCCCTTAGAGTGCCCCCCCACCCCCCTAGAGTGCCCCCCTCCCCCCTCCCCCCCTCCCCCCCACCCGCCCCATGCATCCTAAAAGCGCCCCCCTCCCCATGCATCTTAAAGGGGCCCCCCTCCCCCCCTCCCCTCCCCTCCCCTCCCCTCCCCTCCCCTCCCCTCCCCTCCCCCCTTATACACTCTAAAGAACGCTTCTACCTAGTTCAATAAGTCACTTCCAGTCGCTCGTAAAACAATAAAAATGAAAAAAAAAACTTATATCGTAGTGTTTTTTTTTAGTTTACCGAAAAAAATAAGAGACTCGCCTCCTCCTCCTTCTCCTCCTCCTCTCCTTCTCCTCCTCCTCCTCCTCTCCTTATCCTCCTCCTCCTCCTCCTCCTCCTCCAAAAAAAATAAATATCACATTTTAAAGCGCGTGACCCCTTAAAGACGCTCATCTCTTCATTAAGTCGCGTGACGTCACTTCTTCTTCTTCTTCTTCTTCTCATCAGGTCACTTCCGGTCACGTGATCCTAAATTAGGTCATATGACGTCACTTCCGGTCCCCTAAGTAGGTCATATGACGTCACTTCCGGTCCATAAGTAGGTCATATGACGTCACTTCCGGTCACGTGACCAAATGGCGGCCTCTGATTGGCTAACTAGGTCACGTGACGTCACCACTAATCCCCTAAGTAGGTCACTTCCGGTCACGTGACCAAATGGAGGCCTCTGATTGGCTGCAGGTCGATTGAGTAATAAACAGTAGTTAACCATAGTCCCGTTCCGATACATACTATACTACTAATGTGTGGTCAATGGTCTGTAGAATGTAGTGTGAGGCATATACAACTTAGGCCTTTCACACAGGGGAAAGTGGTGGACATGAGAATGTGTCTTGTTATTGACCTGTCTTGGGCAATAACCTCACCTACTCACTTCTCTCACAGCCCTCACCTGGCCTGCCCACTAATTACACTGTACAACAAATTTTCAAAAATTGAAAAAAACCGGGACCAGACTCAATTATTCTTATGTATTTTGACCTGGGGAATTCAAAAATAGCACTCAAAATTGTGCGGTAAGTCTCAGTTTTTGAATTTTTGCATGGTCTTATTTGTATACCCAGTTAGAGCTTATATATACACTATTTGTTCAAAAAGTAGGAAAATGCTTCTTTTCATGTAAAACTCATTTTTAACTAGTTATATTAATAATATTTTACTGATCTGTTATAGATATAAATATTCTTTGTGAATAAATAGGTCCAAAATAACACTTTGAAACATATAACTAGTGCTTAAAAAGGTCGCTTTGTCTTCCTATTGTATTCCCCATAAGGACCACCTCTGACCACATTCCAGCAATGTACCTGGCTAATGTTTCATGTAAAATTAGGTTTGATGGTCAAATATCCTCATACAACAATACCTTTTAGTAGAAAATTCATTCTGAAAGGAATTTGCAAGGCCTGTTTTGAGGTTTGCGATATTGATGACATTTCCAATATTCTAGAGCCAATATCCAATATTTTGACTGTGTCAATGGCACTACCATGGTAGCCAGAAACTGGCCTTTGTACTATTTTTGTCTACAAAAACCATTATAGATATAGAATTTTAATCCTAAAGATGTAACACCAATGATCTATCATTGTATTCTGCGTAAAGGGTTATCGGAGCAAATTTCTGTTTATTTATTACTCGTTTTGGGATTCTGGCACTGGTGGGGGCTAGAAACAGTAATAATAGCTTCCCTGAAGGTACCTCTTGTCAGAAGGGGTCACAATCCTGATCTTAGTAGCTTAAAAAAATGTTATATCGCTTTAGGATGAATCTATATATTTTCTGGTATTTTTTCAATTAATATCGCTAAAATATCACTAATTTAGCTTCATAACAGTGTAGAATCCTGTTTATTTACGGTATGTTACCACTAAATGTGCTTCAGAGTCATGTTATCTCTGCCAGGCAAACAAAATTGTCCATTTTTTATGAATGCTGTCCCTGCTGTATATTGGTCGGACCATATATTCAGTAGTAGACAAATAATCATGGTTGGAATATCTTGAAACTGAGACTTATGAGGCATTTTTTACCATCATTTTTGGATTCAGTGACCTCAAATTAGTCTAGTCAGGTAGGTCTGCCCCCGGTATTTTTTTCGTCGTTGCACAGTGTTATATACACCTGTTGCCCCCACTGTACCCTATGAGTACAGGACCCACCTTACCTGGAGGCCTCTCATGTATTCAAGTATCGATTTTGACTCCTGCTCTTTTGAGGGGTCAATTGCTGTTGACTCTTAAGGAATGGAGAGTCAAACTCCTTTGACTCTCCTCCACAGGTGTCACATGGGAGACAAGTCGTGGCAACTCCTTTACTTCTCTCTGTGAAAGGGGAGGGGGGCTTTGCTTTTTACCCTATTCTGAGGGGGGGCTTTTGTTTAGGGGTATTCCTTGAAATGTCTGGAATTTAGTACATGTACGTTGAAATATCGCAAAATTTGGTAACAGCCTGTGTTATATTTTACCAAAATATGTCAATATTTTCAAAATTTTCGAAAATGTTCCTCAAACCTCCAGTCTCACTGCTTCACTTTTGATGCTCAGAAGCGCCCACCATTTCGATCTTCATTGGCTTTGGCTTTGAACCTCCCTCCCAATCTCAAAGTTTCCTCTCACACCCCTGTTTTGTGGAAGTGCAGGTCATGCAAGGTTCTTTAAAAGTATATTAGTTATATAAGTGCCGTTCTTCAAAAACAGCGTCGGCTTCATGTAAGCAGTGGTGGGACGGGGGGACATGTCCCCCCCCCCACTTTTGACCAACCCCAAAAAAGGTCAAACCAAAAAGGTCAAGTAAAAAGGGTCAAAAAGGATCAAAATACCCCTCAGTCCCCCCTACTTTGAAACTGCTTGCCACGCCCCTGTACAATTATTATACGCCACTGTCGTTTTTGTAATAAAGTTTTAACCAATCTAGGGTGACATATTCAATTTGCCAACGCTCGCCCCCACCCCTGCCATAAATAATGAATCACCCCTTACACTAATACAATATTACAGTATAATAATATGCTACAGTATTCAGGCTGGGAAAACCATGTAACGCACATGTGCGTTCAATAGAATCAGTACTCGATATGTGTGGAAAAAATGCATAAAATTAGGTACCGCGCATAAGCAAGGCACAGCTGCGAAATTGCCGATCCTCAGAGGTAATATGCCAATCTTTACAGGCCTCTATCTAGAGGCCAGGAAAATGAAGATACAGAAATAGTAAACCCTCCATTAGAAAGATATGGGTCTGCTCATTTGGAATATCACCTATATCAATTAGGTTGTGCTTTTTTTTTTTTTGTAATGTATCTCATTACCTTTATTGCAATGTTTTTCAGATACAAATTGGTTTCACCTGTCTTGGTTTATGTTCATGTCTTTAAGTATTATTATTACATATACATATTTACTAATATGCGTGAGTCTCCTCGAGTACTTCTTGTGGTTAGAATGTTTTTACATAAACTATCTCTAAGTTTAGCAAATTCACTTCTAATATCTTCTTAGTCTTCAAGGGACCATGTAACATTAATAAAAGAAATCTCCTAGAGATTAAATGCTTTATATTTTAAGTTGAGTCGAGATCCATCGTCCTTGCACTTGTTGGTGCTTCCGGATTCTTCCCTCGGTGAACTTTGGCTACCACTAGTTGGTAGACTGGTAACATCTTATGCTAGGATGAATGTACAAAATGTTGGTGAGCAATGTAGAACCAAAAATAAAACATGTGTCAGCTGTGTTTTGTCGTCCTTCTTCATTTCTTCTTTCTTGCCCCACCTTTACTTCTACTGGCGCATTTCTTTCGTCGGGGGGTTTATCTTCTTATGCTCTTATTTCTTTCTTCCCCCCCCCCTTTCTATTTCATTTTATGGCGGTTTTCTCCCCTGTCGCCTCTTCTTTTCCCTTTCCTCCAGTAGCTTTTTTCTTTGCCCCTTCATGTTTGTGCCAAACCATCTTTTTGTAGCTACTTTGAATTTCTCTTTTGTCTCGATCAGCTGTGTTCCATGTGGGAGTTTATTCCACAGCTTCCTTCCTCTATATCCTGGACTCTTTTTTGTAAGAGTCAATTTTGGCTTTTCTAGCTTAAAATTCGACTTATGGTCATTTCTTGTCCTTTTTCTAGTGGGCGGCGGTTTTTTTTTTCTGTGTTTTCTGTACATTAGAGATACTAATAGCTCCTTTCTTCTTTTATTCTGCATTGGAGCTTCGCAAAGCTTGTGTATGTCTATGGTACTTTCTTGGCCTATCCTAACTTTTAAGATACATCTCAGGATTCGGTTTTGTGCTGCTTGCAGCTGTCTCCTTAAACTTACTAAGCTGCCGTCTATGAGGTATGAGCAATAGTCGAAGTTTGGAAGTATTACTTGCTTATATAATGCTATGGCTGCTTTTAAGGGTAACATATGCCTGATTTTCCACATTTTAAAGTTTAACAAGTTTATTTTGTTAAGACATTTTTTGGTGTGCTGCTTGAAATTTAGGTGCCTGTCTATAACTGCTCCAAGATAAGTGTAGTTTTCTACACAGTCCAGTGACCTCCCCGAGATCTTTGGCTGGGTTTTTGGGCAGCCTTTTATTTTCTTGTAGGTGGCAAACCACATAAACTTTGACTTGGCTTCATTTATTTGCAGTCCTAGCTTTGTACATTCCTCCTCTACCTTATATAAATCTCCCTGCAATATGTCTAGGGCTTTGTCCGGTGTCTTATGTGGTGCATAGATGACTAGGTCATCCGCATACATTTTTATATTCGATACTGTTTTCAATTTTGTTATTTTGTTTACGTAATATATAAACAGTGTTGGCCCCAGCACAGAGCCTTGTGGTACTCCATATTCGATTTCTGTTGTCCCTGAAAGTTGCCCATTTGCAAGAGTTTGATGCTTTCTCCCTGACAAGTACGCTTGCACCCAATTTAATGTATTTTTTTCCATTTTTTCTTCTTTCAGTATGTCCAATAGGGTATTGTGATTTACACAGTCGAAGGCTTTCCGGATGTCAATGAAAGCCGCTGCTACTACTTCTTGTTTGTCCATGGCCCTGTATATGTCTTCCGTAAAATCAAAGATAGCCTCTGCTGTACTTGTGTTTTTTCTGAACCCGTATTGGTTACTGGCTATTATATCTCCATTTGCCCATTGCTTTTCAATGGTATTTTGCATCAATTTCTCCATTACTTTGCTCGGTAGGGGGAGTATTGAGATTGGTCTTAAGTTTGTCACGTTGTATTTGTCTCCTCCTTTTGGAATGGGGGTAATGGTTGCTAATAGCCATTCTTTAGGATATGTTCCTGTCTTGTATGAGTAGTTAAACAAGTGTGTATTGCCTAATTGTTCCCATTATGAGATCTTTGACTACCATAGAGTTCATGTCTTTTATTCCTGAAGGTTTTTTTGCATCTAGTTCATTTAGGGCTGCTATGACTTCTTCTCTAGTGAAGGGCACCGGTTCAACTGTTTTTCCTTCATACTCTGGCCCAGGTTTCTGGTATGGCGCTGCTCGGGTTCCAAGATCCCCTGAGATTTTCTTCCCAATACTACCATAGAAATTATTAATGAATTCCGGTATTTTATCTTTTTCTACTTCTGCATCATTTTCTTTTAATGTTTTGTTATGGGATTTTTTTAGAGGTTTAATCAGTTTATTTAGCTCCTCCCAGAACTTTTTGGGATCCTTTCCATGCTTGGACAGTTTTTCTTTAATGAATGTTCCTTGTGCCTTTTTTACTTTAGTGCTTATCTGTACCCTCAGTCTTTTTGCCATCCTGAGATCTGGTGCATTTCTATATCTCCTGAAGCGTCGCATGTGCAGGTTTCTCCTGTTTATCAGCTTCAAGGCGTCACTGTCCATCCATTGTTTGTGGTAGTCATTTACAGTGAAGGTTTTCATTGGGCAGAATTCATCTAGGAATATTCATGCTTTTTCTTGGATTATCTGTAACTTTTCATTTATGTCATCAGTATTATATATCGGAGACCAGTCCTGACATTTCAGGAAATCTTTGAACTTGGTTGAGTCATAGTTTTTATACATTCTTGCTTTCACTGTGGTTTTTTTCGAAAAACTCCTTTTTCTTCTTCCTTACTACATACACCGGGTGGTGATCAGATATGAGGTCCGGCAATACCCCAGACATTGCTACATATTTTGAGTCTGTCAAAATGTTGTCTATTGTCGTTCCACCTACTCCTGTTGTGTTGGGCCTAGTGACTTTCTTTATCAGCCAATTCATGTTTACATCTCTACAGAAGTTTTTCAGCTTTCTCGTTTTCATTGCTTTATTTGCCTTAAAATTGACATTATAGTCCCCTAGGAACCAGTTTTCCCTTTTGTCATCATGTATTTTGTACATCTGCTTCATGAATTTATGAAAGTTTCCTTTATCTGGCCTATATATTGTTGCTATCTTCATCGCTTTATTTTTTGGCTTGTCAATGTTTATTACCAGAGATTCTATATTTTTATTTATTTTACTTTGCTCCTCATCTAGTGTGGCGTATGGGAAATATTTTTCACTGATGTAGCATATCAGTCCACCCGCTCTGCTACTTCTATCCATGCGGTAATAAGACTTCCCTGCCCAATTTACTAGACTTTCATCATAACCTTTATGATACCAGGTTTCTGATACTGTGATAATGTCATAATTATTTAATGCCGCTTTAACTATTGGTAATTTGTCGTTTAGGCTTCTTGCATTTAAATGACACATTGAGATCCCCTTATGCACTGAGTATGCGCCTGTGCTATCCATTTTTGAGTGTTGTGGGCCTATCTTCCAGATAGGGGGTAGGGCACGAGAAGTTCCTGACTTGCGACGACACACTTCTAACTGAAAAAAGATGATGATGTTGGATGATACTGGGACTATGCATGTGCAAATGGGTTTTCACTGGGGGTCACTTTGGGTGAAATTACAGGTTTTGTCACCTGTTTTCCTGCATCAGATTTGACTCTCTGTCATTTAAACTGGATTGGTCTTTACATCATACATTGCACATGAGGCTTCACTGTGATCCCCGGGATGAATAAAAATTATCAAAAATTAGTACTTTTGCAGCATTTCATAGAAAAAATATGTTTGTACACGCCTCACACTGAAGTTTAAAATAGCTATCAAAACCATGCGAAAAGAGCTAAGCAATCTTATGGATGGTGCAGCGGCAAAATTAAATCATGGTTATTTTTTTATACGAATTCTATATAGCATACTGGTAAGCTTAAATAAAATAAAGTTAATTTCCAAAAAAGATTAGTATGGTATTGATATTGACATATTGCATGTCATGGGTAGTATGTGTTTCAACTTACAATTGAGGATTGGACCGCTAGTTAACAATCCATGGCAACATTTGTAGTATAGCATTTGTGACAAGGGTACATACTAGTGATCTTGCCATTTTTAAACA
Source organism: Harmothoe impar (assembly GCA_947462335.1). Taxonomy (NCBI): domain Eukaryota; kingdom Metazoa; phylum Annelida; class Polychaeta; order Phyllodocida; family Polynoidae; genus Harmothoe; species Harmothoe impar. Next base: position 38,727,462 of record OX381719.1, read on the forward strand.
CATATGACTCAATAAATGCATATAGGAAATGATCTGAGAAAAATTATTCATGCTCTATGTAATATGTAGATAAATTATATGCAATACCAAAGTCCTTAAGTATGTATTCCTTGACAAGGCTATGGGGTCAAAATGGCAGAATGGCCATTTTCAGTGGTAAGGGATTGGCAACTCTGCAATGTTAGAGGGTACGGTATTTCAATACAGATGTGTCCAAACACATTCTGAAGACATTTGTACAATGTCCCTATATATAGTTGATTGGGAAATGTCAGTTTTCAACTGCATCAGAATGAATGTTTTATCTCTCTGAAATTGGCCCATCGGCGACTGAGATTGAAAGGTGCTAAATGACTGAAACTTTTATTTTTGGAAAATTCATATAAAATAAAATACTGAACGGATCTTAACATAATTACCAACATCCTTCATCATTCTTTATCAGCTTTCTAACCAGTATAACAATTTTCTTCAGTAATTGGTTGCTGCAAACTATCCGTGGTACCTAATAAAATGTGTGTTCCTTTTGCTGTTCACCATAGGCTGAAGTAACCCCTCAGAAAATGGTGGAAGCACTTCTAGACCACCTTAATCGAGGATTGGAGTGGCGCTTCCACGCCTTCCTACGGGCATTGAGTCTGTCTGACCAAGAAGATGTCATCATCTTCCTAGAGCTGGACCCTGCTTTGTATGAAGGACGAACACCTCCCTCGTCAGACACAGAACCTGAAGACCAGCCTCGGATGCGCGTCTTCGACTCCCCTCCTCCGGTACGGTCAAATCATGATATTTTCACTAATTATTGTTATCATTATTGTTATTATTAATAATATTATCAGCCTAGAGGAGCAGGTGATCAGAAAGTGGGCATGCATGGCGCAGTTGGGGGAACTTATAAACCTCAATACAAAACAAAACTCCATATATTATAATCGATTTGATTATGTGTATGAGGCTGTGTCTCACGACCTTGGGACAATGTTTTTGTCTCTGATCGGGTGCCGTCTCTGACCGGGTGCCGTCTCTGACCGGGTGCCGTCTCTGACCAGGTGTCAGAAAAAGGTGTTTTAAAAAGAATTATACTCATATATATAAGGATTTGGAAAAACGTTATGGCGGTTGTTATTATAATCATAGTTATAATTAGAATTAGCCTCCTGCTGTTAGTATTTTGACCTTATTAAGCCAAGCCTCATGACTGCATATCAATATGATGTATCACAATGTAACGTTATAGAATATTGTACCATATTGGACATCCTCTAGGTATGACTAGACTATTGCTGTATCTTATAGTCAGACATGGTGACAGATGACGCGCAGTCCTCACGCAGTGACGTCACAGCAGACAGTGCCTTGGGTTCAGAGACAAGACACAGTCAAGGAGATACACACCTTAATGAATTCACCAACAAAGAAAGGTAAGGGCCAAGTCATTTATTACTACTATAGCTGGGGGAGCTTGGTGGATTTTCCCAAAACGGCAATTTTTCCCCTCCCCCGCCCCAACAATTAGGCGAACGTTATCTCAACTCCCCCACTACGTTTGGATTTTGAGAAATGACCCCCCCCCCCCTCCTGACTTATTGCATGCGCCTGTGGAATCACACGTGGTCACGAGTATCTAATTGGACCATATTTTATTATGAAAAAATCTTATGTTGCACATAATTATGGCTGTGTCTCACAAAGACCGACTTTCGGGCCATGTTGAAAGTCTTTGATCGGCTGCAAGTTTTTGACCAGGTGCAATCTTTGACCAACTTGATAGAAAACGGTTTATTTAGGGCAGATAAAGATATGAATTGGCTGAAAAAAACGGATCATTTAAGACTCTAAATTAGTTTTCTCCACTGCCCTAAACAAACTGTTTCCATCAAGCTGGTCGAAGATTGCACCCGTGCAAATAAGACTTTCAACTTGACCCGATTTCATGGGACACAGCCATATAATACCCATTTAGGAATATATCCATGGCCAGGTTTATCCATGTTATAGCTACCAGCTATACATCAATGAAATATCAAAGTTTAACTCATGCTATCCGCCCTACCCTTAAGGATCATTCGGACTATCTCAAAATAGCATATAAACCCCTTGAGACTTCTAACATGTCATTTAGAACATTATTAATGCTCAACCCAAATATGGAAGTGATTGACTACCCCATATGTGGATATATTGATACTGCAGCCTTCCACAGAATGGGTATCTCTACATTGAAAATGACAGAGTTCTGTCCTAATGACATGACATTTATTAAGAATGGTATATGGACTCCTCACCAGACTTAGTCTTAGTGAGCTGAATGGGGGCTCATGGTGTTTAATAGATTGTGTTTTGTTGTGTTCTGCTTGGCTGTGCTAAAGTGTTTGGTAATTCTATCTTAGCATAGCGCTAGTTTCTTATATTGGTAGAGCACTAACTGGCCAGCTCTCCTCCAGCCTTAGCCAAAGACAAGTGAGAGGTACATAAACTGTATATAAATGGTGTTTATTACTAATTGCCAACAAACCAGTCAACTCCATATATCCTCTGGAGGATATCTTCAATGTGCTAAATACCTTCAGCATCTGATACGACAGTAAGCACCAACATTTGTGTGCAGGTCGGTGCAGTATGTGTTCCATGAATATAGTGATGTTAAAAACATAGAGATTCCTATAGTGAGCCGTTGAGTCCTGATACTGGGGATGCTGTGACCATCCCTGCATGCTTCCAACCTAACCCCAAGGGTGCGGGCCTACCCTCGCCCATGACCCAGGTGAGTAGCCGCAGCTCATCTCGAGATGAGGTGTTACTCGCTACTGGCTACTGAGGGGCACCTGCAGCGGCTATATGGTAGCCACCAGCCCTCTGCAACACCTGTGCCAGGCCTCAGCCTATCACAGGTGGCCTCGGGTTTCTTCTGCATGTGAGTAACAAGTCTATGTTCCTGCCCACTTCAGCTGTCTCCAACCAGATTATAAGTCTACTCTCCATCTGATGTTTTAGCCCCAGCCTCAACTAGGACTATATTCACACACAAACCACAAGCTCTGCAATATCACACAATGATACCAAGCAACATAGATACACTATTCTATATGTTGATATATGCCTATAAATATGAGCATCATGCAATAAAGCTCTCTAAATCAATATTATAATGCATTGTACTATTAATATTCAACATATTGCATTGATATCACCCTTATCCACACACCATAATAGTACCATAGGTTGGGGACTACATATCCATACTGTAACATATCAAATATCAGAGTGGGTTATCATTATAATTTCTATGATAACTTAGGAAAGAAATAGCCAACATATCATCCAAATTGAACATTCTAATCTATAGTCATGAACCATTGACTATCTCATCAATAGACCATGCTGACACTTGCCTGGTTAGCTCAGTCAGTTGGGTGCCTGCCTCTAGATCTGAGGGTTGAGGGTTCGAGGCTCTCTTGGGGAAACTTACTAAAATGTTTAAAAAAATTAGTCCTGAACCAACACACACCAGGGGGAGTATGGGAATTTCTAAAGATTCAGAGAACGTCCACCAGGTAGTGAGTTTCTAAAGGTTCTGAACATCTCCACAGGGTCCAGCCACCAGGTTGTCTGAATTATCCATAATCCTTAACCTTAGTCGATCATACCCCAACTCCCAGCCCCCCTCCCCTCCCATTTTGGCCCCCTCTATGCGCTTGGAAGGGAACACAATGCAAATTGTGACCTGAACCCCTTTAAATCCAAGATTTCTACCAAACAGGTAGCAACTCTCAATTTTTAGCCCTAAAATATTCAACACAATTGTCGCGGGATAGCCCATGCAACAATTTTCAACGGTTGATCTCAAAAATCCTAATTTATCAACAGAATATCCACCTCTTACTCATGGTTTTAATTCTGTTTTCAGGATCTACTTCTGTGGTGCATCTCGGTGGGTGACCATGTGCCATGACAGCATGTACCCCTGGGACCCTGGGGACCTAGGGGAGGCTCTGGAGCAGTACACTCAGGGATTCCCACAGCGAGCAGTTACCGACATGCTCACCTTAGACTTCAGCGCTACCCCTGCCGACTGGGGACAGGCTGCGGACGACAGATGGACCTCTGTGAGGTGGAAGACAGCACTAAAGGCGGTCACAACCAATTTTTCAGTTACCAAAGAATTAATCGTTGTCTTTCCCGATCGACATAAAACCCCGCTGATGGGGTTTCTGGAAAATATCTCTGATTTGGAGACGGCAGATTATTCAGGCAGCACTATAGTGGTTAAATATGGTTGTATACAGCTTGAGGAGCTCCAAAAGTGGATATATGCCTTTGGTGGAAATCGCACTAACAGAGAGATTAGTCTGAAGAAGACAACTCTCCGGCTGCCAGAGAACCCCCATGTAAGGGAAAAGCTGTTACAATGGGTGGGGCACCGGTTCTTAACGCTCGTAAACCGCCGCCTGGACCATTCTGCCACCTCAGGTGTTATAGAGGGCGGTTATCATTTACCAGGCCAATATAAAGTGTCTCTACACGACCCACGAATATAACTACTATTATATGTTCCTATGTATAACCTGTATCTCGTGTATAACCCGCATCCCGACTTTTGGAGAATCCTATAACCCGCACCCAGGGTCTGAAAACTGCTATTTTAGTAGTGTTCTTTACTGCCAAAAACCCTCGTATAACCCGCACCTAGACAACCAACACCTAGACAACCCATATCTAGACAACCCACACCTAGACAACCCACACCTAGACAACCCACACTAGAAATTTGGTTTACGTAATTATCCGCAAGCTATACACAGGAATTTTAGGTACATTTCTGAACATTGTACTACAATATTGAAAAGATCTCAGTGACTTAAATCAGATGCCGTCCAACAAGTTGAATTAACACTTTAATAAGTACAATCATAATAAAGTTGTATATAATGTCATGCAAATGTTATTGACACTGCCAATAGTGATGCCTTTTCTTGTAATATACATGTATGGGATATTATTCGAAATCTCAGGAATCAGAGGACACTGTAAACTATATTATGATGGGGACTGGAATCTTTACTTATCTACTCATATTAAAAGAGAAAACCAATCTATATTGGCTATATTCATATTCGCAGCTACCCAAGTGTTTGTCTGAGACTTCTTCCATAATTGTTGTACTCAATTATTTAAAGTCAATTGACAATATGAAACAATAATAGATTAATTGATTGGCTGGCAAAAACAATGAAGATATGCAAAATATAGCAAGGTCCAGATTCATTTTATGATTGCTTAAACATTTTCACAATTGAGTGTGCCAATTAATATAGAAACTTTCTGTGCAAGTATTTATTTTCACAAAGTATATAAGGTTGACTACAGTCTTATTCATTCATACACTGGGTAAAGGCCGGTTCCTACAATCTCCACTCCTTGTACTTAGAGTCAGGTTGTAAATTTGGTTAGTGAACTATTATAGATTGTAACAAAGCCACAGACAGGCATCTAGCTTTAGATATCCACATCAATACTCAAATACAAGTACAAATACAGGTAGGCAGCATGTATATGTATGGCAGCATCAGCGAAATTCAGAAACAGCCCAGTAAACACACTACGTAATTCCAACGTAGCTCTGAGGTTTCTCTAGGTAGTTTTCCAACCAAAGGTTTGAGATTGGTAAATTTGGAAGGTTTGTAGACGTCAAAACATGAAGGTTTATTTACGTTCAACAGACGTAGAAGTCTGATTTACGTTTATCTACCTCATTCGGACGTAAATTTACGTAACAAATCTACGTAGATCTACGTTAAACTACGTAATTTTTCAACTTCAATTGGGTATATAACTTCTCAGTTTCACACTAGGTGGCAGCACTTTCAACTGTGGAGAGAATATGACAGTTCTTTCACGAATCTACCACATTCAAGCAGTAATTTCTCATTAATTATGAATTAAATGTTATGCAAATGAACCATATACAATTTGATAATTGTATATTATGGACAGCAGGTTAAAGAATTGAGCATTGGTATGCACATTAAAACACTTTACTGGGCAGACACCACATTGGTGGTTATGGAAGAAATACAAAGCCTCTCTGCAGCCAAAACTATGCAATAGATCTATACTGTCAGGCTGTTCAGTTAAACTATAAAGATGTACTATATATATATATATATATATATATATATATATATAGAAGAGAACTGTGATTAAGAACGATAGTAGTTAGTTTGTATAAATATTGTCTGTTAATGTAAATGTGTCTGTGATATCTTTGTCTGAATCCCACTATGTTATATTATATTAATGTGTTTACAAAGTTGGACGTAGATTTACGTCTGAGCTACGTAAGTCAGACCTGCAGGTTTGAGATTGGTAAATAAACCTTAACGTTCTAACGTTGATAAACCTTCCAAAATTACGTAGTTCAGACCAAAAAGCAACATTAATTTACGTCTGACCAACGTAATTGTGTTTACTGGGAGATAGAGACTTGTATATATATATATATATATATATATATATATATATATATATATATATATATATATATATATATATATGTATATATATATATGTATATATATATATATATATATATATGCATGTCTATAGATATACATTGATCTCTCATGGTTAAATTGTCTATTTGTATACAGATGTATCTTGTTTTTTACATCCTGTGAATCTTTTAGTGTGCACTGCTTTATTGCATTATGGTTAATTGTAAACATGACACCATGGAAGATTAGGGGAGGGCATCATGGTCACCTTTTGGGAGTATTTATATCAGGAGTATAAATAAAACCTCTTGCTACATGATCTGGCAGCTGTTATCATCCATGATACAAAAAAGGAATCGTTTTGATTGTTTTCATATTATCTTTTTCGTTTTCCTGAATAAAGACATTAAAAAGTATATTTTCTACTTGTTTGGTGCCTTATCAGTGGATTTACTTGGTTGTACAGAGGCTTTCCTATTGTCAATATAAGAACACTGCCACACATACTGTGCCGAGGGAACATGGGTGATCACTGAAGGGCTATACTTATATGGATTACTATCTGGATGTTTAGTGTACTGCGCTATTGCTGCTGGTAACCGTTGCTCTTCCTATGGTGATCAGCTACCAGCTCAGGTGAAGGATAAAGTTCGAGATAAGGGGCCAAGTCACCAGTTCCTGGAGGTTGCTGTGTTTGCCCTTTTACACTATACACCTACCATATACAGCAGGTTTAGGACCACTGCTATCACATCTTCTCTCCTCTTCCCAAGTCTCCATGTCCCCCAGTGCTGTAGTGTGTGGGATGAGGTGAGGCGTAAACAGTCCCTGACGGTGTGTTGTGTATCCTGACCTGGGCTGTGCCGGAGACTGACTGAGGGAACGCAGCTGTCAGATGTAGCATGGCTGCAGATAATAATCAGTTCTGTATTTCTCCTCTATAATTGGGCTGGAACATGTTTTTTAGAGTGGAGGTTTGGGAGCATTTTGAAAATCTACATTTAAAATTGTGCAAACTAGTATTCATTCTCAATATAATGCATTATGACTTAGGTCCCATCCGTCTGCATTTACCCCTATCACCGGGGTTAGGATGTCCTTTTTTGACGTGAGAGGGTTTTGCAAACTTTGAACATCCTAGGCTTGAAATGGCGTCATCTAGTGTATGTTGAATACACTGCTGCTGCTGCTAGACTCTCCAATAATCATTTACCTTGTCACTATAAACTCCATGTCCCATGTCGATTTTAAGAAATGTCTCATGTCCCATTTCACTGTAATATATTATGGCCATGTCCCATTGCTCCCATGTCGATTTTAAGAAATGACCATGTCACTGTACAGATTTTAAGAGATGACTGTGTTGCCAGATCGATTTAAAGAAATGGCCATTTCGCAAGATGAACTTAATTGGCTCTATGTATGTCACCATGTCGAATTTAGAGGTCTAGGGCCATAGTTCTTTTGAGATACTCATGGTCCTATGATAGTTCTGAACCTACGCTCTAGGATAAGTAGTGGCACCACCGTCGTCCCCACCCCTACCCCACCTGGTGTCGTACTCCCTCACTACATCTGACAGCTGCATTCCCTCAGTCAGTCTCCGGCACAGCCCGGGTCAGGATACACAACACACCGTCAGGGACTGTCTACGCCTCACCTCATCCCACACACTACAGCACTGGGGGACATGGAGACTTTTGAGAAGAGGAGAGAAGATGTGATAGCAGTGGTCCTAAACCTGCTGTATATGGTAGGTGTATCAGTGTGTGTTATATATAGGGGTAGTGGTGGTACTACTTCTACTGGTACAGGCCCAGGGCACAGGGGTACAGTAAGGGGTAAGGGCAGGAGGAGGAGAGGGGTACTGTATAAAGACCAATGTAGGTGTATCAGGCTCAGTGCAGCGTCATTGTTACAACACCAGTGGCAGGACTTTGAACTAATCTAGCTGATGTATCCATTAGTTCCTACAAACTACCACCTAACCCACTACTCAATACAGTATAGCGGTTGTGTGCTGGGGGCGGTGCAGTGGGTGTCGGGGGACAAGATGGCGGCTCCCAAGGGGTGGGTAGTTAGAGCGATATAGGTACACAAAGCCTGGTCGGGAGGACCGGGTGGAGGAGGTGGGGCCCACCCACGATGGTCTGTGGTAGGGCTGGGATGAGGGGAGCACACAAGGTGTACTTACTACTATAGACATGCATAAGTCTTATAGTAAAATATATAATTATTATCATTTCATTTATCCAAAAGGCTTATTATATATATCGAGAATTGGTTGATGAAAGAGCTATAATATATATGATAAAGAACAGAGTATAAACATTTATTCCTTTAATTGGCAAAATAACGTAGTACAGGATTAATTCGTAAATACCGTATTAAGCGAACCTTTAAGTGCAGGGGCCTGAAATGAGTCTGGAACCCAGAACCTCTCTTCAAATGGACTCAGGCCAAAAAAAAAGAGGTTTGTTTCCGGTAACCCGATCGGGTCTAACAAAACAGGGCCGGGTCCCCCCCCCCTTTTTTTTTCTCTTTTTCAATTTTTTTCCTACATGCCAGTTTTTACGGTTTGTAAATCGAATAATTTTTAAGGATTTTAGAGGGAAAACGCTTAAGATTGTCCTAAAATAGGAAAATTTAAAAAAGAAAATTCAAAAAAATTCAAAAAAATCCGACCGGCATGGTCTGGGTTGTCTGACCATGTTACCGGAAACCAACCCTTTTTTTTAAATTTGGCCTCATATAAGTCCCTGTAAACGCACAGGGGGTAACAGGGGCTTGGATGTATAAGCGCACAGATGATTCCTCCCTAAAACCAGGATAAAAGAAAAAAGGAATGCTCTTTGGAGGAGGTAGGGTAGCAAGTCTATGTTGGGGGGGGGGGGACTGATCGTCTTGTGGCTGGGAGACACCGTGGTCTGGCAGCACGCCAACCCTGGGTGGTACTCACCGTAAACCTGCCACAAATTTACTCACTTCAAGTCACTAACTTGGGGAGGGGGGGGGGCTATTTTTTCACCTCCCCACGAGCTTTTTATCTGAAAATAAATGAACTTTTTCCGGACCCTACTACCTGCATCCCCAATAAGAGGGACTGGAATTTTTTACACCCAAGAAAATCACACACCCACCCCCTCTCCCCGCAAATTAGGTGTTGTTAAAAAATGAGCGATCCCTTTGGTGTCAGGAACTTTCAAATCGAAAATGTATTTCTAAAATAATCAATTATGTGTCTAGCGGACTCTGTATGACTTCATGAGACTCACTTTAATAATAGAGAGTTTCCCTCAAGTCCATCAAACATTTCCCTTTCAGATATTGACTATATCACTATTGACTATTAGGGAACAAAAACCTTTTGAGAAGAAATGTTAATAATTTTCAATAACATTAAAATGTAGAGGTTATACGGCGGAGGCAGGTTGCCTGTCGTTACCCCCTTCGTTTACGGGGCAGCTGTTGCCCCAGGGTCCGGTGTTTTCTTTACCCTCCATTCTTTTTCTTGCCTTAGCTAAGGTTGTGTTATTTTGCTGTCTTTTTATGTGAGTGGTACACGTAGGGCTATCTTGGTGACCATCTAAACAGCAGCTCACGGGTCTAGACAATCACTGGTGGAGGTTGAAAGGGAACTGGAGATTGTACAGCGATAAGAGGTGTTTGGTGGTATTTGGGAGCCTTTAGAGAAGTGTCTCAGAACATTAGGTGTCTCGGTTTGATGTAGGCCTATATTGTAGGGTTATTAAGACTGATAAGTGAATTCGGTAGACGAATATTAAAACGCTTACCATGAGAGAGGGAGTCAGTGCCTGAGACAGAGCGAGATAGAGGGATAGACGGATAGTGAGGCATATTACTAATATTATTAGACAAGAGAGACAAACAGAGGCAGGCAGATAGATAGACAGATATCGAGAGATAGACATATATACAGGTAAAAAGAGAGACATAAAGATACAGAGAGACGGAGAGAATGATAGAGACAGAGATGGAAAGAGACAGAGAGTTAGAAAGAGACAGATAGTTAGTCAGAGACGCAGAGTTAGACAGAGATTTCGACAGAGATAGGGCGATAGACAGACCCCATGCACTGTAAGAAATGCCCATGTCCCATGTCGATAAGAAAAGCATATGATGCCCATGTCAAATGGTTAAGACACACAGAGAGGCTGGGCAGATATGCAGCGAGAGACAGTCCGACAGACAGACAGACAGACAGACAGACAGACAGACAGACAGAGATGCCCTGATGTTCAGACACCGTGACCAGCACACTCACCCTACCTGTCCCTACCTGTACACCCGTGGGTGACCTGACCCGCGACCTGACCTGTGACCTGACCTCTGTGTGACCTGGGGTGTGACCCTATATCTAGGTCACGTGGTAACAACACCTAGACCTCCCAAGGTGACAGATCAGGGAGTGTCAGAAAGGGTGGGATGCCACTTTTTTTTTACCTTTAATAGTATGCGATAATTCCAATTTCCTCCCTGTAAGTTTCTCATTGAATAAGTTTCCTCTTATCTAGATAATAATTATTGATCAAAACCTGAAGATATAAAATACAAATTAACTAGATCTACAGTAATTTGACTAGAGAGGGATATCACTGTGCATCACTGAAAGGCAGAACTTGGAAGACCTATTTTCTCATGCATACGCAGGGGCGGATCCAGGAATTTGGGAAAGAGGGGGCGCTGTAATACATACAGCATTGGGGGTGTTGGACCATCTACATTTAAATGGACACCCTTCCCCCCCCCCCTGGATCCGCCCCTGATACGCAGTGCATACCTTTATTCCACCAAGTGAAAATATGCTGTAAATTTAGTGGCAGATTACATCAGCATCAGCATCAGGACAGGTGCCCTCTCATATTACCCCCCATAAAGGTAAACCGGCCTTCATCTACCCTCCTCCAACCCCTTAACCCTTTGAGGACAACATAATAAAGGCCTCAAGGCTTCAGGTTCATTCATCGATTCACAGTGATCAACAACTATATTAGTAACTCGCCAATGCTGCACTGTATACAATCACAGACCTGTACCAAGCCCTCTTTGTACGGCGGTTTGTGTTCTGATAAAGTTTTTGTAGAACTAGATAAATTCAAACTGGTGGATTTTCATTTAAAAAAATACAAATAGTGCCTCCATTTGTACACAAAACCATGCTAACAAGAAGGCCAAGTGCATCAACGCACTATATGCCACCCTTGAAGGGTTAACATCTGTAAGGTCACTCAAAAAAAGTTGTTTCTCATCACCGCGCGCATCATAAAAACCGTGATTTGGCGGAAAACTTCTTGGTATCAATTTAAAGCTTAAGCTGTCAGTAATACAGTCAGCGAGGAATAACTTGCATTATAACAACCTTTGCTGATCAATCAACTCTGAATTCCTAAAATGTGAAAATTGATTGCGAAGTCCAAATTTCCCTATGTATTTATGCCCTGAGCCAAAGAAATTAAAAAAATATAAATAGATAAAAAAACACCCTCGTCATATTTTTCACTGCTTTGTGATGAGAAACAAATTTTTTTGAGTGGCCTAAGTCAGCGCCCAAATGTGGGAAGGGGCGATTAGCATTTAAAGAGAAATACCTCACACGTAGACATATAAACTGTGTGACTCATCCTTTGATGTCATTTTAGAATATTCAAATGGCTCCTGACCTGTCACACGCCTTTGGTGGGTCAGGGTTTTGAGAGTTTATTATAGTTGTAATCATCATAACTATCTACTGCCCTCCACTCTATAAGTGCATCCATAGTAAACACCAAGAGCTGATAAACCTGGGTAACTGGATACGTATAGTGGAGCACTCGGGGCCTGAGGTAACAGTGACAACAAAAACAAAGGATTAGGAAAGAGGTTTCTAGTAACATGGTCTGACACGGCAGACCGTGTTTCCGCTTTTACCCATTTTAAGGCCTGGTTTTCGGTTTTTCACTCTAAAATCCTTAATAATTGTCTGATTTACAAGCCGTAAAAACTGTAGCAAAGAAAGAGGTAAAGGGAGGGTGACCTGGCACTATTTGTACATGGTCGGGTGATTGGAAACCAACCTTCTCTTCATTTTGGCCTTAGAGTTAGAAGTGATAGGGAGTGGACCACAGGGAAGAACTTCCTTATACTCCAGGGAATAACAACATAAGGTAAATAGCTTCGACAGGTGTTGAAATAATAAGAGTGAGGGCTGGGGATAAAAATGTATACGGGCACGGTAGCCAAAGACTGATAGGCCACTACAAATAATATCCTGGTTTCTCATCACTGCGCGCGTCACCAAAATCGTGTTATGGAGATTTTTGTTGTTGTTGCAAATTTTAAGGGAAAAGTTGATAATAATAGACAAATATCGGTATATTTGGTATCACATTGAAGCTAACAGTGGCGTAAATACAATGGGCTAGAGAAAATATCCCTATTTAAAACGTTTGTAGATTAATTTCTTGATCATATAAAATGTGAATGTCAAGTTTACTGAGAGCCTAGATCCCCCTAGCCTACCTATTTGGTCAGCAAAAAAAAGGGAAATAAAGCGTCCTCGTCATATTGGTCAGGGCTTAGTCAGAAAGGTAGAAGTCAATAAGTTACTAGCTTTCTGGCTTAGTGATGAAAAACAAGGATATTATTTGGAGTGGCCTAAAGTGGGAAGAAAAGGCTAAAAACCAGAAATAGGAGCGGCAGAATGTGTGCTTGCCGCGGGCAGTGTAATTAACCCCCCATACAGCCCTATTTACCGCCCGGATACTGGGAGGCTCAATAACACCAAGCCCATAACTCACTGCACTAACCTGACAGGCATTTTATTTTCTTGGTTTATATTATCAAAGGTGAAATTATAAAATGGAACTTGGAAGGTTGGTTGGTCAATCATCTCTTAGTTATTCAGTACTTTGGCCGAGTTGTTTAGTGTTTTCTTGTATTTAAAAAAAAACATGTGTTACACTTCACTACACTTTTTGAAGGGTTATTTCTGTGGATTTTAATTTTTTTAAACATGAGTTCTAGGGAATGCAGCACCTGATTTTTGGATTAGATATTATATCATGACTAATTTAGGAGAAAGCTCAGACAAAACAATATAAATGGGATAAAAACTAGCTACATGGACAGAGACTGTGTTTTCAGTATGTAGAGACTCTAATCGTGCACGTTATGGAACATATTTGTTCCATTACAAACAATGCGTCCCTGTTCGGCTGTGTATAGTGTCTAATTACCTTGTTGTATGTTCATCAGGTGTTTGGAGGGTCTCTGTTTGGCTGTGTGGTGTGTCTAATTGCCTTATTGTATGTACTTCAGGTGTTTGGCGGGTTGCTGTTTGGCTGTATGGTGTGTCTAATTGCCTTATTGTATGTACTTCAGGTGTTTGGCGGGTCGCTGTTTGGCTGTGTGGTGTGTCTAATTGCCTTATTGTATGTACTTCAGGTGTTTGGCGGGTCACTGTTTGGCTGTATGGTGTGTCTAATTGCCTTATTGTATGTACTTCAGGTGTTTGGCGGGTCACTGTTTGGCTGTATGGTGTGTCTAATTGCCTTGTTGTATGTACTTCAGGTGTTTGGCGGGTCACTGTTTGGCTGTATGGTGTGTCTAATTGCCTTGTTGTATGTACTTCAGGTGTTTGGCGGGTCGCTGTTTGGCTGTATGGTGTGTCTAATTGCCTTATTGTATGTACTTCAGGTGTTTGGCGGGTCGCTGTTTGGCTGTATGGTGTGTCTAATTGCCTTATTGTATGTACTTCAGGTGTTTGGCGGGTCGCTGTTTGGCTGTATGGTGTGTCTAATTGCCTTATTGTATGTACTTCAGGTGTTTGGCGGGTCACTGTTTGGATGTATGGTGTGTCTAATTGCCTTGTTGTATGTACTTCAGGTGTTTGGCGGGTCACTGTTTGGATGTATGGTGTGTCTAATTGCCTTGTTGTATGTACTTCAGGTGTTTGGCGGGTCACTGTTTGGCTGTATGGTGTGTTTAATTGCCTTGTTGTATGTTCATCAGGTGTTTGGCTGTATCGTGTGTCTAATTGCCTTATTGTATGTACTTCAGGTGTTTGGTGGGTCACTGTTTGGCTGTATGGTGTGTCTAATTGCCTTATTGTATGTACTTCAGGTGTTTGGCGGGTCGCTGTTTGGCTGTATGGTGTGTCTAATTGCCTTATTGTATGTACTTCAGGTGTTTGGCGGGTCGCTGTTTGGCTGTATGGTGTGTCTAATTGCCTTATTGTATGTACTTCAGGTGTTTGGCGGGTCGCTGTTTGGCTGTATGGTGTGTCTGATTGCCTTATTGTATGTACTTCAGGTGTTTGGCGGGTCGCTGTTTGGCTGTGTGGTGTGTCTAATTGCCTTATTGTATGTACTTCAGGTGTTTGGCGGGTCGCTGTTCGGCTGCATGGTGTGGCACCACCAGGTGCTCCTAACGTGGCACGTGGATGACGTGACGGGACTCGGGATCTGCGGCGTGATCCTCATCACTGTGGCCACATTTGGCATCGTCTTCCTCATCCTCAACAAACAGAAGCTCATCCTGCTGGTATCCTTTATACATGGGAGTATATAGCGACATGTTTCTTCTGGACATTTTTGTTACGTAATGTAGGGGTTAAGAATATTTGTTATTCTATAATTAGGTATTATGGACCTCTAGACATAGACATAGACAGAGATAATTTTAAAAACTTTGTACCAACCAGAGCAGATAGGCAAAGTCATTCATTTAGTTGTCTGTATTGTATCTACCCTTATATTAATTGGGTGGCTGCAATATAAGGGGTCGAATTCTAGACATTGTACTTTGCATGGGTCTAGCTTCGAAAGGAGTCAGGGGGGAGGCTGATAATGCACTATTGCTAAATGAGTCTGATGAAAATAGTTGTATTTGAGAGGAGTACGCATAGATTTATTATGTTTTTGGCTGTAATTTTATCTCTTTTTGGTGGGACAATAGACAGGGTGACACAATTATTTTCATCACCAAAGTGTACTGTTTCCTCTTTGGTTGCTCAGAGGACACAAGACGCTATTAAATCCTCCTTTTATAACGACAAATATGATAATACACAAATATCTTCTTTCAGCTTTGATATAACAAAAAAGAATTTAATATTTCCTCGATGATACTGTGAAAGTACTAATTTTCACGGTGTAAATTTTTGCGGATTCATGCGTGAAAATTGACAAATTTGCAGGTATTTATTCCATACTTAAGCATATAAAAATTTCGCTGATTTTTCATTTCCGCGAAAATATCTACCCTGCGAAATAAAGTACTTTCACAGTATTAGAATTTATGAAAGTCTACAGAGATACCTACAGAGAATACTGGCTATACCCCTTAACCGCTCACAGTACTGTGCAGGTCTGGCAGCACTGGTGCTGGCTATTGGGGTGCTGGGGGGCTCGTGTGTCGCCACCGACTCCTCCCACATCATACATAACCTTGTCCGCATGTGGACACGTGCCTCACCAACAACCAAACAACACATACAGACAACGCTTGACTGCTGCGGCTTTGAGAACCCCAACTTCCCGCTACAAGACCCTCTGCACCTCAGCCACCCATCATGTACAGCGGTAAGCCTTCATTCTGGTATTTCTCATAATGTATTGCAGCCTGAAAATTTTGGAGATTCCAATGGTAATGTTACACCTCCTGACAATCAGAAGGAGCTAAAGGGATAATAAAGTGGGTCGAATTGGCCATTTGGATAACTTAATTTCAATGCCAAAAAAGGAGAAAATCTTCACAAAGCTGTAGAACACACTTAAGAAGAAATACCTTTCATCACTACATCCCCCTGTAGTTGATATTCAAGTCATTTGAAATACAATTTTTAAGTACAATAAGATAGATTTCAATAGTCAAGAGTTGTTACCATGTATGGAACATTGAAAACTTAATGTCCTACTCTAGTTACCCCTGTTGTTTCAATACATTGATCTATATCTAGTCATAAAAGTAATACTATGGTTGTGGTGGGTGGGAAAGTTTACCACTTGTATGTAATGATTATGACTCTCCCCTCTACAGTTACCCTGCTGTGAGCAGCACCCAGGCTCCCCCTGCTGCTCGGGGCATGCCTTTGTGACAGGCCAGCCGTGTCCATGTAACACATGTGCAGGGATCCTGGAGCACCACGTGGACAGAACGTTACGCACCGCCGGGTTTGTTGCCTTGGCAACGTCTATGACACTGGTAAACAGCATTCATGTTCTCCGGGATTAGTCGTTCTTGTAAATCACTAACCAGAGCATTGTGTTAGTCTTAGCTACAGTTATGATTTCATTGAGAAACACGAAATAGAATGGCAGTTAAGCAAATCAGATATTCTACTAAAATGGTTACGTAGTTATAGCATAATCAATGTTAAATGATGATACCTAACACTGTAGAAGGAAATTTGGTGCCAGTTCAAATCCTCTCAAAGGCGGAGGCAATTATGCAAAATAAAATGAAAATTTTCCGAGAAGCAGATCATTAGGATCACAACGCACCATGAAATAATGTATAATGTAACGGTGCAGGTGTGACAGCAGCATCAGGACAGGGATGTAGTTTATCTTGACCACATCTATTATACACCATACTGAGCCCCCATGGCTATTGTGTTTTGAGGCGGTGCATCCAGTCTTACTTTATGTATTGTTTAGTTGGCACAATGTTTTGAGGCGGTGCATCCAGTGATACTCTATGTGCTTGTGTTGCAGCTGTTTGGCACGACGTGGGTGCTGGTGCAGGTGTTACAGCGGCACCGTGAGCGGCAGCTGGAGGAGGAGCAGGAGGAGCAGCAAGCAGACTCCACCACCCCCTACAGCCGCTTCTAAACACACACAGGTATGGGTCATTTATTACTATAGACCAATGCGTCAAGCAAGGGTGACTTTAAAAAAAAAGTTACAGCAGAATGCACATAACATTATCTACTAGCTATTGCTAAATTCTTACAGATTATCTCATATCAGGAGATTCACAGAACAATTATCTTTCAAATATTGCTATATTTGGTTTTATTTTCAAGTAGATTTTTCTCACATTTTTAAAAACAAATGAAAATGTTTTTTGGCTCCTTCACCTTGAATGGAACTATATCAATATACTGATAAGGAAACCCTGAAGTCCATAACCATAACAATGTGGTCTTAAATGTAGACAGACTACTTGCACAAAAAATTTCCTTTAATCAGTATGGTACAGATTAATGTTTGGCTCTCTCTCATTGGCTTTTTATTTTAATTTCAGAGACATCCCTTTGAACCTGTCCGCTCTACCTCGAGTCACCCAATACCCTGGTGCTAACCGTCTGAATATTTAATGTGATACAGTTATGTTTTTCCATATTTGTACAAATTGTAAATAAGGTTTATTTTAAAAAGTAGATTAATTATGTAAAAAGACTGAGTTTGAATGCACATAGTAATATTGCTATCCAGCCAATAATGCTACTACCTAATTATTAGGTAAAGGTGAATTAAAGAATAAGGATAAGTTGTTAAAAGCAACGTTGGTGTCTAGGATTGATAATGTGGGGGAGGGCAGGGAAGGGTCTGTGCTTGTTACAGATGGTTCATATCACTTTGCATTGTAAATCAATAATTTCATCCGGTTAAGGAAAATCTCAACATAATCATATAGACCTATATACTTCCTATACCATTCGATATTTGAAATATGCTCCTTTATTGTTTTATCCTTGTTGCTCAATAATATTTAAAGGTAATAGACACTTTTGAGTTGCGAATTGAATATTCACTATGATCTGCTAGGAAAAGCTTATGTAATAAACTTGATGGATATCCACACCTCCAAAAATAGATTGTACCCTATAACAATAACATATTTGTACAGATATTTGTAAGACATAAAAACATGTTGCATAGGTCTTCACATCCTGTTGGCACAATGTGAGCCCTTTAAAAAAAGAAATTCCTATATTTCAGTGAACCTTTTTATTATCATAAGATGCTACATGTTTTCCCCCACTTTTTTTATCCTTTTACTTAGAGTACTGTGCATATTACAGTTGATGTGTCTTTCTAAGAATTACATTTCGAATCCTTACTGGATGTAATTTCAATGATATGAGATCCATCTCAGTGCCAACTGCTACATCCATTATACGACATGTTTTTTACGCAAATAAGGATATAATATTGTGTCGCCGATGATGTCTATTCAGTTCTGGGTGTCCAATATAATTTGAATTGACTCTTATGTGACAGTAACTATTGAATACTGGTTGTAATAAATCCATGTTCATTGCAAGTCCCTGTACGCTTAATTATGACATGGTATTGTGCCATTCCCCATCCTGTGGTGCCAAATGAAAGTTTTTAGTTGGTATTGAAATCTCATATATTGTTCTGTAATTGCCAAGAAGGGATTTGATTACATGGTCGATATATCAACCGGTTGTGCTTGAATTATGTCTTTCCTTTTCTATGTATATATTTTATATTGATTATTATAAATATCTTACAGTTTACTATGGTGCTTATAGCATAAATTATATTGTTCTCCTTGTACATATGGAAATAAAATAATTAAAATCTACCCAATCCCTGCGGTTTCTCTTGATATTTAAGTATTAATCAGGGCTGCATTCATGCATCATGATGGCAAATCCCTCAGAGGGTTAAGCATACAGTGCTGGGAACGTAGGCCACTGCATATTGGGTCATCCTAACATGATCATGATCCAAGGTCATGATTATGAACAATTCTACTGGGGTATATATCTTTTCTACAACCAATAACTATATCTAATACTTAAGGAGAAAACTACATTCCGGTGGACTGGTGTCTCCCCATGCCATTACGGTTTGAATAAGGTCCTCCACGTTTAGTTCCGCAGCCATCCACCAGGTGACCACTGACCCTGACTAGCAGAGATGTCAACAAATCTGCATATTAACCTATTTCTAACAATATCAAGTATTCGTATTACTCAATATCTGTGTTGTGCTCTCTAAACAATGTAATACTTGGAGAGGAAACAAAGACAAAATAAACTATCCAGAGAATGAATTACTTGTATAGGTTTCTATTGTAAGCTGCCATTACTGCCCTGCCATCTAGCGGTATAGGGAATGAGCTAGCCCTAATGGCCTTCACATTCCTTGAACTATGTGAAATAACTTTTACATGATTGGCAGTCTTATCACTAATATGTTCACTTGACCATCAAAGTAGTAATACCACAACCTTATTTCATATGGACAAAGTTACTATGCCTAAGTACTAGAATGGCCATTCTCTACACCCCCAAGGAGAAACTGATGCTCATTCTCCATAGGCTGTTTCTCCATGATGACATCGCAAAAAAAGCTATGAAACCAATCTTTAAATGTCCTTTTTTAACATAATTCATCAATAATTACATGAAATAAACACAGAGAACTACTCTAATCAGTCTGAATTCCTAGTTTCTCCACTTGTGGTACCTTGGAACATACCACACTCGGCTCCGCCTCATATGATATGATCCAAGGTACTACTCGTGGAGAAACCTGTCATTTAAACAGATCACCGTGGGCCTCTGTCTATATACTAATCAGTGAACAATAGATGTATAACTATTTTAGATAATGACATAACATCAAAGTCACTTTTCTTATTCTTTTATTTTCAAATACACAAGTTTTTGGTGAACTGCGATCTGCACGAGGCTGGAGCTGGCACATTAAGAGCCCTGTTCCACCGGTGCCCCGCTAAGGGTAATATGCCCATCCATACAATGATTTCTTCTTCATATCAGATCTCTATCTAGTTACATTTGCTGATGCTGATGTACTTATCAGGCTTCAATTCTGTGTGAACTCAGGGATTTGTTTGTGTCTATGCTAAGTACAATATGTATGTAAATAGTACTAAGAATTTACACACTTCCTAAGTTGAGTAGTTTCGACTTCTTTGTTCGATGTTATTCTTTTTGTACGAAGACAGCAAAATCTGGGTAACACAATGCATGTACCTTCAGACCTATACACATCTAATTATCATCAGCATTATTTTCATTTCAATAAAATACCTAGAGTATTATTTCTTACATTCACTTAGCTTCACATCACAAAGGAGCTGTTTTGCATATTATTTGACCGACCATTTGGAGTGTGTGCAAGATAGCATATTTTACAGAAACAAATATCCAATAACAATCATGACAATACTTGAATACGGTTGAAGGTATACATCAAAACGTCTCACCAAAAACCAACATAACATCAAGATTTAAGAAGTTGAACATTATGGTTCTACAATTATTACACTTTTCCCCACATCTAATCTCTAACATCTAACTGACTACATTCCCTGATTAATAGCTTCATGACACAAGTCACGATTTGATTATTTCTTCAAGGTTTTGTCTTCTAAGTAATCCCAGAGATTCTTCAGTCATAGTCAAGTTAAATGTAAGAACACAGGAATGTCTCAATTGCTTTGTCAACTCTTTGGTCAATTGTTTGATTGATGTTGTTTACGCTCTCACTTTTGTTTCAAGTTTGTGCTTAGACCTAGCCACTTCTTCACCCCTAATGGCTGGCAGAGATAGATCACTGTACACAGTTATAGGTTCATTATGGGTGGGGGGGAGGGGGGGGGTTGGCAAGAGTTAAAAATGGGGGTTATATACAAAAGGTGGGTTATGGTCGCTCCTAGACAATGACTGCAGCGACTATTAAAGTGTGACTCGATTACAGGTAGAATATAGCTCGATAAATGGGGAAGTCGCTTTCATGAAATCTAATTTGCGGACAGATTTTTCCATTTACAAATTGATCTATCGGCCACTATTTAATCAAACTATGGCCATTTAAGAGATAAAATGTATTTTTTTAAATGGTTTAGCAGAAGGGCCACTTGAACAGAGAAGACAATTCAGTATGAGTGTGTAATGCATGCTTGATACTAGTTATATCATCTGTGTCATGTGTAAGGTTGCTTCCATTATACACCATGCATCTCATAATTTGTACAGGGTTGTACATTTCTCCCATATTTTCTGAGTGTCCCAAAACCTCGATCAATTTTCCTTTTTTAAAGATAAGTCTAATCTTTCTTCTCAAAGTTTTAAAATAGTTTCATATTTAAGCCAAATGTTTGTCTAAAATCCACTTTTGGATGAGGTTAGTTTATAAACAAGGTCTTACGTTACATCAACTTTAAACGTATGGGGTATATAGAACACTCCCCTTGTTTATTTGTACACTATAAAGTTGATGCAGGCCTATCTGCCCTCATCTTCCCGTATGTATAAGTATGGGTGATTGTAAATATCAGGAAACATTAAGTTGAAGGCTTAAGTAGCACCGAAAGATGTCATTGCTTTGCGCTGAATCTTGAACTAGCAAATATGACCATTTATATCAAATCTGTAGTCACTAGTAGATGATGAGTAGTATTAAAATTCAGAGTAATATCTTACAAAAAGCCCATATCAAGTCTAAGTGATGCGAGCTGGGGTTGAGATAGCACATTTTGTGGACTTGTTGAACGAAGAGATGACAAAATTTATAAACTACATTCAAGCAGATTTCTTTGTAAGTCATACAATGGAGTATGGTAAAAGGGATCAATATATACTCCACTCATTTTTTTCATCAGGATAATCATTACATCAAAATGGAATATCGAGTAGTTCTAGTGTAAATTTGGTAGAACTTCAAGCAATGCCGGTTAAACACCCTTACAAAATGAGGCTTGCATCATTGAGTAATAGCATAATAATCCCAAAGAGCCTATCATAAATGAATATATTCACACAATTTTTTTGGGAATGTTTCATACTGTTGCTATAATTCATCATCATAAGAAACATGAAAAATATTAAAAGAATATCATGGAAGGTATATCCCTTTACTCAACCTATGTACATCAAATATTATTTTAGAATATTGAAATAAAAAGCTTATATAACTGCAAGCCATACTTTCCTCTTTAATATAGCTTAGTTTTATCTGTAGCAACATGTTTAGTTGAGTCAAGGCCCATCTCTCTTGTTACTTGATGGGAATATTTAGTTTTAGACTAAGTATAGATATTGAACATGATATGGCCACAATATTTAAGCACTCTTTGTGACCTTGAGACAGACAATTACTTTACTCTTTTCGCACAATGGACTTGAGATCATTTGTGCTTTCGGCAAAAGAAAATCAACTCACTTTTCCAGCAGTGGTGAATATGTAAATATGACCCTCTATATATATTAGATACTGCATTACAGTACGAAACTAAGATAAACGGAAACTTCACAACCTATGATGTAAATAATGCAGTATATACACAAAATCCCATAATAAATTAACAAGCACATAGTACATTGGGTAATAAATACTTAAAAATTAAGTTTTGATATATAATAATAGTTCATGAAACAGCGACCTAAAATACAGGCCGCTGTTATGTCAAGTCAGGTTTGAGAGAGAATGCTGACGATTATGCTGAGATTCTTCACTTAAATAATATCCTCCTCTTCCTTCTCCGTTTTTACATTGATACATGTCTCCATAACACATCATTAGTAGACTTATATTGTATAATGGTTGTGAAGCTTTGATGTAATACAAAACCATAATATTAAACATTTGCACCGCTACTAATACTGACAAGAGTTATGACATACACCACCAAAAAGCTAAGTCTGCTTCCCTAGTAGCAGCCATATCAATATCCTCAGTTTTGGGAAAGTATACAGGTCAGTATCGTACTTAACATACACCATGCCAAGAAATTAAATGACCCAATAACATGTTTCAAAGCCAATTACTAGAAAACTATTATATCTCTCCCTTTCAGCCCCTGTTTTTTTAAAATAATAATTCAAGCAAGGACTCTTTTCTTGACACAATTACATTTCAGTTTTTGAAATTGATATTACCTGACTTAACACCAACTTTTTGTCTTTTAAGAAAAAAATGAATAAAAAT
This sequence comes from Harmothoe impar, assembly GCA_947462335.1. Taxonomy (NCBI): domain Eukaryota; kingdom Metazoa; phylum Annelida; class Polychaeta; order Phyllodocida; family Polynoidae; genus Harmothoe; species Harmothoe impar. Next base: position 38,750,890 of record OX381719.1, read on the forward strand.
AAATTGTAATTTTTTATATTTTTTATCGCTGTTCACTAACTTTCGAGGTAAAAACTAAAAGATGATATCCATGTTAATTCGAAAATTTAAAAAGATTTAATTGAATATGTGACTTAGAATAGGTTGATGGGAGCCCCATTATTGGTTCTCCCCTAGGTGTCTCTTGGCACCATGCTCCTCCTCCTCATTAGCTACCCGCTTCTTAAGGACACTCCGGTAGTCAATTAGCTTGATGTCCTCTTCTTCCTTTTTCTTCCGTAGTGTCTTGGTCGGATCCAGATTGGTTTTTCTAAGCGCATTCCTGAACTCGAAGAACTTTGGTCCTTCGTCTGGTGTGGTGATTGCTGTTGTGTGGTGCAGACTGTTGCCATTGTTGTTCTCTACATCTTGGTTATTTGAACTGGAAATTAGGAGTGGACAGATCATGATTAGTTTTGATCTTTTATTAAAATTTAAACCTGTTAATGTGAAATGTAACGCTTATCGACACAAGCTGCTCGGTTCTATTGCTGACTGGCGAATCATCACTACGGTAGCATTAATAAGCGTTTCTGGAAATGCTGCCAGAACTACTTTTCTACGATGGCATGTTTTGTTGATATACGGTGAGCACTGTAGGATGTGTGTGGGAACTATTTTATGCAATACCTGAAGAATGAATTAGTATAAGCTGATGGAATGCCTGGTTTGTAGGAAAGATCAGGCTCAAATTAGAATCTACATCTTTGGAGATTAGAATTTTCACTACCACAGATGCAGGAAAAATAGTTCTGGCTGCTGAATATTCAGAAAACATGGCTGTTCAGATACCAGGGATGATTCGCTGCGAGGCGCGGGCGGCTGTGTCAGGACTTATATACAGGGAACAATATTGGGTGGGAGAACAGTGGTGAGACACAGGTGGTACAATGAGTGTTGTCATGGTGACTTACCCCACTTCCTGTTCACACAGATGCAGTTGGAGAAAGAGCATCCTTGTGAACATTTATACTGTGTATGACACTAGAGCCAACTCTAGTTGTGTGTGGAGTAAATTGTAATGTGAACTGTGATTCTACTTCTATAATACATTAAAAATAAAACTACAATAGTGTTTGTATTATCTAGGAATAAAAGCATGTCTATACTGGTGTATAATCAACATAAGTATACTATTCTACTCCTAATGGTGAATATGTATTAGATATGTGACACTACTGTGGATATGATGGACAAAATTGTATATTTAACCTATTAAAGGGAATGATGTAAATCACTTATGGTTAGAGTAATAAAATCACAAGCCCCCTGCTATTACTAATTTTATTACATTTATCTAAACCCCCACAAACTTCATGGTACTGAATGTAATTCTAACAAATCTAGATGCTAGTTTTTTTATTCATCTACATTTGGTCATCAAATGAATACATCAGTTTTTCTTACTTTTTAATCTTGCTGACAACACCAGGTTCAATTTCTCCTTTGTCAAAAAGCTCCTTGTAGACTTTTGACTCATTAACCGACTCTTCATTGTTTTCTTCCTTCAGTGACTGTTGAATATGAAGAACAAGTTACACATCTTCGATAGCAATGCTAGTTGCAGGACTTGACTTGCTTACACGGAACACACATATATAGGTTAGGAAGAAGTAGGTATACATGAAAATAGACAGCCTTAATGTTAGGTAATATACATAAAGGTGTTACTGGTCAGTCAGGATGTATGGATAGATACCAAGGTATAGGTCATCAGTAGTTTGTGTACAACACACCAGAGGGCAATGTGAACTGTATAGAGTCAGATCAAACAGGTTCATGTATGTGTGAATAGAAGGTTTGTACAAGGTAGGGGCAAGGAGGGGAGGGGTGACATGCATAGGTATATCTACAAACAGTTATGATGGGGATAGTTTTTAATTACACAAAGTGGTGACAAATAACTAAAGTAACAGTTAAAAGTGTAAAGAAGGTCTTAAGGAATGCCAAGAGATTAGGGAAGGTGCAGGGTTAAACCGAGAATACTAAACACCACAAGGTGATTATGGTAATTGGCATTTCACATGCTGCATAAATTATATAGATACAGAAATTCAAATTAATGTATTCCTGTTCAAAATATCAAAACTTATAAACTATTAAATGAAGAAGAAAATAGGTGGTTTCTACAACTAAAACAGTATTACCTAAACTAAATAGGAAACGTGTATGAATAGGAGATTTGAAAATAAAAATGCTGAAATTGAATCGCTTTGAATCACTTTAGGATGTTACACTTTGCTTTATATATCAATGTTCGTTTTGCCCAATGTTGCTTGCATAGCAACCAGTGACCTTGACCTTGGCTTTGAATCTTGCCTGGATGCGTTGCCAGCGGCGGTCAGCCTCAATCTGGTTATCAGCATTTTTCTGTCTGCGTAGAAACCGACCAGTAAGCGAGTTTCGCGACTGTGCCTCGAGTTGCTCGACAAGGTCCTGTCTCATGGCTTCCTGTTCACTCACCAGCTCCTCTTTGTAAGTCATCTCGTCCGCCTCGATGTTGTTGGAGATCTGAATCGTCGTTGAGTTCTCTCTAATGACAAGATAAAAACAAAGATATTTTGTAGAAAGATATATTTACTCATGACACATCCTGGAGGCCCCTGCACCAAGGGCCCTGATTCAGGAGGCCCCTGTTCTAAGGGCCCTGGTTCAGGGGCTCCTGTCCTGAGGGTCCTAGTTCAGGAGACCCCTGTTCTACAGACCATCATTTCAATAAAAAAAGATTTTATGCCTTGAGAGATGGACTTCTTTTTTTTTTGATGCTGGAAAAAAAGTGATATAACATGAGAAATCACAAAATAAATGTAGCTGAGAACAAATTGGAATAAAAAAGTAATCAAAAATATTGTCAAAAAGGCCTTTTGGGAGGCTTTACATTTAATGCTTAATTCTAAGCTTTTGCCCATTACTGCTTCAGTTTCTATCTATTTTGACAACAACCTCATGGTGAGTCATCTGTCCAGTGATCCTGCAGTGATCCTCTCTGTGTTAATCTAACTTGGTTACCATAGTAACAGGCATGAAGCGTCAAACTTTTTCAAATATACACATTAAGCTATATCAACAACACCTCAAATTTCACCAACAGACGAAAAATAAAACAGAATCATTTATTATACATACATAAAAACATAGTGGTTTACATACAGAAGGTGAAGTTTTACCTAAAAACCTTGGTTATAAGCCAAACTCACTTGTAAGTCGAATTTGAGCTTGAGAAAAAAATTCAGCCTATATTAATATGATTTCAAAAATAAAGAGTTTCCTATATAAAAACCTCACCAATAAGCCAAATTTGAATTTGAGGGGAAAAATTAGACTCATGAGGGTGAAAGATTCCAACGATAATTAGCTTATAATTAAGGTTTAATGGTAGATATTTTACAGCGGAATCGGGTTACAACGATGTCCTTATGCTCACAACCTTGTTAGGAAAAAAGTCATCAATGGCAGACGATTGCTATCTAAAATTACCTTAAATTTTTAAAGACATTATCCTCAATTCATATAAGTTAGGCATTCTAACAGTAGTATAGTATGTATCGGAACGGGACTATAGTTAACTACTGTTTATTACTCAATCGACATGCAGCCAATCAGAGGCCTCCATTTGGTCACGTGACCGGAAGTGACCTACTTAGGGGATTAGTGGTGCATTCTGGGTAACCCTGCAGCCAATCAGAGGCCACCATTTGGTCACGTGACCGGAAGTGACCTACTTAGGGGATTAGTGGTGCATTCTGGGTAACCTACTGACCTACTTAGGGGACCGGAAGTGACGTCATATGACCTAATTTAGGATCACGTGACCGGAAGTGACCTGATGAGTCACGTGAGCGGAAGTGACGTCACATGACCTAATGGCCGACCGGAAGTGAGTGACCTCATTGAGGATCACGTGACCGGAAGTGACTTGATTGATCACGTGAGCGGAAGAAGAAGTTTTTTGTTTAGGAAGTGAGGGTCTTTAGGATCACGTGACTGGAAGCGACGTCGTCACATGAGTGACGCTTTAAGAGACTGCGCGACTTACTAGTAAAAGAAGACGTATGAAAATAAAAACACAACAATATTTTATTTTATTTATTTTATTTCTTTTTTTTTCAATCTTGATAAACACTCTATTTTTGAAAAGATGCACACGCTTATTTTTTTTTTTTTCATATCTCTAAAGGACTCGTTGTCACACCGTCAGAATGCACGCGACGCTTATAATACAAGTAGCGCACGCCGTCTTTCTCTATGGTGTAGGTGACCATTTTGTTTCGCACCACTTTGAAGTTTCTATTTACAGCAATGAGAGTTTTTAGTTGGCGAAGAACATCCAAGAAGTCGTCTGGTTCCTGAGGGTTTTGTTTCTTCTGTACGCCTTTTGCACTCCATTTTTTGGATTTTCTTTCACCGGTGTCGCTGACTCGATCGTAGCAAATGTAAGTCTTAGGGTTGAGACTTAGGATCCCGTCATCTTCCCACTCCGCTTTCATAAGCCCCGAAGTTCTCAGATCGTGAAGGTACCGTCTCTCACAACATCCGCCGGGCGGCGGACACCATTCTCGCACTCTTTCCGTTTTTGTCTTCACGAAAAGCTCTAAGTGATCGTCGCACACCGCTGTCGGAAGCCACTTTCGTTTCTCTCTGAAGTACGTCTCTCTCAGGCGAGGTTTGACTAGGTCATCCAACGTGTCACCGCTGAGAGCCATGTAAAGACTGTCGGTGTCCATTTGACAAAGGGCATAATCGCGCCGATCGACGAATCTATCCAAGAAGTCGTATGTGAACTCTAACATTTTCAACTTCGCGTACTGGTATACCATGAACCCTATTTGAATAGGGAGGTTGTTGTTGACTGTTTTCGGTTGTAGTTCGACTTCAAACAGATCGGAACTCAACTCGGACGCCTTTTTGAAGCGCCACGAATTGGCCAATAGTTCGAACTTCCGACTGTCAGTGTATCTCACCGCCGTGTGTTTTTCTTTGTTGCAGATTGTTTTACCGTACGTAGCGTTTCCCATTAACTTGTAACAGTCTGACAGAATTTTCTCGTTCTCGTTCACGTCGCCACGTCTTCGCGCCGCCGTTACTTCGTCCGCGAAACCGGCAAAGGAGCTTAGGTAGGTATTCTACCACCAGCTGCACTTTGGTGACTATCAAACCGTGCTCTAAATACCACTTGAGAAGCGGCGTTCCCAAGAGAATATTTTTTCCGTGGTAACTCCCTATCAGACATCTCTGAGGCGTGTTCAACAGCTTTTCTTCCTGCGCAAAGTCTGACATGTGAGGTCCTATGTCCGATTTTGAAACGGTCGCGTTCTTGAAAACGGGGGTCATTTCTTCGAAGTAGTCTCGTAGGTGAGGCGGCGTAGTGATGTCCACTTGAACTAAACCGAACATTTTCTCCTCTTTCACAGCGGAAAGGATGTCGCTCTCGCTCATCGCGTTTCGAGACACTTTCAAAGCGTCAACCTTCCAGCGTTGTTGGGAGGCCTTGACCCGCTCATCTCGACGCTTCATCTCTCGCCATTCGCACTCCCACACGACGACCAGCTTGTGACCTAGCGCTTTCAAGTAAGCGCTTACTCTGGTCGTTCTGTCGCGTCTCTCCTCTCTCAGTGAAGCGCACTGATATCGGTGCGACGGTATGCACTCGTGAGCGTGGAACCAACACCCGTGAAACTGGAAAACCGTATTAGAGGCCGCGTGAAACCCGTCCACGCGAATTCTCCGACAGCCTACAACCATCTCGCCGCCGTTCAAAGCGTGGCGCAGTTTCACGTCGCGGTCGTGCTCTACGAAGCGTAACCACTCCAAAGCGCTGTGAGAGTTTCTTTGCCTAATTTCGGGCTTGAACTCGGTCTCGGGCCGTCTCACCGCGTAATAGCCCGTGCAGTGCGCTTCGCTCATGCAGCGCAAGTACAGAGAGTTAGCGTCTAGTCCTAGGATGTGTTGGCACGGTCTCGCTTCTTCGCCGTACTTGAGCTCCCTTATCCGCGTGGTGCCCTTCTCGTGAAATGTATGGAAGATGATGGAAGGACCGCCGACTAGATTTTCTTTGATCAGAGCGTGGAGGACGGCGTCGAACTGGGGGAACGTTGTGAACGCGTCTTCTAGGTTTTGGAAGAGGAACCGTAAAGTCAAACCGGCGAGAGAAACTCCGTCTTTCAACATGTCAATGCCGCGATCTTGGAAAAATTTAGCGTGATTTTTCAGAGCTTCTATGAAAGGTTTGACGTCTTTGTTGTTGTAGTGGATCAAGTAGTCTTCCATAGTTTGCATCTTCTCGTCGGACCAAACTTTCTGACATGCGGCGTAGTCGGATTCGGACATTTTGACGCCCGTCAGCTCGCTGTCGAAAGCCGATCTCGGTGGCAGCGTTCTGTTTGCCAGTTTCCTGGTAGACGTCATCCATTCGTAAGGAAAGTGACCTTTCTCTTCGTTCCTGGTGAAAGCTCGCAAATAGGTCGCGTAGTTGTAACCGGGTGCCAAATAGTTGACTACGTCCAAGAAAACCGTGTGCTGTGTGTAAACCGCCAAGTATTGATTGCTTCTCTTTATGACGCTGAATTCTTGGTTTCTTCGGTCTCCAGAGGCGAAGAACGAGTGAAGGCGTATTTTGATCAGGTTCAAGTCGTAACGCCCCGAGTTGAAGCCCACGACTGGAGCTTGACGGATGTATCTCAGAAGACGCTTCTTCAGTTGAACTAACGGGTGTCTGGTCTGAGCCGCAGCGAAGCCGCCTGGAGAAGGGGTGAACGTCGCCTCCTCCAGCAGGAGAGCTTCACCTATCGCCGCATCTAACTTCGCTAAGGTCGGTCGGTAAAGTTCTAGCACAGCTTCCCCGATGACTTTGGCGTTCTCGTTTATGTGATTTAAAACTCGGTCCAACAAGGGGTCGGAATCTGCGTCGGATTCTCTGACGAAGCAGACGGGCCCCTCCCACCCCGGAAAGTCGGATGCGACACTAGCCGACAAAGGGACGTGATCCCACAGCAGGGACACGTGTTCCGTCGACGGTTCTTTGCACGGTCTGAAGAAAGCCTCGAAATCGAAGGCGATCTTGTAAGGGTAGATTCCGGAATGTCCGTCGGGGGGAAAAATGGAGAAGTCTGCTAGCGCTTCGAAAATCGTTCTCGAATTTTGGTAGATGCCACCTACGTAGCGCAACTTGACTTGTCGGCAAGAGGAAAGCTGGTTCCTGTGTCTCTTCAGCAAGAACTCGGTGGTGAACGCCGCCTTACACTTGCAACATTCGTATATGCCCGCGTACGCGTTGAAGTCCGTGACGAGAGAGACGTGCAAACCGCCTTTCGCCGTCAGGTGTAGGTTGACTTTACCTCGGGCGGCCAGAGTTCTGGAAGGCGGTCTGATCAGAGTAACGCGTCTTCTCAACTTCCGCCCCGGCACTTGACGCGACGCGGTGTAAACCGCTATCTGTACGTCAAACAAGTTCTCTAACGCGGGTAAGTCGCGGATGTTCAGACCCGGAAAGGATTCAGGTGTGGCAGCGGGACAGAACTGACGTAACAAATCTGAAGCGCGCTTGCTGGTGTTGTATAAGTGAAAGGAAATGCAGCGGAAGATGCAGAGGTTGTCCTTGTTGGGAAAATCTAACACGCCGCTTCTCTTTCCAACTCGACCGGCCTGAGTGATCCTACCGCCTATGGGGAATTCCCCCGGTCCCATGTAAACGCAAATGTTCAAATTGGTAGGAAAAAGAACGTGCCACTTGGTGTCAGCGTCGCAAAGTTTCCGTACTTCCTCGCAAGCGACGGTGTTTTCCATCTTTGAGAGGAGCTCTTCCAAAGTTTCTGAATTAGTTATAGTAGGGAGCGGTTGTATGAGAGTTGCGTTGTTCTGGGAGGCGTGAAAGTAGCGCAGTTTGCTCTTGTCTTCTCTGTGTTGTAAGAGTAAGCCTACCGAGAAACCCACTTTGTATCTGAATCTTTGTGTCAAGTGAATGCGACGCATAGTATCTACAGCGTCACTCAACTCGCCGGTTGGTAGCCTGAAGTTTGTTACACTCACGCGAGTCCCGTGCATCCTGACGCCCGTTTGTATCGCAGGCCAATTCGCCGTGAACGTTTCCTCCCCGTTCGGTACAGCACATATGCGCGGAGGGACGGTCACCCCGTCCAGAGATTCGCGTCGACAGGCGATCTTTCGGCAATCGCCTTCGCCGCATAGAGGGCAAAACTTAGGTACTACTCTACAATTTTCTACGTGTCTCTCGTGGTTGTACGGTCTTTTAAACATTTTGAAACACTTTTCGCATACGTACTGTGTCATGTTTTTTTTCACTCAGTTACCAACTACTTAGCCGTCTAACTATCTATCTATCTATCAATCTATCTGTCTATCTATCTATCTATTTATCTTTCTGTCTGCTGTCTGTGTATCCGTCTGTCTGTCTCATACAGCGTACGTCAAACGCTGTGTGTGTGTGTGTGCGCGCGTGAGCGTTGAGCGTCTCTCATTCCGAATCTATGCCGAGATATTTCAGAATGATCTCTGTTTTGTCATCCAACTCTTTGAGCGCTCTGGCGGACAGCGTCACTCCCTGCTGTGTGGGTTTTTTGTCAGGACCTTCGTACTTGCGCACGTGGACGAGGTTCTTACCGCTGTAGTAGCTCACAGCTGCGTACACTTCGCCCTCCTCATCCAGCACTGCGAACCAGGGGGTGTGATTAGGTTTTCCTTGCGCGGCCGCTGTGTCGCGTATGCGCACCACTGCGCGGATATCGGCGATGCGTGCTATTAGCTCGCGCAGCGCGTCGGCCGTGAAGTGCACTCGCTTGCTTCTGGTCAGAGACGCCTCTTTCACCTGGCCGTCTTTTGTGTAGCGCGGCCTCCTAGACAGTCTAGCCACGTCCTCCCAGATCTCCAGCGTCAAAGCTCCGTCTAAGCAGAACTCTAACCCGAGAAGACGGGAGAAGGTTTTCTCCGCTTCTTCTCGTCCATCTCGTTCTTTTTCTTGTATTTTTCTCTTCTTACTAGGCCTTGTTGTTCTGGAACTCACCTTAGAACGTTTCACACCCGCAGGATGAGTAACACCATCAGCGTGAGCTGAATCAGCAGCAGAACCGATAGCAGGAGCAGCGTCAGCGCTGGTGGTATCCGAGGCCTCGTTGTTGGAACAGAGCAGCCACACGCCGTCGGTGCTGAGTGTAGCGGTAGAAGATGAAGCGCCGCCGCCCTCGTCAGGTGGCGGTGAGGGCAGTCGCCACGGACGGGACGGGGCGCTACTAGTGGAAGTGAGGTCGAAAGGTCGAAGAGGGGAGCCGAAAAACGTACCGCCCACCCCTTTCCCTTCGGGTTGTTCGTACGCCTCGTCGTCAGCGTCGTTCTCTGTCTCACCCTGTTGCTGCTGCTCCTCCTCCTCCTCCTCCTCCTCTTCTTCTCAGTTTAGGGGCTGAGTGTCCGAATAGCTGTCACTCTCAGCACGAGCGGCGTCGAGGGCGTCGGTCGATGTAGTGGTGGAGGAGAGGGGCTGTGCAACGTGCGGCAGGTCATCAAAGTCATCAACAGTAGTGGGGAGGTAAAAACCCGGTTGCCAGTACTGCGCTGTGCCAGGAGCGTTGTCGTCAGTAGTAGTAGCGGTAGCAGCAGGTGCAGCAGAAGCAGCAGCAGCAGCAGCAGCAGCAGCAGCAGACGCAACAGTAGCAGGCGCAGCAGCCTCAGCAGGCGCAGCGGTAGCAGGCGCAGCGGTAGCAGGTGCAGCAGCAGCAGCAGCCGCAGCAGCCGCAGCCCGAGGATCACCAGCAGGCGGGGCGGCAGTAGCAGCGGCAGCGCGCTTAGCAGCAACGTGTACCGTCGCGAGTGTAACAACGTCGCTAGCACGACGACTACTACCAGTAGTACTACTACTACTACTACTACTACTAGTACTACTACTGCTACTACTACTGCTACTACTACTACTACTGCCGCGAGCGCTCGCTACAGCGGGAGGGTGATAAGACCAAGCGGCTGCGGCGGTAGTCTCATTTTCAGTAGCAAGAGGAGGCACTGACGCTAAACGAGCGCTGTTCCGCGTAGTCTTCTTGTTCTTGGACGGCGCTAGGTGTTGTCTTTTGCTCATGGTGGTGACTGTAGAGAGCAGCAAAAGAATGAGTGAGTGAATGGAGGTTTCCAGGCCCCTTATATACGCCTTCTCGCTTCTAGAGCTAAGCTACTTACTGACCCTGTTCAGCTGCCGCCGGCTGGCCGGCGGCCATTCACAAAGAGAAACAAAAGACATAAGGCATGACGTTTTCAGCTGGATCCCTTTCCCCCCTTTTGAGAGATCGACTGTCATGAGCTAAGCCGCTTACCACCCTGTTCAGCAATTCAACGCGCATTAGCTGTATAAAGGATTAAGCAGTTGCTGCCGTCGACTGACCGGCGGCCATTCACAAAGACATAAGGTATGACGTTTTCAGCTGGATCCCTTTCCCCTCTTTTTTTTTTGAGGGATCCACTGTCATGAGCTAAGCCACTTACCACCCTGTTCAGCCATTCAGCGCGCGTTAGCTGTATAAAGGATTAACGGTGATGAGCTTAGAGTGTGTATACAAAAAAAAACTACAGGAGGCGTGTGGCGTGAAGCAGGACCCCCCTAAGACGAACGTGTCTGTCTGTGAGTAGAGGCGTGTGCATGTGGTGAGCGACTTAAGTGTAAGACAAAAAAAAATCACCACCTCCTGCCGTGGTGAGTAGACCGGGCCGGCCAGGCGGCGGCCGGCTAGTTCAATAGGGAGGGGTGACAGCTGACTAAGGCTGTGCATGAAAAAAATCCGATTTTCACCTGACCTCTGACGTTTGTTACAATGAATGTCAGAGGGAGGGAGACGTCCTCAGGTAGGGGGTAGGAGGTAAGGCTATGGATGAGGAAGAAACACCGTTTTCAGCTGGTCTCCACGGATAGCGATGACATACCCCTCGTCATCTAAGCTCTTAAGGAGCGGAGCGGTTGAAAAAGCGTCATGCGGACAGGTCGCTAGACAGCTGGAGTGCTGTTGGAAATGGGATTAAACTCCCTCTGTATAAAAGCTCTGATTTCTGTTGGAAAAAAACCATATCGCCTCTGACCACAGTAACGTCTACTACCACCACCGCCGCCACCACCGCCGCCGCCGCCGCCGCCACCGCCGCCGCCGCCGCCGCCGCCAAGACGAGACGAGATGGCTCAAGCTATTCCACTTTCAAGCTCGCCTTCACCGCCTTGTCCACCTGAAAAAAAGTTAATGCGGCTTGACGACGTGAGACGCGCGAGGCAGACCGATGGGGAGAACAGAGAGGTAGGACAGCGGCGGTTAGCCTATAGCGACGCCTTGCTTCGTCAACTAGGTAAAGAGTTGAGCGGCTGTTGGAGAGAGTTGGGCAGTAGCTTAAAAGTTACCGCCGCCCGTATGGATGCTCTAGTAGAGCGCAGTGTCAAGACACCGGAGGAGCTGTGTACGGCGATGTTCCGAGTCTGGTGGGGTGAAACCCCGCATCGTCATAGATGGGGAGAGCTCGGTCGCGTCTTCACCCGCATTAGACGCGTGGAACTGTTGGCTCAGTGGATGTCCCTTCTCCACAGACAGGGGTTGGATTTCGAAAACCCCGACTCGCGCGCGATGCATAAGCACTTGGGCACCCTCGGCAGACGTCTAGGTAGCAGGTGGAAAGAGGTGGGGGACCATTTAAAATTGTCGCCTGAGAGGTTAGATAAGATCGCTGAAGAATGCGAATACGGAGGAAGTCCCGCTGAGTGGGCCTTCCGAGTGTTGAAAATGTGGCAAGATGAAGCTGACGGTGCCGGCGGTACACCTTTTGAACTCCTTCGAGTGTTGACTGAGGACATGGGAAAGTTTGACCTCGGCATCGCGATATTACTTGACTTTATCAAGCAAGAAACAACGAGAACGACGGACATGTGAATTGTTGTGTTTTATTTTCATACGTCTTCTTTATTAGTAAGTAAAAAAAAATATATCATAACAATTAAGACGCGCGCCCTCTTAAAGTGTCACTTCCTCCAGTCGCAGCTGATCGCCTCATCGAGGCACGTGATAAACAAAAAAAAACGAAGAGACACGCTTCTTCCTCTCGAGAGGAAGAAGCGTGTCTCTCGATTGAAATCTTTTTCTTTTCTTTTTTTCTTAAAAGAGACAAACGCCCCTTAGAGTGCCCCCCCCCACCCCCCTAGAGTGCCCCCCTCCCCCCTCCCCCCCACCCGCCCCATGCATCCTAAAAGCGCCCCCCTCCCCATGCATCTTAAAGGGGCCCCCCTCCCCTTCCCTCCCCTCCCCTCCCCCCCCTTATACACTCTAAAGAACGCTTCTACCTAGTTCAATAAGTCACTTCCAGTCGCTCGTAAAACAATAAAAAATGAAAAAAAAAAAACAACTTATATCGTAGTGTTTTTTATTAGTTTACCGAAAAAAATAAGAGACTCGCCTCCTCCTCCTGTCCTTCTCCTCCTCCTCCTCCAAAAAAAAAAAAGATATCACATTTTAAAGCGCGTGACCCCTTAAAGACGCTCATCTCTTCATTAAGTCGCGTGACGTCACTTCTTCTTCCGGTCACGTGATCAATCAGGTCACTTCCGGTCACGTGATCCTCAATGAGGTCACTCACTTCCGGTTGGCCATTAGGTCATGTGACGTCACTTCCGGTCACGTGACTCATCAGGTCACTTCCGGTCACGTGATCCTAAAGTAGGTCATATGACCTCACTTCCGGTCCCCTAAGTAGGTCATATGACGTCACTTCCGGTCCATAAGTAGGTCATATGACGTCACTTCCGGTCACGTGACCAAATGGCGGCCTCTGATTGGCTAACTAGGTCACGTGACGTCACCACTAATCCCCTAAGTAGGTCACTTCTGGTCACGTGACCAAATGGAGGCCTCTGATTGGCTGCAGGTCGATTGAGTAATAAACAGTACTTAACTATAGTCCCGTTCCGATACATACTATACTACTTCTAACATCACATTAATATCGGAGAAGTGATAGAAAAACAATCCAAAAAATATCACAATACATCATTTCCCCTTCTGCAGTTACTGCATCTTAAACTGTCAATATAAAGGCAGTACAGAAAGATAGCTATGTGGTTAAACTCAACTTTAAACTACTCTATCAAGTATAATCTATATCATCACATACTGTTCATGCTGTCTTCAGACAAATATTTTCTGTGAAAAAAGACACTATCGTAGCATTGCATACACAGTAATCACCTCCAAGTTCTGTGTAAACTAAGTGACTTAAACCTATATGTTGACAACAGTTATAGAACCCCTATGAAAATAGGCTTTAAGTGCAGTTACATACATTCAAGGCTTATATAAGCCTCTAGGGAGTTCCAACTAGGAAAAACAATGGATGATTTAACCTTAAGACCTGAAATACACAAAAATGTACACCTGGTGCCTTTGGGGTTGAGACCTTAACAGTGCACTAATACAGACATCACAGGTGGGACGGCGCGATGAAGAGTTGAGAACATCATCCGGAAATGATTTCGAAGACAGACAATGATTGAGATATGAATGTAGTAAGTACATGGCTGAAAGAAGTAGACATGACATGCTCTGTAAACTGAGGAGGTATGAAACAGTGAGACTAGAGAAGCATTCCACAGTAAGTAAGGGAGTGGCAGAAAGAAGAACAATGTCCAAGGTGAAGAGAAGTTCATGTACAGACAGTGGTTAAGGCCTCCTTGTGCTCTAGAACCGCTGAAATAGGACCTCCAGAACAGGGCTCTATTTGGCTGCTGTGAGGGTGAGTGGGACTGAAAAAGGGCTCTAATAGAGCAGTGCATGGGGAGTTCTTTTTTCTCTTCCCAGGTAACACAATAGGTTTTAATTCTCCTGACTGCTATAGAATTCAGGTCAAATTCAATCCCACATGTCCCAAAATGGTCCTGGGTATATGTCCCATGATTCAGAGGGCACCTATTCCAAAGGTCCCTGTTCAGGACCCCATTTATAAAGCAGCCTGGTTTTGCCTCCTCTGTTCTAAAGGCCCTAATTCAGGAGGTCCCTGCACCAAGGGCCCTGATTCAGGAGGCCCCTGTTCTAAGGGCCCTGGTTAAGGGGCTCCTGTCCTGAAAGTCTCAGTTCGGGAGACCCCTGATTCAAGAGGCCCCTGCACATAGGGCCCTGATTTAGGAGGCCCCTGTTCTAAGGGCCCTGATTCAGGAGGCCCCTGTTCTAAGGGCCCCGATTCAGGGGCACCGGTCCTGAGGGTCCTAGTTCAGGAGAACCCTGATTCAAGAGGCCCCTGCACCAAGGACCCTGAATCAGGAGGCCCCTGTTCTAAGGCCCCTGGTTCAAGGGCTCCCGTCCTGAGGGTCTTAGTTCATGAGGCCCCTGTTCTATGGGCCCTGATTCAGGAGGCCCCTATTCTAAGGGCCCTGGTTCAGGGGCTTAGGTCCTGAGTGTCCTAGTTCGGGGAGACCCCTGTTCTAAGGACCCTGGTTCAGGGCTCCTGTTCTAAAGGCCCTGATTTAGGAGGACCCTGCACCAAGGGCCCTGATTCAGGAGGCCCCTGTTCTAAGGGCCCTGGTTCAGGGGCTCCTGTCCTGAGGGTCCTAGTTTAGGAGACCCCTGTTCTACAGGCACTAATTCAGGACGTCCCTGCACCAAGGGCCCTGATTCAGGAGGCCCCTGTTCTAAGGGCCCTGATTCAGGAGGCCCCTGTTCTAAGGGCCCTGGTTCAGGGGCTCATGTCCTGAGGGTCCTAGTTCAGGAGACTCCTGTTCGAAGGACACTGGCTCAACAAGCCCCTGTTCTAAGGACCCTAGTTCAGAAGGCCCCTGTTCTAAGGGCCTGGTTTAAGAGGCCCCCCACTCCAAGGCGCCCTGTTACAAGGCCCTGATTCAAGAGGCCCCTGTTTTAATAGCACTGGTTCAGGAGACCTTTGTTCTAAGAGCCCTGGGCCAGAAGCCCTAAACTCCAGTAGGACTTGAGGCCTTTTAACCGGATAATAATGATAGCAGATGAGGAGTATCAGTTCATGAAAGATAGACATACAGGGAAAAGATACAGAATATCCAGAAATAATAACTAACTCGAGCACAAAGTAATCCGGCTCTTCAGAGTCGCTCTCGTTTTCATTATCATCCATAGCTCGCAGGATTCTGACTTGATCGTGCCCAGAGAAGCGGACTCTCTTCTTGGCTGTCCTCCATTGGTCAGCCGGGGGCTCAGGCGGTGGTTGAGATGGGGGCTCAGGGATATAGAAATAGCGTCTGGGTAGGGGCGGGGTGGGAGGGCGGAATCGGCGGTAGCGGGGGACAGGCGGGGTGGCATAGACGGGGTTATTAATACTTCCAGTGCTGCTGTTAGGCGTGGACATGAGATCACTTTCTGCTGTACTGATGGGGGTGTTGGAGTAGCTGCTGCTAGCGTAGAGACTGGAGGGTGTGGTGTGGTTACTGTTAGACCCAGTGGTACTAGACGGGGAGGCATTGGGCTGCCTTTGCTGCCGGCGTGGGGATTTTCTGTGGTGTGGGGACTGCGGTGGGTGGGGAGGCGGGTGTGGAGGGGGGTAAGAGGAGGGCCGCAGTATAGACGAGTCCCAGGCAGGGTTAAGGTGCCCCGTCCATGTGAATGGGTGCTTGTAATGGCGGAACATCGGGGGGATCTCATAATCACTGGACACGGCAGATTGAGGCGTGTGGAAATCGGAGCTAGTGAGAGTGGAGGGGGTGTCTAGGTAAAAGGACGCCCTGGAACTGAAAATGATAAGCCGTGTGTCACTCATATGTAGGTTTCCACCAGCCATGGTTGTCATGGATGAATTTAGTAAGAACCGGTAGAAAGCGCTAATTCTCTTTTACACTGAGGCTTCATATTCATGAAGATAAATTTATGAGATATCAACAATTAACTTTTTAAAGTACATTTTTCATATGATTTATAAATTGCATTAAACTTAATTAGTACCAAGAACCTAATTAAGTTTAAAATGCTATTCATAAATCTAACATTGCATTACACTTCAACAAGTAGGTAAAATACCAGCACTTAAAGACCGGTTATAACATACAAAGCGATTGCTATTATTATTTAATACCTAGTTGCAATCTAAATTTATGTTTTACAAAACTTACAATCAGAGATAATCCATAGGTATTTCATCCATTTCATGATGAATGAAAAGAGTAAATATTTAAATATATCTATGTAACACATACTAGTATCCAGGAATATGGCGGAGACAAACACAGACGGTAACGGATAACATACAGGGGTTCCTGACAACACAGCAGGGCTCGACAAATCAATGCAGCACATGTGTGTCCACTGGGCACAGGGTACGGTTTTTTGGTGAAATTTTCTCACCCTCAACCAGCCAAATAGGGAGTAATACATCGAGCCCCAAGTAGGAGGGGAGTGTTTTTCCGCAAACATTTTTTGACGAGGCAGGGTTGGGTACAGAGACCAAAATCTGATGTGTCCAGTAGATGGAATCTTTACCCGACTGGGCCGTGAGAATTTGGATATGCATTATCTCTTTAATTAGGATGACTTCTCAGGACTTTGTATTCAAACTATAAGTGATGCTTAGATTTAGAATCCTAATAATCCAAACTTTTGAATGGTGCATACGGCTGCATGATATTGTTTGCCTAATGTTTTAGCTCGGGGAAATATAGCCCAACATTTACTCAGTTTGAGTTGTGTCCACCAGGCCCAATTTTCACATTTTTGAGTGGAATTTTTCTGTGTCATGGGCACTTCTTGACACAGCGATTTGTAAAGCCGTGCAAACAGGTATGTACAGATAGTCCGGCTTCATCATAACAAGTAAAATAGGTCGCGAGTCAAGAGAAGTGTTTAACCCTTTAAGTCATGATGCATCAAGACCTATGTATATTTGTTGTCATGATACATAGTGGCAACTAGCATGCATGAAGGCATCATGACAACAAAAGGTTACTAAAAGGGTTAATCAACATATGCATCATTGAAGATATGAATGCATTTCTTGAATAGCTATTTTGCAGTTTCATGCTGAGAGTATGTAATTCTTTGAAGTTGAACTTAACTACAGATGTATTTATAACCTTGTACCAGTAGAAGTGGTTTCATAGGGAAAGTAAATATTTCATGATAATATGGATATCTTCTGAATACATTTTATCTCCATGAGGTATTCTGTTAGAGCTACCTTTTGTTACATGTATATCATATTTACATATCCTTTGAAACCACCATTTTAGATGAAAATGCTATCTTAAATGAATACAAGAGTGTGCCATGAAATTAAAGTGGCATGGTCCAATTTTCCCCATATTCTAATTTCTGCTTAAATGTGTTCAAAATAGCAGTACAATATCACATTTGGATGATGGGGCACAATAAAATATCATTGATGAACAATAAGAGGCAATTATGAGGGTCCCATGAACATAGGTATAGCCTTTTACAGTGTACTTTCAATGGATACATTTATAGCGTGCACTCCAAATGTCTTAAATTGAGCAATAAAAACAGATAATTAGCTAAACTCTAATCTGAATTCTTGGGAATGATGTTTAGTAAAGTAGATAGAAGTATGGCCATGTTGAACATTCTGGTTCATTTTTAGACAAATTAATTGTTAAGCGCTAATCATCGGACTATGCCACACATGCAGAACCAGCCAAGAAGGCTACACTGCCCACATCATGTATACCGCTTAGGATGCATCAAATTAAACACCACATATCATTGTTAGTTCAACAGGTTAGTAGCTTTTAAGTCAGATGCTACTTGTTTAACTCATACAATGATATATGACCAAAAAGTAGGTTGTGTCTTCGTATTTTAGCATACATGGATATCTTTGGAATCAATGAGTTGTGTTACTTAATCTACCATAAAACCCAGTTATAAATCAAATGTTCTTTTTCTATTTTTTCTCTATACAAAAGTAGAGGTCGACTTGTGGGTTTTCATACATTACTTTATAATTTGATGTATGAAAACCCATAGTAGATTATATTTCAATAGTTACTTTGAAAATTATAACTTTTTTCCTTCAAAGTTGATTGTAGGTGGTCAGAATATATAAGCAGGTTCGACTTATAGCTGGGGTTTTATAGTATTATTCTGTTACACATTTACAAGAAGTAAAAAGATATTGATCCGAGAATATATTTTTTCTCCCTACATAGATGAAATATATACAATCAACATAAAAGTACACCAACATATACCACAGAAATCCACCATATTGCCTGTTACTATGGAAACACAAGTCAAATGACACAATACCAAATAGACGACTAAAAAGTCACATTGCCTACTTTTGTCCACTTGCGACTAATGTACTCGGAGTAGATAACGTTGAATCTATATTATCGACACCATAAGCATAGCCTGGTACCGGTTGGAATGGGGGATACGAGCTGCGGTTGCTTAATAGAAAGAAAACCAAAGAAATCATAATCATATATTTAAAGATGATTGAGCTTTAATGTTTTGTTGAAATATGAATCCTGTATTTATCATAGGCAGTTGCTGCAAAAACATAGAAACCATGCTGGTTTACTAGACAGCGGTAAAAGCAGGAGAAACAATGATTAACCCTTTAAAGGCGGCGTAATGCATCAATGTATCATGTCCTTGGTCATCACGATGCATGAATGCAGCGCCAGTGAGTAAGTCGCCAGTGCTGCATTCAAGCATCATGCCAACCCTACATAGTTGATAGCAACATGTCGTCCGTGAGGAAAAATCGAGCGTGTGATCCTAATCACAAAAGACTCAGGGTGGTTGCCTGTAGTGTGCATGAGAAGTGTGTGGGCATAGTGTGCATGTGGAATGTGCACATGTAGTGTACATGTGTAGTGTGCATGCGTAGTGTACAGGTGTAGTGTGCATGCATAGTGTGCATGTGTAGTGTACAGGTGTAGGATGCATGTGTAGTGTGCATTGTGTAGTGTGCATGCATACCCCTACCCCTGCCCCTACCCCTGTACACCACCACACACAGACCCTACTATACACAAGCTTTGTCCACATATCTGTTCCTAAGCCATTCTGGTCGGATGAAAAACGTCTCACCCAGCTAAAATCTGTGGTAAAAGCTGTGGCAGAAGCTGCGGTGATAGCTGTGGCAGACGCTGTAGCTAAAGCTGTGGCAGAATGTTTGTTTTACATTTCCACTTTGCCATGGATACCCGGTCTCAACCTGGTCTCACTCACACACTTCTCTTGTATCCTGGCTGCACCGTTTCGGATAGCATACCCGAATGGTGTGTCACAAGTATAACATATCAGGAGCTACCTCCAGGCCTGCACCCCACAACCTATAGGTAGCATGACGCAGGTGCCCTGAGAAAGTCACACCGAGTGAGGCTAGCAGCGCAAAAAAAGGGTATACTCAGAAAAAATGTTTGCATTGACTTTTTTTTGGGGGGGGTACTTGAGCCCTTATTCACATTTTTATATTAGCCTAAGCATCCTATATGCTTATAAAGGTCTTAACATGGCAAAAAAGAAATTTGATATGGTGACATGAATTCTTTTTTTTTAATCAACAGGGGGCATGAGGACCCCCTCCCATCAAGTGCCCCCCTCCCCAACTGACATGTTCAATATCACACACAAAACAAAATTACCATGCATTAACCATTCCTAAAGTAACCCCTAGTCAATTACCCTAAGGTTAGAGCTGTCAGAATGTCTGAAAAGAAAAACGTCTCACCCCTGTAGTGTCACTGCAGATAACCCTCTCCCATAGAGATAGCACTGAGCCCGTTCAATATGTAAATGTTCAATGTTAAGGGTTATCTACGGTCTGCCATAGGGCTCTATGCTGTAGCAAATTACCACCATTTTAGACACAAAATAAAATCATGCTTTTTTGGGGGGTAGCATTTGAAAATGGATTTAAGCGCGGCTACATAGGAAGGTCAACATTGTAACGGATCTAGTGACACAAAATTGAGAGAAAAAGCTCCAATTTTGAAGGAATGAGAGCAGTTTTAAATTTTAGGCTGAGAGGACCACTGCTACCCGTCGCACAAGACTCAGGGTAACCCTGAGTCAATTAACCAATAAATATATACTAATTACACGCTCAAATATTTGGAATTATAATGAGTACTACATAACATCACCTATACTAAGGTAATGAGAGTACTGAGTAATGACGAACAAGATGTCACTTTTACTGTTAACATTAGAGTTGCTGATACATCGATCAAAAGGGAGTATTCCACTGACGTCGGCCAGCTGTGATTTCTTCATCTTATGAAAGTCTATAATGTTAAACTTATGGGAGAATCTCGTCTGACCGACGGAATCACGGCTGATTCCGTCAGTGGAATACTCCCTAAAGTGGCATAAACTGTACAGAAATAGGCACAACTGGTGCACCATAAAGAAGTATGAGTGAGGCAACACAGTGGAACAATCAACATGTGAAGTACATTATATTCACATAGAAAGCCAGAGGACAGATAGGTAAGAAATCATGAAGATTGAAAAGCAGTCCATTTGTCTATTAAATCTATCCACATAAATAGGCAGTGCATCCCCCACTTTTCAGCTGCACTGGCTTCACTGGCTTCCCTTGCTTTGCATGCTTGCAATTCCTAGCTCTGCCAGCATGAGTGGGCATTTATATGAGTGGCTGACATACATGAATCTGGAAGCCTTTCGTGTACTTAGTAAGGAAAAAAGACTTCCTAATAAAGTGCAGCATCAACTTCTACAGCAACAATCCCGAGAAAATAGATGGCAGGAGAAGAGTATAACCACATCAGCTGACCACAGTAGACAATGACAAGTTTCTGAAAGGACCACAAATAACGGGTTTTCACAAGATAGGACAGCGAACCATTTTAGAGCTTAGACACTTCACAAAGACTTGATTCTGAGAAGACAAGAGACTGTTTCTTAGACATGAGAGATTCAGGGACCACAGACATGATGTATAGTCGTCAGGTGCTGTAACTTATGTAGGCTTGAGAATGAGGGCCTGTTCTAGGGCCAATTGTTTCTTATTGCATTTTGTCCTTGTATTTTTGACCCTCATGACCAAGCCTACTTGTGTGCAAAAAGTCAAAGTGTGTGCTCTAGTATGGTAAGTTCCTCAATGCTCATTTTGCCATATTGTTTGAACTCAAATCATAGTAGTATAAATATGACTATTCCTCTAAACAAATACTGACAGTACATGCACCGCATGGATGTTTGTATTTCAGCACATTTCAAATTCCTTAAAGGGACACTTTAAGCATATTTAATTTACTTAAATGCAAACATTCATGCAGTGATGCTTCAGTAAGATGGCAGAATGAGCATGAGTGCGCAGGGGTTACTAACTGTATACGGTCAGGTGCGAGGGCCTCCTCCCGAGCCCTGATCAGGTAGGCATCCCAGGCCGGGCCCAGGCTACCATAGCCACCATGCATGCTGTAAGAGAACCACTTCTGTTATATCTGCTTATGAACCATAGACAATAGTAATACATAATGATGAATATTTCAACATTAGGAACTGTTTGACAATACACAGGGATGAAAGTGACCAATCTAGAAAACTTGAAATGTTCAAATTGAGGACCCTGATGTCCTCTATAATTAAGTACAGGTCTTTGCAACATCAGGGAAAAAAAGAATCTCTGAATACAGGGCAAAGGCTGGGAATAGCAATCGGACAACTGTTACGCCGCTAAAATGATGCTTAAATGTCAACTCTCAACCTGCCCATGATAAGATATTTTGGTCATCATAATGCAAAAGTGGAAGCGAATCGCATGGATGAGACACAACAAAGTGGAGATGTCGTACAACACTAAGAGGTAGTGTAGTGGCACAGCAGTATGTTGCCAGAAACTCTATTATGTGTATGTACACCCTACAGAGAGAGAGAGAGGGCAGAGGTATTAGGGGAAACACAGCACAAAATGATGTAGGCCTAGTATATCAGTCTTGATTTTACAGTATGATATTGGTACAAATATGGATTATGAAGGAACAGCAATGTTATGATGTACACAATATTAGAGGTGGCATTAGGAGAAAACTTGATAGTAGTAGCAACAACAGTCACCACAACAATATTCATCGAAGCAAATATCAATACATTATTTTTTCTCCACGTCAGATTTGAAGAAGCAACTGAATGGGAATTGTATGATATGAAGGCACTGAAAGGTTTAGCAAATGCTGCTTTCTCCAGTGTAAGATATGTTGTCATAAATTGACATATTTCTTTGCAGAAAAAGAGGATTCTTTACAATTTCCAGCATTCATATCATCAGAGAATTTACTGGGATTGCTAAGTAGGAAAAATATTCTTTACATTTGACCACACTTATTAATCAAATTTTCCAAAAAAAAAGGTAGTATAATGTATGTGTTGCTAAACCTTCCAACTGTCTGGTATAGAAGTGCATCAGGAGTAGTTTACGACACAAACTAACTTAGCCATAAACCGGTTAGCGGCAGTAGCAGCCAAGGACACACGGTACAGGGCATCGGCATGCAATACCGGCTCATCTACCGTGCCCCTACGGTAAACGTGAGGTCAAAGGAAACCAAATAAACTATTAAAATAATTAATCATGTCAAAATATATTTTGTAGCATGTGATGCAGAGATTGGTAAACATGAAGGACAATATGTAGATTTATTTCAATCCTTGGCATCTACTGAACTTAAAGCTAATAAATCTGCAATATTTATTGGTATTTTATCAAAAAGCATTTGCATTGGTGAAAGGTTTGAACATACAACCAATGACAAATAGCATACTTTCATCATTTTGATAAGATCTCTAGCATCATTTACAGGGAGTGTTTTAATGTATGTGTATGAAATATAGTTATGTCTCTAGTGCATTGAGAAGTACAATTTAATGGAAGTGAGAAAATAATTCAAGGCGCCAAGATGGCTCACTGCCTTGTGTGCCACCACATTGTCAGCCACCGCCTTGTCAAAATGGACATATCTGTGACATTTTACCCTATACTGTACCCTATATACCTATCATATTGGTAATCAAAGGTGTTACTATCATATGATATGTACAAACTGATTTACTTACTTTCCGCCAGCTTGATTGTTTACGGAGCGTGATCCATCCGGACTGCAAATATTACAACAAAATATTAATTCATTTTAAACAAAGCAGAAAATTTAGATTGTCATCAGCAAAATCCCATCTTTAAGTCATACCATTTAAATCTTAGCATCCTACTATGTTTCACTCTTAAACATTTGCCTTATTCTTGGTGTACTTCATAAGGGCGTGATTTCTGATATTTCCACAACCAAGCGAAACAACTTAGGATATTATGCATATTGCGAATCTTTTACAAAGCAGCAACTATTATGATTGATGATTCAAAATGTACTCTATGAAAACTTTTGAAATGCTATTATAATTCAATATTTGCTGAAATAAAATGCATTACATATGACATATTAAACATCTACAAATGCTCCTTTGGATCAGGCTCTAAGTTGCATGCAGTCTTCTACACAACTCTTACCAGTACCAAGCTTTGGCAGCAACCTGTCATGACGCTATCTGTTTGTGGTGTTTCAAAATTTGAGTTCGGAGAGGAACATGGAGCATAAGAGCACCATATTTGATTCGTCTTTGCGATTTCCTTTCAAAATGAAAATAAAACGAAGACTTTCCGTGGACTAATTATTCATTGTTTACCAAAAAGTTAATATGCTGATAAGATTTGTGAAAGTAAAGGCTTCTACGACTCACCCTATATTTCACTTTTTGAAAAATGAAAATATACAACAGTAAGTGACCTTGACCTTGGCACATCCAGGTAGTAGCACAGACAGGGATGTAAGCTCACCAAGGTCACCAGGTCAAGGGAAGAGGTCAAAGGTCACTCAGTGCAACACCTGATAACCCTCTTCACAATATGTTGGCATGGGAACTTACAAATAGACCTCATCTATGAGATTTCCAGCAAGTGAGATCATCAGACTCATCTTATTTTACACCTATATATAAGCATTTTGATGTTGTACCATCCCAGTAAGCTTGGACATTGTGAAATATCATACTGAGTAGTTATTGTCTTAAATGTGTGCTAGATCAAGTTGACATTGATACTTTTACAAGTGCTCACCAGTATGTTAGTTAGTTAGTACATATATGTGATACTCATGAATGTGCATACTTTAGTAAAGCTAAAAGTACTTGTTAGAAATGCTAAAAGAAAGTAATGATTAGCGACCAAACCCGTCAACTTTTCATTTGACACATTGTCCAGCTATGCAATCTAGAAGTGTACACCATCAAATGGAAAGCCTGTTTCACTACATAAGCTATTCACCCTCTCCACCTATGACTATTTGCTACTAGGCATGCCTATCCACTATGCACTGTTGATGCTGTGTGTGCTGTCAAAATGTGCAATCCCGGGTAAAATTGGGGTAGTTACATGATGGCCGACGACGGTTGTTGTGTTTGGCTGTCTCCTTGGTTACCGTCTCCTTGGTTACCTTCCCCATGGTTGCCGCGGATAAGCTCGACCATGTCACGGATGTGTGGTGGGTTGTTCAGCATCTTGTTACTGAGTTCAGATTCTTCATCAACCGAGAGACGACGCACCCCTTGCTGACCCAGATGTTGGTCCTGTTGTGAGACATCAGTCTTGGTGTGAATGAGGTGTTGGAGGTTCCTGTGGTTCCTAGAAGCTACCCCTGTTGTTTCTGATGGTCCCTTTATACCCTGAAATACCACCCTCTGAGAGCCAGCAGTGGTGTGCTCATGTTGGACACACTTGTTTGGACTAGTCTCTGTTAAGTGTTGTGACCTAGGTGTGTAAGGATTTAACCAGTTAACATCAGCAGGAGAATGGTCAGCAGCTGAGCCCACACTCTGTGCCAACCAGGAGGTGATGTTAGGGTCTGATACTGTACCCCCGGAGGAGCGATTCTCTGGTTCTTGGATGAGATTGGTATTGTCTTTCATTGCGTCGATACAGCTTTTGTAGCTCATTACGCTCTGCCCATCTTCATCGTCTTCGTCTATGAACATGTCGTCCACATCATAGTACCACTCACTGAGGTCATAATCCTCTCCACATTCTGAATTCACATCCATGACGGATTCTGCTATTTTGATATCACTGCTTGAGTCTCCAATAGCAGATCCAATACTCAACCTCGCTGTTTGCTCGTTACATTTTGTACCCGGTTTGAATATCATGTCATCACGCTTGATAATTTTTATCGGGATAGACTTAGATTGGTCTGTGTTGTCGGGAGATTGGAGTTTTCTTGGGGTGACCTTTGGTTTCGGCATGTGGGTTCTTTTGCTCGGTAACCGCTTTGTCATGATGGGGTCGTCTGTGCTATAAGAGCACACAGATTCACTTTTACGGAGCCGGATAACCGGGCTCTCCCCGTTTAGGTACGTGAACCGGGTTAGCTTCCACCTGTCTATGTAATCATTGCAGTCAGAAAACTTCCGGTTACAATCCTCAGCGAATAACTCCCTCTGCGCCTTCCTGGCTGAGTTTAGGATCTCGTCCCGGAGTGCCGCCGGATCATCTGAATCAAAATCGGTACTATCCGAATCATCATCAGAGTCTGATATGTTCACTGAAGGCTCATCATGTTTGCTATTCTGAGGTAGTTTAGACTTTTTGTAAGCTCCTGGGTTCCATTTTTGCACCAGGCGGGCAACATGGTTGGAATGCGGGTCAACGTTGCCTCGGCGGATGTCGTTTTGGATAGTTTCCGACAGTTTTTGTTCTTGGAACCTGTTTATGTGGGACCAGAAAATGTAAGGAGTCATATCTGAGGTGAACAAGAAGCTGTGCCTGAATAAAACTAACACTTCATACAGACAACATACAAGGCTGTAAACAAACTTGAAAAAAAGAAATTGGGGTAGTTGCAAGAAAAAGTTTAGTTTTACATACCATTTCAAAATTATGCTATTACCCCGGTAGTGCTAAAAGTATAAGATTCTCCACAACAAGATAGTAAAACTACAAATAACACTTGCTGGTAAAACAATGCTTGCAATGTTTAAGTAAATTATTTAAGTGAAAACACACAACACAACACAATGTGATACTCATGTCCTTAAAAATACTCACTTTTTCTCAATTTCTGCGACAATACTGTCGTAGTAGTCGCGGCCTTCAGGGCTGGTAAGGTGTTTTAATTTTCTAAAATAGAGTATACAGTACATATCATTTCATAGCAAGTATTATTAGAATGGGCTTGAGGAGTCGTATTAGCCACACCCCAAGTTTGATTAAACACTATAAGCCGTACATGATTATGGTCACTTTTAATATTCGTTTATCAAATTGATGGCTACAATAGTGCTTCCTGTGTACAGCTTTCTACCGATACTAATTATCATAATACTTACTCTTTTTTCCGAGAACTTGGTCCTGGTTTCGATTCAGAGTTTTGGTTGATCTGAAACAGAAAGTTACATGCATTGTTTTTCAGAGAACCTTTGTCAACATAAGCAGGGGTTAAGCAATCTGACATTAAGAATCATTTAATAAAGAAACTTGAATTAGAATAAACAGATAATCAAATCCCCTCCCCCCGTCCGTGTTATACTTACAGCGTCATAGTAGGTGGACTCGTGGTCTGACCAGGCGACCTTGACCTCATGTTTACGCTGCATATGCTCCTTACGTTCTGAACTCAGCGCTGTTAACGAGACGGACATCATGTTTTATACAGTGGAATCTCGTTATAAGGAAGACTGATACAGTGGAACCTTGGTATAACAAAGACTGACATAGGGAACACTCTGTTATAAAGAACACATTTTCATTGCCAAATTTGGCCATTCTCTCTCTCTCTAGTATTGGTTATAAGGAACATTGCTTAAAAGAGCAAATTTGCCTTGCTAAAAGCCCTCCTTTTATTATAAGGAGATTTCACTGTGAATCAGGTGGAGGATCTGAGTCTCTATAGTTCAATATAGCAATCAGACTTGAGTACTAGTCGCGGCCTATATGCGAGGTTTTACGGTATAAGCGAAATGGTGGTTTCGGGATTAAAATTTGGCTTTAATAGCAAAGAAAAACCTAGGTTTTACAGTAGCCTTATCGGTACACATCAGGGAGACTTACCTGAGGGAGGTGCAGGGGCCGGTTCTGTCGGGGGCGGCGGGATGCACGTCATCTCAGGATGAGGCTCGTTGTTGCGAACCATTTGTGTCTTGACCTCGTCATTCGCTGATTCAACCTGCAGGAAAGGGAAAACATCACTGAGCAAGGTCTTCATCAAAAATTGGATATATATGGCAAATTATGATTTTGGGATACACTATAATTATTGATAGTACTAGGTAATGCTGTGTGAAGTAGATGTGCTGACTCATGGTGACCATAATGCTCTATGCACCTGCTGTGTGAAGTAGATCAATGTGCTAACTCATTGTGATCTTATTGCACTATTATAAATACCTGTTGTGTGAAGTAAATGTGCTGACTCATGGTGACTTTAATATATGCATTATGTACCTGCTGTATATGAAGTACATCAATGTGCTAACTCATGGTGACCTTATTACACTATTATAGATACCTGTTGTGTGAATTCAATGTGCTGACTCATGGTGACTTTAATGCATAATGTACCTGCTGTGTGAAGAAGATGTGTTGACTGATGGTGACCTTAATACTTACCTGCTGTGGGAAGTAGATGTGCTGACTCATAATGACCTACCTGCTGTGTGAAGTAAATGCGCTGACTCGTGGTGACCTACCTGCTGTGTGAAGTAAATGTGCTGACTTATGGTGACTTACCTGCTGTGTGAAATAAATGTGCTGACTCATGGTGACATACCTGCTGTGTGAAGTAAATGTGCTGACTCTTGGTGACCTACCTGCTGTGTGAAGTAAATGTGCTGACTCATGGTGACCTACCTGCTGTGTGAAGTAAATGTGCTGACTCATAGTGACACTACTTACCTGCTGTGTGAAGTAGATGTGCTGACTCATAGTGCCACTACTTACCTGCTGTGTGAAGTAGATGCGCTGGGTCTCGTGCTTACTCATGTTGAGTTGCAGCCACACCAGGTTGGCTTGGGCGCGCCACATCTTGAAGTATTTCTGTATGGTGGTCGCGGCTACATTGTACTTGTCCACGTCGGCCATCTTTAACCGGGATACCTTCTGCCGTCCTAAGTACCCTCGCACAACTGGAACATGTCATCCAGCAACATATATATCTTGGTAGACTCTAGCTTTTATTTTTCATGAAATGTGGCAGTGCCACTGATTTAACCAATGTACACTGTATTACACACACCCCGTGAAATATTTTACGGCCCAGTGACATAATCAAAATGGCAGTTTGAACTTTCTAAAAGAAAATACAATAAAAGTGCTTGAAATTTTCAAAGTTGGCCAATGGATTTCACTTTTCAAAAAGTGGTGCGAGCGAGCAACAATTTTTAATTTTTTCAACCAGCCTCCGACAAAAGTTCTTAGTGGATCCCTAATATAAAAGTTTATTGGTTGATCTGGGGGTATTACTGGAAGAAAAGTTGAAAAAAAAAATTCTCAATTAAAAAAAAAGAAAAAACACCGAAAATAAGGTGTGCGAAAACCATTGCCCAACTTTTTATTGGTCTGGCCTAACCAAGGTTTTATTGGTAGTTTTTCTTTTGAGTAGCCTAAACCAAAGTGAATGTGCCCACCTCTCTGTATGGCTACGGCGTGTTTGCCCATCTCCTCCTTGTAGAGCTTGACCCGTCTCCTCTCTGCATGACCCCGGAACCCGGCCTGGATACGGGCCGCCGCCCGATGCTTCTCCTCCGTCATGACTCGGCACTTTTGACGCACCAGGAACCCACGCACACCTGTTAACGAAAACAAGATGCTGAACACTATGCCAGCCAGAAACATGTTGTGTAAGAGTGTTGTTACATTTTAAGCCTGAAATGTTACAGGATGAATCATCAACCAATGAGATAATTCCCTGCATTCACTGCAGAATTCTTAGGGTACATGATGTAACAACTGGTATCCATTGTGATAGCTGTTATCAGTGCTTATCTCACTGGTACCAGATCAAGCAATGGCAGCGCATATCAGGTATCCCACTAACCAAGAATAGCGCACGCATCTATTTCTCTGTTAACATTCCAACATGTTAATATCTATCCATTAATCCAAGCTGAAATCCAACAATTCAAGGAGGTCATGTGGAAGAGCATCCATAGTATCCATAGCAACACATAGAAGTGAAGTCCAAACAACAGTTACATGTCCCATAATCCTGTGTCTCTGGCTACCAGCGAGCATCGTATCGCCTTCTCAGAATAACAACAAACATCTGCCTTCCACGCTGAATGACAAACATCCAACTTTAGACCCTTTAAAGGCGGCATAGTGCATTAATGCATCATGTCATGGCAGTCACGAGGCATGAATGCAGCACTGACGAGTAACTCCCCAGTGCTGCATTCAGGCATCATGCTGACCCTACAGGATTAATACACTCCCGAAGGGTCGGCATGATGCCCCAATGCAGCACTGGTGAGTTACTCACCGGCGCTGCATTGGTGCATTATGATGACAAATGTCACCTTTTAGCGGCATGCCATCCTTAAAGGGTTAACACGCGTGGTGTACCAGATTGTACCGCAGGATGATTTGTGTGGAGGTGGATAAGTCCTACTGCGTGGTAAGCTGGCCCCCACTTACAGCTGAAACCCAGCTGAGACCTATGCTCAACATAGAAACTGCATTATTGGAATGGTATCTTGCATGTATATAGGAGTAGCATAGGGACAGTAGGTAACCAGCAATCTTTTGGGTTTTTGGGTTTTAGAGGCGTCCTAGACCTGCGTTTAAACGAGACCTGCGCTTATTTGAGACCCCTGCGCTTAAACAGGCTATTATGGTAGCCTTCACTCTCCAGCAGATGTTTGGTGCTGACTAGATGAGAACAGCAGTCATTACCCACTGGCACATAAAGATGGCTCTAAACTCTCAGAGAGAAGATTCTACGCCACTGGTGGAGGCGTCTATCGTCTTTCTCGCGCTATAGATCCCCCAACCAGCTAACCTATATAAAGCAACTTATTGATTGATTGGGTTTAATGTCCCAGTGCACCATTAAGTACCTTAAGGGACTGCCTCTAGTTATAGCAAATAGTGGTGGTCTGCCTCACAGCAGAACAGATATATTTATATGCTACTTGCCTAATACAGCAATGAGCAATTGGCAAATGTGTGGCACACCACCCATCAATAATACTGTGTCATTGGAAAGAGAGAAAAGACGACAGACCTAGACATTTTAACAGTCTTATGGTATAACACAGTTAACAGAATTATGATTTTCTGCCATGATTTCTTTCTTTCCAAATTATCCTAATTGGGAATATTTATGGTGGGTTTTTGTCTTAAGGAATTACTGCGCAGTCCAAGACCTGTACCCTGACCTAACGGTGATACACTGTATGCGGTTAAGGGACAAGGTCATGTGGCAATGTCAACCGGTAACAGCTGCTACATTAAATCAGGTGACAAGACCACAGCAGTGGCAGCAATTATGGGCTTACTTTTGTGACATAGACAGAGGTCCACGATGATCTGTCTGAACAACAGGTCTCTGAACGAGTGGTGGCTTGGATCCTATCACACGAGATAGAGCCGAGTGTGATGCAATCCAAGGCACCAATAATTGGAGTGGATCTCTTATCATGATGCATGAATGCAGCCCTAGTGAGCCTACTCACTAGTGCTGCGTGTACGCATAATTAAGTAGCCATCCCATAGCTTTGACACGGAATTTTGCCAACGTTATGAGAATAAAGGGCTTTACCGCACTATGCAACCCTTAAACCTTAATAGACAACACATCATTAAAAGATGACATTTTTCGTCATGATGCACCAATGCAGCCCTAGTGAGTAACTCACCAGTGCTGCATTGGTGCATCATGCCGACCCTTTTGTAGTGTCTTAACCTCTAGGGTTGGCATGATTCTTGAATGCAGCACTGTCACTGGCAAGTAACTCGGCCAGGCTGCATTGATGCATCATGACAACCGAGGGCATCTTCCCGCACCATGCTGCCCTTAGAGGGTTAAACCGCACAGCTGTCACTGTTTATTTAGAGGTAACAGCAGAAGCAGCAGAAAAAAAACAGACTGACCAGCAACAAAACTGGATACATACAACATGTGTTTCCCCTAATTTTCTCATTGATATTCATCTTCTTGATTTATTACATCTGTGCAAAATGTTGTCAAACTGTCAACAGCAAATACTAAGTAATACAACAGAAGGCACTAAATCTTAAAGACATGATCTATGCTTATTTAGGGACGAGTCCTTCATTATCAGCTCGGGGCAGGGGGCTTGGTGGATTATGGGGAGGGGGGATGTCATAAAAAAGAAGTTGGGACAGGGGCCTGTTTGGTACTTGGATTCTATTCCTGAACCAGGGCTTGTCAAACTTTGTTGTGGCTTTTAGGAGCAGTCTTACTGGGCATGAGGGAAAGGCCACATCCAGGCCCCCATATAGTGTTCTTTACCACACTACAACAAGGGTACTCACTTTTCTGTATAAGGAGAGCGCTAGAGGTCATCTGGTCACGCTGTTTACGGTAACGTCGTCTCTGTATCCACATCCGCATGACGGCCTGCGCCAGCACCACTCGGCGCTGCTGGTCCTCAAACCTCCGAGACAACTGCTCTATGTGGTAGTACTTGAGGAACACCTAGAGGGGAACAATAGTAAAGTACTTGAAGTACACCTTTATTGGGGGAACAATGGTAGAGTACCTGAGGTACACCTGCTGGGGAACAATGGTAAAGTACTTGACGTACACCTTTATTGGGGGAACAATGGTAGAGTACTTGAGATACACCTGCTGGGGAACAATGATAAAGTATGATTAAGGTACACCTTGGGGGGAACAATGGTAAAGTATGTGAGGTGCACCTGTGTGGGAACAATGGTAAACTACCGGAAGTAAACCTGAGGGGAACAGTTGTAAAGTACTTGCTCAGACGTTCTACTCAGATGTTCCTTGGGTGACAACAGTAACTAGGGGCTTCAGAGCATGGGTGCAGCCATTTGCATTGCTTTAACTGAACATTGATGGACTATGAACATGCCATGGATTTTGAAACATTTCTTCCACCATCAATGAATGTTAAACTTTAAAACAGTATTGTACCCACCTTAGACTTGCCGAGTGCCCAGTTCTCGAGCCCGACCCGTTCGAGCAGT
Source organism: Harmothoe impar (assembly GCA_947462335.1). Classification (NCBI taxonomy): domain Eukaryota; kingdom Metazoa; phylum Annelida; class Polychaeta; order Phyllodocida; family Polynoidae; genus Harmothoe; species Harmothoe impar. Next base: position 38,783,092 of record OX381719.1, read on the forward strand.
AGCTGGCAGCTCTCCCGGTTCACGCGCACCTTCTCGTTGAAGTTGAACCCCAGGATGTAATACCTACACACAGACATTATTATTACACAACCTTTTCGTTGATTCCAAAGGATTTCTTGGAAACGTGAAAATCGGCAATTCCGCGGGTATCTATTGCATACTGTAGCACACAAAAAGTTCCCAAATATTTTTTTAATTCGCGGAAACTGGTTGGTACACTGTGAAATAAACTATAACCACAGCAGTCACAACTTTTAAGCAAATATATAAATAGTCACATGTATTAAATAGTAGTGATTAGTCACCTTTTGAGGAACTCAGAGAAGGGAATGCGGTGTGAGTAGCCCATGCGACGTATCTTGGTGGTCTCCAGGACCCCCGTGTACCTCAGCTGGGTCTCCACCTTGTCCTTGTTGAAGAACCCGGGGCTGTTCTCCTCGTTAGGACGGATACACCTGAAATATGCAACCCGGTCTTTATTTTTTGGAAATACAAGATCTCCCATGCTTAAGCACTGGAAGGCCGTATTCAATGGCCCCATTGAATACAATGTGCCTGTATTCAATTGGCTAAGAAAATTTGTCTTTCCTTCATTTAAATAGCGTCAAATGAAAAAATAAATGCAAATGCCAACTACATTGATACCTCTCTGACGTATTTCACTTGTGGGGGCTGGAGCAATATTCCACTCAGCCTTTAACTCTATAAAAAATGACATATGGGCCGATTTCCTTACATATTTTAAATCTTACTCAAATGTGTTCCAAATGCTAGTATATCTTATTTAACGGATAGAGCACAATAAAATATTCTCTATTGATAATTATACCCGAAATAGTGGGTTATATGTGGCTCAGGTATAGTTTTTACGGTGTATTTTGAATGGGTGGAAATAAAGCATGCAGTCCAAAAGTAGTTTGTTGAGCCTAAATCCATAATTACTTGAATTATAAGCTGAAATATACACACAACTCCCAAACTTTACCTTTCCCATACAGTAAAAAGTAGGAACAGAGGGGCATGGGGCCCAAATCAGAACCAAAAGGGTAAAGATAATAGCATGTATGTGCGACATGATGCTTGAAAGTCAATGCTTAAAGCTGATTACAGTGCCCCCCCCCCCCCCCCCCCCCCCATTAAAATTAGCTTCCTATGTCTCTGTACAGTAAGCAGAAGAGTAGAGAAGGCTTACCTGACAAAGTGTGGCGTTCCTGCCACCATCTTAGACAAGAGGTCCATCAGCGAATACCGAAAGTACGTAGCCACCGTCTGTGCCGTACGAGACTGACTGGAGGCCGTGGAACTGGACTGTAACAGGCAGACGGGGATATTGTAATATGGATCTTTTCTTTAATCTAAACCTTTAACCCTTTAAGGACGGCATGTCGCTGAAAGTTGACATTTGTCGTCATGATGCACCAATGCAGCTCCAGCGAGTAACTTGCCGGTGCGGCATGAGTGCATCATGCTGACCCTTCGGGGTTGTCGCAACCCGGTATGGTCAGCATGATGCTTGAATGAAGCACTGGCAAGTTACTCACCAGGGCTGCATGACGACAAAGGGCATGATTCATTAATGCATTATGTTGTCCTTTAAGGGTTAAGGGCCGTTATCAACCCCATCAGGTTGGCATGATGCATTCTAGCAGCACTGCATTCATACATTGTGACGTATAGGCCACTAGAGGTATTCATTTTTGACCCGATGTAGTGTTTAACCGGGTGTAGTCTTTGACCGGGTGTAGTCTTTGACCGGGTGTAGTCTTTGACCGGGTCAATTAGACAATAGACTTGACTCCTTATGGACGCATCAGTATGTGGCACATGTTTTACATCGTACATTTGGTAACAAATTTTTTTTTTTAATCTAAAGAGAGAAAAAAAAAAAAAAATCCTTCGCGTCAAATGTTTTTTTGTTTGACACATCAAGACTGTAGAAAGTTTTCTAGCTTTTAGCAATGCTATAATTGATTTGAAATTATCTACTTTCAAACGTCACCCTATCAAGGAGACCTATAAGTAGATAACATTTGTAACAGCGAATATGTTCACTAAAACTACCAGGTAGGCATGTTTTGTGTCTAACATTTTTGTACAAAATGATTTATCTAAAACTAAATTGAGGTAACTATGCTTTTAACTATAAAATGGTGTACAACTGCTACAAGTAAGTACAGGTGTTCCATAGTGTGTGACATATCACACACCATATGGTGTTACATGGATGGTACAGACACGAATTGTATCATGACGCGGAACCCAGGACAGGGCTGGACAAATCATGCTCGTCAGGTCTAGCTCCTCTGGGTGCGCAGACAAACGTTCTATCCATAATCTTTAAAAATCTTAAAGACCGATGACATTAAAACATCCTAACCCTATGTTCAACCGTAATCCTTATCCTAACCCCAACCCTAAGAATATAGATTAAGATTATACTAAGATTTCTTTAGATTCTTTTTTTAGATAAATCTAATTACTTTTTATTACATTATTCTTAGAACGTTGGTTCGCGCACCCAGGAGAGCTATCACGTATTTGCAAAAACCGCTGTGCCCCGTGACACAGACAAATTTGTTAAGCCTTGCCTGGCGGTAGACAAGCAGACACGTGATGGACGTACATCATGCCTGAGCTACATCCCAAACTCAAAATTCAGTTTTTTTCAAACTTTTATCATGCCAGGAATATTTTACTTATTGTCATCCCCAATATTTCCACAGACAGAAGGTCACCAAAACGTCATATATGTATTCAAAGGATCCATGCATCATCAGCCATTCTTTCAAAACGATAAAACTTGTAATTTATGAGGCTTAAAATTCAATTTGAATAGAAGGAAAATGTCCCTGTGATAACAGCATAAATTGGTGGGGGTGAATCGGAGAGGAATATGGGTTTACCACATCGAATATGCTCGTTCAGGCAGTGCATCTCAAAATTGTCCAACAGCCTATCTTATAGGTGAATATTTTACCCAAGTGGGTCTATATATCACATCTATTAGTACTAAATTGGGGGAATAGGGTGTATGCTATCAAACTAAAACCATCAATGTAATGTAAAACGCCGAAAACTTCAACTTACAAGCATTATCTGAAGAAGATCGAAGCAAAAACAGACATGTTAATCAAACCTTCACAAAGTAACCTTCAGACAGTTGCTACATATGCAATGAAATAGGAATACACATATACACAAAGAAATTAAACCGGGAATATGTTTTTTATCAGGGACGAAACAGGCTGATTACAAAATCAGTAACCTTATTTGGGGGTGTATTTTAATCCCAGTGATTCTATACAAAGATTGGGTGCCTTCTGTTTCAACAATAATTATGGTACAAAGGCAACAGAGATCATTGTGCACCAATGTTTCATTACGAGTGTTAACGCGGACATGACACCAGCAACTTATAAGAGTAACCCTGCAAGGACAGCAACTCAGCGCGTGCGAGTTACTCGCCAGCACCTCAGGGTCCGCATGATGCATTAATGCAGCACTTGCGAGTTACTCGGCAAGGCTGCATTCATGCATCATGACGACAGTATATTGAAGCACCATGCTGACCTTAAAGGGTTGTTGAGGAAATTGTGTCATAGTACCGTTGTCCTAAGAACGAACTGAAAGGTACATGGCTTAAATTAACAGGGAAGGAAAAGTTCTGAAGGGTTGTTTTAGCAGTTTCATTTCATTCAGTTACACAAATACGACTTTTTGCCCATTTGACAAGCAGGCAGGAAGAGTCATGTAAGATCACATTTACCATGTACCATATTGGTTGTTGTTCATTTTATGGTTACACATCTATACCAATTACATCTGATCAAAAATTAACTCTGTATTAATATTTGCACCGTATATATTTTTCATTTCCGCAAAATTTGCGAAAATATGTACAGCGCGAAAACATGCACTGCGCGAAAATATCTATATTGACGCTATTTATATATGGGAATGAATAAAAAAAAGTGTGTTCACTATTCATTTAACAATTCAAGTTTTGATAGACTGAACCTCCTGAGAGTACAATGGTCCTGTGAGTTGAGTGGAGCCCCTATACCATATGTTTTAGGAGAACAGTGCAGTGACTATTAGCTGAAGTACTCACATTACTCGCGGTGCGTATTGAGATGCCGGAGCCCATGGAGTTAGCGGGGGAGTTGTTGACACTGGACACCGTAGACCCCATACTGTTGTACGCCAGGTTTCCTGCAACAAGCACCAACACACACACATGTATTCTGTACCAAACATGGGCAACCTGGGCCATTTATCTCAATTTCCTGGCTATGTCTCATGAGATTGGGCCAATGTGAACGTCTTTGACTGGGTTCCATCTTTGACCAGGTGCCATCTTTGACTGGGTGTCATCTTTGAGCTCCTGATAGAAAACGGTTTACTTGGGGGCAGGTATTAAAAAGTTATATATGGAGATACAACCACCGCCATTTTCTTTGTTTTATTCCTTACATATCAAAGGAAAAATACCTTTTTTATGGTGGCCAGTCAAAGATGGCACCCAGTCAAAGATGGCACCCAGTCAAAGACGTTCACATTGGACCGATCTCATGAGACAGCCATATATATATATATGTAGGCATTAAAATTGTGTGGTATTTATCAACTATTTCTGTAATTGTTACATGGTGTTGAAATGAGGCACATTTTTACTTTTGAAGAGGTTTGAATTTTAATTTTGGGAACAAAATCTGGCATGGGATTATGGTATGGTAATCGTCCTTACGAAACAAATATGAAAATAATTCTCTGATTGCTTAACTTGTCACTAAATTATGAGCATTTTTTATGGATCGGCAAAATGTGACTATATTGATGTGTGTATCTTAGGCTGGTACAATAAATACAACAATAAACCAACAAGAGGCAGATGTGGTGCTTCCATGCCAGTGGTGCAAATTGTAGGGGGTGTCACAGTGACATATATGTATACAGAGAGTGTGATTTGACATAGCGTTTGATTAGGCAAAAAAAAAGGGTGTGTTTCTGAATTCAGGTTAGCCGACCCTACCTAGCAAAAGAGGGCCGACCCTAGAAATTCCTATCCAATTTTGAAAAAATGTATATATTTCAATTAATTTTTGGGCTATTTCAGAGTCAATTTGATAGCCAACGAGTCGACGCTGTTGTCGGCAAGTGGGCCCTGAAGATTTCGGGTCAATTTTTGGCTACATTTCAGACCAAAGTACTTTAAAAAAAATTAAGTACAACAAAAAATCCTACCTATTATTTTCAGACTGTGTAACCTGAAACACACCTTCTTTTTCTTTTGGCCTTATAAACCCTTTGAAGACAGCTTGCCTAAATGCACCATGTCCTTTTGCCGCCATGATGCATGAATGCTGCCATGGCGAGTAACCAGCGCTGTATCTAGGCATCATGCCGACCCTATGGGGTTGATACACTCCCGAAGGATTGACACAATGCACCAATGCAATGCATGTTGACAAAAGGGTATACAACATTAAAGTACTATGCAGCCCTTAACGGGTGAAGGTCTCTGTGTGGTGTATCATTGACTCAAGTGGCAATCAGAGATGCCACTCTCTGGTGGACAAAAGGCAGGGAATCTTAATATTTTGGTCAAAATATTATGTAGGAAATTAGCATACTTCAATACATAAATCCCAACAAAAAATAGGAGTTGCTGCAAATGTACGAAAAGTGGCATCTCTGGGCAATGGTCCATGCTATGGTGCAGTGTGGTACGTTGTGTAGTTGACAGACTTATTGTACTTGTAGGTGGCTTCGTTAACCCTTTAACGACCGCATAGTGGTTAGTACTGTGCTTGCAGCTTTGTTCTTATGATACATATATCAGGGATGAAAATGACCAGTGTCAAAAAAACTTGAAATGTTCAAATCGCGACATAAAAAACCTTGAAATCAGGGGAAAATTTGAAGACTTTCATCCCTGATGAATGCAGCTCTGGCGAGTCTACCCGCCTGGGCTCCATTCATGCATCATGCCAATCCTTCAGGGGTGTATCAACCCCATGATGCTTGAATGCTGCCTTGGCCAGTGACTTAATAGGACTGCATTCATGCATCATACCGACAAGGCACATTTTAGTACTATGCAGCCCTTAAAGGGTTAGCGTAATGATGTGTCGCTTATAGATGATAGTTCTATTACACAATATGGGGACAGACGGTGAATAGATGAAGCTTATCCTAACAGAGTAAGGTGGATATGTATCACGGTATATTTATAACTACTCATTTCATCTTTATCAATTATATCTAGAGAATTAAAATTAGACATCTTAAATCTATGGGTATCAAATTGAAGACAGCAATCTTAAATTCAATTGATCAATATATTATCGAAATCACTATCGACATTTAAGGCATGTTAATTTGCCATATAGTGCAGAAAAGGTGATTGTCCCTGGATTACACCATATGCAAATCACATGTTCTTACAATATACTAGCCTACAGATTTATTTTCTTTAATTAGTGATTCATTCAATGCTCTAAAAGTACCAGGAACTACTCTCTAGGGACGACCTGAATGACAATGTCTAGAAACTCTTTATAGCCATGTATATATGTCATGATGTACGCTTTCTCTGTATGTGGTTTTTATATTGTCTTAAGAAAAAGAAATTGTCTTAAGATGGGACCAACTAACGCTGGCAGCCAGGGTTTCTGAGACTGCAGGCATTGGAACCGGGCCAAACAAGAAAATGGTGTGTTTCAGCTTACCCAAACCTGTCTTTTGTTAATCAATTTTTGAAGGAATTTTTAAAATAAATTTTGAAGTAACTGGAATGAGTCGCCGATCTCTACATCCGCTCACAGGTCACCAGGATGACTCAATGACTTTTTACAGTAATTAGGAATATCATGAAGCTGACATTCTTGTTAAAAAGCAATTTCCCGAGGTCAGACAATAAATCAGGTGTGAAAGCTTATTCTTCCTGACCAAAGAAACCCTGAAATCTCGAAAAATATGAATTTTTGAACCAATTTTATTTTCTTAACCCCCCCCCCCCCCCCAAATCGGAAAAGAAATGCTAGTGTCGCCCCTTTGTTCTGAATATAGGGCCTGGTTGCCTGAAATCAGCCGCTAGGCCCTCACTCCCCACGAGAATAGGGGACCCATTGAAGCATGTGACTCAATCCAACAAGGTGGTGGGCGAGTGAGAACATAAGAGTTGCCTGAAATACACCTTTTTTCCTTTTTGGCTTGAGGAATTAAGCTGAAGCACACCTTGCTTTTTTGGGCCCTTTTGGTTCACACGTATCCCAGCACCCTTAAACACTGAATGCTTGCGCTCCTCTACCAGCTTTAGGACAGGGCTACACTGAGGTCGTAGAATGATTAAGTTTTATTTACTCGCTTTACCTTCTGGTGCCGGCACTGCTTGGTCTGGCAAATTTTTGGACAAGAAACAAAAAAGTCCTCATTGGTCAGAGGTGGTAGTGTGCATGTCTCATATCTAACACGCGTTGTCTTTTGCTGCTGTGTCATGAATGAATATAAATTCTTTGGCTTCTTTGGCTTCACAGAGATTTTTAAATATAAATATAGAGTTTATTTTAATACCTGGGGTAATCTTTTTAAACTTGATTTTATTCAAACATGGCAAAGCTGCAAACAGTATGAATAGTGAGCAGCCTAACATATGGACAGCAGTAAGTAATACCTGATAACTAATAGTTGTAGCGCAATCTTATTTGCAGCAAGGCCAACCATAGCACATGTCATAGGATACATCTGCAGTCTATAGCAATAGTTCAGCTTATTTCTTTATCCTCATTCACAGGTGGCCTACCCTGAATCATCTCTAACATTTGGCGATAACTTATTTTGTATCCTGAAATGAAATTCAATCCTTGATCCTATGAGACATTAAGTCATGAACAATATTTTCAGATGTCTAAGGAATGGGTTAGTACAAAGATTATTGTGCATCTATACATAAACTAGTACAAAACATGTATCCTATCATTCTAATATCTATATTTGTTCTAAGGATCATACATCTATCTACTATGGAATTACTTGAAATTAAAATATACAAAATTGAATGCAAGTGGTATGTACATATTGGAAGTCTACATGATTCATGCGGTGAGCTACTTTCAAACAAAACCCACGACTCACAAAGTGCTGCCACCCAGTGAGTCAGCCATGTACTAATGGTGAAAAGATATCGACCTCACGACATAAAACCTCGCAAGTGAAAATTGTGTTTTTCCAGGGTCTAGTTCTTACTACACGAAGCTGAATAGAATTTGCAGATATTTTTTGTAGAAAGAATAAAAATTTCGTCCAATAAAACATTAGCCATGTACTTATTTTTTATTCATAGGAAGTAACAATAATGAATATACACTAGACAATTGTGGATTGATACATATTTGTGTTCTTCACTGTCCATCAAACCATAAATGCTCCCATTTTCAAAAACTAACATCCTCCAACTCAACCCAAGTAAAATTTACTAATTCATGGAGTAAGAACCAGAATTGACCATAGAAATGTGGAGTGTGGCAGACATATAATTGTGTTTTTGGAACTCACCCGTCTTTGTTATGGGGCTGTGAAACAGGGTCCGGATGAGTGCGATTTGCGACATTCTGAGGACATTGATAATCTCACCCGCCAAACTGTCACGGTTCTTCTCGAGGAAGCCAGTCGCATCATACTCAACCTACAAAGTGGAATTAAACTTTGAATTCAGAATTATATTTGGGTTTAACATCTTTAACCGGCCATCTGTCGAGAATAGAGCACTGTAAAACTGTATAAAAAGGCCATTGCAGGATTGCCCCCAAAGGCCATTGCAGTATTGCCCCAAATGCCATTGCAGGATTGCCCCCAAAGGCCATTGCAGTATGGCCCCAAATGCCATTGCAGGATTGCCCCCAAATGCCATTGTAGAATTGCCTCCAAAGCTACTGCAGGATTGCCTCCAAGGCCACTGCAGTATTGCCTCCAAGGCCACTGCAGTATTGCCCCAAAGGCCACTGCAGTATTTTCCCAAAGGTCATTGCAGTATTGCCCCAAATGCCACTGCAGTATTGCCCCAAAGGCCATTGCACGATTGCCCCAAAGGTCATTGCAGTATTGCCCCCAAATGTCATTGTAGTATGGCCCCAAAGGCCACTGCAGTATTGCCCCAAATGCCACTGCAGTATTGCCCCCAATGCCATTACAATATTGCCCCAAAGGCCTGTTACGCAGGCCATTCTATCCTCACGCAGGCCACATGCTTATCAACATTTCACAGGAAATACAATCCTAAATGGCTAGCAAACTAATAATGACATATTTTGATTGTTTTCTCGTATAAAAAGTAATAAAATTGATTGCAAATTGTTTGAATATGGAAATTTTAAAAAGGTCTGAATTCACTTCTAATAGGAGAACATGGAGTACAGTAGATAAGATCATGGCCGGCTTTGACTCGAAGGCCTACACCAGCCATTAAGATTCTACTCCGGCGTCATTTTGGAAACACTGTATATAGGATCAAAGAGGTCATATTCTCATGAATTAATGTAAACTAGCAACCAATTCAATGTAAGTAGGGTGCTTACTTTTCCGGCGTAATGCTGTACTTGGAAGGTGAGGCTGTGGGAGCGGGGTCGGCTGAAGTAGGTCGAGCTGATGTTTTGCTCAATTTTATCTGGAATGAGAAAATCACTGGGTATTATTTAATTAATCATTAAATTATTTTGTACAGAAACACCCCATCCAGGATGCGGTACTTCTCAGTGACATAGCTACAGAAGACATCCAGCATAGTGCTTTATCTATTATGCCATTGTCATGATGCATAGATATTAAATGCTGACCATACGGGGTTGAGACACTCCCAAAGGGTCGGTATGATGCACCAATGCAGCACCGGCGAGTTACTTGCCAGGGTGGCATTGTTGTATCATTACGACAGATGTCATCTTTTAGCGACATGCCATCCTTAAGGGGTCAAGGGCCACAGTCATGTTGCTTTAATACACTATGCCCTATCATAATACATGCAGCCCTGTCAACTCTACTTGCCAGGGCTGCATGAATACCTCATGTTTGAATGCAGCCCTGGAAAGCTGCTAGCCAGGGCTGCATTCATGCATCATGACAACCAAGGGAATGATGCATTTATGCATAAAGTCGTCCTTAAAGGGTTAAAGTTTAACAGAGACTGACCAACAAGTGTCTTGTCTGTGGCCTTGGGGAAGTGGCTCTCCTCATCCAGCAGTGCGAGGAGTCCCACAGGTTTGGACAGAAACATGTCCAGCACTGGCCGGTTGTCAACAAACGTGATGTCCGTCCCATCTATACCCTCGTTCTTGTACTCTTGCTGTTAAACCGAAAACAGGAACTTCTTAGCAAATGTTCTGGGTAAAAATTTAATTCATATAGCAATATTAATGAGAAAAATATATCTTGTTTATGGCAATACCTGATGACCCTACAGGGTTGATACGCTCCCAAAGGTAATGCATGACACACCAATGTAGCACCAGCAAGTAACACGCTGGGGCTGCATTGGTGCATCATGGTGACAAATGTCATCTTTAAGAGAATTAGCATCCTTAAAGGGTTAAACTACATCACCATGTCTCATACTGCCTACACCTACCTGCTCCCATGCAAAGATGTGTTGGTTGAAGTAGTACTGGATCTGCTCGTTGGCAATGTTGATACACAACTGCTCAAATGAGTTACGCTCAAAGTTCTCGAAGCCAAAGATGTCCAGTATCCCAATCGCAAAGCTCTCATTGCTGCAGATAAAATATTGAAATTTTTTCAAGTAAATCACTGCGATTAACAAAACACTAACACTAAACACTGAGAGGTTATTATCAAACACTTTAACCCTTCAGGGAGGGAGATGGCGAATTGCAAAGAAAATGGAACTGTTCAAATGCAGGCCTTTGAATAGAGAGTCTCCATGTGTTAGCATAGACTTTTTGAAACTTTATAATTTGATAAAATTGAAATCCAGGAAAACGCTGAAACAAGGAATAGTGATGTACTTACTCTGAGCCAGTGAGTTTGGCGGGTTTCAGGAGCTGATTCATTTTGTTGACGATCCAGCTGAAGAGCCGGCCATACATGGCCTTGGCCATGGCGTCCCGTACGTCAGTGGCCTCCGCGATGGTGTTGTTACGTGTGATGGTCTCCCCTCGTGCCACCATGCCCGATGTGGTCAGGGCGTCCTTCAACTCACGCCCGTCTATACCTAGCAACTCTGACACTGAATGTACAAGGTGCTTGGTGTTAACAATGTAAGTGGTTAAGTAACACATTTTCTCAATTTTGGGAGTCTTACTTTGAGAACGTTGTTTGTCTATGAAAAATCGTTGGGTAGGATTGCTATAGTTACCTATGTCCAGCTGGGCTGGGTTGGGTTGCTATAGTTACCTATATCAATCTGGGCTGGGTAGGGCTGCTATAGTTACCATGTCTTATTGGGCTGGGTTGGGTTGCTATAGTTACCTATGTCCAGCTGGGCTGGGTTGGGTTGCTATAGTTACCTATGTCTAATTGGGCTGGGTGGGGTTGCTATAGTTACCTATGTCCAGCTGGACTAGGGTGGGTTGCTATAGTTACCTATGTCTAGTTGGACTTATTTGGGTTGCTATAGTTACCTATGTCCAGCTGGGCTGGGTTGGGTTGCTATGGTTACCTATGTCTAGTTGAGCTGGGTTGGGTTACTATAGTTACCTATGTCCAGTTGAGCGGAGAAGGGCTGCTAAAGTTACCTATGTCTAGTTGAGCTGGGTTGGGTTGCTATAGTTACATGTCTAAAATTGGGCCAGGCTGGGTTGCTATAATAACCTATGTCAAGCTGGGCTGGGTAGGACTGCTATAGTTACCCATGTCTAATTGGGCTGGGTTGGGTTGCTATAGTTACCTATGTCCAGCTGGGCTGGGTTGGGTTGCTATAGTTACCTATGTCTCATTGGGTTGGGTAGGGTTGCTATAATTACCTAAGTCTAATTGGGCTGAGTTGGGTTCCTATAGTTACCTATGTCTAACTGGGTTGGGTGGGGTTAGTATAGTTACCTATGTCTAGCTGGGCTGGGTTGGCGATGTGACAGGTGGTCTGGTGGTGGTCGTCTCGTTCTGAGAACTCAATGTTGCCGCTGTGCAGGATACTGGCTAGTAAACTGTACACTGAGCTCACCTCCTGCAAATGTCACAAAATAATAATGGAAAAAATGGATGAGAAAGTCTTTCAGAAGCTGCAAAACAGATTGCAATTTGCAAGCAATGTTTCATTCCAACTTGAAATACAAAGTGCTATAGTATGCATACCTGTGGTTTGAAGCCGATGGTTTCAAAGCAACGTTTAAGTGCTTTGAATTTGACCTTGTTCAGAGATACGGTAGAGTTGTCTGCCTTCCCCACCTCGTAGTTCCGCAGGTACCTGTCAATATCACAACAGGTATTGTTTAACTATCAAAGGTGTACCGTAAATTCTCGCGTATAAGCCTAACTCTCATATAAGCCGCAACCCGAGTTTCGGGCGATCCTATAAGCCGCACTGGCCATCTGGTTATGGTGGCTTTAATACTGTACTATGGTAACAAAAACTCGCGTATAAGCCGCACCCAGACCATGGGCCGATCCTATAAGCCGCACCAGTGATCTGACCCTCGTACTAGCCGCGGCTTCTACGCGAGAATTTACGGTAGCTGTGTAAATTGGTGATACCACTGTAAAACCTTGGTTATATGCTGAATGTGATAAGAAGATAAGAAATAACCCAGAATGCAAGTGGGTCATTTGTAGTGGGAGACTCATGCCAAATAATATGACAACCTGTTTCAGCCTTATATAATGACCACTTACCTGTACGTGTTGTGGTTGTTGAGGTGGTATTTGCCGGCCTTGTCTTCTAGCGAGAGGCCATCATGCAGGTAGTAGAAGATGTGGAAGTTACGCTCTCCTCTGGAAATTAAAGAATTTATATATGGTATGTCAACAAAGAATCATAACTGTCGCCAGAGATTTGGGTAAAAAGGTGTCCATGGCAACCAACACAAAAACAAAATGTAGCTTTAATTCAAGGGGTCATTTAATAGAACCCAATATTTTAGCCATCTCAAGGTGAAATATAGGGTCAGAATTAGATATACAGAACCCTGATATGTGTACCATGACATCTAGATAGAGTACTCAGTAGTTATTCCTCGCTAGTTATTATGTCGATGTTAGATGTACTTACTCTGATTGATGAATCACTCGTGACTTTTCAAGTAGGTACTCCGACAAACGGGCTGTCAAGGAAGAAAGTCTTTTCAGTTCAGTTATGTATGTTTTATTCACAAGCGTGGGAGTAATATTTCAAAATGAAGAATAAAAGTTGCCTATGGGACATCCAAATTAGTTTCACTTTCACTACAAATTCTCTTTTCTACTCTTTGTACTTTTAATATCAACAAATTAAAGGAAAATTGTTTACAAAATTAAGACGAGTACTGTAAAACCCCTGCTATAGGACCAGTCAACTTATAAGCTAAGCTTCCAAAAAATCGGCCTATATGTAGGACAGGTTTAAAAATAATTTTCTCTATATTTCAATGTATCAAAACTTCATCTATAAGCCGAATCCTAAATTTTGGAGAAAGAATCGGCAGATAGAATTTGTACTATAGGCAAGGTTTTACAATATGGTGCACATATTTTATTGGGGATGATATATAGGGGGCGATACATCGGTCACCGGTACCCTACACGTGGCTGACGTACCTCCTATAGTTTTGCCGTTGTTGGTGAAGGTCATCTCGAGGTACTTTCCGAAGCGACTCGAGTTGTTGTTAATTACGGTTTTAGCGTTTCCGAATGCCTCCACCAGGGGGTTAACCTGCAGGATCCTGTCTTCTAGATTCCGGTTTGGCGCCTGGAAATTAGACAGGAATAGAAAGATTAAAACATTTAATTGTGAGAGCTCATAATTGGCTACTGAGCAATTAATTAAGTGGAATTAAACATAAAAGTATGTATTTACCTTGAACAGACTAAAGGTATATATTCATTCAGCATTCGCAAGGGAACTATTTAAAACACAGTTGAGTCAATTTTATTTCATTCCAAGACATACACTTCTCAATAGCCATAAGTTACTTTAACGACAGGCAATTTGTACTGAAAAGGGCATCTACCCCGGTACATGGATTTCTTACCCTGCCAAGTTGTGTAAGTTGCTGTACCAGAAAGTTTGCACTCTCCGTCTTACCGCTGCCCGACTCCCCACTGATCACGATACACTGCAAGCCAACAGGAACATATACCGTAAAACGCAAGCATTGAGATTTATTTCCTACAATATTTTTGATTTGAAAAAGAAATATCCGAGGAAAAAGAGAAATGCATATCAACAAACAGATAACATTCATGATCTTTTCTTTCGTTAGTTTCTTCAAAAACTTGTGATTTGCGTGATTTTGAGGTGGTCTCTTGGGGGTTGGCAGGACCCCCAAAGTCAGGGGTTGTCTTAAAGGCGGGGCTTTCAAAATTGGTATACTGACTCTGCATTAGACGAATTTTTTTTTCTCAAGCGGTTTCTACCAGAAACTATATCATAAATGATTTTCAGTTCTTTCATGAATAAAATATACATCTTTATTAGAACAAATATATTCATTAACTCTTTATTTGGGGAAACATAGAGTATAAATCATGCCATTTTGTTATATTCCACCTCAAGATTTTCTTTTTAAATCATGGTTAAAAAAAACAGCGGTATATGTCATGCACTGATGCAGGCCATATTTTTTTTAATCTTCAATACTTTCCTTGGTGGGAGGTATTTTTGAAATTAGAGGAGTTTTTTTAACCGGGTAATGAATAGAAAAGTAACAGTTTCATTGTACCATAGTGGAGGGCATGCAACTTCGGTAGTGGTGATCTCTTAACAACAGGGTAGGATTTGTTTTAGGTTTTGAAAGGGTTTTATTGCAAAATTAGTGGACTTTCATGCCAGTGGGCCAACATTTTCTTTATGCCCCCTCGCAAATGGTTCAAATTTATGAGGTAATGCCCAATTATGAAATAACACACTCGATTTTTTGCTAAAATGGGTTAATCCCTGTTGTTAAAACAAAGCTCATTCCCTTAGCAGATGACTGCTTCTCATGATGTGGTTGGTAGAAAACAATCGTCACAAAATCAGGGCTTTTTGGTAGAGTATGAAACCAATTCTGTAAATCCTGGAAAAAGAGGTTGGAAAATAGGTATCCGTCCCAGGAGAGAGCTGTAGGTTGTAGAGGATATTACATTTGTCATAGGAGAATATCCCCTTAGTCGACGGTACGCCGCGGGACATGCGGGCGGTGCGCCCGGACCTGTTCAATGACACATTCACCCACGCAGGCCCAGGCGTCAATGTGCTGTTGAAAATTCTGGTTAATACACGGGAATTCTGACATGTCGGTTTTAGAGGTAGCAACTAAATGCTGGGCCGGGGACCAGTGGCATATAATTTGGTCTGCCGGCTTGCAGTTTTGTCCAGCATTACCTTCCTCTGAGTCTGGGTAGTCCACAAGAATAATTTCAATGGGGTTTACTTTTCCCTACAGTTATGTCATATATATATCATTAAAAAGAGAAAATCATGAGGGAGTCAGCCATATTGCACACATAGACAAAACTCCACGCCATTGACATACATGCACATCATACTTCACGAGTTGAAGCTGGGTCATATCATACGATGCCGAAATGATGTATGATGTGCATTTATGTTAATAAGTGGGGTTTTGTGTTTATAACATGGCCCCACTGTGTTAAAATGAAGAAAATCAACAAATCTGGAGGCCATGGAGTATGGCTACATCGTACTCCATGGGGGCATGGAGTACAAACCTCCCATAGGCTTAGCATAGAGAAGGTCGTACCACCATATAATAAATATTGATATATTGATATAAAATGTATTTTAACTGGTCATGACTTTTCTTAAACAGAGAGTTTAATCGTTTCCCAGTCTCACAGATTTAGGTGCAGGATCGATACTGTTACATGTTAAAGATGTTCCTTCGGGCATCACAGGAAATGTTTCACGAATTAGCAATGAACATCAAGTTTTGCCAGCTTATGTTTACCTTTAAAATGAGGGCGAAAAGTGTTCCTTATTGACAGGGATGCAGGCTTGTAGTAAACATGGATGAGAAACAGAAAAACTTGGAAAATGTTATCCCTGAACAAGATTGAGTCTGATGGAGATAAACCCCATGCCTGGAGCAGTAGGTCTGGGTTGCAGATGGAACCTCGCTCACGCAAGTGTATGGATAAACATTTTGAGTGAGTCTTAAGGAAATCTTACTGAAGTCGTACCAGTAGTATTAAAATTTACCATGACACAGTTCATGTGCAGTCTTAAATATATGTCTTAAATACATCTTCAAAAGGTATCTAACTGGGGTTCCACCATTATTAAAGAAGGGGAAAAAAGGAAAGAAAACGGGGATTGGGGGGAAGAGCACCCCATCTATATTAAAACTTTCTGGTTGGAAGACTTCAGTAAGTTTGGGGTAAGACTCATGCAAAACGTTTGTCCATGCACTCATGCACTCGTGTGAGCTATGTCGGTCATGCGTCTGGCTTGGTCGGGTGAGTGGCGACATGTAGTGTACGTACGATGGTGCTGGGAGAGCGTGTACGTCGGTACCTCACTCCCAACGCAGGGTTCATAGACGACATCACGCCCTTCATATTAATCTACAAGTCAAGGGCATCTCTCTGGTATTTACTTTATATTAGTTCATTATATTCCCCCAGGGGTGCATTGTGATGATGTACAGGCACCGCCAGGCCCATAACTAGCCCTCTTCACAGGGCAATTCGTTTTTCGATACTGTGGAACTAGATAAATTCCATGGTGGAACTCGATGGATTTTCATTAAAAAAGATGAAAATAGTGACTCGGTTTATACACAAACTATAATTCTAATGGGCCATGACACAATGGATCATGCGTTTATGGTTCGCCCTCTGAAGACATAAATAATTGAACAATTTACCAGCCATGTACACTGGCATGGAGCTAATTATCCCCATTTTCAGGGCAGTTAGGATGGAAGTTATTTTGGCCAATCAGGGCCGTGGAGGGTTTGGTCCAACCGACGAACCCTTATGAATGCAGCCCTGGCAAGTAACTCGCCAGTGCTGCATTCAAACATCATGCCGACCCTACATGGTTGAGACACTCCCGAAGGGTCGGCATGATGCACCAAGGTAGCCACGGTGAGTTACTCGCCGGGGCTGCATATGTGCATCATGACGACAAATGTCATCTTTTAGCGACATCCATCCTTAAAGGGTTAATCAGGTTGTAATGTTTTGTAGTCCTACTTCTGCCCTCCCACCTTCAGGATGTTTCTTTTTCTCAGGCATACCCCAATTAAATAATCAAGAACTGGGTTTCCACCTAAATGGGAAATACCTTTTTGCCCTTTTCCCATCGTTAAAACTGATAACTAAGTTTCTAAAGCTTGCACTATGGCATACCTCACCATTTATATATGTTATAAATCGCTCATCATTGTATTTACTCATTCATATTTTGTTGCGTTAGAGACTGGACTCTTGTTGGTACCGTGAAACCCTGATATATTCCCCCAATGCCATTGTAACATAAACTAGAGATGCCACTCAGTGGTTACCCGGTAATAAAAAGTAGGAATTCTTAGAAGTTTGGTCAATTGTCTCTAGGCAATTAACATAATTCAATACAGAAATTCCAGCTAAAATGTAGGAATTCCTACAAAAGTAGGAAAAGTGACATCTCTGATAAACCAAGATTGTATTACATGTATCTAGCTAGATATATTATTGGTGAGCTGGTCAAAAAATAAACAAGCAAAAAATGTTGTTTGTACCTGGTTGTGCTTGTGGTGCATCATGGCCTGGTAACTCTGGTCAGCGACAGCAAAGATATGCGGGGGGTTGTCTGCCTTACCCGCGTTCCTGTACAACTTGGAGAACTGAAATACAATGTAAGGACAATTTAGTATATCTGGTTGTGTAGGGGTATCCCTTTTTTCGGGCCGAAATTAGGCAACATAGTTCAATCTGACCAAAAAAATCTGCCAATTCTGAATTTTGATCAATTTTTGCCGACCCATGGGGGATGAAACAGGTGAAAATCCAAGATGGCCACCAAATAATCCGAAATCCCTTTTCCATAGCATCAATATTGCCTCTAGAAAGTTTTAAACCTGACCTATCCCCCCAAAATTGCATATGATATGTATATCGATATCTCCGACTTGCTGTAACCGACATAATACATGACTTGTTCCTGTCAGTTGCAGTTAAAATAAAAACCTTTGAATTGAATTGAATTGCCCTACCTCATCACTGTATATACTAAGTGGTGTGAAGGGGTTGACGGCCAGTAGGATGTCCCCTATGTAGGTGTAGACCTGAGACTTGTCATACCGCGTACACAGGTAGTCAACGATCATCTCCTGCAACAAGAAGTCAAAAAAAGTTATTTCAATGCCGAAGTGGTGGCGTAGCCCAGGCACCACCAGGGCGAGGTATATGATGTTTGCACTTTACCAGAAGTCAGAATGGGCGCCGCTATCTTGGATTATTAGAAAGTGTCACAACACAAATTTATGCTATGTGATAACAATAATATTAATCAATCTTTGTTCCTGAGGTTGATTATAAACATACCTGCCCCCCCCCCCCCCATAAAATGGACCCAAGGAATTCAAAGGTTCTATTGGTTTGCTGCTAATACAGCTGCTTGCCTAGCAACAGTTATTCTAATTGTTTATCTGCCTAGCAACACACATTTCCATGGTCCTGAGGTTGATTATAATCATATTTATACCCCCTAAAATGGACTAAAGGAATTGCCTGAGGCATATTTTACGGGCAACAACAATTCTTGTTTATGATTTTTTTGTTTGGGGCCGAAGTCAGAACTGCAAAAATTACAGCATCAGTTAGCCCTTTAAAGACCGCATGACGTCTGGTGTTTTAACTTCATTTGTCATCACGATGGATCGTTATCTTTCATGAGCAGTCAAAATCTTTTCATAAAGGCTTGAAGTGGGGCAGTGTACTTAAATTGAAATCAGAAAAATAGAACTTTTTCCATACCTCAGTTAAGTCTTCAAGTGTAGCGAGGTCGTCGATGGCGGGTATGGGCTCCCGCTTAGACTTGCGTTTAGACCGTAGTCGGCCATGTTTGGTGGTGACGTAGGGCTCGTGGATAACTTTACCCGTGTCACGGATTAAACGCATCAACTGCTCACGGAGCTGCGAAGGGGAATAAAAACATGTTAAGTCAAGAATAGAGAGATTATCAAAGTATGGTTTTACATAGCTGGAGGCCATTTAAGACGATATTTTCTCTATTATGCTCTGGGTTACCCTAAAACCCCTCTGATAAGCCGACCATTTTTGAGGATTTCATGCACAATTCTGCTTATAGCATTGTCTCAAAGTGGGGAGTCGGGGGTTTGCGTATAAGGGAGGTCAGCTTATCAGAGAGGTTTTACAATACTAGTAGTATTAAATTTTCCAGTGCTACATCTTTCTGTATAAGACCAACCAGTGCTACAGCTTAAGACACTTTCTGGATAAGACCTATCAGTGTTGCATCTCAAGACACTTACTGCATAAGACCTAACCGTTTTGCATATCTACCAGTGCTGCCACTACTTCATTGATTGAATTTTGAATTCATGAAATTGCGAAGTCCCCAATAACAAAAACTTGGTGGCCCTCATTAATGCTAAGACCTACCAGTAATGTGTCTTTAGGCACTTTCTGGATGAAGGGGTGAGTAAGCAGGTCGCTGATAAACGGGCGCTGCTCAAAGTCTTTGTGTACACACCTGAAACATAAGATGGTACACTTACACATAGGACCAAAGAGGAATGGATATTAAAGGCCCAGTGCCCCTATATATAGAGCTGAGTACCTGTCCCGACTGCACTCTGACTGTTACTGGACGTGCAGTAAGAACTGTGGGTTTAAGAAGTATCACCATGGGTTAGCACTGTCCCTTGACAGGTCGTGAATCGTTTTCTTCTCTTACTGAAACGATGAGAGAAGGGGGGAAATGCGCCTCAAAATGTAAATTGACCTACGACCATTAAATTTTATTTAGGCCCTAAGGTGCTTTAACGAGACAGAAACCACACTTACTTAGATATAAAGTCGATGAATTCCGGAGACCATGAGTCAGGATCTTTCACGGTTGGGGGCGGACTCCTACAAAGAAATAGCTCATACAGATAAACTCAACATACTGCTTTTACACAAATACAAATGCATATATTTAAAGAAGTTATATAATCATCTATAAGATATATCAACCCCAGATTCAGTAACTATTTCAAAATTGAAGAATTTCTATTTCCATGGCTATAGTTTAACATATCTTTCCTTCTTTAACGGTCAGTTTGATGCATTGCATTGGTGCATCATGATGCATTGGTGCATCATGATGCACCAATGCATCATGATGCATTGGTGCATCATGATGCACCAATGCATCATGATGCCAAATAAACACGAGCCTTGAGGCATCATGCCGTCCTTTACATGGTTGTCATTGTGTAATGCTAGTGCCATACCATAATTTTAGGCTCGTGGGGACGAACTGAACTAGGTGCCTCGACATTCTTAAACAACAGACCTCACGTAGTCTAAGCTATAATAGATACACTCCAGATAGGTTCTGTGATTATAGTGGTAATGTCATTGTATATATCAGGGGCTATGCCCCAGAACCCAATTTTTATTCTTTCTTTAAAGAAAATTGAAAGTGATATCACAAATATAACCTATTTTCGTTTAAAGTTGGTATCCCAATTGGGGTGACTAGAATTGACCCCTCTCAATAATTACCTGAACGTTGTTAATGTACTTTTCTTCTGAAATGGGTGCTTAATTCTGGTTACCAAGAGTATTAAAGGCTTCAATGTAAAGTGTGTAATAACATCTAGATCTACAGCTTTCATTGAGAAAACTCAAGCATTGGCAAACCATCTGAGATATGCTGCCACCTGTACAGATGTCAATGCACTAATATGTTCATGAATGGAGTTGAGCAACTGGGTCTGCAATGGGAATATTTTGTAAACACTACACAGCTGCCACCTTGTGGTTTAGAAGAGAGGCATGCTAATTGCTTTATTTTTGACTGCTCAGTGAAAATTCATTTTTGGCACTGTGTGGGGATTTTTGTATGGAAATAGTTCTCATAGAGCTTTAATACTTTCACATATGTCTTACAACATCAGCATGCTTATCACCATGCTGGAAGTGGAAATTCGCCACCGCAACAGTTGGGATACCAACTTTAATAATACGCGAGGTATCTAGTTTAAGAATACACAAATTATGTATCAAAATGTCCAGGCACATGGCTCAATTCGTTCCTTATTGCATTGTTTAGTCCAGGTGCACCCAGGTACAACAAGAGTGTGCAGTCATCTTTATTCAGAATGTGTTAGAAACTTGTCAAAGGTGAAGAAACCTTTCAGTTAACTAGTTAGCCCTGCTTAGATTACTACTTGTATAGGGAGAAATCAGTGGTTAATGGTCATAGAATATGATTTGGAAGTTCAAAACTGAGTTGTTTGAAATAAGAGTGTTATAAAATATGAAATAGATGTTAGTCTCAAAACTATGACTACTGACTCATATTAAATGAGGTTTCTCTCAGTTAAGTCCAACAATCAACTTTTATTATGGAGTGATCAGTTTTTAACCACAGGCGGCGGTGGCAGCTTTGGGAGGGGGGATAAACGCAGGGTAAAATGTTCAATCTCTTTCCGATCCACCGGGGGCGGGGGGATTTCAACCCCTCTAGGGCAAGGTGAAAAAATGATCACTCCCTAACAAGGACAAATATTGCCAACCCTGATTTATGTTTATGAACAACTTGTGAATCATTAGTTTCAACATTTATTTAATTGTAAATATATTATTTAGGAAAGCGTGAAAACAAAAGTCTGTGCAGACAAAGAGTCTACTATACCTACCTCAGCTGGCAAACATGATCATCTATTCCAAGAAAGGAACATTTACTTTCTTAATAACACAATACTACAATAATCAACAACAAAACCATAAAACAAATGTCCGAGATGAACCTAGAACACGAAGTAAATGAGGTTTTTACAATTTAGGTGATAAATGAATATGTAAAATTGTCAATACGAAACAGCAAATGTAGTGAAGCAACATTGTATAAAGAAAGTTAAATTATAAAAGCTCACAACTGAATTCATTCAATAACAAATTGCAAACATGTAGACTACAGTGTGGTGCATCCACGTCTTTGGTATGGGGAGTGGTGGGGTGGGGGGGACTTTAGTACATAATTTCTATGATGTAAATATAAATAAGGTAAAAGTAACTGGTATACTAATACAATGAGACAATATTCACCAGTGATGTCATGGGCTAGTTGGTGTTGTTCTTAAAAGTTTTGCTAAATCCTTTTCTTTTGGTTGGATTAAGAGTTTTAAAGTAAAATCTGAATGTCAGAATAAGGTTTCTGTGCAAAATTGTCCTTTTCTAAACGTTGAAATAGGGCTTGTGTGCAAATGTTTTCATAGAAACCATTCATAAACGTTTCCAAATGTTGAAAATACATTTTATTGTTAGCTGCGTCTGCTGTCATGCCTGCTTGTGAGCGGCCATTTATGAAGATCTGAGAGTTGGCTCCGAACAAGATACCAAGATCCACGACATCATTGTTAATTTACCCTAAGGCCACTCCAAAATATAAACTTGCTTCTCATCACAAAGTCATGCGAAATATGACGAGGGTGCTTTTTTCCCATTTTTTCCCCATTTTTGCCGAGGACTGAATGGGTAGGGTAAACTAGCCTCTGTAAGCTTCGATTTGATATAAATCATGCCCATATTTCAAAACACGATTTTGGTGAAGCGCGCAGTGATGAGAAACAAGTATATCATTTGGAGTGGCCTTAATTTCTCGACAAAAAAAACACACTAAGAGTAAAACCAAATCTAAAACAAATAGTCCAATTCATTACCGTGGTATTTTGAAGAGCGCCCTCATGGGGTGTAGGTCGGCCATGGGGGGTTCTCCGTCGGCCAGTTCTATGGCGGTGACACCTAGTGACCAGACGTCACACCGCGTGTCGTAATCGTACTCCAGCTGCTGCTCACACGCTATCACCTGTAGGGGGAAGGACACACACCTTGTTATCAAAATTGTTCATTATTCCTACATTTAACCCTTTAAGGACAGATATCGCTAAAAGATGATATTTGCCGTCATGATGCACCAATGCAGCCCCGGCGAGATGCCCGTGCTACATTGGTGCATCATGCCGACCCTTTCGGAGTGTCTCAACCTCGTAGGGTCAGCATGATGCTTGAATGCAGCACTGGTGAGGTAATGCCAGGGCTGCATTCATGCATCACGTCCACCGAGGGCATGATGCATTACGGTATCATGCCGGCCTTAAAGGGTTAACTATATAGCTTGCATCTGGTCGTCATGGGTGTAACCAGTGCACCCATCTCATAGTGACCATGCCAGTGTACACTCACTCCTCACTGAGGACATCAAGTGAGCAGGTCCTGTGTCCGTCTCAGCATGATATTGGGAGATTTCCACAACTCCAGAATCAGGGGGTTCCCTAACCCAGTCAATGAGAGTAGTGAGCCCTTCTACATGTCCAGCATAGATCTGTTGGTACGCTGTTATATTTCCATTTCAAATGCATAATTCCCTCTAGCTCTATTTTCAGTAGTCTACCATAAATTACCAATTAAAGATTTCTCGTAAAACAATTGTGGTAAAAGTACATAATTTTAGGTAGCTTATCTGTATAAGATATACCGTAATTGCCTGAAGTAACTATAGGACCCCCCATGACAGGCTTGCATACAAGACGCTTCAAACAAAAGAAGAATTTCGTTGATATATGGCTTTGCCATCATACCGTGTCAATTTTCTCAGAGGATAGGCTCAAGAGATCACCCAGTCTATAGAGCTCAAGACAGACTCAAATTCTGAAGGTCAGTTAACATTTCTCTTTAATTACATTATGTAATATTTTATCATGCTTATTCCAGCTATGAAACACCCATTCAGGATCTCTTGATAACAAGGTACTAGAGGTCTCTATCTGCTCCCTAGCCAAAATGAGAGGCCATCATTAAAGGGTCACTTAACATAGGATCAGATATAGATTGAGCGACCAGCTAGAGCCTCCGGCCACCCTAGTTACACCCAACACAACAACGGCATGTAACTTGGGGTCCGGGTATTAATGGATTACAGCAAACAAACTCTGCTAGGCTTTCACAGACACGACTTTATTGATTATCTTTAACCAAATAGGGTACTGAGAGTGTGACATATCTACGCACACTGCATGGTGAATAGTTTAACCCTTTAGGGACCATAAAGTTTATATCTACCCAGTATTTGTCTTCATGATGCACCAAAGTAGCAAAGCGAGTAACTCAACAACACTGCATTAGTACATCACTCCGACCTGTTGGGAGGGTATTATCTCATGTTGCATAAAATTAAAGAATCCTGCATGAGCCCAACAAAATGACACAATGCATTGGAGCAGTATGCTCCCCTTAGAGAGTTATTGATTGGTATCCCCGCAGCTCTGTTACATTGGATGGCATGTAGGCTGTGTCTCACGACCTTGGGCCAATGTTTTTGTCTCTGACCGGGTGCCCTCTCTGTCCAGGTGCCGTCTCTGACCAGGTGCCGTCTCTGACCGGCTTGGCTTGATAAGGTCAAAATTCCAGCAGTAGGAGGCTAATTGTAAATATAATTATAATTATAATTATATAACAACCGCCATAACGTTTATAAATACAAATCCTTATATAGTAAGTATAGTGAGTATAATTCTTTTTAAAACACCTTTTTTCTGACACCTGGTCGAGACGGCACCTGGTCAGAGACGGCACCCGATCAGAGACAAAAACATTGGCTCAAGGTCGTGAAACACAGCCAGTAGTGGGCACAAGTGGACACACTCTCGTGGGAACGTGGACATGAAAATCTTTCCAATCTTAAAATGGCCAATCTTAAAAACATGACAATCAGTATTTTTGTCTGAAAGAGACCCTTTTTAAAATGCAAATATCACCAGAAAAATATTCGGGGTACAGTTCCAATTCTTTTACCTTTGGAAAGGCATTGAATGACGCTTTCTAATGGTAATAGGTATATGGTATCAGCAGGGAGATACAGTAGAACAGATTGATTTTTGCAGTTGAAAAAAAGATTGGCTACCATATTCGACGTAATAAGCGCACACCCCCTAATAAGCGCACACCGCCTGCTTTAGGCCGACTTTTATACTATGAATAACCAAAAATATCTCAATTTTTTACCCCAATTTATTAAACTCTTAACTACTAAAAAGTGTCCATAATCATTTTTTAAGCGTACTCTGCGCTTATTGCATCGAATACGGTATTTCCGTTGTATAGGCATGTAGCTGGATGCATTATCAACCAATCAGATAACACCCTGTATTCACTGCAGAATTTTTAGGGTGCATTATGTAACAGCTTGTTAGCCTTGTACCCATGTAATCGCTGTTATCAGTGCTTATCTCGCCAGTTACAAGCTTAAGTAATGGATGCGCCCATAGGACGTCCAGCCTGACCCCTATAAGACCCACACCTTGGGTCAAAAAACCTGTTCCTGAAGAAGTTAATATTTAATGAACACTGATTGATATATTGCAGGGGAATCTATAAGTGTCTGAGCCCTCATGTATACCTAGCTGGAGCATGCTAATACACCTTTATAACGTACACTCTCTCAGTGACCCTTCAGTCACCTTTCATTGGGCACCAGCGAAGCACCTTACTTTGAAGAATGAGTTCCACCATGCGAGTAGCTCTGTATTTCCTGGTCCTCATTGTGCTTGACCAGAACAGCAGCACAAGAGGCGTGTTTATGGACGGTACTCTGTACCAAATGGTGACGGCTGGAGCTGGATTTGTTGATGTTTTCCATGATGACGCAATTATCCAGTCCTACAATGGCACAGATCTCTTGGCCTGTACATTGCTATGTTCCCTGACACCAAGCTGCACAGCTTTCCATGTTCAAGCAACACCCAATGCCAGATGTGACCTCAAGACCTTCACTCCAATAGAACCCAAGTGGTTTGTCAGCAATGCAGGATCTCAAGTCTACAATCACAGTAAGAAACTGATATATCTTTTACTCTAAGAATTGATACTGTCTTTACATGGTCATTTGTATGAATACAGTCCTGGTGAATAACTCACCAGGGCTGAAATCATGGTCACCCTACTGTGTTAATAAGCTCCCAAAAGAATAATATGATACAGCAGATTTGACAAAGGGCATAGAACAGTAAATCATTTTTTATATATTTTATTAGTGTTCCTCCGATTTTGTTTCTGCTTCACATCTATACAGGTGTGAAGGCAAAGCCAAGTGTGAAGGCATTAGGGTGAATATAAACCTTGCAGGAGCCAGAGTAGTCTTTATAAGACAGTCATCGGGGTGCTATTGAATTGGACATTTGAGGCAGATTTTTCCACTACAAATAAGTTTTGAAGTGCCTAATTACGTTGAATACGGTATTAGCATTGCAGATTCCCTATAAACCATATTTCCCAAATTAATCAATTATACTAGGCTCATACTATGTCATGGGAACCTTTCTCCTTTTCAGGGGTGCCTTTATTCAGTGACGATGGCTGTTATACATGGTCTACGTCTATAAAAGCTGTGGATAAGCTCATCAGATTCCAAGTAGGCTATCATAACATGGACTCCACGGATCCAACCAACTCTCCCGAGATCATCAACATCTGTGCCATTGTAGCCAAAGCCCACGGTTACCCGATCTTTGGCATCAGGAATTATGGCTTGTGTGTTGGCTTTGCAGGATTGGTAGCGCTGCAAGGCGATAAGCGCTGTGAGCATGGTGTGGGGAAGTATTCTGGGTTGTACATGTATCAGTTCGTGTAAATACATGTTGTACACTGGCTGGCCATACCCGTATTCAACCTATCAAGCACTTTCGCCCTAATAGGCGCACCCCCTTCTTTTTCAGAATTTCTATGAGTTCCTGCGATTTTGTTTTCCACACCCTCGTATGACACAGGGCATTTCACAACTGTGCAGGTGTTAAGGCCAAGTCAAGTGTGAAGGCACAGGGATGAGTAGAAGACTTGTAACTGTGTAGAGGCCACTGAGGTGGGTCTGTAGTCTGTATAAGACAGCCATGGGGATATTTGAGGCTGATTTTTTTCACTCAAAATATTTTTTAAGCGCCCAGGGTGCTTAGGCGTACACCAGCTGGCTATTTCGTCATATATAATATATGTGACACATTAGTGAATTTTAATCTGGAATTTAGTGGGATTAGCGAGAGGTTTGTGCAAAACATGATGTACTGCTTAACACCTATTGTTAATGTATTCAGCCTATTACCATTCTTGTTTTAAAGGAAAGGGTATTGTACCACGTAAAAGTGTACAGGATTACAGACTATGGTGACTTTAATATGACTGGAATTTGTTTCTATAATCCTCTTTAGGGTTGGACAAAAATTAAAAAAACAAGTGAAAAGAGCCTACACTCTTCCTGGCGGCATCACACAGCGGTATTGTGATTGTACAAGAAATATTCTCAGGGACTCTCTTAATTCTCCACATCAAATAAATTACTGATACTAATGTAACTCAGTGGGTACTAACCAATATGATGGCTACTGAACTAAATACACATGAAACAAAATCAGCATATTTCTGTTGTGAAAAGGCAGGTTGAGGCAGAGATACAAGTATCAGTGTGTATAATCTGGTGCCACTCAAATACAAATCCTCTAGACCGGGTGATTGATTTCTTAAAGGAACTGACACTTGGTTAATGATAGAAGATCCCCTTACAGTGGTAAGGTACGGCTGACTGTTCGTTAAATATTGCCATCAATGGTATCCTCCCCTGTTACATGTCCATGGTAATCTAATGAGAGCAACAGTCTCCATTAGTGTATAATACATTATATAAGACATTACATTTGTGAGGAGGCACATATCATGATCCGCCTACCCTCATGCCTTTTAGCCCTATGTAGAGCATTCTTTCCTATTTTTTTTTCAAGATTAAGTTATTATGATATTTTCCCCAACAGTATAGGCAGTTAAGCGGAAGGGATGACCTGTGCACCCCGTTCGGAGCATCCTTCTGTGACTAAAACCGTAAAACACTACCTATACGGCATTAGCATATCCTGGTACCTCAGGTAGTCGGGGGCTACACCCCCATCTTCTTATCAGGCTAATCCCCTCCTCTCACACCTAAAACGAAGGGACTGATAAGAAATTCACCCATAATGCACTGCTCTGGAGTTGGGCGGCCTAACCACAATGCATTGAGTCAAGATGGCGGCCTCCAAGGCCAAATGTGCTAGGGCCGTATAAGATGATCCTACCTTTGACACGACACCCCGCCTGTACTTCTGGAATGAAGCCAGTCTTGTGAGGAAAGAAAAATAACCAAAAAATATCCATCTTAAAGGCAGAGTTTTACGGTATCTGTACTCTCACAAAGTCACACCACATGGTGCGAATTGTATAGAAAGTGTTTTTCGGTATTTATTTATAAAACATTCCTCGCTACGTTTGTGGATCTCGTTCTTTCACTAGCAAAGATAATGAGTTTCTCTTTGCACGTAAAGATCATTAACATACAATGTATACACACCATGATTACTATTGATTTACGGTGCTACATTTTATGAAATACTAACTTTCCCTGCTCCACACTATAGGCCTATGTAAAGGTGTCTGAGTGCATGTGTCTCATTTCCTGAAGTACTCATCAGCGCTACCAGACTCTCCCCACAGATCTGATCTATAAAAAGTCTTTGATGTTCACATACACCATTGGGTGTGACGCTGGCCACCTTTGCCATACAACTCTATTGCACTAGTGTCAAAGTGTCACTATTGCACTAGTGTCAAAGTGTGATATGAGAGACTGGTGTGGCGTTCATTCAAACAATCAGGAGATGTCACTGCTCTAGCCCTTTAAGGCCAAACAATGATTTAAAAGACCTGGTGACACGATTTTTACCCTTTTTCTTCTCCAAATGATTCAATAAAGCCATGTTATCCCGTTAACATGACATACATAAGCATATAGAGACTCTATTCACCGCCACACACGGCCCCACTGCCTGCTGCACCCTGCACCCACACAGCCATGCAGCCAGCTCTATCAGCTAGCCATGTTATGACGTCACGGAGGTCTTGCAGGCACGTGTGGGAGGCGTTGTATAAGGCTTGGAATGACTGTTGCATAGATTGTATTCATGTATATATACATATATATAGGTCGATACCCTATATATTATGGGTGGAAATACCAATATATATTTTGTATTGAACTATAAGTATCTAATTCTAATAATATATCCTAGGTTTACACTGCGAAATTCTTGGGCTTTGAAACCATCAATAGCGTGAATTCGCAATGTACATATACCCAGGCATGCCTGGAAATACAAGGTAACATGTATTGAGAGATATGTCTGATCATGATGATCATGTCAAGTGCTGCATTCATGCATTATATCGACCATACATGGTTGATAAATTTCCGAAGGGTCGGCATGATCATGGACCTTCATTTATACTCTAATACACTGGCATCACAAAGCAACATGAAGCAACATGGAGCCTTGAAGTATTATCATGCAGTCCTTAAAGGGTTAAATCATTTGTTTTCGACAATAAGATAAAGCGTATTTCTTTTGCCTTTTTGGGGTGGGGGGAGGGGGAGCAGGGAAGTTGCATATAATTGTCGAATCCCATATATATGTTTTTGAGTCTTTTAACATCCCCTTTATTTTGGGTCCGTGAGAAAAACTGTGAGAGAATGCAAAGGAAGGTGTGTTTCCGATCACCCAACAGAAGATACACATTTTTGGGCTATGAAACGAAGGTGGGTGTATTGAAAAATACCCCCCATCCCAGTTTTCGCTGGTCAGTATATACTTCCTTTTTGCAAAATGCTCAGTGTAAATGTAATCCAAGTGATCACAATAAAACGATCAAATCAGCTTCCACCAGAATTTAGTTTAATATG
Organism: Harmothoe impar; assembly: GCA_947462335.1. Lineage (NCBI taxonomy): Eukaryota > Metazoa > Annelida > Polychaeta > Phyllodocida > Polynoidae > Harmothoe > Harmothoe impar. The sequence goes on from OX381719.1 coordinate 38,813,210, forward strand.
CATGCTCACCTTCTAATATATAGGGCCACACCAAAAATAATTTTGTCAACGGATTTTCCTTTGCTACCGTATTTTCGGAAATGCAATCATAATTTTTCTTGACAAATATGTTGTTTGTGGATTGTGTGCACATTATTGTGCCTCTATATGGGTCCTCAAAATATTGACCGTGTCGCCGTGTCGATTTTTAGCAAAGGGGCCCTGTTATTGTGTCGAATTTTAGGTATATAAGAACTTAGAGAAAAAAACCTGTGGGTCGATTTTTATCCCTAATTTTCCTATGTCCGTCGATTTTTAAAATGGCCTTAAAGGGCCGTGTCGCCATGTTGCCCGTGTCGATTTTTACCCATGTAGAGGCACATTATTTACTATCTCTACTATTTGCTTTTCTATTTAATCATGCCTTTGCAATCTGTTTGTGGAATCATCTGGCATTTCTAGAAATGGACTAACTCCCCTGGGTATGATATAATTTTGAAGTACATGTAGAATGTTGTGCAAAACTGTGATGTGTATTCATTACAACTTCGGCAGTATCAATTACAATGAGGCTCTTTCCAATTAGACACTTCATTGAACTTTTGAGTCAATGCTGCCCAATCGTTTGTTCTATATATATATATCTTTGACCCCCCCCCCCCCCCCCCCCACACACACACCATTCTGCCATAGGATTACTGCTTGAGGGGCAGCTATCACACCTCAGTGGTTGACTCACGCTACGTCATAGGTCACGTGACCTGATGTCGGCCTCTGTGCGGCGGTGGAGGCTTTGTTATGGTGTGGAAGCTATGTCGGCGGTCACTACTCCCTTACCATATAAGGCACAGCAGTTGGAGGTATACTATTACGTATAGAATGACACGCTAAATATGATGATACAAAGTACCTGGGAACGTTGCAGTGGCCCTTTAATTCGCCATGCCCTTCCTTGGCATGATGCATAAATACAGCATGGGCAAGTAGCTCACATAAGGTCAAACCTCCAGGTTTGATACTCTACTGAAGGGTGGGTACCTTAACTAAGAATCCACAAAATATGGACCCTATCATACCTAGTTGTCAATGTGGCAGGGGTCTTGGCAGGACCAGCACTTTGGTATACACTTGTTTCATCAGCCATGTTCCACTAGGGGGAGCCCCTGTAGAGCAGCCTGCTGCAGGGGCTAACTCCTAACCCTGCCCCTGGGCCCCATAGGTTTAACATGGGGGCAGAGACAACTCTCACAATATGTCAATAATCATATAGAAATAATACTCCCCTGGCTTAGAAATTTCTCATGTCTAAAGGGAAATAGTGTACGTATATAGGCCTCTGATATTGGGCCAATATCTTATTTCAACAAGACAAGAAAAATGTGGTATTGACCACGGGTGGGGTTGCATCCGCCGCATGGCAACATAAAATCCTGAAACTGTAAAACATCATAATGAAAAATCAATTAATATGCAAAAACATGTCTTGTTTAAACTTCAGGTTTGTAATCAATTTAGTCACCGCAATTTTGTGGTACTGGTATAGATCTAGGCCTAAGGCTAAGTAATTGATATAGGGCCTAGGCCCTATGCCTAGTACAACAACCTAGGCCTAGTAGGGGGCTTCCATAAAGTATGTAGGCCTACGCACAATTTCTCAAGAAATAGACTCCCCCATCCCCTAAAGTTCTTGTAGGCCTGCACATTAAAATAAAGGGTTTTGGTACGCAATTTTTTTTCTTCAGAAAATAAGACCCCCCCCCCCGCCTTTGTGCATAATTTATGGAAGCCTCTAAGTCCTATCAATTTAGTCACCGCAATTTTGTGGTACCGGTATAGATCTAGGCCTAAGTAATTGATATAGGGCCTTGGCTCTTGGCTTATACAACAACCTAGGCCTAGTAGGGGGCTTCCATAAAGTATGTAGGCCTAGGCCTACGCACAATTTCTCAAGAAATAGACCCCCCTCCCTCATCCCCTAAAGTTCTTGTAGGCCTACACATTAAAATAAAGGGTTTTGGTACGCAATTGTTTTTCAGAAAATAAGACTCCCCCCCCCCCCCCGCCTTTATGCATAATTTATGGAAGCCTCTAAGTCCTATCTTCCCACAGACCTCCTTTCACGGCCTAGGCTTAGTCTATATAGGTCTATTTTTGTAGGCCTAAATAGGCCTCCCCATCCCCGACGCACACCCCTCCTCCCACTTCTTCGAGGCTCAGCGCGGGAACCAAAGGGCCGCTGTGTTTATAACGCCAGTTGTTGCCAGGGAGATGTCACCCAGCTACTGTTACTAAGAGGTGCGCCATGAAATCTCCGGGAGTGATGCCGGCAAATTTGTGTCCGTGTAGGCCTACACAGATGCGAATATGTCCGGAATTTGCTCTGTTTTTCTTGTTAAAATAGGGTAAATGTGGGTAATATCGCGCATGTGGTAATATCGTGCACCCCCCCTAAAAGGCACATTTTTTCAATTTTTATTTTTATTTTTTATTTTTTAGTTAGCGAATTTATATTAAGTATCCTTTCAATGTATTTCATTTACCTGTGCTATACATGTATTTCAGGAGCCAGAGATGAACAAAATAACCTAATATTTGGTATTTCCAATACTTGCTAAATCAGCAGTTTCTATACTAAATCCCATAGAGCTAATATCGCCCAGGCATGCTGTTATATCGCTCACTTTTCAAAGAATGAAATAAAATAAAATAAATGACAATGAAATGAAGAGAATAGTCCTACAGGGTGGGTTTGTATGTTGTTTACAATATGTGTTATTTTGGGTATGCTACCTCTCACCATAGAGGTGTGAGAGTATGTGGGGTAAAGCACCCTGTTTTCACACTTTAGGTGTGAAAACAGGTGCGCGGATATAGCCAAATGGTAAAATACACTGTATTTCAATGAGTGAGCGATATAACACAATGATATAAGCGATATAACCAAAACAATGACGATATAACCCAAAAATTTAACCAGACTTTTAGGCCCCTGCTTAGCCTAGAAGGGGATGTGATTGGTATGAAAAAATTTCTCCATTTTTTTTATTTAAGATTATTTTTTAGTATAAACACATAAAACAAATTTTTAATGACACCAGATTACCTAAATTTGGAACATTTGGGTAATATCGTCACTAGGTGCGCGATATTACCCACATTTACCCTACACATGTCGTTTTTCATTTTCTAAAATGAAATACGGCAGCCTCTATCAACTCTTGGACTGACCCAGACTGAAACTCGTGAGCCTTAAATTTCTATTTATTTTCATTATCACAATCGGCCCACATGCGGATGCCTTGCGTCGTGATGACGTACGTAGGCTAACACCATCCCCAGTCAATCAGATCTATCATAACCATGTTCTATTTGATGCAGTCGATCACGACAATAATTATAATCACTGTTCTTTTGCACTCCCAGGGTCCTAAAGGGTTAAATATACCAAATGTGTATTTATTTTCATGACCACAATCTGTCTTGTGACGTCACAGGCGCCCCATGCCCCATGGCAGTGGCCATGCAAACCGAAACCATTAATAGGGTTGCCATGACGTTGCTACGCTCCGGGCAACCCCAAAAAATGATTTAGATCATGATAAATATGAGTGTAAAACCATAACAAGAGGAGGGGTGCAGGAGGGGGTGAATGGGTGTGGGTGTTGACTGGTAACATAAACAAAAACAGCCCATAGGGGGCACCAAGGTGATTAAATGTACCTTACTCCACCACAGGGGATGGTGTTAATCATTATTACAGGCCTGAAAATCTTATCTCTGGGGTAAGTACCATTCTTCCAGTGTCTGGTCCTGTCACCACAAGGTGGCTGGGGCTTCTCTCAGCCCCCCTTGGCTGACCAAGAAAGAGTGGGTAACCAGATCAGCCCCTGTAGACAGAGGAAACTACCCAGGTCGACACTAGCGCCATCTACTGTTGACCACTGATGAAACCAGTGTATACACCATAGGTGTGGGTGCCATCAGGGAGTCATCCCTTTGTCACACACATCACAGAACGTTTCCTCATACAATGTCTCTGATCACATGTCAATAGTGTGAGAGCGACGTCAAGTGGGCTTCAAGCACAGAAACACACACTAATAAATAAAACGCCTGAAAAAAGGGTGACTTCTAAATGGTCCTCCATACTTTAATACCGGTAAGTACAAGTCTTCCCGCCATAAATAAACTTGAAATCAAGGAAAAATTTATCAAATATTCTCTGCATACCATTGATATAGTAAATGTAAAAAGACACCTACCTCCGGTGCCATCCAAAAAGGTGTGCCCACTGAGGTGTTACGTCGTGCCCGCGAGTCCTTTAAGTGACCCGACACACCTGGGTAACGTAAACACAATGTAATAAGACACAAGTTATTTAGAGTATTACATGGGAGTCGGCCATTAATGATCAGCTTTTATCAACATGCGTCCTTAAGGGGTTAATTATGATACAGCAGGTACTCACCAAAGTCTACCAGTTTGACCTGTGCGTCAGCCGTGAGCAGGATGTTGTGGCCTTTGACGTCTCGGTGGATCACATGGTTGCAGTGGAGGTGGTTCAGGCCCTGCCGACATTAAAATATCTTTGATGTTGTCAAACGATGACATTTGTCGTCATGACGCACTAATGCACACCTGGCAAGTACCTCACTGGGCCTACATTGGTGCATCATGCCAAACCCACGGGACTATATCAACCCGGTAGGGTCGGCATGATGCTTGAATGCTGCCCTTGCGAGTTACTTCCAGTATATTTAGTTCATGTTATTAGCACATAATCTAGAAAACTTATGATGAAAGATTGTGGATATCAGGACAGAAAATTATGCTTTTAATACGGCATTATACCAGTTCCGCTTTAGTTTCACTTCTAGTTTACGATTCTTAGTATTCTAGTTTTCGGTTGGTCCCAGCTCTAGCTTAATGGTTCATAGGGACATTTGTCATCATGATGCACCAATGCAGCGCCAGCAAGTTACCGGTGCTACATCGGTGCATCATGCTGACCTTTTGGGAGTATCAACCCCGTAGGGTCGGCATGATGCTTGAATGCAGCCCTGGCGAGTTATTCACCAGGGCTGCATTCATGCATTATGACAACCAAGGGCATGATGCATTAATGCATAATACCGTCCTTAAAGGGTTAATAGGACCCATCGAGCTAACAGGGGTGTACACTTACGGCCATGGTTTCCTTGAGTATGTGAGCTAGCAGTAGTTCGTCCAGGAGTCTGTTGTCTGAGATGATGTACTTCACAAGGTCTGTCACCGAGCCGCCATCACAGAACTACAACACAACAAACACACCGGTCACAACTTGTAGCCGTAAAACCTCGCATATCGCGTATTGGTAGTAGCTTCCCCCTGACATTAAGAAATCATTTAAGCACAGAGGTTCTGATTATGGTCACTTTAGCACTTCAGTTCCCCTATATATATAAAACGGCATTATTTGGTTTGCTGGTACCACCCTATTCAATTAGGCTTGAGTGCTTGACAGGTACAGATAAAACAAAAGAAGCTACGGTACATAAAAATATGTACTTTTTTCAAAGCTAAGATATTTTTCTCCATTTTACTTGAGTTATAACTGTAACCTACCTCCATGGCTATCCATATCTGGTCCTCCCCTTGGGGGTCTAGTTTGAGGTAGATGCCGTGGAAGGTGGGGATGTTGGCGTGTCCGCCCAGGTCCCTCAGTACCTGATACTCCTCCTCGACTTCCTCCACCACCTCGTGAACAGACTCCATGATCTTCACTGCCACATGAGAACCTGCAGAATCATTTAAAATGTTTAATTGTTAATTTTTTATTTTTTTTTATTTGAATAATAATAAATAACAAGGTCGGTGTCTACTTTTTCCGCCACCTCGTGCACAAAATCCTTTTTTTTTCAAAGGAAATTCATTATCTTTAAATATTAAATAGAAATAAAATCGACCTACTGATCCTACTGGATATGTTACCTGAACACAATATTATTTTTCTTTTAAGGCCAAAGTGGACCTGTTGGCTAACAGTTATGAACATAAGTGGCCTTGTTGGCAAACCGTAACCACCTTACCTGTGATCTTCTCCCGTGCGAGGTGTACCTCCCCGTAGGTACCCTCGCCGACCCGCTCCACCAACTCCCATCGGTCCTCCGGGTCCGACAACTCATCAAACTTGACCACGCTGCTGTACTGACTGTACATGGTGTAGGTGGGGGCCTCTCACATGGTGCTGCTACCCTGCTGCACGGACTACCTGACACGGGAAAAGATGCATTCACCTGGTTAATTCATTGAACAAATGTATTTAACTTTATTTAAGCATATAAGCCTAAGCCCGCACCCCCACTTTGGGCTTATCCCATGTTAACGCTGCACCAGCAAACTGATTATGGTGACTTTTAATACTGTACCATAGTAGCAAAAACGTGCGTGTAAGCCGCACCCTGACTCTGAGCCAATCCTATCAGCCGCACGGGTGATCTGACTGGCGTACTACTACTAGCCGCAGCTTCTTAAGAAAAGTTATGGTACTGGTATATCAAAGCACTATTCTGCACTAAAATGTTTTAAAACACTCAAGAGCTGTACTGATAGTCTAGCTACATCTGTTTGAACTGATGTTCAAATACTATGCTGCACTCGTCAAGTGTATGACAGGCACCTGACAGTCCTTAAATGCCTTGGCAATTAATAATTAGTGTTGCATAAAAACTCAGGTGCTGTGTGGATAGAATACAATGAAACTTTCGTATTCTGAGAAGATTATGTATCGGACATCGCTAAATCAACAGCTAACAATAACTGACTCTTAAAACTGCCCTTTCACTCTCACAATAATTATGGACTAATTCCTGGAAATAACTCTTTATGCAATAAATAACCATGTCAAGCTCTAATTACTTAGCTAGAAATGGGTCTAGCTCAGAATACCCACATATCGTTGGTGTTAATTGCCTGCATAATGCTTTAATTTGATCTGTCCTAGCTTTGTCAGCATAATGTATGAGTGGTAAGTAGCCACCAGGGCGGTTCTACGACGGTTGTAGAAGTATACTACAGTACAGAAGTAGCCAAAATCAGATCCCAGGGGGCTGTTACAAAACACAACGTAAAAACATAGCGCAAAAAGAGGGTGCTACAAAACAATTTTTTTACATTGTTTTTTCAAGGGGGTTTACAAAACAAAATTTTACATTACAGATTTTATAACGTTATGGACGTTTTTTAACGTTATAAACTCTATTTTTTCACACCACCTTTCCAGCTGGTGTGCAAAAAATATCTAAATTAGCCTAAATTTGAAGACCACAGCATAAATTTAAAATATTCGGTAGATTTGAATTTTTTTTAATCATAACGTAATTACGTTCCGTATTAAACGTAAATTTCGTTTTGTAAGAGCCCCATGGTGCGGGTTGTAGGATTCCCTCACTACGTTCCTAGAAGGCCGTGTCGCGGCTGACGTGCGTGTAAATCACTTGTCGTAGACCCCGGATGTGACATCCCAGTATGTCTGGTTTGTGTGGTCAGCTGGGTAGTTGTAGATATAGTGGTATAACACGCTACATGCTAGCTACCAGGCCAGCCAAGTAGTACCACACCTGGCTGCTGAGAGATCCCCATGTTTCGATCGGGGGTGAACTATAGGTCCTCATTACAGACAAAGTAAAAGGTGTAAAGGGCCAATGGAGGTCTCATGCATATCTCTAGACAGTTAGCTTTCCATATTAACGGACATATATATATGTGCCTGTTTGTGGAATGGATGTTATTGAACTAGTGGTTTATAGCAGGACCCTCATAGATTGTACATTAATATAGTCGATTCCAAATTGACTAGCTACATTTAAGGCACGACTCGACCAGGGTTCCCACCACAATGTAGTTCTAAATTTCCTTGACACTTCCTCGACTTTATATCAAATTTCTCTGACAGTCCGACACGACATAGAATTAATTTTACAGATCCCTATTTGAACGCAGGCCTTTTCATTGGAAAGGGGTGACATTTTTGGTACTCCAAATTATTTCCCCCCGACACTTGGTTGCAACTGGGGAAGGGGTGGTGGGTTTATGGGGGGGGGGGGGGGGAATTCTGACTCCTTTTGAGGTGGGGGATGTAAAAAAACTATGCTCTTTTTTAGCAAAAAGGGGAGGTGTACAACTGCTAACTGTATCAATCCTGCTAACTGTAGTGACTACACTTAGCATACAACCATCCAACTGCTGAGTGTATCAAAAGACTGCTAATTGTATCAATTTATGTGTATCAAAAGCGGGCTATCTGTGTTAAGGGAAATTAACAATTCTTCCCTTGCTAAGTGTATCAAAACTGTTCCTTTTTTCTAAAAGGGTCTTTGTTTCCTTTGCATTCTTAACTGTAATGCATAAAAGTGTTTTAGTTAAGGAGACTTAGCAGTTGGTAAAGCTGTGCTGAGTGTATCAATTAGCACTATCTGGTAAAGATGTGTGGTAGCCATCTGGGATTTTGGTAAAAGTGTTTATTTGAGTTTTTGACTCCATCTTTCGATTTGGGAAAAGATGCAGTTTTTACTCTGAAAATGTATTCTATTGCCTACTAAATTGCTATTTTGACCCAATGAATTGATTCCACAGCCAAAGAAATATAATATTCCTAGTATATTACGCTATATTCCTATTATCATACAGATAGCAATTGTTGATACAGATAGCAGTTGGATGTCCCTATAACAGACATTCTTGATTTTACTACAGATAGCATGAGTTACAACACATAGCAGTTGGGTGGTTGACACACTTAGCAATATTTTGATACAGTTAGCAGTTGGATGGTTGACTGTTAAGTGTAACTACTACAGTTAGCAGGATTGATACACTTAGCAGTTGTACAGGAGGGGCTAACGGAGAGATTTCACCACCGCCCCCCCCCTTGTAACTGTAACTATTAACTAATGGTACTAATGACCACATGTCAACAGGAAGCATTGTGGCATCAGGGTGTCTCTATAGGGTCACAAAGGGGGACAAGATGGCGGCCTACACAACTTCTGCAACTACAGCCATAACTGCACAGCATCTGCTCGATGTTTGACTAATACTGGTTAAGGTTAAGACTGCCAGGTCACGAGGTCATAGGTCACTGAGGTCAGAGGTCGTTGGTGGCCAAGATGTTGTGTGACCTGGTCGTGGTGTGTGGGAAGCCTGCACAGATGGGGATCAGTCTAGAATTTATGTCTGACATATGGGAGTGATCATTTTCAACAAGAGGCGGGGGGAGGGGTAAAAAATGTCAATCCTTCTGGGGGGGGGGGGGGCTTCAAAGGGGACATGTGGGCCCCAATTGTCACTAGCCAGGGGGGAAATTTTGACCCCTCATGGGGGGGTGGGGGGTGAAAGAAACTCTGTGTGCCCGTGAAAGATCTCAGTGCGCCCCCCCCCCCCCCCCCGATTAAAAAAAAAGGTCACTCCCTTGGCACTCCTATTTCGTAGAATAACATGGAGTGTTGTGGGGGGGGGGGGGGTGTGAGGTGGAGGACTACAACCTAGAGATTAGACAGACTATAAGCCGCACTGCCACTTACGATCTGACTCGCCTACTAGTCGCAGCTTCTACGCGACCCTTTACGGTATGTAGTAGGGGGCCAGTATAACAGATAGGGTCATGTATGTAGCAGCTGAATGACTGCTTCTGATTGAAGAAATCCATTAAGATTCATACCATGGTTCCCAAATAAAACACAAGTGTACAAATGTATTTCCTCGCTAGGACTTACCCTAAAACCTTCCCTATTAAAGATAATTTTATTTATATTTCTATAATGCCATTTTTTCTTCTCAAACTACCGGGTAGGGGTTCCGCTTATAGGTGGGGTGTCACGGTAGTGGGAACTTTAAATGCTAAAAACCAGGTTCCTACTTCTCATTGACACTCGTACATTCCTGCCGTGTCTGGTGTTGGAGCCACAAAAGTGACGACTGTTTAAAACATCTACACCTCAACACTACCTTGGATCTACTGGCTGGTTGCCATGCTCGCCCCCCTGAGCTCAACTTTCGTTGTCAGGGTCTGTCTCCATAGCATCTTGTGATGTAAAGATTGAGCGTGTGAGTGAACTCACAGATGACTCAGGGTCAGGTAGAGGTGTGAAAGGAAATGTATCATTTAGTGTAGTAAAAAGGAGAATGGTATATTGGGAAAAGGGAAATTCTTTCAAAGTTAGAGTGCAAGAGCGTTTGTTTCAGGAAACCAGCAGGTGGGTGTTGGTGAGTAGGTGGGTGTGGGAGAGCAGGTGGGTGTGGGAGAGCTGGTGGGTGTGGGTGTGCAGGTGGGTGTAGGCGACAGTTGCCGGCTCCGGGCATGTAACGCCTTCTGTCCTTGTTAAAAATCTAGCGTGTGATGCTAATCACAAAAGAGACAGATATTTGTTTTTCCATTGGATAAACCTACCCGAAGTGCCCTCCCCAAAGTGTGAGTGTAATATGTGTGAGTGTAATATGTGTGAGTGTAATATGTGTGTAGTGTAATATGTGTGTAGTGTAATATGTGTGAGTGTAATAGGTGTGTAGTGTAATATGTGTGTAGTGTAATATGTGTGAGTGTAATATGTGTGAGTGTAATATGTGTGAGTGTAATATGTGTGAGTTTTGATGTTGAACCACCAAAATTGAGTGCTTACAAACCCCCTCCCTCCCACATACACACACAGTGTCAATTCCCAATGATCAGGTACCTAATTTTAGTACAATACATTATTTCTCATTTCTGACAGCAGAATCATAACCTCCAGAAAATGCTGACCCATTTTGATATGTCACATGCCTTATTTAATCAAATTCCAGGCGAGCAGGTGGGTGTGGGCAAGCAGGTGGCTGTGGGCGTCAGTGCCCTGCAGCACGTAACCGCCGTTTTGGGCGAGCAAGTGCATCTGGGCAAGCAGGTGGCTGTAGGCATCAGCGCCCGGCATTGCCTAACCCCCCTTTTACCTCTCGGCCGAAAAGCAAGTCGATCGGAGCGTCAGCAGCGACACCATCTCCGTTTCTGTTTCGCCGTGTCGGCCGGCCGCGGGGCAGCGTGTGCTACAGATGATTAGCTATATGTGAGTGTAATAGGTGTGAGTGTCATATGTGTGAGTGTAATATGTGTAATACCCTTATGTCCCAACCCCCAACCCCAACCCTCTCACCAAGGCGTGGTATAAGACACTGGTAGCAAAGCTACCTGCATCAAAAATTTGTCGGTCGGACCATATATGTATTAGAGAGCCCTTGTGGTGACGCTCACACTTGCCGTTAGGCTTACGGATACTCTAAAAATAGGGGGAGGGGGGAGGGGGCTGTGGGGGGGTTGATATTTTCCCTTATAATGTGTTTGGACTGTGTTATTGTAAAATTTGGAAGTGATCTGTGATGGCCTTGTTTGTGCTATCATAGTTATATTGATTCTCTGCATCTCACATTTTGCATGTCTCACTTTTTCTGTTGTGTGTTTTAGAGTGGTGGTAGAATGTGCCCAGTTTTTGCCCAGTTTGGGGGTAGAAAGAGAGAAATACGGGCAAATTCGCTGAAAATGTCATTTCTATCTTCTGTTGAAAACGCTTAAGCCTTGAACTCTATGGGTGTCCGAAGCGGGTGATAGATTTGGTTTAGTACATTTCCATGCTAGCGAAAGAGAGAAATAAATTCGCAAAGATCGCAGTTCAATATTTTGAAGACAAATTGAGTTTTTTAGAAATTTGTTTGAGGAAAATGCTGTCCCCCGATCTTGCCTATGTCATAGAATTTTCCACATGTCTCTATGTTGAATGATAACCGAAATATAACAATTCTCCTATGTAACAAAATTGTCTTAAAATGCAAAATTGGTAGGTGTATAATACTCAGGGTTAATTAAACCCTGAGTCAATAATCAGATGATGCATCCATCACCATGGATTCAGGCTCATGGTCCTGAAAACCCCTAGGGGTGGAGAGTGATTACTCTACCAGTCTAGGGTGTCAGTCTCTAAACATATCCTTAGAGAATATGTCAATGAGCCACCGTTCATCAATGTGGAGTCATCATACGTACATATACTTTCTAAGATTGATTAACCCTTTAAGGACAGCATTATGCATTAATGCATCATACCCTGTCTTGGTGGTCATGATGCATGAATGCAGCCCTGGAGGGTAGTTTGCCAGCGCTGCATTCAAGCATAATGCCGACCCTACGGGGTTGAGACACTCCCGAAAGGTCAGCATGATGCACCAAATTCAATGCATTACCGGTGAGTTATTCGTCGGGTTTGCATTGGTGTATCATGGCGATAATTATGAGACTATTTAACTGGGGGTTGTATGCAAAACTTTATGGTACTACAGGTTGCAGCTTCGGGGTTTTACATCTAGTCGTAGATTCTGGTTGGTTGGATCTATATTGGATTATACATTTATTCATAATACATCCATGTAGCGGTTCCCACGGGGGTACTTCTAAGGGGACACAAGGCAAGGCAAGATGATCCTGCCTTCATTGGCGAACCTCCATATAAAGATAGAATTGGGTTGATACATGGGGCCGACCGTCCTCAGAGCAAATCTTCATTGGGCCTATTATACAGTACGCCTGGGATAACTCTCCTGGGTGCGTGGACAAACGTTAACAGCGCAATCTTAACACAGAATTAAGATCGTCTTAATTATCTTAAAAGTACTGTAATTCCTCAAATGAGTGCACCATTGTAGGATAGGCTAGTCAACTAGTATATAATGGGGGGCTCTGCCCCCCAACCCCCGTTTTTTTTGTGTTTTTTTTCTTTTAGCCGAGATGTTTATGTTGTTTCATCTGGGTCTCATTAGATTAAAACATTTCAAGATGTAAGATTAAGATTGCGCTGTTAACGTTTGTCCGCGCACCTGGGAGAGCTATCCCATATTTGCTATTGTCCACGGGGCCCCTGATCCGTGTACCAGTACTCAAGTTAGATGCGGCTTATAGGATCATACAAAGTCAGGGTGCGACTTATGCGCGAGTTCTCAGATGTATGCTACAGTATTAAGCCCCCCCCTCACCTCTCACCATAATCAGATGCTCTGATAGGCTTATAAGATTCTCCAAAGTTAGGTGGTGAGTTTGGCTTATAAGCGAGGTTTTATGGTAAGTGTTGTTATGGCACACTGCGGTACTGAGGTGGTAACCATGGTGACGCATTGTGCTGTCGGTACCACCTGTTACACCCCCCCCCCCCGACACACACACACAACACGGTTCTACCTGGTACATACAGAGATACACCAACCCTGTAAGGGCTGCATAGTGATTCTTGTAAAACCTCTATGATAGGCAGACTGGCCATTGCCATGCGGAGCAAAGTGTCTGAAATTAAAGTGATTCAATTATACTTGAGAGTACTGCTTTGGGTCACTTCTAGACAAGTATAACGCACCAGCTATATAACACGCTGGCTTTTTTGTTGGAAAGAGTTACACCCCTCCACCCCTCCCCCCATCAAAAAAAATTGAAACATCCGCCACCACTGCCGCCGCCTGCATTGCCTCTAAACATCGACACAACAATTGGTGCCAAACCAGCACACATAATGAAACAGTATAATGGTCGACAGCAATCAAATATTTATAGCTGATGGAATGAGTCAAGTGGAGTGTGGTGGGCGGCGGTCGTCGCACCGGTTTGATCGGTCGTGTCAGGATGGGATGGGAGCACGGCACTGATTTGTTCACCATTTTAATATAGCTATCGTAAACCCCCTGCTTTAAATTAAAACAAATTTTATTTAATTTGTTTTGCATAAGACGGATTTTATTCTAAAGGTTTTCGAAAGTGTCATTTCAAAATAGAGAAGAAATGCAGTGTTACCGAAAACTTTTTATTGATGCAGGCCAAGGTGGCCTACGTCTTGGCATCTTACGCAGGCCATTTCCCTTTCACGCAGGCCATATCGACATTGATCTTTAAAGTGGCCTTATAAACTTCATTATAACTGCAATAATTTTGAAAATATTTGAATAATAAACAGCTTCACTAAAATTGCCGTAGCTTAGCCTCTAATAGGCCGATTCGAAAAATTCTTTCAGCGATATAAAGTTAAGATTATGGCAGGCCAATCTAGCCTGCGTCCTAAGGCCCTGCGCCTGCCATTGTGATTCTATGCCGGCAAAAGCCAGCGTGCCGGCGTCATTTCGACAACACTGGAAATGAGTTACCAGTAGTATGAAATTCTTTTTTGAAAGTTGTTTATTTGGGTTAATTATACAATTACAAACAAATCAGGAGGGTGGGCTTTGGTGAAATATCTAGTGCCACCACTGCTGTTTTTAACTAGAACGGTTTCTATGTCTGGGAGGGTGGTTAGGAGCTAATTTGTGGTCAATTTCAATTTTTCAGTTTTTCAATATATTTATGTTCATAATGTCCATATGAATATGTGTGTAGCTTTTTAAACTACCCTGATGCTTGTAAATCCATAAAAGTAGGTCAGAATAGGTCAGGGGACCCGACTCTATTAGAAAAAGGGGTCCCCAGACCTGGTTTTCCCTATATTTTATGCATTTACAAGTATCAGAATGATTTAAAAAGCTACACACATATTTATATGGGCATTGTAAACACAATTACCTTGAAAAACTGAAAAATAAAAATCAACCCCAAATTAGCTCCTAACCCATCTTTAAGCAGGGGTGGGCAGCTGTCGCCATGTCGCCAAAAAGTGGCGACACTAGTCTTGAAATTGGCGCCAGACACATCTCCTGAACTTAAGCTTTTCAAAACTGAAAGAATTTTGTAAATATTCCATCTAGAACCATAGTTGTGTTGTTGTTTTTACTCTACGAAAATACACTATTTGACTTGAATATTTTCAAATTCTTCCTGTTTTAAGTTTCCCCTAGCATTTCATTGTCCCTTATAATTGTCACTAGGACCCAGATTGTATGATTTCAAATTTAGACCTTTCAAGAACAATTAGATCTAAGCCTTTATAATCATAATGATTATGTTGTACCTTGCATGAATGCACCAGATTGCATCATTTCAAATGTAGACCTTCAAAAATGTCCAAAAATCTTTCCCAGAACCAATAGTTTAAAAAAGTATAGATATTGGCTTTAATATATGGTGTTTAAAAAAGGTTCCAGATTGTATGATTACAAATCTAGACCTTCCAAATTTTCTATTAGTCATAATAAATTGGGTGCCGAAATGCATCAGAATACATCATTTCAAGTCTAGACTTCCAAATTTTTCTCTTGGGGCATACCCCAAACCCCCTCTCCAGTTGAACCGAATTGTGGGCTAAAACACATCAGAATACACCATTTTAAATCTAATATTTCGAAATTGTCCTGGGGTGATAGCCTACCCCGAGAATTCAAGGGGAGAGTTAAGGCCCGAATGCCAATATTTCCGCCCATCTTTCTGAGTTGGCTACAACCCTTCCTGTGCTGGCTCCAGAGTTTTCACATATGCCCACCCATGTTAAGCCGCGCATATTTCAAAATCTGTTTAGTCTTAAAGATGGGTTATCTAAGTGTCTCAACCCCGTATGGTCAGTCTGCATGATACTTGAATGCAGCACCGGCGAGTTACTCACCAAAGCTGCATTTATGCATCATGACGACCAAGCCTTGTCCAAGGGCATGATGCACTGGTGTGTTATATCAAAGGATAAGTCACTAGTTGTGAAGTAATAGTCCCATTGCCCGCAGTGCCTGGGTCATTATCATGGTACATTAGGTAACTAGTACATGGGGGTGTCATTTAGTTTGAGTCAGAGTGTTGATGATGATACCAAGGATGGTAGAGTATGCAGCACCGGTGAGTTATTCACAGGGGCTTTATTCATGTATCATAAAAACAGATGAAATATTTTAGCGACATGCTGCCTTTAAAGGGTTTATCACTTTAACCTGGTTAGCACATTTTCTGCTCCAGTTATTGTGGAAGATAATCCATGTGGAAAGACAGGTAGAACGTGATTTGAATCACACTGGGTTACTGGATGGTAAATTACCGGCCAAAACCTCTGTGCACAAAATCTAGACTGAAACGTTTGCTGACGATAAGTTCATAAGCCTGACACAACACTCCACGTTATGGCTACCCCTGTACGTCCAAAAAATGGAGTTCTGGATATGTTATTGTCACATTTGGTACCAAAACAAGACTTAAAGTAACTATAAACCCCACAGTCCCCTTCTAGGGCCGCGCATTCAGGGCCCCTGTCCAGTATCTCTCATCCAGGGTCCCATCCAGGGTCCACGTCCCAGGGCTCGCGTCCGCATCCCAGGACAGGGCCCGTGTCCGCATCCCAGGGTCTGTGTCCGCATCCCACCTAGGGCCCCCGTCCCAGGGCCCCCGTGCCAGAGCCTTAGCTCTTATTTGATTTCAAACAAGCCCCCCCCCCCCCCCCCCCAAGCAGGAGGGGGGGGGGGTCTACCCAACTACTATATTTTGAAGTGTTGTGAGGACCAAGGTTGTGACCAGGGCCACACTGTGTGCATCCTCATGTGTCATCATGTGTGCATTTTCTGCATTACTGTGCTTTATAGAATAGCACTGAGGTCAGTGACAGACCATGGGGAATTCTACTACTGTCACTGTCACTGTGTCCGGGTCAGAGTGTGACACCTACAGACTGTGACAGCTGTCACTACAACCCCCCCCCCCCCCCCCCCACTCACCCACCACTCACATACAACCATTAACTATTTGAAAGGGGTCGCATAGTACTTTATCGCGCTGTGTCTGACCATTGTCGACTGGATACATAAATGCACCCCGGCACATAACTCGAGAAGGTTAATACACTCCTGAAGGGTCAGCCTGATGCATGAATATTAATATAGCCCAGGCAGGTAGACGCACCAGGGCTGCATTCATTCATCATTATGACGGGGTAGCACATTAAAGCCTGCTGCGGCCCTCAGAGGGTTACCTCCCATACTGTAGCCTTGGTGTGGGTGAGTATCCGGCTATGAGCTCTTCAGTCATCGATCAGGGACCACAGGAGCAGTGAGCACACATGTTTTATTGTATACATCCATACAGTATACCTCACATTGAATACAGTATACCTCACATTGAACTACCGTAAAACCTCGCGTATAGGTCGCCGCTAGTACGCGAGTAAGATCGCCGGTGTAGTTTATAGGATCAGCCCAAAGTCGATCGAGGTGCAGCTTATACGCAAGCTTTTAGATGTATACTTCAGTACTAAAGTGACCATAATCAGATGCCCTGTTTGGCTTATAATATGTTCGAGGTGCGGTTAATATGCGAGTTAGGCTTATGTTATACGTGAGGCTTTATGGTACCCAGTATTTAGCTCCTTAAAGGCTGCATAATCCTTTGTTATATCATATGCCATTTATCTTCAGATGCATGAATGCAGCCCTACTTAGTAACTCACCAGATTTACATTCAAGCATCATGCCGACCCTACTGGGTTGATCACCGGTACGCTACTAAACTGTCGGCATGATTCAGACTCACAAGGACTGCATTAATCATGAAGAAAATGGAAAAAGCTCATTAAAGCACTGTAGGGCCCTTAAAGGGCTATTAAAGCACAGCTTGTGTGGATGTGATCTGTGTAGTTTATCTTTGTTAGTGACGTATTGTGCATGTGAGTGAACAGTTTGGGAGAAGCATAGAGTTGCTCAATGCTCTGATATATTATATGATATTCATAATCATCACAGATTAATGTATAACCCTTTAAGGATGGCATGTCGCTAAATGAAGACAATAATTGTCGTCATGATGCACCAATACAGCTCAAGCATCATGCATCATGTCATCATGCCATCCTTAAAGGGTTCAAGGGATATGTCAACAGACTATTATGGGACATCCTATTATTTCGATAGGGGGTGGGGTAAAAAAAAAAATATATATTTTTCTGCCCCTTTTCAGCGAAGAAGCCTGCGTCTTACTATAGTTCAAAGAGGGGGGGGGCAGAGAAATTCTGAACTGTCTTGAGGGGGGGGGGATAGCAGAAAAAAATGTGGACCCTTCTCGAGGGAACATAACCGCTGTTTTTTTTAGCCCTGACCAATGTCATCAAATTGCTGGTAGATCTATAGAGGTATTGCACTGTGATATGCTCTGTGCTTCACAGATATCCGACGTGCTTTGATCAATGTGCCGCAGATGGTACACAGGAGGTATCATGACTCAGTGGGACATAGCTCTACAAACCTCAACCCGGACCGGACATGTGTGTGTGGGAGGGGGGGGGGGATTAGCCCTTTATGGGTGACATACTACTGTTAATGTGTTAGCCGGTAGATCTATGCAATTTGTCGGCAGTGCATTTGTGGATCCCGGGTGCATCTGGGCAACAAAATACCTTGAGGGGTAAAATGGGGTGTGCAGAATAGCTACCCGGTAGGTAAAGATAGGGAATATATGGTGTTTTTTTTTTGTCAAAACTCAACAGCTAGGCAATATGATTGGAATGTCATAGATCTACACATGTAGATGTAGGCCTTGTAATTCAGCCACATGGCTGGGGGTCACTGTTTGTTGAGTGGTCTGACCTTTCTAGGAAGTCCAGACTGCCACAGATATGTTGGACTAATTGTCGTGTTGTTATTCATTTTGATGTTATGTCTTTTTAACACTCCTGCATCACTGACAAAGATATATTAATTTAATTTAGACTTCACGGATGATATATCATGCATCCAACCATGCACACACTTTAGTAGATCTAGTTTCTTCTTAGGGAGTGTTCATTTATTATTTACAGGGGGGGGTGACTCTCGAGGGGGGGCGTAAAAAATGTTCGCCCCTCCACGCGAAATCTCACCACCCCCCCCCTGTAATTAATAAATGAACACTCCCTTAGATCTACATGAACTCAGACTTTTAATACCGGTAGACCTATTCTTTATCATTATAATAAATCATTACCGTCAACCGGGGCTACTTTGAACATTTTTTTGGCATTTTGCATTGCCCCGTGTAACATATGCAAGGCAATAAATTTGTTTTGTCAAATAAAACAGGGGAGCATCCATGCCTTTGTAAAAAATCCAATTTGATTTTTAGAATTTTACATGTAATATGCATTTTCAGCAATATTGTACATTTTCAAAGTAGCCCCCACATCGGGGCTACTTTGAACGGCAACCCACTAATCTGATTGCACTCGATCATATCTGGTTGAAGAATTTAGTTAAGATCACTGAAAGTCATTTCCAGGACCCTTCCCAATAAGTTTATAAGTGTTGATAATAATTTAACTGGGGAGGAGTAATGGTAGATGGTTAGTTCAAATAGATGTGTGATACAGCCCATCCAGGCCTATTCAAAGTAGCCCACACACGACCAGTCATCGGCTGAACGAGTCATCATTTTCATCGTAGTCTATCAATAGGCTAGCTACTAGACTAAAAATATATAATCATTATTTTTAAACAGAGATGATTTTAACACTAAAGGACATAAGCAACAAAATTATGTATCTGAACATGAAATTTTCTTTTCAATTTGTAGATAAATGGTGACTTGGAATAGTGCACCCGCCAGTTTTCAAAGTAGCCACGAATTTTGAGAAAAAGACACTAAATTCACGAAATGTCTGAATTTTCCATAGAAATTCTTGTAAGAATTTTTTTTTTCTAAAATGTATTATTTGTTGGTGTATTTCTCTTCCAATTAGTAATGCATAATGGATTAGATAAGAAACACTTTGCTTGGTACAGCGCAAAGTTGCAGTGTAACGACTAAACTCATTTCAGGATGGCGGCCATCTTGGATTCACTGCCAAGCATTCATTTCAGGATATTCTCTTGAAAAGTGACATATTTTCAGAAAAGTGACATCAACAATAAAATGAAATATATAACAAAGATCAATGATATGTATTTCACCATTAAAAATGTGAATATATCATTTTATTTTTTTGGTGTTCAAAGTAGCCCCGCTGTTCAAAGTAGCCCCGGTTGACGGTACCATGTAATAGATGGCAATTCATTCAGCATCTTTGATAGTGGCTATTCAGGCGAGTGGTAGGCCTACTGTAAATGATAACCTATAACAAAAGAGTAAATCATCAATGAAGCCACCCCACCCCCACCCCACCCCCCAAGACAAGTGCCCATGCAACCCCACCACATAGTCTACTTGCTCTTCACTTCACTGTCTTCACTTCAGGGCAATCAGGCTGTGTTGGCCACTCCCTAATATAAATAAAGCTTAAATCGTGGTATTGATGGCAGTTTTAATAATAGCATCATTTATTAAATGATGCTAATTTCTCGTCAGATCCAAATATCATGTAACTTGATTCACCATTTGTCCATGTGCAGTGCAATCATAGACCAGGGAGGGACAACAAACAAATGACTCTGAGCATCAGTCATTCAGAATCACTCATTCACTGAATCAAAAGTGCCTGACTGTCAACCATGTACTCACCGAATTGCGTGTGATTTCAGTTGTTTACGACGTCCATATTTCCTCAGCACTTGAAGATACTCCCGTTATTGCTAGATCCACCCGAGAATCACGTTTTACATTAAATAATACACATAATTCGGCAGAAATAAAGGCGAGAAACCACTCATCACATCTGCCACAAGCACTGGGCGTGACGGCCATCAAAACTTCCGGTCCAAGCGCCACCAAGTGGGAGGCTGAGGAACTACCGTCTTGGAGGTTTTTCTGCGGTTTAACACCTTATATTACCTTCATAACTTCTCTGGTTGTAGTAGAAGATGTGTTTTTATCCATGTTATGATTCTAGAATGGTATCCTTTGTCTTCAGTCCGTGTTGATTAAGTTTGCAAGCTTCCTTCGGGGCTGCGACAGCTGCAGCCGAATTTGTGGAACTCTTCGGTGGAGGAGACAAGTTTGGTTTCTACATCCGGGTCAGCAGGGCAACCAAAGCGTGATTAGCAACGAAAGGGAGAGGGGCAGGTAAGCGTTGTTTTTACAGTAATTTGCTAATTATTTTGCCCGAAAAGAATAATTATTGGTAAAACTTGGAGTCTAGAAGAGCAAGGGAATATCCCTACAGTTAACTGGGCTGTTATATTGTGTTTATTCATGCATAGAAACTGGGTAACGCAGTGGCGCGTAAGTTTGTTTACATTTTGAGTTGACACTCGTCCAACTCCAACAATCGCTCACTGTGAACCTCTGAAACCTAGTGGCCGTGAATGTCACACAGGGTCACATTCAATGTGAGTCAATTGCTGTGTAGTGTAGACCTCACAGGCAGTCACACTCATCATGTCATGGAAGTTTTACTTCAATGTTATTGTTAACACCGTAATAAATACAAGACACCGGCAGTACGGTACTAGAATTTAAAACTTATATAAAAGACAGGCAGGTTTCAATTATCAAATTCAATTGTATAGCACTGATTCATGGCATAGACATGTTACATGTCTATGCGTTTAATCTTAGTGTTATGACATAACTTATGTATTGGATGCGTATTATGGTATAGGCTTTAATACGTGTACTATCTGGTTCTGTCCCATAAGTTATACTGTTATTTCTGGCATGTGAATCCACATGCAGTACGAGTGAACATAGTAATCTGACTGAGGTGGACTAATAGTAAGACTAGTAGTAGTGTTAGACTAAGTCTATTCTTGTAGTTATAGTACACAGAATAAATAGTGACGATAGTGACTTGCATGTCTTTGTGTAGTACTACTAGTAGTATGGACCACAGCTGGTAGGACACCGGGTAGGACACAGTAGACATGACACATCTATTAAAATAACAATTTAAAAATAGCTTTATTCAGTACCATTTGTTGGTTTGTATTTTTTTCTGATCTTAATGGTGATATAGATCTACTAGAAAACTGACCCTATCAAAAACGTTACAATGTCTGAGGGAAATACCAAATCTTGACTCCAACAATGCCAAAGGTTGCTGGGAAACGGATCGTCCTTAGCAACAGCAACAGTCTTCACTTGAATACTAATTCAGTTCGGACAGCAACTAACATCCAGTCTATTTCGAGGTGTATATAAAAACTACTTAAAATATACTCGTCTCCATATTTTTGTTTCTTTGTAAGACTAAACACTAATCATCAAATATAGAGTAATGGCCATGGCAATGCAACAAGGAAGGCAAATAACATTTTCACCTGTACTCGTTCTAGATTCTATTTCTAATTTGAGACAGTTTTGTTTTTTTTGCCTCATGTGAATGTCATGCTATGTTAGCCAGTCCTATAATAAAGGAAAGGAGGTCGACTTTTGGGCCGAAACCATTGCTTTGTGTGTTGAAGATTGAAGCGCGTGCGCCCCTTTAATCACTTTAACACGCTGGGGTTTTCTTTTTGAAAATGGGTTGAATTTTTTTGCCACAACACCGCCCTCCCCCCCCCCGCCCGAGTGGATATAAGGTTTTATCCTTACTCCATCCCAGTCAAGGGGGTCGAAATATGTCAACCATGAGCCCTCCGTAAAACCTAGGTAAACCACAACTTTAAATGTAAAGTGACCCGTTCTTGCTGCCTGGTGTCTAGAGACTTATTTTATGCACTTCAGACAGCTTTATAAGAATTACTCATGCTGAGGTTAATCCTGCTTACTTATAGTGCTTTAACCCTCTAAGGCGGCATCACGTTCGCTCGTCATAGGTTTATACTTTACCTTGGCTCAGCCTCAGGGTAGTCATTGTGTAGTATGCACCAATGCAGTACTGGCGAGTAACTCGCTGGCGCTGCATTGGTAAATCTGCGTGATGCTTACCCTTTAAATTGGGTCTATCGAGCCCAGATGGTTAGCATAATACACGAATGTACATTCATGCATCGTTACGACCAAAGAGCCTAAGTGGATTAAAGCACAGTGTCAAGTGGTTTATCCCATCTGGGTGAGACTAAGTGCATCACCACCTGAGCTGTGCTTCCCTACCCCTGCTGGGATAACTTGACTTTAACGGGCTGTCGTTAAACGCACTACGATTCTGATTACATGGGCACTACCCTTCTATACCTTATGTCGCATCTAAAATGCAAACAAAACCTAAGACTAGTAAGAGTTGATGTCAAGCTGTACTACCTATTATCATGTTATACCACAGCGGGCAGGTAGAACAAAGCATTTCACACCTCTTAAAGGTACTCACTGCAAAAGTTTGTGCTGGAACCTAGTGTATGTCAGGAAAACTACATTATACTATGTGGCTTGTGCTGCCCTCTTGTGGCATATGTCTATAAGATATGTATGGTGCACTATCCCCCCAGCTTCAGACATTGACACCGGAGTTGGTAGTATAGTGGTTACCAAGTCTGCCTTCAAATCCGAAGGTTGAGTGTTCAATCCCATCAGGTCCCAAGGGATTTTCTTTGATTGAAAGAAGTTGTTATTTTTTTCCAGAAAAAAAGGGGGGGCACATCTTGTCTACATGTATTTTGAATTGTCATATAGGCCTAGACTATAACAGAGGACTATGGTATATAAGTGCTAACTTAAATCGTATGGGTTAGATATGTAAAATCAATAGTGAAGTTTATTTTCTTAGAATGAGTATTACAGAAAAATGAACACAGTGACATGTGATTTTTTTTCCATTTCCTACTTGATTATGTTTTTAACTAATATAATCCAAAGTGATTTGCAGATGGCAATAGAACAACATGTTCATCTGACCACCAAACAAAAGTTCTCCCATAGCCATAGTTAAGAGTTAGTTTTCATGTGGCTTTCACATGGAATTGAGCACCGTAACATGGCATTTTCTTTACATTTGTTACTTCCTAATATAATAAACTATTTCTATGTGCAGTTATTTGCAGATATCAATAGACTATCTAGATCATCTAACAGGTAGAAATTCCCTTTAATTTATAGGCCTTGTACGTAGTAGTTAAACCATTGCCAGACCCCTGAGGGCTGTACTGAGGACACATGCTGATCACGAGTGTGGTCAGCCATGACCAAGCCATTGTTGCTGGGGGTGTTGCCAATGTTGCCGGGGGTGTTGCCAATGTTCTAAGGAGTGTTGCTAATCTTGCCGGGGGTTTTGCCACTGTTGCCAAGGGTGTTGCCAATGTTCTAAGGGGTGTTGCTTATGTTTTGGGGGTTTTGCCAATATTGCCAGGGATGTTGCCAATGTTGCTTGCTGGGGGTGTTGCCAGTATTACCGGGGGTGTTGCCAACGTTGCTGGGGATAGTGCCAATGTTGCCAGGGATGTTGCCAATTTTCCCAGGGGAGTTGCCAACATTGCTGGCAGTGTTGCTGGGGATAGTGCCAATGTTGCCAGGGATGTTGCCAATTTTCCCAGGGGAGTTGCCAACATTGCTGGGAGTGTTGCTGGGGATAGTGCCAATGTTGCCAAGGATGTTGCCAATTTTCCCAGGGGAGTTGCCAACATTGCTGGGAGTGTTGCCAATGTTGCAGGGGGTGTTGCCAATGTTGCAGGGGGTGTTGCCAATGTTGCTGGGGATGTTACCAAAGTTGCCGAGGATGTTGGGGGTGTTGCCAATGTTGCCAGGGATGCTGGGGGTGTTGCCAGGGATGTTGCCTATCTTGCTTGGGGTGTTGCCAATCTTGACATGGATGTTACCAAAGTTGCCAGGGATAGTGCCAATATTGCCAGGGATGTTACCTATGTTGCCAGGTATGTTGCTGATTTTTCCAGAGTGTTAGGGCTAGGGGTGTAGCCATTATTGCCAAGGGTGTTGCCAGGTGTTGGCGATGTTGCTGGGGGTGCTGCCACTGTTGCCGAAGGTATTGCCAATGTTGCTAGGTGTGTTGCCAATGTTGCTGAGGGTGTTGCCAATGTTGCTGAAGGTATTGCCAATGTTGCTGGGGGTGTTGCCAATGTTGCCAGGGATGTTGCCAGATATGTTTCCAATGTTGTCAATGTTACCAAGGGTGTTGCCAATGTTACCAAGGGTGTTGCAACTGTTGTGGAGTTTTGCCAATGTTGCAGAGGGCCAGGGGCGGCAGAAGGTGGATAAAGTTGGGGGGGCCCAGGTCCCAAAACCCAATGGGTGTAGGTTGGAGGGAGTCATAAATAGGGGTCTTGGGGCTGCAGTCCCCTGGAAAATTTTGGAATTTTCCTTTAAAATTTTAAAAAGTGGTTTGAATGATCTATATACATTTTTGAGAATTTACACTTGAATTGATGTGTTCTGATGGAGTTTGAGCTTGTCATTTGAGAAAATTTTAGGAATTTTATTATGAGATAGTGCTTTCTGGGGGTTTCTTAGTTTCTTTCCCAAAAAGTTGGGGGGGCCAAAACATACTTTGGCCCCCAATCTTTAGAGTTGGGGGGGCCTCGGCCCCCTGCCCCCCCCTGTTCCGCCGCCACTGGAGGGTGTTGCCAATGTTTTGAAGCGTGTTGCCAATGTTGCTGGGGATGTTGCTAATGTTGCCAGGTTGTTGCCAATGTTGCCAGGGGTATTGCCAATCGTGCCAGGGATGTTGCCAATGTTGCTGGGGGTGTTGTCAATGTTGCTGGGGGATGTTGTCAATGTTGCTAGGGGTGTTATCAATGTTGCTGGGGGTGTTGCCAATGTTGCTGGGGGTGTTGCCAATGTTGCTGGGGAGGTTGCCAATGGTGCCAAACAAGCCTAATGCCTCCCCTTGTTACCCTGTGAGTTAAGTTTAGCTGCATTCTTTTTTAAATTGTGAAAATTCATTTGCCTAGTTCAG
The DNA here is from genome assembly GCA_947462335.1 of Harmothoe impar. Taxonomy (NCBI): domain Eukaryota; kingdom Metazoa; phylum Annelida; class Polychaeta; order Phyllodocida; family Polynoidae; genus Harmothoe; species Harmothoe impar. The sequence goes on from OX381719.1 coordinate 38,838,811, forward strand.
TTGCTGACCATGGTTCTACTTCAAATGCACCTCTCACACTAAGCAGATTCCAGGTAGGGGGTTGGTATAATATTAGCTTGCACAGGCAAAAGAAGTAGGTGTATGGCCGGATCTAGCCTCAGACAGCCGTGAAGTAGCCGCAGTGACTTAGTTTTCTGAGTAGACTACTACATGCATGTAACAAAAAAACACAATCACTCTATTTGATTCTGACACTGTGCCAATCAGTCCCTCTTGCCCCATGAACCCTGAGTAGGGTGGCCGAAGGATCAATTTTAATGAATAAGACATGTATGTCTAGAATGCCTAAATATTCGCATTTAACAAAGTATCATTGTTTTGGTGATGGCATAGGGTCAGATATAGATTGAGCGATCAGCCAGAGCCTCAGGCCACCCTACCCTATTGATGTTAGTCGCTTGCTCTCTCTTTGATTATCATGACTGTCTTACTAGTGGATGGCACTGGAAGTTTTGACTGAATCAACAGCACCCGAACCTAGAGGGGTCTGCTAATGTACTACTCAAATACTATAAACATTACAATGGTCCCCCTCTGTGTTGTAGGTGTGATCAGCAGCAGTCAGTTCAGGCAGTCCACACAAGATGGCAGCATCAGGTATCGCGGAGCACAATGAGGCGAGGCGCCGGGAGGTGGTCTACCTCCGCAAGGCCTTCCTCATGAGGGAACAGAGGGTAGGTCCACTTAACTAGCTAACTCTTTATAGTGCTGCAGCATTGGAGAGCCAGGAGCATTATTTCTGGTGACACCCATCATCAAAAAAAACTATACCACTGGAAAGCTCTGATAGCGGGCTTTTCAGATATGGTGGGTGTAAAAAGAAAGGTTGTGAGGAATCCAAGATGGCCACCAAAATTCAAGATGGCCACCAAAATATCAGAATTCCATCTCCCATGACCTAAGAATACTACCTTAACACTGCCTAGCCCCCCTAATTTGGACACTAACAATTCTATGATTCTATATGTTTGTTGCTAATATAGTTGGTTGCTTAGCAACAACTGTTCTAATTGTTCATCTGCCTAGCAACACAGGTTTCCATTGTCTTTATGATGCACCAATGCAGCCCTGGTAAGTAACTCGCCGGTGCTGCATGGGTGCATCATTCCTACCCATATGGACTGTCTCAACTCAGTAGGGTCGACATGATGCCTTAATGTAACACTGGCGAGTTACTTTTCAGGGCTGCATTCATGCATCTTGAAGGCAAAGGGCATGATGAATTAATGCATGATGCTGACCTTAAATGGTTAAGGACAGCATGATGCAAAACAGAAGGTATTGTTTTTTTAATTTTTGTTTGATAATTTTTGTTATTGAAGTGCTTGGTGCTTTCTGCAGGCCTAGTGCAGAATTCACCAGGCCTGCTCATGCAATATGACAACTGATTTGTATTCATTTCAGGGTATTTCAATCTAAAATATGCTTGCAGTCTATATTTGTTTACTTCTATGGTGTTTGTTTACATCCATTGGATCCCCATTTTGAATTCAATGCAGAATGCATTTCCGAAATCATAGTGCACCAAATTGATGGCCCATATTTTTCACTCCGTATTAATCAACCATAAACCTTAAGGGTCTCACAATATGTCCAGTGCCCTTTCTTGTTATGTTGCATAAATGCAGACAGTCCACACAAGATGGCAGCATCAGTAACTCGCCAATGCTGCATTCATGCATTATCTTGACCCTACAGGGTTGATGCAAGAATGCAACGATGACAACGTGCATAATGCATTATGCGGCTATTTAAGAGTTGACTATAAAATTGAAAAAAATATTACCGTAAATTCCCGCGTACTACCCGCATCTCGCGTATAACCCGCACCCCCAACTCAGGGGAATCCTATAACCCGTTTTTGAATTTGAAAATTTCAATTTTAGTACTGTTCTATAATAATAAAAACCCTCGTATAACCCGCACCCTATATAGGCATGTTTGGTATCAAATGAAAGCTGAGTCTGGTTCGCGTACACAACCCGCGGGTAGTACGCGGGAATTTACGGTAAGGTGATTTTACATGTATTCATATTCTCTATTTCCTTGTCCTCAGGAGAGGGATGTAGGTGTGCTGCCACCTAGTGATGGGGACCGGCCCATGTCGACGTATGACCAGCAGATCTACAGTCAGAGTCGGCAGGGGGCACTCCCGGGCCGCCATGATGCCCCTAGCGTGGATGCCCAGAGACGCAGGGACCATTACAACCAGGCTCAGCAGGAGTACTCGGCCAAGATACAGCACCGCTACTCCTCACTCGACTACAAAAGTCAATGGTAGCCCCCAACGAGGCCCCCCGGAATCACGCCTCGCCCCTGTCACGTATATCAACTCTGGACTCGATCGCCTAGGATTTTTGTAATTGTTAACCCTAGATTTGGTGAAATGTCACCTCTGATTCCTCCTCATTATGAATTGTTAAGAAATTGCAACAGCTTTTGTTCTGCTGATGGCAATAATACTTGAACCTGGAAGTACTCTTACATCTGAGGTTACCTTTAATCATCGACATTGACAATCAACTGGCGGTGCATACACTCGAACAATATGCATATTATATCTGTTATCATATAATAGCCGTTATTACGTTTACCAGTATTATCATTACCTTATGATATAACTATTGAGGTATATGTTATCTAACGGTTTCTTTTCTACCGTTACCTCAACGAACGCTGAGACAATCATGATGATCAATATTTTGGAACCGGTCAATCAAAAGCTTATCATTGTGTAGGTCACTTGACAATCAGTATTTTCCAAGATTACCATTTCAATATGAATGTTTCATTTATTGCTACCATAAAGGTACATTTAGGCTGCATAACATTATGTCTACGGTCCCCTCTCATGCTGTTTTAGCCCCTGGCGATGTGTATACATTGCAAGTGACAATTAAAATCCCTGCTTACATAAATCAGTATTGTTGTGACCTGTATAGTATTTCTAACAAGCGTACAGTAACACACTCTGTGATAATCATTGAGAATCTAGTCCCTGCTTACAGCATTGCTGTGTTTGCAGTATTGCCATATTAAATGTAGATATACCAATCAAAGTGAAGACAAATCATCAAGTTTTAAATTGTTGTATGGTTGCCTTTTAAGGCTAAGCTTTATATAAGTACCTTTATTAACCACTCATGGGAGATAAGTCATTAAATGCAGTGACACTTGTCCCAGTTTTAGGTGAGTTTAAAGGCTGCTAAAGTAATAAACCATCTATACATGTGAAACTTAATGTCTTCCCGTCTCCTCTGTTAGATATCTGTGGCATGTACTGGGAAAAGGGACCTTTTTCTAACCCATTAAAGGCACTTGGCACAATCTACTTGCACCTGGTGACAAAAAACAGAACTACTTGATACCATGCATAATATTTGCAGATTTCCCCCACTTGTACACCATAATCTTACTTTATCCGCCATTGAAGTGTCACACCTTGGCATTTGACACATACTGATCACTGTATTTCCTTTTTGCCGTGCATGTAGGCTCATACAGTAAATTTACATTAGAAATTATTTTGATTAATTCAGGACAAATTCATTTTCTATTATTCAACCGGTTAATAATGATCACGCCTGAGATATGATTGGGGGATTCTTTTTCTGTGTGGAAAAGTATAGGAAATAATAGAGTTTCAACTTGTATCGATTTGTTGAGACACACCCTAAAGTACTATGTTCCCAAGGATGTTCTTGTTAGTGTGTGTGAAAGACACGGGGTTGTGTGCAGTAGTGCCTACACACCCAACGTACCAGGCACCATCCAATACTTGAATGATAAAAAGAATGAGACTAGAAAAAATGTCAAGATTTCAATTAAGTATGGCTGTTTTTCAAACGTCTAGCAATAATTGATCCATAGAGTTCTACTATATCACTGCAAGTAGACTTGCAGGATATATAGTCCTCTACTTAGTATGGGAAAAATATTTAATAATTATATAAAAATGTTTTTGTCTCCCTCCCCCCTTAAAGTGACACCCCACTGTTTGTACCACAATGGTGTTAGTCAGAATACAAGGCCGTGTAGGTCATAAAACTTCATACAGCCATGTTTTTAAGCTTTGAGTGCTTTAATGTGCTATGCTCCTTTTAAGCACGATGCATTCATGCAGCGTTATACGATGTAACTCACCAGGCCTGCATTCAGGCATCATGCTCACCCATGATCAATTTTTCAACCATTATGGCCAGTATGATGAGTGGACCCACGAGGGCTGCATTCATGCATCCTTCCCATAAAGAGACCCATTCATTACAGTGCGTTGTGGTCCTTAAAGGTTTATACGTGTCACCTTCTCTGGTTAGCATGGGCGGGAAGGGGGGGAGGCCCCTCGGGCACCTTCCGGTAAAATGCCTGCTGGGTAGACAGGTACCTAGCGCCACCTATTAACTAGACTGGGATGTGACAGTAGTAGTGCATTCAAGCATGATGATGCTTGAATGCACTACTGGCGGTTAGACTCACCAGAGCTGCATTTATGCATCATGATAACAATCAATCTAGCACGTTGAATCACTATGCTACCCTAAAAGGGTACAAAAGGGAGAAAAACGTATTTTACGTGTGCAGAGGCTTCTACCAATGCAATCTATACAAGTTCATTTTTTGGTTAAAATTGTATTCCCTTATCACTGTTACACAATGTTTGGTGGAATCTCAGTTATCTATTTTGATAAACTGATTAACGTTACCCAGTGCCCAGCTCAGGATGTTTCTGATATTTCTATTTCTTCTCAGGTTAATGGGGAATCGTACATGTCTATACATTATATAGCTGGGCAGGCTGTTAGTCTCCAATCATTATTCGGTTGGCAATTACAGCATGTCTAATTACATCAAGGTATCTGCCTGGAGATTGGAATGCAAATCTCCATTCGCTCCTGCAGAGAGATTGGGGGATGGGTGTCAACAGTAATTTGTGGCAGTAAACCGTCTGAAATGATTGGTCGTCATGCTGCGACCTCCTCAGAATGCCCTCAAGGTCATTTGTGTTCCACTGAACATGCAATGTCAAAAGGTGGCTGTCCTACCGTTGGACATGTAACGTTCATGGTCGTGTAATGGCCGCTAGTTGTAGTCCAACAAGAGGTAACAATACTACACGACCACCATTCTGGATATAACCAGGCTGCTCTGAGGAGGAGCCGTTTTATATTCTATATTTGCATTCTCAAAATGGCGGCGGCGATAAGGGGACATGTGAATGGCTTTAATATAGGATAATAATCGGACACAGGCGACACTTTGGGAAGTCATTAATCGTCCTTATTTTACCATTACTGACAAGGCAGACGACATTTAACTTAGAGCAGACGACAGGAACGCTGCTCTTCTCACGACCCAACTCTCCTTACATGGAGGTGCATTCTCACTGACCGGAAGTCAGGTCAAGTGGACGCTGTGACGTGACGTCTATGGACGCTGAGTTCTGTGAAGCAGACGACAATTTGTTCAATGGATCCTCATCATCTTGTGGAGTCTCGTCAGGACGGGAGAGTTGAAGCTCAGTAACTGAGTTGGATACAGTGTTGGAGCTAGGGAGTCTTAGCCCCCTGGGATATATTTGATAAGGTGGTGCTATAATACCCAACTGGATTAATAGTAGATTGGATAAGTATCTACTCATTCTGTGCCCGGATTAACATACTAATAATTGTGCAGGTGAGTCACATCATAATAAAAAATAAAATGATAATCGAGGATTATATAAGAAGTTTTACATTAAATTAGATTTTGATGAAACATGCCATTACACAACTACTTATTTATTTCTCCTCTCTTGGTAATATATTCTCTTGATATTATGAACATCAATGGTATGGCATATGATTTAGGTAAGGAGTGCAGACCTGTTGTTTTCTACCCCTCCTTCCCTCCCTGCATGAGTTATTGAGTTATGGATGGGGAGGGTCACGATGTCCCATATTGATTCTACGAAATGGCCATGTCGCATGTCTACATCGCTTAATAATGCTCATGTTGATGTCGATTTTAAGAAAAGGCCATGTCGAATGTAGGGGTCTTTCCCTATAACTATCCCATTATTTTAGCATATCTGTCCAGGGGGGGGGGGGGGTCCAGGGGGAGGTCCTGGGGGTCCCGACAATTATAAAACAATTTTTCTATTGATACTTCGATCTGTCACAAGTCGTGGCGCAACACATTTCGGTACTTTGAAATTGATGTTTGGTAGACACCCCACCTGCCTTCTCAAATTGCTGTGTCCGCCCCTGTTCCTGTCTCTGTCTGCCTCTCTCACTGTCCCTGTGTCGTTCCCTGTCTCTCTCTCTCTCTCTCTCACTCTCCCTCTCTCTCTCTCTCTCTCTCTCTCTCTCTCTCTCTCTCTCTCTCTCTCTATTCTTCTCTCTCTCTCTCCATGTATCTGTTTTCATACCGGCGACACATGTGTATCTCTCTCGCTCCTCATTTGTGTATTAACCTTGAAACTATCTTCTCTTTAAAATGTCAGCCATTTTCCTCTTTAACATCACTTCAATTTCCTTGCCTGCCATTTTCCAATAACAGTTAATAACATGTCACTCTATCCTTTAACTTTCTCATCAACCTATAGCTATCTCAACTCCTCCCCCTTTCCCACCATCACCGCACCCTCAGAAAAGTGAGAGTCATTGTCGCTAAAACTACCCTCGCATGAGAGTCAGGCAGTGCTTGACCCTCAGGTGAGAGTAGTTTTAGCGACAATGACTCTCACTTTTCTGTGTGTGCGGACCTCTTTCTCTCCGACCCACCCTGCTGTATTTAGGTCGTATTTGGTGCTTCTACATGGGTTGGTAATGAATAGACTGTAGTAGTTGGATATGCAGTAAACTTTATGGCCGTTTTATTGTCCGACATAGATTTAGGACCACTCGTTGAATATTCAATTCACATATATGGATTAGCACTGACTGAGATATTCTGTATAGTATCCTGTATATTCAAAACGTTTCTCTGTGGCTCCTCGATCATTAAGACCACACTGTTCTTTTGACGTAATTAATGTATTATTGTTAGCTGGGATCTCCCTGGCCTTGCTTTCAATAACTACTACCTATCTAAATAGCACTTTACTTTCATATCTTTGTAAAAAAAAAAAAAGGTAGCCGATCACCCTAAAACAACTCACCTACTCCATGCGTTTATCAAAGATAACCATATATAAAATGAGTTTACTTTTTGAATATTCATAGTAATTCATGAAAAACTAATTCTATACATAATAGAAAACTCTATCATGTTTTAATGGGTGATATTGAAGATAATACCAAAAACTATTTTTGTGTAGCCTTTTGGCAGAGACTGTGGCAAGCCATTTGTTCACCCTCGATATGAAGTTTCAGTATAATATTTGAACATATCGAAGATAAAACTCTCATTTTGCCTCAAATATTAGGTTCTTGGTTCTAGTTTTTGGATTTGAACAAGTAGATTTTCAATCCAGAAAGTCTGATATTGGGGTTAAACAAATGGCTTGCCATAAGAGTCTACATTTGTATTTAGTTTGCTGGGAGATGGAACTTATTCCATACTGGAATCATGGCTGCTATATTAACATGTTGTTTGGTTTGCCTAAATATGTACATTGTCGTTTGTACATTACCATGGTATGTGAACAGTGATTTACATTAGGCATTTTAGTGGGAACTCCTGTCAAAATGGCCGACAAGATGGCAGCACCTACATTGTAGAGTACCGTACATGGATTTGCCATCTTTCATTTCTGCAAGGTGATAATAACTTGTATGTTTTCATCTCTCTCTATTGTAACATAACGTCACTTTGTCTAGTGGCACAAAAGAACTTAAAATATATTAAGCCTTACAACACCTCGCACCCACTTACAAATGATATAGCTGATGTATGTCTAGGGCTATACATGACCTATATTTGATACACTTTCCAGTTGTATGAGCTGCTACAAACATATAAAACTAATCATAAAGTCTCCAATGAGCTCTCAAAAAATAACTATATCATTACTATAATTATATAAACGTTTATGTAATATTCCCATGGACCTGGCATATAGCGTTGAAGAAGCAGAACTCCTCTACAATTAAGATAGGACAGAGCATTTTTCTATGACTAGTTAAATATTTTTCATAAATTCTCTTATTTGAGCATTAGGCCACTGAAAAAACGGGTTTCTTAGCAATAGTCACTAAGAAATATGACAATGACTGATGTAGAACTCGATTTGATACCAAACATGCCTAGATTATTATAAATGATTCCACCTGATTTTTTCAGATGCACAATGATGCAAAAACATTAATGGACGAGTTATCATGTTGCAATATGAGTTATCATATTACAATATGAGTTATCATATTACAATATGAGTTATCACATTACAATATGATTCTATACATTAATGGCTACATTCCGACACGTGTTCACATCTTCCCACCTTGCCCGACCTTAACTCACATTTATTCATGTATAAAAACAAAAGTTATCATGCATCATTTTCCAAGTGTGAAGTTATTTGTCAAAACACATGTATATGTGTCACCTATACGTGTAAACCCACGTGACCTGTACTTCCGGTCATGAACCGTGTTAATGCCTCACTGTGTCACAATGCGCATGTGCAGAGGCTACCTGAGATGTAGACGTCATTAAACGTCACATAAATACCATGACGTGACGTCTAATGCGTCCTATGGCAGTGGTCACTCAAGTTCCTATTAATTACCACACTATACTATCAGAGTGACCACATTACTTACCTCGTTAAACAGACTGATAAATACCATAAGGGAGTGGTCATTATTTATCAACACAGAGTGCAGTTGGTGAGTTGTTTTCTCTTGGAGGGGGGGGGGGGGGGGTTGACCCCTCTTGAGGGGGGACGACCAAAGTGAAAAAGCCCACGCGTTACTATATAGTTCAAAGGGGAGGGGGGTAATTTTCAGTCACTCAGGGTTGACTTGAAAAAGATTTGCACACTTGCGTGAAGATCACACATTAATAAAAATCAAAGCATCTAAATTTGTCAAATAGTCATCCTAGATAAGAAGACTTTAGGGTATTCTTAGTGATTGTCATAAATAAACAAATTAATGGTTGTCCATCTGAGGACTTACCAGGTTACCATCCCACAAGATGACACTATAGGCTCATCTGACTGACAATGTTAGCCCAGGCAGTGCTCCACTCCAAGACGTGACAAGTTTGGGGCATCAAATTCACAATCCTGGAAAACCCTTTGACAGCTGCATACTACTATAAATGTGCTTTATACATTTTACAGCATGATGTATGAATGTAGCCCTGGCGAGGGTTGGTGCAGCAGCAAGTCTGGAGTTGGCAAATGCCATGTTTTGGGATGGATAATACCAAGTGGGTCTTCTATCTGACAACTCTAGCGAGAAGACCGGCGTCCTTGTCACTTTAAAGAGTCTGCAGTCTGGAAAGTACCATGATACATGTACCATATTTATGCTACATATAGTATAATCTGCCTATATGAAGGTTCTAACTAGGCCAAAAATGAAAAGGTGTTTTTTATGCCGAAGTGGTGGCGTAGCCACCTGGTGGTGCCGCCAGGCACCACCAGAACGAGGTATATGATGTTTGCACTTTGCCAGAAGTCAGAACGGGCGCCGCCATCTTGGATTGTGCCGCCATCTTGGATATAGGTGTCACAACACAAATTTATGCTATGTGATAACAATAATATAAATCATCCTTTGATAGTTCCTGAGGTTGATTATAATCATACCTACCCCCCCTAATATGGACCCAAGGAATTCAATGGTTCTATTGGTTTGTTGCTAATGCAGCTGGTTGCCTAGCAACGGCTATTCTAATTGTTTATCTGCCTAGCAACACACATTTCCATGGTCCTGAAGTTGATTATAGTCATACCTACCCCCCCTAATATGGACCCAAGGAATTCAATGGTTCTATCAATTTGTTGCTAATCCAGCTGGTTGCCTAGCAACGGCTATTCTAATTGTTTATCTGCCTAGCAACACATATTTCCATGGTCCTGAGGTTGATTATAATCATACCTACCCCCCCTAATTTGGACCCAAGGAATTCAATGGTTCTATCGGTATGTTGCATTTACAGCTGGTTGCCTAGCAACGGCTATTCTAATTGTTTATCTGCCTAGCAACACATATTTTCATGGTCCTGAAGTTGATTATAATCATACCTACCCCCCCTAATATGGACACAAGGAATTCAATGGTTCTATCAGTTTGTTGCTTAGACAGCTGGTTGCCTAGCAACTGCAATTCTAATTGTTTATGTGCCTAGCAACACACATTTCCATGGTCCTAAGGTTGATTATAATCATACCTACCCCCCCTAATATGGACCCAAGGAATTCAATGGTTCTATTGGTTTGTTGCTAATGCAGCTGGTTGCCTAGCAACAGCTATTCTAATTGTTTATCTGCCTAGCAACACACATTTCCATGGTCCTGAAGTTGATTATAATCATACCTACCCCCCCTAATATGGACCCAAGGAATTCAATGGTTCTATTGGTTTGTTGCTAATCCAGCTGGTTGCCTAGCAACGGCTATTCTAATTGTTTATCTGCCTAGCAACACATATTTCCATGGTCCTGAGGTTGATTATAATCATACCTACCCCCCCTAATATGGACCCAAGGAATTCAATGGTTCTATCGGTATGTAACATTTACAGCTGATTGCCTAGCAACGGCTATTCTAATTGTTTATCTGCCTAGCAACACACATTTCCATGGTCCTGAAATTGATTATAATCATACCTCCCCCCCTTATACTGACCCAAGAAATTCAATAGTTCTATCGGTTTGTTGCTAATCCAGCGGGTTGCCTAGCAACAGCTATTCTAATTGTTTATCTGCCTAGCAACACACATTTTTATGGTCCTAAGGTTGATTATAATCATACCTACCCCCCTAATATGGACGCAAGGAATTCAATGGTTCTTTCGGTTTGTTGCTAATACAGCTGGTTGCCTAGCAACGGCTATTCTAATTGTTTATCTGCCTAGCAATGCACATTTCCATGGTCCTTAGGTTGATGATAATCAAACCTACCCCCCTAATATGGACCCAAGGAATTCAATGGTTCTATTAGTTTGTTGCTTATCCAGCTGGTTGCCTAGCAACATCTATTGTAATTGTTTATCTGCCTAGCATCACACATTTCCTTACCCCCTAACATGGACCCAAGGAATTCATAGGAAATGCCATATTTGAAGTAATATCATCCTTCCCCCTGCTAACCCCTGCTAACCCCTTCCCGGCCCTGCTTTTTTGGTGTCTTGAAATGGTTCCCTTCAAACATACCAACCATGTAGACATTATGTTTCTTCGAATACAAGAATTGCGGTTGTTGCCGCGTAAAAAAATGCCTGAGGCATTTTTTTACGCGGCAACAACCGCAATTCTTGTTTCAGGTTAATTGTTTGATTAGGTCTACTCGTGGAGCATCAAATCTATTCTAAAATAATCCCGGAATCACATGATTTTTCAAAATTGGATAAACATGTTTAGGTTGACAGTGTTGTGCTTTAGGTAGGTTGTTGTAACCTGAAATAGCCTTTTTATCTTTTTAGCCCTAACGTTTACCATTGCAACTTTACATGGACCCTGGTTTAATGGCTATTAGGCCTATCTGATGGAAACACTGTATACAGGTCTCTAAAATAATAAACCTACTGCCCCAGTACCCTACACTACTGGTACACGGCAAATGATCTTCTCTGCTCAGTGGATATAATCACAAAAAAGCTAAATCCATCAATTTCTCACAGCATCCATTCAGATGTTTCACTGTGAGGTTGTCACGGATTATACATTAAAATGGCCGCTAGAAATCATGACCCAGCAATTATGACAAATTGTCAATTCATCGAGAGGTTTGGTGGTTCGTCGGTCAACAGATTTAATTCGAGTTGCATGTACATATGCCGGTTAATAGTTCACATTTCACAAGTTATGGGTGAATGGCGTGCTTTGGTCTTGAATAGAATTTTTGGTGTAATCCATTATCGTACATGTTCAATTTATTTCTCATATTACCTCGCATGAGTTGACATTAATCACATAGATAGACTTACATTTTGAATCATCATCATTGATTACCAATCGTATCCGGCTGACCTGGCGTTATGGGTCAGTTGCATGTGACTCTTGGCCCGCCCTCTCTCATTAGTTCACTTTAGTATTAAATGATGTAAGTACATATTATGGTGGTTCATGTTAGTTCGTAAGAATGTGTCATAGGTTAAAAGGATTTTTGAGTAGAATTGTTCTTAGAATTGTGCAACAGGGTAATTTGAGCATGCTAAATTCGAATCTAACACAGTGGAATTCTTTATGCCCGGGAGCATTATAATTATAGTCAATAATGGCTAACAACATAGTCACTGGTGATTAACATAATTAGTCATTTTCTGTCTCCCTATATGCCCAACTACGGTTAGTTAATACTGTCAGGTTAGTTGATAGGCCTATACTGGCCAACACACCTTAGTCTTTTCATTTCTATGAGTATTAGAGTCAGTCTTTTGGACTAAACCATAAGTCATATTTTGTTTCACCTTTAATAGTCATTTTTCAGTACGTCAATTTGACTAATGTATAATCAATACCCCTATGACTAACACTGGATAGGCACTACCCCAGGTAACATAGGTACATTGGGCCATCATTGGGCCAATATACCACTTAAAAATGGGCCAATATTGGCATTTTGATATTGGCCCACCGCTGGTTTGACCGCTGGCCCTGTAATGGCCCATGCTCGGAAAAAGGGATATTGATTTCATATTGGCCTAATGGTGGGCCAACATTAAAATGTTTTTACATTATTCCAACGTTACAAATTAAACATCGGGGCAACCTTGAAATACATATGTGGGTCCAACATATAATTCTCAATATAGGACAACTGCAACAATCACTTATATTGAGCAATACTACTTTTATGTGTATATTTGAATGTACAAACACATTTAAGACATGACTGTCAAGTATCATCAGTTTAGAAAAAGCCATTTCTGTCTTTTTAATCCATCTTGATCTCTATCCCAAATTGGTTAGACACAATACAAACTGTATTACTATGATTTAGGACTTATCTAACTCCATTACCCACACATGAGGTGTCTTCAAGTTCCTTTTGACAAATTCCCACTGATGTCATGCAGTAAATGGCACTTTTAGATATCAAATTTCATCGATAAACGTCCTCTGACCTTTAACCATGTAGAGCACACTGGGGATCACATTTATAACCCAATATGATGGCAAAGTTGGAGCCATCCTGTAAGATATTCTTCAGGCAACATTGAATCCCCCTGGTGTAGATCACAGCCAATATTGGACAAGTGCAGTTAGAATTTATGTTGGTCCAACATCAGAAATAATATGATGGCCCTGAAATGTTCCAACACTGGGCCAACACTGGGTCAATATCAGCAATATCAAGCATGGGCCAGCTCTGGGCCAGCGGTCAACCCAGCAATGGCCCATTATAGGAATTGCCAATGGTGGGCCATCATTGTTATTTGTATGTTGAACCAATGTGTGCATTACCTACAATGGGCCATGGTTGGTATAACGATTGCGATGGAGTCGATCATTGTCGACATTGGCCCAATATACCCTTGCTACCTGGGACTGACTGACCTCTTAAACATACAGATTGTTAGTGCATATAATATATGCTGACATGAAAGCCACCTCGGCCTAATTCCAGATAAATTAGAGGTTAATCTTGTACCCCATGGATTAATAAAAACTGAATTATGATAATTATTAATTAAGGTAGTTGTCTATGATGGAGAACATGGTCACTGCGCATCTCTTTACACATTCCGGATAACAAGATTGTGCATAAAGCCTTATAATTATCCTTATGCACACTGTAAAAATGTTCTGTTGAATATACAGAGAATCAATGCAAAACTTTACGGTAGATCATCGTAAATGTGATTACAGTGAGGCAAAGTTAATTCAACCAATTTTACTGTGAATATCTGTGATCAGGTACGGTGAAACATAGTTTATTCATTTACGGTGAAGCTACATCTCGTAAAAATATTCCGTTGAATATACAGAGAATCAATGTAAAATTTTAAGGTGGATCATCATTATATATTATTACAGTGGGGCAACGTAAAATCGATCAATTTAACTTTGAACATCCGTAATCCAGCGCAGTGAAACACAGTTTATTTTACAGTGAAACACAGTTTATTTATTTTACGGTGAAGCTATGTTTAATTGATGTTTAGTTTTATCACACCAGGTGGCAGTTTGATTCATGAGGAGATTCTCATGGATGCTAAGAACACCATTTTTGTGGTAATAAGAAATATATATAGATAAACAGCTGTAAGGTTTGCTCTGTAGCCATCTTAGAGTGACTTCTTCTCATGTACTGGCATTACAAAGTGTAATGAAGCATTTTATAAAGCTCTCATAGACTGATTCCTAATGATTAGGCCTGAAGTCTTGACACTAAGATGATATTGCTGATTGGACAAGGTACCAAATATGGCATGGAACCATATTGAGCATAGAGTTAGCTATAGGTGGATAAATGGATGGAAAAATACTGGGATAAATGAGTTAAATCACACAAAATACCATTATAACTATTGTTTAGGCACTGTATTGAAATGACAGTGATGTCCCGTATTCTGTTAGAATAATGGTGATTCACTGGCACTACTGGGTGCCGGACGTTCACCGTCAAAGTTACGGTGAACTTGAAACAACAGTGTGAAAGTCCGACACCCAGTGGTGCCATGCAGTGAATCTCCGTTATTTTGACAGAATTCTTTTTACAGTGCAGGCAGTTTTCTATCCATTCACTATGGCCACTACATGGCCACCGGACATGCCCTCTCCCAGCATAGGGCTTTTTCACTATAGCAATGTAAGACTAAGTATAGGTCTCATAGGAAAATAATACAAAGCCGTAAGTTAATTCATGGGACCCTTTTTTGAAATTATTTTAATTAATTTGGAAATGATGGTATATATGTTGTGGGGGAATTCAAACATTATCTAAATACTTTTAGTACTATTCCTCATCAATTAATATTGATTTTCCTCTTTTATCTTTGGGAATTTTTCCAAAATTCTATATTTAAAAAGGTAGCACGAGACTACCTTTCTTTTTGCTATTGGGTTGAAAATAATGCAAGGAACATGGAGAGCGGTTTTGGAGGAAATCCAGAAACTTTTCATCCATTGTAGACAGCCACCTCGAAAATAAAACATTAAAATCTCATCTGGAATACCTTGACATTGAGGAGTGTGCTACAATATTGGATCCAACCAATATAAATATGTCATAGATTGGCTGGAGTATTGACGAATGACCTCACTAGGTGGCCCCACCTCACCTGGCCACCTGTGACCAACCCCAACCAGTGCCAAAAGGACCACCATAGCAGGTGCCAGGTCCCTGACTCAGTCTGTTCCAAATCTAATCTAAAAGTAACTCACACAGAAAACCTAGGTGTTAGAAGTTAGTCAGTAGTGGCTATCCCAGGTTCGTCATAGGCGAAATTAGTGAAAATGACGAACTTATATTCAAATGTCAGAATGACTATTTAAACCCTAATATGCCTTAAAAGGAAAAGACTATGGTGGGTTAGTCAGTTTGACTAACCTGACAGCATTGACTAACATAGGTTGGGTATATAGGGAGCTAAAAGATGACTAAGGGTATTTTCTTTTCTATGCGTATTGGGGTTAGTCACTTTGACTAAGGCATTACCTTTGCCTTAGTCATTTTTGAATGTAAGTTCCTTATTCTCATTAATAAGGATTAATACCCCTATGACGAATCTGGCATAGCCACTACTGACTAACCTCTTAAATTTGTGTATTTTCAGTGCAACCCTTAAACACCGAGCACTTTTTTTATTAGGCATCTTATATACATATGGCCCCAGGCTTGCTATAGCAGGGCCCTATTACAAGTATACATGGTTACACAAAAGTCAGCCCTCACTTCCTCAAATCTGGAAAACGCGAGGGAAATGTCTGAGGAAGCAAATCATTCGAGGAAATAAGTCCAAATATAGTGGAACATATATATAAGGCCAGTTCCAGAGCTTCTATCTGAGGAAGTGAGGGATCGGAGATAATAAAGGTTTGTAGAAGTGAGGGTCGACTGTCTATGGGTGAGTTGTATGAAATATTGATATACACTGTAAATAGTGAAACCAAAAATACTGTAAGCCAACAGTATATTCTACTGCTCATGTGCACTAATACCGTATTGTATACTGTAAAACTGCAGTAGATTCTACTGCTCAGCTACATTAACTTTTAACAGGGTAGGTCTTGCCAGTTTAGATATCTGTTAAAGTGACATGGTCCAATATTTTCCATATTTTAAATCCTACCTATATTATGTGTTCCAAATGTTAGTGCAATATCATATTTGGAAGCTAGAGTACAATACACTGTCATCTATTGGCAATAGCAGCCCAATTATAGAGGGTCGTATGTGGCCCATGTATCGTATTTTACGATGTATTTTCAATGTGGGAATTATTGTATTTGTATAATCCATGTAAATAATGATCTTAGAAAATAAATTACTGAATGTGAATTGCAGAACATATAGTTGGATCTATAAAGAATAATGGTACTCTGTTTTCAGTTCCGGGATCGTTATGGAATGGGCTGATTGTTAAGAAAAAGGGTTTTTATTCCAAAATACTAAAAGAATAATTACCATGGCAACCAAATGTCAACGAAAAAAGGCTAAATTTGGGTAAAAGCGTTCTTTTTGTGTTCCAAATAAGACAAATTTAGAATGAAAATGGAATCTTTATGATAGCCTATTCGGAACCATCAGGAAAAAAAAATTTCATCATTTTCTTTTAAACATTTTCTTTTCTTGTAATATAATCGCCATGACGTATGAATGCATCACCAGTGAGTACCTCAACAGTACAGAACTCATGTTTGTTTGTATAAGTCAATACAGTAGTGATTAGATCTGTTAGTGACTCTATATGATGGAGGGGAAAAATGCTACTACTAAGCACGTTCCTATCCTTTTCGAAAATAGCAAGTGTTCATTTATTTGCATGGTCCTTTCTTTACATGGACTGAC
Source organism: Harmothoe impar (assembly GCA_947462335.1). Taxonomy (NCBI): domain Eukaryota; kingdom Metazoa; phylum Annelida; class Polychaeta; order Phyllodocida; family Polynoidae; genus Harmothoe; species Harmothoe impar. The sequence continues at coordinate 38,855,942 of OX381719.1, forward strand.
ACCATAGTAGACAGAGCCAGACAAACCAACCGTTTGATATCTCAGATGTGGTTTCTGATTGATTGATCGATTTTTCATTTTATCTTATTCTGAGGTAGATACAAGACCTTAGCTCATTTTCTGCACTGTACAGCATTTCTCTGATGATTTGAGTAATGTATGAATGTTAAGCGTCATGTTAGGCGGCATTTGTAGCTGCTATTATAGGATCTAGCAATGATGATGTAACATGTTCATCCCTACTACCTCTTAATTAGCTATAAATACAATGTTTGTTAATACATAATTTAGAATAAATACTTTCTAAATATGAATATGCTTTGCAACAAATCAAGTTAAATCAAGTCAATGTGAAGGAAGTAAGTAATAGAGAATAAGAGGAAGAAAAGATAAAAGAGAGAGAGAGGGAGAGAAGAGATTTAGGATAGAGTAAGAGTGGAAAGCAGAATGAAAAAAACAGATTAGAGTATAGAGACAGAATCAAGTAGAATAAACAAGACTTAGTGATCCCTGGAGATCACATAAATAATGTCCAGGAGGAGAGATCATGTGGCAGACCGCAATGTAAAGACCTAGCTGCCCCGAAGCCAATGGGCAGCGGCTGCCAACCCAGCAACCTGCAGCCAGCCACAACAAGACCCCTCATGTTTTGGGGCTTTTGTCATTCCAGTATTATATGCCCATTGATATTATGGAAGGTTCCTGATGAAGCTATGCTACCCCTCCATGCACTGCTAATAAAACATGTAGTCAGTAGTGACTATGCTGTCCCATGCGCCCCCACAGTCGGATGATTCCATACATTAATCACATGCATGCATTAGTAAAAAGGATGGTCCTGCAGTGCTGGCTATAGTCATGCCCCACCACTGCATTAAAGGGGGGCTAGCACCGTCCCTAGCAAAGACGGGTACCTGACAACTGATAGTTTATTGAACCAGGGCACAGTAGTGCCAGGTTCTTTAGAGACAGGTATTTTTGGACTTTTTGTCAAAAAAGTCCCTTGCTTTCTTTTTTTCCTGTGAAACATTTGGAAATAAAATATTTAGATGCTGCCACAAACAAGTTTTGATCAATGCCAATCCATGCCATTGAAACCAAAAAAGCAATATTTCATACATGAAATTGATATAGAAAAAGGGTCACTAAAATAGCACAAAACCAACTTTTTCAGGTCAATGCTAAAGGGTGGGGTTTCAAGTAAAGCACAGACCTTCGTGAAGTGTCCCTTTACACAGAATCCTCTTCGTTCTTATATAAAAACAGGGTGAGACGCTTTTTGAGACGCTCTGTGGACTGAATATTGCATGTACATTCGGTAACCTTCATGAAAACGAAGGTAAGGCAGTAGTTCTCGTACTGCGTGAGATGTCAACGTGTGCAGACGAAATTGTACCACCCATATCTCCGCCGTTTATCGGACTCGCTTTTTTTGATAGGGACAAGAGGCAGTACATGCCCGCAGCCTGCAACTGTCGCCCACACCCACCTGCATGCCCACACCCACCTGCTCACCCACACCCACCTGCTTACCCACACATCTGCTGGCCTGAAATAGAATAACATACATGTATGACACATGACTTGAGGATACTTTTTAACAAGGAATTCATTTCTAATGCCAGAAATGACCAATGAATGATTATAAGGGAGTACTATATCTAAGTACACGATAAGCTCCAGCTCCAGCTTACCCTGAGTTATCTCTGAGGCCACTCACACGCTCAATCTTACACTCACACATCAGGGGGAATGCCCTGGTTCACATGTGATATCAATCACATATACCATTCATTATACACAGAGGAACCAGCGGCACCAATTGACCAATCAGAGGGCCGCTATTGGGGTCACGTGACTTGCCAAGGCGGGTAGTCTTAGCCTTGCAACCCCCTTTAACGCATCCTGAAAGCAAACTAATGTTGCATCTTGAAACATCATACCACACATAACCCTCTAAGGATGGTATGTCGCTAAAGGATAACATTAGTCATCATGGTGCATCAATGCAGCCCCTGCGAGTAACTCACCAGTATTGTATTGGTGCATCATGCTGACGCTTCGGGAGCGTCTCAACCCAGTACGGTCGGCATAATGCATTAACTACAGCACTGGTGAGTTACTCTCCAGGTCTGCATTCATGCATAATGACGACAAAAGGTATGATGCATTAATGCATTATGTCTTCCTTCAAGAATTAAACGATTAGACTTAACCCCCATAGTAGAATGCTAGATATATAGATATAGTTTTAAAACCGAGAAAGTTGAAGGCTGGTCAGCAGGTTCACAGGGCCCACACGGACCAAACCTGGGACAACAGGGTCCATGGATAACACTTAGACGAGACGAGGGACAACACAATTGAACACAAAACATACTACACCCAAGGACCATGCAGGCAATGGATGGAACAATAGAAAACCAGAAAATACAAGAAAATGCAGTGTTAATGACACTGAGTGTTTAGGTCTCCGTAGGTCCTAGGAATTTCTGCTATAAGTTTTTTTTTCTATTTCCTATTCCCATTTATTTTGTTGTATAAACTGCCATTGGTCTGCCATCCGTTTAAAGTGGTCTTGTTTTGGTTCGTCCAGGTGCCACCAGGGGGAGAAGATGAGAAGGTCGGGCCTTCTCCTGGGCCTGCTGCTGTGTCTGTTAACTGTGTCTACAGGTAAGAGCAACATCACCTATACTTAGACACTTTGTATAAAAAACCTCACGTATTAGTCCAATGGGGGTCCTGGAGGCTTGGAGAGACACCCTGGCCCCCACCTTGAGCCATGATCTGTCCCAATTTTCAGCCAGATTTATATATATCTATATGTAGATCGAGATACTCCATGTGAACATGGTGTATAATGTATACCGGGTGTACACTAGATTCATATTATACCAGTCTACTTATACCGTATTTGCAGAAAATGCAGTATAGTATCAATGCAGCAGCTGAGAGTAACTTGCGAACATTGTAGGATTACAGCATTTTACCAGGCAATTTATGGGTACTTTTGAAGCCTAAGTTTTAAAGTTGTAAAATCTGGCCTACCTATGCCCTAGAGTTCAATCCAATTCAATTTCAATTTGACATGATTTTATTCTGTAATCTCAAAAAATATAAAAGTACATATAATTATATTTGTTTCCATTGGATCACAGAAGAGGTTGATACTTATAATGAAATCACATCGTTAAATTTGCAGTTTGTTTACAGCACCTTCATTTCAATTCTTCAGGCCATGTCACCCCAAAACACCCTTTTTCCCCCTTTTGACACAATTCAATTTTCAAATTTCCCTTTGCCCTTGATTTTAAAGATACTTATATTTTGCTTAAAATCAACAAAATATAAAACGTATCATTTGTCCTCCATTTATATATGTTCAGTGTAAAACATTCCAATTCCTTTGTACCCTCTACAAGTCATTAATAGACAAATGCCAATGTCCATTGATACGTATTTCACAGGTGGGGGCTAGGGCAATACCACACGAAGCTGCAGGCTGAGCGCCCAGTGCCCACCAGTGAAATATGTCAGAGAGCTATCAATGTAGTTGGCATTTGCATTTATTTGAAGCCATTTAATGAAGGAAAGACAACTTTTGTTTTTAGCCCCTTTGAATACTACCACATTGTATTCAATGGGGAGCATTTATCTGGCACTTCCAGTACTTACACATAGTAAATCTTGTATCTCAAAAAACTATTTCTTGTCCCCCCCTCAGGGTACCAGAATGAGTATAAGCGGGTGTGTTACTACACCAACTGGTCGCAGTACCGGCCTGGGAAGGGTAAGTTCACCCCCGACGACATCCCTCTGCACCTCTGTACCCACATCATCTATGCCTTCTCCAACATGGAGGGCAACTCACTGAGCCCCTTCGAGTGGAACGACGACGACACCGAGTACAGGGGAGGAATGTAAGTACTTCCCAGCCAGAATAGCTTAATGGGGCCTGTGTGTTTTTCAGGGTGGGCTGTCATGTAAAGCCCACACTGGGATCTGGTCCTTATTGTCCAGGGCTACCAGTGGGAGCCTATGCAGGGTTGCCCAGATTGGAAGTCCCAAGATTCAGCCCAGATCTAACCCACTTAGAAAACATCTTAAAATTGTACTTTGAATTGTCATTTCTGAAAATAATCAGAGATGAGTCTGTTTTGAAGTATTTTGCAATGTATTTTAGATAGTTTGTGGGCTAGGCCCATCATTCTGGGCTGCAATGCACTATTGGGAGCATTGGACAATAATGACCAAAGCCCAGATATGGGCACTCCCAGCTCGCCCAAGTAAAACACATAATTATGTGACGCAACATGGGAGATGGTTACATTAGGGGAAATAGCCAATAATGCTCAAAACATAATATTTCAGGAGATATTACAAGAAAAATGAATCTATAATTGTGAGAAAATTGCTCTTGGCCAAATCTTTCTGACGATACTGATTACGCCACCATAAAGATTCCATTTTCATTCTAATTGGGTCTTATTTGGAACATGTTTGTAGGCCTAGAGAGTATTTTCATTGCTTTTGACTGCATTACATGCAGTGACCTGATCATTTCAAATTTCAATATAATTCTGTGTCACACACACATTAAAGTTTCCCTGGTTTTTATCCATAAAAAACACACTCGATAACAGACCTTTGACCCCTAGAACTGTGTTTAAAGTGTGAAAACCTCAAGTTCCCAACTTGCCACATCAAGCTATTTATAGTCATAACCAATGCAGCATGAAAGGGTGACCTTTTCATGATAAAGTTGTGTTTACATTACTTTTAGCAGTATCCTGATAACATTGTCTATAATGCCTAAGTTTGTAACATCTTATACCAGGAGATTAACAGGATAATTATCTTTCAAATAATGTATAGGGCCTATTGGAATGCAAGATTTTGAGGTGATATGTATATATTTGTCAGTCATGATGCAGAAATGTTCAAAATACTTTATTGACAGCTTTCCTAATAAGTCCTTTCTTGCTGCATTGGTCTATGTTTTATAGTGACCTTAGTAGGCCCAGTTAACAGAAATACATCATTTAACGTCAACATAACGTGTTTTTAAACATTCTACAACGTTTGGCCATGATATTAAAGGAGCCATAGAGAAACGTTCTAAAAAGTTGCATAAAGTTTTTTTTGCTTTACTGGTCCTTGGTAGACTGTGTACGCCGCCGGGATGTTATAGAGAACACGCCTATACGATGATTGATGTGTAATTAGGAGTCATGCAAGGATCATGCCTGGAGCTAGAGGATGCTGCTATGTTAACTGTGAACACTCGTGATGGCATTCTGAATTCAGAACTTGTCACGAACGTCTACAATATGTCATGCTAGACGTATAGACCAAGGCTAAATAAAGAAAGTATCGTTCAGGTAACATGGAAAGAAAATGTAGGGTCGGTAGGTCGGATTTTATTATCTTATTTTTTTTAAACATGAAAGTACTTGCGGACCTCTCCGAAGACCCTAAAATTGACCAAAAATGGTAAAAATATGAGAATTTCTTCAAAATTGCATACAAAACGTAGGGTCGGCCCTGCTTTGATAGTATCGGTCGGCTGACCTGAAACAAACCTCTTTTTTTGGCCTTAGCCAAAGCTGAGTCATTCGCTGTATGGAGGCCTCTCAGATGTTGGGCTGGTGTTGCTTTTAAAAAAAAAAAAAAGCTGTATAGACACATCTGATGTTGAATGAAACGCTTCTCTGAGTTCAGAAACGTGCAGTTCTGTTTCCTTGATATCAATCATTAGATTATAGCAAGTCCGTTTAAAGTGTTTATAGTCATATTGGGACATAAATTAATATTGGCCTTTGGCCATTTCTTAGAAGCGAAAATTGCTTTTACTTCGTCCACGATCTGCTGTCTTTTACAAGTTTGATAACTTAGACACACAGTATTGAAATCACCTTGGATATTGGTTGAGCAATGTTTCCAATTTCTATCATTAATTTTGTGTTTACTGGGAAAGAGACCACACTCTTGGGAGCCAAAGCCCCTTTTACAAGTTTTTATGAAGCTTTTATGAAGTCCTTACTTTAACCTGGAACACAAGTCTTTATTATTTTGGCCTCACACATTTAATTAGGTTTAAAAGCATTGTTTATTGGTTATTTCACCAAGATCTCCTGTTCTGTTCTGTATTTCACAGGTATAAGAAGGTTATTTCACTAAGATCTCCTGTTCTGTTACAGGTATAGTAAGCATAGTTCACTAAGATCCCTTATTCTGTTATGTATTTTGCAGATATAGTAAGGTTATTTCACTACGCTTGCCTGTACTGTTATCTATTACAGGTACAATAAGGTTATTTCACTAAGATCCCTTGTTCTGTTATGTGCTGCAGGTACAGTAAGGTTAATGCCCTTAAAGAGCAGCAGCCGGGTTTAAAGACGCTGATTGCTATTGGAGGATGGAACTTTGGCACTGCAAAAATGACGGCCATGTTGGAACGTCGAGCTGGACAGGTAATACCTTAACACCTTTTATTATTTATTACAATTGAACAGTGCAAAGGTAGACATTTTCAGAACCAGAATCGGGTTATACGAGTTGGGGTGCAGGTTATACGTGAGATGAGGGTTATACTCTAGAATTTACAATAATTGATCAAATTATGGGAAAATAGTGAGTTTGAGCAGGAGTTTTTTTTTCTAAAAGAATTAGGATTGTTGGATGTGTCTTTCTAACATAGCAGTTCTATGATTTTTAAGCCTTTTTTTAAACGATTTCTTTATTTAATAACTTGATCTAGGCGTACAGTGTATTTCTATAATTAAATGAATATTCTTATGGTTTGAAGCACATGTGCTATTCTTTTCCTAACAGCTTCCTTAAATATCTCGCATTAGATGGCTCACTATTACTTTTTCAGGAGGAATTTGTTAGAACCTCAATAGAGTTTCTCCGTAAAAGAGGTTTTGATGGCCTTGACCTTGACTTTGAGTACCCCGGTGCCCGTGGGAGTCCGGCTGAAGACAAATGGCGCTTCTCCTACCTCGTCAAGGTAAGTCTTACCTTAAGCTTTGTTCCCATGAATTGCACATAGCGACGCAATGACTCGGCGAAATGTTGGCTATTTTCTTCTGTGCTGACCTTGGGATTTGCTTGTGTCATGGTGCTGAAATGAATTTTTAGCATTAAAGGATCGCATCATGTTCTTTTGTGGTCATGATGGTGCATCATGCTAATCCTTGAGGAGTGTAGCAGGTGGTCAGCATGATGCACACATGCAGTGCTGGTGAGTTAAGGCTGTAATCATGCATGATGTTAACAAAGGGGAATGGTGTATTCAGGGACTACAATGCCCTTAGAAAATTAATAAAGTCGATATCAAATTTACAAATTTGTTGAAACATGTACATGAAATTGCCAAATGTAAGCTAATAATGGGTATGAAGACATCTTTAATAACAAAGTTTACCTAATTATACTATCATGGAGGCAAGAAAATAAATCTCATGAGGCTGCGAAATTATCTGTTTTATCTGTCTGTTACCATGATGATGAAAATGAATGTTTCCCCTTGCATGATGCCTCAATGTTCATGTTCATTTATCGCAATGATACACCGATGCAGTAATGGCTACTAACTTACCCTCACTGCAATGGTGTACATTATGAGGAGTTACTAGCCACGCCTGCATTCGTGCGTCATGATGTGTGTTAACCTCATGATATCATTGTAGGCTACTGGAGGCAAGGAAGTACACCTAGTGAAGATAATGAACACTAATTATGTGTCTGTTACCCTGTGCAGTCACTGAGGCAGGGACTGTAATATCTGTCTGTTACCCTGTAGAGACACTGAGACAGGGGTTTGTAATATCTGTCTGTTACCCTGTAGAGACACTGAGACAGGGGTTTGTAATATCTGTCTGTTACCCCATACAGTCACTGAGGCAGGGGTTGTAATATCTGTCTGTTACCCCATACAGTCACTGAGGCAGGGGCTGTAATATCTGTCTGTTACCCCATACAGTCACTGAGGTAGGGGTTGTAATATCTGCCTGTTACCCCATACAGTCACTGAGGCAGGGGCTGTAATATCTGTCTGTTACCCCATACAGTCACTGAGGTAGGGGTTGTAATATCTGCCTGTTACCCCATACAGTCACTGAGGCAGGGGTTGTAATATCTGTCTGTTACCCCATACAGTCACTGAGGCAAGGGTTTGAGGAGGAGGCGCGTCGCACGGGTCGCCCCCGGTTACTGCTCACTGCTGCAGTGCCTGCTGGGAAGACTAACATCGACAATGGGTATGATGTGCAACATGTCGCAAAGTAAGTATGGCAGGAACAGGTAATTAAATGACATTCACAGGCTCAGGTTGCAGGTATGCAATTCAAAGAATGCATAATCTTAAAACTATAAACTAATCCTATGGAGCATTAGTAAAACCATATGCTCCTTATTAATACATCGTTGTCTAGTTGAATATCATAATGGGTGCTATATAAATGTAGTTAAACTAGAGTAGACAGCATGGTATACACATGGGGAAGTGTCAAACCAAGTTAACTGTGACTATATGAATGAGGTATGAACTAACAAATAATTTGACCAAAAAATAGACATTATGATGTATTCATTGGGAAGTGTTAATCTGATATCAACCACAGTCACAAATATTCTTAAGGAATTGAAATAACAATATTCAATAGAATTTAATCAGAAAAAACATATATTGAATATTGTATATCATTGTATTAAGGCATTGGAATAACTTTGAAGCAAATTTTACCAAATGGACAATAGAATAGTCAGAGTGAAGTATTACTGCAATATAAGCCACATTTTTCGATATGGGGTCTTATGGAACTGGGCTGGTTTTCTTTAAAGAAAATAAAGGAAATTATTCGCAGTAAATCTGACAAGGGCTTCATGAGATTCCAACCAAAAAAGAGACATCAACAAAAGAGATGTTTAGTTTGACTTCAAAGGGAAAGAGTCCACATTGTCTATACAGGTGGTATATAACTTCAAAGCCACACAAAATCAAAAGTCCATTTAGTAACATCCCCGATGGGTAGAATGTTAAACATGTTCTGTTGGATCGTGGGAGGACACAACAATGTGTGTTAAACAGTACAATGAAGAGTGATGCATCAATGTCCTCATGTAAACTGAGGGGGATGGGGGATTCAGAAGCCAAAGGTCTAAATAGTTATATACATTGACTAATCACAGCATGAGAAGAGGAACTGCCATGGAGGCTTTCTTCTGCTTTGGCAAGTGCACCATGAATTCATGACGTATAACCTTCATGGTTTATTTCAGGCGCCTTGACTTTATAAACATCATGACGTATGACCTTCGTGTATTATTTTAGGCACCTTGACTTTATAAGCATCATGACGTATGACCTTTGTGTATTATTTCAGGCACCTTGACTTTATAAACAGCATGACGTATGACCTTCGTGTATTATTTCAGGCACCTTGACTTTATAAACATCATGACGTATGATCTTCATGGTAAGTGGGAGAAGAAGACGGGACACAATAGCCCGCTCTACCCCCACCCCTCAGAGACCGGCAACGAACGCTTCCTCAATGTGGTGAGTAGGGGAGCTACTTTGTTTCCATTTGTTTGTATCTCTTACATGGATTAGGTCTTTAGATACTCATAGTCCTGATTTGGGTTGCTTGTAATACTTTGGTCCACTCTTGTTTACAATACAGAATTAAAGTGTTTAGAGTGTATCTTTAAAGGTTGAAAGACTAGGCTATCAAGCCTTATAAATTCCAGAGTTATTCCAGACATAAAGGCAAATGGAAGTGCACTAATTTCTGATTTTACAGCTAAGTTGGTGATTGGGAACAGCCTAAAAATAGTTGTCTTTTGACCTACACAAGCTTGTATGGTGTCAGATTTTTAACTTCCTGAAGCATCACATCAAAAACTGTTTTTAAGAAAATGGGCTAATATTGCTTGAGTTAAGAGGCAAAAAATAACAAGTAGTTACCCATCTTTTAAAACTTTTTGCAAGAAGGCAACACTTCACTCTTGAAGCCCTGTTAGGTAGACCTAATGGTCAGATTTCCTATAGCAGAACACAGTGGGGTGACAACAACTTTATTTTGTCTGCCAATACAGGCCTCTAACCTCCCCACTAGTCTTCCCCACCCCCATAGGATTGAAGCTCTAACTACTAGCTTGAATTTGCACCTACTCTTGGGTTTTGGAGCACAATGGTTCATGGGATTCTAGCGTATTCTGTCCAATGTCAAGCATAATGGATGTTTGCCTCATTCTGATAACCTGTTTAGAGGCTTCTATTTTCCAAAGTAAGGGTGCTAGAGTTATCAAAAAAGGTTCAAAAGAAGTGGAGTTTAGTTTTACCGATTCTGTTGACTTCCCATGTCCACACTGAATATTTTTTCTGTAATGGCTGTCAGAGTGAAGAAAGGTAGATAAAAATCCCAGATTTCAGAAAAAAAAATCAAAGTTTCCATGGCAACTGGTCACATGATTTTCAAAATATGGAAGTGACAATGCCACAACTATTTAGATTTTTACCAGAGCTTTAACCTGATACTTAGATTACTATTGTAGGCTGAGGGGTCGAAAAATTATTAGTGACTCTTCAAAACATACACGGGAAACGTTAAGTTTTGGGTCCCATATAATATATTATGGTGGGAACATCTATAGTTATTTGTTATATCCCACTACGCCATACACAACTGATAGCTGATACTGCCAATAATGCAGTGGGAAAGATATAACTATTTATCACACCTTTACAGATCAATGAATTCTTAACTACTGAATTGTGAATTTTGGTCACAAAAAGAATTTTCCTACTCATCTTAGCCCAAAAAGAAAAGAAAAAAGAAAAAAAGCCTCCCTCATTATATTTTTCAGTGCTTGGCGATGAGAAACCACTTTTTCTTGCGTGGCCTTATGTGTATTACAAAAAAATTATATGCCAAACGTATTTTCATGTTGCAGGAGTTTGCGGCTAACTACTGGTTAGAGAACGGGGCGCCACGTGAGAAGTTAAACATTGGTTTACCGCTGTACGGCCGCTCCTTCCAGCTCTCCAACCAGGCTAACTATGGTATCGGTGCCCCAGCCAGTGCTGGTGGGGAGGCAGGTCAGTTCACCAGGGAGGCTGGCTACTTGTCCTACTATGAGGTGAGTGTCTGCCGAGAATTCTCACATAGAAGCTGCAGTTAATATGCGAGTCAGATTGCCAGTGCGACTTATAGGAGGGGGGCCAAGGTAGTCAATATTGGCAGACAAATCAATCAATAACAATAATTTTGGTCAGGGTTGTCAGTACTGACCAAATCACCTTAGTCTTCTCAATTTCAGTGAGTATTAGGCTCAGTCCTCTTGAGTAAGTCATGTTGTTTTGCCCCAGTCATTTTTGAATAGCACTTGGTCATGCCTGACCAATGTCCCTATGACTAACCTGGAATAGCCACTACAGACTAAAGACAGGCGCACTGAGATTATTTGTGTGATTGACAATCTTTTCCTCCACAGGTGTGTGACTTCTTGTCGCGGGGTGCTAAGCGATACTGGGTGAACTCTCAGAAGGTGCCCTATGCTGTACTGGGGGACCAGTGGGTTGGCTACGACGACGAGGAGAGCATGGCCATCAAGGTAAGCAATCTGTTCTCTTTAACGTGTGTCACTTCTTTGGCGAAAATTCCTCACCCTACCAGCCTAATGTCTGACTCTCTACCATGGTGACCAGGTCAGTGAGGGAGTCAAGCCCAAAGTGAGGGGATTGTCTCTCTGCAAAATAATCTCCAATGTGTGCAGCTGGGTGGTCTCCCATCTGGCCATGACCTTACTGTGAGACTTGGGCCTACCAGAGCTCTTGGCTCAGGACACATCTTAGCAACACTGTACAAACACCCACTGCATGTACAATCTGATTTAAGCAATTTTAAGCAACACTTAAAGCTGAGTAATGGCCATCTTTAAGCAGCTTTAAGCAAAATTTATTTTTTCCTGCATCAAAGTTGCTTAAAGTTACTTCAAGCTCCTTAGGAAGGACATTAATCAACCTAAATTTGTTCTTCAATTTGCTTAAATCGGATGTTTCACCAAATTCGGTCATACAAGGGAAGGCCCCACATCTACTCATCAGCCAGTTCGCCCGGACCGGCCAGCAATGATCTGCTCTCTTTATTGTGTGTTTGAGGGTACCCAGCTTAAATTTGCACTATGCCGGCCCTCCACCTGTACAATCGATAGATATATCAATCCTGCTAACTGAAGAACTACACTTAGCAGTCTACCATCCAACAGCTAACTGTATCAAAAAGCTGCTAACGTTGATGTGTATCAAAAGCGGGCCATCTGTATCATGCAAAATTCACAGATATTTCCTTGCTAAGTGTGTCAAAACTGTTCCTCCTCTCTGAAGATAAAGTTGTTTCTTATTGGATTTTTGACTTTAAAAAACAACAGATTTTATAGTTCACATCGAGAATAGATGTGTTTGTTTTGCAAGTTTATGACCCTGTCTTTGGATTTCGGTAATGATACAACTTTTACCCTGAAGATATATTCTATAACATATATAAGTTTCAATCTTGACCCGATGAACTAATTTGATGGCCAAACAACATTATTTCTCACATATTACACATTATTTCTATCATGATACAGATAACATTTATCGATACAGATAGATAGCAGTTGGATGTCCATATAACAAACATTGCTTGACACACTTAGCAATATTTTGATACAGTTAGCAGTTTGATGGATGGCTACTAATTGAATCTACTACAGTTAGCAGGATTGATACACTTAGCAGTTGTGTTTAACTTTAGCAATCATTGCCCTTTAGGCTTCACATACTCAACTTCCATAATCAACAGCAGACCCTTTTAAGTCTCACATAGTGAGTTAATGTACCTTGTCCTTTTATCACCATGATTAATGAATGTGAATCTAGCAAGTCTACATGTATAATGCCAATTCTTCGACAGTGTATCATACCAATAAGATTGGCATGATTTGTTAATGCAGCAAGCTCAAGTTACCCACCAGTGCTGCATTCATGCATCATGACAATAGGTAGGCATGATGCATAATAGCGCTATACAGTCTTTAACGAGAGATTAGCCTTTTAATGATGGCATAATGCATTCATACATCATGCATGAATGCAGCCCTAGCAAGTAACTTGTTAGTGCTGCATTCATGCATCATGCTGACCCTACAGGGTTGAATCACTCATAAGTGGTCAGCATGATGCAACAATGCAGCATCGGCGAGTTTCTCACCAGTTTCTTGTGAGGCCTACAGTTGTGTCTGCATCATAACGACAAATGTTATCTTTTAGCGACATGCCGTCATTAAAGAGTTAACTGGTTAATTACCAGCTAAAATCGGCCTGTTTGGTGGCCTGGTCTTGAGGCCGGAGCACGGAGCGGGCTGTGTTTAGCTCCTAATTATCAAAACCATACAATAAAAACTAAAGGTCACCCTGCATGTCATAATTAGACTGAAAATAGAAATAAATCTCCCTGTGTATCTTCTATGTGCTGTGACATAAAATCTGGAAGATAATTCCTTGTTTTCGTAAGAAAAGACACTAGAATAATATCCGGGATGTGGCGATAGTCATTAGAATAATGAGTTATTTCTAATTATCAAAACGAGTTTTCTTGACAACACAGGTCCTCTAGTGCATCTTTGCCATTATGATCTCTGCTATATAACATCTAAATATCTGAGCACATTATCTTATTCGCAATCTATAGTTCTGAAGGATGTGGTTTTTCATGGCATTGACATTTGCCTGTAAACCATTTACTGTTCTGTTATGCAGAGTTTCTATCAAAACAGTTCACAAATTATAAATTCTGTTGCAATGAGGTTTATCAGTTTGTGGAATGGAGATCTATAATGTTGGTCCCCCGTCGTTTTATATTTTATAATTATAGTATCTTATTCTCTATGATCATCGAGTTGGGTTTCCGTTTACATTATTGGAAAATATTGCATAAAACTGATAATATTTTCTGTAAGGTTGCCAAACACTGTAGTATCATGGTATGACCACTCGGCCCCATAATGCATAAGAAAGCAAAAGTCAGAAGGATTTCGAAAAAAAGAACTCTCATTGGATGGAGCCATTGATGAGACCTACCTACGGGGCCATCTTTTACACTCTGCAATTTTAAAGTGGCTATATCACATATAGGCACATTGAAATGTTATCCATGGCCACTTGCAGCTCAGGAAGAGGGTCCTATTGGTGCAGTCATGGATTTTAACTCTGTATTTTCAATGGGAAGAATAAATGCATGCAAGCCTTAATTCCACACCCATTGACTATAATTGGCCAATACGATCGAATTTAAGGAAAGCTTTATCTAATGAACATGAATAGAACAAGTGGAAGGGCAGTAGGATCTTGGCAAACATCACGAATGAATTTCAAGAAGATCTAAAATTGTGGGTCCCAATCATCAGATATACTTACTTTAACCCAATTTAAAAATAGAAAACACATGTAATTAATGATTTGCATCCATATTTCGTTTTTTAACTTTCTCCAGGTGGACTGGCTGAAGAGACAAGGCTTTGGCGGGGTGATGATCTGGGCGCTTGATCTTGATGACTCTGGTGGTAACTGTGGAGGTCGTAAATTTCCCCTATTATCACTCATCAATGAGAAGCTCCAAAACACCCGGATCTACTCTGTGCGCATGCCGAGTAAACTCCCGGATAAACCATACAAGAAGTCTGCTGCAGTAGCCACCAACCAGGTCAATGGGGAATATGACAATCACCAAGGTCATGACAACTACAACCAAGGTTATAACGGAGGATATAATGCTAATGACCAGAATGAGAACCAGGATTACGGGAAGTCTAAAGGGTATGGTTATGGAGATGCGCCTAGTTATGGAGGGTACGGAGGACAGCGGCAGGGTAGTGGTGGCTATCAGGGATACGACTCATACCCGACCGGAGATAAACAGTACAAGAACACTGCCAACAAGTAAGGACAAATTTATACACAGAGCTACACGCTAAAATGATCGAGACAGTGGTGATTGCACGAGTAGTGCCTGGGTCGTACTGTACACAGCTGTAGTCCAATGCAGTATGGTCCGCGGCACCGCTTATGCAGACTGTCTCCGACATTTTGGCGCTGAGCGCTGTATTTATTTCAGGTATATTTATCTAAAATAGATATGCAGTCCATATTCTTTTTACTTCCGGGGTGTTTTTTTAACTTCTGTGGTGTTTATCTACTTCAACTGCATTTCCATTTTGAATGTCCTGACCCTCGGTCCATGCACTTTATGAATGTTTGTATTTAAGCAATTTTAACATGCAGTAAAGGAACCCTTTAAGCAACTTTAGGTTTAGTAATGTCATTTAAATATCCCAGAAGGTCATAAGAGTATTTAAGTGGCATTTACTCGAATTAGATATGCTTAAAGTGTTCCTTTAAGCTTATTTAATTTATTTAAATGCAAACATTCATGCAGTGATGCAGTATGGCTGAGGTGTGTAGTATGCTTGAGGGTTATTGCAAGTTCCCCTTGGGAATTGCACTCTCTATGTTTTGATATAGAGATGCCCGTTCCTACCATGGAATGAAATGAAATAGGAGTAATTGTGATCAGGTTCTAAGTTTGCCTTCTGTTATTCCTTATATGCTCCAGATCTCACTTATGGTATAACTTCATGGTCAAGTAAAAAATTAAATAAGTTCTAATTCGGACAATAGTGGTGATAGTGTGAAATAGAGTAATGCAAACATCTTTGATTGTGGTTTTCTTGACACTAGAGACAACTAGCTAATAGTCATTCAATCAGATGGGACTGACCAAAAGTGAGCTGTAAATGAACATTGAAAAAATAATGGTTGGCCTACCTTAAATAATTTTATTATTATTATTATCATTTATATTTTTTATTATTTTCTTTTTACATTGAAATAATGTCTGTATCTATTTCAGATATCCAAATGTCTGGAACAAAGATCATAAATCAAACTATGTCAGTAATTCACGAAGTGGATGGAAGTGGCCGGGTACGTGATTTCAACTAAATGCTGAAATTTGATGCTTTCATTGCCTCTATACCCTGTTGTTGTCACGATCCATGAATGTAGCAATGGCCAGAGCTATATTCATGCATCATGTCACCCCTACGGTATTGATCAATACACTCCATAGTGCCTGGCATGATGCACTTAAACGCCAGTGATCAATAATTGGTGTATCATATTGACAAAATTAATGTACTGAAATGATGAGGCATAATTCGGTCCTAAATAGAATTCAGAATTTACTGTCTACCATCAGTTGGCCAGAATGAATGCCTTCTGTTCCACTGCTTAAAACTGTCGTTTCCTCTGTAGGATTGATGATGACACTATTTTGGTTCAACTGTCAAAGTGACAGAACCGAAAGTACAGGGTAGGAAATCTAAGGAACTTGGCACAGATTTTTTGCCTTCTATAGAAGCAGAAATCCCATCTCAAAACCTGTCCAAATGTATTTTCATCTATTACAATTACACTGTCTCTAACTCAAAAGTCATCAAGCACAGCTCCTAAATGTTGACAAGAAGTTGTCGGTGGAAGCTAAATAATTTTTTCAATTCTTCAATTCTGCTTTCAGGTGCCAAAGCTGTGGATATTGGTACAGATGGTTACCATGGCAGCAGCAACAACTATGACTCAACCAATGACCAACATCACAGCAACCGCAATCAGGGATATTCTGCCAAAAACACCAACAACTACGGTAGCTCACATAGCCCGAGCCCCGTATATGTACCCAAAAGTATCAATACGTACCGTAACGACCCATTTAACAATGGTAACCATGGTAACGTAAATGGTCCAGTGGATGAAGACATGCTTGATTACCTCAACTACAACCGCGAGTGCCCGGCGGGTGCAGAGGGCTTCTATACGCACCCCGCATACTGTGAGATCTACTACAAGTGTGGTAATGGGAAGGTGACACACCACAAGTGTGGGCGCGGCATGATGTTTAACCTGGGCCGTGTTGCATGTGAGGCAACTGGGCCCAAAACCTGTATGAGTATCTATAAGGACCCTGTCTTCCCTCAGGGTAAGGTGGGCCCTTCGTACCAGGCGTCCAACAAACACGGTTACAGCTCCGGCCACAGCTACCCACAGGATGGGTACAGGACACCGGCTTACACTAAACCCTACTTCAAGGACACCTATGATGACCAACACAAGGGCATTGGGTATGGTAAGGATGACTCAGCATTCCTGGGGTCAGGTCAGACCTATGAGTATCCCGACGCACCGACCGATTACGCTCGACAGCAGTTCCTGGATTCGCTCCCTGACCAGGAATATGCAAACAAGCCTCTCTATGATCCGCATGTCGAACCAGAAGCAGACTATTTTGATGGTGACGAGGCCAGAGACAGGGAATTATATGCAACATTACCAGAGGGTACGCGATTTGATGAATACGACACTATTGAAGCTAGCTTTAATGGCGGGTCCCAAGACAGGGTAGATCAAATATCACATCTTGGTAAACACCAATCAGAATCTAGCTCTGTTGGAAGGTCCAAATCTGCTAGCCAATCACAGGTTTTGTTACATCAGCAGTTTGGCCAATCTGATCCCTTGACAGGCAGCAATGACCAATCAAAGTATGATAGAGAAAGTAACAAATTCAGCACAGTGCGGTCGATACCAGTAACTGTGCCCCCGATGGTCGTATGATGCATCACTCAATGATGGTACGTCGTATGAGAACTTTAGAATTCCGCACACTAGGAAATCACTCTCCCAGCACAGTCTCAAATAAGACTCTGCCAAAAGGCCGGACTACAGGAAATCTTTTGTGGAAGGAGGGAGGAAAATGCTACTACTTAAGTGGCTGCTCTGCTATCCACATAATACAGTGCTATATCCTTACATGAAACAGTTCTCACAATTATCTCAATCTCTACCGCAAAAGAATGGCCAATATTTCTCTTATTCAAACAACATATCTCCACACTTCCCTTTAGATATTTGAATTGATTGAGACTTGTATCAATGAGTATCTCAAAAGCATGGTGCAAGCAAGTTTTCAGGGTTAGCCGCCCTTTCGGCAGAGAAGGAAGTAGTGTTGGTAGAAACGGATGGGAGAATCTGCTGGGAGATTGGCTAGGAAATATCATATAGATCCAAGACAGTGAAGCAATTAATGAACATGATAGTCTTGACGATTATATATATTTTTTGTGAGAAAATAAAGCCACAATGATTAATTTTATGGGAGGTGAGAATAAAACAATCCTAATATCATTTTAATTAGTATCAATTACCGTAAATTCTAGAAGCTGTGGTTAGTATGCAGTCAGATTGCCAGTGTGGCTTATAGGATCGCTCAGAGTCAGGGTGCAGCTTATATGCAAGTTTTTGCTACTACAGCACGGTAATGAAATAACAATTTCCAGACTCCATTTCAGGCTTATATCATTCCTTAAGGGGGTGGCTTTTACGCAAGTCGGGCTTATACCCGATAATTCAAGGTATGAAATTATTTAAATGCATTGTATCAGAATGTAATGGAGATTGTACATACACCGCATAACATGTTCAAAGCTGTTTTATTTCATTTAAAGCGAACTAAGTGCAATGTTGAATGGACTATATATGGGGAAAGGTTCTTTTTATAATTTTTGTACTAGCTGTATATCTTGAATAAATTATATCATGTCATGATATTTTGTTGCTTTATCAGATCATTTAATTACATAAAGGGATAATTTGAAGCACATTGCTCAATTCAATAATAAATGAACATGTGATTTCAAATCTAGTTTATTAAAGTTTTATGAATACTATCTGAATATGATATGTACTATTTGATGCATCAAAAACTGCTTGAATTTACAACAGATGCAATGAAACACCTGTAAATGCCTATTATCTATGCTAATCAACTCTAGTATTTCAGGAGTGAGATCTGAGCATATCAAATCATTGTCTGCAGACTTTGAAGCATCTCCTCAGATTTCCTTAATCCACATGATTTTAGAAGTATCCGAAAACGAGCATAATGTCCTTGGAAAAACAAAAAATTAATGAAATTAATTTCATATAAATTTGTGACAAGCCGTCCGTTCTGCTTCAAGTGATGAAGCAGAAACAGGATATAAGATGATATTCTAAAAAAGAAACAAGTTCATACAGTCGTTTGATTAGGATGTTGAGCAAATGTTATTATTAAATCAAAGGATGAGAAAAATACTCCAAACAAGCTGGTCCTTACTGCAGATTTTATGACCGGCACAGCAGACGGGCCCATCGGATGGCATCCTGTTTATATATATATATATATATATATATATATATATATATATATATATATATATATATATATATATATATATATATATATATATATATATATATATGTTATCATATTACCAGTTTACATCATCGTGTTAATAAAGACTAGCACCTGTTGAATAGGATTTCGGAATGTACGCATTACCTCTAAGAATTTACAAAGTAACAAATACTGTTGCCGATGACTTTTCTTTACATCACATTCATAGAACAATTACTGACACTCGAATTGTGAAGACTTCTACCAAATATTGGCAAAACCACAAAGTGTCTAGTCTAATAATTGCAACTTTTGATTGTCTTGGGAATTACATCCATCACATTTTCATAATATAACAACTTGGTGATATGAGATTCATTGACATAAATAAGATTTCCTTAACAACCTAATCTTTTTCCCGGGTGCAAATCTTTGCAGCGATACAAAAGCATACTCCAAGGAATATGGTAAATATTGGCCAGAAAAGTCCGGTGAAAATCTCCTGTTTTTGAGGCACGTTTCTTAACACGTGATGAGAGTCTTTAGGGTTCACAAAACAAGTGAAGTTTCCCTTCTGCTTGGGTATGATGCTGTCAATTCCTGTATGTATGACGTCACTTCCTACATGTATGACGTCACTTCCTGTGTGCATGACATCACTTCCTGTGTGAATGACGTCTCTTCCTGTGTGTATGACGTCACTTCCGGTGTGGTTGACGTCACTTCCGGTGTGAATGACGTCATAGCTGGGACTGGTGACATTGGAGGGGGCTGCTGTTGCTGTGCTGTTCAGACAGACATAGTACGAGCACTGAAAGGGAGAGGAACTTTGTATAAGCTACATATCATTTCAAATATCTCCGCAATCTACACACACCTTTGTTCTTCAGATGTGACGGTTTTATTTCGAGGCTAGGAAAGGTTTGAAGCTTATCATTGGGCATTATGAATATCTACTGTAATTATCCACAGGGGTCTCAGAAGAGCGCAGGTCTTGTTTAAGCACAGGTCTAGGACTCCCGTGAAACCAAAAAGTTCTTAAAATTGTCTCCTATAAGTGCAGGTCCCTGTATAAGCATAGGGGGGGGGGAACAGTACTGATAAAAAAATCAAATACTAATCATTTTGGCCACAACTACTATACTCCCCTATATATGTAAAGAAATCCATCTCTGGTTCAATACTCACTGTTGCATTCTCATGTTTGGAGAGTTGACTCTTTTCCTTGTAGTTCTCATACAGCAGAGCGCTAGCAGCACCTCCATGTTGTGGTGGTAGTTCATATTTAACGATGAGCTTGACACACGCCGGCTGTCCCACACAGCCCGCTGTCACGTTCTTACATGGACACGTCACCGTCACCAATGACGTCATATTAGTGTCCCGCAGCCCCGGTGACGTCACGTTTGTATCGGTGATGCGACACGTTGTCGGGATGTAGTGAGACGTCGTGACGTAGTTCCTGATTAACGTAGAACAGATGTAGAACAAGGCAACAGGACCGATGGACAAACACAGCAAGGAGCTCAGGCACATGACCTTCACCCCACATGACTTAGGACTCATGGTGATGGGTTGACCTTGGCTTGTCAGTAGATGACCTTGGATTGACCTTTGATAACCTTGCTGTGATTGGATGACCTGGCTCTAATCCTTGTTCCAATAAAAGTCTAGTGAATTTCCTTCAATGTTTTGTAATCCTAAGGATTTGATAATGAAATAGCATTGCTTTCAACCCTTGATTATGTTCTTTGGAGATACACTATAAGATATGTATGTAATTGGATTATCTTTCATTAGAGAGATTCTTCCCACAGAGATTCATAACAATTCCTGTATGAGTTGAGTTGTGTTATTGTTTTATCAATGCAGTGTTATATTGCTTCAATAGATATTATCCATGCACCTTCAGCAGGTGGATTGTCAACTTGGATGCTGCTGCCGCTTCCAAGTGTATTATTGTACCAGGTTCTGAGGTATTACTGCTTTGGTCCTCTTTCACATCTAAAGGGCACATTTGGCATAGATTTAGGAGAAGTACATTTCTCAAAAAGAGGATTATCGATTATGAAACTGTACAGAAAAGCAGTACAGTTGTCTATAAAGTCAGTAGATATGTTTAAAGCTGTGAGAGTTATTGCTTATACAGATCTTATTTCTTTTGTGTAGATATTGCTTTCCCTCTGTGTCTGTGTCTGCCTGCTTTCACATACTAAGTAGCTATTCTGTGTGTCTAAGTCGACGCTAAAACCTCCAGCAACTGGGTGTGGATGAAACAAACTGTCCTGCCCTATTACCAAAAAGTGAATTATCCAAATAGCACTGGAGACAGAAAGGCTGTATATAATTTGTCACCCTATATGCTACTGAACAAGGTCAGAGTCCTGCATTACTATGGCCGACTTATTCCTAAAGGGGGCTTTCCACATCCACTGATTCTGGGTCATCATAGCTTTCGGAAGGCATCTGGGAATAAAGATGTATCAAATTGGCTAAAGTGGAATAAGGTTTACCAGGTGGGGAATATTAGATTGCTCAGTATGGAGGCAGCATTTTGAGGGCGTCACATGAGTCGGCCGGCGATCAGCTTCTTTACGTCCATGATATAAGTCCATGATATATGCCAATAAATGAGCATCAGAAGTCATTGACTGACAATGGCTGCAGATGGGAAGTTTATTTCTCTATTCCATGGGTGTCCAGATTAAGCCTATTATGCAGAGCAGACCGGCAGTAGGTAGGCTTCGTTTGATCTCCGTCCTTGGATACCAGATGGGACTACCTGCAAAATGAAGGTCACAAACATAGAGGTTAGCGATAAAAGGTCTGTGGCGAGAAGGGTTTATTATCTTATATGTGACAAGCAACACAGGTATCCTTATCTGCAACAATGCCTTATCTTAACTGCCACAAAACCCATTTCTTACACGAGGACAAGTTGGTGGCCCAAGTTCACAATACATGTGTAGCACTCATTTCACACATTTGGAGAGCTTTGGGGCTTTTATCTGAGTTAGGCTAGCCATTTTGTTTTCCCACAAACATAGTTAGCCTAGTCCACAATCTTTATTTCAGAATGATTTCTCTATTATTGCATTGATTTTTTTAGGCTAGCCATTGACTGACTGACTGCATATTATACCTAGATTAAGATTCTACCAATTTTTCTTTTGTGAGGATACCAAGTATTTACAGTAAAAATGAACAAAAGCAGTCAGTATTGTGTCCTCCTCATCCACCACTAGAGACATGCTATAACTGCAGTTTTGATAGCCTGGGCTCCCACAGTGTATGTGGAATCAGTCCTTAATACTCCCCAGAAACAGAACAGTGAGCCGACCCTCTATGAATAGCACCTAATACAAACACAGCCCCTGACTGTCAGCCACCAGTGACATTTGATATCTACACACCCTGATACAAAACTAGACAGTGAGACAGGCATAAGGGCCGACTCATTTACTATGAGCTGGGGGACATTTTCCTAAATAGTCAAATGTTTGTCTGATCCCAACACCCATATTAGCCGAAAAAACCTTGACCTCCCCCCATAGTTCTGCCCCCCTAGTTAATGCCTGTTTTTTTCATTATGACCCCTATATATTCACCCAGCCCCCTCCCCCCCCCCAGGTGGCAATAAAAGACTGGGCCCTGAAACACATCCGATTTTAACTCACCTAGTTCTCACTCAAAAAACACTCTTGCAGCCAGGACAAACAGAGGATTGAATAAAGGCTAAATGGATATATAGATGCATCATTTCCCTTATAGTGATTTGTCTAGAGTCTGGGTTGGTTTTGCTCCTACAGTGCAGTACGAAAATGATAACCCTCTCAGACTTATATGATTCCTCAAAGTTGGGCGGGGGCGGGGGATGGGGGGGGGGGGGATGGCTTAGCTAACTCACCCTGTAGCAGGCAGGTGACCAGTGTATGTAAACAAGCCATCAGATTGTTGGCAAACTGTACACCTGTGGTAGTAATACTGGGTGCTGTGGATTAGGACCAGTGTACTGTTATAGCCGTATAATGGTGGTGTAGGACAGGCCCAATCCTGCATAATGCCAGCCTATCGTACATAGGTCCAGATAATTGTACTGTTAGGGAAATTGTCTAAGTAGCTCTATGCCTGATCTTCTCTGTGTAGGCCCCATTGAGACTTATCCTCTAGCATAAAATCCAGGGCAAGGGCAATAATACATCCTAATAGCACATCCTGATGTCACTGTTAATATGTGCTACACTGCATATTCAAAAATACAACCAGTACATTAATGACATAAATTTAGGCAAGTGTAATAGCAATAAAACATGTCAAGATGATTTGAAATATCTATAATATGGAGAGTGGGAGTATATAGGTCAAACATAATCCCTCTATAGTAGAAGTATCATTACAAAGCTGTGCTTAGACCGTAATTGTACTCATATGACTGCTTATAAGAAGCATGGTGATTATTCTCAATTTCAAACAATACCTGTAGAACCTTATTGTATCATCAACCAGGCCCGGAACTATCACCAGACCGTCCTGTATATATTCCTATATAATAACTGTGGATAATGTCATCAATCCTAACTCAGTGCTGACAAAAATGTATCCTTACATTAGTCATAAAGCCTTCTTGAATGTTGAATCTTGTCATTGTCTGTGTGCAACAGGGTCCTACAACTATGGTCCATGTGCATCCAGTCTCAAGTGTGACCACTCACAGTGTAGCCTCACACATCTGGTTAACTCAGGTCACAAGACCAAGGCAGGTAGCACTTTTTGTCACTAACCCCTCAGGCTTACATCTCCTCACTGAGCCTATCCTGGCTGAGGTTAGGCCTTTGTTTAATTAGTTAGGCTTATTATGGCCTATTGTTAGCGCCGGTGGTGACACCTTGTGGCCTGTGGTGAGAACACTGTTTTGTGCTGGTTCCCTGTGCTACCCAGTGCAATGACTCACCAGTACTGTGGGTACAGTGAGATAACAATGGCACAGAGACTGAGAGAGACAATGTAGGTCTCCAGTCACCAATATGCAACCAAACATAACCTGTAAAACCTTTTATCTTCATTTATAGAAACACTTTTGATATAAGGAGTTCAATTTCCCCATCAATTGCTCTCTAGATTAACTTCCATACACATCTGCAAATTTAAAGCAGTGACAGTTTAAAAGCACCCAGATCGGAATGTAATTATGATTATATTCTAGTTCTCTCACATAACCCATGTAATGGTGGGCTTACAGACCTTACTTGACCTCCCTGATTATTATAGTCTGGTAGAGCTCCTTAGCTGTTGGTCGCTGCAGTCCTACACTGGTCTCCTGTGGTGCAGACACCCCTGTGGTATGTGGGACTGGAATGGTGCCAGGTATAATGTAGGTGAGGTTGTTATTATGTATCATCACACAGGCCCTGGACTAAAGTCGACATGAAACCACTCATTGTGTGGTCGGTGCTGGCTGTCCTGAGAATCATTCCAATAAAACTCACCCATGCCTCTGGACTGTGGGTGCCCACATTGACAGTTATCAATACCAGGGTCCCAAGAGTAGGCCTATCTGTGTACTTCTAGGGATGCTGCCAGTGGGCCTCTGTGCCGTCAGTCATTCTGTGAGAGCTGCCTGCCCCAGTAGCCTACTCCAGCCTACCACACACACACATCCAGCACACCCTCCCTTCTCAGGTGGTGTTTACATGTCAATGGTTCCAGTCCTCCCAGGTGTAGCAGTAGATGTAGCAGTAAGTATAGCCTTTCCTAGTAGTAGGTGTAGCCCCGGGAGGTGTATTTACCAGACAGTAAGTAGTCACAGAGTGAGTGCTGCTCTATCCTTATACTACTAAGTAGGCCTACTGCTACACAGCTACAGGTAGTGACTTCTACTGGATCCCTCAGCCTGATGCCGACTGCTGCTGTCCTCGCTCAGCCTCCTGCTACCAGCTGTCACCCCCATCCACGTGCCCTCACCCCATCACCCCTACCTCCACATGGCAGTTAGGGCAGTGTTCCCCCCACATTACTGTCAATCACTCTGTGTGTATGGAGCGTTCTGCTCTGCTGGCTGACTGGGTTTGTTTATGCTTGTCAGACCGGAAGCGGCTGGTGAATGTAGGTCAGGCATGCGCGGTGAGTATGTGGGTCATGTAGACTTTGTGGAGCATGTTTGAATGTAATGGTTTGTTTTGTTAGGTGGAAATGGTCTTTACAGGAATATCAATGTTACAGTATAGATAAAGTGGTTTACTATTACAGCTCAATGTAAATATGTCTCGCTCCCAGGGCTTTCTACTGCGGAAAGCTTTAGCATACTGACCCGGTAGAGTGCATAGAACTGCTCTTACATATATTTTAGGCCGATTTGAAGGCATGTTTTAATTGCCCTTTGTACATGATGCTTTTAAATAATAATTCTTAAACCAAATTTATAGAGATTAGAGGGCGACCTATTCCTCTGTACTTGTTAAAGAACCCTATATGCCTACCATAAAGTAACTTGGTATGTTATCATGATGTTCAGCCACAGGTTTTAACAAGATCTCAGCTTGGTGAGTGAGTAGGCTATAAGGTATCATGGGAAGACACAGAAAAGAGACGGGAAGTTCTTTTATCTGTGGGGAAGGTGCCCGGGGGAAGGTGTGCAACTGGAAGTCCACGGTGGTCTTTGGACGTGACCCAGTAGACTCTACAGAGCACTTGTGTCCATCATATGCACTAAATGGTGCTAATGCATATCCTGTGGCTGCAGATGGGTCAAAAGCGACCTGGCGACCTGGGCCGTTTTGGAGGCGACTTTAAGAGACATTTAACAATTTAACAATACTTGAGGGGGTTCATAAAAGTGACTTTGTGAGGCAGGCCCCTTAATTTCGGCGACTTTCCGACCTCAGGGGGGGGGGGGGGCCCTCTGCACCCCCTATCCTAGGGCCTGTTGTTTACTCTAGTGCTCTGTAGAGGTCTGTCAGGTCCTAAGACCACCGTGGACTTCTGGTTGCACACCTTCCCATGATACCTTATAGTATATTCACTACACTGTAAAAAATAGATGTACTTTCTACAAGGATCCAATGTAAAACGCTACAGCGATTCACTGTTATCCTGAATACATTGAAGCATTGTAAATAGCCTATAGTTTACATTGAATCAGTGTAATATGGCCACATCTTGTATAAGTGTTTAAAATTACCTGGAATCAACGTAGTTTCTGTTTCTTACCTATACCACCAGGTGGAGCCACATATGTTATATCCTGCCACATATGTCAATTTGTACCTCATAAAGATCTAACAAGTTTGTGGATGGTAACATTGCCTTATTTGAATAAACTTTATTACACTTAGTCATTTCTGGGCATGACCCATTTATGTTTATGTTAGAACTGGTCAAGAATATCAACACATTGGTTGACATAGAACCATTCCTTGGGGAGGGCTTGTATGCATGACGTGCTAATTATAGAAACCATCTAGTTACGGCCCAGGAATATTGGGGTCACTTTACCCGTCAAGAATGGTGGGGAACAGTCATTTAGTGGAGTTGGGGTGGCTCTTGATAATCAGATAGATTTCATATTCGTGATCACAGGATTTACCCCAGTAAATGAGCGGGACTATCTTGTTTACAGTTGGCCATAGACACACAGAATAATCACCCAAGGGCATGTCACTTATTACCAGACGGGGGAGGGAGAAGGGTTTTAATAGTAGATTCTTTAATTACCTAAAAAACGGCCTTAAATATACATACTAGTTGTTAGGTCACTACTATGTTTAGCATTACAGGGTATGTGGTTCTCATTAACTAGGAATATAACTAGGTAATAAAACAATTTTACCATTAAATGATTTCACAGTTGTTTAGGCTTGTCGTTCAATATTCCTATATATTGTTAGTGTGAACCAAAGTGATATTGCTGCTGATTTGTAAATTATTTTAAGCCACAATAGACTGGGCATTGAAAACTAGCCCCCACTACTGATATATATTGATCACTCCCAAACTAGTAATACAGGTTACAGCATTGGGGCAGTTTGGTCAGACTGCCACATATGATTTGGTAAACCACCCAGTCCAGCCAGACCTACCACCACCAAGGTCGTCTGTCCTTTCTCTAAAAAGCCCCCAAGGTTCATGTAAGTATAATTTCCTGCTCCATTCTCTGCTATGTATCTATAATCATATTATGGCTGTATTATTGAGAAAGACTAGACCCAATAATTAGACTCTACAAGAATATACTATGTAGAATGAGATGAGATTAAAAATTAAAGTAGTTACTTTGTAAGAATATTGTTTGTAAATGTAAATTTGTCTGCAATATATTACAAGTCTTTGTCTGAGTCCCACTATGTAGAATTATATGTAATGTGTTAAACATAGATTTACGTCTTCAGGAGCTACGTAAATCAGACCTGCAGGTTTGAGATTGGTAAATAAACCTTAACGTTTTGACGTTGATAAACCTACTAAAACTACGTAGTTCAGACCAAAATTCAACGTAGATTTACGTCTGACCAACGTCGTTGTGTTTACTGGGTGGTTGTTCAAATAACAATGTCTATTTGCAATTATTTCAATAAATGAATGTTATTATCCTATTTACTAACATTGGATTTTCGATTTCTTTGCAGAAAGAAAAGTGTATGACCTTCTACTACCAAGATAGACCTTGTCTATTAGGCCATTGCAGTGGGAGGGTCATTCCACTACAGTGCAGGGCACAACCGCGGCCTGTCTAACCCATCTCTTACATCGACCTGTTACATAACCTACACTAGGGCCCTGTACCTCTGCTTTTCTCAGTGCCCAGGTCACCACAGGTGCTCTAGGTAGGGTGTTCCATTCAGTCAGCAGTGCCTGTCCCCCAGGGCTAACACTGTCGGTATGTGCAGGCCATGGCACCTGCCTGTGCAGTAGGACAGGTCCATAAACATGTTAGTCTATGCCATTTCCGGGGGTTACTATACAGCCCTCTTTATGATTAAGCATATATGGGATTATTCTATACATACAGGGGCATATCCCAGACTATCCCCACCCTTTCTATGAAACACAGTTTTGAGGTTATGGTAAAAATTAAGTTTTCAAGTAGGAATGTCATTGGTATCCTATTTATTTCGATTCTGATTATCACTATTTTGATCTAGATTTTTCAATTATATCGATATATATTTGATCTGTGATCAATGGTTAAAATATGCTTGAAAATGAACGTTTTCAGTTGTTTATTAAAGTAGGTAGCTAAACTATATCAAGTGTGGGGGTTCTGTACTATACATGTAGCATATGGGCTAAGTTTAGAACTGCTGTAGACAATTAGATGTGATCTGGTGATGGATTGGTCGTCAAAATTAATTTTGGTTCACATTCAGATGTTAATTCCCCTAAATATTAGGCCTTTTAAGTACATCATTTTAAAACTAGTAAATAAGTTAGTTCTAGTTGGAATTTCTACAAAATTCTTTCTGTTTTGGAAAGGTTAACTCATGGACTATCCTGGGATGTAATATTGTATCAATATAATGCTTTTGTCGATGCGATAATCGCAATTCCTGAAATGTCGATGTATCGATCTGGGGGGTATCAATGACAGTCCTATTTTTAAGTGATACAGCACATACAAAATCTAATCATTCGAATACGGAGACCATACACATTTTAATACAAATATTCAGCAATAGAATGAGTGGATTAAATATGAACTACCGTAAATTCTCGCGTATAAGCCTAACTCGCGTATAAGCCGCACCCCGACTTTGGGCTGATCCTATAAGCCGCACTGGCGATTTGAGTATGGTAACTTTGAGTACTGTACCATAGTGGCTAAAACTGGCGTATAAGCCGCACCCCAACCCTGGGCCGATTCTATAAGCCGCACCAGCGATCTGACCCTCGTACTAGCCGCGGCTTCTACGCGAGAATTTACGGTATTCATTCAAGTTTCCCCCTAAATTAACCCTGGTAGCCCTCAAAACAACACCACTAAGGCTTTATAGCGGCCAATATAAAAGCATTCCCACTGAACAACAATGAATCTAGTATTAAATTAGTAGAATAATGATGTGCCTAGAATATTAACACTTTGATACATTTGACTTTGAACTTCATGTATTTCCCCCTCCATGTCTCTTTGGGTGCATGTAGGGTGATTACATGCTGTGGTGAAGGCCACTAAACCGAGAGTATAGGTCGATTTACAATTACTTGATTATTCTATTTATATGTGAGGTGTGGTGGGCAAACAGACCACTGGACTGTGACCACTGGGTATGGTGACTCTGAATCAACCGGTTATGTATAAATATAAATAGCCATACATGTATCATTAGATACACATGGATACATACATTTAACATATTATAATCATTGTATAGGCAAAGCTATGTACCAATATAACCAAGGGATAATTAAAAACAGATTTTAGGGTAATAACCCTGGTGTGTGGCTATCATGGTGCAGTTACCTAGGCATGTGTTGCCTTTGTTTGCCCACACTGTGATGGAGCAGACCTGTACAATTATGTAACTTGACCTATGGGTGCCACCGGGCTAGTAGGATATATATAGACCAGCAGGGCTAAAACTGCAGTGAGTTCTTTCAATACCTCTCACACACTTCCCAGTGAATATATCATTATAATTTTTCTCGCATTGAGCAAGTCTTCTTTATCAGACCTAGTTTTTAAATACTGAGTAAGACAATTAACTAATTTTCTATGGAACACCCTACTCTGGGGTGAGGTTACACATACCAGCCAGGGACACTCTGAGAAGGCGGTGCCTGACAGTGACTTCTCAGTGTTGAAGAAATAATTGTTCAGGCCAGGTTCTGCCTGAAAGTAATCTGAAATTTAGGTGCATTTGTAGCTGCTGATTTTGTCAAATGTTTTTTGTGATACATGTACTCGGATTCAAAGACAAACAATAGGATAAGAGGTGTCACTTGCTATCGTTGTTGCACATATTGTTTTCTATAGCAGGAAATGGGCTACATCTACATTCGATCTAGGGTTAGAATGAGACTTTGTGTCATGGATTCAGTTCAATATTAAGATCTTAATAGAATTTTAATCAACTGAGAATGGGGGAGGGGAATGGTAGAGGGGTCAAAATTGCCCCCCAACCCGCTTCCCTGGCGGCTCTAAAAATTTATGTGTGAAGGTGTCTTTTGAAGTGGGCATTTTTGTATTTTTGAACAAAGGAGGGGGGGGGTGGGCTATTAGAAGAATTCTTCCTCCCCAGCCTCCCGGCAGAATTTCACATTTAAGCTGCAATGAGAACATACATAATATTATGGATTGGAATGTGTTGGGAGAATGTGAAAATATACATGATGTCAGCCATCTTGTCCCCTCTTAAACTTTTTAAAGCCCTGTGTAGATATCTGTTGTCATTGATAATGACAGATCTATTTTGTTTTCAATCCATTTTCAGGTGAGTGATAGATACTAATAATCCCAGTTGATCATTTATTTTTAAAGCAATGTTAAGAAACTCCCTGGAAACCAGCCGTTGACACTGACAATTTAATTTTGCAAGCCTCCATGGTGTGTCTCACTTTAAAAAAGTAATAAGGTAATGATAATGATAATCATGATAGATAAGTTTATTCAGTTGCATGTTGGGTCATCAGTAAATGCAGTTCAATATTTGAAATAATATACATATTATGTGCTACATATCTAAATATCCTTACGGTATTATCAGTTGTAAGTACACTAGCAATAACAAATAATCACATTAATTGATAACCACATGCCTCTTCAGTGGACTGCTTAGTTGGTAAATTATATCTAATGTTCTGTTCATGATCAAAGCTCAATTAATGATACCTCTCATTTCATTTTCAGATGTTTCTTTAAGATCTGCCCGATGGGTGTATCACAATCTGACAAGAAGAAGGCAGTGACAGGGCCCCACCATCGGATTCCAACTTTAATAACCAAGATGCTGACTGAGTAAAGGGTTACTCAGTCCACATCTTTATCAAAGGCTCCCAATAGGCAGAATAAAAGAGACACTTTAGCATCTACATCATCTAGAGTAGGCCTTTTTCAAGTTTCCTCCATTATTCTAAGATTTGAAGGTCATGGAATATAAACAAGAGAAGAACATTTTGTATTAGATTATCTTACTTTTACCAGCATTATAATATTGAAATACCATGTATTTGCCTCTTCTATTGATGGGAATGGGTAGTTGATGTTATTATGTTAGACCCTTTTTTCATTAGTGAAAATGAATTTATAGAGTTTGTCAAAATAGTTAAACGTTACATAGAAATCTAGTTACCAAGAAAACAGACATTATCATTGAAAAATGAAAATCACTGTTTTTGCTAAACATGGGACATTGAACAGCTTTGTAGTCATTAATAATTTCAATCTAAGCAAAGGTAAGAAAAGGTCCTAGTATTTTATATTATCGCGACCCCTTAATGCAATCCAATGTGTATCAGCTCTATTGGGTTGGGATGATGCTGAATGAAGCCCTGGTGAGTTACGGTGCTGCATTCATGCATCATGATGACCAAGGGCTTAATGCATTATGCAGTCCTTAAAGGGTTAATTAAGATTTGATATAGACATTTCTGAACAGAAGTCTGAGGAGTGGCTATCTTTTAACAGGGAAGCCGACCCCTTTGACCCATAGTATGATGCAGGCTTTTTTCCTAAAAAGGGTCCAAATATTTGTTGGTCCCCCCCTCAAATCAGCCAACAACCCCCACCCCTGTTGTTAAAAAAACAGCACTCCCATAGTGCCACCCCAAAAATATTTGTCAAAAAAGAGACTGTGATATAGGAGTGAGCACCAGCTAATCAATATATTATATATGTGTGTGTGTACATGCTAAAATTGGAATAAACTGTTACATATTATCTTGTACACTGTCTTCTTTTTGGTGTATTCTTTTCTACATGGCCTTTTCACACTTTGAATAGAGATTAATTATCAGCTAGAATAAATAAATTATGCAGCAATATATGTAAAATGATCTAGGTAAATGGAAGCCTTAATGAACCCTGCAATAAGGCCCCTTATATTCCATATATGGCTAGCAAGTAAAGTGAATAATTGTCTTGTAAACAACAAGGAAAAAACATCAAGTTGTCCAAATAACAGTGAATCTGTGTCTTAAAAACTGGGACCTCGTTGAAGAGACATGGGTTTACCGTAAAATCATGCTCAATATTAATCCCTTCCTATGCAAACAAAACGCTGATTCATTGTAGCTGTTAGATAAAACGGTGAATAACCGTATATTAATACATTGATTTACCGTAATATCCATGCTAAATAAACACAGCATCTCTGTAAGTTGAGAACGCTGAATCTCCGTTAAATTAACGGTGACAGGTGCCCGTTAAAAAAACGGTGAAAGCGATGTCCCGAAAGTTGCCAGTGATTCACCGTCATTTTGACGACATATTTTTTACAGTGTAGCCAAGCTGAGATCTTGCTAAACCTGTGTAAAAGGCAGAGGCGCAGACCAATACAACCTCTAAATACAACAGACTAGGCTAGCCAAGGTTTACAATTTATACATACTTCAATGATGATTGCCTAAATCAAGATGCACCAATCATAGTCATCGATACATAATTGAAATATTTCCTGATACGTTTCTATGATTACAGATAATATTGTTTCTGAAAATACCTTTCAGAGAGTCATTGTATAGAAGCACGGCAGGAAATTGCAATAGTTTGTAATAGTAGCATAAGTGTGCATAAGTTAATGGGTCATCCACAGATTCAAAATGCACAATTTGTATTCCCAGAATAATTATGATCACTAGCATTTCTTTGTAGCTTCTCTCAATCAACATCAACGCACATCAGAATGCGTCCGGAGGCACCCAGCCTCGGTCAGTGTCTATGGCAAGCGATATGTTCACCCCCAATATGAGAGTTTCTAACTGTGATATCAGAGTTTTCTTACTCTGATATCAGAGTTTCTAACCGTAATATTGGTGTTTATTATTTTGATATCGGAGTAATAAACTCTGATATCAGAGTAATAAACTCTAACAAGCTCTGATCAGAGTTAGAAACTCCAATATCGACATTTTAAAGTCTGATATCAAAGTTTTAAACTCTGATATCAGAGTTTAAAACGAGGGATATCGAGGGTGAACCAATGGCTTGCCACAAGCGTCTATCATGCCAGTTGGAATGGCCTGAAGGCAAGCTGTCATCCTACCCCGAACACATTTGATCTAGATAAGAATTTGTCTGTCGTTTAATGTGAATTAACTTATGCTAATACTACACACCCATTTATGGTGGCGCAAATGGGTATTAAAGTCTATTAAGTGAAAACCAGCTCTGCTCCCGTACTGTGCATGCCCCATACACAGCATATAATATATAGATTCAAGATTCAAGAATGTTTTAATTTTTATGACTAATGTGATTTATGTTAGTATCGAGTTACCATTGATGGCATTTTCATATATGAATATATGCAGTTGATAGCTCCGGGCCTGCTTGGTTATACAGCGATTATCTGAGAAATCTTACTATTATCACCATGCTTGTTATAAGCAGTTACAAACTTGATATATTTTTCCTCAAAGCCTTTCTGAGCACTTTGAATTCTATAGGAAGCCAGAGCAGTGTTGAAATGGGAGTCCCATACTGGGAGGCCTTAACGTCTCCGGTGGTGGATCCTCTTGATGTGTTGTTCACCAACAGCTTTCATGTCCCGGAGATAGGCAGACATAAGGTCTCCGGCCGCCTCTGTTGCAGGTTCTCTCCCTGTTTGACATAATAAGGCCACTTTTTAAATTATACATTTTCCATAAAAATGTCAAAAAGTCAACAAATGTTGACATAAATGGTATCAAATTAAAGCTCATGTATACTGTCAGTAATGCAGAGGGCTAGGAATAACTTGCATTATAACAACTTTTGCAGATCAGGTTCATGGTAGGTCGGAATTTTCTTTTTCTTTATTCTTTAAAAAAAAAATCTGCTACTTATAGGACTTATAAGTACCCAAAAATGAATAAATGGACACTCCCTTATATGAAAGAAATGCTAACCTGGGCCTTGGACGTGGATCCGATTTAAAACCTCAGCGAGTCCTGTGTTCCGGTCGGTCCAGAGTAAAGCTACAAGGCCCACAAAGATGAAGAGGCCCACAAGAATCACTACAGGGAGGGAAAACAGTAAATAAAAAATCCGTGATACAACATCTGTGTTTCCTAAAAAGAATAATATTTATATTATAAGACATACCTGAATTCTGAAACTCATTCGGGTTATGGATAGTTGCGCCGTCATGATTTGAAATTGCCGATTTTGACTTTATAAATTTGATAACTATCCATGGGTATCATTTAGTCTAGGTCTCTTTGGAGCTTTTCCTCTTCTTTTGGAATATTATTTGAAATTAGATTAGGCCAATGTATTGTTGAGGCCATTGTTAGGCAATAGAGATATATAAGTGAGCTTGATCCTAGTAAAACACAACATGCTAGAAAATTGATACACTCTGGACATTAATACTGAATATAATAGGTAGCAAAAGGAGAACCTTTGGTTCATATTTTAAGGAAACTATTTTGGAAGCAAAGCAAAAGACTAGCCTGCACTTTGTATATGGTTCCTATTTAATAATGCAGTAGGTCTAGTGTCTAGGTCAGTCCCACAAATCAAGGCAACGAGTCCCACGGTGATGTAAACACCGACACCAATCACTGCAGGGTAGGAGAATAATTAATTGTGCATTCACAGTTCAAGAAAAACATAAAAGATTTATTTCAGGTTACATGGTCGGAAAATCTAGGGTAGGTAGGTCGGATTCTTTAAAAAAAGAAATTCTATTTTTAATACATATATATATATATAATTTTTAATTTTGGCTTGAAAATTGCCTCTGAAATAGCCTCAAAAATGTCTTAGAGTATCACTTTATTTTCAGAATTGGATAGAAATGTCTAGGGTCAGCCCTGCTTCGCTAGGTAGGGTCAGATAACCTGAAACACCCTTTTAAAAAAGATATTTGGTCTAATCATTGTATGGTCGAAGAACATAGGTATGAATCAGTCAAATAATTTGGCATTAAAGATTTCATGACTAAAGTTTTGAAGAAGTAAATGCTCACATAGATATGAGGGCCATAATTATAAACACAATAAGTCACATTGGTGACAACATTCCTGTATGATTAGGCTGTACATTCCTAAATCAATAATCATTTACTTACAGCATATATCTATATCCATTGTGGTTCTGGTTCTAGTGTTTAGATTTGTATACTCACACCGGTGGACAGTATCAATAGCTGAAATAAATATATGAACAGATACATATTATATGAATGGTTAAGTGTATAATGTAAAGTCTACCAACTGAATGAACTATTAGGTGTGGCCACTACTGTAAACGTAGATATTTTCGCGCAGCTAAATTTTCGCGCACCTAGCACATAAAGGCATTTTCGCGCAATCATATTTTCGCGCATCTGCAATGAGGTGATCTTTAGCTATATGTGAGTTTTTACGGTTTTTCAATCGGACAATTATTAAGGGTTTTACAGCCCAAATTATTGTCCAAATAATAGGGGGGTCTAAAATTCTTCTATCTTGGAAATTTGATATAGCCTTGTATCGTCATATCAATAGTTCTTTAGTAAAAAGTTTTCAGGATGAGAGTTTTCCAGCAGGATAGATTGATTATTTGAGTAATATTATAGAGTGCATATAGAGTGCCAGACATCATTGGAAAGCTATTTCTTTGTGCAAAATTTTCGCGCATATCATATTTTCGCGCACATAGGCATGTGCGCGAAATGCGCGAAAATATGTACTGAGCGAAAATTAATACGTTTACAGTATTCAATGATAGGGGACGGGGTGTGATTTTTGGAAGATTGAGAGAGTCGTTTTTCAGGCTAGTCGACAATGATTTTACCCCCACTTTAAACTCAATGGGAAGGTGAAGGCTTTGATCCCACGCCTTTATAGATTTATAGATTAAGGTGATACGTGAACGAGGTCAGCTTGATCATGTTCCCTTTGTTTGAAGATACTTGGATTCACAATAAATTATCATTGAAAACTAAACTGAAAATAAAAAATAACTTTATAACTGGTCATTGCCCGTCTCCTCCTTATGGGTTTGCATGTTTTCGTTATGTATATCTACATGCCTCTCTCCTTGTGTTAAATAAGAGACCCCCCCACCCCACCCTCACTATCGCATATATACGGTTGTGGAGTTGTCTGGAGTAATTAAATGGACCGTTTTCAATTTTGACCCCCAGCATGGAGGCTTATCAAGTTTGGGCCTCAACACCAAGGGCTCGTTTTTCATCATGACAACCACTCCCCACATCCACTAAGCCCCTTTCTCGGCTGGCAATAAATGACTCGGACCTTGATGAATAGAGCCTACTGTCTTTGTCTCTGTGCTCATGTCTCACCAGATCGATACAATTTGATAGTCTATGGCCGGGTGACTTCTTTGCCCGGGTTACCTCTATATACATATGACTGGGTGACCTCTATGACCGGGTGACCTCTATGACTAGCAAGCAAGAAAGGGCATAATTATAATTCTAACCAACTTGAAATGAAGTTAATAATATGAAGCGTTAAAATATGAACTTAACTTAACTACTTTTCCCCGCCATTTCTTTCTACACATGCCCCATTTTATCCCTTTTCACACTTGCCGGTCATAGAGATCACCTTGTCATAGAGGTCACCTTGTCAAAGAGGTTACCCAGTCAAAGAGGTCACCCGGTCAAAGAGGTCACCTAGTCATAGACTATCAACTTGTATCAATCTCATGAGACTTGGCCATATGCTGCATTCAGAGGATCCAGACACAGAAAAAAAAGCCATATACAAAATATCTTCCAGAGCCCTTCTGTTTTCAAGAATAACCAATAGCTAAAATAGACAAGAGTGCTAAAACAGAGGTATATATGTAGGATTTAACGACTCACCTTAAGCCGACTCTGTACAATGTATTTGTCTATGGTACCCGTCAATGTTAAGAGGATCTGAGAGAAGTGCCGCGTCTGAGATCTAAAGCAACTATCATTAATATATCTTCACCCTGAGAGGAATATCAGGGCAGGTGCCAGCTGATATGTGAACTGCATACCATATTCAACCTAATAAGCACACAGCCCCTAATAAGCGCACACACACCCATTTTGAGCTGATTTTAGAGTATGAAAGTCCCAAAACAAGTCAAGACTTGAGCCATAAATAGGCTGGTAACTATTAGAAATGTGTCAAGAATACTGTAAACCTATATATTTTCACGCTGTACATATTTTCGCGTATTTTAGAATATGTACAGCGCAAACGTTTTATCCAGTGTAGTCATACTATTACAAATTGCGAAAATGTATGCATGCAAAAATATATACATTTACAGTTATCTATTAAACGCATTGTGTGCTCTTCATGTTGAATACGGTACTGCAATGCAAATAAATTGGGGGGAAATGGGTGGGGGTGTGCGCTTAATAGAATTAAAATTGACTTTTGCTTTTTTAGTTAAAATAATTAATTTGCTAAGTGCGCTGTGCGCTTGTTACGTCGAATACGGTAATCAGAAATCCTTAACATACCAAGGCCATGAACCAACCAGCTGAGAGAACGAAACTAAATAAAAAACAATCATTTGTAACTCAACACTAATCAATAGTGATCTACCCTGTGTACAGACTTGTCAATAGCTATGTAATTGATGTGCACGAGGTCAGCAGATGAACCTATACAGGTATTACACGGTGATAACCGGAGTGAGCTCAGACAGCGTTATCTGATGTCCTACACAGGCCCCGGGATCTTAGACATTTAAAGGCAGCATAGTACTTTAGTTTGGGTCGGCATGATGCATGAATGCAGCTCTGACTGATATACGTTCCTCCCTCCCTCGCTCGCTCCCTCCCTCCCTCCCTCCCTCCCTCCCTCCCTCCCTTTTTGTTACTTTCCACCGATGTATACGCTACTTTCGAGCCTCCGTGTATCAAGACAGAATACAAGGGGTATGGTTTGATAATTTTTTCCTGATCTCTAGTATAAATAGTGACTGTGTAATGACAGGTGGACCTGTAGCCCTGAGAGTTTCCCCATGGTAGTCCTTCGAAAATGGCTAACATTGAGATTTTACCTACAAAAGCAGACACTCCGCGCCAACTGAGTGAGTCAAAACTTGTAAACTATGTTGAATTTTGATAAGGAATTTTGGGGGGACAATATGGATACATAGGGCAGTCAGAAAATAAATTAACA
Source organism: Harmothoe impar (assembly GCA_947462335.1). NCBI lineage: Eukaryota > Metazoa > Annelida > Polychaeta > Phyllodocida > Polynoidae > Harmothoe > Harmothoe impar. The sequence goes on from OX381719.1 coordinate 38,894,512, forward strand.
TGGAAATTAGAGATGGTCATCCAGGAAGATCCTCCGATTTTGGTTGAGTTGACACGGAATCACCTGTATGTCTAATTAATTGTACATATGTAAAAATTCAATTTCCCTGGTTCCAGCCTACCAGCAGGGGTTGCCTAGACCCAGCTAAATCCAAAGTTCAAGGTCATTTGGCTGTCCCCAGAGCCTTCCTTCAGAAGGATTTGGGAACGAGAGTACATAGAGCCATGTATGTAAAATACAGTCAGTCCATTTCTTTGTTCTCTCAGCCAACTGTGGTTTAAGTGTAATTAGGCTACATCTCACATATCAAGATTCAATTGTACATACTTATTATCTTAATTTCTACTTACATATTGCCATTGATACTGTCGTTAGATTCTGACAAAGTGAATACATAGCACAATATGTTATATGGACTTGGGCCATGTAAAGAAATATGACCTATTTATTAATACATATATCATACATAGAAAGCGATCACAAAAGAAAAGAATGTCCCAACATGTGACGAGCAAGCACAAAGCCAACCTCCACTGAAAGCCATATTGGCTGCTAGAAAATCAGTCATAGCAGAATCTCAGTGTGTCACTTTAGCAATAGCTATTATTAATGAAATAGTTGCGCACAAATCGTTAATCATGCATCAGGGTCCCCCACCTACATACTGATAACTTGCAGGTGTCCCAAGGTAAAGGCCACAAGTAAAATAACTCTTTAATAAGAGTAGACTAGCACTTTAATGAATTGTGTTATTTTTTCCTCGATATGTATGAGTGGATCATGCTCATACATGTATCGGCGTTGATGCACTCCCAAGGGGGCAAGCATGATGCATGAATGCAGCACGAGTGAGGTATTCTGCTGGATGGGTAATGCCTTGTTCATTGTTATTCATTACCCTTGCGGATTGGCTACTATCCTAAACATGTTGTGGTATACTTTCTACCTACTTAATATCGTTGATAAGGCATAAAACCTGTAATTGTGTGGCTGGGAGGATGCCGCTGTGTCTAATCCCACAGTGAATCCCCAGCAACCACATTTTTTTTAAATACAGACTTAGTGAGACGTGTCCTTACTGTTTCCCTGCTCGGGGAATGTCATATGTGCGCCATAAACCAATGGTTAAGTTATGGTTATTGATCTTTGTGATAGTTTGCATGGGCCGCCCTGAGCTTTTACCTGGCTAGTTTTTTTTCCGTTTTGAGTGTGGATTTAATGAGCCTCTCACAATATACAGAAAAGTGGTAGGTTGAAGCACAATAATAAACAAAATGTATCATACAGTTTCTGAATCAACATGTGAAAAAAGATACAATGAAGGATGATGGGATGATGCTTGTGATAATGATTGCGATGAAATAATTGATTAGAGAGGACAACAAATACATGAGAATACATGGCCAGACAATACAGTAGACAAAGATATAATGGCCAGGAAGAGATGATAATAGAAGTTGCTCATAAGATATTTGTTTGAGTTCTTAGAGTTCTTGTACCAGTTTCACATGAGTAAAAGGAACGCAGTATCAATATAATGGAAGTCTTTTATCCTGTAAATATGAGTACATGGTAAAGCTACAGTGGTTACACATGTTCATAGAGTACATGGTAAAGCTACAGTGGTTACACATGTTCATAGAGTACATGGTAAAGCTACAGTGGTTACATATGTTCATAGCGTACATGGTAAAGCTACAGTGGTTACACATGTTCATAAAATCCATGGTGAAACATTTTCCACAACTGTTAGGGAGGTACTACAAGGCACAATGCGAGTTATGATGTCTGGTAACACTGGGTAAGTCACTGTTAAGCTGTTTAGCTTTGTGAGAAAAGGTGTGGGTGGGCGGGAAGCTTTTAGATGTTACTCCTCGTGGTTTCAGCTTTATAAGAGGACGATTGATACGGGACCGACTCGTATATATAGGTAGAAAGTCCCTGCAGTTACGCTGCGTGCCGGTTGGTTGCGCAGCAAGTGGTGCAGTGTGCGAGGAGGGTGCGTGGGAGCATTTTGCCGCGTCCCTCACTCATTAAACGCAATTGTTACTCGATTACTTCTGTAATAAACGATACTTTGCGTCTTTATGATATTGATAGAGTATCCAGTAAAGAACAAAGTCAACACAGTTCGGATCAAGTGTTACAGGTTGCGAATCAATAGGTTTATTCAAGAACCTAGACAGGCAATATCTAAACGTGCGAACTCCCTATAGAGTTCGGAGCGGGTCAGTAGGCTAATCAGCCGCAGTGATCACGGGGGTCTCTTTACCAGCGTGGCTCAGAGTAACCGACGAGTCCCATCGGATGCTGGGTATATATAGGCAGCCAGCCTGCGCGCGCACACGCAGACCGGAAGCCTATAGCGACCTCTGTCCATACCCCAAGCCCGAAGCAGGTGTCGCCACCTGCCGTCGGACTGAATGGTTCGGACTGAGCTCGGAACACAGCATCCAACAGAACCCGTCATATAACACCCCGTATAACCCTAGCCCCTACACTACCCCCCACCAGATAATAACCGGGAGGTAAATAATCAAGGTTAAAGTCCGAAAACACTTCGGACTGGCATTATCTTATAAATACCACCTTAGGGCTCTATTAAAGTTATACCTTTAACCAATATGACGTATTTTGATGAACACAATAAGGTATTAATTACACACATTTCTATATATATAATGACTGTAATAAAAAAAATTACACTCCATTCCCTAGGATAGATAGAGTTAACCTATATATATAGTATACGAACACTTGAAAAGTATAATATCACAAAAAAAAAAAAATTTCGTCCCTCCAGGACCCCGAGCTATTTACACTCGTAATGAATATCACTATAAGTGATAAACAATATCACTTTTCTTAGTAATTAAGACATAAGTACATATTATAGTATTTAACAAATAGGACATCATACGTGTTCCTTGTGGAAGATCCGGATCCTCCTGAAGATGTTGTAGCATTCTGCCCGGCTTTCGGAACCTACTTCGTTCAGCTCCTACTCACCGGAACAAGAAAGTTCATCGCTCATACTCGGGAGCGTACAGGTAGTAATAATTATTTTTAAAAAATTTAGTCCTGCCTCCAGGCGATCTTCAGACTATGTATAAGGAGCACTCGGTCCTGATATGAAAATGTCACAAAAAAAACGACGTATCGGATCCTAGTTGTTAACGTGCTCCCGTCCCGAGTTCTGCTTTCCTTCTCTGGATCTCCTCCTCAGCTTCCATCAGTGTTCCCGGGCAGACTGGATCCTCACGTAGCCAGCCTGCCTCGTCCTGCTGTCCGGATACTCCTTCACCTTCTAAGAAGGTGTTCTGCTGTTGGGGTCCGTATCATATGAATACCACCCCCTCCTAGTCGGGTCCTATGATAGGTTAATCCTATCCGGACTCTGAGTCACCTGTGGCGTCGGGTTTAGCCGGCGCCTCCTCCTCATCGGAGTCTGACTCGGCCTCCGCCAGAGTCAAGTCTCGAAGCCAGGACTCGATCTGGGCCCTGGTGCCATCCCATTCGTGCATCTTGTGCGCGAAGCAGTCCCTGAACCGGGCGCGTTCACGGTCCAGTTTCTCCTCGGCGTTCTTAGTCGCCATCTTTTGCTTCTTCCTTTCGGATTTAGCAAGTACTCGTTCAGTCCGAGCCCTTTCCTTCTCTTCCTGAACAGTATCCACTGCCGCTGCCTTTTGAAGAGCGACTTCCTTCTCATGGAGATGATGCACCGTGTTAAGGGACATCATCGCCACCTCCTGACTGAGGTCGGTGAGCAGCCGGTGAAAGCCGTCCTGCCACTTATCCATCGCCTGTTATCCGGCTTCGTAAGAAGCGAAGTCAACGCGAGGGAACGAAGGAGGAGCTCGTAGTCCCAAGACTAAAGCATCCTCATCCGGAGTCTCTGGAGGGAGATCCTGTGACTTGGCAGGTTTCGGTTTCGGTTTCACCGAAGCCTTTGTCTTCCCTGTCTGGGTGAGGGTGTGAGTTTCCCCTCACGGAACCAGGTCACTCGGTGCGAAGTCCTCGTCAAAGACTTCCCCCATACTAGTGTTCGGATCCTCCGGAGCAGCCCTAGATGGCATGCTACGGGGGCCCGACTTCCAGTCAGTCTTGTTGGAGGTGAATGCTGGGCCTTTATAGCCAGGATTCGCCTTCTCCATAACGGATGATCTCTCATCCATTTTTGGTCTCTTGGCATCGGTAGGCTCCGAGGACTGGTTCTGTCTCTTCGGAGCTTTTCGTACCTTCTTCGTGCTTGTCCGCCTCTGGTACTCCTCAAAGAGTTCGCCATCCGGAATGCGGTGCCAGTTGCCATCCGGGTTTACTTTGTAAAAGACCCGGACTTTCCCCTTCTCATTGGTACCCATGTCCACTTCGAGGTTCTCGTTCTTGCCTACTCCCCCGAACCGAGAGTAGACCTCCTCATGGGCGAGCTGTATACGCTCCGCCGCCGTCTCCAAGGACAAGTTGTGCTTCTTGGCCATGTGTCTGATGATGTCTGCTCTGGTATAGAACAGGCCACCATCGGGGCAACCCTTGCTCCCTCTCGGACCCACACTCAGGCAGTCATATCACATGAGATGACGCACATGGTATCGGGTGACATGCCGCGCGAACCTTACCTTAGTAGGCCAGGTTCGGGGCGTCTCCAGGGTCTTGTCAATGTTTTGACAAGTCTCGAAGGGGCAATGGCGATCCGGAGTCCATCTCGTCATTGCCCAGGCCAGTTTAGTTTTCTGGAGATAGGAATGGTACTTCGTACTACCAGTCCGGACCTTCTCCAGTAACTCAAAGTGATACAACTGTACCGACTTGTCGAGAGGATCCTTCTTAATCCACTCCTCATCATCCGAGAGGCCGTCCTGACCCTTCGGATCCGGTGTTGCGAAGAACGTTTGTCCTTTACACAATCCCCGACGCACATAGGTTTGAAATACTTAAACCTACTCGCAGCGTTGGCTCGGAGCGCTGTCCTTACCAATACCTCGAGTTCGTCCTGAGGGATGGTATCTTCATCCAACCCCTTCAAAACGGCTTCCACCTCTTCCGCGGATTGCCCCGCCTCCAGAGATGTGAGCTTGATGGTCTCCCTCAGGTATAAGTCCCGACGGTTGGCCTTCTCTTGGCGACTAGTATCAGCATTCCTAGTCGCTGTCGTTGTCTGTTGGATGATTTCATCCTCCAGAGTTGCGTCCAGAATAGACTCCTTGGTCTTCTGTTCGACTCCCCGAGCCAACTTCATAGCTGGCGTCAGGTGTCGTCTCTTCTCCCTTCGGTTATGGACAACATTGTACTGCGAATATGTTTCCATATCTGCATCCAAGTACTCGATAGCCTCGGGACGACCCTCCGACTCTGCTAGCAGACGAGCCTTGCTGGCCATATCGCTCACGTTCTCCATGGCCGCTGTTAGGCGGTCCGGGAACCATACAGGGAACCTAGCGGACAAACTGTCCAGGCCCCTGAAGGTCTTCATTTGGATTAAGTTGAAAGACTTAACCTCTTCACAGCTCAACTGGTTAATGATGGCCCCTCGGAGAATGGCTGGGACATCGGAGTCATCCTTATCCCAGTCATCATGTTCATGTGGGGCTAGGATGTGTACTCCCGACCCCGACGGACCACCACCCGCAGCCTGGTCCAGCTTGCCGGCCTCATCCGAAGTGTCCATTTCTGGTATCTCCGGATTAGGCTCGTTGGTCTGGGGAGGTGGGTCCACCGGAGTGGGTACCTCTTTCCGGGGCTCCGGGATAGCCGGGGCCTTGAAGGTTATGTTGGACAACACCGTTTGTATCGTCCGAACGACATGTGCGCCAGACGTTACGTCCATAGCTTCCTCCGTCTGAGGCTCCTGGAGGGTCACAGTCGTCTTAGGACGAGCTCCCCCCTGTCCGGACCTCCCAGCTAGCGCAGCGGCTGTAGCCGCCACCGCCGCACTGCTGTCTAACTCCTGAGAGAAAGTCAACAGATTGGTCGGGGCCGGATTGTTCAGAGCCGGAGTCTTTGGAGCCGGAGTCTTTGTGGTACTATCCCTCACTTTGGTGGGGATCGGAATAGTAGACTTCTTGGGGCCCAGCGCCTTGACAGCATTACTGCTGGTAGACGTCTGGCCCTTCTTAGGTAGATCCTTAGCGGCAGGCTTCGGATCCCCCTTTGTTACGTCCGTCACGGAAGTATTCTTCTTCTTCGGATCCTTAGGCGCCGTAGCAGTGGCAGCCTTCGGGTCCGACTTTTTAGTACTCGGAGTACTACCCTTCTTGGGGTCAAGCTTCTTAGGCTCGACCTTAACCGGAGGCTTCTTCCCAGCACTTGCGTGTTTGAGAGCCTTAGTACTGACTCTAGACTCGGACGACTTCGACCGATCCCGTGTAGCACTCTTTCCACCACGCGTCCTCGGACATGCAGTGTCGGATTCACTACCACTCTCCATAGACAGTTTCCTGCTTACTGCCCGTTGGAGGGTGGGGGAGAAGCTCAAACTGCACATCCGCGAGGGTCGTACAGTACTCTCGGAAGGTTCCTGCTCCACTCCGGAGTGGGCGATACCTTGCAGTAGTTGGGAGTCCTCACTGCCCGTCGGCGATGGTGACTTCCTAATCGGGGAGACGGCCGGATCCACCGACATCTCCGCCAGACTCTCACTGAGCTCATCACCACTGGGGTTCTGAGCGTCCACTAGACCCTTAACGGCCTAAGCCGTCTCGGAGTCACCGGAAAGTTCGGACTGACGGAGCTGCTGCTCTGCCATCCTCACTTCGTACGGGGGTGTCTTACGACGAAGAGTTTGACGGGTAAACCGTAAGTTCCCCGCCGCTCTCTTTTGTCTCAGAACACGCAGAAAAGAGTACTCACTGCTTACAACTCTTTCACAGACTTTTCTCCTCTTCTAGACGCCCTAAAATCCGAATTCGCCGCTGCCGACCGTCGCCGCTACTGACTTTGGGAAACCCAAAATCAATATGGCGATTCCCTCGCTTTTGTTTTTAAAACAAAGCGCATGCGCGGCGTCTCGCGTGATTGGACGCGATCCCGTTATCCGGTGTGACCCAATTACCGGTTAATCAGGTCACGACCTCTCCCGCCCGCATCTCGGGCTGCAGGGATCTCACTGCCACTCGGGCGGCTCCCCCAAAAGTCAGAATATACTTCGAATAAAGAGCTCATCGGGAGTATTAGTGGATATATATGGGAAATCGACGATTACCCCACCGGATTATCCGTCCACCACCCTCGGGGAACACTCTTACATTCTTTTCTATCGACTCTGAGCGCCCCTGTTGGTAGCACACACATAACATATAGAACAACACAGGACACCACACTCGTTGTGTAACAAGCTAGGTTACCGCCCCTCTAGCCACCAGCCTAGGGCTTCGCCGCACGGGATTACCGCTTGCATCTAATAACCTGGCCGAAGGACACTCGTTCTTAACTAAAATTCCAGCCTTGATTTTAGTTTTCCGTGCCCTTCTTCCTTCGCCTGCCGAGACTTTCATTTTCACGGTCTTTCGGAGCTTCCTTCGTACCGCCCTCTTAGGGGGGTCCGCCGACACCCCTTCTAAAGGTACAAATTTAGCTTCCGAACTCTCCTTCTCCACCTCCGTTTCCAGGGTGAGCTCCCTCCCAGCCCAAGCACGCAACCGAGCCACATGACTCGTCCGGATGCGTCCCGCTGCAGACTGGATCAATACAGTCGTTTGACTGATACATTTAACCACGGTATGTGGCCCATCCCAGTTATTTGCCAGTTTGACGTTACAGAGCGGTTCATGCAGTCGGATCACTCGATCCCCCACCACGAACCGCCGCAATTTCAATCCGGTGTCATAACCCATCTTCTGCCAATTCGCAGCTTTGAGCAAATGAGCTCTCACTGTTTCGTAGGCAAATTTGAACCTCTCTCGAAGAGATTCCACGAAAAGCACCGTACAAGGTGCCTCTGGACTGATCCCTACCACCCCGAACACTAAATCCGCGGGAATGATCAAATCCTCCCCGAACACCAATAGGTTCGGAGTGCAATTTGTCGAAGTGTGGACCGTATTATTATACGCATGTACCACAAATTCGCACTGGTCATCCCAATCATCCATATGGGAGTTCACTAATGGCTTCAAAACCTGGATCAAGGTCCGATTGAACCGCTCCACCTGTCCGTCGGACTGGGGCCGGTACGGATTGGTCCGAGTCTTGCATATAGCCAGCTGATGGCACATAGCAGCCCATAATTTTGACTCAAATTCTCTCCCTTGATCGCTATGTAACATCAAGGGAGCCCCCAGATGGAGGATCCACCCCTTCACCAGTGCTTCCGCACAAGTAGCAGCAGTGTGATCCTCGAGGGGGTACACTCGGGTGTATTTTGTATAGTAGTCCGAGACCGCCATCATACATGTATTTCCCTTAGGAGTGGGTTTCACCCCACTAATAATGTCTACAGCTATTCGAGCAAACCTTACTCCGAACTGCTCTTGTTGCAATGGCAATTTTCCCAGTCCAGGACCAGGTTTGCCTAGACAACAGGCCGGACAGATCTCGATCCACCTTAAAAGGTCGCCGGACATTCCCGGCCAGTAATATCTTCTACTCAGCCGTTCCAAAGAGCGTTTCTTGCCGAAATGCCCACTAGTGGAATGGCCGTGGCAATAGTACAGGATGTCTTTCCTCATAGCAGCCGGGATCACCATTTGTAACACCCTCCGCTTCCCTGGACAAGACTTCCACCTGCACAACAACGAATCCCGAACCCCCAGTTCATGGAACTGAGCCAGGAAACGTTGCATTTCACAGTTTTCCAGTGATATTTCAGGTCTCACTGGACAGACCCCGGTAGGGACAAGCTCCCTCAGTCGTGCTATGGTAGGATCGGCTATCTGGTACATCCTTATAGTGTCGGTGGACCAATCCAACAGGTTTTGCAACAACCCGTCATAAGGCAAACGCACACTCGCTACCACAGCATTGTGAGCACCACAGTCCCCACACTCCGGACGCACACAACGGTGAACCGGACGTCTACTTAGGCAGTCAGCATTGATATGCTTCGTGCCCGCTCGGTGCTGGATATGAGAGTTCTCCAGTCCGAACTCACTGAGGTGATTCAACCACCGACCAATTATCCCCTCCGCGTCCTTAACCCCTTCCACGCGGTAAGCCAATATATTGCACAAAATTGCATTGAGTTACAGGAAATCCAGTGGTGAAGGGGTTAAAATTAAGGAGCCACCTTAAGGCAGAATGATCAGTCCGGAGTGTGAAATTCCCTCCATACAAGAAGTGCCGAAACTTCTTTGTGTACACCACTACTGCGAGCAGCTCTCGCTTGGTAGTACAATAATTTCTCTGTGCCTTGTTCATACTGTTACTAGCGAACGCCAGCGGGACCTCTACTCCGTCCTGGATCTGGGACAATGCGGCCTTCTCCGTAGGGTATTTCAGCACTGGGGTGGTTCGGAACAATGCCTTAATCTCTTTGAAGGCGTCATTCTGCTCCATCCCCCATGGGAAGGGTTCTTTCTTCCTCCCCGGAGTCCAATGGCTCAACTTTTGCAAGGGTTGAGACACCCTAGAGAATCCGGGGATGAAGTCCCTGTAATAGGAACAGAACCCTAAAAAGGATCTGATATCCTTTGGTCCTTTTGGAACTTCCCAAGTCTCCACAGTCTCCAGTTTAGCCGGATCAGCCTGCACACCCTCGGTGGAGATGATCCGGCCCAAATAGACCATGGACTTCCGAAAAAGTTCACATTTCTTTGGCTTTAAAGTCAAACCATTGGACCGAATTCGCTCCAATACCTCCCCGAGGTTCAATGCACACTCTTCAAACGTCTTGCCAAAAACAATGACATCATCCAGGTATACCAAGCACTTGCGCCACAACAGATCACTCAACAGAGTTTCCATCATAGCCTCAAAAGTGGCAGGGGCGTTGCATAACCCGAAAGGCATCAGCTCAAACTGATACAGTCCAATGTGACTTGTGAAAGCCGTCTTCTCCTTATCCTCTTCCTTCATTCCGATTTGCCAATATCCGGACTGCAAATCGAGGGTGCAGAACCATTGGTTCCCACCCAGCGAGTCCAGAGTCTCATCAATTCGGGGTAGAGGATACGCATTCTTCTTGGTTACTCCATTTAGGCGTCTATAATCGATACAAAATCGGATAGACCCATCCTTCTTAGTAACCATCTGAACCGGGCTGGACCAGGGGCTAGTGCTAGGCACGATCACCTTCTGTTCCAGCATGGTTTTCACTTGTTCTTCAACAACTCTTTTCTTACCCAACGGCAAGCGTCGGTAAGGCATTTTGAACGCTGTGCATCTCCCGTATTGATAGAATGCAGCACCTTGTCAGTTCGGCCCAAAGGCTCCCCCTCCACTTGCCATGCATCCTGATACTTCACTACCAGCCTTCTCAAGGAATCGAGATCCCTCCGATCCGTCAGATCCGTTTCGGAGATCATTTTCTCGAGTCCATCACTCAAAATGGTCGGAGAAGGGTCACCCTTCATGCTCACATGACCAGCAGGCATTACTGCCTCACTGGTGAACACCTTCCCCAGCACCGTATCCTTTTTCAGATACTTCGGCTCTAACCCGGGGTTAGAAACCGGCACCACGGTCCAAGCACCATCACCCACCAGGGTGTCCATGCCTGTCAAACCGATACTTCCCAACATGGCCACATCCGGCTCCACAACTGCCTCTTCCTCTCTCCTAAGCCCCTTGCTTCGGACCAGCACGTCACACGTCTGTCCGGGAGGAATCTTTACAGTTTGGACCACCGTTGCCACTGTTGATACTTGTCGGAGCACACATTGCTCCACCGCACGGTATGGGTGCTCTATCTGGAGTACCCCTGTACCAGGGTTCAGGACCGCGTCATACAACGCCGAAAAGTCTAACCCCAGTATACCGTCGTCTGCAATATCCGCGATGGTGGGAGAAGCCACATACTCCTTCCCCCCAATCCGGAGCGGTATGAACGCGCGCCCATACGTCTGCATACTCGACCCATCGGCCGAACAGGCGTTTACCCTCGTTTTGAAGTTATCACGACTGTCCGGCATAAGAGCATAGAAGTTTGAGGAGATAAAGGAGTGGCTCGCTCCCGTATCTACTAAAAAACTCGCCTGCCCTACCGGCCACAGTAACAGACACATACCACCGCCTCCCCCCCAGCGGAGACGGGTTTACAGTGAAGCGTTTAAAATCCTTCGGAGCAGCCAAATCAAGGCCATGTTTCTTCAAATGGTCGAAACATGGATGATCTGGGGAAAGCTGGGTACTCCCTACCCACACGGTGTCTGTGACAGCCGCAACTTCCTCGTTCCTATCCGTAATGGGCCTCCCTGCCTCATTGCCGGGCAACTGTTGGACTGGAATGTTAACCAGGCCGGCATCCGAACCCCTCAAGCTCGAAGCCACCCCTGATTCACTTCCTGCCTTCGGAACTCCACTAGGCTCTACCTCTCTGGTATGTTGGCGTACTTCATCTCCAGGGGCCGTCCGCTCGCCAGCTTGGACCACCCCCTCTAGTTTCCCTCCTTTCCGGAGCCGTACACTACGCAGCAAAGTGACCGATCTCCAAGCACCTATAGCACTTGGCGGTCCTCCGGTTGATCTTCCTTCTGTTGGGCTGTGTAGCCCCCTGGATGGAAGTCGTCATTTTCTCAAACAGCGCTGTAAAGAACGCTGCGTCCATCATCGGAGCCTTCTGATCCGATGACTCTTTCTTCGGAGGAGGGTTTCCACCCCCTTCCGGCTTCCTATTCTTCCACGGTTGTTTAGAGGAATTTCCATTCCTCTTGATCTGAGCCGCAGAAGCAGTTGCCTCCTCTTCACTGCCCTCACCATCAGACTGTTCCGGGGAACATTCTATGATGGCAGAGGCCCGGGTTGGCATCCGGTCCCCTAGCAGCGACTTTTTGAGGGCGTGTATCTCGATGGCCTTAAAAAGGTCATCCAACGATGTATCCGCCCTCCACGTATCATTCACCGTCTGTTGTATATCTGGGTCTCTCAATCCGGCGACGAACTGAGAGAACAATTACTTAGAGAATAAGGCATCATGGATCCCTGAAGCAGGATGTACCTTCTTCAGGAGTCGCATCAATGCAAGTCCGAAAACCCTCGGGGCCTCGTGCTTGCCCTGCACTCGCTTCTTAAAAGCGACCATCGGATCGATCCGAGCGGAGTCTCCGAACAAAATAGTTCCGATCTCCACCAGATGTTTGAAAGTGCCGCGGGGTCCGCATTCATCTTTCCACTGCTCAACTGCCATCAGGCCGTCTCCTAGGCGCAATCCTTTACAGATGTAAGGGATAGCATCTTGTTGATCCCATCCACTGAGGTTGATGTCCTCAACGGTGGCTCCCAACCACTCTTCCCACGAGTTTTTCTGCCAGTATGGAGAAGGCTCACTAGCTAGTCGTCTGGCTGCGTTGGACGATCCCCTAATTTTAGAGGTTATCGCCAGGCATTTAGAAATGGAAGCCGAAGCGTCCCTTTCTGCGCCTACATTGTGCAATCCTATCCCGGCTATAGCGGGGTTAGTATCGTACAATTCCTGTAATTCCGTACTCAGAATCGTTCGTCTCGGAGGCCTTTTAGGACTCTTTGTCCCCGGAGTCGCCCCCGGAGTAGCCCCCATAGTAGGCAAGCTGTTCTGTCTCTCTAGGTAGGCCTGGTAAGTACCATACGCCACCAAGTCGGTAGTGGGGTCCACTCCTTGACTGAACCACCAATTCTTTTCCAGATCGGTCATATACTGACACTGTTGAGCCAGAGCAAGCAACCGCTGATGCTCGGACTTTTCTTTTTCCAATTGTTTGGCTTGCTTCTCAGCTTCCTCTTCTTGCTGAGCTTGTTCCAGTTTAGCTTTCGCAGCTTCACCGGCTGCCCGGAGCCCTTCCTTTCGTGCTCGCAGGACTGCCGCCTCTTGCTCCGCTAGCTCTTTTGCCATTGCTGCGTTCTCTCGCATGCGTTTCTGTTGCTGTGCCAAAGCAGCTTCCTGCTGTCGGTACACCTCTCGCCTCTCTGTTTCCAGGTTTTTCTGTTCCTGGAACATCATGTTCTTTTGACAATCTTGCCATTGTGACAGACTCGATGGAGTGAGGTAGCTCTTAGCTGCCTTCTCCTGCTCGGATGCCTTTTTTAAGCGTTCCGAATCAAGCTGTCGCTCGTCTTGTCGCAACTGGGACTGCGGACTCAGTACCAGTCCCGACATCGATCTTCCCCTTCCCGCCGGGTTTACACCCGGTGTAGCAGACAAAACCTGCTTCGGAATGGGACGGATACCCATCATACCCACCCTTGGCGAGTAATCGCTTGCCCTTCCTCTACCCCTGGCTCGGCCCACCCCAAGAGGTCGACCTGGCGTTGAAGTAGACAAGGCAGGCTCTATGGTTACTCCCCGCCCCATGGGCAGATTTGGCGTATCCGTAAAGCTCATGTAATGAGTAGCCCTAGGACTGCCATTATCAGCGGAAGCGTATGAGGTACTACTGTCCTGCATACTATTCCGAGCCTCCAACAAGAATTGCTGTAAAGCATTCTTCTTGGCTCTCAAGAGGTCACACTCTGTAGACAGAGTCCGATGGGCATCGTTAAGGTCTTCCGTATCCCGAACAAGTTCGGAGTGGGCACCCTCTGCTTCCGCCAGCAGGGCATCCCTAGCCGCACAAATCTGGTTCAGTTCCGTGTTCGCACTGGTAAAATCGGAACGGACCGCCTCTAGGTCAGCCGTTTTCTGGTTGAACTCCGACCGAACCATGCCTAGAGCTTGTGCCAATCTCTCATTCTCCTCCAACAAGGTTGACAACCTCGCATCTTTTTCCTTGATTTCGGAAGCCCGGTGCGTGACTGCGCCTTCCAACGCAATCAAACTGCTTTTCCATTCATTGGACTGTTTTTGAATGGTCAACAACTCCATTTGGGCCATCTGCAGACGTTCCTGTACCCTGGGTTCTCTCATATCGTCGAAGCGACGCTCCTCCGAAATGTCAATTCTCCGAGGGGTCGGAGCGGCTGCCCGTGACCCGCCGACGTTGAACATCGACAGACTCATCTCTTCTAATGAACGACTCATTACAGGCAATACAGGCAATATCTAAACGTGCGAACTCCCTATAGAGTTTGGAGCGGGTCAGTAGGCTAATCAGCCGCAGTGATCACGGGGGTCTCTTTACCAGCGTGGCTCAGAGTAACCGACGAGTCCCATCTGATGCTGGGTATATATAGGCAGCCAGCCTGCGCACGCACACGCAGACCGGAAGCCTATAGCGACCTCTGTCCATACCCCAAGCCCGAAGCAGGTGTCGCCACCTGCCGTCGGACTGAAGGGTTCGGACTGAGCTCGCAACACAGCATCCAACAGAACCCGTCATATAACACCCCGTATAACCCTAGCCCCTACACTCCCAATGAAGAGAACAATTCCTCATGTGGTTTTGCAACACTGCTATAGCAGTACTATGAGGTGAGTGTAATCATAACCCCCGATCTACCTTTCTTAGATCGATTCTAGACATTTTTAGATCGACTCCATGCCTATAAGAGTCTAATTATTACATCAAATAAAGGGGGTGCGGGGGCAAAGCCCCGAATTACATACTTTCACAATTGAAGTAATAGATTTATGATATAAATGTCAATGATCGGGGGCTTTCTTTTTCTTTCAAAAATAGTTCCCTAAAAAAAAACGGAACCAGAAATGGGTTTGCCACAACATCAAGATAGCAACAATTACGATTGAGGGTCAGTTTCTGTTTCATCCCGGCATTTTCTTTAATTTCCCATTAATATTCAGGCATCCAAACTTGAAAATTATATAGATCGATACTTATAACCCTGTACTATGAGATGAGTGTAATCATAAACAGCTATCAGGGGAACAAGCATATCAGACCTCCATACCAACAACAATATACCTATACTAGGAACTCGCCGCAAACAGCAACTAGTCCAGCACATGTGGAAATGGCAAGGAAAGGACATGCCACTCAAAATCCCAACGGACGAACCCGAGGGGATTTGAAACTGAAATTCAGAGAAAGAGTGCCAAAATCTGCATTTTACCAGAAAGGTCCATACTACAGGGGAGTCTGTCCATGGAACGAGCTGGACCATGAGGTCCAGAACATTGAAAAGAAGGAAACTTTCAAACAGAAGATCAAAGAAAAGTGGAATGATAAACAACCCTGAACATGATAATTACCACTGGCCTTAACACCCGGAATTATCGCCCACACATTATTCCCCAACTTTCCCTTTCTTCTCATTCCTATTTCTACTAAATACTTAATTGTATTATCACCTCCTCTCTCCTTGTGGTATTGATTATGGGATGTTTCATGGACTGGTTATTTGCAATTCATTACTTTTTGTAACTAACTATATTATCAGCCTATGCAACCATCTTTGTATTTGTTCATGGAAGAACTCCTCATTGAGGTGAATGTTCAATTAACTTTTCAATACTTCAATACTTCAACCCCGATCTACCTTTCTCAGATCGATTCTAGACATTTTTAGATCGACTCCATGCCTATAAGAGTCATTGCCCTGAACTGGACTTAGGCCCTTAACTTGATTACTGGAATAATTAAAGGATTTTGACAGGTTCCGAAATACACAGAGGGGGGAGGGGAAGAGGGATGGAATAAAAACATTTTGGATCCAATATCTGGAAGCGAAAGTTGCAGTATGATACACAAAAACTTATCAGAGAGATAATTATATAAGTATGTGTTTATCTATAGGAGATAGTTGGTACTTGTAGTTGTACTTGTAGTTAGTGCTTGTAGTTGTATTCAAATGCCATCCCTAGCAACGGTCATTCTTATCTAAGAAATTTGAAAGGGTAAAAATAATTATGGTCATTATGATGTCTACTGTCTAATGATCAGATGAAAACTCATATACTAAGTTATGGGTCGTTAAATGTGTAGATTCAACCTGAAAAGGGAAGGGTGATTATTGTCCTTAACACTTAATCATATCGTATTGAATAAACTCTCTTTAGAATACCATTTCAAAAATACAGTAAAATTCCGCTACAACAAATTTGGATACAATAAATTTTCGGTTATAACAAACAAGTTACTGTGCCAAAACCGTTTCTCATACATTCCTATAATGGGAATCCGGTTTTTACGAATCTTTTTAGGTGGAAATTCGTTTATAACGAATTTTATTTTATTATGCACTGATTTAATCAATGGGAATATAAGCATGGTATGACCAAATGGTACCAGACAGGGCATCTCAAACTCTCCCTGCCTTTTGATTCCCTTCTCACACTCACCTAGGGCGGGGTGCAGAGGTGGGTGGGGGGGGGGGGGTATGTCTTTGATTCACCTCACCTAGAAAGCTTGGGGCGGAGGGCTTCTCATACTCACCTCGGGCGGGGTGCAGAGGTGGGGGGGGGATGTCTTTGATTCACCTCACCAAGAAAGCCTGGGGGGGGGGGGAAGGGGCTTCTCACACTCACCTAAGGCCGGGTGCAAAATTGGGGGTCTGTTTTTGATTCATATCACCTCACCAAAACTTGGGGAGGGGGAGGCGGGGGGGGGGGCTTCCCAAACTCTTCTAGGACGGCGTGCAGAGGCTGGGGAGGAGAGGAAGAGAGGAATGGCTTCTATTTATTTCACCCTCATCTAGACCCCCCCCGACCTCCCCAATACACACCTGTAGGCCTACCTACACCTATAGTAGTCCCACTAAGGTACCATACCGGAAGACGTGAGACGTTTAATAGGGCCTGGGAGACATGTGAAAAAACATCCCATTGGCATCCTCTAGGGCTTCCTCACACAGAAAAAAGAAGTAGAATCACTGTGACTCTCGACTTGATCACTGAGGTAACTCTCCCCAGGACTCTCAAATGACTCCTTAACATTAGCAGGACTCTATAATATTGACTCTATAATGACTGCTATTCTAAGACTCCCCAATGATTGGGAGTCAATTTAGGGGAGTTACCTCAGTGATTGAGTCCAGACTCCCATTTGGGAATCACTGTGATTTTACTTGTTTTCTCTTTGCAGTGTGTTTGTTCGGAGGTAATGTTTTAGTGACAGAAATGGATGTGAGTGTGCTGCAGGTGGTGGGCATCTGAAAAGTAATTTACTATACATAGATCTGGTTCCATTTGGTTGGAACATCGATATCAACATATTTGTAGCCGATGTGCTGAAAACGTAGCCCATTAACTGGAGCTGCTAACAGGAGTGAAGAGCTGTTATGAGTAAGCAGAAACATTCCAGGGGTGATAGAAACAGTAGGGATACGTGGCCTTAAATGTATTTTTGATATAAAGCTAGCACCATACTAGAAGTTGGTATTCAATATCAAGCTGCACCATGAACTGGTAAGTGGGACTGTATTTGTTGATGTACTATATTGTCCTTGGAAATTAGGCCACAAGCACAGCCACAGGCTGACTCACAGGGCTTATATTCAGCAATGAAACATACATTTTCAATGTTATACAAAGTTTGGCCATAATTGGGAGCCATACAGGACTTATCAAGGAGGGTGAGGATTTAGGTGTAATGTAATGAATTGAAAATTATTAGAAATTTTTTCTACTTGTTTCCAACCTCTAAGCCAGGCATGCCTCACCCAAGGAGTTAACATACAATTGATTACATATGCATCAAAAGGTGTAACATTATGAATCACTGTACTTTCATTAGTTTAATGCAATCTATGTTATTTCAGTGTGATCATCCTGTGTGCCCTGGTGGCTGTGGCCATGACAGCCCCGTGCGACCCATGCCCAGAAGTCGCACCCATCTGTTACTATAAGGACTTCATGGATGGCAGCTGTACTCTGATGGGCTGGGGAAAGTAAGTATAGATACATTGACAAAGGTGCACACGTTTTTGCTCTGCTGGAGGGTTATTTCACCAGTTGACCCTCCAGGACGTAGGCCGAGAATATACGGCCTGAGGGTCAACAAGTGAAATAATCCTTCAACAGACCGAAAACAAGTGTGCCTTTGCACTTATTTTTTTACCTTTTTCGATTCAAATTGAATTATTAGAGCCTGTGGAGGGTTGTGAAGGGCATAAAATAGCCTTTTTCTACACTGTTCAAATGTAAACAAACCACCATTTTGATAATGTCACTGGGTCGTGCAATACAGGCATGGGTTATTTCATGGGAGGTGTGAAATAACTATGGCGCTCTTTGGTGTTGAAGGTCCTACACACTATTCAATGGATCTCTATCAAATATAATATTAGCAATGGACAGACTGATATATGGTGTCATATAAAAGTGATGGAGCCTCAAGGCAGGGTTTATAGTTGAGAATTAGGATACCGTAACTAGTAGTGTGATGTGTGAATTCTAGTACATTCATATAACAAACTAGTTTCTATAATCTCCGCAGGGTGGCATCCCAGGGCTGTTAGTTAATCTCTTTGCTCACGTGTGCTATGGAAAAGATGGCACAAGGAACCATTAGTTCCACTGATTGCCAACAGGCCCAAAGGTTGCTGTTTACCTCCTCTTCCAGGTAGATAAACTCCTACAAAGATGTCTGCCGAGCATAGACTGATACTAATCTTGTGTGGCACCACCTAGTGAATTATTGTCTGTACCATAGACAAGTAGCTAATATTCATTTCTTAATATTGCAGCAAACTTCGGCCTGAGTGTAGCGGTGGCAGCAAAGAAGGCCTCGTCTTATGGGTGGCTGAGGAGTTCCAGGGCTGTGACTCAGACTCAGACTCCAATAAGGACGTTCATGTCAACATCATCCATTAGAACTATATTGTTACAATGTGCTCTTTGACCCTGGATACAAAACAGCAATGACCTGCCTTTATTAAAAAATCCCAAAAATAGGATAATACTGTGTTTTCTTCATTTGATCTTGATTTCTCCTATTCCTTCAGCCCAGCGCATTATCATAACGGTACAATCGTCAGAAGATATATGATACTCAGAAGAATTTCTTAAAAGAATTGTCTTACTTATTTCATCTTGAAAAAAAGAGTCTCTAAAGTAAGCATCAGTATTAAGCAACTGTTGTGAAATAACAGTGTTGATTTAGACACATATCTATTAGATTAGGAAAAAATCCAAACACAGGTCCAATTCAAAGAATAAAGCAAAAAGTGGAAGACAATGATTATTATTTGAATTAAATAAATACTTCCCCTAGTTTACACCTGACGAGGCCCCTAGCCCAATAAGCACAAAATGCAGTCCAACATTGAATCAGCATTGCATCAACATTGAATCAACGTTGACAACCATTTAAGAATGTTGATTCAACGTTCTCTGCCCACTGGGAGAGGCTCGAAACAATCATTAATACCCAAAAGAGACAACCTAAACAAAGACATACATTAGAATAGCAACAAAACAAATACCATGTAACCCATGAGGCTGTGTCTCATGACCTTGAGCCAATGTTTTTGTCTCTGACCGGCTGCTGTCTCTGACCGCGTGCCGTCTCTGACCAGGTGCCGTCTCTGACCAGGTGTCAGATAAAAGGTGTTTTAAAAAGAATTATACTCATAATTATAAGGATTAGTAAAAACGTTATGGCGGTCGTTATATAATTATATTTATAATTAAAATTAGTATCCTGCTGTTGATATTTTGACCTTATCAAGCCAAGCCGGTCAGAGACGGCACCTGGTCAGAGACGGCACCCGGTCAGAGACGGCACCCGGTCAGAGACTAAAACATTGGCCCAAGGTCGTGAGACACAGCCCTGACTTGTCAAGATACATTTTCCAAATTTATCAAGAAGGCACAAACTAAGTTCGCTTACTTCATGTTTAATGTAGTTTAATCCCATTTTGGAACTTTAAAAGTCTTGGTGTGAAATGCTCAAAATGAACATGTGTGAGGGCTGAGCTGTTTTCACACATAAGCCAATGAGCTTGTTCCATATTGGTCATATGTGAGCAGCTGAGGAGAAAGGTACATCCAGGAGGGATTTTTAGTACTGGGGTTTGGCCACTAGGGGGCATCACAATGACCACAAATGTGAAAATTGGCCAAAATTTGCTCTAAGGTGATTTTTTACAGAGAAAATGATGGTTTTCTCCAAAACATTCTATTTCGAGGTAATCCTTCCATATTTGGAATGTAAATGGAACGTTTTGAATTCAATATGAGGCCTAAATAAGGCTTTCTGCCTAAAACATGTTGCCATGACAACCACAATTTCCTTCCGAATACAAAAAGAATAATTCCAATCAATAGAGAAATTCATAGGGATTACTGCACTGAAAACTGAATGTAAATACCATTTCTATATCCAGATTTAAGATAAAAAATATGAAAAGTAGTGGTTAGGTAATACATGAAATTTTGCAAAATCATGATAATAAGAATTAGGAATACAATTAAACAACTAGAGATAGAGCCTATTGGCTGTGCGGCAAGGGTAGCACCATCTCAGATTCATGAAGCAATTTCTCAAAAACTAGAAGGGATATCTACATCTATGATACCTCTTTTGAAAGCTTATGACTTCAATCTTAAAACATACATTTCACCTCGGAAGGCCCTTTCTCCTCATCTTTCCACATATGACCTGTGACACGCCCAGGGGCTGCAAATACAAACTCGCCTTGTGGTTGTCAGGAATGTAGAGCCATGCCCACTCCACTACTCACTTACTTAGACAAAATTTAAAAAGGGTACATTTCAGGTTACCCATACCTACCTAGCAAAACAGGGTCGACCCTAGAAAATCATGTCAAATTTTGTAGAAAATATTTTGAGTCATTTTGGGGCTATTTCAGTGTCAATTTGTTAATCCGTGAGTCAAAGTTGCCGTCAATGAGATTGCACGTCAATTTCTGGGTCTTTTCAGGCCAAAGTAAAAGAATCTCTTTTTAAAACAAATTCTGCTACTTTACCCTTGATTTTCAGACCATTGTCACCGGAAACACACCTTTAAATCTTTTTTGGCCTTATCTTATTATGAAGTGGTTATACGCATTTTGCATGAGTTGCCCTGTACCAATAAACACCCAACCGACATTGTGCACTCTTTGCAAAGATAACATAACTTGATCATATATTTATATGGACTTCATGAACACGAATACATTGAAAAACTAAAAATCTAAAATTGACCCCGAATTAGCTCCTTACCCATTTTTTAATTTGCAGATCCACGTGCAGATATACAGCTTTGACTCATACCATAAACTTTAGAACCCATTATTTAGTGCAATGAATACCATGAGAATTTACAAGCTATATCAGAAAAATATGAGACATCAGGGCCTGGGCATCCCAGTGGCATCTTCTAGGGCTTCCTCACACAGAGAAAAAGAAGAAGAATCACTGTGACTCCCAACTTGATCACTGAGGTAACTCTCCCCAGGACTCTCAAATGACTCCTTAACATTAGCAGGACTCTATTATTACTCTATAATGACTGCTATTCTAAGACTCCCCAATGATTGGGAGTCAATTTAGGGGAGTTACCTCAGTGATTGAGTCCAGACTCCCATTTGGGAATCACTGTGATTTTACTTGTTTTCTCTGTGCAGTGTGTTTGTTCGGAGGTAATGTTTTAGTGACAAAAATGGATGTGAGTGTGCTGCAGGTGGTGGGCGTCTGAAAAGTAATTTACTATACACAGATCTGGTTCCATTGGTTGGAACATCGATATCAACATATTTGTAGCCGATGTGCTGAAAAGGTAACAGGAGTGAAGAGCTGTTATGAGTAGGCAGAAACATTCCACGGGTGATAGAAACAGTAGGGATACGTGGCCTTAAATGTATTTTTGATATAAAGCTAGCACCATACTAGAAGTTGGTATTCAATATCAAGCTGCACCATGAACTGGTAAGTGGGACTGTATTTGTTAATGTACTATATTGTCCTTGGAAATTAGGCCACACCCACAGCCACAGGCTGACTCACAGGGCTTATATTCAGCAATGAAACATAGATTTTCAATGTTATACAAAGTTTGGCCATAATTGGGAGCCATACAGAACTTATCAAGGGGGATGAGGATTTAGGTGTAATGTAATGAATTGAAAATTATTAGACAATTTTTCTACTTGTTTCCAACCTCTAAGCCAGGTATGCCTCACCCAAGGAGTTAACATACAATTGATTACATATGCATCAAAAGGTGTTATGAATCACTATACTTTCATTAGTTTAATGCAATCTATGTTATTTCAGTGTGATCATCCTGTGTGCCCTGGTGGCTGTGGCCATGACAGCCCCGTGCGACCCATGCCCAGAAGTCGCACCCGTCTGTTACTATAAGGACTTCATGGATGGCAGCTGCACTCTGATGGGCTGGGGAAAGTAAGTATAGATACATTGACAAAGGTGCACGTGTTTTTGCTCTGCTGGAGGGTTATTTCACCAGTTGACCCTCCAGGACATAGGCCGAGAATATACGGCCTGAGGGTCAACAAGTGAAATAATTCTTCAACAGACCAAAAACAAGTGTGCCTTTGCACTTATTTTTTTACCTTTTTCGATTCAAATTGAATTATTAGAGCCTATGGGGGGGGGGGGTGTGAAGGGCTTAAAATAGCCTTTTTCTACACTGTTCAAATGTAAACAAACGGCCGTTCGATAATATCACAGGGTCGTGCAGTACAGGCATGGGTTATTTCATGGGAGGTGTGAAATAACTATGGCGCTCTTTGGTGTAGAAGGTCCTACACACTATTCAATGGATCTCTATCAAATATAATATTAGCAATGGGCAGACTGATATATGGTGTCATATGAAAGTGATGGAGCCTCAAGGCAGGGTTTATAGTTGAGAATTAGGATACCGTAACTAGTAGTGTGATGTGTGAATTCTAGTACATTCATATAACAAACTAGTTTCTATAATCTCCGCAGGGTGGCATCCCAGGGCTGTTAGTTAATCTCTTTGCTCACGTGTGCTATGGAACAGATGGCACAGGGAACCATTAGTTCCACTGATTGCCAACAGGCCCAAAGGGTGCTGTTTACCTCCTCTTCTAGGTAGATAAACTCCTACAAAGATGTCTGCCAAGCATAGACTGATACTAATCTTGTGTGGCACCACCAAGTGAATTATTGTCTGTACCATAGACAAGTAGCTTATATTCATTTCTTAATATTGCAGCAAACTTCGGCCTGAGTGTAGCGGTGGCAGCAAAGAAGGCCTCGTCTTATGGGTGGCTGAGGAGTTCCAGGGCTGTGACTCAGACTCAGACTCCAATAAGGACGTTCATGTCAACATCATCCATTAGAACTATATTGTTACAATGTGCTCTTTGACCCTGGATACAAAACAGCAATGACCTGCCTTTATTAAAAAATCCCAAAAATAGGATAATACTGTGTTTTCTTCATTTGATCTTGATTTCTCCTATTCCTTCAGCCCAGCGCATTATCATAACGGTACAATCGTCAGAAGATATATGATACTCAGAAGAATTTCTTAAAAGAATTGTCTTACTTATTTCATCTTGAAAAAAAGAGTCTCTAAAGTAAGCATCAGTATTAAGCAACTGTTGTGAAATAACAGTGTTGATTTAGACACATATCTATTAGCTTAGGAAAAAATCCAAACACAGGTCCAATTCAAAGAATAAAGCAAAATGTGGAAGACAATAATTATTATTTGAATTAAATAAATACTTCCCCTAGTTTACACCTGACGAGGCCCCCAGTCCAATAGGCACAAAATTCAGTCCAACATTGAATCAGCATTGCATCAACATTGAATCAACATTGACAACCATTTAAGGTTGATCGCTACTCATTGAATATGGACTCCTGCGCAGCTCTCTGCGCATATAGCTCAAAACTGTCAGAATGAGCTAATATTGGAGAGGTATATACATATATATGCACACTAAGCCATTTTCAAAAATTGGACAATTCTGAATGAAATTGAGCATTTTATTGCACTTTGAATATTTGATGTATTTTGAGCTAGTGATATTTGCTATTTTTAACATAAATCAGAATATTGGAATTATTCACCAATAAATCATTATCAAGATTGATAAAGATCTCATCACTGTGCTTAAGACAACCAAGGGTATGAGATGTATACACTTTCTACCACGATCCTTGTTTTTTTGCCCATTGTTTTGGCTTTTGAATATGAGATTTAGACCTTTTTTGTCCTATTTTTTAACTTCAAAGACCCAAAACCCTAACATTATGCACGGGACCCCCTATTAAAATACCTTTAAAATGTTAGCTATTGATCTGAACTAATTTTTGAAAATTTTTTAAAAAAAGTTCATGGATTTTTTTCAGTGATATTAGGATATTGCTGAAGAATTATGCATTAAATTTGAATAATCGTCATAAAACCATCACGTTTTTTCATACAAAGGTACATTTTGGGACCATGATTTTATTTTCCCCATTCAAGGACATAACCTAAGATTTATCATGTGCAATACCAAATCAATGTGGGCATTGGTTCACTAAGAAAAAAAATCATGAAAATTTCCCATTTTTTTGAATTTTTTGGCAAAAATAGAGAATACTTTTTTTTTTCAAAAATCTGTAATAAAAAAAGTAGCTCGGGACACCCCCTATTTTTTTTATTTTTCCATTTCTTAATGATTTAAACAACCATGAGGCAAAAAATTAGGAAATTCTATGGATGAAAAGTTAAGAGTAGCGATCAACCTTAAGAATGTTGATTCAACGTTCTCTGCCCACTTGGAGAGGCTCGAAACAATCATTAATACCCAAAAGAGACAACCTAAACAAAGACATACATTAGAATCGCAACAAAACAAATACCATGTAACCCATGACTTGTCAAGATACATTTTCCAAATTTATCAAGAAGGCACAAACTAAGTTCGCTTACTTCATGTTTAATGTAGTTTTATCCCATTTTGGAACTTTAAAAGTCTTGGTGTGAAATGCTCAAAATGAACAAGTTTGAGGGCTGAGCTGTTTTCACACATAAGCCAATGAGCTTGTTCCATATTGGTCATATGACCTGTGACACGCCCAGGGGCTGCAAATACAAACTCGCCTTGTGGTTGTCAGGAATGTAGAGCCATGCCCACTCCACTACTCACTTACTTAGACCAAATTTAAAAAGGGTACATTTCAGGTTACCCATACCTACCTAGCAAAACAGGGTCGACCCTAGAAAATCATGTCAAATTTTGTAGAAAATACTTTGAGTCATTTTGGGGCTATTTCAGTGTCAATTTGTTAATCCGTGAGTCAAAGTTGCCATCAATGAGATTGCACGTCAATTTCTGGGTCCTTTTCAGGCCAAAGTAAAAGAATCTCTTTTTAAAATAAATTGTACTACTTTACCCTAGATTTTCAGACCATGTCACCGGAAACACACCTTTAAATCTTTTTTGGCCTTATCTTATTATGAAGTGGTTATACGCATTTTGCATGAGTTGCCCTATACCAATAAACACCCAACCGACATTGTGCACTCTTTGCAAAAATAACACAACCTGATCATATATTTATATGGACTTTATGAACACCAATACGTTGAAAAACTAAAAATCTAAAATTGACCCCGAATTAGCTCCTAACCCATCTTTAACTTTGCAGATCCAGGTGCAGATATACAGCTTTGACTCATACCATAAACTTTAGAACCCATTATTTAGTGCAATGAATACCATGAGAATTTACAAGCTATATCAGAAAAATATGAGACGTCAGGGCCTAGGCATCCCAGTGGCATCTTCTAGGGCTTCCTCACACAGAGAAAAGAAAAATCACTGTGACTCCCAACTTGATCACTGAGGTAACTCTCCACAGGACTCTCAAATGACTCCTTCACATTAGCAGGACTCTATAATTATTCTATAATGACTGCTATTCTAAGACTCCCCAAATGATTAGGAGTCAATTGAGGGGAGTTACCTCAGTGATTGAGTCCAGACTCCCATTTGGGAATCACTGTGATTTTACTTGTTTTCTCTGTGCAGTGTGTTTGTTCGGAGGTAATGTTTTAGTGACAAAAATGGATGTGAGTGTGCTGCAGGTGGTGGGCGTCTGAAAAGTAATTTACTATACACAGATCTGGTTCCATTGGTTGGAACATCGATATCAACATATTTGTAGCCGATGTGCTGAAAAGGTAACAGGAGTGAAGAGCTGTTATGAGTAAGCAGAAACATTCCACGGGTGATAGAAACAGTAGGGATACGTGGCCTTAAATGTATTTTTGATATAAAGCTAGCACCATACTAGAAGTTGGTATTCAATATCAAGCTGCACCATGAACTGGTAAGTGGGACTGTATTTGTTGATGAACTATATTGTCCTTGGAAATTAGGCCACACCCACGGCCACAGGCTGACTCACAGGGCTTATATTCAGCAATGAAACATACATTTTCAATGTTATACAAAGTTTGGCCATAATTGGGAGCCATACAGGACTTATCAAGGAGGGTGAGGATTTAGGTGTAATGTAATGAATTGAAAATTATTAGACATTTTTTCTACTTGTTTCAAACCTCTAAGCAAGGCATGCCTCACCCAATGAGTTAACATACAATTGATTACATATGCATCAAAAGGTGTTATGAATCACTGTACTTTCATTAGTTTAATGCAATCTATGTTATTTCAGTGTGATCATCCTGTGTGCCCTGGTGGCTGTGGCCATGACAGCCCCGTGCGACCCATGCCCAGAAGTCGCACCCATCTGTTACTATAAGGACTTCATGGATGGCAGCTGTACTCTGATGGGCTGGGGAAAGTAAGTATAGATACATTGACAAAGGTGCACGCGTTTTTGCTCTGCTGGAGGGTTATTTCACCAGTTGACCATCAAGGTCATAGGCTGAGTGAAATGCGGCTGAGGGTCAACAAGTGAAATAATCCTTCAACAGACCAAAAACAAGTGTGCCTTTGCACTTATTTTTTACCTTTTTTAGATTAAAATAGAATTATAAGGGCCTATGGGGGGGGTGAAGGGCATAAAATAGCCTTTTTCTACACTGTTCAAATGTAAACAAACCACCATTTTGATAATGTCACTGGGTCGTGCAATACAGGCATGGGTTATTTCATGGGAGGTGTGAAATAACTATGGCGCTCTTTGGTGTTGAAGGTCCTACACACTATTCAATGGATCTCTATCAAATATAATATTAGCAATGCACAGACTGATATATGGTGTCATATAAAAGTGATGGAGCCTCAAGGCAGGGTTTATAGTTGAGAATTAGGATACCGTAACTAGTAGTGTGATGTGTGAATTCTAGTACATTCATATAACAAACTAGTTTCTATAATCTCCGCAGGGTGGCATCCCAGGGCTGTTAGTTAATCTCTTTGCTCACGTGTGCTATGGAACAGATGGCACAGGGAACCATTAGTTCCACTGATTGCCAACAGGCCCAAAGGGTGCTGTTTACCTCCTCTTCTAGGTAGATAAACTCCTACAAAGATGTCTGCCGAGCATAGACTGATACTAATCTTGTGTGGCACCACCAAGTGAATTATTGTCTGTACCATAGACAAGTAGCTTATATTCATTTCTTAATATTGCAGCAAACTTCGGCCTGAGTGTAGCGGTGGCAGCAAAGAAGGCCTCGTCTTATGGGTGGCTGAGGAGTTCCAGGGCTGTGACTCAGACTCAGACTCCAATAAGGACGTTCATGTCAACATCATCCATTAGAACTATATTGTTACAATGTGCTCTTTGACCCTGGATACAAAACAGCAATGACCTGCCTTTATTAAAAAATCCCAAAAAAAGGATAATACTGTGTTTTCTTCATTTGATCTTGATTTCTCCTATTCCTTCAGTACAGCGCATTATCATAACGGTACAATTGTCAGAAGATATATGATACTCAGAAGAATTTCTTAAAAGAATTGTCTTACTTATTTCATCTTGAAAAAAAGAGTCTCTAAAGTAAGCATCAGTATTAAGCAACTGTTGTGAAATAACAGTGTTGATTTAGACACATATCTATTAGCTTAGGAAAAAATCCAAACACAGGTCCAATTCAAAGAATAAAGCAAAAAGTGGAAGACAATGATTATTATTTGAATTAAATAAATACTTCCCCTAGTTTACACCTGACGAGGCCCCTAGCCCAATAAGCACAAAATTCAGTCCAACATTGAATCAGCATTGCATCAACATTGAATCAACGTTGACAACCATTTAAGAATGTTGATTCAACGTTCTCTGCCCACTGGGAGAGGCTCGAAACAATCATTAATACCCAAAAGAGACAACCTAAACAAAGACATACATTAGAATCGCAACAAAACAAATACCATGTAACCCATGAGGCTGTGTCTCATGACCTTGAGCCAATGTTTTTGTCTCTGACCGGCTGCTGTCTCTGACCGCGTGCCGTCTCTGACCAGGTGCCGTCTCTGACCAGGTGTCAGATTAAAGGTGTTTTAAAAAGAATTATACTCATATATATAAGGATTAGTAAAAACGTTATGGCGGTCGTTATATAATTATATTTATAATTAAAATTAGTATCCTGCTGTTGATATTTTAACCTATCAAGCCAAGCCGGTCAGAGACGGCACCTGGTCAGAGACGGCACCCGGTCAGAGACGGCAACCGGTCAGAGACTAAAACATTGGCCCAAGGTCGTGAGACACAGCCCTGACTTGTCAAGATACATTTTCCAAATTTATCAAGAAGGCACAAACTAAGTTCGCTTACTTCATGTTTAATGTAGTTTTATCCCATTTTGGAACTTTAAAAGTCTTGGTGTGAAATGCTCAAAATGAACATGTGTGAGGGCTGAGCTGTTTTCACACATAAGCCAATGAGCTTGTTCCATATTGGTCATATGACCTGTGACACGCCCAGGGGCTGCAAATACAAACTCGCCTTGTGGTTGTCAGGAATGTAGAGCCATGCCCACTCCACTACTCTCTTACATAGACCAAATTTAAAAAGGGTACATTTCAGATTACCCATACCTACCTAGAAAAACAGGGTCGACCCTAGAAAATCATGTCAAATTTTGTAGAAAATATTTTGAGTCATTTTGGGGCTATTTCAGTGTCAATTTGTTAATCCGTGAGTCAAAGTTGCCGTCAATGAGATTGCAAGTCAATTTCTGGGTCCTTTTCAGGCCAAAGTAAAAGAATCTCTTTTTAAAACAAATTCTGCTACTTTACCCTTGATTTTCAGACCATTGTCACCGGAAACACACCTTTAAATCTTTTTTGGCCTTATCTTATTATGAAGTGGTTATACGCATTGTGCATGAGTTGCCCTATACCAATAAACACCCAACCGACATTTTGCACTCTTTGCAAAGATAACATAACTTGATCATATATTTATATGGACTTCATGAACACGAATATGTTGAAAAACTAAAAATCTAAAATTGACCCCGAATTAGCTCCTTACCCATTTTTTAATTTGCAGATCCACGTGCAGATATACAGCTTTGACTCATACCATAAACTTTAGAACCCATTATTTAGTGCAATGAATACCATGAGAATTTACAAGCTATATCAGAAAAATATGAGACATCAGGGCCTTGGCATCCCAGTGGCATCTTCTAGGGCTTCCTCACACAGAGAAAAAGAAGAAGAATCACTGTGACTCCCAACTTGATCACTGAGGTAACTCTCCCCAGGACTCTCAAATGACTCCTTAACATTAGCAGGACTCTATTATTACTCTATAATGACTGCTATTCTAAGACTCCCCAATGATTGGGAGTCAATTTAGGGGAGTTACCTCAGTGATTGAGTCCAGACTCCCATTTGGGAATCACTGTGATTTTACTTGTTTTCTCTGTGCAGTGTGTTTGTTCGGAGGTAATGATTTGGTGACAAAAATGGATGTGAGTGTGCTGCAGGTGGTGGGCGTCTGAAAAGTAATTTACTATACACAGATCTGGTTCCATTGGTTGGAACATCGATATCAACATATTTGTAGCCGATGTGCTGAAAAGGTAACAGGAGTGAAGAGCTGTTATGAGTAGGCAGAAACATTCCACGGGTGATAGAAACAGTAGGGATACGTGGCCTTAAATGTATTTTTGATATAAAGCTAGCACCATACTAGAAGTTGGTATTCAATATCAAGCTGCACCATGAACTGGTAAGTGGGACTGTATTTGTTGATGTACTATATTGTCCTTGAAAATTAGGCCACACGCACAGCCACAGGCTGACTCACAGGGCTTATATTCAGCAAAGAAACATACATTTTCAATGTTATACAAAGTTTGGCCATAATTGGGAGCCATACAGAACTTATCAAGGAGGGGTGAGGATTTAGGTGTAATGTAATAAATTGAAAATTATTAGACATTTTTTCTACTTGTTTCCAACCTCTAAGCCAGGCATGCCTCACCCAATGAGTTAACATACAATTGATTACATATGCATCAAGAGGTGTTATGAATCACTGTACTTTTATTAGTTTAATGCAATCTATGTTATTTCAGTGTGATCATCCTGTGTGCCCTGGTGGCTGTGGCCATGACAGCTCCGTGCGACCCATGCCCAGAAGTCGCACCCATCTGTTACTATAAGGACTTCATGGATGGCAGCTGTACTCTGATGGGCTGGGGAAAGTAAGTATAGATACATTGACAAAGGTGCACGCGTTTTTGCTCTGCTGGAGGGTTATTTCACCAGTTGACCATCAAGGTCATAGGCTGAGTGAAATGCGGCTGAGGGTCAACAAGTGAAATAATCCTTCAACAGACCAAAAACAAGTGTGCCTTTGCACTTATTTTTTTACCTTTTTTGATTCAAATTGAATTATTAGAGCCTATGGGGGGGTGAAGGGCTTAAAATAGCCTTTTTCTACACTGTTCAAATGTAAACAAACCGCCATTTTGATAATGTCACAGGATAGTGCAATACAGGCATGGGTTATTTCATGGGAGGTGTGAAATAATTATGGCGCTCTTTGGTGTAGAAGGTCCTACACACTATTCAATGGATCTCTATCAAATATTATAATATTAGCAATGGGCAGACTGATATATGGTGTCATATAAAAGTGATGGAGCCTCAAGACAGGGTTTATAGTTGAGAATTGGGATACCGTAACTACTTGTGTGATGTGTGAATTCTAGTACATTCATATAACAAACTAGTTTCTATAATCTCTGCAGGGTGGCATCCCAGGGCTTTTAGTTAAGCTCTTTGCTCACATGTGCTATGGAACAGATGGCACAGGGAACCATTAGTTCCACTGATTGCCAACAGGCCCAAAGGATGCTGTTTACCTCCTCTTCCAACAAAGATGTCTGCCGAGCATAGACTGATAGTAATCTTGTGTGGCAGCACCTAGTGAAGTATTGTCTGTACCATAGACAAGTAGCTAATATTCATATCTTAATATTGCAGCAAACTTCGGCCTGAGTGTAGCGGTGGCAGCAAAGAAGGCCTCGTCTTATGGGTGGCTGAGGAGTTCCAGGGCTGTGACTCAGACTCAGACTCCAATAAGGACGTTCATGTCAACATCATCCATTAGAACTATATTGTTACAATGTGCTCTTTGACCCTGGATACAAAACAGCAATGACCTGCCTTTATCAAAAAATCCCAAAAATAGGATAATACTGTGTTTTCTTCATTTGATCTTGATTTGATCCTATTCCTTCAGCCCAGCGCATTATCATAACGGTACAATCGTCAGAAGATATATAATACTCAGAAGAATTTCTTAAAAGAATTGTCTTACTTATTTCATCTTGAAAAAAAGAGTCTCTAAAGTAAGCATCAGTATTAAGCAACTGTTGTGAAATAACAGTGTTGATTTAGACACATATCTATTAGCTTAGGAAAAAATCCAAACACAGGTCCAACTCAAAGAATAAAGCAAAAAGTGGAAGACAATAATTATTATTTGAATTGAATAAATACTTCCCCTAGTTTACACCTGACGAGGCCCCTAGCCAAATAGGCACAAAATTCAGTCCAACATTGAATCAACATTGCATCAACATTGAATCAACATTGACAACCATTTAAGAATGTTGATTCAACGTTCTCTGCCCACTTGGAGAGGCTCGAAACAATCATTAATACCCAAAAGAGACAACCTAAACAAAGACATACATTAGAATCACAACAAAACAAATACCATGTAACCCATGACTTGTCAAGTCACATTTTCCAAATTTATCAAGAAGGCACAAACTAAGTTCGCCTACTTCATGTTTAATGTAGTTTTATCCCATTTTGGAACTTTAAAAGTCTTGGTGTGAAATGCTCAAAATGAACAAGTTTGAGGGCTGAGCTGTTTTCACACATAAGCCAATGAGCTTGTTCAATATTGGTCATATGACCTGTGACAAGCCCAGGGGCTGCAAATACAATCTCGCCTTGTGGTTGTCAGGAATTTAGAGCCATATGCCCACTCCACTACTCACTTACTTAGACCAAATTTAAAAAGGGTACATTTCAGGTTACCCATACCTACCTAGCAAAACAGGGTCGACCCTAGAAAATCATGTCAAATTTTGTAGAAAATATTTTGAGTCATTTTGGGGCTATTTCAGTGTCAATTTGTTAATCCGTGAGTCGAAGTTGCCATCAATGAGATTGCACGTCAATTTCTGGGTCCTTTTCAGACCAAAGTAAAAGAATTCTTTTTAAAACAAATTTTACTACTTTACCCTAGATTTTCAGACCATGTCACCGGAAAGACACCTTTAAATCTTTTTTGGCCTTATCTTATTATGAAGTGGTTATACACATTTTGCATGATTTGCCCTATACCAATAAACACCCAACCGACATTGTGCACTCTTTGCAAAGATAACATAACCTGATCATATATTTATTAACTCCCGACTTCTGTTGTTTTAGGATAGAGGAAGGACAAATCAGAAAGTTCTTAGTATGTTTAAACAAGTTTATATTATTGAAAGGTATATATCTTGGCTCCTTGGAACACTTTATGATACATCTCGGTTGATTTGTTTATTGCCTCACGAACTTGATTGTCTGTTTTCGGGTGACTCCGAGACCAAAATAAAGTGCTTATGTACATTATGTCTTCAAGTACATCACAGCAACTATTAATTTTGTTTACAAACTGGGACAACATATATTTTAAGATAAACCAAGTATGGATAACCTCCAAAAAATAGTTTTTGAGATACAGCTCGATGAATTTTGAAGATTTATTAAAATATGAAAATTTCAACCAAATACTCTTAACTTTACCCTAGTTCACTCAAAATGGTTCAATTAATTGTCAAAATCACTCTACAATATCCTGATGGTATATACTTTAGAAAATATGGACTGTTAGGATCCCTTGTTGAACCTATTTGGCACAGTACTGGCCTAAAAATCTGCTATTTCACCTTATTTCGGTCCCGGAGTCACCCGGGTGACTCCAGGACCGAAATAAAACATTCTATAAATGTAGGTTAAATTAGTGGAATCATCAGATTTCTGGTTTAGAGCATTAATATTAGAGGGGGTGGATAGGAAGTAGGGACACTTAAGATAACTAAAATATATTGGATATTAACAATTCTGTGTGGGTCTTAGTATTGTCAGCAAGGCGAGTGACTCCGAGACCAAAATAAGAGGGTGACTTTGAGACCAAAATAAGTATCACAACACACATTTGGTCCTGCAGGCTAGAATATTGCATTTTTTTTCGAAATTTCTTTTTTCTGGCAAAAAACACAATAGTTACCTCATAATTTAGGGTACAAGGGAAACTTTTTGGATCTACTTTATTTACTGTATAGGAGTATCAAAGTGAAAGGACTTTTGAACATTTTGCTGACAATACACGCTTGAATGGCTGTGGAGAAAAAAATATGGTACATATCATGTGAAAGCCTCATGAATCAATTGACTATACCATAGGCCTAACAGAAAATGATATATAGGATGGGCTCTTGTTTCCTCAGTAGACATAAGAGACATGTAAAACATTTCATTTTTAGCCTTTTTGACGTTTTTAGGGGCTTTAAGGGCTTTGGAGGGCCAGAAAATGAATTTTTTTAGACTTATACCCAAAGAAAAGAAAATTCCTAAAAGTATAGGATGTTTTCTCACATATACCAATAGGGCTGCAGCAGACCCTCCAAAAGGGGCTTATTTCAGGAGTTTAATTCGAGGAATTACTAAAAGCTATGACATGTTTTTTTATGTTCTCCAAGTCTTCTGGATGGGGAAAAATGATGTTGTGGTGATGAAAGCTCGTGCAGGCACCACAAAATTCAAGATGGCCGCCAAAATTTTAAAAATCCTTGAAAATGATGATATCTTTGGTTGTAATCAACATAGAGACATGATTTAAAGTTCAAAATATACATTTTCAAGGTCAAGGAGTATAGATTTATCATTTTTGAGAACTTGAGAGGCAGCCATCTTGAATTTTTAATGAGATTTGGCACTTGAATAACTGAATTTCATATAAGAATGTGATTGCTAGATCATATCAGCATGCAGAAAGAATTCATAGTTCAAGAAACATTATTTCTGATAATAAGGAGTTGAGAGTCAACAATTGGCATAATGCATGTGGCAGCCATTTTGAATATTCAATGATATTGATGCCACAATTTCCAAACTCATATATAAACAAGGCGGAGCAGAAGACACTCCAAAAGGAACCTATTTCAACAGTTTAATACCAGGAGTATTAAAAGCCCTGGCATGTCTTTTTCTTGTTTTCCAAGGCTTCTGGATGAAGGAAAGTGATGTTGTGGTTATATAAGTCTTGGCAGGCACCAATAATTTTACACTTTTGTTGTTGCCACCACTGCAGAAAGTAGTTTTCGTTTGTGGGGGGGGGGTTGATAACTTCTTGAAAATGGTATAGCCTATCTCTGTTTATAATCAACATTGACATGATTTAAGGTTTGATATGTGCATTTCTGGTAAGAGAATTCAGATTTGTTGTCTATGAGAACCCCAGTGTCAGGCATCATGAACTTGGATGAGGTCAGGCACTGGAATATCTGAATCTCTATGTTGAAATGTCAAATCATTGGGACAGTGTTAAATCTCTAACAAACATTAGGGAAATTCTAAATGCAGACGTCAAGAAAAGTGCCCAATGCCCAATGCCCACCTCAGTGCACTACCGAACAGCAAAGAATGTTTGTTCTTTGGTATGACCAACCCTACACTATCAATGTCCTTCCCCATATCCAATGCCCTTCCATCCTTCTCAATGTGCCTCTCTAAAAATGTCTCCTCTCTCTGCCTATGTGCCACCCTTCCTCTCAAGGTGCCCCCTCCCTGGCAATGTCATCCCACCCTCCCTCACCAGTTACCTCCCTGCCAATGTCCCAATCTCAGGGTGTCTTTGGGAGTGGGATCCCTCCTGCATTCCTTTCCTCTGCTCCCTTCCACATCATAGTAGGAACAACTTCTATGGTCACTGCAGCTACCAGACCATAAATAGTTATCCCATAGTTACAAACCATGTATACATAGCTTACAGACTTAACAGAAACATATTCCCTACCTATCTCTCTATCCTTCATCCCTCTGCCTTTTCCCTATCCTTCCTATCTTCTACCTATGTATTGCCTATTTTCTATCTACCCCGCATCTCACTTTATGTCTACACATCACTGACCTTGCCTATCAATTCCCAGATGTATCCAGATATATTTAACCCCTCCCTGTGCATCAAACCCTCTACCTTCCTCTGCCCATCCCCTAAATTTGGTTATCCCTCCCTCTGCCTTTTCTCTCCTCTCCTTACATGTCATTTCCCCTGCCTATCCCCTCGCCATGTGTAGCAGTCCTGCATCTCCCTTTCATCTAAGTTTGCATACTCCAGGTTAAATGTAGTTAAATCCCATCGTGGAACTTTAAAAGTCTTGGTGTGAAATGCTCAAAATGAACATGTGTGAGGGCTGAGCTGTTTTCACACATAAGCCAATGAGCTTATTCCATATTGGTCAGATGACCTGTGACACGCCCAGGGGCGGCAAATACAAACTCGCCTTGGTTGTCAGGAATGTAGTGCCAAGCCCACTCCACTACTCACTTACTTAGGCCAAATTCAAAAAGGGTACATTTCAGGTTACCCATACCTACCTAACAATACAGGGCCAACCCTAGAAAATCTTGTCCAATTTTGTAGAAAATATTTTGGGTCATTTTGGGGCTATTTCAGTGTCAAATTGGTAATCCATGAGTCGAAGTTGCCGTCAATGAGATTGCATGTCAAATTCTTGGTACTTTTCAGGCCAAAACAAAAGGAAAAGAATTAAAAGAAATCCTACTACCTTACCCTAGATTTTCAGACCATGTCACCTGAAACACACCTTTTATTATTTTTTGGCCTTATCTTATCATAAAGTGGTTATAACCATTTTACATGAGTGACCCTGTACCAATAAGCACCCCCCTGACATTGTTCACTCTTTGCAAAGATAACATAACCGGATCACTTATCAAGTCTTCAAGTTTTATTTAAGCATCTAGTTTGGTGCATTACACATAAAACATGGCTCACGATCACACAGACTTGTTCTTATATTATGTACAAATACACATCGAACCTGATATAACTGTCAAATAGAAATCTGTAGAAAATAATCAGATAATCCATAAATATACACACATGTACATGAGTATCATTTCAAATGATGAGTATCGTTTTGCGAAATGTCATATCATATCATTAATATATTGAGGAACACAAAGATCAAATCTATTTCAAAATTATCTCAGCCACATGAGAACATAAAGGTTTTATCGATCTGATTCATCATTTGTTGCCATGATACTGGCTTCATTTCGGTATTTCTAATTGATACCCTGATAAAGCTTCGATGGGCACACTAACTGATTACATCAATATTTACTTTCCATCACCGTGAGTGTGGGAGTATGTACGTGACTGCTCTAAAAGATGTACTTGTACCTATAAATGAGATTTGCTAGATACCTGGTTCTGAATTGAAGGGCTTTCAATCATAATGGACAAAGCTCTCTAATTGAAATGAATGGTTGCATATGACAGAAGATAAAAATAAGGTCCCTATAATTGTAATAACATTGACTTTTACACATTTTTATAGATTTCTCTAGGACAGATTTACGATTACATGTCCCATCAGATATAAATAACACTTAGTAATTGACCTATAGCCTATGAGTGCCCAGCACGTAAACAGCATGTAAACAAAGCTTCACAGAAAAAAGAAACAGCGTCAAATGGGAGTCCAGGTTGCTTCCGGAATGACTCCCCTCTCTATGTAGGGGAGTCCAAGTCACCTAAGGGAGCCTAGGTGACTCTTTAGCTGACCTAAGTTATATTTGAACTATTGAGAATACTTTAGATGTTATGATATTGCTCAAAATAACCAGGGCTATAAAGCATGACAATTTTATACATGGATTTATGCAATTTTACCCATCATGCAATGCCATGTGTATTTAGTTCAGTCATTTTTTTGCATTATTTTTCATTTACAAAGGGTCAAAAACCCTAAAAATATGCTTGGACTCCCTATCACAATTACTGCTGTATGTTAGCAAATGATCTGAACTATTTTCTGAGAGAGTTTAAACATATTCTGTTAATTTTGAATACTGCTTTTAGCCAATAAGACTACAAATAATAATGATTTATTCCTACTGTTTCATGAAACATCATATTTTTACCCAGAATACCATGAAGTGCAATTGTAAAATTATTTTTCAAGTAAAGGGGAACATATAGACGTTTCCGATGTGATGTTTTTTCATTTCTGCGCATAATGGTTGATATGAAAAAAAATCATGCAAGTTTTCACATTTATTTCTCATCTTCAAAGAATATCAAAATTCTTTAAGTTTTCCAAATTCTATATCTAAAAAAGTAGCTCGGGACCCCCCCCCCCCCCCATTATCTTTGCATTTTCCAATTCTATATGAAAAAAAGAATTAGAAAGATTCTGAGAGAGAGAGAGAGAACTTTCAGGGATTTTGACCCAAGGGTAGCGGCCCACCTTCAGAGGGGAGTCATTCTTGAGGCCACCTGCACTCCCTTTTGACTCGGTTTATTCTCTCTGGGTTAGTTCACATTGTATTTATCAATTTCAATTCCTCAGCGCTTTGTTCAGTGCTAATTCTATGACAAGGTGCTTAGGCAGGCTATAACGGTATCCTATCGCTGTTGTGAAATAGCTCTAAACGTCCATGACAAATTGTGCGATGTCCATGGGGTTGATACCTGGATCCACTGCTACAAGAGCAAAAGAAAGTACAGCACCCTTGCTGCCAAAATTAGAAAACCGTGAATATACTTACCCGTGTTTTAGAATTCAAATTCAGCGGAATAAAAGATCCCTTCATTTGGATTTGAATATTGGGTGAGATTTGCATTGTTATGTGGTTTTATTGTTTCATAATTTTGCTGTGATTGATTGGACCCTTTTATTAGGCTATTTAAAGATAGGATCATAGATAGAACCAACAAAACCTTGATTGCGCCAGTGGACCCTGGCTATTATAATATATCATACATCTACGCCTTTTTCATGAAGATATTATAGGTTTGAAGGGAACGAAACTTGTAGTAGACCCCTGCGCTTAAATGGTCAATTTATCTTTTTAGCTAAAATGCCATCGTCACTCATGCAACTGGTACATCGACTGAACCCGATATATATAAGTACAATAGGCAATAACATCAAAAGGTTATCCTACATGTATACATATACCAATAAATATTTTCCCTAAAATGGCAACTTGACCAATGGGGAAGATGACATACAAATTCTACAAAAAAAAATAAAGCTGAAAAAGCAGACATCAAATTAGCGGTCAAATGAACGCTGTCACGAATAAATCACAATGTAATTTAGTAATCACATTAGCATTAGCTGCATGTCAATATCGGCAATGACGCTGGCAGAAAGTGTCTATTGAAACTTTTTAAATCGTACACATATGTGCATACTTTAAAGATAGTTACTAAGTGTCAATTTCAATCCCATTACATTCGTCTAACAATGTGGTACATGCATTTGACTTATATTCACAAACATGATTATATAAAGATTAGTATCCAACATCACTCTGTCAAAAGCTATCCCACATATTAGGGGAGAGCCCTTAATTTGTTAAACACAGTATATCCTATGATGTCTTATACTCTACACTGAACTAAGACAGTACATATTACTGCATTATCATATTAAATACCATTCATGTTTTTCCATTGGGCTAAATAATTTAGATGTGTTTCAGGCGACCTGACCCTAGATCCAAGATAGAGCTTGGCCTAGTGTCTTTTTTTCCCAATTCTCTTTTTTGCTCCCTTTGCAAATATTCATATTTTGGACCACAGAAAAAACATTTTAATAAGTATATCCAACAATTTTCGGAGATATTCCTACGATGATTCGTGACTCATT
Organism: Harmothoe impar; assembly: GCA_947462335.1. Classification (NCBI taxonomy): domain Eukaryota; kingdom Metazoa; phylum Annelida; class Polychaeta; order Phyllodocida; family Polynoidae; genus Harmothoe; species Harmothoe impar. The sequence continues at coordinate 38,933,820 of OX381719.1, forward strand.
CAGGCAATTTCAACGGTAGAAAGAAAACGACCTATCTACCCTAATCTTTAGGACCAGGTTGCCTGAAACGCATCTTCTTTTTTTTGGCCTTACCTCTGACCAATCAATATCAATAGTTCACAGATTTCAACATTTAGCAAGTTTTAGCTTCATTTGGCCCTTACAAAGTGGCAGGCACCATGATTCAGGCACAGAACATAATTCAAGCCTATCGGTGACTCGACAAATTGGCCCAAGCAACTCAATACCGTATCTAATGGTCTCTTTGGTAGACTAATCATCGTGGTACAAAACTGGTATCACCAAGACTGCAAGCCCTGAGCTTAGCAACTTATGTTTTGTATATCAACTTTGTAATCATGTGTATTTTTCCACCCATTTTCAATACACTAGCTGTTTGAATTGCTAATTTGTTTAACTTACATAATGTCATTCACTGTTAAATCACTCAATGAAGATCATGTGGTTTGGGGATCAAGAGGTTAAACATTTCAGAGAACTTTGCCACATAAAAGCAATGCTCGATGGGAGTTCACCGTTTCGGATTGCCGGCCTACAGTAAAATATGATACTGTAATGACCCTTTTAAGCACAGGGATCTCAAATGAGCACAGGTACCTTTTAAGCGCAGGTCTAGGGGCCCCTGGAACCCAAGCACAGGGAATAACAAGGACTTCAAATGTATAATTGCAGGTGCGCTCAAACGGGTCATTACATATTCATGAACTCATTATTTCAATAGAAAGCAAACATAAAAATAATCCGTTCTTGGTTGTAAGAATAATATCAATATCTGGTTTCAGGTCGTGGCATTCAATGTGAAGATAAGGCTTTCTCTGATACCAGAGGAATGTTTTCAAATGCTGCAATATAGTATGCCAACCTGTAGAAAAAATATTTGAAAAATCACTGGGCCTCAATAAATCAGCACACATAGGACGGCAGAGATAGATTATAAATAGCCAGAGGCTCTTTTATAAACCAGATTTTGAAATGAAGAAAAGGACAAAATGTAGCCATTTGTCAATACTGTCGATGTAATTTTGTATCCAGAATTTTCTCAGAATAAAATGATCTTTGCTCCATGAATGTTTGCATTGAAGCAAATCTAAGAGACCTTGAAGGAAAACGTTGAATGGCTTTAAGCTCAGTTATGCCATGTTAATTTCCTGGAAAGGTCATAATGGTCTTGAAGGGGTTTTAAGTGGCAGTTACTTGAATTGAATGTGCTTAAAGTGTTCCTTTAAGAATATTTAGTTTACTTCAATGCAAAGATTCATGCAGTGCTTTGTATGAATAATTAGAAGATAAGGCTATTTCTAAAATAAGGTTATAAATTTGCATAAAAATATAATCATTTTGAGTTTAACCTCCACCACCTCCTCCACATTTAGCATTATCACCATCAGCTCCACAGGCGCTACCACCGCCACCACCGCAACCGCCACCACCGCCATCATCCCCACCGCCACCGCCATCATCACCACCGCCACCATCTCCTCCCCCACCGAATCCTCCCCCACCACCACAACCACCACCTCCACTCTTCCATCCACCACCCCCACAACCCCCACCCCCACATCCCCCACCTCCTCTCCACCCTCCACCACTGCAAGCTGCGACACCGAAGGATGGGCCTCCGCCGCTTGGGAACCAGATGCCTCCGGGGCGTCCGGGTGCCATCCAGTCCACATTACGACACACACAGAAACATATAACCACAATGAGCACGATGAGGAGGAGAGTGGTTAGCACGCCCGTGAACGGTTTCCACCACGGGACGCCTTCCGGTTCCGGTTTGTACTCAGGACCCTTGTCATTGCTCTTTCCTCGGTCTCCTTTCGGGTCGTCTGTCATGTATTTGTCAGCTTCAAAGAGGAAATTCCTGGAAAGGGTTGGAGTAATTATAAACATCAGGCCAAAGGACCTAATTTAGAGGTGACACAGACTAAAATGATAGCTCAATATGTCTCTCGCTTGGAGCAAAAAGGTTTCAAATATAGGCCTTCACAAGTTACAACCATGTACACTGAGGATGCACTTTTCTTATGAATATCAAAAATATCGATTTAAGTGTGTATCCATCTTGGTCTTGGAAAAAAATACAACAATTATTTTAGGCCAATCCGACCCTAGATTCAAAAAAAGGTCAATTCTAGGTGTTATTGTTTTTCAATTTTGGATTTTTATAAAATTGTTGTTCATTTTTCGGTGTTACTTTTAGAAATTCGTTTAAGAATAACGAGCTCCATCTGACCTCAGAGGTGTGAATAATTGATTGAGTTTATGCAATGGAAATAGGAAAATATGTATATCTGCCAACTTCTTTCTGATATTTGGTTAAAGGAGAAATTAGTGAGTCATAGCTGTGAGTCGCGGGTTGATGTCAAGATTTACAACTCATTCATGGTACTCTCAAATTATATAAAAAGAAGTTCAGTATAAAAAAACTAATCTTTTTTGGCCCTATTTAGGAAGTAACCCTGTTTCATCAGATTGATAGTATAATATACATTTCGCCCACCTGTATTGGTAGATCATGCTCTCGATGCCTTCAAAGGTCTTGCCCTTATTGAGGAACTCTGTCTTAGCATCCAGCCCGACGCCCTTAGCCTGCCGGTCAGAGATCAGCTTCAGCGCGTAGTAGTTGGTAGCTGTCCACACCTGGAAAAGGGAATATTACAATATGCTACATATATCTGGCCTTTTATGAATATGTTCTTTTATGTACACTGAAAAGGTAAACTTGTCTCCAGACTCGTCTAAGTGACTGTAATATAATAAACGAGTCAAAAGTTACCATCCCACAAATAGAATCTGGAGCTGGCAAATGTCGGGTTTTGGGCTGGTACATGCCAAGTGGGTCCTCTACCTCCAGCTAGAAGCCCTGCTTCCTTGTCACCTAGACAAGGTTTTGACACGTTTATTTTATGACCGTCACTTGGAAGAGTCTGGAGTTTACTTTTTGATTGCATATGGCCTAATAATATGGACTGATATAATATATGGGCTTAATGATCTGGCTTTTATTATATAATACGCTTCTATATAAATATGATTTATGTATGTGGGCTTTTTCTGCTTGGTTTTATGTCTGCAGATTTTCTTGATTTTGGGTATAAATAATTTGCATTGAGTTTCAGTGAGAGGTGATTGCGATTGAAACCTATAGGGCCTTAGCAAGATGATCAGTGGATAGCGCCATTCCCACTGGTACTAGGTCTATTCCCAGTACTCACAGCAACCAGCTTGGTCAAATCTCATGGCCGAGACTAGGGTACAAACAGGGCTCAGGTATTGTGAGTAGGTTGTACCTGGCCACTCCTAATGTCACCTGTGTCCAGTATAGTGTAGTGGTTAGCACTGTGGACTCATGATGTAGAGTACCTGAGTTCAAATCTCTTCCAGGCAATGCCTGGTAATCAAATTCATAAGTATAGCAATTTTGGAAACAGAATACATTATTCACAATACTAAAGAAAATTTAGAAATATGTATTCAAAGGACATAGTGTTATTTGGCCTGGTAGGGATTTGAACTTGGGCTCCCAGTATTATGAGTCAACAGTGCTAACCACTACACTATACTGGACACAGGTGACATTAGGAGTGTCCAGGTACAACCTATTCACAATACCTGAGCCCTGTTTGTACCCTAATCTCGGCCACGAGATTTGGCTGAGCTGGTCCTTGCAGAGCAAAGGGTTATGATTGTTACCAGTGGTCCAAAAGGTGGAGCCACTGTATCTCGCTAATGCGGAATAGAACATGTATGGCAGTAGCCTATAGTGAAATCCATTTTTTGAATCAGAATCTAGAGGTTGCCATCAAGGTATGAAGTGGTATGTGTTTCACTAGGTACATATATTTAATTGAGACTTGATGGTAATAGCCCATAATGAAAAAAATAATCAGATTAGATAATGCTCGGTGATGTCGCATATCTCTCCTTTAAGAGCAGATTCCTAGTAAACAGATAACATTGTATGACCTATAGACCAATGCAGTAAGAAATGGTAGCCTTTTTGTTGTTAATAAAGTTTTTGAATATTTCTGAAGCAAATTTATACGCAGGCTAATAATATCATGTGAATGATAATTGTCCTTTGAATCCACTGTTATGTGATGTTTGCAAACATATCCATTACCTCGAGAATTCCCCTAAAACCCATGTAAACTGAACTTTATTACAAAAAGTTCACCCTATCTTGATGTGTTTTTAGACTAACGACAACCAGTGAGGTACCCACCACCTTGGTGTGCATGTCAAACACAATGAAAGCCCTCATGCGGCACTGCTTGCCCTGAGACTTCCAGGCGTCGTTCCTCAGGTACTCTGCGAAGTCCTTGGTTGCTGCCTTCTGGTCCACGTAGTTATCCGGTAACTCCCCATTGGAATACTTTATCCGGGGCACAATGGCGACCAGTATCTCATGCCGGTAGTCGCCGTAACACTCCTTCTTGTCGTCACACAGACAGGTCTGAGCATCCTTCATGAACTCAACCATGTTGTCCAGACGGTCACCTGAGAACGAAATTTTCATTTTGGTTAGAAGAAATAGCTGATGAATTATCAAGGAGTCTTCGTTTTTAGTGTCACTCAAGTTCTCAGGTTGACTATATTAGAAATTAAGTAGTAGATCTGAGAACTCTTGTGAGTGCAGTTTTATAAATGACCCTCATGCTTCATTGTAAGGGTCTTGGTTCAAATGGGTTCTGTTCCAAAGGCCCTGGTAGAAGGCACCTGTTCCGTGGACCATGTTCCAAGGACCCTGCTTCAGGAGTATCCTGTTCCAAGGACCCTGGTTCAGGAGGCTCCCGTTCCAAGGCCCCTGATTCACGAGAACCCTGTTCCAAGGACCCTAGTGCTCTTTTTTTACAATAGAGGGGGTGGGTGGATTTAGACTGGGGAGGGTTAAGGTTTTGACCCCATGTGTGAGGGCAAATAATTTCACCTGTTTTCAGCTGGAAAGGCTGCGCTTTACTATGGATCAAAGGGGTGCGAACACGCATGATTTTCAACCCACTGGAAAGAGAGAAAATTTTTTCCCCCTCTAGGGAGGGCCAAATTAATTTCATGGGCTCTGCACGAAATCTCATCATCCCCCCCCCCTTGTTAAAAAATAAGGATTCCCTTCAGGAGTTATACAAAATACAAAATGGCGTCTACTTACCGTCAGAGGCGTTCAGGAACTGGCCCGGGTCACAGATCCATGACTCCTTCCCGCGGCCACACTTGTCAAAGTCAGTCCTGGGGTTGGGGAACTCCTCCTTACTGATGGGTTCCCTCTCCCTGCCCCACACCACCCCCACTAGCAGCACAGCCACCAGCACTCCCAGGCACCCCCTTCTACAAGCCATCTTATACTGCTGAATACCACCAAGGGATGTCCTGTCTTTTGTAGGTCTACTACTTTCTTCCGTTAAATCTCACCAGTGATATGCTATGGTTTGTGGTGCTGAATCCCACCAGTCAGATCAGGTGTTCCGTAGTGCTAAATACCATCAATGAGATCCTATTGTTTATAATTCTCACCAGTCAGATTTTATGATTCCTGTAGTGCTGAAAACAACCAGTGAGACCCTACGCTTTCTGGAGTTAAATCCCAGCAGTCAGATTCGGTGGTTTCTAGTGTTAGATCCCACTAGGTATTTGTTTATATTTTGCGGTGGTAGCTTCCACCAGAGGGATCATGTATTTGGGTATATCTTGTAGTGTTGAAGCCCCTTTGTCAGATCCTTGTTTACATTTACTCTTCCTATGAGGTTATCTGTACGATACTTCTGCAGGTGGGGCGACCTAACAGCAGGGCTGCTGAAATGATATTGAGGAAGAGAAAAGTTATCAATTGAATAGCATATACACACATTTATAAATACGTTTTATGAAGTTACCTACCAGGTTTCTGCTATACACAATAATATCATCATTCTACGGCACATCAGGTTGCTGCTTGAGGTGGCCGCCGGCCACCTCTGCCCCATGGTCTAATTGGTACCACATGATGTGGTCAGATAAATCTCAGGACTCCAGAGGAGGGTCAACTTCAAAGAGATAATCAGATGACTGCCTGTATATATTATGGACTGGACTATGGTGTTGATGTATTGATATTTCTTAGGATCCAATATTGTATTGAAAGAAAATGTGTATTGGTATCTCCTTGACTTCAGCTTTCCAACAGTGAAAGAATTTGTCAAATATTCCTATTAGAAGCTGAGTTAGGTCAATCCAACTATCATAACCATAAAAATAATATGTCATTTTTACCTTATTTTATTTACATATATATACTTATACATATTGAGATCCTATATGTAAAGTTTCCCTCAGGACATTCAAAAAGTGTAGCAGAAACAATGAGGACAAGTGAACCACTCCATACAGAGCGATGACACACAGTTACATAACCACCAGAATCTTATGGAGCCTCCTGGCCAACCCTGGCCACCACAGGAGTTGAGGGGCAGGTCCCCCCTATCCCAGTTGGGGACGTTCTGAATCTCATACGCCGGAGATTCATGGTAAACAAAACAACATTAGTAAAGGTAGATTGTTCTTGTTTTCTAAAGATTATATTTCTCATAGGCAATTCAGAATTTTATGCAGCACACAACCTAATTGGGTCTACATGCAGGCAGGGTTGGCAGGGGCCTGTGTAGAGGCTCAATGCTGCACTCACTGACCTTTGAGCTGCTCTATAGCTGCTGTATCTATAGATACATGCATCAAGAAAGGGTGACTTTTCAGAAAAGCTGTTGATAAAGTTCATGATATAATCTCAAAATCCTGCATTCTGATGTACACTGTTTAATTAAAAGAGAATTGTCCTGTGTGTCTCCTGATACGAGACATTTGCAAACTTAGCCATTACAAACAATGTTGTGAGGATAACTTTATTTTGAAAAAGTCACCCTTTCTTGCTGCATTGGTATATACCATGAGCTGCTCTACTTGGCAGCCACCACTCAACACCCCCCCCCCCCACTCCCACCCACACCTGTACTGTCCGCATAGGTTTATAGAAGGTACACAGATACTCATGAGGTTTAGAAGTGACTAACAAATCAGTCAATAGTACCTAACCTAGTTAGTCACTCTCTGGATTCCTATCCGACCAGCCTAGGTTAGTTATTACTATCCGGGTGGTCAGTATACTAGCCAACTGACCTTAGACTTAGTCCTCTTCATTTCAATGAGTATTAGGCTAAGTTTGTTTGAGTAAGGCATTAATCATATGCTGTCTTACCTTAGTCAATTTTGAAAAACCCTTTAGTCATCCCTATGACTAACCACGGCTAACCTGGACAGCCACCACAGACTAAGGTCCAGAGCATTTAGATCACCAGTGCATATCATAGCTGGGTTAGCGCTAGGACTTGTATTCTCCAAGCCGATTTGGAGAATTTGTACCGATTATGATGCCAAATTCAGCATTGATTAGCAAGATTCTTTTTTGCGAGGGATTTTTTTGCACCATCCATAAGGAAGGGATTCCCTCAGTAATTATTGGCCTGCTCTGTTGTTAGTATTTAATCCTCCTAGTGCTGGTACTACTGTGCTCCATGCTGCGAGCTGCTCTATGTGATATAACATGTATAATAATTATATCCCCGTGAGTTGCTCTATGTTATATAACATGTATAATATATCCCCGTGAGTTGCTCTATGTTATATAACATGTATAATATATCCCCATGCAGCTGTCTGGCGACTTGCCACAGCCACACCCAGTATAGGTGAATGGTATAATATATAGACTATGGAAGTGTGAGGGAGGGGAGAAGAAGTGGAGTAGGTGACCATATATATATATATATATATATATATATATATATATATATATATATATATATATATATATATATATATATATATATATATATATATATATATATACATACATATATATATATATGATTGATGCAGGGGGTATATGTCTAGAGTGTATTTTAGTATTGGTTGTGAGTTTTGATATTTCACGTATCCATTTTACTGTGTGTTGGTGCATTGCTATAATATATAGACAACCTAGACTTACTAAAAATATAAGGTTTAAACAGCATAGAGACGACTTAGAAATATCACTTGTACTGGATGAACTGGCTTAACCTAAACATTATTTCTGTGTCCATTATTACCCTTGCCAGCCATGTTATCGTGTATATAGATAACGGAGCAGGTAAGACAGAGCAGATTCCCCACCCCACCTAGTAGTAGTACAAATGGTGCTACTGCATCCAGGCTAAGTAGTCTAGTGTAGGCGATTCTCCTAACGCCATGCAGAGTTACAGCCACCAGTGTGCATCTCTATCCACAGAAAGTACCCCTCATGTATGCCTGGGTATTATCTTATCTCAAAATCCAGATTAAATCAACAATGTAAACCTCCTGGTTTCTGCAGTCACACATACATACCTTAACCAGTCTATATGTGTTCCATAGACAATGGGGAACTATGATGGTCCAGGATTGGTAAGTCTGCCTTATTTAGACGGCCACACCCTTGGATGCAGCTTTAGCTGGATGAATCCTACATCTAGTTCTGTACCACTAACTGTATGTCGGTAATCCACAGGGGGAATGTGTTGCTACACACACAATACTGGGAAGGTTTGTTTGAGTTGACAGACAGCCATCTTCCCCCTCAAGTAGCTAGCTGTCACTACTACCGACAGTGCTGCCTCCCTCCCCTACCCCATCTCTCCCCCCCCCCCTCCCCTCCCCTCCCCTCCCCTCCCCAGGGGGAGGAGGGTGTGGCAGCACTAGGAGACTGGGTATTGACCTGCTGCTGCTGCAGCTTCTGCTGCTACTGCTGCTGCTGCTGCTGATACTGCTCCTGTTTCTGCTGCTGGTACTGCTGCAGTCTATAGTATAGACAGTAATTCGCTAGGTGGTGCCACACAGGCTCAGTATCAGCTTATTGATTGGCAATATTGCATCCAATATATATCATATGAAATATTTCAAATTATTGTATGGTTCGTCATGAACCTATTGTAAAAACGCAGTCCATGCAGATTGAGTACAGGTGCTTTTATTAATGCCATATTATTACAGTTGAGAATCGACTCGTATCCTTTGATAGGGTCAAATTGATATCAAAGTTGCTTGAATTTCTCTTTTTAAAGGTGCCGAAAACGATATGCCTTTACAAAACCTGTATTTATTTGTGCTACGCAATGATCTAAATGCTCCTTTCGATACACTGATTTACTCTGTGATCATGAGACTTGTGTTTATTCGAGACCTTGTGCTAAAAGTTTTGTTGTGTAAATATTTTTGTATTTCATCTTTATCTCACCTGTACATAAAATGCATCTTTATCTCATCCTTATTTGCTTTAATTTAACTAAGAATGTAAAAAATGGACACAGATTCTTCACTTTATTTGTCATGATCTATAACATGTTTACTATATGTTTACTACTTTGCAAATTTGGCAAATAAAGATATTTTCAAACCTAATTCAAGCCATTATGATAATCGCATACTTTTTTAGGGAGGTGGTTTTGTAGCTATTGCCGGGGCGGCCACCAGTAAGCAGGGCTGCAGGAGAGCAGTATACTTCTTCTGGTGGTTGTAGTGTGCTGCATGTTTCTCCTTGTTCCTGATGAAACCCATTGCTCTCAGTAGCCTCTCGTTGTCGTTACACCAGTCTGACAGCAGACCAGTTCCGGTAGGGGCACACGTAGCTACCACCGTCTGCATGGAGGGTTTCTTCCACAGGTTCTTGTTCTCGTCACTCAGGACACAGTAGCCATAGGTGGTGCCACCTGTATCTCCAGGGTTACACACCACATCACCAGGGAACCTACAACCTGGAGGTGGAAAACACAAAAAAACTCTATTAGTTAAGAAATGTTATTTACAAAAAAGCTACAGCTAATCTCGCTCTGCCACCCAGTCCTTCATAAATAATATTTTGTGCCGATAAAAATACCGAGAGACATTCAGTTACGTGGTCAAAGGCTTTGCCCCCTTTTAGAGCAGCTTTTCATTTTGCCTCAAACGACATTCAGACCTTTTTGTTAGGAGGTTCTCTTTTTTCTAAATTCATCATTTGCTGCATTTATGTTCATACTGCTTTAAGGGGGGAAGCCAGTCCTTTTATCTGTGTCTCTGATGTAGCAAAATAGCATCTAATGTAGGGAATAAAATTGCTTTTCTTGTTGCAAAAAAAAATCCTTCAAGAATCACATGCATATATATGATGCCTTAAGATTCATGCTGAGTTTGTCGTGATCATGCATTGTGCGCTACATTAGTGAATCATTCAACGCCTTTAGGCCGGACACCACTAAAGCGACACAACTAGCTGCGAAAGGTGGTTATCTTTTTATCCATTGCTCTAGTATGTTACGCCCTGTTTCGCTGTGTTTCTCCCTGAATGTCGCCCTGTTCCTGGTGATATTCAGGGCGACATTCAAGGCGAAACACAGCAAAACAGGGTGAAAAATTAGAGAACAAAGGACCTAAAAGAACGCCACGTTTCACAGGCAGCTGTCTCACCCTAGTAGAGTCCGAGCTTATGAGAAAACGGCATTTATAACCATCAAAGGTGACAGATCGTGTTATAATATATCACTCACCATTTCTATCCAGGTGGGGAATCATTATTGGGGTATGTTTCTGCATGTGGTTGTTCCTCCACTCGTTATTGTTGCCACCAAAGTATCCATTGTAACCAGTATTACCTTGGTTACCATGACCCCTATGACTTCTTATTCCATTGTGGTATCCATGTCCAAAGGCAAAGGCCGGAAGAACTAGAGTTAGGCATAATATCACATATTTAAATGTGGTAAGATTTAAAAAAAAATCAGGTTTCACCCCAAATATCAGAAGGGAATACAGCTAAATCTGCACATAATTCTTCCAAATGTATCAAAGGTCCCAAAGATTAATATAGACTTGTTCAAACAAGCTTTTAATAGGCTTACATTTTTATAAAAGGTTGCAACTTGTCATTGCAGTAATGTATGGTCGATTAATTCAATGAATTAAATTTGAGTCAGAACAAATCAATCTAACATTTTTAGTGTCTTTGCATAAAGAGAGTTAAGAACAGTAACATTACATTGTTCTTTAATGAATAGATACTTTCCTTGGTACAAAGAATTGGGTAGTTGTGTAGATTCCACTGAAATTAATCTAGAAATGGCAGCTGTAATGGAATAACCTGTCTTTTAATCGGTTAATCCACCCGAGCTTATATACATTGTAAATAGTTATTGTAGGTACACAGTAAAATTTACTGTGGAGCTACAGGAGAATCTACTGTCGGCTAGAATGGATTCACAGTAGAATCTACTGTAGATTTACAGTAGATTATACAGTTCATCTACAATAAACTGTACACCCTCAGCTGAATCTACTAACTTCTTACAGTGTAACAGTACAATGAGACACTTTGACAGACTTACCGACACTGTAGACGATGAGTAGGTACAACATAGTGTCTGAAGACACAAGGTGTTACTACTGACACTCTACGCTTTTATACATCACTTTTCCTTTTTTTCTGACAAGTCCTGACATAATACAATGATGTTATAAAAGAGGAGGAACTAATCATCTACCTTCATTATTCTTCTCACATATATCAGGCAATTACATAATCATTAATTAGCAAAACATCATATAGAGAGCATACAATTCATATGCTGAGTGTAAGACATTAACCCTTTATATACGGCATTATGCTGTGTCTCCAGAAGTGTCATAAGCGACCTGGCGACCTGGGCTGTTTCCCAGGTGACCTGGTACAATGATTTAAGCGACCTGGCGATTTGTGGAAATATTTGTTCACAGCAACAATGATGTTAAACTGACTTTGAGACCTGGGGGCCTTAATTGCAGCGCCCTCCCAACCTGAGAGGGGAGGGGAGCCCTCTGCATCCTCCATGCTCTTGGCTCTCATGATGCATGGATGCAGCCCTGGCGAGTAACTCTTCAGTGCTACATTCAAACATCATGCCCGCCCTTCTGGGATGAGACACTCCGAAAGTCATGGTTTGAGGGAAACTTCGATAATCTTTGATGAAATTAGACAAACATTGACACATTTGGTACCAAATTGAAGCACACAATGCCAGTATGCAGCGGGATAGGGATATCTTACATTTTCCGCACTTTCAGAAATCCCTTAACTCTTAAGCACGAAAATATGAATTTTGGTCAGCGGATCTTGACCCCCCTGTTCCCTATCCTCCCTAGTGAGGGTAGGGTATGAAGTTGTGGAGAGCCATATACATGTATGAAATAACTAACATATGGACTGGTCTATGTCACGGTCATGCGATTAGCACTAGAGTGCAATACACTGGCTATCATTTTTTGGTGAAAATTTCTCTACCCCAAGCCTAATGTCTAGGTTCCCCCTAGACATTCTTTTTTTATGAAAGCCACGCAACTTCACAAGAGAGGGCTTGATGCATAGCCTCCCTGGTACCCGGTACCACCAGGGGGAAGCAATTAAGACATAAGGCTCTGGAGAGAGACATTTTCACCAAAAAATGATACCCAATAAAATGAGTGGTTAGTATGTCTTTGTACTCAGTAACCTCAGCAGATTTCTTGTAACTAAGGGAACGTCAACTTTTTCTTGGAGGAGGGGGCACAAATATGGACTCTTTGAAAGGTTGGGGGAAACCAAACAAACATGGACCCCTCTTGAGGAGGGTACCAACAAATTTGAATGATTTGTTTTTGGCAAAAAAAACCCAGAGTGTTACTATAGCTAAATGAGGTCAACCGTGGTAACTTTAAAAGCCACCCTTGGACAATACCACCCCGTTGTTTAGAAATGACCACTTCCTTACCAACTGGGATGGACATGCGCATAATCTTCTCTCACATTAAAAAAAACAACACTCAAATAAGAGGAAGCATGCAGGAGATATCTTAATGCCTTCATTAACACAACTTAGTTACGGAGCAGACAGTGCAATGTCTGTTTTTTGAGGATTCACATAATCTGATAATAATTATAATCGTGACCACACGTGAATGATCGAAGATACCTTAATGAGAAGTAATCCATGACATGAAATAGTAACCAGGAGGTCAGTGGTCTGGCTGTGTTAACCCTTTAAGGATGGCATGTCACCAAAAGGTGACATTTGTTGTCATCGTCCACCATTGCAGTCCGGGGAGTAACTCACTTTGGTGCATAGTGCCTATCATGCAGGAGTAAGTAAACCTCGCAGGGTCAGCATGATGCCTGAATGCAGCCCGGACTAGTTGCTCGCCAGGACTGCATTCATACATCATGACAACCAGGGGCACAGTGTATTAATGGAATTATGCTGTCTTTAAAGGGTAAGTTACCAGCTGCCTCCCTGACTTGATTAACAAATGACATTTGTATTGTTCCGAGACGTCTCTGACAAACCAGATTAATTTTGGTTCTTTGATTTCTATTTGGATTTTAGCAGGTATATATATAGTTATGAATGCAGGAGGGTCGGTATGATTATTAGATACCAACATTTCTCAGGAAATAGTTGAGATCATTTGCTAACATATAAAAGTGCTTTTGATAGGGGGTCCCCGGCATATTTTTAGTTTTTTTGGCCTTTGAAGTTAAAAAATTGTGCAAAAATGGTCTAAATCTCACATTTAATGCCTAGAATAATGGGTAAAAATGGCAAGAATCATGGTACAAAATGGTTGTTCTTCATACCCTTGGTTACTTCAAGCAATGTAATGACATCTATATCGATCTAGATAATGATTTATTGATAAATAACTCCAATGTTCTAGCTCATGTCAAAAATAGCAAATATTATTGGCTACAAATATATCAAATATTCAAAGTCCAATATAAAGCTCAATTTTGCTCAAAATCGTCCAATTTTCGGGTATTGCTTAGTCAGCATATATATGTACCCAGTGATTTAATATCAGCTTATTCTGAGGTATTTAAGCTACATGCGCAGATACCTGCGCAGTGTGTCCATATTCAAGAGGTAGCGATCCACCTTAATGAGGATTCATGTGTACAATTGTGATGTGTATCAAGTAGCATGATGTGTAGTAGTACACATTACGGCTGGCCATAGAAATGTGATCTGTATCAAGGAATTACCCTACAAATAAATCTTCAAAGGAAGAGCCATGTGTAAACAGAGGCACCTTATGTGTTTCTGAACTATAGGCACAAGTGTGAGTAGTGGTTGTTATTACTTGTAAACATAAATAACCTAATTAGACCAATGATGAAAACTATAAAGTCTATACTCTTACATGCTACTTAAGTTAATTAATACACGTATATCCAATGGAAGGGGCTCAAAGATAAATTTTCTTTAAATATGAGTCAGACGTTCATGAATAATGGTCATGTGGTTTTTATTCTCAGTCCCTCTATTTATGCTTCTATTTGGATATAATATTCCAATTCATTGACATTATCCACATCTTGGAGGACACGAATTAATATGCACCCATTCAAATACACTAGAACAGTCCTGTATGGTATGTGGGCATCCTGGCACCCCTTCCAATGATACACGATTACAGCCGTTGGGTACCATTTAGCAATCTACCACCATTTAAGGATGTATTGTTATTAGTGTATGTAGCAACTTTAAGAAGGATGCACAAAATATTATTTTTTCGGATATATATATATATATATATATATATATATATATATATATATATATATATATATATATACTAACTTTAATAATAGGATGAAGGTGAATTATGAAATTTTGTTTAAATGATACCTTGAATCATACAGAAAAAGGATACTACAAAGAATTGTCTAGTTAATCACACTAGGTGATCACCGCACTAGTCTCCGGAGCAAACACTGGTAAATCATACACTTCCCCTGACGGACGTTCCTCCGTACGTTTGCCTTATAATGCCTTCTTTCTTAACCTGCCTCTCTGCCTACACTGTAAAAAATAGGTGTACTTTTTACAGATTCACTCTGTAAAATTTAACGCTGATTCACCGTTATTTGGAATACAAATAATTTTTCTGGAGAGTGTGAGCCCTTGAAGTGGAGTATACATGTTGAAATAATGGTAATTTTCAATTAATCTATATGTTTGACAATTTAACAATTCAATCTTGTGATAGGTTTGATAAGATACCATGATCACTTGATAATATCCAGAAGAAAGTAGCTGTATGGATCTATACACATATTTTGTGGTAACATACTATGCATATATCCCTATGTATCAATCCTATAGAGTAAAACCTCTTGTATAGGCCATGACTAGTATGCAAGTCAGATCGCCAGTGTGGCATATTATAGGATCAGGGCAGAGTCAAAGTATGGTTCATCCGTAAGTTTTTAGATGTATACTACAGTAACTAAAGTCACCATAATCAGACAAGGCTCCGAGGCTTATAGAATATTCACAAAGTCTGTAACTGGCACTGGCAATAACGCTGAATCTCTGTATATTTGAATACTCTGAATCCATTAATGGTAATTCTACATAAAATTAACAGTGATTCAACATAAAATTAACGGTGATTCTACGTTAAATGAACAGTGATTCTACATAAAATTGACGGTGACTGTCACCGTCAAAATAACGGTGAAAGTTATGTCCCAAAAGTTGCCGGTGATTCACCGTCATTTTGACGACATTTTTTCACAGTGTATCCTCATCAGTCTGAGTAGGAGATCAATACATATCACGTTTATTAATACAGATAACGGTTGGAGGTGTCTTAATACAAGTTGTCCTGCGCTACTTCAGATCACGTTAGTTACTACACATCATGGTTGTATGGTTAATACACATCACCAGCTGATCACGTTTATTTGATATACACATCACGTTTGCATGGTCAGCCGTGATATGTAGTAACTTTGTAGTTACTACACATTACGGTTATACAGGGGGTCATTCTTTCAGTTTTGCAGGTGTGTGAGTAGGCTATTCTAACACCTGGTGGTAGCTTTTATGAAGCAATATTGGCTGTCATGTCATGGGAGGCTTCGGAGTTTCCCCTGCTACCACGTCACATGCTCTTGTAGCTACACCATGATAGTTCCAGTATGTACTCCCTTCTATATTTCATTTTTCCGTACTCGGATTCAAGTAATCTCTTTTACCTACACTTTATGATGCATTGTTACAACTACTAGGAAAACAAAGTCTCCATCCAGTGATAAGGTGATTTTTTGTAAAAACTATTGCTGTTTGACCTCAGATTTCTATTCACAGTGACAGCTATGTTTTATCATTTCCTCATGATTAAAGAAGCGGTAACTCATAGGTGAAAGAATTGTTTATTGACAGTATCAGCAACAAGTGGTGATAATTATCTTTATTAACATGGTTGTAATAATCGTCCTCAGCCTAACAACGATAGACAGCGGAAAACATGACCACTCAACATGTACCGATCACCCGGAGTCAATAACAGGACTGTGTCTTTAACATCAGGCTAGTTCAGGGCTCTCATTCATAACAACTGCCATATCCGTCATAAAGAAAGTCAATAATACCATATTTTGCAATTGACGCGGGTATTCATCATCCTCAATAGGTGGTGTATGATTATATATTTCTATATATTTTAATATGATTTCTTCTGAAAGACCCCCCTAGCCTCTTTTCACGAACCCCTCCTTTGCTCGTCACTTTTTATCCAACGAATACGGCCGTCGTTCTGAATCAGACCCCAGGTGTGTTTAACAAGGTGTGTAATCCATAGGGGGCCCACAGAGAAAGCGCTTACACTTATGTACATTCGGGTTTTAAATACGCTTCGCTTGAATTAGAAATGACATTTTTGCGAGTGTGATTTGTTTTTGAAAGGACTCAGTAAGAAAGTTGGATTCAGTAAAAAATAAAGGAAATCAGACACACAGTTCCCACAGTGACACAACTATATTGGAGTGCATTTTCTTCTTCTGAAAATATCAAAAGTCAAAAGAAAAAGACAAAATTTGTTGTAAATAGAGCAGGAAGAATAGTGAGTGAGAGGTTACAAAACTATGCTGAAGTGATCAATAGCCCTGCTCTACATTTCTGTAGAGGCAATATTCCACTGATAGAATCGGCCGTGATTCCGTCGGTCGGACAAGATTCATCCATATGCGTAACATTGTGTACTTTCATGGTTGGTGTAATACACCTTTAAGGGGCTGTGATGCGTACAGCAGTACAATCAATCCACCAGACCGATTATGGATCTAGGCCGCATATGACAATAAAAATAAACATAGTTCATAGGGAAAAAAAGGGAATTTATGGCTATACAAATACAGCCCCATATCATTATTTGACTGTCTTGTAGAACTTGAAGGCTGTTGTGTAGATTCATACCATGGGTCCTGTCAATAAGTTTACTTTTAGGGGCCCAGTGTGGGTTGATAAGTAGATCTGCAGGTGGAACAGGTGGATGCAGTAGGGGTGTTAATGTACAAGGTTGACTGATGTGCTTTATATGTACGTATAACCGCACTGTACGTATAACCGCACTGTAACAAGCCGCTCTATGTACACAATATGTTCACACATAGACACATGAGGCACACACATACATCAACATCAGAAAAATAAATAATACTTTGTACCCTTTTTCTGTGATTATTCCATTAAACACTGGTCTCAGTAATGAATCATTCTCCATTCCTAGCGTTTCCAGTTAAGCTTTTATCGCAATACACATTAATGCTAATATGTACGAGTGGCAAAGCACTGCAAACATTAGGAAGATATCAAAATGATACATTCATAATAGCAGGCTAAATCATTATATAAAGAAATACTGAGATGATGATTTATATCTAGACCTATTTTATGATAATTTAATCACTCCAAGGAATGATATATGATAAAGGTATGGGGGTAGAGTATGATGTTCAATTATATTTTTACCATTTTTGAAGGAAACTATTTTCTGCCAAACTCTCTTTGTTCTGGCTGACCTAAGTAGTATATTTATTCAAGTGATATTTTGGATGGATTCCGGCATCGTTGTGATTTGCTTAAGATGATGTTATAGTTTTTGTTTACATTTCCTTCCACTTTATGCTGTTTGATACCCAGAATGTAATAAGAAATTCATAACATGGTTTCAACTATTATATACATACAAATCAGCAAGCTGTACAAAACATATCAACAATATAGTCTGATCTAATCCTTCATCTGAAAAAAAAGGTGAGATCTTTATGTGTTCATGAAATAGATCACTGTCATTAATATCAGCAAAATAGACTGCTGTAACAAATTGCCTCAGTCACTTATAATGCAAAAAATTGTGTTTCATAATTTCATGCTATTATTTCTAACACTCAGATTTGTTGCTCAAAAGTTGAAGCTGTGCAAAAGGATTCTACATAAGTCTACACCTGGTGATATGTATCCTCCTCTCAACATTTCTCTCATGAATTTCATTTGCTGCAACTTTTCACCTTTCATACCTAGAAAGTAATAACAGGGAAAAGAAAACTTCTACAAATAAAGTTACCTGTACTTTGAACAAATCACCACATTATTATCTTTTCTCACTGCAATATAATACCCCAAATAATAATGCAATACTGTAGGAAACAAATAACATCTGAGCAAAGGTGTTCTTCAGCTGTCTGTAATATTATCATTTACATATGATACAAACACTCATAGGGAAAAAAGTCCTTTATAACAACTACTTTGTATGACGAAAAGAAAAACAATCGACATGAACGAACACGCAAAGGACCAAAGATTTGTCCCCCCTTACAGCCTCCAGATGAGATTCTAGAAATCATTTTTCTTTTGCAGAAAAATGATATCCTTACCAATTTCACAAGAAATGGCAGATTTATGTTCGTATAAATTGTTACTTTCATTTTGTTTATATCACAAGAATACACTTCAAGTTTAATATGATACAATAATATATGTTAAATCACATAGACATGAAGAATCACAATAGAAATATGTACAAAGATGTGTGGAGATTTTCATACTGGGTAACTAAGCAGTTTGATGAAATACTTTGTCAAGCACTTGGCGACGTGTAACGGGGGCATTCAAAAGTAGGTAACACTTGACCGATGGGAGTCTGGGATCATATTATATTCAGGCCTGACTGCATGGGATATCAATTGTTATAGAGGATCTTGAAGGGTTTGAGGTGGTGATTACTCAAAGTCTAAATCTATATGCGATAAGGATAACAGGTCTAAAGGTTATAAAGTAAAAGGAGGCAGTAGAAAATTGGTAGTATTCATAAAATGGATGATTTCTGGACTCCTATCATAAACATGGTCTTATGGACAGTGGGCCGAATTGTTTAACTTTATAATTATATACCCGACCCAAAGAGAGGCTATATAATGCTGAAGATAGTGAGTGGGATGTATTGAATATACTAGACATTACTTTATGGTAATAAGCCTGTGCTCCATCCTCATTTAATACCTAGATATGCTAAGTACCTGTCCTATGTTATGGTATACATAGCTGTTTGTTTGCGGGAGACCTAGATAGAACTTATTAATTGTTTCCAACTTCTAGTTCAAACACTACCAGTAACATTCATAGTTCTTTTCTTGATATTTCTTGGAGCTTAGGTGTTTCAGCATAAATGTTGGTTTGGAATATCATTATATTGAATGGACAGATTTATGATAATGTTATTGTAAAGTGATAATCTAATACATCTTTGAATCATCTAACAAAGTATCTATCACACATTAAGAAATGATCGTCTTTCTATGGTTAACACTAGCGTATCGATAGTTAATCATTCAACATAGTTTAAGTGGGAGCAGCTGTGATAATACTTCTGTAGAGCTCACCAGGGTGTCCCCCAGGCGGCAAGAAACATTATAATGGAATGGTGGAAAGTAAAAGTTTGCCGCAAGCAAATATTGTGCCTACTGGAACATTTCCCACGATAGTATATGAGAGCCATTGGAAGAAACAATGTATTGGAAGGGAGTTATTCGTACCGATATTCTCTCTCTGGAAGGTTTGTGTAGGGGAATATTTACATGCATCTAACTACTGATGAGAAGTTGCAAGCATACAGAGGTATGCTAGCAAACAGAGGGCCAAGGTGGATATATATATGATACATAGGTGAGATTCTTTACATTAAGGTCTTAAATAGGAAATAACACCATATATTGTTAAGTGATTACCTATACATTTTTAAACGTATATGTATATATACACACAAATGAATAACATGCACCGGTGATTGATTGATCAATGTACATATAATATATATTTTTGTTGTCTAAAATAACAATCTATGGCATCATACCATTGAATATAAACATGTGGCCTTAGAGATTTCCTTATGTACAGTACAACATGTAGAAACAATGATATTGCAATATAAAGAAGGACTGAGCAAATGATATATATTTATGTATATATATGCCATATAATAAAACCCCCACACCAACCCCCAGACATTAAATAGGCGCTATGTTTAATGACCAAAGGCAATGGAGGTTATGCCCAGAGTCCACTTACATGTTCACTTTGCGAATCACCTCGCACTTGGACTATGTCGCAGTTGTTCAGGTAGCTCAGCTAGTATCTATCTTCTACCCGTTACGGCAGACACACACCAGTGTCTCAAGAGTGGACTCCGGGCAAATATCAAACATTAAATGTTAGGTCAGAGGTCTGTTGAAAGAAACCCTGTTGGCTCTTGGTTTGGAGATCTCTCATCTTCTCCAAAGCTACTTGAGTCCTGTGGTGATGTTCTGCGTGGGACACAGTCCATCATATCCTGCATGAGGAGCATGGGACGGCCAGGACTGCGGCTCCCGCGCTCCATACCTGGTGTTAAGTTTATTGCTGGCATTGATGCTAGGGAGAGCGGTCCTGGTCGTGGGGTCGCTGTGGTTTGCCAACCCTTTGGGGAGTCCATTCCACTGTCTGAACTAGATATCTTCTGCCCCAGTTTGTCAGTGTCTCCCAGATCTCCCTCAGCACGGAAGCCCCGCTCCATCATGCCTGATCTTTCACCGGCAGCACTATCACTTTGTGTTTCCTCTAGATCCCCCACATGCGGGTTACTGGAAGTCCGGCCCTCCTCAGAGAACTGTTGCAGCAACACAGATTGCAAGTTTCCATCTGACTCTGGGCTTTCATGCTGGGATTGTGGCTGGCCCAGATGGAAATCAACTCTATTGAAATTCGGTGGTGTCCGATCACCACCAGAGTTTTTTAGGATACCCACTACACTTGTGCTAAGACCTGGTGCACTGGACACAGAATCCCTGTGAATTTTCTGCCGGGAATTAGAGTTTGGTCCTGGGGTTATCCCTGGGGTGTAACTATGGAAACGCTCTCGGGTAAAAGATGTGGGAGAGCCCAAGTCTGAGGCAGCTGGAGAAGGAGGGAACGATGTCAAAAGGCGCAAAATCGTCTTGACATCTAAAGACAATGAAGCCACATCCTTTGACAAAGTTGTGACCTTCTGGTCCAGAAGACTGACAGACCTGCGCGTACTTTCAAGGTCAGCCCTGACCTCGTTGATACCAATGTCCTCTGTATTCGGCAACCTGTTATGTACTGTAAGAAGGTGAAAAAAAGAGTTTTAATATAGATATAAATGAAGAGGTTTTATTTTAGAATAAATATAAGTTTTATTTTCAAGCATCACATGCTTACTTCCAGAGCTATGGGTCTTTATTAAATTAAATGAATTGAACTGTATACATTAGATTAAATTCAACAAGGCAGAGAAGTTTATGACAATGTATACATCTAATGCCTGGATGCCAAATACTTACAGGCAAACACATAGTGCCTATATCCTTTCAGTATAAATAGAATATATATATATATAAATATACACATATAATGTTCAGCATCACTCAAAAATTAAATTCACAGTTCAATCAATGAGAATCAGACTGGCAGAATTGTCTGAAGACTATTGTAGGTGGTGCATTCTCATATATCTAGCCAAGCTAAGCATGTTGTGCCTATATTTATGGTATGTTTAGCTTATGTAGCCTACCCTGAGAGAGTTGAGGAGCAGTGTAACAGCTTCTGAGGTTGGTGTCGTGTGGGGTCAGGTAGGATCGTCTACCTCGTGCAGAGCTCCCACACGGAACTGAACCTCGCTTCATCTCAAAACTCCGCCTTCTGGGGCCCGAGTTGTTCTCCACCTTATCCTCAAGGAACCTTCAGAGACAAAATTAAAGATGCAGAATATTCACGGCAATGCAAAGACAGCCATTGCTTTTACCAAGGCGAAACAAATATATACTGCATCATTTCAATAGACAAAAAACCGTGCTTGTATTGAAGATTTATGTATCTGTAGATCCATATAGTAACATATTGAATACATCCTCCTTGAATAATAAAGTTATGAGACCTCATGGGGTACAAGCACAACACTTGTACTCATAGATGAAATTATCCATATGGGTAAGCACACCAATCTGTTGGGAATATGACACATCATATGATATATTTGAACGGCACAATATAGATATTTGTAAAAGAGACAGCACTATTTTATGCATATATCTATACTCTAGAATACATCCTGAAAACATATCTATGGGGCTAAAGATATAACTGCACAAGTTTTTGAATTGCAACATCTAATAGAAAAACATAACTCATAGAAAAATTAGAATATTAAATGACAAAATTTCAATGAAGGAGTAGCTCATGATTGAAATTGATTTGCGGTGTAATATAGTTGACAACAAAAAGATGGTTAGTGATATTTTGATTTTTAAGGTTGATAGATTTCCGCTTCTAAGATTATATATCTTGATTATGAAAAGAAAACAATTACATGTATTCAAAAAGATTGAAAAGTTTATATTCAAAAAGAATATTATCATTTTTGTCTTTAGAGTGTCAAAATATATCAAACTTCATAAACAAATATAAGATGCATGTGACTTTTGATACAAGTAATTGTACAAGCATGTCCAATGGTTTAGCTCAAACAGTTAGTTGCTAGCCTGCATCATTCTATTCATCTAAGTTCAATCATATTGATGTAGCTCTGTGTAATTTGCAAAGCAACATAAAATTCTAAATGAACTGCACAGCAATCTGTTTTAGTAAACTGCCCACATCTAGAAGAGCACACCACACTTGAGGAGTCTATATTGGACAGTCGAGTCGTTATCAAGCCTCGACACTGCACACACTATCGGACTAACTGGGTATTTGTGAAAGTTTGGGGACGTATATGCGAGAATTTACGGTGATAGCAACAGCAACCCAATGAATCCTAAAAGTTGTGTTCAGAGCATGGCTGTTTGGTATTCGGACCTTCTGTATCAGAATCCTTGAACCCGGATTAACGCACTGCAGAAGGGCAAGCATGTTGCACCAACACAGCTGTTCAGCAGCATACAACAAATGAACAAGGATTTCAAGGATCCAGTTTAGAGGGCTCTGGTTCAAGAGACTCACTACATCAAGGATGGAATTTAAGCAAATTTAAATGAACACCTGATGTTTAAGTTGAACAAGTGAACATTTGCTGAAATTTCAATATTGATGTAGTGCTTTCTTCTCTAAAGGGAGTCTTCCAGTGGCGGAATCGGGCGTGATTCTGTCGGTCGGACGAGATTTGTCCAAAAGTTTAACATTAGACTTTTATTGAATGACAAAATTGTGGCCAACCGACTTTAGTGGAAGACACGCTAAAGGGCCCCTTTTTAACCCCTTATGGATGGCAAAGTGTTTTAATGCATCATGCCCTTGGTCATAATGATGCATGAATGCAACTTGCCAGGGCTGCACTCAAGTATCATGCCTATCCTACGGGTTTGAGGCACTGCCGAAAGCTTCTATGCCTACAACTGTCATCTTTTAGAGTCATGTTTTTGCGACATGCCATCCTTAAAGGGTTAACCTGTTCAGAGCGCTCAAATACCGCGAACCGGACAACTCAGGTCAGTGGTGTTGTAGGGTGCAGAGTGGGATTTAGAACAATAGACTGATGGATTAACAGCACACACAGATATGTTGATACATCTTTGGGGAATTCTGTAAAGGAATGACACTTGTCAAGAAAAAAGGGGTTGAATGGAAACTGTGTAAGAATCGGAAATAACAACAAGGCCCAGAATTAATATATGAGAAAAATGGACTTTTTTCGGAAATAAAGCTATTAGACAAAAAAATTATTTTGTCGAAAAATACTTCTTTGAAAATCTGCTCTATATATTGCAAATTTTAAAGTGGATATGGACACTTTCCTGCTACCTTGCTGAAATAATGTGTCCTCATGTCTTTAAAATCTTTCTAAAAAAGGCTCTGATATAAAGATTTGTAAGATGATCTCTGATTCCCCCCACATCTGGGCAGTGTTGGAAAACCAAGTTAGTAGAGGGTTAAATATACTAAGGGAGGCTTCTAACACCATGCAGAGAATCATTCCCTAACCTTTCAAAATAGGTCTTGGGTGGTTGGGGCCTGGAAAAACTGCAATAAAAAAGCAGTTATTCAAAAACAATGCTAATGAAAGAAAGTAACTGGAAAATAACCACATGTATCATTCCAGCCATGCATCTTAACACAGAGATTCCATGAGGGAAATAAAATGTGGTAAAGGGTGAAACAATGTCTTTAGAATCAATGAACCATGCCTTAACTTTACAGAAATTAATCCAACAAGATTCAGAATGATGTGAATTAAGCTACATTTTGAGAAATCAACAATTTGAAGTTGTTGATTCATTTTGAGTTTTATGATGTTTGTTAGGAATTTGCTTGCTTGTAACCTGAAATACGAAGACTATGTATAGAGAGCCCTATTAAAGATGAAACAGACACACTCCACTATTTGATCCTTGAATATCGGACTCTGGAATATTTCCTACAGCCAGGTAATGAAATACACTTGTTCACTAACATTTCATCAACCTTCAAGTGAGGTGATCTTTAATATCAATGAAGCAAAAAATAAATTCAATGCACTCTGAATAGACCAAATGCAGAAACAATTCAAGGTATCATATTATATATCCACATCATGTTTATATTTGGTATCAATAATAGAACAATATTTTTTTTGCATTCACACCAGACCAAATGCCAGTGTTTTCTCACCCTCCTTCTCATTATGCATTACAGCTTTCATTACACATTTCAAGGCGTAATATTTTGCATGTACATCATGGTCAGTGAAATAAACAAAGCAATGTATGCCATTTTATTAGTTTTACCGTGGTTTGTTGATTGTGCTAGTACAGATCCATGACATATACATTGTTTACGATGCGGTGGTATTAGTAGATGACAAACAACACTGTATTAATTCACACCAATAGCTTGACCACCTTTACCTCATTGTGGCAGATGCAGATAATTGAGACAACATGGTGCAAGTGTTGCTGCTGTTGTTAGACCTTACAGATCAGTGAGTGCACACACGTCTTGTTATGTTGCTTTTGATATGGCTTTTTAATGTTTTAGCATTGCTCTATTAAAAAAGGACACCTTTGAATTCCCTACCAACAGTTATTAATAAATATTATAATCAATTATATTTATTGTAGAATGTAGAAAGAAAGAATACACTCATTGCTTCATTGTATTCAGTGGAAGTGCAATTTTCTAAAATCCAATATGAAATAACAGTTGGTTTAAGTGTATCCCACCCCGTATACTCTCTACATTATTTATCTCAGTTGGTCTCACTTTAACTGTGTTTTACAGAAGCTTTTGCTTTTCCTGATGATCTTTAATTCAATCAATTACATGTTAGGATACTATCAAATAATATGTCAAGGGATCAAGACCTGCAAAGAAGTTGTATAAAATGAAATATCATACTTAGATAGGGCACTTGTTCATCACGTATCAAAATTGATGACAGAAAAATAGAGACAAAAATTACAAACTTACTTACTTAAGAGATTAAAGTTTTGAAGTCTCAGAATATTGGGATGTAAGAAGCCTTATCATTTCTCTATTAGGTTCATTGAACATGCTGTATGTATATATAGAGAAGCACAACAGGCAATACATATTATATTTTTGAATATGACCCTTCAGCAAAATACAAGTCACATTCAGAAATATGTTAAGCTGCACAATGGCAGAAGCCGATTTTGAGCTCAGTTTATTTCCTTGCTTATGGTTTGTTTATTGTAATTTATTTAGATTATATTATGATTCATCTAGATTTCTCATGAAGTATCTTATTTCTAGTTGTAAAAAAGCTGTGAGAAATATTAAATTGGCCATAATTCTAGTTAAACCTATTCTAATATAAAGTTAAGTATATGAAATAAAAGGCAACTAGTTAGCATATTTCATTAAAAGAGTGCAGAAAATCTGATTTTTATATGGCAAACTAGCACCTTTATTTTATTTTGTAAAAGAACTACGTATGTTTTAATCTCTCAGCTCTCCTTAGCATTACCAGGCTATCTTATAGCTCCAATGCGTATTAAGTAAGTGTTTCACTCTATAAAAGAAGCCTAATGTAATGAGGCACCATGGTCATATATGTTGTGCCGAACATCCTTACCACTTCTAGTGCTGGTTGTAAATGAGGCATTCAGATCTCAGTACCCTCTGGGACTAACAACCTCCTTTCGGCACACATTTTCAGTCCCCATGTTTACAACATGGGTGACGAAAAACATGCACTTAAAGCGAGGATACCGTATCTGACGTAATGAGCATACAGTGTGCTTAGCAACTATTTTGTAACACGTTTCTTATAGCTCAGAATTCATTGAGGTAAAATATATATAGATATTTTGGATTTTAAAAAGTCGGCTTATAAAGGGAGGTGTGTGCTTATTAGAGGATGTGTGCATATTACTTCGAAACGGTATGTTCAAAATGCCCGAGTTCAGTGACTGTATGTAAGACCCTGTCTCAGTTGGCCTCTGTTCCAAAGGCCTTAGCTGAGAGAGCACCTGTTCTAAAGGCCCCTGCTCTAAGGGTCCGTATTACACGGACTCCTGAACCTTTGTTCCAAGGGTCCATTATTTAGGGGCCCAAAGATCAGAGTCCAACTTCCAAGGGCCTCGTTTCACACCATTGCCCCAGAGGGTGCTGAGAACTAGTGCCAATATAAAGTGCTGTAACAGAACTAGGTGCTTCAGTTGCTGCTGTTGCTGCTGGTCATGTTAAACCAGGAGCTTGGAATGAAACACTACCTTGACCTCTGATGTCTTTTCGGCCGTCCGACAGGACGTTTAGTACTGTAAGCATGGGGCACAAGTAGGCGACTATGAAACATGATATGATAGTATCGGGGTTTACACGCCAAGGACACACTTGTTGGGCAGATCATCAGGTCAGTGACCGGCCAGTATTTGGTTATAAATAATTTCATTTAACTTTCATGCAGGTATAAGTCCTACCGTCTATAGAACGACCCTATCGATAAGATGTGGCCCTAATTGAAGAAAATAATTTGGCTTATAAAAATTACCTTTTAAAAGAATTTATCCAATGTATCAAAACCCAACTGACACATAAGCCAACCCAGAAGTTTTTACGATGAAAGCTTATATCAAATACAAACACCAAGATGTAGGCAGGACTTTACAGTCATTGGGTTCTTTAGGCTTGTTAGAACATATTTCAAGAGTAGTTTCTGCAGTATGTGATGAGTAAAAACTTTCAGAAGTAATTTTTATATTGAGTTTTAATTTGATTAACAAAATATAATTTACATAGTATTATCTGAATGTGGGCAGAAAAATTATACAAGACCAACCAAATGCTGCCTAGTAACACCAGTGACCTGAACAAGTTTGTCTCTAGGGTTTTTCACGCTGAATGCGAGCAAAGCTAATTATTAGTATAGGCACACCGTTCACCAGCATATAGATCTATATCACCAGGGGCTTAAACAGTTTCCTCACAATACAGAATAATAACCAGGACCCTTTGATGATTGGTATTGGAAGGAGGCAACATGCTGAGGAATTGGCAGTTCTAATGTCTGACATAGAATACAGTTTAATTAGATTTGGATTGAAGGTTGAGGGAAGACTAATAATGATTGGATAGTATTAATGGCATGCATAACATTCTTCAATTATATTGTACCTTCTATTCTGGTAATCATCAAACATATCCATTTAAAACTCATCATTAGGCATTGATATGCTGCATATTCTAAAAAGTGCATTCTTCTATATTGAAAAAGTAGTGCCTTCTTCATAAAAATAGAGTTCTCAAAAGTGTATATTTCTGTATATTGGAGCATCATTGCAAAGTAGTATGTGTAAAACCCATGTAAGAAAAACAAACTACGCCATTTCTATTTCAATTAACACAATGCTCAAAGCTTTGCAGTTACAAAATGGCGGGCAAATATCTAATGCAGCTTAAATTTGTTAAAACTGCCACAATAATCACATAGTAGATTTAATCATGAAATATACTACATTTAGCTTTGGTTGTGAGAGCAAAATTTAATTCATATTACACTCTGTTATAACTTATTACATATGTAAAAGTGACCTAAACTATTATATTCATGATTACACGCAATTCTCAGAACATCCACGTCTGCAAATACACAGATCATAAATATTTGTTTTCAACCATCAGGGCAATTTGATAAAAGCGGATTGAATCATGGGAATGAAGAAAAAAGGTGTTAGAAGGAAACCACAAGTAAAGTTCCCTTACTCGGATGTGGCGTCTCCAGGGAAGAAGTCACCAATATCGACACTGGACGCAACGGGAAAAATATTTGAAAAATAATACTTAGACGAAGTATTCACTCATCAAATGCCCGCAATAATTTTATTGATAAACTAAAATGCTTAAGATGCACGGTTTGATTGACCTTTGGTATTAAACACTTGGCCTGTGAGAAGCCCTTGAATGGGGTAATTTTAGAGGTCACATGGTCCTCCAAGAACAAGGTATGACATTTTTAACCAAAAGTCCAGTGGTATTCTGACATCTCCATTATAGCAATCAACCTATCCTAACTGTAAACTTGTACATACAATACTGTAATGGAAAAACCACCTTGATTTCAGTTTGAATAGTGCAACATTTAGTTATAATGTCACTCCATAGTTATCTGATATATGAGTTAAACATATTTAGATAAATTGCCTAGCAAAAAATATAAAGGAATATTTCTAAGTAAGTTTGGGAAAAAATACCTAGTAGTAATATAAAAAATATCTATTAATGCCTACCTTGATGTGTTTGCTTTAAGTTCCGGGAGCTGTGAGGACGGCGTGACAGGCAAGGAGAGCGGGACACTCAGCGTGTTCTTCCCGTTAATGGCCGCTCCGGTGCCTCCACCTGGAGGGGGCGGACTGTGGTTGCTAGGAGACAGGAGCTCTGACTCCTCCTCCTCTTCCTCCTCCTCCTCGTCGTCCTCACTGATACTCGGTAACGTCATGGAGATACCTCCATTCATCTCAGACTCCTGACATTAGTGAAAGATTTTTTAGATGTTACTCAACAGAAATAGTTCTGGAATGGGGCAGAGTTCCACGAGTAATTGAATTTTTAAAAATTGTATCGGTATAATAAAATAAACAAAGGTCGACAAGGTTTAGTCTGTTGACTGGGTTATTTAACGAGTTGAATATCACAGTGAAAAAGGTTCAATGCTCATCATTTTGGGACAATTAACATCTCATCATATATCACCAAACACTTCAGAAACCCTTCATAAGAAAACATAATCAACATTAATGCAAATTTATTCGTCAACTTGTAATACAACAGTACTTGTACACACACTTATATAACCATACACCGATGGCAGATTGTATTGATGAGGGGTTCTTGGTCGGATGAAGGTCTTAGCAGCCAATTTCTGGAACCACTGTAATATTTTTATTTTAATCTTTTATCTTTCTCGAGAATAGCTGTTATACTTAATGATTGAGAGTGAAGCATGAATATTTCTATACTAAATGAATGTGTTTGAAACTTTGCATATAATTCAACCTCACATATAGATAAGCTCATCTCTACTATATTGGTGATTAGGAGAATATCTCATTAAAGCATGATGCGGGCTGAAAAGGGTTAGATATTTGATAAAAACCTACCTCCTGTTCATCAAAGCCCTCCCGTAGGTTATACGTGAGGTCATGTTGTATGTCGTTGGCAAAGGTCTCTGCGTACTCAGGATACATGGACAAGGTCTCCATGAGGCCCTTAAGGAGGATACACTGTAGGTCACAGTACGTCAATGACTTCACGTCACAGCTCGATTTGACTATATTCTCAGAGAAGTTCAGGTCAGTACCAAAAAGATCGCCTTTACCTGGAACATGATATCATAGAGTTTTTAAAAAAGGAGTTATTTTTAGAGTAAGAACAGGACAACATCATGGAACATCTCCTTTGCAGAGGTATGTGCAGTCAAGATGAAAGGGTTTGCTTCACGCTCAATATTTACTATCCTTCCCTCATGGCTGCTCACTGACAGTAGATAATCTAGCAGGCACCAGCTCATTGCCCCTCCAGTATCCATGAGGACCCAATGGAGATATGTAACATTTCACCGAATATCAACATGTAGCAGATACATCATGTCAAAAATACTGCATAAAATAAATGATATCATAATTCTCGCACAGAAGCCGCGGCTTGTACATGAGTAAGACTCAGCTTTCTTTTGATACTAAACATATCCAAATATGGTGTGGCTTAAACAAGAGTTTTTATGGGTATACTACAGTACCAAATTAGCAATTTTCTACCCCTCTCTGTGGCTTTTATGAATTTACTAGAGAAGGAGTACAGCTTATACACGAGTTAGGCTTATACGAGAGAATATCCAGTACATGTTATATTTATCTTACCCAGAATGGCGACCACCATGCCGTCCTTTAAGATCTCCATACTACCGTTACACACAAAGTAGATGTAGTTGAGGGCGTCTCCTTTGTGTATAAGATACTCGCCCGGAGCGCAGAACATGGACTTAATCTGCATGGACAAAGACTTGAGGCAGCCGTGGGAGGCCAGCTCAAATATAGGTAACGCGAGCACTTCACGATATAGGTGCATGGAGATGTCGCCTTGCATTTCCTCTGGGAAGTTCTGCATCACCTGCGAGCAGTATAATGATATGGTGTTTTTTGTTCAAAATGTATCTTGTTGTAGTCAATCTAATCTGAATCTGGCCAAATTAAGTTGATAATCATTACTGCACATGGGGATTTTTATAAAGAATACAATAAATACTATCAAGTGGGCACTAGGACCTTGTAGTAACATATCTATATGTAACAGCGCACCATGGACATTTTTTAGCCCCCCCCCATAAATCCACCATCCCCTTTGTTAAAAAGTGAGCACTTCCTTATGACCCTGTAATGATAGAACTCCAATTTCCACCTTCGCTATTGAGACATACCTCTAATGTGTCGATGCCACTGTTGAGGGACCACATGGTCTGGAAGTACTCCTGCATGCGTTGTTTGAGAGGCCCGGGAATGTGGTGTGTTCGTAAGAAGTCCTTTAAATCCCGGGTCTTGGTGTGGTACAAGGCTCGGCGCTGGTACATACGTTGTATGATGGCCGTCACGTTACCAAACACCAGGGCATGCATGAGCGCTGAAACAGGGGCGACATGTTCTTGAGTTTATCAATGTATTATATTTGACTAAGCCTTCTTAGAAAAGTACAATTACA
This sequence comes from Harmothoe impar, assembly GCA_947462335.1. Taxonomy (NCBI): domain Eukaryota; kingdom Metazoa; phylum Annelida; class Polychaeta; order Phyllodocida; family Polynoidae; genus Harmothoe; species Harmothoe impar. The sequence goes on from OX381719.1 coordinate 38,965,400, forward strand.
GCACCACATGACACAGGGTAGGGTCTGTGGTGAGGTTTCACTGATTGTCATGGAAACATAGAGGGTAACCACACTGTGATCAACAAGAAATGGGGGGGGGGGGGGCACTTGATATTTTCAAAAGTTGAAATGATATCAATAAGAAATGAGAAACCATTATTTAAAAGAGCCATTACTGAAGGATAATATGATTTTCCAATCCCACTCACCACCAATGAGCATAGCTATAACTGAGAAGATCTTCTCTGCGTTAGTGTTGGCGGATACGTTGCCAAAGCCAACGCTGGTCAGACTGGTGCAGGTGTAGTAGAGGGCGGAGATATAGGACGTGCCTTGTGAGGGAGCATTCAACGTCTCGTTTGGTGTCTTGATGATGGGCGAATCAAGCCTTTCTGCCAGTATGTACAGCCACCCTGAGAATATATAGTTAAGAAATAGTTTACTGTAAATTCTTGGGTAGGAGCCACGGCTAGTACATAAGTCATTTCACCAATGCAGCATATATGATCTGCTCAAAGTAGGGATACATAAGTTTTCATAAGTATACTACAGCACTAAATTAACAGAATTTTGGGTATTTGTAATAAAAATATGCTGATTTATTTATCATATATAATGATAAATATATAACAGATTTCTGACCAATTACATCATAAATCCCGTAGTTAACAGCTGATCCTCAGCCTACTTGTTCAAACTATCTCAGTGGACCCTCTCAGAAATAGTGTTGTATTTCCTAGAATAAGGCCACGACAGCATTTTAAATAGGTGTGTTTTAATGGTCTTCAATGTTCATGACAAATAGTGATTTCATGAATAGCGACACATTAAACATGATGAGAATTTTCCAAACCATTATCTGAATATTGGGTGTTTAGAAGCAGCTCTGGTAAGGCCTCTCCAAAAAATATAGTTGTTTCTCATCACTAAGCCATGAGAAATATAATGAGGGCGCTTTTTTTTTCTTTCTTTCTTTTTTTGCTGAGGCTTAAATCATATAGAATATTGCAGGCTCTCGAATAACCCAATTCATATTTTGGTAATGAAGTGATTAAGGATCTGTGAAAGTTGTAAATATGCATGTTTTCTCCACTCCATAACATTTTCTGTACTGCAAGCCTTAATTTGATACCAAATATGCTCATATTTGTCCAATTGTTTTTCCATTAAAATTTGCAAAAAACAAACAAAACAAAAAATCTACGAAAGGTGATTTTGGTGATGCGCACAGTGATGAGAAACAATCATATTATTTGGAGTGCCCTTACTGTTATGCATCATGTTGACCAAATGACATAGCTAGTGCACTAAATGCCATGCTAAAAAGCATAAAATCTAAGTTAAAGAAACTCACCAACGGTCCATTTGTCCCCACTAAGCTCCTGTTTACCGATGAAGTACCAGATGCAGGCGAGCCAGTGAGCGAGGACGGTGAACATGGCCATGAGCAGGGTGAGCACCACAAAGCTGTACTGACTGTAGCGATCCAGTTTCTGCATGAGACGCGCTAACCGCAGCAGGCGCGCCACCTTCAGTAGGTGGATCAAGGTGCCCTGTGGATGAACCAAACACAGCCAGTGAGTACAGGGTATGTGACTACTCACCTCAAGTGTAACCCTGTAAGGACCGCATGATGACGAACTAAACACAAGCTGAGTAACTCCGTAGAATTTCATTAAAGCCATAAAGGGCTCCCCACTTGACTTTCTCAGATTTGAATGCCCTTTCTTCCTAATGTAGACACATAAGATATAAAGAGCTGTGCACAATGTGCAGGCTAGTATGTCAGATCCTACAGATTCATGAACAAGGTGAAGCTAGTACAATCTTTCTATACCTTATTTCTGGGCCATTTACAAGGGCCTTTAATTCAGAAATCGCCTGGGTAGAGGATGTGATGCTCTCCGAATTGTTTCTATGGGTTATACTTAAGACGGAGAGTCTCATACCCTGTTTTCACTGTTCAGTGAAAACACAGTATGAAACTGCCTTAAGTATAACCTTAAGTATAACCTTAAGTATAACCGTGATGCCTCTTGGATTCTCTTTTGTCATCATAAGGCACCAATGCAATATCCGGTGATGCAGTGGTGTATCATAATGACCCTTTGGTAGTGTATCAACCTCATTGCTCGTTATGATACATTCATGCATAGCTAAAACCAAAGGGCGTGGTATATTAAAGCATCCTTAAAGGGATTACAAAGAAAGTTTTTGAAACAAAAGAATGATATTGGCAGTTCTCCCCCCGAACTCCTGCAGGGTTAAGGATATTATATTCCAATGAAAACTGCAAGATAGAGGTGGCTGAAACATGAAGTATTTGTTCTCATTACTTTTTTCAACAAAGAATGAGATAATTGATCTTGGACAAAAGGCTAAATTCCAAGATTTCTATTCTTAAGACTTTCCCCTCAACAATATTCTAGGCCAAAGAATACATGAGATAACCAGGCGTTGAACAGCATGACTTGTAAACATTTCATTCTTTGGTAAATATAATGTTCCATGACAATTGTAACTTCTGCAGGGCAATAAAAAAAGGTAGAATAGGATCCATAAAACTTTTGACTAGTGATATCACACAGTAAAGTAAAGTTATGTATAGGCTCACACAGAAATTAAGCTTCAATAGTTTAGTATTGCTTTGAAAAACTTAGGCTTAGTTCTATTGGTAGTTATAGAAGCAAAGTAACAAAGGTGGCTATATCTCACAGTACAGTTTGAGCTAGTTTAATAAGAATTAGGTCAGAATGATACAAATCTGAAACAATAGGAACCATACGAGGTCTCTCTTAGGAAAATAAGTAAAATGAAAATAAGGATTTTCAAATGCACTCAAGAACTTCATTCAAGACTATATCCCTTGTGTCCACTGGCTTGATTAAGGTATTACCATCACTGCATGAACTATCCCATATAAATAACTTTTAGCTAATATCAAATTTGAGTAATGGCCTTCTTTAAGCAAAATTAAGCAACTTTACATAGTACTGTATCACTCTTTAATTAAAATATTTCAATGGATCGAATTTCATTTCAGACAAACAAAACTGGGGTTTTAGGGAGTACATAACTCTTATCAACTTTACATAGTGTTTGGATTAAAGTTGATTAAAGTTGCCTAAAGTTCCTTCAAACTGTTTAAAGAAGGCCATTAAGCAACTTAAATATTTACTTAAAATTGTTTGAATTGGAGGGTTCATGCAGTGCGTATATCCTGTTAATTGGATGTCTAACGGGGTTGGTGGTTCTATTCATTACCAGTCCCGTTACACAAAGGGTATTACACCAGTATTAATTCAGCCAGTGGACTGAGGACATTAGGTGAGGCAAATACAAATATCCACCCTTGTGACAAAAAGTACATTCACTCTGGTGCTAGGATCAAGATCAAGATCACCTTCTTATAAATATATGTTTGCTAATGTGATAAACTTTGGATAAAGATTCTCAACCAGTGAACTTGTAGAAAAAGTAAACAAGATGTGATAACATTCGCATGAAACCCAGGTGACTGTTGGATGTAGGAATATTCACAAATTTTCACCTAATGTACATTGCCTCTTTTTGTTTTCTTATTGAACCAGAAACAAAGATGAAAGATCAAAATATTTGAGGGAACTTATTTAACAAATAGTATGCTAAGTAGTTTACCAGAAGATGAAAGAAAACGTTAAAATAACATGAAAGTTGTAAGCTCTACATAAAAGTCTGTAGAAGAAAAAAAACACCCTTAGGCAAAGTAAAATATAAGTTAAAGCAATGTCATTTTTATAGTTTCCAAAACTACTTGGCAAAGAAAACAAAAGAAGTATAAAAATAAAAATTGAAAAGTTTTAAAGGATATAGTGTAGATGAAGAAATATATCTATTTTAGGGTTTGGGATGGGGAAATGACCGCCAGTAAAAGTGAACTAATATCAGATAGAAAAGTGTCATTGAGCTATCAAACTTTCACCCAGTCATGGGTAAAAGCAATTACATATAGTTTTAAATAGTTAGTTCTTCTCCTCAAAATTATACCATTTATATTTAGGTGAATTCTAGATGAGACCCTTATCCATTAACTTTGACTAAATTTGAAAGGATTATGTTGTGCTTTAGTGACCTAGGCACACTCCACACTGCATGGGTATTGTAGCTTATTAAGTTGATCTTCCTAATCAACTTAAATCATTTACATGAAATAAACTTGTTCAAGCTGTTTAAAGATGCTCAGGCCTACCGCATACCTTAGCATAATGCACCTCTAGCGGGGAGAAACCTTTTTTTATAAAATGTGCAAATCTAAGTCAGACTGGTGCATCTATTTCACTTCTAGTTAATTTAGGAAAGTAAGCAAAAGAATGGGAGGAAGTAAAGGGGAAATATTTATGTGTTAAACTCATATGATCCAATAACCCGCTTTACTACCTAAACCTCCCTAGATAGGAAACCAATGTCTCACTAGAATTCCAAAATAAAATGTTCAATTCTCTATGAAAGTAAAATGGTTGCCATGGCGACAAGTGGGCTGCATTCAGCTATCTGATTCAGCCTATGGAGAGGCTTATTTGGCCATGCGGGGTTTAATGCGTTATCAATCCATTAACAAATTATCTACAGTTCACAATATTAGTGCAGGTTACCAATAGCAACAAGCGGTAACCATGGCGATGGATACCCCACTACTTACTATGTTGCGCTGGAAAGGAGACACAGAAACGATTGCTATAGTTACGGCAGAAGACACCATCAGTTTCACAACAAGACTATCAGTTAGGTTACTATAGTTACAGAATGTACACGGTTCTCTACAGTCATTCCCACTGGTAAATTTTCACAATTCTTTCTACAAAGACAGCAGTTTCACTGAATTTGGAGAGTTATTTGATGAATACATTATTTGAAAATTACACTAAGAGTACTTGAGTCCAGATTAAAAAAAGAATAAATAGACAAATGCCAACGCCCATTGATACCGTCTCTGTTGTATTTCACGAGTGGGGGCTGGGGCAGTATCCCACGAAGCCGCAGGCTGAGTGGGATGCGCCCCAGCCCCCACGAGTGAAATACATCAGAGCGGTATCAATGAAGTTGGCATTTGTGTTTATTTTTTTATTTGAAGCCATTTAACGAATGAAAACCAACATTTTCTTAGCCCATTGAATACGGCCATGTTGTATTCAATGGGGGCATTGAATACGGCCCTTCAGTGCTAAAGCATAGGACATCTTGTATTTCGAAAAAATAAGAACTGTAGCTAAATGATAGTAACCATATTGGCATACTATAAAAAGTTTTTTGGGAGATTTGGCAATTTTCTAATAGTTGTACATAAAAATGTGAGATCTTGTACAGAACCATGTGAAAAATGAAGCAGTACAGAAAATCAAGTTGACGCATCCTTTACATGCCTTTATCAATTTGAATTACTGAATTATTTTATCATCACGCAATAAAAGAGGTTAGAGCTCTTCTACGTCTGAAGCACAGAAAGGAAAGTCAACAGTTTAAATAATTTTTTGCGATATCATAATCAGTGATACATGAACTAGAGTCTGTGTTAGTCACTTTTTGCGCCATGCTGGAGCATTATTAGTCTAAGCTAAAATAAAGGAAAATTTCACTTTGTGATAAATAGAATAAATATTTCCCATACGTTTATATTGCCACAGATTTCATTTATTTTTCTTGCTTGCTAACTCTATCTGGCTGATTGCACTTATCTCCATTTATTCCTTTATTTAGTGACATGTTTATTTCAATATATACAAAAAACACATACAACAGTTTTACACAATTAATTTAAGGTACTAGGCCCAACAGTAATGAACAAGAGTTACTTTCCAATGTATCTTCACACTTAGCAAAAGAAACCCGATTATTACAAAACAATTTATATCATTATTGTGTCAACAATCTTATTTGAAATTTGATTTAGCAATGAATACTCTGGAAGAAACATTGGAAATTATACACAACATCATAGAGCATGCATTCGTATAAATGAAAAGACTTGGCTGGATTTGTCACAAAAGTACACAAAAGCTGTATTGAATGTTTTACTGATTTACAACAATTAAAGTGCTGAATTCCTCAATCACACTTTGAAAAAGTTTTAAGGGGATTTTCACAAATGACGTCACAATATGGGCTTCTTTAAATCCCCTCAGTTGCTATTTCTTGCAGAATATATATAATGTGTGAGTGTAAAGCCCCTGGTAGGTTTCATCATTGTTCCAATAGACAATATCCCTCCCCCCTCCCCACCCCCCTTCAGGTGATGTCATTTGCGATTATTAATTATACTGTGTGCATGTGTGTGTGTGTGTGTGTGTGTGTGTGTGCTTAACTCTCGAACAAAAGCTTAGATTCAGATTAAGAGCTAGTGTTAAAAAAAAGGATTAACTATGCTTGCATAACTATTTATTCATCAGTTAATATATCTAAATTACATCTTTTTGTTTATTGCAGGGGGGAAACATGTTTATTTACCTGTGTGTAGGATGATCTTATGATGAAGACGCTTTTAACTTTTATTGTTTTGACACTTACTTCTAACTTCCCTCAAGTAAAAAAGTAACAACTTAAATTCTCAAATGCAACCATTCATAAACATTTACTTACCGTATTGACTTGGAAAGCGTAGAGCAGATCAAATGGAATAGCTGCTAGAAGGTCCAGGAGAAACCAGCCTCGGAAGTAGTGTAACGCTATAAGCTTTGTTTCATATATAACTTGTCCTGATTTACTAACGTATGTTGTGCTAAAATTGAGAATGATATCTGAAATATAGAATAGTTATGATTTTAGAAAGGTTAGCATTAATTGAAGTTGTATTTCACTGATCATCACTTCTTCATCTGTTATATCATTGTAGTAATATATGATGTTGGATGAGCAAAGATTAGGCCAAATATTACATTCGTTTCTCATCTATGCATGTTTTCTCTATACCATCGCATTTGCACTACTGTAAGCTTCAATATGAAATGATATATATCGGTACTGTACATTATAAGCATGTATTTCCACTAGAATTTGCAAAAAAACAAAAATCATCAAAGCACAATCTTTGTGATGTATGCGGTGATGAGAAACAAGTATATTGTTTCGAGTAGCCTTATGCAGAACAATACTCCCTTAAACGTAATACTTAACATTTCACTTTTTATTTGTGCTTTTGTGTTAAAAAAAAGTTGCAAATATCAAATATCATTTGAAAAGCTATTCTTATATTAGTAGAACAAAAGAAACACGCTTCCATGGATGTGGGAGCTGACAGTAGTCAAGCTCATTACCAAGGATTCTGGCAAATTGAACCTGGAAAAGATATACCTGTGCTCATGATTATTAGCCTACCATCTACATTGAGAAAAAAAATTAGGCATTGCTTCCAATAGTGTACTTGGATGTATATGTAAACTAAGAGCTATTTTTAATAAAGGAATGGATGACACACCGATGATAAAGAGCATCTCCACGATGACGTCACTGACTATGGATGCCCTCTCGTTGTCTTCTGACGTCACAAAGGCGGCGTTGTAAGGGACGATGATGGCAATATAAAACGTGCACAGCAGGATCAGCCAATCCCAGCCGATCTTAAATATCCCATAGTGCAACAGGATGAACCTGGAACGCTTCACATCCTGGACCTTGTACTCCGGTAACGCATTGTTTCCTGAGAAATTCTTTATCTGAAAGGTGCAGGGATTAATTTATTTAGATTCAGCATTGCAAGATTAGTTTATCCAACTTCATGAGTTATTCAATCCTGGAAAATGCCCAGTCCTAAAACATGTGACCGTTCTTCTGTTGTTTGATCCAAACGAACAATCTCAATCACTTAGTCATGTACATCTGGATGTATATTCCCACAGTTGTTAGCCCTTGAAGCTAATTCTTTCCTGTTTACTATTTATAATGGGATTTGGTTCTTTTGTCTCTTCCTTGGAAACGCTATAAGAAAGAAAGAGTGAACTAGATCTAATCTAAATCTTATATAATAAACCTCAAATATCCAAATACATATGAGCCTTACAGTTTTGAGGCTTCTACTGCAAGTTAGTGCACATCCGATACTATATTGTAAGTAACCTTATCATCAACTTATGCCTAAACCATTTTTTAATTTTTTTTTATTAGACCGATGTTTTCCTTGCTAAGTAGATAATGATGACTCACTCTCATCTAGCAAGAATGATTTTCCATATTTATTCGATACTTAAAGCAAGCTATTATATATGAAATAAATTCTACTGTACTTTCTATGGTTACATAAGCATTATGAAGACGTTATAGATTAATCATTTTATCTTAAGATTATAAAATATGTGTGCATCTGTGCATAGTTCAAATACTTACGCTGCTCACACTAATATTTAACAACTTCTCCAAAGAGGGTGTGGACAATGTTTGCTTGATAAAAATCTTGATTATTTAAGTACCTTGCACGCTTACAAAGCAACACCAAATGAAGGATAAAAATGTGTCTGAGTTAAAACTGTGTCACTAGCAAAACCAGAAAACATCTTTATTAGTGTTATGTGCAGACCTTATAAGATGAGTTGGGGGAATTAAAATTCAGGGCTAAGAATCTTACCTATGTTTTGTTGTATATACACACTAATACCAGATATACCTGATATTAGTCCCACATTTTCTGCTCGCGACTCTTTTATTTTATATATATACATATATGTACATGATTTGTGAGGGGCAGAAAGCTGTGTGAGGTTTCATTCAATCACTTGGGTTTCAGACCATCTAAGTAGCCAGGTTCAGCAGTCATGTTTCTCTTTTACAGAACAAGTAAAAAGGGGCCTATTTTGAACTATTCCGGGTCTCACAGTACCTCTATCAGATCAGTAGGGCCTACTGAGGATGGCATTATTTTCATAATTTGAATTTGTAATTAATATAATGTATCTGAATAAACTTGTAAAAGGCCATTTTGAAATCAAATTACTGTATGTATGTACATATTTATTACATATTGTCAGATCGGTGAGAACATGTATATATTTACTCCTCTGTTTTCTGGTAGTATGGATACTGTTGGCATGGCGACATAGGTGTAAACGCTGTATAGAAAAAAGGTGGTGGCAATCAACAACAATTAACATCCATGCCCTTGAGGTGTGAAAAGATAAAACAAGGTCAAGGTCACCCGAAAACGAGGTCAAGGTCACCTGAAGGTTAAAAACCAAGGTCAGACGACAGTAAAGCTCACCTCGAGATCTGGAGGGTGCTTCACGAGGGGAGGGAGAAAGAAACAACAGTAAGCACACAGAAATAAGGGGTCTTAGCCTTTGGATCTCCTCAGATTAGGACTAAAGAACACTGTCTCTGATATTTCTGAGGACGACGGTCCACATGTGATGGCAGGACCTTGCACCAGGTAGGAAAACGAGTTGAAATAGTGTTGCATGTAGATCCTAACACAAAATAAATCCAGGGCGCATTAATAAAGACTTTAAGTCATATGCAACATAATTTCAAGCTAGTTTCCACTTTGCGAGGTCCGGCTATTGCATATGGTCACTGTCCTAAATCATTTTGGTATATCACTTTATAAAACATGTTGATCTAAGAGAAGTTCTTATTTTACATACTGTATAAACAATTGAAGATCGCTTTCAACAATTGCCTTTTTATTAAGTATCATAATCCTTTCCTAGTAGTAGTAGGTTCACATTAAGAGTGACTAGCTTATAAATTAATGAAAATCAGTGTGAAAAACTCAGTTCCACAGATTAAAGTGAAGATCTAGCACTTAGTGGCCACAATGGTACAGGAAGCAGTAGACACATATGGGGAGTTGACATAAACCGACAAATAAACCTAGAAATATTGCAGCAATATTGCCCTCCACGATTTAATGCAAGGCGAAGATGGAAAAATATGTATTATGATGATATCAGGAATGAAAACACCAAGTTACAAGACTGCCACCATAAAATTTATGTTTCCGCGCACTGCTTTTTATTGGAATACATATCAATGAAATTATTAGTAAGCTTTAATGAAACATTCTGAATTGGAGGCTAAAGGTTTGTGTTTCGAGATCATACCTTGTTGAGCTGAAGTTTGCCTTTTGTGTTTTTCGACTTGTCAAACTGTCCTGAGAGATGGTACAAAACTGCACGGCTCCTCCGCCGCTGGTACTTAAATTCCCCTCCAGCATCTCCATTTGAGTCAGTTGGGGACGGTGGTGATGGTGGCCCTTGGAATCTAGAACGCGTCAGATCTCCCTTCAAATCTGAAAAGGCAACCAAGCAATCAGTTATTCTCTTTATAAGTACCAAGAGGATTTCCCCCCTCTGGGCGAAATAGTGTTAATGTATCAGGAATGAGAGGAAAGAAGAAGCTGTAATAAATATCATTCATTATTAAAGATGGAGGAATCATTTTTGAGTGTAATCCTGTAAAGGGAAGAAGAGATTAATGAGACAATGAGCGGGATCTTTGCAGTTTTGTGGGACTCAATGGTTTCCTATCAGACCTTGGTTTAACTCATGACCTTCATATTTTCCTTCAGTGTAGGTTGGTGTAAAATGAAGTGTTACTTTTAAATGAAGCAATTTGCCAATGCTTTTTTCTATGGCTCAATCTAGTTTGAGTTATAGACATACAATGCATAGTGAAAAATATCAAATATCGAATAAAGAAACATGGTATATGTCTTGATGAGTGAAAATGTGAGCTTCATATACATATGGTTTCCATTATGGGTGGTATGTGATACATATATTTCAGCAGTTGACATCATCAGATTTGTCTTAACACTTCTTATAAACATCCATGTATTAAAATACCAATTTTGAGAGTTCATAACAACATTTCTTAGAGTACATGGAGCTAAGTACTATCTACTTAACTTGTAATTAATTTTAGCAGCTCAAGATTTCTAGACTAAGTGTACTGCTGAAATATTTAATTTCTGATTGTGTATGTGAATTCATTGCTCTGTATTTACTTTGATGGTTCATCCAAATATAGTGAATAATGTCCACAGCAATATAATAAATCATCATAGTATATAGTAAATCTTTGCTTTCCTATCTAGCATGAGCGTCTTAAGTTATCTATATAGCAAACTCTAATGAACTAGTTATACAAAAGTGAATGCACTTTAAAGCACATTATCTTCTGAAAACTAGTCCAGTATAGATGATGTTAATGAAAGCCTAAGTTTCTAAAATTATCAGTTTGTAAGGTCTGAGCTATATCTATTATGATACCTTGTGAAGCGGAGTCTTACATTTCTTACATACATTACATGAAGGTTGGCATCTAAGTAACGATTGGACTGCTTAAAGTCACACTTTTAATACATTTAATTTCAGTAAATGTCACTGAAGGCCGCAAAAAGGTCGTTATGACAGTTCCGTGGTATTTACATGGCATTTACTGAACTTAAAGCTGTTTAAAGAGTGGCTTTAAGCAATAAAAGGTTTGCTTAAATGCCAATGTTCACGCAGTGTATTTTCTATCAATTATCAGGTTTAAACATGCATTTGTTATTCAGCACTCACTATGTGAAAAGATGACTTACTACAGCTGTATATGTCAAGACATGGATGTATACTTATTTCATATGCATTTATCTTTGAAGATGATGAACAGCAGAGTTCACATTTTCAAAGATGGAGATAAGACAACAACTGGTGGTGGACCGACTCGTAGTAGCAGCTCAGGATGATCCTGGTAGAGTGAGGTAGGAGTGAGTTGAGTAAATTTGGTGTGCACTAGGGAAAAAGTGTCATAAAAACATTTTTCGTTAACATTTGTCGGCATGTTAATTTTTCATGTTGAATTTTATGATGCCTCAGCAAAGCAATGTTCAGTAGAAATCAAAATTGTTTTCATTTGAATGAATAATCTCTCTGCCTGAGGAATTTTGTAGAAATAAAAACGATACGTATAATTGGAATGAATTCCAGGGGCCTTTGTATATAGAAAAACAGCCGATGCAGGGTCATTGAAATTTAAGCAAATACGTTCTTTCTTGGAAGATAATGTTATTCACCTGGCAACATTATATTTGCTTAGATTCCACTGTTTATGTGGTGGGTGGTAATGTGTGTGATGTGCTGGCATGAAGAAGGGTATAGCGTGTATAGCGTGATCATCATGAAAGTACACTGTGTTCCGTTTATATATGATCAAGTGAGTGCAATTATGCAATATTATGAAGGAGAGTTACGAACCAAGATGGCCGATTCATGACTTGACAAAATAACAGGACACATACAAAGTCGAACAAAGATGCACGGTACGGGTAGACTGGGAGGAAGGTATTCAAGGTTAAGCAGGACACACGGCGACTTAGCGCATCACAAAAGGGGCGTTACAGAGTCAGAGTTCACTGTATGCTAATGAGGTCATGACCTTACCGGAGGTCCCACCAAGGGTCAAGGCCGCTTTGACGAGGACCATTCCCACTGTGATAAAAATAACAACATTCTCACCATATGTTTTACGAATAAATGAGAAAAACGAAAGAAATAGGTTCAATAAAATTGCTGTGGTAATATATCTAATTGTCATGTTGGGTCTTACATGTATATGTACAGCTTGATGGATATGGAAACAGGCAAAAACAGCAAAATGGTGTACTGCGTAAGACTACTGCTGTATATTGCAATGTAAAAGTATTGAATCAAATAAATACAAGCTTTAATGTGGTAGGGTATATATTACGGTTTGGCACACAGAGCTTAGGCTGCTGGAAGCCTTGTATATTATGTACAGCCAATGTTAGACTTGCTTCAAATAAGTATAAGTAATGTTAGAATGAGTAATTTCTGTACACTATGAATACGTTATGAGTACATGCGTCTTTGTTTGCTAGTTAATTTGCATAACGATCCGCCATACCTCCTGAAAGTAAAAGAAAGACACAATGCAAGGACATATTCTACACATGGTTCATGTTTTTCTCTAATCCTAAGTTAATGCGCCAGTGCAGACACTTAGATGCAGTTCATACAGTATGCCATTCTGGAGCTCAAAAAAAAAACATATGCAAAATGAAAAAAAAAAGAATGGAAAAAAAAAAGTTATCTTGTAAAAACTACATATTTGTGTTAGCATACATTCAATAAAAAACATTTATGTGGAAACAATTCCTATTTATATCATCTTAATACCATGTAAAATGTATTCACTGCACTTCTTTTCCCAATTAAATGCACAATCAGTGATTCCTTCAGATGATATGTATATTTTGCCACAGATGAAACATAAATAAATATTAAAAATAATGTTTTAAGAAAACGTAATGCTAGAAACATTAGCAAATAAAATTCTGAAGAATCTGACATGACACTAAAAATGTCAGAAAACGCCAAACATAGCACCTTGTTTCACAATATCTCAATACAATCGCTTACTATTGTTGATTAAAGAAAACCAGGACAGGTCTACACCAGAGACATTAGGTTCACAAACACCTGAAATGATAGAGTTAAGATGAAATCGATAAAGTAGACAGGACAGATTAACTCCACATAAGTCTTACCAACAACAGTTCAGATGTAATATAAAAAATATGTTTAGAATGGAAAGTATAGGTTTTGTTCAGCTTCATTCTCAGATTCCCCTTTTCTTGGTCTGACAAATCAGCTTTCATAAATAATTCTAAAAGATGGAATATGTGGATTTAATTTACTCCATAAAATCATGTCTTGCAAAAAGCATTTGTCACATCTGTTGTTTCTTTCTAGTTACTTTATCTGAATGAATAGTCAGGTTACCAACGAGTTAAAACAAATACATGTTTCATCATGTAGGAGTCTAATTTAGATAAAAGGCAGGTTTTGGTGTATGTAATGTCTCTAGTGAGCCCTGAGGTTCTGGTTTTAGACACTAGATGGCAGCAGTTCCTACATCACTGTCAGTGCATGTAAGTAAATCCGGTATTAGTACAGCAGTGCTCACATTTGAACACCAGAGCTCCACCCAATGCCGTACACACTGACTTTTGCCAAATTTGTCAAAGTGGTAGCTGCTAGAAAACTACTGCTTAATTGGACAAGTAATTTAAGTGAATCTTAATTGTCATATCTATCGTTAAGATCACTGACTTTTACTTACAGCAACATGGAAGTAGTCAACTTTTGGAGACATATGGAGAGAATTGAATTATGAGTTTATTTCAATGCAACTAACCATGTTGCTCTATAGTCCAATAAGTTTTGTTGTATGTATTTGTCAAGATTTGGCTTGGAGTATTCCCCACACAGTGTGTGTTTCATAAGTGGCAGCTCTTTTATTCAAATGTACTATGGACAAACTAGTTGGGAAAGTTTACCAATCGCAAACCTTGAATGAGGACCCGAGATAGTTTTACATCAAATTAGGGCTCTAGTGAGTCCATGTATAGTGTCATGTCAGATTGCACACCTCTAGGCCTATAAATATGTTTACTCCAGATAGGCCAACAGGTGTAGCAACAGAGATCATGCTATACCTGGGCTCACTGAAACCATATCTCACGTGAAACCGGTCTCAGATCCTTACTGTTAAACAACAAAATTCCTGATTTGTTTTTGCGATTGTTAAGCTTGCATCTCCAGTGATGAACACACGAAAGTAACAGTTCCAGGTTCATGAAAAAGAAATGATATAAATGCAGTAAATATGTATGATTGAAAGGACTAATAATGGGCAGAGTAATGTAGCACAGAATGCAGTGGCACTAAGATATACGGTTACCATGGTGGCATGGTATCATAGCAACACTGTACCTGGTGAACCGCGACGTCCGGCTGAAGAAAATAGGTCAAATGACGTCACAGTTTGGTGTCGTAACCCACAGGAACCAGGCCACACCCAACTCCAGGGTTTAAATGTTTATTGAGTGTGTATTTTTGTTTTATTCAGAGGAATTTCTTTAGTTTTTGTTTCATATGTACTAACTTGGCAAATTTTTATGTTCCCCATCCAGTATCTAAGGGGAGTTGTGGTGTAATGCTTAGATATTTGGAACTGTTAATGGTGAATTGCTCTCATGATATTTCTTGCTAAAGTCTTTTATTCATTATAAGTGTAATTGTAGGTCTTGTTGGTTTTCATGTCTTTGTAGGTCTTGTTGGTTTTCATGTTTCAATTGTAAACACCAACTGGAGTTGGGACATGGGTTTAAAATGGTGAGGTAGTAGTGAATACTACATTATGTGTGATAGGAGCAAACTCAGGGAGAATTTATTATATAACAACATCAAGTTGAGGAAGCCATAGGACTTGTATAGATGTGAGTGCTTGAGTTTTCTGTGATATATTTAACTCATTACAGAAATTATCATCAAAGTAAGACATTATAACTCAATGTTGGTATCTCCTGATAAAATATCAACATCATTGAAATAAACCTAAATACTGCATGGTGTTATACAGTATGCAAGATGGTGTTGTATTTTGGTGTTACATCTTCACCTCAACTCTCACAGCAACAATCAAGGCATGATCCATGCTTCCGGAATCATGGGTGCACCGTACTGTGTAATCACTGAGAACAACACCACACTTTCTGTCTTTGACAGTGTTTTTCGTTTGGCTGCTGTATCCCTCAACGCCTACATCAACTTTGGAGATAAATGACTTCACATCATGGCGCTTTTATCAACAGAACAGCAGTAGGCTGGGGTTGTGTACAGGGGTGACACACAGAGAAATATCAAGATTTCTTTTTCAAAATTGGGGATTTGTGCTCAATAAGATTATCAAAACCAATTGTGTCAGGTAGATTGAAATAAGATTGAACCCTTGCATTTCGACTCTTGTCCTAGCCAAACGGGCAATGACAACTTCATACTAGTCCCGGTCATATACTTATGCTACAACAAGGCACTGGCCTATAGAGGACATCTTCAACCACCACCTGTTAATAGGCTGTAGTAGTTAACCTAGAACCCAAGCTGACACCAGCTTGGTTCTTTGCAGCACAAGTTCAATGGAGAGCGACACTAACTTCCAGTGTTATGCTCTGGTGAAAACCACGGACCATCTCAGAAGATCCTCCAAACCCTAACGTTAGCAAGTCCTGTCGCAGATGTCGCGAAATTCGCGCCCCCTGTTCTGAAAGAGTGTAAAGTGATCCTTACCAGAATGCAGGCCTCTAAACCTGCTGAGGACGGATCGCTCACCGTTAATGTCGTTCTGCACCAGGTCCAGGCTGAGCGTCTTGTCCTTGGTGATGTCCTTGTGGGAGGCCAGGAACAGAACCACCTCGCCTTTCTCATTCTTGATCGGCACGATGTCCAGTAAACACCAGAAGGGGACCACTGCCAATGGATAACACAGGAGAGGAGTTAATGAAGGACTTGATAATGTTCTCATAGTTGTGGGAATCACAAAATTAGGTGACCCATAGTAATTAGATTTATAAAGAAATGCAAAGAATTTTTAACAGTATACACTCTGAAGTTTATAGTCACAATGAAGGTCAGAAATAGGTTCACTAGATTGACCTGTTGGTCTTCCTATATCATGTATTATGGAATTTAGTATTAGTTCTAACAGATTGTCCCAGGTGGCAGCACTGTCGGCTCTCTGAGACCATAGCAGCTGAGGACTGGCCTGGCTGAGGACGGGCCACATAACATACAGTCTGAATAAGATTATAAAGCACTGAAAGTACAAGGCAGGAAATCTCCTAGTTCTGGCCAACTATTTGCAGGAAATTAAGTATTTCAATCATTGCCTCACTAAAAGTTAGCTCCCAGGAGGCTAAGAAGCTTTAATCTATCAATTTCTACACATATCTACAATATCTACACATTTCTCCAAATATTTCCTGGGGAATGCCCATGGTATATGTGTTTTTTTTTAATCCATTCAGTATATATACACACTGAATGCAGTTTCATTGATTATATTCTTACTGAATGGATACTGCATCTACTTTTAAGCTTGAAACGTATTGCTTGAATCAGCTGTTGTTCTGAATTCAATGACGTACATAGCCATCCAGTTTTTCACACTCATTCAGTTCAATTTAATACAGTATGACACCTGCTTATTCTATTCATCCATCCCGATTTCACGACATACCACAGTAAATTTCACTTGATGCTCTGCGTCCAACATGGGGCCTATAGAATTAGAATAGTGAAATTCCACCCACGTATAACCTTGTATGTAAAAATACCCAACATATAAAATCCTCCCACGTACATCCCACACAATAAAGCAACATGGGTGATTGACCTGAAATGTCCCGTTCGCAATGGTCACTATGGGGACTCCAACTTTGCCACCAGGGGACTCCCCCTGTGCCTTGGAGGGCGGCCATCTTGTCTAATTGCCGACACTTCCGGCTGGGGCAGGTGCTAAGTGGCACCTGATTGGCTCCGGTCTCATCCAATGACAATGGGCGTACCGGACAATGCCTGAATGCCAGTCCACTTGGCATCCTCACATTTTTCTGGGTATTATTTTCTGCAGGGCAATGCGCTACTCTGGATTCACAGCATTCATTTTCCTATCTCTGCATCTAGGCTCATTATCTCTGCACTTCCTAAATGAGTGGGCAGTTCGGTCCTAGGGCTAACCCTCTGACAATGGATCCGTCAAATTAACCATCTATCTTATAAGACCAGATGTCACAGATCGTCCTGATTTGAACTTTTTTCCTTTCCCAGTCAATAAAATTTTTCAAATGTCATATACAGTTATTTTTTTGGTCTAGTATGATCGAGCTTGTATAGATGTACGAGGGGAACCATGGTTTTACCTATGTCAGATCTCAATTTATGGCCCTAGAGGCGCCAAAACACCCCAAAATAGGCCTTTTTCCAACGATAAAATAAAAAAATAGACATTATGCTGCATGTACTACTCTATAAATAGAGGTATTCGCACAATTTTTTTTTTCCTAGGTCCCACGTATGTTAGGGAACATTTTGGCACCACTTAGGCCTATCTTGTATATGTGGTAACTATGGTGTGTGGTCAAAAGTTCAGGGGTAGTTTTGCGTAGACACGACTGAGCCCAAACAGAAAATGGCCCTACCTATATATAATTATAGTATGAAGATAAAAAAGCTATTTCATAATAAGCGTGTGTAGTGTACCTATACAATAAAAAAAAAATTGTGAGTCTATCTTCAATATGCTACCCTGTAGCGCCCATTGACTTTTAGCCGTGTGCCAGGGGTAGTTTCACCGTAGATACGACTGAGCCCAAGCTTCCACTCCTAGCATCTATGCATTATATATTTAATTATTCTCCATCACATATATATGTACCCCTATATGGAAGGTTTAATCTCAGAAAGTAACAAAATTCCACTCCTCCCATGGCGTAAGCTATAGCGCAATATGTATTCGTAGATACGACTGAGCCCCGTAGACACGACTGAGCCCTCTAGCGGAATCTTAGCGAACTAGCGCTCCCGCGCGCCGCCTGTCGTCTTACATTGCAACTGCACGGCAGATCGAACGCTACGCTTCTCGGGACGAAGACTCAAGCAACTAAAGGTAAGAAAAAGATGAATTATGTTTCTATTTTACCCATATTTAGTGCAAATCTATGCTATTTCAGTAGAAAACATGTCCAAGAACCCATATGTATAGCGAAAACATGGTAAATACGCTTCGATCGGCTGTAAACAGTAACGTAAGGCAATACCGGTACCGGACGACTTTTCTCGGAGTCGCCGCAATGCTATAGTATAGCACATAGTGCATTGGCGGGCTCAGTCGTTTCTAGTATCCGCGGGCTCAGTCGTATCCACGGTGTGTATGCTTAATATATTCTTACTCTATTGCACTATATATCGAGAAAACATGGTAAATACGCTCCGAAACAGTAACGTAAAGGCAATACTGGTACCGCACGACTTCTCTCGCATTTGCTGCAATGCTATAGCACTGAGTGCAGTGGCAGTAGGCTGTGCGGGGTGTAGCGTTGGGCTCAGTCGTGTCCACGGTAAATATGTTTTTAATTCATTGCACTATATGTGTATTCATATCTACCCTTCTGTTGTACAGATGCCACGCAAGAACCCCCAGCTCCCCACGGTCAAGCAGGCCAAGGCTGCTGACCAGAAAAAGTACGAGGAGAAGCAGAAGAGGGAGTGGCCTGAGCTGTACAAGACCAGCAGGTCGTTGACAAACACGGTAAGTACAAGGGGGGGGGGGGTACTTTTTTTTAAAAAGGGTGGGGGGGGGGGGGGTATAGGTAGGCCTATCTACCAGGAAGGCATATCTACTAGGTAGGCCTATCTGCCAGGTAGCCCTGGTTACTTTTATTAATATGCATGAGTATTTGGTATATAAAATGTTATTAAATTTATATATATTTCATTTTCACTTAAATCTGCTGGTTGTCGTGTCTACTGTTCTTACATTCTTTTTTAAAAAGGGTGGGGGGGGGGGGGGGTATAGGTAGGCCTATCTACCAGGAAGGCATATCTACTAGGTAGGCCTATCTGCCAGGTAGCCCTGGTTACTTTTATTAATATGCATGAGTATTTGGTATATAAAATGTTATTAAATTTATATATATTTTATTTTCACTTAAATCTGCTGGTTGTCGTGTCTACTGTTCTTACATTCTACTATTTACACATATTTAGCACGACCTTACCCTTCTGTACTGAAGGGCTCAGTGGTGTCTACTCTCTCGGCGGGCTCAGTCGTATCCATGCCGTTCATTAGCTCTCACCCTTCTGTACTGAGGGGCTCAGTCGTGTCTACTCTCTCGGCGGGCTCAGTCGTGTCCATGCAATTCATCTTCTATTGAATCTCACCCTTCTGCACTGTCGTGTCTACCATGTTCATGTTTTATTATTCTAGAAATATGAGGAGAAGCGTCCCGCTAGAGAGGGGGAAGCCCTGGACAGGGTGCGGCTGACAAAAGCCATCAGCGCGTTGCGGAGTCGCAACACATACACAGAGGAGAAAGGTATTATAATTACATATGTTACAATGCTATATTAATATAACATTCCATGATATACAAATTATGAATAGTATGCTACAATACTGTGAATATCAATATTATAGATACATGTATGTAATTAAATTCTGTAGAGGGGTAGCATTCTATAGTCGTTTATAATAGACTACTATGTAAATTTTTGATTTGTGTTTATTTTTTATAAATAAATTATAATACATTAGTTTACTCTGTACAGTGTGGACTAATCGAATCTGTTATTGTGTTTAGACATGTGTAATGTATCACGTTCTTACCCTTTGTATTTAACAATTATAGTCAATTATATTTATCTAGGTAAATGTATGCTGTGGAAATTAGAAATGAAAGATGCGTGTTTACCTTAGTCTCACATCAACCTCTCATACCTGATAGACAGGAGATCACTACACAATTAATGGGTTCCCGATTAATTCAAAATAGATATGTGTTACATGCGGATACCTAACGGTGGCAACTAAGCATGTTAACATATATTTAGGAACCTATTAGAAGTGCGAGTGTCTGAATCTGAGCACCCTACTATCATGGTTTTAAATACATAATGTGAATGTGAGACTAAGAAGTAACCACGTATAAATACATGTACATACATGTACAAATCACACCCAGCTAGTACATCATCAGTGGCAAAAAACATTAATTATACTGCCTTGATCCCTCTGTACTGAGAGGATGAGTCGTAACACTAATAACATATTGTATCTCACCCTTCTGTACTGAAGGGCTCAGTCGTGTCTACTCTACCGGTGGGCTCAGTCGTGTCTATGCCGTTCATTAGCTCTCACCCTTCTGTACTGAGGGGCTCAGTCGTGTCTACTCTCTCGGCGGGCTCAGTCGTGTCTATGCCGTTGTTTTTACTCCATTCATGATACATGTTTTGCCTTTTTTTTCATTCACAGCTGATCGGCTCAGGGCCAAGTTTCTGGCGAAGTACCCGGGGGCAGTGCTGAAAGACGCACCTGCCGCAGCCCTCGGCGCACCTCCCGCTGATGCCGGTGATGCCGCTGATGCCGGTGATGCCGCTGATGCCGGTGTTGCCGCGGATGCCGCTCCTGCAGTCCCTGTGGCTGGTCCCTCCAGGGAGCCAGTGGAGGAGCCCATGGACGTGGCTGCTACCCCCAGAGCCAGCACCTCCAAGGACCCTGAGTCTGAGGAGGAGATCACGCCCCCTCCTTCGAAGAAGAAGAAGAAAAGGAGTGGTAGGCTGCAAGGAGCAGCAGCGGAGGACACCCCTGCCCTCCCTCAGAAATCTCGGAAGTCAGCACCAGCAGAGACTGTTTCAAGCCGGTTAGTATTATATTATAGCTTATCATTCTATTTTTATTATTCCATTGTTGTTATGTTTTAAAATTGTATTGCAGGTGGCAGCCAAAAAAGAACCTCTTTACGATTCCTTCAATTACTTTTTTATTAACAATTATTTGTATTTTATTGTGTTTTGTTGCGTTGTGTTCTTAATGCCCTTGCTTTTCTTTCAGTACCCGTACCCCTTCACCACCACCAGCCCCTACACCACCTGCCCCTTCACCACCTGCCCCTACTCGCCGGAGCACTCGGTCCCGCCGCAGGAAGACGGTCAAGGAGCAGCCATTTTCCCTGGCCACCATGGCTCAGGTGGAGGCCAAGCAGGCAGTCCCCCCCCCTGAAGGAGGATCCCCCTCGAAGAGCCCCCAGGGGCGTTTTACTGGCAGCCTTAAGCTGGCGAAGCGCTAGGCTTCAAGTTATTTAAGCTTTTATAGTATTTACTCATATAGATCATATAGATATAGATATATATATTCCTATACATGTACAGATTTAACTATAAGACAACCATAGTATAACTTATTTAACTATTTTCATAGCTGATATATATGTAACATTTTGAATAGCTATATGTCTAATGGTAGCCATACTATTTTAAATAAAGCAAATCTTGGCGCCAGTAGAATAAAAAATATATTTTTCTATTTATCCTGACAATGACTGTGTTCTCTTATTATTCATCCATCTTCAAAACTCCCTTGATCTTACACCTCAACAAAACAGTAGACACGACTGAGCCCTTCAGTACAGAAGGGTGAGAGCTAATGAACGGCATGGATACGACTGAGCCCGCCGAGAGAGTAGACACGACTGAGCCCTTCAGTACAGAAGGGTGAGATACAATAGGAGATGAACGGCATAGACACGACTGAGCCCGCCGAGAGAGTAGACACGACTGAGCCCTTCAGTACAGAAGGGTGAGATACAATAGGAGATGTACGGCATGGATACGACTGAGCCCGCCGGGAGAGTAGACACGACTGAGCCCTTCAGTACAGAAGGGTGAGATACAATAGGAGATGAACAGCCACAGGAGGGGGATAGCCCATGTAACAACCAAACAGTAGACACGACTGAGCCCCTCACTACCTTCTCTGTAATACCCAAGGATACCCTGCACCACTCGAGGTGCCCTTTGTCAAAACATAATCAAATATCACCTTACCCTGGTAAGTCTCATTTAGTTACACACTTAACTTACCACATCTACCTCTATCTACCTCATAGCATGGTCGTCTCCCTGCCGTTCTCTCGGCTACCAAAAGCCCGTGAAATGAAGAGGAAAATGTCGACCATGGAACAGGAAAACCAAGCCCTCCGGAACCAACTGAGGAGGGCATTGGCTACTGCACCCCATGTGACCCCGGGGGTCACTCCGCGTGCCACACAGCGTGCCACCCCGCGTGTCAGCCCACGTGCCACCCCGCGGGTCTACCAGCAGGGCACCCAGCGTGGCTCTGCACGCGCACCAACGCGGGCTACTCCGCGTGCCACGCCGTGTGCCACGCCGCGGGGCGCTCCGCAGGTCACCCCGCGTGCCACCTCGCATGCCACCCCGCGTGCCACCCCGCGTGCCACCCCGCGTGTCAGCCCGCGTTCCACCACACAAGTCCACCAGCAGGGCACCCAGCGTGGCACTGCACGCGCACCACCCCGTGTCACCCCGCGTGCCATGCCGTGTGTCACCCCGCGGGCCACTCCGCAGGTGACTGCACGTGCAGCAACCCGTGCTACCTCTGGTGCGGCTTCACGGTGTTCGTCCCCGGCTGTGGGGGACCTACCTGAGAAGACACCTGAGAAGACCCCCCCCATGACCGGTGTCCGTCACCTCATGCGGATGCGCAGGACCCCGCCACCACCTGGGTTTGCAGACCGCAGGTCACCGAACGTTACACCGAATGTGACACCGACCACTTCTCCCCCTGCCTCACCAGCCCGCTCACCCATGATTGCCGAGGCTGTAGAAGAGGTTGAAGAGGTCTCACCCCAAAAGGCTTCACATCCAAGGTCAGATACCTTGGACCTAGCTGAGGCCCTGGAGATGACTCCCAAGGCCAAGAGGCTCAAGACCCTGGCCCCTTTGGTGGTCATTGTGAAACAGATGAGGGCAGCTCCCCTCAAGGTAAAGCAGGACATGTTTAAAGATGCAGTGGGGGGGAAGATGCACGGGACGATAGGGGCGGTATCCAAATTAGTTAATATGAGCGAGGAGTACGTATTTAAAGAGAGAGAAGCAGCCACCACAAGAAAAGAGAAAGAAGAAAAAACAAAGGATGACATTTTGTTTTTTTTGAAAAGATCTGACAACTCTTATGAGTTGGCCGAGAAGCGCAATGCCGGCAAGTTTGCCCTGGGAGATACGATGCCGAACCTTCACAAGAAGTACGTATCGGAAAACCCTGTGGCTCCCCCCTCGCTCTCCACCTTCCATAGAGGTAGGGACAAGAAGACAATAAAGTTGAACAAGTTTCTGAAGAGGAGTGTGTGCCTGTGTAAGGCACACGCCAACATGGGTCTCCTGCTTGATGCAGTGCCATTCATGCCAAAGTCCACTTCTGCCCTCATCAACAACAACACTGACGAGGAAATTGAGGCGCAGCTCCAAGATCTACATGAGACTGTCACCTTTGACTCGTGGTGCAAGGTCGAGAAGGTCTATTCTAAGAAGGTACCGGAGGAAGGTGGAAAGAAAGATAAGGCAAACACCAAGACGTCCGCCAAGGGCCTTGGAAAGAAGACGGTCAAGGTGACGGTCACCCACACCAAAGTGGTGACCGAGACCGTGCCGAAGGCCGCCTTCATCAGGCTCTTGGTGGACGGCTTGCCTGAGTTCCGCGCACACTGCGCAAGGGTCAAGGAGCAGCATGACCAACTGACGCTGCTCCGGGAAAATCTACCAGTAGGGCACGGCATAATCCAGATGGATTATGCCGAGAACTGGGACTGTGCTTACCTGCGTGAGATCGCAGCTGCATACTACTCTAAGGACCAGGTCACCCTCCACCCCATGGTGGTCAAGATCCGGGGAGAGGATGGGGAGATCCACACCATGACATACGTGGGTGTCACAAGTGTAACGGACCACAAGTTCGCTACCACCTACTGCTTTATTAAGCAGTTAATTCCTATTTTAAAGGCTCAGTTCTCTTACCTTAAGTTTATTCATTTTGTTACGGATTCACCTTCTTCCCAGTACCGGAACCGGTATACGGTGCAGATGGTGGCCCGGTTCGTACGCCTGTTCGGCATCAAGTGCTGTTGGCACTGGTTAGAGAGTGGCCATGGCAAGGGAGCTTGCGATGGTGTGGGGGGTACCCTGAAACAGTTGGCGGACCGAGTTGTCAAGGGTAACGAAACAATCCAGTCAGCTCGTGACTTCGCCAAGAAGATCGCCCCCCACACCAAGGTAAAGATCATCCGAGCAAAGCCCCGCCAAGTCCAAGCATGCGAGCAGGAAATTCTCTCGTGGGAGAGCCCCCCTTGCCATGGCCTCATGTCTATGCATCAGGTCATCGCGTACCAAGGCAGAGTCTACATGCGGCCTACATCATGCTGCAGGCCATGCTGTATGGTTGGGGGACAGGTGGTCCCAGCTTATGGCCCTTGGGTTGAGACCAAGGTTCCAAGTCAAAGCGAAGAGGCCATCTGCGACAGTGATGACGAGTTTGACCAGCAGGACTCGGGCTTCGATGAGTCCGATGATGCCCCCCTTTCCATCTTGCTGGCCGAGGACGATGAGTCCGATGATGACGACGCCCCCCTGGCCAACCTCCAGCAACAGGTCCAAGCAGAGGAGGAGGATGCCCCCCTGGCCAACCTCCAGCAGCGGATCCGGGCTGAGGAGGAGGATGTCCCCCTGGCCAACCTCCAGCGACAGGTCCGAGCTGAGGAGGAGGATGCCCCCTTGGCCAACCTCCAGCAGCGGATCCGGGCTGAGGAGGAGGAGGCCCCCCTGGCCAACCTCCAGCGAAAGATCAGATCAGCAGCAGGCAAGGGTGTGAGGAGGTCCTCTCGGAGGAAGTGAACACCTTGAGTTTGGGCCTGCCAGGTGATGCCGTTCACGAAATACCCGGATAGGGGGGCTAACCAACTGTAATCGAAGAACCATGTAAGGGAGGGAGATGTCCAAAGTAGCAACCAAATGTGTAAGGGAGGGAGATGTCCAAAGTAACAACCAAATATGTAAGGGAGGGTAACATAATATGAGGCTTCTATGTATTAGCCAGGGACATATAGTTTATATATAGGTGATGCCGTTCACTAAATACCCGGATAGGGGGGCTAAGCAACTGTTATCGAATGTGTGTATCAAAGGGATGTAACAACCAAATATAAGGGAGGGAGATGTCAAATGTAAAATAATATGAGGCTTAGGTTGTGCTAAACAAGTGTAAATAGTAGAATGTAAGAACAGTAGACACGACTGAGCCCCTCAGTACAGATGGGTGAGAGCTAATGAACGGCATAGACACGACTGAGCCCGCCGGTAGAGTAGACACGACTGAGCCCTTCAGTACAGAAGGGTGAGATTCAATAGATGTGACAGTTTATAGGTGATGCCGTTCACTAAATACCCGGATCGGGGGGCTAACCAGTTGATTAAAGTGAAATAAAATATATAATGTAATGTGTGATGACCACGGACACATAGTTTATATGTTATGTGATACCCAATGTAAAATAATATGAGGCTTAGGTCGTGCTAAACATGTGTAAATAGTAGAATGTAAGAACAGTAGACACGACTGAGCCCCTCAGTACAGATGGGTGAGAGCTAATGAGCGGCGTGGGTACGACAGAGCCTGCCGATGTTACTAAAATATAGTGATCG
Organism: Harmothoe impar; assembly: GCA_947462335.1. Classification (NCBI taxonomy): domain Eukaryota; kingdom Metazoa; phylum Annelida; class Polychaeta; order Phyllodocida; family Polynoidae; genus Harmothoe; species Harmothoe impar. Next base: position 38,991,475 of record OX381719.1, read on the forward strand.
CTAAACATGTGCATTTAGAGTAGACACGACTGAGCCCTTCAGCAAAGAAGGGTAAGATTCAATAGATGTGACAGTTTATAGGTGATGCCGTTCACTAAATACCCGGATCGGGGGGCTAACCAGCTGATTAAAGTGAAATAAAATATATATAAATTTAATAACATTTTATATATACCAAATACTCATGCATATTAATAAAAGTCTGTTAACTGTTACATGTTGTGCAAAGAATTCTTTATTCACACTATGGGAATAATACATAATTAGTCTTCTGAAGGGTATAGCAATATGCAGGAACAATTATCTATACGTTATATACACCGCTTCCACTGATATGGGAGCACAAGGAAGATGAACGGAAGGACGATAACCGAGTAGACACGACTGAGCCCTTACCGTAGACACGACTGAGCCCTCAAGTCGACCCTATATCCTGTACATGATAACGGCAAACATACAACAATGGAGTTAGTAGTATTAAATAATGATGAACCAACCTGCACGAGGCTGAAATTGTATTACAGTTGGTCCGAAACACAATAAAACAGGCAGTTTTAGGATATTTATGCTGGTATTTAGGCAAAATTGAAGAAAAATACTAGATTTTCTAACAAAAGAACAAGATGAAAATAGTTAAATGGGTTAAGTATATGTTAGGACAAGATATAGGAAGACATATTTGCAGGCTATTTACATCCTATACATCAAAAATAGAATTGGCTGCAAAAAACAAATAAATTCTCTTTTTTTTAATAATTTCAACCCAGACCGTAGACACGACTGAGCCCTTTTTCGAGCTGCTATGGAAGAAATACCATACCTCTGATCCTAATATCCATATACCAAATTGTAGATGAAGGCATGTGCTACTGCATAGATAAATGAGAAGTTAGGTAATGTAAACCTGTAAAATGTTAGACCTTATGGCAAAGAGGGATGTGGATATTGCCACTTTTCCCATATTCTTCTACAGATAACACTATTTAATGTTTTTCTTAAAACACACCATAATACACCAAAAACAAGTATTCTATAGGTATAAAATGATTTTTGTGATAGCATAGGATGTTTTCTCCTAATTTTATTAGCTTTTACGATAATCACAAGTGGTATTTTACATGAGAGAGCTGTAAATCGAAAACATAGGGTGCGGGCTCAGTCGTGTCTACGGTCTCGGTGGTCGGGCGGTGGCACCTAACTTTGAACCTGTGGTGTGAATTTACTTATAATATTTAACCTTCCCGAATATATGGAGGCTGAGCCCCGAGACCTATAGTATTAACATGAAAAAAGTTTTTGACCCACTCCAAAATTTTATTAGGCCCCCCCTTGCAGCTCAAATCCCGATGATCCATGACATTTGGTCATATACTGTTCCCCCAATGTGCATGCTTTTTGCTTTGCAATGGCCAATATCTCACTAATGAGAAACTCATAGCTGTGAACAGCTGGAAATAATTCAGTACTTTGGACTATTTAGTTTATATTTCACCCTTTTTTTGCCTTATCAATATATAGTTTGTGCCATTTTCGCTTTAAATGTATGTTGAGGGCCAGCTATGCGGAATAATCACAGAATTTTCTACATGCAGGTGCCTGTGTAGACTTGTGTATGTTAATCTCTATTCAACTGTTATTCATATTTATATATTGCATTTCGCTAATTATAGAATATATCATAGATGAGGCCAAATAAAAAAAAAGTTTTGTTTCAGGCAACATGGGAACAAACTCTAGGGTCGGTAGGTCGGATTTTTTTTTTTTTTTAACTTTTTTTTTTTACTTTTCCTCTAGAATTGACCCAAAAAAGTGTAAAAATGGGGATTTTTTTTTCAAAATTTTGTAAACCTAAAATTGACACCAAAAAAGTATTAATTTTTTTTTTAATCTTCAAAATTGCATAAAAAAACATAGGGTCGGCCCTGTTTAGATAGGGTCGGTCGGGTGACCTGAAACAAACCTCTTTTTTTTTTGGCCTGAGTAAAATGTACCTAATAATGAGTTGGCTACTTTTGTGTATTGAGTTAAATGAAAGACATTAGTTACATCGGCCTTCATTGTACTTCAGTGTATGTCCTACAATGTCAGTATCATGGACAATATCTTCTTGCTGCACGCATAGCTAACCTTTGGCAGATATTGCTTTAGCAGTTAAGGGCCACATAGTGCTTAAATGCATTATATCCTTTGTCTCTGCATCAATTAAGCCCAGGCAAGTAACTCACCAGGGCTGCATTCATGCATCATGCCAACCCTTTGCGAGTGTCCCAACCCCAATGGGTCAGTATGATGCTCAAATGCAGAACTGGCGAGTCACATATCAAGGCTGCATTGATGCATCATGACTAGTTAGTGCACACTGCACTGTGTGGCAGCTAGAGGGTTAGTGGAGAGGTTGCTCTTCCTCTAGAGTAAGTTCTTATCAGATTTCTTCCCCAGCACGCCATGGCAGGCCAGATGAGTAGCCAGATGACTATATCTGCCAGACGCTCAGATCTTAGCTTACAAAGCATTTCGCTTGTGTTTCAGTCGCCATCTTGCTTTTATCGACTGGCGGGGCAGGTCTCCTGTCCCTCAGATGTGCACCATGTGGTGACGGCGGATAAGGATCCACACATGGTCTGGGCAGGAAGCTTTACAAGTTGGGGATCCCAGCTTTGGGCACAGCGCAATTTCTTCCTACTACATACATATACAGTATTATATCACATAAAGTTTGAAGTATTTAGCTCAAAGTTCCATGAGATGCATTAGAAAATATGATGATTAAACCATTGCATAAAACTGTTTCAATAACAGGTCTGGAAAAGAAATCCGATATGGAGTGACTTCTTGCTCGATCAAGATTCAAGCAGAAAAAGAAGGCCATGAAAATTAAAGCCTAACATTGCCTCTCTATGACATGAATGGACTAAAGCGGATCGACACAGACAGTACCAGAAAGCCACCACCGCCCTTCACCGGTATTCAGTGCTTTTTCCACTGGCCACCATTCCCGCAGGCTTCACGCAAGGCCCTGAACTAGGAAATGTTAAGAACAATATAACAAAGGCCCCAGAATTCAATTTCACCAGGACATTCTGAAGGCTTTTGCCGCTGGTTATTTCCTGTTTTTGTCATTCAGGAAATAGTTGTACCAAACAATGCTGCAATTACCGGGCAAATTAAGAGACACTAATGCCGTCGCTTTCAGTGTCTCCCACGACAGAATCCTTTGTCCTGAACTGTCATTTTTTAATCTACTTTAATTGAAACACAAATTGAGGTTCACATGCTTTGCGCGTAACTAATCTAATGATCATTTCCAAGTGTTGCCTAGGTATAGAATGGCACTATAGAGTTTTATCATAGCATCCCATTTCGTTGACATGATAGATGGATGCGTAATTCACCGGTTATAAATGCATTCATGCATCATTTTGACCCTTCATGAGTGCACCAGTCCTTACTGTAGGCTTAATTACAGCACTAGCAAGAAAGTCGCCAGTGCTTGATTCATCCATTGTGGTGATAGAGGACATAGTGTAAAAAACAACTAGGCTGCCCTTCAGGATTATATGATTCTCCCCTCATAAACTGGTAGGAATAAACGGGGGTCAGAAGACATATAGGTGTGCTATATGAAGGCCTGTCCAATGACGCCAGGCAGGGTTTAAACAGGGTTTATTTATCTGTTTAACTGTAATACCATTGCATTCTAATCTCTAATACAAGGTGATTCAAACTGAATCTAGATCATGAGAGGCCAATGCGATAGTCTTTGACCGGGTGCCATCTTTGACCGGCTTGATAGAAAAGAGTATAGGCCTATTTAGGGCAAATATATAGGGCATCTGCCCGTAATAAATCCTTTTCTATCAGCCAATCAAAGATGGCATCCGGTCAAAGATGGCACCCTGTCAAAGACTATCACATTGGCCCCATCTCACGAGACACAGCCTAAAATGATCGAAACCAATTCTCGACTTCATGGCACTCAACCTCAGGTAAACCCAATGTCATGAAAAATAACCCCAAACTGGCTATATTCCACATTGTGAACTGTAGCAGGGGCCACAGGGCTCTTCAGACCTGCCGACCTGCCCCACCCCCAGCAGGTGTACGTCTGGACATACTCTGTTCCCCCATTATCGCCCACCTGTACCATGTCCGCAGGCAGCAGGGGGTGCTGCAGGCATTAGTGCGGGGTATGTGAAGGAAGTAGGGTCAACCATATTGCTACCTATATACTGTAAACATAGATATTTTCGCATCTATAGATTTCAGGGATTTGGACTCCTTTCCCCGAAATTTCAGAAAATATGTACTGTGCAAAATAAAATACGTTTACAGCAGAAGTTTTAATACAAAAACAACATACAAGTTGAGCGGCTGGTCTTGTCCACAATTGGGGGGCAGTAAGGGAGTGGTCATTTTTTTAGGGATGAGGGTGGGGGGTGGATTTGGGGAGAGACCACTTGAGGGGAGGGGGAGGGAGACCAAGAAGATTTTTGTGAAAATAACCACTGTCACATTACTCAATTTTAACCTACCGGAGGGGGGGGGGTACCCAAAAGATTCGAACCCTCTCACAGGGGGGGGGGGGAGAGGTCGGTTGGCTGGGGAAATCAAAAGATTTCTACCCACTTACGAGTGTGAAAATCCACCGTAACCCTTCCTGTTATTAGAATCACTCCCTATAGTATGAGCACCATAGTTCTATATAGTTTTTATATCAGAGTAGATTCACAACAAAAGGCCTCCGTGCTTTTCTCTACAGTGGCTTTCATCATTGTCATACAGCTGACAGACTGACACTAGGTTGACGTCTCTTTATTGTGCCTGCTCTCTGGCCCGACTGGGATTTGGATGGTAGACCTGAATAATACCACCAGAAATTACCACCAGAACACTGCTGCATATACGCCATCCATACGTTTTAAAATAAGGGCCACTGACTCAGTGCCCCTGAACAATTTCTGTAAATTCAATGACTCGGTGGCTTAGCCACCATGGTAGATGGTGATATAATACATTAGGGTCATTGAAATTTTGAAATCTTCACCCAAAAATTGATATATCTATGCCTGTTTTAGGCTTTAATTTGATGTTTTCTCTTGAAACGTTCAGCCACAATTTCAATGCTTGCTACCATAGCAATTTAAGTGTATTCCCAAGTGTGGTAAAAAAGGCCTGTTTTCTTAGCTTTCTCAAAGCTGCTTGATGGTATAAATTCCCCAACACTAAGAACTCCATACCCACCATCTCCCCTAAAGCACACATCAGCCGATGGCCATGGCTCAGGGGTCAGAAGGTAGGTCTCTTTGAGGATGGATGAGGAGAGGGTCAAGTGTCAGACACTGATAATCTTTTTGCTTGGGGTTTAGTCTGTGGTTGCTATGCCAGGTCAGTCATATGGGATATCGATCAGCATATTGGCCAGCATTGGTCAAAAATGAAAAACAAACTATGACTAATGCCTCACTAATAAACACTTAGCCTAATGCTCCAATAACTGGAAAGACTCATGTGTATTGGTCACCACTGACCATGCTGGCTAGTATGAACTAACATGGTTGGTTGTATAGGGAACTAAATTGATCACTAGTGACTAAGTTGTTAGCCAGTACTGACTAAGCTCAGAACACCAATGCAGAAAGGAGAGGATTGGGTAAAGGTTAGGGTCAAGTGTTAGACATTGTGGGTAGAAAGAAAGAGGTGGGGAGGTATGGGTCGGGTGACAGACGTAGCGATTGAAAGGGGGAGATGGGGAGGTTAATGGTCAAGTGTTGGACAAAGCGAGTAGAAAAGCAGGAGATTGGGAGGGTTAGGGTAAAGCGAGGGTTTGAAAGTGTTCGACACGGCGAGTGGAAGACAGGAGATGGGAATGGATTGTGTCAGTAAATTACATGAGTCAGGCTGATTGATACGCGTGGGGAAATCTTTAGGAGGGGTGATGAAATAATATATCACACAAATAGAAGAGAATAGACAGAGGATGGCAAGGAGGAGAGAGGGAGGCAGAGAGCTGCAGGCTCGGAGGGAGTGAGCTTACATCTTAAACTGGGTCGTAAGCCTAATTTTTTAGTATACAATGTAAAATAATTGTGCAAATGAAAGATCTCATCAAAATACATCTTCCCATAAAGATTTCATAATCATGTTATAACCATGGTAACCAAATTCTGAAATTTTTGGCCCAAAACTAATTTTTCGGCTCAGTGAAATGATTTTCACATCTGCAAAATGTACATTCAAAAGTAATCACCTAATTTTACTCAGATACATATGTTCCTAGAAATACGAGACTGATATTCACTCCAGTCGACACTAAATTTCAAAACTTTGAAAATAGTATTAATATTCACAAATTCAGTTTATGCTGTGTGTTAAGGGAAAACATCTGTCACACACTTTATAAGGCATTGGATTCATCTCATGCGGGTGCAATGGGGGGATATCATTGCTTCGATGTACCAGGAAGGTGCTAAATCTGCCTTAATATAATGCATGTATTTGGACTGACAATTTATAGAATCTTTGTCAGCCCCAATTTTAACACTGACACAGCCATGGGGTAAGGGCTCTATACTCCAACTGGTTAAGCCTTTAAGGACGGCATAATGCATTATTCCCTTGTTCATCATGGTGCATGAATGCAGCCCCAGGGAATCACTTGCGGGCGCTGTATTCAATCATCATGCCGACCCTAGAAGGTTGGGACACTTTCAAAGGGTTAGCATAATGCACCGACGCAGTGAGTTACTCACCCAAGCTGCATCGTCGATGAGAAATGTAATCTTTTAGCGACATGCTGTCCTTAAAGAGTTAATGGCTAGGCTGTAAGTCCACTGCTATCCACTGCTCCATACCCTGGCCACCCAATGGTTAATGGAAAGCCTAGTGCTATACAGGCCACAAAGAGGAGATATGACGCACAGCACACCTATAACCCCAATAACAACGCGCTATAACTCACTTTTACACCCCAGTCACCTCTACACACTCCCCCCTCCCCACATACTGGTTGGCCGGGGGCACAGGCTGCAAATAGCATTGTACCAGCCCAGCCTCCATGTTTAACCCTTTAACCCTTTAAGGACGGCGTGTCGCTAAAAAATGGCATTTGTCGTCATGATGCACCAATGTAGCCATGACGAGTACCTTGCAAGCGCTGCATTTGTGCATCAAGCCAGCCCTTCAGGAGTGTCTGAACCCTATAAGGTCGACATGGTGCTTAAATGCAGCACTTGTGAGTTACCTTGTATTGCTGCATTCATGCATCATCACGACCAAGGGTATGATGCATTAATGCTGTATGCCATCCTTAAAGGATTACGAGTGGCTTCCCCTCCACCAATGGTCAGAATAGAGCGAGGACCGGTTCTCAATCTTATGGTGTATATCCCACCCATGCCATTAAGTATCATCTATCACCATGATGCACCAATGCAGTGCAGACGTAAATGACATAAAGGTTATAGCGGGAGGAGATATAACACCAATAACCATAGTCCATAACTCCCCTTTACACCCCTACTGCCCTATCTGTGTGGGAACAGGTGGTAAATAGTGCAAGTATTGCCTCTCTGCCGCTGTGTGGGTCTTTGAAGCATTACGAGTACTGTGCCATCGCGATATAGCGATGACTCGGGTTTCTCCGTATGGGCAGCCATGTTAGTTCTGTGCTCGCCATTTATCGTGAGACTTAGGCAGTGACCAGACACTCACACACCATAGCTTCCTGGGAACAGGCTACAATACGAGAGCAGAACCAAGTTCTCACGAGATTGCTGGTGTCAGTGTATACAGAGTGGTTGCGGGAACAAGTCCGATCCCGGTAGAGGCCTATACCACAGGTCTCAAATGAGCGCCAGTTATGTAACACAGCCACAGATATAGTCGACTTGAAATCTCTCTTAAGAACATAATATCTGGTGTGATGTGTTTTGGAGGTGAAGGCCCCACTAAATTGAAGAGGGCTTTACTCATGACAGTACGGTATCTTTAGCTTTTAGGGGGCATTTCAGTGCTACAATCTGCTATTTTGTGTTCCTGATGAAGGGATTCAGCCCCGCTGAGTAAACCCGCCCTACTGCAGTTCTAATTCTTGAGTATCTATCTTGGGGTTTGAGGCTATATAGATATTACAAGATATTTTGTCTTAATGAGTGTTTCAATCGACATAGTAATATGCATTTATCATAATTCTTGCATTCTTAACATAGCATATGATTTAGTGCTCGTTCACTCAATGTCACATGTTAAACAGCATCATGGTGGCGTATCAATGATAATCATGGTACGATACCTTTGAGGCAATCAGGCATCATATCGACTATGCAGAGCTGATACACTCCTGAAGGGTGGGCATGATGCACCAATACGACCTACATAGCAGCATATCTGACACATATCTGACAGCATGTAGCTTTGAGGTATCATGCCTACATTAAGGGATGACATTTGTCTTCGTGATGCACCAGTTCAGCCCCTGTGAGTAATTCATCGGTGCTGCATTGTTGCATCATGCCGACCCTTTGAGAGTGTCTCAATCCCATAGGGTTGGGGTGATGCTCGAATGCAGCACTGCTGAGTTACCCGTCAGGGCTGCATTGATGCATCATGACGACCAAGGGAAGGATGAATTAAGGCATTAACCATCCTTAAAGGGTTAGAGAGTTACATTGGTAGTGTACTACTGTCCTGACATCCTATGCAATGCGTGTGCCACCTATGGACCAGTGCCAGTACTACGGTATGAGGTTGTAAATCCTACAGCAGGGTAGAGTAGGGTTGGGGGCTGAGAGGTCAGTAAATACCATTGTGTTATGAGATATGGGATGTGTGGAAACCGGTCTTCAAACAACAGTGGGTTGTGTCTCACGAGATCTGGCCAATTCGACTGGGCATCGTCTTTGATCGGGTGCCATCTTTGACTGGGTACCATCTTTGACTTCCTGACAGAAAATGGTTTATTTAGGGCAGGTAAAGCTATATATATGGAGATATTTCCAAGACTATTTTCTTTTTTTATCTTTTACATATCATCATTTTTTTCTTAAATCTTTTTAAAATCTTATATAGTGGCCTGTCAAAGAAGGCACCCGGTTAAAGATGGCACCTGGTCAAAGATGGCAGTCGGTCAAAGACATTCAGATTGGCCTAATCTCGTGAGACACAGCCAGGTGCTGTGGCTGTCTTCTTATAAGGCTCCAGCGCCTCCATGAGCTCCAGTGTGACAGACTGGGAGGGGTCTGAGGATTCTAATCAGGTCTCAGGGGGAAGCCTGTCACCGTCCTTATAATTAATTATTTAAAGGCTATATTGTCCTTTAAAATCTTGCTGTTTTTAGACCATTTAACTTCATTATCATCGGCCTTTTCATTATTCAACACTGTTAAAAAAACTCCTTTGTTCAATTTGGAAAATTTCAAATGCAATATGATTATTACTATAGAGGTAATTTTCTGCCACGAGCTTGATTACGAACTCAACAAACACCTCTTTTTGGCAATAAAGCCCTGACCAAACTAAAGCTCCATGCAGCTAGTTCACATTTGGAAACCCATGCATCTGTCCAAGTCTAAATGCATCCTTATTGTAATTTTTGTTTGGATTTTTTTTTCAATCTGCGTGATTTAAGTTACTGTAGACACCTCCTTCTCCCCTTAACACACTACAAACTTCAAATCATTCTTTTTATTCTTTACCCTTTGAATGCTTACCTTAGTCCTGTCCACAATTTCAATATAACCGGTTTTAAGAGAAATTAGAAGAAGTCACTGGAATTGCCTATTAACAGTGACGCCTACCAAAAACATTCTACACTTCCAGCATCCAACCTTCACAACTACTGAAGGCCTCACAGTGAGAAACAAGAATGATGAGAATTAGATTCTACCCTGTGAAGGGAATCCTTTAGTTCATCCCTCCATTCCCTTCAAGTAGTGAGAAGGTAATTCAGAAGAAGGAAAAGCAGTTTAAAGAATGTCCATGGAATTGGAAATGAAGCTTTTTAGATTTTATCTCTCTGTAAGCGACATAAGGGGGGTGAGCGCGAGGGTTTGCAGTGCAGAATGGTGACTATACAGGAATCTTACTTGATTATATCAATTTCAAATAGAATGCAAGGCTCATTCATGAGTCATGCCTGACGCAATGTATAGTGAATGTATCCCCACCAAAAAGATTGGCCTTCGTTCAAAGTACACAATGGGGAGCATAGTTTCTAAGGATTCTTCAGATGAAAGTGGTGAAGGGGTTAATTAAATACACTGCTTTGGGTGCTCACATATTTCAATGCATAACCTTGATACTTTTTAGGTGGTATAGTGCCTTACTTCAAACTTCCCTTTGTTAGTTATGATGCATGAATGCAACTTGGGAGTGCTTCTTTAACACAACAATTCAAGCCTTTAAGGTTCGGCATGATGCACCAACGTGCGTGCAGGTAGGGCACTCTGCAACACTGTATTTGTGCATCATGACCATTTATGTATAAATGAGCACCATACTGGAGTTTCATAACAGTCATATACTGCATTTATAGCTGCAGTCATATGTATTTGCTGTGACTGAGTATATCTCATGCGCAGTACTGATGCACTGACGACACAAAGCGTGAAACTTGGTGATATGCTGAAAAGGTCACAGCGAATCACTGAATATGCTAGATCCTAATTGGCCTGTTATGACCTCTACATGACCTTATATGACCCTAGACCTTTACAGCGGACCAATCAGAACCCAGCAGCCACATTTGCCACCTGGTCCGGCAATTGGGACCCTAGCGACCGGTAACGAGGGGTTCTCGTTAGGCACCCGGAGGACCCTATCGGATGTAGCGCCCTTTATGCAGATTCTGATGCTGTTTGTGCCCTGATGACAGAATGATGTGTTTCTGCTGCTCGCTTGGTGATTAGGAATACAATAACATATTTGTAAGTGGCGGGGTGAAAAAGATGCTTTGGCTGCTGCATCTTGGGAAAATATTTTCCCCTTTTATCACACATCTGTACTATGGCCTTCTCTATAACCTATTGAGTGTTGTTACTGATTCTGACATTTTTGATATTGGTTACTTTTGTTGAAATATTTGTATGACCAGAGAACCGAAGTCTGATATGCTGGAATTGCAATCTATTTCAAATTTGTAAATTCTTTGCTTGTGCAAGATAGCTAACTATGCCTCTTAGCACAGTTCATCACTGTCACAGATCATATAAAATTAAATTTTAGTCTCTGAACATTAACAAATATGCATCTCAACTAAAATATACCTGACTTAAAGTTTATGTAAAATTGAGAAATTGAAATCACTGCTGAAAGGTGAATGATATTATCGCTCACAAAAAAATATAATCAGAATATTTCCATGAATATGCGAGCATTTCCTCTTTAATCTATAAAATCTGCTACGTAAGCCTCCTTTTGAAAGTTGTCTGATCGGAGTGAGGTCACATGACCAGGCCATGAGATTAGCCGAGAGTTGGAACGAGATTTCAACTCGAGCACATCAAAGCTGTTCAGATGGCATTACCACCAGAGGCCAGCACCTAGGGGGTCAGAAGGCGCTCTCCCAGCAGTCTCAAATAAGACTCTGCCATAACGTACATACTTCAGGAAATCTGCTGTGAAAGAAGAGGTAGAAACAGTACTACTTGTCTGTTCTCGTATCCCCATCACACACTGCAATATCCATACATTAAACATAGTTCCCATGATTGCATTCAAAGTCACCATACAGATATGACCAAAACTTTAATTTAATTCTTTCATTTCTTAGATATTTCTTTAATTTCTTAGATATTTGTTCTTCACCTGTCCCATACAATAGTTTAATCAAATATAGATAGATAAACATAATAATTATTTTATATGAGTGGCGTAGGCAAATTCTCAGGGTGATCCGTTGCCAACTTTGGCAGAGAAGTAAGTAGTGCAAGTACAAACGGATGGAAGAATCTGCTGTGAGATTGGTCAGAGGGCGCCATATCTACTTCCGGTATCGAATTGTGGGATAGAGGGAGTAGAGAGGTTCAACTTGAGAACCACAGGGGGCGTCTTGGTGACAGATGAATCGCATGCCTCTCGATGAGGTGGGGAAAGTAGGACGTGTTTTTCTGCGTCTGGAAAATTGTGATGGGTTCTAGGAATGATATTGGCTATACATCTAGAGTGAATGTAGAGAATTATTTTCCTATTCCCTTTCACATATTATACATTACCCCATATGTGAAAAGCCTAAGAAGGTATTCCCTCATCTAACTATAATCAGACGTCAGAACCAGATGCTGTGAAATAGCTGATATATGCAGGTCATTCATGTTTAGTAGCATTTTCAGACTTCCCAACCCCCCAGTTTCCGTACTTCAATAACTAAACTTCTTTCCATCTAAAAGTATATATTATTTTGAGTCAAACATCAATTTGCTGAACATTTCGGAACTACGGCTAAGATGTTTAGATTTATCATCATTCTCTCCCTACTATGATGAAATCATGTACCATAGATATGGCTATATTTAATGCTGGGACACATCCCTTTGGGGTTGACTAGAAAAGAACAGTTCCAGCATAAATAATAGTCAGCCTGCCTAATTATTCTTTAACGACACACAGCACGCGTTTGTCCCAGACAAAAATTTTGAAGTCGAAAAGCAATGAAGTGCAGCAGAAAAACAGACAGGGCCAGTAAAACACGATGAAACATGAAAATTCGCAACTGTTAACAGCAATTGGAGAGGTCCTGTTAAAGGTGCATCCCTTGGTCTCATCCTGACTGACCTGAAATTCGAGACTGTGGAGGAGGGTTGCCATGGTAACTTAGGCCTGTTTCCATGGAGATGATTGGGTGATAATAGGGGAAAATGAGGATCATTTGAAAGGTGTGCAGGGGATTGTGTAGGGGAGATGAGTGGGCTACATGGAAGGTCGTATTCTCAGCACAGTCATCAGCCAAAGTAGATCCTGATAGAAAGAAGGATCACTTCAGGGAAAAGAGGTCAAAAGAGGTATGGATAAGGGTGCATAGGGATAGGGATAAGGAGGGAGGGAGGGAGGGAGGGAGGGAGGGAGGGAGGGAGGGAGGGAGGGAGGGAGGGAGGGAGGGAGGGAGGGAGGGAGGGAGGGAGGGAGGGAGGGAGGGAGGGAGGGTAACATTTAATAAACCATGGGCAGTCAATGGCAGATCAGCAAAACCACCCAGTGAACACTGAGGAAAAAGAAGACACACAAAAGAACTGTCAGAACTTGACAATTATAGGTTTGAATTTAAAGTGTGTTTTACTTTCGATTTAAAGATGTAAAGCTTGATTTAATGTACCCCACCCAGGCTTTCAGGAAGCGTCCACTTTGCCTAAATACTCAGAAACTGGCGATCGTTCACTATCCATTTTCACGACTATCGGAACAGTTTCTTCTGACATTATTTTCAAATTGGTTTCTGAGAGTGTCTGAGGGTTCCCATTTTCAAATTATACCTATAAAGGCAGTGAGATTGACGTATCTGGGCTGAATAAGTACATTTCACCTATCCTATATCTATCCACTATCTATTTTTTTTATAGTGTAGGGGATTAGTGATCTCCCTACCCAAGTGGTAGGCCTGCAGGGGACGCTGGCTTGGGTAGTCACATGTGTGGTGTAACGATTGGCATGCTGGAAACTAGTGACAGAGATCCGGGTTCGATTCCCAGTGGATCCAGGTAAAAAAATGTTTTCCTTTTTTATTTTTTACCTATATGAGACCCACTAAATTTCTTAACTTGAAAGCAATAAGAGAGATACATCTTTTTTGTAAGTTAACCTGAAAAGGAATGCAAAATAAACTCAAATAGATTCAAAGATACTAAAATGTAAAATCATCCACTCACATGTTTTCTTGTAGAAGAGCACTTCGGTCTTAAGTTCCACCTGTTCCTCCAGAGCATCATCGATCTTTTTCCGCTCTGCCTCTGTGGTGTCGGCGCCCCAGAGGAACTTACAGGCGCAGGGTTTGGACATGACCTGCGCCCGGGCAAACTTGGTGAGCTCACAGAAGCCATCCGAGCAGTAGACGATGGGGAAGCCCTGTGCTTGGGCATTCCCTAACACAAAGTTGCTATCTGTAATAGAGGAAAACAGAGATTGGTGAGATTTCGGTAAATTTGCCTTCTTTACAAACACTGCATGAATGTTTGCATCTTAGCAGATTTAGTTTGCCTAAAAAAGAAGCACTTTAAGCAGCTTTAAGTTCAGTAACACCATATACATGTCTCGGAAAGGCTTTAAATGTCCCTTTAAGCATAAAAATAAGCACAGTCGACTATGGAAATGACCCTTTGATGATGAGATGAATAAAATACCGTTTTAGCCACCTGCCACAACCCTTCATACCTCATTGCCCTATTTTAGTCAAGGTGCAGCTAGTTTTCTCTAAAGCCACCAGGGGCTGTCAGGGGCTGACTCATGTCTGTTATGGCATACCACCTTGAAACATTACTCTTTGCCTCAAACTGGCTGAGACCAGTAGGTAATAGGATTTACATGAAGTTTGGTAGCTAATTGGAAACTGGTATGAAGATAATGCAGGATAAAACCCCATATACATAACGCACTGATGCGCACCTTTACTCTCTTAAGAGTGTCGCCATATTGATTTAAAGAAATGTCCCAGGTCCCATATCACTATCGATTTTATTCCTCCTGTCCCTATTCCACCAGGCCTAAAAAAGCCCATGTTGACATGTCGAATTTACGAGTCTAAGGCCAAATATAAAGTGTCTGCCTCTGGAAGTTATGTGGGCAGGTGCGCGGAGTATCTATGTCACATTGCGGACCATAGCAGGCTATAACCACAGCAGGAAAAAGGCCTGTAACTACCCCATCAAAGGACCACCCTCTGAGTGACCTTGACCTTGGCCACATTAGTGGTAGCACCATGTGTCGGTTCAGGCGAAATAAATCCTGACATTTGCACACTTTTATTGCCAGGTGTCGCCGAGAACGCGATTAGTGGCGCCACCTATGGACGCCCTCTGTGGCTACTTAAAGGTCACATACAATGAAGGTCCATCAAAGGTCATAATGGAAAGGGCGCGAACAAGTCGGGTTTCGCCTTCCTTGTGGATGTTTAGTCAGGGTTGCCTTCTTCATGTATGTTTGATCAGGTGCGGTCATTTTTGTGAGACGGGTCTCACATTTGTGTGCCTGCCCTTGGCTTGTGCCGGTAATTGTGTAGCAACATGCCTCAATGTTCTCCGATGAGGCAAAAAAAAAAGTTTTGTTTCAGGTCACCCAACCGACCCTATCCAAACAGGGCCGACCCTACGTTTTTTTTATGCAATTTTCAAAAAGAATCCCCATTTTTACCCTTTTCTGGTTAATTTTAGGGTCTTCGGAGAGCCTGGCTAGTAATTTTTTGTTTAAAAAAAATGTTTTAAAAAAAGAAAGAAATCCGACCTACGAACCCTACATTTTCTTTCAATGTTACCTGAAACATACCTTCTTTTATTTTGGCCCGACCATTTCTGCGAGAAGCCATGATTAACTTTGACCCTTTGTAGTTTACTTAGGGTAGATTTACCTAGAGTCTACAGCATACCTTGCGGAAGACAATTGAATTTGCAGTTGCTAAGCTCTATTTGAGTGCAATAGTATAATTCAACTGTTCCTCTTTCCCAAAAGATTCAACTAGAAAGTTTATCATCCATAAATAACTACACATTTAGGTGGGCAACACAATGTGGCCGACTCCAGGTGAATCTACCATATAATGAGTTGCATCAGGGAATACTCTAGTAGTTGTAGTGATGCAAGGGTTGTGAGTAGTATACGAAATAGGGAATACAGCTTTGGAGAATTTGCTGATTCAAGCATTGGGCCTATGTGATATGACAACCTGTGTTTTACAAAAGTAAGATCCAAGTACATTCATGCCGATATATCATTAGTGACAAACATTATAAGCAGTCAAAAGCTACAGAAACCTATCCACTAAATGGAATATTAGAAAGAGACATTTAGCATTTGCTGTAGAAGATTATAGAAACGGTTGCGTTATACTGTTTTTGGGCTATAATTCTCCGAGCATATTACCTCCCAACCCACATTGGACACATCACCATGGCCTGCCTGGTGACCAGAAGTCCTTTTGTTCCTACATCCGGGTTCTTTGTCTACTTGATACCCCAGCCTGCGTCCGGCCAGAGGCTACTCCCAGGATCCTAATTTTTCATCATGATGCACCAATGCATCGGTGCATCATGCCGACACCTCGGGTCTACATGATGCATTCATGGATTGACGACAAAGGTCAGGATGCATTAAAGCACTATCTGGTCATTAACTAATTAATGGCTATGTTTGTTTAGGAGGCCCTTTGTCTAAAATATTGCAAGGTTATAAATGTGGATAGAGTGAAGTAGAGACAGAGAGACAAATTGCACTGAGGCATTCATAAGTCTACTAAAACTGCAGATGTTGATGTCTTAGCTGAGACTCACGAGGGAAATTCAATGTGGTAGATGATGAGCACCTATGAGTTACTCACCATCACTGCCTTTCAGCTCATGCTGTTAACCCTTTGAGGGCGGCATGATTCAACAACGCTGCATTCCAGCATCATGCAGGCCTTACGGAGTTGAAACACTCTCAAAAAGTCAGCATGATGCACCAATGCGACGACACTGGTTCTCCAATGGTTAATAGGCAATTAGCTAAAGGTTTGACCAGACTTACTCAAGTTTCTGAACAGCTGTTCACGTATTCATTATCTCAACAGTTACCTATTATGTAGCACGTAATTGTAATCACACACATGCATACAAAACACAGGAGGCAATATTCTTGCCAAGTTGGTCCTCACTGCTATTTCTCCCATACTCTGTACACTGCGTCTCATGAAATCTTTGACCAGGTGCCATCTTTGACCGGGTGCCATCTTTGACCGGGTGCCATATCTTTGACCAGCTTGATAGAAAACGATTTATTTAGGGCAGATGAAGATATATATGGGCTGAAAAGGTTAATGGATGCTATAACACTCTAAATTAGTAATTTTATTCGACCTAAATATCTATCTGCCCTAAATAAAGCATTTTCTATCAAGCCGGTCAAAGATGACACCTGGTCAAAGATGGCAACGGGTCAAAGACTTTAACATTGGCCCGGTCTCATGAGACACAGTCTGACCCGAACCGACATCCCCTTGGAACCATGATGCTTGAATGCAGCACTAGCGAGTCACCGACCAGTGACATGATGCAATAAGGCATCATTCCATCATAGAGGGTTGAACCAAGGTGATCAAACGTCTCTCCATTTCCCATCTGGTGTGAAGAGACAAGTTAGGGCAGAGATACAAGCATTCAAGCAAAAACACAAAGTCGCCGATCTCTCTCAGTAGGGTTAGGACGACATTCTATTAGCCTGATTCATCATACATGGGGCAGGGCCACTGTCGGCAGTCTTACTTATGCATATGCCGGGGCCTGTGTGGGGTGTATGGTGTAGCTAGTCTATTAGCTGCTGTCACCCCCACCTGGCAGCCCTCCTGCTGTTACATTCATTGGACTGCCCCCCTTACCCTCCATGTCCCCATGTCAGGGCCATCGGGTGGTGGGGCTCAATATTTACCCTTTAGGGAGGACATAATGCATTAATGCATCATGCCCTTGGTCTCAATGATGCATGAGTGCAGCCATGGCAAGCAACTCGCCAGTGCTACATTTAAGCATCATACTGACCATACGGGGTTGAAACATTGCTTAAGGGTTGGCATGATGCACCAATGTAGTACCGGTGAGCTACTTGCCAGGGCTTCATTAGTGCATTATGAAGACAAATGTCATCTTTTAGCGACATGCCGTCCTTAAAGGGTTAACCTTGGTAGTCTTAGCTCTACTGTGTCTTATCTAATAGCATTTGTTATATAGTGATATAGGCATATCCCCTCTTGAAGACTTTATAAGACTGTACTGGACCTTTCAATGGAGCGCATGCCCAGGCAATAAAGCCTTGTATATGTCTGATGTAAACTATCCATATTATATTGACAGTGACAAAGGAATATTTCACGACATTGTAATTCAATATCTCTGACTACATGCATTCCATCAGTTGTAATCAAAGGAGTTACACAGTGCAGACAAAACAGAACTCTAGCCCAGGCCACACTAGGCAGTTTTGAGCAGATCCGACCCGACCGGACCCGACAATCGGGTCTAATTTACCTGGCCTGCCTGATAGAGTTGTGCATGCCAAACTCTTCAGACTGTCGGGTCGGGTTGGGTCGGATCTAGGTCGGACCATGTCGGGTCGGATGAAATCACCTAGGTGTGGCCGGGGCTTAAGCAGCAAGGCATCATGGTTTTGATAGCTGAGGGCTGCCTAGAGTATCCCAATGACGATAGTTGCTCTATAAGTTGTGGCATGTGCTGTTGGCTTCCCTCAAATTCTGACGGTTAAACCATTGTTATGTTATAGCTCACCTGACGTTAGCCCGTGGCAGGTGGTCGGCCCGGGAAGGCACCTTTGCCCCTACCTACCCACCCACCCGAATAATTCCATTTGGCAGATCAGTGTCTGTTCTTATTACCCTAAAAAATATTACATTTTGTCCTGTCAATAGGAAGGAGAGAAAAACGTGTGGAATCACATCCTGCTGTTAAAGACGGGAAAATGGATCCCCGTCCCAAGACAATACATTTCTTGTTTTTAGGCCGGATACAATTACCTGCCAACAGGATTATATTTCCTATGGATACATAACTGTCACCGAGGGTTTTTGTCTCGCCGAGATTACCGCAGACTTCCGGTTGGAGGCATGGAGCTTTCCTGTGATGAACCATGCGTTTTTCATATCACACCATGCATTATGTTTCCTCTAATTCCTTTAGCTTTCACTAAGATGTGTATACATGATTGTTACCCAGCAATGTCTATCCTAATAGTAACAAGTCTATGTTTGGAAGAAGCATGCCATTCAATTATTGGGCACCTTAATATGGGATGGATTTATATGTTATACTTACATCCTGTTTCCTGCGAGAATTTCGTTTACAATTGTTGAGGAAATTGATAATGCGGTCTTCAAAATACCCACTGTCTGACATTAGCGTTGGAAGTCTTCACAACACTGTTTCCAAATAATCTGTGCTCAGATTGTTTGAGATACCGTAGGTAAGCCCATGATTGGTCATCAAAATGCCACAAACTCTAGATGTGTTTCAACTCACTCTGTACTGTCGATACAACTATGTGAATCACTAGGCATATTAACAAATTTAGACATACAGTCAACCCTCACTGCCTCAAACATTTACTGCCTCGAATCCCTCACTTCCTCGGACATTCTTTTAATATCTATATATTTTATTCAGTTGAATTATAACAAATACGTAGAAAATGAAATTAACAAGGCGCATGTGCATTACATTACGTTAGGACTTAAACGGACATTTACGGAAGGCCCTGGGCTTACTTCAGGGTCCTCTGTCTGCCATAAATGATCGCTCCAAACTCCAGGGTGTGCCCTTTAATCTTCAAAAGTGGTATATCAATTTAGTCTGAATGCCATTATGAAGGTTCTGTCAAACTAGCATCGAAAGATGGTATCCTATGATAACACTTATCAAGGGGCATTACCCCATCACAGTAGAGAGTTTCGCCAAATTCTCCGGCCTTGACTATAGTGAGGTGAGTGAGTTGAGGTATGGAGGCTCCCATACTGTCACCTACACATGCCATGAATATTCATCACTGTCGGCGGCCATCTTAATTTCTCATGATACCCTGTCACCCGGGCGCGTCGCCTGTCAGTGTCGCTAGGCAGGGTGCTGAGGAGCTACTGGGGCTGGGGGTAATAACAATGAGATGAGATGCCAGACGCTACGGCGTTAGGTTGCATAGGTATGCACACTGCCAGAAGTACATAGACAAAGGCCAACCACCATTGATACTGTATCAGTTGTCCTTATGAGTGGGGTCTGGGAATGTAGGCTTCGTGGTATATGTTCCCAGCCCCTACTCATGCAGACCGATAGATACAGTACCTCCGTGTTTTTTTTAAACGCGACTCTGTTAGATTAAGGAAATTCAACAACCCTTGGGCGTGACCATGTCCATTGAATACACCCACTTTGATTTTAATGGGGAGGGGCATTAAATACAGCCTGTCCAGTACTTGAGCATATTCAATCTTGTATTCAAAAAATTAAACAGCTGATGATATAAGTCCTGCTAGAAAGCATCCCATCTAACAAAAAGATGCAAACGTTTTTTATGGGTTTATATGAAAAAGGTTTTCCTCCAAAATGTGTTTTGTTAGCTGGGATTGTGGTGTATTTGAGGACGCTAACCATTCAAGGGTTAGCTGATTGTTTAACACCTTTCAATCATTCATTATCATGTTGCACAGTCCCATGGGCTTTGCAGGATTCACGATGCAGTATTGGTGAGTTACTCGCCAGCACTGCGTTGGTTCATCATGATGTGAAGTCCTCATCAATTTTGTACAATAAGTCTATGGTTAGCTGCTGGTTGTTTTATCTCATGAATAGGAGTTCAATGTCAGAATTCCTCTTCGGTGATTGCATACTACAGCCCCATTTTAAGCAGCCCTGACACCATTATTAGGTCAGTTACTTGTCAGATTCCACCCTTATATGGACCTTCCTGTATTTTACAGCCTGTATTTGTGTCTGCCTCTCGAACACCAGTGACACAGGCTGGGCACCCCAGAGACCATTACATCAATGCCATTCTAAAAATGGCCAAAGTGCATGCTGAATGGAATGATCGAACCAGTGTGAAACGTGATGCTTCAACTCCTCAACCCGCCATTGACCGATATAATGGTGTTTATTTTCTTTTCTATTTTTGAGATGTCTAGCATTTGTCGCATGTCAATGCTAGGAGGATTGTACTAGGGCAAAGTGGTGTTGACACTCGGGGAGCTGGTATGGTGCCACCGGTTGTCAATTATTTTTTCTCATTTTACACCTCTGCAAATGCAACGTGTAATGTGCTCGCTGGTGCTTGATCTTGAAAATTTAGTAAGGCATTTGATATTGAAGAATTAAAGACTTTAATATAAGAGTTTCTTATTTACTTATATAAATCACTAATAAACAGTTAATTATTATATCTATGATACAGTTCTGAAATACAATTTCCTGTTTATTGTATAACACAAAAGACCCTTTTTAAAGTTACTATTCTAAAATTTTCTCAAAGCCTTTATTGCTACTACTGTCTCTTGAAAGTCCCAAGAAACAAATAGACCATTGTGATGCTTTGGACTTATTATTGTTTTCAAATTATCATGATATGAAGCAATCAGCAAAGGTAAAAGCCACATTTGACACAGGAATGTTACATTAATGCATTCTCTGCACATCACCATTATTTTTAAACGACAGTTAACATCCCTCTCTAAGTCACCGTACACCAGCACCCCTTCTGTTTGTTTGCTCCCCTATCCCCCTTTTACACCCAACCCAGCACTGAGCATGCATAGTGCAGACTGGAGGGTTGGTACAAAATGTACTGTGGGGCGAGGTAAGGGGGCCCGCTGCTACCAACACTACTTCTTCAGGCCTCAATGCCACAGGCCTGATGAATTACTGTCCGCGACAAGAAAGGGCATAGCACATTAAACCAATATATGCCATCCTCAAAGGGTTAATCACTCTGAAGTGTCCCATTAAATATACTCAAGGACCATTTACATTAATTCCCAGGTCCTGCAAAACCTCACTTAGCAGTTGATAAGTACTTGTGAATGGAGGGAATGATCATCCCTTGCTGACAGAGAACCATATCATATGAGTACAAATAAACTAGAGTGTTGCGCAAATAAAACTGCTTCGATATCAATATCAGGAGCTTGCCGTTGCACTGTTCAGATTTTGGCCACTTCCAGTGGCCCAATATTCCAACTGTAAACTACCAAGATAAACATAACTGAACCGAATGAATTTGTTTTGTTGACATTCATTTCCTGAAGTCGAAGTTGGCAAATTGATATGGGCTAATGCAGTCCAAATCCATACCATACCAAAATTGCTAATTCTGGGAATATTTGAAGCTGAACACACAAGAAATTTGACATGTCCACAAGCTAAATCAATGTTTAAATCAATGTCTACATAGGGATGCACCGTCACGATAACTGTTTAGACACGCAGGCTGCTGCAGCACGTACGCATGACATGTCTTACTGTCCATGCTTTCTTTGTGTATTGAGGCTTGGGATTAATTACCAATTTTTCTGCAAAATTACATCTAAGTCATCGTCCGAAAATTGTTACGTTTTAAATAAACTTCCTAAATGTGGAGTTGTTTGTCTATTGCACCTATTCAGATTGTAGTTTTAAAATATAGCTTAACATACTAGTGATAAACTGATTTATAGTGACATTATCTTATATTGCATCTAAATTGAATAAAATTGAAATAAATTTTGCTTAAAGCGGCGTAAAGAAGGCCATTAATCAGTTTTAATTGTTGCGTAACGTTGCTTAAATCGGATTGTCCATGCATTGGAAGAGCATGTTATAAACAGATGCCTTCTTCAATAAATGACAATATGAACCTGGTACTAGAGTACAGTCTCAGTACCATTGGCACTGCCTCGCCTCCAGTCTACCTAATGTCACCCACTCTGCCCTACTTCAAAATAGCTCAATCAATGGGCAATAAAAGAAGAACAGGATCTCAAATGGCCCAAACTATTCTGCTTAATATTCATCTCAGCAAAGGCTACCCTTGAGCCGCATTCATCTGTAAGCGGATATTCAACAAGTCTTGGGTAAGAATAAAAATTATTCGACATTTCCGAAGGATCGCTTAATATTCCCTGTGGGTGCAAAGGACTTGAAGCTTCTTTTTAATTTTAATGCTGAGGATCAGTCTAGGGAGCTTAGACTAAACGACCCGCATAAAAATAAGCTTTGTTGCCTATTGACCTGCTCTGAGCAATATACTGGAATCCTATATTAATCTATTAACACAAGAAGTAGTTCAAGGTTGTGTTTAACACACAATGAGGGGAGCTGGATTTTACTATTAACTGCTTAGAGTGGCACAATCACCAAGCGTATCCCACTCACAATTCTAGTTCTATTCTAGTCTACTATCTGGTTAAGTGCGAGTGGTGAGAATGCTCCTTTAATGGCCGCATAGAGATCTATCCACTACACCCTTTGTGCAGGCCTCACTGTGGCTCTAGGGAAATGGGGTATGGCCACATGAAAAGGCCTGCACAAGAAAACCCATGTCCATATTTAAGGGTTCTAAATATTGAGGAAAAATCGATATCTAAAATAAATTGACGGTGGCTAAGTCCAACAAACAGCGGAGGTCTTTTATGCTTGCAGACATGCTATATAGACATATAGGGGCCTAGTGCAAAAACATTGAGTCACGTGACAAGTGAGACTTCCGGTACCAGAAGGAGGCAGCCTCATCTAGTCTCCCCCCTATTACCGCTCACACAGAGGAGGTGGGAGCAGGGTGCGAGACGAGAAGTAACGCATCCCTCAGGGGGCTACCTGCTGCAGCATCGGGGGTTTAGAAGTTCAGAACCAGAAACCATAGTAAACGGCATCTGGTTTTGAGCCTCTGGTCAGTTCACCAACCAAATATTATATGGGGTAATTGGTGTTACCATTAATTGGATTTATTGAAGGAGGCACCTGTTTATAACATGCCCTTAGAGTTACAGACTATATTATAGTTATCACGGAATGACCCCAGTGGTTTGGCGGGCAGTTAGAATTGGTCAACGTCCCCTCACCCAGTGACTAGATCTGAGGTATCACTTACTTTTTGTTGTTGTATGTATTGCTTATTCTTCATTCCCTTTCTATCACTTATCGAATAAAAGGGGCGAACGTTTTCCTGTATGTTTATACCGCATACGTATACATGTCATGTTATTTACTAGACATCCTGAAATTTAACATGAGTTGCTGTGAGTACACCAGGAGATTTCCTCACCGGCATGAATGATTTATCACACCTCCACAACTAATTACTTGTATTTTTCTTCTCTGACAGTGCAGCATCCATCTTCAGTCCCTCTACTTTCTTTTAATTAGTCACCACCAACTCCTCCTCATTCATTGCCTCCCACTATAATCTACATAGATGAGATGCCACTTCCTAGACAATATTTCATCTTCTAAATGCAGCTGAATTTTGTACTTGAAAGCAGGGATTATTGTTCCCATTCTAACCTTATTGGCTACCTAAGCATCCTATTGCATAATTACCTTAGGGAAGATTGAGGGACATAAGGAAGACCAGCAGCTTGCACTCAGGGAACAGTAGACGACATGAGAGGGAGGTTGAGTGACAGGGGTATGAATATAGATAGGGGAGGCAGTCAGGGAAGCAGTTACTCATGCACCAGGTTGGCTCCTTGAAGGTTTTCCCACTTTCCCTCTAAGTCTGATATACCTGTATCAGCTTCTGCCTCCTTCCACACCCTTTGTACCCCCCCCCCTCCCCACCCCGCCTCCCTGCCACAAAGCCCTTAGGGAGGGTTCATCAAGTAATACCAGGGTGAAATCTCGCGGAGGCGCAGACATGTTTTGTATCCCCCCTATAAAGCGTGCACCCCCTGTAACCAAAGTTACCAACATTTTTGCATCTCTCCACTCGAACTTTAGTAACGTGCAGTCTTGTCCCATAATATGGTACGTCATTTTATACCCCCTCCCCCAATTCGCCACCCCCTGTGATTAATAAATGAACACTTCCTTACCCCTACCTTCTCTCACCCACAGCCCCACCCCTCGCACACTGCTCCTCCCCTCCCCCACAGCCCCCTCCCCCTCCTCCTAAACAGGCACACTTTGCAGTCTTCACTCCATTAATTCCAACAGCCTTTCTTACATCAATACCCACCTCAAATGTCCCTGTACCAGTCCCCACAGCTCATTTACCTCCCTCCTGATAGGCCCTCACCCGCTAAAGCCGTACATGCAGCCTTATTAACCCTTTAAGGGCCGCATGCTGATTTCATGTGTTATGCCCTTTTGTGTCATGATGCATGAATGCGGCTAGTGGTGCATGCATCCAGCATGTCGCGTCAGTAGGTTGATACACTCCCGAAGAGTTGGCATGATGCATAATAAAAACAGTGCTGCTAAGTTACTCATCAGGGCTTCATTGGTGCATCATGACAATAAATGATGCTTAGCAGCATCATGCTGTACTTAAAGATTTAAAGCCTTATGTGCAGCTCTTTATAACCGCAGACAGTGCGGCAGTTGCCTGTCAGGGTCTGAGCCCCGAGAACGGCATAAAAAGCTAATTGGAAACCCTGTGTGTCGAGCCGGTTGTGTCCCAGAGGTACCTACTGGTGCTCCGACTGTGGTAACCTATAGTGCTGACATCACTTTGACATTCTGCACATTCATATCATATATTATGGACATCTTCACACCATTTTGCGCCTACTTTTTATATTTCACCCAGTAAGTTTCAACAGACCTACAGTTGACCGCTTTTGGTTGTCGGAAGCAATGGCTGAGGTGGGGGAGGAATGCAGGGGGTCTAAAGGTGGCACACAGAGAAAAGTAAAGGTGTCAACTGTGTTTCCCAAGTTTCTCTAGTAAACCAGAGAGTCAAACTGCTAATGACTCAGCTTATATGAAAGGTCAACTAGAGTACTGTCAGTGTCAACTCATGTTGACCTTTCACACAAACAGAGTCAATAGCTGTTTGACACTCCATTTTTAACAGCGCCATGTGGAGACACACAGGTGACACCTTTACTTTTCTGTGTGTAGGGAGGTTCATAAAGAAGGCAGTATAACGGTTGAGGTGTGTGAAAGGGCTTCATATTCTTCTACAGGAAAGGAACCTAGTCAATAGGCTACCACTATGTATCTCTCACAGCAGAAACACACAGAGTGTCCCACTAACAGGACAATACTCAAGGATCCTGCTCTTCACCGTTCATAATTTTTCTCAATCCTTACTCAGAATGTTTTGTGAGTTATATTGGCCATCATGAAAGAATATATCCTCATAAAGAACTCATACTGTCATAATCTAATATATTCATATTATTGATATTTCTAACAATCTGTTTACTATCATTAATAACAGTCTGGCAACATTTCCAGGTATTTTAATCAATTTATAAATAAAATGATGACAAAGGAAATTGAAAATAGATATTTCAAAAAGAGATAAGCAGACCCCAGTGCGCCAGGCCCTTGAATTATTTTGGGATCGTTTCATGTGGTTTGCCTTGGTTCTCTGAGGGATTATCATGAAATAAATTGAAATGTGGCAAAAAGGGGCAATTACTGTGGATTTAAAGAGAAGGGTATTCTGTGGTCCTTTTGATCATGCTTACATCAGCATTTATGGTTTTGGTGGGCTTTTATCTGTCTGGGGGCTGTTACATAATCAAAATGAAAATATTTTTTTCTAGATTATACATTATACATATAGTTTTCCTGAGACAAAGTGCCATTTCTCTGTCAGGGAAAGGAATCCATGGTAGATGGGAACTTTCTCCGGTCACTTCAATAATGAATCACAAAATCCTTATGGAAGGTTTACTGGATAATTTTTATGCTGAATACGTATTGTAAATATTCATGAGATACAGGCATGATAAGCAATAAGATTGAGCGTGTGAGTGGCCTCACAGATGACTCAGGGTAAGCTGGAGCTGGAGCTGGAGCTTATCATGTACTTAGATATAGTACTCCCTTATCATCATTCATTGGTCAATTCTGGCACCAGAAATGAATTCCTTTTTTTAAAAGCACCCTCAAGTCATGTGTCATACATGTATGTTATTCCATTTCAGGCCAGCAGGTGGGTGTGGGTGAGCAGGTGGGTGTGGGAGAGCAGGTGGATGTGGGTGTGCAGGTGGGTGTGAGCGACAGTTGCAGGCTGCGGGCATGTACCGCCTTTTTTCTCTATCAAAAAGCGAGTCGATCGGACGATAAACGGCAGAGATACGGGTGGTACAATTTCGTCTGCACACGTTGACATCTCGCGCAGTACAAGAAGTACTAGTGGCGCCACTCTTCGATGTGTGGCATGTGCTAGCCTCACTTCCACCTCTTCTGGTTCATTTAAAATATAGTTATGGGTAGGTGGGGAGGAGGTGGGGAGAAAATAGGGGGAGGGGGGAGGGGGGGTGTGGGGGGTTGATATTTTCCCGTATTCTGTGTTTGGACTGTGTTATTGTAAAATTTGGAAGTGATCTGTGATCCCCTTGTTTGTGCTATCATACCTAAATTCATTCTCTGCATCTGACAGTTAACATGTCCCACTTTTTCTGTTGTGTGTTTTAGACTGGTGGTAGAATGTGCCCAGTTTTTGCCCAGTTTGGGGGTAGAAAGAGAGAAATACGGGCAAATTCGCTGAAAAAGTCATTTCTATCTTCTGTTGAAAACGCTTAAGCCTTGAAGTCTATGGGTGTCCGAAGCGGGTGATAGATTTGGTTTAGTACATTTCCATAATAGCAAAAGAGAGAAATAAATTCGTGAAGATCGCAGTTCAATATTTTGAAGAAAAATTGAGTTTTATAGAAATTTTTTTGAGGAAAATGCTGTCCCCCGATCTTGCCTATGTCATGGGTTTTTCCACATGTCTCTATGTCGAATGATAACCGAAATATAACAATTCTCCTATGTAACAAAATAGTCTTAAAATGCAAAATTGGTAGGTGTATATTACTCAGGGTTAATCAAACCCTGAGTCAATTATGATGTGATTACCCACAGCTAACCCTGCTTTCTTATCTTCTTTAGTTTCTATGTATACTAGGCTATCACAGGCGAAACAAGAGGAGTGCAGATATTAGGCTTCAGTCATTAAAAGTTTCACAAAAAAATGATTGAGAAGGCAATGATCACATTCCAGTATTTCAGATTTACATGGTTTGCAGAACGCTCCCCAGATATAGTGCTTTGTTGAAGCCCCCTTTATAAACCCGCCCTGGCCGAGCTGTATTTACCAAAATCCTCTTTTAGGTCTGATTCATTGCTGACGGTGCAATGACAAAAACAAAAGGGTAGATGTATTGGTCATCATATATTTTGTGATTGAAACTTTAGACAGGTTAGATTAAAGTCTTAGTCTAATAGACACATCAGCAGTGTATACTGCCTTCATCTGTTTTCATAATGCATGATCTCTTGCAACACAACAATCCCTATAGATAAGTACCAGAAATCCTGTCTTATATGCTCCCATAGGATACGGTGTTCCTGTATTTTCCATATGTGGGATAAGCTTAGGAGACCTTAGCAATGTTGTTGTAAGCCTTCTATATAATTACATTTTCCTCCAACATTACCGCACTGAGAATAGTAGAGTCCCTCACAATGCTACCCTCCTATGTCAATATGCACTGAATGACTCCTGTAGTGCCCTATCCTGACTATATACAAAGCACACTACATTAAGAAGATTGCGGACCATTCTCTTTGCTATCAAAGATTGAACACCCTGCAGGCTTTGACGCTGGCAGCTCACACTGAACAAGAATCAATTTGAACAGAGTCAAGGGAGCCTGTCACATGGAAATCACCTCACACAAACGGTGCAAATACCATGAACGCTTTTCAGATATGGAGAATTACGGTACAGCTACATCAGCTTTTATCAGTGATGTATCCATATGAACACAGTCCCAGCAGGAGTACAATATCTACAAATCCATCTCGGTTTATATATTATATTGTCGATAATGTATATGTTTGCAAATATCTCATAGTATGAGATTCACAGAGCAATTATCTATCAAAAAGTGTATGCTAGAATGCAGGATTTCAAAGTTAGATTTACATATTTGTCAGTCACACTTCAGAAATTTTCAAAAACATAATCAACAACTTTTCTCAAAAGTCACACCCTGTCTTGCTGCATTGGTCTATAGTGCCCTGCACCATCCTAAAACATTGTTTAACCTGGTAACTCAACCCACTTGCTTTACTTTCTCCCCTTCTCTCATCTCATCTAGATTTCAGCCTAGAGACCCACCCAGCAGGCTCACTCATTCTGAGTGCTGTAATCTGACACCAGAGTCGAACTGAGCTGTTTGCTTGATAACAAATAATTGTTTGATAAAAGCTTTGACAGTTCTCGGTGAGAGGGATGGGATGGTGGAGGGTAAGGACGAGGGGAGAATCACCTTTAGAGGGACCTATCCAGACGCAAATACTGGGAAGCTCTCTCAGGTGAGAGGACAGACGTTTAGAGCGTTATCTTAATCTTAAGTCTTACAGTCTTAATTCAATGTCTTAAAGTTTTAATTCAGGGGCCCCTCTTTCCTGGTTTACTCCAGCACCCCTGACCCACTTTCGGGTCTTAATCAAGTCTTAGTCTTAAAGGCGTAATAGTACTCACCATTAATAAAGAAGAGGGAAAATAAAATAAAAACGGGGGTGGGGGGGCAGAGCCCCCCATGATATCAACAAATAGTGGCACTTGAAGTAAGGGTGGCTCCATCTGTCGGATTATGTAGAAGGTAAGGTGGCCACTTCAGGAACTAACGTTAAGACCATTGAGACTGTCTTAATGATCTTATTAAGATAACACTCTAAACGTTTGTCCTCTCACGTGGGAGAGCTATCCCGTGCGTGCTATCCAGACCCCTGAGCTGAGTGAGTGTCATTTTTTGAAAAAGATTTCATAGATCTATAGAGATGAGAATTATGATTTCTGATCCCTATAGTCTACTGTGTATTTTATACTTGGGTTACAGTAATTATATCATGGGTGAGCTATATTCATATATGGCGGTTCCAGCATTCTAAGTGACTTGGGAATTTATTCTCATTATATACACTTTATTTGATACAAAGTCAACACTGATTAAAGCATTGATGGGTAATGTCTTTTATCTTTAATGTTAGTAGTATGAACACTTTTGTGAACTAGTAATAATGTTATTTGGAAAGATGGGAGGGAAGGAGGGATGAAGGACAAAGGAACAGCAGCAGCAGAGGTGGAATGCAGGGAGGAGCGAACAAAATGAGCTATTTAGGAGGAAAGAGAGGAGGTGATGGAGGGCGAAATTACTGAGGGAATGAACAAGGAATTTATCACAAAAATTTAGGGGGGTATAGGAACATACCCTGACATTAAATCATATCCACCACATGAGAATGCTTGCTTATTTTCATACTTTACAATATTTCCCTTCAGGTCTTGGTCCGCTCAAATACTCATAAAGATTGCCTTTCTCCAAAACAGGAAATTCTAGTTAGGCTTTGCAGGCATGGATACCATGTTCGGAATCGGAGCCCATCTGAGTAAAAGGCACAAACAATAGAAAAAAAACTTGTCCTACTAAAACCCCTTTTTTTCTTCTCTTATGGCGATATTACAACCTGATAAAGAACTGACAAAGATTAATATCTGTCTGCCTTGTTCCACCTGCCTCATAACAAAATGACAAGCGTTCAAATGGTTCTCCTCATTTTCCCCTTTTTATGTTCTTAGAATTCAGCATCCAAACTCTCTGATGGGAGGGATTTTAGTAATTCCTGTCAAATAGAATGGCAGATGCCTCTAAAAGCACACAACTCAACATTTTAACGGATTTATTTAATGACAGCTTACTAATACCTACAAGAGCTTTCCTATTACTATAAATATGCTAAAGATATCCTGCAAATATGAAGATTATTGAAATACGATTTCAAAAGACTAATGTAAATTCAGACTTCCATTGTTCTGACTACATTGGAGTGTATAGTCTGATATGGGTGAAGGGGCTTTGTTGTTTTTTTTCAGGTAAAAACTAGTTGAAATGAAAAGCGGGTAACACTTTTGGCAACCGCTGTCAAATAAAAGTAGGTCTCTTCCAACGTTTGCAATATAAACAATGTGACAAGCAGCATGATTGGGTTTCTTTATGACAGTGACAGATGCAGTGACAGCACTGTTACACCATTCAGCACATTCTGCCGCTTTTGTTGACAAAGGTCACAAAGGACATTCAACTGTTTTGATTTTTCTAATTTTGAGAGAAAATGAAAATCACCTTTCAACCAAATCTCTCATAGCTGATTATAGGCTTAATATATTTGCTTATATATCCTCAAGTGTTGCTTCCTTGGACCACAGATATAATTAGAATTTGCAGACCAACCTTCTTACAACTTATAAACCATATTATTGACTAGGCGCTCATGTATTTGAGCTAGGCTTCACTGTGGTTGCGCTTATTCAGGAAGAAGTGTGACAAGTGGGTGCATAAGAGAATGTGAAGGTTGGCTATCCGCTCTAAATAGAAAGTCCCAGTTTATTTATGTAATTTGATATCACATTTTCATGTTTGATTTAACATCAGCACACAAATACATATCTAGACAATGGCCACACCTCAAAATGACAACACAGACAGACTCCTCAGAATCAAATGTCTATTAATAATGAATCCCCCATCACAGTGCAACTACATTCTGCTTGATTCAGTCCCTGGATCCTTTTGTGTTCAGCATGAACAGAAGCGGCCATTTCTGCTAATTGATCAATTAGCCAATAATCAGTCAATTAAAACGAGGGAAAGAAGGCGGCTATAGTGACGCACACAGGTTTGTTAGCAAATAGAGCAGTGAATAAGCTGTAAAACTAACATGCTATTAGGAGGGTGTACAAAAAATAGACCTGGCTATAAGGCATTACCGCACTGTCATACTAACCTTTTTTTAGTAAATTTTCCTTATATATTACGAGTTATAGTTATAAAGGCTACTTTGCAGTGTGAAACTCCAATGCTAAAAACATTACCAGCATCATTTACATAGTGGCGTTCCAGCTTTGAATATTGGTTTATTTAACATAAATGTCATAGATGAGGCACCTTTGACTTTCTTCATTTCTCTTCCTCCTAGATATTTCTAAAACCACATTTGTTTGTGCAGATTGCTGTGCTTAGTGAATACTCTGAGAATTTTATGATGTGTCTGAAGGCCAGCTAGAAGAAAAAGAAGAAAGTAATTGGGATACAAATCTGAAATGTCACCAATATCAAGGGAAAATGGTGGACCACTTACGTAATAATGTTTTGCCTGCCTCTTCTGCTCCTACTGCACAGTATAATGGGATCTCTTCTACATTTGAAGCACCTAGTATATTTCTGAGAAGGATTTTACAAAGGTGCTGCTACCCCTTCTTTTGTATTTGAATCATTGCATTTTAGATAGCATCCAGCTTACCTGCACTTTATGTGGGTGTCTTTTTCAACAAGCCATGATGCTTGTGTTTTATACAGCTTGTGTAAAGCTCACCTTATTTACTTCTTTTTGATCGGATTTTTCTCATATTGAATTCTGTTAAATCGACTCCCCATACTCTGCTGGACATGATGTAAAAGGTGAGTTATTCAGGATGAAGGACCTCCCACATTCAATAACAAATAAAGGTGGTAGAATGTGCCCAGTTTTTGCCCAGTTTGGGGGTAGAAAGAGAGAAATAGGGGCAAATTCGCTGAAAAAGTCATTTCTATCTTCTGTTGAAAACGCTTAAGCCTTGAAGTCTATGGGTGTCCGAAGCGGGTGATAGATTTGGTTTAGTACATTTCCATAATAGCAAAAGAGAGAAATAAATTCGTGAAGATCGCAGTTCAATATTTTGAAGAAAAATTGAGTTTTATAGAAATTTTTTTGAGGAAAATGCTGTCCCCCGATCTTGCCTATGTCATGGGTTTTTCCACATGTCTCTATGTCGAATGATAACCGAAATATAACAATTCTCCTATGTAACAAAATAGTCTTAAAATGCAAAATTGGTAGGTGTATATTACTCAGCGTTAATCAAACCCTGAGTCAATTATGATGTGATTACCCACAGCTAACCCTGCTTTCTTATCTTCTTTAGTTTCTATGTATACTAGTTCATCACAGGCGAAACAAGAGGAGTGCAGATATTAGGCTTCAGTCATTAAAAGTTTCACAAAAAAATGATTGAGAAGGCAATGATCACATTCCAGTATTTCAGATTTACATGGTTTGCAGAACGCTCCCCAGATATAGTGCTTTGTTGAAGCCCCCTTTATAAACCCGCCCTGGCCGAGCTGTATTTACCAAAATCCTCTTTTAGGTCTGATTCATTGCTGACGGTGCAATGACAAAAACAAAAGGGTAGATGTATTGGTCATCATATATTTTGTGATTGAAACTTTAGACAGGTTAGATTAAAGTCTTAGTCTAATAGACACATCAGCAGTGTATACTGCCTTCATCTGTTTTCATAATGCATGATCTCTTGCAACACAACAATCCCTATAGATAAGTACCAGAAATCCTGTCTTATATGCTCCCATAGGATACGGTGTTCCTGTATTTTCCATATGTGGGATAAGCTTAGGAGACCTTAGCAATGTTGTTGTAAGCCTTCTATATAATTACATTTTCCTCCAACATTACCGCACTGAGAATAGTAGAGTCCCTCACAATGCTACCCTCCTATGTCAATATACACTGAATGACTCCTGTAGTGCCCTATCCTGACTATATACAAAGCACACTACATTAAGAAGATTGCGGACCATTCTCTTTGCTATCAAAGATTGAACACCCTGCAGGCTTTGACGCTGGCAGCTCACACTGAACAAGAATCAATTTGAACAGAGTCAAGGGAGCCTGTCACATGGAAATCACCTCACACAAACGGTGCAAATACCATGAACGCTTTTCAGATATGGAGAATTACGGTACAGCTACATCAGCTTTTATCATTGATGTATCCATATGAACACAGTCCCAGCAGGAGTACAATATCTACAAATCCATCTCGGTTTATATATTATATTGTCGATAATGTATATGTTTGCAAATATCTCATAGTATGAGATTCACAGAGCAATTATCTATCAAAAAGTGTATGCTAGAATGCAGGATTTCAAAGTTAGATTTACATATTTGTCAGTCACACTTCAGAAATTTTCAAAAACATAATCAACAACTTTTCTCAAAAGTCACACCCTGTCTTGCTGCATTGGTCTATAGTGCCCTGCACCATCCTAAAACATTGTTTAACCTGGTAACTCAACCCACTTGCTTTACTTTCTCCCCTTCTCTCATCTCATCTAGATTTCAGCCTAGAGACCCACCCAGCAGGCTTACTCATTCTGAGTGCTGTAATCTGACACCAGAGTCGAACTGAGCTGTTTGCTTGATAACAAATAATTGTTTGATAAAAGCTTTGACAGTTCTCGGTGAGAGGGATTGGATGGTGGAGGGTAAGGACGAGGGGAGAATCACCTTTAGAGGGACCTATCCAGACGCAAATACTGGAAAGCTCTCTCAGGTGAGAGGACAGACGTTTAGAGCGTTATCTTAATCTTAAGTCTTACAGTCTTAATTCAATGTCTTAAAGTTCTAATTCAGGGGCCCCTCCTTTCTGGTTTACTCCAGCACCCCTGACCTACTTTCGGTTCTTAATCAAGTCTTAGTCTTAAAGGCTTAATAGTACTCACCATTAATAAAGAAGAGGGAAAATAAAATAAAAACGGGGGTGGGGGGGCAGAGCCCCCCATGATATCAACAAATAGTGGCACTTGAAGTAAGGGTG
The DNA here is from genome assembly GCA_947462335.1 of Harmothoe impar. Lineage (NCBI taxonomy): Eukaryota > Metazoa > Annelida > Polychaeta > Phyllodocida > Polynoidae > Harmothoe > Harmothoe impar. Next base: position 39,026,002 of record OX381719.1, read on the forward strand.
GCTCCATCTGTCGGATTATGTAGAAGGTAAGGTGGCCACTTCAGGAACTAACGTTAAGACCATTGAGACTGGCTTAATGATCTTATTAAGATAACGCTCTAAACGTTTGTCCTCTCACGTGGTAGAGCTATCCCGTGCGTGCTATCCAGACCCCTGAGCTGAGTGAGTGTCATTTTTTGAAGAAGATTTCATAGATCTATAGAGATGAGAATGATGATTTCTGATCCCTATAGTCTACTGTGTATTTTATACTTGGGTTAAAGTAATTGTATCATGGGTGAGCTATATTCATATATGGCGGTTCCAGCATTCTAAGTGACTTGGGAATTTATTCTCATTATATACACTTTATTTGATACAAAGTCAACACTGATTAAAGCATTGATGGGTAATGTCTTTTATCTTTAATGTTAGTAGTATGAACACTTTTATGAACTAATAATAATGTTATTTGGAAATATGGGAGGGAAGGAGGGATGAAGGACAAAGGAACAGCAGCAGCAGAGGTGGAATGCAGGGAGGAGCGAACAAAATGAGCTATTTAGGAGGAAAGAGAGGAGGTGATGGAGGGCGAAATTACTGAGGGAATGAACGAGGAATTTATTACAAAAATTTAGGGGGGTATAGGAACATACCCTGACATTAAATCATATCCCCCACATGAGAAAGCTTGCTTATTTTCATACTTTACAATATTTTCCTTCAGGTCTTGGTCCGCTCAAATACTCATAAAGATTGCCTTTCTCCAAAACAGGAAATTCTAGTTAGGCTTTGCAGGCATGGATACCATGTTCAGAATCGGAGCCCATCCGAGTAAAAGGCACAAACAATGGAAAAAAACCTTGTCCTACTAAAACCCCTTTTTTTCTTCTCTTATGACGATATTACAACCTGATAAAGAACTGACAAAGATTAATATCTGTCTGCCTTGTTCCATCTGCCTCATAACAAAATGACAAGCGTTCAAATGGTTCTCCTCATTTTCCCCTTTTTATGTTCTTAGAATTCAGCATCCAAACTCTCTGATGGGAGGGATTTTAGTCATTCCTGTCAAATAGAATGGCAGATGCCTCTACAAACACACAACTCAACATTTTAACGGATTTATTTACTGACAGCTTACTAATAGCTACAAGAGCTTTCCTATTACTATAAATATGCTAAAGATATCCTGCAAATATGAAGATTATTGAAATACGATTTCAAAAGACTAATGTAAATTCAGACTTCCATTGTTCTGACTACATTGGAGTGTATAGTCTGATATGGGTGAAGGGGCTTTGTTTTGTTTTGTTTTCACGTAAAAACTAGTTGAAATGAAAAGCGGCGGGTAACACTTTTGGCAACCGCTGTCAATTAAAAGTAGGTCTCTTCCAACGTTTGCAATGTAAACAATGTGACAAGCAGCATGATTGGGTTTCTTTATGACAGTGACAGATGCAGTGACAGCACTGTTACACCATTCAGCACATTCTGCCGCTTTTGTTGACAAAGGTCACAAAGGACATTCAAGTGTTTAGATTTTTCTAATTTTGAGAGAAAATGAAAATCACCTTTCAACCAAATCTCTCATAGCTGATTATAGGCTTAATATATTTGCTTATTTATCCTCAAGGACCACAGATATAATAAGAATTTGCAGACCAACCTTCTTACAACTTATAAACCATATTATTGACTAGACGCTCATGTATTTGACCTAGGCTTCACAAGCGTTGCGCTTATTCAGGAAGAAGTGTGACAAGTGGGTGCATAAGAAAATGTGAAGTTTGGCTATCGGCTCCGAATAGAAAGTCCCAGGTTATTTCTGTAATTTTATGTTGGATTTAACATCAGCGCACAAATACATATCTAGACAATGGCCACACCTCAAAATGACAACACAGACAGACTCCTCAGAATCAAATATCTATTAATAATGAATCCCCCATCACAGTGCATCTACATTCTGCTTGATTCAGACCCTGGATCCTTTTGTGTCCATCATGAACAGAAGCGGCCATTTCTGCTAATTGATCAATTAGCCAATAATCAGTCAATTAAAATGAGGGAAAGAAGGCGGCTATAGTGAGTCACACAGGTTTGTTGGCAAATAGAGCAGTGAACAAGCTGTAAAACTAACATGCTATCAGGAGGGTGTACAAAGAATATACCTAGCTATAAGGCATTACTGCACTGTCAAACTAACCTTTATAGTATATTATCCTTAGTTCATTATGAGTTATAGTTATAAAGGCTACTTTGCAGTGTGAAACTCCAATGCTAAAAACATTACCAGCATCATTTACATAGTGGCGTTCCAGCTTTGAATATTGGTTTATTTAACATAAATGTCATAGATGAGGCACCTTTGACTTTCTTTTCAAACTCTTCCTCCTAGATATTTCTAAAACCACATTTGTTTTTGCAGATTGTTGTGCTTAGTGAATACTCTGAGAATTTTATGATGTGTCTGAAGGCCAGCTAGAAGAAAAAGAAGAAAGTAATTGTGATACAAATCTGAAATGTCACCAATATAAAGGGAAAATGGTGGACCACTTACGTAATAATGTTTCGCCTGCCTCTTCTGCATCTACTGCACAGTATAATGGGATCTCTTCTACATTTTACAAAGGTGCTGCTACCCTTTCTTTTGTATTTGAATCATTGGATTTTAGATAGCATCCAGCTTACCTGCGGTGAATGTGGATGTCTTTTTCAACAAGCCATGGTGCTTGTGTTTTATACAGCTTGTGTAAAGCTCATCTTATTTACTTCTTTTTGATCGAATTTTTCTCATATTGAATTCTGTTTAATTGACTCCCCATACTCTGCTGGACATGATGTAAAAGGTGAGTTTTTCAGGATCATGGACCTCCCACATTCAATAACAAATAAAGGTCAGGTCAGAGGCCAGTCTGCACACCTCACATCTCACCGGACGACAGGCTTCTACCTCAGGTGGCAGCGGGACTGGGTGGCTGCATTATGTAAGGACTCAACAGTGGCAGCACCATTTTGTATTTCATGTTTATGTGTGGCCAGTCTGAGCTTGGGGCTGGTCATCTGTCCAGTCCAATACAGTGTGGCTGCTTGAGGTTTGAACCATCAGCTCACTGCGATGCCAGAAGAGTCACCTGTTTCCCGAAAAGTAGATTCTGGTCTCTCTTTCTTTCTAAAAGCCGGCAAAAGGGCAAAGCTGTGTTACCAAGGATAGCATTATTATCAAGATGTGACTAGCTATGAGATTTACAAATTCGTGATCTTTATTGAATGTGTCAATGTCCTTATTTAGATTAACAAAGTAGTTCAGATGGGGAGTCAGACCTCAGGAAGATTGATGAAGTTTGCATTACTTGTTTGTTCTCAGCACTCTCCCATTCTCCCGGTGTATCTTTAAAATGAGTTCCCCACAATTCAATGCTGTCCCTGTGGTTATAGATTAATTGGTGCATTTTGGGAAAAGCTATGCTGGGATACGTATACCCTCTTGTATATGCTTGGACTTTTTTGAACAAGTGCGAAATAAATCTTGTCAATTTGCCATGTGTCAACAGAATGAAATCATTTACAAAATGTTTTGCTTCCTTCAAAACATCCTATCCTATAACAGTAATTGGCTGAGTAGTCATACAGTGGACTATGATAACAGTATCATATCCTGAACATGTGACGGGCATTGATTAAGAACAACAAGAGACATAGACCTCATCAACAGATTTATCACACTTACTCTGTGACTAAAATTGAGTACTTTTCCTTTACATCTACCCCTGAATAGTTGGATCACCTTAGCCTAAATATTCCTGTGGAAATTGTTATATTACTTGAGCTCAGTGCAGTATCAATGTGTCAGTTTCAACTATTGTTGCCCATTTGTTGCAACCCCTCAGCACAGGTTTCAATCTAGTGCACCCCTTAGACTTCAGCACATGTATAGTAGAAAATAGCAGTACTAAAAATGTGACTCGTAAAGGCTCGGTGACTATGGCACTTTATTGTAAGGTACAAGAGAGTATAAAACCATAGTTGCACACATAAGAATGCAAGTGATGTTAAGCGTATATAGTAGATTGAATTTTGTTAGCACAGAGGCTCTGGAATTGACCACAGTAATTGGTAACCTAGATTGATATAGCCATTTGATCACAAGGGTCACTAAATGAACTCAATAGACATATTTATTATTATCAGCCTGTGACATGTACTGGGGAAAGAGACCTTAGTGTACCCTGCACTAAGGTCCCTTTTCACAGATTATGTCACAGCCAGTCTTTCTGATGGCAAGGAAATGAGAGAAAACAGCAAGGTTCTCCATGTAACCCTCCCCCTTAGGGATCATAACACAAAAATAATATTCCCAGACACAAGCTGTAAAACTGTCTGTGTTGTAATCTTGGCTAATGAAGACCGCTTTGTAGTAAGCATAACGAGGGTGTCCTGCCATTACAGGCTTACCCTGGGCAGAGCTAGTGCATGATCTAGTGTTCACATATAACAAGCTGTAAAACTGTTCATTAAGGTATGTTACAACAGAACAAGAAATTACTATGTACTAACTCTGATAGCCTTCAGCAAAATATCATCTTCAGAGCTTGTTTCTGGGGGCACATTGGATTGGTCCCCTACTTTATAGGCCTAGATAATACCAGTTCCTTTTGGATATGGAGACGGCGGCTGATGCCTCGTTATGATGATACAGGGAGACAGCCCCGTTATCCCATTACTTCAGGCCTCAATGACAAGAACGAAAAATACATAGACTTTTGGCAAGTGTAGAATAGCTTTATTATTAACAATTGACCTCAGATGTGATGTGATCATTTTTGTTTCCTAATCATTTTCTTTTTGTCAATGGTTATGCTATAGATTCAATGTGTAATGGAATTATTTGTATTGCCATTCAGAAGATCGATGGTCATGAGGTCATTGAGATATTGTAAATTCTAGATACCAACAATGTAAATATTGTGCACTGTATTCCTTACTACTTCAACAGGTGAAATTTCTCAGACCCCCACCCCCCATTTGTTCATAAATAATGACCATTCCCCTAGAGTAGTAAGAACAGTACATTACCACATGTTCCTATTGATGCTACCCTCATATGTCAATATGCACTGAACAACTCCTTAGAACCTTACCCTGACAATATACAAAGCACACTACATTATAAAGATTGCGGACAATTCTCTTTGCTATCACAAATCAAACACCCTGCAGGGTTGATGCTGGCTGCTCGCACTGAACATGAATCAATTTACATGAAGTAAAGGCAGCCTGCCACATGGAACATGGAACAACACCCACACAAATTAGGCAACTGCTGAGGTACATGGTAAAGGCGTAGTGCATCCCAAATTCATACTATTCATAATGGTGTAATATTGGATTCACAGCATCAATATTTGTGGATCTTGTGCCATGATCTTAGTGCAAGTTACACAATGAGTTAACTAAAATACTATACCTTTCAGAGGAGTCATATTTGTGCATGTATGGTTCCTAAATGCCCTGCACCATCCTAAAACAATGTTTAACCTGGGAACTCAACCAATTTGCTTCACCCACTCTCATCATCTCATCTAGATCCCAGCCTAGAGCCATGGCAGGATCACTCGCTGGGAAAGCAGTCATCTAAACCCTGAGTCGAACCAAACTGTTTGCTCAATAACAAATAATTGTTTGATAAAAGCTTTGACAGTTCTCAGTGAGAGTGATGATGGAGGGTATGGATGAGGGGGGTTGTCTGTAGGTGGTACTGAGAAGATAGAGAAGCCCTAGTTCTATCCAGATCACAAAACTAAGTAAGTGTCCTGAAGCTCAAGAAAAAATGATCTATAATCTATCAAGAATTGATAAATTTCTTATTCAGGTTACAATTTTATGTGTGTATCAACGTCCCAGCTTACGGGACTGTCTCGGGTTAGCGAGGAGTTATCCCATTGTATGCCTCGTCTTACATTGTAGTACAATAATAGGTAGGGTCAGACAAATCACATTATCTATAATTGGTTAGTATGATCAGCAAGATGGCTAGGGTCACTCTAAACCTGATATGCTCGCAGCAGTCGCCTGTCAGGTGAACATCATATTTCTGGACTATATACAAAGGACTGGGTGCATGGGCAGCTGTGGCAGCGTCAGTGGAGAGTGAGGGATGTGCCTTTGGTGTTGTAGTATGACTGGGTGGGGAGGCCACAGTGTGGGAGTCTGGACACTGATGTGTGTGATTCCTGTCTGCATGAGTGGGTATCAGTATGTACAGACAGACAGGGATAGAGTAAGGGAGGTATCATGTATGATAGCACTGACTGTGGGGCTTTTTACTGCTGGATATTTATTCTGATTGCTTACACTCTACTGGTACAACATTTTGTAACCTTAATATAGATTAAAGGGTGCATTGTATTTCATCTTAAAAGTTCATGGTCTACTGATATGCTGTATATAGCGGGGCGGCATAGCTACAGTAGACAGATGGATTGTGCGTTTTTTGCAGAAGTATCCATCTTTTGCACACATATTGACTAGCATGTAAAGAAGCAATTTTCATTAAGAGGCGATTGAGATCTGCCCTAGGGGGCCTGTGAGCCCCCTGAGAAAGTCAATTTTTTTTAAAGTTCTCTAGTCTACTAAAATGCCTACATGTAAGTGAATATTGACTTAATCTATGTATAATGACATATGGCTTTACTTAAGATCTGCCCCATACAAGACCCACATGGACAGGAAGTTTGCTGAAGGTCAAGGTCATTTTTCAAAGTCACCAATGGTTGAAAAGTTAAAACATATATATGCCAGAGTTAGGGTTTCATGTTAGGGTCAGCTAGTCAGAAAAGATATAACAATACTGCCCATATTATATATTTGGTACAATCAACAAACTTTAGAATCAGAGACCCCCCCTCCCCCCCCCCCCAAAAAAAAGGGGGGGAAGAGATTTGTGAACTCAAGTCCCAAGTACCCCTACCCCCTAAATTCACTGCATGCATTTCAATTGTGTCATCATTCACTTCAAAATGTTAAACATTGCTTAGCAACAGCAGGTTTATTCTATTATCCCTAGCAACGATTATTAAAGAGATTACCATAATAATTCTTGAACAACTTAGGGCAGAATTCTCCGGAGCTCCTGAGGTTGATTATAACCATACATACCCTCCCTAAATTGGACCCAAGGAATTCAATGGTTCTATCGGTTTGTTGCTAATGAAGCCAGTTGCCTAGCAACAGCTATTCTCATTGTTTATCTGCCTAGCAACACACATTTTCATGCTCCTGAGGTTGATTATAATCATACCTACCCCCCTTAAATTAGACCCAAGGAATTCAATGGTTCTATTGGTTTGTTGCTAATACAGCCGGTTGCCTAGCAACAGCTATTCTCATTGTTTATCTGCCAAGCAACTGCCAGTTTTTCACGCTCTAAGTGGCTGTGATACCGTGTCAAGCTTTGCTGGACATGGTAAGAAGAGCGCTTGGGCAACCTGGGAAACTCTGCCAGAATTCACAGAGGCACTTGTCAAGTTGTCATCTGCACCAAAAGACATACCTAAAGAAGTCATGATAACTCTTCAGAGGTTTGTCATTCTGATGTATGAAAGAACATGCACATGCAAAAATATAACAAAGGCAAGGAAAAACCCCTTTGCAAAGAAGAACAATGTGAATCGAATTCCACCTACCAAGGCAGCTTTAGCTGTTAAAAGGGCTGCCTTCTAAAGGGGTGAATCCACTGAGGAAAATCCATCGGATCGGACCAGATTCGTCCATAGGTTTAACATTGTGAAGGTGCATCCCATCCAAACGGATTTGCCTCAGTGGATTCACCCTTTAAGCAGGGCACATTTGGGGTCAGGCATGTCTACCTTGACCAGAGCTACCTCCTCCTGTTCTCTGGGGCTGGACCCAAACTGATGGTGGTCTGTATGAGCCATTCTGGACTGCACTACCAGAGACAGGCAAAAGTTGTTCTGAGTTGACATCATGCAAGTGCCAGAAGGGCTGTGTTAGGAACTGCAAATGCAGAAAAGCCAATCTTCCCTGCACAGCCCTCTGTGTATGCGAGGGGGAATGCTCACAGAGGTGAGATAAGTAGCTGTACCACTAAAGTGTATGGATATAACAATATTGGAATGAAATTAAATGATGAGATGGGCTAGCAAACAATAATTTATAACAAAGATCTCTAAATTCATTTCAATTGGAAGCTTTGTATTGCAATTCATTTTCCTGTGGGCAGTGTGGGAGTAATTCATGCTATTGGATTCACAGCATTAAACATACATGATCAATTGATGTGAATAGTAAATATGTGATGGTTAGATTACCTTAAGTACATCAACTTAATATGTTGATGCTGGTTAATTATAAGCTATTAGGCTGGTTAAATAAGAATAAAAAGTATTTTTATGGCACCCCCTTGTTTATATATTGTTTGCATATTATGTCTGTAGATGCCATCAAGATGACTAGGTGGAAGTGACTGCAATTTACTATTATGAAATACAATATCATAATTAGAACTGAAGCGGTTTGAGTTGTCATGCATACCACACTTAATCAAAGAGCATCTACATCTCCAAATAGCATGAAAGAATAACTACTGCTGATATGAAGGAAAGTTGATGTATGGTCCTGTTAAATGTTTCTAATTTGCAACATCTAGTATATATGTATAGAAATGAATAAAATCCATCAGGAAATTCCATTTTGCTGGTGTTTGACTTCGATGAATGACCTTGACCTTGCCTCAGCTCTTAATCCTTTGGAAGGTCATTAGAGGCATATCTAAGCTATCTTGTTGTGTTACTGCAGTCAAAGAAGTGTGATATTTACATTCCCTCAGCAGTTCAACTGACTAGAAATGCAATCATAATTAACCATTTTTAAAGATGGCCGCCACAGCCTTCAGACACCAGATCTAAATTGCCTCTTAATGAAAATGTACTTATCATATATCAGTCTACGTCTGTGAGAAATTTGGTAACTTCTGCAAAAAATGCACAATGGATTAGCTATGCCGCCTCGCTACTGATTCCTCCGAGGACCTATTCTACCTATTCATTATTATTTACAGTTGTCCAATGAGACAAATATGGCTGAGTTGTACAGACCGAAATGTCATGTTCAGGAGTAGTTCCTTTCTGAGTAAAAGGCACAAATAAGCGTAGAAAAAATCTGAATCCCGTGAAAACTTGTTTTTGTCTTTCACTGCAATATTACAAACTGTTTCAGATCTGGTAAAGATTAATATCTGTCTGCATTGCTCCATCCGCCTGGTCACAAAATCATAGAACAGGCATTTTGTGCTCATTTTCAATTCACCATTTTTCAGTTCTCAAATTTCTGCATTTTGTTATTCAAAAATATGTTATGAGGGAAAGATTCTTACATGAACCCATCAGTAGACTTTATTTATAACTCCCCAGATCTCAAGGTAATCTTACCAGTCAATGACCTATTGGAAAGATATTCCAATAACCCTGCAGTTGTCTTTTAAGTGGACAGTTTTATAAAAGAAATACTGGTGTTCCATAAACGCTGGGGTCATGACATTTTCTTAAATAAGCACAGGGGGTAACTGGTATACCTTGAATAAGCTCAGGGGGTAACTGGCCTCAAAATCTCTAGACATTATGGTATCCTAAATCTGTGAGAATTTATTCTTTATCGTACACCCATTGTTTTGATGCCATTATCGTGCAAGCCTTATTGTGTACAGGGGACGAACCCTGAAGCTCTGTGATATTGAACTTCATAATAATTTGGTAGGTATCAAGAGTAGGTAAAATCGGTTGTGGCCTCTGTTGATTCAAAGCTGATTCGCATAAAAAGTAGGTCTCATGCAACATTTGTGAGGTAAACACTGTGACAAGCAGCATGATTAGGTTTCTTGATGGCAGTGACAGATGCAGGGACAGCACTGTTACATCATTCAGCACATTCTACCGCTTTTATTGACTTCTGACCCTTGTGTAAAAAAATACCATCTGGTCTCTGTCACATTAGTATGACATAGTGCTGGCTGTGACACTTTTTTTAAACTCAATATGAGAGCCAATTAGCCTGATCAATTATGTTCAAATCTGAAGGATACATTTGAATTGATGCAGTTCCAGATAATTTATTCTCATACGAAATTTAAATAAGCAAAGATTAGACCACATTAAGTGCCTAAAACACTAAGTGAAAATTGTGTTTACAAACAAACTATTTCTGAGTCAATTTGATAGTCCGTGAGCCGACGCTGTTGTCGGCGAGTCAGCGCTGAAGTTTGCGAGTCGATTTTTGGCTAATTTTCAGGCCAAAGTAATGTAACCTGAACACACCTTTTTCTCTTTTGGCCTAATATCAGTTAGTTGTGGCTAATTTGACCAGGTATTCTACTCCTTCAAAGTTTACCCATCTCTGTAGAATGAGAGCAATGTGGTTCTACTACAAGTATCAGCTTCCTCTGTCCACATTACTAAAGACATCAGATATTTTGCAGATATATTAATTTTGAACTTCCCACATTCATTAAATTGAGCTAGGTTTTACCCCATGTCCTTCTAAAAAGACAGGCGCCTTTTCAAGAAAGAGTGTGATAAGGGGAGGGAGCAAAAGTTAGATACAAAGACCCAGTTCATTGTATAATTTCATATGGCAGTTTATGTTGGATTTGACATTGAGATTCAAATGCAAGTCTAGACAAGTGCCACACCTTTAAATGAAAATAGAGACAGACTACTTAGGATCAATGTCTATTAATAATGAAACCCCATCACAGTGTATCTACATTCTACATGTTTCAGACCCTGGACCCTTCTGTGTCCATCATGATTTGAGGCAGTCATTTCTGCTAATTGATCCATTAGCCAATAATCAGTCAATTAAAACGGGGGAAGAAGGCGGCTGTGGTGAGACACAGTTTGTCAGTAAATAGTGCAGTGTTGTCTGAATGGTTGGACAGGAACACGCTGTAGAATTAACATGTTTAGTTATTTTCCTTGGTGTTTTTTGAGTGATAGCCATATGGGTATCTTTGTAGGGACAAAATCCAAAAATGAAGAATTATGTCAAGAATTGCCAGATTTGCAGTATACTGTGCAGTAAATAGATAACATTAGATTGCAATATTTTCCCTTTTTGTATTGACTTTATTGCCTAAAATGTGTAGGGACTCCTCACACTCTGGTTGGAGCTGAACACGAAGTAAAAGGTCAGTTATTCTAATGTCAGGATGAAGGACCTCCCACATTCAATAACAAATAAAGGTCAGGTCAGCGGCCAGTCTGCACACCTCACATCTCACCGGACAAGAGAACTGCGTTTTGAATGGCAGACTGACATTGATATCCTTGTAAAACCTGCATGATAGCAACACCATCTTAGATATTCATGTTTTTAATCTGTTTGAAACTGTCTAAAATCTACAGATATCTAGCAAATATTGATTGATCATATGACCAACTTGAGATGGTCCCCAGAGAGCTATTGGTCGATCCAACATGGATCCCCCACACTACCTGCCCACATTTCTCTTTTTGCAGGCAGGCCTCGCTGGACCATAATTTCAAAGGGATTTTTTTTTCACTTTGTGCTCAAAGATTATCATCAAGATGTGACTGGCTATGAGATCTGCAAAATGCGTTACCATTATCTATCTACTTCTCTGCTGTTGGTATATCATAGCTTGTTGCCTGCTATTACCTCATTCAGATATCCCACCAGTCGGTCCATATATATTATTCTGAAAGCTACTGAGCTTCTACTGCAGTAGGGTACAAACTGACACACTAGTACTGTATCAATGTAATCAGAATGGCAGACTTTCACAACAATAAATAAATGGCATCATTTGCATAGAAAAACACTTCATACCTGAGAATATCCCATAAATGTCATCCCTGGAAAGTTAAGCATGATCTACAAGATGATGATAGGCACAAAAAGGCAGCGCATTGCATTGTATCCTTCTCATTAAAGTTTTTATTATAGTCTGCTTCTCCAAAACATCCTGCAGCATTTCAGTAATTGGCGGCGTTATTATGCAGCCAACTATGACAGCGGTATTATATCCTGAACATGTGGTGAGATAAAAACTGGTAACAGAAACTCATAAACAAATCCAGCAATCTCGCTCTTTCATTGAAAAATCTTTTGGAAACACAATTCTGAAATATAAGAATTAGTTAATGCTAGTTACTTTTAATGATATTTGCTGTGGTTTTCTGTTGGAGAATATCTACAACAGTGTGCTCCTGGAGTGTGCTCCCATGAGAAGTTTCTCTTACTGATGCTGAGTTTCAGAGGATATTAAAATAGGATTACTCATGTATTCTACAACTGATCACTATTCTAAGTTGCCTTGATGATTCAACAGTGTTGTAAAATTATTTATGCTGTAATCTCAGCTAATTATAACTGCTTTGTAGTCCGCCTAACTAGGGGTTGTCCCGCAAAATTGAGTTCACCCGGGGCAAAGCAAGTGCATGATCTAGTGCTCACATAAAGTCATAAACCTCTTCATTACAATATGTTACAACAGGACTAGTAATAACCATGCACCAACCATCTGCTCTCACAATACAGCTTTTGACAAATATTAGGGAGGCTTGTTCTTGTTGTTCTCTTGTGAGTTTAAAAAACAAGAGGTTTATTGACCATTATTTCAAGTAGACTAAAACATATTCTTCCAAAAAGATGAAATATGTACAGGATATGTGTGGTATACTACCTCATTCACAAAAATCAAGTATTCAGCCCTTGTGGTAAGCAGTTTGGTGTGGCTGTGTTTTGATTGGATCCAGGCCCCCTCCTGTATAGATAATACCAGCTGCATATGGATACGGAGATGGCAGTTGGTGCCCTGCTATGATGATACAAGGAGACAGCCAGGTTATCCCATTACTTCAGGCTCTAACGACAGGAACCAGCATATCAATTTTTGGCAAGTGTAGAATAGCATTATCATCAACAATGGATAAAGCACCCACAATATCTGATGTGATTAATTTTGCTTACTAATCATTATTAGGTTTGATATATAATATGTTTTGGAAGAGAGTACACATTTCTATGAGTTTCTACTCCTTACCAGTCATAATGAAGGAACTATTTGGTTAATTTGTACCAGCAACATACCGCAGAAGGCAATATCTCATTCCATGGCTGGGTTGATGAACTTGGTAGTTTGGCTAATAACACTGTGTTTAGACTAACGATGTAAGTATGACTGCAGAACCTAGGATGTAGTGAGGATGTGGCGGCTTTCGACTCTATACAATCAACCTGGACGGTCTTTCATCTACACATACGGGTCTAATCCACCAGCTACCCCATACCTAAATTGCGTTCAAAATAGCTGCTGGGCTGTGCCCAAATGTACCTGTAACATGCAATGTGATTGGTTTCCAGTTACGTCTGAATGTACCTACAGTTAACAGCAAGGAGGGATTTGATTGGTTGCTCAGACCGACTAGTCCCGTAATCGGGATGAATTCATCCTTTGATTGGTTACCAGTAGCAGTGAAACTGCACCACACATGCGTGCTGGCACGAGATGGTTGCCATGGTAGCTGCAGCATATATATTATGGCTGTGTCTCACGACCTTGGGCCAATGTTTTCATCTCTGACCGGATGCCAGCTCTGACCGGGTGCCAGCTCTGACCGGCCTGAATAAAAACGGGTTATTTAGGGCAGATGATGATTAAAATGGGTAACTAATTACTAGTTTAAAGGGTTATAACATCCAATAACCTTTTCAGCCAAACTCTATCTCCATCTGCCCTAAATAACCCGTTTTTATTCAGGCCGGTCAGAGCTGGCACCCGGTCAGAGCTGGCACCCAGTCAGAGCTGGCACCCGGTCAGAGACGAAAACATTGGCCCAAGGTCGTGAGACACATCCTTATATACACCGTGCAATATTGGGAAGTACTCTTTTAGAAGTAAGTCGAAATCCTATCCCCTCATTTGATGAGAAAGTTGCTTGTATAGAACTCTGCAGCAAAAACCATCAGAGAAGGATATATATAGATGGATATATATATTTATATATATCTATATATCTATATCTATATATATATATATATATATATATATATATCTATATACATACATATCTATATCTATATCTATATCTATATATATATATATATATGGTCGATTCTCACGAAAATGGATCACAAGGCTCATATAGCCCGGTATGTTATAACATTATATAGATAATACAGAAGTGTTCCGTCCTGTCCTTTCCACATAGGTATTGAATGGACCCATCCATGGGTACCTCCCCTGGTTCTCTAGCTTATATATTACGATTTTTAGGGTTAGATACACATATTTTAATGCAAATTTCTAACAGAAAAAATAAAATAATTATATCCCAGAAAAATATTTCAGGTAAAATGATTATGTAAGGTGTCATTTATTTATACAATTATGTTCAATAGTGGGTGGAGGATACCTTAGGACATTTGATGTATAATGTGTGCAATTATTTCATCAAAATAGTAATAAATATGCAGTGGGATAGCTTTAGCATCACCGTGCGTAGGTACACACTTAGATTAGCCTCAGAGACAGATAATCACCATATAATCACCATGAACAATAAAGGGTGTTAATACTTAGCCCCAAATGTGACTTTTCATATAAAAATTAAAAAAACTTTTCAACTCAATCTGGTATCATTCCATCTAATACTAACTAATGTGGGGTAGGTAACCCCATCACCGTGCGTAGGTACATGATATAGGCAATAACAGAGGTACCCTCTACAATTAGGAAAACATATTTATATATCTTATACCCGAATTGCCAAGGAATAAGGATACTATTTTTATAAGACTTTTATCAAATTCATCTCAGTTTTAGGGTTAGAAAAGAATTGATAGTGACCGTGCGTAAGTACATCACCGTGCGTAGGTACACCATCATATTTCTTGAAAAAAATAGTTATGAATAGCCAATAGTATCAATATTTTTCAATCCATACGTTTGGAAATGGATGTCGAATACTAAGGAATCTTTATGCTAATGATAAAGCTGTCAATATCAGATAGAGTAATGTTCATAGATCCTGTCACCGTGCGTAGGTACCGTCACCGTGCGTAGGTCCGTCACCGTGCGTAGGTCCATTACAAAAAGGTTTATTTATGGGAAGAATATTAGTTATACAATTTGATCGTATTTCTATCTAATATTATGCCATAGTTTAACCTAAAGAGTAAAAAAATAAGCATTATTTAGGCTTGATATAGCATAATATTATGGTCACTGTGCATAGGTCCCATCACCGTGCGTAGGTCCACTTTTAAATGGCCATAAGTAATTGAGTAAATGGATTTAATGTTCCCAATTTTATCAGTCTACTCCCTAATATGATATAAATGTCCTGTTACAAAGTATAAGCGATATATGCAATGCTTGATTTTGACCCTCTTGAGACCATGTGATCCATTTTCATGGGAATCGACCATATATATATATATATATATATATAACTGTACATGTACTGGGAAAAAGGACCTTAATGCCCCCTGCACTAAGGTCCCTTTTCGCAGATCATGCCATATATATATATATATATATATAAATATATATATATATATATATATATATATATATATATATATATATATATATATATATATATATATATGGAGCCATATATTACAGATGATTAGATCCAATTGCCTCTATCATAAATTTCCCGATAACGTTCAAAGTAGGATTTACTATTGAAATAACTGGTTCTATGAAAGACTATAGTTTCCAGGGACTGAATTTATGCACACATTGCGTCCGGCAGATTGGCTGCCAAATTAATCACAAAAGTCTGTTATTGTTTGCTCTCCAATATTGACCTCACCGCTGCAACAATTGGACAGATCACCAGGAACTCTCCACAGGTTATAGCATCAACAGGAAGAGTTATCTCCATGTATGTCAGGTCAGAGTATAACTGAAAGTGATAATGAGTCCTTCTTTTATCAATGTTACATCTGAATTATATTCCATAATACAAATTAGTAGTTCGAATTGCCACATAAAACAGTTGATGGAATAAAAACCTCCCGCAACTGAACACAAACGCGGGAGGGAAGGGAACTAGCTTGCACCAACATAAGCATGGTCTCAACCCATTAGATATGGAACTGTAAATTCCAGCTATGAAACATGTGGACCAGATGCACCTAGATGAGAGGGGACTATTAGACTTTTACGCTCTAAACAACGAACATTTTCTCCCAGATTAAAGTTGCTTAAAGTTGCTTCAAGCTCCTTAAATCAGGCCATTACTAAACTTCAAGTTGTGCTTAAAGTTGCGTAAAGGGCCTGTTACACTGGCGGCATCTGCCGCACTGCATCTGCCGCAGAACGTTCTGTGCGGCAGATGCAGCTAGTGTAACAGGGCAAAAACTTGCTGCAACTTGCCGCAACTACTTGCTGCAGCAAAAGCTACCAGTGTTAGCTTTCCTGCGGCAAGCTGTGCGGCAGATGCCGCGCAGCAAATCCCGCCAGTGTAACAGGCCCTTAAATTAGATAGTTCATGCAGTGTGAATAGGTCAGGAACAATCTGCCAGTTGTGCTAGATTCTAACTTCCTGACTCCCTGAGCAGTGAAACCAAACAGCATGTGTCAGGTGTGAAGAGTGGAGACATGCTGTTTACCTGGGACCATCCAGGACCTCCTGACTCTTATTGTTCACGGTGTCTTGTTGACACTCCACTTAACGGGCGTCAAATTAAAGACTCACAATACAGGACTCACCTGGCTTTTCATGATTTTTACTGTGAACATATTTTATTATTCACTGTTTATATTCTTTTTTTGCAAATTCAGTGGACATGAAAATCTGCAAAAATCTGCATTTATTCAGTTAAGTTATGTACAACTACCACATTCCAAAATCTGTGAATTCAAATACACACGAAATTCTACTTCTAACAATTTCACTCTTATTTATACACGCAAAAATAGCTATGTTTACAGTAACTATTCTCCATCCAACATCCATTTCCATCAGACATCTCAAATATTTAGGGTTCTTAATCATATTAGCAAACACCTTTTTATATTCATGAACTTTTAGAATTTTACAGAACAATGTTCAAATATTTTTAATAAAACTAAGATCCATTAAAGCAGTTTATTTAACTAAGAGAGTTACCCGAGCCTACTCAGCCATGCGCAGTATGCTAGTCACATGCACAGACTGTTAACCCTTTAAGGATGGTATAGTAGCTTTGAAGCAACATTTGTTATCATGATGCACCAGTGCAGTGCTGGCAAATAGCTTGCAAGCACCATTCCAAACCTTCAGGAGTGCATCAGGCCCTTACAGTTGGAACGATGCTTGAATGTAGCTCTATAATGAGTTACTCCCAAGAGCTGCATCCATGCATCATGATAATACAGGGCATGATGCATTAAAGCACTATGGCGTCCTTGAAGAATTGAGGGTCTCCAAAAACTGACAGACTAATTAACACTGGGGACTGTTCCACAATCAACTACCACTGCAAGAATGTTTGCATTCAAGTAAATTAAATGAGATTGAAGGAACACTTTAAGCATATCTAATTTGAGTAAATGCCATTTAAAGGGACTTAAATACTTAAAAGCCACTAACTTACTTGACTTGGTTTTCCTTTAAAGCATCTTCAATTTGCGTTTATGCAAATATACATGAAATGTACAGGATTTAGTTGGTATTGCAAACTATTAATGGTAAACAGGTATTTCACTTTTCCCCTATAGTACTGCCTCGAATAGATCATTGACAGCTCAAATCTTGACTGTGACAAAATGGCCTGCCCTTTAGAAATAACCCATACTAGTCATTTCCGTCGCACAGGAGAACAGTCAGAGCCAGAGCCTGAATAACCATTGACATTAGGCCTAATGCAAGGCTACAGTTTTGAATGTTTTATCAATTGATTGTAAATTTCATCACTTGAGAAACACTCCCCAAACTCTAATTAGAAACTGGACCACTTCCTATATGGATGGCACTCTATCATCGTCTAACAGGACGGATGTGTTAGGGCCAGGGCTCAAATTGTCGCAATGTCAATATTTTACTTAAGTTCAATTAACTTTCCTAAACAATTACAAACAGTGAGATTTCTGCCAGGTGCTAGAGTAACCAGACCTGAGTTGGCGCAAACACACACAGAAAGACTCCTGGGCTGAATTTAGCTTTGAATTTCTCACGGCTTCTCTTGATACGCTTCTCGTACCACATTTATATTGTCGTTTCCCAGTTAGCCGTATTTGAGATGCAAGGAGTAAGGCAAAGTAATGAAGAGCTCACAGAGGGATATATGCATGGGTGTACATATTTTTTTCAAGCCCCCTAGAAGGGTCGATTTTTTTTGCTACCGCTGCAGGGTCAAAGATCCAGAGGCGTACACATCCTTTGAAGCATAGTGAGGCAGCTTTTTGTTGTTGCTAAAAACAGGTGAAATTCTTTGCCCTCCCCCTAGAGGGGTTGACCTTTTTAATCCCCTCCTCCTGGCCAAGGACTGAAGTTATACCACTCCCATGTTGTTAAAACACTCCCTAAGATAGATAGTAGGAGTGTGGGAGAAGGGGGGTGGTATGATTAATCTGCTGAGTAATGTGTGTGGATGGGACCTCATGTCTCCCCACCCCACTCATTAGGGACTGCTGTCTGTCTGCTACTCTATAATGTGTGTACCATATGGTGTAGGGTAGATTCACCAAGAGTAGGACACATACCCTGAGCTGGACACTGAATTTCTATTTACCGTAAATTCTCGCGTATAAGCCTAACTCGCGTATAAGCCGCACCCCTAACTTTGACAAATTATATAAGCCGCAGAGGGGGTCTGAATATTGCGATTTTGGTACTGTAGTATACTAATAAAAACTCTCGTATAAGCCGCACCCTATATAGGCATGTTTGGTATCAAAAGAAAGCTGAGTCTGACTCGCGTACAAGCCGCGGCTTCTACGCGAGAATTTATGGTAATCATGTATAATACAAGTTCTAGAGGCTCTTTGATAGAAAAATAAAACATAGTCTTTGTCATTGTTCACAAATAAGAGATTAGAATGATTATATCAATGATTATATCAACATAAATTTGAGTGTCTGCTTCAGGTTATGTGTCCAACTCGAGGTTAATGTACCCTAGGCGAGGTCCTGGTACTACACATAGATTTACCGTAAAACTTTGGTTATAAGCTGACCTTGGTTATAAGCCAAATGTAAGTTTGAGAGGAAAAATTTGTCTTATAATAAAAGTGCTTGACAATTGTTTTCACTATATTCCTATATATCAAAACCTTGCCTATAAGCCGACTGGAAGTTTTGGGAGTTAAAATTCGGCTTATAGCAAATAAAAAATTGCCAAATAAAATTCGGCTTATAACCGACGTTTTACAGTAGACCAGGATCTAGACATCAGCAGGGATCGTTAAAATGATTGAAAAGCTATAAACTGCTGCAGCTGCATATTGCTGGTTGGTCTGGTCGTATTGCAAGGAATATATAGACAGAGCTGCACGCTAAAGTGACGCAGTGAAGCAGTGGTTATTTCACGAGGGGTGCCTGTCCCATATTGCACACTGGCCGCAGGCCTAGTGCGATATGGGACAGGCACCCCAAATGAAATAACCACTGACAAGGGCGCTTTTAAGTTACGATCTGTATTTATTTCAGGGTTTATCAATCTAAAATAGATATGTAGTCTATGTTTGTATACTTCCGGCATGTTTGTTTACTTCCATGATGTTTGTTTACTTCCGTGGTCCCGCCATCTTGAATTCAGCACAGGTCACCTGACCCTCGGAAGTATAGCGACCCCATGGAGACCCCCTAGGGACCCCCGACCTCCCTTAGGAGCGTTAAATACGGCCACAGCATGCAATACGAGCTAGGGTTATTTCACGGCCCCGTGAGGAACGGCCCTCCCATTGCTTTAACCTTGATAGACCGTATTCACCATGAAATAATTTCATTTACATATATTTAAGGTGCCTTAAAGGAACACTTTAAGCGGCTTTAAGTTCAGTTATGCTATGTATTTTCTGTATAAGTCTAGGAAAGGTCATTTGTCATTTAAATGGCTTTAAGTGGCAGTGACTCAAGTGCTTGAACTGTTCCTTTAGGCATATCTATTTTCTTTTTATAAATGTAGTCATCCATAAAGTGGATACTAGTACCAACAGTTATATGATGTAATATCACTAAGATTGTGGGAATGTTGCCATAACGCTTGTGTTGATTTGTTGTCATAATGCACCACAGAAGCACCGGTAAGTAACTCGCCTGTGCTGATTGCACACCATATATATGTAGTGCAGCGATCGTGCAGCATACAGACAAAAAGATAAAGTGCAAAAATATCACCCTGTTACAAAAAAAAAGTGTTCCACGTAAAAACGCTGTCCCCTCTCCTGACCAGTTGAGCACTCCCATACAAAGAAGTAATCATTTTTGATAGATACTGCACATGACTAGTATCTGAAGACGATTTAAATATAATAATGCCAAGCCACTAGTTTGAAATGGCACGAAATGCACAGTTCAGGTCTGGAATGAACGAGGCACGTAATTTCGGATCGGAATTGATAGTTGTCAGTCTTTGTGTAATGGATGTTTCACATATTGGAACACGCCTGTTTTATTGTATGCGGCTCGCGCTCAGCGTGCACCAAACTAATAACTCATCCAGCCTAGGACAACACACCTACCCATAAGTCATTGCACCTGCCAACACTCTCCAAACACATCCTGAGTTAACCTGTCACACTCTCCAAACAGAGACAGGGTCACTAACCCACTATAGTGCATCCAGGGCCACCCACTCAGGGAAGGGTTTGGGCGGGCTTCACATGTTGATTGCCAAATGGAAATATTTGGGCCATTTGTGACGGCATAGATTTAGAAATAGAGACATTAGGTATATATTCAGACATTAAATAGGGCTAGTGCTCAAACTGACACTGTTAAAATTTAGTTTAATAATTCATTGAATCTGCTCCGAGAACTTAATTTGAAAAAAAACACTATAGCAATCAAATTTGTTTATCTCAAACTTGACCAATTTTCTAGTTGAACATATCCATGACTGGGAAATCTCTTGTCATTCTTGAAGGGTTAAAAATACCACATAATCTTGTGAGGTACTTCTGAATAGACTATAGGACCCTGGTGAATCGGGGTCCTACTGATCACGTGGATAGGATATTGACCAATAGGAGGCCCCGTTCGGGTCCTGTGACAGGTATTGACCAATAACTGACCCGTGTTTGCCAAGCCATGTATCAAAGCATTGTCACGTGACAATACCTGTATGAATGAGAATGAGCTCTTTTTGGATCGAGATCCCACATACAGGCATCTATGACCACACCGGAGCACGGTGATATAAACTAATGTTTGAATATAGTAGAATATCTATCTATAACAAACATAAGCAATACCACTGCATGAACGTTGCCATTTAAGCAAACAATTCCTTGCTTAAGGATCACTCTTTAAGTGGCTTTAAGTTCATTAAATGCTTTATAAATATCACAGAAGAGGTCAAAATTATATATGTAAGTAGCTTTAAGTGGATTTAACTAGAATTTAAGATACTTAAAGTGTGACTTTAAACAGTCTAATCTCTGCTTAAATGCCAACATCCATACAGGGCTGTCAGCAACGAGCAATGGGCAGTTGTCATCTTTATTTCTAATTGATAAAGTGCGAGACTGTAGCTGCGCACCTTGTTAGAGTAGCAAATTTTGGGGAGAATTGAGCATCATTTGTGAAAACCTTTGACAAAAAGACCCCTTGTTTAGGGAAGGTTTTAGCGACCTAAATTTGCACCTGAATTCACGTCAATATGAATTCCATCAGATAAACCTTTTTAGACAGACAAAAGTTTTTTTCTCTCTCAAAGGTAACTGCAAGGAAAAATGAGAAAGAGCGATAAAAAACGTACTGGAAAATCAGTAGTACGGCAGGAGATAACTGACAGTTTTTAACTTTCAAGGTTTTTAACAAAAAACATTTCAATTACTGCAAAGACTTTGATGGAGGGGGTTCCTAGGAGGACATTAATTAACATTGTTATGTGCAAAAAGAATTTGTGTTAATTGCCATGGATACGGCTAATGGGAAATGACAAAAATTAAAATGTGGCACGAGAAGCGTGTCAAGAGAAGTCTTGAGAAGTTGAAACCCAAATTCAGTCCAGGAGCTGAACAAGTCTATCTCATATTGCTCATCTATCCGAATTAGAATGTGTTAGTATGCTAAAACTATGCTTCCGTCACCTCCCCCGAGTTCCAGGTGGTTTGGCCATGCAGGGGCGTGGCAACCCGGGGTACGGTGGGGACATGTCTCCCCCCCCCCACTTTTGGCCAACCCCCAAAAAGGTCAAACAAAAACACCAAAAGAAAAGAGGGGGGGTGGAAAGGGGTCATATACCCCCCTTGTCCCCCCTACTTTGAAACTGCTTGCCACGCCCCTGACTGCTATGCCTTTAGGGTCCAAAGCTTTTTGGTATGTATTTATTTACAACCCATGTGGTTTAGGAAATGGCCCTACCTCTAGTAAAATAAAACGAAAAAAGCCTATGCAGTGCTGCACAATAAGCATAGACTTTGGACAGTAAAACTGATTTTCCAAAGGTCGAAATATTCGGTTAGTTCTAATTGATATGTGCTAGCTATATTGCTTACTAACCGCTGGTCCCACTAAGAGGACCACCACTGTTGCAGCACTTTATGCCACATTGCTATATTTCTCCTGATGGCAATACAACTCACCAAACGCAATTCTGACCATCAGTGTACTTTATGTATAGACATAAAGTACAAAAACACTGTTTGGAGAGTAGCGGTGACCTCAGCGCCGTAGAGGTGCCACGACATTGCCGTGCAAATAGTCCAGCGGCCATTTTGTCCATCATTCTTGATGCGCGAGGCGGTGGCCATGTTGACCTATGCTGCCACCTGGTGGGTAGTTCAGTAAGATAGACGCATAAAGAATTCATACTGTAAACAGTGGGAGCCGGGGCGTAATGGTGAAATGGTGGGGAAACAGGAGTCTGACTGAGCACTGGTCACTCTAGCCATATAGCAATGTAGGACATCAAAGTATGATTGTCTTTATTGCTTTCTTTCTCAGCATGTGCCATAGATACCAAGTTATCGAAACAAGAGTAGTAAAAGGGGCTAAACATCTCAACCGTGAACTCTTTAGTGCCTTAACCCGTTTTAGTATGGCATATATTCTTCAAGAAACATATGTTCTTTAAGCACCAACACAGTAACTCACGTGCCTTGGGGAGTGGATTGATCAATCGTCATCAGTTCATGGATCATGGTGACAAAGGGCATTGCACAATAAATGCAAACATGCTGCAAAACATAGCATTACAGTAGCTCTCGTACCTTACCCTTTATGTTTCCTCAAATGTTGGCAAGATGTTCAAGAATAGGGAAAGGAATAGGAAGAATGCCATAAAAGGAAGTCCTATCTCAGGGTTGAGACGAAGAATGAAGCACGGAAGTATCTTTATTGTATTTACAATGGCGATGATCCCTTGTGGCTCCAAATTAGGGCATGGGTAACTAACAACAGTATATTTATATAGATGGAAATACGAAAGAACATTTAGCAGATGGGGCAGGAGAGGACAACAGATCTAATATGAGAATTCAACCGTTATTTGAGGCACTTCAAAACGGATATCCGTGCGTTGTCCATGTGAGAAGAACATGCTTTGATACGCGACAAGAAAGGGAACCCCTACAGGGGAATCCCATGAAAAAAGCACGCTCTGTTACTTTAAATAGTCTTCCTTCCCAGGCTGTCCTCTGCCTCCCTACACCTCAGATGGGACCTATAACCCCGGGCTACAGGAAAAGCGACTGAAATACTCGTCAATGGACGACAAAAAGGGGGCCTTTTAATTCCCTGATCATTAATTGGGATATTAAGAAGAAATGGCAGTAAAAAGCACGCTAATCAATGTTTGTGTGAAGTGTAGGCAAAATGTGCCGAGTCAGCAGTATTTGAAGGTAGGATGGGGAGGGTTGTTTTTAGGCACTAGTGTGAATGGCAGCCCATCACAATGTTAGAGTTGGTTTGACTACTGAATCTAATGCCTGCCATCGATACCTTTAAGTCCCTGTGCTTTTCCGTGCTATATGTGTTTTCGATTTCTGTATAACAATAAGGCAAAGTTTTTAAAGATTATTTGCATATAAGTAAGACAATTCCTTTATTGTATTTATCTGTTCTCTATCATTAATCCTTACCCTGTCCTTCCCTTTCTCTCTGTCCCTGCCTCTCTCCCTCTCTAAACCGGAATTGTTTTTACCCTGTTCATTTGGGTAACAAAGCGAGGACACATACTTTACCATTTTCTACACCAGCGATGGGTTTGAGGGCTCTTTTTACAGTGCTTTACTATGTTATGTCATTATGACAAAGGACATGGCGCATTAACACACAATTCAGGCTTTAAAGTGCCTTTTTCACCAAGCGTTTTCCAGTCATACTTTTAGTACTGTCCTACAGCACTATGTGGTGACATGTTAGCGAAGCTTAAAATTAATAATTCTCCGGACTGCCACTGTTGTTAGTATATTGCAAACAGCACACCAATAAGGCCGAAAATAAATTGCGTTCCAGTAACATGGACAAAAAAGAAAGGGGCAGTAGTTCAATTTAAAAAAACAACTAGTTTTTACATCAAATTTGTTTAGGAAGGAGTTTTCATACATTTCATATTGTTCCAGTAAAGAACTAAAAAACGAAAATTGGTACAAAAACTCCAAAAACCACATCTAAAGTGAAAAGAGATTGGGTTATGATACCTAAAACATCACTCTTTATTTTGAACATAAGACCATAACCATAACCTGTCGGCAGGGGTATAGCCAGTTGGCTGTACAACTAATTTTCCGTTCCATTTCTAGCTCTACTCTAGTCCTCTCACACAGACTAATGACTTTCCATCCAGATGTGAAATACAAGCCTGTTGGCTTATGAAGCAGCTTACCTTAGATAAATGGCCCAAGGCCTGGAATTTCAATGTTATCTAATCCCTTAGTCTTTTAAGGGCTGGATAGTGCTTCAATGAACTATGCCCATTATTGTCTTGATGCAGGAATGCAGCCCGGCCGAGTGTCATGCCAGTACTGCATTCTTGTATCATGCAGGCACTTTCGATCGGCATTGAAGACGCATGAATGCAGGCATGGCGAGTAGACTCACCAGTGTTGTATTCATGCAGCAAGCTGACATTAAGGCAGTATGCGACCATTACAGTACTAAAACGGCTTACTACTGAAAGATTAGAAGTAAGAAGGCAATATCATTAGTGGACTTAGCTATAGCAATATCCTTCATCATTCTAGACCTTCCAGAGTGAACAACAGTAATTTCCCTTCAGAGAGTGCTAATTTTGTAACAAAGGGGGGGGGGGGCAATGCCATTTCATATGGGCAAAGAGATCTTTGGTCCCATCCCCCTGGCGGGTTGAAAATTGGGGCACTTAGGCATCCTTTGAAACATGGTAACTTGCAGAATTTTCCCCTGGCAACAGGTGACATTTTCTCCCCCCCCCCAAAGAGGGGTTGACATATCCCCCCCCCCCTCGCGTGGTCAAGGGGTCGATACCCCCCCCCCCCTCCCACCCAAATACACCTCCCCTGTTGTTAGAAAATAATCACCTCCTTACCTTATTGTTTCCATTTGTCTCATAGCATGATTGATAAGCTCCATAAACACCATGACCTGATTAGTCCTATCCTGGGTCTTCTTATCAGACCTGTAAAGTATGCCCCAATATTGAGAGCCAATGACACAATGATGGATTCCTCTTGAAAATGGCCGGAGAATTTCAAAATTGGGAAATTACGAGGCAATATTGGACGAGAAAAACCTGAGAAGTGGAGCACTGGCCGACCGAGAGGATCCCAATCATCCTAATTGGGATTGTTGCAACTCGGGAGGATATCCCTAATCTGGCCTACAGTCACTCTCCATACAGTTGTTGGGCCCCCACTCTGTCTCTGTCCTCTGAACGAAGCTGGAATCTTGCTGCCAGCAGCTGTCACCAACATAGGCTTATTTTTCCCCAAAAGCTGTTTATCAATATGGTTTAGTGGGTAAGATCACAAAACTAATGTAACAAAATGCAGCATTTTACCTTAATTGCTGCCCATTAAAGATGCTAAGATGCTTCAAGGCCTTCTGTCTTTACAAATTCAAAAGAATTGAAATCAGTTGAAAGCCTGAGGACTTTTATGCCTGGATACTGTCCATGTGCAGTGGATATCTTGTAGACCAATGCGGCAAGGAAGGGCAAATCGCCAGAAAAGTTATTGATAGTTTTTAGAGCATTTCTGAAGCATGACCAACAAATACATAGATATAACCTCAAAATCCTGCATTTAAAATATTATTTCAAGGATAATTGTCCTGTGAATCAGCTGATAGGAGATGTTTGCAAATAAGATAACAAAGTCATAACAGACAATGCTATGAGGATTCCACTAAAACCATTGCAAACACAACTTCGCCACACCCTTTCTTGCTGCATTGGTCTATAGCACACGGCCACTCCCACAGGTTGAGGTAGAGATACACATAACCTGTTGGCTTCTCTAGTACAGCCTAAGGATATCATTTAATGCGGCCATCACTAATTATCCTAATTGGCCACTTAATCAGGCTAGGTACACCAATCGGTAAGTAGGCGGTCATTAGAGAAGGAGGACAGGGTCTCAATACCCGTCCATAGGTGAACCGGTGAATTATTACAATAGGAATAGGGCATGGTTGTTATTGAGTGCAAGAGGTTCATTTTAATTTCTATTTAGGGCAGGCTAATCTGATTAGACCTACATATGACATCGAGCTGAATAGAATAATGAGTGCTTAATGAGATGAGTGTAGAGTGTGGATAAGTGAGTGCAAATATATTGTGGGTCAGCCAGTTGTATCTAGAATCTGCCAGGGAAATTGAAAAACTAAATCAATCAGACTAGAATAATTCCCTTTTGGCATTGGTTTGAAAACGTCCTGTGTATACATGTGAAGTTTGTGCCAAAATAGAAAAAATAACTCAAACTCAGTTAATTCTTATTGTTCATATTATACAAAGGAAATGATCAAACTAATCGGCAATAACATGGCAGCAGGTAGCCCAAGGTGGCTTAGATTGAAAAACACAAAACACTAATATCAACATACATCTATATGTACGTTATACCTCATTCTTTGAAGTCAGGTCATAGCACACTCAGCATTCAGCTTTGTGTGATATGCCGTGGAGTTTTGTCTATTAAAGTATCATGCCTGTAAAATGGATATGTATCCTACCCAAACAGTTTGGAGTACAACCTTAGGGTCAGCATGATGCTTGAATGCAGCCTTGGAGAGTTACACTCGTCAGGGCTGCATTTATGCATCATAGAGTATAGTCCAGTGAAGCACAATACTGCGCCGGAATAGTTGACTTCTCAATGTTACGATAATTACGATGTTATGCTGGAATATTGCCTCAAATATGTTGGTCCTGTGTTCTGAGAAGTTGACTGCTGGTCAGCACTCGCCTAGTTCATTGAGGGAAACTTGAGAGCCAGTCAATTACAGAAAGGTCATCATTATTTCTATCGCCCACATGTCCAGCCTCACTGCAAAGCCACTAAGGGACTCTGGAGTGCTCAATTTTTCGCATTATGGGGGTTTGGGTGGTTGGGGAAATACATTTTCACACATCCCTAGAGGGGTAAATTTCTTGCCCCCATCCCTGCAGGGCTGAAAGTAGGGGCATGGACATGCCCTTTGAAGCATAGGAGTTTGTAGGTATTTTCACTGAAATTTCCACCATTCCCCCTATCGTTGCAAATGAGCACTGCCCTAACCTTCATGACTGTAGTAGGACGTCGACTCATGTTTTACTGCTCAATATCGTAGCCTGGCTTTTATGCTCAGGACTTTCTTCTGAAACCAATTAATTTTCTATTTTTTTTGTAATAGCCTGCATTTGTAGTGTATGAAACAGGTTTCTTTCTAAATTACTGATCCATTTGGATCTTTGAGACAGTCAGCAAGATTTCTAATTAGAAGAACATCAGAACAGTGATGTTGTGGATTGGAGTTAACAGGTCATTCCAGTGGTCATTCCATCGAAATTTCGAGATATCCCCTTTTTCATGATGCAGGACAAATATTCCACTAAAATTTACATCCATATAAGGTTGGTATCAAACCAACCTCCTTGCCAGAGCTGCATTCACGCATCATGACCCCGATTCTCAACAATAAATGGTATGATATATCAAACACTATGTCGCCGTAAGGCGCTATTACCCATTTGTCTTACACCTCATCAATTGTTATGTGAGAATATTAGCCATCGTTCTCTCCCTCAAAATTACATTCATAGTTCAAATACTGCAGATAGTTGTCGCCATAGCTTCTTACCATCCATCCTAAGTAGGCCTGATTCCCAACAAAACACCCCCTAGGTTGGTCGCATTTGGTGCTCCAGTTACTTATAGAAATTTCAATTACTCTGATCAATATAAGTATGATGCAAGCAATACATGGTTATGCATGGTGAGAGCATTGAGAAAAGATACTTATGCTATGAAGTCAAACTTGATAACTATAAAGCAGCAAATTGTAAGAAGGCATTTACCTTCAATTAAAAGAGAAGGTCAACTAAAGATAAATTGAGCCCAGCACAATTAGTATTCCAGAAACTGTCCTGCGTACACAGTGCACAGGACGCCAGTTTTAATAACTTACACAATTAAATATAATGACCAACTCTTTAATGGAAGATGGTGGCTTTTTGAAGGCATAAACTCCTCTCATGAAAAGGTTTTGCTGATAGATTTTGCTTGTTTGAAGAGAAGGTCCATGGCACATTTTTTCAATTACCATGATTATCAGGCCCCTATTCTTAACCATGGCAGTGGTAAGCTATGTTATGGGAAAGGTAGACCCAACAATGATATATCAGTTGCTACCAACCATACAGCTGGACTATAGATCCCATTCGAATACGCTTGTAGACGAAATGGTAGTCAATGCTAATCTACACTAATCAGGGGATAGATATTTTGAAAATACAAGATTTATTTATACTTTACCCATATACGCTTAACGTCAGCAAACTTTACTCACCTGGAATTTGAGACATGGATGCAGGTCAGTGGACAAGTTAATATGTAATCAAGTTAATATCAAGCAAAACCGAATCATGACAAGGAATATAATCAAATTCAAGCAATATTTCTTCTCTGATAAAAAATAAATAAACATAAAGCAAATGTCTTTTACAAAGTTTTCATATAACAACAAAAGTACCTGTCCATGAAATAATGATGCTGGGGGAAGGCCAGAGGGGCAGGCTGATGGAAAGGTCCACCCCATACAATGTACCTGATCTGAAAAGGCATTGTCTGGGAGAAGAACCTGTGCATTGTTCATGTCCTTAGGCAGTATCCTACACTTTTACCCTAATTTGCCACTTCTAAAGACCTGTATGAAGCTGGGAGGAAGCAGAAAAAGAGAGGAAACTAGGCTTCTTTTCTAAGTGCAGACGCGTAAAAAGTCCTAGATACCGGAATAATGCCAATTAAAAAAGCACCGGTCTATGGCTCTTCAGAACCCATTCACCTGTCAGCCAATTCAATCTCCCAGCATGCATTGCATTCAAGATGGCGGCCTGCTCAGGGTGCATTGTGGGTGGCACATGTGGCTGGTTGCCTGTAGGTGTGTGGCGGTAGGCTGGAACCAGCACAGGAAGGAGACAATTAGTATCTAACGAGGCTTATTTAGCGGGTATCGGCTTATTTAGCGTATCAGAGTAGCATACAAAAGGCACTGAGGGGTTCACACCAGAGCGTCATACAGGAGACATGGAAGAGGGGAGGGGAACTGAGGGTGCTAGCTGGTTGGGGTTCATATATTTTGCAATTAGTAATGTATCCACCTTGTTTGGTTTCAATGGGTGTCCTCTTCAAATTGAAGCAAAGGAACTAAATAACAGGTCTATATTTCATGTGCAGGTTTCTTCATATTTCTATTACACCAATGAAGAATATAATTAAAGACCGACTGAATGAGCCACATCTTGTTGTTCTTCCATTGCTGGCCACATAGAGAAAAAAATCACCCAAAAAAGGCTCAATACACTATTCTTAAAGTTGCTGTAAGAATGAATTTTTGCAATTATGGTATGTCTTTATGGCATCCTCTACTCCAATACTGGAGCCCAGCCCTTGAACCCGACGAGACGGTAGTACAGTATAGGTGGGTAGCAGACCAGGTGTGGTAATGGAGTTACTTCAGGATTTATAGACAGTATTCTGGGCACTCCCCTCTCCCATTTCTCTCACCTCCTGCACCACTTGTGGGGATTGGTGCCTCATCTTCTGTACAGGCTCTAATTGATGAAGGTGAAGGAAGGAACACCACTTAAAGCATTTGAGGACCGCATGATGCCAAAAGATAACATGATGTACCAACATTACTTTTGGGTCTCCTGACCCACAACCTATGGCAATTCATTGGTGAGTGATGCTGACACTGTGTAAGACTAGTGTATCAACCCCAGCACACAGCATTATGCGTAAATGCAGCCCTGGTGAGTCATGACAATGAAGGGAAAATTGCATAATAATACTATGCCAGAGTTGGAAAGAGAGAGTTGGAAAGTGAAGTACTGACAGAGTATTTAGAGTCGTGGACATGGCCATTGTCATTGGGGAAAATCCCATAGGGAATTGGTTATGGTGAGTGGAGTGAGGTAGTTAAGAGAAAAAATTCCCATGGTTTGGTCAAATACAAATGTATATGTGATCCCCTTTGACCTATCACTACCATAGCATCACATTGGGGACCTCCATCTCTTAAATGTTATACTATTATACTTCTTAGAATACTTTAAAGAATTTTAGGAGAATTTAAGAATTTTAGGAGAAATTGAATATAGCCACCTTAAGGGTTAACCCCTGGGATCGCCTTGACCCTGTGTGACGTAATGTGAACCGCGAGCCTTGCCGTGTGATAATGGCCGATAATAAGACCCTGATTGAATGGAGCTGCTCGCTGTATGACCCTTATAAGGCGCCATTATGGGGGTTCAGTCAACTGTAACACGGTGAGGCTATTGTGTATAAGGGGATTAGTGTTTCACCCATAACCCTTTAAGGGTGGCATGATACCTTAATGCATCATGCCCTTGGTCGTCATGATGCATGAATGCAGTCCTGGCAAGTAACTCACCAGGGCTGCATTCAAGCATTATGACGATCCTATATAGTTGAAACACTCCCGAAGGGTTGGCATGAAGTACAAATGTAGCACTGGCAAATTACTCGCCAGGGCTGCATTGGTGCATCATGACCACAAATTCATCTTTCAGCAGCATACCGTCCTCAAAGGGTTAATCCATTCTTCTTCTAACACTGGCATATCCGGACCGTATTGAACTTTGAATGCCTTAATTCCAGCATTCCCTGTGGAATGGACATAACCCGATCACAATGAACACCATGATTCCACTTGATAGCTACAATAGTATGCATGCCTGTTCAGTATCCCTCCCTATGATGTCATAATCCTTCCTCTGATATAGATAATACCTACTCCTAACAGATTAAATTGACTGCATCATGGATCGAGGCTTGGCCAGAGGATGTTGAGTGTATCCCTAGGTCTATAAGGACATGATGATGCCTCAAGGTTTCATGCTAACTCGTCGTCATGATGCACTGATGCATCACGACAACAGACTTGCCCGTGCTGTGTTTTTGCATTATGCCAACCCTCCATAACTGATGCATTGATGCATCATGACTGCAATGGGAATTGCATATTAACACACTATGAGGCTTGTAAAGGGTTAATTAAGCCCCTGTTTGTAGTGTGAAATCGTATTGTCTTGTCATCGTCGTGAATAGCATGAATTACATGATTGTTTCGATAATATTGACCACAGCGAGATTAGAAGAGGATCAGGATGTAATCCTGTATACAATACCACTAATCCCAGATCATACGATGTGATTCACCCCACTCCCACTGTCTGTATCTGCTATACACCTGCACCCTGGGATTTGTATAAGATATTTAGGATAATACAGATCCTGTCTAACACTGAAGTGCAAGTGTTTCTTAACTGGAGTAAAATGTTTAATTGCTTTTAGTTACATTGATAAGTTGTTGTTCAAAATATGTAGATTCTTGCATACCACCTAATTTCGATCGTTCAAAATGCGAAGACTTTTAAACATAAAATTGATGAAATGAAAAATAAGAAACAGATGAAATAAAAGCCATGAAATGATAGAAAATTTATTTCATGGTGAATACTGTCTATCAATGTTAAACCTATGGGAGGGCCGTATGTGACTCAAGGGTTGAATAACCCTCGGCCGTATTGCACGCTGTGGCCGTATTGCACGCTCCCAGTGGTCGCCAGTGGTCGCCGTGGGGTCGCCATGGCGTTCACTGCATAACACTTCCAATTTAAACAGCTTTAAGCTTTGCTAAAACATGATTAAAGAAGGACATTACGCATCTTTAAGCAACTTTAAGCCAACTTGTCAGCAAAAATTAAAGAACCAAAAGCCCGAATTTAATCAACCTTTAATCATGCTTAATGGCCTTCTTTCCGAGAGTCCAAAAGCTAATTAAAGTCTGAGTAAAAGCATGCTTAAAGTTGCTTAAAGAAGGACTTGGGGTCTACCATGAGTTGCTTAAAGCTGCTTAAAGAAGGACTTGGCTTTGCTTAAAGTTGCGTCAATCTGCTTAAAGAAGGACTTGGGGTTTGCTTAAAGCTGCTTGGAGCTGCTTAAAGAAAGACTTTTGATTTGCTTAAAGCTGATTAAAGTAGGACTTTAGAGTTTGCTTAAAGCTGGAAAAAGTCAGACATAAAGTTGATGAAATTGCTTATGTCTAGTTAATGAATACAATAACATTATTACTTGTATATTATAATTGGCAGGGAGGTTGGAATTTTTTTAAGGGGATTCTCATCATTTGGGGAAATTTTTTGGGGCCTGGGGTAGGGCAGTCAGGTGGGCAGGTGTGCAGTCAGTCTGGCAGAGCTTCAGCAGGCATGCACAGGAGGTAGGTCGAAGTAGTGGGAGGTGTGTCCAGTAGCCCAGGTAGTGGTGAAGTGAGGAGCACCCCCAGCAGCACGCCCATTATAAGAGGGGTGTTGTCACGGTCACGTGACCGCCACGAGACCTCCCTCTGATTGGCTAAGGGGGTCATGTGACCTCTGTTGTGCACTGAAGCGGATCAGTATCACCTTGGCCGTCATTGAGTGCGGATTGTGGCGCTTCTAGAGGGGCTAGGAAGTCCCAGGATGACTCTTTAGAAACCCCCCGGGACTCCCAATATGCCCAAGAGTAAATCTAACTGTGCTCCAAGTCGTTCTGGAGATACAGCTCTAAACGTGTATTGAAGCTGGAGGGGTGCTATGGCAACTATTATACATAATAAATCATCTATAGTGCCACAAACACGGCCACACTTCTCCCCCAGCTGCCTGCACTCCCAGGGCGCGGACAAGGTGTCATATGCCACCTCCTGGCGGCTCTATAGCGCCACAAACGCCGCCACACTTCTCCCCTAGCTGCCTGCACTCCCAGGACCTGGACAAGGTGTCATATGCTACCTCCAGGCGGCTCTATAGCGCCACAAACACGGCCACACCTCTCCCCCAGCTGCCTGCACTCCCAGGGCGCGGACAAGGCGTCATATGCTACCTCCTGGCGGCTCTATAGCGCCACAAACACGGCCACACCTCTCCCCCAGCTGCCTGCACTCCCAGGGCGCGGACAAGGCGTCATATGCTACATCCTGGCGGCTCTATAGCGCCACATCCAGGGCACAGAAAATGGTACTAGGGTGGTCCCCTGACTTGTCCAAAGCTAGCTGCTTAAAGCAGATTAATCTGCTGCCAAGCTGCTAGTCCTTCTTTAAACAGCTTTAAACAACTATCTGGATGGAATTAAAGTAGCAGGAAAGTAGGTTCTGCTTAAAGCAGGTTAAAGCTGCTGACAATCTGGGGCTCCTTCTTTAAGCACCTTGACTGCTGCTTTAAGCAACAACAAAAGGGGTTTAAATTCGAATTGTTATGCAGTGGTTTCTAGGCTACCGAAGGTCACGTGACTTGTACGGAATTCAAAATGGCGGCCGACGGAGGTAAACAAACGCCGCGGAAGTAAAGAAACATCGTGGAAGTAAAGAAACATACTTTTCATATCTATTTTACATCGATATACCCTGAAATAAACACAGAGCGTCACTTAAAAGTGACCTCGTCAGTGGTTAGTGCACTTGCAGTGCTTGGGCCGTATTGCACTAGGCCTACGGCCAGCGTGCAATACGGCCCAAGCACTGCTCGTGCACTAACCACTGACTCTGTCACTTTAGCGTGCAGCTCTATCTATGTATTTGATATTGTAGCACTGCATAAACCATCCAAATTAAGCAACTTTAAGCAGAAATCAATGGCCTTCTTTAAGCAGCTTGAAGCAATTCTTTTCGCATTAAAGTTGCTCAAATTTGCTTCAAGCTGCTTAAAGAAGGTCATTAATCAACTTTTTTCTACTTAAAGTGGCATAGTCCGATGATTAGGGCTCAAAACTAAAGTTTGCTAAAATGTACCTGAATGTTCAATATGGCCATATCTCATGTCTCACCTACTTTATTATACAGTTCTCTCAAGAATTCAGCTTAGATTTAGCTAATTATCAATTTTATGCTCAATTTAAGACTTTTTGAGTGCACACTATAAGTCCACCCATTGGAAATACTCTGAAAAAGGCTGTACCATATTATATTGTCATGACATTTGAACAGCTCTAAGTAGAATATAAAATTTGGACCATGCCACTTTAAAGTTGCTTAGATTGGATGGTTTATGCAGTGTCGGTTCCAGCTGCCTGTATGTGGCACAACCAGTTGAGACTCCACTCGATCTTACCACTCTACTCCCACCCGCTGGGAGCTGCTCAGTGAATAGCTCACACTTATGCTGAGGGTAATGAGGTTTACCAAAGGCTGCACACTTCTATAGTTAGCCTATAGTCTACAATCAGATTGGATACTGCACCGCCTTCTGTGCAGCTCCAGATTACCTCCCTGCTAAATCAATAAGCACCAAATGATTTACCCCGATGACGTTGTTACGTGACGCTTCTTACGTCATTATAACGTTGATGATGTCAGCTGAAAGACAACGACGCAACTTCAATGCCAAGACGTGATGTCAGTCTTTGGGATCATTATAGCTCTGTTGGATCAATGCATAAACCATCCATTTTAAGCAACTTAAATTAAAATTAATGACCTTCTTTAAGTTTGCATAAAGCTGCAGAATGAAGGCCATTTATCAACTTTATTTTCTGCTTAAAGTTGTATAAATCAGATAACATATCTAAGAGAATGAATGAAGCACGGGCATACATATAATTAGCAATAGGAATGTCAATTAATTCTGTCTTTTCAGAATATTGAATTATCATGTAAATGTGTGGGCTGTAGGCTGAAAGTATCAAAATAGTATACCCCACATCCCACTGCTATTATGGACACTCGGCAGGGCCCCTTCTACTGCCCAGGTCACCACCCCATATCCATGGTAGTGCATTAATGGGGTTGGACCCCGCTAACCCGGGTTTTAAAGCCAACAACACCCATAAAGAGGCTGGGCGTAATGGCCGCCATGACAGGTCACATGGCTGAGGGCCCCCAGGTCATGTGACTGACCGGAAGTAGGCAGGTGGGAATGATATTAATAGATTGGCTTAGCGTACACGTCGGACACACGTCGGACACACGTCGGGCCTGAACACAGGTACCCTTGGCTGTGGTACCCTACACATCTATCTATAGGGCCTACTGTAAACATATATGCTTTGGCAAGTATAGATTTTCATGAATTGACTAAAGAGCGCAATTTCAATTAAATCTGCGGATTTTGGAACATGATAGTTGTCAAACTATACTTGACAAATATTAGCACTTTACATATCTTCGCGAAATCTTGTACACAGTATTTGGTCTTCCCATAGGGTAATTCCTACCAGTATACACTTGACAGCACTGTTTACTGTAGACGTGACAGGACCCAGTTACAATTCTGAGGGATACAAAATATTCCAGGCCTAAAACTCATTGAAATAGAGAAGGCTAAAGTGAGTTGGTCAGTACTGACCAACCTGACACTATTAACTAACCTAGGTTGGTTGTATAGGGAGCCAACATCTTGGTTAGGCTATAGTTACTGAGATATTGGTCGTATCAGCGATATAAAGTACTATAACCCCATGGTCTTATAAGGAGCCAAAGAATATCAGTGTAGGTGGTGGCAGCCTCAGTGGAACCTATTTATCTATTTATAACACCATCAGACAAGAACAAGCCCTAGGGTGGAAGCAACATTGTCAGTGCTATGGTTTGTCAAATTAATATCATATCTATGATGATGTTAACTTCCTATGTATAGAGAGGAATCTCCTAGAGAGAAAATCGCCATTGTAGTTTACTCTTTGTTATTTGGTGACACATACACAAAGTTGGCTGTATCATATTACACCTCGCCGCTGACAAAGTAGCCGACCAACGGCCACCCGCCCTGGCCAACAGCCACCCGCCTTCCACCATGTTCTCCCAAACTGCCATTCTCTCAAAAACTACAATTACGCAGGAACCAGCATTTCCCAGAAGTTAGCAATACCCAGAAAGCACCACTATCCCACAATGCAGTGTGCCATTAGGCGCCGCCATTGTTGTGTTGGAGCTCAGAGAGCAGTAGTTCGCGTGCTATCAGGCCCGAACAGGCCGCTGTCGGCAAAAGAGCAGTTTGGCTGCATGAATAGGTCCGGGAATATACAGGGGATGTGTCTGCAGAGGATACACCAAGTATATATGTCTGTTTCTGTAGTGGGGGCGGGGGAGAGGGGTTGTGGAGGTAAAGCGGGGGGATGTATATGGAAGAGAGGGAACGCCGAGAGGTAAGCAGAAAGGTACTAGGAATGGTTTACAGAAAAAATGTGACCCTCTTCACAGAGTTTGGCAATGCGGCACTCTCCTTCCAGAGTCTGAAAATGCTGGACTCCACTTCAATGGCATGAAGTCATACAAGTAAAATGATTTCATCTCTCTAAATGGTCTGCAAAATCGTACACCCTACCCCCCAACAACCGATATTGTCATCAAACATTATGAATTAGACCACGTAAATGCTGGATCCCCCTCAAGAGTCTGGCATTGTTTGACCCTCCTTCCAGAGCCTGGTATTGTAGAACTCTCCTACCAGAACCTAGCATTGCTGGTGGAGTCCAGCAATGAGACTATGTGTGTAGGGTACATGAGGGTACACATATATGCCCCTGATGGTAGAGATAAGAGCAAGTATCACATTTCAAATCCAAACACAAAGGATAAGCCTAAGTCTGCTCCCGTGCGTCTGATCGCTCGTACAAACAGAGGCAGTGTAGAACATGGAGCATGATGGGGACGTAACATGAGGTGTGCTGTGTGTGTGTGTGCACAGGGCTTTTGGCCTGAGGGCGGTGCCTAGATGTATAGGTATACTTATATATAGAAGGTTGGTAAGGACATGGGGAGGGGGGGCTGCAGAAGAGTGATAGCAGCCCTGCTGTGTACCATGTACTATACACGCCTGTTGGGGGTCTCGCTGAACAGCTGCAGCTTCCACACATATATAGATAAATGCCAACGCCCATTGATAGGGTCTCTGCTGTATTTCACGAGTGGGGGCTGGGGCAGTATCCTACGAAGACGCAGTGTAACCGCTTTAATGGTCCAGGCCCTTTTGTTATTATGGTGTATGAATGAAGCTGCATTTGTACATCTTATGTAATTGATGCCACCCGGCATGGTTCGCTAGTTCAAAATGTATAATATGTGTATAAGCAGTCTCATTGTTCATTTTGTCAGAGAAGAATAAAATTATTACAAAATATATACCACTAGCAACCTATTTTATCTCAAAAATCTATTACAGACATAACTTATTCGATTTTCATGTGTGAGAATTGTGAGCCATCTAGTTTGGGTATTTGATTGGCAGTGTCAGATATACAACATCCATTGACATATACTGTATCCATAGCAACCACAATGAATGCCTGCAGCTTATATTATATACTCCAGATGAATTCAATCCAACTTCTCTGACCCTCCATTTCCCTCTGCCACTCAGCGTTGACAATTATGATCTCAGTCTGACATATCCGGCACACAAGCATATGGTAGCACATTCACCAACTGCTTTTTGGCAACAGCATTGTTAGGTACAGCTTCTCATTTCAGCACTAGGGGGGAAGACCTATCTACAGAGATAGGCCACCACAGTACACTTTATTATTCGCCTCCCAATCTCTGTTCTACTGAGAAACTGCAGAAAAACTGCAACACAAAGAAGTCGCAGCTCATTTCCATCACATCCGGAATAGTCTATTTGCCTCCTGTCTTTCTGCTGCACACATCCTGAATAAAACAAGATGGCTGCCACTCTCTGGGCATCTCCTGGACCCAATCATCCTCTAGCATCTCTGCCCAAATAAAAAGTGTCAGTGAAGTCAATCTGATGCACTCTATACCATTCTGTTCCAATGATGCATGAATGCAGCGCTCCATCATGCCAGCTCGATGGAGTTTATACACTTGCTGTATTGGTGTTTCTCATGAAATTGATCAATGCTGATTGTCTCTGACTGGGTGCAATCTGTTATGGGGTGCAATCCATGACTGGGCGCAATCTATGACTGGCTTGAAAAAAACCGCTCATAAATACATGTAGATAGAAATTGAAATTAGTAACATAAAGTCTTACAATATCCATTAACTGGAATTTCTATCTACGTCGGCCCTAAATAAACCATTTTTTTTCAAGCTGGTCGTACATTGTCCCTGGTCATAGATCGCGTCCAGTCATAGACTTCTTACGTTATAATTCGGTGTGACACAGCTATATAGTACTTTAAAGTGCTATGCACAATGGGTTACTCACCGGCACTGAATTGCTGAATCAAGACAAATGAACATGGGATAAGGGAGTAGGAACATTTGCCCCTAGCGAATTACAGATTTCTAGGTTGGAGCGGAGATATGCTACGAGGCTGTAGTTTGGGGGAATGCACACCCTGGCGCCCCACCTATTAGCCTACCTACCAATAATGCAAATGGCCACCATTGTCAAGGCTGCGTCCCTCACTATAGAGACTGGCCGGAAGTGGTATGAGTTCTACTTCCGAACAGTCATTCCCTGATAAGCTGTCATTTCCGCACGGAAACATACAGGGACCCCTGTCTCATTGTTCATACTGATGATCAGGGATACTCTATTCATATATATGGGTCATAGGGATGTCATTGGTATCCAATTCATTTTGATTTCGATTATGCAATATTGCTCTCGATTTTTCAATAATATTGATTTATTTCGATAATGCAAAGACAGCTAATATCTGCTATTAAAAAAAAAGGTATCTTCATACTTCAGCCTATAAAGATGATTTTTAATCACAATCTGAAAACATTTTCCTTCTATATTATAGGCCTACAACGGTCACCATTTTCAAACATAAATGTTTGGTAATCCTTTTTTGGCATGTACTCTTGTACTATATTTCTAGGAGCATGAATGTAGAGGTATCAATATATATTAGGTTTCCCTCAGTTTAAAAAGCGGCCGTCCTCTGTTCAGATTAAAGATCTCACGTGACCAGTCAAGTCAGAGCTAGGCTTGCTACCAACTGAGATTACTAGGCCAGTGTCTCTGACTGCTACTGTTAATGACTGTGGGGTCTGACTGTAGTTCAGCAAGTTTAGTTTGGGAGTTGCTTCCCCCGTGTATCAAGGGACAACAATTGAAAACCCAGTGACTCTGAAGGTAATTAAAATATTGCTCCTCCAGTATGGCACACTTTGGTTAAGTCATAGTGTCAAGAATTCCTGATATTTATAGCAAGTCTTTAAGAGATGACCAGTTTGACCCCATCAGTCATCAACAGCCTCATGACCAGGCTGTTCTCCATGGCTGCCAATTTGGGTGAAAACACCATAATGTACTGCCATGAGAAAAGAGGCGAAAGTACCTGCAATTGCCAAATATGGCACTGCCTAATAAGCCATGCAATACAATACTAGAAACTACCCCCCCCTCCTCCCCTCGGTCAGCCCCAAGCATTGACCCGCACAGTGTCCAACAGCCTATAAAGTACCAGTAATAGACAATGAATATCATCTCCTCCTGCCCCCCCCCTCCCCTGCCATCTCCCCCACTCAGGAGCCCCTGTAGTTAGCTTACCAGACACAATGAGGCATACACACAGTCTGTAACGGTTTTCTGAGTGAGAAAGTTCAATACGAAATAAACATCACCACCAAAGCAGATAACATTAATAAGTTTTCATTAATTGGCAATGTAGAAAAGATCAAGCAGTGGGTTATTGACCCAAGCTGATCCCAGCTGGAGTGTAGACATGTGCGGCACAGAGATTGTCCGCAAGCTGGCTCCAGCTGGAGTGCAGATGGATGTGGCACAGATATTGTCTGTAAGCTGGCCCCAGCTGTAGTGCAGATAGGTGGAGCACAGAGATTGCTGTAAGCTGACCCCAGGTGTATACTGTAAAACCTCGCGTAGAAGCCGCGGCTTGTACGCGAGTGAGAGCCAGCTTTCTTTTGATACCAAACATGTCTATTTGGGTGCGGCTTATACGAGAGTTTTTATAAGTATAGTATAGTACTAAATTAACGATTTTCAGATACCCTATTAGGCTTATAGGATTCCCCAAAGTTAGGGGTGCGGCAATATGCGAGTTAGGCTTATACGCGAGGTTTTAAGGTAGTATAAATAGGTGCATCAGAGACATTCAAGTTATGACAGAATTGTAACCTTGACAGACTGTAAACACAGCGTGATTACCGCCTGTTACGTCGAGGCTACTGTTTTATATGGCGGCCACCCAGTATGCACCTTACCAACGTCCACCTCACAGAGACCTCTGGTGGTGATAAAACCGGAAGTGCCCCGGGCGTCCTGGTTACCATGGTGACGTCCATTGTTGTGCTGGTGACCTCTGGTACTAAAGCAGTCAGTGGAAGGAGGTGGGGCTAACTCCTCCAACTAATAGTGCCTTGACAAAGTATATATGGTAGTGAAATGAATATCATGTATAAGCTGTATATAAACAGAGGAGTGATGGCAATCACCATGGACCGTCAGTTATTGTATGTTTGATATGTGCCAAACCAGTATTATACTTGCTTGTAACAAAGACTACTGTGAAAGTACTTATTTGCATGGTTTTAATTTCCGCGGATCAGTGAAAATCAGCAAATTTGTGGGTATTTAGTCCATACCTAAGCATATCCAAAGTCCGCGGATTGTCCATTTCTGCTAAAATCGCGGAGATATAGTCATATACCCAGCCAAATAAAGTACTTTCACTGTATTCATAATGATGGCATGTAGCCTCATGGTTGGTCAGTGGCAGGAAACCTGATAATGCTGTGCATTCTGCACCAGAGATTACATAAAATGGCCTCTTTGTGAGGTTCTATTCTCTAGCAGAGGCAAAAATCTCTAAGCAGATTCTATAAAATTGCACAAATAAATATATATATCATCACCAGTGGATAAAGCTGGCTGTATCAGTATGGAGAGGTCCTCGACCCTGACGGGCGGCACCACCTGATGTTACAGAATGGGTGTTTTATCTTTTTCAAATACAAGATTTCCTATATATGCTTTAGCCCTGAAACGCCATATTCAATGCCCCCTATGGAATACAATGTGGCCTTATTTAATAGGCTTCATTTCCTTCATCAAAGGCCTCAAATCACAAATGCCAACTACATTGATACAGTCGTTGATGTATTTCACTCGTGGGGGCTGGGGCATATTCAACTCAGCCGGCGGCTTTGTGGGATATGGCCCGACCCCTGCTTAAAAAAATATATCAGAGACTGTATCAATGGGCGTTGGCATTTTTCTAGGTATTGCAAACACTTTCTTAAAACTAGTCACTTGTCCGTTAGACGAGTTTATTTATCTTATTTTCTTGAAATGAGATAATTATTTTGCTGTGTTGCTGGTGTGTGTATGTAACTTATCGAAAGGGGACCAGACTACCAGACCATGTTTGTGGATGATTAGTCTGCTACAGGTCATTACTATAATCTGGCTACTGCTGATGGGTCCTTAATGCTTATTGGGACGGGGGGAGGGAAGGGAAGAGAGAGAGAGAGAGAGGCTGGGACAGAGTGTGGGGGATAGAGGCAGGGAGGTAGGAGGTAGATAGGAGTGAGATAGAAGGGAGGATAAGGAAGGGGAGGATTGAGAGAAATCGGCCTGGGCAGTATTGGAGATAGACAGACTGAAATGGGAAAGAGGGAGTGAGGAGCACGTATAAGGATAAGGAAGCTTTGAGAGGGAAGGTCGGGTGAGGAGAAATACATAGGAATAGGGGAGGGACGTCGGGAGGGAGGCATACATAACTTAACATAAGTTAGATATGCTTAGAGGCACATGTCAAGCATACACACACAGAAAAGTGAGAGTCATTGTCGCTAAAACTACCTTCACCTGACTCTCACTTTTCTGAGGGTGTATATTTCCTAGCACATGTCACTTAGAGCCATTTTAAAATACTATCATGGCCTTTCC
Organism: Harmothoe impar; assembly: GCA_947462335.1. Lineage (NCBI taxonomy): Eukaryota > Metazoa > Annelida > Polychaeta > Phyllodocida > Polynoidae > Harmothoe > Harmothoe impar. The sequence continues at coordinate 39,068,689 of OX381719.1, forward strand.
GTGACATCAACATGGTATTACCGCACTGTCAGAAGTAACTGTAGCTGTACAGTGAGTTATCCTGTATATTTACAGTATAAAAGGAGGTATTTTTGGAGCAAACACTAATGACAGTGTGAAATAAAAACCGCTTAGAGTGATTCTTTAGGGCATCATCAATCTGCTTAAATGCGAACATCCATGCAGTGTTTTGGTTTGCACATATATATGGTCAATATAAACTGTTCACCAATTAAGGCATGCCGTGTCAGCATGTATTCCTTTTGAAAATCAGCAACTCCTCATTTCATTGCCTCAGCAGTGCATCTGGGCAGGCAGGCTATTTATAGTACAAACCCATTGCCTTTACAGTACACATGTGCCATTATCAGAGGCTCCTGTCCCCCATTAACCCAGATGCTGCTGATTTACTAAACCATACCACTGCCTGTTACGTTGGCCTTTGGCCTTCCTTTGGAACTACAAAGTTACATTTCTGGTTCAGTCTCCCAATTAACCCTTGAAGGACGCAACATTGCCTGAAAGCAATATGTGTCGCCATGTTGTACCGACGGAATGACGCTGAGACTGCATTGGTGCATTGTACCGGCCATTCAGTAATTTACCATCTTGACCCTGTTTAGACAGGGTCAGCATGATGCATGAATGCAGCACTGGCAAGTAACTCACCTACTGCATTCATGCATCAGGACAACAAACGGGCAATGCACAGCACTAGGTGGCCCCTCAGGGGTTAAGAATACCAACACACCCTATACTCTGCACCCCTGTAACTGCAGCACTAGCAATGGATGAGATGAACTGCTGTCAAATGTTGGCAAAGTGTTGAACCTGCAACGGAAACCAGAATGTATGATGGTAAAACATCCATCTTGCATTCTATTTCCAGCTCACTTATTCCAAGCTACCAGCGAGGCCAAGTAAAATCCAAATCATATTGGTCTAGTCGGCAAGATGCATGAATGCAGTACTAGCGCAATTACGACAAGATGACATGATACATTAAAGTGCTTATATGACGCTTTTCATCGCTATCAAAGCATTCCTTACACATCTGAATACCGCTATGAATTGGTTCAATATGGCAGTTTTATTTGCTTAGACAGCGGCTTTCAAAAATTGCACTGGGGACATCCATAATTACATGCATATTTACAGAAACCCCCGGTACCAAACCCTACTACAACCATCCCCGACACACACCAATGCCTAATGCCTATTAAACCCTGGCCAGGCACCCATAACCTGCTCTATATGGGTTATTAAGGGCATCCTGGGGGGCTATTTAACAGCCTGATTCCCTTTGATCTGTTTCTATTAATAACACAGACCCAGCTGTAACCTTCTGCACAGCCTATATTAGTTCAGTATTCTTCCACTTGATGACACTACAAGCTTTAAGGTTAGACAGTAGCAGTGGCCTTTTATCACACATTTCCCTATGGAAGACATAATGGCTACCATGATATTCAATGTGATAACTACTCTTCCCACAATAAAGACTAGATTTTCCATATTCCAGAATCAATTACACTCAGTGTGCCAATGAAATGTCGAATCTGGTATTCCTATCCCTTCACAACTGTTCTCTATGACTCCTGTTTGGTCTACAACAGAGATGAGGGTTGTACATGTCATCCCAGCCTACCTAGCAGAACAAGGCCGAATCAATGTTAGATTTTCTCATCCCAATCTTATGAGCAATTTAGGTAATCCTTGAGTCTTATGTGACACCCCACGAGTAGATCTGTCAATTTTTTGGTCCCTGACGCTAAGGACAAGTTTTTGTGCAAAAGATCTTCAGACCGTGAAAGCCAGAATAGACTTATTTTCTATGGATGAGGAGTGCTTAATGCAAGGACTGAATTTATGCTTGGGTACTGCCTGGACCTTACCTATTTGTAAGAACTGACCTTGACTGGATAGGTTACTCCAAAATCCACCCCTTGGTCATCTCTATGTTGCCATAGCAACCATCCCACAACGAGGCACCATCTTCCGGCCATTTCCGCCCTAATGAGGACTTCCGGTGGTCACGTGACGAGCTGGGGGCTGCTGATTGGCCGATTGGGGGCTGGAGCTGGTAGCCGTACGTTGTTATGATTGTTATATAAACACCGGGCGGGGTGGAGGGTGTCCTTAACCTTCCACTAGTTGGGGCCTGCCTTTGACTACATCTTCTGGTATAAATCACTGTGTCTACTAATAAACCTATTCCCTTCAGCGTTGTCTACAACTTTTACAACTTGGATTAATCATATAACATTACCCCCTAGAGTTGTATTCAGCTGAGATCGGCTTACTGCACTGGGACTACCTGGTAAGGATTTACTCAGCCTCAGCAGTTAGTGAAGCATTACGTATAGGAAATTGAAGTAGTGGCCCATGAGTGTGCTCTCTCTTAATACATTATTTTATTAATTAATACCCATTTTTACTGAATCTTCATTCTGTTTTCTACTACAAATATAATATAAATGGTAGTTGAATCCTTTGAGCATCACCTTTAACTTGAGGGTATGATTCACATGGTACAGTTAAGTTCATTTCAATGTAGCCAATTTCATTGTTGGTTTTGTAAAACTGCTTTTATTCAAAGTGCGGACCAAGGTAAAACAACTTCCCTAAGAACCACAACAAAAAGACCTCAGAATAACAAGTCAATCCACCTGGAAACCCCGGCCTGATATCCTTAATTCAAGATCACTCTGGGATGCACAAAACACTAGTCCATTACAAACCAATTTTCATTAAGCAGTAAGCACAGAAAGAAATGAAAGATCATGAAAAATAGAACTCTCCACAAAAGCCACCAAAGGCAAGGAGTTAAACCCAAAAGCTCTCAGAGAACCAGAGAGTCTGCCCCCTGGTGGTTTATTCCCACACCACCCGTGGCGGTTTCAACAGGTGCTTCTTTGCACCATTTTCACAACTCTATTTGATTTCCCCTCGTGCCGCGGGGGCTTCTCCCAGCCACTATTTGATTGGCTCCTGGCGCCCTGGAGGTTTGGTCTCGAGTCGCTTGATGGAAATCAGGATTAACCCTATTCAGCCTAAATCTTCGCTGAGTCCCCTGATCTGATCTTCTTTCAAATGCGCTTAGCTTTCTCGATTGTAAATTATTCCAAAGGTCCCAGATGATTTCTCCCAAAGAGGATCAGAGGGATTTCTCTATAGAACTCTATGAGAGCTTACAACAATTAATCATTAGACAGTCGCATCCCAATGAAACACTGTTAACACAGTATAATGGCTATACCTGCAATTAAGTCTCAGCTTTTGCAACCCTTTTCAGGGTAAAATGCTAAATTCAGTGTTCAATCTACATTGCAGCGACTAGAGGTTTTATCTCAAGATCGTACAATCCAAAAGATGCCTTCGTTAGGAATGTCTTTCCATAGCTTCTACCTACCACAGCTCTTGTACAGATAGTGACAAGAATAAGGCTTCATCGCAAATTATCATGTATTCTTATGAGAAATATTCACGATAACTACTGCAAATCTACCTCAGATTTTTCCTATTAAATAAATGGAAATAAGGAAGAGACTTATTTTTTCATTTCGGCCTAAGCTCTTCACTGTAACCAGTAATGTTCCCTGAAGGCTGAATCTGCTTTCACACGATCCTTACCCTACCCAGAAAGAATCAACAACTGTGACTAGTCCCAGGTCAGAAGTCGGCCAGCTAGAATACTAATTTAACCCTTTTAGGAATGCTACATGCCGAAAGCATCATACTGAACTTTCGGTATAAGAGATCATAATCTGTTGATTACAACAACGTCACTCCTATAGGGTTAACTCTTGAATAGTGCAGGATATATTCATTGACTGCTAAAAAAGGCATGATAGATGTCACCTGGAAATGGCATGATAAATGAAACCTGGAAATGTGTACAAATGAATGCCAATATATTTCGGTGAAAAATCTCTACCAAAAACGTACAGTGAGATGTGAGCTGTGCTGTACCGTGGGCAGCTCGGTCAGGTTATTGGTCGTTTGTGGTCACAGCCTGCTCATAAAAAGCCAGCCCGGACTTTGTACGTCCGCGAAAAAAATCCACTGATCCAAGCTCTACCACATAAGTCTTCTTTTGTTCTCCCCTTTATTGGGTTTTTGTTCAGTTCGTTTTTCACCCAGATTATTTTATATATTTTCCTTTTTTTCAGTCAAGCTTTGTGTTGCAAACTGTCTACCTCTGGGCTACAGTCATTCGAGTAAAGCTGTAGGCAACAAAGGGACCTGTTGCTGCTGCATCCATTACAGGGTTTAAACCATTACAATAGCATCATACATCCAATGTGTACAAAATGATGTAATGCCATCATCTAATGTACAGGTGGCATGTAAAATGTGTTTTAATAATCAAATACTATAACCGATTTGAGTGGTAGGAGATGCTAAACCTTCTGCTACATATTAGAGCTCTGCAGACTTGATGAATTTGTTCCAATGAAATATACCTGCAGAAGTACTTCTTCTGATTTAAAGATTAACCTCCAAAAGCTCAAGCCTCATGCAGTGTTAAAGACAGGCTCCAGCTCCAACACATTATTTTATTGAGGCTCTCTCTCACCAGAGTGCAGCACTAAGTGTTACTGGGGGGTTAGTGACGTCACTGCCTTACTAAAAGGGACACTAAGTGGCTTCCTGTCTGATGTATTCTGGGTAAGACGAGTACGCTCTTCCCCGTGGGAGGTGAGAATCCCACTGCCTCAGCTGAAATGGCTGACGGAAATCCAAGATGGCGTCGCTACGGCGGGTAAGCAGGATGACATTAACCCAGGTGTCGGGTTTTTTAAGGCACACCCATATTTCGCTTTCATCTGGCTGTGTGTATAATTTAGGCTAAACTAATTCTTAAAGTGACATGATTTTTGTTTCTGCCGAGCAGGAAATAAGATACACAAGGCCTAAACAAGGCAATAAAGCAATGAACTTTATCAAAATATGAAAAATCGGCTCAGCATATATAGTTATATCAAACCTTTAACAATATAATCCGTTCACAATTAAACCAAATAAACCTAATAAAAAAAAAACTCCTTTGAGAAATCTGACAAACCCTTCTGCATGGTAGTAGGTGGAAGACCAGGTAATGCAAACTAAAACCCTAGTCTGTACATCCTATGTCACACCGCCCTCATCTGCCCCACACCCATGCTGCTCACGTTCATATTACACTGTGTTAGAGGGTCTGGGCACCAGGAGACCTAAATCACCCAGTGACCCGCCTATATTAGGCCGTGCCGCCTAAATGAGGCCCCTCTGTGAAGTCTGGGGCTGTCCAAGGTAGACTTCAGGTGAGAACCGGTGAGAGATTGCTTCCGCAAATTGGATTTCCTCCAGAAATTGGAGTGGCCATCGTAGATGTACATCATAGTTACTGCGAGACGAACCGGGGTGAGACTAGGTACCATGTGGCTGAAGTTAACCAACTAGATATAACATATGAATGATGAAAACATGTTTTCAGACTGATATGTTCATTCAAATTTGAGTGGAATTAATTTGTTCAAGTATGAGTCTAGGAGGAAATGTACTAGATTTACTAGTACAGGCTAAGTCTAACCAACTCAATACAAGTTGAAAATTGATGACCGGCAACCATCTGACCGGCTGACGTCTATGACTGGGTGGCCTAGATCCATGTTAAAGTATAAATAATAAATGGTTCTTTTTAAAACACTTTCATCATTTTCTGACATTTGTATGTGCATCTGCCCTAATTAAGCCATTTGATTTCGTTGCGTCCATGGATGGTTGTGTGTCATAGACGGTAGTGAATCTTAGAGTTTCAACTTGTATTAATTTATCCAGACTTAGCCCACAGTGGATACATACAGTAACATATGAATTGCATAGGGTACATCTTGGTCATCAAAGGTGTATGAGTAAAGTCGATCTATTTGATTTATTCAAAATGCAAAACTGATTATGTGAGCATTTAAAAGGTTCAGGGCTGCAACATTCTTTAATGTCAGCATCATTACAAACCATTAGGGTAGGCATGATGCAGCACTAGCGAGTTAGAGGTGGTGCTTGTGTGTGGTAGGAGGGGCAGGGGGCACTCCGCGACAGGTCCCACCTTGATGAAAGATTGGGTCAGCAGCAAATTGAATTCCCCGCAGCAATTGGAGAGCCTCTCTCTGGGATTCATCATGGCCGCCGTGCAAGCCGCTTCTAGCCTGGCTTACATGCCTTGAACCTCTCCTCAGGTATGTAGCAACATAGGGTGCCACCTATCAAACTCAATTACCCTCTGTATCGATACGGCCATCTTTATTGAACAGTGGACAATCTTAGTGTATGCGGTTAGATTTGAGTCTACACCAAGAATCTGCGTGAAGAGTGCCACCTCTGATACAGCTTCCATGTTACAGAGAGACCTACTGATTACTACCTCTGTTGCAGAATGGCTGCCTGTTGCAGAGGCCCTCAGAAGGGCAACAGGTGTGGGCATACAGTTTAGAATCTATCTTGAATGTAAAAAAAAAGATAGCAATCCAACAGGTTGATATAATTTAGTAATGTATTTCATTGAACCTTCAGGAAAGAGCAAAGCTTGGATGTTACATGAGCTGGTTTGTGGGAATGTTCGCCGGCCTTAAATGACTGTGCCTTGAGAGGTCCCTGCTTTCTACTAAGAGAAGGTCAAGTGAGGATTACAGTGTCTGTGCCTGACAGTCACTCCTTTTAACCCTTTAAGGACCGCATGATGCCTCAAGGCTTCATGTCCATGTATATTCATAATGTAGTGCCAGCGAGTCACTCGCCATTGCTAGTCCCGCATTAAGCTGACTTTTTGGGAGTATATCAGGATGCACGAATGTAACACTGCCAAATTTCTTGCTGTTTTTGCATTTACTCCTCATGCTGACATATGGTATACATAGTAGATCAAAGCACTATGCTGCCATTAACCCTTTAACGATGGCTTAATGCATTAATGCATCATGCTTTTGATCGTCATGATGCATGTATTGAGCCCTGGCGAGTAACAAGCTAGTGCTGCATTTAAGCATGATGCTAACCCTAAGACACTTCCTAAGGGTCGACATGATGCACCAATATAGAACCGGCCAGTCCTGTGTGGGGGCTGCATGCTGCATGATGCGGACAAATTCGCATTTTAGCGACATGTCGTCCTTACAGGGCTAATGGCCACACACCCTGTGTCTGGCACACTGCGGGGATCACCATACCTGAACAGGGGCTTACCAACATGGGCCTGGAGGCACCAACTGCATCCTGATCACACTCAATGGCTACAAATCCAAACTTAGCAAAGTTCAAAGAAAATTCTGTACATTATTCCTATAGGAATCCTGATGCATGTACATACATGCCCATGCATAATAATGTTGACATGAACATGGCTAGATTGACAATACTTTATTTTATGTTAATTTAGCTATCCCTCATTACATGATTGCTCAGGGGATAGACGGCAAACTCACATATTCCTGAGATTGGGAGAAGTTGTACATAAAATGTTCATATCTATTACAACAAGATTAATCAAAAATCTGTGATTCTATTAATCTCAAATTACAAAGCACCACAACTTATCATTCATTCCCATCACTTGTTGACATCCTCTAGAATTTACCTAATACAGATAAAAGTTCTCAAAAGAATCATATTTTAAATAGATTACCGAAAGTCATCTTCATTCACACCCTAATTACGGTGGTATCAACCTCCTAATTGCGGACATTCTGATTAATTGTTCGGGTTACCCTCATCGATAATTGAAGCCAATAAAAATACACACTGGCTCAACCACCGAGGTCTGCCCTGGATTCTTGATTATGAATCAAATGACGTGCCGACCATCGTTTGGGTGCTCCAATTCTGAGGATATTTTTGCATGTTCCTCATTTGAACCATAATTTCTTGTTCTGAACCATCTTAATTAGTTCGGGATATTCTCACCAGGCGTGCTGTGTTGATAGTTGGTTGTCGCTGAATTTGGAATGAGATTAGTGGTCATAGAAATACAAGTGCAGTATTTGAACCATGCCATCATTTTCTGACCTATTTTATTTCATTATGTCAAAGTACCTATATATATGAGCTCCGTTTACTAAGAATATGCACTCATATCGTGACTGTTTATGAAGTGATTTTAATGTAGGCTGCTATAAATATAAAAGTCCTCTAATCAAGGATGACCCTTCAATAGTATTCAAGGTTGAATATGCCAATGTGTATGAATTAATTCCCTCAAATATCGTATTGCTAATCAAGTCAAGCCAAATTAGTTTCTTACGCGAGATCGACTCCTGTGTTAATAACAGCTTATCCTAGCCTTAGTCAAAATTCAGCTATGCATCATTAACGGCTGATGTTGATATGCTCTTTCCCAGGGTTTGACAACTTTCCGTTTACCAATTAAGATAATTAAAATACTGCTGAGGATGCAACTTTAATCATTATCTCAACTTTTAGATATAATTAAACTAGTAATTATTAGTGACATGGGCTCCATTGACATTTACATTTTCAATACTTACACTTATCTCATGCCTTGCCATTTACCTTTCATTAGAGGAAAAATAATTACACAATCCAGATGATAGAGAAAGTCACGTTATTACATCATTATTGAGTGGTGTTGGGTGATGCCTCCCAAAATAGCCTGGATTTAATCATTTCCAAAATGCACCGCTCAGAAATGAGAGCCATCATTAGTGCAAAATATAAATATCTTAATCCATTATAAGCAGGTCTCACATCAAATTTAACCCTCTAAGGTTTACCAGTTCCCTATCATCACCAACACAGTGACGGCTGGCACTCCATAGGTGCATCACCATCATGCTGACCTTGGAGTGCCTCAACCACGCACGGCATGATGGCAATTTCCAAAATTCAACTGCAATTCCTCATAATTGCAGCCCACGCAAAGCTTCTTGAACCAACTACTCCACAGGCTTTGATGGCAATTTTCTCCTCATATCAGCCAGGAAAAAGGCTCTCACCAATCCCTCCCCTGTGGGGGTGTTCCCAGCAGTCCTCAACTACAGCGGAGGATGTCACACTGAGGGAATTATGAGCGTCAACCCATGTCGCCACAAGTACTCTCATACAAGGGTCAGGCATTGCTAGACTAATAATATAGATAGGTCAAGAGGCTTTCCGCTGAGGGTCAGGCTATGCTTCCTCTTGAATAACATGCTGGACTCTTGCAGAATTTCTTGAGAGTTTGGCCATGCTGGACTCTATGAGCCTGAAAGAGACTCTCCTCAGAGTCCAGCATTGCCAGACCCTGGCACGAGGGTCTGGCATGCATTGGTCAGACTCTTGAGCTCTTTCAGTTAGTCCTGCAATGCGCGACCCTCTTGTGGGTTAGCTGACCCTCACTAAAATGCCTGACCCTTTTGGTGAGTCTTTTTGGTGACAAAGCCAGTGTCCCTAGTCCTGACCCTCATAATTTTCTGGTTGGCACTACACGCTGTTATTGTGTACCAGGAGCCACCCTTACGCCTTTAGGACTGCATTCATGCTTCAAACCCTTAGTGGTCATGATGCATGAATGCCAACATGTTACAGACTGTAACCACCGAGGGCCTGTTACGTAGAGGCTGCTGTGTAAACGGTCCTGCCTGCCGCCCTTGGTCACATGTGTGGGCGGGGCGTTCACGGCCCTCCCAGTCATTACTGTCCCCCGGGAGCTGTCACACTCAACTAAATGTATCCTACCCGGTGGCCCCATCTACAGGTAGCAATATGTACCAGTACACAGGAAGCAGTGACGTCACCCGCGGTGCCTGACTGGGAGCAGGCCCGCTCTCTGCCACTTCCACACCACCAGCCACCGGGCGAACACCTCCTCCTCCTACCAACTTTTACAGGAACCCCACACAGCAGTATACACCTTACCCCTCAACAAAACCGATAAGTATCAGAACCGTATTTTTACCACAGAACATTTTTATATACGGATGCTTACTGTTTACTGAGATATAGGTGGATTCAAATCTGTTGTTGGTCCCAACCTCACCTGTCAAAATGGCGCCACCCACGAGGGCAGCGGCCAAGAAGAAGAGAGTAGAGGGAGAGGTCAGCACACATGAACAATTACCTGATAAATTAGCTAGGAAGGGAAAGAAAAAACCTACTAGTAAAAAATCACCGGTGGTTAAATCTAGCAATAAGACAACTTTGTCTAGAGTGGAAGCTTTGGAGACAGATCTTAAATCAGTTAGCACATCTGTGTCAGCCATGTCCACACAGTTAGGGGAGATTGCAAACTACCTATTTGACCGCCCTTCTAAGGGCGACACCCCTGCCGATGTGTCTACCGATAAAGATTCTGATGATTCTGTGATTGTGTTTACCAAAAAGCAGCATGATCAAGACTCACGCCGCACACGCCAGGCGGCGCCACCCGCCATCGCGGACACCAGCAGTACACGCCGCCCCCGCAGCAGGTCGCCTCTGCGCCGCCCAGACGACAGGGACCGGCACCACCACAGCAGCACGCCGCACCGCCGCAGGGACAGGTCCCCGGAACGCCGCAGGTACACACAGGAGGAGTATGTGGACCACTACATGGACAGAGAACACTACCAGGAGAGGCAACATGATGGTAAGAGCACTATTCTTCGTACTATGCATGGTGGCAAATCCATCTTCAAACCATACATGTATATGGACCGGGAAGGCCTACACACATCTAAACAGAAACTGGAGGTCAGACACAAAATGTCAGAACTCGAGTATATCAATGCCACTCTTAAACTGGCACTAGATAACAAGGCCACCGACCCCAGGGACAAGGATCCCATTCTCAACCACCTGGTGGATCTCACTAGGGATCTTCAGCACAGGAAATGGGAACCCATTAGGAGGTGGTCCCAGGGGATATGGGATAGACTGGAGGTAGACCCACAATTCTCTTGGGAGTGTACACAAGACATACAGAATGAAAGGATGTATCAGGCCATGATTCCCACTGCCACAGGTAACCAGCAGAAGGCCACCGGGCAGGGGGGTGCTGACTCACTACAGGGGGTCATATGTAGAGACTATAATAATGACAGGGGGTGCAGGTTCCCACAACACCATAGCCATAATGGTAACAACTTCCTACACTATTGTAATTTCTGCTGGAAGCAGAACAAGAAGAGGTCGCACACATATATGGCATGCACCGCCCGCCCTCCCACGGGCCCCCCTGACACAAAGAGCAGCACCCCACATCAGGGATGGCAACCCCCACCCCCACAGGCTGGCCAGCAGCAACAGCACTACCAGCCTAACAACTACGGCACCTCAAAAAACTATTAGAAGGTGCCTCACACAACAGGGTAGGTGTAGAGGTACCACAGGTCCACATAGCCCCAACCAATGACTTTGAATGTGTAAATAATGTATATAATTTATACTCCTCATGCCCAGTGCCACAGGGAACCACAGGCGGCCATGACACCAAGATGGCGGCGGATCACCAGCATACACCGGATGTCAACAGGGATGGCGCCCTCCATGCAGCTGACACAACACGGCCGACCCCACCACACACACCGGCCTCAGCGACACACACTGCAGCTGGACACACACAGCCTGAACCGCAAACAACCAAGGAGGCCCCCTCTAACAAAGGGGTCCCAGGTATGAATATGTATGATCATGAATTACTCACGGCTTCCCCATTCGACTTTGAAACAGTTAGACTCATGTGCGCTGCTGATGTGTGGGACCACAGGGTGGACGGCCACCCCCGGGCCCTGCGGGAATACAGGTTACTCAACTGGCCCCAACCCACACCAGGGGCCCTCCCTGACATGTACTGTAACATCTACACCGCTGTTAGGAATACTGGCCTCCCCAATGCCATGGGGGCCAGGGTTCCCATCCCCTCAGCTCTCAATATAGCAGAATGGCGCCGCCTTCTCCCAAACAACCCAGATTCAAAACAGCTCATTGATTTCATGCAGTTCGGCTTCCCACTGGGCTACATGGGGCCCATCAGTGATACAGATGGCATCCCAAATCACTCTAGCGCGGTGGACTTCCCATTGCAGGTCGACGAGTTCCTAGCCACAGAGACCAGCTTGGGGGCAATGCAGGGCCCATTTGATGTTACCCCGTTTCAGCCATGGGCACATGTCTCGCCTATGATGTCCCGGGAAAAGGCCCACAAGGACGACCGACGCATCATTACAGATCTCACCTTCCCCCATGAACATTCAATTAATGCTTTTGTGTTTAAGAATGCCGTATTCGGGGAGGAGCGGGACCACTCCCTACCAACCGTCGACCAGTTTGTTGCTACACTTGTTGTCATGGGAACTGATTCTTATATGTCCACTCTGGACATTTCCCGGGCGTATAAGAACTTCTATAGCGACCCTGGGGACTGGCCTCTACTATGTGTCAAGTGGAGACAAAAGTATTACTGTGAACTTTCCATGCCCTTTGGCGCCAGGGACTCATCCTGCCACATGCAGCGGGTCGCGGACGCCATCACGTTTATTCTGGCAGACCACAATATCACAGGTTTGATGTACCTTGACGATCTCATAATCGTTTCAGAAACCCGAGCGAAGGCCGACAGAGACTACGACACTGCACACAACATCATCGCCAGACTTGGCCTACCTGAAGCCAAGGAGAAATCCCAGACACCATCAACAAAGGTAAAATGGTTGGGCATAGATATTGACTCCACCCAGATGACTCTCTCCATTCTGGAGGAAAAGCTGGCGGAGGTATGTCTCAAAGTGTCTAAAGTCATCAAAAAGAAATCAATGTGTAAAAAGGAGCTCCAGAGCCTGATCGGTAGTCTATTGCATATTGCCCGCTGCATAAAACCAGCACGTCTCTTTGTTGGCCGACTTCTTGAGGCACTTAGGTCCATCAAGAAAAAGTACATTAACATTAACAGTGACATGCGCAAGGACATGCGCTGGTTCCTTGAGTTTGCAGCGCAGTGGAATGGGGTGGCCATGATCCCCACCAACCACTGCGCCACGGACATATACGTCGACGCCAGCGGCGTGGGCATTGGAGCACACGACGGCCGCCACGCATACTCGACAAGGGTCTGCAATGACAACGACCCAGTCTCAAACATAGCCCACCTTGAAGCAATTAACATTATCATTGCATTACATACATTTGTTAAGCCAGGTTACGCAGGAAAGTCCATCCGCATCCACTGCGACAACCAGGCGGCCGTCTCGGTCCTGGCCACAGGACGGGGACAGGACAAAATCATGCTGGACGTCGCCCGAGCAGCATGGATGATCGAAGCAATGTTTGACATTAAGTTATGCTATGTACATGTTCCAGGCAAACTCAACACGCTGGCCGACCGCCTCAGCAGGGCCATGATCACCAACAAAGACAGGGACGAGGCCATAGCCATGCTCCGAGAACACAACATTGCTCTCGTCCCCCCATGCCTGCATGCACTTGATAATGTACAACCTTCCCTTCGTTCTAGCTCCGGGTTACGCCTTACTTCAGGCCAGGGCAGCAGCTCGACAGGCACACGCACGCGCCGCGGGCACCGAGAGGGGAAGACGCGCGTCTGTAAGGCAGTTCCTGGCATTCAGCTACTTGATGTTCATCGACCCACTGGCCCCCGAGTACCAGGACGTGTGTGCGTGGATCGAGGATCGAGCACAGAAAGGGGACAAGCCGTTCACCATCCGGAACAAGTTGTCCCACCTGCGGGTATATGCAGGACTGACGGGCGTCAGCCCGACACCCTACCTCCACCCCCGTGTGAGCCGAGCGGTCGACGCTCTAACCAGAAACAAGAACTATGTGCACCGGAAGACTCCAGCCATGCCCCTAAGGCACATAAGGGCAGTCCTGTCTGCAATGCCCCAGACAAGGACAGCGAACGCGGTGAGGGCGGCGGTGTTGCTGATGTATCACGCCGCCCTGCGCCAGTCAGAGGTGCTACCCCCGTCCATACGAACAATGGACTATATGAAGCACCCCACAAGAGAAGACATCAAAACAAGCCGTACCGGCATGTCTCTCAGGGTAAAGTGGGCCAAGAACTTACAGGGTTACACACAGGAGAAGATGGTCCATCTAACCAGGGCCAGGGACCCTCAGTATTGCGTGGTGGCGGCACTGGAACTACACTTCCTCCAGTGCCCCACCAAGGCAAAGACTCAGCCACTAATAGTGTTCCCCGACTCCACCAGACCAGTCCCAGTGACATTTGCCAGAAGAACATGGTCCCAGGCACTGCAGAACTGCCACCTGCAGGCCGAGGGCTACACGCTGCACTCTCTCCGAAGGGCGGCGGCCACTCAGGCCCATCTCAGAGGTTGCAGCGAAATAGACATCCAGACATTCGGCGGTTGGCGAAGTAACGCCCACAGGGTCTACGTCAAGAAGACCCGAGCACGTGCCGTCAACAAAGTCATATCTGACGCCCTCTGCAGATGAACTCATAGACATGGCCACTGAGCCTTTTACCATGTTTGAGTTTACTAGTCACACCCAAACCCACTGTCACCCATACACACCATACCCAATACATTATTTAATTGGCAGGTTTGGCCCATTGTGTGTTATATTATTGTCATAATATCAATTAAATCATGTGAGATACAAATGTGTACATAACTCACATCTTAATAAAATTTATCATACTTAATAAATTTTATTTCACCCCATTCCCGTGTTGACTTGTCTCTGGGGCGCACATTAATGGTGTGGGCGGGGCGTTCACGGCCCTCCCAGTCATTACTGTCCCCCGGGAGCTGTCACACTCAACTAAATGTATCCTACCCGGTGGCCCCATCTACAGGTAGCAATATGTACCAGTACACAGGAAGCAGTGACGTCACCCGCGGTGCCTGACTGGGAGCAGGCCCGCTCTCTGCCACTTCCACACCACCAGCCACCGGGCGAACACCTCCTCCTCCTACCAACTTTTACCCACCCACCCACACCTATATTATAGGTTTCACACATCTAATATTTATTCCATATAATCATAAAACTCATAGGTCATCTTACAATAGTTATTTACAAATATTGTCACTTATTATACTCATAGGTCATTTTACAATAGTTATTTACAAATATTGTCATTCATTATACCATTGTGTGTTATATTATTGTCATAATATCAATTAAATCATGTGAGATACAAATGTGTACATAACTCACATCTTAATAAAATTTATCATACTTAATAAATTTTATTTCAC
Source organism: Harmothoe impar (assembly GCA_947462335.1). Lineage (NCBI taxonomy): Eukaryota > Metazoa > Annelida > Polychaeta > Phyllodocida > Polynoidae > Harmothoe > Harmothoe impar. The sequence continues at coordinate 39,083,886 of OX381719.1, forward strand.
CCCATTCCCGTGTTGACTTGTCTCTGGGGCGCACATTAATGACTCTGGCTGCACCAATCAGGAGGCAGCACAGGTGGAGCCCCCTGGGGGAGGCTAAATGCAACTTTAAACTCGGACGGTGGGTGTGACATGGCGTGACTTGGTGGTCGCCATGGTTACCGTGTCCCACCTGATAAAGATTACAGGACACCTGGTCTCAGCGGGCACGGTGAACACTCATTGGATGCTCAGGGCTTTGGGTTGGGGGACAGTGGAGCTGGGGCAGTTACAGTAATAGGACTCTTTAAATAAGCGCCGCTCTGGAATAAACTCATGGTGAAGAGTAGTATTGAAATATTTTTAAGCGCTATAGATCATGAACTTTTTTCTCAGTAAGCGTGTGAATGGTATATGCACTCGGGTTATGTTGTCACTGAAAGAGGTATTCACCTAGGAACCTAGGAAACACAGAGTCTTTTTGTTTTCCTTTTCATTCCTTGTAGATTGTTGTCATCCCTGATAGATTCAAGGTTGGTAGGAGCATCCTGGATGATGTAGACATCAACTGTGGACAGAAAGCAATCATCCCTTGTCTGCTCTTATTCCCCTTTACCACATCCAGAATGGCATAGTGCTTTACTTTGATATCCCTTTATCACCATGATGGATGTTTGTAATTCTGTTTTATATATCTGTATAGAAGTCTACGATTTATGGAAGCAAGTACAACTTTGTTTACATTTGATGGTTTTCTGTACCGATTCCAATGGAATCAAGTATTGTGTGATCACATCTTCTCATTCCACCTGTAGTATGGAGACTGAAGATACAAGCATGTTGACACAGTCTGTGCCCAGAATTTTCTCTCATCTTCTCTTATTTCGTGGAATTAGACCAAGTCGTGCCATGACCAGGCAGTTACTGCAAGAAGGTGAAGGTTATACAGCACACAGTCATTACACTACCGGCAGCTACCATGACTAAACATCATCTTCTCACGCATCTATCAGTCCACATCACCCAGCACTCTCCCATATCCAACAGCCAATATTCCCATATCCAAAATGTTTAATATAATCTTAGTAAAGTTCTTATATCTTTGGAATTTATACATACTTTTAACTAGTCCATATATTTTAGATATGGTACAAGTGACTTGCTGTAAAATTGTTTTAAGCCAAGGGCAGGATAATTGTCCAAGGCGCCAGCCGTGGATAATTATGTTTTTCCAAGGCTTATAACACTTATACAGCTAGTGAAGCGTATTGTATCTGATTTACACTCCCAGTAGGAGTGTGTACTCAATGGACCACATCCACATCCAGCCATGTATGTAAAATACAGTAAGGCTAGTTCTTTTGTTCTCTCATGAACTGTGGTGTAAGCATTGAATGTGATTTTTTATTCTAAAACCCTGATTTATCATATTCTCTCAGAATATCTACCGGAACAACACAATATATATATTTCTAGGCCTAATTAGCCCTTTTCTGCCCTCTTAACACAGAAAAGTTCCAGGTTGGGACAGAGTCACGGTGGCCGGTTCTAGGCACTGAGAGTGCAGACTAGCAGGCAGTTAGTCTGGTGACCACAAAAAGGTAAATGAAGACAAAAAGTAGATGAAATAAAAAGAGGATCTTATTGAGGCTTTGCCAAATGCTACAAAAGTGATGAATCAGCAAATTGTGAAGTACTTGATGTGAGCCAAACTAATTTAAAGCTGTAGCTTTTTCAGATGGAGAGGAGAATTGTACCACTTTCTGATTATTTCTTGCCCACATACCTTTGCCAAATTTCCAGGCATTGCAAGTTTTTTCCCTTCTTACTTTTGGACAGTTTTCGAAAGAATCCAACACAATAGAAACATATTAACCTTTAAGGGCCGCACTGCTGTTGAATGCAATATGCGCTTCGTGGTCATGATGTGTGAATGCATTGGTGAGTAGCTCACCAGGGATGCAATGCAGCATTGTGCCGACAATGGCATATTACATCAAAGATTTTGCAGCGCTTGCGAGCTACTCAACAGGGCTACATTTTTGCATCATACCGACAAAGAGCATTGAGCACTACACTGTCCTTGTTAAAGGCTTAAAGTCAATGGGAAGTTGCAATTGGGCAACATCTTCTGGCATTCAGGAGTCCTAAGGAGAATTAATCTCCTAGAGTGATGCACTTTTATCAAATCTCCTTAGCAAGATTTAAAATCATACACACACGTTTATAGACATTATGAGCGGGAATATCTGGCAAAATTTACATTCTGCATTAACTGAATTGACTGCTAACCAATCTTGAAAAGTATGTAGCACAAGGCTCATGGCCGGATTCCTTCTGCACTGCTTTCTGCAGCCTTTACATAGATAGGCATTAGTGTAGAAACCTTCTTACACTAGTTAGTAGAGTTACCAGGTCAAGCGGGCAGATGGACCATGAAGTGGAAGAAAACTGATCAGACTTCTCAAATTCTCCATTTGGTGAAATTCTCGGAAGTTGCATTTATTTTCCTACCCAAATTCAACCCTAGGTGTTCTGCTAATTTTAACCTAAGCTTACAAGGAATGTTTACATTAGGCATCCAGCCCCTATGCAGGGAAACAAACAGACCTTGAAGTGGCTGCTACCTGAGCTGACTTCTCGCAGTTACCCCTCAGCAGCCGCGTGTCGCGGTGCCACATCGCCTGCCAATGGCGCTTTGTTACAGGCATGGGACTGGGTTTTGCAGAAGAATCCCTGCATGGTATAGGCCCCCCTTTTGGTGACATTTTGGTTTTAATAAAACATGGAAATCCAGCTAAAGCCAAAGAAAAAAAAGGGCATTGTTAAGCTGAAGACTATGCAGCCTTTAATGAAAAGGGATAGTTTGCATTTGTTTATTTGGCACATTTTGGAGTAGAGATTTTTCTTCATTTATTTTGCGTTGATTCAAATAGTAGCTACATCGCTGAACCGAAGGCAGCCTTGCACATACAGATACAATGCAAAAAAAATTTAAAAAAATAGGATTTTAACACCTACTAACTACCTCCTTAACATATCCATATATACTCTTCTCTCTATATATCTCTCTCTATATATCTCATATCTGAAGCAGTCATACTCTAGCATGTGTATCCTCCAGGACTTGTCGTTCTGAGTGTTTTCTGTATCCACTGCTCCTATGCATCTTTATATGTCTGCTTGCATCTCTGGGAGCAACTCTATCAGTTGTATAAACCCTTTAAGGGTAGCACAGCGTATTATTGCAGAATACCCGTCTGCCATGATGCATGAATTCAGCACCATCTCACAGGCGCTGCATTCATAAATGCATCATACTGACCATAAGGGGGGGGGGGGGATACAGTAGGGAACATGGGGTTGTATGATGCACTAGTATCAATGCATCACCAGAACACACTGAGATGAAGCCTTATTAGGGCAACACACCTGTGTTTAACTCTTTGGAGATGGCATCTCGCTAAAATATGACTTTTGTCGGCAAGATGCCCAAATGTAGTCCTGACGAGTTACTTCCTGGTGCTGCATTAATGCATCATACCGACCCTTTAGGTGTCTCAACCCTGTAAGGTCATCATGAAGCTTAAATGCAGCACTGGCGAGTTACTTGCCAGGGCTGTATCCATGCATCATGCGAGTCACTCGCCAGGGCTGCATTCATGCATCATGAGGACCTAGGGCATGAGGCATGGCTGCATTACGCTGTCCATAAGGGGTTAGATGGTTACCCTGCATGTCATAACGACGCGAGGAGGCATTTTGAACACATCAAAGCCCTGTGTGACATCTGCTTCTACTTCTGTCTGAAGTTGTACATGACATTCTAGACACTAGACCTCTGTACTCACACTATCGTAAAACCTCTCTCATAAGCCTACAGCATGTATACGCAGAGCCTTTCCCACCTTTGTGAGAAATTTACAAACCAAATTTGGGGTCATTTGAACGGGTTTAAACCCTAACGGCAGAATAAAAACCCCACTTATTTAAGCCAACACCCACTTTGAGACAACGATATACGCCGAAGTGGGCATAAAGCCCCCAAATTTGGTACCAAATATGCAATGGGTTCTCAGCTTATCAAAGAGGTTTTATGGTAGTCATACATTATTTAGTCTCTGACTAGATTTTGCAAGGACTCAAGTTCTAGACTTCAAAGGTATAAAAACCTCTGCATGTGTTTTAATATTTCTGTGTGTCTATATTCGCCCTCAGGGCTCATGCATAGTCAGAAGTCACTTCTGTATCTTTCAGGAAAACTAGATTAACATATATAACGGTGGAAATCTCAACCTGTAAGGACCGGAAATAGCATAGTGGATTAATGGGCAATGCCATGATGTATAAATGTAGCCCTCGCGAGTAACTCACCAGTGATGCCTTCAACCATTATGTTGACCCTACAATTCAATTCAATTCAATTTCAAGAATTCATTATCAAGTTATAACAGTACAATTTATGGATATGTTGCAGCTTAGCTACAAAGTCAAGAATATCCCCAATGGCAAAACGCTCGAATGCAGCCCTGCCAAGTAGACTCGCCAGGGTTGCATTCATGCATCATGGCGATATCAGATATTTATGCGGCCCGTGTGGGGTTAATGCACTCTGTGCTAGTGAAGCAATACCCCTCCTTGCCCTGCAGATAGATAGCATGTCTATATGTTATCCTGCCTTGTACTGTGAGACATCAAAAAGTATTTTTTATTGATTGATCCCCATTCAACCCATTAAGGGAAATGAGGAACTAAAAACAAATTGATAAATCAATTATACTTTCCTTTTGAACCCATATAACACAATGACCTACTACAACCCAAATGATACATTGTAGTCTCCAAAATCCTATATGTGCATGAAACCCTTATCACTCTCATGATACCTATGTTACACAAGGTATGTCTTCCAGAATGAGACTCTTCAAGGCTAGTATAAAGATACTCATCATAATATAGCAATAGAGCACTAGCAATCAACGGACCGGGACTACGGACTATATCAATCCAATAAGGTCGACATGATGCATAATTATACCACACCTGGCCGGAAGAACAGAAGAAAACAGCCTTGTTTAAAACACACACAAAACAATCGAGGTAATTTATTTATTTATTTAATTAACATCCAGGCGTACATAGTACCCTATGGAACTGCATCAAGTAAGCAAGGAGTCATCCACAAATAGTGGTAGTCTGTCTTGCCGTAGGACAAACATTTATTTAAGTCTTTAAACGGAGTATTCCTGAAATTCATCCTCGTTCCACTCTTTTGCTTGCAGGCCAGCTGTTATGCATGAAAACCCAAAAGTCTGATTTATAACAATTAATGAACAGTACCATCTCTTACAACCCAGCACATTGCTACCAGCTCCCTCTGCCTCCCTAATGACAGGCACTGCCAACCATCACTCCGCGTGATGTATATCAGTACTCCATTACCGGGCCGTGTCGGTCTATCATTGTCACATCCACCCAATCTATCTCACCATCAGTCGGCTGTGTACGGGTAGAGGAGCATCCATCTGGTGGCCACCTCACTGTATGAAGCTGTAATCAATATCAACGACATCTTATACCTTCACAAAGAGAAAAGCGCCAAAAGGGAAGAGTCCCGGTTGCATCCAGAATGACGCCTCTCTTTAGGGGAGACACGGTTGTCTAAGGGAGCCTAGGTGACTCCCTGTGAATGACCTAGGGTAGCCGGTAGTCTCCCTGGCTCACCTAAGGGAGTCAAATAGGGACCTGGGCTCCCCTAGAGATGGGCGTGATTCTGGAGGCAACCCGGACTCCTTTTGACGTGTTGCTTTTCTCTTATGTGTACCTTATACCGTTTTACATTGATACAGATGTATAGTGGCCAGGGACGAGGCAGGTAGAGGTGGAGGGGGGCCGACATACTGACCTTCTGCATTCTAGTCATCATGATGCATGATTGCGGCCCTGGCGACTGACCGTGTATCCTGATAATCCTATCGATTTGATACACTTAAATGTGCTGGAAAGGCCATGACAATGTTGGTTGAACCATGTAATGTTATTGGCCTTTATCATTCTGAAAATGTTGTATGGCATTGACACTGACACAATGCGCTCAGTATCTCCATTTCTTTAATTGAAGCGATCCAACGTTTTCATATGATTGTGTTTTTTTTCTAGGTTAGATATAATATGGATTCAGCTTGTTTATCAGGTTAAATGAGTTGTTTATGTTTGCTAGAATGTCCCCTTGTTTCAAGAAATTATTGTAGCACATCTTGCATAAATGCATGATGAATGTTGTACTTGTATTGCTTCTAAATTACACTTTGATCTTATTGTCCATATATGTTAATCTATATATTTTTGTGATCGTCCTTTGCTACGGCTTTATGATCTTTTATTTCAGGCTTTATGGCTAGGCATCGGACGAAGTGTCACTGTGATGCACAGCGTATCCTCTGACCTTTACGTTATGAATGCAAAACAATGATTTGCAGCTTAGGGCGTTGCCCAGTAGCAAATGTTATTCTGACACAAAGATTGCACTGACAATAACAACTGTTACTGTGTTTAGGTTTACACTCATGGCACGATGAAACTCAACCATTTTACATCCCTCGCTAAGGACCTTGTTAAAAGTTTTATACGCCAAATAGTGCTTTAAAATGTTGTGCCCCTTATAGATTCAGTCCTTGCGCTTAACTTGTCAGTGTTGCATTGAAGTCTCATGCTGACCCTACATAGTTGATCCTGGGGAGTAGACCCTTCAGGGCAGCATTTATGTATATTGATAACAATGGCCAAAGCATACCAAAAACACAATGCGGCCCATAAAGGGTTAGGGTAGATTCACCATGAGTCTGACGCATAACCTGAGACGTACATTGATATTTCAAAATACACCCCTAGGAGGTGGTTATATTTAAGAGCTCTTTTTCTCTTTTAGAGCCAGGGTATCTAGCAGGATCCGTACCCACAACCTCAGAACTATTGAGCCCACCAGCTAACCAACTGCTCCATCGGGACTAATGCAATGATACTCATCACCTAATAGAATATTTACTGCTTCTGCCTTTTGAGACCAATGAGTAATGCTATTTATAAATATTGAGGGGTTTGAACCACATTTGTCCCAATCCCAACAAGAAGTACCCTGTGCCTTAGCCACAGAACCACACAGCCACATGTGTTTGAGCCTGTTAACTATAAAGGCCTATGGTGATGAGGCATTGTCCCATTAGACAAAGTAAAGAGTGCTGTTTAGTTGGTGGTGCTGTTGTATAAATCGGGGGCTCCGCCCCGCACTCCTGTTTTCTTTCATCTTTTTTTTTTTCCCTTGAAATATCAGAATAGCCAACTAGCTAAATAGGGCCAATGGTGGTGAGACATTGTCCCAGTAGACAAAGTTAAGAGTACTGTTTAGTTAGTGCTGCTGTTATATGATTCGGGGGCTCCGCCCCCGCTCCTCCATTTTCTTTTTTTTTCTTATTTTCTTCCTTTTTCTTGAAATATCAGAATAGCCAAAGAAATTAAAAATGTATGTCAGGCATAGCAAAAGTTCTGCTCGACAGGGGATTCAAACCCAGTTTCTGGAAGTCCAAACCAGAAATACCATGTACTCAAGGATGTTGACCTCTATGTCTGGCTATGAGTCTTGGGTCATGGTAAGTATCATATAACCTCCTAGGAGGGTTATACAGGATATCCTCCTAGGCCACATACATGTGTGGAAAAAGAGCTGTAATCAGCCTATTATACATAATCAATCTATGCAAGCGGGCTGTATGTCGGATATACTCCTGGTGTCTCGAGTCAATATCATTGATGTAAGCCTCGGCCTTGGCTTATATCAATGATATTGCCTCTCGACCCCCAGGAGTATATCCAGTACTTAGTCATGCATGATAAGACTTATCAATATCGGCGATTCATTGGAAACAATGTCACTTAAACCCTACCATTATTCACAACAAAAGGTGAATAAGCACAATTTCAAGTTTCCATCTCAAGGTATATGTCAGACTGAAAGTGAATCTACCCTGAATGCGCAGTAACCTTTAGGCCACTCAAAACAAAAGTTGTTTCTCATCACCGCATCATGAAAATCGTGATTCAGGGAAACTTTTTTTTTCTTTTCGATTTTTAATCTGTCAACAACGGGACAAATATTGCCATATTTGATATCAAATTAAAGCCTTTAGTGCCGGGAATGGAGAGAGATAGGAGTAACTTTCATGGATCATTTAACTCTTAACTACTAAAATGTGAAAATTGTGCACAAAAAATTCAAATTTCCTTATATATCAAAAAAAAAATTAAAATAAAAAACGCCCTCGTCTTATTTCTCACTTTCGAGTGATGAGATACAACTTTTTTGTTTGAGTGGCCTTAGGTGATTTCAGACATTGCCAGCTGCTCCCGTGCACCTCTGGGATACAATCGATAACAAGGGATCCTTCATTATTGTACATGGCCGTCTGATGAGCAGAGCGCATGACTGACTGCTCTGAGGCTGACATGTCCAGTAAGGCACTGACCTCTACCTCAACTCCACCCAACACAGGTGCCAACCTTACCTGTTTACCGGGCTAAAAATAGTTTTAGGTTTACTTCATTTGGTGCTACTGTGAAAGTACTTTATTTCACTGGGTATATATTTTCGTGATTTTTGCAGAAATGAAAAATCCGCAAAATTTGTATATGCTTTAGTATGGAATAAATACCCACAAATTTGTCTACTTTCACTCATCCACGAAAATTAAAACCCGTGAAAATAACACCAAATGAAATATACCTAAAACTGAATAAACATTATACTGTATGCAAACTGTTTTTTTTTTGGATAATTATTTTTGGCAAATTAATCGAATTACACAGGAAGATTTCAAATGATATGCCAGATGAAGTGTAACAAGTACAAAACTTGTATTGATTATCATTCCTGTGGCATCTGCAAAATGTTCTTCAATTTTTTGGTATCGCCCTTTGGCTAAGCGCTCTGTTCAGTTCTACATAAGGTTTTTACAGGCATAAACATTGAGTGAGAATGTCGAATGCATTGGAAATTCTTCAGATATTATCATGTGGTCCGTAATGACAGAATAGAGGCCAGGATTGGAGGAACTAGATGCAATACTGCTTAGTCATGGTGTCAGTAGTGCTTAGTCATGGTGTCAGGAATAGTGCGTGTCGTGCTGTCACATCTCTCCCTGTAGCTGTCATGTGTCGCTGTGTCTCTTCATCTAGACCCATACCTCAGTGCCCGCTGCCAGCGCACCCTGTCATCACCCCTGCACGGACAACCATGAATATACCCTGCACCATGGACTAAAAGACATGACTATATTTGTTGCCATATCCACATGACAATCCCGAATATCATATACTAGTAACCAGAAACATTATACAGTCTTTAAATAGAATACTTTTTTGCAATAGCACTATTGCTACTTTATATCCACGAGAGTAAACAGTTTTTTAGGGGATAGGGCGGTCTAAGGGAAAAGGAGGGATGTGGAGGGGAGGGCAGGAGGAGAGAGAACAGGAACAAATGAAGGAATCAGGAGAAAAGTAAGGAAGGAAGGAAGGAAGGAAGGAAGGAAGGAAGGAAGGAAGGAAGGAAGGAAGGAAGGAAGGAAGGAAGGAAGGAAGGAAGGAAGAAGAAAGGAAGAGAGGAAGGAAGGAAGAAAGGAAGGAACTGAAAAATGTTTTATATGTCCCCATTCCCTCTACATATTGAACAGTTTGCTACTTTCTGATAACGTCATAGCTGTGCATGTTTGTGCTCAAGGAACATCAAACTAGCATGCCACAGTGAGAAACTACTTCACATCAGGGCCATCTTGAATATTCTCTTAGTAGGAGCCTGTATCTTTATGGTGATACCCTGTCCACTCGTCAAGGTCAAGGTAGATGTGGAGGTCAAGGTCATGATCCCCATGAGGACATCCGGGATGTGAAAGCTAAGCCGTGTCGGCCGGTTTGCTGCAGGTTACAGCGGGTCCTTGGGGGTAGGGGTAGGGGGGGGGAGGCAAGATTTACAGTGCCATTTACAGTGGTTTGCTTGAAATCCCATATTCACTAATAATAAGATTTAGATTAGCACTGAAGAAGTTATAACGAGTAAATTCAATTTCTACCTATTTGATTGAGGAAAGGTAGAGACAATTAAAGGAAATATTTATACTACAAAACAGTAAATCAGTAAGGTGAATAAATTGATGTAATTGATGAGAGAAATCGTAAGAACCTAAAACTCTTCTTGGATCAACTTGTTTAGTTTTCCATCATATAGAAATGGGAACAGTTTTCACATACTGCTGACATGACAGTATATAGGGAACGAGTAGTGCAGGGTGACATGATTGAAGTGGGACAGACATGCGGGCTGGTTGGTAGTGACGGTTTAATATGCTGAGTCATCAGTTTTGTCTGCAGGTGCAGCAGGGTGTGACAGCAGCAATGTAGCTCACTGTGCCACCATGTCACAGCAGGAGGAGTCGTTAACTAACTGATCATTCCCGATGTGGAGGGGTTGAGCCGTGGGATCACTGCCCGAGGCCGTAGGCCGAGGGCAGTGATCCTAGGCCCAAACCCGACACTGAGGGGGTGATCAGGGTTCTACCAAAGCAATTTTATGATAATTTATACCATAATAATTTGGAAATAACCTTATATTGACACAAAATTCTGTCCCACCCAAACAAAAAAAGTCACTGGGCAGTGATCTGTCAGATCACCTGCCCAGTGCCTCGTTTTGGTTAACATAGGCGTCAATGGGATCACCCTGCCCAGCTGCCCACCGCTGTGGTAGAACCGCCAATCTTCCAGCAGATTCTTCCATCCATTTCTACTGGCACTACTTCCTTCTCTGCCAAAAGGCGGCAGATTTCCCTGAGAACTCACTTATGCCATGCTTTTAAGATAATGTGTTTATATAACTATGATTCAATTCAATTATATAAAGGAAGTTTGGACAACAATTGTTTAACATTATAGAACAATCTATCCTGTTTTTATGGGGGAAATTGGACATATCCCTGAGAACTATTTTTCGTGTAGGCAGACTGGTGTGTGCGAAGACCATTGGAGAGCAGGGAAGGTGTACTGTTTTCATTCCATTTTTCCACATATGAGTCCTGAGAGTCCGGGCCTTTTGGCAGAGTCTTATTTGAGCCTGTGCTGGGAGAGTAGTTAACCGCCTCATTGTGCATTAATGCAATATGTCCATGTCTATTCATGCATCATGCCAATCCTATAGGGTTGAGACACACCCGAAGGGTCGGCATTATGCATTAATGCAGCACTGGGGAGTAACTCGCCAGGGCTATATGCAGCACTGGGGAGTAACTCGCCAGGGCTGCATTGGGTCATCTGACAGGAGTCATCTTTCAGCGACATGCCGTCCTTAAAGAGTCAAACACAGTATGATGCTCTAAGGCTTCATCTCGCTATGTTCTCATGATGCATTCATACGGGTGTATCATACAGCCCCATGTTCCCTGCTGTATCACCCCCATATGATGCATTCATGAATCTAGCGCCTGTGAGTTGGTGCTGTGTATCCACACAGCCTCCATCCTCCATAAATCATGTAGTGAGAGACGGCACCACCGTCAGCATCCATTGCCTACCAGTTACCTCTCTGTTTGTATGTGGCCATATTAATCCAATGAGCTACAATGTATGGATGCAGTTAGATTTGAGTACTACAGACCCAGCATCTATCCCTAGAGTGACGACTCTGCTAGAAATCTGAAACCCCACAGAGAGGCCTTCTGATTGGCCCTTTGCTGCAGAATGTAGACAATGTCGGTCGACTCTAAGATCTAGATTCTTCAACCTGGAGAATGAGAAGCTTCTCCCATAGGGCGTTGGGTCTATCACAGCTTCTGGAGAAACTGGCAGATTGCCATGTACAGAGCTCTTTCTTCTAAGGAATGAACAACTTTAATGATATCATGAGTCATATATAACTGCTCAGAATGATTTCATTAATTTGACGATGCCGAAATCACCGTTGTACATGTCCTTGTGGTTTAGCCAAATACCTTTTATTATAAATAAAAAGTAGTTAATTAATCCTCATTGAATAAAAGGGTGTTGTGCCTGAGCTGGTATAACCTATTATTATGTTCTAAGTTACAGTCAGTCAGAAAGCAATGTTACTTCAAATACAGTAAAATGAAATATAGATGTAAGCTACCTCAGACATAAAATTTGCCACTAGACAAGCAGGTATCAATCCTTTAGGGGCTGTATAGTGCTCTTATGTGCATTACCATTTGTCGTCATGATACATGAATGAAGCCTTGATGATTGACTCACCAGTGCTACTATCACGCAGCATGCTTACCCTCTAGGAGTATATTAACCCAGTGATGTCAGCATAACAAGCACGTGATCATACGAGCAGTCAGTCTGCTGTGTTAAACTACATTGGACTAGAGCTGTTCGAATGGGACAGATTTAATGGTCACCGATGGCGTGTGCGCTGACATTACATAGGGCTAGAGGTCAGTAGATGTGGGGCTGAGGTTTGGTTGGTGGTCTTGGTGGTTTGGTCGTGGCAGTTGGTGAGTGGTTTGGTCGTGGTGGTTTGGTGGGTGGTTTGGATGTGACTGGTGGTGGATGGTTTACGTATGGTGTTTTTTTTATTCAGTGGGTAGTCTTAAATGGTTTGGATGTGGTGGAAGGGGGGGTGGATATAATGGTAAGTTTTAAATGGTTTGGATGTGGTGGGGGGGGAGGGTGAATATAGTGTTAAGTTTTAAATGGTTTGGATGTGGTGGGGGGGGGGGGTGGATATAGTGGTAAGTTTTAAATGGTTTGGATGTGGTGGGGGGGGGGGGGTGGATATAGTGGTAAGTTTTAAATGGTTTGGATGTGGTGGGTTGGTGGCTGGATTGGATGTGGACGGTTGGTGGCTGGATTGGATGTGGACGGTTGCTGGGTGGTTTGGAATCGGTGGGTTGGTGGGTGGTTTGGATGGGGTGGGTTGGTGGGTGGTTTGGATGTGGTGGGTTGGTGGGTGGTTTGGACTGGGTGGGTTGGTGGCTGTTTGGATGTGACTGGCGGTGGTGTCAGTGAGCTTTGTACGGCCAATTTATAAGAAATAATAGCTACATGCCATGTTCTAGTGAACATTACCTTTACTTCTTCGCACATTTTTCATTAAGTCATTCGCAAAGTACTACCTTTTTTTTGGCACAACTCAAACTATGCAGAACACGCAGCGGTAAGGACAAATTTCATACAAAACCAAGTCCTAATGGGATTCCGACACTTCTGGGTTCGTACACTCCTGCAGAATCGTCAGGATGTATGCAGCCCTACTTATCATTGCATTATTGCATCATGATGACAAAGGGAATAGCACATTGAACCATTATATGCAGCCCTTAACGGGTCGACCTTGGTTATGTTGTTTTCATGTGGGATTGTTTCAAAAGAAGCCTGACGAAAGGTCATTTCCTCAAACTTGATAAACGATAAATTCACTTCCAAGGGATGGTATAGTATTTCCATTATGTATTAGTAACGTGGCAGAGCTGCATTGATACATTGTATATTTACTCTATCGGGTTGATACATTCTGGAAGGGCAGGTATATGCCTGATGCTCCAATGCAGTGTAGATGTGTAACTCATTGGTGCATCATGACAACCACTAAACAGGAAGTTGAAATAACCCACATGGACCTGCCACCCCAAATCAGAAGCCCCACACATGACTAAATCCACCTTCGACTCCATTCCTAAATTATAGCTTCTGTGGAAAGCTATCCAATGTAAATTTACTCGGGACTGTTTCTTTAATTAAACGTTGATTGTGCTCCATGTTCCCACACCGCGGGTTCGGCATCACGCACCATTTGACCTTACTCCATCACTGCCCGGTCACGACTCAGCAAGTCATCAAGGACACTGCGGGGGAAGTTAAAGTTAAACCCTTTACGGACCGCAAAGTGCTAAATATGTGATACCCTTTGTCGTCATGATGCATTTATACCACAGGCCAGGTGAATCTTTGCATGTCACCTATTACTACATGTCGACCCTGCGGGAACGTATTAGCCCTGCAGGATCGGCCTGATACTTAAATACAGCCCCGGCTAGCTACTCGCTGGAGATGCATTCATGCTTCATGGTGACAAAGTATGTCTCATCCTAAATCAGCATGCGGCCACTAAAGGGTTAAATTGGTGCGCTGATGGATCGCTTCTTTCCACCTTGCAGACTTCTCTCTGTATTCTAGCTTAGTCTATTCCCAATCCCCATGGGGAAGGAGACTTTCTAATGAGGGAGCAGGCAAAGTCGAACAATGCACACTTTTCCTAATGTACTCCTACGTCGTGAAGTATATACACAACGAATGGCATTGCTCAAGTCGTGCAAGTTTAGCATCGGTAAATGAATATTGGAGGTAGACGATACCCTACCAATATGTCAATTGCGCCTAGTCTTGAATCAACAAAAGCCTTCCATGACCGCAGCCCTACCTGATGGGGTGCCATGACATGTAGATCAATAGATAAAACCTCCACTCACCTGGAAATGGATAAAGAGAACAGGGGTTAGTCAGATATCTAATCGGTTACATTGTACCATGTTATATCAAGCAGAACTATTAATTAGAGAGTAGAATCGCATGATAACCAGATAACATGCATATAGGTGACAAAACTTTATGTTCTTTGTAACATTCTTTTTACAAACTTGCATATATTGGCTGATTAAAAATGCTGTAACTTTATGTACTTTCCAGGCCCAATGTATATATCAATAGACTGCAAATGATATATGCATTGCTGATATTTGAGCAAGTTGGACAAACTATGATGTATAAGTTAAGGTAAGGATTCCCAACACCAAGAATAAAATAAGCATCACTGCATTTGGTCATATAAAATCTCATTAAAGTCATAGATACTCGACCCTGGACTTTCAAGCGAAATGTTGCCTTATTAAATTCCAACATCGAAAGATCTAATATATACATTGTAAGATACAGCAGCCTAAGCCATTTAAGGACCGCAAAGTGCTTTATTACAATATACCCTTTGTTATCATAATGCAGTAATGCGAGTCTACCCACCAAGGCTACTTTGATGCATCATGTCTACCCATCAAAAGGGTATCCAATTGGTAGAGTCAGCATGATGCATGATTACAGCACTGGTGAGTTACCCATGCATCAACAAAAATGCAGGGCACCTGAAATGGTTAAACCACCACCCCACCCACTGTACCACCATTGTCAGCGTTTATCATTGTCAGCATGTATGTTATAAAGTACTCGACACAAGTCTTCTTTGTCTGCCCCCCTCCCCTCCACCCACACTACCATCCAGCCCCCGGCATGCTTTAAGTACCGCATCATGCCTCTGATGTCATGATGCACTCACGCAGCGAATGATATGCAGGCGCTGTGTTTGTGCATCATACCAGCGCCTCGAGAGTGTATGATGTAAGAATGCAGCGCTTGACATTACATAATTATATGCCAGGGATTCATGCATGCATCATAAAAATATGCATCATAATTGTGTATTAAACATTAGGCTGCCTAGGGTTATAAAAAGGATTAGAGGGTTATAAAAAGGTGTAAGGTGAGTAGAATACAGCATGTTACCTTTGTTTTCTTTGATACATATACCACCATGCACCACGCCTATGACGTGACAGCTGTGACGTCATAGGTCACGGTACTTGTACAGGTAGTGTTATGTAACTATGGTAACCGGTAACCACACCCAGAAGTTCTCTAAGTGGTATTGTGTCATGTAGAACATTGTTGTTTTTTATAATGACATCATGGATACACACCTGTCTACCTGGAGAGACAATGTGCACACAATACGTCAATGTTAGTCTCACATTCTTTGAGTTTGTGATTTGAAAGAATAACTTGTTTCCCACTATCCAAACACTTATCAACGCTTTCTTCCCCACCTCCACCTCGATATGGCGTTTTGAAACAATGGTATATTGGGCGCAAAATAAGTGATACAGGTTTGTAATCCAAGCTGAAAATGTAAAGAGCAGTTACTCTAATCGTATAGTAAAAATACATTTAAGACCACAGTGAGAGACCACTATGGCAGTGTTTACACGTGTAAACCCTCTCTAGGCGTTGTACCATGCCTGTTATACCTCACCTTATGTCGGCAGTATGTTATTACGACACCCCAGAGCTTTACCCCCCCCCCCTCTTGGCACTGACCTGCCTGCCCCCTCAATATGTAGTACGCGTCTTCATACACCTGTCAGTCTATAACCCTTTATGGACAGCATGCTGCCTTAATGCAACATATGTCAGCATGATGCACAAATATTACGCAGCTGAGTAACTTGGTGTTTGCTTTGGCAGAGTTTCAACATCATGTAGGATACGGCATGATGCATGAATGCAGCCCTTGCAAGTTACTCGCAAGGGCTGCATTCATGCATAATGATGACAAAGGACATTAAATCACTATGCAAACATTACAGGCGTAATAGATAGCTATTGCGTATTGCATCAAAGCTGGGAGCCAATTAAGGTGCTCCTTATGTGGGCGATGGGGGAGGGAGTGTCAGCCAATCAAAGCCATTGTTTCATCTCAGTGTACTAGTGCACTACACGGTGGTGGCTGAAGGTTATTGTGCAGTCTTTTCAAGGACAGTGTAGTACATCTATAGACCGTCATATATAATGTACACTGCATGAATATTTGCATTTAAGCAAATTCAAGATGCCTTTTTCATGACAACAACACTTTTAGCGGTTCTAAGCTCAATAATGCCATGGAAGTAGCATGACGGCATTTACTCAAATATGACTGGAGAACGTAGTCCCTTGTATATGTAAATGGATAATGACCGCTAATGCTGTATATATATTGATAACTCTTGACAATTGGAACATGCATTACCCTATTTTGTGGCCGCATATATCCAAAGCTCCAATATCTTATCTCAATATCCCTCTCTGAATTGAAGTAAAACTCTGGCACTTCTCACCCCAATCCTATTCAGAGGACAGTGACGGATCCAGGATTGTATAGAAGGGGGAGGGGCAAACCTGGCCAACCCGGAGTTACTATGTGTTTCCCGCAAGCAAAGCGCATTAGCTATACTAGGGGGGTTTGGGGGCATGCCCCCCAAGAACGGTTTGTTGATCTAGACTTGAAATGGTGCATTCTTATGCATTTTAGGACACAATACTTAAGACTCAGCCCCCTCCCCACCTCATCCAGATCAGAGGCCTTCAGTCAGGCCCTATGACTAATACTCCAAAGTCTCTTTATCTCTCGTTCTCCTTTCTTTTCTCTTCTTCCTTTTTTTTGTGGGGGGGGGGGGGAGGGGGGAGTGTGAGGGCCCTATCCCTCAAAAGGCCCCTATCCCTCAAAATTGGTACGTTTGAGGGATAGGGACCAGGTGAAGTCCCTATATGCCAAACAGCCCCTATCCCTCAAAACGGTTTGAGACATAGGGCCCATGTGAAGTCCCAAAGCCACAAATATTTTTTCCATGTCCCTATCCCTCAAAATGGTCTGAAATAAGGGAAACGGGAGGGGCTAGACTGGCTGAAGTCTGTGAAAGCTGTCCTGGAGTGCTATAAGGAATGTATCACTGTCACAATGTACCAGTCACAATATACTACCAAGGTGGTCATGCAGTGGTCGAGCAGTGGTCGCAATGTACCCGGGGGGGGATACTTGAATTTTTTCTGATACGGGTGTGTGGCTGGACCAATGACAACCCTTACCCTTGCTAGAGAGATTTTGCTTCAAAAACCTTCCCTTGCTAGGCACTTTTGAAGAGGAAAAATACAAAATGTACAATGGATGACTAATTTTACCTCAAAATTTTAGCTCTGTCGGCAAAATTTAGAAAAAAATGGGCAAAAGTGGGTCATTTTCGTGAAAAATAGGTCATCTTGGTGGAAAAGTGACCCTTGCTAGGGCGATTTTGTTGAAACCAGACCCTTGCTATTTTTTCTCAGGACCCTTGCTAGGGAGATTTTGTCAATAAAGGAGGCTTGCCAGCCGCACAACTGTGTATACAAAATATATATGCTTAGTGCCCTCGCCCCTGCTCCATCCCCACCCCAAGTGACTGACCATCTGCTTGACATCAACATACTGTGGTCAGTACAGGCAGGAGGAGAAGGAGGGAGTGTGGGTTCTCAGAGTTTTAGGTTGGAAAATATACCTCATACCTTATTGTGAGGCCTACTTCCTTGCTGCAGAAGCAAGAAATAGTCATAGAAATTATTACAAAGGTTTTTGATGGATAGGGCTTTTGATACTTAGGGATTGTTTGTAGGATAGGGGCCTGACATGTCCCTATCCCTCAAATGGCCCCTATCCTACAAATATTTGTGAGATAGGGGCTGTTTAAATGTGGTCCCTATGTCTCAAAATTTTGTAGGATAGGGACTTTTTGCTATATAGGGACCTGAGGTGGGCCCTAAGTCTCAAACAGCCCCTATCTCACAAATATTTGAGGGATAGGGGCCTTTTGAGGGATAGGGGCCTCACAGGGAGGCCTAGGCCCGTCGGGCCACCCCCCTGGATCCGCCAATGGAGGAGTTGTAATATTCTAAACGGCTCCCCCTCCCCCCCCCCCCAAAGTTAATAAATGAGCCCTCCCTAACATCCCTTCTTCTTTATGCTATACAATGCGACAAAGATATTTGTTGTAAAATGTCTCCATGGCAGATGTTTCTGTGACTGTCATGAAGGTAAATGTCACAGCCTCAGGCCCCTGGATACATATATCACCCCTTACTGTAGACATATACCCTGACAGTATTATGTGTAGATATAGATGTATAACACTGCGGTACAGGTGGCCACGAGGAAACTGTTCATATATATATGAGGCTGCAATATATACTTATACAGTAATTTACAGATGTAATTCTTGGATTCTTTATGGCTCTTGCAATGTGCTGTACACAAAACCCATCTAGACCTAGTCTCTCTATACATATATGAGTTTTGCTTTGAGTTTGAAAATATTTTATTTGGCATGAGTTAACACTATAAGTAGAGCCTTTCAACAGGTGCCAAAGACAATGCATCACCAACATACAAGAAAAAACATATGACACTTTACAGTTCTATACGCAAATAGAAGAAATATACAGTGTCAGGCAGTAAAGTATGCAGCATACAACGTCCAAGAAACCAGCATTATATTAGATACATTCAAATTACTTTTACAAGTGAGCATCAATATTTAGGCCATCAAATTACACTCTTTAGATGATAACAATCCCAACCCGTAGTCAGAAAATCATACATATGTAAGTAGTATGTGAAACTGCGTTATGTGTATGGCGATGTCGTGAGTAGTATATGGCACCTTGGTGATGGACGCAGAAGGTCTTTTTTATTACTAGGTTAAAGTCTATATAAAGAAAAAGTGAGGTTGAAATATTCCCAAACTGAGTATATATATTCACTCATGGAGCCCTGGGCCAAGTTTTCACTTGTGAAATATTGCCCAAGGCCCGACTCTTGAACAAATTTTAGATCGGCCCAAGTATTTGGCGGAAGTCCTGACCAGAACTAATGCTGAATACCTTGGACATTCATTCTATAAATGAAGTAAGCAACACGGCAGAAATCAGTGTCTTCAATTGGCATGCATAGACTGCAGTGTGAGGCTAAAACTGAGCTGTTTCTTTTCTACATAGTGCTCGTAGTTCACCTGTACTAAGTTTGCACGAGCAGGTGTGATATAGGTCAGGTGAGAACATTAACCCTGCCGCTAAAAGATGACATTTGCTTGGAGAGTGGCGTCTGAGATAGATATTTGAACCGCACAGAGAGGCGTTCTGGCGACTCCTTCTGCTGCAGAATGCTGTTCAGTATAGCTGACATATAGGTCACTAGTTCACCTTCACAGCCACCAGGGGGCATCCAGGGGCCTCACAGCAGGTCAAGGTCAGTGTATCTGTAACACTCTCAAAGGCAGGCCAAATTGCTTGTATGGTTTATACCCGCGGAGATTGCCCTCCTATTCTGTGGTATCGACTACTCTGTTACAGCTATTCACGCTGACACAGATGGTGCATCAATGAATTCAGGACTGGGGTGTTATGCACCACGGCTGCATTCATGCATCATGCCGACAAAGGTATAGTACAAAAGGGCAATTTACACTGCTCAGTGTGTTAACCCTTAAAGAATGGCATAGTAATGCCTTAATGCATCATGTCCATAGATGTTATGATGCATGAATGCAGCCCTGGCAAGTATCTCACCAGAGCTGCATTCAAGCATAATGCAGAGTCAACAGGGTTGAGACAATCGTGAAAAGTTGGCATGGTGCACCAATACAGCACCGTCAAGTGTCCCATGACGAGAAATTTAAGCATTTAACAGCATATCAACCTTAAAGGTTTAAAGACATATATCCATGGCCTCTTCACCTTCACCCAGATGCTGCACAGAGGCCCACAAAGTGGAGCAACAGAAGGCTCATAGCTGGGTAGATGCTATACAAGTGTAGATCACTTCTCCAGTAGATCACCATGCCAAATTATAATCCACGTTTCCATTACTATTATCTGTACTAATTCCAATCGATCACTTCTTACTTCCTCGTCTGTTTTTTGCCTTAAGCCTTAAGCCTTAAGGATGTTGCTCCATCAGTCACCTGCTCACCAATTAGACAGTAATTAGACGGTAGTTAGCGCTTAACACTTTAAGGGCTTCGTGGTGATTTAATGAAATACACTGGTTGTTGACATGATGCAAGAATGCAGCTAGAATGCAACGCTGGCAAGTAACTAACGAGTGCTGACCTATTCAAGACTGATACTCTACCAAAGGGTAGCTGTGATACATATTTGTCATGCATCATGATGACCCAAGGTATATCAGGGGTACATTAGTCAGAGTAATGCTGATGTAAAGTAGTGTTAGCTGAAGTCATCACGAGGCATGACTTAATTCTGTACCGGGGTACATGTTCATAACATAGTTCTGTGACAGTCTACTCGTTCATGAGGCATGACTTAGTTCTGTGACTGTCTACTCGTTCATGATGCATGACCTTGTTCTGTGACGGTGTACTCGTTCATGAGGCATGACCTTGTTCTGTGATGGAGTACACACACATTGAAGGTATTGCATTTTACAAACCCTAGGATACAAGAGAAGGGGGTGACAAACAACCCAGGACCCAGCCAATAGTCTTAAACTCATAAATTTCTTTAGATTCCACTGATTCTTTCTAGGACAGAGATATGTTTCTGGGAGCAAGATTGTGTGAGGAGAGTGCATTGGGGGATGCACACTAATTGACTTGTCGGCAAGAAATTAGTCATTATAGAAATTGGAGATTCTACATTGCAAATTTGTGGAAATTACTAATAAGGCTCACATGGCTCAAATGGCTCAAATTGCTAATCAAGGTGTCAACATTTTGAAATCCTGTAACAAAACCAAAGCCAAACCCATCCACCAGCTGTGCTGAGATCATTTAATACTTGCAAATTAAGTTTAAATTTGATGAGAGATTAATCAAGCTTGTTGCAACTTCTAGTATTCATATTCACCTAGTTAATTTCAAATCTCGATGACAAGATCATACTTGACCATGAAACTTAATTTCAGATGATTTGATTAAGGTAATTAGCATTGATTGGATTTACTGACACACCTTGCCATTAACAGTATCATGATTAGATTGACACATTTAATTATAACATATTTCACGGCAGTCTACTTTCAGAACACCTGCTTTAGGCCTACATATGTGAATAGTCGTAGGTAGTGCCACTAGCTTGGCCAGAGCAAAAGCCTGGCCAAAAAAGCAAGAAGGTCATGCAGTAGAAAGTAGGTGAAAGCCAATCATCAGGTCTAATGGGATAAAAGGGAAGAATAACTTGAGGCCAAATTTGTGATTTATTCTGTTGAATGATTCCCAACAATGCATAACACAGCTAAAATCAGTTTTATGCAGGTTTAGCCATTTCCTTGAGGAATACAAACATTTAAAGGGCATCCATTTGCCCAATAACAACTAGACACTGTCACTTTGTCTAAGTGGATTTGGATTTCAATCCAATCTGGCGCAGCATTAGCAGGCGGGTCGGTTCACATACACAGCCATTACCCACTCATGTTGGTTCAGCGTCACAGCTCAAATAGGATAAGACTTCATCAAAGTTACCAGCAACTCATTTGTATTTAGGCAAATCTCAAAGGCTCTGAATTTCAGTTAGTTTCACAAGCATCTTAAATTTCTTGAAAGTAAACCGAGAACCATGTGAGAAGGCTGTCATTTTATAAGAGCCAAAGTGGCTTTCTGATTTTCAGTCAATCTACTGCAAAGGAGGAAGGTGGGGGGAGGTCGGAGAGGAAAGGTATTGGAGGATGATGGGGGGCAGGGAGGTAGATTGCAAGCAGGCTGGTAGGAAGAAGGAACGGACGAATCATAAATAATTAGGGTGACTTGGAATATCATCTCATTTAGATATCATCCCAGGATGAGCACCTGCATGGCTGTGATGTTATCGCCCGCTGCTCTGACCCACACTAGTGTAGGAGGGTAAACCCTGCAGGTACTTCACAGTGCTTTAACTCGTTATGGACATTTATCATCATGATGCATGAATGCAGCGCTGGTATGCAGCTTGCCGATGCTGCATTGGCGGATTATGCCGACTCTTTGTGAGTGTCTCAAGTCTGTAGGGTCAGCATGGTGCTTGATTGCAGCCCTGGTAAGTTACTTGCCACAGCTGCATTCATGCATCATGACAAGCCATGGCATGATGCATCAAGGCATCATGCGATCCATCAACAATGTGAATATAACTCCGGGACTGCATTCATGCATCACGTCTACCCCATGGTGTTGAGACACTCAAATATGGTTGGTATAATACATGAATTAGGTCATTGCAAGTAACTCATAAGAGTTACATTCATGAATCCTGATGACCAAGGGTATAACACTTTAAATTACGTGACATCAAAGTATAACCAGAAAACCTAGTGTACTTAGATACTGTTCCAGTACATTTAAATGGCATTACTGAAATTATAAAGTCGCTTAAAAGGTTTCCTTTACTTTATCTTAGATTTGCTTGAATGCAAACATTCATGCAGTGACATTAAAACACTATGATGTGCACTTGGTCCCCCCTGAGAACTAAACAGAAGGCCCCACAGCATCCATATAAAGCACTGATGGCTGAAGAAAGCACATCACGAACTTAATAGCATAAACAACTTAAAGTGGAAAGCAAACGATTGATCCTTTCATATTTTTCTAAACCAGTTTTAAAGTTTTAAAGGTGATGGACTGTCATACAATATTGATTCCTTAAAGTAGGTACTTCAGGTAGACTATGCCCACTGTAGTGGCTTAAATAGGCACAAGGCTCTAGATCAGCGCAGATTTCGTGTAGATCAGCAAAGGGTAAACGAGCGTCACTGTAGGTTAATTTTGTATCTCAAAGAAGCGCAGGTCCCATATAAAGTACAGGCTAAATGGCACTATTGAATATACACAAAATATCACAGTTGAAATCACCTGCCCCTTTCTTGTGGTAAATATTACTATATTTTCTACATAAGCTTACAGTGGTCGTACTTTATTCCGTGGAAACGTGTACCCACAAATATAAGTCCTTTCACAGTATACAGTTCGAGTTTCACTTCAAATGGAAGCATCATGATAAGATCGGCAGATTAAACACATAGAAAGTAGAAACTCATGATCTCGGGATTTCTAAAATATTTGCTTGAAAAGTGGAGGATTTCGGCAAGGTCACTGATTTTCTTTATCACTCATCCTAGTCAGGCTCCATCTGTGGATGATATGCTAAAGCTTCCCTATTTGTAGGCAACTTTCCCAAGGATTATAGAAGGGTGGGTGACTTAGTGTATCCCTGCATACAGATAACCCATCTTTGAAATAATGACATTGTCTTGTCCTGTAACCGGTAACATGAAAAAGTAACCACTTATTCCTGTAAATCGATATTTAAAGTTAAATTCTATAGCTCATATTTGAGTCATTTCTACCCGTGACAAATTTATAGGTGTATATCAGCATAATCTACTCCGTAGAGGTATCGCCTAAATTTTATAACCCATACATGTCTAATCAGCCTGTGTAGTACTCCTGAAACCGATCTGTGATAGTATACTTTTTACGGTATTTTATTTTATATGAAAACCATATATGTAATCGTCATTCTTCATGTGCATGACCATTATTTTGGTGCATAACCAAAATAATGGTCAACGACTTGTTAGAGAAAGGAGCATCTCGGTACACATGTAACCCAATGGAATCATTTTTTGGTTAAATAATAAAGTTAAATTGTTCTTTAAAAAAAAAGATAATGGGAGACTTGGTCAGTTAACAACTCGATCAGTGAGCGAATTAGTAGTATACGCATTGGTGAGTGGACAAGTTCGTAGTGGACGAGTTGGTAAGTGGACAAGTTGACTTTTTTCTGCCTTGGTATAGACTGGAACTACTTAGAGCTGCTCTTTGGGTGCTCTAGAGCTGCTCAATGGTTCACGTCCGATCGGCCTTGTCCAGAGCACAGCTGAATCTAGAGTGCTGACCGACCGAGAAAGCATTTACATGTCACACTGGAGCTGCCTTACACTGCACCACTTCTACTCATCTGAGTTCTAGACTGCTGCTACTGCCTTCTGCTACACATAGGGAGAAGTCTGCACACACCTCATGGCCAATCTAGTTACTTAGAGAGTGGTCACTTTTACACAACGGGGTGATTTTTTGTGTCAGCAGGTCCAAATGATTTTAGTCCCCCTGTGAGAGTGGTCGAAATCTTTTTGGTCCCTCCTCTTTGAGGGACAAAGTTGAGCGAGGCCAACCCCTTTAAGCTATAGTAACGCATGGGCATTTCTTTTCAAAAAGGGTTCAATCTCCCCCCCCCCCCCCCCCACTTCCCCCTCCAATCTATCAATCCCTTAATGTTGAGTGAGCATAAAGCCTTGATGCATCGTCTTATCCGTACAAGGAGTGTCAGTGCCCCTAATTCAGGTTCAAAGGGTAAAAAGGGAATCAGCAAAGTTGACAATGCATTTTGGTCCCTGGAAACAAGCCATCCCACAAAATGGCTTAACTCCGCTTCAGGCCATTACATGACCTAGTTACATACAGACAGATACTGGTTTGAATGGGTTCAGGCTGATTTCTCCCCGAGGCCCCTGCACCAGGTTCAAAACGGTTTAAAGCTCCATGGTGTGTTAATGCGCCACAATTTTTGTCAGATTATGCATTCTTTATGCATGATGCTGACCCTTTGAGAATGTACACACCCCATAGGCTTGGTATGATGCTTTAATGCAGCACCGATGAATCACTGGCCAGGGCTGCATTGAGGCATCATGGCACCAGAGGCATGAGGCATTAACGCACTGCGCGGCTATTAACGCACCATACACCTGCCTTGGCAGTACCACAGCGGCTACATCTAAGGGTAGAGATCAAAGATCCTGCTTTGTGTGCTATGTGTGCAGGGTCTAGACATGGAGGAATCAAAGTGTCTACAGTAGAAGCCCCACCTCAGTATATGGGTGTCTATTAGGTGCGGCAACATCCCTGGGTGCAGTGGGTGTCATCTATAGTGTCACAGACCGAGTGAAAGATCTGATGGTGTCGTGTCTTTCTGATGAAGGGTGTGCTCATTTTTTAACAAAAGGGGGACGTGGTGGACACTGGATGAATTTTTGTATTCAAGTGAATCAGATCTCTCTCTATATATATGCTAAAAAGAACACTTTAGGTATATCTACTTTGGGTAAATGCCACTTAAAGTCACTTAAATGTATGCGATTATGACCTTTCCGGGATATTTACATGCCATCACTGAATTAAAACTTTAAGTGCATCTTAAATTTGGGTAAATCCGAACATCTATCATGAAGGGGGCGGACCAAGCTAATTTGAACACCTCTTGATGGTGGCATCCTATTTTGTGCAAAAGCTTGTGCATTAGTATAGCCAAAGGTGTTGGTCGGAATTGATTTGAGCCCGCTTTAGGGGTGACTGCGAAAATTTGCCCGCTCTTGGATGGGGGGGCTGAAAAAATCCACTGAGCCGGGGGGCTCCCCCCATGGTTATGAAAAATAAGCACTCCATAAGGTAGTTTCAGGTGGACACACCTTACCATGCACTACATATATGCTCCACCAGGGAATCTCATGACAGCTATATTATTTGCTCTTTGGTGAATGATCTCAGGTGCAAATCTTGCCTACTAGAAAAACAGGACACGCCTAAAACCATTTGGCCATTTCCCAAGGATATTCATGATGTGAGTTCTCTCACTCAGTGTCGATTCAAGCATCATGCCGACCCTATTGGGTTGTGACACTCCCATAGGGTTGGTATGATGCACCAATGCTGCTCAGGAGAGTTACTCGCTGGGGCTGCATTGCTGCATCAAGACGGCAAATGTCATATCTTAGCAACATGGCCTCCTTAAAGGCTTGAGTCATAACTATCTGACACACTCACATTAAATTCAGTTCGTATTGTTGTATAAGGGTGTGTTTGATGCAGAACCCTAGAGCCACCGCTCCCTCAGTCCGTGTCTATGCTCTACAGTGTAGATGTAGGCCACACCCACCTTACAACACACCCACACATACTTCACCTTTATCTACCTGAGCCCTTTAGGGACGGCATGATACATGAATGCAACTCTGGTGAGTCACTCGCTAGTGCAGTATTCAACATATAAACAGAACAGCTAAAGATAAACTATGCGCATACCTTTGGTGAAAATGCTACCCGCAATACAGACAAAACCAAAATCTCACTACACTAATTAACCATTCATAAGTTCTCCTTCTCTACTGCGTCCACTCTACTGCATATATTCCATGCTGAATAAACCAGGTACAATGTTTTACAACCTTGGAGGGTGCTGTACACTTGTTTTGACGGGTATGGTTAGGGTTTGAGACACACATGTCGCGAATACAAGGTCAACGCCCTACCACAAGGTCAATAAATAATATAAATATAATATATATATATATATATATATATATATATATATATATATATATATATATATATATATATATCTATATATATATATTCCTTTATTCCCATAGCGATAAGTCAGCCCGGCAGTTATCCCAGTCTATATCTGTATATCTATTCTGATATGGGACTATTCCCAACTGAGTACCATAAATGTGGCTATATTCCCAAGTCAGTAACATAAATGCGGCAATATTCCCAAGTCAGTAGTATAAATGGGGCCATAAACCCTGATCAACTTCTACGGATCGCCTCTCATCATGTGAAGTGGTCCGATCCATCACAACTCCCTCTGCACCCCAACCGATCACATCAGACCATCCAGCAGACAGATATATGGACACTATAACCTACCAATATCATGGATTATATATTCACACAGTCCAGCTCTGGGTAGATGTTTAAACCATGTGGTCAGCTTGATCGATACTATTTTATATTAACACATGTACATGTTTCTCAATGTGAAACCCCTTCTTTTACCTAAAAATAACAGCATCTTAATGCTTAATGTATGCAAAAGTTGGTAGGTAAAACTAAAATAAAAACAGCTATCAGGGCTCGTGTATTGGGTCAATTTAGAAGACTCTGCCAGATGATGCCTCATGGTGGGCGGATTTCTGGAAAGCTTTTGACCAGTGTCTCTTTCTCCTGACATATCTTAGTATATAGAGCCAACGCTGGGACAGTCTTGAAAGCCAACTGCTGTGACAGCGGTATCGCAATATGTACAGGTATCTAGGGTATGAGCAAACAGGAGCCAGCTTGGCAAATACAACCTTTGCCTTTCCGTATGAAACGTGGATCATTACTGTATTAGACGGCACTGTATTAATTCAGGCCCCTGCATGTGAAAAAAACTATCACCGTTTTTTTAATGTTTATTAGTTTGAATAGATATAATTACATCGAAATAAATGTAAATACACTTAAACCTAGCACATACAAAATTGTACTCTGCAGTGATTCAAGAGTTTAAATGGGTCACTACTTTTGCTGACATTCCTCCAATACTGAACCTCATGTGCTGGCAAACAGCAATGAGCAAAAAAAGCTCTGAATAGCGTCCTGTCCAACAGCTGAGCCTCACAGTGTGAGTCTTAGACCATGAGGTTTCCTATAAAACAGACAGTTTGAGGCCTTGATCTTTTTTTTTATATAAAGCAAGCAGTCAGTAAAAACACATCCAAACTCTAATGGTTCGCACCTGTAACAAGTTGAATAAGGCAAACATTTGCTAAACTTTAACTGCTGAGTACATGGTGCTTCATTCTGAATATCTCCTATAAATATTAATAGTCAGCACTAAAGGCACCTACAACAATAAACAGACCCTCCTATAAACAACCAAAAATGTATCTTGTAGGCTCAATATCATCTTGTAGACTCAATATATATGATGGTCTGTTTTGTACCTATTGATGGAGAATGGCCAGCAACGAATAAATATTACCATAGGGAACTACACTTTACACCAAGAAACAAACAGACAGAGGTCCACAATGATCTGTCAGAATGGCAGATTTATCCATGAGTGGTACTTTGGATCATATCAGATGAGGCGGAGCGGAGTGTGATATGATCCAAGATACCACAAGTGGAGATATCAGAAATTCCGACCGATAAGAGTGGATCTCTGTGTTTATTTCATGTAATTATTGACATTTAAAGATTAGTTTCATAGCTATTTCAGTGACATCATCATGGAGACACAGCCCATGGAGGATGAACATCAGTTTATCCACGGGGGTGTGAAGAACAGCCATTCCAGTACTTAAGCATAGTAACTTTGCTTCTCCACATGAAATAAAACCCATAGCCGCCAAAGTCACCCTGACACCCAAAGGCACTTTGACCCATTAATCTGCAATCACCCAGAACACATTATTTCTCTTCACACTGCCTCGTTTTCATTCTACTTCCGGTGTGAGCCCTGGTCATGTGACCAGGGGTGAAGCAGCGGGAGGGGTTACTCCGTCCTCCTTAATTCTCACGCGACTTACAAATCATGCAATCTCAGTCTCTGCGTGCAGTCCAGGATAGAACTCTGACCCAAGCCTTCTACTTCTGTTGGGACTCATTATATTCTGCACCAGAGACGGGATATCGCCAGAAGTATGGGTTATTTCGAAACTAATAATAATAATTAGAAATAGCATACTTGGAGAAAAGGCAGGCTCTGTTTGATCACCTTACAAAATAAAGTCAGTCAATGCCATATAAGGCTACTTACTTTATTGCACCAGACACTTAATTGAGTAGTTTTGGTGACATGAACTCACTATATCTTAGGTGTGAGGTTAGAACAAATGAAATATTAGATTTCGTAGGACAGTCGAAGTATTAAATGGATAACCTCGGTAGAGAGCAGTTGACAGGGGATATCCCATAGTTCAGACAGAGTGGCCAAATATGCTTTCAGCTGCAGATCACGCGAGAGGTGCAATGAGTTCGGCAGCGGGATGGAGATTTGATCTCAGCTTTTGTTTTTGTAATATTTCCCACCTCCCATTTCTGACATGCTATATGTGTTTAAGCCTGTAGTGGATGTAATCTCACTCAGAGGATTGTGACGGGGGACTTAACTGAGACGTGTGAGTGATTTGATTGGTTGAGAGAGGTGATTGTGGCGGGAGTTGACAAGTGACATTATTATATCAGAAATAGGTGTAAAAAAGGCAGTCAATAGGAATTGGAATTGAAGAAAACACAAGCATACTGATGGTTTGTGATTTAACCACTAGGTATCGGTGTCACTGACTAAAAACTGACTCTGTAAGCTAGAACAATTTATGTACACTTGAAGCACCATATAAAGGTGCTACAGTGCTCCTAGTAGACAAAGATTATATAATATTATGGTCACCTAAGTATTTAATATCGTAACAAATGCTACCATGTACTTCCATTGGATTCACTAGGAAGCTTCTTTGGCCTGGACATAATGAATAACGAGCATGGAGAATCCCAGAATGATCATGTCAAACATAAAAAAGAGATCTCTTTTTCAGGTATGAAAGGAAGAGAGGAAATGACAAATAAAGCAAAAACACAGCCGAAAATACTATTGGCATTGATTTCTGAGACAGCTGGTAGTCCGTGACATGCCCTCTCAACCGGTTCTTGGCCACCAATTAAATACTGCTCAACTCCTATTAGGAACATCCCTCACTCAATCTTCATTTGGGTTCTGTCAGAAATAATGTGGAACCTTTCTTTTTTAAGCAGCCTTAATTTTGGGTTGCGGAGACGTGCTGGACACATCACTTCATGCCTGCCAGGCCTTGAAACCTGCACGCCTACAAGTATTTGTTGTCACTTGATGCCTATTTCATAATTTAGAAGCATTTGTGAGGGTCGAGCTGCACCTGATATTAGTTTTCTAGGTGAAATCAATTATAATCATAATCAATACAAGACCATTCTGGAATTCAGACCGAATATAATATATTATTCAGTCTTCCTTGATAATTAATATGCACAGCCAATACACATCCAATTTGAGGATTCAACAGGGGAGCAAACGTACAATAACTAAATAAGGTCATTGTGGTTAGTGTGTGTCATAGTCATTTATGCCCTATTGAATCATGTTTCTATTTTAAGACACAATAATGAATGATTACACAGATTTCCTATCTCTTTAACCAGAAAATTTGAGGAGGATCATATTACAGCCCATGTAAGAGCTCTAGCCTTCTGATTATAATACTAAATCCTTTCCCCAGGGCGGATCTCATGTATCTTGTCAAACTTCTAGGAGTGCATCAACCGTAAAACGATTTTCATGAAATCAGCGCTGAAGAGTGGACCTGGGGAGGGCTAATGTATTATGCTGACAGAGGTCATCGGACATCAAAAATACATATGGTATTAAAGGTTAAGGAGTATACTAGATGAGATGCAACATTGTGCGATAAGCGTTCAAAAGAGTATTTAGAAGGGTATTTAGGTGTACATTGTTTGCTGTTTCAACTTACAACTGTTGCTGAAAGATTAGGGTTTTACAAAGAGAGAAACTGTTTTAATCATGTCATTAACTTGAACTGCCTGGCATTGTCATCATAGCTTGCACATTACTCATAAAGTACTACTGTTCAAGGCCGTCCTTTGGTACAACACTTTCCTTCTAAAGTTTATTAGGCCAACAATTATCACAGAGAGTAAAACACATACGTAGTGCAAGGAAATCATGTTGCCAAGGAGAGGGATGTGCTGCAGGTTCAACAGAGCTATTATTCCTGTTGAGAGCTCACTGCCAACAATAATTGTCTCTCCTGAGTCTCGTAAATAAGAAGCTTACATCAAAGCACGCTCATTACGGAAATGTGGATTCTTTAATACTTGTCTGAGAAAATATTCTCTGTAATCAGGTTGGCCTGAAATATTTAAACTAATACACCTCTTTTAATAGTGGAGGGATCTTGTAAAATCCTCTATGAGAGCAATTTGTTGGAAAGGAAATATGCGGCAGGACTTCTCCCAGTGCAATTTCCATGCTCATCATTTGTTGCATTTTTGTCTAAATCCTTATTTCAGCTGGAAAATTAGAGAGGAATATTCTTTGTGGGTATTAAATTTTTGGACTAAATTTAGATAGAGAATTATAGAGGAATATTTTCTGTGGGTATTAAAGTTTTGGACTAAATCTAGCGTAAAACATGTTTAAAGCTAAATCTGTTTTTAAAAGGTGTTTCCACTCGACCCTTTTAAGGGTAGTGTAGTGCTTCAATGAACTATACTCTCATGTTTTGTGTTGTGTGTTTGATGGCAGTACCCAGTGCTATATTCATTTATCATGCTCACCTTAGGAGGATGATATATTCTCAAAGAGTTGGCATAATATACCGATACAGCTCTAGTGAGTAAGTCACTGGGACAGCATTGGTGCCTTCTATGCTAGGAGTGAGAGCCTGGTAGATGAAGGTTGAATTCCAATACTACGAGGGAAATCTTCTGTTTTCATAGCCTACAGGGGGAAATCACACTGAAAACCTCAGGGTCGTCATTTTGACAATACCAAAATTGACAACTTTAGGTGGTCACGGTGACGACCTTAGGCCATCATTGTGACAACCTAAGGTAGTCATATCTGATCCATATAGACCAAAGTTGTCATAATGATAGCCTTAGGTAGTCACATAGATTAGGTAGTCAGAATGACTATAGCTTAAGGTTGTTGTTTTAGGGATTGTAAATTTGAAGACCTAAAGTCATCAGTAATGACAAGTCTCAACACCATTGGGGAGTCATTGGGACAACCTAGGGTATATCTGGGTGTTGGACATGGAACATTCTCTGTCACGTGCTGCCACCCAGGGTAAATTGATTGAACTAAATTTTCTATCATGAGATATAAATATAAACTGGTGACAAGGAGCAGGGTAGTCTCTATACATTCAAGGCCATCATTCTCACCCATACACAACTTATCTATAACAAGTAAAGCTACTTAGTTTAATCAAGAGTAAACCAAATATGTGAAAGGGATGCCTCTCATTAGGAGGTGAACTAATTAGAGACTATATTCATACACCATTCTCCAGAGCACTTTCTATTAGTCATTATGATAACCTAGGTCGTCATAATGACTAGGAACCTTTCTCTGGGCTTTCAGTGTAGGAGTTGAAATGATTGTTGGCTAATTAGGGAATAAGGAAATGAATGGTTCTGGCTCACACTGTAGGCAGCCAACGCTTATGCTGAGAGGCAATTCTGACCCCATTTACAATACCTCATACTTTATTCATTTCTGAACCTATACAACCCTCTATGAGCCTCCAGAACTTAATGGATTGATCTCTAAAGCTTGGGCAGAATAATTGAATTATAATCTGAATATTCCATCAGAAAGCTAGGTTGTAGAATAGTACCTGCCACATAATATGATAGATTCAGGGTGTGGCAAAATGGAGATGAACCATTTGCCACTGTTTCATCCTGTCCTTGGAAATGTAACTCTCTTTGAACAGCTTTTATGCTCAATTATTCACACAGTTACTTAGTGAAATTGGCGAGATGATTCCATGCCATTTAATCTTTGGCTTTGGAGCCCTAATGTAAAGGGATATGTCTTATATTCACCAGAGCTCACACATTGGCCTGTCTTTAATCAGCAATTCATAACCTTCACCGGTGGATTCTAGTTATTCAGTGTAATATGTTTATTAACAAAAGAAAAGAGGCCTCTTCCAACCTTTAGGTTAGCAGTTGGTGAAGAAGCCATAATGGCTGTCATTGGATGACTAGTGGGAGTGTAGAACCATGGAAGAATGTCTAAATTGTCAAAGCTGTGATACCCTTGAACAGAGAAGGAGAAGCACATCTAGTTCTATGGAGTAGACCTGCTACTAATGTTACTACAAGCAACAGTATAGATCATCATATTGCAAAGCAGGTCCTCATACATACAGCTAGGGTTTAGATGTGTAGAGATCCCTTTAAACATTTGATATCTGCCCATATGTATAGTGTCCCCCTAGACAGTGGTCCTCGCGGGAACACCATTGGTGACAGCTCAACAAACATTATAGTCAGATGGTGCAGTGGTGCAGTAAGTCGCCCCCACTGTGGCACTGATATTCGCTGGCTCCCTATACGACCAATCTCTCAGTCACTAGAACGTAGCCTAGTTAGTCATTTGTTGTTAACCTAGGTTAATTATCATTGCCAGGATGGTTAGTACTGACCAACTGATATAAGTATTTTTTATTCTAGGCTAAATCCTTTTGAGTAGGGGCATTAGTCACATGTGAGCAGTTTTTCCGCCTCAGTCATTCTTGAATAGCACTTGGGCATGCCTGCCCAATGTCCCTTATGGCCAACTTGGGATAGACACCACAGACTAACTTATCTGTGTACCGTGTTGAAGAATTAAAGAGGATGTAGCTTGCAATGAACCTACACAGAACATTATCAGCAAAGGATGAGGACCCGATACTGGTCCAACATTTAAAGAGTGTTGAGTGGTTGCACATTAAAGTATTCTAAAGGTTGCTTTCTTGGTAACCTGTGCTTAGACTCCTTTGATATTAGCTCTGAGATTCACCATTACCTCTTTGTCTTTAGTCGAGGAATGGGTGGCCTAGTGGCATAGTATGTAGATTTAATATGATCTATACATCACAGTCCACCTTATCTAATGAACAATAAGCATACATGCTTGGGAGGTAAATTTCCCAATGGATGATATGCAGAAGGTCCTTTTATATATATACATATACAAAATCAGCTTTGTTATAAATGTCTTTGTTTACAAGCTCTATATCCTTTAAGCCAACCAATATCTCTATTTGCGGCTAATAGGCTTGAGTCAACCCCCATTGAACGACGCGCAGGAAGTATGTCCAATAGAATAGGCAGGAGAGGAGTAAGATGTGAGTATAGACCCAGCACCCTGTCACTTACAGTATTAATCCCACTATCTGCCCATCATGTAAACATCTACCCACCTATAAGCCCGACCCAAACAGCACTAAAGGGGGTTGCTAATGATACAGCAGGCTATTTATAGTCACAAGGGAATATGCCTAAGGCGGCCAAGTGTCATTCTCTGCCTGACTATGGATTTGTTTATATGCTAGGAAAGCACTTTGTTTGTAAATGTGTTTCATCAGACAGGCCCTATGATTAGCCTATGGATGTTCGTGTGTTTAGGATAACAAAAATACAGGAACTCTCTGACATGAATAATACCATCCTTATCAAGGTCTCCTTACAGTGCGAATTACATTTTGATGTATTACTATCTACACCATATCTCCCATTTGATATCAATGATGAATGAAATGGAGCTGTTTGTATGGTGTTGGTATAAGGCATTTCCCTTTCTCCCTATGTTCCATAACTAGGAGTAGATTTGCTTTGTTCCTCTGTCCAGGACTCTGAATTCAGACTACCAAGGTGCAGAATCTATACAGAGTCTGCATGGAGATCATGCAAGAGGTGCAATGAGCAGTTCGGTGGGATTATATACAATATGTTTACTCATTTATATAGACAAGGAGCATGTCTATACATACAAAGAAGTACCACTATGTACTCCCCTTTAATTCTCTATACAGTATCATAGTACTTTTTCTCTTCTAAACTTATCAGTAAACCCTATTTGTAAATAAATGAACAAAGGGCACAGAGAATTTGAGAACAATCATGTCAGGCATCAAGAAAAAGAGATCTTTTTCAGGTATGGAAAGAGGAGAGGAAATGATAAATACGGCAAATAAACAGACAAAAAGCTCTTGGCATTGATTTCTGAGACAGCTGGTAGTCCGTGACATGCCCTCTTAACCTGTTCTTGTCCATTAATTAAATTCTGCTCAACTCATTTTTATAAATCCATCACTCAATCTTCATTTGGTTCCTGTCAGAAATAACACGAAATCTTTCTTTTTTAAGCAGCCTTCATTTGGGGTTGGGGAGACCTGCTGGAAGCCTCACATCTTGCTTACCAGGCAATAAGTGCTCTGGCAATGCAATATTTTTGTTGTCATTTGATGTCTATCTGGGGGCAGTAGTCAGGGTCAAGCTTTACCTGATAACAATTTTTCTCACTGTTTTTTATCGAACAGGAAAATTTTGCCTGAGGATGTTCAAGGTAGGAATGACCAGACATACTTAATCTGTTTGATGGGCAGAGTCACGATTCATATTCCCAGCCAATTCACTATCCACGACAAGGATTCAGAGGGGGCACAAATGCTCCTTGATCAAATAGGTAATGGTGTGGAATTGCAAAAACAAACCTTAACCCTTATCTAACTTAATGAAGAAGACATACACATATTTTGTTGCAATCGTCCGATATGCTACCCATTATTTGAAAATATTCCCTGTTGAAAAAGCTCTATTTGTGTTTCATCACCCAATGATAAAGTTTTTTTTGCAAAACTCTCATGTTCTTGACACCTTATTACTGCAATCAAGGAACATGAAGGATAGATTACAGCTCAGGTTGGTCTGCAAAATCCTAGTCATAACGCTCAGGTTACTAAAGGTCCAAGTTGGATAATGACCATTTGAGATCACCATCTGGTTTCTGCTTTCTTTAACCTGTTCTATTGGATGTCATATTGCATCAATGTCTGCATCTAAGCAAAATGAAGATTCTAAAACTACTCATTACCATGTATATGTCATGGAAAGGTCATAATGGCATTAAAGCGGATTTAAATTGCATTCACTTAAATTTAAGATGCTTAAAATGTTCCTTTAAGCATATTTAATTTGCTCCAATGATACATTTAGCAGAATTAGCAGTGGTCATATCATCATGAATAAACCAAAGCAACCAAAGTACACCATCAACGTGGTAGAATCCTAACAAGGAAAGCTAACGCATACACAATATCTAGCGAGCCAAACGCTCCTCGGCTTTTAGGATATACTTTAAACATAATAAACAGCAGTGTAAGATGATTTGCCTAAAGAGGTATTATTAGCTTTTTCAACTGAGTACATTGGCTAAGAGAATAGTTGACTTTGAATACCTTCTTACAAATTCCTCACATTACAAGCTCTAATTTCAGGGCTCTTGTCCTTTTGATACTTCCCTTTATCACCGTTCTAAGTAGGCAGACAATTAGTAAGTAGAGAATAACACCCACACAGAACAATGAAATCATGTTGCCAAACACAGAGAAGTGCTGCAAGTTCAACAGAGATAACATTCCTGTTGAGAGCTCACTGCCAACAATAATTGTCTCTCCTGAGTCTCGTAAATAAGAAGCTTACATCAAAGCACGTTCATTACGGAAATGTGAATTCTCTAATCCCTCTCTGAGAAAATATTCTCTGTAATTAGGTCGGTCTGAAATATTTAAACTAATACACATCTTTTTATACTATGAGTGTCTTGTAAAATCCGTTCTGAGAGAAAATCATTGAAGAGATAAAACACTATGTCCCGTAATACCAATAACGAAATGTGCCGCAGGACTGCAAGTGAAACTTCCACATCCATACTTTTGTTGTATTTAAGTCACATTCCTTATTTCTAATATCACCTTGTTCTTTGTGAAAAAGAAAGCTTGCTTTTGTTCGAGCGGGATAATCAGAAAGGAAGTTTTCTTTGTGGGTATTAGTGTCTGGGACTAAATTGAGCGGAAAACAGAAAACAAGGTTGGAGCTGAGACTGGTATTAGTCCTTTTCACTCCCAGAACTAGGAAAGGGTCCTAAAGGGAATTTTCTACTAAAATGGTTATGTACCAAAGTTTCTCCATCACATAACCCGATGCTCTCGTGTTGTTTGTTAGATTATTGATTGCGGTACCAGTGTATGACTATGCAGTGCTACATTCATTCATCATGCTCACCCTATGAGGATGATACATTCACAAAGTCTTGCTATGGTACACTAAGATAGCTCTAGTTAATGTCACTTGGACAGGCTTGGTGCCTTACATGCTTCACACACCAGCAGTGATAACCTGGTAAATGAATTCTAAATTCCTTACACTACAGGGGATTCTATTATAGTATTTATGGCCTACAGAGAGAATCAGGACTCATAGATTTGAAAGATTGTAGACCTGTTCAGGAAATACTGAAAATCAATGGCTCATGCTCCCAGTGTAGGCAGCCAGCTGAGCTCACTCTAAAAGGTACTGACCCCATTTATACTAGCTTGTATTTATTCATCAATACAACTCTCTACTAGCTGAGTGAAGCCTCCAGAGCTTATTGGATTCATCTCTGAGGCCTCAGAAAGTAGAGTTGAATTGCAAGTCAGAGTATTCTATCAGAAAGATAGATTTTAGAAATGTTTCTGCCTATAAAAACATGATAGATTCAGTTTGTCAGCAAATGGAACTTAATACTCTTTGATCAAAACATCTTTCAGACAAATCTGTTGGCTACTGTTTCATTCTGTCCTTGTTAATTTTACCCTCCTTATATGTTTAACAAAAACAACCACTAATGCAGTGAATGTCTAAAGCTAGTATAATGTCTGAGCACAGAAAGAAAGGGCGGCGGTGTGTTATAGAAAAACAACATAAGTTTAACAACATAAGTAGGGTGTTACAGAAAGTTCCTTTTCCAAATAGGTGTTACAGAAAGAATTCAGGCTGTTGACTTTACGTTAATCAATGTGAATTTTTATGTAAAAATAGGCACCACCTCCAGACATGGTGCGGATATTTAGCCTAAACAGAGTAAATTTGAAGGAATTAATTTGAATTTGAAGAAATTAATGTAAATCTGAAGACATTAACGTAAATTATTAAAGATGTATGTTAGTATTAACGTGAGTTATTAAATGGCGTTAAGCATTAATGTCAATTCGCTATATTTACGCTAGTTCTTACATTGTTTTCTGTAACAGCCCTCAGGACTTCCAATGCTGAGTCCTACCCTCAATGATAGACATTGGGTTGATTATGAGATCATTATGGGATGCCCTGACTGTAATTGGAGATCTGCTTCTGACAGATTGTATTATTGATTCTTGTCATCTTTTACTGGCTGGCTTCACATTGGTTCTCAGTAAGCAGATACATTCTGAGAAATGTGACTGACTCAGTTATTGCCCTTTATGACGTCCTTCATCCTACAGCATTCCGTCAACCACTACCTTTCATGAATAGCACAGAGTTTTATGGGGGATACCCAAGCTGTAAATATACAAATTAAAGTGTGGTATACCTAAGACTTATCTTTACAATGGACATAGTGAATCCCCATACCTAGCATACCATAATACATTTATATAAAGGGTCAAAGTAGGGGGTTGCTATCCAAGTGGTTGTAATCTTTGAGGACAGGATGTCGCTAAAAAATGGCACCGATCATTATGATACACCAATGCAGCTCCAACCTTATGTTGCAGCCCTGTAGCATTGGTATGATGTATGAATACAGCACTGTTAAGTTACTCGCCAGCACTACATTCGTGCATCATGACGACCAAGGGTATGATGCATCAATAAAACAGATTGAGATACACTTAGCTATGTGGAGCATCCTTGCTACTACAGTAACTACAAGGGGCAGGTTCCCACACACACTGCTAGGATTTACAGAAGGAGACATACTCTCTCAATATTTGAACTCCCCTTACATATACAGTGCTACTGCAGGCAGTTCCTCCTCGTGGGAAGTCCTGGAACCACATTGACGACAGCTCGGCAAACATTACAGACATACGCTGCGGTAAGTCTAGAGACTACTCATTCAGACTGGCTTATAAATAGCAGGTTTAAAGGAAGAAAGGTTACAGCGCCATTTTGTGTCTGTATATATGTGTATGTATACACTGTAAATAGTTAGTGTAGATACAAAGTATAATCTACTATAAATCTACAGTATGATCTACTGTAGAATGGATTCGAATTCATAGAAGAATATACTGTAGACTTACAGTAGATTGTACTGTTTACCTATAATGAACTGTACATAGAAAGTAGAATCTACTGTACACCTACAAAAATGGCAACCAACTTCTTACAGTGTATGTATTCCTATTTATTTCATGGTGAATACGATCTATCAAGGTTAAAGCTATGGGATTGCTGTAAGCAAGTGAGGTGTGCAATAACCCTCTGCCGTATTGCACGGTGTTGTTGTATTGCACGTTCCCAAGGGTCGTGGGAGGTTGCTATGGGGTCACTATGGGGTCGCCATGGGGTTGCTACACTGCAGAGGGTCAGGTGACCTGTGCGAAATTCAAAATGACGGCCCACGGAAGTAAACAAATGCTACGGAAGTAAACAAATGCCGTGAAAGTAAACAAATGATGTGAAAGTAAACAAATATGGACTGCATATCTATTTTAGATTGATAAATCTTAAATTAAATACAGAGCGGCACTTAAAAGTGCCCTCCTCGATGGTCATTGCGCTCGTGGGGCTTGTCCCGTACTGCACTAGGCCTGCGGCCAGCGTGCAGTATGGGACAAGCCCCACTTGTACAATAACCATAGACTGTCTATATATCGAAACATACCTGCAGGAGTAGTGTAATATAGCACAGTATTCAACCTAACGAGTGCTAACACCATTTTTGCGCCTATTTTAGGCTCTTGAACCCCCAAAAACATGTCGAATTCCGAGAGACACCTGTTAATAACCATTTGTTAAGTGCACTGTGTGTTTATTACATTGAATACGGTAGTTCCTTTTGCACACACAATGAGCCTGGATATAAATGTCCCTGTTTACCAGCTCTGTGGCTTCCACCTCGGCGCCTAATGAGCTTCAGTCAACCCACATCAAATAACAGGAACCTTGTCCAATAGAGTCGGCCCAGGAGCAACAAGCCCTAAGTAGACCCAGCGCCCTGTCACTTTAAGTATTAATCCCGCTATACGCCATCAACGCAAACATCTACCCACCCTCTATCCTATCCAACAGTGTTGTCAATGACACCAGGCCTGCTTATAGCCATCAGGGAATATCCTTCAGTTAGCCAAGTGTCATCCTCAGCCAACTTGGAGTGTTTTTCCATGTTAAGAAAAAAACACTGCCTTCTGTACATTGTTTTTGTCCGATGTGTGCCGTAATTAGCCTCGGGTTCTTTTGTTGTTGTTGGACATTAATAGGAGAGCCTCTCTAGTACCAACTAGCATCCTTAGCCAAGAGGAGTCTTTACTTTATAGAGTAAAAATACTTCCCTAATGTATTACCATCTATGCCATGTCTTTGGCACTTTAATATCCTGTTTTCTTCTTTAGCACATGGTGATTTAAGGCAGTATGTGCATGATTAATGGTCATGATGTTTGCGTGAAGCACTAGTACAGAAAGCATGCATCAAGCCGACCAAACAGAGTCAGTACACTCTTGAGAATTCTTCAGCATGGTGCTTGGATGCAGCCCAGAAAGTAAACTCGCCAGGCTGCATTCATGCATCATGA
Organism: Harmothoe impar; assembly: GCA_947462335.1. Taxonomy (NCBI): domain Eukaryota; kingdom Metazoa; phylum Annelida; class Polychaeta; order Phyllodocida; family Polynoidae; genus Harmothoe; species Harmothoe impar. The sequence continues at coordinate 39,124,740 of OX381719.1, forward strand.
CAACCAAAGGCATACAGCTTTTAAAAGCTCCACAACTCAGTGCTTCACATTGTCTTCACTACAGATCTTTCAGCAGTGAAAGAGTTCATTCGCCACTGCAATGATATTCAAGTTACTTGTACATGTATGTCATCAATAATATTTGTTGTGCCCTATCCTCCAAATATGATATTGTAATGGCATTTTAACCAAATTCAAGTAGAATTTAAAATCACCTGATGAAGGCAACCACCTGCCGAAACGTTGTGATCGCTATAATTTCAACATGGTAAAAAATGAAAGCCATTAAAACAAAAGTTTGGTCGTTCTAGTTGTGTCTATTATATAATTATAATAGAATTTAAAATATAGAAAAAAATCGGACCATGCCACTTTAAATGAACCTCTCTATCATGTACTTCCTGCCGGCTTCCACACGCTTTTCACCCTTACTCCCGCCAACAACATCACGACGGCTACGACCCCACTTCTCCTAACCCCCTCACCATTGCTACCTCATCTGCCCATTCTCCATTATCAAATATTAAGACCTTACAGGGGCGCCGAAATCCACACATGGTGATCAATCAAGCGTGTCGCTAATCAATCAGGCATGTCGGTGATTGCAGGGGATCAATTGAGATCCAATCACAAGCGGAGCTGGCAACTGAGGCGGGCGGGGGTCGATATTTGCAGATCAACTAGTTGCGCAGGTAAGGTAGTACTGTAGTGCTACATCCATGTTCCATGGCAAAAAAGGAATATATCGTTACACCACTATAGCATCACAATTTTCTATGTAGTAAAATAAAGGGAGGGGTTACTTGGTTATAGCATTACATTCCACTGTGGCGGAGGGGGGGGGGGTATAGCCTATAGGGCTATAGGAGGTCTAGATGGGGGGTCCCCATGTCGCCTGTCGATTTTAAGAAATGCTCATGTCATTTGTCAGTATCCTTGTAATTCTCCTGTCATTTGTCACTAGGCTCCATGTCACCTGTCGATTTTAAGAAAAAGCCATATCCCTTGTCAATATCTTTTAATTTCTCCTGTCATTTGTCACTAAGCCTCATGTCGCCTGTCAATTTTAAGAAAAGGCCATGTCGCCCTGTCGATTTTAGGGGTCCACCCCCATGCTATAGGCACTTATTTAGGCCCCTATTTAATCAAAGCTTTTCGCAAGGGAGGTACACTTTGTTTTTTTTTACCTAGAGCGGGGGGGGGGGGCTATATATATGTATATATCTAGGCATATAGCCCTAAGCCTACTGTAGCGTAGGCCTACTCTTGAAGTAGGCCTACCGTAAAACCTCACTCATCTAATAGTCGATTTTTATTTGGAATTTGCTTTTGCTATAAGTCGATTTTAATTGTCCAGTTGTTGAGGTTTTGAACTTTTTAGGGGCCTAAAAATGTAAATTGTAAATACTATAAAATACACCTTTTTCGAGGATTCTTTTTCCCTTTAAGACCTACTTGTTCCTCTACAAGTAGGGGGTCATTGTTATGGGGGCAGAATATCATAAATAATACTCAATTTGGCTGGACAAAAGGTGCTTTGAGGGGGGGGGGGCGGTCTGGGGTGGGGTCTAGCCTCCCAAAAAGAACCTCAAACTCCAAGTCGACTTATAGGTGAGGCTTTCCAAAAGTTCAACGTATTTTTGCTATAGGCCTAGGTCGATTTTCCCCTCAAATTCCAATGCTACTTATAGCCAAGGTTTTACAGTACTCTTGTAGGCCTACTATCGTAGCCTATGCGATACCCCTTATTTTTTTTTTTTTTTTTTTTTTTTGGGGGGGGGGGGGGGGGGATAACCTCCACAAATTTGTAGTTTAAGGTGGCCGGCGGGGATAGCCTAAGAGTAACTACGATTTTACTAGATTTCTACAGTATGAACCTAAGGGTATGTAGTCTCCAAAAATACAAAAATATCCGGGGGGTCCCGAGCTAGATTCTGAGATATTTAACAACAAAGTTCAAGTGACCTATGGTAGGATCATATAGTATTTTCTCACATATACTCACAAAAGCACTACAAAAAGTAACTACGTTTTTTTAACACTCTATTACAATATTGTTTACAACATTATCTATCCAGAAAATGTGTTTTCAACATGTGGTCCCGAGCATATTCCAATGGTTTTTGTGCTTTGAAATAAAAAATGTAAGGGAATGTTAGGTCACAAGAAGGCAATATATATAGTCTACAATGAGTGCTGTACACCATCTGGCTCTGTGGCCTCTCTGTCTAAGGCGTGGGGTAAGAGATCAGAAGGTTGTGTGGTCGAATCTCACCTATACCACCATCACTACTTTTTTTCCTACCTACTTTTATCTAGATACACATTCATAGAGCAGACTTCATTTGATGTCAAGCATGTACAATATAGGGTAAACCGCCCATATGTGGCCCTGTTGAGGAGCTTAAACCCACAAGACTGACTTTGATACAAGATTACATGTGGAAAGAGTGATCCAATCCTAATGAAGTATGCAGCACTTTTCATTGGGACACTGTTTGGCATGCTATAGACAAGTCAAAAATATTGATTTCTATGTAATATATTGTAAAAATGCTGATTAAAGTAAGGTACCCTTTGGACATTGAATTGGTACCATGACTGGCCCACCTTGTACCTTGAGTGGTCCACTCCAATAAAACACTGTTTATGCATCTGTAACTTGGTAAATGTGGTTACAATGTTATGTTCCATTAGAACATAATGAAATATAGCCTCATGCAAATTGTTAGTTCCAATAGCGAGCCTATGAATATGCTTTAAGCCAACTCTTCTATCTTGCCTTCTTGGGGGCTGCCTTCTGCTCTGTTAAGCTCTGGGCATAATTATACTCATTTCTGCTTCTGGGGGCATGGTGTACCACTGAACAAAGAAAAATTAACATTTAGGAACTTTTCCATGTATAACATTATTTTATGTTCTTATGATATGGTTCACCAAAAAACAAAGGTCTCAACTGTGGGGAGACCGGAACCAGGGACCTCTCACACTAAAGTTCCAAGCCCTGCCTATGTAGCCACAGGGGCTGGACAAGTGTGGGGAGTGTAGAAGTACCCCCATGTTTTGTTCACTCAGCACTGAGCTGTGGCTATAAGGTATAACCTACATGTATAGGGACCTTTAGCAATCCTGACATAGCTCATAAAACATAGACATAAGGTCCCTTATTACAGAAGGCGTGGATCTGACTTTTCAAGGTACATACTCACACAGTCTCAATGTCATACAAGTATAGCTTTCAGCAGTTCTAGCACCATGTATCCAGAATAGGGTAGAGGTACAGTATTAGCCTAGCACACTGAAGATCCTGGGTTCGAAACTTAATGGACCAGTTTTTCTCTGACCATAAATCAGGTTGATTTCCATGTAATTCTATAGTCAAAAATAATGAAAAAGACATTTTTCCTACATTATATGACATCTTTTTGTTTATTGGGTCATAGGGGGGGGGGCATCCATTTATTTTGGATCTTAGAATAGATCTCACCCTACACCTAGCATATTATAACCTATACTGTTGGTGGGCCACTCATGGTTGAGCCCCTGGGCCACTTCAGGTACTCCTGTAGTGGTGACAATCAATCAGTTAAAACTACCTAATTAATATAGGATTTTCACCAAATGAAGATGGCATGTTAATGTAAAGATAATATGTATGGAAAACAAGATGAAAGTTTGGATCTTACTGGAAAACTATAGGCACACTGTTGAGGTATAAAATGTCTTTTTCTTGAAACCTCTCAATGAAAAGAGGGCTACATGTCACACAAACATGTCATGTTTGGCACTCTGTAGAAAATACTGTGGCTACTCTATGGAGAATATAAACTGTGATATTGGTACATTATTGTCTCTTCTTTCATACCTGTATTAACAAATCAGGAAAAAATGACCATAAAGACTGGTGTATAGAGGTATAGATGGGCCACTATAGGTACTTGTCCTATAGAGGGGCCACTTAGGGGCGGTTTACCCTAGTATATTATTTCCCCACTTCTCACATAAATGTGCATAAAGTTAAAATTGTAAATTTATAAAGGCATGACAGGGATTAGAACAGCCCACCTTCTGATGACGAGACATGCATGGAACACTTAGGCCAGCAAGACTCAGTGACACTGTATGGTTATTCCTACTTACACATGGGTCAATAATGTCACCAAAGCTGCGCAGAAAGCTGCGCAATGCACATGTTCTCGATCCCCGCCGGCCACCTTAATTAAGTATCATCTCTCTCACTGAATGCCGTTTAGGAGGACATGTTCGGGAGAGGATCGGGAGAGTAGGCCTACACAGAGCTGCTTATAGAGGCTACAAATTTGCGGACCTCCGCAAATTTGTGGAGAAACAGCACCCTGGAGAATTCAATTAGACTTCAAATAAGGAAGATTATTATTTCAAACTTATATTAATCAATCCTTTGTCATAATGAGTGTTTTCTACATTTTTGCAATGCAGGCGTATGAAACTCATGGCAGAGAAAATGTATGCCACCAATCACGGCCATTTCTAGGCGTTTATTTGGGCAACATTCTTTCATGTAGCCTACTGATCATGATGTAGGTTCGGACGCACAGAACTTTCTAGCCATTTGGATTAGATTCTTCCAATCTAGGCTGCCATATTTGTTCTTACTAAGGCAAAATGACATGCTATATCTTCATATGTAGTCTGTGAAGTTTGAAGGATAAATTCCCCGTATTTACCCAGAAAACAGTGGCTTTGTAAAGTGACATAAACCGGGTCATTAGGGACCTTTAGCAAACCCAACGTAGCTCATTAAACGCAGACGTAGTAATGCTAAAGGGATAGGCTACGTCTACGTTTATTGAGCTTTTACGTGGTTGCTAAAGGTCCCTAATTGCGCGCCGTTTGTTTACGTTCACCCGGCAGGGCATAGAGACACATAGACACATAGTTATGTCTCTTAGGGCAGGGGGACTATAGCGTGGTTAAATACCACCTCTCTACGCTTAAACTCAAGCATAGCAGCGCATGGCGCAGTGGGTAGGGCGTCCGCCTCTCTCTCGTCGGGCCCCGGGTTCGGTTCCCGTGCACGGCGAACGAAAATCGCGTTTTACGTCCAGCGTCTTAGTTACGCCATTTTGAAAAAGATTATCTCGATCCAAGCTCAACTATTCTTACAAACTGTGATACAGCAGGCTACAATTACATTATGGTTACGAAAAACAGTTGCTTATTTGCCATGACACGTGTAGTACATGCAGTTTGGAAAAAAACTTCTGTATGATTAGTTTTTAAAGGAGAAATCTGATGTTGTTTGCCTACTTTCAATCGGCCAGAAATGATAAACGAGGGAACAAATTACTCGGCCTAGAATAATCGTCCTGCATGGACTCAATAGAAAGAATTGGAAGTTACACTCGCACAAAAAATACTAAACAGGTGTTGAGAATTATATAAATGACTTTGCTTCTGTCAGCAGATGTGTCGAAATATGAATAAAATACATTTGCCTGAATGCAACGTAACAAACACAAAATCAAGAATTATAGCTTCTGGAAATGGTTCAAATTCATCTTTCCAAAAACATTTTTCGATCTTTTTTCTCCAGCTTTCTATTGCACAGACAACATAGAACACAATAATCACCATTTATTACTGTGTCTTAGACGAAACACATGTTATATTTAAGTGTGAACAGAAACGAAGCATTTTTTCCATTGGAAACAGTGCAATGTACGGCCCGGATTCAGTCAGAAACTGGGCAAATCAGCGAAATGTGAAGCGCTTTCGCAACAAAAATCGATTTGAATCATTCATTTCTGTAAAATACTTAATGATAATTAGCTAGAAAGTTTAATCCTACTGTTATACCCTTTTGTGTGAAATTATAAGATTCAAATTTGATAATTGATGCTAGTAGGGGAGAAAAACTAAAATGGGCGAACCCCCCTACAAAGGGAGGGCTACTACATTATAACGTTATAACGTTGATAGGTTGTCTTAGCGCAATATAGTAACCCCTCCCAAAAAACAGTGGTCTTAGCAGTATAAGGATAATTTCAATATTATCTTAAGACCATGAGGTCTGACATCATAAATCCACCACCTTCTTCCACCGCCTCCTTCTCCTCCACCCCGCCCCCCACCTCCCTCGGTGACTGAATGCACTTGTTGAAACTTCCCAGCGTCAGATCTCCTGAGTCCATTCTTCCAACTCACTGACTTCTGGGTGCAATGTGCTGAGAGGAAAGACATAAGGGTAGATGCTGGCACCAGAAGGGGTCCGGTCTCCATGCGGGGGAGGAGCCTGGGGACAAGTACAGAGAGTCAAAGACAGACAGCGAGAAATGTATCCTGGAGTAGGCCCCTACAGTGTGGAACCCACAGAAAGATACTGAGTGGTGATCATTATTCAAAAGTCCTGAAAAATGTTGATCCTCATCTAATGGGGGGAGGGGACAAGATAAAGTTGCCTGTTTTCAGCAAAAAGAGGCTGGTGCATTGTTTTTGATCATAGGTGGGGGATAGGAAATGCTGCGTTGCATGATAATGTACACCATGGTACCACTCAACAGATGACCAAGGTTCAATCAATTGACAATCATAGCCTTCTGTCAGTGCAGACAGAAATCTGTGTTGTATTAGCTTCATTCATGTCAGATATTGTGGGTTTATTGGTGCATTTCCATAGATGATAGTAATTAAGGGAAATGAGGGTAGTCACTGTTTCCATAGAGACAATAGACAACTTCTTCTTTACATCTTTTCATCAGATGCATTGTAAGACAACAGGCAGTCAAGATGTGAAGAAGACCTCCTTGGAAGCTTGTTATCTATTCTCTAAAATAGCCGATAAGATCCTTAACCCTTATGGACGGCATGTCGCTATAAGATGACATTTGTCATCATGATGTACCAATGCTACCTGGGCGAGTAACTCAACGGTCTGCATTGATGCACCAAGCCAATCCCTCAGAAGTGTCTCAACCCTGTGGCATTGGCATGATGCTTGAATGCAGCACTGGAAAGTTTCTCACCAGTGCTGCAGTCATGCATCATAATGACCAAGGGCATGATGGATGTATTGATACATCATGCCGTCCTTAAAGGGTTAACGCTATATAACGCTTCTAAAATGTAATAGACCTCCACGCCCCCCCTAGTGCTACCGGCGGTTTCACACTAAGGATTGGCTTACTTTATACCAATCTATCACCCCCCCCCCCACCCCCGAGCTCCCTGACAACACAAGGTTCTGTCCTTCATTGTGCCCATCCTTGTTGCTATGGTGATCAGTGACGTCAGTTTAGGCCCGTCACGGCGTGAGGATATCCGCTGTGGGGTGTGAGGAAGCCAATCAAGTAGTCCCCGGGTCCGATTACTACGCCGCACTAAGGCCAGGGGCAGATGTACCGGCCACCATGCACCCAGTCGGGTTTCACCCAAGAAGACAATATCACCTTTTGTCTCTATTTTTTTCTCTTCTATTATTTTCTGAAATTTCTTATTGTAATAATCGCAGATTGACTAAAGAGCTTGAAGTATTTTTCAGAGGTACTCATCGAAATTGGATTTGCCTCTTTGATATTATTACATTAGCTTGATTAGTTGAGCTTGCTGAGAATATGACATGCTATCATATCAGACAACCTTAAAGGGTTCACCGTATTACATGATATAAGAAATTAAACCGAGGTAAAAAATACCAATCAAGAAATGACTGAAATAGTGAACAAAGGAGTCCTTACAAAATCAGTACACAGAGTAGGCTTGCACTGACATGAATCGATGTCCTCATAAGCAACACCGTATTGTTTATTCAGTCAATCCTTGTACACTCTAGACTACTAAATCTAGTTTTTAAAGGACTAGAGAACTGAAGCTTTAGAGATGTACGGAACGCAATGTCCTCCTCAGTAAGAGTCGTAACATCACATGGTAACTACACGGCCGAATGACCGGTATGATGATATTGTGTGCATCATGATGAAAAGGGAACATGAATTTTGAACATCATTCATGACATTTTAACCCTTCAATGACGGAATGGTACCTTAATGCATAATGCCTTTGTCATCATGATGTAAGAAACTGAATGCAGCCCTGGCAAAACACTCACCAGTGTTGCATTCAAGCATCATGCCGACACAACAGGGTTTAGACATTCTCGATGGGTCTACACGATCTACCAATTCAGCACCGGGGAGTAACTCACCAGGTCTGCATTGGTGCATCATGACAACAAGTGACATGCTATCCTTAAAGGGTTAACGGTTTAAGGTAAGGGACTTGTATGGTGGTTAGCGGGGGTTGGGGGAGGTGCTGAAGGATGCCTCATTAGGGATGGCTGCATCAACACAGCCCCTGTCGCTAAGCACCATGCAAAGTCACCCGCATCTAATCCCAGTTACCCACGTCTCACTAACCATCAATATTCCACACATGACAGTGAGATAACTGTCATGTGTGGAATACTGATGCAACAAGTAGGGTATCCTCTGATCAATCACCTTTGGGCCCTCGGACATGAGGCGTCCTTCTATCTATGACAGGGAAGTGTCTCCTCCCATATAAGGAGTATGGATAAAGTCATTGCAATTTAGATTGATATTTAGATGCACTCTGTTAAGATATTGATGATATAACTAATCTGAGAAGGTTTATGTATGGACAGTGGCCGCCTTAAATCAAGTGCGGTGATTGTACCTCTGAATCGATCTATGCCATTCTGGGTGGTATGTACCTCTCTCGGCCCACCTTGTATATGCAGGAGACCAGAAAAACCTAGCCTTAAGATGCTGCTTGTACCAGGTTACAAAGTAAAATCTAATCAATCAATCAATCAATATATGACCGCATGAAAGCACTTTGTGGCACTTAACCATTAAAGAAGGTTTACACCAGATATCACTTGGTGTCACTTAAAAAGGGGAATTCTCTTATCATGTTAAGAGTTTAACCTCATGAGTGGATCAGCTGGTGTAGTACATTAACCCTTTAAGGACCGCATGTCCCTCAAAGGTGACATTTGTCGTGATGATGCACTGAGAAATCACCTGAGAAATCATGCCTACCCTTCTGGAGTATATCAATATCAAAGGGTCGGCATGGTGCTTGAATGCGGCACTGGCGAGTTACGCATGATCACCAGGGCTGCATTCATACATCATAACGACCAAGGGCATTATGCAATAATCCATTATGTTATGCTCAAAGGGTTAAGCCAGGTTGAGTGTTGAATCAGGGCGGGTGTCATTAGGGCGTACATCAATAAGGTATAGACCTGCTCAGGTACCCAGGTTAACCCGGTAGGCGCTGGTCGCTGCAGATATCACCAGTCAATGTGCACCCTAAGTAGACTGGTGGTTCTGGCACTTCTAGAAGGGAGGTTTCAGAAGGTAGCAGCGCCATTTGGTGGTTATTTCCCACATCAGGCTACTGTGATCGCCATACTTCTACATAAATGTAGCAGGAAGGTAGGCTTAGGGAACCACAGGCTTCCTTACCCACGCAATGATCCCGGCCCGTGTCCGAAATTGGTTTCATGCTACAACACACGCTTTTATGCTACAGAACAGCCAAATTATGAAAAGCTTATCATCCCCTGCTGCTGCGTATTCTATGCTGCTTAAAAAGGCTTATTAAGGGCTGCTATTGTGAGTTTTTCCAATCGATATTACAACCTATCCCGACATAAAGATGGTAGATGCAAGGCACTATTCTGATCTAATCTGGACTAAACATCTGCTGGAGAGTGATGCCCTGCCCAGGCACTCTCCCAGCAGAGGCATGTGACGTCACATGGAGCTAGCCTCTGCCTTGATTCTGCCATGTTTAGCGTGAGGGCACTACACCTATGTACTGTGTTGTCATGGCAATGTACCCATAAAACCTCACGTAAATGGACAGAGGTTAGCTCAGAACGTCGCATGCCTCTGCAGGAAGAGTGGTGCCCAGGTGACTGAGGTCCTGTAGATAGTATACCGATAAAACGGGAAGAAACTTGTTCCCGGGATAAACACGTGCATGCTAGTAAAGCAGCTCCTATGATATCTTGGTTCCAGTCTCGGAATATAGCCGGTTACTGGCAAGCTATGGTGTGGGTGTCTGGTACCCAGCGAAATCTCGCATGATATTCCGTGGACAGAACTAAGATGGCCGCGCATGTGGAGCCACCAGAATTATCGCTATACTGCTGCAGACTGGAGAGATTGGTTTCCCCCAGGACCCTCACCTAGTTGTATAAGAGGACCATTGCAGCCCCTGAACCAGTCAAGGTGCTCCTCACCCCTTTGTGCCTAAAGAGCGGTGAAGGTGGCGCCACTAGTTCTAGGGGTCCTTCCCCAGTTGGGAGGATCCAGGAGTGGAGCTCTTCAGGTTTACAGATGTGGAGGTGTGAATCGATGGGCACGGGGACACGTGACTAACTGAGTAGACCTCTGGTGGTTGTAAAAGGCATTAACCCTTTAAAAGCGGGATAGAGGGTAAATGCATCATGCCTCTTTGTCGTCATGATGCCTGAATGCGGCATTGGTGAGTAACTCCTCAGTCAGTAATTCACAGGTGCTGCATTCAAGCATTAATGTATAGAAAAGTTGCATCGTATGTTACACGGTTTTGAAAATAAAATACTAGGCTAGGGAGGAATAATTTCGTTCCTAGACCTATCTGTACAATTGTATTTCTTTCTACACCTAGTTATACAAAGATAGCCCACTCAGACATTCACATTGGTCCTTATGTGGATTATGGGATCGCCCTTTGACTCTTTTCGAGTCTGGCAATGCTGCATCCTCCCCCCAAAGTTAATATATTTGCTTGACTCAGGGAGGAGAGGTATAGATTTTGAGACCCTCTTTCCCTCTACTATATATACGTAGGTACAGGAGGTTTAACTCCTAAATCTATCACACTGCATAAATGTTTGCACTTAAGTAAAGTTAAGGACACTTTAAGTGCCATGAAGATCAGTCAATTAATGTAGATGTCAGAGAGAGGTCACACAGAGAGAACAAGTAGAATCACTGTAACTCTCAAATGGGAGTCCAGCCCCGATCACTGAGGTAACTCTCTCCACAACTCTAAAGTGACTCCCAATCATTAGGGAGTCTTAGGACAGAGTTATTATAGAGTCATTATAGAGTTATTTTAGAGTCCTGCTAATGTTAAGGAGTCACATTAGAGTCCTGGGGAGAGTTACCTCAGTGATCAAGTCGGGAGTCACAGTGATTCTACTTCTTTTCTGTGTGCATAATACCATTCAATCATTTACTCAAACTATATATGGTTCAAGTGTCCCTTTAAGCATATTTCCTTTACTTTAATGCAAACATTCATGCAATGTTAGCTGATTACGTCAAACCTCCTCATCTTTATAGAAGCACCTGCCCCAAACGGATGGGGCCCCGTGGTGTTATGGCTCCCTGAAGGAGCAGGGTAAACACTGATGTTGTTTACCCCTTTAAGGATGGCCTGTCACATAAATATAACAGTTGTCTTCATGATGCAGCAAACCAGTCAGCAAGTGACTTGCTGGCTGCATGCATCATGCCATTGGTCATTGACACTAGGTACTGCCTAATGACCCAGTGTTTGGTTTAGACATACCTACATTCCAGCTCACCCTTATTGCTTATTAATATTTGTGTACAAATGGGATAGTCTAGAAACATTGCTATCTTTGAGTCAGAGTTAGGCCCAGGTGTTTCTATTCCTTTACCCTGCCTCCCTCCCTCATGTCTCCATCTTCGCTCTCTCTTACCTTATCCCTGCAACCCTTTATCACATGCATGCTCTGCGCTTTGTCGTAATTCTGCATTCTTAGCGGGTCTACTCACCATGTTTGCTTTCATGCATAGTGATGGCAGTGTGGGATTGACATGAAGCATGACCAGCACAGCCAACATTTCTCTACACTGCTGCATTCACATACACACATATAACAACTCCCCAGTGGGCACAGAACATTGTATCAACATTGATAAATAGTTGTCAATGTTGATTCAATGTTGAATTAATGTTGATTCAACTTTGAACTGAATGTTGTGCCCACTGGGTAAGGGCTAAAAGTTGTTATAGGGTTTGTGTGAGGGCTCTCACTCAGCCATACAGCACCTAACTGGTGGCAGCTTGTGTATAAACCACTGGTTGCCACCTCTCTCTGACCGATTGTTGTGTTTGTCAGGCTTCACCACCGAAACCTCCCAGAAACCAGCTCCACTTGTTGCCTGGTCTTGTCAGAATGTACCAAGCCATCAAATAACTTACTAGCACTCCATTGATGCATTGATTTGTTCCTTCAGGAGTGTATTAGTGTGTTAACCCTGTAGACTGATTACATTTTTCTCACAGGTAACCTGATGAAGAAAACTTTAAATATATTGAGAAGAGGTACCGATCCAGAATTGTTGACACATGACAGAAGGGTTCAGTGACTTAAAGAAGAGTCTCTGTCTCACAGTTCCCGAAAATGATTAACTTACCGCTCGAATCCCAAGCAACATCCCAAACCCACCATTTCCATTACCCTTTGCTTGCTAAGGATCTCACCCTGAGAAGTGCAAGGTAAAGTACTAGTGCCTGACATTCTAACTCTCTGTACTTTTCTGGGGAGACTTTTCCTTGCTACATTATGGCACCAGTCACCAGCTAGAGAGGTCTTATTTACTTCCCGGATGTGGCTTTTGCCAGGTACCCAGTCTATATATGTGGATGTTACAGCCCTTCTAGAAGCACACCAGCGGGGTATGGTCTGCTGTGATTTAGTCCTAACGGAACAGGCAGTAATACTTCTAGAGTTAGAGCCTGTCACATTCCACCGACGTGTCAGCAATCCCCATGCAGCCTCTATCTACCTCTTTGATGGCAGCATAGTGATTTAAGGCAATATACCTCTGTCATAATGTATCAATGCAAGCCTAAACAAATAACCCCTAAGTATTTAATCAATGACTCATACCACGATGATACAGGGCTAAAGGGTTAGTGTGTTCCACCAATGCCTTTCTTAGAAGTTACGTGCTGTATTGGTGCATCATGACAACAACTGTTGTTTTGAGGCCCTTAATAAAGGGCCCCAGATTTGGGAACCAGATGCCCAGCTTTTCTACATGAATTCATGCACTGTAAAGCATTGCAACAGCCGCACTCTATAATCAGCCCCTGTAGGATGAGAACAGAACTAGCCGTGATTGTATCCTGCACACAGTGAAGATTGCCAGGAACCAGCCAGGATAAACAAAATGGCCGCCACCTTCAGCAAACAGCGGGGCGCGACTCGATCTGACGATATCTGTGTCAATTATCAAATTAGTCTGTACTGCTAATCAAATTGATGACGGTAATTGAAGCGAGCTGTTGCTTCTGCCACTTTGGTACCTCTTGCTCTGTTGATCTAGTCTTCTCCCCTTTTGACATTGACATTCCTACTTGCTAATGTAAACTGCTACCTAATGCTGGCACGAATTCTGATCATATTATATGTTGAAGTCTAAAGGCAGTATTCCAATGATGTCGGTCGGTTGTAATTCTGACAAAAGTCTGTAATGATAAACAACAGACAAAATCACGGCCGATTCCGTCAGTGGAATACTCCCTTTATGACAACTACACACTTCACTAGTTTAACTATTGGTGGGACATCAGGAATATCTGCTAATGTTGCAGAATGTAAGTTTCTGCACATATTAAAGGCCTAATGTGCAAACTGAGATTACACTTTACTGGGACATTTATTGAAGGGCTTTACTGAGGGCATTACTGCTTCGAGATAACTAATGTATATGACTCAAGTCTTACCAGTCAATACATTAGAGACACAGATACACACTCGCATTAAACTTCACTCACCAGAATAGTACCAGAAAAGTACCACTTGACAATTACACTTTTAGTGAGAATGCCGCTTTAATATAGTTTGGGACTCAAATCATTTGTTCCCACTCCAATTCCCTCTCAATCTTGACTCTCCTTCATTCTCCACCATGCGGTCTCTCTCTATATATATGTGCATCATCCACTCCCTCATTCTCTATCCAACTCTCTCCCTCCATCAACCCCTACCTTCCTGGTCTACACTACCTCCCTCTACTCCTATTCCTTTACCAGTTTGGGCTTATAAATCTCTGTCTCTCAGTATAGACGTCTATGTTCCTTCTCTCCGCAGTTTGTACTAAGATGGCGGGCTGAATGAGCACTATAATTGGATTGTGGGAGGTGTATCTAGAAGACGGATACTTCTTACGCTAATTTCATCACAAAGTGAGGTAGAGCCAGACACTGTGCGTCCTGCAGAACGTTCAGAATAGTGTCTACTATAAATGGGCGCTTCTGTCTTTAGTCAACTCAAATTATTGTATAGACCATCTTTTAGTTCAGTCTGTAATATGAGTGGTTTGCTGAATATAGTCTAGCAGTATTATTAAATAAAAAGATATAGGTTCTGTGTTGTACATGTGCATACCATACATATTTATTCATTATAGTTCCCACTAGATTTAGTTGTTTTTATTGGGGCTGACCTTAGGACTGAGGGCAAGGATTCGTGAAAAAAGTATCCATAGAACTCTAAACAGGGAAGGGCAGAGACATGCCCTATACTGAAGCCATGAAAACAGAGAAGTATGGCTCTCTGCCAATAAGCGGGCATGTTGCATCCATTAGCCAATCACACAGCGGCTTGCATGTCTGCACGGGATGGCACAAGCCTCTTCTAGGGGGTTTCCCTTATTGTGAGAAAAATAAAAAAATAAAGAACAAGAAAAGTATGAAGGCCGCCAGAAAGAGAAATAAGCTATAGGTCTAGTATACATCTATTGCATGTGTTCTGTTCAAAAAATACCAAAGGGTCTACCGAAAGGCTTTGTTTCATGTGGTATTGTGGAACTATTGTATGGATTGAAATGGGGTAATTGTAATATAATATACATGAGGGGAACTCTATTATGTTTCATCAACTTTTAAGGTAGTCACTAATACTATAACTTATAGCTTTAAGCAGTTCATCATGAAGGAGAAAGCAATCGGGAAGTACACCTATCTCTATGTTTTTTTTAAAATACCCAGATTTGATGAATCCATTCATCTTGTCCATTTATTGTGAAGCTATTTGATTGTGAAGTTCTCTACCCTATCTACCAATCAACGTTTATATTCCATACCTGTCACTTGAAATAAACATTGTCAATGAAATGAAAGTGTCCTGTGTTCATAAATCAGTTTATTTCATACTCCTTCCAAGATACTTTCAAAAGCATAGTGGTAGACCATTTTCCTACTGTCCCATAAAATGGAAAAGACAGTTGAAGAAACCATTTCATTTTGATTTGAAAATTTCATTTTTTCAGGAAGATCAATTTTCCTAATAATGTTTATCCGGTCCCAATGCCAAGTGCCTTGTTTACACTAATTAGTGAAGAAACAACCTGTGCCCCGCCATGTGGGAGATTACCACACCCCGGGCCCCACCTGATCCTTTGGTCCTTAATCCCCTGGTAATCCTGATAGGGTCAGCACTGTGTCCCACTAATCCGTTACCATGGTTACACTCAGTGTTGTGTGGCAGTTCAGTCCTGGACAGGTGTGGTACTACCCTGATTCAGACCTCAGACCTAGTTTTGGGACCATGGCCATTTCTTACCCTAGGTAGGGCGTGATAAGGGTGTCATTACAGAACCAATGATGCCTTTAAATTCTTATTCAAAATGAAACTATCCCAATGTTCTCTTATTTTCATGAGTTCAATATCCTCAATTAGTGGCAACACTACTGCATGTGAAATAAATAAGGAAGAAGCCTAAAACCCCATTTCCTATTTTGGTGTTAACTTTACTAAAGATTATATATATCCCATGTAAAAGTCTGAAGTTCTTTCTACAAAAGTATGTTGAAAGTTCTTAAAAGTAATCCATGTTTAGGAGATGAATTGAGTGGCAGTCTCAGACTTATGACTTCAGGGAATCAGCCTCTGTGAGGTCGCATCGCATCTTGCTGTTTGATTTCCTCCCCAAAAGATCGGTCCAATCCCTCAAGAGGGATCACATTCTATTCCTACAGCTCCAGGATTGAAAAGCTTTCCTTAAGATTCTTAATTAATCAAACACAATCTTCACCTAAATAGTTGATAATAAACTACCATTAAATCAATCTGAGTGTCCAACAATTCACCATGCGGTAGACATAGCCCCAAGTCCACCACCTTTAGTGAATACTCATGCGGATGAAGTGATCACTCGATCCTAGGAATCACCGATATAAAACTTAGTAAAAGGTGAAGTCATTGGACACGATCCTCTCTCCAGAGACAGTATGACTTTTACACCCTTCTTATCTTCACACACTAATAATCACAAAGTTCATATTTTGCCAATTTGGAACGGCAGACAATATTTGTCAAAATGAGAAAAATGAGAAAATATTTAAATTCTCCGCACTGATGAGTGAAAACAGAGATGTTATGAGTTTTCTGTCAGTCGCGGCAAGGGTGAAATTCAAAAAGCAAAATGCCAGTGTTAATTAAAAAAGAGATGAATATGATAAACATGCGTAATACCTCCATCAGCATCTCATTGACAACAGAATAATGAAGTCATTGATTTACATGTCAATGTTCCCACCATGAATCTTAAAGCTTTATTGCAAGCAGAATTGCAACCTTTTTCAATCACTGAAAAAGTATTCAATCTGCAGACAATTTCTTTAGCTCATATCAATCTTTGGGAACAGATTGCAACATGTTGCATGATTTGGGGTGTTATCATGAATGACACTACTTTTTTTTAAATTGTAAAACAAAAATATGAGATCATCCCTAGTTTTCTGCTGATGAACGGAGCAGCGCGTTTATGGACGAAGTCTATATCGTTATTTTGTGGCTTGTGAAGATCCCTGATATGTTCAAAAGGAGTGTGTTCATATAAAGTGCTTATGTGGAAACAGGGAACATATTCTGCCTTTTGAGAACTGAGCATCTCATTTCCATTGGATGCCAATGCCAGTGTACAGTGAGTAACTCGCCATAACTGCATCGGCTCATCATGACTTCAAATACACATAAACCTCCTGCCATCATGCTATCCTGAAATGTCATCCTTACAAGAGCTAAGATGTTGACTAGCAGGCCATTCTTTGATACTATTATGTATCTATATTGTATACATTAAAAGTGTATCCAGAAGCTTGGACATAGTGAGCTAACGGTCCAAGGTGTTACCTGCTGCACTGTTCTTACCTGGTCCGGGTGTATCAACAATATACATGTGTATATTTAAACGGTACTCACCTACAAATAAACATAAAAGCAACATTAGCAGGCATTCAGAGGCAATTGTTTGGTTTTTTTAGTAAATAAACCCGCGTAACAATTTCTCAACAGGTTTGACTTGGTATGAAGTTTTTAGTATCCCCATGAAGCTGATGTTGTACATATGACCAATGCGTTACCTTAGGAAATGTTGTATAGCACTTGGCCGCCCAACCCGAGTAGAAAAAAGGTTAGTATCTGTGGTATGTGGTTTGTCACCATCTCGTTTATCTACAGTATCACGAGTCATGCACAAGAACATTGAGAGTTCTTTTCGCGATCTTATTTGCAGGATTGTTTAATTGTGGTGAAGTAAGCATGGAGTTCCCTATACTGAGTGAGATGCTGTGACAGACAACCAGACCTGCAGTCAGCACCTCCTGGTGGGTGTAGCAAGAACTACCCCCAGACCTGACCCCCTACCCAGCAGCCAATCAGCACCTGGGGAATAGGTCACATGACATATAGGTCACATGACCCCTACATCTCTGCGCCACCGGTGACAAAAGAGCAGCGCGGCATCAAACCCAGACACTGTCCACAGACCAGATTGCTGGGAGACCATATAATGGAGCTTGCACGGTTCTAGGAACTGGTGCGTATAAAATGATGTCCTTTGGGTGGTGATATCAAACAAAGTTATTACTCATGGCACAGCTGTTATTATTTCCCATGCAAGTACCGCTCAGGTCTGGCAACTGACATAAACCGTTTTATAAGCCCAGTGCCCCTGGGAAAGGTGCATCTTTCTGGAGAAAAAATATTCATAATCTGTACTCAGAGCAGCTGTACCATATTTCTAATCAATGGTTGTTACTGTTAGTATTTCGTTTTAAAAAATCCACATTAATCATTATATTGCACAATCACAGTTATTATGCAAGAGAGATTTTAACATTCCCCCAACCAGCTATCACAGTTGTATTTATATGTACAGGAAAGACACTCCATTAAAATCAGGCGCATCAGTGTAATGATACGATAGAGTGATACGATATGCTATAGGTATAGGAGTAGCATCACTTATATCTATAGCTACGTTAATAGACATATTATAGAAAGTGCGCCACTATAGGTCCTGAGGCCAATTAAAGTCTATGGCTATATGTATCCATGCCCCCTACAGAGAGCCTGGTGCTTGTATAGAGAAATATGGTTAGTGGAGTAAAGAGATTAGGGCACAGGGACGCCTCCTAAAACATGATCTGTGCCAACATAAACGGTTTAACACTGGCCACCCTGCCTCCCCGCAACATGACCCATGAAGAGCTGCAGCATCATATTGTGTACATAGTAGGTAGGACTGGATATGATTTGTGAATAGCAGTGACCATATTTGACCAGGGTTGGCCAATACGTGAACTGATACTCACCAAAGGCAATTGACCCTAGTTATTGCCGTAACACAATTCAAGGGATGAATAAACCGTTTTCCTTCAACTAAATCATTAAAAATCTATATATGTTTTTAAAAATTTAATCTGATAATATTTTGATCATGGTCAACCCCCCATCCCTCCACCATATACATACATGTTGGCAGAGAAATTAGAATATCTAGGTGTTAGTGTAACTTAGGCTGAAGTTACATATGAATATTGTCACTTTATAAAATGTTATTGCAGAAATGTGGTAGAAACGATACCATTATTTTCGAACGAAAAATGTCATGGTAGATTGACAATTGCAACTGGTCTGTGTAAGGGTTGACTAGAGAGACCCCTAGTGAGCATGTCGGCCATTATTGGGAACCTGTCACCGCTGACCCTGGCCGCCTGTCAACAAATCCAGCTTCACACAACACGGTACAATGACTCAGCAAATACACTCCAAAGCAAAGCCTTTTCACATTAAACCCGCAGATCTTACTGCACGTCCAGTAACAGTCAGAGTGCAGTCGGGACAGGTACTCAGCCCTATATATAGGGGCGCTGGGGGTTTAACTACAGAGACTAAGTAGATACAGTGAATATTCGGAAACCATTCAGATAGTGGTCGTATTCTTTCTTATTTTACCAATTGCTCCGTGAAAAAAGCAAGCTTTACTTTAGTAGTAAAAAACAAAAAAAGTGTCATGAAATGTTCATAGAATTAGGGTCAGCACCAAAACCATAGGGACGGTCGGGGAAGTGTAAAAAAACGTATTTTCTGGCCTTAAAGTCCCCTTAAATGAATACGGCCCAGGAGCCAATGCGTGAAATAACCCAGTCAAAAGACTAAAACTCGTCGACCTTTGTCTATTTAAGTCACACGTTATGTAGAATAGATACCCACAGGCAACATTAGGTAGGTAGCTACATGTACAGTTTCATGTAGCTGCAGGTACGGCTCTGTCTTGTACATCTCAGTTTGGGTCCTGGAAGTTCCTCCAGAATGACTTCCCTCTCTAAGGGAGTCCAGGTCTTCATATGACTCCCTGAGGTGAGCAAGTGATTTATGTCACTCCCCAAGGTAACTCCCTTGGGTCAACCAGGGAGTCATTCTGGAGGCAACCTGGAGTCCCTTTTGACGCTGTTTCTTCTCTGTCCTCTTCAACATTTGTCCCACGCTTGTTTTTTTGCTTGGTTTAACCAGTACCAGTGGTGAGCCTGGAACCAGCGAACAGAAACCCGATCTGGAACCAGAAAGTACAATGCAACTAATACCACCATACATGCTGGCTCCTGTTCACTGGTTCCAACCTACCAGCAGGGATTGCCCAAACCCTGCAAATTTCGGTCATGGTGATTGTTACCTAGAATTGGGAATGGGATACGCTCGGTTATTATGCCGCTTTAACCCACTTGTACAGCACAGTGGCTATAATGTTTGGCTAGTGAGCCTACTCTAATAGATTCACACATCTAAACATACAGTGTGTGTATATATCAGTTAGGGTTTAGGTGACGGTATACATGCTAAGTTGGTGTGGATGCTCTCACTCAGCCATATAGCACCTAACTGGTGGCAGCTTGTGTATAAACCACTGGTTGCCGCCTCTCTCTCACTGATTGTTGTGTTTGTCAGGCTTCACCAGCGAAACCTCCCAGAAACCAGCTCCACTTGTCACATAGCCTCTACGTAACAGGCAACAGGACCTGTTGTGGTTACGATCTCCTACAGTATGTTACAGCCTCTTACAGTATGTTACAGCCTCTGACAGTATGTTACAGTGACTGTCAGTCTCTTACAGTCTACTACAGTCTCTTAAGGCAGTATTCCACTGAAGGAATCGGCCGTCATTCTGTCCGTCAGACAAAATTCTCCCATAGGTTTATTATAGACTTTTATCGGATGACCAAATCGTGGCTGACCGACATTGGTGGAATACTCGCTTTACAGTCTGTTAGTATTCTACAGTCTCTTACAATCATCATGAATCTTGCCAGGACTAGGATTTCTATGCTTATCATTTTAGCAAGCAAACCTGGGTCCTCATGGTTATGTATGCTGCTCCCTGTTATCACAGACTCAGGACCCCTGGCCCCCTGGAGTCAGCAGATAGAACTAGTTTGAAGAACCCGTATGAATGGACGCACAGACAGAAGTTGACAGTTCTACTGGCAGTGTGGCAGTGGCACAAGAAACACTTGCTACCTGTGTCCTTGATGTCATACACAGAGGCAAATATCAGAGTCACCCAATGTCGCCAATACTACTCTCATACAAGGGTCAGGCATTGCTGGACTATAATAGATGGGTCAAGGGCCATTCTAGTGAGGGTCAGGCTAGGCTGGACATTCAATAACAGGCTGGACCTTGGCAAACTTGCTTGAAAGTCTGGCCATGCTGGATCCTCATGCCATAGTCTGGCAATGCTGGACTCTTGCAGGCTGATAGAGACTCTCCCAAGAGTCCAGCATTGCCAGACTATGGCATGAGGATCCAGCGTGGCTAGACTTTCAAGCAAGTTTGCCAAGGTCCAGCCTGTTATTGAATGTCCAGCCTAGCCTGACCCTCACTAGAATGGCCCTTGACCCATCTATTATAGTCCAGCAGTGCCTGACCCTTGTATGAGAGTAGTATTGGCGACATTGGGTGACTCTGATATTTGCCTCTGTGTACTTGGAAATGACATTTCCAAGGTTACCCATGTTTGCTTGCCTCTATTTGTGATATTGCGACGTAGGCTCTTATCAGTGTGGAGGCGCATTTGAAAGAATAATAGCCAATATCTAGTTAATGTACAGCCTCAAGGCCATTTTTTCTTGGACCCTTATGTTTCTCAAAAAGGTGGAATCTTCCTGTTCCAGATTTCTGTAGTTGTTTACAGGGAGAGCCTGTCTCGTTAATGGACATTATGCAATTTATATAGGCCTACCGCATACCAACACACCCTCCCCCCGACAGTGGCCAGCTAGAGGTGTATTTTTGGCTTGTACCCAGTCTGTATGTGGATGTTACAGCTATTTTAGATGCCCCAGCGAGGTAGTGGCCTGCTGCGATTTATATTATTGTTTTTGTAACAAACTGCAATATAATGGGTTTCAGACTGTTAGGAATTTAAGGCATGTTGCCTTGGGCTACCAATGCAGCAACATCTGTTATCATGATGCACCAATGCAGCCATACTAAATAGTTCTCATTATGCAGCAATGCAGAACTATTGGTTGAGTCAGTCAACAAAGTTGAGTCAGTGTACACCACATACCCTGTTACAGCTAGTCTTTTCTCCCACCTACCTAGCTTTTATTTGGATGTTGTCTCCACCTCTGATGATTCTAGCTTTCTAATCGTACAAAAAGCCTGAATGAGCACTAACATTATTGTAGTTGATGGATTTAGAATACTTTGCAAAGTATTTATAAGACAGATAGTTTGAAACCTAATCCCAATACAAGACTTGACAGTAGCAGACCTCATGCATCATCTAGGCCTTCCATTATGTTGTTTAGTGAAATGGTCTGCCATTGTAATTTGTCAGCTTTTATTATCCAGACCATCTTTCCTTAGACATCTGTCTGTAATGACATCAATGGCCCTTCCAGCAAATATTTCATGACAATTGTGTATCATGCCGACATGAGCAGACAAAATGTCCTTAGACTGAAACAAAGATATCCTCCGGTATATATACTGGCACTTATGGTGATGTGGTAATGATTACCATAAACACTATGTCAAATTACCCTTCCTTTACCTTGATCAAGGATGTTATTGAATATTTCTGCTGACAAAGCTTTAACAGCAACACATTTGCATCAGAACTGAGGACGAAGACATTTTGTGCAAAATGTAATAATAAAAATAGAGGATTTTTCTGCATGGAACTAAGAGGAATATTGAAGGTAACCAGGCTGTTTGGCTCTCAGCCAATCAGCAGGCATGTTGCATCCATTAGCCAATCAGACAGAAGGTTGCATGTCTGCACGGGATGGCACAAGCCTCTTCTAGGATGTCTCTTGTTGTAAGAAAATGGAAAGAAAGGAAAGGACAGAGTAGGCAGGCAGGTAGAAGGATAGAGTCTACACTGTAAAAATATTCCGTTGAATATACGGAGAATCAGTGTAAAATTTAACGGTGATTCATCTTAACATATGATTACGGTGAGGCAATGTAAAATCAATCAATTTTACTTTGAATATCCATAATCCAATACAGTGAAACACCGTTTATTTTTACAGTGAAACACAGTTTATTTTACGGTGAAGCTACGTTTAATTGATTTCAGTTTTATCACACCAGGTGGCAGTTTGGTTCATGAAGAGATTTTCCTGGATGCTAGGAACACCATTTTTGTGGTGATAAGAAATATATATACAGATACAGCTGTAATGTTTGCTCTGTAGCCATCCTAGAGTGACTTCTGCTCATGGACTGGTATAACAAAGTGTCATGAAGCATTCTATAAGGCTTTCATAGACTAATTCCTAATGATTAGGTCTGAAGTCTTGACACTAAGATGATATTGCTGATTGGAACCAAATTGGGTTTGGAACCATATTTAGCATGGAGTTAGGTATAGGGGGATAAATGAACTGAATAACACTGGGACAAATCAGTTGAATTACACAAAATACCATTACAATTATTGTTTAGGCACTGAATCAGAATACAGTGATGTTTTGTATTCTGTTAAAATAACGGTGATTCACAGTTCCGTAGAAATGACGGTGACTTTGGGAAAAACGGTGACCGTGACAATAACGGTGAAAGTCCGGCACCCAGTGTTGCCAGTGAATCACCGTTTTTTTAACGGTACTGTGAATCACTGTTAAAAAAAATTATAACAGAGATTCCTTGTTTAAGAATAGCGGTGACAGTTCCGTAAAAATAACGGTGACTTAAGAAAAAACGGTGACCGTAAAAATAACGGTGAAAGTCCGGCACCCAGTGTTGCCAGTGAACCTCCGTTATTTTAACGGAATTTTTTTTACAGTGTACGATACTGGTGTCTCATATAGTATACATCTGAAGTATGAATGTATTTTGGTATTGGCTCGTGTTATACTGTATTTGGAAGTGGTTTAAACACAAAATACGGGGCAGAATCATTTACTCATGTAGGCTGATATGCACAGGGAAACCTTTGCAACTTGTCAGAATTAACCCGGTTCAATAGTTAGGAGAAGGGAAATATATGAGGCATCTAGCAGAAATAAACCCTTTCTGAATTTGTTTGTTTGAGAGCCTCTGTTTTTAACTTCTCCTAATCATGTGATGCTTGTCGAATAGACATATGTCTTGATTGCAATGAAACGTAACAACTTAGGGAACAAGGAACAAGAAGTAGACAGGACAATACAATGTTAGCCCTGTAGGGAATTTCCTCAATATCTTTCACTCGGGCCAATACTGTGGATCATGTTCATCCTTCTTTGGAATATTAAGTGCTTTGTTTGCAATAATTAGAGACAGTGACTACCACTGTGCATCATCGCAACCGTCCAAGTGTATCACCTCTGACTAAAGAAGATCCAGGGTCAACTTCATAAAATTTTAAAAATCCACACAACTTTTTCTTTCTTTTCGCAAAAGTTTTCCTTCCACCCTTCTTAGTGGGAGCAATTTTCCTAATAATGTTTATCCTGTCCCAATGCCAAGTGCCTTGTTTACATTAATTAGTGAAGAAACAACCTGTGCCCCGCCATGTGGGAGATTACCACACCCCGGGCCCCACCTGATCCTTTGGCCCTTAATCCCCCGGTAATACTGATAGGGTCAGCACAGTGTCCAACTAATCCGTTACCATAGTAACTGTGTTTTCACTTACCTCAACCTTGGATCTAGCTGGATGGTTACAAAGCCAACTGGTGAGGCGTCAAAAAATGTCATAGAACCACCGTAGTATAAAGAAAAGAAAATACAGACTGGTTTTGCAAAGAAGGCTATGAATGATCCCATATAAATGAGTCACTGAGATACAGTCAATGTAAACTCATTGTCAGCTCATTTGTGTTGCTTCCCCTAATGTGAACCATAACTTCATCCACAGCTTTAAAAGGTAAAATGTCAGCATGACTTCATCCAGTTTTCCTTTCACAGCCACTATGACAACGCTTCCAATGTGGCAGTTTGAAATGTCAAGATAATATACAAAACATAAGACACTGAGCAAAAGATGAGGGAAAATTTGTCCGATGTATGAAAGTTAAATGTCAAAATGACAGAGCAAATTTAGAGAAAAATGAATATGATGAACATGCAATATTGCCTCATCACAGCCTCATTCATAACAGAGGAATAACGTCTTGGATCTGCATGTCAATGAGTCCATGTCAGTCCGTCCGCAATCTTTCAGTTTTTATTGGGATCAGAATTCACCCTTTTTAATGAGCGAAAAAAGTATTCAATTTGCCATCAGCTTCTTTTGGCAGGATGAACCTTGGGGACCAGATTGCTGCAGGCTACTCACTGCTGATGGTGTGAGGGGTGACACCCTGGGGGCACTGAGGCATGTTTTGGATAACAACTGCCCCCAACTCTCTCAGGAGCGGTAACAGTAAGTTGACAGTAAGGTAGAAAAGTATGGGCGGTCAGCCTTTCTCAGAATGCAAAGAAGGGGCGGTGACCCCCCCCCCCTTATATGTATTCATAAATTGCCTGCTTAGTGCTTCCTGCATAATGGTTTCTTGTGTTTACGTACCACTATTGTAGAACAAACATGTTTCAGTTTGATAAAAGTTCTAATTGATAGGTTTACCATTGTTATGTCTGGACCCAGAGCATTGATTTCACTCGGGACTAGGGAGCAATCATTCTCCACACTTTAAAAACGAAGGGTCGGTCAGTGACCCCATGAGCTCCACCGTTAGGGCAATGAGCGGCGGTACCCCAGCAGTCGCCACTAACACACATGTATAATGCCAGTGTCCATCTTGAGGGTGGCACTTTTACATGTAACATACAAAAAGAGCAGCCCTTCATTTTCTGCAGATCAATTCATCAGAGCATTCAGAAAGTGTTTTTCAGTGAACATCAGCAATACACCAGTCATCTTATGGTTACCACTTTCTGAGTGTACACATGCAGGATGAGCCCAGGCTGTCTAAGGGAGTCTAGCTGACTCCCTTGCTGGCCAAAGGGAGTCACCTTGGGGAGTCACATAGCTCACTAGCTCACCTAAGGGAGTCATATGAGGACCTGGACTCCCCTAGGAGGGGGGGGGGTCATTCTGGAGGCAACCTGGACTCCTTTTTGACGCGGTTTCTTCTCTGTGTGTAGTAATTCAGTATAACCTCGTCACATGTGCCTGTGCTACCAGGGTGTACTGTAGGATGGGACAGCCATGTATCTCAGTGATGTCCCTATAGGACCCTAGACTGTGTGGAGAGTTGGACAGGGGGAATACTGGATGAGTTTCTATAAGATGTCCTTTATCTAGGGTGTCATCTAGGCTGCCGTAAAGGCACTGGAAATCACAAGAATGTGTTTGAAAATAAAATGTGATTTCGTAGGATTTCATTAGCATATTGTTTTCAAAGGTAACATTTTAAGAAGTGCACAAAATATGACATGGTTTTCAGAATAGAATAGAATATCCTGATGAAGACTCCTTAACCATTTTAGGACGGCATAAAGCATCAATGGATCATGCCCTTGGTCGTCATGATGCATGAATGCAGCCCTGACGAGTAACTCGCCAGTGCTTCATCCAAGCATCATGCCGACCCTACGGGGCTGAGACACTCCTGTAAGGTTAGCAAAATTCACCAATGCAGCACCGCCAAGTCAAAGGGTTAATAAGTTGAAACGTTGATATTTACACGCATTTCCACATTTCTACCAACAAACTGCTTGTAGCAAAATTGAAATAAACGCCAACTGTGAACTTTACTTGACTGTGTCTGGTTTTATGTGATTCTCCAACCCCAAGTATAATATAATACTTTTGCAATATGGGCAGGGCCAAAAAAAAAAAAAGGTTTGTTTCAGGTAACCCGACCGACCCTATCAAAACAGGGCCGACCCTACGTTTTTTTATGCAATTTTGAAGAAATTTCTGTATTTTTACCCTTTTTCTGTCAATTTTTGGGTTTTCGGACCGGCCGGCTGGTATTTTCATGTTAAAAAAAAAAGTAAAAAAAAAAGAATTCTGACCTACCGACCCTACATTTTCTGCCCATGTTACCTGAAACAAACCTTCTTTTTTTTTGGCCCAATCAATACCATCAGCAGGCCCCTCTAAGAAGTCAATTAAAGCTATTGTAAATCTATGAGATGAGCTGACCAGAATAGTATAGCTCTGACTGCGTTGGCCCGACAACGCTGCAGAATGGCACTCAGCAGTCAGTGAAGCTCTGTATCAGTATGAGGCAGGTCTTTCTTCATCCTCTACAGAGATCAAGTAGGTGGCATATAGTAGGTAGAGGATCAGCGCAGTAACCCTTAGAGGATAACAGGATAGCTCAGTCCTTCATGTTTATTTATCGCTGCATGAATAGAGCACTGACAAGTAAGTAACTGCAGTATTGCTGCATCTTGACTGTTCTGGAGTGTGTTAATTCTCTAGGGATTATGCATGATGCATGAAGGGAACATCTTTGCTGCATGTTGCATCACAGCAGCAAAAGGCATAGGGCACTAAAGGGCTAGAGTACATAGGAGCGAGGCTCTATAGACTTCTTGAACGAATAAATCAGAGCATAAGAACCACTCAAGGTGACATCAGTAAGTCTGGCATCCTGCAGCCCGTCCCAATGTCAAGTCTCTTATACCCTGAACTAATATAGTAGGCCCTACTAGAATTCTCGTAGCCATATATTGGTATCTATGGTATAATGGCCTATATAAAGTATACAGCCTAAAGGATGGCTCCAGGCCTTATACCACCAAAGTGAGCCTGTAATACCCTGTTATGTCATTTTCTGTAACACCATTGTTCCTGATCCAATATAACTGTCCTCTAGTCCTTGTGTTGTAACACTGACACCTTTGTAGTGAACTCACATATCAAGCATTAGGTCAGCTCATGAAGGCAATTCCATGATTTCTGAGATGACGGTGGGGATATTGTACTAGACCTTCAGTTAGACCCCTTTGTCGCTTGGCAGTAAACCGAGACTTACCCAGACATTGTTTCCTACCCAGCCAGCAATCATCACCTGGGGAATAGGTCACATGACCTATGGACTTTAGCACCACATGGTGACTAAAGAGAAAGCTAGCAGAAACTGCAGGCATTGTCTATTATAGAACCTGCACTAGTCTGAGGTGAGGCAGGTCCCTAGATGATAATGCAGCAATGTGTGGAAATTGGTCTATACAAAATTATGTCTTTGGAAGGTGCTTAGGTGGTGGTATGCTCATCCTCTAGGAGGTAAAGCAGTTTCTGTTTTGATCAGGAGTGTAACATATCTAAATAACACAACATTATCCAAAACTGGAATGAAACAAATGACTATATTCTTTTATTAGTACTAGTGCCTCAGTAAAATTTTAGTCTAGGACGGTTTTCACTAGATGTTACATTTGTTCCTTGCATAATGTTAATGCGCCTTGACATAATTCACAAATTGATATAATATATAAGAGTGAAGCATTTTGAGTCTAAAGCAAACATCTGATACTGTCTGTGGCTCATGCATTAATGCGCTATGCAGTGTATATGGAGTTTGTATGGCATTGTTTTTCCTCATGTAGAAATATGGGTTGTTGTGTAAAGAGATTACAGTACAGTGAAGCCTCCTAAATCATAATCTTTGCCGACATAAACGCCTTATCACTGGTCGTCCCAGCCTCCCTAGTCCCCTCCCAACTTCACCCATAAAGGAGCGATGCATCACGTGTGTCAGGTTGCTTTGATATGAGACTAGCAGGAACTAAATTAAACTATAGCTAATGAATGCATGATACTTTCTACCCCAGAGCCTCTCATGATTTCTAAAACAATAGAGCTCAGAGCTTTTCTATAAATACTCACTCAATCTCACTGATGCTGCTCACTAAAATGGTCCCCAAGACCCAATACTTTATTTGTCTAGGGAGTCAAGACAGACCCAGCATACAGCTTACTGTAACCGTTGATATTTTCACTGGTATACATTTTTGCGGATCTGCTACAAAACATAATCAAAAAAATACTTTCGTGGATTTTTAAACATAGTATACCTAGAACTATATTAGATAAATCTTCACACCGTACATATATTTGTAGAATTTTAAATTCCGTGAAATCCGCAAAAATATGCACAGATAATACATTTACAGCATTTCTGAGAAGAGTCAGGTTATAGGTGACAGGTAGGAGACTGGAGGATGGACATGTCTCAGGAGAGGCTGAGTGAGGAGATTAGGGGGCGGATAACAGGGGGAACATTTGTATGGTAGAGGAAGGAGAGGAGGCCGCTGGTGAAGGACACATTACAGACATAGGCTTTTGGGCAAAAGCATCCCAACTAAAAAGGGAAACTATAGCGGATCTTTGGTTTTAGACTCGTCGAATATCTCTATCATTTACGCATTTGACCCTACCAGACGCCGGAAGTGCACAAGCTGCTGGAGAAAACATCACAATCGAGTTCCATAAAACTTGCTTATAACCTATACATAGGCCAACGTTTGGTTTTTATGGGTGTCCTGTTGGCAAGTGCTACACTATTGCAGGTGCAATGCTCACCATACGTTGGGCTGGCGGACAAGACCTAACAATGTTCAATGTTTGATCAAAACCCTGTCACCACACATGCGTCCAATCTCGCTTGTTAAGCATCTAGTCAGGCCTGTCTGGGGTCACCGGAAGGGAGTTGAGCGTACCCCTACAGGCCAGGTGTAGTAAGGGGTAGGTGTGGAAGTAGGCATGACTAGAGAGACCCCTATTGAGCATGACGGCCATTATTGGGAACCTGTCGCCGCTGATCTTGGCGGCCTGTCAACAAATCCAGCTTCACACAACAGGGACCAGCAATTCAGGCACCAGGAAATTCTCTCCCCAAGGTGAGTCATTGCACATGGAAACAAGACTCTGCAATTAATGCATGCTGTGTTTAGAGTGAGACTGTCTGGCACAGCTTGCTGCTCATGGCTGTCTAGTTCACATGTCCTACTGGGAGACTAGTTCCAATCCCGACACTTCACTTTGGGACCAATAACCATGCAACATTGTAACGAGTCGCGTCACCACATTCTGTCACTTTTCATCACAAGCTGCCCCCATCTTGCACAATGTTAAAAAGCGAAAATTAGACAGTGCCGCTTGGAGCGGACTGCACAGTTACTGGTCCCTAAGTGAGAGTGTTGGGATTGGAACTAGTCTAGCTTTGAGAGTGCATGGCTCTTTCAGTACTAGCCACAGGAGAGGTTATTATTGTCTGGCCGCTGGTACCATCGCATGTCAGGGAATCTGCACCCATTGATGCAGGAAACCAGCAGAATTAGGAGTGTGGCAGCCATTTTGGTTTCTGTGCTCAATGGCATTCTGAGAGGTCAGACGAGGAATTCCTCTCTGAGGGGTTCAAAATTGTAATTATACTTCCCCTATTTCTAATATCAATCATTTTGCGAAATACCCATAACCATAGTGTAGTTAACTGAGGTTCAATACACAGACCAGGTTCATATTTTGGAGAATATGATAGTTTATGAAAGTGAAGAAGATAACCAAGCAAAGGGTCCACCGCCTACTCACCTTGCTTTGACTAACTGGGATCACGGGCATTAACTCAGGATTATAAGCATGAAATTAGTCTGGCAGAAGCATTTATCACAATCTACACCTTTTACTGTAGTTTGTAAATGTGTCAAAGGTAAAATCAAATATGCGATGTCTTATGATAATGTGTGCAGTATTTAAAGACAGTGGTGGTGAGGAGATGATGAGGAAGTGCAGACAGATCCTCCCTATTTGCATTCCCTCCATTCCGTCCTTCGGCAGAAAAAATAATGCTCGAAGACGCCAAATGGAAAATAAAAAAGCCCAAACTGCAGATGAGAATGACAATTCGCTGCAGTATTTGAGGTTCTGACATTTCACATTGAGAGCATTCAGACAACTCTGTATGCTTACATCATAAGGAACGATGGTTATGAGAAACAGCCATCCCACAATGCAATATGATAAAACAAAATGGCTGCCATCCATGACGCTGACTCAGCACTTTTGTAATCACTTTCATCATGTGTATTTCCACTTCCTCATGCAGTATAGAGTATAATGGTGATTGAGCAAAAAGATTACTCTGGAAGTAATTATCTAATTCCATGACTTGAATTTTAGATTATATACTTTTTTTTTGTAAACAGGAAATTACTGGTGGCAGAGGGAGACATAGTGCTTTAATTGACAGGACGTGCCTGGGGTGAATCATTAGACATTAATTGCTTTAGGTAAAAGGTTGTGGTAGAAATCTATGTTAGATGCTATGGCTTGTACGTAGTAGTAGAAAAAGTGGAGCTTTACCAGGCCTTTTTATATTCTCACTGATTAAAGCTGAAGATTTAATGATATTACCTTTTTAAATGGTGACTACTCACTACCTTTTTTTAAACTTTCCTCTACTCATAACCTCAGCACAAGTATGAAAAAAGGCACTATGCATATGTTTATATAGATGTGCTCAATTTAATATATTGTAGAGTGGGAGGAAAAATCTGCCAACATCAGCAGGTACAGCACACCACTACCTTATGTTAATCACATTGCCTCGTGACTTTCATAGTATGAGCAAACTTACGGGGGTCACGGTCAAAATGAGACCATCATGAATTATTCTTGATACTTCCTAATTCATTTACTGTAGGAGAATGGGTATGGCAAATCGGAAATGGAATCATCAGGATATGTAGAATGCAATGATATAGCACTTGCATGGTGGATGAAGGTAGATCCTCACATAGAATTTAGGGAAATCTGCAAACAGTGTTCTGCCATCAGGTACCGTATGCATATAAGTTGTATAAAGTACCCTTATAGGAAGGCATGGTGCTTCAAGGTGCTGGGCTCTGTTATTATGATGCATGAGTACAGCGCCAGCAAATATTTCTATGAAAACACATGAAGCAAAACGTATATGCACACTGGCTTATAATATGTAATGAGCTATAAATAAATAAATTTTCTTCTCACCCTGCCATCCAGAGAAAAAATAGAAATCGGAACAGGAACCACGCAGAGACTACATCCTCCCTTCAGTAATAGAGCCTTTAGCTTCCTCTAACTCTAACACACTTCATTTTGGATGGAAATAAGTATTTCTTAATCGTCTTTCATTTCGCACATTGTAACGGCCATTGAGTGGCGTGGGTCAATCCATCTTATTTGCTGCGAGGATGGAGGTGCCGCTCCCTCGATCCCTCTTTGGCCGGCTTTCACCTGAGCCTTTACCCGGGGTCAGTGCCTGCGGGGGATAAACACCTCTGTAACCATAGCAACCAGGGTATTACCTCCCTGACAGCCCTGAGCGGGACAGGAAATGGGACTCAGGACGCACAGACAATGGCGGCGATAACCGGCGGGGGAGGCGTAAAGCCCACCTTTAGTCCACACGAGCGCTCGCCACTCTGCTTACACACACCACTATATTATGGGTTAAGTAAGGTGTTCATATCTCTGCTCAACCACCACAGAAATAGAGAGTAATAAATGTGTCAATTCTTACTCAATTATTACTCAGATTGTATTCTGGGATAGGACTGGAAAAAAAAGTCCTACAGTGAGTAGGGATATTGGTGTAGATATCTGTCTTCATAAACAGCCTGTGGCAGAGATGTGGGTAGATTGACATAATTGTAATGACAAGCATCTATATTGGGAAGGGGGTGAAGGTCTTGGCAGTGTAAACACAATAGTAAAAGACTGTCCACAAGCCATTCATTGGTAAAGTAATGTGAGCATGATTCAATATAACATGCACAGCTGCATACACTGTGACACTCTCTGAGGGATTTATCCTGCAGCACTCATAAACAGCTATAGCATCCAGCTAACCTCCCCCATCAACAAGTGAAGGCTTTCCAGTACAGCTATTAACCCTTTGCCATGTTGCAGATAAGTGGCATTCGACATCATGCTACACCAATGCAGCCCCAGTGGGTAGCTCACCCTTACCAGATTACTGCAATGGTGCATCATGCTGAACCCTTGGGAGTCTTTTAACCCTGTTAATTCATGCCGCATGAGGAAGCTGCTTTAGAGCATCTCTTAATTCGGACCATCTTTGAACCATGACTTTTGGGGTTTACAGACCTGAATCTATGAAATAAAAAGTGTTAATTGATTTTATTGAGGTCTATTCTCTAATAATAATAAGACTAAAATAAATTTACACTTAAACTAAAACATTAGGTGCCTGCTTTTTTACTCCCTGCGTCCTTGGACAGAACCAACACCAAGGTCGTCAGTGGACAGTTAAAGCAGTTAGTGCTACACCAAATACCTCCATAGATCCTTGTAGAACACAAATACTGCTCCCTCAACGACCAAGTAGAAAAGCCGACAAGAAGCCATTAACCCAAATGGCCGCTCACCGCTGTAAAACGAGGAGCTCAGACGTACCCGCTCTCCAAGCACTTTGTGGAATAAACATCATGTACAGGTATAGGCAATGTCCAAGACTCTGCAAGGAGAGTGTGAGCTGCTCGCACCTCCACTAAGACCCTATTAGGTCACTCCGGGCTGCAATGATAACACCATGACCTTCCCGCGACCTTGCGATTGACCTTGAGCTGACACTGTTGACCTCTGCTAGGGCTTGGCTTGAGGTCACCGATGACGTCCTTCAATTCAGCAACTAATCATCACCCCGCCAAACTCAAGTTTAAATATTTATGGTTTTGGAGGTAGATAATATAGTGTGATGGGACTATCTGTTGGATGCATGCATGGCATTATGTAGGGCGGATGATATGTACTGGAAATTCTCGCATAGAAGCCTCGGCTAGTACTCAAGTCAGATTGTCAGTGCTGCTTATAGGATTAGCCCAAAGTATAGGGGCTGCTTATACCTGAGCTTTTAGTTGTATACTAGAGTAGTCTATATGGCTTATGATATTGTACCAAAGTCTAGGTGTGGTTTCTACATAAGCTAGGCTTATACGCAAGAATCTACAGTACCAGTGATAAGAAGCATCAGTCAGATGAATGAGGACAGCGTTAATTGTCTCATGCAGCCAGATCAAGATATGTCTCAGAAATGATTAATGAGTTATAAGCATCCTAGATAAAGATTAGTTATTTGATCGCTGGTTAGATACTATCTGTCATTAGCTTAGACTACCCTTGTGGTACTAGATATAGTAAGGAAATTGAGCTATAAAAATATGGGATTAATTGTAGTTGGTAATAGTTATCGTTGTCTTATCATATATAATACATTTTTTTAATTTGTTTCATAAAAGTATAGTTGTATTTCAAGTTTTAAATTCTGCCTCCTCATCTAGCCATTTCCTGAAAGCCTTTTTTTTTAAAGTTGACCTTTAATACAAAAATGACATGCTTTATATGGCTGCAATTTTGTGCATCAAAGCTTGGAACACAGCGTATAGACATCACATTCATTCTGGACATACTGCCCGTTGGCTGAACTCGAAAATCCCTGATCCCCTACACATGACACTATGTGATCTTTGGTTGTACAGACAACTCTAGGTAGCACCTGTAATGAAAAGCAAAAACAAATTCAACTTTTTTGTACTTCACCACAAATCTACCTGAGATATATGAGATGTGTCTACACAGTCTGCCCAAGTTCCCAGATCTTACCTAGCTCCTTAACGTCAGCATAATATATCAAATGCTTGTGTTGATTTGTCGTAATGATGCTCAGAAGCAGAGCCGACACATAACTTGCAGATGCCGCATGATATCAACCCTTCAGCAGCGTATCAACTTGAGGATATATTAAGGTGACACTGGTGAGTAATTCACATTCATGCTTCATGCTGACAATAGAGTATGGGCTAATTAATCGCTATGGTGTCCCTGAAGGTTTATGTAAAGTTCTGGTTGAGCGTACCTGTGTACTATCTCGCTACCTGAGCCGCATGTGGTGAGAGGCGGCATGTCGTGATGGAAGCAAGTATACAGTGACCATCCACCTGTCCACCACTCTATACTCTACACACCTGCATGCTCTGACACATGCTAACCCCTTGAGGGCGGTATAATTTGTGACTCCATTCCCTTAGTTGTGAATGCAGCCCTGGTAAGTCATTCGCCGGCACTGCATTGAAGCATCCGAAGGGGCTGAGACATTCTCAAAGCTTGCCGGGCTGCATTGGTACATCAGGAGGACAAATGTAATACTTTAGTGACATGCCATCCTAAAGTGGCAATCTCGCCAACAGTGCGAAGGTCCTTTTTCTAGCACTAGTGTAGTCTACTACCAGGTGAAGTGTCAGTGATGAGTGTGGGGCTTTAAGGAGCACATATTGCTGTAATGTAGTATGTCTTTTGTCTTTATGATGCTGGGATGCATACCCTGCAAGTAATTTTCCTTGGCTGTATTATGCTAATCCCACGTGATTGATGCACTCCAAAAGGATTAGCATGACAAAATGTATAATGCTTTGAAGCATTAAGCTGCCATTAAAGGGTCAAGTCCATTATCAGACTTCTTAGCACCAGTATCTATAGCCAGCCATTGAACGTATTTAGGCTACCTGTGTATACAGCCTCGCGGTAATGTCTACCATCCGCAGTGCTATTTATATACGGCAGTTTGGGTCATAGCCTTTGACTTGGGGTTTGGAAGAGTTTTTTAAGAGCCTTTCAACGTACATAATGTGCACTCCAAAAGTAGTAAATTGGGCTTAAACATAATTAGTTCAATCATGAGTTGAATTATATGACATGAGATTAGATAAAGTAGGTAGCACATGAAAAATGGCCATAGGCAAAAGTTTGGATAATTTTATTAAGATTTATTTTAAGATCCTGTCACTTTTAGGTATCACATGGTCCTTACATTGGTGTGGCCGGTGACCGGGGGTACTGTTTATATGCCATGTGTACTACAGGATTGTGTACACAGAGAAAGGAAACAGCGTCAAAAGGTAGTCCAGGTTGCCTCCAGAATAACTCTGGCTGACCTCCAGAATGACTCTGGCTGACCTCAGGGAGTCACCTGGGGGAGTCATATAGCTCTCTGGGTCATATGACTCGCCCAGGTGACTCCCTTCGGCCAGAGAGTCACCTAGACTCCCTTAGGCGACCTGGGCTCCCTAACTAGGGGAGTCATTCTGGAGGAAACCTGGACCTTTTGATGCTGTTTCTTCTCTCTGTGTAGCCGTCTTGTTATTCAACATTGAAGGGAGGTATGAATTTTTCAAAGTTTTGCTTTGGATTATACCTTTTGCTGGTCTAATCAATCATGTTGGGCTGGCCTAGATAAGAACAACGGATGAGTACAGTGAGTAAAAAAAGTCACTGCTAGTGGAAGTCTGAGCAGACTGCCTGTAGTAGATTACACTACCTAAAGGGCAAAAAAACAGTACGTAGCAAATGTAGTTGCCTTTTTACATGCTCAGTTATTTGTCTCGAACAAACTGTTACCCTGCCTATGAATAACACGTACTGTGGTGAAATGTTTTGAAATGTAGCCTTCACCAATTATTTTCTCACTGCAGTAGCTGCCTTAGCGTAAGAAATTTTTTGGTCGTCTTTGGTCCCAAACTCTTTGCCGACTTGAAAGTAAAACACACCTATTTATTTTTGACAAATTACCTTCTCACTGCCTCACTCTGAACTTCAGTATAATTCTAAGGAATCTTAAGTCTTGAGGACTCACTTAGAAACTAGAAAACTAGTTTCTGCTGTCAGTCCCAGCCGTTCATTATCACATTAACAAGGTTTAGACACTGCATGGACAATCTGATTTAAGCAACTTTAAGCAACAATTAAAGCTGATTATTTTTTCCTGCAACTTTGATGCTTCAGTTACTTCAAGCTCCTTAAAGAAGGACATTAGTCAGCTTTCAATTTGTTCTTAAATCTGCTTAAATCGGATGTTTCATGCAGTGAGATATGCCTACTTGTAACGTGTATGGCAACATATAGCCCATTGTTATAGAATTCCCCTATATCATTACAAGACGTCATTCTGCAACAAGTTGGTGATAAATAACCGTTCGTAGTGATATGTTTTCCTCAGTAGGCATCTAGAGACAATAGAGAGGTTTAAATTGGCCTATTTTCAATGTGTAAAGCCATGTCTAGCCTACACCTTCCCTTGGAGGTACACCTTGACATACACATAGTAATCCTAACCTCTTTGATATTGAATATTGTCAGACAGCGACAATTTAGTCGCGATAGTCTTATCAGGCTCTCCTATGGTACCTGCAGAAAGCAGATAGACGCTACTAAAGCGATAAGTGTTATAGAACTCCTCAAAACAGACAAACTTAATTAATGCAGGATAGGCTATAAAATCAGTAAAAACAACAACGCAGTATGGAGTATATGCATAAAAAACATAGTACGGGTGGAGACATGTTTATCACATTTTCCGTAGAAAATGAAAAATAACAATAAAGAAAAAAAAGAAAGGGAAAATAATTAAAGCAAACAGAAGACCAATGCTGCTGGCACCCTTAGTACAAGGCAGCATGGAGGGTACATAACAGCATGATATTCAATACACCAAGGGGTTGAAATATGCAGCACGTATCAGATCTCGCGCCAAGTTAACGATCGTCTTTCTACACTCGGGCTGCCAACACCGCCATGCTTCTACAATCAATGACAGGCACAAAGCATAAGAAGCAACTCCTCGAGATACCGCTTTTTGTTTTCAGTTTGATGTCGAAGTGAGACGTGTCGTTGTTGTTTAATAAAATAAATACTGGCATGGTGCATAGGATATGACATGGTAGATTCCATCTGAGCGCTCAGAATCTATAATGTTGAATCAAACTAATAATATTGCTACATGATATGGCCCACGTCTAAGTCCTTTGATGCACTATGCCATGTATAGTCATGATGCATGAATTCAGGGCTTTAAGGAGCACATATTGCTGTAATGTAGTATGTCTTTTGTCTTTATGATGCTGGGATGCAGACCTTGCAAGTAACTTTCCTTGGCTGTACTATACTAATCCTACATAATCACTCCCATAGGATCAGCATGACACAAAGTATAGTGCTTTGAAGCATTAAGCTGCCATTAAAGGGTCAAGTCCATCATCAGACTTCTAAGCATGATGCAGGGATTATGATAACAAACAGGCAATTCACTTCAAAAGCATAATGCTACCTATAGTGAGTTGTATGCACACACATCAATGATATAGTGCAACTTTATATTGACAGAAGGACTACCAATGCTAACAGATTACTGTTTAGAGAAAGAAATCAAACATCGATATTAGTATAAAGACAGTGGGTGTAAAAGGTAATGCAGTAAGACATGTATAGAGCACCCTAATGCTGCTAACACAGGTAAATAGGTCTCCCTTTGGTAGCTGTCAGAGCCCCAGGTATCCCCTTTATCTTCATTAGGACAATCTTTATCCATTGTAGGGAATGGCCATCTCCATGTGGAATTAAGTGGTCAAGATCCAAGATCCATCATGATAATTCTTTTACACCAGGCCGAGTAACAGTGCTGATTGCAATGAATATGGGACATCTTAGCGACGATTACACATCTGCTTCCCTGTACTGAAAAGCCATGTACAATGGGAAGTAGTCAGTAGTGATGTCTTAGGTTCTCGAATGCATTACCAAGTATATAGGTTAACGAGCTTGGGTTAGCAGTATGATGACTTTCAGTATCTTGAGGACCTAAAATATGTCCAGTGCAAGTTGTAAACACCATCTTGTCTTTGTCGCCTCCAGTCTTACTTTGAAAGCAATTCTAGTTGCCCCTTTCCCCTTCTCTTGTCTTTGTCAGATATCTTTTCTCCTTCTGAGTGAGTTTATTCTTGGATCAGACCAACCCCTTGATGTGCATCCAGGGGCCAAGTAGGCGCCAGACGAAGGATACGTCGCATGAGTACATCTCAGTCAATACAGTACAGACAAAATAAAGTGACATCGCTCAGGTAAATTGCAGACTGTTTTCAGTCTGCAAGGTAGGACACTATACATGTGTTCAACTGGCTTTAAAGGGGCAATAACACATCTCACACTAAACCACATAGTAGAGAGGTAGAGACCAGAATGTTTTTTTCAACTTCTACTCGAAAGCATTTTGCAAGAACATTGTAATACATTTTCAGAAGTTCAGGTTGAGTATGCTGTATAATGTAACACTGGTCCTGCTACTCCATGTGTCCTGTAGTGCTGCATGTGTTGTTATTCTCATAACTGCCACATGACCTTGAACTTGGGATTTGGGCAGTTACCAGAGCCTTTCTTCAGAAGGATTTTGGGAAGGAGAGTACATGTATGTGTTGTGGGCTGCATGTTCTCCCCCACAGTCAACATAATAAGGGCTGGCAGGTTTGCTGCCCTGTCACCGCCTGACCGGACAAGTAAAGAGTTCCTGCCCAGGTCAACATGCTAGACCCCGGTAATAACCCTTTATGGCCTCGCGTAGCTAGCAAGTGAAGTATGTCCTCGGGGGCATGATACATGGATACAGCCCTGCTGAGTCTACTCGACAAGGCTTCATTCAAGCATCATGCATCGGAGTGTATTAATGTAGGGTCGGTTTAATGCATGAATACAGCAATCACTGTTAGTGTCGACTTCCGCGAGCTGCACTCATGCACCATGACAACAGAGGACATACAGCATAAAAGCGCTTTACAGCTCTTACAGGGTAATAAAGGTGTAGGGCACGAGCGGCAGTCCTTCTGGACACGTTGTAAATCAAGACCGTGGTGCGCGGGAACATGTAGTGGACTGTGGACTCAGGTAGTAGGGAGACTTCTCGGCAACCATTGTAATGGCGACCGTCCACTGGGGAACTTCGGCCAATTAAGTGAAGGTTTTGAGACAATGTTAGTTTGCAGAGGGTGTCATACAAAGTTGTAGTTTCTTGCCACCAAGACCTAAAGTGTTCTACAGGGTACCAATGTCTCTGAGCAGGTAGGGTACAAAGGTCCTTGAGCTATGTCACAACGAATGGCACAGGAGCATGACCAGAACAGCTGAAACTGGGTTTTGGGGAGGGTTAGGCAGTGGTATGCATGAGGATATGAAATATAAATAAGCCGGAGCTGACAATGAATGGCATCAAAGCCATCTCCCTGAATACATCAAGGAATACTTCTTCAGTCACTGTCAACACTCTGGATATGTGTGCTGAGACATAGGATCGTTTAACCCTTTACGGCTGGCATGCTGCTTTAAATTCTGTGAGTTTGTCGTAACTACCAATGCTGTAATTGAGAGTCCCCAATATTACTCAGTGGTAAACTACAGGGCAGATTAGAATAATGGAATTTATTGACCTGGACCCATGGATGCAGAGTTCAGCATTGGAAAGAAAAACACCCTGGAAATGCTGTGACCCTGGTGTATTTAGTGGATCAGAGCATGATTTCAATGGAAGATTTAGTTATCATCACACATGTATTTGCATAAGGCTGAACGAAATCATGATTCTATGTGAAGAACAATTCATGTTGTTAAAGCACCTCTTAGAAAACCTAATTTAATCTAAGCCCCTTACTATTTCAACTGCTTAGCCCATATTGCAGCTTGAGTCAGTCTACTAAGACCTGATTTCAGCTTGGCCCATTGGACGCAGATCATATCGCCATAAAAACATCGCTAGTAGTTTATGCCTTCCAGCATATCCTGCACCGGGAATATGGTTGCTGCAATATCTGCCCATTTACGATGCCGTATATCACATGCGTGCATTTCCTGCCTGGAGTTATGTGTAGGAATCAATAACACTCAATAAAGAGCCACGGAAAGAAATGTGGTAAAAACATATTGAAACTCTGTTAACCCTTTGAGAAGAGAAACCTGTCAACCATTTATGGGTAGAATTATGCCTTTTCATCAGCACTTCGCATTAATACAATACATGTCCATGTGCGCAATGCTCTGTTTTGGTGCATCATAATATCAAACAACCATGATATCTTTAGGGTCATGCTGTCCTCAAACAGTTAGAGAGGTCTCATCCTGCATAATTAATTGCTTCCTATTCCCTTTCCTGCCTCTTTTTCCTTCATATTACTCGGACCCCTCCGGTCCGACCCAAGGTGTCCCCGTGGGGGGTGGATAAACCTGCTATAAAAGCTTCCCCATCAGTGTATGCCCTCGGGCCCTTCCTAAACCCCGACCCGCCACTGCCCCGACCCAGCTAAATGCTCATTCAGGATGTGGCCCTCCGGGAAATGAGTGATCAGCCGTAGGCTGGATGGATGTGGTTCCAATAGCTAGGTTATGCTGCTTGGTGATCTAAGGGACTGGCAGGTAGCAGTGCCAGTTAGTGTCTATATCAGTGTTGTAGGCTGAATGTACCCTCGTTTTGATATCCTTGTAACAGCCAGTATGACCTTAGACATTGTATTTGCTAGGCGTTGACAGTCCCTGCTGGTAGCTTGCAACAGTAAACAGTGAACCAGAATGTATGATAGCAGTCAAACTTTCTGGTTCAATTTCTTATTTCTAACACCGGCTTCTGATTCCTAACGCCTTCTGATTCTGTAACACATGCTTTTCACTAGTTCCAAGCGAAACACAGGGACTGCCCAAACCCAGCAAAATCAAAGTTCAAGGTCATAATGGCTGTCACTAGAGCCTTTCTGTCGGAAGGGTTTGGGAAAAAGAGTGAATCACATGTTGTAGACCTTGCTGTAGACCCTTCCCAGAAGTCCAAGTGAGACATCACAGTTTTATCTTCTCATTGACAATTCACAGAGTGTATTGTGGGTAGGATCCTAAGAGTAAAACATAAATTTATAAACTGGGCTGGGAGTGGGATTATATAGATTGTGAGACGACAAGAGGGGCAGCAATGAAGCCTTGCATGGTAATATACCTCAATTTTAGAGTAGTACTCAGTAGAACCCCAGCCCAGGGAACAGAGTGAGGGGTGAAGTGGAGCAGTGGAGCTTTGCACAACCTGTACATATGTGCCAGGTTGGGGGATTGTTATGGTATTTGCCAAAGGGGCGGTGGCCCAAGGATCTATGAATATCATTAACCGCTAGTGGTTAGCTGCCCACAAACTACCTACTATGCACTAAGTGGATTGTCAGTGAGAATGTCCAACTGTAGTGTCTCACTGGTCGGTATGGACCCTTACCTACATGTATGTACTAGATGAGTGAGGACCTATCAGCAGCCGGCCGGGTGTTACTGGGTGGTCAGCAGGCATGGGATGGGTTTGATAAAGG
Source organism: Harmothoe impar (assembly GCA_947462335.1). Classification (NCBI taxonomy): domain Eukaryota; kingdom Metazoa; phylum Annelida; class Polychaeta; order Phyllodocida; family Polynoidae; genus Harmothoe; species Harmothoe impar. Next base: position 39,166,669 of record OX381719.1, read on the forward strand.
AGGAGGGCAGCGCGTAGGAGGACTGTGACAGCCCTGTCTTAACACCCACCAATACTCCATGGTTACAGTCTGTTACAGGTAGGAGGACTGTGACAGTCCTGTCGTAACACCCACTTATACTCCATGGTTACAGCCTTTTACAGGTAGGAGGACGGTGACAGCCCTGTCGTAACACCCACTTATACTCCATGGTTACAGCCTTTTACAGGTAGAAGGACTGTGACAGTCCTGTCGTAACACCCACTTATACTCCATGGTTACAGCCTTTTACAGGTAGGAGGACTGTCACAGCCCTGTCGTAACACCCACTAATACTCCATGGTTACGGCCTGTTACAGGTAGGAGGACGGTGACAGTCCTGTCGTAACACCCACTAATACTCCATGGTTACGGCCTGTTACAGGTAGGAGGCCGGTGACAGTCCTGTCGTAACACCCACTTATACTCCATGGTTACGGCCTGTTACAGGTAGGAGGCCGGTGACAGTCCTGTCGTAACACCCACTAATACTCCATGGTTACAGCCTTTTACAGGTAGGAGGACTGTGACAGTCCTGTCGTAACACCCACCAATACTCCATGGTTACAGCCTTTTACAGGTAGGAGGACTGTCACAGCCCTGTCGTAACACCCACTAATACTCCATGGTTACGGCCTGTTACAGGTAGGAGGACGGTGACAGTCCTGTCGTAACACCCACTAATACTCCATGGTTATGGCCTGTTACAGGTAGGAGGACGGTGACGGCCCTGTCGTAACACCCACTAATACTCCATGGTTACGGCCTGTTACAGGTAGGAGGACGGTGACAGTCCTGTCGTAACACCCACTAATACTCCATGGTTACGGCCTGTTACAGGTAGGAGGACGGTGACGGCCCTGTCGTAACACCCACTAATACTCCATGGTTACGGCCTGTTACAGGTAGGAGGACTGTCACAGCCCTGTCGTAACACCCACTAATACTCCATGGTTATACGGCCTGTTACAGGTAGGAGGACGGTGACAGTCCTGTCGTAACAGCAGTCACATAACATCTTAACAATGATGTGATAGGCCTATCCTCACTAACCTGCTCAAGGCGTTAGACTGTCATGGCAACCCAGATGTAAGTCTGTCACAGGCACAGGAGTCTTCCCTGTCTCTGTGACAGAACTAGAAGGAATAATGGCTGCGAGTGTAACCATGACAACCTAAGGTAGGGTCAGTGGAGAAGGATGTCATCCTGGGATGAGGCATGACTGGAATATGGATGTTGGTGAGGAATTGGAAGGTGAGAGGCAAATGGATGGTTGTAAGGTATGGACAGGTGAGAGGCATAGCGAGTGGTGCTTCTTCTTTTGGTTTTCACTATTTCTTATCTATGCAGTGAGACTCAATCTGGGACATAACATTTGACTTGTATTTCTCAAAAGCTGTTCAGATTATAATTTGCATGTCTCATTGGCAGATGCTGTTGGTTATATGGAGAGCCATTTAAATGGCTCTAAGATGGCATTGTTAGCCAAGTAATATTTCTCAAATGTGGATTGTGACACTGGCTATTAAACAGCGGGAGAAATAAAGGAATTTTGAGCGAACAATACAAGTTCAGAAAAAAAGCTTCACCTAACAATGTTAACAGGTGAGGTCAGCGTCACAAATGTATGCATACTATAACTATACTGTAGATTACATCAAGTATTGGAGGCAACTCCTCTTATCTGTCCCCACCAGACAGGTGGCACCATATGGGGCTCGTATACCTATCTGATTGTGCCTGTCCATACATTAAGGCACATACACTGATAGTCTAAAGGCTCAGGGCCTTAGTGGCTGTAGTGGCTAGCATAGGGATCAAGGCAAAACTAAGGCCTTACCTTAAAAGACCTAGTCCTATACTCATAGAAATGGAATGACTAAGGTGGGTGGGTCACTACTGACTATACCTGATAGTATTAACTAACCAGGGTTGGTCGTATAGGGAGCCACCGGATTATCTGTGTATGGTGTCATCATAATCAGACATGGTGCTATGTGTTAGTCTGCTCATCCATAAACCTGACCGTAACTGATCCATTCCAGTCTACACTCAAAATCAGTTTTGCTCATTTCTAGGAGCATTTTTGCTGAAGGTCATTAGGCAGTGCTCATTTCATAACAACAGGTGTGCAGGGTAATAAGATTTTTAAGGTGCTCAACCATTTTTTCACTTGGTCCGAAAAGGGTCGAAAGTTCCCATCCCCTACCCCAGGTGGGCCAAATGTCGAAGCGCTAGTTTTTTTGCTCAAAGACAACCCCCAAATCCACAACGCCCCTGTTGTGCACCCCTTTACCATAGATATACCTCATCCTTACATCTATGCGGTACATGTGTGCTGCACACAGGGTGAGGTCAGGTGTCCAAGGCAGTGACCAGCTTTGTGCAGGGGTCTGATAGCAGTATGTGATCAGTATCCCTGCCTGCCTCTACTACCATACCTGTAGCCCTGCTATCAACGCATCTACAGCTCACTCCCTCCACACAATCTAGAAGCATATCAGTATGCAGCCTATTATCGGGCCCAAGCTCAGGGGGGGAGGGGGGTCGCTGTGTCACTCGTCGAATAGATGAAATGCAAATATCCCTCGTCGGATTTAAGAGATTAGTCTTGTCCCTTGTTGAATTTATGAAGTAGGTCTTGTTCCTTGTCGCCAATCTCACACATTCACTTGTCCCTTGTCACAAGAGTCAAGACAGGGGATGGTCTCCTTGTCAATTTTACCTGTCTAGGGACTTTATTCTGTCCATATCATGCGCCAAGAAAGAAAACTTAGAATCAGAGCCCCCAAAATGCTGTGCCTAATGCATAAAAATGAAGACTATCTCTCACCTTTGACCCTGTGTTGTCTATAAACCTTTACACCATTGGCGTCTATTTTAACAGGGATTTCCTCTAGTGTAGAATACATTGCGAGCCACTGGTTAAAACATTGCTCTTTCGATAACACCCTGGAGTATTGTAGCCTAGCTCTGGCACAAATCACCAGTCATCAGGAGCATCCTATTGGAACAGACTGTGTCTGAAAAGTGAGGGAGAGGAATGTCATGATGGTAATATGAGGGACCGTACTGTCAAGAAGGTATTCTAGATGTTGTCTGTCTCATATGGTCGCTAGGGTTAGAGGGGTCTTGAGATGTTTCTTGAACGACTAAAGAAGGATCTTCAAAGGGTGCGTCTAGTATAAGTACCACAGACAAATATGACAGTGAGTCTCAGGAGCCTCTCTTTCATCCTCAAAGAGTCCAGCTTTGTAAGACTCTTGGATGAGGGTCCATCTGTGCCAGATTCTCAAGCCATTTTGGTTAAGTCCAGTGTCTCAATGAACGTCTAGCATAGCCTGACTCTCACTAAAGGGTTTGACTTTGATAACTGAGTGCTTTTGGAACATGTGGTAGAACTGCAAGATTTTCTAGGGTACGCTATGCTGCAGAGACAACACATGGTTCATGAGTTTCCCAGACGATGGACGTATGGCAGTGTCCGCCCCCCCCCCTGCCCAAGCTGGCCCCAACTCGTTCTCGGAGGAATCCAAACGATATCACTGGTATCTGTAGAGGCCATGACCGCTTCACTTCCCCATATATTGGGGGTGGGGGGAATCCCTATGCTGTACTCATCCACTCTTTTAACATTACAGCACCAAGCGCGCCTGAACTATTTCTAACAGCAAGCTTTGGTGCCAGCGATTACACTTGGTAACAGAGGTCGAGGTGGGGCCAGCTTGCCTCCCTGACCCCGCACACGCCCTCACATGCCCAAAAGGCATGTCTCAGCACCCCTTTATACCACACAGACCCCCCCCTCCCCCAGCCTCTGGAGAAGCCAGTGGGCCAGCCACCAGCCGACCTCAGATACCTTACATGACCACTGACAACCTCTGATAAGCCAGCAGACATTCTGATTGGCCGCCTGGTATCACATGACCCCCATGCTGGCCGCTGATTGGCTGACAGGTGTCAGCTGACCGGTCACGTGAGTGTGGCTGGGACCAGATGAGCATGCGCCGTGTAGACGTGATTGAGGGATTGAGGGAGGACAGGAGTGGTAGAAAGGAGGAGTGTGGCAGGATTACAGAGGGGGATGTGTCCAGGTTGGATAAGGCGGACATGTTGGTTCATGGCCAATATCGACCACACAGGCACATCTTTATGATTATTGTATTCCACATAATACCAGAGGGATGAAAGTGACCAAGCTAAAAAAAAAGAAGAAATATTCCAATTGAGGCCCCTGCATAAAGGTCCTCTATTGTTAAGTACAGGTCTTCGCAACATTAAACATCTTGAAAACAGTTAAAAACTTGAAACTTTCATCCCTGGTAATAAGCGATCATGGAATTATTCTAATTCCACTTTTGAAGTTAAGTTAAAAATCAAGTCTCAAAGTTCCACAAAAAAAAGGGGTGGCTTATCAGGGTGCTGTGCTCATTATGCCATATATGGCAGAATAAACATAAAGGGTGTCATGAAGCACATTCAAATTACGGTAAAGATGGTCTTGTTGTCCAGAACTATTCTAATTATGTGGGACTATCAAGGAGCGGCGTTATTGTATTACTTATTCCTACCCTTGACAACCACTATTGATACAATGCCTTGTTTGCTCGGCTGCAGCTGTAGCCTGATGTGTACCATGGTTACCCACCCACTCTAACCAATCAGAGCACAGGGATTTAGTCTGTGACTCCACTTCCTGCAGCCTGTGAGACCACTCTCACAGCAGAGTGTGGGTTAATATTATCATTTATATTTAAAGTTATTACATCCGAAAATTTTATTTTGGGAATCCTACTAAATCTTGTTCCATACACTGTAACAATGTTATTGTGAAAGGATAGGCAACTATCAAATGTGATCTATGGGTTGGAATGACTCAATTAAGTGATGCCACACTACCCATCTAGAGGCTGGTTCTAGTGCATATGTACTGGGTGCACATTAATTCGTGCCCTCCAAAATGTGCACCTTGGCCATGAACTTATATTCAAATACAAGCAGAAATAGAGGGAATGAGAGTGAAAAACATGTGTAGCCAATGAAGTATGGCCATAATAAACATCCTGGATTATATGATAAGAAAATTTATTTTTGACCCCCTATTATCGGATATACTAACTTTAAGGTAACTATCTTGGAGCAGATGTTTAGGACATAAGAAAACTATTGAGTTCTGTTGGGCCCCCTTGGAGAATTATTGTTATTCAATTGGGCAAGGATATTATCATCTGTCTGGTACAATTGTAATAGTTTCATCATATCAAGGCCCAAGGCCCTCAATTCTCCATAAAACAACTAGATGGGGGACTTTGTATTGACAGGGGAGGTGAGTGGGAGTTGGGGGTGGGGGGTGTTGGTGTGTAGTGGGGGGGGGGGAGGGGGGGGCAGGTGGTTACCATGGTGAGGACGTAGAAAATCAATTAGTGCTTTATCAATGTGACGTGACGTACTGACAGATACACGCCATCAATAACATGTCAATAACATGTCATTGCTGCCGGGCAAGGTCAAGTACAGCTTTCTGTGAAGGGTACATTTGCTGCACTGTTAAAAGTTGATGTAGATGAGTGGTACAATATATCCTGTAGCTTTACAGTACATACTACGGTATTGGTATACATGGGTAGTGTTATATAATGTTGGTTTACAGTTAAGATTATTTTTGGGTCTCACTTTATACATATACGGTATGTGGGAATTTTTATTTATGTTTGGTATTCAAACACGTTCTCACAAATTATATTTTTGATTTATTTCTAAGACTTCCCAGCTTATGCTTGCCTTAAGGTGCCAGGCTTAGCTGTGCTTATTTTCAAAATATGCTTATTTGTATCTAAATAAACATGATGCATCGATACAGCACTCGTGGGTTACTCATCAGTGTTTCTCTGGTACATCATGCCAACAGATGAATATGGCGTATAAGTATTCCAGGTACCATGCAAGCCTTACAGTAAAGGGTTTTGCATTTTTATATTGCTTATTTGATAATTCAGATTGACATCAATTTGCATTCATTACTCAACTAAAGAGTTTAAACAGTGTCATCAGCTGTTAAACACGTAGGATTATACCATCTTGTCAGTCAGACAGTTCTGAATCAAACATAATTTCAAATTTAGAAACAATCAGATCTAAATATAAGACGATCGTGTATGGAGTGGATCGATGAGAGAACTTTGTTCATTATTCACACACAGGCCACTTACACCCACACACCCAGCGGGGAAACACCCCGGCCGAGAACAGACATGCACATGTCGGTCAATGAACCCCTACCCTGCATAATGCTTACCCTTTAACCCTTTAAGGCCGGCCAAAATCTTAAAGGCTAGCCCTTGGGGGCGGGACATTTTAACAGGAACTTTCAATGAGCCGAGCCTTTCCTGAATCCTATAGTTATGATGACTATAGTTGATCCTCGGTCCCCCATGGCATCGATTATAGTTGATGCTCGGCCCCCCATGGCATCAACAATATTATTAGATGCTCGGCCATAAGGGGTTAAGGGTCGAACACTGCACTGGCCGGGCCTTCGGAACAGATTCATCAGTCGTCATAATGAGTAGTTGTATAGATTGTCAGGCCTCACCACAACCTACCATAAGATACAAGCACTATAGCACTGTAATCTAATTACGGCCCAACCCAACCCTTGATCCAATATCCAGGTATCTGCGGCCCCTTCATGTTAATATCCAGGTACCTAACTGAAGTAATATTGCCCGATGTAACAGCTCCCTCTCAGACCTTACTTGACCTACTTAGCCCTCTAGATAATGGTTAATCAAACCCGTTATGGGCGGCATGTTGCCTTAAAGCAACATTTGTCATCATGATGTATACCAGTGCATCGCAGTTAGAAACTCTCAGGTACTGCCTTGGTGCATCATACCGACCGTTCAGATTGCCTCAACTGTGCAGGGTCGGCATCATTTATAAAATGCCACACTGGCAAGTTACTCGCATTATGATCAAGACGACAAAGGACATGTACTGAAGCGCTACTTGTCCATTAACGAGTAATCTAGATAGATATAGTGTCTATCGTAAATTTCCGAATATAAGCCACAGCTGGAAGTGGTAAAAGCAACCATAGATTTCCTCAGTCTACAATAGTAAATTTGAGTCATACATGAACTGGTTTATCATAGTCTGTGCCAATGGGGTCTGAAAACTGTTAACTTAGTATACTGTAGTATAGCGCTCTAACTGGTGTGGACTTGTTCCCACAACCACTGTGTGTACACTGACACAGGCAATCGTTTCTGGGTTTTTGGTCACTGCCTAAGTCTCACGAGAGATTCCAAGCTCAGAACTAACATGGCCGCACTGACGGAGCCACCCGAATTGTTGCTATAAGCTGCATCCTATAGCCTGGTGTCAGATGATGCCACGCGTCCCACCTTACCTGTATGACCACACCTGCCCCAGATTCAGGTAGGAAGTACTCACCTGTAAATAAACATAACACACATTAGTATCAGGTAGTTATGGAAACACATCTCAGGTAGTACATCAATGTTTGTAACAGTAAAATCAGTCACCTCACAAGGACTTCAAATTTACCTGTCTGCTTTTATATCTTAATGGTCATATCCTAGAGTTTCTATCAGTTATTCATACAAGGCATGGTTTAGAGTGTCTACATAATTTTGATAAGTAACTACCCCTTGATTGACAATGCGGCATCTAAGGGGAGGGGTAGAGGAGCCTAGGGCCCCAATCAGAACTAAAGGGGTTCAAAACTGCCTTTTAACGCAATTCCAATGCAAGCATGTTCAAACAGCAAGGGAGTCAGCTAGACTCCCTTAGACAGCCTGGACTCCCCTAAAGAGGATAGTCATTCTGGAGGCAACCTGGACTCCCTTTTGACGCTGCTTCTTCTCCCTTTGGTTTAGCATGCATAACCTCCACACAGTGAAATCTATTCGTGCACCACACTATCAGTAGCAAGCAGCCACGGCTCAGGCACTGGCTTTAACAGCACAGGATGCACTTCCCTAAATAAAAGACTCAATGGACAATCATAAGTCATTGCAAAAAAAAAAAATCAATCCTATAAAAAAATGGAAAACTCCCAGCCATGATTATGTAAAACACATCTAACATGCTGTCCGGCATGCTGTCCTGTTAAAGTATGTAGACGCAGGTGTTGGTGTATGTATGTGTGTGTGTGTTGGGGGGGGGTTATCAGGTTACTTTGTAATCAGCTACAGGTACACCCCATGCACCTGACAAAAAACTCACGCTAGATTCCCATCTTGTCTGTGGTATATTCTACGTGATGAAATTAGTTTATCTTTACCTTGTGGATAAACAAGTTGAACCCTGGGCTTGTGGGCTCAAACTGATTGAACTGCTCAATTCAGTAAATGGCACCATACTGTGTACATAATAACACCATGTGAAAACTAAGGGGGACTGTTCCCATGTACGAGAGATTTGAATAAGTAACTGGCATTCTTCCACATTGCTTTTTCCTTCTTTAACTTGCCAAAAGCAAGCTACTGCACGTAGCCACATCCAGAAATAAGAGCTTGGAAATTCCCATGTATTTCTACGTCCTTGTCAAGTACATAATAAACCCACTGTTTTCTGATATGACCATGTTGATTTTAATTTCTTTCAACTTGTATCTATGATCATCATCCCTTTTCCATCTCTCTCCTCCATTAAGATGTTTAACTGTCACCCGGTATAAAACCAGTGCATTTTACCTCGGGCTCCCAAAGTCAGGCATGGTATTATTCTGCTGACACACGTGAGAGCCGGGGAGGCTTGTCGGTCAGAGAAACCTTTTAGATGCGTCTTCACCGCGGGTTTCTTGGGGGATTTACGTGATCAATGCCAGCGCAACTTTCCTTTTAAAGGCCTCTGGTTGAGGGACGGAGGGCTGGTGGGATGGCTGGTGGGTGGTCGAAACGTCCAGTCAGGGAATGACTCAGAACAAATAGAGGTATTAGGGAGTGGGGAAGTCAGTGAATGCATGGGTGAGTGAGTGAGTTAGTTAATAAGTTAGTGAGTGAGTGAATGAGTGAATGAGCGAGTAATTAAGTGAGTTGGAGAGTTGATAAGTGATTGAGTGAGTGGCTCAGTTAATGAATTATTGAGTGAGTGAGTGAGTGAGTGAGTGAGTGACTCAGTGAGTGACTTAGTGAGGGACTCAGTGAATGAAGTGGGGTTGATAAGTGAGTAAGTGAGTGAGTGAATCGGTTGATGAGTGAGTGAGTGAGTGAGTGAGTGAGTGAGTGAGTGAGTGAGTGAGTGAGTGAGTGAGTGAATCGGTAGGTTGATGAGTGAGTGAGTGGTGAGTGAGTGACTCAGTGAGGGACTCAGTGAGGGACTCAGTGAATGCAGTGAGTAAGTGAGTGAGTGAATCGGTTGATGAGTGAGTGAGTGAGTGAGTGAGTAAGTGAGTGAGTGAGTGAGTAAGTGAGTGAGTGAGTGAGAAAGTGAGTGAGTGAGTGAGTGAGTGAGTGGGTGAGTATTTGAGCGAGTGTATAATTATGTGAGTGACTGCAAGCATGTCCAAGTGTGAGAGTGAATGAGTATAGTTTGCATCTGTTATGTTTGAAACACACCGCTAACAAAACAAATGTTTCACTTGCCAAAATCAAGCGGCGACATGCAGTGACATGCAGGACTAGGAGGCGCCTTATATCAGAGAGTTATCGTCCCTGAACGGTGCTGAATGATAGATGCCTTCTGAAGGACTGCAGGAGTCCCTGGGTGTCCTGTTGCCTCCAGGGGGTATCCTGGAGGCTGCTTGGGTGCAGGCTGGGGTCAGGGTTCAGGGACATGGCCTACAGACTGCTGTAAATACCACCAACAGTATGCATCAACCATGCATATTGATTATTCCACCATATCAAAAGTAAAGCAGCAGCAGTGCATGGGTCACAATAAAGGCGGTTATCACGAGGGACCACAATACCTCTGCATCCTCCTCCTATCTCACTCTTTAAAGCTAACTAGTTTGAGTGGTCTCCTCTTTTAAGAGGGGGTTAATTTTTGATTTATCGCCATCAAGATTTTAATAGCTTTGGAGCCGGTTTATGGGGTGCCAATTACAAAAGGCATTTTGTCCCCCACCCAAATTTTGTTGATCCCCAATCCCAAACCACCACCTCCATTCTGTTGTTTCAATTCACCCTTGACAGACATGCTCTGCCCTTGGTCGCAATCATGCATGAATGCAGCTCTGACTATAGCTTACCTACCACAGCTACAGGCATCATGCAAAGCCATCCGGTGTGTATCAACCCCGCATTCAAAAAATAAATTATGCGGCTCTTAAATGGTTGATATTCCTAGTCCATGTGTCTACTATCTATTATGTAGCATCTATTGGACCTTAGTAACAGTGACGTATTATGTTTTGTCATGTGGAGAAAATCAATACTTCCCAGTAACAGGAATATCATTGACTACATCAGAAAGTGACAGCTATTGTTATTCTCACTTCAAATATTCATGGTATATTTTTGTAATTATTGCTGAGTAAGCTAACTTCATATATGTCGTATATTGTCCATCTTAATGCATGTGACTGACTATAACCGAGCAGACCTGGAGATTGAATAAGTGAATATCATAAACCATCAACTTCAAATTCGACATGACTATAGCTCACTATAAATAGCCATCAACTGAAATCTCATAGATAGGTTAACAACGAAAATGTACTTACTTCCCTTGATAAGGGGTTACACATTTTTGGGAAACCAATATCATTTAAACGCAAAGTAATTGAATCAATATGTGCCAGATCGTTCAAGCAGCATATTTTAATAGTCTGCCTCTCTTATATATCCCCCCTTTTTTTTGCCAATGTCACTTGAGTATTCAACACATTGTGGGGGTTAGGTTGTAGCCTGCAGGTTCATTTATGCCCCAAATAACAGCTGAAGTATTCTCAAGGGTACTGATGTGTGATTGGATCTATTATTTTGGTTCAATAAACACTAAGCACTGTTTAATTCATCTATAAAGTAAAGTTCAGGTCAATATCCTGGCATGAATGCAGCCCCGGCGACTAACTCGCACAGTACTCGCCATTGCTGCATCCAAGCATCATTTCAACCCTGTAGGGGTTGTGACACTTCTGCAGGTATAACGTGAGTTACTCACCAGGGCTGCATTGGTGCATCATGACGACAAATGTCCTTTTCGGTGACAGGCCGTCCATAGAAGGCTATAGCACATTATCAGCCTTGAAATGGTTAACTAACTTTGTAAGTTTCTACAAACAAGAACTGAGTGTAAGTCTGTGACCGGGGTCTGTGACGGCACAGGCGGGGATTACACACGGCTGACTTTGACGTAAATCTGGATAATCTGGTTACGGGCTCCAGGTGCCGGCAGCCATGACACCCGCAGCTGTACATCCACATCACCCACACGACACTGACACAGGATTACTAACCACACACAGAAAATAAGTGGAATCATGATGACTCCCGACTTGATCACTGAGGTAACTCTCCCCAGGACGTCTCTAAAGTGACTCCCTAACATTAGCAGGATTCTATAATAACTTTATAATGACTCCTTTTCTAAGACTCCCTAATGATTGGGAGTAACTTTAGAGTCGTGGGGAGAGTTACCTCAGTGATCGAGTCCAGACTTCCATTTGCGAGTCACCATGATTCTATTTCTTTTCTCTGTGCATCTTCCCTTTTTTATGGAAAGTGAAAGGCTTTGTGAAATTAATATCTATTGTTTTCAGATTTGCATCTGAAACTATTTGCATTTGTCTCCAGACTTGTCTAAGTGAATGTCATAAAATAAACTAGTCAAAAGTTGTCTAACCTATCAGGTTACCATCCCACAAATAGAATCAGGAGCTGGCAAATGTCGGGTTTTGGGCTGGCACATGCCAAGTGGGTCTTCTATCTCCAGCTAGAATACCCGCTTCCTTTTCACTTAGATGAGTTTTTAACTCGTTCATTTCATGACAGTCACTTAGAAGAGTCAGGAGACAAGTTTACTTTTTTAGTGTACTGAATTCATGCAATTTGAAGACAAATAAACATGAACCCTTTGAGCCATATGGCACCCTTAACACATTAATCTGTGATTGGGCATAGGTTAGCTATGACTTACGAGGAAGACGTTATTGCATTTAAACCTTATGAATGAAGTTAATTGGAAAAGGAAGGTAAAATTAAAGCAAATGGATGAACCCTGCCCTAGATTGCCTACACATAAACCACACACAAGTTATCTGATGAACGTTGCTTAGATTTCAGTATCGAATCACGTGTACTGGGAAAGCTGATTTCTAATTTTACATCAGACCTTAAGACCATCAACTTGAATTATATCCCTAATATTCATCAATTTGTCCCATTAGTCTCTTGTATATAGTAGCAACACATATAAATTGAGCTCAATGTTATACCAGTTTACTCAATTACAAGGCAGTTATATTACTTTTACGTCCACTTTGGTTTATACGCGGACTGGGCGTTGGCCATGGGTAACGTAACGCACATGCAATATGTCCATCAGGGCCAGTTACACCCTACACTCCAGCAGCAGCGCTTCCCATGGTTAGTGGTAATTTGACCTACTAATATCCACCCGCTCGGCATTGATTCATGTGCACTTATGTCAAATCAGGATGATCGTAGGAGCCTTTTACGCACCAGAATGGGGTAAATTTGTGTACCGGGTAATGCTTCTTTAATATCCTCATATCTTGTTCAGCGAGTTCTATGCTGAGGTGAAATTGGTGAAATTGAAATGATGAAACACAATTTGATATGTTTTCAGGTGATTATGTATCGTAATTTAACCCACTAGTGCCCTTCAGCTCTGCACATAACGCTTTATATGGCAATATGTGAGTTCAGCATGATCATAGCATATTTAAGGACCATCAGCGAGTACATTTAGATGATGCTCCTTTAATATCATCCAATGTTTTTCAATGTATTTAATAAGAAGGCATTGAAATCAAATGAAAAGTCCAAACTCTATGTGATAATATTGCTTTTCACACTGGAATCAGAATCAGTAATAGTAAATTGAACATGCATTCAAACTATTATGGCATAATCTCTGATAACTATAGGATATTGGCTTGAGTTTGTTACAGTATCTTGAGCACTTAACAAGATGGTCTTTAATGTGCATGGAGCCTTGACACACACCACCTGACGACATGTGGCACACTGAAACCGACACTATTAGCTAACCCTTATAACACGACATCATGCTTCAAGCTCATTCTTCATGTGTTAGAAGTACACCGATAATCTATAGATTTACGAGGTCAGTCAGTAGTGGCTATTCTAGATCATGCATTAGTCGAAATGACACACTGATATATTCAAAAATAATTTTAAAAAAAAGTCAAAACAAAATATGACTAACTCCTTATTTAAAAAGACTTAACTTAATACATGATTCGAGTGTACAAGGAGCCAAAATATGACTAAATTCTGTAATTAATTTTTCTGGCTCCCTGTACAGCCAACACATTATAGTCAGTCTGCTCAGCTTAGTCAATACTGACTAACCAACCTTACATTTTTCAATTTAGTAGTATAAGGTTAGTCTTTTTGAATACAGAACTGTTAAGTTGCCTATTAAGGCTGCAAGATGTATGGAACAGGGTGACTAAAAGGCATGGTGCATTAAAGCACTATGCAGCCCTTACAGGTTAAAATAAGCCAGATCTGAGCAAGGCCAGAAGCCGGGGCAAGGTCACGCATGACTGCACACATGACAGAATCCACCTGCTGGGAGCCACCCAGAAAAAAGCTGACTCTGCAGATTCTGATGAGCAGGACCATGGTAGTGGGGGCGGCAAAATCAGATTACCCATTACGCATGCGCCGAGCATTAATGAGAAGCGGGTGGTGAGCGGGGCTGAGCATGGGGAAGCATGCCAAACAGATGGAAGTCTGGGTTTTTAGGCTATTTGGGCCACTCCAAAAAGTGTGTCTCTCATCAGCAAGTCATGGAGAATATGACGAGGGCACTTTTCCCCTTTTTTTAGAAATGGGTACCAAAATCGTGGGAAAATGTAAGCTTTCCGTGAACAACATTCACAAATTGATAGATAAATATGCATGGATTTGCAAAGGCTGTCAACATACATGTTGTCTTTAGTCCATTGCATTACTGGCACTGTAACCTTTATATTAATACCCAATACACATTTTCTATCACGTTTTTACACTCAAATTTGCAAAAGAGAAATGAAATAAAAGTCCTCAAATAATTTTTTGGAGTGGCCTTGCGGGTGCTTTTTTTAAATAAAGTTTTTCTATATTTCTATTCTCTTTTGGATATGCAAAATCAGGTGCTGTCTGAATCAAATTTTTAGATCTATTTCAATGCATTTTGCCTGTAAGGGTCATTTTCCTCTCACCGTCTGTTACGGTATAAATGCCTCGTCTCTGATTGTATTTGATTCTCTAGGTGTCTCTATCTACAGCTTTTCTCACCGGCTCATGCTCTTTACCTCTAAACAAACAACTGCGCACTTATTCAAATCTTGTTGATGCCAAGTTCACAAATGCTATAGGTGATGCACCTTAAGTTGTAGACATGCAGCACCTTGGACCACTTCACAGACACAGATCCCATTGTACCTGCTCTGTCTGCCCTCATTCTTAACCCCTTAAGGAGTCATGTCGCTAAAAGATTTTTTGTCATGATGCACCAATGCGGGCCCGCCAAGCAACTCGCCGGTGCACCATTGATGTATCATGTTGACCATTCGGGGGTGGCTCAGCCCTATAGGGTCAGCATAACGCTTGTATAGAGGATAGAGTCACTCGCAAGGGCTGCATTCATGCATTGTGACAACTTAATGATGCAATAATGCATTATACCATCCTTAAAGGGTCAACCCCGTTCTATGTTCATCTGTCGTCATGATGTCGTCATGAAACACATGCGCAGGCCTGTGAGCTACTCATGGGCACTGTATCACCGCATCATGACAAGAAATAAAATTGCTGACCATTCGGGAGTGTATCAATGCGGTATCGTCGGCATGATGCATGAATAGGGGGAGTTACTCCGTACTACTTCATTCATGCATCATGAACACAACATATGGTGCAATGAAGCACCATGCTGCCCTTACAGATTTATGTCGGGGGACTTAACAATTTCTTAGAAACACTTAGCAGGGTGCGGATGTCTCTGCAGACCTCCCTGCAGACATTGTCCTGTGGGAGACTCACTTTACTCAGTGGTTTTTGAATGTGTTACCATGGCAACCAGTATCTCTAGACTGGCACAACAGGATTTGATGCAGCCTTAGTGAGGTTTCAGTAATGTGGTTTATATCGTTAGCAACTACAGAATTAAGTTACATGGAGAGAAACCTTGTTTAGGTTAAATCCTACTAAGATACAGCAGTGTAGGCTACATGTTTTACATCATGTAGCCATGCCAACCAAAAGCCATTAGTTTTGACTTGCAGCACACAATTTCAATTTCAATTATGTGATTAAGCATAGGTGGACATGTGATAACCTTGACATTAAGTAATGTGTGCAATTGAGAAAATGATATAAAAGGTCCCCTTTACCTAAATTATAAAGAAGCTTCTGTGGGGTGTTTGACAAGGGAACAATAGATACATTAATTTTACATGTTTGCTAAGACCAACTTACTATCATCCCATCTTAATTCTAACTTGGTGTTTCACGAGATTCAATTGTATCTCAAGTTGTATACTTAGCAACAATTGTAGATACTAATGCAACGTCGTAAGAGTGTAAAACATTTGGTAAAAGACTTAACATCTTGGTAGCATACCTTTTTGAAACACTTTTCATAACCATGCAATATGCAATTGATAACACCAAATCTTACTAGGGATATACAATTAAGTCGTCCTATAAAAACACTTATAACACAATTAATTTATCCCCCCCTTGTGAGACACCACACCGATATCTTTTAGAGATGACTTCTTTATTCAGTCATATAATGTATTTGGACCGATAAGGGATCGGGTTACCTTCTCTTAAACTTCATACATTTTACCTTTCCTTTCCACATTGGTTTCACCTATATACCCTCCCACCCCCATCCTACACACAGGCACGCATCGGACACTCAACATATCCAATATTAAATCTATATAAACAGAGTTTGATTCGTGAGAACTGAGTAGCATCCAGCCACTAAACAGAGAAAAGTTAAGGTGCCAACGGGGAGACACAGTGTTATCCTTTACCTTTCTGTTGGCACTACCCCATCCTCCTGCCCCACCCTATCATTGTGTAACCGTATCTACTTCACCACTGCTGGTGATACCTGTTATCTAAAGTCACCTGCCAGCTACCTTGTACCTTGCTAAAAGTGTAAGAAACACCCAATACTTGGTAGTGGACATCTGTAGATAGGAGGAGCTTTTAAAGCCACAGGTAGCATCACAGTCCCCATCCTTCCAACATCACCCCCACCCTCCAACACAGCCCATTCCTATCAGTGCAGTAGTGCCTGCCCTCACACTGCATGAAACATCCGATTTAAGCAAATTTAAGAAAAAATTTAAAGTTGATTGATGTCCTTCTTTAAGGAACTTGAAGTAGCTTTACGCAATTAAAGTTATTTAATTAAAGAAGGTCATTTATCTGCTTTAATTGTTGCTTAAACTTGCTTAAATCGGATTGTCCATGCAGTGTCACCCTCTCACTGACATCAGGCACCCTCCCCCCTGTTGCTAAGGAAGCAGCTATAGATGATTGCATCGAGAAAGAGTGACTTTCCGGAAAAGTAGTTGATAAAATTGTTAAACATTTCTGAAGGGTGACAGACAAATACCTAAATATAACCTCAAATTCTTGCACTATGTGAAAGATAGATGATATAAGATGTTTTCAAACATAGCCATTACATATAATGTTATGAGGATTCGGCTAAAATCAAAATGAACACGACTTTATGATGAAAATGTGACCCTTTCTTGCTGCATTGGTGTGTAGCTGCTACTGGTTATTTTTACTGGGCCTGCTCACCAGGACAGCCTTATCCACTCAGGGCTGTCACCTATCTGCCCTTGGGTTTTCTCCATGTGTGTGTGTCATTGTGGTGGTCTGTGAGTCAGGCCTGTCACCGATCTGCCCTCAGTGCTCCTTGCTTTGTTCTGGTGTGCATGTGTCATTGTGGCATTCAGGTGTGACTCTCTGTCATTAGGGTGGGGTGTGCTTCAGGTTACCTGTTTCGAAAAAGCTGACCCAACAACTGTAACTGACCTTCAAAACTAATTTTTCACCTCTAAAAGGATTCTTCTAAAACCAACGAATTCTAATGGTTTTGCACAGCTGCCAATGGCATCTAGCTAGTATGAAATTAATGTTATTTGGATGTTATATATTCTGATGCTGGTATACTGTTCTCATAACGAAAGCACAACTCAGTCCCCCATACCGTGTGCAAAAAAGGCCAATATCATGATGTGCTTAATTTCTATAACGGAGCTTAGCCCGTCTTCTTCCTCACTAAAATTAATAGAAAAGTAAAAAATGAAAACAAGCATTGCCTTTCAGCAAAATGCCTACCAAGGCTTTCCTGCGTCTACACCCTAAAGTAGCTTCTGCCTATACCTGGCCTCAGACCCGGCTGCAGTGCCACTCCTGCTGACATATTCAACAGGCTGCCCTTATCCCGGCTAATGTAATCTGTGCGGGTAATAGAAAAGGGAGCCCCTGTCTCTCACTGATATAGTCACAGCCCTCCTCCTCTGTCCACCAAGAGCCAAGGGTACACAGCCAAAAGTAATTTTCTCATTTCAAGAAAATAAACTCGCCTAGCGGACAAATGCTCAACTGCCTAGTGGTCGCAATAGAGGAAGAAAGATGTGATCTAGAACTGAGAATTTGGTGGTCGCAGGGTGAGGTGGTCGCAATGGAGGGGTGGTCGCATTCAAACATTACATTAAAACAAAGGGAAAAATTATTGGGACTTTCCAAATATGGTCGCAATAGTGAGGTGGTCGCACTGTAGAGGTGGCCGTTAAGTGAGAGTTAACTGTAGCACCAGGTAAGTAAGACTGCTACATGCAGTGCATGGACCTTGGCATTTAAGCACGCTTTTTATTGCTTAAGGTTATTCTTGAAGCATCATTGATTCCAATTAATGCTGCTTAAAGCCGCCTGAATGCCATTATGACCTTAATGTGACATTTACATGACATTTACTTAACTTAAAGCGTCTTAACAAATGAACACGTGAATAAAAATGCTAACTGTCATGTAGTTATATGAACTATCTAAAAGTTCCATTGTCTATTTAACTATCAAACCTATATTCCAGCTCTAAGAAGTGGACTTTAGAAAGTGGACTCCTTTAAGCAATGAAGAAAACCTCTATTATCACTCGGCGATAGCCGATTCAACTTCCTGGTCATTTCCTGGTGGTAGGCCATGAAATCAATGTTCCGTGTTGATATTGAAATGCGATACCACTTCATTTCCAGGGCTTGAAAGAGAAAAGCCGTTGAAATGCAGTAAGGCCCCGTCCTGGATATTAATATTTTATCGGCTCATGGCCGACTACCAGATCAAATTCATTTTGAAGCTGCATAATGTGCTGTTTTCCCCTCTATTGATTGCATTCATATTCTTTTTATTGATCATTAATTTCTAGACTCCTTTATGTCTTTGCTAAAATACCTTGCATCAGCAATTCTAGGGTTTAGTCTCTGCTTTTCCAGTAATAACAGCTGAGTCTTGCCTGGTTCCTTTTCATAAAGGATCAGATAAGGCGACACTTTAGTTCTAGACTTCACCAGAGTCAAACTAACTCCCCTCATTGACTCTCCCGACAATGTAAATTATCTTGGCAACATATCTCACTTCACTCCCTTGACCATTCAGGGACCATATAGCGCTTACATGTGTTTTTGTTTGCCTGATCAATTCAATGCATATTAAAAGGGCCGCATTCTTTGGGAGGGTAACAGTCCTTATATGATCAGCATGATGCATGCATGCAGTCCTGAGAAGTCTTTTTGAGTGATAAGGAATTAGTCATATGTTTTGCTCAGTCAGCTTTAGAATATCAGTTCATCATTCTGACCAATATCTCTATGATTAACCTGGGACAATCACTACAGACTAAGCCCTGGACTCATAATTATTATCAGTGCGGGTGCATGGAAGCAGAGCCCTGTGCAACAAGTAGTTTATTTACCAAAACACAAGGCATGATGAGTTAGTATTGTCAGCTACATTCAAGCCATTACAGCAATCAGACAATACCGCAACAAATAATGCAGCCGAGGACGAGCGGAACAAAGACGGGCTAACGAAGCTGGTGGACAATGCCTGTGTTTAACGGCTGTGTATGGGAGGAGTCTGTGCTGAATGACAGCTGCATCTGGGTCAGGGTGCGGATTGACGAGTGCGGCAACCATTTACAGTACACTACAGTGTATTTTCAGCAACCATTTACAGTACACTACAGTGTATTTTCAGCAACTATTTACAGTACACTACAGTGTATTTTCAGCAACCATTTACAGTACACTACAGTGTATCTTCATCTTTTATCTTGCTTTCTTAAAATTGTGTCAGGTTATTTTCATACCATGAGCAGTCTATCAATCCTTCACTGATGAATTCAAAGCAGAGAATATTCTAATTTTGAATTTTTGTGGAAATTAACAGTCTCCACTCATTTTGTGTGGACAAATATATGAGCAACCAACTGCCTCTGTATAGTTGTTGATGATAGATATCGTAGCCATGCCTTACACTGGTTGCTAGGGAGATTCCATGTAGTGACGTCATTGATGACGTCAGTGTGAAGGCCAGTGCCATAGTTACGGCAGGTCTTGTTAGCACTGTCTGGATTAGAGACGGATATTACAAGAACTTACCCCCCCCCCCCCCGGGGCTGAGACGTATATAGTAGCGCAAAACCTACATGTATGTGTGATATAAATACAAGCCTGAGATTAAGGCATGCTGAGATTGAGAATATCTTGCCGCAGAGGATTACACAAAAAGTACCTCGTCATTTTGGTTTTTGCATAGTGGATGGTAGATTATGACGAGTGAGGCTCCACATTTCATACCTGTAAGATAAATTCAGGTGGACTCTTTGAGAAGAAGAAATTGTCTGAAACATATTTATACTTTCTTGTATGATTCTCTATGAATCATAGGCCACTGAAAAGAGCTATTGGTATGGAAATAGTAAGGTTTTCACCAACAAAATTTACATGTAAATAGATATGACTTGATTGATCTACAAAAGTTAGTGTTTTTTTAGCTTACTACGCCAGCAGTATTGACAAGCTTTGATTGGATACTAATTCGATGATATTTTCTCATAATCAGTCACATATCCTGTATCTAGGGTATTTGTACCTGGTTTATTTAAATGCAACGTGTAAACTCCCGATGGTGGTTTAATGCATAGATATGCATATAGATAGCATTCAAGTACTGTGCGGATGATGTGGGGTCGATACATTCTACGAGGCATGAAACATCAATGTAGTTCAGACGAGTTACTCCAGAGTGCTACATTGGTGAATCAGGACAACATATGACCATATCTAACATTGTGCGGAACTTAACACTTAAGATGATATTTGTTGTCATGATGTATCAATGCAGCCCAGGGGAGTAACTCGCCGGTGCCACATTGGTGCATCATACCGACTATCATTCGGGAGTGTATTGACCCTTAGGATCGGCAGGATGCACCAGGGCTGCACGGATGCATCATGACGACCAAGACATGATGCATAAAGGCACTATGCTGTCCTTGAAGGGTTAAAGGGTTAAGCCTTCATGTGAGTCAGTGAATGTGATACGGCCAGGCAGGGAGCACTCACACACCATAGAGTTAAGCCGGCATCAGCTTTCTAGGCTAAGCCCCCTATCAGACTTTTACTGCATGCTCACAGCTAAAGCCGCATCGATTAACGATTACATCTTTTTGGATGTGGTCATACCAAAGAGGATGCATTTATTAGAGATAGGACTCTATGGACACCAATTGCTGCTTTTATCGACTCAAGTTATCCCCGCATAACCCCCCGCCCCCACCAATATCTCTGGTGTTGTTGCACTATAGGCCAAAGTGAGCTACAAATTTCGTAGACTAACCGCCCACATGAGTTCTCAATCAAATGTAATAATTTACTGGAAATAGATTGGTAGAGCTACTGTGATTCACATTAAAGCCTTAGAAAGCAATCATTGACTTTTGCTGATATGGAACAAGAATAAAGGGTGCTGAAAGAGCGAGAGTTACAAGAAATAAGTTATTCCTTTCCAACAACCCCTATGCTTTCTCATACATAGTATTTGGGAAATCAATTCTTCATTTCCCACACCGAGCCTGCGCTGCATACAGTACAACAATACTGCAGCATACATATGGGAAATCTAGGCACCAACACTCTCAGTGAAAACCTCCACAAAAGCACAATGGATGAGGTTTGAATAAAAGAGATGGGTAAAGAGGGTGAGTGATGGGACCTCCTGATGTATGCAGGTCCCGCCCAGTGTGTCCTGTGTCCCACACCTACAGCCAACCTGCCAGGTTAACCCTGTGAGGGCTGCATAGTGCTTTAATGTATGTTAAGGTTAACCCTGTGAGGGCTGCAAAGTGCTTTAATGCATGTTTGGGTTAACCCTGTGAGGGCTGCATAGTGCTTTAATGCATATTTGGGTTAACCCTGTCAGGGCCGCATAGTGCTTTAATGTATGTTTAGGTTAATCCTGTAAAGGCAGCATGGTGATTCAATGTCTTCCATATGTCAGTGCGTTAACCCTTTTAGGGCTGTGGGTCAGCTAAGGTGGTATTTGTTGTTTGAATGCACCGATGCAGCCCTAGCGAGTAACTTGTCGGTGCTGCATGGGTGCATCATGCCGATCCTTCAGAAGTGTCTCAACCCCATAGGTCATCATGATGCATAAATGCAGCCCTCGTGAGTCTCTCAGCAGTGCTGCAACTATGTATCAGAAGAACTATTGCCTGTTGTGAGTCATGTGTCTGCAACTAGAATAGCAAGGGACGCATCCATGCATCATATTGCCCCTATGAGGTGGGTATACACTCTCTTATAGTCTTGATGATGTATGAATACAAGTTTAATGAGTATGCTCGCCAAGGATGCATTCATGGATGCATCATGACGACAAAGGGTTTAGTGTATTAGATCAATGTGCTGCCCTCAGAGGGCTATTAGACTCAGACCTCTATTGTCAGCAGGATATATAGTCCAGCACAGCAAGAAAAAATGACTTTTTAGAAAAGTTGTTGATCAAGCTTTTCAACATTTCTCAATTTCCTGTAGCGGGACCAATGAATACATAAACATTACCTAAAATCGTAAATTCTAATATGCACTATGTGAAAGATAATTGGCCTGTGAATCGCCTGATATAAGATTTTTGCAATCAATCATAGCCATTACAGACAATGTCGTGAGGATTCTTCTAATGTCAACACACAACTTTATTATGAAAATTTCCCCCTGTCTTGCTGCATTGGTGTATAGTGGTGCGTCATCCGTACTGCTGCTGGAGTGTCCGGTCTGGACGGCAGCACGATCATCGTCAACCTGATTCCAGAGGGAAATTACGTGGGCCGGTTGTTCTTTTGTCTGGTGATACTTTATTGTTGTATGTGGTTTTCTGCTGCCCCACGTGAGGGACTGGTGAACTGGTGACTAGCCTGACCATGGTCCTACCACCCTACCCGTATACACTGATAATATTTAGGGTCCAGAATCTAGTATTGTCATCCCAATTGTAAGGACTGCTGCCTTGGCAAATATCTCAAGAGAAAGACAGTCATGCATGATGCCGACTAAAGCTATGTCAGCAAATTACTCGCTGCTGCTGCATTGGTGCATTATGACAGCAACAGAGCATGAACTATGATGCCTCTTTTAGTCTTTAGCCTGTAAGAATGGTATAATGCATTAAAGGGGCGGTTCTCCTGCCGTAGATCCAACAGCTTAGAGTAGAGCATGTCGTTCATAACCAAGTGGCCTTTCAGATGTGTCTGTAAACAAGGCCCCAAGCCACCAAAGGCCACTTGGTAGACTGCAGTCAGTCTTGAGTGTGCTGACAGCCTTCAAACATACACTGTAAAAAAGTGTTTCTAATTTTTAAACACATTTACCCAAACATACTAAAGTTGGACACTTTCACTGAATCTCAGAATCTCAGCACTTTTTTCTGTCAGCAGGTGCAGGGATATGGCTGCTGGTGGTGGTTGAGCCTACAAAAGTGAAATATTGGTGGACAAGGCCACTGGAATATTTTGGACAGCACTATTTACTTATCATTGTTGACATTATCTAAATTGTCATTGATGTCAACCAATACAATGGGTACTATATTTGACTAAGGAGAGCCTGTACATGGGCAAAAGCCTGAACAAGGAATAGGAGAATAATACTAGTGGGCTAGTTAAACTGCCCTCTCCCACGGTTTTTCATTGTTATAGCTCACCCCTCACTGGCGGCCATATCCCTACAAATAGCTAGAAAAAAGCTTGCCATCAACATGTTTGGGTGAAAGTGTTTAAATTCTATTCACATTTTTTACAGTGTATGGGTGAAGGGTGCAGTGAGCAGTGAGACCAGGTAATCATGCTGTCCTGGCCAGGTGACTTCAGTAGGGGGACCATGAATCAGGCTTTCCTTGGAATTAAATAGTCTATAAAAGCATAATGAAACTATAGCACCCTATTAGATTTGATGATTACACATTGGCTTCTAGGTATAGATATTGTGTAATGGTACCATTGTGTATAGATGTTCTTCTTTTACCCAAAATAATAGCATGTGGCCTAATTAAGGGGGAGTATACCGTTTTCTGTGGGCACACTGGTGGCAGTCAGTACACTGGTGGGTATCAATAGAACTCAATGCTATACCACTGGCACAGTCCAACTGCTAGTCACACCAGTGCAACTTATCTAGGCCAGAGCATTGCTGGGAAGGAACAACCAGCAAACTATTTGTTGGTTGCCTGAGCCTTTATACATGGGGTACTGGTGCTGGGGAATACAGGCTCACAGGGCTAGGATATGCCTGCATGTTTGAGGTTTCTGTTTGGGGGATTCTAAATATAACTAAGGTGTTATATAAACTTAACAAGGCTGACCTAGAGGTTTGGATCTACGGCAGGATGACCGTCCCTTTAATGCATCATACGCTTGGTCATCATAATGCATGAAAGCAGTCGTGGCAAGAGTGTATTTAAGTAACATTTACACCCTAAGACGATTAGACACTCGATCCTAACATGCTGACCGTCGGGATTGCTTAGGGACCACACTCCAAATAGTCGATGTAATCATACAATATTGCAATAAAAATTACATTGAGTGAATTGGCCATTAGATTAAAGTAAGATTATCAGCAAGTAAGTAATAATTCCAGTGTTTACTTTAAATTTTTATCTGCGAACCACAGCCATGGCCTAACACTAAGCACTTGTACCCTGTATGTTGTATAGGGAACACAGAGAAAAGAATCAGCGTCAAAAGGGAGCCCAGGTTGCCTCAAATAATGACTCCCCTCTCTAGGGAAGTCCAGGTCATTATGTGACTTTCTTAGGTGAGCCAGACAGCTATGATTCCCCTAGCTGACTCCCTTAGGTCAGCCAGGGAGTCACCTAGGCGCCAACCCAAAGAGGGGAGTCATTCTAGAGGCAACATGGACTCCCCTTTGACGCTGTTTCTTTTCTCTGTGAAGCTCTATAGACACAGGTGGAAACTAAGCTAATCCAGGCCCTGTCAGCCTCACACAGCTGACGGATGGACGTCCTCAGGAGTTCTGTTGTCACAGGCAACACTATTCTGTGGTTACAGTATGTTACTAGTGTACTCCTCAGGGGCGGCATACTGTATTATTGCATTATGCCCTTGCCCATGGTCATCATAATGCATGAATGCAGCCCATTAATGTATTTAAAGGCCCAGTGCCCCTATATATAGCGTACCTGTCCCGACTCCACTCCGACTGCCGCTGGAGGGGTACCGAGACCTGCGGGTTTAAGCATCATGCCGACCCTATGGGGTTGAGGCACTCCCAAGGGCAGGGGCGGACCCAGGGGGTGGCCTGGGGGGCACGTGCCCCCCCCCCCTCCCCCTTGAAAATTACCCTTGGTATGACTCTTAACTATAGAAAATGTGGTATAGGACCCTGCCTGTGCCCCCCCCCCCCGCCCCCATGACCAAATTTTCTTGGCT
This sequence comes from Harmothoe impar, assembly GCA_947462335.1. Lineage (NCBI taxonomy): Eukaryota > Metazoa > Annelida > Polychaeta > Phyllodocida > Polynoidae > Harmothoe > Harmothoe impar. The sequence continues at coordinate 39,191,896 of OX381719.1, forward strand.
GTGCCCCCCGCCATAACCACCCCTTCTGGATCCGCCCCTGAAGGGGTCGGTATAATGCATCAATGCAGCACTGGTGATTAACACGCCTGGGCTGCATTGATGCATCATGATGACAAATGTCATTGTTCAGCGAAATGCTGTACTTGAGGGGTTGACACTTTGAGGACCTCTCAGCCTTAGGGCTTCACATTCGTTTGGCATTCAGAAAGTTGCACCCATGCAGTGCTAGTGAGCAACTGGCCAGCTCTGCTGACTGTTTAGGTGCAGCGAGGTAGATTTAGGGTAGACTGCCCATGAGAGGACTAGTTGGTCTGTTGGTACCTTGAGCAGACCAGTACATGGATCAGGAGCCCTGTGGACAATTGGTCCTATGGCGATTGGCCCTGAGGATGATCAGCCCAATACCAGCCTATGATAGGTATGTGAAAGATTTGCCCCATGATCAATTGCACCATGGGTGAGACACACCAGTCTACTCATAGTACCAACAGACCAGCTAGTCACCTCATGGGCGGTCTACCCTATGCATTAGGTTTTATGGCATCATAAAACAGTGTACAAGTTGCAATGCCGACATCAGCCTCAGGTGAGTGGTATATCACAGACTCAAAACCAGGTCTCAATGTCAAGTAGAACTAAGGAGGAAGGGGGCCTCTTCACACCCCCTTAAAGGAGCATTCTCACCACTCACACTTAACCACATAGTAGACTAGAACAGTACTAGAATTGTGAGTGGGATTCGCTCGGTGAGAATGCCACTTTAATATTAGATAGCACCGAGGGAGCTGTTGTTGCTATAAACACATTATTAAGATGTAAACACCTCTGCTGCTCGCATATAGATTTTTTTTAACTCCACTATTCTGTTTAAATTACAGCAAATCATTATAGTGTACGCATGGGTGGTAAGCTACTAAATTGTAATCATGGCAACACAAATTGAATGCACTGTCCTATCTCCGACCATACTTAATCCTATCAACTTAATACTATTGACTCTCTCTCTATATAAAGATATATTCATCTTCCCAATAAACGCAGATGAGTCAGACTCCACAAACATGTCCTAAGTGGGTGTTTCCTAGTGTTTTTCACCTTCCATAGGCTAAAAAAAAGACTAATACCTGCACTGTACTAGTTCTTGTTGATTTCATGTAAGAGGGGACATTCTAGACTTTCAGAAAAATGTAATGTTTCATGTGTGTTCTTTTGCAAACCTACTAGAAGTGTGGTTGGAGCTCCAGTGCATGCAGGTTTAACTTTCTGCTCAACACCTCCTTTCTTAATATAATTTGTTAAATGAATCAGCTGTACTTATCTAATTAATGTACTTTTTACTATTTGACAGCACGTGTAAATTACGTATTCCACACTTAATCACATTATTAGTGCTGCGGGCATGAGTAGCTGGTTCAACTAAGTTCCTGTGAAACTTAATCTTCTACAATTTTGCCCCTTAGCCGAACCATTAATTAATTATATTGTATTTATAATTCCGTGTACTTCTACCTCATACATCAACGTGACAGTTCAACTTAGTTTGATGCAGCACCAATGTCTTAGACACACCTCATGGTGCATTTACTTGTTTCTTATCAATTTAAGGACAACACAAGGCTTTAACCCTTTAAGGACTGATGTCATTAAAAGATGACATTTGTCATCATGTTGCACCGATGCAGCCCCAGTGAGTAACTCACCGGTGCTGCATTGGTGCATCATGCCGATCATTCTGGAGTGTCTCAACCCCGTAGGGTCAGCATGATTCTTAAATGCAGCTCTGGCGAGTGACTCGCCAGTCCTGCATTCATGCATCATGATGACCAAGGGCATGATGCATAAAGGTATCGTGCCGTCCAGATTTGTGACTCTTGAGAACTGCATTTTCCTCAATAGCACACAATTGACGAGGTTATACTCGTGGACGTCAATAGGTGGTATTTACATGCATTGTTGTACATATTTCGACTTGATCTCTCGTAAAACACTTGTCACGACCACCCACTCATCGGATGAGTTTGTGATGTGCTTTGAAGACCCAAAAGGGTCAGTAGGATGCACATGCAAAGAGTGACTTGCTATCACAGTGTTTGTGCACCACAAAAAGAATGAGCATTTACATTTGGTCTTGATCTCTTTCTGAAATAATTAGTATTCACCCAGAAAACACATTAACGAGAGTTAGGGCTGCCTTGCATTAAGGAATGGCCAACAGTCGTCATTATGCGGTTACACCACCGAGTGATTTAATTATGACGACGGTGCTCTTATCTCTGCTCCAAGATATGGAGGCACAACATTAGTGAAAGCTTCTTGAAAGCCAACCAGTAACTAACTTAATTTGTGTATGTGTGAATATCAAAGCATAAATATGTAAATGTGCTGCATAAACTAAATTAATACAAGTCACATCAATGCAATCCTTAAATAGTGTGTACAACTGGGAATGCTGGTGTCCAATTTAACACTTTAAGGACGGCATGTCACTAAAAGATGATATTTGTTGTTATGATGCACCAAAGCAGCCCCGGCGATAAACTCCCAAGGCTGCATTGGTGCATCATGCCGATCCTGCGGGAGAATCTCAACCTCATTAAGTCGGCATGATGCATGAATGCAGCCCTGGCAAGCTACTCGCCAGGGCTGCATTCATGCATCATGACGACAAAGTGCATGATGCATTAAAGCATCATGTTGTCTTTAAAGGGTTAAAGCTGAACTCTGGGATGAACTCTGCATGTTGAAATGTCTGCAAGGCGAACGCTCTACGTGTTGATTACAACGAGCTAGAAGTGTAACAACAACTAAGAATGAGACCTTGGGGAATACCAACACAACATGAACATCCCCCAAGCCACACCAGGAATAGACCACATCAAGGCTGGGGGAGGCAGGCTTTAAACTGATTGGAAATGTTTCCTCACTGGTCTCAGTCAGGGAGTGCTCATTTTTTAATGAAGGGGAGGGATGATGAAAAAAGTCTCCCCCTTTAAAGAGGCCAAAATCTCCCCTCTCTCTAGCGTGTTGAAAATTAGGACACGCCTGAGCCCTTGGAAGCACAGTAATGTGTGGGATTATTTGCTAAAAACAGGAGGGGTGAGACCTTTTACACACACCCCATTCCAGATCAGCATAAAGGCATTGTCTAGTCCAGAGGCAGATTATGTATTTACATAATACCTGTATACCTTAATAAAAAACATTTTTTTTAAAATCAAGGGATCCAAAATCCAAATGTTTTACTCCCCCTCCTAATTCACCCCTCCCCCCCCCTTTTGTTTAAAAAATGAACACTCCCATAAGTAGGTGATAAAATCTGTTTAAGGACTTACTTTTTGTGTTAACGAGAGTATGTCCTGCTATATTTAGTTGTGTGGGTGGGGATGGGTCTAGTCAGGTTCAAGCTCCTTTTAATGAAGCTGGGGTGAGAACGAGTGAAACTGATAAACAAAGTGGGCGACAGGAGGAGGGAGGAAATGAGGGGAAGTGGGTTAGGAGAGGGTGAAGCGGCAGAGAGGCAGGAGGGGGAGAGGGAGAAAAATGGCTTGTGAGGAAGGAGAACTGAAAAGAGAGGGGTCGTAGGGTGGTGGTGGGGGAGAAAGATGGAGGTAGGCAGTCTAGTAGGTTGTAGAACAAGAAAGCAAGTGGACATGGAGAAGGCAGGTAGCAATCCAACAGGAGGGAAATCTAAATGACAATATATATGTCACTCAAGACAAAAAGAAACGAAGTGGCAAATATAATAAGGGTCAGCGGCATTGGATAAGTAGTGTTATATTAAGCCCAAAGAGAGCTACATTTAGTACTATCATGAAATTAATTATCTGTGAATGAGAATCTAACCATTAATGGATGAGATACTACACCATATAAGTGATGACGTCACCCTACTTGACCCAGTTACCCCCTATGACGTAACACACCATTATTGGTAATACCCAGGCACTTATATCCAACACCTATTGAGGATCACATGAGATGCTCACCCAATCCAATCTCACATGTCAGTAGTTTCATCATACGACAGCTGACCCTTTAAGGGTCGCAAAGTTCTGACATGTCCTATGCCTTTATAGTCACCATAGGACACAAATGCAGTCAATAGGAGCCTAATCAGCAGTGCTGCATCCATGCATCATGCTGACCCGTCAGGAATGTATCAACTTTAGAGGGTAATCAGTGTAAATGGATGCAGGCCCGGGGAGTTCTTTACCCACTTACCAGGGCTGCATCTATGCATCATTATGTCAAATCACTAACACATTAAAGCAGCATGCGACCCTTAAGAGGTCAAGCATGCTTGATGTCTTGCATGGTGTGACATGCCTATTGGCCTAGTAGGGTCACCCGCATGTAATCATCGGCGGTGCCTGGTAGATGTAATAGATAATAAGAGAGATTACTATGGAATATTGACATGTTTAACATGCATGATGCATGGATTAATTGGAATCATTGCATCACTAACTTTTAAACATTGTTCTCTTGCCAACAATACTGGCGCTTTAAGGCCCACATCATGGTTCAAAAAGGCAGCCCCACGAGCCTAACTCCCAGAACTGCAATCGTTCATCTTGCAAACCCATGATGCATTTATGAGTCTACTCGCCATGGCTTCATTCCTGCGTTATGACCAGGAAAATGCAGGTTGCTACACAGAAGCCACCATACTGCAAAAATATGAGCTGCTAAAAAGTATTTTTTCAGATAATTTGTTAGGCATACATGTATTACCTACCTAACCTCAATCAGTTATAATCTAATTTTCTATCGGTTTTTTATACCTACATTTATGACAGTATAAACTGCATGGACATCTGTAGCATCCAATCGTTCAGCCTAAATACATAGAACTTTTCAGTATATTCATACACCTTACTTTTCTGCTTCTAAAGTGGAATTTACCTTTTGAAAGGGTTAATAGAGAACATGGGAAGCAGTACTCGGTCATGATGCACTAATTAAGGTCATAAATAGTTGTTTCCCTAATTCAAGGTGACACATTATTGGAAGGCGGCGAGGGAGGCTCCACCCAATAATGTTCTAATGTGATGTTATCAAACTTTTGACAAAGAGCAAGTTAAACTATGAAATTAAAGCATTCATAATCAGTCCTGCTGCTTTAGTGATCAACCTTTGCACTTTTTGTCATCTGGTAATAGCATGTCGCGCTTATCCTTGTACGGCATGAAATGATTGGTAGATCTAGCCCCTATGATTATGGTCCACAATTTAATTGAAGTTAATGAAACTGCCATTGACATAAGGTACCTTTATGTACTATGTCCATCGACTTTATGAATGCAGCCCTGATGCATTCACGCATCATGACGATAAAGAGCATGATGCTTTAAAGCAGGATGTGGCCATTAACGTGTGATACAAAGATTTAATCACAACAAATTCCAGGATTCTACTGAATATATAAAACTATATTTTAATGGAATGTTCACCAAGCTACCTAAAGCTGAAACAAAAACATTCCCTGTAAATTTTATGGGGTTTGCATTTAGAGGTAGAATAATTGGGGCGACAATGGTGACTGTCACCCGAGCAATTTATGACCGCTAGTTTCCCTGATTGAATCAGCCGCCGCCATGTCGACTCTCCGATAAGGACCGTTGGGCTCAATTGGAGCCATTTATTATTTATCTTCATGGAACAAGGCGACACAATCTACCTGTTAGTCCTTTCATGGCGGCAGAGTACTTTGATGAATGAAGATCTTTGTCTTTGTGATGCATGCATGCAGCCCTGGCTAGTCTACTCGACAGGTGTACATTCATACATTATGTTGATCGTTTGGGAGTGTATCAATCTCATGGGGTTGGCATGATGCGGGAATGTATCATGGTAACAAAATGGTATGAAGCAGTATGCGGGCCCTTTAGGGTTATACTGCTGGGTTATTCTGGGAGTTTTATTATCCGGAAATTTCATTATCGGGGGATAGAGATTCAGTCGTACAGGTGGATTCTGGGTCAATGGTCCCTGCTCGAGTTATTGCAGCTGATATGTGCAATCAACATAGAAACAATGCTATAACCAGCTTATAACTACTGCGTCAGCATTAATGCCAAGGCCGAAAAAAGAGTTATGTTTCAGGCTAGGCAAAAAAAAGAGAGGTTTGTTTCAGGTGACCCGACCGACTCTGGGAAGAAGTCCAGCATTGTGCCTTTACATGGGGTAAAATTCGACACGTGCGACACAGCGACACGGCACTTTTAAAAATCGAGACGGATGACACGGCACTTTTAAAAATCGACGGACACAGACATCTTTATAAGACCACAGTATATTCTATATATATAAAAATCGACACTCGACACGGACCTTTTTGCTAAAAATCGACACAGCGACACAGCCAAAACTGGGGGTACCCATGTAGAGGCACAGCCAGACTCTCTAGCCATTTTGAGTGAGTACAGTTTGTAATTAAAGTTACCTCATAGCCTGACCCTCACTACAATGCCGCAGGCTAATGGGGTGACTGCAGCAATGCCTGTCCCTTGTATGTGAGTACTTTTGGCGACATAGCCTGACACTCATATTTTTCTCAGTGCAGAGACCAATACACACACTTCATAAAGCACCATTCTCAGCGTGACTTATAGTCATGGATATTTCCCTAATATTTCTCTCCTAACAAACAGCACACATCTCTCTCATTATGTCGATTTTATTGTCAATATTCAATATAGTTTTCTATATTGCCATGCGATTTTCATGACCCATGAGCCCTGAAATAATGTCGAGAGAACTACCTGAGAGAACATAGAAATTGACTCTTGATATTGAAAACGTGCAGGAAATGGTCACTAAAGGCAACGCCCTGCTGTTAATCTCAACTGAAAGCAGTGTTTACCCTTTAAGGGCAGCAGCACGTTAAAAGGCACGGCGATGCCACTTCTTTGGTATACATAAATGCAGCCCAGGGGAATAACTTGCCTGCTGCATGCGTGCATCATGCTAAACCAACCGAGACGAAGCACTCCCGAGGTATCACCAACGGAATCAGAATCAACATTGCACAACAAAAGAGCATCAACAGCTGATCAACCAGAGTAGATCTAACTTGCATGTCCCTTTACTCTTGAAGGACTCATGCTGCATTAAGGAGGCATGATTGTTTGTCACAGTGATGAGGTACTCGCCAGTGCTGCATTGGCACCATAGAATCAGCCAGATGTATGAATGCAGCACTGGCAAGTTTTTTACCAGTGCAGTATCCATGAATATATATGCTTCCCTTAGATGGGTTAATTGTGAAAGTAAATGAGACTAATTATTTATGTTCACATAAACAGAAAAGGTATTCAGGAAAAGAGAAAACAACTGTAGTACCCCTGTATATATAGCTAGAGGAATGACATTCAGCCCTGGGCACAGCTTGACATATAGCAGTATGATTACGGTGTGTATTTAAGCTATCAATCTCATCCTTATCATTATGGATAAATCCCCTCAGGAAATACACGTTCATCACATCCTCGTCCTATGTAATAACCCCCTGGGAGCTACTCATTAGGTTCCTATGGCTGTGCGGCCGGTAAGAAGCATAGTGACGGATGAGAATGAATGTGTTAAGCCTTTAACTGACGGCATAGTGCTTTACTACACACTCAGAAAAGTCAGCGTCATTGTCTCTAGAAACCACTCTCACCTGAAAGTAAGGCACTGCCTGACTTTCAGGTGAGAGTGGTTTTAGCAACAATGACGCTGACTTTTCTGAGTATGTAGGCTATGTCCATTGTCGTCATGATGCATCAATGCGTTAGATTGTTTCACCAGCGCTGCATTCAGACATCATTTATGATTCAGTGAGCTCTATAGGAACTCGTTTTATTAATAGAAACACGTGCAAAACAAGGTAAATATTGTTAATGTTTTGAATGCTAAAAATAACATTACCAATACGGGTTCTGCAGTGTGAGATCCAACTCAAATCTTGGGACAGGCCATTTAGAAAAGTCTACCCTCTGCCAGTCTGCCAGGTGTGTAGCATAGAGTCACACACTCTGGTGTTTCAAAGGCGAGGAAGCCTTTAGAGTTCCAATAGAAGAGTGGCTTGAATCCATGTCTGGATCAGTTGTGCTGCCAGCATAAATTTTGCAGACCTGCCAGGTCTCAGCACCTACACTTCAGGACAGCATATATATATATAGGCCTCAATACATCAGGATATTGTGTTGATACAATACGCCATTTTGGCAGCATCATGCATGAAAGCATTCCCACAAGTAGTGTATAACAGCACTGCATTCATGCATCCACTACATGGTTGAAATATAATTACTTAAAAAGATTAGCATGAATAACCAAAATGCAGTGCAATTTTTCCCACTAGTGTGAGGACATTAGCGCCCCTGGGTATAATTAAAGTCCAGCCTTAGGGCATCCACAGCAGTAGCCAATCAGAACAGCACTTGATGAGGCAAACTTAGCTTTTTTTCCTTAAATATAGTTATCTTATAATGATATACGAGGCAGTCTTGAAGGCTATAGCCATAAAACTGTTATTCAGATTGCTTGGGTGGCTAGGATGGCATATTCCGTCTTTTCCTACTTTTAATGAGGATGTTGGTAATAAGGCTGTTTACTTCAGATTTGAAATCTCTATATTGAAAAAGAAAAGCAGATGGAGAAAATAACACATTAATTTGCAGATCAGCAAATTGCTTTACGCTGAAATTGTGGTGTTATCAATGTTGCTTACAGACAGCAGAAAAGAAGCCTTATGCTTCAGTCTCACTTGAGGTGATTCAAATAATGTACTTTTCAGTCATTACCGATAACATCATATATGTCTTCATTGCAATATCCATGAGATTCTTTGCAGTTAGCATGGCATACTCACTGCATGAATAATTATTAATGATAAAAAAACTCACCCATCTCTATTCTACTGGTGAATGTAGAGACTCTCAGGAAATTCCTACTTTTTTATTGTTGAGTTACCACGGTATGGGACTAAAGGAGGGTATAAAACCGAGAGTGATTAGACTGTAGACTGTTACTCCTGAGATTATCACAAAGGTCAACTGTGTGATGAGAATTGTTTATGGAAAGTGCTACTGACTTTTGTTTATTAGCACTTTGTGGGCTGCAGAATGTGTCAATGCATTATGGCTTTTCTCATAATGATGCATGAATACAACCCTGGTGAGTAATATTTGCTGCATTCTATTCTAATACAATCTTCCTCTCCATCTCGTTCTAGGTGGATATACAGGGAGCTACCGCCAACTGGAAGACCTTCATGTTTTGCATGCACACTGACCCAATATGATGCATTAAAAGATTCCTGGCAAATGACTCACCAGTGCTACTCTCATGCATCATACAGGCAATGAATGGTTGATACACTCCCACGGGCACGGTATGATGAACTAATGCAGTGCTGGTGAGTAATTCTCCCTGTGGTGTAACTGCTTAGAGGATATTATGGTGCCCCCGGGTATAATTGAAGTCCAGCCTCCGGGAATCCACAGCAGGAGGTAATCGGAACATCAATTAAAGAGGCAAACTGAGCCTTTTTTTATGTTAATAAAAAATCCCTATGATGATATATATGAGGTAGTATTGAAGGCTATAGCTATAAAACTGTTATTCATATTGCTTGGCTGGCTAGGCTGATATATTCAGTCCATTCCAATTCTTAATGAGGATGTTGATGATGAAGCTGTTGACTTCAGATTTGAAATCTACACAATGAAAAACAAAGGCAAATTCAGAAAATAACACATCAATTTACAAATGATCAAATTGCTTTACGTAGACATCAAGGGTCATCAGTGTTCTTAATGTTGCTTCCAGACAGCGGAAACGAAGCCTTATGCTTCAGTCTCACTTGAGGTGATTCAAATAATGGACTTTTCCATCATTATTGATAACATCATACATGTCTTCATCGCAAAAGCCATAAGATTCTATGGAGTAAGCATTGATATATTCACTGCATGCATGAATTAGTATTGATGATCAAAACTCGCGAAGTCAACTCTCCCATCTCAATGCTATACTGGTGAGTGAGGAGACCCTCAGGAAATTCCTACTTGTCCCAGCGGACTAAACATGGTATGAAATGGAAAGTAACTAGACTGCAGCGTAGTAGTCCTGGCAGATTATCACAAAGGTCAAATGTGTGATAAGAATGATTCATGGAAAGTGCTATTGACTTTCGGTTATTTTTACTGCTTTCTCTCATATCTGCATTTTTGAGTCTTTTTGCAAGGCCTATATGCAAGGTTTTATGGTAATGTTTGCCACAATCTATTCTCGTACAACCCTCTCAACTTAATTCTGAGTATATTTACTTGGAGCTAAGACTAATCAGAGGACAGGCATGTTATACACACTTACCTCAGAATGATGCATTGAAGCATCCCTACACTGATAATCCAAATTCTTTCGGGCTTAGTCTGTGGTGGCAATCCCAGGTTAGTCGTAGGGCCATTGATCAGTACTAATGACCAACTGATATTCAAGAATGACTGACACAAAAGAAAATATGACTAATGCCTTACTAAAAAATCCCAAATTGAAAGACCGGGAGAGGTACAGGGAGCCAACAAATTTAACAACTTGCTGGATTTGGGGGGTACCAAAAGAAATTGGACCCCTTGAAGCGGGGGCGCAAAAAAAATTGGACCCCTCCCGTGGGGGGGACCAAAAAAAATTCAACCTGCTCGCGCGAAAATCCACCCACCCCCCACCCCTTTTGTTAAAAATGACCACTCCCTAAGGTCCTTAAAGGGTTAACTTAACTACACACAAGACGGTAGCTAATGAGCCGCAGTATTAGGGATGACACCAGGTAGATCTAGCACGTGGTACATTGTTTTTGAAGCAGCCTGGATTGGTATACACCTGTAATTTCCACCTGTACAACCACTCTGCACTGCAGGATGCTACCACTGCTACATGTATATCTCTGCCCCAACCCACACAGTGACCCCACCCACACACTGCTCCAACCCACACACTGCTCCCAACCCATTCCAGCATCATGACGGGTTGACATGATCCATGAATGCAGGCCTGCTGAGTGCATCATACAGACAAAGGCATATTAAAGCACTATGTGATTTGAGGTGTTAATTAAACAGATAGGAACTGCCCCCAGTTACCAGTTTATAGTACTGTAGACCCATGGCTTTAAGAATTTTATTTGGGTGTTTTCTTTTGCATTAGACATAGGCTATTTCATTCCACAAGGTAAGTGTCTTACTCACATTTATAATCCTGTTCTAGTCTACTATGTGGTAAAATGTGATTGATAATTTTGCCCTTTGAAAATGGGGTCGTCTCAAAGCTGTGGTTTTACGATAGGTACATGCTTTTAGCCTTGACCTACTCATCTCTTGCTTTCAAGTACAGGTATATATAAGGGTAGATGGAAGGATGAAGGGATTGGCTAAACTAGATTTTAGTCAGTTTCCACCCTAACTAGCTGTGGAAATTGCCAATAAATGTGCAAACCGACAGCAATCAACCAAGTAGTGGCCCGGAAATCTGCTAATTCCGCTTTATTGAGATAACTTTCTCGTCAATTAGGGTAGAATTGTCTAAAGGATATTGGCCCTATCAGAGAAGAAAAAGACTATTAAGGTATGAAAGGAAATTGATGCTGTAGGTATAGCGTGGTCTATTTTATTTTGCGCTGTACCTATATTTGGAGAATTTGCGAAATCAAAAGTCTGGATATTCTCTAAATGCTCCAGTATACAATAAATACTATGCAAAATTGCTGATTTTCACTTTTTTTCCGCCGTGAAAATATAAATATGTTCAAAATATGCTGGGATTGATTGAGTTAGTGGTCGGGGTTTATGGGACATTATTGATATGGTGTAAGTTATTTTCCACTTCTAAAATAATTTATTTTCCCCAAGACTATTTCACTGCCATTTCTTTTATTTCGAGAAACAAAGTTACTATGCTTAAGTACTGGATTGGCCGTTTTCCACAGCCCCGTGGAGAGACTGATGCTCATTATCTATTGGCTGTTTCTCCATGACGATGTCACTAGAATAGCTACAAAACCAATCTTTAGATGTCATTTAAAGATATAATTTATCAATAATCACATGAAATAAACACAGAGATCCACTCTAATCAGTCTGAATTCCTGGTTTCTCCACTTGTGGTACCTTAGATCATATCACACGCAGCTCTGCCTCATGTGATATGATCCAAGGGACCACTCGTGGAAAAACCTGTCATTCAGACAGATTATCGTGGACCACTGTCTATGTCCCTCATCAGGCTGAGATAAAGCTGCCTGAGACCTGTCTGCAGTACAGACTGCACAGCCAGGTTCTCACGGCATCTCACCACCTACCTTTAATGGGAAACCTTCGTGAAATGTCAGCCAGGATTTGTCCCTGGTTTATTCTAACTCTTTAAGGGCTGCATAGTGCTTTAATGCTGTAGGACCTTCGGAAGCATGATACACTCATGCATTCTTTGTGAATCTACTCGCCCAGGCTGCATTCATGCATCATGCTGAACCTTCTAAAGTGAACTAATCCTACGACGTCGGCATGATGCATGAGTGCGGCACTGGTGAGTAACTCGCCAGGGCTAAGATCATGTTTCATGACCATAAAGGGCAGGGCATATTAAAGTGCTATGGTGGTCTTAATGGGCGAACTGGCAGAGCGCCTGTCGCCACCTCTTTTTGTATCCATGGTCTGACATGCAACCAACATTAGGGCTAACAAAATCTCTTATCAAACTTAATGGGGCTCAAAGTAAGAGCTATAGTTTACTTGGTCTCAGCATGCAGTGATTTCCGTCTTTTCATTGTTTCGATTAAATCTGGTCTTTATAAGATGACAGAATCCTTGGTTCTTTCTTTGTTCGGAATTCACTATTGCAGCCCCGGTGAGTAACTCGCCAGTGATAAACTTGGTGCATCATGCCAATCTTGACGCTTGGATGCAGCACAATGTTAATAGAGTTTATTTACTATTTCAAATGTCCTGTCAATATTGTTATAATTATACCCTAGCTAAATTTACATTTCTTAATGAATCAACATAGTGATAATCAAGGGAATGATGTATTAAAGACTTATTCCGTCCTTAAAGGTTAAAGCAATTTATTCTTGCTAGAGGATTATAGTTATACTTATTCCTACATCAGCTCTGGAGGTTTCGACAGTAAATGTCGGTAATTCAGACTGTGCCGCTTTCACATGGTAATCATTGGGCAACGTCTAATATTTCAAGTATTAAAACAACAATATATTGATAATGCCACAATAATGTGTTAATTTTAGGGGATAGATATTTCTCAAAGGCTTTTGAAATTTGAAAACATTTTGTGATATTTATAACTACACTTGCTCTTATTTGAAGGTGGTCCTCACCATGGCAGGCCATATTAAAGAGGACTATGAAGATTACAGAGTGAATCTGATTGCAGTCTAAAGGCCCTGTTACACTGGCGGCATCTGCCGCACTGCATCTGCCGCAGAACGTCCTGTGCGGCAGATGCAGCTAGTGTAACAGGGTAAAAACTTGCTGCAACTTGCCGCAACTACTTGCTGCAGCAAAAGCTACCAGTGTTAGCTTTCCTGCGGCAAGCTGTTGCGGCAGATGCCGCGCTGCAAGTGCCGCCAGTGTAACAGGCCCTTAATTATCTGAATTCAAAGATGTTTATGAGACATTAAATGTTGCTAACATAATGGTATGTGTGCAATGAAAGCCAGCCAGCTACATCTAAGCAGAAAGTCCACTATGCTAGTCCTTAGCATAGCATTTCCTCTAAACAGCTAGACAATATTTCAATTAATCAATGAATCCTTTTGAAAGATACAATTTGAAAGCATAAGGAGATGCTGTTAATGATAGTGGAGTGTTGGGTTCGTTGCTGTGGCTCTTTGAAGGGAGCTGAGAGCTTCAGGCGAGAAACTCATCTATCATCGAAGACCCCCCCCCCCTTCATTCTGCAAGTATTTACTTCCTGCTAATATGTCTCTGCGCCAAGCTCTAACCCTGGGGGGATAGTGTTATACTAACCTTTACATTAGGGACAGTATAGAGGGAAACAGTGACAAGCAAGTAGGTCCACTGCAGTATAGTCTCAGGAACTGATCACTTGCACTAGCTACACAGAGAAAAATAAAGGTGTCACCCGTGTCTCCCACATGGCTCTGGTAATATAGAGAATCAAACCTGAGGGTCAAATAGTTGACTCTGCACTATCAGCATCAACTCAAGTTGACGCTGAATATTATAAGCAGAGTCAATAGCTTTTTGACTCTCCATGTTACCAGAGCCACTTGGGAGATATTTAGATGACTCCTTTCGTCTTCTGTAAGACTAAGTTGATGCAGAGCTAACAGCGATCGGCTCATACAACCGCCATTGTGTGCTGCTGTATATAGAAGGCGGGTTTCTCTGACAGTTAAACCCCATTAGCTGCAGGCCCTTCACTGTACGCCTTGTTCTTAGTGCGCTAAATGCTGAAGTGCCCTGTCATCTTATGGCAGGCTCCTTGACACTTGTCACTGAGGACAGCTTTCTACTTGCGTCTCTCACATATATAAACTGATGAGGCTCCAGACAGCAGGCTGTGCAGCTGCATGGGGTTTAGCAGGTCCGGTAAATGGAGGAAAACCCTCCCCAGAGCTGTTATTTACACCAGTGTTAATTTTCACAACGCAGGTAGGTGTGAAAACACTGCAGGGCTCACTGCCTACTGGGTGAGGTGGAGGAGCACAGAGGGAAAGTCTATAGAAAAAGCTTATTTATATGTGTTTTCATGGCAATCACCTGTATGATTCACTATTGGCCATGTATGATTCAAGAGCATACACTAATCTATCTTATGGGATATATACACTTTTGCTTAGCTTAGCTTGAAGCCAGGAAAGAGGAACCAGACCTGAAACCAGAAATGGGAGATGGCAGGGATTGCCCGAACCCAGCAGATCCAAATTCAAGGTCATAATTGTAGCTACCAAGGCCTTCCAAATTCTCTGGGAGCGACAGTATCCTGGCACAGGTTGAAGAGCTAAATGTGCCCGATCTAGGAAACACGCGGTATGCCAACATAATCGTATGACTTCATAGTGCCTCATAGTAGTCTGGTAGGAATGGGGGGTTCCCATGCACCCCCATGATGTATTTTTTTAACCTACTTTTTTGTAATCCTGAATATGTCTACTTGTCAAATTTTTTTGTTCCCATCGTGAAATTTTGTCCCATCACTGTTTTTGGTGGCCATCTTGGCGGCCATCTTGGATTTTTTACTTTTTTCTCAAAAAATGTTAATTTGTCCATATTTTCTAAACCGCTTGAGCTAGATTTATCAAATTTGGACACGTGACAGATACTTAAGTAGTATTTCCACAGATATTTTTCTGATGACCTCGACCAAGGTCAAGGTCACTCAATTTGACCTTGAGCTTCAAAAAATCACGAAAAAACTGCATATGACCATGTTTCTTCTCTTCTCAGGACATGGAAAATGGCAATTTCTCAATTTTCTTGATGTACCTACTAAGATTATACCACTGCCCTCCTGTTCAGTTGATTCAATGTGAAATTAGATGACTGGTTGCCATGGTAACAGCGATTTAGAAAAAATGTAAATTTCCCAATTTTGGAAAAAAATATAGGGAGAAAATATGTTTTTGGTTCTGCTTCTCCTAAAATTGATGTTTCATAAACGTTCTACAGCATGTGTATACACCCAACGAAAAATATATGCATATGACTACAAAAAAGGCATATTGTGACATATAATGACCTAGACCAAGGTCAAGGTCATAAAAGTATAGTTATATGACCTTGAATGCTGTTAAATCATCGTGTCAGGTCCCATTTGACTGTTCAGATTAAGTCACAATCTGAATCATGGCAAATATGGGATTCACTATGTCTAAGCATAGTTATGTCATATTCATAATCATGAGGACAAAGACCAAGGTCACATGTTTGACCTTGGATATTGGTAAAAGCTTTCTTACAAGACACAACCCACTTTAATTTCCTGTCAATATGCGGAGAAAGGTTATTCAGTGCATTTTTGAATGTATGTACTCAGAACACATTAGTGCCATATGTTATTTAGTTGAATGGAGGTAAAATAATATGACATAAGGTCAAGGTTAAGGTCACTGATCTGAATCTAATTGTGGAAAAACAATGAACTTGGAGGGCATGGAGTAGGGTAAGAGGGGGCAAAATTGCGCACCAAGGCCTAAAAGATAGGCAAGATATTCCCATTTTACGTCAAAATAAAGTTTTAAAACTTTATATAACGTTATGCCATAGTGAGGAGCCTTAGAGAAAAAATATATACATGTCACTTGTGCTTAGCTCTGTGTCCAAACTGCTACTAATGCCTTTTCCCAGTTCGAACCAGCTGGTCACTTCCTCCTACAGGGCGCAGGGCAGTTTCTCTGTCCAGCAATTTAATCATAACGCACTAGATGGCAGGGTGATACTGTCAGTCATATTTATAGAGCCATAAAGCCAGTGACTTTATGTCCACAGTAAAAATAGTTTTCTCTTTAATTTATTGTATTGAAACCCCACCGATAAGCTGAACACCCAATTTAAGAAAAGAAATTGGCTCATAAAAAATAAAAACGCCAAATAGGATGTGTCTTAAAGGCGGGGTGTATGGTACATTAATCCAGATTTTCCACCATACATAATCCTTCTATCCAGAATGCATTGTCACAGAATGATAAAAATATTCAAATGAAGAGGGTGGGATTTTCCTTTCTTTTCTATAGAAAATTAGAAAAGTTTTATTCTTCAAAATTCTGTATTAAAAAAAAGGTTCTTTTCAAATATCTGTTTTGCATTATTAACCCTTTAGGGCCGAGCATGGACTATAGTCGATGCCATGGCTGGCCTAGCATCGACTATAGTCAGCATTACTCTATAGGATTTAGATATGGCTCAGCTCAGGGACAGTTCCTGTAAAAATGTTCCAGCCCCATCACCAGAATTTTTTTGTTTTTGTCGGCCCTAAAGGGTTAAAGGTATCTCTGGAAAAGAATTCATGGAATTGTAAGCTCTTTCAATCGATGTGATTGACCTACCTGCACAAAAATACTGGCAATGTGTTCCAATCATAAAACTCATGGGCAACAATTTTAGGGTTGATCACAAGTGGGGGGTAGGCAGTGGGGTCCCCTCACGTCTTCCCAAGCCCACCAAAATACATGTCATATGTAAGCCTAGAGATATGATTTCTCCTATTTTAGAATTTCAAGTCGACAAACATATTGGGTGAGTGCTTTGGTATAGGTCTATAGGTCTGTAAAAACATAGAGAAAAATATTTAGGACCACTAAACTACCACCATTAAAAACAGGTGGCGCCACACATCCTTTTGGTGCCATCTGGTGGATTTGAAAGGAACCATGCATTGCCGCCCAGATTTCAAGCCTGCATCTCCTGGAGGATCCATGATAGTGTCGACAAGATCAGGTAAATATATACAGTACAGTCATTATTATATTGTTTAATGTAGCAGGAAATTTATATTCATTGGTTTTGTTTCCTGTGTGACAGATACAGGATATAAAACGAAGGGTGTTCAAAATAATGCCAATGTTTTAGAGACAGTATTTTGTCACTAGCCCCGGCCTGTGCCAGCTCCTAGAGCCTACTACTACTACTACAAGTAATGACAGGGTAAAGCATGTGTATCTCTAATTAATTAGGTAGTTATATGAAGCTCTTACTGGTTTATAGTAGTCGTGTTACTAATGTAAAGCTTGGTGACTTGAGGGAAAATGTTAAACAGGGATGAGGTGGAAAAACGAAAAACGTTCTTGCATGGTGTGGGATTCGAACCTACAATCCTTGAATTAGAAGTTCAGTGCCCTATCCATTGCGCCACAGTGACGGTGCTGTCAGTGATCAGTCATGTACTATAAGAATGGTTTTGTTATTGTGCCATGCTATTGTGATAATTTGAAGTGTTTAGGCTCATTAAAGTGTGGTAAGAACCCAACTAGTTTCTGAAAAGTCGTGTTACTGATATGAAGCTTAGTAACTTGAGGGAAAATGTTAAACAGGGATGAGGAGGAAAAACGAAAAACGTTCTTGCATGGTGTGGGATTCTAACCTCTGCTCCTAAGAATAGAAGTCCAGCGCCTTATCCATTGCGCCACAGTGACGGTGCTGTCAGTAATCAGTCATGTGCCCCTACCCACCTGTGTAAACCCAGCCTCACACACATCGAGTAGAGACTCCTCCAGGTACCCCTACCTACCTGTATGTACACACCACCACACACATCTTGTAGAGACTCCTACAGGCCCCCCTACCTACCTTTATGTACCCAGCCTCACACACATCGTGTAGAGACTCCTCCAGGCTCCCCTACTTACCTGTATGTACCCTGTAGCACACACATCGTGTAGAGACTCCTCAAGGCTCCCCTACCTACCTGTATGTACCCACCACCACACACATTGTGTAGAGACTCCTCCAGGCTCCCCTACCTACCTGTATGTACCCACCACCACACACATCGTGTAGAGACTCCTCCAGGCTCCCCCACCTACCTGTATGTACCCACCACCACACACATCGTGTAGAGACTCCTCCAGGTGCCCCTACCTACCTGTATGTACCCTGCCTCACACACATCGTGTAGAGACTCCTCCAGGTGCCCCTACCTACCTGTATGTACCCTGCCTCACACACATCGGTTAGAGACTCCTCCAGGTGCCCCTACCTACCTGGATATACCCAGCCTCACACACATCGTGTAGAGACTCCTCCAGGCTCCCCTACTTACCTGTATGTACAGTACAGCACACACATCGTGTAGAGATTCCTCCAGGCCCCCCTACCTTCCTGTATATACCCAGCCTCACACACATCGAGTAGAGCCTCCTCCAGGTGCCCCTACCTACCTGTATGTACACACCACCACACACATCGTGTAGAGACTCCTCCAGGTGCCCCTACCTACCTGTATATACCCTGCCTCACACACATCGTGTAGAGACTCCTCCAGGTGCCCCTACCTACCTGTATATACCCAGCCTCACACACATCGAGTAGAGACTCCTCCAGGCTTCCCTACTTACCTGTATGTACACTACAGCACACACATCATGTAGAGATTCCTCCGGGCCCCCCTTCCTACCTGTATGTACACTACAGCACAGACATCGTGTATCTGCCCCTCCAGGCAACGTGTAGAGACTCCTCCAGGCTCCCCTACCTACCTTTATATAGGCCCTCCCTAGCATCATATAGCATTAAAAGCATTATTTTGAGGTTAAATAACAATTTTCTTAGCTGTGCATCTATTTCTTCATGCTACTGACATCTGCAAATGAAATCTCTTTCATTCTAGGTGAATGCTGTCTTGTGGTATGGCATAATCATGTCGAAGAGATTCAAAAGTGAGACTGGTGCATCATGGAAGGCACTAACATGCATTTTACATGTGAAGGACATAAACCATGAAACCTTTATACCACTCAGTAACGTCCAGGGTTCGGCCATTGGCAAACTGGCACATCTACAGACTATCTGCGAGAAACGCCTCACTGAGCCTCCAGATTCTCCCATGCGCATGGAAGATGTCTGCACTCAAATTCCTGAAACTCTTGAAGGTTTAGATATAGATATGACTGGATATCATCGAGGATGTTACCAAAATTTCATCAGGAATCTGGACCGATAAGAACTAGGAAATCACCGTCTATATCGTTTGGTTCAAGGAGAGGACTTGTTTGCCAGAGAAGCAAAATTCCACCCGTCTTGTCGCAATTCATTTAATCTGAAATATTGCACTCACCAATGGGATACAACTAAAGCAACAAGCACAGCAGCTGAGGATCCAAAAGCTAATGCCCATCTTAAGGCATTTACAGCTGTACTGGCATTTATCAAAGACCAGGTGATTAGGCAGAAAGAGGTGGTGCGGTGCAGCTTGGTTCACGGACCCTTTTGTACATTACTGAGTTAGAGAAACAAGGTTTCCCAAACCCACAATACAGGAGCGAAAAACTGAAGAGCCGCATTGAGAAGCATGAGATCAATGAATTGATTGCATTTGCAAAGCTGAACCCGGGTGATAAAGGCTGCATAACATACAACTTGATCTATAGTGCCTCCCTCTCTGTAGCAGATGCAGTGACATTTGCTTATAAGCTTGGAAGCAAAGACAAGTATGAGGATGTGGCCCAACTCCTGCACAGTACAATTCAGCATGCATTCCATCAGTCAAAGCTACTTTCATGGCCTCCAACAGCAAACAATCTTGAAGACCACTCACCAGATGAAAAAAATCCTACCTCCTGATCTTCTGAAGTTCTTGAACAATGTCATCTCTGGTGGCACAGTTATGGACATTTCTGAGAAGACTAGACGCATCATACTCTCTATAGGCCAGGTATGACAAACTCCTCACCTTCAAATGTGCTTAGTTTTTCCATGATTTTCACTGGAGCCTCACATTAGAGTATAATCTTAATCCAGCTGATCACCACTCTTAAATAAATAGCGGATTAACATTTTCTTTGTTAGCTTAGCTCAGATACAAGCTGTACACAGTACATACTTAATAATCAGTCAATATCACTGTCAAGTACTTCCATGAGAAATGTAGAATTTCTCTCTGTAATTAATCAATTGTTTTGTTATGACATATATCTCGGCTTTTACTATTGCAGGACATCTGCCGAGCTGTCACTAATGGGGAATGGAAGATGTCAAAGCACATCCTCCTCTGTACTACAATTAGGCACCTCTACCGTAGTAAACAGCTAACTACTATCCTGAGTAGACTGGGCCATTGTGAGAGCTATGACTTTGGATTAGAACTGGAGACGGCACTAGCAAAGGCCCTTGATGAGGTTTCAACCTCACTGACTCCAAGAATCATTACTGGTGAGGGGAACAAAGTCTTCCACCTTGAATGGGACAACTTGAACAAGATAACAACGAACATACATAGACCCAACATGGTCAATAGCACAGGCGGAATAATGATCCAAGAGGTGAAACCAGGATTTGATGCCTCCCATCAAGATCGGACACTGCCCATATACAAACGTGATCAGAGTCACTGCCTCAAACTTCCTACACCCGAGACCCTTGCCCCAGTGCATATCTACAGTCGAGTTGGCCCCAAGTTTCCTGTAGGAGCTGTATTCACACCACCAATTATGAACAATGAACTCTTTGCAAAAAGCATTCAAGAATACAATGCTTGGGCACTTGCACGGTTGGTGGGAAGTAGCGGGGAGAAGCAACTAGTCCCAGGGTTTGGTGGGTTTATCTCAGCCACTGGCGCAATACCCTCCCAAAAGTCCACCATTGACTACATGACCCCAATTGATCAACCATTCACTGACTATTCAGTCATTAAGGAGCTCCTCAAGCGGTCTGAAGATGCCACAAAGGAGGTAGGTCAGGACTACGTCCTTAACACCTTTGACCTTGGTGGGTGCATGAAGGCCCTCCCCCATATGATGTACCTGTCATATTATGACCACAAGACAAATGCTTATAGCTATATAATTTATAAATATATATAGATAGAGATCTACAATGTATTCAATGACATGTTTCAGGTGACTGCATCTGAGATCCATGATCTAGTATCCAACCAGGAGGAGACAGACACAAGGGTCGTGCTCTACCTGAGGTACGCTGCAAAGTTGGGTTACACATCAGCAGTCGTCAGGACACCGGACACTGATATATTTTTCATCTTCATGCACCATGCCCACTCAATCAAACTCACAATCTACCTTGATACAGGTACTGGAAAACATAGACAGATCATAAACATCAGCGAGCTAGCAGAGTTGAATGGACCAGACTACTGCACTACCCTTCTGGGCCTGTATGTCTTCACAGGAGAGGATGTGACAAGTGCGTTCAAGGGGAAAGGCAAGATTGGACCACGGAAAAAGCTGCAGGGTCACCCAAAGTACCAAACAGCCTTTAGGTAAAAGTGTGTTATGAATTATTTACATCAGAAGTAGTTTAATTTTGGAATCAACCAAGTAACTGTGCAATATACTGTAAATATGTACATAATATACCAACATTACTGTATCTTCCTGAAAACTTGGGGATGAGTGGTCCGTCACACCAGAGATGACTGATGAGATTGAGACCTTCACATGTCTGATGTATGGCCAGCATCGTGAGAAGTCCCTCAACATCGCACGCAGCAACATGCTCAAGAAGATGGTGGGGGAGGATGAACATCTGACCATGAGATCAAAGGTGGATCTCTCGCGGCTACCACCGTGCAGAGACAACCTCATCCCACATATTGCCCGAGTCAACCACCAGCTAGCCCATTATAAGAGAGCGCATGAAGGGATCTTCTGGAGTCCCAAGCCACATGACCCTGGACAAGGGTGGGAGAAGACCGAGGAGGGTATCTTAGAACTATTGTGGTCTTGTGGTACTATCCTCCCCCCTTCCCTCATTGACTTGGTGGAGAAAACTGTGGAGGAGTTAGAGGAGAATGAAACAGAGGGGGATGAGATTGATTATGAGGAGTTACTTAATGATGAAGATTAGATACCTAGACCGCACACTGTTTGTTCTCTATACCCAAGACTATGGTTCTGGCAAGGGGTGAGAAGACAACATTTGTGTAATAGCAGTAAAATGTTGGAAGCGGTATGCTTTTAAGTCTTGATTATGCATACAAGTTGTTGGATGGTGGACACTCATCTGGATGTGGATATATATATCTTCCTGCAGTATAATTCCCGTTCATACTGATAATGGTAACATATACAGAAAGGCTTTAAATGTTGCTTGATGAAAAGCCTCATAAAAAAGCCTGAGCTATGTATTCATGTCATGGAACAAGTACATATCACACAGAAACAGTAGACTTCAACATATGGCTGCATATCATGTACCTCTCCACAAGTAGCTATCGAATGTAGCAACAACATGCCACAGTGAATGCTGACTCATTAAACAGATACTTGACTTTTCAAACTTATTTCTAAGTTCCTTCCTTATTTGATCAAAGCCAATTAATTTCAGGGGAGAAAGGATTTCATTTTAAGTTATAGTGGGAGATAATTAATTTAGTTAAAAAATAGCTGGGGGTAAAAAAGCATCTTGGGCATACCTCTCATCCAAAAGTCACATGATGTGCTCTTTACTAGTATTTTATAGCAGTTGAAACATGTTCAAGACCAGAAATTTGAACAGTTTTGCATGTATTTCCAGGTGTGGCAAAAAAAATGATTGTTATCATGGAAACTTTGAGAGATTATTTCCATGGTGACCAGCATATAAAATCTAACATTAAAAACCTAAATGGATTCAAGCACAGTAAAACAGAAAAAAACTACATTTGGCATTATTTACATTCTGAAAAGGGAAGGTTCAATAGGAACACGTTTATTGATTCAAGGTCAATTAAATGACCTTGACCTTGGTTATGACCATGACCTTGGACAAGGTCATTACTAAAATGGTATTTTTAAAGGTAGTTATTTCATGAATATCTATGCTGGAGAGTTAAGGATTAACACTGACAATAATACTAGAATGTAACAAAAAAAAAAAAATTAATTTTCTTAAAATTTTCTTAATTTTTTAATTTTTATTAAAATGTATGTTACCATGGCAACCAGTAATCTAATATCAATTTTAATAACTATATTACTTTGTATTGATGTCTTCTATATATGTGAATCAGAAAATGTGAGAAATGGCCATTTTCCAAGTCCTGACAGGAGTTGAAACATGGTCATATGCACTTTTTCAGTGATTTTCTGAAGTTCAAGGTCAATTCCAGTGACCTTGACCTTGGTCAAGGTCATTTAAAAGAATTCTGTGGAAAGGTAACTTACGTATCTGTCACGTGTCCAAATTTCATAAATTTAGCTCAAGCGGTTTAGAAAATATGGACAAATTAATATTTTTTGAGAAAATAGTGCAAAAAACAAGATGGCCGCCAAGATGGCCGCCAAAAACAGTGATGGGACAATATTTCACACTGGGTACATCAAAATTTGGCAAGTTCACATATTAAGGATTAAAAAAAATTAGGTTAAAAAAATACATCATAGGGGTGCATGGGAACCCCCCGTTCCTACCAGACTATAGTGGGACGTCTAGACATTCTATCTCTATAGAGTTATGTAAGCACCTTGTGGGCCCCAGGGGTGAAATCCACTTGCCTTACCTTCTATCAGGATTAACCCAGTAAATGTTGAATGGTGAAGGGTATAAGGGCAACTCACCTAGAATATAAAGACAATGTGGTTAGTCATAACTTATATACAACATTATAATTAATACAATGTAGAGCTAAGAATTAGTTGTGTTTTTAGATCCAAACAATCTAGGGCAGGTATATCTGTTTCTAAAATCAATAATTCAGCCTCATGAGTAGCTCACAATTGATTTACAAACTACAGTATCTAAATTGCAAATTTCGACCTGACTCGTAGACAGAGGTTAATAGGTAGTACATATAGGTTACAAGTAGTAAGTTATGTAAGAAGGCTGCAGCTTCACCTATACAACCACCAATCAGCCCGTGATTAGCGGGGGCAGCGTCTTACTAATTAGCCTATAGAGAATGACCGACCTCCTGCTTAGACAAGTATGTCACGCAGCCCCGGCTCCAAACACACCGAGGGTTCTACTGCATAGAGCACAATTTTACAACAGAATTGAGATCATTCTGTCATCTTTCTATACCATCGTTGGTCATTTTGGCCCCCCCCCCCCGCGCCATCCCCTTCCTCATCATCATAAAATGGGAAATGTATAGATTTGCCAACAACAACACAATCAGAAAACATTTAGAGTAAAAACAGTTGGTACTAAAAGTCCTGTAGCAGCTGGAGAAATAACATCCCTGGTAAATTCACTTCAAACTTAATCTTGCTGGACCCTACACGCTAGCAGCGGTAACGGGTGGATGGTGCATGTCTATACAGACAGTATGGCGGACGAGGCACACCTCCAAGCGGAGCAGGTGACAAAGTAATTAGCACCAGGTGAGGCTCAAGAAACGGGTAGATCAGGTATACAGAGATGTGTGCATGTGGATCAAGGTTACCACACTCTTCACGGTATGAATGTTAGTATTTAAGCAGGTCAAATATGCTGAAAGTCACACTTCAACATATGCTGAAAGTCACACTTTAACATATATGTTAAAGTGTAACTTTCAGCATATTGATTTCCTTAAATACTAACAGGTACATATCACATACCCTTGTTTTTCTAAAAATGATATAAATGCTCAGGTTTTGAGGGTTCACTTCACCTGCTGATTACCAACTATCATTAATTACTTCCAAAGCCTATTATCCCACTTTCAACACAAATTCGCCATGGCAAGAGGTATTTATGTACACTAGTGAGTCGACTGACAGCTGGTGAGGCAATGCTCATATGTGCAATATCTGAATCAGCAACAGCCTACTCACATGGCCTACACTACTCAGCATAGGGTATTCCCCGGTCTATTTTTAGCGGATGAGCTTTATATTACCCTGTGACGTCATGAGTGCTCCAGGTCGTCAGTTGAGGTAGCCGGAATAGCAGGATGGGGGGAGGGTGGAGTGTAGTGTACATTCAGTGTGTTAGCATTTGGTAAAGCCAGAGCAGTTCCCACCATAGTCTATAGTGAAGTCAGTCCATGTCAGATGGAGCCATACTAGTTCAGGTAAAGTCAATGGACGGTGGCAAAGGTACAGTCATTTAATTCTAAAATGTTGACCCCCCCCCCCGACTGCTGTTGTTGACATACAGCATACAAAATGCCTGTCCATCTCACACTATGCCTTTGTAGTGTCGGATGTAAAAGAAACATTGCCTAGGTAAAAGTGTAGGGCATGATTTCTACCGTCACCCAAGTCATAGATTTGATCACCATCACCCCCCCCCCCCTCCTAGGCCAAATAAAAGAAAAGGTTTGTTTCAGGTCACCCGACCGACCCTTGCAAAACAGGAAGGAAGGAAATTTCATATTTTTACACTTTTTGGGTCATTTTAAAGATTTCCACGGAGGATGGCCAGTACTTTCATGTTAAAAAATAAAATAAAATAAAATAAATATCCGACCTACCGACCCTAGTCTTTCTTCCCATGTTACCTGAAACATACCTTTTATTTTTTTTGGCCCTAGCACAGCCTGTAAATGGTGTTGTGTGTCTGTCCATACCTGTGAGGGGCTTTAAGATGTACCAGTCTTTGGATTGGCAGCCATCTTGGTAGGGGTTTACCTACCTGGAAGTAACATCACACGTCTCCATACTTTGATATGGAATGACTTGATAAGAAGCATTTTTCAATGAACAAATTAGGTCCATTGTTATTCTTCAGGTCAAGGCGTAGTGATTCTCTCCTAGTGGCTTCACATCGGATACCTCCTTGGAAACAGACTGTAGACGTAGGAGGGTTCACAAACAGTTCCAGGAATGTTACACGGTGGGTGGTGGTGGACAAACAGTGGGTGGGCAGGCGAGCTGGAGGTCATCAGGGAGCAGCAGGATACAGACACATGCATTAACCCTTTAAGGACGGCATGATATCTTAATGCATCGTGCCCTTGGTCGTCATGATGCATGAATGCAGCCCTGGCGAGTAATTCAAGCATCATGCCGACCCTATGGGGTTGAGACACTCCTGCAGGGTCGGCCTGATGTAGCAATGCAACACCGGTGAGATACTCGGCAGGGCTGCGCTGGTGTCTCATGACGACAAATGTCATCTTTTAGCGACATCCATCCTTAAAAAGTTAACCCTGTAACAGCTGCATAATGTTTGGTCGTCATGATGCATGAATGCAGCTACATTTAGTTTACTTGCCAGTGCTGCATTCAAACACCACGCCAACCCTACAAGATTGACCAGCGCTTCATTCATGCACTGTGAAGAACTGTAAGGGCTATGTGGCTTTAAAAGGGTTAACCCTGAAATTAAAGCATGATGGCCACTGGAAACATAAAGGCCACTCGCAGACTTCACTAGGATGAGACTAGGTCTAGGACTATCTGCACAGATAATCTAAAAGCCCCTTCTACTGTGACTATCCAAGGTTGGTCATACGGATATTGGTCAGGCATGACCAAGTGCTATTCAAGAATGACTGAGGCAAAACAACATATGACTAATGCATTACTCGAAAGGACTTAACCTAAGATAGAAAGATTTAGATGGATTTGTCAGTACTGACCAACATTGACAATGCTAACCTCGGTTGGTCGTATAGGGAGCCAAACTAACCTGGTTAAGCACCATACTGACTAAGAGATTGGTCATATAGGGAGTCAAAGGACATCAGTGTGAGGGCAGACTGAAGACAAACCCAAAGGCAAGGGGGCAGGGTCTTTCCGATGTAGCATATATCATTCTGTGCTGCGTCTATCCTGTATCAGTTAATATCTAACACCCATGTTCGATAGTGTGGCTTTCCCCTAGACTCAAATTAAACGGGCAGGCCGCCTTTTTCGTCTTAGTCTTACTTGCTGGGGCTGCTTTCATGCATCATGACAACGATACATAGTAGATACAAACGCATTATAAACTATTACCAGTATAAGAGTTGGACATCATATGCATTGCATTGAACATATGCTCATACTTGACTTCACAACTTCATCTTTATTTTTCATTTTACACCCTCTCCTTCAACATCCATTGTTTTTCCTTGAGTAGCCTTTCTCCCTACTCTGTCAGAGTGTGACACTGGTCACCTGTTCCTAGTGATGCATTGGCCTTCTCCCTCTAATACAAAGATAATGAGATATGATCTAATGCAAGGCCTTGAATTGAAAAAAAAGAATTGTTCTGTAAAATATTCATCTTATCCTCCCCTCTCCCAACTAGCACGCCTGTATTTGTCATTGAGTGACTTTTAGATGACACTGGACACCTGTGCTCCAGTGATGCATTTGCCAATCCTCCATTAAGTATAAATACAATAATTCATGATCTGATGCAGAGCTGTGAGTTGACAAAGAAAACATACATCATATTCAATTACCCCCTCCCCCCTCCCAGTACATGTAGCCTTATCTGTGGTTAAGTGCCACACCTAGGTGCTCTGTCACTCTGTGACACTGGCCACCTGTGCCTCGTTCATTCTGCTGTCAGGAAGCAGGTAGCAGGTAGCACAGGCGTCTGGTGATACATGGGTGGACCTTGTACATGTATTGATCCTACAATGTTCTGTTACACTGTACTGCTTGCTGTTCTGACACGTGGGTTTATCTGGATATATATACACATTCACAGAGGAAAAAGAAACAGTGTCTTAAGGGAGCCCAGGTTGTCTCCATAATGAATCCCCTCTCTATGGGAGTCCAGGCTACATAAGGGAGCCTATGTGACTGTCTTGCTGACCTAAGGGAGTCACTTGGGTGAGTCATATAGCTCTCTGGGTCATATGACTCCCCCAGGTGACTACCTTACATATGCCAGAGAGTCACCTAGGCTCCCTTACGCAACCTGGACTCCCCTTACGAAGTGAGTCATTCTAAAGGCAACCTGGACTCCCTTTTAACGCTGTTTCCTCTCTCTGTGTTGTTATGGGGATGTCTCTGATGGTCCCTGAATATTTTACCTAGTATGTGTAATCAGTCTATACGAAAACGTGCCGGACACCGGCTATAGCCGGCTAAAGGCCTGCTGGACCGGCAGTAAGTCTGTGTCTACCGGTCCTAATGACTGGCTGTGATCCTGGGCTACATGCCAGTTTTTACGGCTTGTAAATCGGACTATTATTAAGGTTTCTAGAGAGTTAACTAGAGAGTTATCTAAAAAGACACAAAAATTTGATTTTTTATATGATTTAGATATACCATTAACCTCTATTTAGCTTTATTCCCTCTCTCTATATATATCAATTCTTGCTTATTACTACATTTCTAGATACAAACATTTCCCCGGGGTATCCTGGCCTGCAAACATTTAGCCGGGCTTGCAGGTTATCAAATCTGCAGGACCAAATGTCCTGCACAGTGAAAAACCTTTTGTATAGACTGTGTGTTTACAACGGCTAACTGTATTAATTCTGCTAACAATGCTAAGCGGCTAATCATCCAACTGCTAACTGTACCATATATTGCTGAGTAAATCAACCACGTTGAGAAACAACTCAGTTATCAATATATGCATTGAAAAGTGGATTCATATATACAAGATGATTCTCTGATCATGCCAGAAACAGTTGTTACACTTAGCAGTATTTAGATACAGTTAGCAGATATATGGTTGATTGCTAGGTATAGCTCCTGCAGTTAGCAGTGTTGATACACTTATCAGTTGCACGAGGGGGCATCCATATTGGAGAATGGGCATTAATACTACTCTATGAAGTCCTATAATCCAATAATATGATAGGGGGAGTGTCGATTGGTGGGGGGAGGGGGTTGTTGTCAAGTGTCAAGAAATGCCCATATCACATGCTATGTCGTTTGATGGTGATGTCTGTGGCATGTACTGACAAAGGGACCTTAGTGCACCCTGCACTAAATGCCTTTTTCGCAGATCGTGTTTTTATTTCTGATTAGATTCCAACAAATGCTCATGACCCGTCACTGACTGTCACCATGTCAAATCTAAGCATCTATCCCCATACATATGGCAGTGTATAACAACTTATTCTACTTATACTCTAGCTGCATTTAGTCTGCATCAAACCCTCGGTCTGTGAGGACTAGTGTACACTCCTTTTATTAGCTCATCATACTTCTCTTTATGAGCTAATGCAAAGTATTGCAGTAGTACCATACATATGCAAATGTATGGCGGTTAAGCTTTCCCAATCATAAGGGGGTGCTCATTAATTTAGGAACAGTGTGTGTTTGGGGAGGGAGGTCGAAATTTCTTTTTTCTCACCCTCCCCGACCCTTGAAGGGTCAGACACCCCTTCCACAGGTTGAGAATCGGGTGGCGTTTGCACTCTGTGAAGCACATGCTTAAACTGAGCAACATCCTGATGCTTGGTGTATAATGATGATTGTATATAGCACAAAGTATGGCCTGATGACGGACCTAGACACCCACCATCTTTCCACCCTGGATGGCCTCATGGTCATATGCTGTAGGTATGAGCGTGCTGCTCAGTCTAAGCCTGTGCTTTGAAGCATGGTAACATTTGAGTGTTTTGACTGAAAAGGGTGAAATCCCCCCCCTCCTATCCATCTCGTGCTCTCAAGGGGTCTAAATCTGTACCCTCCCCCACTCTCACCCCCCCTGCCTTGTTAAGAAATGAGCATTCCCTGAGTATGGAAACCTGAAGCGTGAGACGGTCACATATGGATGTAGTTACTCTCAAACGTCAGAGTCCTTGTGAATCATACTGATAATCGCACAGATGTACCCTCAACATTGGAGCTAATGTAAAACACTGTAGGTGAAATACGAGGGTATACGGTAAAGCCTTTCTAATGGGAATGTGGACTGTTTCTGTTTTTTGTTACTGCATTTGTTTATCCTACCTCCATATTCAGCCTCACCCATTAACACAGGAAACAACAAGCGTCAGACATTTAGAAAACCAGGCAAATAGCCCAAGGGTCAACCGTTTCCCGACTTTCTTTTGAAAGCAATTAAAGCAATACTAGAAAATGGTAATTTCTGCCAAATTACTGTAAGCCTGACCCGTGAAAAACAGTTTGGCTGATGCTCTCTCTTTTCCCACATTGCAATCCGGTGCTGGCATATTTCTTTATTTTGATTACAGCCCAAAGCAGAAACTCCGCCCCTATAGTTGTCCCTTAAAGTAAAGTTTGAGGAATCAAATCCCCATGAATTCAAAAATCCATAACAACAATGTCGTCATTAGTTTTATTGATGAAATGCATGATATATGCACATTCTCTGTCAACATTTTAAGGGTCGCATAGTGCTTCATTGAACTATGACCTTTGGCCTCATGAGAGAATGTTGCATTTATGCATCATACCGACCCTACATAGATGATGCACATTTGCAGGGTCTGAGTGATGCACCAACACAGCGCAGGCGATGCAGCATGCCGACAAAAGTTCCATGAGGCAACATACACAGTGATACATGCATATAAGCATATAATGGTTTACATCAAACTCAGATATAGGAACCAACATTCAACAAAGAACATCAACACACAAAGACAAAGGGCCCGGGCACGTTGTTGGCACATCGCCTTGTCATTAACAACCATACACTGAGGCGCGGATAATTAAAGACAAACAGGCGGTATCGATGACAGAACAGTGCGCGGGGGATGAGGCAGGGAGCTAGCGGTGGGGCCGGGTGTTGGGGCAAAGTCTGATCTCCCTTTTATCAAATCAGACACAAAGCTTGGCTTTGTTTTCACTAAAATGCTGATGCATGATGATGGTATCTGAGGTGGTTACCAAAAACAGCCAAAGTCACCAGAGGGACTAACATTTACAGGGTAACCAGCTCTGATTATGATGTATGGAGGTTAAGCTTGTTTAACAATGGAAATTGGACTCAAGTGTAATGTAAAAAACATGGTTGTTTCTCTTGCCAACAGATAAAATTATCTTTATTTCTTGATCCCTTCAATAGCCCGCCCATATTAAAGGCTGTACCTATACATGGATTGAATCAACATTGAAAACTGGTTGTTAATGTTGGTCAAATTTCTTTCAACGTTTAACTGAATTTTATGTACATTGGGTTACATGGTGAGCAGTAAGTAAACTCATCGGGGGAGGTTGATTTAGATGGGTAGTATGGCGGGAGTCTTGTATGGATAGATAGCATGGACAGATGTTGGCATAGACAGATAGTATGGAGGAAGGTTGAAGTAGATAGATATTATAAAGGGAGGTTAGTATAGATAGATATTATGGAGGGAGGTTAAACTTTAAAGGGTGATATGAACCACTAAAACAGGCAGACTGACTTTAGTATTAGATGAAGGAACCATCAGATGAAAGCAGGTAATCTCAGACAAACGCACTCCCAGACGCTCTTAGAATGGGAGAATGGATGTGAAGTCAGCGGAACAGACTCCCAAGGGGATTCACAAGAGCGGGGCGGGCGGGGCGAAGGGAAGTACAAGGGAACAAGGAAGTAAAAATATTTCTGCTGGGAAATTGGATGCCACAAAGTGTCCTAGGGATGGTAGTGGTGTGTGAGGAGGCAGTAATGAAGTCAGGACCATGCGGGGGTGGGGAGCGGAGGT
Source organism: Harmothoe impar (assembly GCA_947462335.1). Lineage (NCBI taxonomy): Eukaryota > Metazoa > Annelida > Polychaeta > Phyllodocida > Polynoidae > Harmothoe > Harmothoe impar. The sequence continues at coordinate 39,224,050 of OX381719.1, forward strand.
ACAGGTGTAGGCTGAGCGGAGGAAGCCATATTCACTAACCCATTAACCTTTTATGGGAAGGTATAATGGCTTTATGCACCAGAATACAGTTAAGGCGAGTCACTACGGAAGCCGAGGAGGGCCACAATTATATGAAATAAGAAAAATAAAAAGATGTGTTTATTAATTTTATAAGCCTTTTTTTTTGCTGTCAACATTGATTTCTCAGCTGTCAAACTGTCAAGTTGGAAAAAAAGTTGCTGTCAACTTTGATTTTTCAGCTGTCACACTGTCAAGTTGGAAAAATAAGTTGCTGTCAACATTGATTTTTCACCTGTCACACTGTCAAGTTGGAAAAATAAGTTGCTGTCAACATCGATTTTTCACCTGTCACTCTGTCAACTTATGCAAACCACTTTGTGACAGGTATCTTTTAGCGTTAGTGCTCAATACAGAGTCAGTAAATGGTCATGCTGGGAGTGTATGAGAAGGGGAATGGGCGGATAGGAATGTAGGGGAGTAGGGAAGTGAGGCATGGCATGGCAGGGCTCACTCCCTCCCTCCCTCACTCCCTCTCTCCCTCCCTCTCTCCCTCCCTCCTTCCTGCCCTCTCTCGCTCCTTCCTTCCCTCCCTCCCTCCCTCCTTCCCTCCCTCCTTCCCTCCCTCCTTCCCTCCCTCCTTCCCTCCCTCCCTCCTCCCTACCTCCCTCTCTCCTTCCCTCCCTCCCTCCCTCCCGCCCTCCTTCCCTACCTCCCTCCTTCCTTCCCTCCCTCCCGCCCCCAGTAAATACTGTCATGCTGGGAGTGTGTGAGAAGGGGAATGGGCGGGTAGGAATGTAGGGGAGTAGGGAAGTGAGGCATGGCATGGCATGGCAGGGCTGGGCTCCCTCCTTCCCTCCCTCCCTCCCTCCCTCCCTCCCTCCTTCCTGCTCTCCCTCCCTCCCTCCCTTCTTCCTGCTCTCCCTCCCTCCATCTTTCCTGCCCTTCCTCCTTCCCTCCTTCCCTCCCTCCTTCCCTCCCTCCTTCCCTCCCTCCCTCCTTCCTTCCTTCCTTCCTTCCTTCCTTCCTTCCTTCCCTCCCTCCCTCCCTCCCTCCCTCCCTCCTTCCTCCCTCCTTCCCCCTGACTATACCTTCTTCCATACCCCTCTTACATCCCAGGCCTAAAGGATACCTGTCAGAAGCTTCAAAAAAAATAGTTGACAGACAGACAGCGTTTTTCCCCCTTTGACAGCAAGCTCAATTACAGAAGTTGACAGACTGACAGCACATTTTTCACTGTTGACAGCAGTAGAAACATGCATATAGTATTTTCTGTAGAGTATTATACATGGGCCTATATACAAAAGTACTAAGAGACATAGTACATGTATATGGCCCTCGTCGGCTTCCATAAGTCACAGGCCAGTGCTGTATTTCAGCATCATGACGACCCTATGAGATTGAAACAGTCCTGATGATGCACCGGGGAATAATGGGCCTGTAATGGAGCATCATGGCAACAGGACTTGAGAGGAACAAAGACTGTTGTTAAGGCATAGCTAGATATAGATGTAGACAGGTGGGTCTCATAGAGGACATGATTATAAATAGCCTCGGGAGGTAGGGGGTGTACATAGTAGCAGGCAGGATCTGTGATGGCAGATGGCTTTGTGTGTGATTGTGTGTGGTAAGGGGAGGGGATGAAGGCATCTCTGGTAGCACTAGATGTGTGAGGGTTGTAGAGAGATCTGTAGTAGGGTAGATTGGGCTGTGGCTGGGGCTGGGTGCTGGTCGATGAGTCTGGGGATGAGGAGGGATCTGGTGACTGGACCTGTCTGCATGAACTTAGATAACGTGGTAGACACTCACAGCCGTAGATTCAGAGTCTGGTGGTGCTTAATGTCCTGTCGCATTAAATCATTTCAACCAGTCTGGCTTAGCAGTATAGTATATGCCTACATATAGGAAAATGCCGTAGGCCTATACACTGATAATCTACATTTTCCAGACCTTAGACTGTAGCGACTATCCCAGTTTAGTCATATGGACATTGGTCAGTAGCCTATTAATCAACTGATATTTAAAAATGATTGAGGCAAAATAAAATATGACTGTACAACTTGGGATCATTCACTAACCTAAGTTGGTCGTATAGGGACTAAAAGAATGACTAGCTGTGTTAATCACTATAGTATAGTTAGTGATTAGTAGGCAGTACTAGCCAAGGTCAGAATATCAGTGTAGGTATTAAAGTAGCTCCTCAAAGTTGCATTATGAGCTGGCTTTAGCCTGTGAATTCCCTCTTAAATTTTTGTAGAGATAGTGAGGATACAAAGTTCTACAATGCAAGATACACATTCAGGCCCTTCCATTGTTAGCGCTGAGGGAGAAGTAAAAGATACTCATGTAATGAGATACCTCAGACAAGTGCATCTAAACTCTGTCTATAACCCTTTAATGTCAGCATGATGTCTGCAGATTCATGTTCATTTATTCTCATAATGCATCAACATGGTGCTAGCGTGTAAACTGTCGCTGCTGCATTGGGGCACCATGCTGACCGTCTAAGCGGGTATCAACCAGTATGCAATAATCCCTCACTAAGGCTTCATTCATGTATCACTGACTACATAATGCATTAAGGCGCTATGCTGCCCTGAAATGGTTCAGCACACCCGGGTACTCGAGCTCCACAATGTCTCTTTACATTGAGCTGCTCGCCTACACTAAAGTCAACAAAGGGGCCGGGACAAAGGGTGCTGAGCTCCTCCTGTTATATGTATATACATACAATACAGGCTAAAAAAAGGACTGCCTTTTATAGAAGCCTTTGTAGAACTGTAGTTAGTCATTCTGACTAAGCTGCCATTTCGGCCATAGAGTTGTTGAGTCAACATAAAAAAAGGGAGGATTTAGAGAAGGGGTGTTTCAAACCAAATTCAGACCCACTCTTTAACAGAGGTTAAAGGGGCAGCGTCCCCGCATCCATCTTGTGCCCTATGCTATGATTGACGGACACCAGGACCTGCCCACAGGTTGTGTTATGCACCTCCCACTCACTAATAGGAGTTACCAGTAAGTGTAAGGGCACTGTGTTTATTTGATCCCCAATCACCCAAAAAATAACATTGACTGGTCAACCCTATATCCTTATACCATAACGACCAATTTCTGCACTGAAAATCAAAGATGTTAGGGCTGTGTCTCACGACATTGGGCCAATGTTTTTGTCTCTGACTGGGTGCCAGCTCTGACCGGGTGCCAGCTCTGACCGGGTGCCAGCTCTGACCGGCCTGAATAAAAACGGGTTATTTAGGGCAAATGGGTAACTAATGACTAGTTTAAAGAGTTATAACATCCATTAACCTTTTCAGCCAAATTCTATCTCCATCTGCCCTAAATAACCCGTTTTTATTCAGGCCGGTCAGAGCTGGCACCCGGTCAGAGCTGGCACCCGGTCAGAGACAAAAACATTGGCCCAAGGTCGTGAGACACAGCCTTAGATATCTAATTTTTTTACTCGATCTGACACAAATGGCAGTTTCAAAGAAGCGACTGTCTGGTCAACGTGCCCGGGGTACAGGAGCCTTGAGATGTACGTTAAGCACTAAATACGCAGATTGTACGAGCGCTTGTCTTTGAAATAAAAGTACTGTCAAATTTAATTGCAGCCCAGAGCTATATCCTGACCATAACCTGAATCTAAATGCCCCGGCCATTAGTCTGTAGTGGCTATCCCAGGTTAGTCATAGGAACATTTGTCACTGACCAACTGATATAATATGACTCAGGCAAAACATAATATGACTTAGGCCATAACCAAAAAGACTAATACTAATAAATAGCGAAAGACTAAGGTAATTCGGTCACTACTGACTAACCTAATGGTATTAGCCTATCGTGGTTTGTTGTATAGGGAGCCAGAAATAACTAGGTTAATCACTAGTGACCAGCACTGACTAAGGTCAGAATATCAGTACAGGGAGAGCCCAGCTGAGACACTGTTCTCCCTGTGCTGTTACAACCCTATTGCCTCTTGTGACGTCTTTGATGTTACCCAACGGGGGATACACCGGAGGAGGCTTCAGCATCAGACAATACATTACAAGATGCAGGGTTACCTAAATGTAGCTAAAGGTAGCAGTTAGCCGGTTAGGTACAGGTTTTAGGAGCTTGCTGTGAGCGACATGTGTTTTTTGTCATCAGAGAACAATGTATTCCCTTGGAGGTTGTATGTGCCTGTATAACATGCAGGTTCCATGTGATACTTTATGTAGGCGGTTGTATACATTGTAATAGAGCCCTTTATAACATAGTACGATGATTCCTGCTTAGTTTATAAATTCAATACCATTCAGATATAATGCTTAGGTAGGGAGGATGGAGCCACACATTCCAATTAGTACGTAGACTGATAGATACTGGAGCATGGTAAATCCTTAAATAAAATGTTTCTCAATCTCCACAAGAGCACAATTTTCCATCGAAACTTATCTGCCATTATACTCAGTCATGAAGGTCAGACTATGAAATACCAGGCATTTCAACTCACTGTAACGCTCTGACTTATATATACGCTGTTATAGATACCATTCTGACTGAGGCAGACATGTTATTCCCCAAGCTAGCTGCACCTGTAGACTCCACCCACATACACATATATATATCAACCTATATACAGACTGGGGAGTGGTCATTTTCTAACAATAGAATTGGAGCTCGATGCATCTCTCTTCTATTTTCTTTTTTCACCCACAAATACCTTTCAGGTCCCAACTAGAGGGGTCTACATTATTATGGCTTCTGCCCCCCCCCCTCTTTGAACATTTGGACGTTTTGCTTAAAAAACAATGCTAGAGGTATCAACCCGTCCTACCCCTCCATGTTACCAAACTGTGACTACTCTAGTGTGATGGAACCTTGGAAGTGTCTGGTGTTCTGATATAGTGAGAAACTGACAAACAAACATTCTTCAAGTGAATTGTAAATAGCGCCACACACAGCGTTTAAACTGATAAACCACCATTGGAATGGCTCAGAAGGGAGCCTCCTACTTATACTTACATATAGCAAAAGATTGGTTATAGTGGAAGAGCCCCTTTACTGCAGCAGCACTCTATAGATTGTGCTTAGGCTAAAATATAAGTCACACGACCGACCCAATCAAGACAGGGCCGACCCTACGTTTTTTATGCAATTTCTAAGAAATTTAATCTTAGGGTCTTCGGAGAGGCTGGCTTGTACTTTGATGGTAATAGAAAATAATGAATCCGACCTACCGACCCTACATCTTCTTTCAATATTACCTAAAACATACTTTTTACGTCTTACTGACTGGCACTGCAATGCTTTTACCTATTTTTTGTCAATTTTAGGGTCTTCGGAGAGGTCGCCTAGTACGTTCATATAAAGTAAAATTATAGGAAAAAACGAATCCGACCCTACACTTTCTTTCCATGTTACCTGAAACATATCTTTTCATTTTCGGCCTTATATCTTCTTTCACCTTGAGTTAAGGATATTGAGAAATGGCTCTGCACCAGTCGCATGTTTGGAATAATGATGTGCGACCCTGATAGAATATGGACTATATTTGTCTTTAACCCTTCCTACCAGTCTTAGCCTTTATGCCCTTGATTGGCATGACGCATGGATGCAGCAATGGTGAGTATCATCCTGATACTGTGGTGAGCATCATGTACTTCATGGTGTTTAATATTATAGTCCTGGAAGGTTGGCACGGTGCGCCATTGCATTGTGGGCAAATTACTCCTCACTATACTGCACTGGTGCATCAACAACACAGAATATGCCTTGATGACCATACCGCTTTAACCCTTTAAGGATGGCATAATGCCTTAATGCATCATGCCCTTGATCGTCAAGATGCATGAATGCAGCCCTGGCGAGTAACTCGCCAGTGCTGCATTCAAGTATGGTGTTGAGACATTCCCGAAGAGCATGATGCACTAATGTAGCACTGGCGAGTTATTCACTGGGGCAACAAGTGTCATCTTTTATCGACATGCGCCCTTAAAGGGCTAAAAGGGTTAAGGCCTATCATCTTCTCGCCCTTACACCGTTGACCCTCTTATCATTGTGGACAAGATTCAGTCCCCCGCGCCACCCGCGCACCCAATCAGACCGTACAAGAGTCTGTCCTGGTAGTCACTATGATGGAGGTCACCTAAAGGTCACATCAGCTCCTGGATGCTGCACCCAGCACTGACCAATCACAGACTAGATGACATTTAGGACATGGCCGAAAATAGGTCAACCTACTAAGCCAATAAGATTGCCTCTAATAAACAGGTGACCCAAAACACTGCATGGCAACTAAGAAGAAAGGTCCCTCTTAGACACTATATATCCAACTACAGACACTATAACCGCATTACTGCATTAAGGCCAAACTTATGACATAGAGGTGTTTTAGTGACAATATGACCCCACTGCAGTCTTATGGCCAAACTCCATGACTTATTGACACTTTATCCCCACTGCAGGTTGATAAACTCCCAAAAGATTAGCCTGATGCTAATGCAGCCTTCATGAGTCACTTGCTAGGGCTTCATTCATGTATCATGATAGCTAAAAGCATTACAGTTCTACGTGGGATAAAGAAAATCTGCTCAGGTGCATGGAGGTTAATCTACTCTTGTATAATGATGGACATGGATATTAATCTCATCCACCCTCAGCGAAGTCTCAAGTAGAGCTCCATGTGTCGGTGGACGCATACAGACTCCACTTAGTCACGGACCGATCATTGAGAAATGTAATTACAGCTCTGTACCAACGGCTCCCCATTCTGGAGTGGAGGAGCAATCAGAAGGCCTCTCTGGGGGGTCTTAATCTGCAGCAGAGGCGTCAACCTCCTAGCACATTCTTGGACTCAAATCCAACTGGATAAACTAACATATAACCGCTGGTGGTAAAGGATGGCTGTATCCATACTGAGAGGTAATTGACCTTCTGGTAAAAAAGGTAAGTCCTCAGAATAGCAGTGTTATAGGGAAAATTCATTTATGATTCTTCATCCATGTATGATACATGCATGGATTCTTTCTGGAAAGAATAACACTTACACAGAGAAAAGAAGTAGAATCACGGTGACTCCCAAATGGGAGTCGGTACTTGATCACTGAGATAACTCTCCCCACGACTCTAAAGTGGCTCCCAATCATTAGGGAGTCTTAGAATAGGCGTCATTATAGAGTTAACATAGAGTCCTGCTAATGTTAGGGAGTTACTTTAGAGTCATGGGGAGAGTTACTTCAGTGATCAAGTCTGGAGTCACAGTGATTCTACTTCTTTTCTATGTGTAGACCAATAAGTGACTAACAAAGATATACGAGGGTCAATTCCTGTCGGAACATAGCAAGATAAATTCTACCCCTGTCTTTAATGGCCCATGTGTAGTAACAAAGCGTATTTAATCTGGTGAGCAGCCATTGTGAGGGGGTCTAGGCAGCCATCTTGCTTCAGCATGGTGGGAGGATAGCATGACTAGGGGCTGTTAGTGCTGAAGGATGCAGTTCCCAATGACACAACCCCGACAAGCACTCAACCCGCAGCACAGGCGGTTAATGCACTATGCCTTTTGTCGCCATGATGCATATCAATGCAGGGAGTACCTTGCCGATGCTGCATTGATGCACCATAAGGACGTCATTGGGTTGATACACTCTCTAAGGATTGAGGTGATGCATGAATGCTACTCTGGTGAGCTGACTCACCAGGGCTGCTGTCATGCATCATGTCGGTATACTATATCATAGGACTATGCAGCTTTCAAGGCAGTAATGAAAACAATTCTACGCACCATCCTCGATGAACCGCGCAAGCCAAAACACTCTTTGGCACTGTATAAGGCCTGCATCAATGAATAGGCTTATATCGACTTATTTTTTCAAAATTGCTCTTCTACTGTAGCTAAACATTTGTGCACAAATGTTCTAGATGAACACAGTTTTCTTTTGGTAAACATCTCTCAAGTCTCAAGACCAAGTTGGCAAAGCTTGACTTGTCTGACTGAGAGAAAGAATATATTGGCAACCCAAACAGCAGACAACAATTTACAACTGTTTGGTTATGGCTTCATGCCAGTTTGAAAAAGTTAAAGTAGAGGGACATTTTTACACTGGCTGCAGCCCAGGGGAAACAAGGTTAATCCTCTAACTCTGAGGACAGTTTCTTTTTTGTCTTCATGGTGCACCAATGCAGCACCTACCCTAAACTCGCATATATGCTGCATGTGTGCATCATGTCACCCATTCAGGTTACTCACCAGGACTGCATTCATGCATTATGAGGATAACTCACCACTCAACAAAGCTATTACAATATGAATGAGGGTAATATGCACCATCCTCGTTAGAAATGGTGGCATAGTCATTTTAACTACTAAGTGTCTTTGTACAGACATATTTCACTAGATTATCAAATCAAGGGGAAGCCTACAATTTTGAAAGACCTAATGACGAGATTTGTTGAACGCATCACCCTCTTCACAAGAGATGTAGAGACAAGTGGTTTTTGGTATTTTACTCTCACTAAATGTCATTCTTATTGCAAATTCAGTAGAAACTGTGAATAAAATGGTATATGAGCAGTGGCACAATCCTTACTGTCTATGTCTGCATGAGTATGTATTTATATATATGTTTGTCTAAGCATTGGGACTGTGGCAGGACCTGTACAGCTCTGACACTCTGCAGCAAATGAAGTCATCTGAAGGCCTCTCTGTAGGGCTCAAATCCCTCGAATAGCTGTCGCTCTCCGAGCAGATGCTTGGTCTAGACTCAAACCAAACCGAGTAACATGCATCATCAACCTGAAGATAATGATGGCCGTATATGTACAGAGTGGTGATTGCGCTTGATGGGTGGCACAGTCCCTCGGTACAGAACAGACCTGTGGCGCTGCCTCTTGTACTGATGGCTGTAGTGGTGGAGGCCTGTTCTAATGTCCACCTGAGAGCAAGATGGCTGCTGGTGACAGATTTAGTGTGAGAAATGAGCCCGCTTAGCGGCCGCTGCAGGATGCATGAGGTAATACGTCCAGCCTCCCTCCTCCTCTTCCCGACACTCAGCAGTCTCTGCACGTAGCCAACACTCCCCACATGCTGCATTCAGTGCATTGTATCTCTGCCCAAGCTGCCTGCACTGCATGAATATTTGCATTTAAGCAAATTCAAGACGCCCTGAGGGAATACTTTAACTAGTTTTAAGTGCAGTAATGCCATGTAAATCCCCGTGAAAGGTAAGAACGGCATTAAAGTGGCATTTGCTTGAATTAGATATGCTCCAAGTGTTCCTTTGAGCATATTTTACTTATTTATATGCAAAATCCCATGCAGTGATGTCTACAGTCACACTGATTTCCCAATATCTGCTTACCTTAAAGATCCCTCCATCTCTAAACGTAATAGAGGAGGATATTTAGTCGGATCCCCAATCCCACCGATCTGTGCAGAAGATAAGACAAATAAGACGACTAGGCTCTCCTCTCCTTTTACAGAATGAAGGTCTGCACTTCGGCCAGAGACATGAGTGGGGTGAGACATGTGGAGAGAGTGTTATTTCATTAGCCTGCTACATGTTTTAGCACTGGAGGTACGGCCCGCACAAATCTCACTTAACTGCTGACAGATCGAGACGGACACGACGCAAAACGCTGGAATAGCGAATATCACAGGACAGATAAGTTCTAATGCTGACGGCTGGTAATCCCCTATTATAATATCTACCATTTTCATTATTAAACACTTCAAGGATGATAAATGCCGTTAGCAATTTGACATCATGATCAATGAATGCAGCACTGGTATACATAGCTCGCCAGTGCTGCATCACGCTGCATCTTACTGGGATTGAGACACTAAGCTGGCATGATGCATCAATGCAGTGCATGATGCACCAATCAGCTCACACCACCTGACACAATTGTCATGAAGTTGCAGTTCCCCTTTCTCTAACCTTGACAATACCACATGTCAGATTTCAGAGGTTTATACCAGGTTAGAAGGCTCTCCATCAGTTCATTTATACCAACCAGATATTCATGTAGATGATGGAACTTATATTAACAAGGGTTATTTGCCAGCAACGATTTGTCCTACGAATGCTTATCCATCCCTTTTCCCTTTAACGCCCTTGCTAAATCCCACAGTATAACCTTTATCAAAGTCCACTGATTGCTTTTAGTCTTTCTAAAGGGAAGCTATCATACAACAGTATTGATATGTGCTATAATAGTTAACTTGTACCTTTGATACTGTTACAATGCTATACCATTGTAGCAGTCTGTAATTGATTCGGTATCTAAGTATGATTAATGTCTTCCAGATATCGGGATAATACATGCAGCCCATTTGAGTAGACTTGACAGGACTTTATTTCTGCGTCATGATGATAAATTGTTTAATACAGTTTTACCCTTACAGGGTTAAAGATCATTCCCAATCTAACATTAGTCTAATTCGTCAAAATTTATTGTACAGTCATAATTAACATTCCCTTTAACTAGGGACTTTTTCTGCCACAGGCAGCCATTATAGATGATTTAAGTACAATAGAATGGGCATCAAATCCACCAGTCTGTTCCAAGTCATGCAAGGCACCACAACTCAGCATTAATTCCTCGGTCCATGCGCACATAGTCACGGCATCATTAAATGAGACGCTTATCGGGGACTGTTTCACAATCTTTGAAGAAACTCCCGCAGCGCAAAATAGTGCCCTCATACACTAGTCCCTTTTTTTTGTGGGTAACTCAGAGGAACTGCCTTCAGAACTCTGGCAATGGGATCTATACTGGGGTGGTTATTGTTAAACTGCAACTATTGTAGTGCTTGGTGAGTTCCTCAGCTGTTTTATCACATTATCCTTTCTATTCCTTACGCCTAGAGTGCACAAGAATTTATATACTAATTGGGTCCTTAAAAGCTTTCATGAAGTTGGATTGAAGAAACTGCCAGGAATTGGGGTTTTGGAATGCTTCTACTTGGAGACTGTTTTGAGGAATACTTCTCTGATACAAAACATGTTAATATGGGGGAGAAAAGATGAAAAAAGCCTCACTGAAATGCGTCAAAACATAAATAGGTCTGTCAAAGGTAAAAAAGCTTGAAGGTAATTGGACAGTAGCACTATGACTAAGGTTTTACAAAAGATACGTCTAATCCATACACTCATTTGAAACAAAATAAGCTAAAAAGAATGACAACCCTAGCTTTATCAATGATTTCCACCTTCTTCATTATGAAACTGCCCCCGGTCGTCTTATGAATGAGATAACTGAGGGGCTGACAATGCTATTAGTCTAAGCCCTCGGCTATGTGTGGCGTGATATGAGAACTGACATGGCAGGTTTTATACAGACAGGGAGCAGACAGTGTCTGAGGAGGAATGAACTATAAACAGAAGAAAAATACATGTGAAGAGGCTGATGGAGGAAGGCAAAGAAGGAAGTTGGGGAGGAAGGAAGCAATCAGGGGGTTATGAATTATTGAGGTTGGGAATGAATGTGGAAAAGAAGGAAGGAAGGAAGGCAGGCAGGCAGGCAGGCAGGCAGGAAGGAAGAAAGGAAGGAAGGAAGGAAGGAAGGAAGGAAGGAAGGAAGGGAGGAAGGAAGGAAGGAAGGAAGGAAGGAGCGAACGAGCGAAGGGAGGAAGGAATAAAGGAACAAACAAAGGAACGAACAAAGGAACAAAGAATCAAAGAAACCAAAAAAAGAAATGAAAAGGAGGAATAAAAAAGGGAGCTAGTAAGCCATCATGGGAGAAAGGGACAAAGGAAAGCAGGGTGGAAGAAACAAATATGAATGTAGAAGCGAACTGCTGTACACTGCTGTGCCATCTGAGGGAAGCGTAAGGGAAGCATGCATCACCAAGGAATAAAAGAACCAATAAAGGAACAAATGAACACAAATCGTAACAAACGATTGGTTGCGATGGAAAAAAGAGTGAATGATTTGTTCATTTTTAAAGTAAGAAAGGATGCAAGCGATCAGCTCTTCCTTCCTGAACTCGCGGATGGGTGACTATGGTGGACACAGAAAGAAACAGAGCATACATAATTCAAGTTAATGCAACTTAAAGCCACCCAAATGCCAGTATGACCTTTCATTAAGATGAGATAACTGAACTTACAGCCATTTACAATGTTCCTTTCATGCATCTTAAGGTTGCTTAAATGCAAACATTCATGCCCTTTGCCCTCTGCCCCTACCTTTCCCACCTTCCCCACCATCAGTCAGTTTAGGTCTACACTATAGCTCCCCTGGTGGGGGTGGTAAAAGAACTGCCCCCTGGGTGTGATTCAGCAGGACACACAGACAGGGGAGGTCTGCTGGGTAGCGTCTACTGTAGGACACAGAAAAATGCAGACTTCAGATAGCCGTCCAAATGTCTGCACTTGGATGTGCGGCTGCACCTTCAGCAACCTATACCCTCAAAACATTGCCCTTAATATGGCAGTTTTGGTCAAAAGCTCCTAGGTTTGGAGAGAAAAGGGATAGAATTAACCATTTTTGAAGAAAGGATTTTGACGAGAAATCTTGCGATAAAAATGTTATAGTTTTTTCACTGTTTCTAACTAAAGAAATACCAACATGTAGTATAGCTAAAATATAGGTCCCAGATCTGAAATTGTAAAGCCCAACTCTTTGTACTAGTGGAGATATTATGGAGTCAAAAATGTCTGTCTATCCTTCAAGCTTGCGGGCGATTGTATGTGGTCCCCAGAAGGGCCAGTGCCCTATGCCGGATTCCAACCTTATCAAACACAGAGTGTAGCATGGTCGTAGAAATGGCTGCAGTCCTGAAGTTCTAAGACGCCTGATGGGTTTGTTTCAGGTCACCCGACTGACCCTATCAAAACTGGGCCGACCCTATGGGTTTCTCTTGCCATTTTGAAGAAATTGTTGAATTTTTGGATTTCTACCCTTTCATGATAAATTTTAGGGCCTTCGTAGAGGCTGACTAGTACTTTCATGTTTAAAAAAAAGAAGTTTTATTTACTTATAAAAGATCAGACCTACTGACACTACATTTTCTTGCCATGTTACGTGAAACAAACCTTTTGGGTTTTTTTTGCCTGGGTTGTAGAGTAGCCGCCATATGGAGGGTATTTGTGTGGGATCCCTGCTGTAAGATAATAGCAGTATCAGTGGTCAGTTATCAGACTTGGTGGTTACTGAGGGATCTCCCTCAGTTCCCCTCAACACACTCTCCCAGTACAGTATAATATAGTCAACCCTCACTACCTCGAACATGTACTACCTCAGACCCTTTACTTCCTCATGAAGATGCCTGGCACCTGCCCTTGTATGTTCAATTATCGTTCGACTTGATTTCTACAAATAATTTGCTTCTTCAGATAGTTTTTCTTGACTTTGCAAATTTGAGGAAGTGACGCCCGACTACATGTGTTAGACTGTGAATACAGGAACTCATATACGTAAAAGGGGAGAAAATGGTACCACTTATTTGCTCTTCTTCCCCCATCACATACTCCCAATCTCCGTGCACTGAAAAACTTCTCCTGAATATGTCTGTTTTCTACCACACAATCATGATAGATATGTCTGTGAGTTTCAAAATTTACTGTTTATCGTTCATCAAAACCTTCAAAAACATGGAATGCCTAATTGTTGTATGTGTGGTTATCTTAATTTAGTATGATATAAGTTTTGCGGGTGATTAGCTTGCTCTTGACGGAAACGAATGTAGCTCCCATCGGGAGCAAATGTAAGCGTGGCCAGGCAGAGTGACCAGGCACTGGTATCAGGCTAGGCATTGGCTATAGGGCTATGTATATAGGGCTATAGGGCTATGTTGAGCTCACCGAAGCTGCTGTTGACTGCAGCAGCACAGCTAAATTACATTTAGATCTATTTCCAATCATCGGACATGAATTATAATTTTGAAAAGTGGATGATTTTTTGCTTCTAACAGCATCATGGAATATAAGTAAAATCATATTGTATAATGTACCTTAGTGGCCGTTTAAGAGCTAGGTTTTCGAATAATAAGTGCAAAGGGCGCAGTGTTATTGAAATTGTGATAATAATGATAATAATAATAATAATAATAATAATAATAATAATAATAATAATAATAATAATAATAATAATAATAATAATAATAATAATAATAATAATAATAATAATAATAATAATAATAATGATAATAATAATAATAATAGCTTTTATTGACAACAAAAGGGAGGTCATTACTGACCTATGTGTCAAGCAATAAATCCTGGTCTTGAATAAGCGTTAGTATTGCTTAACCCTTCAAGGACGGTATATTGCCTGAATGCAGCCCTGGCAAGTAACTCGTCAGTGCTGCATTGACGCATTATGCCGACCCTAGAGGGTAGATATACTCCCGAAAGGTCGGCATGATGCACCAATGCAGCACTGGCAAGTTACTCACCAGGGCTGCATTGGTGCATCATGACGACAAATGTCAACTTTTAGCGACATGTGTCCTTAAAGGGTCAAAAGCTTGGTTAAACCTATTTGAAATTAATAAACGCCCAGGTATTTATACAGGCCATTACGGCATTATGGATATATAAGAAAGGACAAGATGGCAGCTAACACAGAGTTACCCACTTCTGCACCGTACGTATCAGTAGCCGCAGGGACTCCTGCCTGTTATGGATTTTCTCAATGATTTCTGAGCAAGCTGTGCAATTTGAGGACTTCGTATTGGAGTTTTCCTTGGGAAATCTTCCATGCAGACGTCCCAATACTGGATGATCGATGTTTTCAATTAAGCTTCTTATATGTTTTGGCTGAACAAATTTGTTTTATGGTTGTTTTGAAAATAAACTGTTAAACATTTATAGAAGATTGTAACATCTACTCATATTCAGTGTAGTACTATGTACTGGTAAACAGCCAAGGGAATATGTGAATATGTGAACATCAAAATTCTTTTTTTGAGAAAGATGGTGTTCCGTGTAAACTCAAAAAAGACACATCAGAACAATACAATATTCCTTACTGCCAGAAGTATTTCTCTAGTCTGACCGAGGAGTCTAGAATATGTCCATGCCAATACCTTGATAGACACCCATCAAACCCTACAAAGGCAGTGGCATGATTGGATCTGTCTGTGAGTCTGTGATTGGCTGTTATGGGGTTAGAGACACTAAATGACGTTTACAGGGGGTCAATGATTGCAGGAAACACCGTTAGGACAACAGAGAACCATCAACACAGAATGAGGTGCGGGTAATTTTGGTAACTGCATCATGAGGTGGCAGCCATCTTGGTAACAGCACCATGAGGTGGCAGCCATCTTGGTAACAGCACCATGAGATGGTAGCCATCTTGGAAACAGCACCACGAGGTGGCGGCCATCTTGGTAACAGTACTAGGAGGTGGCAGCCATCTTGGTAACAGCACCATTAGATGGTAGCCAGCTTGGTAACAGCACCATAAGATGGTAGCCATCTTGGAAACAGCACCATGAGGTGGCGGCCATCTTGGTAACAGTACCAGGAGGTGACAGCCATCTTGGTAAGAGCACCATGAGGTGGTAGCCATCTTGGAAACAGCACCATGAGGTGGCGGCCATCTTGGAAACAGTACCATGATATGGTGGCCATCTTGGTAACAGCACCATGAGATGGTAGCCATCTTGGTAACAGCACCATGAGATGGTAGCCATCTTGGAAACAGCACCACGAGGTGACGGCCATCTTGGTAACAGTATTAGGAGGTGGCAGCCATCTTGGTAACAGCACCATTAGATGGTAGCCAGCTTGGTAACAGCACCATGAGATGGTAGCCATCTTGGAAACAGCACCATGAGGTGGCGGCCATCTTGGTAACAGTACCACGAGGTGGCAGCCATCTTGGTAACAGCACCATGAGGTGGTAGCCATCTTGGAAACAGCACCATGAGGTGGCGGCCATCTTTGAAACAGTACCATGATATGGTGGCCATCTTGGTAACAGCACAAAGATGGATTGTGTGATATACATCACAAGTGACCCAGGGCTTTTCCAAGATTGGCAGTGTCCCAACTCATGTCCCAACACTCATGTCCCAACACTCATGTCCCAACACTCATGTCCCAACACTCAGGTCCCAACACTCAGGTCCCAACACTCAGGTCCCAACAGTACGTTATTTCTCATTTCTGACGGCAGAATCGTAATCGCCAGAAAAAGCTACCCTAATTTCATATATTGGAAGTCATATATAATCGAATTCCAGGTGGTGGCTGTAGGTGAGCAGGTGGCTGTGGGAAAGCAGGTGGCTTGGGGCAAGCAGATGGCTGCGGGCGTCAGCGCCCAGCAGCGCGTAACCGCTGTTTTACGTCTCGGCCAAAAAGCGAGTCAATCGGAGCGTCAGCAGCGACACCATCCCCGTTTCTGTTTCGCCGTGTCGGTTGGCTGCGGGGCGGCGTGTGCTGCATCCATGCCTTTGTCGTTGATCCCCTGTCCCCCCGCCCCTGGTGTACAACCGCTATCTGTATCATAACCGCTATCTGTTAACATATAGATATAGAGTGGATGTGACTTGCTGCATAGGTCCTGGCGGTAGAATGTGCCCAGTTTTTGCCCGCTTTGGGGGTAGAAAGAGAGAAATACGGGCAAATTCGCTCAAAATGTCATTTCTATCTTCTGCTGAAAACGCTTATGCCTTGAAGTCTATGGGTGTCCGAAGCAGGTGATAGATTTTGTTTAGTACATTTCCATAATAGCAAAAGAGAGAAATAAATTTGTGAAGATCGCAGTCCAATTTCTTTAAGGAAATTTGAGATTTTTAGAAAAAATTTTGAGGAAAATGCTGTCTCCCGATCTTGCCTATCTCATGGTTTTTTCCGCATTTCTCTATCTCTAATGATACCCGAAATACAACGATTCTCCTATGTAACAAAATTGTCTTAAATGCAAAATTGTTAGGTGTTTATTACTCAGGGTTAATTAAACCCTGAGTCAATAAATCATATGATGTCCTACCCCTTCCCTCACATCCAACCCCTTCTCTCACATCCAACCCCCTCCCTCATATCCAACCCCTTCTCTCACGTCCGACCCCTTCCCTCACGTCCAACCCCCTCCCTCACGTCCAACCCTTTCCCTCACGTCCAACCCCATCCCTCACGTCCAACCCCTTGGTGGTGGACGTGAGGAAATGGTGGTGGACGTGAGGAAATGGTAGTGGAAGTGAGGAAATGGTAGTGGACGTGATGAAGTGGTAGTGGACATGAGGAAGGGGTAATGGACGTGAGGAAGGGGTAATGGACGTGAGGAAGGGGTAGTGGACGTGAGGAAGGGGTAGTGGACGTGAGGAAGGGGTAGTGGACGTGAGGAAGGGGTAATGGACATGAGGAAGGGGTAATGGACATGAGGAAGGGGTAATGGACATGAGGAAGGGGTAATGGACATGAGGAAGGGGTAATGGACATGAGGAAGGGGTAATGGACATGAGGAAGGGGTAATGGACATGGGGGGACCAACACTCCACCCTCATCTGTAAACACGTAGGCCTTTAACTCTTCCTTTCCCGATCGCGCATTTATGCGAATTTTTGGCCGATTTTTGACCGATTTTGAGCCCCCTGCCATCTTCTCAAAAATTGGTTCAAAGCTTAGATTTTTTGGATTCTCACTATTTGCTATATAGTCTGCAGGGACGCTGAACCATTTATCTCTGTTAATATTTTCCTTCATATGGTTGGCTTGCCAACTTGAGGGACAATCAACCCGATTTTCACCCATATCTAATCGATTTTTCAGGTAAAAACCATCAAAAATGTAGGACAATATGATTTTTTTTGGTAAAAGCCTGCTTTAGAGAGTTTTTCACGATTTAAACGATGGTACTAATATTTCCCATTAATTTTGGTGTGATTTTGGTCAAAATATCCGTTGCCATAGCAACAGATATGCTAGAAATAATGATTTTGTGAATTATTGGTTGCCATGGTAACCATGTCAGATATGGCCGTCATGACGATTCCACATACAAAATCTGAAAATACCTAACAAAACCTACAATATGGTATTAATTCCATCTCAATTGATGAAGGGAATGCTGAAATATTGCAGTTTGAATATTGGTTCAAAGTACACTTTTTTTTATATCATTGCTATTTTGACAGAGCCATATCTTCCTTATTTATATAGATATTGGAAATTAGGGTACCACCCTTTTAAGTCAATATCCTTAGTTCATAGTATCACTACTCCACTTGTAATTTGAATGTTTACATTATTCCAAAAGTTCTGAAATGCTCATGCCATTATCAATAGTCCAAAAAACACCCAAAAATGATCTGGTAAAGGAAGAGTTAAATGTCTGTGGGTACCAATGGAAGACGATCTGTTCTACCACAAAGCGTCTCACTTTTTCGTCTCACCTCTTCTTAACCATTGCAGATATAGGAAGTCTGTGTGAACTTGACTCTTTTAAAGTCAGGATTCAAGGTCACTGGCCTATCTTCAGCATTAGTTCACACAGACTTGATTTTAGGGGTATTTTTTACTTTTTTTCAAGAGCATTTTTCTGCTACAAATATATTTTTTCTACAAACTGAAAAAAAGAGGGAGGTACAGTTTTTTTCAATAAATTCGTGAAGATCGCAGTCCAATTTCTTTAAGGAAATTTGAGATTTTTAGAAAAAAATTTGAGGAAAATGCTGTCTCCCGATCTTGCCTATCTCATGGTTTTTTCCGCATTTCTCTATCTCGAATGATACCCGAAATACAACGATTCTCCTATTTAACAAAATTGTCTTAAATGCAAAATTGGTAGGTGTTTATTACTCAGGGTTAATTAAACCCTGAGTCAATAAATCATATGATGTCCTACCCCTTCCCTCACATCCAACCCCTTCTCTCACATCCAACCCCCTCCCTCATATCCAACCCCTTCTCTCACGTCCGACCCCTTCCCTCACGTCCAACCCCCTCCCTCACGTCCAACCCTTTCCCTCACGTCCAACCCCATCCCTCACGTCCGAGCCCTTGGTGGTGGATGTGAGGAAATGGTGGTGGACGTGAGGAAATGGTAGTGGAAGTGAGGAAATGGTAGTGGACGTGATGAAGTGGTAGTGGACATGAGGAAGGGGTAGTGGACGTGAGGAAGGGGTAGTGGACGTGAGGAAGGGGTAGTGGACGTGAGGAAGGGGTAGTGGACGCGAGGAAGGGGTAGTGGACGTGAGGAAGGGGTAATGGACGTGAGGAAGGGGTAGTGGACATGAGGAAGGGGTAATGGAAGTGAGGAAGGGGTAGTGGATGTGAGGAAGGGGTAGTGGACGTGAGGAAGGGGTAGTGGACGTGAGGAAGGGGTAATGGACATGAGGAAGGGGTAATGGACATGAGGAAGGGGTAATGGACATGAGGAAGGGGTAATGGACATGAGGAAGGGGTAATGGACATGAGGAAGGGGTAATGGACATGAGGAAGGGGTAATGGACATGGGGGGACCAACACTCCACCCTCATCTGTAAACACGTAGGCCTTTAAATGTCTGTGGGTACCAATGGAAGACGATCTGTTCTACCACAAAGCGTCTCACTTTTTCGTCTCACCTCTTCTTAACCATTGCAGGTATAGGAAGTCTGTGTGAACTTGACTCTTTTAAAGTCAGGATTCAAGGTCACTGGCCTATCTTCAGCATTAGTTCACACAGACTTGATTTTAGGGGTATTTTTTACTTTTTTTCAAGAGCATTTTTCTGCTACAAATATATTTTTTCTACAAACTGAAAAAAAGAGGGAGGTACAGTTTTTTTCAATAAATTCGTGAAGATCGCAGTCCAATTTCTTTAAGGAAATTTGAGATTTTTAGAAAAAAATTTGAGGAAAATGCTGTCTCCCGATCTTGCCTATCTCATGGTTTTTTCCGCATTTCTCTATCTCGAATGATACCCGAAATACAACGATTCTCCTATGTAACAAAATTGTCTTAAATGCAAAATTGGTAGGTGTTTATTACTCAGGGTTAATTAAACCCTGAGTCAATAAATCATATGATGTCCTACCCCTTCCCTCACATCCAACCCCTTCTCTCACATCCAACCCCCTCCCTCATATCCAACCCCTTCTCTCACGTCCGACCCCTTCCCTCACGTCCAACCCCCTCCCTCACGTCCAACCCTTTCCCTCACGTCCAACCCCATCCCTCACGTCCGAGCCCTTGGTGGTGGATGTGAGGAAATGGTGGTGGACGTGAGGAAATGGTAGTGGAAGTGAGGAAATGGTAGTGGACGTGATGAAGTGGTAGTGGACATGAGGAAGGGGTAATGGACGTGAGGAAGGGGTAATGGACGTGAGGAAGGGGTAGTGGACGTGAGGAAGGGGTAATGGACGTGAGGAAGGGGTAATGGATGTGAGGAAGGGGTAATGGACGTGAGGAAGGGGTAGTGGACGTGAGGAAGGGGTAGTGGACGTGAGGAAGGGGTAGTGGACGTGAGGAAGGGGTAGTGGACGTGAGGAAGGGGTAGTGGACGCGAGGAAGGGGTAGTGGACGTGAGGAAGGGGTAATGGACGTGAGGAAGGGGTAGTGGACGTGAGGAAGGGGTAATGGAAGTGAGGAAGGGGTAGTGGATGTGAGGAAGGGGTAGTGGACGTGAGGAAGGGGTAGTGGACGTGAGGAAGGGGTAATGGACATGAGGAAGGGGTAATGGACATGAGGAAGGGGTAATGGACATGAGGAAGGGGTAATGGACATGAGGAAGGGGTAATGGACATGAGGAAGGGGTAATGGACATGAGGAAGGGGTAATGGACATGGGGGGACCAACACTCCACCCTCATCTGTAAACACGTAGGCCTTTAAATGTCTGTGGGTACCAATGGAAGACGATCTGTTCTACCACAAAGCGTCTCACTTTTTCGTCTCACCTCTTCTTAACCATTGCAGGTATAGGAAGTCTGTGTAAACGTGACTCTTTTAAAGTCAGGATTCAAGGTCACTGGCCTATCTTCAGCATTAGTTCACACAGACTTGATTTTAGGGGTATTTTTTACTTTTTTTCAAGAGCATTTTTCTGCTACAAATATATTTTTTCTACAAACTGAAAAAAAGAGGGAGGTACAGTTTGTTTCAATCTATATGCATGTCTTTATTTCCATCTGATAAATGAAAAAACAAATGCAGGGGAACAGTTCAAAGTCAGCTGACCAAACTCCTTTTCTTGCTGGAAAACCGTCTCACAGAGACCCAGGGTACCCTGGGTCAATGAGGTGGCAGGACTATTAGGTGGCAGCCATCTTGGTATGAGCCGTTCCTCAGTTATACAGGCCACTGTGTTGGCTAGTTTAAGCAATGCGGTCTCAAATAAGCCCTAGTCTTGAATAAGGGCGAGAGGTATTGCACTTTTGAATAAATCAATGCACTGTATGTATGTGCTGGTCTACAACCTGTCTCATATAATTGCCAGTGTTATATAGGAGTTGAAAACAATAATAACATGAACAATTATATGGGTCAATACGTTAATCCCCATTTCCATCCCTATCCATAACGGTTATGGCTCACTTTCACCGGATGGATGCATTTTATTATTTGGCCGTACATGATCGGTGTCCGTACATGATCGGTGGCCGTACATGATCGGCAGAGTACAAAATCCACCTGTTACCCCATGCACAACGATATTTAACTCATCTAACCATACCTACAGGCTGTAATGTATCTTTGGGGGGTTTATTAGAAGAAAAAAACTCCCAAAAATATATATAAGGGCCAAAGGGGGAGGGGCTCAATGAACATGATTGGTTTGGAATGTCATGTAAAATTTTCTCATTACCCACTGCTTCACATGTCTCTGATTATACATAATTATGTAGACCTACATCATATTCACACCTTGCTATGATTAATTTATCTTTTAAACATGGTAAGAAAGGGGCCAAAAGAAGAGTGGCTCAATGTACAACCGATCATGTACGTCACATGATGTACATGATCGGTATTAAAATGTCATGTAAAATTATCTTAATAGTCGCATCTTGACATTTCTAACATATTACATTTCAAGACACACATCATATGTACACCTTGGTAAGGTTTATTTATGTTTTATCATGTTCAGAAAGGGTAAGGCAGTCAATAGATCACTGATCATGTACGTCACGGATCATGTACATCACCGATCATGTACGTCACCGATCATGTACGTCACCGATCATGTACGCCTCCGATCATGTGCGGCCACCGATCATGTACAGCCACTTTTCAGTTGCACTGATTTGGTGAGAGTGAGCTCTATAATGCCTATCCATCATTAGGCCTCAGTCGGAAAAATGTTGACCAGCTCTCCTTAATATCAGGTCACCTAGATCACAATATGCTTTCTTTTCACCACACCCCTAATTAACATGGTTCTAACATTGACCCGGTTCTATAAAGCTCCATATGGCTACACAAAAACATGCCCGATCTATAAGACCAAGGTCGACTGTCTTAATTGTCCTCCACGGTACAAGGTTACTCTTGTAACCTCCGGCCTGCATGTGGACAGAGTGAATGAGTAGGCTGCTGGTCACTGTGCAGGCATGGCTCACAGAAATGTACCTTTTATGTCACCTACCCAGGCACCTGAATTAGGCCACTTTTTTGGTGTGGATAATAAGGTTGAATGAGGGTCTAGGAGTCTAAAGAGGTCGGGCACAGCTGGCAAAGAGCATGGTGCTCAAGGTCTGATGTGGGTGTCATAAAAGCACAGTATCACGAGACGGTGTGGCTAGAAGGACAGAGTGGTGGACAGAGAGGTGGACAGAGGAGTAAACAGAGGTGTACACAACAGGACAGACAGCGTGGACAGGACGATGGACAGCTGAGTGGATAGATGGATAGGGAGTGTTAAATAGCGGGACAGCCAGAGACATTTAGCCCTCCCTTCATACTAAAAGTATCATATTAGATGAGGTTATTTTATGTAATACCTAACAACTATCATCAATTCTGGCAAACAAACCTTACTCGCGTATATGCTACAACCTTAACTTTAGCAGATCCAATAAGCTTCCCAAGGGTTCTGAAAATTGCTAATTTTGTACTCTTACTAACCTCACCCTATAATAGGCAAGTTTGGTATCAAATTAAAGCTGACAGCTTATACGCGGGAATTAAGGGTATACAACAACCACACCCATGCACTATATTGCTATGTCTCCATGTGCTCTCATCCTGTTAGTGTACGCAGCCTTTCACAGCTTCACAAAGTAAGCGGAAACCCAGCATTGATTGATGATATCAAGTGAGGGAGAAGCCTCACCAGACAATGTCAGTTGCGGATAACACCCGGGGAGTCACTCATCTATACTGTGAACTGTAAATAGTCAGTTGCTTCGTCTTTTTCTCAGGTATACAGTAGAATCTACTTCTGTAGGTAGAGTTTAGTGTAGGAGCACAGTAGTAGATTCTACTGTGTACCTACACAGATGTGTGCCTACGATGCTGGGTGCTCTTTGAGACATTTGGGCTAATTACATTGAGAAAGGTAGAGGGTATGGCTTAAATCTAGTCTCTTAGAAATTCAAGGGTAAAAAGCTATATTGACTATGAGAAATGCTTCCTCCTTTCTCCTTGGTGAATATTGATGCATATAGTCCCCTGATGATTGCTCCCATCAACAACCAGACAATGTTCTTCATTCAATTTTGTGAACCATTTCCAATCATCTGAGACCAAGTGAGTTGTCCCTTTTGACAGAGACAGGATTTAATGTGCCGGTTTGGCGGAGTAATGGGGGCTTTGGGAAGGGGGACGTACAGTTCGTTTCTGATCCCAAGGGCTGAGAAAAAGGTCACCTTTAACCCATTAAGGGCCGCACAGTGTTTTAATATGCCATGTCCTTTGTCATCATGATGCAGAAATACAGCTCTGGTGAGCAACTCATCAAGGTTGAAACATGATGCTGACACTTTGCCGTTGATGCAGTCCTGAAGGGTCAGAATGATGCATGAATGCAGCCCTGGGGAGGAGAGTTGGCAGGGTTGCATTCATCGATTACAATGACGAAGGCCATAGTGCATTTAAGCATGGTGCAGAACTTGAAGGTTTAAAGCAGCATAAAAAGGGCAGGCCTTTATAAGGTCAGCCACTACCCCCTCCCTCTACACACATATTGGAATAGATTGGGCCCCGGGAAGAACAATATAACGGGGACAAGCGACATGCAGGAATCCAGGTTCCTGACGCTTACAGCTTCTGCTACAAACATGGTGCCCAATATTCAGGTGACATGGCCTGAACACGATATGGAGGGGATCTGGTTTACACCATTTTTTCTCAGAAGCTTAGAGAAGATCTCTCACTTTCTCATCAATTCAGTAGAAATAAAAATATTGATATTTTTTCACTTAATTAGACCAAACTACATTTTCAGCATATACTTCAGTTAACTGACAAACTGGTCATTTCTTAACAAGGGGTGTGAATGATCCGGAGGGGATCTGGGTCTGGCTAGGGCCAGGTACCATCGACACCCTTAGGAGTCTGGGTATGGCCAAGTAACACCAGGACCTTTACCTACACCCTCAGAAAAGTGAGAGTCATTGTCGCTAAAACTACCCTCAACTGAGAGTCAGGCAGTGCCTGACCCTCAAGTGAGGGTAGTTTTAGCGACAATGACTCTCACTTTTCTGTGTGTGTAGATGTGGCAGGAGTCTGGACAAGACTAGGTACCATCAAGACCCTTCCCTAGCTGAGAAAAGAGTCTAGCTGCTAGGACTTAGTTGCACAAGGGGTCTGGGCAGGAGGTAGCATCAGAAGCCTCCTCTGGTTGTGGCAGGAGTCCTGGTATAGAGAGATGTGTCAGCAGTAAGGGAGTATTGACTATTGCCTCAGGTGGGGAGGCAGGGCGCTGTATCTTTGATCGCAGACTGTAACGATTAACAGCTTAACGGGGTCAGGCCCGGAGGTAGGGTGGAACTCCGGGTGGAGGTTGTAGGTGGTAAGTTGGGTTCTGTGATGTAAAGATTGGATGTAACTTAGATGGGGTTGGGCATGAACCTTCCTTCAGCTGTACAAATAGAGTAGTTATGATCACTGCATGAATATTTACATTTAAGCAAATGCAAGATGCCTTAAAGGAACACTTTAAGGGGCTTTCAGTTCAACAATGCCATGTTAATATCACAGGAAGCTCCTGATGGAATTTAGATAGTTTTAAGTGGAAATTACTGAAATTAACTATGCTTACAGGGGTGCTTTAAGCATCATTGATTTACTTCAATGCAAACTTTCATGAAGTGGATGGATAGAATAATGAACTGAAAGGCAAACCAAATTTATTTGCTGACGAAGAAGAGATTGTTGTTTATCTAATAAAATAATCCTATTGAAATTGTTTAGCAATCAATCAGGGGCGTTTCTACCTAAAAAGGGGAAAATCTTTCTGCCCTCCTTATCAGGTCGAAAATCATTAGATATCCACAAAAACCTATAGTTGCCTGTTAAAAAAGGGCCCTGGCGCTAATAGATTTCTATACCTCAGTACCCCTTGTGCTTTCCAAGTGCTTTTAGTATTTCCTTTGATTCCCCTGACAGCCTGTATTCAAATCAGGCCTTACTGAAATACCCTGCGCTTTCAAAGGCTATCAAGGTACAGGTATACTTCATACTCAGATGAATTAATTAAAAAAGGATTACAATATTTTGATACTTCAGAACTATCATCATGGCAATCTTACTATGCGTGTATCCCACTATGAAAAGTTATGGGAACATTGATATATCGATATATGTTTCATCCTGAGCAATACCGTTATGTCTGAGCCTGGCTAATGGGAGAGACAGTGACCTAAATCCTGTAAATCCTATTATGTGGAGATTAGCATATAGATTGGTGTGCACACCCAGTGCATGGTGCCTGAAAACAGATCTATAGTGGACTGGTATAGGGACAACCACAAGAGCTAAGTAATATCAATTTTATCCAAAATTCATCCAAAATTTAGTGAAAATCATTTACACTAGAGTGTTAGCATTGATCTATGGTTTTACTATTGGAATATATTGGGACTGAAGAATAGGTTCATTGACTGCTTTGTGGGTCCATTGTCAGAGGCATCTAATCATTTCTCAGTTCACAGGCAATTTGACATAATAAACATATAATGATATATTGAGACATCCATCGACCAATTCTCAATGGATTTTGAACGCATCTGATGAACATTATCCACAGTTGCTACATAATTATTTTCAGCAAATAGATATTTGCTTGACAATGCTGAACTCAGGGGCATGGTGATCAAACCCTAGATTACTGCCTACAAAAACAAACCTACAGGTACGCTGGCACACTGCGGAGTCAGCCGGGGTAATTTGGGTCAGTGAATCTCCCATTATTCATGAGCTCTATTTACTTATTTAGAATTCTATGCACCAATATATCGGCCCCTGTATAGTATTTGCAACAAATCTTTACCTGCTGCAAAGCAACACACCTACCAAACATTCACTATTTTGTATCAAATTTAGAAGTATCGTAAAATCTGTTTTCGGTTCATGCATTTAAAAATCAGGGTGTTTTTTTTGACGAAAATGCCCACGAAAACCCATATAATGGTTTCTACACCAGTCATTAGGAGGTTCATGAAACAATAATGATTAAAAGCAAAAACATGCCCATCGAATAGCAGAACTGTACTGTATGTCCATCTGACCTTATCAATACTACAACTTCACCCTCGAGCAATCCACCCTTTATGCCAGGAGCTTCTCTAGATTACTACCTCCAAAAACAAACATACAAGAGCCCCGGCTCCTTTGGCGCCACCTACTTTGGCACCCGCGGGGTTTAATTCGGGTCAGTGGACTAACAATTATTCAGGAGTTAAGTGAATTATTCAGAGCGAGTCGCCTCAGGATGCTGATCAGGTCATGTGACCCCCGGTGTATACAGCACGTGACCTGAAGAGACATCTGGTGGCCTGACCCGGTACTACAAGGCTGTCATCTTAGGTTATATGGAATTAACACTGTGTGAATGGGGTGTGGCCATGCACACACAGCAGGTGGTTAGCAGAACACTATCTTAGCATTGTGATAAGCTATGAATGTGGACCAATATCACTCTACACATCATAAACACATTAAAAGCAGTTCAGTTGTTTATAAATACATGTAGGCTACCCGAAAACTCCGCCTTTTTTGGTGCTTGAATTTCATATCAACTGATTTATATTTCTAAAACTAGGATGTCAGCTTATAGGTGGGCTTTTACTACATTTATATTATAGTGCAAAACTTTAAAGGTCTTCTCTTTAGGCCAAACACTTTTCTCAAGTCAGGGGTTCAGTTTGTAGGTTGGGTCAGGGTTTTACAGTAGTTGTAATTTTGGCTGAAACAGGGGTGTGCACTTTTTGCGGGTAATACATTAATTATGTCAAATAGGGTATACATATGGACCTTTATTAGCCTGCTGATATTGATATAGTAACTGCCCTCAACACTTATCTGTGGATTTGCTCAATTTTATTTCCATACAGCGGCCATCTTTGATTCTGACCTCTTCTATCTCAGAGTGCTGACCCAGAATATGTACATAGGATGACATTTACATGAGCGGCGTCGGCGGGATCTGTCTCAAGACGCCCACCTTCTCCTTCATAATGCATCTATGGTATAGACTTTGCTGCTTTACACTGAGCTCCACAGTAAGGAAATATGATTAACACTTTAAGGACAGCATTTCACTAAATAGACAAAGGTGCATGAGTTTTAGTCTCTGTTGACTGGGTTATCTCACGAGGTGAGTGTCAGGTCGTATTTCACGAGGCTGCAGGCTGATATGAAAGTCATCAACAAGTGAGATAACCACGCCTTTGTGTTTATTTTTAAAGTTTTTCGATTGAAATTAGCAGCCTTAAATAGCTTTTTCTTCACTTTTTCTATACAGTTCAAATGTAAACAAATCACCATTTTGATGACGCCACAGGGTCATGAAATACGGCTGTGGGTCATTTCATGGAGGGGGTGTGTGAAATACGGTGCTCTTTGGTTAAATCAATGGCACTGTCATATTCCATAAAAAAATAAAAAGCATTTCTTGTTATGATGCACCAATGCAGCACTGGCAAGCAACTTGCAGGTGCTATTGGTGCATCATGTGGACCCTTCAGGAGTATATCAACTCTGTACATTTGGCATGAAGCTTGAACAAACAACCATGCCTCCATAGCCAAGCATTTTAACAAGAGTAAGAAATGCTGGATTCTCTTCATAGTCTCCAGCGTTCTCTAAATTGCAGGAGTCTGGCAATGCTGGACTCTTCGAGTCTTTCTTCGATAGGTCTGATCTGTATGTTCTATAGATGAGCACATTACCACCTAGACCGTCCCTAGGTAAGGTAGTGCTACGGAACCATGCAACTGCTTTTAGACCCTCATCATGGCGCCAATTACCGTACCCGGGCTCCTGACAGCTGGATTAACGAGACGGAATAGCTGGCCCTTTAATCACCCTGGACATACTAAAATGTCTCGGGGCACTAAAGCTTGCCCATATTCAAGAAATACTGCAAGCACTGCTACTTGGAGTAGAATTAGTTGTCAATATTGATTTAATGTTGAACTGAATTCTTTGACAACAGGCTGCTGCCCACGAAGGTTTTAGGTTACATACCTTTCTATGAACCAGTTTGGACCTACACTGATATGCTCACCTTAGTCAGTACTGGCTAACAACTCAGTCACTAATGATTAACCTAGTAATTCATATTTTGGCTCTCTGTATGACCAAAAGCGGTTAGTTGACACTGTCAAGTAGGTCAGTACTGACCAACTTATTTAGTCTTTCCATTCCTTAAGTATTAAGCTAAGCCTTTTTGAGTAAGTCATACTTTGTTTAGCCTGAGTCACTTTTGAATATATTGTCATTCTAACAAATATCCCTGTGACTATCCTAAAATGGCCATTACTGACTAAGCCCCGGAGTATTTAAAGTATCAGTGTGGTCATGGCACCAATTATCCTACTCGCTGTGCCTGACACACAGATTAGTAATACAGATTAGCGCCCCTATAATCACTGACGCCTTCCTACACCGTCAGTCTCTATACACCGCACTTCTGCTCAGCGGTCATGGATGCTAGAACAGCTACTTATAGGGAGGGACTAAGGGACACCCCTTCTAGCCAAAGAGGATCACTCTCAGAACTTACTACCACTGGTAGTGTGCATCTGTTGTAAACTGGTCAAGAAGAGAACCTCTTCAAATCAACCCAGAAAGAAAGACATATATATACAACAGATTATAAAGAAATGTTCGGAAATCTAAATCTCCGAAATCAGACAATATTCTGAAGATGTATGTACATGGAGGTACATGGAGGTCCTGAAGACCCGTGCAGTCACGTTGGTTCTTACCTGCTCCACTGCAGGATATACGTATAAGGCAAACCGTACTCACCTGAAAAAAAGAGACGCACAATATTACATGAATGACAATAAGACATAAGTGATTTCAACAGAAGACAAAAAAGTGTGTTTTAGGTACCGTTCCATGGTTCAAACAACTAGGGTAGGTTGGTTGGATTACATATTTTTCTACTTCATTCCACATCCCAAAATTGTCTTAAAACGCAAAATGAGGCAGTGTATATTACTCAGGGTTATTTTACCCTGGGTCAATGAATTAGATTTCTGAGGAAACTAGGAAATGCCTACCCTCTAAACTCAAACAATTTTACCATTAAACAAAAAGACACCACAACTTGTATGGACACCAAACCATGTTTTATGGTAAACCTTTCCATTATATGATGGCTGAGTGCCATTGCTGCACTGTGGTTTGGTATAGTTATGGTGCCATGCACATTAAAGTGCTGTACTCAAAGAGACACTTTTACATTTGTATAAACGAAATGTAAAGAGATACCCCTTACCACTTTCAGGCCCACATAGTGCTTTAATGTGCTATGCCCTTCATTGTCATGCATAAACGTAGCCCTGATGGATATTAAGGCACAATGCGACCCTTTAAGTCTTTTTAGGGATGGCATGTTGCTAAATATTATATTTGTTGTCATGATGTACCAATGCAGCCCATACAAGTAACTCGCCAGTGCTGTACTGGTGCATCAAGCCAACCCTTTATCAGTGTCTCGAACCTAAAGGGTCGGTATGATGATTGAATGCCTGGCCGCATTTTGATTGATTGATTGATTTGTTTAACGTCCAGATGTACATCAAGTACCTCACGGGACATATCTCAAGTTGGCAAGGAGTCATCCACAAATAGTGGTAGTCTGCTTGCCCAATACAGCAGTGGCCGCATCTATGGATGATCGAATCTATGAAATGAATGACCGCATCTATGAGGTGAGGGAGAGAACCGCTACCGGGGCACGTCCTCTACTCTTTTCGAAAGATAGCAAGTGTTCTTTTATTTGCCTGGTCCTACCTACCTAGGCTAGTACCATAGTAGGCAGGGCCAGACAAACCATGGCCTTTGATATCTCAGACATGGTTCCTTGAGGAGAGATCACAAGGTAGACCACCAGCATGAAGGTCCTGGCCCGCGCATATGGGCAGCGGCTGCCAATACAGCTTGGATAGTTACAAACACAGTAGTCCACAAAGTAACCCCTCATGTTTTCTCGCCTTTTACGATATGATGATGATATAGTTTTAAAACCAACACAGCCGAAGGCTGGTCAGCAGGTCCACAGGGCCCACACGGACCAAACCTGGGGCCTTTTACGATTCTGGTAGGCCCAGTGGTATTATGGAAGGCTCCTGATGGACTTATTCTACTCCTTCATGCCCCCATCATGAAGGTCCCCACTAGCACTTGGCCGCATTCATGGATCATGCCGACCAAGAGAATTATACATTTATGCATAATGCCATCCTTAAAGGGTTAAAGGGTTAGCTCATATTAGGACAGTATGACCGAGTCCCCGTTTTCATGGATCATGCCGACCAAGAGAATTATATATTAATGCATAATGCCCTCCTTAAAGGGTTAAAGGGTTAGCTCATATCAGGACAGTGTGACCGAGTCCCCATTTTCTGGGCACAGTAGATGGGTGACTCTGGCTCCCAGACAGCTGACAATTAAGTCCCATTAAGCCGTCCTTGACACCCGCCCTCATGCTACGTGCCGCTAACCACCACCCTGATTAGCCCTTTAATGGCGGCATGATGCCTTAATGCATCATGCAATTGGTCTTCATGATGCATGAATGCAGTCCTGGCGAGTAACTCGCCAGTGCTGCATTCAAGCATCATGCTGACCCCATATGGGGTTGATGCTCTCCAAAAGGGTTGTCATAACGCGCCAATGTAGCACCAGGCTCTTTAGGTCTGCAGCATGGTAGGCCTATAGCAAACTAACTGGAGGAAACTTGTCAGCAGCATCACCACGTGCAAGCTGTCACTAGAGATGTTGGCTTCGCTCTCGCAACACTGCATGAAACATCCGATTTAAGCAAATTTAAGTCAAATTCAAAGTTGATTATTGTCCTTCTTTAGGGAGCTTCAGGGGCGTGGCAACCGGGGGGGACGGGGGGGACATGTCCCCCCCACTTTTGACCAACCCCAAAAAAGGTCAAACCAAAAAGGTCAAGTAAAAAGGGGGCAAAAAGGGTCAAAATACCACTCAGTCCCCCCTCCTTTGAAACTGCTTGCCACGCCCCTGAGCTTGAAGTAACTCTAAGCAACTTTAATGCAGGAAAAAATAAATCAGCTTTAATTGTTACTTGAAGTTGCTTAAATTGGATTGTCCACGCAGTGTTAGCTTGTCCCTGGCGATCTATGGAGTCTGGTCACTGCATACATCTCACGAGAGTCCACAAGCTCAGGTAACATGGCCGTGCACACAGAGCCACTCGCATTATTCCTGTACATATTAACGCTTTCAATGCCAGAGTCTCGGTACCCCTACAGCAACACTTGGAATAGAGCATGGACAGGTACTCAGCCCTATAGATAGAGCAGGTATGGAGTTTAATGGTCGCACAGCGCTTTAATGCAGTAAGCCCTTTATTGTCATGATCCTTTAATGCAGCCCAGTGGTGGGTAATTTGCCAGGCCTGCTTTCATGCATCATTCCCACCCTATGGGGTTGACAAACTGCAAGAGTGCAGGCATGATGCATGTATGTAGCACCAGTAAGTTACTCACAGCAGCTGCATTTATGTAGGCCGATCATGACGACCAAGGCAATGTAAGCAGCCAACAGTCACCTAACGTGCTACGCTGCTTTGAGTGCTACCATATCCACTTAATGCACTTCCTGTTGCCCTTGATATATTGACCATTTACATGTATTGATCAGGGTACATAGATCAGGATAATTAAATTAAAACTGGCTCTAAGGCCAGGGATCAATTGTGTTTTTACCAGTCAGCATGTTCTATAGCTTCAGGGGATCAACCACAATACATTTAAAACCTGCGGGTGGGACAGACGAGGTAGACAGAGGGAAATCGGACAGCTCTCGTGGGGGTGAACAAACTACGTTGTCAATGACGGGAAGATAACCTGGTGTACAAAACTGACCACTCCCTCGCGAGTGCCACCTTCACCAAAAAAAAAGTGTTTGTTGGATTTAGATAAGTATCATATTTCAGCATTCTCTTATATCAAGTATCCTTTGACTGGCGTGGAAACTTCCTATGGCAGCTACAGCACCGGCCTGTCAAGTAGGCCTATATAGAATGAAAAAGTGGAATTCCGAGCTTCTAAATGGAATAGCCCATCTTAGCAGTTCTTTTCACCTTGTGGGTTTTGGGTGAAATGTGTTGACACGTAAAGTAAAACCCCTCTGGGCTTATCTTGTTTAAGACGGGTTGTTGCATTGGCAATCACCGATGGATACCTGCCAGCGCTTCTTTTACTCGGTTGTCATCCAATCAAAGACTGGCCTTCAAATTTACCACAACTTGAGATGCTGAAAACCTCCAGAGCATATTTGTTTTCTTTCTCATTTTTTCATCCCCAAACACAGGTTATTCGTTAACCCTTAAGAATGGCAGTGCTCTACTGTAGTATGTCATTTAGTCAGCAGTATGCGAGAAAGCAACAATGACTGACAGGTGTGCATTCTTGAAAGCATCATGACCACCCTGCACTATGCGGTTTTCAGAGATGCAATATGCAACTAGTTCTTGATGTCAAACAACATCAGAAGTAACCTTTATGAGGTAGTTTTTTTTAATTCAGCATTTGCAGAAACTGTCATATCATTTGGTATTATGAATGAATATTTTACAAAATGTAAAGTTCTGTGACTGCCTGGTAGCTAGGCCTACTCACCAGTGGCTATAATATATCTGTAATGAGTATATAGGCTCCCGAAATATATATAGCTATTGGAATATTAAGGAACCTAGCCTGTTACCTCTAGAATAAATAGTAAATAACAAAAACAGAATTAACTTCAGGCAAGCCTTTATTTTAAAAACGTTGTCTTTACCTTGTCCCCGCGTGTTATTGAGCCCTGTCAGTATTAATAGATGACTGAGGTGCTTCAGTGCTATGGACTGTCCCAATATTGATTCAATATGAGAGAATCAACGTTAAATATTGACCAGATAAGGCTGATTTAGACCCTTGACCTCACCAAGGGTCCGGCTATCTGAGACTCTGACCGTTTGCACACAATGAGAGTAGCATGTAGTATCATAATTTGATAATGATATTGTTGTTATAAATATAAATTATGCAAATGACATGAGAAATGTCATTTTCCTATGCTGATTGTTGGTGATTAATTTGTGTCTTTATGAGCATTGACGCTCTTTCTATACGTTTTCTTGTTTGTGATCTATCATGAATTAAGAGCATTTAACCATATAATTCCATCTTTTTAAGTACCTGCTTTCTTGTCTTGTAAGACCTCTTTTTAAGCTATATTTGTAAAATAAACTTGTCCTGGAGTAGGCCTATTCCAGCCCCGGTGTAGGACTCAGTAACCATGGCAACAGTCTCTAATTGACAGCTCACGGATGGTGCAGACTTCAATGGCTGCTGAATTATTTAAGCGTCTCTACCCGTGTCATTGTTAAGTTCAACTTGCGTAACTGTCTATAACATGATATGCGAAGTAAAGCATTTGATATCATTCAGACAAGAAATCTTTCAGGACCATATACTGTAAATTCTCAAATATAAGCCTAACTCGTGTATAGGTCGCACCCCTAACTTTGCCATATTTGTAGGTGTACAGTAGATTCTACTGAAGGTGTACAATTAATTACAGGTAAACAGTAGAATCTACTGTAAATCTAAAGTATATTACATTGTTAATCCATTGTACAGTAGATTCTACTGTGTACATACACCAACTATTTACAGTGTATTGCTTTTAATGACAGCATAATATTTCTATTGAACCTTTCATGATACGGTGAGATAATTCTGTTTGGAACACATTGAAATAGAAAAATAAAAATGGAAAATCCCTTATACTAATGAAAATGTAAATATTATTGATAGTGGTCAGCAACTGATCATTACCTAGTAAGGTATCT
Source organism: Harmothoe impar (assembly GCA_947462335.1). Classification (NCBI taxonomy): domain Eukaryota; kingdom Metazoa; phylum Annelida; class Polychaeta; order Phyllodocida; family Polynoidae; genus Harmothoe; species Harmothoe impar. The sequence goes on from OX381719.1 coordinate 39,258,474, forward strand.
ACTCGTATATATAAATGCCCATCCATCACCAGGAAGACTGGTTCAGACAGTGACAAAATACTACCTCCTATGTCATATTGAAAAGAAAGCTGAACATTACCATGTGAAGGAGGAGTGGGACATTTTACAATATCTGGGGTAATATGGAGCATAAAGAGACACCATTTGGTGATGACAGGCTTTAAAAAAGATTGATGCGACACTCAAGAAAGCCCCCACCCCGGCCCACCGTTCCCCCTTGTGTCGCTACCCCTTAACATGGCACAACAACTGCACAAATGGGTCACAATGTGAGCTATCATAGAGGACCACTGATGCACATTGGGGATCATTATTCCTACTTTGTCTTTTAGGTTTTATCTCTCTTGTGATTTTGTTAGGAAATGAGTTTTCAATCCTAATAAAGAATAATAAATTTAGTCGAAACATACATATTTTTCTCAACATAATCTACCACTGCCCTGTACATACACTCTCAGTAATAAAATTCCACATGATTGTACACTGTAAAAAGTGGTTGTTCCAGAACAGCAAAATGTGATGTAGCTATACAGTACTTTTGCTGTAAAAAATAATAAGTAAATTTTGCTGTACATGTACATTTCTGTTGCTGTAGACGCAACTTACAGTAGTGAGTTGTAGACCTACAGCACTTTTTGCTGTACTAGGTACATGAAGGGTCCTGGGATCGATCCTTGGTATAGCCACCTCTCAATGTGTTACATACTAAATGGTCACAAGCAACGTAACATCATTCTCTATGGGCCTTGTCTATAGTTTATATTATTGTTTACAAACAATTTAGGTGTTATACAATGATGTCTACATGTTGCTAAATGTGCCAAATATGAGAGCCATGCTGCAGGCCTTACCTCAGCTGCCTAGATAGCTCAATCAGACACAGCGTCAGACAGTGATAGGAAGGTCCCGAGTTCAATCCCCGGTCACGCGAGTCATGAAACTAAAGTGATATGCAAATCCACACAAGATACTTTCTAGACATTTTTGAAATAAAAACAAGGATTGTTGTTTTGTATGCAGGACAAGAGAGACCTTTAGCAAACTCTAGGTCAACCTTGCACTTGATTTGCGAGAGGTCCTAAATATATTTTCCTTCTATATGAGAGCTATGCTGCAGGCCTTACACCAGCTGCCTCGATCTTGAGTTCAATCCCCGGTCACTCTAGTCATGAAACTATAGGTCCTTTATATTTTGATCTATTTTTCTAAAAGTGATGTAAGTCTATCAATGAAAAATATCACAAGCCTTGAGAAGCTAACCCTAGACCTTCAGATTTGGTTTGACAATTAATTCTGCTGTAGAGTAACAGTCGATTTTGCTGTTACTGTAGAGTATATGTGCTGTAAATATACATAAGCTGGCTTGCTGTAGGTCTACAGCACAATCTACTGGAACCAAAGTTGCCCCCAGTATTTGCTGTACAGGAACATTACTTACTTCTAACAGTGTAGCTATTTTTGTGTTTACAATCAACAATAGAGTTTCCAATTAGGTGAACTTCCAAGTCAAAGGGTGATCCGTATGCAACCATTACATGACTATCAATGTTTGAGACTTTTGACGGTTTGTACTCTTTTACTGCCATCCTTGAGCGCTGCCCTCCCTATTAGCGCGTCATTATGAGTCTATGCTACAAGAAGTGATCCTCAGGAGACTGAGTAGGGCACCACTGTGTTAGCACTTAAACCACTGACTCATGCCTCAGGTTTAATCATCATTGGTCGTCATGATGCACCAATGAAACCCCGGCAAGTAATGCATTGTTACATCATGCTGAGTTTTTGGGAGTGAATCAACCCCGTTGGGTCTGCATGATTCAACAATGCACTGAGGAGTAACTCGCTATCTATTAAAGGTTGAAATTCTGTACGATGATGAAGACTAAAGGACACACAATCTAAGCACCATATGGCCTAAACCCTTAAGGGACTGCATAATGCAATAATGCATAATGAAGACCAAGGGCATGATGCATTAATGCATTATGTAGGCATGAAAGCAGCCCTGGTGAATAACTTGCCAGTGCTCCATTCTAGCATCATACCAATCTCATGAGGTTGATACACTACTGAAGTGCATTCATGATGCACAAAGCAGGCCTGGCGAGTTGCTAAACGGGGCTTCATTGGCGCATCATGAGGACAAATGTCATCTTTTGGCAACATTCCGTCCTCAAGGGCTTAAAGGGCTAATAGCATCTCACATGGCTCTTACTCTTACATAGTGCTACCGTTTTATAGTTTTACAGCCAATAAGATAAGGTGATGAAGTATACTAGAAAATGAATTTACCTCGTAGTGGGATTCACAGCGGAAAGGCTATTTGTGCGCTAAACTCTTAACACATACATCACGTGCATACATCAATCTCATCAATTTTGGAAATTGATTTTCCTGGAGAAAGCATCTTTCAGGAACGCATGAATTTCAGAATTTAGGACATCTTTTGCACAATGAATTTTCAAGAATCGCATCTACATGTGATAATGTGACATCGGGTATTCCTACTCGAACCTGACGGCTACAATGGCCTAACACATAGGAGCCCTATACTAAATGATGACAAAAGGAAGTGGAGTCATGTGAAATACCTGAAAAGTGATGACCTCATACTTGAATATCCCCTAAATGACATCACTTCCATTTTCACATCCCTAAGGTTTTCCTAATGTTAGTGACATCATGTCCTGGTGGTGCCAAATTTTTATATCCCTACTGTATTCAGAATGTACCTGAATAGACCAGATTATTATACGATTGGGGCTCTGATCGTGCTTTTTAGGTGATATCCCGTGCTGTTATCTAGTTAAAACAGCATGATTGAGGGGAATAACAGGCACTACTGGCTCTCATTTTCGACTTAGTTAAAATCCTACGTTTCGTCGCAGGATCAAACCAGGGGCCAGAAGACTGCATTGGAGTCGATCGCCCTAACCGCTAGACTGTGCTGGCCATACAGAAGAAGGGGATAAAACAAGACGTATATAGGCACATTCTCAGCCCTCTAGCTCTTATATCAACAGAGATACAGCAACTTTTACACTTTTTGTTATAACTTCTCCAAAAATCAATATATATATATTTTTTTTTTTTTTACTATAAAGGTAGAAGTTGGACTTTACTTACCTATTCGCTAAAATAATTATAGGGCCATTTCTTTACTTATATATAGGCACTTTAAAAATGGTACGTTTTTACCAAGATTCGATCCGGGGACCTTTGGTGTGTGAGGGGAACACGCTAGCGCCCATTCATTTCTGGCCATGGTACAGTGGTAGGGAAACGCTGGTTATAAGTTAGGCTGGCAGCGATGCACCGCGCCCCAAGCTGGCCCCCTTACAAATTCCATGTTGGACTCAGTGTTGGAGATTAAAACATGACGTGGGCAGGCTCCACCAATGAGGGACCAGGGTTGGTGGGATGTCAAAATCAACATGGCGCTGCCCGTGTACGATAAAGTCTTTGTAAATATCCTTCAAAATGGCGAAATTAGGACGATTTTAAGGTAAATTTTTACATTGGAATCGAATAATCATATCATAAACCTAATATTGTATGGCTAACGGGCACACTCAGGGATGTATTGCTGCAAAGCACTCGTGCCAATATCCAGCAATACATCCCCTTGTGTGCCCGTTAGCCATACAATATTGGTTAACTATCACCACAGCATTGGCATGCAGATGATAACCGAGCTTCTCTCCATGAATGTGACCATAGATACTATCAGTGGTAGACAATGGCCCTGACCCAGGGCAGGGGCCAATGGTTCGTCACTTTAGGTGTGGGCTAGTAGCTTTCTCAGAATCGACCTTCCTGTGGGTCCAGGTGGCCCATCAAAGTGGAAACATGAAATACTTGGAGAACAAGTCCATTCACTGTAGTTTGTCATGTTTTTTGAAAGAGAAAAGCATGACGTAAACAGTCATCTAATCATTTGAAAAGAATATCAGTTTTCTATTTAGTTAGGAGTATGATAAAATTAGAACTGCAAGAGTTTTGATACTGTGGGGCATCTCTAATCTCATCTGAGATCTCAAATTCCTCTCAATTACAATCCTCCTAATTATATACAAACTAATTGGCTGGGCACAATACGGTTAATCACAGCCTTAATACTTTAAGGATGGTATTCGCTAAGAGTTGACATTTGTTCATATGGTGCACGGCAAGTTACCCCGCCGAGTAACTTGTCGTTGCTGCATTGGTGCATCATGCCAATTCCTCGGGGGTGTACCAACCCATTTGGGTCGTCATAATGCTTGAATGCAGCCCTGGCGAGTTATGCACTATAGGGCTACATTCATGCATCATGACGACCAAAGATCTGATGCATTAATGCATTATGCTGTCTTGAAAGAGTTAATCATTCTAGGATATTGATAAGTTACAGAATTTCTTTAATTCTAAACCTGACAGTGCCATATTAATTGGAGATTTGATTGGTTCAACTTATGGTGGACGGGTGGATCTTGACAGAGAAATTGGAGACGATCCAATTTCTTCAACTTGATACATAGACGTTCAGACAGGTGTATGACTATATTCTATACACTGGAGGTTGGGTTCCATTTTAATTAAATCAATGAAACGCTTATCTGGCGTGTTGGAACATTTATAGAATGCATGGTGCGCAAAATTTCCTTGAATAGGACGGCATGATGCCTCAAAGCCTCAAGTTCTTTGGTCTTCATAATACACTGATGCAGCGCTATTGGCTGACTCTCATTCGATATATTGGCGCACAATGCCACCACTTTAAAAGGGTATGAAGCCAATAGCTTTGGCAAGGTAAGACTTTAAAAAGACTTGCGACAGTGTTGTTTTACTCCAGTGGCATCACCATTGTGAATTTACCAGGCGTCACCTGGCACGTATACCTAAGACCATGCAAAAGAGAGCCTTGAAGAATGACATCCAGTCACTTCACAGGGGCATCTCCATGCTCAGTATTTAGATTGTTGTTCCACACATGAAATAAATAGACAAGTGTTCATATGTTCTTAACTGTTGACTGAGGTATTTCAATTGCTGACCTCGGGCCATAAGTATTTGATGAGGCCGTTGGCCGTCTGAAATGCGGCCTAAGGGTCAAAAAGTGAAATTACTCAAATGAGTGTTCCTTTTTTTCTTTTCAAATAGAGAACTGATCGTATTCTCTTTACCACCGCCACCCAAAAGTAAACAAACACACCCTGAAACAAATATTGGAAGACAGTCCCTATAGTCAAAATAAAGTAGGACATTTTCGGATTTTGAGAAAAAGGTAAATTTTCAAAAGTAAAATGGTACCTCATGGAAAGAATAAGGAAAAGTGGCATTTCTGGATCAAGCATAAACCTACCTCTACCAAGCAGATCAAGATTCATAGCAGCAGTCCTTCCCAGCCACAGTTCTTGCAGCGAGCTGCTCTGGACGATGTACAGGTAACGACTACTCCTCACCTACGTCGCATGACTCACTTTATATACATCTACTGTAAATTCTGCCGCATAAGCCTAACTCGCATAGAAGCCTAACTCGCGTATACATACAGCCACACCCCCAACTTTGGCAAATTATTTCAGCCACATAGGGTGTCTGATAATTGCTAATTGAGTACTGTATTATGTTTATAAAACTTTTGTATAAGCCGCAACCTATATAGACATGTACCAAAGAAGGCATTTTTACTTGTGTACAAGCAGCAGCTATGATATGAGAATTTACAGTACACAACTTACCTTTGTGCAGAGATGATTGTATCTAATTAAAGCAATTACACTGATGATTGTCAGATAACTATAAAGAATTCCCTTGATGTTGAAGTTGTCACACGTATGGAGTTCTATTTGCCTAAAAGTTTGCACAAGAACATGCACAGTAGGTTCAAATTCGTAATGGAACATGAATTCTTAAATTTGCAATGGAACAACTTGCTCAACTTGCACTGATACAAAAATTCGTAACAGAACACATGCATAGGGTTCACATTCGTATTGGAACAACTCTGTGCACGTGCTTGTGCTTGTGCTAACTTTTAGGCAAATTGAACTATATACATGTGACAACTCCAACATTAAGGGAATTCTTTATAGTTGTCTGGCAATGATCAGTGTAATTGCTCTAATTAGATACAATCATCTCTGCACAAAGGTAGACCAGTATTGAGGATGATACAGAAAGGCACTGATTTAATCAAAATGGTATTGAATATTATGTGCAGTTCTTGTATAAGCACAGCAGAAAGAGGATCCCACATTTCTAAGTAGTGAAGGTGCGCTTAAAGTAACCACTACGGTATACTCTCAAAGATGAGACAAAGACGTCACACTTGTATTGAAAGATGAACTACATTGCATCATCTCTGGTCAAGCATCCGCCCACCTGTAACCATTTACAGATGGTATAGTGCTTAAAGGACACATGTCGCGAAATGATGACATTTGTTTTCATGATGCACCAATGCAGCGCTGGTGAGTAACTCGCTGGTGCTGTATTTGTGCACCATTCAGGAGTGTCTCTTGAATGCAGCCCTAGCGAGTTACTCACCAGTGCTGCATTCAAGCATCATGCTGATCCTATGGGGTCGAGACGTTCCTGAAGGGTCGGCATTATGAACCAATGTAGTACCGGCGAGTCACTCGCCGGGGCCGCATTGGTGCGTCATGGCGACAAATGTCATCTTTTAGTGACATGCATCCTTAAAGGGTTAAGGCATTATGCTATCCTGAAAGGGTTAAGCAGACTCTGTCATTTGTCTTCCTGATATCAGCATGAAAGTAACTCGCCAGGGCTTATTCATTCTCATGCTTTTAATTTGATACAACCCTGATGCACATATGCAGCAAGTTATTCGCTGGCCCTGTATCAGGACCACAAACCTAAACGACAAACCTTGCATCCTGCCATTAAAGTGATAAGCCATCTCACAAATAAAGTGGCACAACACCAACATATCAGTGCAAAATGCCAGTCCTGCGAAAGCAGCGTACAAATACATTATGCATGCATTCAGCACCAGCGAGTAACTCGCCAGTCAAATATTGAACACCTTTTGATGTTAATTAGATTTGTGCCAATTTGTACTGCAAAAACATATATGATACAAAATGGTTTCCTACATCCCCCAAATAATCGCATTATTTAACCAATGTATCAACATGTATAGCAAATGCCTGCCAACAAAATGATCGCCTACCTTTCCTCACGAGAAACATGGGACCCCGCTTGTCTCCGACCGACGTGTGAGCGACCCACTGACTCACACTAAGCAAAACGCGAGTAACGTGAGCAGTTAAATACCAGCTCAATTAGAGGATCTCAGACCACCAACACCTACCAGACTTCAAGCACATTCTCTGCCATCTAATTACCCTTAAAAAGGCCGAATAGTGATTCAATGCATTTTAACCCTTTATAGTCATGATGTATGGATGCAGCCCTGGTGAGTCTACATCCATGCGACATGCCAACCTTTCAAGAGTGTTTCAAGCCTGTATGATCCTCATGATGCAGCATTGGTGAGTCACTTGCCCGAGCTGCATTCATGCAGCATGACTTTAAAGGGCATAATTTATTACAGCACTTTGTGATTCCTGAAGGGTTAATAACAGCATAGTGCTTAAACAGAGCCACCTAGACCACCAACACCCACCAGACTTCACACTCTAACCCTGTAGGGATAGCAGAGGGATTTAATCCACGGTGTCCCTCTGTGATATTGAGGCACGAATGCAGTGTTGACCTGTATCTCCGGTATCACAGTATTACCTAATTCATGCATCATGCCGACCTACATAGGGTTGCTACACTCCTAGAGGGTTGGCACGATGCATTATTGCATCAAGGGAATTCTGTTGTGTCGAGCAGTCCTATCAATATGCAAAAGCTGTATATTGCGGGGATAAAGCAGCGGAAAAAGCCATACTGCTACTCACCAAGGGTGCACAGATCAAATCCCGCGGGAGTGGTATTAAAACAGCAGGGACTGACTGGTACAAAACCCAAGCCAGGCCCACAATCAAGAAGCATGCTTCCGCAAAGTTCACACAAGACAAAGAGCTACAGGAACGCCTGCACCTCACAGGGGGCGCCACCTTAGTTGAGGCCTGCAGATGTGACTACTGGGCGGGGGGCTGGGGCTATGGTGACCCAAGCTATAACACAGTCCCACTCCTGAAGGGCCTAAATACAATGGGTATCATCCTCATGGAAATCAGGGCCGAGAACCGAGCTCGGCTCATGGTGCCCCTACCCCTACCCCCGGCCACCAGTACCAGGCTATAGCAGTGTATGCACACTCAGTGTGGTATAACTCTAGGTTAGAGCCACACCTGTCGTGCCACTATTACACATATAGTCAGTTAACACACCACCACTATTATTTGCTCAGAACACTGGACATACACGGCATAAATATGACCATCCTTATCTGTGGTGACTCGCGTGTTAGGGACATGGCTACCTATCTACGTCCGCACTACAACACCTACCCGATGCATAGAGGAGGTGCAACCATATCCAGTATCACGGAGGTCATTCGAGATCATATCTACACTGGATGGAGCTACGATGCTATTTACATAGCAACCGGGATCTGTGATTGGATTACCCGGGATCAAGGTGGCGCATCAGTGCTCAGGCCAGTATTCACCCTCAGTGACTTTAAGCAGTCATATGCTTCAGCGGTAGAATACGCCCTACAAGATCTCTCCCACATCTGCCCAGACATTCCAATAGTATTGGTACCATCATATGGCGCCGATCTCTGTGTAATCAACCACCATCCGGCATGGAGACATCACCACCAGGATATGCTGGACAGCCTAATCCCGTATGTCAATGCCGCAACTATTGCTATCAACAACAGAAATGGCTTTGCGTCTGCACATGTTGATAAATTGGTACACATCTACAAGAGCAAGCAACACAGGTACCTTCCAGACTACAGCCTCCTACGAGATGGTCTGCATCCCACTACTACACTGGCCGAGATGAGTGCTAAATGCATCAAGACTGCCATTGCCGAAAACAGACGCAGAGGGTTGCACAATTAAGGGTCGGTCTAAGTACTCATGCACTAACCGGTTGCGGTTACCTGTACATGGGTATCAACTTGACCATGCAATGAACCCAGTGCTAACCTGTATGCCCCCCCCCCCTAAGTATTGTAACATAACTCATATATCAACATATATCTGTACTGTGCAGCAGCCTATCGACATGAATTTATTAATCTACACATGCAGTGATACATACCCATACATGTAATGTATCATATCATAGCGTGTGACGCATTCCGGTTGATATTATTATTACTATTATTACTAACACATTACACTATGTATGCAAGTCACTATCCCCCCACCCCGCCTCGGCCCCGCCCCCTCCCGCCCCCGTTCCCACCCTTATTCCCCACCCCCCCCCACCCCCCTATCCCCCCACCACCCCCACAGAGACGGCCACCATTGGCGTATACCCATTACAGTAGTGTCTCTCGGTAGCTATATAAATAAGGTTTATTAGGTTTATCTGGTGTGGAGGTGATGGATGATCACCACCCACTGACCAGCAGGTGACTTAGGCATGAGAACTAAGCGCCTGCACAGCATTTCGATGCATACCCGGATGTTTTCATCTGCTCAGTCTTCTTTTATATTTAACTATTAACACCACCTATACACATTGGTGCACCGTCTAACCTTCCCCTCTCGCCCCGACTCTTTATATTGCATATTTCATTTTTCTCATACTTGCACAAGGTTACTACTAACACTAGCATCATAAATCATAATGCAATTATATGAGATATGGTGAGTGTAGATACTCACGTTAGGACAGTGTACAAGTATATAAGGGCATAAAACATGCATGTATACAAGTATACAAGTAGAGTCTACTACCTTTGCCTTCGCTGGCGTAATTCCTGTGCTACATGGTTAGGAGGTGCCTTATAACACACCTGAAAAATACTGATATGTCTCGCCAAAACTATTGGCTCCCCGCTAAATGCCAACGCGACAACTGCTGGTTTGTATCGCTTGCACTGTTTTCTATGACTGTCGCTGTGTCATTGTATTGCACCCTCACGTTATTAGTAATAAGTATGTATGCGCATATTGGTTCATTGACAAGGTCTTTATTCAAAGTAGCTCAAAACCGCCCCACTAGAGCGAAGCATAAAACACACAATGCCTGTAACACTGAATGATTTCATGGCGATGAAGGGTTTTAAACTCGGTCATGTAAATATTAGGAGTATGCTTCTGAAAATGGTGGGACTAACAAAACTTGTGCAACTATTTGATGTTATGTGTGTAAGCGAAACATGGTTAACCAAGGATCTGCCAAATGGTAAAGTTCACATCCCGGACTATCAAATCATTAGGATGGACCGGGCCATTAACAAAACCGGAGGTGGCCTACTATGCTATGTAAAAAACACACTGTTTGAATATTGTACCCCAGTTCCTGTCCTTAGTCAGTCTAACAAAGATATAGAGATTCAAGTTATAAATATAACCCAACCTAAACATCGGCTACTAACGTTAATACATGTATACAGACCGCCTGATGGTATCTGTGCTCAGTGTATTAAACAGCTAATGGATGTATGCAAAAGCCCGTTGTTAGAGGGGAGGGAATTATGGATCCTAGGAGACATAAATGTGGACCTCCTTTCACCAGATGACTGGAAAACCAGGCTCTATAATAAGTGCATGTCGGGTCTGCCCTTCAACAACCAAATATGTGAGATTACTCGCCCCAACCCTAATCCCAATATTAATGGTGGCACATGCATAGACATTATGTCAACGACGTGTCCCATTGTTTCAAATGCTGGAGTACTACCAGTATTCCTATCCGATCACTTAGCTACATTCTGCACACGCAAATTATATCATGTCAAACCAATCACCAGGTCTATAACTGGCCGCTCCTACCGGCACTACAACAAATGTGACTTCGAGGACTATCTCCTACATATTGATTGGTCAGCTTTTGAAGAAGAGCCCGATGTCAATACAAAATGGTCCATAATGCTGGCCCACATCACCACATATCTTGATCTAAATTGTCCAATCAAAAACATAACCTTTAAAGACTACAACAAGCCCTGGCTAAGTAAAGACATTCTGGAACTCATTTATGAACGTAACCAAATTATGTATGAGTACTGCCTAAACAAAGCTCATAATAAACCTCTAGTGTCAAGAGCCCAAAAGCTACGTGACAACATCAATAAATCATGTGAATATGCCAAAAACCAATATTTCTTTGAAAAACTAGAACAATACTCTGACAACCCAACCAAATTCTGGCGACAGATAAACATTCTCCTTGGCAATATAGATCGTGCAAATCCCAAGATTGTCTACAACCATCACGTAACTGGTAAAGAGGTAACTGGCAATGATGTCCCGGAGTACATTAATGATTATTTCTCTAAAATTGGTAGCAATCTCTTCCAAAAGTTAGGCACTCTGCCTGAGGTCAATGAGGCGTGTCAAGTGTCTGACTTAACAAGCCCCAGCATGCCACAAGCAGGGGATGAAATAACATATGAAGAGGTACTCTCTAATATAAAAGAGATACAAACACACAAGTCCAGTGGTGTTAGCAACATATCTGCACGCGTTCTGAAAGACGCCCTACTAATCATGGCTCCCCAACTAACAGATTTAATTAACACATGCCTGGAAAAGGTTGCTTTTCCGGATGCATGGGCTAGTGCAAATGTAGTCCCTCTCCCTAAGACGGGAAACCTACGGGAAATTGGCAACTGGCGCCCAATATCGCTGTTGCCAATTCCTAGTAAGATAATGGAACGGGTAATATATACCAGGGTATATAGCTGGCTTGAGTTGCATAATAAACTGTCGCCTCACCAATATGGGTTCAGATCATCCAGGGGGACGGCAGACGCAGTCTTCTCTGTTGTCAATGACCTCTATGAGGCACGTGACGGGGGGAAGACTGTGGCTGCCTGCTTCCTGGATGTGAAAAAGGCTTTCGACTCGATCCACCACGGTGAGCTGCTCTCACGCTTGGTGGGTATGGGAATCCCCAAAATATATACCAACTGGCTCCATGCCTACTTAAGTAAACGCTCGCAACGAGTAATGTGCAATAACACTGTATCGTCTGTAAAATCTATACCTTTTGGAGTGCCGCAAGGCTCCATCTTGGGGCCTCTACTATTTATTTGTTTTATTAATAACCTGCCTGATGTGCTGAAACATTGCTCTGTAAGCATGTATGCCGACGATGTCGTGATCTATGTAAAGCATAAATCCTCTTTAATTGCCGAGAATCTGCTCCAGTATGATGCCAATAGAGTTTTTCAATGGTTTAGTAAAAGCGGACTGACTATCAACACTAATAAAACGGAAATTGTGATGTTTAATAGCAGCAACAATAATGACCCCCCAATTATAAAAATGGGAGGCCATACACTTAATGTCAGACAAGAATACGAGTACCTAGGTATAATAATAGATAATAAACTGAACTTCAATAAGCATGTCAGTAAGACCATCAGCACATCTTGCCACCGTATATACCTATTGAGTAAAATACGTAAAATGATGCCACAACGCACTTCAGTCATAATATATAAACAAACTGTATTGCCCGTCATTGAGTATTGTGGGCTTCTTTATAATGGTCTAACCAAAACCCTACAAAAAAAGCTGCAACGTGTTCAGAATAGAGGCCTCCGTGTCTGTATGAAAGCTAATATGAGGTATCCGGTTGCGGATCTTCACACTGAATGTAATATTGATTATGTTGATGTCAGATTTGACATCCAGTTGCTAATGTTAGTGCACAAGCACCTATACTCAGGAGGGGCTGATGCTGATAAGCTGGGTTTAATACTAAAACGGCAACATATTGCTGCTAGGCAAACCAGAGCGGCTAACTCACTAGAGCTGCTTTACCCAAAACACATAAAGGTCAGCTACAGAAGAAGCCCATTGTACAGGGCTGTGGAGTGGTGGAACTCCCTACCACCCACCTGCAGGCTCAATGCTAACAAAGTCGCTTTTAAGTCTGAGGCGCTAAAACATGTCCGGCGTCTAAACGAAGCAAGGCGTCTAGGTACTATACCTTAGTCCTGCCCACCTGTCATAAGAGTAACCCTCTATACTCCCTCACGTTGCTGCCAGCGACTGCCCTGGTTGTGCCCCACCTAGCCCAATGGTAATGGACATGTATATATTTATACACTTATACATTAATACAGCTGTATGAACCGTAAAAATGCAGTCTACAAACCGCACATATACTTATTTATGTATCTTCTAGTGATTTCAGAAGCCCTAATCATGTACCGTGTTTGAGGACCCCGCCTACAAATTGTAACTGCCCTAGGGGTCAGAAGGTGTAGCACTCTGTCTACTCAGAGCGTCTAGCTATATGTCTGATGCTTGTCTTTGAATATTGAAACTACTTTAAGTTTCTGCGCATACAAAAATCATACGCACCGTATTAATCATAATTATATTAAACATGCAGCTAAACTTAACGTGGCTGCCATGTAAACGTCTGTACTATTGGGAATAATGGTTTATTTGAATTACATAAGTATAATGGGCATAAGTCCCTATTCATGTGGTGACTGGGATATGTAACACCCGGTCTCACATTATTTTGATTCATGTTGTATTTTGAAATATCATTTATGAATAAATACGCATTGCAAAATCAAAATAATCTGCTTTATTAGTAAATCAAGATGACAAATACACATGCAGCTTTGGGACATCACCACGACCTTAAAGGGTTGATCAGTGATATTTATCGACGTAATTATTGTTCAACATTCCACCCAAAAACTGTGTAATTTCTAATTTCATGTTTGTTTGTTAGATACAGGTACCGTCATTTGGAAATAGAGAGAAAAAAACACTTCTGCTTTGCAGGATAGGCACACGAAATTACTAGGGATCTTCTGCGGCTACGATCACCGATCAAATTTTAATATCTTACCAGGGACATTCCTCAGAAACTCTAAGCATATCTTCTTAAAAGTGGCTTTTTCTTTGCAAATAAATGACTGTATAAAGGCTGGGTGTATATAGCTTATTACATGGTATTCATTTCATCGACAGAAAAAAAAGCGATAGTCTTAACTGTAACTTTGATGGAAATGTCATGTTTAGAGAAGGAACAAAGCATGATTTCTCATGACTTATTTGAGAATAGGCAGGTGTGCTTTTTTTCGTCTTTGCTCGTTGAAGATCTTTGAGTCTGGCACGGACATTAAAAATGTCACATGGTCTCAGTCCATAGAGACGCTTTATTCAGGTAATCATGATACCAATTATTATCATTGAATCTTTTTGCCAGAGCATCGCCTTTATTCAGTGTTTACATCGGCTGTGTGAATAATCTACTATATTCTGGGATGAGTCACTGTGGTACTGTACAGCCCTAATTAAACCCCATCCACCCTATATAATATGATATAGGAATGAGAACGAAAAATATGACGATGGCGTTTTTTTATTTAATCTTTCTTTGTTTACTTTTTTACTGAGGGGCCAAAATGAATAGGAAAATGTAGACATTCGCGAACAAATTTCATACTTTTGTAGTAAAGGCATTTATTGATTTACAGTTGGAAAATGTTAAGTTATTCTTAGCCCACTACATTACTGACAGTATGAGCTTAATTTAATACCAAATATAGCAACATTTCTCTATATCTAACACATTTTTCCATTAAAAAGTGTAAAAGAAAATAATCCCGAAATCATGATTTTCAAGACGTGCGCGCTGATGAGAAACCAAATGTTTTTGAGTGGCCTAAACTACCGTAAAACCTCGCTTATAGGTCGATTTTTATTTGGAATTGATTTCTGCTATAGGTCGAATTTTCACCTCTGAAGTCCAATTCGACCTATAAGGGAGGTTTTGAAAAAAAGTAAAATTATTTAGGCACCCAAAATAGGTTAATTTTCATGCTGTAAAAAACACACTTTTTAGGGCATTGTTTTTTCATGTAAGGCTTATTTCATCACACCACATGTTGGGAGTCGTCTTTAGGACAGAATGTCATGACTATTACTCACTTTGGCTATAGGAAAAGGGTGGTCATGGGGGGTCTGGGTTGGGGTGTGGCCCCCTCAAAAAATCTCAAACTCAAAATCCAATCTACCTTTATTTACAAAGCCATACTAACGCTACAATCTTTGAGTAGGTACATTAGTCTGATTCAATCGCACTCCAATAATGATGTGTACTGTGCCCAGTGGTGACTGGAACCCACAAACTTCTAATTTTTTCGGATTTTTTCCCTCAAATTCCAAATCGACCTATAAGTGAGGTCGACTTATTAGCGAGGTTTTACGGTATAGATGTTTGTAAAGGTCCACAACGTGTCTGTGTAAACTGGGAACATGGCTGCAAGTCTTTAAAAACACAAGGCTCTGTCACTGAGACAGCAAAGTCTGAGAGTAAAGCCTATACTAGAGGGACCTTTAGTGTAGTAGCGGGTCTATGTGGTACCATAAGCATCTTAATGATGTTAACCCTTTAAGCACGACATGTTGCCTCAAATAATAGTGATCATCATAGATGGTGATGTACCAATGCAGCGCCTGCACGTTACTCGACGGCATTACATTGGTACATCTTGCCAACACTTTGGGGTATCTCAACCCGTTAGGGTCGGCATGATGCTTGAAAGCAGCACCGGCGAGTTAGTCATCAGGGCTGCATGCCTGTATCATGTCGACCAAGTGTATGATGCATCAATACATCATGTTGTCCTTGCAGGGTTAAGCTACAAGCACCGTTCCCCCTGTGTGTGAAGCATACAGCCTTCAGTGTGTGTCTGTTGTCGCCTTCTACACTGTTGGGAGTAAGTGGTGTAGCTGCACAGTATAAAAAATAAGTACTTTTGCTTTCAACGTGTTTTCTACCGTAGTTTACGCCACATTATGGTGTAGCTGTAGGTCAATCTAAAGGTCCATGATTCAAATCCCAGTCATAACATCAGCCGTCAATTTTTTTCTCTTTTCCTTTGTCTTTCTAACTTATTTCAAACATAAATCTACCTTTATTTACAAAGCCATACTAATGCTACAATTTTTGAGTAGGTATATTAGTCTGATTCAGTCGCACTCCAATAATAATGTGTATTGTGCCCAGTGGTGACTGGAACCCACAAACTTCTATGTGTGGATTTTACAGTAGGTGAGTGACGCAGAACAGTATGTAATAGTAGAAACCAAAATACTTCCTTTTAGACAGTAAATCTATTGTAAATCTCACTGTGCAGCTACACTGCCTTTTGACAGTGTCCCAATACCCGGCATGTCCAACAAAGTACAGGCAAAGGTCGATGGGAAAGGTTTATAAATAGCACTCCCACAAGACAGGATGTGAAATGTTACAGAAATGTCAGAATAAGTATTTGTCAAGGAGAGAAAGCATAACATTAAACGCTGAGAAAAGTGGGTGGCCATATTGAATTTTTGTTTTGTACTGATCATAGAACGCGCCCGAGGCTATTTTTGCTGATTTTTAGAGCCACACTTTCTATAGCGTCCTGGTGCATAGAACTGTAATATGCAAAGTGTATGATACATTTCTCTACCTGCTTTCAAAAGCAACAATTATACATGCATATGTTTGTAAATATTTTTAAAGAACGATAGATGTGTATATTATAAGGATGGACATATATGGGAGTAAGTTGCTATCCAGTCCTATAATTACGCATTAAATACGGTATGATGCCCATCTATGGTTGTGAATTAACCGCCCCCACAGTATTTACTTCTGCATCATGCCGATCCGCTAATGTGGCATTCACTAGTGTTTGAAAGATACTAGAAGTCCTGGTGAGTCTCTTGTCATGATGCATGAATGCAGTCCTGGTAAGTTACTCACCAGGGCTGCATTCAAGCATCAACTGACCGTACGGTACTGAGACACTCCCTAAGAGTCAGCATAATACACCGATGCAGTACTGTATCATGAAGACAAATATCACATTTTAGTGAGACGCCATCCTTAAAGGGATAAAGGGTCAAGTAGAACCAAAGTTGTGTCAAAAATATACACATAGCCAGATATAGCATTGGACATGTATAAACTCTGGTATAGGCCTATATAGGGCTGGTGTACAGAGATGTAAGCAGGGTTAGTGCACCTGTGACATCAAGTACATGTAACCCCCCCCCCCCACACACACACACACATATCCTGTTTATTAGTATACCCCCTTACACTACCTATACTCCCTCCCCTAGCTGTTGGCATAGCCAATAGGACAAACCTCATATATGTCAGCCATGGTTTATACCTACTGCCAATTAGCCAAGCACTCATTTAAAGTCCTTACAAGGGTAAAAGGTAGGGGTGTTGCAGGAAAGATATATATATCCTTTATGAAACATTCACGTGTACCCCCAAAAAGGAGTATATCGAAATCAATTACAGACTATGTGCCTACATTTGTCCTGTTATATCAAAGGATTATAAATCGAATTGAATTGATTTTGAACCTTCAAAGCTTCACTCTCCCACTATCATGCGACGTCTTTAATATTTGGCAAGGACAGTACTTTGGAAAGTACATAGAGGCCCTTGAGAGTGCATGAAGAGAGCGCTGGTGAGTGAATCGCTACATTCATGCATCATGTCGACACTAGGGAGTTGATGTCCTCATGAAGGGTTGTGATTCACCAATACAGCACTGCATTGTTGCATCATGCGGACACATGATGCCTTGCAGCCACATGCCGCCCCTAAGTTAACCCTTTAAGGACATCATGTTGCTAAAAGATGACATTTGTTGTCATGAAGCACCAATGTAGCCCCAGTGAGTAACTCCTTGGTGCTGTATTGGCGCACCATGCCGACCCTTTGGGGGTGTCTCAACCCCAGAGTCCCTCTAGAGCTGCATTCATGCATCATGATGATCAAGGGCATGATGCATTGAGGCATTATTCCGTCCCTAAAATGGTTAAGGGGTATGAGAGCTAGCCGGGTGGTGGTAGATGTAGTTTACGTTACACAGACCCCCTGAGGGTGGAGACTGCTGTGGGTAGTTGCCGCCATCAGCATGACTCAGCAAATGTCAAGGTGAACCCTGTCAATCTACACGCATGTGCACTGAAGCTAAACATCAAAAGGAACCATCTCCAAACAGATCCTTGGTGCAGCACTTGAGGGTGTGGAGTGGAGTTTCTATATGCCACCTGTGTTTGGGGAGTGGAGGAGCAGGAAGTTGTAGTACTATTCCCCCAGGGGTGGGTGTAGATAAGGGAACATGTGGGAGGAGAGTGGGTGTGTGATAGGAGAGTGTAGACGACATGTTGACATCAAAGGTTTGTCTCAGACTGCGTGGAGTGGTGAGAGGTCGGTCATGCCCAACATACAAAACACACACGCTCCTTATCATTTCTATACGGGTTACAAAATCATAGGACAAAAAAAAACGACTTCCACCTGGCATTCTGGGCAAAAGCTTATCTGGATAGGACTAATCCCTTTGCTTCACTACTGAGACAATAGGTGGACAGGGGGCAGATAATACCCAGATAAGAAATTACACATAGACCTGTGCTAGAATCCAAGATGGCCGTCTGGGGGGTCTTTTGACTAATATAGCAGCGCCCCTGGTTCAGTAGGCCTATGTCTAAGCGGTATAGTCACCATGTGTGAACATTGATACCCCAAATCTGGTACCCAAATCTCGGGAGCAAATCAGCAAAAAATATACCCTTTTCACGGGAAATCTACCCCAAAACAAATAAATCCCTGATCTGGCCTCAGTGGAGAATGTCTTTATGAATGACAATGTTATTTTACTTCTGTATATGGTTTGCAGAGTTGCAATATGGAAACTGACCCATATTATCCTCAATTTTTTTTGAATTAGGCCCCAGGTCTGTGAGAATGTTGACTGTAGAGGGGTAAGTAGGTTGTAGGTGTTCCAGCCTGGGTGGTTTACGACTCAACTTGACTGTACCCGTCACGTCTCTCAGAGACGTTTGTAATTTCCTCGTTCTCGCCAGCTCGGCACATTTCCACGAGTAACTCGTAAAACACTTAGGATGTAGCTATACTCCTCTCTAGTTCACTAGGCTGGCATTTATTCTACTATGCTTCACCCCTATGCACTACCATACGAGTTGAGTACTGGGTTGTCATATGTAATGAGGAAGGGCTGAACAAAATGTGGCCTGGAACCCAACAGGTGAAGTATGATATAGCTCACTCACTAAGGCAACCTCTGCATTATTCTTTTTGTGATGTGAGAATCACCCTGCTCAAGTACTAGAACTCCCCTATTCAACACTCCCAGTGAATACCATGTGGCTGTATCACATTGTTAGGTGAATTTCCTTCATGTCCTTGAATATCCTACATTTAACATCTTAAAACAAAAACAAAATGTCAATTCTTTGGATTCTCTTTCCAAAGAGTTGGTCTTTGTCTTTCAATGTCAAGTATTTTATAGAAATATGTATCACATATCTGCACATATTTGCTGTAGTCATTGCTGATACATCCTTGTGATGTTGTGTTGCGCCTTAACCTTATCTTCTGTTGCTGGCACAGGCTTTCTCCAAGGACCTTATTTCCTCTCCCAGTAGAGATTAGCAAATACACAGGCCCATATGATGTATGCTACATGATACTTTAGCCTATAAATCCTGATAAGCTATCACTGCAAAGCATAAAACATGGTCTACCCCCCCCCCTCGACAGATGTGCTCATGTAGTCCCTGCCTGTTAAAGAGGACATCTTAAGCCAGCCTGTATCTCTCCTGAAAACATAACTGTGTAGTGTAGGGTCCTAGATGGTGGGGCAGGGGGGGGGGGGTACATTGTTGCATGTGCCCCTCATTGGCTATCAATTTTAAGAAATACCTGTGACATACCTGTGCCGTAAATAGGAAATAGGTATTTTCTTTGTAGCCAACCCCTAGAATAAGAATTTTCCTTGTACCTTGAGTTACAACATGGTCTTACTGCGGTGTCGATTCTAAGGTTCTGGGCCCCATGGTGTGGTGGGGCATCATTGTGAGTATGTGTCTCTGTATGAGAAGACCTTAACATTGGTAAATCCGATTATTGAAACTGAATATCAAATCGATCAAGGATTTTGACAAAGACCCTGCTTCCCTTTCTACCTACTCTATTCATCACTATTCCTCATAATTTTGTTCAAACTAGACATTTTTGCTCAATTATGGTCAATGTGCAGTATAAAATCGTACAAATTTGTTTTCCCCATTGACATTATACTGTAAAGGACCATGACTGAGCCCAATAAGACCCCTGTTTAGCTCCTTTTGACTATAAAATAAAATGTGGCTGCCCCCCCCCCATCTTTTAGATTCTAAACTGTCCCAGCACTTGACTTATATTAACTTAAGTAAGATTTAGAATTAGAAAAGAAATCGGATATAGCCACATTAAGCAACATACTGCCCCCAGGGCTGCCCTTTTAAGGTTTAAAGCATTATGCTATATTCTGGCACTAAAGGGTTAGTTTAGCCTGGTGACTGATTCCTGGTGCACTCTCAGACAATCTTCCTGCGGTAAGAAACAAGTGCCTGTGAATCCTTAATTCAATTAGATCCCAGTCCATCAGCAGGCCCGACCACTCCGCATGGCCGGGTGCCAAGTGCGGCTTTTTTGGCAGCCTTCTGCTTTTGGCACAGAGATACCAACTGAGTACACTCTCCCAGCAGAGCTTGTAATTAACCCGCTGCTCCCCCGGGTGGCGTGGGGCACAGCTGTGCTTGGAGTGCGCAGGTCCCTAATGAGTTTCCTCTTACGGAGCCATCCGCTGAGGCAGTTTTTTGCGCTGGGGGATATTTTCTTCAATATACAGCTTCGGCCGCAGTGTAGTGGTTCGTGGCTCCCTCGATAGGATGACATGACAGCACTGCACCATTTTTTTGTGTTGACTTCTGTTTCATAGCCTTCCCAAGTTGGGTGTAGGCTCTGCAAGCTGAGTTTACAGTAGGGCCTGTTCTTGGCCATCGTAGGCAGGACTAAGTTAGCCTAGCTGACTAGTCAGGACCCTACACTATTGAAGAAGTGTAGATCAGGCAGGACTTTGTTAGACTAGCTTGACCAGTAAGGACCCTACACTATTGAAGAAGTGTAGGTCAGGCAGGACTTTGTTAGACTAGCTTGACCAGTCAGGACCCTACACTATTGAAGAAGTGTAGACCAGGCAGGACTTTGTTAGACTAGCTTGACCAGTCAGGACCCTACACTATTGAAGAAGTGTAGATCAGGCAGGACTTTGTTAGACTAGCTTGACCAGTCAGGACCCTACACTATTGAAGAAGTGTAGATCAGGCAGGACTTTGTTAGACTAGCTTGACCAGTCAGGACCCTACACTATTGAAGAAGTGTAGACCATGCAGGACTTCGTTAGACTAGCTGACTAGTCATCACCCTACACAATCGTAAAACTGTAGACCAGGCATGACCCCTGTCCTATAGGTGTATATAGAAGGCAGGACTAGCTATACAGGCTCCAGTACCCTACTCTATTTGTGCAAGTGTAAACCCCCAGGACTCAGTTATTCTAGCTGACTAGTCAGAACTCTATACTATCATAGAAGTAGAGACCAGGCAGGACTAAGCTAGACTAGCTAGACTAGCTGACTAGTCAAGACCCTACATTATCATAGAAGAATGGGCCAGGCAGGACTAAGTTAGACTAGCTGACTAGTCAGGACCCTATATTATTATAGAAGTATAGACCAGGCAGGACTCAGTTAGACTAGCTGACTAGTCAGGACCCTATATTATTATAGAAGTATAGACCAGGCAGGACTCAGTTAGACTAGCTGACTAGTCAGGACCCTATATTATTATAGAAGTATAGACCAGGCAGGACTCAGTTAGACTAGCTGACTAGTCAGGACCCTTCCCTATGTGTATAAGTGTAGACTCCAGAGGACTTCCCAAGCTGTGCGCAGAGTGATTCGCCATATGCCGCACCATTAGCAGGATTGGGGACTCTATATGTCACTCCTCTACTCCACCTAATTCCTCTTCATCACGGGGCTATGGGAGAACCAGAGAAGAAGCCAGACAGAGCTCCCAACTAAACTGGCAGACTGTCTATATTATACTATCTGATTATTATCATTATCACAAGAACTGTTTTCAAAAGAGGAATGCTAGAATATCATTCAGATTGTAAAATTTTTATGTAGCTAATCTGGACTGTGAAAATGAAAAGATCATTGCATCACAAGATGATAATGAGCTTCATCCCTTACAATTTTCCTCCAATGTATGATGATCCAAAAACTGGTATCTGGTAGCTATTTGAGCTGGCTTAATGCTCAATGGCACTTTTCAGGGTCACTATATTACAAAACAGTGAGATAGCCTACTACCAGGTGTGTATTTACAAAGTTTATTCTTAAGGGCTTGTACAGGTCGCAAGTCTAGAAGAGAAAGTTCTTATCGTTGCACTAAGCTCCATATTATCGGGGCCAGATTTCTGTAGAATCAGGACCACAGTGCGCCCACTGGGGCGGAACCCTTTCCACTTATATGGATATACACAGGGAGAATCACACACTACACCGCCCCTCTGCGGTACTTCCGGCTGCAAACAACAAGCGTCTAGTCCTGCCTGGGCTGAGTCACACATGGGTTATTTATCACACCGTGGTACATATTTGATGCTGCTGTGCACAGACCAGACTGTCTCACTACTAGAAACATCTTCCACAAAGAGTTAAGGGTCCAGATGGTATGCATTCTTTTCCTATCACTGGTCCTCCAAATCGCAGGATGAAAACAGTAAATCTCAAAATCTGTAATTCTTCAAATTTTAAATCAGAAGAAGGTTTCCAAACATGCTATTTCAGGCTTTTGCAACAACAACATTATTGAAATCCAAACTTGATTTCCAGCCTTTTACCTGTGAAATTGGGTGGCTGGGGAGGACTTTTGCTTACATAGAAGAATGGTCTGATATCGTAATGTGATTTTTCACACTCTAACTGTGACATTGACAATCCAACACCAAAATGGCATCCGTACCAGTGTGTCCCCCGCATCCAGCCGTTGTATCGATGGTGGTATATACGGGGCGTGTGCAGGATGTGCAGACGGGGCGGCCATTAGGGCCAGGTAACTACAGGTGCCAAGTCCATGTATAATACAACCCGTGCAGACAGCTCTGACACCTGTAGCTACCCAGTGTACGCACCACCACTGCATGAATGTTGGCATTTAAGCAAATTAAAGATACTCTTCAAGCTGTTTTAACTGCAGTAAGTGCCATATGTATGTCATGAGAAGGTCATAATGACATTACTTTGACGAAAGATACACAAAAACATATGCCACCCAGTGTAGAAAAACACCAAGGCTAGCGTTGTGAAAAGCGTGGTATCTTAGAACCCCTCTTCACCCCCCCCCCACCTAACTAATTTTATTGAATCATTAACAACCTGATTCTATTTATAATTTAAGATTGAAAATGTTATAAGTTTTTAAAAAAACTCCACATAATGGAAACAGATGTAATACTGGCATAACACCAAGCCATTAGAGTTTGTTGAGTAGGCAAACAAGCTCTAAGCCTTGTCTCAAAACAGGATAAATAAAATAATAGACATACATACCTTAAAGTTGCTTGAAGTGGCATTAAAGTTGCTTAAAGTGTGACTTTAATTTGTTTAAATGCAAATGGACTCACTATGATAGGACTAGCTGTGCAAGAAATCATGACCAGCACAATAATGCATTTGCGCTTCATTCTGACCATTCGGCAGTGTATCTTCTATATAGTTTGGGGAGGATGTACAAAAGTTGCACTAGTGAGTCTCTCACCATGGATCTCGAGTCTATCAATACGACAGCACTCAGATTCTTGCCAACTCGACGAAAGTGCATATGAGGTCAGTTACTTCCAAAATGGTTGCATTGGGTAGGTAGGTAAGTAAACGATTGTTTTAGGAGCAGGAGCCACTTCAACAAGGGCTCTATAGGGCTCCTAGGGGTAAGGCTGTGGGCGCAGCCATATTCGGGGGTTGGAAGTTCAAGCAGGTACCACTAGATGGACACCTATTGACTCAGTACTGCCCTGTGACGTCATAACCCCCAGTTAGCTGCGCCACCTGCTGGCCAAGGGCACGTACTGAAGGTTCTCAACTTACCACAAGCGGTGCTGCTGTCGACGGCCAGGTGCCCTATAAACAGGGACTACCTCAACCTAGCTTCTGGGACTACCGCAATTGTACTATATCATGTATATGGTCATAACGGTGTACTTCATGTAGTGCTCTGACAAACAATCATCAAATTATAGACCATTAAATATGTGGATTCTGCATGGAAAGGAGGGGGAAAGCCTACCCTTAAATTCAACATGAAACATGGCATAGGATATATGTTAAATTCGACGGGGACATATCATATTATAATGTTATCAAACCACTCCTATAAGCTTAGCCCCTATGTTTGGTTCATATGAAGTTGATATTACGAAAAATAGGCTCTCATTTTTCTCGGTAGCTGTGAAAGTGTCAATTTCATTGTCATGATTTCCCAGATGAGATGTTTTCCCGGTTGACATTTCAGCCATGAATGAACCGTATCAAGTTCATAGAGAAATGAAACAGCTCCAATTCCACACCTCTATGAAACCAACTCTGATATCTCCTTTATTTATCCATTAATATCCCAGGGCAATTTGGTGGCTACGACGTACACAAGTACTAGCAATCCCATATCCCATGCCCCCCCCCCCATGGGATACGATGGTCCTAGATTTCTATGGCTATTTAAATGCAATATTTTGAACAGAAAGAAAAACATGAATTAAGGCAAAGGTCCATGCAGAAGTCAATTCTGTACTGTTCTTTCCTCTGTGAGTCTTGGGCCGCATCAGCCCTAGACTTACCTCGGGTAGAACGGTACAATATGACCCCCTATAGTCCATGAGCTACTGGCACCCCTCGTGCACCCCCCCCACAACTCACCCCCATAGCATTTTTTTTGGTCCTTAGGGTCCCTAGAACAAGATTCAAGATGTTAACATGGAATATCTTGGGATGCACTACCGGTTTTGGCTCGTTATCCATGTGCGGGTTCATACCACTTTTGGGTCTGTTTTTTCATCAGAGAATTTTGGAGGTATGTTCAGTCTTTGAACTGTAATAACACCTTCCCATCAGTATATATCTAAGGTAAGGGGCTCATCTTAAAGATAACATAATTTCCTATTGATTGATGGCTGTTACGTGCATCAGAATTAAAAATTGGCTGTGGTAGAGGCTCGGAAACATCAGAGTTTGAACTCGCAAATTGGAAGTTTTCACTAAGAAAATGTCAGTGGACCTACAAACATAGATATAACAACCCCTTATCCCACATTTGGCCACTCAATCTCATATTATATCAATAGAATAATTCCTTCTGATTAATATGAGCCATAGAACAGCCTTTTGTGATGATCACAAGTAGATCTATTGTCTTAGGAACATGGACGCTACATTGAACCAACCGTGCTTCATTTTATGGTATTTTGGACTTCACTTAGTGTAAATGTAAATCTCATCATACTGGGCCATTTACAATGGGGTTAAATCTAACCTTAAAAATATGGTCATTAAGAACTTTGCTGTTGCTATTTGATGGGAATGTGTGCAGAGGCTTCAAATGGTCAAA
Source organism: Harmothoe impar (assembly GCA_947462335.1). NCBI lineage: Eukaryota > Metazoa > Annelida > Polychaeta > Phyllodocida > Polynoidae > Harmothoe > Harmothoe impar. Next base: position 39,284,160 of record OX381719.1, read on the forward strand.
ATCCAAGATGGCGGCTGATTAATTAGAATTTTGCTTTTCAAGGTATAAATAAGGAGTCTAGAACAATTCTGATGACACCTACCCCTGGTAAATCCACCCCAAGGGATACAATGGAACAACATGTTTTATCCTAGAACCAGTGGTTGCCTAGCAACAGTAGATTTGCATAGCAACCAATCCAAAAAGCATAATTGTGGACAGCTATTACCCTGGTCAGAGACGGCACCAGGTCAGAGACGGCACTCAGTCAGAGACAAAAACATTGGCCCAAGGTCGTGAGACACAGCCTTAAAGCCCCAGTGCCCCTATATATAGGGCTGAGTACCTGTCCCGGCCCCACTTTGACTGCTGCTGGAGGGTTACCAAGATCTGCGCCTTACACCTCGTGAGGTTTTGCCCTTTATCAACCTCACTGCAGCCTTGGGAAGTAACTCACCAGAGCTGCATTGATGCATTATTCCGACCCTGCAGCCCAGGTGAGTTATATTCATGTACCATAAAGATAGAGGGCATAATGCCTTACTGCATCATGCAGTCCTTAACCCTTTGGGAGCGAGCATCAACTATAGTTGATGCCCTGGCTGGGCGAGCATCGACTATAGTCGATGCCATGGCAGGGCGAGCATCGACTATAGTCATCATAAATCTATGGGATTCAGCAAAGCCTCGTCCTTAGGGAAAATTCCTGCAAAAAATCTCGCCCTCCCAGCTAGCTGTGTCAATATTTCGCTGTCCTCAAAGGGTTAAAGGGCTAGGTGTGCCAGCCAGACTACAGACAATGGTGCCTACAGAGAGGAAGCCCAGTAACTTGGCTTCTCTCTGAATTCAGACAGCAGGCTATCCTTGCTTACCACCACTCTAAGGGCACCAGCAATTACAATGGGTAGAGCAATGTGAGGAGGAGGACTCGTGTGGTGCTCGAAGCCAGTGGTGGTGGGTATGGCAGGTCTGCTGACCATTATATACAGGGCACCATCCCTGTGCTAGGGTGCAGTGGTGGCAGCTGGCAAAGAAACGCATAATAACAATGCTCCTATATGCATACCTCTGGCCATACCCATCCTCTCTCAACCAACTGTAATCATGCACAGCTTACCTGGCACAGCCTTTTATGACTGCTCTACACTTTCTGGTCAGTACCCCTTCTCCTCCCACCCTCTGTCCCCTTCTCAGCCAGATAGCCCTGTGCCATTCTTGTGGAGTAGGTGGTGTTGATCAAGCATCAAGACAAGATGGCGGGCTAGGCGGACGCACTTCGACGACGGCAGCAGAATTCTTGGGTTTTACAATACTCAACCACACACCAGTCTACTATTTTAGACATATTTACGTCACTAAAGGTAGTAGGCATACTCTGAAGCAAAATGCAGGGCTTTGGCAACTCACATTCAGACAGAGACAAGCGTTTGGAAAGAACACATGGGATTGACCCCAATGGAGGGGTGCCAGCGCCAGCGACCACCGGCAACAAAGCCGACTATGGCAAGCCTGACGCGCACAGGACACCGCCTAAAAATGACAACTCCGCTGTCACAACTCAGATCCAACAGGATATTACCAACATCTTCCAGCGTTTGAAGGGTGTAGAAACCCAAACCTCCAACCTTGACATTGATGTCAAAGAAGTCAAACAAAGAGTTGTCAACAAGGGTACTAAACTGCTGAAACTTGACATGGAGAAAACCAAAGCTATCTCTGCACGGCAGAATAAGCACATTCTTGCCCTGGAGGAGAAGATAGCTGTCCCCAGTGAGAACCACATGAACTACAGTACCAAATAACCAATGTGACATCACATTGGGTGACAACCAACCCAATGGGGGGACACTTTCCATATTCCTACAATCATTGCATGTATGTACAAACATCACCTCAAATGTGGTACCCCTAATACAAGAGGTTGCTCAACATAGTAGACAGGAAATTCCCCATGAGCCTTGCCCTAAATGGCCCCAGAATGGAGCCCTTCCCTTGGGATCATGTTTACACACGGCAACAAATATGACAAAGTGCCCCCCCCATCCCACAGCCCAGGGCACTGCTTTTGTTTGATCCCCAATTGCCCTTAAATAGCACTGACTGGTAACTCCTTATGACCATCCGGTCTACCAGTACCTACACCAATGAGGGTCATTAAAATATGTTCTGGGTGAGTGGGCCTCCCCCCCCCCCTGTGCATACACATCACACATGGACTCACAGATTACCATACACCGGAGTGTCCCCTTGTGTATAGTAGGGATAGCACACATTGATCGATTCAATATTTGGAGAGATTCACAACTTTTGCTAGAAATACCACTATATAAACATAGCAATGCAATGCCTATTAAAGGATTATTTAAAACATTATGTTTGCAGTGTACAGTAGCAGTGGCATATTCTGGTTTCCTCATATTATTCAAAACCTCCGGATGAGGTCTTCAATGATTCTTCCATGGAATATCTCAACCACCTGCATATATATGAAAGCTAGTTCCCCTGCCTGCACCACTGGGAAGATTCTGAATAATGGCTTGTCAAAGAAGGTCCAGGCCCAAAAGGCCACATTGCAGTGTATAGGTTTGGTCAAGCCTTAGCTGCACCCCTAACTTTGGCCTAACTGAGCTGGTGTTAGGGTCCTCATGGCAGCCCATGGAGCCTCCTTGTGTCCACTACCATCTCCTGGTTTGTCAGCTTTATCAAGGAGGGTCAGTGAGTGCTGTGCCATACATGTAACAATGGGATACAAGGTGTGGGGGGGGGGGGGGAGATTAATGGTGTACTCATGAAGCAAAGTGAAGGGAGGGGGTGGAGCCAAGTGAGTAGGCAGTGTCAATGCCTCATATTCACATTTCAGCCCTGAGGAGGGGTGAGGGGATTAGCGGTGTACTGTTAGAATGCTGGCGGGGTCTAGCAGTTGCCTGTATTGTCTTAGAGCTGAGGTGCAATATATTAGGCATTGCCAATGCCCACTCACTTAACAGTCTCTTACCCCCCACCCCCACCCTGTACCTCCTGGGTATGGTCAAGGTCTTTTTATGGTGCCCTTTACAATCATAATTTGGGAAAACTCATGTTTAAACCGTCCCCGTCCCCCCATCCCTTGCGAATTTGGCCCGATCCTATGAGCCGTACTGGCGATCTGACTCACATACTAGCTGCGGCTTCTAGGTGAGGTTTTACGGAAGCAATACTGATTCACCGACCTAGGTTTCAATTCAAACTGATACTCAGATTGTGTAGCTTCAAAATGGTTGGACATCTACCCCATGGCCCTCATAGCTGCATAGAAACCATTATCTTCTATCATATTAGTGTAGCATGAATGTAGTCTAGAACTGTATGTTATTTGGTCTTATGGCTAAACATTTGCATTAGTTACTAGTGTCACTACTCAGGGCAATACCTCCACTAAACTAGATGACATCCTTGGTTGCTATAAGAATCTGCTGGTGCTATGTTACCACTTGTTCTGATTGGTATGAGCTGCACTTTGAGCAGCTCATAGTATGATATATACAGTTGATATATTCAAGTGCACTCATATAGACGTAAATGCTGATGGCATATTGCTGATAATGTTGTGCAGGCATGTATTTTGTCTTGGTTGCTATGAAAACCACCAGTTGCTATATAAAACACCAGTTCCTAGGCAACCACTTGTTCCAATAGATGTATTCTGTGTGCTCTAAGTCACTCATGGTATGATATGGGTTTGTGTATGGAGGTCCATTCAACCGTACTTGGATTTTGATGAAATACTTTGGCAATTATTGTCTGCGAGGATGCTTTTTAGATTGGTTGCTATGCAAATCTACTGTTGCTAGGCAACCACTGGTTCTAGGATAAAACATGTTGTTCCATTGTATCCCTTGGGGTGGATTTACCAGGGGTAGGTGTCATCAGAATTGTTCTAGACTCCTTATTTATACCTTGAAAAGCAAAATTCTAATTAATCAGCCGCCATCTTGGATTTTGACCATTTGAAGCCTCTGCACACATTCCCATCAAATAGCAACAGCAAAGTTCTTAATGACCATATTTTTAAGGTTAGATTTAACCCCATTGTAAATGGCCCAGTATGATGAGATTTACATTTACACTAAGTAAAGTCCAAAATACCATAAAATGAAGCACGGTTGGTTCAATGTAGCGTCCATGTTCCTAAGACAATAGATCTACTTGTGATCATCACAAAAGGCTGTTCTATGGCTCATATTAATCAGAAGGAATTATTCTATTGATATAATATGAGATTGAGTGGCCAAATGTGGGATAAGGGGTTGTTATATCTATGTTTGTAGGTCCACTGACATTTTCTTAGTGAAAACTTCCAATTTGCGAGTTCAAACTCTGATGTTTCCGAGCCTCTACCACAGCCAATTTTTAATTCTGATGCACGTAACAGCCATCAATCAATAGGAAATTATGTTATCTTTAAGATGAGCCCCTTACCTTAGATATATACTGATGGGAAGGTGTTATTACAGTTCAAAGACTGAACATACCTCCAAAATTCTCTGATGAAAAAACAGACCCAAAAGTGGTATGAACCCGCACATGGATAACGAGCCAAAACCGGTAGTGCATCCCAAGATATTCCATGTTAACATCTTGAATCTTGTTCTAGGGACCCTAAGGACCAAAAAAAATGCTATGGGGGTGAGTTGTGGGGGGGGTGCACGAGGGGTGCCAGTAGCTCATGGACTACTAGCCATGGCCATTTGTCTACATATGTGTGACCAAGCACCCCATACCCCCCCCCCCCCTCCCCCCCGCCCTCCTCCACGTGGAACATCCTTACTGTGTGGCCGACATATGTCACTTTATATTTTTTGACATACAAGATTTACTATGCTTAAGTACTAGAATGGCCGTATTCAATGGCCCCCCGCCCCCGTGAATATAATGTGGCGATATTGAATGGGCTAAGAAAAAGTAGTTTTTCCTTCCTTAAATGGCTTCAAATAAACAAATTAACACAAATGCCAACTTCATTGGTATCGCTCTGATGTATATCACTTGTGGGGGCTGGGGCACATCCCACTCACTTATTCCCTGGTATGAAAAAGGTGGACAGGGCAGTTACATCATTAACCATTCAAGGCCCCCCATAGCACTTCAATGCCCTATGCCATTTTGCTGTCATGATTTCTGCATACATGAGCGCTGCTTTAATGCACCAACAGTGTCAGCAAAATATTTGTAGGTACTAAATTTGTACGTCAGCAACAGATGAACATGAAACTATCACCCGAGCCTAAAAGAGTTACTATGAGTATACATGACTCAGACATATTCATAATTCATTGCGTGTATTGCAAGGTATGTGATATATGCCCAGTGTGTCAGGCCGGGTAAGCCTGACCAATAGTAGATAGTGAATGTATCACCTCCTGCTGTGTCATCATTGCACCCTGAATCATTCATGAGCAGTTCCCCAATATCCATCCACCTGTTTTATGCTGCATTTTGTTCTCTTTTGTCTATTTAGCATTACCATTTGCTTTCAATCATCCATACTTCTTTTCAGGTTTCTGTTTTTGATCTTTTTGAAACTATTGACTCTCCTGGGATGCTAACCACTTCCCCTGATGAATCCCCATCCTCAGTCACGTAACAAAGGGATCAAAAAGGGAACGAAGAGTTTGTTTCAGTTTTACTGTTTTGTTGAAAAAGTTTTGTTTTTTAGATGGCTATTGACCTAGAATCGATGTTCTGTGCAAATTCTCAAACCAGACTGGATTTCAAAGAATTGATCTGTGGAGGCTTTAATCCGGTGATTTTTATGGTTACGTGGGTGGGGAGAAGGAGTTCTTAATACAGTGTATCATGCACTACATGAATAAATGAAATTTGAATTAATTGAGTTTCAGTTTGTACCCTTGGTGTTCAGTGGACTATTCATCGGCAGTTTCATGAGACTGCCCACAGTGAATTTGTGAAACTCTGTGTCATAATGCCATGTGTGATGCCATGTGTGAGATGCAGGAAGCAACATTTCATTGGGGGCTCAGGGGCCCACTCCAACCAGCTTGAAGTACCAGTTTTATGTATACATCATAGCGCATGTACACTCTTGTATTAGAATTGTGTTTTCTAAAGTAATTTTAAGCCCCTTGTACTTCTGATTGGGGCCCCAATGCTGCCAACGTATGAGAGATACGGCTTGGGAATTAAGTGTATTATAGATCTTGGCACATTTGTGAGGGTCCCAAACTAACTCAGGCATCCCCCTCCAGTGAAATTTCTATTCCACTGCTTAAGTACCAGCAGGTCCAAGTTTCTCGCACACGGTACCATGTTTTGGAAGAACGCAGAAACACATTAATAGTTCAAAACGCTGACACTAGGGATTCTCTATACACTTCTGTCACATGACTCTCCCAGGGGCTGTCACCAGATATGGACAGCACTCTGACGGCTGAAAGGCTTTCATCCAATCTAATGTAGCTTTCCGAAAAAAAAAGAAAAAAAAGTAAAACAAATCAAAGAATACAAGATCATGTTTCTTTGTACCTTGAAACTCCACATATCTAAAGCTACCAAAGCTTCAGATGGTTTGTCGTCCATCAATGTCTCCTTCATCATCGTGTATTTACCACAGCTCTATAGAAGTCATTAAACACTGCACATAAACTGCCATAGCTTTGACTGCTGCGTCTAGCCTGTGAATATTGCAGAGGAGGAGATAAACCGAGCCGGAAAATACTAAATAATGCAGATAAAATTGATCAAAACATGATATTTAAAATGAGTTCTTCTGCCATGGACTAACTTTGACGGGCCTGAAGCGATGAATGAGTGTGGTAGTAATGCAACTTTATTAAGTTCATGGAGATATGATTTTTAAGTCCATACACCGCCTGACTATGAGGCCTATTCTGAGATATCATTGATATCTTTTCATATTCCCTGATATCATTGACATACAAGGACAATAGTAGAAAATAAAAACGGAATCATATATGTGTGTGAGCAGTCACGTAGAGAGGATGACCTATGCCCCTGAGACAAAGCATGCTTTTTGTGTGGCTGACATGTGTCATCGTACTTATTTCCTAGTATCAGAGAGGTGGACAAAGGAGATTGATGAATGACCTTGATGATTGACCAAGGTCTGTACAGTGTTTCAGTGCCTCGACCATTTTGTTGTGATGATGCATGAATAAATGAGTGCCGCATTCATGCAATGTCATAATGCTATTATTTTGGTTATCATAAAAGGCTATAACATTAATCAGATAAACTCATAATTCATTCTATGAATTGATATGATTGAGAGGTTAATGAAATATACCTGGCTTGTGGCTGGCCTCATATACCTCAGCCATTAGTAGATACAGCGAGCTCCTGCTGTGTCATCATTTATCCCTGAATCATTCATGTGCAGTGCCCCAATATCCGTCTACCTGTTTTATCCGGCATTTTGTTCTCTTTTGTCTATTAATTATTTAGCATTACCATTTGCTTTTAATCTTCAATACTTTTGTTCAGGTTTCTGTTTTTTCCTCTTTTGAAACTATTGACTCCCTGGGTTCGTAACCACTACCCCTGATGAATGCCCATCCTCAGTCACGAAATAAAGTGATCAAAAAAGGCATTTTTGCTGCTTTGTTGACATTAGTTTTTTAAATAGCCATTGACCTAGAATCGACGATCTGTGCAAATTCACAAACCAAAGTTGATAGAATTGATCTGTGGAAGTGTTTTTACTTGGTTATTTTATTGGTATGGTTACTGTAGTGGTTCTTATATCTTGCACTGCTAGGTCACTTAACTTAGAATAAGCACTAAATTCTATATAACACTACATGTTGCTGAGTATATTCTATAGAACTGTGTGTGATGTTAATCGTTGTTGAAATCATGAAGATAACATACTATGGTGTTTAAGAGGCCCGGCTTATTCAAGAGCTGTTTTTACATAGTATATATAATTGATGTTTGAAGGTTCTCCAACCCCTTGTGCTTATACAAGACTAGCACTTATTCAAAAGCCAGCGCTTAAGTGGGACATTACATATATCACAGAACATCGTACAGTTCTAATTTTCAGTCATTTTGTATAATGCTTCAGTACAAAGTAGACCTAGCACAATGTTCAAGTGTCCTACACACTGTACCAGGTTTGTAGGTAAACACTCGGAGCAAATGGAAGAACACATTAATAGTTCAAAACGCTGACACTAGGGATTCTCAATACATCTTGGTCACATGACTCTCCCAGGGGCCGTCACCGGATGTGGACAGCACTCTGATGGCTGAAAGGCTTTCATCCAATCTAATGTAGCTCACAGGAGAAAAAAATCTTGATTTTAAAAATAAAGAAAAAAGAGATACTTTGATGTTCTTTTGTGCCTTGAAACTCCATACAAGCTACCAAAGCTTCAGATATTATGTTGTCCACCAATGTCATTATTCACAGCTGTTTTACAAAAATAAACCAATTAAACACTGCTTTAGTCCTTTATATATTTAAGGACAGCACAATGCTTCATGGCTTCATATTTTGTAATGAGAACTGATATAATGTATTGAAAAATGTGATAACCTGGTACACTTCTAGAAAGCTGAGATCATGGCCAGTCATTGTGGCCGGTGTCCAAGAGCCCTACACCCATCAGGATGCACCAGCTAAAGTTGGTGTGCTCGTGTCATTTTGGGTGAAGTCTTTACATGCCATTAATTAAACAAATAAAACAGCATTATTTATTCATGATACCATGGTATCGCCTTAATACAATACATCATGATTCTGCAAAACATGAGGGGAAAAAATAAAAAAACAAATCATATGTAGGTGAAATGGGAATAGAAAAAAGAAATTTGCTGATGCAGTATTTGACAGCTGATATATTTGCCCCAGGAGAGGCTATTCTGTTAACAATGGACATATCAATGCTGTAATGGATAGAGATGCATGTAATAGGTGATACATTGTAAAATGATATGAATAATATATAATTTGTTTTATAATGTCCGGACTGCATGGATCCTAACAGGATGAGGGATGAGCTAGCATCTGACCAGGAACATTAAGGCTAAGCTGATTGATTTACTTGTAATAAAAATGGACCAGTTGGATATGAGTTGATATTATCCGCAGTTGTGGTTTATTAGTTATAGATAAATCCCTGATTAATTCTTTAAGGATGGCATGTTGCTAAGATACAACATTTGTCATCATGATGCAGCCCCCGCGAGTAACTCATGGGTGCTGCATGCTAGCACCATGTCAACCCTTCAGGAGTATTCCAACCCTGCAGGGTCTGCATGATGTTTGAAAGAAGCACTGGTGAGTTACTCACAAGGGCTGAGTGCATGCATTATGATGATAAAGGGTATGATGCAATAATGCATTACGCTGTTCTTAAAGGGTTAAGCTGATTTATTTTGTTATAATCAGAATGAAGCAGTTTTGTATATGAGTTAAGATTATTTGTGATTAAGATTTATTACGTATAGATAAATCCCTGGATCATTGACTAACTCTATCAGCTTTAAATCAGCAGACGTCCATAAACCAGTTGTCCACATGATATCAAACTGCATTGTAATATCATGAGGGTTGGGTCCCCAAATTTCATATTATCACGCTCTCAGCCCTTTCTGGGAAAAGCTGGAGATATATGCAGAATACAGTACAACAAAGGGTGATGTTACCATACGTATATTGCTCTGTAGCCATAATGCAGCTGGAAATGTGCATCATAGGGCAAAAAAAGTTTGTTTCAGGTAACCCGACCTTTTCTATCAAAACAGGGCCGACTCTACGTTTTTTATGCAATTTTGAAGAACTCTTTATATTTTTACACTTTTATTGGGGTCCATTTTAGGTTTACAAAAACTTTGAAAATATCTTCCCATTTTTACACTTTTTTGGTCAACTTTAGGGTATGTAGGGGGGCTGTAAAATAAAAGAAGAAAAAAGTAAACAAAATTAAATGCAACCTACCGACCCTAGAGTTTCTTCCCATGTTACCTGAAACAAACCTTTTTTTTATTTGGCTTAAAGCATATATATATGCTGTCTGCTCACACAAGCCCATGGTGGATATTATGAGTCAAAATGGACCAAGCCCTACCTCCCTATTCCACACCTATACCGCCTACATTGTCCCTGTATCCCCTCCCAGTGGGCACAAAATTCAGTTTAGTGTTGGATCAACGTTGGATCATTTACAACCCGTTATCAATTTTGATTCAATGTCTTAAATGCCCTTTCGGTTGTGGCCTAGCTCCTGATATCAACATTTGTTTCAGGTTTCTCCACGAGTGGTACTTTGAATCATGTCACACGAAGCAGAGCCGAGTGTTATAATATATATCATATTATGATCATAGGTACCACAAGTGGAGAAACCAGGAATTCAGACTGATTATAGTGGATCTCTGCATCTATTTCATGTAATTATTGATGAATTATATTCAAAAACAACATTTAAAGATTGGTTGTATTGACATCATCATGGAGAAACACCCCATGGAGAATGAGCATCAGTTTTTCCACGGGGGTGTGGAGAACGGCCATTCTAGTACTTAAGCATAGTAACTTTGTTTCTCCATATGAAATAAAGTGACTCTTTACCATCCCACTATGGACCTGTGACAGTCTCCAAATGAGAACTAGAGACCAGTCATTACGTGGTCGATATATCGGGTTGCGCGTTGTCTGGTTAGAAAATTACCCAGCTCTCGCCACTGATGGATATTGATACATTGGCGTTACCATCTGTATGACGCTGCTGGTTATTGACTTAAACTAACACATTCAGCCTAGCCTATTGTATAACGAGTTGTTCTCTTATGCTCAATAGAGGATGTTAATGGTTGTTCTCTACCTTTTTCTGAGCTTTTTCTCCTGTGCTATTAGGCTCCTGCTTGTGCCAACATGAGGCGTGAGGGATCTATAACCAACACTTGTCCCACACCCCATTCTGGTACAGAATGACACTTGTAAACATCACTATGACCTTGAGCCTCCGAGTTATTGGTGCACCAATAGTCTAAGCTTTAGTTTGATACAAGAAATGCCTATATTTTCCTAAATGTGTCACCATTCTCATTGACAATTGAAAAAATAATATAAACTTCTTTTTCAAAAAGCGCACGGTGATGAGGAACAAGTTATTTTTTGAGTGGTCCTAATCTTTCATGTTCACTTGTCATGACGCACTGACAGATTCTGACGAATATCCCTATGACCAGCCTGGGTCAGTCAGTACTGACTAAGCCCTGGAACATAAAGATTAACACACACATATGCATAATGCCTGAATCAAGTTGCGGATTGATCAGCCTTGCCTTTGTTGTAACCCTGCTATAGTATTACTGTTACACAGCTATATGCCTCCTCAGCCCCCTCCCCCCCCCTCCCACCTAGTCTCCCTCCCCCTCCTAGCTCCCTCCTGCTTGCCCTGCCCCAATCCCATACTGCAGTATTAAGGACATATTCCCACTCTGGTTGTCAATTAACGGCACCAGATGGGATCCATGGCTTACCCTACACGCGACCTGCCTGTCTGTGTCAGTGTGTGGGTTCCACTTGTACCCTCAGCTATACTATACCACTTTACACTGGTACCATGCGCCATACCAGTATGGCTCTTGTGAACATCGCCATGACCTTGGACTTGAGTTTGGCTAAGTTTGCTGAAGTTTGATATAGTTGATATTTTTATTTGGTGGGACCTCCAGTATCTCCAATATTTTGTTTACAATATGATATGGGCTGTTCCCGCAGTGCTCTGAGCTTGGAACAAGTGAAAACAAATCTGAAAATATGATGGGGGTTTGCCGACAATACTTTCTGGCTCCAGTTCTTGTTCCTGTTCACTGGTTCCAAGGTTATAACAGGAGTTACCACAACCAAGCAAAATGTCAAATTCAAAGTCACAGCGGTGGTTACCAGAGTTTTTCTGTGGATGTCCATGGGGACGAGAGTACCCACCACGACCCGGGGGTAAGTAGTATATGGAGATGTCGCCTACCGCTACAGTGGGACTGACTTAGGATCCAATTAGCCTCGTGGAGAGGGTTAGTGGGAGTACACTGATGTGGGTGGGGGGGCTACTACAGAATGTAACTTATTCCCGTGAACAATACATGCATGCTGATATAAACAGCTCTCATATAATGTCTTTGGCATCTCACTTGTTCCTTGTGAATTATGGTTTGTGGGAATATGGTACCTGCTTAAATCTCACAAGTTATACCGAGAACAGAACCAACGTTGCCCTGTATACCATTGGACCTATAGATGAGCGGTTTGTCCGAGAGTCAGGCCTTTTCCCTAATACTAACAACCCCTGCCGACCATCAAGCACAGCACGCTCAGTTTAGGCCTATGATGCCACTGCAGCAAGTCCAGCACGGTCTGGCTTTTTCAGAAATGTTGTCTGGCAATGTTGGACAGTAGAGGAGAATCTATGCTTGTCTCACACTTTACTCGCAAGCGAGGTAAGACTGGACTTTCTCTGAAAGGAGAGTCATTACTTCAATCACATGTCGGACTCAAGGAAGGGAGTTCCAATGACAGACAGACATGCGAAAGGCAATGATGTAGAAGAGAAAGACACGGGGAGGCAGGGAAATAGGGATGTGTGTATGAAGGAGACGAGAGATGATGGAATGATATAGAGAGATTGGAGATCAGGTATTCAATTAGGTGTGAACAAAGGTAGTGCTGAGGGTAGGACAGGAAACATAGATTGGGTGAGGGAAGTATCACATGGCAATCACACCTATCAAAAGACTCACAACCTAAAGCCTCAAAGGATGAGGAAATACGAGAAAGTCAGGTTCAAAATGATGGATCAATAGAAACGCACACAAACATGCAATCGCCATGTTCACGCACATGCAATCCAGAAATGTGCACCTAGACTGACCTGTAATCCATATATCTAATTACGTGCCGCTAAACTTAGCACCAAAAACAAATCAGGCTAAGCTATGCACAGCCTTGACTTCAGGCCCTGCGCCCTCCCCCACAGTGCAGTTTGTTACCGAATGCCGTGCAACTCTCCGGTGCTGGGTTTGTGCATAATGATTTATAACTCCAAACCAAAGTCAGCCGATGTTCTGGTATAATATAATTGTCACCGTTATAAAATTGACATAAAGATGATATTGATATCAACATTGGGATGAAAAGTGAACCGAAACAATGAGGCATCATCTGGCCTTTAGCCTCATCATGCCCATAGTCGTCAAGCATCATGCCGACCCTACAGGGAAGGGAGAGCATGATGCATCAATGCAACACTGGCAAGTTACTCGCACGGCTGCAGTCATACATCATGACAGCAAATGTTGCCTTATAACGACATGCATCTTAACCCTTTAAGGATGCATGTCGCTAAAAAATGACATTGGTCAGCACCGGCGAGCTGCATCGGTGCATCCTCATAAGGTCGGCATGATGCTTGAATGCAGCCCTGGCGTGTTACTCGCCAGGGCTGCAGTCATGATTTAAAGCTTTAAAATACCCTAACCCCCCATCCCCACCTCCCCATTCAGTCTGCCTACCTTCAGTAATCTGTTCTCCACCAATTCACCCCCTGCATGGTTCCCCCCTGACAGTCCCACGAGCCACCACGGCCTATTGAACGCTGTACCCGGGAGCTCCCCCGAGTGATTGTTGTAACAACGGGGCGATAATCCCGAGCACTTCCCCAGTAATCAGGATGTATTGTAAGCTGGCCCCAGGTGGTGCGAGTCTCTGGGTACTCCATGAATGAGCGCCTCAGTCAGTGACACTCTCCTAGCAGACAGCTGGTACCCCTCACTCTGCATCTACCACAGTCCCACAATGAGCGCCTCAGTCAGTACAACTCTTCTAGCAGAATGCTGGTGCCTCAACTCAGCCTCTGCCCTAACATAACAGGGTCTTGAACCCTAAACTCATCACACTGTACAATTTAGTGCCTTTAAGGGTCCAGCGTATCATCAAGGCTTATCGATTTCAAGTGACTGTCACCCCCTGCCCTTACGCTTATTGGAGGTCTTGTAAGTTTCAGCAGCTCCTTCACCTATGGCCATATGAGACATGCACTCTTTTGAGATATGGAACGAGATATTTTTGTCAGAATGATCTTGGGCAGATCCTGTGCGTTTCTAGTGTCAATAGGTGGATGTGGGCAGAGATAGCAAAAGACACAAGAACTACAGGTCTCCTGCATGGAGATTGTCATTGAACTTGGACGCTTTTTTCGTAATCTAGCCCTATAGTATTAAGCTACTTAACCAGGGAAAGGGGTTGAAATCGCCTTCTCCTCTAAACACAAATATTTTTGATTCACCCCAAATCCACCAATCCTTCCCGCCCCCACGTTGTTAAATTATGAACAGCTTCTCATGGGGACTCTCGTGGGAGGCGTTCCCCTCACCTACTGAGTTTAGGCACTGGCTTTTAGCTTTCAGCAAGGACACAGACCAACAGAGTACTAGAGGACTCAGGGTATGCTCATTCCGTATTTAGCTTAATTCCCCATTGTATCGTGTGGCGCCAACATCTTACAAGCCTCGCTGGCATCTGCCGCAGAGGTATCCTGCTGCCAAGATGCTCAAAGCGGCGTTCACCAGATTCATTCAGTTTTTATCGTTGAGGGTCATGCAATGATTGCAGGTATTTATAGCCAGCATCAGAGCCATGAGCATCACTGGTAAAACGTTGTACCACATTAGGTAATGAAGGCAGGGATTGCCATGCTTTGTACCAAATCACATGTTTTTGCCAAGTTCTTCATGGCAGGGCAAGGTCATTTTAGTCTGTGGTATAAGCTGCACCAACCAAAAAGGCGTCAGGAGTGGCACCTGAGGCGCTATCATAGCAACGCGGGTTTCTTTGACGCAGGTTTTCAAGGGTTAACCCCACGTGTGGTGATAATGGGCCTCCAGCTTTCTCCAACCTTCACACAACACCCAGAGAACCTTGAAGTGAAGGAACATGAGGCCTCAAGACCTGATATGTTCTGGCAACCAACCTACCCTCATATTTTTCCCGACCTTAACTTTTTTTAGGCCACTTTGGGGAGAACATGTTTTCAGTGCCATAATTTGGTGAAATATTTGTTTAATCTACAATTTCATCAAATCACCATGATAAAAATGCAGCTACCCTATTTTCTTTTATAATGTTACCAGAACACAACACTATTGTTCCTTAGCTTAACTTTATGTTAGGCTAACGACAGTATGATGCCTCATAGGTGATCATTGGTCGTCATTATGCATTCTAAGATTATGAGAATTCTACAGGAGGAGTGTATCAAACTCCAAAAGCAGTGCAGCACTGGTCACTTACTAACCAGCACTGCATCCATGCATCATGCCAACAGAGGAGTATGGAGCATTTAAATGGACAAGGTTACATGTACAGGTAGAGGATGGTGTCTCCGGTTGGAGAAGGGGGGGTAAGTGGGAGAGCCCACGTGACAGCAGGTGCCACAACGATGTCAGACGTAGGGTAGATTCACCATAAGACAGACACAGACATTTCTATAGTTATCTAGGGCCTATGTACAATAAGACTTCTAGTGATTCCTTTTTGGAAAAAATGAGATCTAAACTTTACAATTATTCACAAATAATGAGATGCTTGAATATACAGAAAGTCAAGTGTCCGTCTGAGTTTAAGTGTCCGACTCAAGGTAAAACTACTGTTGATTGAGTCTATACAGGACCAACCCTGACCGGTGTCTGCCGGTGCCAGAAGACCCACCCCAATACCAGGTAGTCCTGCTGTAACATGCCGTATAACCAGCCAATGCTTAAAGCCTGTTACAGTCTACCCTCTGTGCCTCTCACTGGGTCAATCTATAGCTGTATGCTCTCTTCAGGTCGGCTGGGATCAGCTTGGGTTGGGGAGTAACATTGTGATAATTTAATGCACCACCATATTCATTGTTATAATGCACAAGTGCAGTGCCAGCGAGTAACTTGTGGGCACTGTATTAATGCATCATGCTGACCTACTTTGAAAGTATATCGACAATGACAGCTGCATTCATGCATCAGAACAACAAATGTGTAATGTGCATTGAAGCACTATATATATAGCCCTTAAAGGCTAGGCTTTATATGCACTGCCTTCATCATTATATATTTGATAGACTTGCACATTATATCCATGTATTCTAATATTCTAAAACATTGGTAATATGATTTTTAAATGTGGGTGTAAGGCTCACATTTACCAGATTTCATCGGAAATTCCCCAGTTTACGCTATGGCATTAACTACACGGTAACAGCCCGTAATAAGGCCATACACCCCCTAGTGGCAGTGCATGGTACTAAACACCCAGGTGGCCTCCCCAGGTGATCGATACATAATCAATTACATAAATCAATGGGATGAGCGGGTTGATAGGCCGCCTGCTGAAAGGGCCGTGACCGGGCGCTATACGGCCAGGTACACTACCGTCCGGGTCGGTTGCAGATCAGGTTAGTGAAGGTACACTAAACGTAAATGAAACGCTGAGGATTAAGTCATTGAATAAATGGCCGCGTATAGACTTAGCCTCCTAAACCTGGAGCTTCAATAGGCACATACAGGGCAGTCGTAGGGATTATGGATGATACCGGTGTGGTTTAGTGGTGAAACCCGTTGTTAACCGGGTATCAATACATTGAATTTTCCAGGGTAATTGTTCCAGTGAAGCATCTGCGCCTAGAATCGCAATATAAAGGCTAGTATGTGGGGATAATCCTCTTCTGCAGCTTAGCTGAGGGACTATCTGGTAGTAGTGCAGAAAACGGGGGTCTATAGCAGGTGCCAATACACCATACACAGGGCCTTCTTGAATGTGAATAGGTGCCCGATCAATTATCCCAAATCATGATATTGTTCTAGTGCAGCGTTGCTGTATGGCTGAACTGCCCCATGATTGGTCATCTGAGGGATTACCTGCGTTGTGTGGTAATGGATCAGGGACAGCCAACACTGTCATAAGCTGTATATGAAGGGAATGATACATGAAATATATCGTTACACCACTATAGCATCACAATTTTCTATGTAGTAAAATAAAGGGAGGGGTTACTTGTTACAGTAGGCCTACCTATATTTCAACATAAGGCCCCCCCCCCCTATGTTTTCATGATGGTTTTAATGCCTTCATTGAAGAGCGGTACCAGGTAGGCCTACTTTATCAAAAGGGGTGGGTGTACATTGTATATCCGGTAGGCCTAGTAGGACCAACTATCATGGCACCCCCCACCCTACTCTCGTTATAAAAATAACACACTTTTTTGGGGGCTGGGCATAGGCCTATAGGGGCCTATACCTAGGCCTAGTCTGCCCCATCTGCAACTTTTATTCTAATTTTTACAATTTACCCCCCCCCCTTCAAAATCCTATTGCTGGCTGTCGTTCTGGAGAGGATGTGACAAGTAGGCCTACAGAGAGCTGCATTAGGCTCATTCTATCGACAAACTATGGCCCTTTCTCTGGCCTTTCTCTCGGCAAACTATGGCTCAATCTCTCGGCAAACTATGGCTCAATCTGCCGGCAAACTATGGCCCTTTCTCTCGGCAAACTATGGCTCATTCTGCCGGCAAACTATGGCTCATTCTGCCAGCAAATCCGCAGCAAACTAGCCTTGCCTGCCTTGCGTTGGCGCCACCTGCCGATTTGTGACGGTATCAAATGTTGCCTAGCAACATAGCAACGCCTAGCAACGTTGACACAACGCATGCGCAGTGCACACTTGACCGCCATTTTCTACACAATGATTTTGCAGTTTGAGGTGCCGATGTATTGAGATAAAAAGAGATAGAAAGGCCGAGATAAAATGAAAAATAAAAACGGATGATTGGTGCCATAGCATATGAAGAATTAACAGGTAGGCAAAAAAATATGAAATGACATTTGATACAAGAAAAATCTGCACTCAACTAGGTACTTCAATTCGGGCAAAAAAGTTGCCATCTTGAATGATTTTCGTAGCCTGCAATCAGCAGCAGAAAATGATCATTTTTTTCTAGGTTATTTATTTGAAATCGTCATATTGCTAGGAAATAGAAAGCTTATGCATCATTTTTCAGATATATGAAACTGTAAAGTGATATTTTAAGCTTGATGTGTGAAAAACAATCGATTTCTTGAGATAACCCATTTAAGATAAAAAATACCAAATTCTTGGTTTTGTAAACCCTTCTAAAACAAGTTTTAGAAAATTCCTTTTTTTAATTTTTTCGCTGCTAATTGTAGCACCGACCACAGTGAACACAATGAATGCAACATATCTATGTCTACTATATTGAATGCATATGATATTTGGGCCTAAACACAAACGAAGCATTTTTGCCATAGAAGTCAGTGCAATATTGGGCTCAAAAATTGGCCAAATCGGCCAAATCGGCGAAAAGTGAGGTGCTCTCACAACAAATCTTGATCTAACTCATTTATTCGACTAAACTGCTTAATGAAACTTAGATAAAAAGTTCAATCCTACTAATATACCCTTTATGGTGAAATTATGGAACCGAAATGTGACATTTGATGATGGTAGGAGAGAAAAACTAAAGTGGGCGACTCCCCCTACAGAGGGAGGGCTGCTACCTTATAACGTTATAACGATGATAGATTGAGTTAGTGTGATAGGGTAACCCCTCCCAATAAGCCAGCACAAGGGGTGGTTATCCATGGCTAATGCACTACAAGAGGCACAGCAGAGTGCCTTAGCCATGGATAACCAGCCTGAGTGCTGGCTTATTCATGTAGCATTCCGTTTATACCATAGTTTTTAACATTTGAGAAAAATTATGATTTATTTTGACCTGTAAACTCGTGTTAACCATGTAAACTCACTGTGTAACGACATAGCAGTGCCGTTATCCGCTGCCAATGCATGCTGGTTATCCAGTTTAGGCACTAATTTAAGTGCCTGAAGTGGATACCTGTGGTAGATAAGGCTACCCCTTTTAAGGAAGGCAGAGTGTTATAATGCGTTAAGCCCATGCCATCATGATGCATAAATGCAGCTGCGGTGAGTTTTACTTCCCAGTGCTGTGCACGCTCATTAGGTTACGTGTGCTGATAACGTCAAATATAGTAATGATACATTCAGTGTTAGACATTGTCTAATGATATAGATAGAGCAGAGGATCAAAATGGGGAGGGCATGATATGAAAAGAGGAAAATAATCCTTTATGTGGAGAGGAGATCCATGGGTAACGATTCCTCCCACCAACAACAAATTACTACTTTAATATTGTTTTGTATGCAATCCTCGTGAAACAAAGATTTCTTTCCCTGCCATAGATGTCTGGTGTTGTGGATGATCATGAAGATACATCACCTTAGTTACCATCCAGGTCTACTTTAACCCTTTAAGACGCGCATAGCGCTTTAATGTCCGGTGTCATTTGTCATCATGATGCGTTCATGCAGCCCGAGCTAGTCTCTTCAGTAGGACTGCATTTATGCACCGTGTCGATCTTTTGGAAGTGCATGAACCCAAAAGTGTCGACTCGATGCTTGAATGCAGCCCTGATGAGTTACTCAACAGGGCTGCATTCATGCATCTTAACGACAAAGCCCATAGAGCATTAAACTCTAAGCAGCCCTTAGAGGGTTTGGTTGCCAAACTGAATTTGCTTAAGTAATCATGAAGATTAATTATGTGATTGTATTACCACATTTTTGTTCTGTAGGTGACTGAATGTTAATCAATTGGAATTATGAATCTGCACAGCACGATGTGGCAGCACGAAACTAGTGGCTCACCCAATGAGTGCAAGAAAAAAGCATCTTACTAAAATCGAAAATACCTGTAGTAACGCCATATAGAGATGAACATTGGAAATTTTGATATCATAAGATAACTATCTTTCAAATAGCTTAGATATTAGAATACAGAAAGTAATAATTTGTAAGGCTAACTGGAAAAGCTACCAGCGAAAACTGCTTAGTCATGGTACTTAAAATTCACACCAAGTTTTAAATGAGAACGCATTATGGATTTCCATTACCTTCCCTGCTAGATTATTCCTCTCAAGGTACATTTTTGATATTGCCCTTGTCTCATTAACGAGCGACTAGCACTAAAATCCAAATGAACAAATAGCCCGGCCGACATAATGATATTCTATAACTCTGTTCAACATAATGCTACATACATGTACATATATAAGGGTGAAAACTGATCAATTACATTTAGTCAGCCTGCCAAAACAAGTATTTTAAATTATATGGTTGTAGCAAAGGAATATCTTCTTAGTAATATCCCTGTAGACTATAGCACTCTTTTCCATATCTAAATCCCCAATGCTATTAAGATAAGTTGTTGTATTG
Source organism: Harmothoe impar (assembly GCA_947462335.1). Classification (NCBI taxonomy): domain Eukaryota; kingdom Metazoa; phylum Annelida; class Polychaeta; order Phyllodocida; family Polynoidae; genus Harmothoe; species Harmothoe impar. The sequence goes on from OX381719.1 coordinate 39,304,447, forward strand.
TGGAGTCCTATACATGAGAACTGAGGGTTATAAGATGATTATCATGTCCTTTGTGTCTAGGTGGATGACAAGCGGCAGCTTATGGCCGTTATGTCAGGTCCCATTACATCCTTCCTGTTATTCTGACTAAATCAAATCTCATCTCATTTCCTGGGACCTGTTTAACAACCTGTGGGTATATACTTCACTAACGGAAATTCTTGCGTATAAGCTGAACTCGCGTATTTTCCCCATCTAGACTTTGCGAAAATTCTATAAGCCTCACAGGGGTTCTGATTATGGTGACATTAGTACTGTAGTATACAACGTGCGTATATTTATAAGCCACACCTTAACGTCATTTCAAATTCTCAATACAAGTGTTGCCAATTGCCATAATGAATGTACCGTATTCGACACCCACATTTTGGGTCGATATATGGAATATGAATAATATAAAAGTCTACATTGGCCTATCCTATTGAGGAAGAAAGTTCTAGCATATTAGGCATACCTGTGGTCTATACCAACAGTAGGCTAAAGGAAAGAGCAATTATGAATAAAGGCAATTTTACATTATTGCCATTTAGAACTGACTGGGTCTATCAATTTTATGTGATTTTGGTATCGAATTTTGCACTGCGCACAAAACATGCTAAATCAGTTATCTTTAGGCCACACCAAAAAAAAAAGTTGGTCAATGGACTTCACTTTTCAAAAAATGGTGCGAGCGAGCAAATTTCTTTTCTTTTTTTTTTTAAAGAATTTTTTTTTGTCAATGGATTTTGTTGGTGAAAATGTGGAGCAAGCGACAATTTTTTTTTTTTTTTTACATAGCATCTGACAAAATTCCTTTAACATAGTAATTCATTGGTTGATCTGGGGGAATTACTGGAAGAAAAATTTGAAAAAAAAAAAAAAAATTCTCAATTTTGAAAAAAATGAGGCGAGCGAAATCCATTGACAATTTTTTTTTCAAAAAAACAAAACAAATTCCATTTCCGAAAATAAGGTGCGCGAAATCCATTGACCAACTTTTTTTTTGGTCTGGCCTTACCCAGCAAGGTAGAAGCCAATGGTCAATTTTTACGGCACATTTCTTGCAGTTTTTGCGCTAGAGGACCAAATACTCTACTCCATATAACACCCCCCAGTAGTATAACTTACACAGGCTCTGACTCAGGGCCTGTGTCTCCAATCAAGCTGCTATACCACGCTATAGTACCTTCATTATATCATCTAAGCTCTGCAATTAAATTCTGCCCCCTTTTTTTAGGGCTGCAATTAACTACCATTCCAGTCAGCATTTTATTTATGACTTCCGCCTGTTTTGCGTAAAAGAGTTTTTCTTTTATGTTGGAATCTGCTGACCCATTATGAGGGTACATAGGATGGGGTATCAGACATCTGGAGGTGAACGACCGAAAACAGCATTCCTTTATATAAGATAATGTCTGTACCAGTTTAACAAATAAAATTAAATTAAAAAGATTCAAAAAGTCTGTAGTACCACAGTCGGCCAGTCACCCCCAGCAGACACCGGTAACTTCACCCTCTAGCATAATGGCCAGCGTATAATAGCCTGTTTATGTGCGGGTCTTTGAATGTGAGTGGCTTTTGAATCATTTGCTAAACTGGTACAGACATTATCTTATAAAAGCAATGCTGGTTTGGGTCGTTCACCTTCAAGTGCCTGATACGCCATCCTATGTACCCTCATGATGTGTCAGCAGATTCCAAGATAAAGGAAAAACACTTTTACGCAAAGCAGGCGGAAGTCATAGATAGCGTTTTGAAAACGGTGGAAACAGGTCATTTAAAAAAAACTTATTTGAAATGAATAATCACAGGGATCCTATATACGGGCCAGTACGGGTACTCCAGTCATGACGTTGATGCTGTCTGGATTTGAACCTTGGATCTCAAACGTACCAGGCAAACACCTCACCTGTAGACCACCAGATTCACACTGTCCCCTTATACATGACAAACATGCAGATCTACATGGCTCACTGCCAACTATAAAGCATAGTCAATAAACGTTGCATGGAAATTGGTAAATAATGCAATAATCTTAATTATCGCTAAGCTCAGCCAAAACAATGATACCCATTACACCACCTGTGCAGATGGACCAGGCACGTGGTCGTCCCTATATATCATTACCCCTTTAAGGACGGCATGATACCTTAATGCAAAATCCATGCATCATGACGACCCTATGAGATTTAGACACCCCCGAAGGGTCAGCATGATGCACCAATGCAGCACCGGCGAGTTATTCGCCGGGGCTGCATTGGTGCATCATGAAGACAACTGACATCTTTTAGCGACATCCATCCTTAAAGGGTTACACCGCATCAGAGGCATCACTCGTCCCATCAGTAATGGTGGTGTGAACCCAGCATATGGTGCGGCTATTAGATTAGATGTCAGTGAGTGAGAGCTCCACACGCGCACTGTCACAGGACCCTGCAGAGTCACTGTCTACACCTTGTCTGGGAGAATCCGGCGAGGCCAACAAAGGGGCTGGTTAATGGGTTCTCTGTAGAAGTCCTAATAGCTATGGTCGGTTGTTATATTGAGACCTTATATAAGCCACACCTTACTACCCCAGGAGCCCCTTCCTTCAGGGTATTAAATTGAATCTTGTCGTGAATGGAAACCACTCCCTAGCTCCTGTCTCAAAGTTGCATCGCCCCCCTATCCACCACAGGGATGAGGCTAACCTCCTCCTGTGGGTGTTAACATCACCACTAGCAAAGGTCCTAATGCCCCCACGGGCAGGGGGCTCATCAGGTCCCCCAACACAAGGTATATCATAGCAGCACAGGAGGCAGGACAGGCGCGTATCAATAGCTCAGCCTAGCCCTTTAAGGGCCGCAAAATGCTTTAACATACTTTGGCCAGTGCTGGATTTATGCCTTGGGAGTGTATAAACCCCATATGGTCAGCATGACAAATGAATGCATGTACAGTCCTTGTGAGTTACTCTCCAGGCCTCCGTTCATGCATCATGACAACACAGGGTACCATGGTTTAACGACTACCCTAGACTGGAAGGATATTTCATTTCCGGAGGGTGTTTCTGCTGCATGTTTTTGTAGGGTTTTAATCTAGTTGGACTGTGATGGTTTGGCCACTCCAAAAAGTTTAAAAAACTCGTTTCTCATCACCAACCCATGAGAAATATGCTGACGGCGATTTCATTTTTGCTCCCCCCCCCCCTGCCCACCAGATGGGTAGGGAAATCTAGCCTCTCAGCTAACTAAATGAATTAAGACATAAACGATCTATAAAAATTGTGAATATATATACATATATGTGTGTGTTTCCCCTAAGCCATGGCATTTACAGCACTGTAAGCTTTGATTCTAAAATCATCATTATCATGTTTTCCAGTTATAATTTGCAAAGAAACAACTCCAGTATACCTCAAAAATAGGATTTTGGTGATGCAGACCTCCGTGGGAAAAAGTCCTTTTTTTCTCAAAGCAATGAATGTGGAGTACTGGTGAGGTACCCGCGTATGGGATCATTAAGACCAGATCCTGATTTTAATTATGTTGAAGAACTGCATTTACATGTACATACAAGATTTATATGATATCGTGTTGATTGTAGTATATTATAGCGCATACACAAGCCCTGATATACACACATCTATTTCCGCTGAATTTTGCAGTATTAATTAGCCAAAAGTATATCAGGTTTTAAAGCCCAATGAAATGCTTAATTAGTTTAAATTTGCTGAGAATATTTGCCCAGCGCACTGTACGCTAATTACGTTGAGATTCGAGAAAAGTACCTGTATACTCAATCATAGGCACAAAAATAGCCTACACTGTTAGGAGTAAGTGGTGTATCTGCACAATATAAAAGGAAATATTTTTGGTTTCAAGTAGTATACTGTAGGTGACACCATATTGTAGTATAGCAATCCAAAGATCCAAGGTTTTGATCCCAGTCAGGCTTCCAGTGCAACAATTATTCTTCCTTTGTCACTCTTACTTATTTTAAACGTATTTCGACCTGTATTTACATAGCAATACTAATCCTTCTGGTTCTGAATAGGTTTATAAGTGCAATTCGTGTGCATTACTGGTGTGCTCAGTGGAGACCCGAACCCACAACCTCCTCTGTGTTGGTTTTTCTGTAGGTGAATGTAGCTGAACAGTATATAACACTGGAAACCTGAAATACTTCCTTTTATACTGTACATCTACAGTATATTTCAATGTGCAGCTATACTAACTTCTGACAGTGCAAGCAGCTTCAGTTTACTGCACTGCTACAGCCGCATAGCCTTGCAGTAATAAGGTAAAGCGTTATAAAACACGCCGCGGTACAGGCTTATATTTCTGCGATGCGATGCGAACCATGTAGCACAATGGGGTTCATTTGTCATGTTCAAGTAGCTTGCAGGCTCTGCATTGGATTATTCCGAACCTTCTGATGCGTATCAGCCTCATACAGTCAGCACAATGCATGATTGCAGCCTCAGTGCACTACTCGCCAGGGCTGCATTTATTTTCTTGAGTAAAATGCGGGCAGTTGATATTGGTTTAATTCTATACAACTGTATTTTTTCATCCAAATAGATGAATTAAAATAACATATTATTATTTATTAGTGTTTTTAAACGTGGGAATTCGTAAGTTCTAACTATTCGTAACTCCGTAAAGCTCTCCACGAACTCCTCCAGTCTACGTGATACAATACATTAAACCTTTAAGGACCGCAGAGTGGTTCAATGTGCTATTTCGTCACCAAAGTTATGCATGCAGCCAGCCCTAGCTACCGGTAGTCTTCTAACCATGGCTAGATTCATGCATTATGCTGACCCTTTGAGAGTGTATCAACCCAATAGGGTCAGCATGATGCATGAATGCAGCCCTGGTGCGTACACTAGCCTGACGACAAAGGGTATCACGCATCAAAGCACTATCATGTGACTATGCTGCCCTGTATTTATATCCAGGTTGGGGGCGTATCAATGATACTGTTGTTAGGTAGGGTAAGGGGATTCTGAACCACTTACATAGATCATAAGTTATAATATAATGTTGTAATACTTCAGGTATATTAGATTTTCACTTGGGTCACATGGTGTAGATCAGCTAACACCTGCTCTGTTTACCGAGCATTAAAGAAGTACACGTCAATGCCATGCATACACGGAGGGCTAGTTTTACACTCAGACTGTACTCTACGTAATAGGTGCATACACACCCCTTTCTGGGCCTATTTCTTTTTACTATGATTAACAAAAATATCTCACTTTTAGCCCCAATTAAAATGGTAACTACCAAACTGCGTTCATAATCAACATCGAACCCAATAAAACAGAAGAAAAAAACATCAAAAAAGAGGAAGAAACAGCCACCAAACGGAAGAGGGAAGTAAGCCCCCTACGAGACCCATACAACCCTGCCAAAAGACCTGAAAAGAGGTCACACTACAACAACGAAAGATTTGACAAATCAAGATTAACCTGGGGGTACCCCTGACAGGGATGGGACAGTCGCGACAGACATGGCGGTCGTCGCGACCAGGATCGTCACAACAGTCGGGACCTCCACAGCAGCCACCACAAACAACAAACAAGGACCTACCAGGCCGGGAAGCCACAGCCGAACCAAGCCACCGAGGACCCCTCTAGCGATGAAGAGGATAAGCTCATTAAGAGTTCCGAAATCATCCGCGACCTATATTATCTAGCCAGAAAACTGAATGTAAAAGTAGCAAAAGCCATGAAGGTAGAAATGATCCGCCAAGGAATCCTGGGAAAGAATGCCCAGTAAACGAATTCATACTTGTATGCAAAAAAAATTTTTACACTGTTAAAACTGTTAAATCAATTCCATGTTAAATTTAAAAAAATCTCTTTAAGGGTTTAAAATTATACCCACCAAGTAATAAGGGTTTAAAATTATACCCGCAATTTAATTCATCACCAAATATCGACCAATCAGAAGCTGGGTCCACTATTGTTCATTATCTATGTTAATTCCATGCCAAATTTAAATATTAAGTCTGAAATTAAGTTATACGCGGATGACACATTGTTAGTACACTCCGCTGACAGTGTTAGAGAGCTCAATGTGCAACTGCAAGCCGATCTGAATGTAGTATATCAGTGGTGTAATAGGAACTCGCTTACTATAAATTCCGCCAAGTCTAAACAAATGCTAATAACACAGGGAAATGAGCGCCTGGTTCTTTCTATTGGAAATAATGTTTTAGAAAGTGTTCCTGATTATAAATATCTAGGGATCACAATGGATTCTGATGTGTCGTTTATCCCTCACTCAAAATGTATGTTTAGGTCGATTAGGCACAAAATATGGATAGTTATGCAAGTCAGGAAGTATATTGACATGTACACGGCCATAGCTATATTAAAAACCATGATAATGCCGTATATTGATTATGGCCTGGTCTTTACTACAGGCCTCCAACCTGCGTTACTTAACAAGTTGCAAATTTGTTATAACACTGGCATAAGAGTATGTATGGCGGTGAGAGATCCCAGAGAGATGCATGTGAAAGATTTGTACAAAAAGGTTAAAATGTTGCCAATAGATTTAAGACGTATATACATGCAGCTGACCATGTGCCACCGTCTGGTATATAGTGGTAAGATGATAATCAAACCCTACTCAGGGACTAGAGCGACTGAGGCTCCCTGTATTGTAAGGTCAAACCCAAAAGTTGTGAAATTAATAAAGGACCCGATATACCAGGCTGAGTCACAATGGAACGATATTGACCCGGCACTACACTGGAAGGGTAAAATAGAATTTAAGAGAGAAGTTAAACACCGTCTATTCACCTTTTTTGAAAGGCACTGGCGTTCTGACAGACTTAACTTGTATTATGAGGGTAAGAGCATTATTGCCAACCCGGTAGGGGCTGAGAGGCGATAAGTTCTATAAATATTTCTAGTTCTACCTAGGAAAGGGATGGATAAGAATAACAATGTATGAAATTTAAATTTAAATTTAAGCTTTGGGAATTTTAAAACTACAATTTAAAAATTTTAAATCGCGGTTTTAAAATTCTAAACTGACATAATAGGAGAGTGCTGTATGAGTGGGATAGAATCCCCCGTTATACCAGGAACCCACCTGTGGCCGCTGTTCGGACCACTGAAACCCCCCCCCCACCATGTAAACCTACCCACTATCGGCGACACTGTTGTTATTGTTATTAGATAATGTATACTTTGTTATATGGAGTGTTTAAGACTCTACAGAAATATTGTAAGGGGCGTGCGAGGTGTTATCATTGTGTATAAATAAACTAATAGATTGCAGCCGAGGCTTTTAATGAAGGGTCAGAACCTCGAACACGCAAAATGACACACCCTGCTAGACAGACTATGATGGTAGAACATTTTGTATAAAGTGAATGTACCTCTGTCTAGACCAAATAAACATATTTTGAACTTGAACTTTTGAACTTGAACTACTGATCTTTCACTGCCATTTACTGCCGCTACTATGGTTGCCATGTATAAAGCTGCTCGAAAAAAGTACCTCAGTAGAATATTATATTATAGATGCATATCCTGAAGAAGGTCGTCTAAGACCGAAACGTCGATAACAGAAACATCATGTATAATCACGTGCCTCAACAATGAAAAATAAAATTTCATCTATGATAAAAATGACCTTGTTTGTCAGTTTGTGTCAGAACTACAACTTTATGAATTTGTTAAATGCTCTGTGCACTTACTACTTCAAATACGATATTCCATTCACTCGCTGTCATTCAGGCTTGAGACAGATGCACATTTAAACATCTCCCAACGCCCACAAGGATTTCCCAGCTTGCACCGAATTATGCAGATCTCAATCTGTAGGACGTCCTTCTTAGTAGAGGCTTTCACAAACTAAGCTAATGGAACCACCTTTTTATTTCAAAACCACAGGTCCAATCTGAAGAAAAAACTGCTTCAATATTCTTTTATGTAGCTTCATCTGCTGTGCTGAGGCAGAAGAAATAAAATGAATAAAATTTAAATGAGCTGGAAAGTAATTTTTGCTGCGGCTTCTCTGAAAATAGCCTTATTAGTTTGCAGTAATGAGGGAAGGGATCGGAACACATTTAAACCATGCGGCATGGTTACATGGTGTGGGTTCTTATTTCTAAACAATGGTAATCTCCAGTTTTCCCTGTGTTGACATTGTTTAAGGAAATTAATTCTTGATACCAGACAATTCGGCTGATTCTGTCAGGCTGGTATGCATGTAGTACACTAAAATCCAAAATACATCATTAAGAGGCCTAGCTATGGGCTTTACACTCTATGCTTGGCAAAATATGTTAAAGGGTTAATACTTTCTGCTGGAAATGCTAGTGTAGTGGAGTATTGGTAACCTTTTCTAAAATAGAGTCATCTTTACTAAGTGACTATTTATAATATTTCCCCACCTTCGTCTGTGCACATGTCGAGAGTACCAAGTTCAAGTTCAAGTTTCAATATGTTTATTTGGTCTAGACAAGGGTACAATCATCTGCATAAGTTGATCTTCCTACATCGATTGTCTAGAAGGGCGTCTTTGTGCGTGCAAGGTGAAAAGGCTCTGATATTTAAGCCGTAGCTGCTCTTTTTATGTCTTTATACAATAATAAGGCCTTGCACGCCCCTGTCCGCGATTTACTCTACTACCGAAATGATATATTATCTAAAAACAACAGTTGTCCAGGAAGGGGGTAAGCTTACACAGTGTCAAGGGAAGGATTGGATCGTAGGACAAGACCACGGGGTGGTTTCTTTACATAACTTGGATTGAATCCTAATACATGTCAACATTTCATCATACTACAAACTTGGATTGAGTCCCAATACATGTCAACAAATTTATCCTACTAACAAATATACCGATCACCACATTATACAGTATCAAATGTGTCAAATGTGAGACAGCTAATCCACTAGGGTAACCTTACAGGTAGAGGGTCAGCTATTATACTTTTATCAGCATATAGGAGTTTCAGATTATCTGACCTCCAGTGACGGCTGAAGTAGTCTACTAATCTAGCTTTAACTTGTACTTTAAATGGCTCTTTCTCCGCCCAGCGGAGAGGGGGATCTAAGTCGTTCCATTGGGAGAACAGCTGATAAACAGGGTCATTCAACAAATGTGCTCTCTTAGGCATAGATCTATGAACAATAGGAGCCTCAGTCGCTCTGGTCCCTGAATAGGGTCTAATTTCTAGTTTACCACTAAATACAAGTCGGCGACACATTGTGACTTGGAGATATAGACGTCGAAGGTCTATAGGTAGCATTTTTACAGTGCTATAAAGTTCTTTTACAGGTACTTCTCTGGGGTCCCTTACAGACATACAAACCCTTATACCGGTATTATAACATACCTGGAATTTACTTAAGATGGTTGTACTTTATTTCGCGAGGTATGATATTTTGGGGGGAAATTCACAGAAATCAAAAATGCACAATTTTTCTTGTATGCTTCAGTATATACGCGCTAAAATTGCAAACTTTTTTTCTTTTCTGTGAAAATGTAAACTCGTGAATATAAATACTCTCACAGTAACCAAAGAGAGGAATGGAGTGAATTAGCGGCACTCTGGGGGTTATTTACTAATACAGTACCGTTATCTGGTCTCGTTAGTGCGGCTTTACAGCCGAGCGCCCTGTATACATCCTACACTAACATGTATCAAGGCAGGCACACATCCACTCTATACTCCTCAGGCCAAAAACTAAATGTTGTAGTTGTGTTTACTTGTATAATCAATCATTCTTTTGATTTATTATGTATATATACTAGTAAGTAAAAGCAAAATTTTAATTTTTTTCTTGTGCTTTTAGCCCGATCCTAATTTTTTCTTCCCCCCTTTTTTGGGAAGGAATTTTTCGGATTTCAGTATTTAAAAAACAGCGTTTTACTTTTCTTTTCCTTTTGAGAAAAGGGAGAATTCTTTCTCTCATATTCCTTAAAAGAAATTGGTTGAAAAAAATCGACTCACCTACCCTATATTCTTTTTGGGCGAGTCACTCGCCAGGGCTGCATGAATGCATCATGAGGACCAAGGTCATGATGCATCAATGCATCATGCCGTCCGTAAATGTTTAAAGGGTTACCCAAACAGAGGGGTGTGTGAGGCTGGCGGGCTGCACTAATCACCTGCTACTAATTACTGCTCAACCCTTCTGCACCCCCTCCCCCCCCCCCCTCCCGCTCCATACGTAACCCCTTCTGCACCCCTGCACCTAACTGCCTAACCTGATCCACCCCAGCCTTGCTCACCCACACTCTACCTGACAAGGTGCAGCGAACCGAGTGCTCATCTTTTAATTACAGCGAGGGGTAGGTGAGATTTTGCAGGTGGAAATGCCCCCCCCCCCCCCCCCCCGAAAGGTCGAAAAAAAACTGATCCTTGGGAAGGGGGTACTTTCTATACACTAGGAATCAACAAAATAGCACCCTTTTCACGCCAAGTCCGGCAGAAAACATACCCTAATCAAGTGAGATAAAAGTAATAAACCCTTACCACGAATGGCGATAGAATCAATACATTAAATTATTGGTGATCATTAAAAATGATAGCTAAAATGTGAGCACATGGTTTCCAAATCTGGGGGAGTGCCCCCCCCCCCTCCTCCCCCTTGAGAACCTGCTCGTTCCTTTTGGACCCCCTCCATCCCCTAACTGCTCACTTGCAATTGATCCACCCAACCCTGCTCCTCCATGTGTTTTTTTTGCTGATAACCAGATAACAGGTGAATTAATCTTGCAACACCCCCCCCCCCTTCAAGAGGGGTTAACATCCCCCCCCCCTCCCGTGGCCAAGGGGTTAACAATTCTTTGCCTCACCCAATACCCCAATACGTCTCCCGATGTTTCAACCAATGCCTCCCTTCCTGGCGATGTATCAGCTAATGTCTCACCCCCCCCCCCCCCCCCGTGCTGTGACACGCGACAACCGCTGCCGTTAAATTCCTAGAACACGACCCATGATTATGCATGTATAGGTAATTATTCAGATGTAATGATTCCTGATAAATACTGGTTACCTAAGTTTCATTTGTTATGATATTACCTAATTTCAAACTCTTAGAAGTCCCAGCAGTTAATTAGTATATTGCAGTGGCATTGTATAGCAATGCATGAGACGTGATACGTAAATATAAGCAGCAAATTTGTGGCTTTAACCCTTCCTTGACGTTAAGATGCCTCAAGGTCAACCTTTGATCATGATGCACCAAAGAAGGTCTTGCGAGTTTCTCGCACCCTGTGAGTAAGAGTTAGTCATGCACTCTAGGTGAGGGTGAGTTACTCGCCACCTGCCAGGGCAAATTACTCGCCACTTGCAAAGACGAGTTGCTTGCCACCTGCGAGGGTGAGTTACTCGCTCCCTGCAAGGGCGAGTTACCCCTCCCTGCGACGGTGAGTTACTCGCTCAGTGCAAATCACTCCCTCCTGGCAAGGGCGAGTTACTCGCCACCAGCAAGGGTGAGCTACTCGTTGGGTTTCTGGAGTGTTTCCACAGAGTTTGCAGTCAGCATGATATTTGAAGGCAGCACCGGCAAATTACTCGTGATGCCCACCACTGCATTCATACAGGATGTCGAGGCCTAAAAAAAGTTCTATTCTGGTAACATTACCAGAGAAAAAGTTGTTTTTAACCTTTCCTTTAGTAAAAAAAAAAGAAGTTTAGTAGTATACACGCCAAAAATGTCCTAAATGTTCTCAAAAATTGAAAATTGGTCTTCTTAGAGTCGGCCCTAAAAACGTAAAATAGTCGGCTGGGATACCGTAACAAAACTTTTTATTTTTTAGGCCTTAGTGGTTAGAATTTTGAGTACTCACGTGTTCCGTCGAACCTGGTGGCGATGGTATCCAAGAAGGTGTTCTGGGGGGCGAGCAGCCCCTTCCGGGCCGGCATCCTGTCACAGGTAGAAGACGCGTTAAACCTGTAATCCTACCGGGGTCTCGGCCCCTTAATCCACTAGATTAGTGCTGTAATCCAATACGGTTGGTCCCTGGGTGAAGGGGTTGGCTGGTGGGATAAATCCAACTGGTATGTTGTGGTTGGTTTGTGTCTGGTAAGAGCCATGTTAGTCGCGGGGTGGGTTCTTCTAGGGTGACTAGTGTCATAACCTATCAATAGCAGCATCTCCATACACTCCAATCACATTAACACTGGCTTCTTATTAACCACTTTACTATACACAGAACTACACCATGAGCCATGTTTTATAAATAGCACTGCACTGCTATAGGTTCCAGGCATCCCAATAGTAAAGTGACACCATAGACTCCCGATGGCTTTTAGTTTTACACAATCCACTGTTCCTCAGGCATAGTGAGGCAGCTATTCCAGTCACCTGTGGCACTCAGTGGTGGGAGTTATAGGAATGATAAGAACGTGTCCACAGCCTACACCACTGAGGCCTACCTCACATAGCAGGCCTAGATGCAGCCTAATACACCATAGGCCTACCTGCCTGCTGGTGCTGCTGCCCAGGTACCCACTCCCTACCAGCAGCAGCCGCCACCCACTGCCTCCTGCGTTCCTCCTGGGTCTAAGGGTGGCAGCTCAACGTGGATGATTATCCCTTAATGCTGAGTGCAATCCACCCAGTGTGTTATCCTGTAGTGTAAGGCCTATGGGTCGGCCTTAATGTGAGGCCTGTGTGTGAGGCCTGAATATGAGGCCTTAATCTGAGGCCTGAACGTGAGGCGTGAATCTGAGGCCTGAATCTGAGGCCTGAAGATAAGGCTTTGTTTACCTGCTCCTCCTGTGGCACACGTGGATGCAGGGCGTCCTAGCGGTTCTACAATTAACACAGGTATCCACTGTCTGCCTCCACACCTATACCATGTAGCAGCAATCCAGCCTCAATGCAGGCTCACTATTAGGCTGAAGGTAAATTTAGTCTTACTATTAGGCTGAAGGTAATAATGACGATGATACTCTGCCTATTGATAGGCCTGCTGGAGCAGTGCTGTCCTCTCTTGGTATTGAATAAATAAGTATCCCTCTTCTCTCCCAGGTGTGTTCTAATCCTGAGGAATCCACTACAGGCTGAAGTATGTAGGCTCACTGTCAGCCTGTTAATGCTTGTTCTGAGCCTGATAGGCTCATGTCTCCCGTGTTCAGCCTAGCAGCAGGAGTAGCAGGCTCCAGGTAGGCCTGTGCTGGCCGGCACTGTCCGTATGGACCCCCACTAATAGCTGGTCGGGCAGGAGGAGGCACTTAACTCCTGGAGGCGGCCGGGGCAGTCTGCTCCCTACCCCTCCTCCAGCATCCAGAGGGATTAAGCCTCACTGCGGCCTAAAAGTATCCCACCATCTGGGCCTATACTAGGCTTGTACTCCACTGTGCCACCACCTCAGGTGGGTGGGCATCACTAGGGGGAATAATAAATAACTGCACATTTGTTTGTATATGTGTTCTCTGTGGAGTTATGTTTAAATAAATACTCCAGGATTCTCTCCCTCTGAGCTGCTGTGCACTTTGAGCAGAGGAAGCACCGGTTGTGATGAGTACCACAGGGGGTGTGCACTGCTTAAGCTACAAATGACTCAATTAGTAATAGCCTGTGCTGCTGTACCCTACCTGCAGGCCTACAGGCACTGGAGGATAAGTCTTCTACACATTAACAGCTCCAGTGGAGGGAGCAGCATCTATATAGACTCCAAGAGCAGCGCCTGATGCTGGCGCCTCCCCGTGTGTCGGTGATGAGGGGAGTCATTGGGATGCTGTTTTATTATTAACACAAAGTGAGCCCAGTCCTGTGTGTTGTTCTGGGCCGCTAGGCTGTGTGTTTTGGTTCTGGTACTGCTACTGGAGAGGCGTGAATGATTTCCTTGGGAATAGAGCCCCTGTGTGATAGTTCCCTCTGTGGTGGAGGTGGAGGTGGCTGAAGCCTGGGGTGGATTCTACTGTAGCAGTAGACTCTACAGGGGTGGATTTGTGATTATGAGTAGTGTGTGTTGGGGTGGGGGTGGGGGTGATGAGAGCTGTGAGTGGGGTGAGGTGGGGTGAGGTATAGGGGTGAGGTAGGGTTATTCTGCTAAGTAAGAAAACCCTCACCATGCACTAGTATCATTACCCCATGGAGTCCTCCTGCACCTCCACACCCCCTAGTGGCCAGGCTGGGAATCACTTCCTCCTCCACGAATCAACACCAGTAGCAGTGATGGAGTAATATGTGCCAACTGTAACTTCTTTTTACACACACCCACACTCCTCCCTCAGCCTTTTTGTAATACCTCACCGAGTCGTTGCTACCGGTATGTGCTTAATCCCATGAAGAGAAGTTGAGTTGGGGATTTTATAATTTTACTTTAGTCTCATTGAGATTCGTCCACTCCATCACATGCAATATGCCCTGTTCATATTGGTAGCTTCCTGTAGGCACGGAGAAAAATATTTTCACAATTTTTTTAAGATGTTTACGTATACCTTAGAGATGATGTCAGTAGATCATATATATGTAGTCACCCCTGATATGATAATGTTAATATAGCCCTCCCACTCAGGTTATATGAGTAGACTGGAGTGATACTGGCATCAGCTCTCTAGAGGCACTTTGGGATTCCTTATGCTATAGCCCTGGGTGGTGCTATATACTATAGCAGCCTCCTGGTGCTCTAAGGGTAGAGCTGTTATCGTGCTAGCACCGGGGGTTGATAGCAGGGACTGCCTGCTATAGTATAGCATATAGCAGAACCAGGCCTGTTTAATCTAACGTAACCTGGCTGGGTGGGTCTGATGGGGACCAGGGGACCCACCAACAGCAGGAGGAATTATCCAGAATTACCCTCACCTGGATACACAGTCAGTCAGGTGGAAAAGGTAGGTATAGAGCTAGGGTAAGTGTATGGACAGGTGCGCCACCCCCCGAGGCTGCTAATAGGTTTAATCATATCCAGCCATGGATGGTAGACAGTGTAGCTATACTATACCTCTGCTGCTAGGTTTTCTGGTGCACCTTAGGCTTAATAGATCTACATATGTGTTTAATGGTAGTGTTTTCTATAGTCTAGAGATCAATCAGATTTAGGCTTATCTACTAAGCCTAATTCCTGTCCACCTTGAACCCTTATTCGCTCAATGACACAAGGTGATACTGGTACAGTTTGTGTCATGTCATGTCATACCTGACACTTCCATGGCAGTTGCTTCTGATACATGATTCAATACCGTACTAGGCCTATGACAATCTTGCAGGAACAGCTAGGGCAGGCCTACACACGTAGATCTAAGCCTACTTTCCTCGAGTTTTAAGTAGGCCTACTCGTTTAGGCTCCACAACAGTCAACAACAGTCCATGCCCCTCCCCAGGCGGTCTGTAGGAGTTGGAGAGGCAGGGTAAACCAGGTATGATGATCCGTTCGTCTCTGCAGACAACGCAGCAGGCATGATCGATACATCCATGTACAGGTGCCTGGAAGCAGAAAGCGCTATATCATCAGTTAGCCTGTCAGGTCACAGGTGTGTTGTTGTTGTTATTGTTCCGTGAACTGTGAAAAACCGGTATAAACCTACATGCTGTGATACAGGGGATAGATGTAGTGCCAATACAAGAGCACTTATTTACTAAGAAGGTGGCGGTATATAACTTGACAATATGTAGCCAGTTGGTAACTACTGTGGGGCCTACTCCACAGAACCCATTCAATTCATTCCTTTTAGTTTTACACGCCGTACGCAATACGTCACCAGTTGCTTCCCAGGACAGTTGCTGTGGTTCTATGGGCTTCCCACTCTGAAATGACGTTAATTCCTACCGTATCCTCGAGCAGATGACGTCACATGGATCATGACCAACGTGTTGACTTTGTTTTCGAGGTGCTACGTTTTGTTAAGAAGTTTTAATCCGGCTTTTAGTAGCCGACAGAACGTCAAACGCCAACTACGCCGACGACTATTTGCCGCGACACGGTGCGCCCCATCCGGCGGTGTCTCGGTGAATGAGCGCCGCGCGGACAGCGTCCTCTTGCCGCCCTCCCCTGCCTCCTCCTCGGCCTCTTGCTCCGCGGCTCCCGGTGCCTTGAATGATTCATATGCAGCTGGAATTTTGCCGAGTGGTGATCACCAATCCACAGGCAAAGTCCGCTTACACCTGCCTGACGCGTGGGGACGCAGGGATCGTGAGACGGCAGCAGCAGTAGCAGCAGCAGCAGCAGTAGCAGCAGCAGGGATGGGTTGGATGCAGGGGGAGACGCTGAAACTGTCACCACCAGTAGGCCTACCGCACGTGCCTCCCGCCCCTCTCTGGGCATTGCATCTGGTGCATTTCTAGTGATGGCTGGGGCGGGCTAGTGGGGAACTAGTAGGGGGTACTTTAAGGACCGCATGGTGCTTTATTCAATTTATTGTGCTTTGGCCTCATGATCATGACATAAATGACATGCTTAGGGGGGGGGGGGGGGGCGCACCCCCTACTTTTCTGTCTATTTTAATGTAGCCTAGAATAGATGGTTCAACACCCCCAATGCTGTAGGTATTACAGCGCCCCCTCTATCCCAAATTCCTGGATCTGCTGTCGCACCAGGGCTGAATGCATTCATCAAGCATTTCATGATGCATTCATACACCATGAAAACAAAGGCACACTAGATAGGCCACTAACTATTTAAGGATGGCATGATGCCTCAATGCATCATGCCCTAATGCATTATATCCTAGATCGTTGTGGTGCATGAATGCAGCCCTGGTGATTAACTCGCTAGTGCTGCATTCAAGCATGATGCCGACCCTACGTGGTTGAGACACTCCCAAAGGGTTGGCATGATGTACCAATGTAGGCCTAGGCCTAGCACCGGCAAGTTACTCACCGGGGCTGCATTGGCGTGTCATGACGACAAATCTCATCTTTTAACGACTTGCCATCCTTAAAGGGTTAAAGGGCCAGCATTAGATGCGGCTGGAGACGCGTGTTGTTGCTGTTGTTTTTTGCAGCACCGAGTCAGTTTTTCACAGGGACCAAGCAAAGACTGAGGAACAAATTAGATCTCTTCATCTATTTTTGAAGACACACCCTCTTTTCATGTTGCCAAGAATAGGCCTAGGTTATTAACAATGATTAGACAACATGTTTTGACATCTTGGCCAGACACGTATACTGTAGAGAATAAATGGTTCAAAACGTTTCAGCATATACATAATTAGGGAGTGTTCAGGGGCGGGGGCGTTACTATAGTTCAAAGGGGGGGGGGTGTCTGCGCGAAATCTCAACCCCCCCCCCCCGCTCCCTTGTAGTTAATAAATGAACACTCCCTTGTATGGATTGAGTATGGGCGTCAGTGTTCTTCAAAGTGTATTACTCTAATGGTTCATGAAGACATCCCTGACCAGGAACTCATCACAAATTTTAGGTCATAATAAATACCCCCTCCCACCCAAATGAAACATGAATGATAATTTAAAAAAAACCCACTTAATATGCTTGTGGAAACTAGATATATTATGGTTGCTCTCGTCTTTCATTCACCAGTACTAATTTTATGTAGTTCTTTTTCCTTTTTATGCCACGCTTTGTTCCATTGTGCTCTTGTTCTTAGCAATGTTGTTACAATATGCTTGTAATCAAACGCAGTGCATGCTGCAGACTACGAGCTACTAAATATCATAGATATATGCTTTTCAGCATATCTGTTGCCAAGCAACTATGAATATTTTATAATACACACAATATATAATTCAG
Source organism: Harmothoe impar (assembly GCA_947462335.1). NCBI lineage: Eukaryota > Metazoa > Annelida > Polychaeta > Phyllodocida > Polynoidae > Harmothoe > Harmothoe impar. Next base: position 39,322,124 of record OX381719.1, read on the forward strand.
GCGTGGCCTCACTGGTCGGGTTCCAATTCCACGTGTACAGTAATAGACTAGACACAGTGTATTTAGAACCAAACAAAGATGGAGCCGAGTCCTGAACTGGCCACCCGCCAAATGGGCACAGCGTAACATGTACTCTACTATTAAACAAGCCTAAGGTTTAGACATAGGCTCTATCATCACCTTAGGTGAGAAGACTAGATTGTATAGCCACTTGGAACCTTCTCCTGTTTCCAGACTGACTCAAGTTTAGGCCTGCTATCAGACTGCACCCTCAGGTTTAGACCTGTTACCAGACTGCCCCCTCAGCTTTAGGCCTGCTACCAGACTGCCCCCTCAGCTTTAGACCTGTTACCAGACTGCCCCCTCAGCTTTAGGCCTGCTACCAGACTGCCCCCTAAGCTTTAGGCCTTTTACCAGACTGCCCCCTCAGCTTTAGGCCTGCTACCAGACTGCCCCCTCAGCTTTAGGCCTTTTACCAGACTGCCTCCTTATGTTTAGGCCTGTTACCAGACTGCCTCTTCAGGTTTAGGCCTGTTACCAGACTGCCTCCTCAGGTTAAGGCCTGTTACCAGACTGCCCCCTCAGGTCTAGGCCTGTTACCAGACTGCCCCCTCAGGTCTAGGCCTGTTACCAGACTGCCCCCTCATGTCTAGGCCTGTTACCAGACTGCCCCCTCAGGTCTAGGCCTGTTACCAGACTGTCCCCTCAGGTCTAGGCCTTTTACCAGACTGCCCCCTCAGCTTTAGGCCTGCTACCAGAGTGCCCCCTCAGCTTTAGGCCTTTTACCAGACTGCCTCCTCATGTTTAGGCCTGTTACCAGACTGCCTCTTCAGGTTTAGGCCTGTTACCAGACTGCCTCCTCAGGTTAAGGCCTGTTACCAGACTGCCCCCTCAGGTTTAGGCCTGTTACCAGACTGTCCCCTCATGCCTAGGCCTGTTACCAGACTGCCCCCTCAGGTCTAGGCCTGTTACCAGACTGTCCCCTCAGGTCTAGGCCTGTTACCAGACTGTCCACTCAGCTTTAGGCTTGTTACCAGACTGCCTTCTCATTTTTAGGCCTGTTACCAGACTGCCCCCTCAGCTTTAGGCCTGTTACCAGACTGCCTCCTCAGGCCTAGGCCTGTTACCAGACTGCCTTCTCAGGGTTTAGACCTGCTACCAGACTGTCCACTCAGCTTTAGGCCTGTTACCAGACTGTCTCAGGCCTAGGCTTGTTACGGGGCTTGTTACCAGACTGCCTCCTCATGTTCATAGGCCTGTTATCAGACTGTCCCCTCAGGTCTAGGCCTGTTACCAGACTGTCTCCTCAGGTTAAGGCCTGTTATCAGACTGTCCCCTCAGGTCTAGGCCTGTTACCAGACTGCCCCCTCAGGTCTAGGTGTGTTGCCTAGCTGTCTCTGCTTTCAAATGGCAACACCCCCTTCCCCCCAATGTTGCACTAGTCCAGTCAGAATGAATAGTATACAGGTAAATCTAAATCATCTTCCTAGTTGGATTATAGGCCTCATTTCAGCCAGCCATCTGGTCAGCACACAGCCTGCACTGTGGACCTGAATGTACCCTCCAGTGTCCATCGTGTCGGCACTCGTGCAATATGGTAGGGGGAGGGGCATCACCTCTCCATGCCCCCCTCCCTCGACGGCTTCTGGCCTACTTGGACATACCCTTACCTGACCACCCCCGCCCATCCAGACGGACAATGAATGACTGGTCCCTGATGACAAAGGAGGGGAGTGTGTGTGTGTGGGGGAGGGGGGGCATATGTTATGGAGGGTGTGTGTCTGTTGGGCGGGCGGGGGGGGGGGGGGTATGGCCCCAGGTTGCTGGGTCGGGTGACCAAGGTGGCCCGGGGGGGGGGGGTTGTATGGTGTGTGTGTTAGTGAGAGGGTACATATGGCCGTGGGTGGGTGGATGGGTTAATATGCAGTACAAATATACTAGTACTGCTAGTGGTAGGGACTCAAGAATCCGCTAGGTGAGCCCCTGTGCACAGTGCACACAGCAGTAGAGTATTTTGGTGCAGCTGTGCCTCACAGACACTGTTATAAAACTCCCCTCTTAGAGAGTGACATTTCATCTGTTACTTTTAGGTAAGCACACAGAAATATACTCAAGAGAAAGGCCTATCCAGCCATCCCTATAACAAGTGACTGCAGCTAAGAGAAGTTACCAAATATTTTGGAGATAAAATAGATTACATCAAAACCCTATGAATTTATGAATGCTTTCTGTTGCTTTTCGGTTTGTGATCTCATCCAATATGTTTTTATATCATGTTAAAAAATGGAAGCAATCAGAGGATCCTCTCACCTCTTCCTAGACCATAACATCATAATACTTATGATTGGGTAATTAAGACAATTGGTTTACTCTATACTAGTATAATGGGTGATCATGTTAAGAGGGCCTGTCAGTCATGGCCTAGCCTGGCCAGTACTTCAAATGCCCTCCAAACCCCTTATATAACTACCTCCCACATACCCCACTCACCTGGCAGACCCTATCACCCTCCCCCACACAGGTTCACTGGGACTCTAAAGCTGGATAGCAATTATATAGGAAATGTACTAGAGAAACTGGGTGGATTTTATTTACACCTATTTGAAGATGTTCTGAGTTCTATGATAGATAGAAAGAAAATTCCAAAAGATTTAGTTTACATCTCTCACATTCTATATCATAAAAAAATAGAATTGATCATTTAATATTTCTCATTTTTTTCTGGAGTCCCTACTACTAGTGGCAAACATTGTTGTCACAGACACACACGCGGATCTAGATAAGGGAGTGGTCGTTATTTGACTATTTTTCTGCGGTTAAATATTGACCACTGCATTTAGGAGAGGGGTCAACTCTGAGCGGATCTCTGCGCAGCCTTAGTCAATACCAATATTTTGTAGATATACCATCCCGAAACGAGCGTATATTTAGAGTCGGCATGATGCTTGAATACAGCCAGGACTGTACAGGACTGCATTCATGCATCGTGACGACCAAAGCATGATGCATTAATGCATTATACCGTCCTTAAAGGGATAAATGTTTAGTCAGTGTATGGTGCGCCTGGCTACATGTACTGTTTCCATATACTACTTTCAGATATAACACCAACAAAAAAGACTATTAGTGGGAGCACCTGTCACACAGATAAGTGTGGCCCTTATCACGATGTATCCCCTACTATGAGAAACCTCAACAGAGGTCTAGCCAAATACATAATACACATGTAGGAAATGTAGCAGAACTGTGTGAAAATCTGTTAAACTCCTTGTAAAAACGTCTACGCCTTGGAGTTTATCTACAACAAAATACGTAATCGTCCTATGCCTATGGATAGAAAATAGCACACATGCACCTGTACAGGTAGACTTAGCATTTAACAAATATAACGGTAGGTGTCTAGCAGAATGTTACCTTTGGCCAATCTTGTGCCTCTACATGGGTACCCACAATTTTGACCATGTCAGTCGCCGTGTCGATTTTTACAGGCTAAGAGCCGTGTCGATTTTTATGTATATAAGGTCAATTTTTAACCTTTATTTTTCTGTGTCCGTCGGTTTTTAAAAGATCTGTGTCGCCCGTGTCGATTTTTACCCATGTAGGGGCACATATATTTTAGGCTTAAAATTGGGGGGGGGGGGGGGGTAGTACAGGGTGTGTTACCGCCACAGATGCTACCAGCATCGGGCATTGAATGGGGGAGGTGTGAGGGTATTGGGTGGGGCAGGTGTGAAGGCATTGGGTGGGGTAAGGTGTGACCACCAAAGGGGCTACCCTTTCACACCCTAGCCTATAGCTAAATGCTGTGTCTGTCGACTTTAAACCCAAGCTTTACTGTGTCTGTCGATTTTTATCCAAAGATTTACTGTGTCTGTCAAATTTTATCCCATGATTTTCTAAGTCCGTCGATTTTTAAAACCCCCGTGTCGCACGGGACTGTATGTAACCCCCGTGTCGCCGTGTCACACGTGTCGATTTTTACCCATGTAGAGGCACAGTCTTCATGTGCTAAATACTTTATTTAATCTTATTCCCAATAATTCAGCTTAGAATTCGACTAACCATCAGATTATGGCTCAATTTACTAATTTTGGAGTGTACGCTATAATTCCCCCATTGAAAATGCACTGTAATTAAATGCTATACTTGGGCCACACCTGAAAGTCTAATTGGGCTCTTATTGCCCATACATGACATTTTATTGGGCAATCTCCTCCAAATATGATATTGTACTAATATTTGAAATATGAAAAATCGGACTAGGTCACTTTAAACTCTTAGAACCGGGGTTTAGAATTCGAAACTTCTTTCAAAAGTGATAAGATTTAAGTCTAAACATATCGGTCTAAAGTCCAACACATTAATCAAATGTGAGTAGAGATTAAAGTGTGTTTAGAATGAAAGCACGAATCAAATGTGTTTATTGTTTTACATCTAAACATCATTTTGACAGTGTACACGCATGTCGACTCACCTGCAAGTCCTCTCCTGGCGTCCCAGTCACTCCTCGTCCTGCCACCTGGTGTCAAGTAGCAGAACCAATGTCTGCCCAAGCGGAGTGAGCCATCCAGCGGTCACAATTTAGACAAAGTCTCACATCTTTGAACTAAATGAACGTTTGCTGTAAACAGATTTAGATGTATAGGCTAATCAAAAACATTATACAGGACTTGACCGAGCCTAGAACCCATTGTCTTCCACATGTGGGGCTAATGTTCTACCCCTACTCTATTGAGGAGGTGGTACCGGTAGTAGGCCTGCTGAAAACTATACATGTACCAAATCAAGACTGTGTGCTCCATTTATATGTTCTTTTTTAAATGTCAAACACCAAAAAACTTTAAAATATGCAGGGGACCATAATATCCAAAATATTGTTTCTGAATGTAGAAGATTATGTATACTATATCCTGAAGGAACTATATAGAGAACGTTAATTACTTTAAGATGCTATTTCATACACATACCGCACTGTCGCGATAAAGCGCCTGGTCTTGAATAAGTGCCTGTCTTGAATAAGCTTCGGGGTATAAGCCTAGGGGGTTCCAAATGCTTCTTAAGCACTAAAATCGTGACCTTGAATAAGCGCCTGTCTTGTATAAGCGCCTGGGTAAGAGCCACGTCAAATTGAAGAGAGCCCCAGCGCTTAATCGCGATGGTACTATTGCCATATGATCCTACTACAGATCACTCCAAACTCAAATCCAGATATCTAAGAAACTAGCTCGAGACCCCCCTATTTTCTTTGCACCATTTGAGACTACTTATATCTCAAGAAATGCTACTTAAGCTTGCACAAGTTAGATGAAGAGGACCAGATTAACTGGTGCAGTAACGTTAGACACCTTCTTGACAGGCTGGGTGATACATACAATAATCTATGGGATACTCAAAGAACTGGTGCTAGCCCAATTCCAATTTGGGCTCTGACTGAAGCTATCTATGGGAAATACAGGACTAGTATTATGGGTGAAATTAATGAAGCAGGTGAGGGTAAGAAACTCAGAACATATCGGACATTTAAAACGGAATTCAGATTAGAACACTATCTCTTTAATTTAAATAACTGTAAATACAGGTATGCCCTAGCACAATTTAGGTTAAGTTCGCACAATCTGGGAATAGAGACTGGTCGGCATTGCAGGCCACCTAAACCTGCTGGTGAGAGGATTTGTCTCTACTGCCAGAGTGGAGCTGTGGATAATGAGGTACATTTTCTGACAAAGTGTACATTTCATAATGAATACAGAGAGGTATTCGAAAATGTTGTCAAAAGTATTATACCGAACTACGCTAACACATCTGACGCTGATAAATTTGAGAAAGTTATGAAAACACCAGAGCATATTGTTATTAATGCACTGGGAAAATATGTATATATGGCCTTCAAACAACGACAACAAGTTTGAGTTTGGGGTTAATGTGTTTGTAGGTCAATAATGTTTGAAACTTTAAACCTGTAATGCAAAACTGTGACCCAACTGGGTATGTATGCCATGTATCCATGTCTCTGTACGTCTGTACATATATGTGTTTTCTAGTCGAGTACATTTGTATAGTATTGTGTAGTAGCCTAGTGTATTTTCATTTTGTCTCGTATTGTAGCATAGTTTGTAGATTTAGTTTATATAACCTTTATGTATGACACATAAGTCAGAAATGACTTTCACTTCAGTTGTCAATAAAAGATATTATTATTATTATAATATGGGCATCTTGGCGAAAATCCTGACGAAATTTAATTACTTCTTGACTATGGGGTCTACCCAACTTAAAGCATATACATGCTTCCCTTGGACGGCTTCAAGATGGAAGCTGTTTACCTCGCCTCTTAGCCTAGTTTAACACCTAGTCAGCTAATGTTATCAGTTTATCTCATTTAGTAGGTACATGTAGTTGTAGCTGAGGATGGCTTTTTGATACACTATTTATATCATAGATCAACTATTTAAGGTTGGTCGTTATCCAGTAAACAGATTTGGTCTAATTTCCTTTTTGTAAGAACGTTACACCATTTGAAATCGAGAAATGAAAATGAAATCGGCGGTCCCACACTACACTTTAAAATATGGAATTCAGAAAGACAAAGTACAATAATTTTCATCTAAAACTGAAAAGAAAGTGTCAAAGCTTCTTTGATTAATAACATATTATTCAATCTGAACAGGTCGTACTCAACGTGAACATAATTGTTTTAACGCCTCAGAATATTGTTGAGATCATTTGCAACATACGTAACCCAGTGCGTTTCTACACATGGTAAAAAATGATATCGATGCAAAAACAGATAACTGCATGGTTGAAACTCTATGACTGGTAACCATTTATGACTAACTGACGTCTATGACCAGGTAGCCTGCGTCCGTGTCAACATATAAAAGCTGCTAAACAATATAATGTTCATGGCATTTTAAGACATGCTTTAATTATTTCCATGTACATCTGCCCTATAAATAAGCTTTTTCTTATTGCGGCAAGGTCATAGCTTGTGACCGGTCATATAGTTTCAACTTGTATCCATTTGATGAGACTTTATGTACCGAGTGGGTCCAGCTTTCACCAAGAAGCGACCAACCTTAAATGCATGTCTCTTATATCCAACACTCTCACTAGTGCATTTAGATGAATGTTAAACACGGCCATGGACCGGTTCTTTTGTGGAGGATTAAGCCTATTTCTAGTCATTGTATGTGGTAAGTATATGCCCATTTGGCTATTGGGTATACAGATAGATGCAAGTTCTATTATTTTATATGTGCATTGTATTATTTAACATAAAGATCAGTACCGTACCAAACCTCGTGTTTACATAGGCCGCGGCTAGTACGCGATTCAGACCGCTACTGTGGCGTATAAGATCGGCCAAAAGTCTGGGTGCGGCTAATACGCAAGTTAGGCTTACACTCTAGCTTTTAGGGTACGTAAAGGTGAGAGGTCTTGTTGCTACAAATAGACATTAGGACATGTAAGTATGTTCTACTGTTTTGTAAGGTGTAAAGTCTTATCAGATGCATCTAAGAAAGACGTTGGCATGGGGAACTAGCTTAAACTACATATGTATATATGTACAATATAAAATCATTATACACTCACCCTATCTAAACAGGGACATAGAATGAGGACAGACCATAAGGGAAGGAAAGAGGGACAGGGAGACAGACAGAAAGGGAGACAGACATCCAGACTGACAGTTCGTAAGGAAGATAGAAACACAAAAGGATAGAAAGAGATGAGCCTAATTTTAAATGAGGTGCCATTAATGGGTCGGGGTCCAATACTTTAAATAATTATAACTTTGGGGGAGGTGGGTTTATTGTAGTTCATCTTGAATATGTGCAGCCATCAAATGCCGTCAAAAAAAAAGTTACTTTAGTAATATACTATAGTAGTTTTGTGTATAGGATTTGTATATAAGGAACTGGACCGCCAGCATGCCTTTATCACATCAAAGATTAAATCCATATGACATTATTGTCCTAAAATTAGCCCCCTGCCAAGGATATGACAGACGTTAAATATCTGACAGATATGGGTGTTTTAAGGAGAGCATGTATACATAGGGATACATATTTTCTAGGTAGCTCAAACAAATACAAATTTGTGCAGGATATATAATTTCTTCGGGTAACATTCCAGAATGTACAAAACAAGCGATTTTTACACTGATAGCAATATCCTGGATGATAAATAACTTATAAAAACGTTATCAAGAACGTTATCTACATTCGGTTACTGTAGTGCCATTCAACCTGTCTAGACAAATATAATAGTTGCCGTTGACTCACTTAGGCTATGTTCCAGGTCCATGTCAAGATAACAATAACAAGTAAAGAGGTGCGATGTAAATTCATTTTGCAAACAAAAGATGTTGTGCACGTTTTGACAATATATATCTTTCATAGGTGGCAAACATGGAAAGTGACATATAGTCATCACTGAAATCAGAGTTCCTGGATATATATTATATGCAACTATGCAATATGGGTATCAAAGTGTTTGGAATGGAATATTTGGAATTTTTGAAATCCATTATCAAAACCCAAAAATAAATGTTGAATATTGAAACCATGATATGTAAAATTTCAACCACTTGTTACTAAATATTGAAACTCTGATACAAATATATCATTTATTTTTGTATTCATCATTAAGCACTAGTGGCCACAGATGGCAAGTCGCTGCCGGACGGTAAGACTAACACAACACTGGTTGTTCTACAAGGGAAACCATTCACTCTAACATGTCAGAATACTGGCGGCAAACCTCTAAAAACGGTAAGCATGACGTCCCATTATTGTTGTTAATGTTTCTATCTTGTTGTAATATATCTTAGATTAACCCCCCCCCCCCCATCCCTCCCACATATTTTATGCGGGTATTACTCTTTCTTTACCATTTTATTTTCCTTTCCACTCCATCCTCTTTGTTGTATGTACTCAAGCTAAATATCCTGGGCAGCGTTTTATGAAACTATAGATCACTTTCCTCCAATCTCTGCTTTATATCGGAAGGGCACCCGGCTGAAGTTATGGAAGATTGACAAGTATGACCCTAAAACAGAGAAACCCATATATGTATTGAGTATTGACAAGAAGAACCCCCAGCGACATGTTAGTCTAGATGAGGATAAGTACAGCGTCCATGTCGTTCCCAAGACCTCGTCCTTTGCGGTGACAGTGAAAGCGGCTATGTTGGATGATGCCACCTCCTACAGGTGTCAACTAGAGGGTGTGGCTACGGAGCACACGCTGATGACCTTCAATGTGCTGGTGTATGGTGAGACGGGCTCTACATGTATATGTTTTATTCTACCTAGAGCAGCAAAGCATATAGATGACATACCGGGTACAGGGAAACTGTACGTGAAAACCATGTTAAAGATGGTATCTCACCTCGAATCAATCAAATTTCTCTTTTCATATTGTACATGTTCCCAAGGGTATTGAATAGGTATTTGGAAAGTCTTTAAGCTCTGCACATAATATCTCTAAATAATATCAAAATTAACTGAATTCATTACTGTTTACCGCACAAAAATATTACATCATCATAAAGTATTACTTTAACATAGTACATTTATATGATAATTATATGTATATATATATATATATATATATATATATATATATATATATATATATATATATATATATATATATATATATATATATATATATATATCCGTACCCATTTATTGTACCTTTATGATTTCTCAGAAAGGCCAGTGATCTCCTTAGAGAGCCCTGTGCTAGTGGATGTTACAAGAACAGCAGGGTGTCTGGTTACATACGCTGTCCCTGTGGAAAAGGAAGTCAAAATTAACATGACACTGAGTATTGGTAGCGAGAGTAAACGCCAGGCAGGTGTACCTGTGCATCTCGATGCTGTTGCTCTGTTATCCAGCATGGTAAGTCATTTCGTTTTCTAACAGAATCTAAGTTCTACCAGTAATGGGAGGAAAGTTGTCAACTTTATAACATTCAATAATAAGAATGTATGAATATATGTATATATATAATATATAATATATATATATATATATATATATATATATATATATATATATATATATATATATAAATATATATATATATACCGTAAAACCTCGCGTATAAGCCACGGCTTGTACGCGAATCAGACTCAGCTTTATTTTGATACCAAACATGCCTGTATAGGGTGCGGCTTATACGAGAGTTTTTATAAATATACTACAGTACAAAATTAACAATTTTCAGACGCCCTCTGCGGCTTATAGGATCGCACCAAACTCGGGGTGCGGCTTATACGCGAGTTAGGCTTATACGCGAGGTTTTAAGGTATATATATATAATATGTTATATCCCATGCACATGGATGTAAATGATTGGTAAAATAAGAAAGACGAACGTCTACATTTTAACATCTAGTGATGTGATAATCATGAAACAAAGTAGCATGTTCTTATCGTTGTATGTTTACATTTCATTAATATCTTACTCTCCATCAATTATTTTCAAGGCCTTTCGATTAAAGATTGTGAAGGAATACATCGGACTGGACATGACATGTTCAGTAAATATATCAGGGCATGAAATATCGTCCAAGGAAAGGATACACTTCAAAGGTAGCTATGTCAGACACTATATGTTGAGTTTATCCATAAGCAACCAAAAAGCGAAACTAGGAGAACGTACTGCAAGATGTTTTAAGTTGTTGCACATTACCAAATGGCCACCAAAGATCGGTAACTTTGATAAATAACCCCACATTCGATGTTAAGTTGTAGGCTTCCCAGTTACAACAATTCCAATATGTTAAAATAGACCTCTGAGAATGAACCAGCCTTAAGAACCTTTATTAGCCCACCCGCTGTATTAATAATGCCAGATTCCACTAGAGCGACACAGTTAAGCCCAAAATCCACCATGTCGCGTCTTTTTCGTGGCTATTTCGCTGTATCGCGCCTCTGCCGCCCTCATTTCGCCTCTGTGCCACCAAAGGCCACGGCGTTACAGGGGCAAAATCGACGTGGCAGAGCAGCGATACCGTTTTAACGCGGGTTTCTGCTGCCGTAGATTTTGGGCTTTAGTGTAGCAAATATCGCTAGGTGTGTCGCTCTAGTGGAGTTTGAGCTAAAGGTAAAAGGGAATATAACTGTGCAACCGCTCAGAATGTGCGGACCATATTTACAAATTTACTTTGGGTAACACCTGGGGCCCATTTCTCAATGGGAAACGATTGCACTTTGGTCAAAATTTAATGATCAATATCTGTGAAATTCGTCCAGTGTGAATTTTCTAACTATCAAATATTACTGAATGTAATATTTACATTGTGTTGTCCTATATTTTTAGATGAATAGGGACCTTTCATGAGGTGTTAAACTGCCAATCTATAGGTGAATCCTTCAGAATATAGGCTAAGGTCCACATAGCATATATACTATCTATGGTAGCATAAGACAACATAACGGACACTTGCCTGTCAACATGACGGATACTTGCCTGTCAACATGACGGACACTTGCCTGTCAACATCATGAACATGGCAGCCCTTTCAATTCCTATGTGGACCCTTTATCTATAAACTTACCTAAACTGGACGACAGGGCCAGATGAGAAAGCCCTGTAAGAAATGGGGTGGTCGCCTGGGTGTGTAATCCACTGGATGATTCAGCTATATAATATAAGGGTTGCATGACTTGCCCACTGCTTTACTTAAGTGATATTAAGCAGAATGAGTTGTACAAATACCCCCTGAGATGGTCACCAGGGAGCTATTGGTTGAATGTTTTTTTGAATTTCTAAAGATAATGTCTTTCACATTCTTTCATCAATTCTTCTGACCTATCCAGAATCTCCATATCCAGGCCACCCATACCAAGAGGTCACGACAGCTAAGGCATCAACTTTGAGACAGAATACCGGTACGGACAACAGTGGTTTTACCCCGGATCCCTTGCCTGCTGTGGTAAATATCTTATCTTGTGCAAAAGTGAAATTTAAAAAAAGCATATCCGAATTTTAAATATAATATACGTCTCAATGTAGGTATAAAAACTCTCAATTTGGAATCAGGAAAGGGCGAATTACGAGGAAAAAATAGAATAGACAAATTGATTTTCTTTTTTGGTATGATGGATGTACTGATATTTATATCTTCCCCAGGTAATAATCCGGAGGTAGGGAGCGGGTGCATGATAAGCAGGGGTAGACACTAACTTTTTCAGCTGTGGGCCACCCGGGCCCGTAGCTCCAAAAATCTATGGGCCCGGACTTTTAGCTGTGGGCCAGGGAATATGTTTTACTTTTTTCAAAGAGAAAATCATATAAATTCCTGATATACCAATGTTAAAAAGACACCAAATTGCTTCATTCCCTCACATTTTTCTCTTTACAACAGCATATTACATGTCTATACTGATCAGTTATATTCCTATCAAATACCTTGCAAAATTTCTTGTGGGCCACCCGGGCCCACGGGAAGGTAATTCTGAAGAAAACTACGGGCCCGGACCCAAAACTACGGGCCATTGGCTCCCGGGACAGCGTTAGTGTCTACCCCTGGATAAGTATTTTACTCTTCGTGTTTTGTAATATAATATATATTCGATTTATCCCCAGGCTGAATATAAACTTGATGACGCTGATCCTCAACAAAACCTGAAGACTGTTTATGAAATAGTAAATCCCGTAGAGAATAAGACGTTTCTACTAGGTATGTATTTCGGATCTCTTAAATGAGAGGTCATCCTCATCGGGAGAGAGGTTTGGAGTTGGACTCCTTCTACTTATGGCCACCACATTTTCATCAATTTCAACAATAACGCCTTTAATTTAAGGTCAAATGAAAGTTTGACACAGAAATGTTTTAAATGAAATTGCCATTTTTAAATGTTCTTAAATTTACATCCGCAATTAAAAAAAGAAGTTTAGTACAGCAGTTAAGGTACTGCTTTATGTGGGAATACGTATTTTGAGCAACATATTTACGCCCTAGTAAACCTTCAGAAACGTTGATTGGTTCCAGTGGAGGATGTGCCTTGTGACACAAAGTGTCCGGAGGCCCCGGACATCCTGATCCAGATGGAACACCTCTGCTGTGTAGCCACCTGCCACCTGGAGAACGTTATCCACAACTGTGTAAGGAGAAACTTAATATAGACTTGTTAAGAAAATCAACATAATTTAAGTTACACTTGTTCAGAACAAAAGAAATCACAAAAAGAACTTAGACCACACTTGTAAAGAGGGAAATCTTTTTATAATACACTCATTTATAAAAACTTAGTTAAGGCCACACTTCAGAAAATAAATACCAAATGATTTTTTTTTCTATTCTCATATAGCTGGCATTCAAAAATAAATACATTTTACCACATTTTGTTTCAGTCTCTCTCCGAATTCCAACTGACTTGTAAAATTCTAAGTGCGTCTTTCTAAATGGAATACATCTTTACTAAACAAAGTCCTTTCCCTTTTCAGACACTACGACCGATTCTCTATCTGCATGTTAACGAAAACTTCACAAACAAATATGAATTCAAAATTGATCCTGTGCCATTGAAATGTGAGTTCATATATAAATGGCGTTTAATTATCCAAAAGTGAGGGTTCAGTTCAAAGGTAGATAGGCAGAGTTCTCTTATAGGTTGGCGTTTAAAAAAGCTTTTTTACTGCGTATTAACCATTATGGAAAGTGTCAAATTTGGATATTATTTACAACCTATACAAAATAGAATTTAGTTGTGTATACATACATGTTACACACATTGCATAATATTCTGTTATAGGGTTGGACGTAAAATCTGTTGTGTCAGTCTCTCCCCATGGAGAAGAGGACTTTGTGACTTGTTCTCAACACGGCAGTCCGCCACCCAACTGGTTCATCAGCAAATGTGGGAATACACAGCTTTCATCTGGCAAACCCAACCTGCACAGTATTAGATTGCATACTGAGGTAAGGGTGTTTGAATAATGAACCAATTGATTAACTTGTGTTGACTATGTCTAATGCTAATCCAAATTAAAAGGAGAAATATTGCCATATATTGTTGGTATTAATGTTCACAGTCAGATACGACAGAAAAAGACTATTAAACAAATTATTGACTGGTGTTATCTTATATCTTGTAACTTGATGGTAATTTCGTGCAGTATACATCTTGTCAATGGACATTTAATGTGCAAATTACATGAGAATCGCCTAAACCCCTAATGGGTAAACTCTAATACAGATTATTCTTCAATTTCCTATCATGCAGTTAGACCAATCTCTGAGGTGTATGTTCAAGCACGAACTACAATCCTCTAGCGTTGAAATCAGGACCAAGGGTACGTGCATAATCATAATAATATTTCTGCTGATATTTTGTAGAAAATGAATCATGGTCTTTGTACATTATAACTATTAATGATACTTGGTTCCCCTCATCCGTCATGTTTTCAAGATAAACTATATTTCAATTGTGACCAAGCTGAAAGCCAATTGAAAACCTCCCTGCATGGACAGATTTCTTTTGAATTCTTTCTTTTTCAATATCGCTATCATGATTGAGTATTAACCCATTCCTCTTTCATTTACCTATAGAGATAACTTACAAATAGATAGCTCAGGTAATAATTTGTCACTAAACCTGAAGACATTCACCCGCACCTTGCATTCCCGCTGGTGACATCATAATTGAATTTTATTGTATACAAGTCCAGCATTTTTTCCACGACTAAAATCTGGATCTCACATTTCAGCTCGTGACGCCTGTCTGATCGGCAGAAAGCACATACCGGTAATAGTTTCAGTGATATTTGGCTCACTCGTCATGGGGGTATTACTGATTGGCTTAAATATCTTGAAGCACACAGTGTATCCATCTACTGCACCTAGAACTTCGACTGTAGTTTGTGATCATTCACCGATACAGCAAGAGCAATCAGAAGGACTGATGGGAAACCCCTCAAAGCGAGCACCTATCGTCCGACAAAGGTCCAAGTAACGCCAGCACACAAAGTTACTAGAGATTATTGGACATGTCTCTTGTTAGAATTATTCATAGATTTTACTGCCAAGTATGTTTGTATCAATAATTATATGGTTTATTTCATATTCCGTACCATATTCGTTATAACTATGATATGGATTTGCTGAAGTGTATTTTATCCGTACGAGCACTGGTGTTGCCAATATCTCATACTTGAACTTTTTATTTCTTTGGTACTTGACACAATATTTTGGGTGATAAGACAACTATCGTGCATGAGGGGTGTTGAACTAGCTAATCTGATTTGGTCCTGATATAAAGATGTAAACCTTTGTATACCATCATTTCCTCACATACTTACATCAGCGCTAGAAATAGTTTTCCTTATATTTAATCTACCCGCATGTAATGTTATACTTTGTTTGATATAGGTATACATATATATATATATATATATATATATATATATATATATATATATATATATATATATATATATATATATATATATGTGACCCATCTAGGCAAAAGACCCCTTCAGGCGGGATTTTTAGGTCTAGTTTTGGCCACCAGGGGGAAAC
The DNA here is from genome assembly GCA_947462335.1 of Harmothoe impar. Taxonomy (NCBI): domain Eukaryota; kingdom Metazoa; phylum Annelida; class Polychaeta; order Phyllodocida; family Polynoidae; genus Harmothoe; species Harmothoe impar. The sequence continues at coordinate 39,337,661 of OX381719.1, forward strand.
ATAGATGCAAAAGAGTGTAAAATACATGATAAAATGGTCTAGGGCCATTTTTTATGTAGAATGCAATAATCTTCATGAAATTATTCCATCTTGATGCTAACATTCTATATTTGGAATGCAAAAGGAACGTTTTTTATGAAGAATTAGCACATATTACACTTTCTGGTTGCCATGGAAACCATCCCAGAAGGCCAATTTAGAGATAATAATCCTAATTTATCAAAATGTCCCATCGGTTACCCAAAACTGAAAACAGAACGCAAAAATTCCATCTAGAAGCAAATTTAGACCAATAAATCCAATTTTATTCCAATATTTCTAAATAAAACAGATTTTTCATGATTATCATTATTTACTATGGGATACAATGCAATTAGAGCTTATTCACTATTTTCAGTTAGTGGTCTGTACCAATGTTTGAAAAGGGATTCCCAGAAACCAACCAGGAATTTTTTAGCTCATGATATCTTATTTTAAAGATTATGACACAAACTTTAATTAGGCCAAAAAGAAAAAAAGGTGTGTTTCAGGCAACATGGTCCAAAAATTAAGGGTAGGTAGGTCGGATTTTTTTTTTTTTTTTTTTTTTAAATGTTCGAGGTACCTTGAATGAGTCGCGGACTGCCATATCGACTCGGGGGTCATCAAGACGACTCACCAATTCTTACTATAACTAGTAATATCATGAAATTATTGGACATTCTTGTTAATAAGCAATTTCCTGAGGCTGGACAGATAATTAGGCAATATATATATGTGATCTGTTCTTCCTGACCAAAAAATTGCAAAAATTTGTGAAAAAATATGAATATTTTGCAAAAAAAAAAAAAAATTCTCCAAAATCGGAATAAAATGCTAGGGTCGGCCCTTTTTTGAAATTAGGGTCGGGTTGCCTGAAACACACCTTTTATTTTTTTTGGCCTTACTAATTTCCCCCTTGGAGGGGTCTTTTCCCTCGCCTGGCCACATATATATACATATGATGATTTGTGTTTGAATAGTATAGTTAGCTTTTACATAATTATGTATATCTATGAACTTTCTTCTTAAGAATAGTATGTCTAATATCATAATGCAATACCATGTCATAGAAGTGCTTGCTCTTCTTTTCTGCTAATGTCTACAATATTCGACTGTCCTTAAATCTTGATTTGACAATAAAAGGTAGCTTCTTGACACAGAGAGTCTTTTCATTAATTTTGTCTTTTTTACGATAGCGCTAAAATTTAAAGATAGAAAATGAGTCCAAAATGAGTCCAAATTCTATGTTTAAACTTAAATATAATTGGGGTAAAAAAGGTATTTGAACAAAATCTCTAAAAGGTATTATTCATTACTCATTATTTAATGACCCACATCATTGCTTAGCATTTATTCAAATATCCTTTCCTTTATCAGTAGGGGTGGAGGTCCGGATAAATATGGTCTATAAAAGACCAAAATTGCTCTCATTAAATATCAATTCGCTCTCGTAAAGATGGTATCATAATGCATTATTGAATATACTCAATTTAGCTTTTAACGATAGCAAATGCAATGAACGATAGCGTTAAAGAGAGCGGAAATAATGATAGCCCTTATGAAACACACAAAGTCAATGATATTGTAATTCCTTCTCATGAAATGACTCTCAGTAGTGACAGTTTCACAGAGATGTGATGGGGTCATTACAGCGGTGACACACGGTAGACACCAAGTCCGGATGCACAACAATATCTCCCGGTTCAACGGCCATCAGATCAGGGCTTTGTGGGTGGATAACTTGTGTGGTCTGTCTAGTTTGCCTGCTTCTTCCTGTTTTAACAATAATCCATAACTTTTAAGTTTAATAGTTACATGCACTTCAGTCTGTATATCAGATCTAACTAGGATTATAGCGGAGTAATAGTATGTCCCTGTCTGTCTCTCAAATGGCATTAATCCATAGGGGAAACAGATACATTTTCAACCCAATTTCCCATTTACGCATGTTTTAGCATAGGGATCGAGCATTACTGTCAATTTCAATATTAAATATGTGTTCCTTACGTTTGATGAAAAACAATGTAAATGCTGCAATCGCGGACAGTGTGATACAGGTCACGGTTATACCGATTGCTACTTTTGATATGTCGGATTCTGTGAGAAGTAAAGGAATTTCTGGTCAGAAAAAGTATAATGTGTGCATACTACAACTATTAAGCATTATGTTCTAGAGACATAGATTCCACTTAAAAGATTCTGAATAGAGTCAAAACTATAATGGTATATAGAATAAGTGAGCCAACGAATATTTACAAGTAGTTTTTTTAGCTCCCTTTTGATTTTGAAGAATACTGATTATATTAGAGTAGTTTATTCTCCAACTATGTGTTTGTCCTGTAAATGATGATTGTAGCAATTATGTACTGGTATGTAATCAGTAATTTGTCAAACCTTTTGTTCTCAATTATGTGTTTTTTTTTTGTCAAATAAAACAATCTAGGGGTGATCCATTTAGTATGTCACGCCCGAGGGGGTGGGGGGGTCTTTTTTTGTGTGACAAAGTGTGACGAGGGGGTGGGGGGGTGTATAGGATTATGTGACGTCACACTCTCAGATTTTTCAAAAACCATATATTAAATAAATGCTGTTTAATTAGTGATATCTCCAGGCTAAAAACATACTGGTGGTTGTAGTAGACCTACAACTACCAGCCCCATCCACTTTAGACAGGTCAGCCTTCATCATCCTTCATCTGCTTAACTGACCTCGGTTCCATGCAATCACTGTAGAGGGTAACACAAGATCCCGAATACATGGATGTGCGACTGGCTAGGTTATATTTTGAGCATGACCCTCCTTGCCATGGGTCTGCTTTTCCCAAGAAATCCCCCTCACAAGGGCTACCTTTCACCAAAACCACCCTCACCAAGGGTATCTTTTCTGAGATTTCAACAAAATCTGTAAAAACAAGGGTCACTTTTCGGACGTCTCCACAACAAAGGTCACTTTTGACTAAAAATCCCTTTCACCAAAGGGTCACACCCAGAGAATTTGCTTAAACCTAGACACAAAAATCTCTTCCATGAGGGGTCAAGTTTCACGTCACCCAGGGAAAGGGTTGCTGGAGAGCCAGCCACATACCTGTGTTGAAATAAAATTGAGTGCCCCCCCTCCGCCAGGTAGCAGTACCAGCACACCTTTTATAGGGCACCTAAGATCCCCGATGAAATGTTGTTGTAATTTTATCACCGTTTCTAAAAAAAAATACCCAGATCTAAGTTGGCCTAAAGAGGTCCTAGATCTGATATTTTATAGCTCATATCTCAATATTTGCGACAAAAAATGTCGCCCATCCTTCAAGCCTGCAGGTGATAATATGGGGAGCCCATAAGCACCCAGGAATTGGCCATCATGTGACCAGACTTACCGTATCATCGCGTTTTGGGGCCCGGGCGCCTATTGTTTTCAATGCCCTTTACCCCAGGCGCCTATTCAAGGGAGGCGCCTATTCAAGACCAGGCCCCTATTTATTTTAGAGCTGTATTGCTGGGAAAAGTATATAATATGCACAGAGAATACCGGATGCAAGGGGTGTAATGACTGTAAAACTGCATGAATGCCCAGGATGAATGCCACACTGAGGTGTTAAAGCAACTAACTCCCACACCCCAACCCCCCCCCCCAACAGCTTAATTGGATGGCTTTCTTTCACACCTAAATGCTAATCCTAATGTATCCTCTGCTCTAGACCCCCCCCCCCAAACCCCATGTAGGCTTTGACCTAGACCAGAGACATACATGAGGTGTCTATGCCTAAACTCACCCGGCGCCTATTCAAGGCCCGGCGCCTATTAACTTCAGTACCCTCCTACCCCCGGCCCCTATTCAAGGGAGGCGCCTATTCAAGACCCGGCCCCAAAACGCGACGATACGGTAGGCGCCCTATTCCTTTGACCACTTGCAAGAATCCATGGATCAAGGCCACAAAAATCTAGGGTGCCACCAATATTCATATAATTTTGTTACTGCCTCTTTGAACAGTTGTAGGCCTAATCCGAAAAGGTTCTAATCGATAAGGTACATCTTGCCTAATAACATCACTATTTGTAAGGGGGGGGGGGTGTCAGCAGATTTGTGACATACTTTTCTGGGGGGTGTTGGGAGAAGTATGACAAAGTGTGACATGGGGGTGGGGGGGTGTTTAAAATGGCCCAAAAAAGCGTGACATACTTAATGGATCACCCCCTAGACTTCAACTAAATTAGTATATAATATTGTTAAGAACCTATAGTGTTTTCTTTACCACTTGCTTCTTGCAGGGTGTTCGGTGATTCAATGTGAAGTTGCACCGATTCACCTTTCAGTCCACATCTCACCGTATGGCCTTCCCATCTATTGGGCACATGCATATGCTACATCGTGAAGAAATCGTTAAAACAAATAAGTGGGATGGAAGGTTACTTTAAAGTAAATTCGTTCTTTGGCAATTGAAATAATATTATTATCATGAACCAATATAATTATATAGTTCAAACAATTATTCTTATACTACATATATGATATACCAAGGGGCCTGTTACATTGTGGGTGCTTGCTGCGTGGAATATATGCTGCAGGGAAATGCTACCCAGTATAGTGCCAGGTAGTGCCGGCCTTGGGCATACCCAAGCCAATCCAATAGCGTTAACTTGGGTATCCCATATTTTGCAGGGTAACACTGTCAGCTTCTGCTGCAGCCAGCTACCACGGCAAGTTGCGGCAAGCTTAAAACTTTCAAACATGCTGTATCTGTGTAACAGGCGCTTATTAACTCTTTAAGGACGACATGTCACTAAACGATGAAAATTTTCTTGTAATATTGATTCTCATTGGAGTCAAATCTATAATGGTACATAGAATAAGTGAGCCAAAAAAATAAGGGTAGTTGTTTTTTTGCCCCCTTTTAATTTTGAAGAATAGTTCCGGAGTGAATCAACCTCGACGGGTCGGCATGATGCTTGAATGCAGCACTGGCGAGTCAATAGACAGGGCTGCATTCATTCACCATGGCGACCAAGGGCATGATGCATTAAAGAGTTAAGGAAATTAGAAAACAGGACATAATGCTTACAAACAGCCATGTAGACACTTCGGTTGCTGTTTTTATTGATGTCCACTCCATGGGACCTATTCTTAAGTCCCTGCTACTGACGTTACACCTAAAGTGTGATGGCACAAACCTAGAGAGCGATGACGTCACCGATTTTGTGAAAACGTCACCTGCTATAGAAACCTTCCCTGACATATATGGCAAGGTTGTTTCATTGGTGGGTTGATGCAATTCCAATGGCCCTGTGTGGATGGAAAGGAAATTCACAGTTCCAGAAAACTGACTAAGGCCTAAATTTATAACACATGATGCAATTAAGACATAGTTTAACAAAAGCATGGTCAATATTGCTACATATTAACTGTGCTATTCATACTAGGTACTCCTCTGAATTTGTCTGTCTGTCTCTCTTTGGCTGTCTTTGTCTGTCTCTGGCTGTCTATCTTAATATGTCTGTTTGTTTCTGTCTGTCTCTATTGGGTTCTGTCTTCCCCTCTGTCTGTCAGTCTCTGTCTGTCTGTCACTATCTGTCTCTGTCTTTCTCTGTCTGTCTCTGGCCTCGTCTATCTCTACCTGTATCTGTCTGTCTCTATCTGGCTCCATCTGCCACTGTCTGTCTCTATCTGTCTTACTCTTTCTGTCATTGTCTATCACTGCTTGTCTCTCTATTTATATCTGTCTCTATCTGCCACTATCTACCACTATATGTCTCTGTCTGTCTTTGTCGTTCTGTCACTGTGTGTCTCTGTCTTTCTTTCTCTGTCTGTCTGTTATCTATATCTTTTTCTAAAACTCTTCTAGAATTCTATGAAGGACCACAGATAATTACCCAGCTCAAAAATGGTGACGGTACACTTAACCGCCTCATTAGCACCATGAATCTGTTTACAGACATAGGTGCCTGCATCCTGTGGAGTGGCATTATAGACAAGCAGTGTGAAGAGGCCTCCCTCTGTATGCACCACTTGGTACTTGTGTGTGTCCAGGTACATGTCCCTCCAGTCTGTGGGAGAACTCTGGTACAGGACGCGCACCCTGCCCACCTGCGTGAAGCGCACCCCGTCTGAGGGCTGCATTCAAGAGTAGCTTTGGGTTACTTATACCAATGACGCACGAATGGAGCCCTGGCGACTGTACTCTTCTAAAATATTCTGCATGATGCACGAATGCCAAGACGGAGATGTACCCACAGACACTACTTTTGCTTAGGAGGCATTAATTTGTAGAATGTTCTGTTCAGTATGACAGAGAATAAAATAGAATTAAATTGGCACATGGTAAAACCCGAGGCATAAGCCTCACCCGCTTGTAAGCTGTGCTGAATCTTAGCTGCATATAAATAGCCATGGCCGAAGAAGAGGTGTGTTCTGGTACACGGTCTGAAAATCTCGGTATGGTAAGTCAGATTAAAAAAATATTTTTTAAATTATTTTTTTTGCATGAATTTAAGGGAGCCCCCCCCCTGCAGTAGCACAGTAGCATTCAGATGAGTTTTTTATATCTACATACTCACATCAGAAATTGAAACTCCACAGGAAATTGAAAATGTCTTTCCAACAGCAGCTACAACATTTTCAGGCCTCTGGAAGAACGTTCCTACTGCATTTACAGTACCTATGTAATATATGATTAGGTATAATAAGCCCAATTTGTAACATTTTAAGAAGGGTATACCATTTTAATTCATTCTTTCGTTTTGCCATCATGCTGTACCAGGAAAGCACCAGGGATACCAATCCGACAGGCTTGATACATGACTGGAAGGTCGGCATGATGCACTTATAAGACACCGTTTAGTTAGTTACCATGTTGCGAAATTGTGGTCAATAAAAAAAACTATACAACTCATCTCAACTCAATCACTATGGGTCTGTAAGGCTAAGGGAAGACAAATACTTGTGGCAAGGAGAGGTAACAAAGAAATAATGTATGTATATTTATTATCTATTCTTTTTCAAATTTCTAGTTGCAATATATTTAGTCAGTACCACAGGAACGCTGGTATGAGGCTCATCGCAAAAAACACACACATCTGAAGCAACATCTGTTTTCCATATATTACTATAATTGTGAAAGACCAAGTGCACACACATTGTAGTAATGATGTTAATAGTAGTTCACTCACCTTCTGTCGGCAGCATCCGTAAAGTGATAAGTAGGGGAACGTATACCAGGTAAATGCCACCCATCTTGCCAAGGCCCGACCACAGTGTAGTTATGAGAGGGCACACTGAAAACGACTTCTAGTAGCTGGGAGGGAGGCAGAGGAGCCCAGACATGATGGTACTTCTTATCAGTACCGGTAGAGCCCTGCACACATTGATGCATGTTTGTAAATATGGGTATAGGCACTACGTATTACACTAGAAACTACATTTCAAGGTAATGGAACCCGCTTATTTCAATTACACAGTGAGAAGCTGACCCTTGACCTTAGCTAACAGACTCTCAGTGAGTCTTGCTACGATCTTTTCTGGGGAAAATGTGTAAATAAAAAATCGTTATCAATAGATCACTCTCACTGCCCTTGAGGCTACGTCAGCTGTTCTCCAGGTCATAAAGTGCCAGTACAACCAACGAACAACAATTACATTGTTCATTGTCCATTTAGGCAGGAAACATCTACTTAGATATTATGAATGGATGACATACATCGATAAAATATGTGTGTATAATGAACCATTGAAGGAATATCAATTAATCATTATATGTGTGAAATAAATAATATCACAAACGATTAGATATTAAGATTGTTTACTAGCAGACTTCTTGCTACAACAGTATGACAATGTTGGTTTGAAATAACAAAAACCGAAAAACATAATTATTTTGGTAATCTTTTTCTGAGGTGCAATAAGTAGAAAATTGTATGCAAGTCTCTGTTTCCTCCAACTAGAAAAGAGGCATTGGAGGACCATGTCAACCTTGCATTCCTGATGTTCAAGATGGTATTCATTGGCCATAGACGTATTACATTGTGGGTGTCTATGGCGTGGTATACCATAGCCTGGAACTCTATTGTGCTTTACCCAGATACAAGACTACTGGGCGTCAGTGTGGGAACTTAGTTCACATGTTTGTCCACAGAGGGCACCATTATCCAGTCAATACAGCAATAAAGTGTTCCACAAAGGCTCTGGGAATGACCGTCCTGATTTTTTTGCTGGCTTTGGGTTATACTTCTTGTCCTCTATGTGAATAACTTCTGTGATTACGATGGAATACACCAGACAGCAACACTGTGATGACTACAATTCACATGGTTGGCTACAGCTCCTGAAAGGTTGATATATATATGGTAGATATAATACAGTGCCAGCTCTGTATGCAATATATTGGACTCGGTAAAGTCTGGTCATGAGGTGAATGGCGCCGTGCATGTATAGGATTCCTATGTACAATTCTGAATGATACAAAAGTCACTTAATTGTCTGTCATTTGCATATTCCTAAAGTCCGTTCATAGATTACCGTTAGTAACCACAGTAACCTTCACTTCAGGTAAACCCGGCTTGTTTGCGTTGACATCGTTCTTCATATCAGATAACTCGACACTCTTCAAGTCTCCGTTCTGATCCTCTGTATCGTAATTATTCTGCAGGTTCCGGCAACACTTACAACAGGAGCAGAAACCAATGAGTTTAGTGACCACCCGATCGTATGGCTCTAACGACCTCAGGGGCAGTGGTAGGAACTCCCAACTCTGCAGGAAACCCGGGAGGCAGCCGGGACAGCGGTTTTGACACTTGTTTATGATGCCGATCACAATAATGGCGACGAGGATGGGAATGCCGACCCCAAGCATGACGTGGATGCCGGGGAGGCTGATGAGGAGGAGGAAGACGGGGAACACCATGAAGAGGAAGATGAGGTAGAAGATGGCGAACCAGCGGTACTTGGATGTGGTCTTACCCAGGAACTTGGCGAGGCCGAGCGGGACTTGCCGCATGAAGGGGAGTGGGTACCAGATTATGATACCAATGATATTGAAGAACAAGTGGCACAATGCTATCTGAAAGAAGGAGGAACAAATTTACTAAGTACTATAATCAGTTAGTGATACTGCATTAATAAACTGACAAATCTGTCCCGAACATAATGTTGGAGCTCTCATCCCCACCCTCGAAAGGGCGGGCCTACGATCTATAAATTTGTAAAAAAAAACTTTATAAAACTTTACAAAACTTTCAATAGATAAAAAGACTCAGTCCAAAGTGGGTCTATTTTTGAATCTGTTTGATGCACAGTGAGTTGAAGCCGTGGTTGGCGAGTCAGTGCCAGAATTTTATAACATCAGAGTACTTTGGAGGCCTGTTTTGGCCTTATAGGATGGCTGCAGTGACCCAATAAAAATCAAGTCTCAAAAATTGTTAAGGTCAAAGTCTAAAATGAATAGCCAAAAGTGAGTGACAATTCGCAAAAAGTGTGTTGTTTGTCTGTCAACTCCTGAAAAAAAGTTTGTGACAGGTGTCTTTTAGCATGAGGCACATAGTCATGGTAAGAGATATAGGTGTTTATCTATTTTTAAATAGAAGATTTTCTATGCTCATTTATAGAAAGGGTCGTATTCAAGGCTAAGAACAAGCAGTTTATGTTATTGTGTGCCTCCATCTTAGTATGGATGCAAAACACAGATGCAAACTAATGCAACCCAACTAATTCGAATTACTTTAAATTGGCCCTCTTGGACCACGGTAGATGGCCACTTACTTGTAGAGCGGCTCTGAACTTGATGCTGGATGTGGCGAATGCAGCCAGGATGCCGGTGGATGTAGTACCAATATTGGCCCCCAGGGTCATGGGGAACACTCGGTCTACGGTCACCATCTGTAGTCCTACCAGGGAGGTGAGGGCTGCCGTGGTCACCACACTGGTCTGAATCAGCACCTGGAGGAGGCAAAGGGTGTCATGTGGTATCATGTGGAGAAGGTTTAGTTGAATTACACAAGGAGATTTCCTATGTTAAAGATGGCATAGCAGCTAAATTTGGACATTTTTCTGAAACCCTGATGTGTGCACTGTAAAAGGAACATTCTCGTTGTTTGCCAAATTTTAAACCATTTTGGTTCCTCTAAATCAATGAAAATGATACAAAATTCGATCATTTGAGTAACTGTCCGGCGGACTTAAATGCCCCTGACCATATTGTAAGATATTTAGCAAGTGTACCAGCCACCCCAAGTAGGCATAAGTATGGTTGACAGGCATAATTGAGTATGCTAACAACCCTTGATGGCTTGTTTAACCGTAGGTGATATGGACCTGCATGGGTAAAGTTGTACTATATAGTGCACATGGTAGATTGGATGATACAACAAACTGAGAGGAAGCTTGTATAAATCTTATTTTCCTGATAATCATATATTGTATGATGGAGTGTTCAGAGACACATGGAGAACAAGCACGTTCATGCAATAAAAAATCTGGGATTTGTTACATGTTCAATTATTGACCATGCTGCCCTTTTTTACATGAATTTACCCATATGTGCGATGTATACATGGCAATGAAAACACATTCAGTAGGGTGATACACTGCTTCAGCCTGGGCATGCACCTGGCAGATTTCATTCCCTGTCAGAGTGAATTATCGACTTATTATTATTATCATTGTAATCTCTATAAATGGAGCTTTTTGTATCTAATAAGGTATGTTAAACAATTGGAAATCAGGTAATTGCAATCATATGCCGATATGATAGAGTTGTTGTCTTGGCTGTGTTTGGTGAAATGCCATCTTTAAAGGGGGGGGGGGTCTCCACTAGGAGTACATGGTTTATTATTGCACCTCAGAAACATATGTATCATGATCATGTAAAGACCCATAGAAGAAGCCAATTCAGATATGTCCCTTTGTATTTTGTACATATCAGACATGCTTATGCTTTACCATGGCCTTGGCAATATAGTTCACTTCAATAATTACAAACAGACATTTGTGGGGTTGTTCACCTTTGATGAGGTCAGGAGGCACGTAATGTGTGACAAAAGTCTGCAGAGTGCATCTAGTGTGGTCCCTACTCCCCAGGTGACGCCACAGTGCAGTGGCCTGGCTGAGAACCATAGAGAAGACCAGAAGCGTGTATGAAACACTTCTCCACTGCCCCCCCCCCTCCGCCAAGTGGCTTTAAACATCGAATTTTAAGTAAGATGGCGCATAAAAACCCTTGTATTGGAACTTATGAAACTTAAGAAGTTTTGAGGTTCCTTTAGTTCTGACTTGACACCCAAGAACTCTGCCCCAAATTGCCTATTTGGGAAAGGTACGATTTTGGAAATAATTATGTGTATTACATTTTGAGGTCTTGGGATAGTTTGAGTAATTCCCCCCCCCCCCCACCCTTTCCTACGCCACTGTAGACTCAAAGTGTCCTTGTCATTGCCTAATACGCTGATATTATTATTTGGTGTTATTCTTTATGGTAATATTCATGCGATGCAAAGCATTTTCGAACATCCCAGCATAGTCAGCAAACAAATAATTATATTTAGTGCCAATATCTAAATGCAATTCATGTGCATTGAGATCTTCAGGAATATCTTATTATTTGGCACAATATGCCATATTTGTTCAAGGTTGTATTAAAATAGGAAAACACAGATCTTGTTAGCCATGTGCATCATGAGCTTTGCTAATGTTATTTTGCCAAAGATGTTTAGCAAACTACTTGACAAAAGAGTGGACTAAGATTTTTTAAGATATTTGAATTCCATTTAAACACTTAGAGTGTCAAGAGGGGAACTTAAGAATCAACTCACTGTCACAACCATACCAACGACCATTGCCACATAACCGGTGAGGCAGGCCAGTCGCCCTGGGAAGTTAGCGTTGATGGTTTTATGGATGACGCGAGCTAAGGAGCCGGCTAGGAGTGACTTGAGCACCTTAACCATGATGACCAGGCACACGATGAGCATGATGAAGGATATAACCAGGATGATACCTCCCACCTGAGGCTCTGTCAGAGTAGTGTCTACGAACAAGTGCCGACCTACAAATTTGAAAATGCATTTTAATTTTGTTTTCTTCTCCGGTTCCCATAATACATGTATTATAATTATGCTTAAGTTCTGACCTGCTTATTTGAAATTAAGGTTTAAAATTGATGAATACCTTAAGGTGGGTCGCTACCCTTTGATCAAAGTTAACAGAATCTCTCTATTTCTTTCCTACATGCAGTCTAGATCATATAGAATCGGAAAATGAAAAGAAAAATGGGGGGTCCCGAGCTACTTTTTAAGTTACAGAATTTTGAAAAATTAAAGTATTTTCATTTTTCACAAAAAAATAGAAAAAAATGTGAAAACTTCCATGATTTTTTTTCATATCAACAATTATGCACAGAGATGTGAAACTTCACATGTGAAACGCCTATATGTTCCACTTTACTGCAAAAATATGTTTACAGTTGTATGCAATGGCATTCTGGGTACAAATATGATGTTTCCGGAAAGAATAGGAACAACTTTTCATTATTTTGTAGCTTTATTAGCTAAAAATAGTATTCAAAGTTAACAGAATTTTTTTTAACTCTCTCAAAAAATAGTTAAGATCATTTGCTAACATATAGAAGTGCTTTTGATAGGGGGTCCCGGGCATATTTTTAGTTTTTTTGGCCTTTGAAGTTAAAAAATAGTGCAAAAATCGTCAAAATCTAATATATAATGCCTAAAATGTTGGGTAAAATGGCAAGAATCAGGGTATAAAATGGTTGTTCTTCATACCTTTGGTTACTGCAAGCAATGTAATGGCATTTATAGCAATCTAGATAATGATTTATTGATTAATAATTCCAATTTTTTAGCTTATGTCAAAAATAGCAAATATTATCGGCTACAAATATATCAAATATTCAAAGTCCAATATAAAGCTCAATTTTTCTCAAAATCGTCTAATTTTTGGATATGGCTGAGTCAGCATATATATGTACTCAGTGATTAAATATCAGCTCATTCTAAGCCATTCAAGCTATATGCGCAGATACCTGCGCAGTGTGTCCATATTCAAGAAGTAGCGACCCACCTTAAGCTGCAGTTAAATTATATCTTGGATTGTGCCGACCTCAACATGTTAAAAATGCATTTCTTTGTTTGTTTTTTATCATTTCCACAAATGCTTGGTATTAGTCTCTAAATGAAGATAGAAGTACTATAGGATGATGTGGGTACAGCGATTCACCAAAAAAATGTTTGTATTTGAGCGGTATCATAATTTTAACTTTGAATAGTGTCATTACCTCTAATGCTTAATTGGAATGTAGGAAACTTAAAACTTACATTTTTCAATACCAATGGTAATTGTCGGGGCTGGTGTTGGAAGGGCTGTTGTAATGTCATTCATATCGGGTATATCTGAAAGGAATATTCAAGTTTTGAGCTCAAATGATATGAAAGGTTATTTCACAGACTTGACAGTGGTTATGTGATCTAGATAGTGTTTCTCCTAGCACTGGACATACATTAAAACGGGATATATATTGAAAAGGTCGACGAGGTTTAGTCTGTTGACAAGGTTATTCGACGTGTTAGAATAGCTAAAATAGGCTGAAGATGAACGCCGCAGTTCAGTTCAGTTCTTACTATTATTATTACTCAAAAATAGTTATATCACATATGGTAAACTTTCATATTTACCAATATTGTAAATTTTCATTAGTACAATAAACATGTGCAAACAAGTATATAATAATATTATGTCGTGATGTTGTGTAAAACAGGGTTGTTGACTAGTTCGTGATGGATCTACACATACAACTTTATATTCATGCTAGTACCGTAAAACCTTGCGAATAAGCTGCAGCTAGTACGCGAGTCAGATCAGCGGTGCAGCTTATAGGATCGGCTCAGGATCAGGTTGCGGCTTATACGCAAGTTTTTGCTACTATGGTACAGTAGTCACCATAATTAGATCACCATTGCGGCTTATAGGATCGCCCTCTTCTCTAGGTGTGGCTTATAAGCCGATTCGGTTAAAAGGCGATGTTTTACGGTCAGCTGATTTCTCAGTAGATCACAAATCAACGATCATGATCACATTTGATTTCATTTGATAGTTCACATTCGTTTTACCAGAATCCTCATCACATTCTCTGTAATGTTTTTTAAAATTTGATATTTTGACGTCATTTTTTATATTTGTCATGCTTCGAAAATTTTGAAAAACATTTTTGAAAAGTCACATGTTTTTGCTGCATAGGTGTATTGATGTGGTACAAGACTCACCAGTGTAGTTGTAACTAGATGTGGTGTTTTCAGCTGTAACGTTAGCAGGGATGGATCTAGTCTTACACCAGGTTTTTATCAGCGGCATGTTTTCAGTACCAGGCGCGCCAGAAATAACCATCTCCACTACCTTTTTGTCGACCTATATGTAGATTTTAAGTAAAATGTCACTCTTTGATCATAACAATTTCTTTTTATATTAGCATTAATATGCTGTTTCCAAACAATGAAGAAAATGTGTCCAAAATGTTCCCAAAATGCACGGTTCAACCATTCATTTTTAAACTACCATAATTACATGCAAGCCATATTTGAATTTATCCTATAATTAATCTTAATACATATTTTTAGTCAAGAGATATTGTGACCGTGAATTGCTCTCCATAATGAATCAATAAACAAAGTGCATTCAACTGTTGCTATAGTCCTTAGAATGCTTATACCTTAAGAAATTAACCATATATTTTGTAATCTGTATATTGAAACAAAGGCCTCTAATGTCGTACCGTGATGATGAGATTGGCGAATGGCTGGGTGAGAACGCTGACAAACTGCACCTTGGTGCCGCCGCCTGTAGCCGTCATGCTGGTCACGATGGCCTTGGTCATCTTCTCCAGGAACCCAAACAGCAGCTCCAGGGGCAGCAACACCGCTGCCTGCAGCAATGGAGGCAAATTCTACCCTTTTCCTTTCTTTTAGACAAATGTTCCCCCACTCCCCTATATTCCTCAATTGCCCCCACAATACTCTATATGGGGGTTCATGTCAATGCTAAAGGATATCTGTCACAAGCTATTCCTGATACATGTGGATGACAGATCGACACCATACATTTCTGAAGTGAATTCACTCTACCATTATTTCTTACCTACAAATGCGATGATAAAATTGACATGTCATAGGTGTTATTTCATTTTTCAAAAAAATGAATTTCAATTTCAATTTTTATTTCGGAAATGAAATTTTACTATTTGGCCGTCTTGGGTCACTGTACAGCCAGTTGAACATGTGGTGCATACTTGGCAACTGACAGCTAGTTGTGGTGCATTATGAGTAACGTACAGCTAGTTGTGGTACATTATTGCTGACTTACAGATAGTTGTGGTGCATCATGGGTGACTTACAGCAAGTTGTGGTACATCATGGGTGACTTACAGACAGTTGTGGTGCATTATGGGTGACTTACAGATAGTTGTGGTGCATTATGGGTGACTTACAGACAGTTGTGGTGCATTATGGGTGACTTACAGACAGTTGTGGTGCATTATGGGTGACT
Organism: Harmothoe impar; assembly: GCA_947462335.1. Classification (NCBI taxonomy): domain Eukaryota; kingdom Metazoa; phylum Annelida; class Polychaeta; order Phyllodocida; family Polynoidae; genus Harmothoe; species Harmothoe impar. The sequence goes on from OX381719.1 coordinate 39,353,210, forward strand.
TACAGACAGTTGTGGTGCATTATGGGTGACTTACAGACAGTTGTGGTGCATTATGGGTGACTTACAGACAGTTGTGGTGCATTATGGGTGACTTACAGATAGTTGTGGTGCATTATGGGTGACTTACAGATAGTTGTGGTGCATTATGGGTAAATTACAGACAGTTGTGGTACATTATGGGTGACTTACAGACAGTTGTGGTGCATTATGGGTGACTTACAGATAGTTGTGGTGCATTATGGGTGACTTACAGATAGTTGTGGTGCATTATGGGTGACTTACAGACAGTTGTGGTGCATTATGGGTAACTTAAAGTGGTGCATTATGGATAACTTACAGTTGTGATGCATTATGGGTAACTTATAGCTAGTTGTGGTGCATTATGGGTAACTTACAGATAGTTGTGGTGCATTATGGGTAGCTTAAAGCTAGTTGTGGTACATTATGGGTGACTAACAGATAGTTGTGGTACATTGTGGGTAACCTAAAGCTAGTTGTGGTACATTATGGGTGACTAACAGATAGTTGTGGTACATTGTGGGTAACCTAAAGCTAGTTGTGGTACATTATGGGTGACTAACAGATAGTTGTGGTACATTATGGGTGACTTACAGAGAGCCAGTTGAACATATCGTGCACGGTGGCAGCAGCGAAGGCATCCCTGAACTGTTTCCTGTCCCCAGCGTGGAGCATGGCTACCATGGTGGACGACACCGACGTGCCAATGTTGGCCCCCATCACGATGGGAATGGCGATCGGAATCGTGAAGACTGAAAACATGATGTCAACAAATACATTATATAGCACGTATATCAGGCCTTGTAGCCTCTAGTTGTTGCAAAGGAATCGGAAATATTTTAAAATTAGTAATGGAGAGAAAATGATACAGAGGAATTTACATGACAAGAGATATAAGCCACATCACTACCAGCTTTCCAGACACTGCCTGCATCAGTTAAAAATGGTGCCATGGGTGCTTTTTACTTCATATTGGAAGTGACGAGGTTGACGCAGATGAATATGGGGTGGAGGGGGCCTTGATACATACTATTGGAGGGAAATAGGGGGGGGCGGTGGGGGGGGGGGGGGGTGGAGGTGGTTAATACACACTGTCGGAGGTGACTAGTTGGGGGGGGGGGTATCAATATACATGTACTGATAGAGGCCACTGGGGTGGGGGCTGTTAATAGGTAGGGGGGAGTTCAATACATACTGTTTGAGGCGACGAGGATGACACAGATGGAGGTGGTGGTGGAGGAGCTGTTGAGGATGGCGGTGGTGAACATGCCGACCAGCAGCCCCACCATCGGGTGTGTCAGCACAGAGTCTTTACCCAGGAAGTCCGACGCCTGACGACCTGCCAGTGTAGCATCGTATTAGTTCCAGGTGCAAAATAGTTCCAGATTGTGTTAGGTAGGTACATTTGTACATGTATTGCATATTTTTTCTGTTTTCATTTTTGGTTTATTTCAACCAGGGAGTGGCGCGGGGGGGAGGGGGGGTTGCCCCTCAATTCTTTTTCCCAAAACCAGATGTGTGATAAGGATTCAAGTATCCTATTATATTCAGAGAATAGCTTAATGTAATTGTATCATAAAAGAATTGAGCAGAGCAGTTATCATTACTAGTGAGGAGACAATGCACAGAGTGGCGCTGTTGTATGAAAATTCATTCGGCCCTTGGCGTACTATACCAGCTGCAACATCTCAGTGCCCCAGCTCCTACTACTATGTTATTCAGAGTATTACATGGTTTTGTGTATACATATTATTATGGATGCATAAAACTGATCAATGTTGTTTAAAGTTATACAGGAAGTTCCTTATTTAATTGAAAATATCTCAAAATCGCTAGGACAGCATAAACAAATGCTCTCAGATAGTTTCTGGCCACCAAGGACAAAACACTGTCATCAGTTGGGATTCAGGCCTCAGCTGAGATTATGACACCCAGGGATTTCTCATCTTTAGGGCATGCTGCTTATAATGACATCACCTTTTGTCCTCATTTTAAGAATTAAAGTGGTATAATCACAAAGCGTATCCCATTTACAATTCTGGTGCTGTTCTAGTCTACTATGTGGTAAAGTGCGAGTGGTGAGAATGCCCCTTTAAGTGCAAAGAACCAGGAAAGGTGACAGTGGCATGACATTGTATTCCAAAGTAGATTAAATTATGTAAAACTCCACCAATAATAGACATATTGCACTTCTATGCATTATGAATAAAACTTTTCAGCATATCACTACTACTAGTATCTAAACATTATGTGAACCGAAGTGTGCATTCCCCGATTTCAAGGCCCTCGCTATTGACACCAGGTGAAGTAACGGTGAAGGGAGTAGCCACCCAGTAAACACAACAACGTTGGTCAGACGTAAATCTACGTTGAATTTTGGTCTGAACTACGTAATTTTAGTAGGTTTATCAACGTCAAAACGTTAAGGTTTATTTACCAATCTCAAACCTGCAGGTCTGATTTACGTAGCTCCTGAAGACGTAAATCTATGTTTAACACATTACATATAATTCTACATAGTGGGACTCAGACAAAGACTTATAATATATTGCAGACAAATTTACATTTACAAACAATATTCATACAAAGTAACTACTATAATTTTCAATCTAATCTCATTCTACATAGTATATTCTTGTAGTTCAATTGAACAGCCTGACAGTATAGATCTGTTGAATAGTTTTGGCTGCAGAGAGGCTTTGTATTTCTTCCATTACCACCAATGTGGTGTCCTCACAGTAAAGTGCCTCAAAGCACCTATTCACGCACAATACTATAATCACCTGTCCTTTATATATAAATATTCTATTGAATGCGGTTTATTTGCATGATATTGAATTCACAATTAATGAGAATTTACTGCTTGAATGTGGTAGATTTGTTAAGGAGCTGTAATATACTCTCCATAATTGATAGTGCTGCCACCTAGTGTGACACGGAAAAGTCATCTACCCAATTGAAGTTGAAATGTTATGTCTTTTAACGTAGATCTACGTAGAATTTTTACGTCTGAAGGAGGTAGATCAACGTAAATCAGACGTCTACATCTGTTGAACGTAAATAAACCTTAACGTTTTGACGTCTACAAACCTTCCAAAATTACCAATCTCAAACCTTTTGGTTGGACATCTACCTAGAGAAACCTCTGAGCTACGTTGGAACTACGTAGGGTGTTTACTGGGTACATGGTGTGTAAGGGAAGGTTATCTGGAGAAATGACACTCTCATTTCTTCATGAATAAAAAAGAAAGAGTCTGCGTGTGTTCTAAAGAGAGCTAGTTCGGATTATGATTCATCATTTTAGCCAAATTGCATCATATTATTTTATTTCCAGCCATTAACTCTATAGAAAGGCTCTGTCTAGAAAATTGCCCCTACCTCTATCAAATCATATTGAAACATTTCTATTTTTTTTGTAAATGCACATGGGAATAATTATTATGTCCAAACTTTTCAAAAATGAACTGCTACATTGTAACCACCTACCTCCTATGAGTATAAAGGCAGCGTTGAGGATCTTGATGGAGCACATGAAGAAGTAGAGAGTGGCGACGAGGATCAGGACTCTCAGTAGGATGTAGAGGGTGAACCGCGTCTTACCCATACATGTCATGTCTGCAGGAGGAAGGCAAAGACAACGTTACATGGTCCAATGATTAAAGTGGCATTCTCACCGAGCAAATCCCACTCACAATTCTAGTACTGTTCAAGTCTACTATGTGGTTAAGTGCGAGTGGTGAGAATGCCCCTTTAACACTCAAAAACCAATCTAGTTAAAACTAAAGCGCAGAATATTTCCTATTGCCATAATTCATGTGCTAACTACTTCGCGTAATCTCAGTGGCTAGAATTTACCTTAGAATTCAACTTATAATCTCAGGAGACACAGCCACACATGCAAAACTAGCGATTTACTTGCCATTCTATTTAGCTGTACAATAAACTTGTCTAGAAGACTTATTTTATTTATTACAATTTGACATACCTCTAAAGCGAACATCAGGAGTGTCGTTGGCATTCTCATCCAGAATGTTGCCAGGCATCTTCTTCTCTTCTTGTGGAGACGCCATGCTGCTATGTCGGTCAACCTGCACATGGGAAATAACTGTGGTCATTTTCGTTTCGTTTCTTATCCTTTAAATGCAAACAAAATTTGTCTCATGTATTGCATCAGTACTGGCGCTTGAATGATGATGAAGAATTGAGAAATTTGTGTTGTAAAGGTAGCCATAACTGCATCGTTCTCTGCAGTTCTTGATGGCCTGTTTAAGTGCATAGAGGGGTCTCAAGGAACCACGGTTCTGATATAGCAGGAGAAATGAATAAGTGTAGGGTAGACTGCCCATGAGATGACAAGCTGGTCTGTTGGTACCTTGAGTAGACCGGTATACGGATCAGCAGCCCTGTGGACAATAGGCCCAATGGTGAAAGGCCCTGAGGACGATCGGCCCAATTTCCATAATAGCCCTGTGGAAGATTGGCTCCATGATTAATCTCACCCTGTTGAGACAGACAGGCAATTACTCCAGAATACTTTTAGGGAGTTTTAGCAGGCTCTACGTAGACGTACACGTAGCCGTACGTAGCGTGTCACCTAGCAACCCTTCTAGTGACGTCAGCAGTTTGTGTGGTCTTTGCTACGTCCAGTGCCAGCTACGTACGTCATAGACGTGGCAAAGCCGTTTGCTACGTTCAACACTACGTATCTATATAACTCAAGATTGAGTCAACAGATCGTAATAAAATTAAAGCACAGTCATCTTCGGGTATAGATGGATGTGCTCCATAAAAATCGTAAAGATCGAGATAGGAGAACATATTGAAAAACGTTGTCAAACATGGCACTACGTTTGCTACGTCACTATCGCCCACAGCAGTGTGTGTTTGCTAAAACTCATTTAGCTTTCATACGTAGTGGACCACGTAGCTCTCTCCACGTCTACGTGTACGTGTACGTTCTGCCTGCTAAAACTCTCTACTCCCATCTCCTTGAGCTACAGACCTCCATATGTATTTCATCTGAAAACCTTATCATTAACTTGAAATGTGAGCTTCACTGTCGCCATAACCACCCACTTCTAGGGGGCTGACTTTCATGATTAGGTGGTTTTGGCGACAGTGACACTCACATTTTTCTGTGTGCATTATTTGAAATATGTATTTTTATATTGTATTTGGAAATTTTAGGTTAGCTTAGTAAACCTTAGTAGGCCTTGAATATAATACACCCCAAAGGAATGAAAACTTGTCCATCAATCTTCTTCTTTTTGCGTTATTGGTAAGAAAGCATCCTAAGCTTTTATAAAAATGTAAATTCATCATATTCGATCATAATCTTCGGATTTATTGCCCCCAGCCGAAAAATACCACCCCAAAAAAAGCTAAAAAAGATGTTTATATTTTCCCCATGTCAACTGAGGCACCATAAGCCGAAACCTATAACTTATGCTGGAGAAAAGATCCAATTTTCTAGTCTCCAGGATAAGATGTCTATTGACAAACAGACTTTTGAGGACGGAGTCCCCCGTGACAATTTACAAATAGGCTCTTTTTTACACATGGAATAATCTGGTGTTTATTGTCAACATGAATGTTGGCAGGTTACAATTGGCTGTGTGTAAAGAGCACGGCTATGTCCACACCGGGGCTCACATTGTCAATACTGTTAGTACTAGTACTTCTTGGTAAAGGCTGACTGTGCTCTTCACACACACTCTCTACACTGTAAATAGTAAGTGAAAGTACACGGTAGAATCTACTGTAGTTTTACAACACTACTATATATTTTTACAGTTTACCTACAATAATCTACACAGGTCTATGTACAGTAGATTCCACTGTACACCTATTAAAATGGCGACCAATTGTTTACAGTGTACGGGGTCTAAATGGGGAGTCGGTACGTTGAGAAAGAGCCCGGGACTGAGTTTAAGATAAATAGATGCAAAGGGACTAATACTTATCGTGAATGAATTGGACAGAGACAGTCAGACGGAGGTAGGGAGAAAGACAGAGAGAAAGGCAGATATTTACTTACAGAGAGAGAGAGCGAGAGAGAGACATAGAGAGAGAGAGGGAGGGAGAGGAGAGAGAGAGAGAGAGAGAGAGAGAGAGAGAGAGAGAGAGAGAGAGAGAGAGAGAGAGAGGGATTGAGGAAAATAAAGAGAGAGAGAGTGAGTGAGAGGCAGAGACAGAGACAGAAGCAGAGACAGAAACAGAGACAGAGACAGACATATATATGGACAGACAGAGACAGAGATAAACAGAGACATAGAGAGACAGAGAGCAGGGAGACACGGAGGGTATCTGAGAGGGATAAGGAATGTGCCAAATAAGGTTGGGCAAATATAAATGAAGATATACCTTGCCTTAGCCCCTTCAGCGAACTATATTGCTTTATTAATGCCCTGTATCGCTGTGATACAAGGATGCAGCAATTGGAGGTATATAGCTACTTGCTAGGGCTGCATCTAAGTACCACTTTACAAGGCTAAAACACTCCTAAAGGGTCAGCATGATGCATGAATACAGCACTGGCAGTCCTCTCGACATGGCTGCATTCACGAGACTGGCATTCAAGCTACCCCTACAAGACGTGGGCAAATACAATTTACAAATGTACATACCAACCTTATTTTAATCTATGAATTAGATGTAATGTCCTTGTGATAACCAGTAGAACCTACTATAGCCCTTGATGTAAATCTGAGCTCCGTAAACCGGAGCTGTAGTCGTGTATACATACATGCATGTACCATTGTGTGATTCTCTATATCAGCTATCCGCCAACCACTTCACAACCCTTTAACCCTTTAAGGACGGATGTCGCTAAAAGATGACATTTGTCGTCATGATGCACCAATGCAGCCCTGGCAAGTAACTGGATAGTGCTGCGTTAGCGCATCATGCCGACCCCTTGGGAGTGTCCGAACATGTAGGGTCGGCATGATGCTTAAATGCAGCACTAGCGAGTTACTTGCCAGGGCTGCAGAACCACATTTTAGGTTAAGGTCAGCCTCATCATAGAACTGAGAAGCGAAATGGTATTACCGTATCTCAGATTTTGGTTGTATGAATTAACATACTATACTGGAAATAACCTTAATAAAACATCTTTAAAAACAGAATAGTGCGGTCTATTGGTGTGTCATACCTGAAACACACAGATTGTTTTCTGGCTTCCTCCACCACCTATATATAGTATGGGGACTAAGCGGGCATTTTGTGTTTTAAGTAGAGTTTATTCAACGTCACGTCTAGACCAGGGCTCGTGTGTCCTTTATGTTTGTCAATGGGATGGGTAGCGAGTACTATAAACTGTGTGTTTGCCAGAAACAAAAAAGAACTTGAGAGTTTTATTCTCTCGGATGACGTTGCCTCTTTATGGTTGCAAGAAGAGCAAACCGAAGGTGTTCGCAGGTATACCAAGATTGACCCAGTAAGAAAGGGGTGATGCCGTAAGGAGTCATCGTCATCTGTCATCATGATGCATCAATGCAGTGCCTGCCAGTAACCCATTTGGCTAGCCTGATGCAATCCTGGACCTGCCCATGCTGCATCCATGCACTATCGCGGCAACAGGTATGATGCATTTTAAGCATTATGTTGTCCCTCAATGAAAAATATATAGGCCACTATTTTCTTTTCGTTGCCTAACTCGGGGTGGAGGACATTGCACTGTCTGTAAACACAAAACATTATCCACAAAAGAAAAAACAAAGTAATGTTTGTAACATTTAAAGTGTTCAGTTTTTGGAAACGTCCTGTGGTCTGTGCGTGTGTGTGAGAGAGGTTGAGGGGGGGGGCAGTTTATAGTTCTGCTCGTCGTTTACATGCCATCCCATAAATTTACTTTATTATCCTATTTTATAGTCTCCGTTGTTAATGACCTCCAGTATATGTAATTTCAACAAAGTGTACATGCCTTCTCTCTCTGAATATTGAACGTCATTGACTGGTATATGCTTTTGTCAAAAGTGACACTCGTCAGCCCTTCATTTCTGCATCATGCTGTGTGAATGGTGTTGATGCACTCCTGAAGGTCGTCATGTATTCATGCAATTGGGTCGGCATGATGCATAAATGCAGCCCTAGCGAAAAGACGACCTTCAGAGGTGTCTTTATACTCGCCGAAGCAACATTCATGCATGTATGTCTATTCATCATTAATTGCACGTTACATGGTCTACACAATTAGATTGAAACTATGATTAATTAAGGCACACAAACAAACTGCACTGATAATCTGTATACTCCAGATCTTAGTCTGTACTGGCTATCCAAGGTTAATCATATAGGAATATTGTCAGAAGCTTGCCAGTATCAACTAATGGTCGGTTATATAGGGAGCCAGAAAGAAGGTTGATCACTAGTGACTAAATTATCAGGCAATACTGACTAAGGTCAGAATATCAGTGAGAAACTGTATTTCTGAAACTCACCTTAAACTAGGGTTGTTATCAGTGTCCTGTTATCTCCTCCCTTATCCTCCCCTGCCTCCCTCCTGTGACAGTCCCTCCTGTCCCTGTGCCTCCTCCCCCTCAGTCTGCCAACCCGGCCACCACAGACCCCCACACACACGTATTTATGTTTCCAGCACCTGTGCCAGCTTTGGTTGGCCGGGAGATGGCCCCTTAATTCAACACGGCGACATGGACCCTTTAGGGGCTTAGTGCCATGGGATAAGGGAAAAATAGATAATGACATGGGACATTAGGCATTTCTTAAAATCGATATGGCGACATGGGCATTTCCTAAATCGATATGGTAACGTGGACACTACTTAAAATCAACATGGGACATGGGAAACCCCAAATGAAGGGTCCCAGCGAGCTGTCTATACCATTATGTTCACAAGGTGGCCATTTAGGCCAAAGCGCATTGAACATTTTATGCCATAGCTCCGCTCCGAGTTCATTTATTAATTACAGGGGGTGGTGAAATATCACATGGAGGCTTTGAAATATTTTACGCCCACCCCCCACCCTTTAGAGCACGAGAAATAGTTCACCCCCCTGGCAGAAGATGCAAAAAGAATTTTGCCCCCCCCCTCCTGTGGACAGTGGGAACAGTGAGGGGGGGGGGGTGTACAGTCATATACATATATCAAGGCACAAACTGAAAAATGTGCCTTAACAAAAGCATATCTCCCATGGTTTTAAAAAGCATATCTCTCATAGTCTTACTGATGTATGTATACCTCTAAATTGTGACACAATCTATCCATATAGACTAAGGTGCTAAGGTGAATAATCTTGAACATAAATGGGTGGTCTCGTTGTGTTATCCGCTCAACAAAAAAAAGGAAAGAAAAATTGGGATAGATTGTGTTGCCATCTTTCAGGGAGTCCCAGCGTGCGTCATGTATGGCATTTCCCAGTATCAGAATTCCCACAATGACATCGGTCCTTTCCTAAAACTACAGATCTCTCCCATGAATCACATCCAATCTTTTTGTAATGCCCTTATGATAATCACATACATGTATGTAGTAGTTAAACCACTGCCAGACCCCTGTATGTAGGATATTGGTGCCAGTTTAGGCTGATCACGAGTCAGCAGACGGATGTGTTCAGCCGTGACTAAGCAAATACTTATCCTTAGTACAGGGGTCTGGAGTGGTTTAACTAACTTATGCCACACACTGTAGTGAGTGTTTTCTCACCTTTTGTACGTCATGTACAGTCAGGCTATTTCTTTTGTTCTGCTGGCCATGTGTGGTATAAATTACTTGTAAACAAGGATGGCTAAGCCTGGCAATGTTCAGGTCAGATGGTACCACACCATCATGTAACCAGGGACACACCATTATGTAACCAGCGAAACACCATCATGTAACCAGGGACACACCATCATGTAACCAGGGACACACCATCATGTAACCAGGGACACACAATCATGTAACCAGGGACACACAATCATGTAACCAGGGACACACCATCATGTAACCAGGGACACACCATCATGTAACCAGGGACACACCATTATGAAACCAGCGAAACACCATCATGTAACCAGGGACACACCATCATGTAACCAGAGACACACCATCATGTAACCAAGGAGACATTAACATGTAACTATTGGGATACACAATGACTTAAATCAGGATGAATTTTGACTGTAAAGAGTCCCGTACTGCCTGACATTCGCTCTAAACAGGTTCCATACTGCCACACTCTTGCTGACATAAATATCAGGTAGCGTTTAACTGTTTAAAAGAAACAGTTCATTGAACACGGTTTGTCGAACACAAGATGGATTTACATAGATGCTTGGTTCATCAGAGGATGTTTGGTGAAGATTTGAAGGCACCAGATCTTTATCCCTCCCACTTTCGAAATATAAAATCATGTATGTCTTCAAATATACTTTATGCGATTGGAATACAGCTTTGGTACGTACTAGATAGCTAGTATTGTATGATGGTTTCATGTTCGCTGCATCTAGTTTATATTAAAAGCCACATGCACCTCGGTTTGGTATGGGCTGTACAAGACCCTAGCACACAAAACTATTTATTAAAACACCAGAACCCAATTTTCTACCCCCTACCTTGTTTAGATTGGCAAGTTTTCATGTGAAATAAGCAGAGTTTTCATGCTAAGTTAGCAAGAGGTGTATTACCTAAGGGTGCCACTTGGGGGAGTCATATGCCCTGGAGTGCTATGTGACTCCCCCAGGTGACTCCCTTATGTCAGGCAGATAGTCACCTATAGGCTCCTTTATGCCACTTGGACTCCCCTAAACAAGGGAGTCATTCTGGAGGCAACGTGGACTCCCTTTTGATGCTGTTTCTTCTCTCAGTGTATATAAGATCATACCAACAACAGTAGGTCGTGTAGTAAAGTGTAATTTCTAGATTGCCTAAAATTATCCCGTACAAGAGGTATCATACCTGGGGCCTTAGTGTTGGGAAGATGGTAGGGAGCTTATCCTATGTCATGGGTAGTTGACAGCCAATGCTCAATGTCATGTACACCGTATGGATGTTGTACCCCATTGTCGTAATGGGTGACACAACATTTTTCCTGCCAAACAGTATTTTTGGCTAGGCGACTGATCAGTTCTGGCCACCATAGTTTCCAAGGATTGTTGTTGGGGTGTATATATATACGCAGTGTATATCATATATTGGTTTTGGCGGATGGACCTGTGTTTATTGCCCAACAGGATACCGTACTGATGTTTAGGAGTCATGACCTTTTAGTACCACGTGGTAAAAGACTTTTTGTGAGTTACTATAGCTAAGATGGGTCAGCAATGATACATTACAATCTGGCTCGTGCCTAGGGAAATGGTTGCCATGACTTTTAGTTTCCATGGTCTTCCAACTTCATTTTGAGTCTGTATTCCACTCATTTCGGTAGACTGAAATTGATTATGTAAACCTTATGGATAAATCTCGCCCGACCTATGCAATCACAACCGATTCCTTCAGTGAAATACGCGCTTTAGACAATGTGCGTGTCATGCAGATTGTGGTGTGAGGAAAATGTCTCTGTTCTCTTTCAGATTTTTAATGTAAAATACTATGTTTAAAAGGTAGACAAAGATTGGCATATTTGGTAACACTTATAAATAGTAATGCATTGAACTAGGAACAACTTGCATAATTACAACTTTTGCAGTTCAATAAACAACTAAATAGTAGAAATCATTCACAAAAAATGTCCCTATATATTCCCTATATAGTCCCCTTTGAATGGAAAGGAATAAAATTTGATAGAAAACGCCATCTTGATATTTTTCAGCATTACATGTTATAGATGTGTTCTCAGAGCATCGACCTGTAGGTCATCTTTACCATGTGTACATGCACCAGAAGGGGTTGTCGTGGTGTCGAGTGACTGACACTGGGTCCAGGTATCACGGGGTATGTGTGCTGATGTATGAATGATGTATGAATGTGTAGAGTGGCTTACAAAGTCAAACACACACAGCCACAGGCTCCAACTGGTGTCTTGTTCCAGAGTTAGTCAGTAGCTATTAGGAATAGAGTAATGGTCTGATAATCCATAGTCCCCCCTCATCTAGGCGCCCTGACCCACATGCGTCAGACCTGTCATTTGAACTAGAGTAATTCATTTCCTAGAAATATAGATACAGATGTTCAGGTTATATTGAGACCCATTATATTTGTTGGTTTTAAGGTTTACTCTGTAGCCATCCTAGAGTAACTTGTACTCGTGGACCAGCATTACAAAGTGTCATGAAGCATTTACCGACATTTGTCATAGACTAATTCTTATGATAAGACCTGACGTCTTGACACTATGATGATATCGCTGATTAGACAAGATACTACCAAATTGACCATGGAACCATATTGGGCATGTGTGCCAGACTTTCACGATTATGATCATAGTCAATTTGAAACATCCATCCTCGTTATTTTTACGGTGAAAGTCTCGCACCCAGTGGTGCCAGTGAATCTCCGTTAATTTACTTCTTTTTACAGTGTATCATACAATATATAACATAACTATTCTTCCATAGATATGCCTCCTCATACACTCTGTGTCCATATGGGCCCATATGGTAAGGTATTTCTTAAGGACACTGCTGGCCTGCACCCAGAATTGCAGTCCATCTCCAAAAGCATTTATATACCTAGCCCTTGATATTAACGCTTGGCTGATAGATACTGGAGTCATGGGGAGGGAAGTAAGTTATGGCCAGTAAGCTTGATATCACTTACTCAGATAGAGAGGCACTATAATACAACGTTACAACCTCATCTGATGATAAGCCGTCTACCTATCCACCATGTGTCCATAGCTTAGCCACAAATCAATTTCCGTCACAGACAATTGATACCGCTTATCAGGGAGGATAAGATGAGCTATATACCACTGCTACTAGCTTTATATGCACACGTGCCTTATCAGAGGGCCGAGCACGGTTCCACTGTGTGTCGGGCGTAATGGTTCATCAGTTGCAGTTTCACTCATAGAAATGGTCGTTTTTATTGCACAGAAAATTTCAGTCTAATCCTAGTCAGGTCCTTGTAAATTCTTGCGTATAAGCCACACCTCGACTTTGGGCCGATCCTATAACTGAATATGGTAACATTTCGTGCTGTACCATAGTGGCTAAAATTCGTGTATAAGCCGCACCTCGCCCCTGGGCCGATCCTATAAGCCTCAACAGAGATCGTACTAGCCGTGGGTTCTACGTGCGAATTTACGGTGTTTGTTTATCTGTCTTTACAGGTAGGGGAATGTTTATCAATAATGATTTGGTGGGCCCTCTTGAAAAGGTCTTTGGAACCTAGTTTTTATGTTGGCATGTTTGTATTGGCCACCAGTGGTAAATAATACATATACTAGGGACACACTGTAGGAATATACTGTCTTGTGACTAGGAACACACTGTCATGTAACTAGGGACGCACTGTCTTGTAACTAGGCACACACTGTCATGTAACTATAGGGACGCACTGTCTTGTAACTAGGCACACACTGTCATGTAACTAGGGACGCACTGTCTTGTAACTAGGCACACACTGTCATGTAACTATAGGGACGCACTGTCTTGTAACTAGGCACACACTGTCATGTAACTAGGGACACACTGTCATGTAACTAGGGGCACAGTATAATGTAACTAGGCACGCACTGTCATGTAACTAGGAACACACTGTCACGTAACTAGGGACACACTGTGGTGTAACTAAGGACACACTTTAGTGCTACTAGGGACAGATTTAGTGTAATTTGAGAAACAGTGTAGTGTAACTAGGGACACACTGTTTTGTAACTGGGGAGATACCATCATCTACAACCTAGTTTTTCTCTTTATGTGTTAACTATATGGCTACATCCCCCCAGGCCCAAACCACATGTTATATAATATATCAGGTTTCCACAATGCTAAGCCTTTACACTCCATTGAGACTAATTGATGCGTTAAGTGTGCCGACCATTGTATTCAGCAACCAAACTGAATTTGTTTTCTTGATTTACATACCAGTAACTTAGGCCACATTATATTAATGATCAACTGAATGCTAAACGTCACAGTGGAGGTTAATCTACTAATTTGCACTTCGACAATCTAATCATGACTAACTGTATGGTCATAACTATAAATTCATCAATACTAACAATTCAAAGCCTGCATTACCTAGGACTGTAACCATATACATGAGTGGAAAAGTTTACCTAATCTAATGGCTATACTGTTATAAGATATTGAATAGAAGGACGATTTGGAAAAAAACACAAAAACATTGATATACCTGCAATATGATTGTATATCTTTAGTTTGATTTAGACATTGACTATCTGTGGTGTCTGGATATGTAAGTTTATATGACTCAGCATGACTTGTAGACTTATGTTCAAGTTCAAGTTCAAGGTTCATTGTTCCATTGAAAACCTTTTAGGGGAGTCTCAATAAACCGTAATCTCCTAGAGTGCACTTTGACTTAGCGAGATACCATTATATCCCTGATAGGTGTAAGGCCACACGGGACATGCTGTCCGTACTGAATACACTGAATAAACAACCAGGAGAGAGGACCAGCACACTTAGGAGTTTCATTTGAATGAATTATATCATCTCATATCATCAAATTACCCTTGACAGATTGTTGAAACTGCACACAATAGTCACAGACAACTTATGTGTTGATTTTCATGAGCTGAGATCTGAGAGGCCTTGTTTATTGACACGAGATAACAACATTCAACAATGACATTTTTAACCATAATTATAATCTTTGAATAATAAATTGAAATGAAAAAAAAACCTGGCAAAGTGGGAAGGGTTTTTTGACTATAGTCTGATAATGACTAAACCTAGCTTGCAAATATGTAAAATGATAAGGGTAGTCGCCAAGAGAAAATGTATATCCTCAAAATGTGCTGAATCTTTCTCTGTCATGATTTTGAAATATTTTCTCCAAAAAAAGGGAACCCAAACCTGGTGAGAAAACTGACCATTTCCGATTTTAAAGGGATTTCTTGGCTAATACTGACCCTTTTAAAAGCAATTTAGCGTGAACTTTACAGCTATTAACCGTTTGCCTGACATTTTACTTGAGTTACTGGCATAATATGTAAGCCGTCATTGTGAATTACTCATACATTCTCTCCAGTTCTAGGATTAAAAAAGAAAGTCAAACTACTTAAGCACCATTTCAGACCATGTTGTCTGAACTTAGTCTCAGAGAGAGGCAGAGGCTAAAACATATATAAACAAATAACTGTGTTCCAAATGGTATTACAATATCATATTTGGAGGATGGGCACAATAAAATATCCTAGATGGGCAATGAGAGCCAATTTAGAGGGTCCCATGAGCACAGGTAGCCCTTTACACTGTAATTTCAAGGAGTGAACTTATAGCGTGCACTCCAAAAGTCTTAAGTTGAGCATACAACTGATAATTGCGTAAATTCTAAGCTGAATTCTGGGAAATAATAAAATAGGTTTAATGAAGTAGGTAACACATGAAGTATGGCCATATTGAACATTTGCAGCAAACCAGGGTGGGCTTGGGTGAGCTTGGGTATACCCAAGCTAACCCTATTGGATTGACTTGGGTAATGCCCACGGCTTGCACATGCTCGCACTTATTTACTGAGATTCTGGTTGATTTTCAACCAAATTGATTTTTGAGCCCTATAGTCATCGGACCATGTCACTTTAAGTATACAAAACGAATGTGTCAAAAGGTGTAAACTACCGGTATATTCAATGTTCTCTGATAATAAATGAACGTTTAGACCTACCCCATTTTTGGCTATGAGCTCCACTTTCTCTGCACTCGCTCCATTCTGCCGATAGTCTCGCTTATCCGCCATTGCCAACAACCCTGCTCTCCCCTGATGCTCCTGCAGAGCTTACTCCTTGCAGATGTGTCAGAACTGAATCAGTTCTGTTCTGGTGATATTTGAAACACCCAAGTGACCATAATCTAGGTGTGCATGGCAATGGTGCAGATAAAGAGGGCAGATTGGAAATCTGCCCTGTCTGATGTGTGTGTAGAATCCAGATATGGTTATCCATGCTGATAATTGTGTAATGGCAGAGTCATGATCGCTGATGGCTTATCTGTCACAGTTCAGGAGCCAGAGGTGTGTTTCAGGGGACATGGTTTTTCGTGGAATAGGGCAGCCCTATTGATTTAACCAATATATTTACATGTATCTGTCTTTGTACGCTTTACTGTTCTCTCCTGGTAGAGCCCACTAGTGTCTAGCAATGCCGGAATCTCTTTCTAGGGCTATCTTTACTGAGAGGTGGGTGTACACGATGGTCCCACTGAATCTGATAAAATCAACCAGAGTGTCACCAGAATGAATTACGGCCTCAGACAAGACCTATTTCTTAAATGATTCACAATATAAGGGAGATTTGCATTTCTTAAAAGCTCCCAATTCACAATATCGACACAATTAGCCCAATAGAATATAGACCTTCTTTAGCGTGAACTCGCATAATGATTGCACCTTGGTAATAATTTTGTGTATTGTAACCTGAAGCAAACCTTTCTGCTTTGGCCTAGGGTCCACTGGGCCTCAGTTGTGGGAAAGTGCTATGATAATCAGGAGTCAGATAATGAAAATAGCCTCTTTATTTTTATCTGCAATGGAAAGGTTTAGAAGCAAGAATAAATTCAACAGACATAGTATTTATATATGAATTACGCACCTGACATGAATAACACTCATAAAAACTGAATATAAAAGACATTTTAGAGAGAAGTATGTACGGTAAGGCAGGTGGGTCATTCACCCAGCTCAAATTTCAGATAGTAAATTAGAGAATATAACCAGGTCTGATGGCCGAGAGCCTTTTGTGGCTACATTGAGAGCATGTGGTGCCACCTGTGATGAGATGTAAGAACTGTTTGCCAGGATGAGAAGCAGTCCTAGGGGAGTGACACCATATTGTGCACAGGCTTAAACTGATCAGCTTGGTTATGCTGAGAGTGGATAACTGTATATAGCACAAGGTCTGACAGAGCTAGACGCCCATCATCTTTATACCCTAGATGGCCCTACTGTACCATGGGTTTGGACATAGAGGGTAGCGTCATCTAGTTAGTAATATACAAACGGGTTAGTTCACCATCATCTTATAGTTCAGGTGTAGCCACATGTCTATGGCTAACCACATGGTGCAGTAGGCCATCTAGGGTATAAAGATGATAGGCGTCTAGCTCTGTCAGACCTTGTGCTATATATATGATCGTTTACTCCCCGTATAACCAAGCTGATTAGTTTAAGCCTGTGATGGTGTGAGTTGCCTTGCTGTCGAACGTATGTGTAACATTTTCTACTAATCTGTTTCCTTAAGGGAAGCTCTACTGAACCTATGAATGGAAGTAAATAGAATGATATATAAAAATGAGTTATAATTACAAGCTTGAATATCGGAAAATGGCTCAATACAGGACTTCATTACATTTACAGAAACCCAAACATTTGAGGATGATGGAACAGGTGTTCAGTTGGTGAATGTTGAAACCTTTATTAGTATACGAATACAGTTGAACACATAAAAAAACCTAGGTATACATAGTTGCATTTTATTAAGAGAAGTATGTCTCAGTTAACGAATACAATAGTCAATAACAAAACATGAACAATTTATACGGTGGTGTTTCAGTGAATCAATGGTGTTTCAGTAAAATGTGTAAAAGAATGTTTGTCATCCATGCATTGAGAATCAATCATGAATTTTTCCTATCAGCCAAACCAACTTTTGACCCACATAAAGCCCTGGCTGGCGGGTTAGGTCACTGTCCAATTCAGCCTTACTCCGCTGCTGAGGACCTATCAGTCTGTAAGGGCCTATAATGGTACTGGTGTCAATTTGGAGAATTTCCTTTTCCAATCAATGAATGTGTATTGCTAATCGCTGTACTAGTTTTGTCCTTGATAGCCTACATGACAAGGTGCTAGGCCACTTTCACAGGGCAGTCTGCTGGATACCAGACTTGGAGGTATTAGTCCTATTTGATACATCAGCCTCTAATTCCTTTGAAACGAGCTCCACTGCTTGTTGGGAACCAGGGTTCAGGTTTCCATTCTGATCAGTGTGAGTGACAACAACAGGGATGAGCTCAATGTCACCAATGTCTTCCTTAATCACCTCTACCTCCAGCTCCGGCTCTGGCTCCCGGTACCCTTTAAGGTTCTGACAGCAGGAACAGCAGCATACACACTTGTCAATAAGCTTAGAGATGACGCGATCCATGGGCGCTAGGGACCTCAGTGGCTCGGGGAGAAACTCCCAGGTCTGCAGGAAGCCAGGGAGGCAGCCAACACAGTGGTTTTGACATAGGTTTATAACGCCGATGGCAACAAGTAGGACGATGATGGGAATGCCGACCCCCAGGAGTACTGGGAGACCCGGGAGGCTAATTGCAAACAGGAAGAGGGGGAAGATGAGGAACATGGTGAGGAGGTAGACGATGGCGAACCAGCCGTACCTGGCCGTTGTGTTAGCATTGAAGCGCGCCAACCCCAGAGGGACTTTCCGCATGAAGGGTAGCGGGTACCAGATTATGATACCCGTGATATTGAAGAATAAGTGGCACAGAGCAATCTGTAAGAATATATAATGTGTAGCTTAAATTTGATTTGGCTTAATCTCAAAAAAAGAAACTATCAGTAAAAAGTCTATCATCAGTTATAATTAGATTTATATATGCTTTATGAAAATACATTGGTTGGGTAATGTTGCAACTGCATTATTTTCAGGTGTTTTAAAGAGTAGTTTTCATTTCTCTTGCTCAAAGTTCCCTAAAATGAATAGGATTGGCTACACAGAGAAAAACACATAGTTGTTGGCTGCCAAGATAACTTGCGGCCCTTGTACCCCCTTATATTCTCAGTGCACCAAATAAATTTCTCATTTATAGCCAACATAGAAAAAGACTTTAGTATTAATGGATTCAATATCATTTTATGTATTCATGAAGTAGATAGTATCAAGTTAGTTACCTGAAGTGATGCTTTGAACTTGGTACTAGATGTAGCGAATGCCGCAAAAATGGCAGTTGATGTTGTACCAATGTTACATCCCAAAGTCATGGGAAAGACGCGGTCCACCGTAACCATACCAATACCCACCAGGGAGGTCAAAGTCGCTGTTGTCACCACACTACTCTGAACAAGGACCTGGAAGGTCAAGGGATTCATTTTCGATTCTGTAGAAGGAAATGGATGTAATATCTGTCTAGCTATATGTGACTGTAACTGGTTCAGGATACAGGGATTGTATTCCGAGCCAACAGATTCGAAGAATAGGTTGTATTAATTATATTTCTTTATTTCAATAGATCAAGCACAGTTACAGAATGAGATATATTCTCAGGTCTTATTACTTCAGTTCACTCCCCACTCCCATACTCAAGTATGCCTCAGAACCCCACTTCTACAGGAATGGGGGATAGGGGTTCTATAGTTGGGCTATGCTGGCTTCATACAGAAAGTTTCCTCCAACAGTTCCCACTCCAGCATGAGAGTTGGGAAGGTGGAGAGTATACCTGTCACAGCATTCTCCAGGACTTGGAGACATCTGTGACAGCAACCAACCTGTATGGAGCCCAGCTCCAACAGTGGGACTACAGCAGGGATCTGGGACCCACTGCTGTGTAGCACTCTATGGACTGGCATGAGCCAGCCTCAAGGAATACCCTGCTGGTGTCCTGGCAGGCAGGCCTTATATACCTGCCCCTGGTCAAGGTTCAGTGGGCAGAAATCCGGGAGTCCCAGGCACCCACCACCACCACCAGCAGGGGGGAGGGGGTCTGTACCCAGTGACCCCGGGACTCTGCCGGGAAACTCCGGGTAACCAGGCGGGAGGCCCGGCAAGACCGGCGTGAGGGCGAGAGGAGTAAGGCGGATCGCTACATGACCATATTTTGATTATCATTAATCATCAAAATAAGTATGTGACTATTGTAGGGGTTTACTATTACAAGAAACCATATATACATGATTATCCCGCACTATAGACACATACTTCAGGTCCTGTTTTGATCACCGGGGTGACTGAAATCACCTATCCCAAACCTGTCCCTCATGGTTAGATGTTATGTAAGCCAGCACCAGGGATCCTATTCCTTTGCCAGGTGGTGATTTAGGTGTTACCTGTATCCTTCATTCCGTAGAGGGCTTCAGGTAACCTTTTCCCATTTATCCTTGGTACTGGATCTTGGTCCCAGGTGTCAGCACCGGTCGCCTACCCCACTATCAAAGGCGGCCCTTGATACATGATTGTGGCCCTACCTGGGCTATGCCTCAACCGTACCCAGAGTATAGTCCAAGATTTTTAGCTCAGAATAGGACCTGAGGTTAAACAAAATCGGAACAAGCCAATTTTTGGACAGAAGATGCCCAGAAGGGTACTGAACCACATACTAAAAGTCCTCGGACATCCTCCTTGTGCTCGCTCGGAAATTCAAGATGGCGTCCAGGATGGGCAATATGCACTATTTCCCTTATTTTTTCTATATTTGACTTTCCATAGGCCTATTTGAAGTTTACCTAGCCCCCCTAAACCAATTTCAAGCTTTTCAATGGTCTCATCCTTTTGTTGCTAGGGCTGGTGGTTGCCTAGCAACAGGTATTTCCTATAGGATTTCCCTAGAAACTAGGGCAATTAACAGTCAGAAAGGTATTGTACCCATAGTTACTGCTTCTAAAGTGACCCCAATGGAGCAACAATGATATTACTGATTTGCTATAGTCTATGATTACCTAGCAACAGCAAATACTTACCTAGCAACCATATGGAAAAAGTGTATTTAGCTCTTTGGAAAATACTTTGGCTTCAAAAAAGGCCATCTGAAGATCACCTACCCCAACAATCCATCGGAAGCTTCATTGATGTTGATGTTATTGGGTTGCTAAGGAAAGTGGTTGCCTAGTAACATACACTCTATATTAAAATTCTAACCTAGAGACCAGAAATATTAATCAGAGACATCTATCTACCAATATCTCAACCCCCAAAACATCCCCAGGAAGCTACTGAAACACATGCTAAAAGTCCCAGGAAACTTCCGGAATTCAAGATGGCGTCCAGGATGGACAATACGCACTATTTTTCTATTTTAACTTTCTATAGGCCAATTTGAATTTTACACATGCACCCTAAACCAATTTCAAGCTTTTCCATGGTCTTTTCCTTTCGTTGCTAGGGCTGGTGATTGCCTATTAACAGACATTTCATATTCATAATCGCTACTTACTGCACCGAAAGTGACCCCAAAGGAGCAAGGATGATATAAATGATTTGTTGTAGTCCATGGTTGCCTAGTAACAGCAGATACTTACCTAGCAACCACTTGGAAAGAGTGTATTTGGCTCTTTGGAAAATACTTTGATTTATAACACATTGGTTGAGAGGTGGCTGATGTTGCTAGGCAACTTCACACCATACCAACACATTTCATCATCCCACTTCATCTGAGGTCCATTCATATTGAGTAGTTGTAGTAGAAGTATGCCTCTCATTGATATTTCCCCTGGTTTTTGGGGAGTAGCAATATAGAATGTGTTGCTAGGCAACCACTTACCTCAGCAACACAATAATGACACCACCCAAAAGGTTTTTAATAGTTTGTGGTGGTAGGTGATCCTACAATTACCCTTTTTAAAGCCAAATTCTACTCTAGGTTGCTAGGTAAATATCTGCTGTTGATAGGCAATCATGAACCATAGCAACACATAGATATAATCCTTGCTCCATTGGGGTCACTTTAGATGCAGTTACCTTTCGGACAGTTAATTGCCCTAGTTTCTAGGGAAATCCAATAAGAAATGCCTGTTGCTTGGCAACCACCAGTCCTAGCAACAAAAGGATAAGACCAGGGAAAAGCTTGAAATTGGTTTAGGGGGCCTGTGTAAACTTCAGATTGGCCTATGGAAAGTCAACATTTTAAGAAAATAAGGGAAATAGTCCATATTGCCCATCCTGGACGCCATCTTGAATTCCGGAATGAGCACAAAGAAGATTTCCCGGGACTTTTAGTATGTGTTTCAGTACCCTCCTTTACATGTCGTGGGGTCGAGATATTGGTAGATGAATATATCTGATTAATAATTTGACTGGTTTCTAGGTTACAAGTTTAATATAGAATGTATGTTGCTAGGCAACCACTTGCCTAAGTGACACAAAAATGTAACCATTTATGAAGCTTCCGATGGATTGTGGGGGTAGGTGATGTTCAGATGGCCCTTTGTAAAGCCAAAGTATTTTGCAAAGAGCCAAATACACTCTTTCCAGGTGGTTGCTAGGTAAGTATCTGCTGTTGCTAGGTAACAATTGACCATAGCAAATCAGTTATATCATCATTGCTCCATTGGAGTCACTTTAGATGCAGTAGGTATAGGTACAATCTGACCTTTCTGACTGTTAATTGCCCTAGTTTCTAGGGAAATCCAATACATAATACCTGTTGCTAGGCAACCGCCAGCCCTAGCAACAAAAGGATGAGACCATTGAAAACTTGAAATTGAATTTGGGGGGCTAGGTAAACTTCAAATTGGCCTATGGAAAGTCAAAATAGAAAAAAAAGATGGAAATAGTGCATATTGCCCATCCTGGTCGCCATCTTGAATTTCCGAGCGAGCACAAGGAGGATGTCCGAGGACTTTTAGTATGTGGTTCAGTACCCTTCTGGGCATCTTCTGTCCAAAAATTGGCTTGTTCCGATTTTGTTTAACCTTAAAGTCTAAAAATCTTGGACTAGTAGTTTACATCTGTGAATCCAGTTCGAATTGCCCTATACGCACACTTCGGGTCTGATTCAGATCACCTGAGTGACAGAAGTCACCTGTCCCCAACCTGTCCCAGACTACTCATCTTATTATTATCATATTGTCCCGAACCACACCTTAGCTGTTGTAAGCAGGATTCCTGAAATAAACGTGTTACCTATATCCAAGCAAAACTGGATTGTTGAAAAATCCATCGACTAAACTATCAATAATTCTTATATGAATAATCCATTGTCCATGTAAAAACATATTAAAAAGAAAGATAGCTATCATTAACAACAAAAAGATATGACACTTGATACTGACCTATATATATACGTATCAAATACATTGGCTGAAATAAAATATGTAAAGTAACAGTACAATAACACTAAAAAACGCCTCAAAATGATGAATGTAAGTGAATGTAAGATCTTGTTAGAATTTACCGTGACTCCGGTTCCGACAAGCATAGCGAGGTAGTCTGTCAGGCAGGCAGCTTTTCCAGGGAAATTTGCATTGATGGTTTTCCCAATAACCTTGGACATGGTTCCACCGAGCAGAGTCTTGAGTACGCTGACCATAACAATTAGCGTCGTGATGAGGATGACTAGTGAGATGGATAGGACAATAGCACCTGTCGCAATCTCCGACAGAGACGTACCATGAAATAAGTAATGACCTGTGGGGAAAGAAAGAACTGAGTCTCTCTCCCATGGCATACGTTATGTTTGTTTATTATACGATTGAACGACTCATCGTGCTTTTTAGGTGATATCCCCGTGCTGATATCTAGTGATATCGGCACCCTTCCGGTGGATATCATGCCATTTCCGGTGGTCCTGAGCGATTCCGAAGTTTATTCACCCATAAAATCCGAGGTTTCATGGTGATTCGATCTCAGGACCCCAAGACTAGAAGCCGAAGCCTCTATGCGCCTTGCCAATCCGGCCATACAGAAGAAGGGGATAAAACAAGAAGTCTATACGCTTATTCTCAGCCCTCTAGCTCTTATATTAACAGAGATACAGCAACTTTTACACTTTTTGTTACAACTTCTCCTTAAATCAATTTTTTTTTATAATTTCTTTTTTACTATAAAGGTAGTAGTTGGACTTTATTTACCTAGTCGTTAAAATAATTTTAGGGTTTTTTTTTCACATACATATAGGCCCTCTAAAATTGCTACGTTTCCACTAGTCCACCCTCAGGTTCGAACCAGGGATCTCTTGAGTGTGGGCTCGACGCGCTAACCGCTCGGCCACAGCGGAGATGGTATAATGTAGGGGAAACGCTGGCTATCTTCCAGTCTATCTAACACGCCTAGCTTCTGCTCCCTTACCTCCGCTACTGAAGAGTTCCACAACATGGCGCCCACCTTGCTCGATCTAGTCTACCTATATATCCTTCAAAATGGCGAAATTAGGACATTTTAAAGGTAAATAAGGACATTTGAATCAATAAATCGTATAATAAACCTAATATTGAATGGCTAACACCCTCACTCGGGGTTGTATGGCTCAATATCGTCACTCGTGCTACGCACTCGTGCCGATATTGAGCCATACAACCCCTTGTGAGGGTGTTAGCCATTCAATATTGGTTAAATACCATATCCTATGCTGTGATGATGATTATATTTCTAATGCATATGGTAAACAGGAATTCTATTTCGAGCAGTTTTTAGAAATAGTTTGGAATAGAAAAAGAAAAGTTGGTGTAGCAGTTATTCACATTTCTGGATGCCAACAAGGACGGTTGGTGCTGGTGTTGGTGCTAGTGTTGTAGCTATTGCTGTCGATAGGTCTGAAAAGTAAAGTATGAATTTTCACGATTACACCTTATAGTTATCGTTCCATTAAACCACGGCTGAATATTCTGGAATATTGGCATATCAAGCCATATTGATTAAAAGAAAAATATGCATAAATTTTTCTTGATGCGTTTAGGTATTAACATTTTTGTATCAGTCCACGTATGAATCTTACTTAGGCCATGTCCTCCGAGGAAACCTGCTTCAGTCCGTCGGTGTATCCCTGTCTATGAGACTGACCTATGCTCTACCAGTGGCTACAAGTAATGACTCTTATTATTTTGTCATCGGCTAAATTATTAATTATTCTGGGATTTAGATTTAAACTACACTCACCCTGATAGGCTACAGTGGTGTAGTCATAACCTGCGGTGGCGTTGTCTGTCGCTGTGTCATTGGCCAGCTCGGACCTTGTCTTACACCAATATGCCAGAAGTGGCAAGTCTGCTGACCCAGGCTCGTTGGCGATGACTTTGTCCATTGCAATTTTATCAATCTAAGGTCAATTTCAAAGAAATTGTTGCTACTTACTTCAATGTATATATACAGGTATTCAACTCAACATTGTTTAAAAAGATCAACAGAAATATAAACAATGCTTAGATAACCCAAATCATAGGGTGATTTGACAGTTAACATATTATTTTGCCTGGGCATAAACTATAAAGCATCGTATTTGAATGATATCATCCCAAATAACATTCTGATGCAAATTTATAGTGCAGGATTACATACCCGGTATGTGAGGATCCAATAATACAAACACTTCACTTAGAATTGCAAATAATGCAAATGGGCTCGAAATAATAATTTTACAGCTTCTCAAAAGTGAAGAGGAGCTTTTTGTCTCCCACAATGAGAAGCATAGGCCTATATACCTGGACAATAAGTCTTGTGAAGGGCTCAGTGATAACGCTGATAAACTTGATCTGGGTGCCACCTTCTCCTGGTGAGGCGCTGTCAACGATGGCTTTTGTCAGACGCTCCAAGTACCCTGTCAGCAGCTCTATGGGCAGCAGAAGGATCACCTGCAACATTTATTTTTTTGGTTCAATCGGTGTTAAATACACTGCTTTTTCAACAGATAAACAGGCTAGGGGACACAAGGACAATGTGTATCATTGACTAAGAAATATATCTATAGTTCGTAGAAACGTCATGTGTAGGGTTGATTCAGGTAAAGTGGGACATCAGGTAAAGTGGGACAATTAACATTAAGGCCATTTTTACGGGTTGATTTCTTTCCTGGGTGTAAAATTTTATTTATTTCTTAGAAATATATGTTTGACCCCTCTTATTTGTACCTATCTCACCAAAGTTAAGAGGTAATTATACCTTCTAAATTTCGACGTGATATGGGTGGAGAGCTTTTGCCGCTATGAATTCGGAAGTGCATAAGAAATAGGAAAATTATTTGTTAGTAGTGGTACTAAGAATAGTAACATGATATTTCAAAATGTATGTAAATATTAGATACATATATTGCTTCTTTACATCTTGATATTTTTTTATTAGTCAGATATGGAAATGAAGTACACTGAGACCTTAAATACAAGTGTCCCACTTTAGCTGAAGGTGTTAGGTAAAGTGGGACAGGCAGATTCAGGTTAAGTGGGACACTCTATTAATCCCCTATCTCAGAGTAGCATTACCCAATATGCCTATATTTTTATTAATAAGGAGAAGAAATATCATAGCAAATGTCATTACAATACTTAGTTTTGTAAATAATACCAAATTATTAAGTATAACAGCCAGAATAGGGCTTTGTTAGTGAACCAGATTGTGGTTTATCAAGTGACTTAACTGATGATCATTATTTAGATGAGTGAACCATTGACTTCCATCAGTGAACCGTTGACGTCCATCATAATTTAGAAAATTATTGTGAGATTTCTTACCTTTGATGATTTTTAATCATACATTATGATGTTAAATGGTAAAATCTGTAGCAAATTCATTTAGAATTGGTATTTGATATACATTGAGGCTAAAACCATAGAAATCATTAATCATTACTACTTTCTTGCAATTTATAGAAATTATTGCCATTTACAGTTATCTATAGTGATTAATGTGCCCCTGAAATAAATGCTCCTGCATTACTACCTCATTAACAAAACATTTCATTTTAGATGCTTACAATTAAGAGTATGAGTTATATAATTGTGCATAACATTATTTAGCACTATGTAAAATGATTTGAGGATAGAGATTCAGTTAGGGTACAAATATGTTGTCATGTAACATAATGTAGTGTAGCGTTGCCCAAAGTTAAGCCCAGATGCACAGTATTTTGGCAGTTTTACATTTATACTCTGTGTACTTGATTCATCCTGTAAAGGACCCTACATAAATCTCTTTAATATTTTTTGATGTAGTCCATCAAAATATATATCTCAACTTCAAAAATTGACATTTACCATTTTTGTCATACGGATTATAAAGCATGGGGGTCAATTCTCATCAATTGTCCCACTTAACATGAAGCAAGTGTCCCACTTTACCAACAATACAAGTAAAGTGGGACGCTTCAATTTTGAAATGACATCTCTAAGAACTGGGCTATTTAGGCCACATTGGCTAACGTATTTCATATATTTTTTATATTTTGGTTTAAAGGAATAAATACTGAAACTATTTGATGTGTTTGACATTTTCTGCTACAAGTACCAAATGTATGAATGGTACATAAAGTCAGAGTATGGCTTAGGTGTCCCACTTTACCTGAATCAACCCTACAGTTTCATTTCATAATTATTTTCATTAAGGAGTGGTCAAATTTTAACAACCGAGGGGGTGGTTGGTGGATATGGGGGTGGACCAACAAATTAGACCCTTTGATGGGGCGACGAAAAAAATCACAGCCCTTTTTAGCGAAAAACTTCACATCTTACTACCGGTACAGCTAAAAGGCGTCCGCTACGTTAAATTTGAACCCTTAAAGGAGAGGGAGCCCAGAGGATTCGGACCCCTGTCATGGGGGCCAAAAGGAATTTGATGCATCCACGCGAAATTTAACCACCCCCCCTGTTATTAAAAAAATTACTCATTCCTTATCCTGACAAAATATCATCAACTCGTCCACTGTCACCTTTGTTCAGTGCTCATATTACTCCTCTGTAACACAGGAATGATTTTTCGGTCAAATTATCAAAATAAACAACTCACATTGAGCCAGTTGAACATGGCGTAAGAAGAGGAGGCATTTTTTTCCTGTTCAGGTTTCGGGGTTGGGAATGAAATAAAGGTATATTAGGAAATATCCCCAAGACAAATATAATTCCGTGGGGTCAAATTCTCCAAAACAAAACCCCCAAAAAACCAACTTACATTAAGCCAGTTGAACATGGCGTGTGCGGAGGAGGCGGTGAATGCATTCCTGAACTGCTCCCGGTCCCCGGCGTGCATGATGGCCACAATGGTGGAGGTGACGGACGCACCGATGTTAGTCCCCATGATGATGGGGATCGCTATCCTAACCTCCAGAACTACAACAGGAAAGGACACACTTAAGATTCAATCACTAAAGTGGCTTTATCCACTTTTCATAAAACTCATGTTCTAAAGACTGTAAAAGTTTTATATCTTATAAGGAGGATGAGGACCTTCATGTGTTATTCATGTCCAGTAACAGTCCAAAAAGCGGTCTGCTGCTGTGCATATGGGGTTATTCTGACATAATTATATTTAAGCTATATAATTATATATATATACGTGTATGGATGCGCATTGATCTATTTTGCAACAGGCTCGACCGACTTAAGTAAACAAAAGAAGTCTGGTCTTGGGGATTAACCTAGTTAAATTTCAAGAAGATGGCATTTTTAATCCCTAATTATTAGATGTAATAAACTAAAAAAGGTATGTTATACAGAGTGCAGTAAGTGAATTCAGCGGATTGTAAACTCCGCAACAACTTGTATAGCGCAAACATCTATCCAATATAGTTATACATAGTTTCAAATTCATTTCAGCAAATAGGTGAAAATCTATAATTATGGTTAAAATATCTATGTTTATAGTAGTTGACTTGTCATACCGTTGGAGGCCACCATGATGACACATATAGAGGAGGTGGTGGAGGAGCTGTTAAGGAAGGCTGTTGTTACAATCCCGATCATCAACCCACACAGCGGGTGTGCAAAGATGGAGTCCTCACCGAGCACCTCACCCGCCCCACGACCTGGACAAAGCACAACGTTAAACTCATATATAATAGTTCATTTTTTGAAATACAAGATTAACTATGCTTAAGTACTGGAAGCGCAGTATTCAATGCCCGCCATTGATGTGGCCGTATTCAATGGATTAATAAAAAGGTGTCTTTCCTGCATTAAATGAGTTCAAATTAAAAAAATAAAGACAAATGCCAACTACATTGATACCGCTCTGATGTATTTCACTTATGGGGGCTGGGGCACATTCCACAAAGTCATATGCTTTGTTGGTGCCCACCAGCCCCCATGTAGATACAGCCCCAGCCCCCGCTCATGAAATATGACAGGGACGGTATCAATGGGTGTTGGCATTTGTATATATGTGATGGTACTTAGACGGGATGTACCACTGCCTGAATGTACCACTGTCAGAATGTACCATCACCTGGTCGGAATGTACCACCCCAATGGTCGGAATGTACCACTTAAATAGTTGGAATGTACCATCCTCCTGGTCGGAATGTACCACTACATTTTGGCCTCTATTGCATTTGTTTTATCTATAGAATCATTCACAAGGACATTTGTGTATAATAGATGTACATCAACAGTACTTGAATAAAAGTATAGTAAAGTAACTATCACTATTCTATGGCCGTTTTCTTCGAAAACAGTATTCTTAATCCTCACCCCACCTCTCCCTCCTTCTTTTAAGTCCATAGCAATTTTAGAAATGAATATATTAGACATGCATTTTTACTTGATTTCCTTATACACGGCTTTCTTTATTTCATTGTACATGTATCCAGACAAGATTTTACAAGAATTTATCAATTTTTAGCTGACTCAACATCCTCTATGACCATGAACATCAGTACATTTGAATAGCAATTCAAAGAATGGTGTTATGTTCAATTTAACTTCCATACATGCAATACAATCGTTGTTCTATTAATTGAAAGCCATATCACCTGAAAAAACGACCCTAGTTACTATATAAACAGTGATTTAATCGTATAATTCATGCTAAATGCTGTGTGGTACATTCCGACCACTTGGTGGTACATCCCGACCTGCAAAATGGTACATTCCGACCACTGAAGTGGTACATTCCGACTGCCCTGGTTGTACATTACGACTGGTACATTGTGACAGTGGTACATTCCGTCTAGGATTCATGTGACATGTACTGGGGAAAAGGACCTTAATGCACCCTGCACTAAGGTCCCTTTTCGCAGAGTGTGTCACATGTAATTCAATGTAAGTGATGAATATTATGCTGAATACATTAGGCTTGTGTGATTCTATATTTGATCGACTGAACGAAATTCATGATCAAATGATAACTTGATATAGAATTACATGTTAGTTTAGCAAAAAAGGAACACACCACTAAACCAAACTAAAGGTAGGGGACGGGAAGGCATTGTTAGTACGCACTACTACTAGGGTACAGTCCTTTTAACTAGACCATACCTGTATACTGGTACGGTGCATAGTTCTAGGGTGTACCATTTAAAGGGTATCGCTACAAAAGTAGGTGCTGGAACCCTGTGGATGTCAGAGAAACAACATTGTACTATGTAGCTAGTGCTGCCCTCTCGTGCCATATCTCAATAAGAGATGTATGGAATAATAGCACAACAGTTCTTCAGATCTCCACCAGAATCTGTAGTATAGTGGTTATGATGCCTGCTTTGCAATCAGAGGATCCGGAGTTCTCTCCCAGAAGGTGCCATGACCTTTTCCCGAAAAAAGTTTAGTTATTCTTTTTTTTTTCTTTTTTTTTTGGGGGGGGGGTAAAAAAAGGGGGGGAAGGAATTTTACATTAAAGTCTAATTTTCACATAGAGAGTATTTAAGCAGCAACGTCCATTGTAGGTAGAGTGAATAACTGTATGAGGTATGGCTGGGGGCTCAGAGTGTCTGATGACATATCTTAGTTACAGCGGGCTAGGCCAGTGTAGTGGACTTAGGATGATTAACATGAATACACAAAGTTTACGGAGTAAAATGGAGAAGCTTAGGAAACTGGATCTAAATGTGGATCACTTGAGTATCACAGAGAGCTGGTTAGATGTTAATGATCCAAATTGGGCAGTCGATCTCCCAGATATGACTCTGTATAGAAATGACCGTTTGAATGCCAAACGAAAGAGCGGTGGGGTTGCCTGCTATGTGCCCAATGTCTATGTGCCGTACACGAAAGTGTTGGACCAGTTTACATTTATTGATAATGATCTTGAATGCTTGGGTGTTCAAACAAATTACCCCGGCCATAAGTTTAGAGTAATTATAACTGTTTATAGGCCGCCGAGACATTCCAACATTAATAGATGTTATAAGAAACTGGAAAAATTAATAAAAGATCCGGCTCTTAGGAATAGGGAAATATGGCTAATGGGCGACCTCAACGTAAATACCCTTCAAAGAAATAGTGCAAAATGTAAATCAATGTATAAGTTTCTGAAAAACACTAAACTTAAATATCTACCTACCAGACCAACATATTATCATCCCTACGGTAAATCTACAATAGATCATATCTATACCAACTGTGTTCATGTGAGTAAAGTGGGAGTTATTAATGATATGGTCGGTGATCATGCACCAATTTATGTGGTAAGAAAGCAAACTCCTATTGTCAAATCTAGAGAAACACTGACTGTTGTAGGTCGCTCATACAAGGGTTATAGTGTAACCAATGTGAATAACTTTGTGCGTAGTTTAGATTGGGAAGTAGATGAACTAGCTGATAGTGCATCCTACCTAGCCTCATTTGAGGAACGCATATCTAACTACCTTGACGTAAATCACCCGATTAAGGCATCCAAAATTCTTCTCAACCACGCGGTAGGTTTTACACCGAGAGTGGTTGGTATAATAAGCAAGAAGAATAGACTACTCAGAAAATCCAGGAAAGTAAGAATTGGTGTGTTTAACAGATACACACTTGAAATCAGAAACCTGGATAATCTGGTGAGTCGCTTACTCGTTAGAAATAAGAAAAACTTAATTCGTACCAAACTTGACCGGTACAAGGACAATCCGTCAAGATTTTGGGCGGAAATCGCCACGGTATGGAAGGGGCCGAGAAAAAAGATTGAAATGTCTTTGGTATATGATAATGGACTACCGGTAGCTAAAAGTGATGTGCCTGATTATGTGAATGAATATTACAGCAGTATTGGGCCAACATTGGCAAATGTTTTTCCGAATGTACCGGGTGTCATTGTATTGTCACCAGTGGATATAGATATACAAAGACCAAAGCTTACTCTGCTGCCCATTAACGTTGACCAGGTCTCAAAACTGATTAACAAGATCAAGATTAATAAATCTTCGTGTATCGAGCATATTAAATCAAATGTTGTCAAGGACGCCCTTAAGGCTAACCCTAAAATTCTCCAGAATATTGTAAACGTGTCTTTGTTATCTGGTATTTTTCCTGATAGACTGAAAGGGGCTGTTGTCATACCGCTGCCCAAGTCTGGTAATTTGGGGTTGGTAAATAATTGGAGGCCTGTAAGTCAACTTAGTGTATTTTCGAAATTGTTAGAGAAGGCAGTACACCATCAATTAATGGCATATCTGTTACATTATAATTTGATAGATAAAAATCAGTTCGGCTTTATGCCTGGTAGGGCTACTACCGATGCTTGTTTCAGGTTGATTCAAAATTTGTTTGAATGTAGGAATAGGGGGGAGGTGGCTGCTGTAGTCTTCTTGGATTTAAGAAAGGCTTTTGATACAGTAGACCACCTCCTCCTTATAAATGAGTTATGCATGATGGGCTGCTCGGAGTCTGCACTCGCCTGGTTCAAGAGTTATTTATCTAGTAGGACTCAGGTGACTGTAGTGTCTGGCCTTCCATCTGCCAGCAAAAAGGTAGTGTGTGGAGTGCCCCAGGGATCAGTCCTGGGGCCTCTCCTGTTTAATATTTATATAAATAAAATAGTTGGCAATATAGTTCATGGAAAATATTTCATGTATGCGGATGATCTCGCAGTGGTTGTGAGTCATAGAGACCCAGTTATGGTACAGACTCTATTACAACAGGACCTAAATCATATAAGTACGTGGTGTGACTCGTATAAACTCACGGTTAACACAGAAAAAACTCATGTACTTTGGGTAAGGTCAGACAAAGATAAGCGCGACTTTAGTATGTTTGCTCTGTTGCTCAAAGGTAGTCCACTTGGTGTTGTAAATGAATTCAATTACTTGGGGGTTATAATTGATGCTGAATTGAAATTCGAGAGTCAATGCAATAAGGTTATCAACTCCGGGAATGCCAAGCGTATACACTTGAGACGGCTGATAAAGTTCATGGACAAGGAACTAGGGCTATTAATGTTCAAGCAAATGATACTTCCTGCCCTAGAATATTGTGACTTTATCCTGGAGAGTGGGCCGGATGGTTTGTACAAAAAGGTACAGACCATACAGAACCACTGCCTGAGATATTGTTCTGGCATCTTTGACCCACGTGCAATCAGAAGTGATGCACTACATGACGATTGTAGGTGTACAAAACTGAAGGAGAGGAGACGGGTAAATTTACTGAGTCTCGTTTTCAAACACGCATCCGACCCTGATAACTTGATTGTCCCAGTGCGGCTACTCAGAAGTAATGACAATGTGAAGATTAAGTTACAAAGACCAAAGGGTCAATTATATAGAGACAGCCCGCTGTATAGAGGCACTCTACTGTGGAATGAATTAGATGCTGTTGTCCAGAATACTGAAACAAGGAGTGAGTTTATGGGTAAAATAAAAAAATGACACAGCAAACGCATTGTGTTATATGGTGATATATTGAACTATCGCAGAAATGTATTAATAGATGCTGCTATGGACATGTGTGTATTTATGTATGTATTTATTTATCAATGTATCGAGGTTGATTCAGTGGTTTGACGTTGTAACGTAACGTGTATAAAAACTGAATATGGATAAATATAGTTGTACCTCACATGAGTATCGTTATAATGATCCGCTATATTTGGGACCAAGCCTGATTCAATAATATAAGATGTGGAATAACAAACATCCTCAGGAACCGACGACTACATTATACACTCACTTCATTGCCTACTATGTGATGTCCATGTTTTGTCAGTATATTAGCGAGTGAAGAGCTGATATTTGGATTGTTTTGATTGATTATGTAACTGATCTATGTTGTATCCATCATGTGACCAGGATTTGAGAGACTCAATATGTATTGTGGAATTTTCTGTGTCAATAAACCTATATCAAACTCAAACTCAAACTCAAACTCATTGTATGGGCTATAGGGCTAGATTGCCTCGCAAAGGAAGTACTTTTTCTTTAAATGGCCATTACAGAAAAATGAGCACCACAACATGTTTTTTTTTTTCCATTTTCTATTTGATTATTCTGCTAACTAATCTAATCCAAAGTGATTCAAAGATAGCAATAGAAGAACATGGTCATCTGACCACAAAATAAAAATTCCCTTTTAGCTTAGTTAAGAACTAGCCTTTTCAAGTGGCTTTCCCATAGAATTGAGCACTGTACCATGTCATTTTCTTTACTTTTTCTAGTTCCTAATGTATTGAACTAGTATTATACTAAGTTATATGCAGAAATCAATAGCATATCGAGATCATCGAACAAGTAGCGATACCCTTTAAATGGTACATATGGTGTGATCAATAGACCATGACCACTAGCCTATGGCAAGGTCTACAGTCCCCTCAGTACCTTATCTGTAATCACAGAACAATAGGTGTTACTTACATCAACAATGAGGGCTAGGATTGGGGAGAATATCTCAATTTTCCTCATGATTTCCCCCTATTTATGACCTTACCATTCCAATAGGACATAAAACCAAAACGCAGAGTGATAGATCAGTGTCTAGTGTACTTCTCTGTATTATTATTTCTATCAGCAAATGAAACAGAAAATTCGGAAATTGATTTTGCTGGGTCTCTATAAGGGTATTTAATAAATGTGTCATGTTTGATACATATGATATCTAAATGAATATAAATGATTGCAGTTTCTAAATTGGCCAGTGTGTTCATTGCTATATCCTCTTTCTAATGGTACCAAACATGATATATAGTACATGGTGATTAAAAGAGAAATATAAGATAAATGCTCAGATACACTGATCCTGGTGGGCAGGCCATTATACTAGTACGCCCTAGGTAGTGAGTACAAGTACAGTTTACTTAGGGCGTACTAGAATAGTGGTCCTGTCCCCAACCTGTAAACAAGAATGTTAAATGAATAAGAGCACTGGCATTCAATCATTGCATTTTAAATGAAGTTGCATTTAATTACATTTATTTAATTTGCTTTACAATATATGATTCTTTTGGAGTACATCATTTTAAGGACATATTTATACTAATTCCTGGATCTGGTATGGAATAAATGCTTATTTTAACTGAACCATAGTATTGTTTTTATTTGATGGAACAAAGCTACATGAGCTACACATACATATTAGTATTACATGGTAATAAGCTTGCTGCCATACTTGTTTTCATAATACGAGACTGTAAATGTTGGCCCCGGTGGCAGAACGGCCTGCTGAAACAGGTGAAGATGTTGTAAGGCACTATGATCAACCCAAATAAAACCCTTTAAAAAAACTCCTATCAAGATGAAACTGAGCTGAGGGTCATGACCTACCTCCTACCAGTATGAAGCCGGAGCTGAGTAGAGACAGGGAGCACATGAAGAAGTAGAGGGAGGCTAGTATGGTGGTGACCTGCAGCAAAATGACCACCACAAACCGGGTCTTCTGTCCACACGTTAGCTCTGTACAGCAGCAAAAAAGTAACATTATTAAGGCCATTCTTTTTCCTTTTACAGATTCTTTAATGAAAAACAGAATAAAATGGAAAAATATTGGTATATCTGTTACTGGCAATAATGCAGTGGGATAGAGAAACCCTTCTTTTTCACCACTTTCAAAGATCGATAAAATGCATAGTGAATCTTGTATTTCAAAGGAAATAAAACAAAAGGCCTCCTTAGTCCTATTTTCCAGTCCCTGGTGAACAGGAACTTATGAGTGGCCTCATTTTCAATTAGATCACTAAGAATGACTTGATTCTAATCACTGTGCGCATGTATAGAAAACATCAGGTTTTAAAAAGAATTTTGAATTTTTAGATATCCCATGAAAAACATTGACAAATCATGACAAATACAGCTCTGATATCTATTATTGAATATTGGGTTGATAGACCTCTGTTTATAGACTTGAAAGAACAAAAATCGGGAAATCGCATTGATCATAGCCTAAGGCTATTGCTGTGGTAATGGTTGGAAATGCAAGAAACCGATACAAAAGCCTCTCGAACAATCATGACTTTGCCATGTTTTAATTCTGGATAGTGAACAATACCTTTGAATGGCGTCTTTTGGGGTATTTCACCCTGAGCATCCTTGTCCACATCGTCAGCGTTTAATATGGACACTTTATTTGAGAGATCCTCAATAGTGTTATCCACATCAATCTGAAATCCACAAAAAGCCATTTACTGGTACCAACGTTTGTATGTATGATACATGAATGTGACGTCGGCTAGTATCTTAATGGTATTGTATGTAAGCATCGTATATGGACCTCCCGGTGCTAATAAATATATTATAAATACCCGCTGCTATCAGTGCAACATTAGTATGAGTGAGCCTTTGCATTTATTACATGTGAAAATAGATTAAAATCCTTTAATCCTAAGCCTAGCGGGGGATCTGAAAATTGTTAATTTAGTACTGAAGTACTGACGCATGCGTGATTGGTACCTATAAGAAACCTGAATCTGATTCACGTACAAGCCGCGGGTTCTACACAAAAATTTACGGTTGTACTAAAAAGCAAGGAGACATTTTTATTTACCATATAATAAAGCATAACAACAGATCACAAAACCTTGACGTATCAGGCCGTACAGTAATCACGTGGCCATGTTTAACAGTACCACTTAGCTGTTAGGGTCTCTGAGTACCAAATCAATTTTTACTATACTTTAATGTAACATGTAAAGCATTAAACCAGCTAAATATTGGGTAAAAACACACTAGATCCGAGTTACTGGACATGTTTATTTTTATTTTGATACAATAAAACAGATCAAAACTCTGTACCGTTTTTTGCTACAAGCCTGAATGAGTCACCTACTGTCATTTTGCTTGTTTTGCAGTGGATAAATAGCCTATTGATCAAGATTACTTATGCACTGCTTTAGGCCAATAAAAGCAAACAGCAATCATGCTAGACACACACAGGTCAAAAGCCAACTGTTCAGAGAATATTTTGAGGCCTAATTTTAAAGGTTAAAACATTGATTTTAGGCCAACAAGTGACAAGATAGCGTCAACTCCTCTATTACAAAGTGCAACATGGGACCAGATACGCCACCTACCATCTTGATATGGTACCCATTTTGGATGCTCCTGGGAAGGAAGAGGTGATCACATTTGGGTGTTGAAATAGACAACCTCAAACCTTGCATGTACATTTGTCTGGCAGTTACTATTTCAGAAGGAATCGCAGTTAATTCCATAATATAAGTATGGATAATTCTCCATCTAATATGCTACTTTCAAAACAATGAACTGTAAGTTAAGTCGGACACCTCATGCCAGAGAATTAGTGATCTTAGAGTCGGACACTCTGTTCTTCCATCGGTTACATATAAGCTGTATACATGCCTGTCTTATCTCAAATTTCATAGCTCAACATGCCATTAACATAGTCAGAGGGAGGGAAATAGAGGGCTAATAATATATGCGATGCAAATGTACACAGATGGGGTCTGAGAGAGTCAGTTTGATTCACCAAGGGTGAGAGGTCGCTAGGAGGGACACAAAGAGAAAGGCAGATATGTATACAGAGACTTGCACATCCTGACTGAGGTAGTAACAGAGAGTTACAGAAACAGGCAGAGACAGACAGAGATAGGCTTACTGGTACAGACAGAGATAGGAACACAGAGAGACAGCAAGGGTATGGGAACAATAGGCATTGGCAGACAGGGACAATATACAGACAGAGCCAGTCAGAGACAGACACATATAAAAAGAGACAGTCAGAGAAAGGAAAAAGACATACAGAGATATAAAGACAGAGCCAAGGAACGGAAGACAGCTAACCAGACGGACTCACAGCCATATACAGAGAGACAGGGAGGGGCAGGTAGAGAAAGATGTTGACAGGCAGAGGGATACACTTATACAGAAAGGTTGGCCTATTATGGCAAGCTGGCGGAGGGGAAGGCTAAGCCTAGTATAAAGTGTCCGGGTTAGGGTATATAATTGTGTCCGACTTTAGGTGCAAGTTGATGCTGCTGTGAAGTCCCCTCTCACAAAGCATTGTGGGTAGCATATTTGTATTTATCGACATGAACTGTTGCAAAATACCTATATATTGCTATCATTATGCTTATAAATATATATGTGATATATGTGTTAAATATGTGATAAATGATATATAATTACAATTTGAAATCCAGAACTAATATAACATGTAAACCAATTTTCTCATTTCCTCATGAGTTATATATTGAGAATATTGCAACAACATCCCATGTTTAAGCAGTCATAGAGCCTGGTAGAAAAGTGATTTATATGTGGTCTTAATTTACTAATATAGTTGTCTTGATAGGTGAGTAATTTTTTTAACCATGCAATGAAAAGCCAATCATGTCCGACCCAAGGTGTCTGTCCGACTGAGGGTGTCTTTACCCTATTCACATTGTTATTGATAATCCCTTACTTTCAAGCGAAAGAAAATTGTAGTCGTTTTCACATAATTATATCCATTTTGAGTCTGCAAATAGACAGCAATATACTATTCCCATAGACCATATCTAAGCAAAATGTGATAAATCATGCTTACCTTGTGAGGTGACAAGTTTTCGTGTTTTCCCTCATTGTGAGCATATCCCTGGTTGTCAGTCATCTTGATGAGAGACCTTAGCCCTTCGGATTTTCCCTTACACTCTTGACGTCCTATGTGAGATTCTGACGACAATCACCCTGCTAATTCCCTCTTCCTGTGGTAAATTCTATCTATATCAGTCCTGTTTCTGGTGAGTCTATTTGGTCGGTGTGCCATGCCGATGAGAACTGGGAACATACTCTGATGCACAAAGTATATAGCCTGTACATTGGGGAGAGGGGGGAGGTATTGTGTGATTTATGACATTATACCATCTCACGAGGAATTATTTGGCGGGACAGAAACTGTGGGTATGTGATAGATAGAGGGCTCTTATGATGAAGTATGTGTGGAGTACCTTATCATGGGTATGTGGATCAGTGCCAATATGTTACCATTGCTCTGTCAGGAACTTTTTAAAGTGATATATGTTATGATAAGTATGTGCCCATACAATGATAAATAATAAACAATACGAACTGCCGTAGAAAAAAACGTATTTAAGTAAGCTAGATTTATTTGCCAAATTCAGAGGGCAATGACTGAATATGAGATTCAAACATGTATGATTTTGTCACGGAATTCGTATAAGGGATGAATAAACATTACTGCAGAATAGGATTGCTGAATTGGCGAATTTTCGGGTCAGCTACTGGCATTATTTTGGCTACCCCTGTAAAAGAGGTCGGAACTATCGTGGCAATGTCTTTTTTAGGAAATAATAATTTATAACAACAGGGGCTGGTGGATTTGAGGGGGTAAAATAAAAAGAGGGAATGAAAAAGCCTGCACTCTTTTATTATGCAACAAGAACGTGCGTTTTTCTTTTATTTAAAGAAGGCGAAGTATTGTATTTTCAAGGGTTAATACATGCACTCCAAAAGTAGAATGTTGATCAGAAATATGGACGAAATTCTTCTCAAGTATGGTCTTAGTGAACGTCTTGTTTTAGTTTAGTTTAGTTTGGTAGTTTTTTATTGACCACAATTCCGCGACAAGTCACGTCTTTCAAATAGAGCCAATGTATACAATCAGACAATATATAAAGCCATATCAAAAAAAGGATACAAAAATGTGAAATTGCACACTAATTTCACAGACAGAAAACCTGAAAACACAAACATATAAACAGGTAGCGTACGGAGGTGGATGAGTCTTACATGCATATGGATATTCTGAGTACACATCAACATTATGTATGTGAGAGTAACAATCAGAACAAGAATAGGCTAGGGGCAGCTTGAGAATACAATACATACATACACAGACGCAACTACTAGCTAGGACATACTCAGTCATTTGTAGCACAGAGGGACTCGGCCAAATTACGCAACAATTCGGTCAATTTGGTTGGTAGATATATATTCGGTCGGTAGATATACACACATACACTAGACACAAGAAGCAACATTTCGTTTACAGGGTTTGTGGGGCCTGCTACACCATATTAATTACTCTTAATCTTGTTCATAATCTTTGAAGATTGATTTCTGAGCTTTGTGCATTGGGCATGTATTGAGTCTGAATTTATTAGTTCTTAATTGCCTATTTCAATAGCGTATCGTTACAGCTGGTAGGTCCGGCACTGCATATACTACTAGTCATCAAGATCTATCGTAAGGTAATAGAGCGATAAAAAAAATCTCTGATTTTCATATGTTATGATAAAATCTAAAAAGAAGTGAATATTGAGGGTTCTTGGCCTCGGTGGTCTCTGGGATGAAAAGTCAAACAAAATGGTATCCTTCCCGTCTCATTCAATAGAAGTTATAAATACCGCAAAACCCCTCCTTTAAGACAACCCCGCCTTTAACACGACCCCCTACTTTGAGATAAAAATCCGTCTTGTAGAAAAAAGACTTTAGATTGGTTCATTCCTTGAAACTATATATTAAAACCCCTCCTTTAAGACGACCCCCTTTTTTGAGATAAAAATCCGTCTTGTAGGAAAAATAAATTCCAAAATAGATCCGTCTTAAAAGCGGGGTTTTACGGTATATACCAATATCAATCCCGAAGCTTTAAGCCTTATTACGATTAAAATTACGATATTACTGGTTTTTTTTGCCAATACTTGTGTCAATATCAAGTTTAATTTTGTTAATTTATCTTCTCCATCTCTGACTATAGATCTATGTTGGCAACATGAAAGTTGCCTATCATATCGAACTGGAAATGGAAGAAGGAAGTATAGTCAAACCCATTTTAGATTATCAATAGCAATAGGATTAAACAAGAATTGCGGTTGTTGCCGCGTAAAAAAAATGCCTCAGGCATTTTTATACGCGGCAACAACCGCAATTCTTGCATTCGAAGAAACATAATGCCTACATGGTTGGTATGTTTGAAGGGAACCCATTCAAGACACCAAATAAGCAGGGCCGTCAAGGGGTTATCAGGGGGAAGGATGGTATTACCTCAAATATGGCATTTCCTATGAATTCCTTGGGTTAATGTTAGTGGGTAAGGAAATGTGTGTTGCTAGGCAGATAAACAATTACAATAGATGTTGCTAGGTAACCAGCTGTATTAGCAACAAACTAATAGAACCATTGAATTCCTTGGGGCCATTATGGAGGGGTAGGTATGATTATAATCAACCTCAAGAATATGGAAATGTGTGTTGCTAGGCAGATAAACAATTAGAATAGCCGTTGCTAGACAAGCAGCTGTATTAGCAACAAACCGATAGAACCATTGAATTCCTTGGGTCCATATTAGGGGGGGTAGGTATGATTATAATCAACCTTAGGACCATGGAAATGTGTGTTGCTAGGCAGATCAACAATTAGAATAGCCGTTGCTAGGCAACCAGCTGTATTAGCAACAAACCAAAAGAACCATTGAATTTCTTGGGTCCATATTAGGGGGGGTAGGTATGATTATAATCAACCTCAGGACCATTGAAATGTGTGTTGCTAGGCAGATAAACAATTAGAATAGCCGTTGCTAGGCAACCAGCTGTATTAGCAACAAACCAATAGAACCATTGAATTCCTTGGGTCCATATTAGGGGGGGTAGGTATGATTATAATCAACCTCAGGACCATGGAAATGTGTGTTGCTAGGCAGATCAACAATTAGAATAGCCGTTGCTAGGCATCCAGCTGTATTAGCAACAAACCGATAGAACCATTGAATTTCTTGGGTCCATATTAGGGGGGGTAGGTATGATTATAATCAACCTTAGGACCATGGAAATGTGTGTTGCTAGGCAGATCAACAATTAGAATAGCCGTTGCTAGGCAACCAGCTGTAATAGCAACAAACCAATAGAACCATTGAATTCCTTGGGTCCATATTAGGAGGGGTAGGTATGATTATAATCAACCTCAGGACCATGGAAATGTGTGTTGCTAGGCAGATCAACAATTAGAATAGCCGTTGCTAGGCATCCAGCTGTATTAGCAACAAACCAATAGAACCATTGAATTCCTTGGGTCCATATTAGGGGGGGTAGGTATGATTATAATCAACCTCAGGACCATGGAAATGTGTGTTTCTAGGCAGATCAACAATTAGAATAGCCGTTGCTAGGCATCCAGCTGTATTAGCAACAAACCGATAGAACCATTGAATTCCTTGGGTCCATATTAGGGGGGGTAGGTATGATTATAATCAACCTTAGGACCATGGAAATGTGTGTTGCTAGGCAGATAAACAATTAGAATAGCCGTTGCTAGGCAACCAGCTGTATTAGCAACAAACCGATAGAACCATTGAATTCCTTGGGTCCATATTAGAGGGGGGTAGGTATGATTATAATCAACCTCAGGACCTATCAAAGGTTGATTTATATTATTGTTATCACATAGTATAAATTTGTGTTGTGACTCCTTAATCCAAGATGGCGGCACAATCCAAGATGGCGGCTTCCGTTCTGACTTCTGGTTAAGTGCAAACATCATATACCTCGTTCTGGTGGTGCCTGGCGGCACCACCAGGTGGCTACGCCACCACTTCAGCATAAAAAAATTACAGGATTATTTATGCGCTATCACCTTCTTGAAATCTATCCGTTAAACATAAGCCTGAAAATGAGGTTCAATATAAGGCCAACATAGGGTACTTGATGGTGGGTAATGAAACTGTTTAAACCAAGTTTGATTTGGTTCCTTTTGGTTTCTCGGGCACCCAATTTTTACATAGCTAATGACATGACCCATATTTTGGAGAAGTTCATTTGGAAGAAGAACATGAAGAATATGTCATACTGTTATTATCAATTTATAGTGTGGGAGCTAGAGGAGGGTTTGTTGTGTTTTCCAAAATTTAGCACTTTTCTGCTGATATTTCTGCGAACGCTTTGGTAGGACTCGGGAGGCCATTTCACATAATATTCCCCACGGATAAGAGATTTAAACCAACATTTGCTACATTCAGCCAGGCTCTAGAAGCACAACTAGAAGAGAAAAATGCAATAATATTATGAGAGGACACAATGCTAGGTTTATACTGGGATGATCTTGAGGCGGCTCAGCAACATTCAATGAGGCACATTCTTTTCTTGGTGAGACTTTACACTTTTAGATCATTT
Organism: Harmothoe impar; assembly: GCA_947462335.1. Lineage (NCBI taxonomy): Eukaryota > Metazoa > Annelida > Polychaeta > Phyllodocida > Polynoidae > Harmothoe > Harmothoe impar. The sequence goes on from OX381719.1 coordinate 39,396,394, forward strand.
GATTCCTAGTTCTGGAGACGACGTTATATGTCACTTCAATATATGAAAACAACATGGATACTCAGTAATGATGGCATCGTGTTATAAGGATCATTCTGTGGCGGGACCCTGTGGAGATGTTCACTATTGATGACTACCGTTTAGAATGTTCCATTTGGATGGTATGTTGGATATTTAGTTATCATAGAAATTATCACAATAATGCACTCTGATATTCCGATGTAATATACAGTATGGACATGTCCCCAACTTATGACTAAGTCTGGGTGAGGAGCCCATACACGATTTTTAACAAATGTAACATCATTAGCACAGAACATTTTCAATGTAAACATGTATGCTAGCTGTGGAAAGGTGAAGTATCAATTTAGCTCGGTCAATGACTTCCATATTTGGTTGAGCATTGATTATTTATTATAAATCACCTACCTCAAGGAGTTTACATACAATTTTGTGATGTCATTGTCAGAATTCCTCTTAATTTTTTTTTGAACAAATTTAAACTTTATTGCTTGAAAATTTACATGAGTCTGACAGGTTTTTCCGTTGTCGTTATGAGTATATGTATCATAAGCCTTGTGGTCCAGGTGTAATATTACATTGGTATATAAATATGATACATAAGAAGATTCGTCAAGCAACAAAGTAGTGATAGGCTCGTCAGTATAACTGTTGTATGAGCCATTAACCTTTGTTAACGTTTGTTAACCTTTCTTTTTTGTACTTTGTACGCATACTTGTATATGTAAATCCTCCTTCATGGAACGACCTGACCTCCTTCCATGTATATCAAGGATGCTTATGCAATTTTGCATTGTATGTATCTTATATGTATCTTACAAGGCTGGCAAACATGAAAAACATATGTAATATGATCTTTTTTTTATCAATAAAAAAATTGAAAACTGAAAAATAATAAAGGCTATTTTCAGGGCTCATGCACTCGGACATACATTTCTGACTGAAATCGTGATACGTATCAGTAATACACCATAAAGCTTACCCAAGCCTTATCTCTAACATTCTAGGAGAGTACATGCACACTGTGTGTTGTTACACTACCAGTATCAGAGAAACCCTTTAAAGACTGCATACTACTGCAAATGTGTTTAGAATCTAAACATATGTGTTTAGGATCAAGACACAGTGTTAAGTGTTTAGAATATACATACAAAAATATCAATATGCTTAGAATCTTAAGTCTTTGACCGGCAAAGGTTAAAAAGGCTAAAATTGGGGATATGTCGACAGAAATGCTGGGAAAAATATAATCAATATTTTAACACTATACATTTCTTATTTTGTTTCGATTAGGTTATACTTATAGGCTGTCCCAATTAGGTACAGTAACACATAATATAAGTTCATTTACCATTTTTACCATTGTTTTGTTGTGACGTCTTTGACAATTTAGTAAAAGTTATTTCATCATATTAAAAACACGTTTAACGGTTCATTTCTTAACAATGTTTTAGTATGTTTATACCTCATAATTATCATGTAAAAAGATTTTTTTCCAACCCACTGTCCCCCTGTAAAAAATCAAATCACTGTGTGTCGCCCGGTCAAAGACTTCACCTGGTGAAAAAGGTCACCTGGTCAAAGACGTCACCCAGTCAAAGACTATCCAATTGTATCGATTTCATGAGACTTATCTATACACTATTTTGTAAAGTCTTGAGCATTCAAACACTTTTTACCTAAATATCAATACATGGCTCATATAAGAAGTGTTTAAATTAATGGGACAAGAAAGCGTTTAGATAAGTGTTTAGGAGTTAAACACTGTTTTTACAGTGTAGCATAGACCTTCTAGGACAGTGATCCTTATGTTGTACCGTGTGAGTGGTGCTTGTGACATGAACTCCGCGCATGCACAGACCTCATGTAATACCCTGTGTCATATATAGGACACAGAAGTCAGTAAGGCCAAAAAAAAGTTTGTTTCAGGTCACCCGACCGACCCAATCTAAACAGGGCCGACCCTATTTTTTTAAATGCAATTTTGAAGAAATTTTCAATTTTTTCATATTTTTACACCTTTTTGTTCAATTGGTTACTCATGGGCGTTGTAGGCGCGCAGGAGTTGTCATTGTAGCCAGCAGGTGGCGAGAAATACCTCCACCATACCATAGCCCCACCTGTCCACTCTCTCCCAAACCATTTACTACAGTCAACATCCGTCCACACCCTTCCTCAATACCAAACACCCGCCATTCAGCCCATTCACCGCTCTGCCCTGTCTCCGCCAACATCTCTTTTTCCCACCCACCCACACCTTATCATCAAATATTCATATTCAATATTCATATCTTATCAATGTCAATATAAATATTCAAATAATATTATTCTTGTTAATATACTACATACGGTACTATCTCTAGTATACAATTCCAATGTCTTAACAATTGTATACCATACTCATCATCAATTCTACAAATCTTGAAACGTGTGTATTAATAAAATGTAATTGTTACTTATAATAACAATGTAAATAAATTTTATTACTCCAAGCCCTGCCTCCCTCCTTCATTTCTCAGTCGTATGCTAGAGCCTTCATTGACCTCCGCAAGGCCTTTGACACTGTGAACCACAGAATACTGCTGGGCAAACTGTTCAGCTATGGTGTAACCGGAAAAGCCCTAGAATGGGTAAAGAGCTACCTACAAGAGAGACAGCAATACACCACAGCCAACGGGATGAACTCGTCCATGAAGTCAATACCCTGCGGAGTGCCCCAGGGGTCGGTCCTGGGGCCGCTCCTGTTCTTGGTATATATCAACGACGTTCAAAATAACCTCAGGAATGTGAAGGGCTTCATGTACGCCGACGACTTGGCGCTGGTAACTTGTGCACATGATCCCCGCCGGTCACAAAGACTGCTTCAGCTAGACACGACAGCAGTAGTGGACTGGTGTAGACTCAACCAACTAACAGTCAACCAAACCAAGACCAAAGTACTCTGGACATACCCGCGGAATACGAACATTGACCTCCAGGACCTCAACATCGAGATTGCTGGTCAACCCCTTGAGATAGTCCAGAAGTTCAACTACCTCGGCGTAGTCATAGACAAACACCTAACCTACGGCCCACACTTAACTAAGGTGATAGGCACAGTTAGGTCAAAGTACCCACAAATGTGGAACACTCGTAAGACAACAGACAAGCAGACCACCTTACAGTTATACAAAACAATGGTACTACCATGTCTGGAATACTGTCCGCTGATCATAGACAGTGGACCAGTAGGAGCAGTCAAAAAACTGCAGACAATCCAGAATGACTGCCTCAGAATCTGCAACAACGTCAAGGATGCACGTGAGGTAGAAGTTGATGAGTTGCATACTGACGCCAAGATGCAAAAGTTGATCCCTAGGAGAAACAAACAGACTCTGGTGTACATGTACAAGAGGTCACTGGACCAGCACAACCTCGTCCAGCCAACAAGACTACTACGAGCCAATCGCTCTGTGAAGTTCGCCCTCAAAAGACCTAAGAAAGACAGTTACATCAACGGTCCAGAGTACCGATCTAGTCGACTATGGGACAGGCTACTACCGGAACAGCAGAATCAGCCCTCGGTGAAGGCCTTTAAGAAGGCCCTGAAGGAGGGGGACCTGAGACCTCTAGATCCCATAGTGGCCTAAAACAAGAACTCCTCTATGAAATTACTCATAATGACTCTGATTAGCTGACTCATTAACTTATGCTGATCATTATTCGCATTACTAAAAAGTATATATAAGAGACTGTGGTGACAAAGCGATCACAAAACATGATATGTAAAAAGACTGAATATATGACATGGATTGAAAAGCGCCCATTGTATGCGAAATTCTAATGTCAATAAATAATCAAATCAAATCAATCAACAATGTCAGGGTATCGTAGAAGGGCTAAAAAAAGTTTTTAAAAAATCCGACCAACCGACCCTTGACTTTTCAACCATGTTATCTGAAACAAACCTTTTTTAAAATTTGGTCATTATGAAATCCGCGGAGGGATATTGCTGACTTTGCAGAAAAACTCCATAAATGATCATTGGTACCACAAATGATCTGCAGGTAATATATTGCAATTGATAACTGTAGATCGAAAATTGTCCAATTGAGGATATCTAAACACAAATACCGTATTCAATAAAATAATTAAAGCATATTTTGAGTGGAAAATTCAACCTCAAATATACATCTCAATAAGCGCACCTGTACAACTACTTTGTTTATGAATCCTGTAAGACCTTCATTAAGCAGTCAACCATCCAACTGTTAAATGTATAAAAAAAGACCTGTTAAGTCTATGTGTATCAAAAGGGGACTTTCTATATCAAGGGAAACAAATAATACGTTCATGTATCCTTATGGTAATGATGCCGATGACAGTTATTGATAAGCCTCTCATTGTGTAGACTTTATTTGACAGTAACCCTTGAGGGTTAACGGATAGCAAGTTGTCATATATCTGTGTATTGGTTATTAAGATTTTCTAACCAGAAGTGAAGTTATATCAATGCAAATGACAGCTATTATATTTATATTCACAGACAATGGTCGTCTATTCTGAGTTAAGTATTCACAGTAAAACGGCCCTAGATTCAGATTGGAATCTGAAACTAGCAGTCCATGTGTTGGAACACATGATAGAAGAGGGTCAGCGGTCAGCTAACACACATGGACCATGATATAGAGGCATGGTGAATAATAGTGGGGCAGGGAGGTGTTTTAAAACAGCTCCCTGCCTTAGTCATATCACTAGTTTGGCTATTTCATGTATTTGCCCCAACCCAATGGGCACAAAATTGAATCAATGTTGAATCAACATTTGATCGACATTGATCTACTGTGTGCTCTGGTTCCGAGCCTTATAAAGGGTCGATACCATCGTGCATTATTAAGTCTCGACATGAAGAACATCGTTTTCTATTCTCTAAAATGAATAGTGAACTAGAACAAAATAAAAAAAAGTGTAGAGGTAGTTGATCTCCTAACACTATTCTGTTGAGTCACAAAAATAAGCCATTATGTCACCATTTTTGTATTTCAAAACCTCATGTTGACAAAGTAACCACGTGCACACCCCAACTGGTAGTAGCCTATTTTAAGACAGGTCTCAAATTAAAGCATATCTTAGCATACCGTACCGTCGCGATTAAGCGCCGGGGCACTTATCAATTTGGCGGAGCCTTTAAACTCAATACAGGGGCTTACAGGAGATCCTATTTTAGTGCTTAAGAAAAATTTCAAGAGCCCTGTACTCCCGGCGTTTATACAAGACCGGCGCTCTTTTGAAACTGACGCTTTATCGCGACTGTACGGTAGGTGCAGTGTGACAACAAATATATGCAACGTTGTTGCCCTTTATGTGGTCCTTAAATGCTCGGCTGGTCAGTATGGGCCCTGTGAACCTGCTGACCAGCCTTCGGCTGTGTTGGTTTTAAAACTATATCATCATCATCATCATCATCATCATCATCATCGTCATCGTCATCATCATCATATCCTACTTAACCTCCTTGCAGTCGTTGTCTTTTGTTCTAACACGCACCGCCGTGACTTTCCCATTGAAGTCTATAGACCAAGCGCAGTGACTTGGTCAGGGGACCAAGCACACGCTGCCGAATTCATGACGTGTATCTATGCGACCAGACTCTCGCCATGCCTGCAGCCAATGAGCGCACAGCACTGATGCCCAGGAATACGACCTAGCTACAGTGCAAGTTTCGGAAGTTGCGGTGTTTTATCTCAAATAATCTGAGTTAATCTAGTATTATCTCGACTTGTGTTTGTTGTCAGAACCGCATTTAACCATGTCGCACCTGCGAGGGACCTCTAGACCAAGTCACGCCGTCTCGGGAGCCTGTCCCATGGCACCTACGGTGCCCCTGGACAGGCTCCCTCGACGTCGTGACTTGGTCTAGAGGCTCCTCTTGCTGCGCCATGGTTAAACGCGTAGATGAAACCAGCTAGCTCGACCAGCTACACCCCTGGAATAGCCAGTACTGACTTACCTTTTTAAACTACAGTGAGTTTCAGTAATATTGGCAGCATATCCAAAGTCAAATATAGCAACTAGTGTACAATTTATCCATTTATTAGCCAAAACCTTTTAGGAAAAAAATGAGATTTTTTTCAATTTTGAACCCTTACCACCAATATAAGGCAGAACAAGTGTATCGACACCTATTCATGGCAGTATAACCCCCTTAAATGCTTCCAATATGATAGAAAAGTCTATGGAAGGCATGTCCTATGCTAAGCCTGTGGAAAGTTAGTCTTTCGTGTGGAAACACCTGACGCCCGCTTCCTCAAACCCTAAAACATATTTGACCACCCTAGACCTTATATCGGTATACCAAGATGAAGATATGGAAGTGTACTAAATATATTAATGACATTTGCACCATTATATGCGATAGTTAGACTAAATTATTAGTTTGAAAACAAGGACTGTAGAGATTTCGCTTTAATTACAATGCAACAAACATGATGCCGGCGACCACAAAATTAGTGAAATCAGTTAATATATTATGTGCATGTAAAGTCCCTTTTATCTTAGGTGAGATTGTCTTTTTCAATTATAATACATCACAATATTGGTGGTAGATACAATTATATCCTTATATATATATTAGAAAGCTGTCTATTAGAGGTATGACTAGGGCGTGTTTCCACTCACAATATGATATGGGGATTTAACTTTGCCCCTCTACTGTAGATTTACTATAGATATTTAACCTACTCAAATATATCAGGTCTATGCACCAACACCTGTACTACATGAATACAAAAGGTTTTAGCTCTAGTCCTGTGCCTATTGGATCCCCTTGGCAGTGATCCATGAGGATGAGTCATTTAAGTAATTGTAGCCAATGGCACACTAATTATAGATAATTGGCGTCAAATAATCAGTGCATGTCCTGCTGTACAGTGGCCCAGGAGAGTCAAATTCTTTTGTAAAATTGAAATTGAAAATTCAAAGGGGAACACCTCGGGAAACACCCGGGGAACACCTTGGGGAACACCTGGGGGAGCACTCCAGTGCAGCACAAAGCCCAGTAAACTATGCGGCACTCTTTGAGCTTATCATAGGACACATGGAGTGACCCATAGTGCTTAAAGATACCTGTCACAAGCTGTTATTCCTGAATTGACAGTTGACAGTTAGCATTAAGCAACTGAAGTTGGAGTTTTCACTTTCAACTTGTACATATGCATTGTTTTTGGTTTTATGTAGTGTTGAAAGATAGCAATCACCAGTTGTTTTACTTGAATTGACAGTTTACATGTGACAGTAAATGGTTGAGGTTGGAGTTTTCACTTTCAACTAAAGTAGTTTTTTTTGCAAGTTTAAGTAAATTTTCAAATTCAATTTTACAAAAGAAATTCACCCTCCTGGGCCACGGTACTGTTGGCTGTGTCTCACGAAATAGGGAAAGATGGAAAGTACTTTTCACTTATATCTGCTCGAAGTGAACTGTTTTCCATCAAGCTGGTCAAAGATTGCACCCGGTCAAAGATTACACTTGGTGAAAGACTTTCGACTTGGCCTAATTTCGTCAGACACGACCTGTTATGACCTTCTGTGTCCTAGATAGCCTGTGTAATGTAGGGATTGGTTACGCTCAGGTGGGTCATCAACCAAGATGTCTAGAGACATGAATAAATTGCAGTTCTGGTTGTAGGAGTGGATTATACGCCTGCAAGTAGAGACCAGTATTGGTTCTATATTCTGCAGGCTGTGACTGGTATGATGGCACAGGTGGCAGGATTTGTGCAGGACTCAGGGTTTGCGTGGGTGGTGTGTACGGCATCGTTTCTCATACAGGTTATGATGGCCGCATTCCTTTATACCCCTGGTATGTTCTACATCATGTTTAAGAATGGACTTGATGCTTCTGACAGTGCACTGTCATTCATTACATCATTGAACATCTGTGTTATCTTCCTTTTCTGTAAGTATAGCTAGAGCTCAATCTTCATTATATTTATACTCCCAATCCAATAGGTTGTTTTGCCACATTATTCCCTGTGTCTAGTGTGTCTAGTTTTAGGTCGGCTTATAAGAAAGGCAAGTAAATTATAGTTCAACCATATTTGTGCCTCTACATGGGAACCCACATATTTGACCAGATCGCCGTGTTGATTTTTAGCAAAGGGGCGGTGTCGCCGTGTCGATTTTTATCTGTATAACATATACCAGGGCCTAATAAAAAGGCCTGTGTCCGTGGATTTTTAAAAGGGCTGTGTCGCACGTGTCGTTTTTTAAAAGGGCCGTGTCGCCGTGTCTCACGTGTCGAATTTTACCCATGTAGAGGCACATATTTAAATCGCCCCAAATTCGGCTTATGATATTCTCGTAAAGTGGGGGTTTGGCTTAAAAGGAAGGAAGCCTTATTAGAGAGGTTTTGTATTACTTCAATTGATATTTTCCCGTAACTGTTTATTCTAACACACATAGAATTTTTTTAGAAATTTCTTTTTGTCTACCCGGTTCCACTGAAACGTACGTTTCAGCATTTTGAGGTTTTGTATTACTTTAAGAAAGAAAAAAATCTAACTAAACATGATCGATTTGTCTACAGGATTTGTATGCCTTTCTTCATGGAGCTGTGTCTAATCATCCACATTTCATGATACACTGGCTAAAATCAAACAGACAAATGTGTAGTCATTAATTATATGTGGATAGAAAACATGGGCATATATAAAAAGTATTGTTGTTTTTCCTTTCAGGTCCAGTCATTGGGGGTTTAACTGACCGATATGGAGAAAGGCTAATATCATTCTTAGGAGTCAGCTTATCGACAGTAGCACTAGCATGCTGTTCCTTTTCTACTCAGGTATATTTAAATCTATCATTGAATCTATTTTCAAAAAACAGAAAAATGCTATTAAAGAAATTATGATTGGAAAATATCCTGAAACAAGTGGTGTGAGGCCTTATAGGCAGAGCTGCATTGGTCCAAACTGAGTATTAAGATCACATATCATGAGCATTAGCAGAGTGAGAAATGTCTCACAAGTGTAGAATAACTCATTTTTGAACAACTTGAGTAAAGCTCAGTGTTTATTTCATTTGATGTATTGATTGTTCTGTCAAAATATGCACATATCTGGTTCACAGCTACTTTTTTCATGACATCATTGAGGAGAAAGGAGTGTGCAGAACATTGTTCTGTGAAGAACGCATCTGGCTATTCTTTAGTATATAGATGACAGTTCTCCATGTGAAATGAAAAACTATTCCACCTTTTCCCACAGGTCTACCACCTGTACATACTGTATGGTGTGGCTGCTGGTATCGGGATGGGGATGACCTACAACTCTTCTCTGACTATCATACCCCAATACTTCAGCAAGTACATGAAGGTTGCTACTTGTATCACCATGTGTGGGCCTGGAGTCGGATCCTTTATATTCCCACCAATAATAAATGCACTGGAGAATCAGTTTGGATGGCGAGGAGCCATTCTTCTCATCGCTGGACTAAATGCTCAGACATTAATATGCTGTTGTTTTTTCAGGCCTGTGCAAGCAAGATCTCACATTGTCAAAATGAGCCCAAAAAAAGATTTGGACAAATCTGAGAATCTTTGTGAAAATGATAAGATCTGTTGGGAAAAAGAGGCATGCAAGGTCTCTGAAGTAGAATCTAAGTTGTTAAGTGATAAAAAAGTACATTCACCGGATGGCATTAATGCAGCTGTTCAAAGCTACAGACATGTTTCATCTAAAAATTACCAAGAGGCCAGTATAAATACTCCTGAGGGTAATTTCAAAGCAACAGAACACAGAACGGTATGTGACAAAGTGTTGACTCCAGAAAAGCTGAACATTCTACCACTTTTCAAAAATATCACCTTCCTCTGTCTACTCGGTCTAAGTATCTTGATAAACTTCCCAGTAGGTATAGTGGGCACCCATTTTGGCAGCTATGTGCTTACTCTAGGGTACACCAAAGCTGATGTAGTTCTGCTGTATATGGTGTGGGGAATCAGTTCCACCATTACGCGTCTCATGGTTGGAGTCTTTGCACAGGTCACACACGCCAACACAGGCCTCCTGGTACTATGTGCCTGTGCTTTGAATGGTGTCCTCACCCTTGTCCTTCCACACTCCTACCAGTTGTGGTTCCTCTACATGTTTGCAGTCTTACACCAAGCACTGCTGTCTTTTTATAACATTCTCAATGTGACCTTTCTGGTGGAGTCTGTGCACTTGAGACAGTCGTCAGTTGCGATCGGAGCATTAGTTGCATGTTGTACTCCTGGACTGGCCATTGGACCTCCCTTAGCAGGTTTGTATTTTACTCATACTCCCAACTTGCAATTTGGTACTTAGAGGAAAGTTATGAAATAATGCAATGGATAACCTTCAAAGGTATTATACTCAATGAAACAATAATTGCACCTAACTCAGGTTTTGATAAATATTCTGATTACATTATAATTCATCAAACCTTCTTGCACTTCAATTGAGAGCCTTTAGAAGCCAGATTTCAATATTGTCCAGGGTTTACCACTGCCATAGTCCTTGTAGCAAACCTGCATGGGGCCAAATTGGTTTTAGCTTAGATCCATTGTTTGAATCTGGGCAGAACTGAGCTGGGTTTCACGTTGATGGCGGCCCTGAAGTGTGGCCCTGACCAGTTCTGGGCTCAGATCATTTTCAAAGCAGTAGCCCAGGCGATATGTGAAATAATCGTGCAAATGGTCCTAGAAGCGTGAAATCAGACACGCTTGAAGTCCACATGTATAAGATGAATTTCAGAGTTAGAGCCACCCAAAATAAGCATGATTGAATGTGGGGCGGCCATTTTGTTTTAGCTTCACAGAATCTGTAAATTGTCACAATAACCCCATATTTTCGGTGCATAACTGTGAGAAATGGGTCAATTGATCATGTCAAGCTTAAAGTCCATGTCCATATGATGAACCTCACACTTTGAGCCATCCGAAAAACCCATAATATCAGGCATGGCAGCCATTTTCTTCTGCCATCACCAAACCATACCAATATACACATAACCTTCATCTGACCTACAAAAGGTTATAGAATAGGGCCAAAAAAGCCACCTGGAAAACCCATTATTAAAGCCATGGCAGCCATTTAGTTTTGCCATTTTGTTCTACCATAATGAAATCCCTTTCTTGCTTTAATTGTTCAACATTTTGGTTTATTATGTGGACAAACTGTTCTGTCAATCATGTCATGGTTAAAGTCCATGTCCATATAATGAATGTCAGACTTTCAGTCACCCAGAAAACCCATTATTACACCCATTGCAGCCATTTTGTTCTCCCATCACCAATACATACCAATATACACATGACCTTCATCGGACCTAGAAAGAGGTATAATATTTAGACAAATAGGTCAGTCAGTCATGTCATACTCATTGTCCATGTCCATATAATAAATCCCAGAGTTGGAGCCACGCTGAAAAACTATTATCACAGCCATGGCAGCCATTTTGTGCTACCATCATTATAACCCTTATATGCCTCAATAATCTAACAATTAATATATATTAAGCTGACACAACTGTTCTGTCAGTCATGTCATGCTTAAAGTTCATGTCCATATGATGATACTCAGACCTCCAGTGAACCTATTTTTACAGCCCCATCAGCCATTATGCTCTCCAATCGTGAATATGACAATATACACATGACCTTCCTCAGTCCTACAAAGAGGTATAATATTGGGACAAATAGGTCAGTCACTTATGTCATACTCATAGCCCATGTCCATATAATGAATCACAGAGTTGGAGCCGCCCAAAAAAACTATTATTACAGCCATGGCAGCCATTTTGTTCTACCAGTATTAAAACTCCCATTTTTTTCATTTACCCAACAAGTTAGTATCATGTGTGTAAAATTTGTTCTGTAAGTGATGTCATGCTTAAAGACCATGTACTTATGATGAATCCCAATGTTAGAAAAAAATGGGGCTGCTATGGCTGTAATAATGGGATTGCTGGGTGGCTCCAACTCTGTGATCAGTTGTATGGACATGGACTTTAATAAACCTATCACTGACTGGCCTAATTGTCACCATATCATACTTCTTTATAGGTCTGATGAAGGTCATGTGCATGTGGGTATGTTTTGGGAGATGCGAAAACAAAATGGCTGCCGATGCTGTAATAAGGGGCATTCTCCGGGGCTGCAATTCTTAGGCTTATCATACTGACACAGACATTGACCATGACATGAATCATAGAACAACTTTTCTACATAATTTGCTTACTTCCTGGGTTACTTGATGGTATAACAAAATGGCTGCCATGGCATGGCCACAACTCTGATATTCATCATATGCACATAGACTTTAAGCATGACATGACTGTTTATCTGAATACCCTTTTGTATGTCAGATTAAGTATTTGTATATTGGTATGTTTTTGGGGATGTGAGAACAAAATGGCTAGCATGGTCATAATAATGGGTTTTCAGGATAACTCCAGGTCTTAGATTTGTCATATTCACATTGACTTAAAGGTGCACATGACTATTTGTGACTATAATACACCTTGATGTGGGATTACTGTAGGAAATATTTGAGTTGGTTATGCCAAAACAAAATTGCTGCCTGTCCTGTAATAATGGACTTTCTGGGTGGGTGCATCACATTGACATAAACTTTAAGCATGATATGCTTGACTGAAGTATTTATCTCAATTTTATACCTCTTTGAATGTCCGATGAAGGGCATGTGTATATTGGTATGCTTTAGCGATCAGAGAACAAAATGGCTGCCATGACTGTAACAATGGCTTTTCTGGGTGACTGGGATTCATAATATGGACACTGACATTGGGCACACCATGACAGACAGAATAATTTGTCCCCTTAATAAGTTTATTTTATGGATGATTGAACGAAATGTGGGTTTTTATGATGATAGAACAAAATGGCCGTCATGGCTGTATTGATGAGTCTGTTAGCTGGCTCCAACCCTCAGATATATCATGATGTCATGGACTTCAAGCATGACATGTCCAACTGGATGATTTGTCCCAATAATAGGCCAGCATTTGAAATAAATTGAGTTAACATGTATTTCGGTATGTTTCAATGATGGGTAAAAGAAAATGGCTGCTATGACTCTAATAATGAGTTTTCTGGGTGGCTCCAACTCTGAGATTCATCACATTGACATGAACTTTAAGCATGACATGCTTGACTGAAGTATTTATCTCAATTTTATACCTCTTTGAATGTCCGATGAAGGGCATGTGTATATTGGTATGCTTTAGCGATCAGAGAACAAAATGGCTGCCATGACTGTAACAATGGCTTTTCTGGGTGACTGGGATTCATAATATGGACACTGACATTGGGCACACCATGACAGACAGAATAATTTGTCCCCTTAATAAGTTTATTTTATGGATAATTGAACGAAATGTGGGTTTTTATGATGATAGAACAAAATGGCTGTCATGGCTGTATTGATGAGTCTGTTAGCTGGCTCCAACCCTCAGATTTATCATGATGTCATGGACTTCAAGCATGACATGTCCAGCTGGATGATTTGTCCCAATAATAGGCCAGCATTTGAAATAAATTGAGTTAACATGTATTTCGGTATGTTTTAATGATGGGTAAGAGAAAATGGCTGCTATGACTCTAATAATGAGTTTTCCGGATGGCTCCAACTCTGAGATTCATCATATGGACATGGACTTCAAGCATGACATGAGTGACACACCTATTTTTCCCAATCTTATAACTTTTTGATTGTCAAATGAAGGTCATGTGTATATTGGTATGTTTTGGTGATGGCAATAGAAAATGGCTGCCATGGGTGATATAATGTTTTTTTCAGATGGCTTCAACTCTGAAATTGATCATATGGACATGGACTTCAAGTATGACATGACTGGTTCAACTATTTGTCACTGTAACACACCTAAATATGGAGTTATTGCAGGAAAAGTGTGATTTAGTGATGCCAAAGCAAAATGGCCGCTCTGCTAGGAATAATGGTTTTTCTGGGTGGCTCCAACTCTGAAATTGATCCTATGGACATGAACTTTAAGCCTATCCGATTTCATACTTTTACGACGAGTTTGCACGATTCCACCTGAATCTTGCGCATATCGCCTGGGCTACAGGCCGCAGTTGGATTTTGACAGGGCAGACTGGTCTTTTAGTTCTGACCATTGAGACCAGATCTCACTACTCTACAAAAATATACAGAGTTTTCCAACGAAGCCAGATGAAATTGACACTATATAATAATGCAATAAAAGGGTGGTGTAGAATAGGAAACAATACACAGATGTTCTTACAGTTTGGAAATAAGATAGACTCTATATTTGAGTGATGAAAATGAGGTTCTCTAAGCAGCTCTCCAGTGTAGGCAATATTTCTGTGGCATTACAATTTTCATTATGAACTATGGATTTGAAGGCCAATGTACACCCTAGACACCCTACACCATTGTCTATGCTGCATGTGACTTAAACCTGATGATAATAGCCCTGCTTGGATACAATGATTATAGTTATGCCTTAGGGTCGATTAACACTAATAACAGGACCTAGGATATCTTATTCAACAACATAACAAGAAAATATAAGCGAATATGATTGAATAGACCCATAATTATCAGATGGCACTGTGGCACCAAATTTGCCAGCCCGTCCAAAAATTGATCTGAGCTCAAAATGGGCAGCCCGTCCAAAAACCAATCTGAGCTCAGGTGGGCAGCCGGCATGGGGTGCATGAAAGCCTGGTGCCCTGCACAAACGGGCGCCCATCAGTTAGCCAACAATGTGCTACATTTGCAAACATGGTCTGGCCCCTGGTCATCATTGACACTGTGTTTGCTACTGGGAGGGGTGCAGCTCAGCCATAATAATATGTTTTTTTTTTACCAAAACTCATTGCGACATTTGTTTATACACTTTGACCACAAGGAAACATGATCTAAAACAAGACATTGTCAAGATGTCCACTCAAAGTCCGTGCAACACTAGTGCGACACAAAGCTTATCAATCATCTTTTCTATTTGCAGCATGGCTGTATGAGTCTACCCGGGGGTACAGTTCCTCCTTCTACCTGTCTGGTGTACTGCTCATCATGGCTGGGCTGACGATGGTCCTACCAGCCTACAGAATCTACAAACTAGGAAAAACTAAATAATGAAACACCATACCTTATTTACACAGGGTGTCATTCAATGAGTCCAGTTCATATCTCTTATGCATATCAAACATGTATTTCTCCAGGTGATGCACTAGTAGTACATACACAGAAAAGTCAGCGTCATTGTCCCTAGAACCACTCTCACCTGAAAGTCAGGCACTGCCGGAGTAATATTACACTGTAAAAAGTTGTTGTTCGTGAACAGCAAAATTTGATGTAAATGTACAGTACTTTAGCTGTAAATGATAATGCAGCAAATTCTACTGTACATGTACAATTCTGTTACTGTAGATGCAGGTTACGGTAGTGACTTGTAGATCTACAGTACTTTTCCCTATAATATGTACACGAGAGGTCGTGGGATCAATCCTAGGTCTAGCCACCTCTCATCAGGGATCTTTAGCAACAAGGCTGTAACTCATTTAATACAGAAATGGCAGAGGTGGCTTATATCCCAATATGACCATTTGTAACACCGGCTCTGTGGCGCAATGGATCAGCGCCTGTCTCCAACACCACAGGTGGTGAGTTCAATCCTTGGTGGAGCCACTTCTCTTGTTTCACCTACATCAACCTAAAATTCGTTTTTGCCTCACATGGATGGTTAAAAATATCACCAGCACTGGGAGGCGAACCCCAGACCTTTACAAATTATTATTATACAGTTGAGAAGTAGAGTAGAGATATATCCCAATATGAATGTTTGTAACACTGGCTCTGTGGCGCAATGGATCAG
Source organism: Harmothoe impar (assembly GCA_947462335.1). Taxonomy (NCBI): domain Eukaryota; kingdom Metazoa; phylum Annelida; class Polychaeta; order Phyllodocida; family Polynoidae; genus Harmothoe; species Harmothoe impar. The sequence continues at coordinate 39,412,294 of OX381719.1, forward strand.
CGCCTGTCTCCAACACCACAGGTGGTGAGTTCAATCCTTGGTGAGGCCACTTCTCTTGTTTTACCTACATCCACCTAAAATTCGTTTTCCCCTCACATGGATGGTTAAAAAATAGGGAGCTTTAGCAGCCACGTAAAAGCTCATTAAATGCAGACGTAGCAGTGCTGAAAGTATAGGATACGTCTGCTTTAAATGAGCTACGTCGGGTTTGCTAAAGGTCCCTAATATCACCAGCACGGGGAGGCGAACCCCAGACCTTTACAAATTATTATTAATCAGTTGAGAAGTAGAGTAGAGATATATCCCAATATGAATGTTTGTAACACCGGCTCTGTGGCGCAACGGATCAGCGCCAGTCTCCAACACCACAGGTGTTGAGTTCAATCCTTGGTGGAGCCACTTCTCTTGTTTTAACTACATCCACCTAAAATTCGTTTTTCCCTCACATGGATGGTTGAAAATATCACCAGCACTGGGAGGTGAACCCAGGACCTTCAGATAATGATTTACAATCAATTTTGCTGTACAGTAACAGAAGATTCTGCTGTCCCTATACAGTACATAGTGCTGTAAATATACAAAAGCTCACTTGCTGTAGGTCTACAGCACAATCTACTGGAACCATAGTTGCCCCCAGTATTTGGTGTACAGGAACACTACTTTCTTCTAACAGTGATACTATATCATATTACTATATGGCACCACTATTCCTGATCCCAGGCCCCCATGGGAGAGAGGGTATGACATACAAGGCCTACCAGGACACCCTAAACTTGGTATGCAAGAGATCCTGCCTCAACCAGGATGACTTCTCATCCCATTCATTAAAGAGAGGAGGAGGTAGTACCTACCTGGGAATGATAGGAGTACCAGTCGAGGATAGTATCTGAAAACACCGCCTGATGTGTGCATTCAGCTGGATGTACTTGTGGTGTCAATTATTGCTAGAATGTCACTCATAGAAGAGCCTACTTAAGCTCATAGAGCCCTATCATGCCATGACCAAGTAGGGCACCATCTCCTAACATGCTTGGGAGCTTCGCCTTGGCACTTACCAGTGTGTATATGACAAATGACACACATCTGCAACTCGTGTGTTGACTATCATTTATATACAATCATTATATGCATTGACATTACATGAATTACATTAAAGTGGCATAATCACCAAGCGTCACCCCTGAACAATTCTAGTACTGACACCTGATGAAGGCCAATACGGCCGAAACGTCGTGAAGGTTATTGAAAATAAAATCTCACTTCTGTTATTCTTGAAACCTTTTGTTGTTGTTGGTTGTGTTTATCTGACTATATAACTTATTATTGATATAATGAGTTATCTGAAATACAATTCTAGTACTATTCTAGTCAACTATGTGGTTAAGTGTGAGTGTTAAGAATGCCCCTATAACATAAGTACAGGGTAGGAATTGATTCAATATATAGATCCCCTTTATATCCGTATCAATCAAGTTGGTCCTCAGGACTCTCCCCAGGGGGCTCCACTGCCATAGGTCACCTGGCCACCTGGGGTAGGAGTAGTTCCCTCACTCTCAACAGAGGGAGCACTGTCTCCAGCCTGGCAACCAGTGTTTATGTTGTCACAATCTGCCTTTTGATGGCTTTTGGTTCAATTGTTCAATCGTATGACACACATCTGCAACTCAGGTGTTGACTATCATTTATATACAATAATCATATGCATTGGCATTACATGAATTACATAGACAAAAACCGAGGCATTTCTTTTAGTACTATATATACTTAGGGGAGTGGCAGTGGGAACAGCTGCCCATCAGTGTGTCTATAGCTGGAATGGTATTTCATCTCTGAAGTAAAAGGGGTAGCCTACTCATAAGTGCTCAGTGGAGGCGGGGGGATCCTACATTAACAAAGGTCCTTATTGTGGTCAATTCTCACGAAAATGGTCCGCAGGGTCTAGAGAGGGTTGTTTCCCAAGTTGCATACAGGGACTGACACAGTGTGATGAGACCTATGCATAGGAATTGGAGCATTGCTCCAATCATATTGATAGTGTAACAGGCAGCGGAAAACGTGACAGCCCCACAGGGAATCGAACCCCGGCCCCTCCACTCCGGAGTTGATAATGCTACCGCTACACAACAGGGCTAGCTGCTTCTCCACCGCTCTGCTACGGTACTTGAGCCAACCTAGGCAGGACAATGCGCTCTCCACGCACGCTCGGGCTGCCCCGAGCGATACGTGCCCGCTACATTAGTATGGCTATAATATTGACCATTTCCTAGTTTATTTAATGGACTTATGCTTTCACTATAGATTTCAACATGAATTGTTTGTTTTTGTTAGTTATTTCTTTTATTTATACAGAAGCTGTTGAGGGTGAAACCCTGTTTTATAGCAGATCCTGTCCATCCTTGACGACGGTGTCTGTCAGGGGCCATTAAGGCCTTGACCTTTGCAGGGTACTCGGCTCACTACGGAGCTGGGTAGCCTGCAATTGGACACTTAACCATTGCAACTTACAATTCATGTAATAGAGATTCAAAGTTTTATTAGAATTTTGATTTGCTTATGGCCTTTAAATGTTAGTAATACATGGGCTAAGATATGTAGATATAAAGATGATTGTCCACTGCCTGTTGGTCTTGCTACTAAACTTGTGTATATACAATTTTACCAACACAAACATGAATTTTGCCATTTGAAACATTTTTTTCTGGTGGACTGGGCCTATGCACGGTGATAGGACCTAGACATAAGGCCAAATAAAAAAAAAGGTCTGTTTCAGGTAACATGGGATGGAAATCTAAGGGTGAGTACGTCGGATCTTTTTTTTTACAGCCCCTCTATGATACCATAAAAAAAGGGTGAAAATCGGGGGAATCCAAAATTTTGGAATACCTAAAATTGACCCAAAAAAGTGTAAAAATATAATTGTTTTTTCTAAAATTGCATAAAAAAAGGTGGATCGGCCCTGTTTTGATAGGGTCGGTCGGGTAACCTGAAACCTTTTTGGCTTGAGGCTTTTATATATTGTTCACTGATGCAGTTTGGGCGGCATCTTGGGCAGAGAATGTGTCGGAGTGGGCAGTGGGAGAAGCAGTATGGAAGTTCTTTTTTTTTAAACATAAAAGTACTAGCCAGCCTCTCTGAAGATCCTAACATTGACCAAAAAAAGTAAAAATACGGAAATTCTAAACCTCATGAAAAAACGTAGGGTCGGCCCTGTTTTGTTGTTTGGTCGGGTAACCTGAAACAACCCTTTTTTTGCCTTATAATGTACCTCGGCACTGTGATGCCAAAAAATGCCCCACATCATTTATTTTCTATATTTATACTTACAAGGAAAAAAACATAGCCCACTCTTATTACTCTGAATTATTATTCATGGCCAGGTGGTCATGCATGGACACTGATAATTATATTTCTAAGACAAATTTTTATAAATAATTTATATTTCAATATCAACATTTCAATGTTCTGTTGATTATTCCCGTGCCATTTTTCAGTGGGGGTAAATTCAGGTTCCATCTGTCGATGGGGCACCATGAATTGAATTTTCCCGGCGTTGGGCATTGTACATGTGACCTGTGATATGCCAAGAGCGGCAAATTTGGACTCACCTTGGTCTTTTGGAATGTAGTGTTGGGAGGTACCAGAACGCCTCGTCCCTTTCTCACAAACATTTCAATGTTCTCTTCTTCAAAAGGTGCAAAAGGCGTAAAAGGACACACTTTTCCACCCATTGATACTTAAGCAAATGGAGATAGGCAATCAAAAGCCATAGTAGGTATTGTGCAGATATATGCAAATATACCTAAATGAATAGTGTTTATCCATCAATTAAGATTGTTTCAGTCTGCAAAGTAAAATATTTAGGTTTGGTTTTTATTATACATGATTACATCATGTTATGTAATGTTAATGTTATGAGTTATGAATTTACCGGTATATGATTAATATGTAACTAAGGTAAAAAAAAAAGAAGGTGTGTTTCAGGCAACATGGTAAAAATGTCTAGGGAAGGTAGGTCGGATTTTTTATTTTTTTTATTTTTATTTTTTTTACATTGAGAGGAATGAGTCGCGAATCGACAAATCAACGCGCGGCTCTCCAGAATGACTCCACAATTCCTCCATTGACTAGGAATATCAAGAAGTTGTTGGATATACCTATTAGAAAGCCATTTCCTGATGTTAATCAATTATTCAGGCCTCTGAGGTTACTGGGAGCTTGTTATTCTTGAAAGAATTAGGAAAAAATGAGATAAAAAGGAACAAAAATTAAAATTATAATTATAAGATGAATCATATGCTATAATTATGAGGTGGCTGATACTATATATGGGTCAATTAAGTATAGGTGGTACATGTGCTGTATGGCTAGGTTATTATGTAATCCTTAACAGATTGGTGAGATCTGCCATGTGGCCTACCTGTCCAGGGCCTCATGAATATTAATGAGAGGAGGGGGGAGACCTCCGGATTAAGCTTATAAAGAATCAGTCTGTTTTGAGTCACTTGGTGTTCAGAGCTACATCATTCTTCAGCACACTGAGTTTACATTACGTTGACCCTGTGCTCCACATTCATGAGAATTGGTATATTTGGACACAAAGGATACTGGATGCCACCCGTTCCTCAGTTACACAGCACCACAGGACCCTACCTCCTCATGACACTCACACACTAGCTGGTCGTAACTGCTGGTTGTAACTGCTGATTGTAACTGCTGACTGTAACTGCTGAATGTAGCTGCTGATTGAAGCAAGATCTTCCCGTTCCTGTGTCTGTTTGTAAGTACACCACATTTTAGTCACACTGCTGTCATTCTCTTTCTCTGTCTACCTTTCGTCTTATTACATTGATTGAAACTCTTTATACCATCTTTTGTTTTAACTCTTTTTCAGTCGGACTCTGTCTGTATCTGTCTCTTCTTTGGTTCTCTCCCCCCGCCCATTAGTAACTCTAGCAGATACACATTCACAGCATTAAGGCTCTGTACGCTTTGCTTGGTAAGTAAACGCTATCTTTTTAAGTATTGTAAACACTGAGGTCAAACAACTACTTTAAGGAAAGCAGTTTAGAAACCTTTTGCCAGCAGGTAGTGCTGTAGGTACAGGGGGGGGGGGCAGGGGGGGCATGGGCCCCCCTTGGGTCACTGGGGAGGGGGGGGGGCTAAATAAAACAACACCTGTAAGATAAGACACACCATTTCCAATCCTACCCCTCCCGCATAGGGAAAAGTGGGGGCAGAGGGGCCTGGACCTCCAATCTGAACTTAAGGAGACTCAAATACAACTTTTCTATACAATCAAATATGAGTGTGCATCATGGATAAAAGATGAAAGTTAAAGTTGGTTGGAGTGGGCCTCCCTGCCTTCCCCTCCCCTATTGTGCACAAACTCACTTGTGTTATACTTGTATACACTGCAAAAAAGGTGCTTAGGTTTTAAACATGTTTAGGTCTAAACATGTTTAAAGTCTAAACATTTTGCTGGGTTGGTGTTTTTGAATCCTTCTGTTTAGGAATTAAACACTTTTATTCTAAACACCTAAACATTTACATTGAATATGTTTAGATGTTTTAGGATGTAAACAATCATGTAGTGTTTAGATCATAGTAAATGAAACACATACCAGATGGCAGCTGTGTGCTTGATTGTAGTTTTTACAACCACTCAAACATTATTGTTGTTCTAAAGGTGCTTAAATCTGAGTACCGTATTCGACGTAATAAGCGCACAGTGCGCTTAAAAAATTATAATGGACATCTTTTAGTAGTTAAGAGTTTAATTGGGGCAAAAAATTGAGATATTTTTGGTTATTTCTAGTATAAGAATTGGCCAAAAACGGGAGGTGTGCGCTTATTAGGGGGTGTGCGCTTATTAGGTCGAATACGGTATATTAATTTAAATTTCATGGGAAACAAAAGGATAATAAAAGACATAGTAGGATTCAATGGTAGAATGCTACTTCATGATGATCACGATGCAATAAAGTTACATCTGCTACATAGACACCTCTTTTAAGAACTCTATAAGAATGGATAAAACATTATTTTCCCTGAAGGTCTGTTGTATTGGCTCAAGGATGTGTCTATGTTAAAGTAGAGGCCTATGTGAAATAGTGATGCATGTACATTGGCTCATAGGGGGGGGGGCTGCTAGAAGTCTCTTCAAGACACTATAATATATATAATATATATGGAAATGAAATAAATTAGGAATATATTCAAATATCAGTATCTAAACATAATAATACTCAACATGTCTCTAGACACACCACTTTCATCCTTAAACACTTGACATATAAACACAATAATATGCTAAACTCTTGAATTCTAAACACTTCATTCTCCTAAACACATTGATTTAAACACATAAATTTCTAAGCACTGAGCTAAACATATTATTGATCTAAACATGTTTAGCAACATATTGTGTGGACAAATCCGGGGCAGGATTCTGTTTAGGATTGTGTTTAGGATCTAAGCACCATTTTTGCAGTGTAGCCGAGGTCAAAGAGCAAAATTACAATTATTTGCCCTCTGATAAGGTGATTTAAAAGTGTGTAATCCTACATCAATTATGTATTATCCTTGGCTACTTAGTATACAGGTGTACTTTGTCAGGTCAGCAGATAAGATGAGCTACCCAATAACATACAAATAATTGAAACACTTTCCGGAAATGGCTAACCAGCTTTACCCATAACATTGTACATGGGAAGAGGAAAACCATGTTCTAGGCTTTAACCACTCACATATATACACCTTTTAACCATAATTAATGTTTTTCCTATATAGACAAAGCTTCATGGAAACCATTAAAAGCAGAGGTATATATCATGAGTTAGAGTTTGGGCCATGTTTCACGAGGCTGATGGAAGCACGGCTAAATGCTCAATAAGTGAAATGACCCTCAGAAATGATCCTAAATTCTGGGGCTCAGAAGTTCTGGTTGCTAGAGGCAAAGAGTCTAGCTATGTAGGCAATGTACTAGGAAAAGTCACGTTTTTGCTATTTTCCCAGCAAATAATGATATTGGAATAAAGTGCATCTCAATTCTAAAGGATATTAGGAATATCTTTCAGATTTTGCAATTTTTTGCGATAACAATTTTAACACCTTTTCCTAGTACATTGCCTATGTATCCAGACCACTTTGGGCACGTGTTATCTAAGAGGAGATAAGACTGATAAGGGCCACACTGTAGTGTGTGACGTAGGTGCTGCTCCCAAGAATGTTGATTCATGAGATTTCGTTACAGAGCAGCTTGACCCTTTAACCCTTCAAAACTGGCATAATACAGTAATGCATCATATCATTAGTCATCATGATGCATGAATGCAGCCCTGGTGAGTAACTCGTCAGTGCAGTATTTAAGCATCATGCTGGCCCTAGGGTTGAGCATTGGGTAGGCATTCAATTACATAGTTAATATTACTATTTCATATCTACTGAATCTTAAAACTGAGTGGTTCCTCCTTCTACAAAATACAATATCCCAAATATTTACGATGACTTACATGATATTGTGACTGACTGCTTGACTGCTTGGGTGTTTTTTCTAAATTCTCAAAACAATAATGAACGTAAATGGGGAAATTGGTTTTCTTGTTCAACATTTTCTAGCTTCCTCTTTATATCTACACTATTCCTAATGATAACTATAAGAACATATACATGTATCTTTTGTGACAATTCATGTCAACAGTTCAACTTTAGGTGCAGTTTCAGCTTTTCAAACAATATATAAGATGTGGATTTATTCCTACTTAAACTATATTATTTATTGCAATTTGCTAGGAAATATTAGCTATATATAACGTGCCCAATGCCGCATCCCATATCAAAATGGTTATCCTTTAATGGCTTCAAATCTAAGAGGCAAAAGAGAGTACTTCTTTGTTGTCCAGGAGTGTCTGGAAGGGGTGCCTTTACCCTACTGCGTGTGAGACACAGTGCTTTATTGACGTATCATGCTGACCCTTTGAGAGTATCAACTCCAGATTGATATGATGCATGAAAGCACAAGTTGAATCTTAGGTGTCATGAACAAAGTCAATATCAATTAAAGCATCATGTCACCCCAAAATAACTCAGACCCCTTGAGAGGGGGCCAACAAATATAAACGCCTCTTGAACTTTGCCACGCTAACTCGTAAATCAACCAACCCCCCCATCCCCTGTTGTTAAAAAAATGACCACTCCATTAAAGAGTTACATGTATTCTTATATTATCATGGTGAATACGACACTCCCATTGACTTAACCGGAAGGCCGTATTTGACACCCCCCGTGAAATAACCCTTGCCCGTATTTAACGGCCTGTCAAATCATCAAAATTGTTGATTTAACCACTGTAAATAAGCTTTTTCATAGCATATAAGTGGAATTCTGATAAATATTGTTAATAAGGACATGATATAAACACAAAGGAGCACTCGCAGAGGTCCTCACTGAGGGTTATTTCACAAGGCTTCGCCTCATGAAATAACCGTCAGTGAGGACCTCTACTCGTGCACCTTTGTCTATGTAGCTATAAAATAATTTACATTGGCATGATGCATGAATAGAGGAGCACTGACAATGAACTCAAATTTAAACTCAACATGACACTTTAAGTGTCCATAAGTGCCCACTTTTACCTCAACTATCAGAGACGAACAACAACAACCAAGTAACATGCAAGCTTAATTTATTATAGGGGAATATTTCAGTAATCAAATTCCGCCTGAATTCAATAACAGCTATGAAAGAGACACCAATATCTTATAATTATCAACTTCGCAGTGACCTGTTTTAATGAACTGGGTCGGAAGTCACACTTTGAAGAGCCTAGATAATTTATGAGCTCACCAATGGAAAAATGTAACTTTTTCAACCCGCATTATCCCTTAAATGAGGGCCATAGGATGTTTAAAAATATCGTATAATATAGGTCATAGCTAATTTAAATCTTAATTATCTAACTTTAGTCAATTTCCATTGAATTCCACAAAAAGGTGTCAAAAATATCGCCTATGCTACATGTCACATACCAAATGAAAGCTCCTATTGAGCTGTACATGAATATGGCAATATCATACTATTTCATATGTGCGACTTCAGACCCATTTCGTTAAAACGGATCACAATTTATTATTATAAAGAATTTTTTCCTTGATGAATATAATGGGTACATAGTGTATACAGATAAAGGGACATGACATGCACAGCTTTTGTCTTATTGTAAGGTATTTAATCATTTCATGACTTAAGTGTGCCAACTTACCATGAACTCTATGACGTTACTCGCTGGATATTGTCAACTTTTATGACTGTAATGAAAAGGGCCCCATGCTATGTGATTTTATGGTCAAATATAATGATTGAGCTTTAAAATGATTAAACTTCAACTACAATGTGCATGTGATGGCTTACTCCTATTACGATACATGTTGCATGTTTAAAAGAAGACATGCAATGTAGAATGAATTATGGTTAGATCTACCTACACTTTGGTTATCATGAACAATCATCATGCCATCTTTACCATGTCTGGCCTGTCTTATGGCTTAATCTTGTTGCCAACAGTTGCTATCGCCCATCCCTTATCCATTTGACCCCCACCCCTCATCTATCCCTCCTTCTTTTGTGCTGTCAGAAATCCTCAGGGATTCTCGAACATGTGAAGTGCCAATAATATTATGTTCACCTTTACTGCAAAATAGGCATTTGACATTTAAAAATAGTGCAAAAACAATCTTAATCTCATACTCAAAGCCTGAAATAAGGGGTGAAATGGCAAGATCCAGGGTACTGTAAACAAACTTTATTTCGCGCTGTACATATTTTCGTGATTTTCGCGGATTTTAAAATTGCAAAAATATGTACAGAGCGAAATTTTATCCAGTATAGTCATACAACTACTATACTGGAAAATCCGCGTATTCAAATACACATGAAAGTGCATTTGTTTGACAATTCGTGAAAATGTACATACACGAAAAAATATATGTTTACAGTATAAAATTATATATTTTGCACCCTTAGTTATTTTTGGCAACATCGTAGGATCAAACTCATCTAAGATGATGATTCATTGGTAAATAATCCCAATGTTCTAACCTATGTAAATAATGGCAAATATTATTGGTTACAAATATATCAAATATTCAAAAATGCTCAATTTTGCTCAACATTGTACAGTTTCTTTAACATGGCTTAGTAGACACGTTAACATATGTAATAGACACAACTTCGTTCTCTTAATATTGGTGATAAGTTATTAAGGAAAGAACAAGGTTGACACAGTTTGGATCAAGTGTACAGGTTGCAAAGAAGGTTAAGTTTATTTACAGAACCTCAACAGGCAAAGCTAAGCGAACAAACTCCCTATAGAGTTCAGGCAGGTCAGTAGGCCTTAAGCAGATATATTATATGGGTACACTGGATTCAGTTATCCAGAAAGAACCGACGAGTTCCATCAGGCGCTGGCTATATATAGGCGACCAGCCTGCGTTAGCACATGCAGAACGGAAGCCTATAACTCTCTAACTGGTGCAGACTTGTTCCCGCAGCCACAATGTTTGCACTGACATCGGCAGTCTTGGGAGACCTTGGTTCTGCTCTCGTACTGCAGCTTGTTCCCTGGAAGCTATGGTGTATGTGAGTGTTGTTACTGCCCAAGTCTCACGATAAACTGCTAGCACAGAACTAACATGGCTGCCCACACGGAGAGACCCGAAATATTGCTATAGCGACCTCTATCCATACCCCAAGCGGGAGCAGGTGCTGCCACCTGCCGTCTGACTGAAGGGTTCGGACCGAGCTCGCAACACAGCACCCAACAGAACCCACATTTAAGCTGTATGTGCAGAGACCTGCACAGTGAGTCCATATTCAACAAGTAGCGGTCAACATTAAGCATTTGATTACAGTAATTGCCACTTGGTGTCACTTAAATGTCATTATGACCTTTTTCTGACATTAACATGGGATCATTGAACCTAATGTCCATCCCTTTAAGGCATTTTAGAGTTGGTTTAATGCAAACATTAATGCAGTGTATCAGACATGACACAACTGATGCAACTACCATAATAGTGCCTGTCAATAAAGTCGATAACAACATATGAGTCTGGGTGGGTGCCAGGGTACAGCAGTTAATCACCATGTGCTATTAGTTGAGGGCAAAGAGGATAATTACATATTGTCACAATGGTATTAACACAAATATGGCTAAAAGCATAAAAGCTGTGTTAAACAGCCAGGTCAATCTCGTAAGAACAACACTTCAGAGTTGGTTATTTCTGATTCTGGTACTTTCAGATAATTGTTCTGCCATAGGCGGGCATACAGGTTACCTTGTTCCCATAGAGTGCAATGTTAAGGAGAATGAGGCTGGACATTTATAGACAAAGGGTGGAGGAAAATGCCTCTAGAGGCTTTTATTCGGGGGGGGGGGGGGCAGGGGGCAGAACAATGTTAGCTATTTTTAGCAAAGTTGCCTGCATGATACTTAAGTTTTTAGAGGGATGGAGGGCAGAAAAAATTCACCAACTCCCCTTTAGTTAAAATGTGACCCTCTCCCTGCCCGTCACTAAGGACTAAGCCCTGCTACACCAGCTGGTAATTTAGCATTGAGATCATGATAATTATTATAGCATGAAAAGAAATTTCCAAAAACTGGCTTTTAGCTTCTGGTCTTGTCATCATTTGTCAAGTTGGTAGCTATACCATTGAAGGCCCTCTGCAAGGATATTTTATTCTCACCCATCCTCTTTTGCCCAATCTTGCAAATATGCAATTCACGAAATTATAGAGCCCAATTATTATATCGTCACGCTGTTACAGTTTATATGGCTACCACTTATGGCTACCACATACAACATGCAAAGTAATACAGCCTGTACTATAGACCAATGCTGCAAGAAAGGGTGACATTTCAGAAAAGTTCTTTATGTAGTTTTTAATCATTTCTAAAGAGTGACCGACAAATATATGAATGTAACCTCAAAACACTGCAACAATACACTTTCTAAAAGATAATTGCCCTATGATATGAGATATTTGCAGACATTACAGAAAATGTTATGAGGATTCTGTTAAAACCAACATAAATACAACAGTACTATAAATAAGTCACCCTTTCCTGATGCATGGGTCTATAGCTGGTTGTGCATTCTGTCAGATACACACCTCCCTCATGAAACTGTACATCAACACCCAACTGTCAGCGGTGCATCAAAAAACCCAAAATTATGGGATAATTTTACCAATAGAGTGAAATGCTGATATGGGACCTTTCAAAGTGGGTATATCCGATTAATACCAAATTCAAAATCCTACATAGAGATGTTCCAAATAGTGTAGAAGTATATTATCAATGGGTTGGGGGCATTAAAATGGTATCCAAGGATAGTAACAGCTGAGATAGTGGGGCCTATGCCATTGGACCAACTATGGTATTTACAATGGGGAGAATCATATTTTGCCAAAATAATTGGTAATGATTGAGTCCAAATACAAAAGGAAGGAAAGGAAGCATGGTCAACATCTTGGATAAATTTCAAGCAGATGGAATTTTGGCCCCATGCATTGAATATACTCACTTTAACCCACGGTGGGCGGCTGAAACAAAGGCTTCACACGTTGGGTATATTGCATACCCGAGGGTTAAATCAGATAGACAACACCTGTAGCTTGGTATGCCTTATAACCACTGCCCACTGGTCAGCGACTCCGCGTATAACACCTCGTCTTGACCTTGTGGGGCAGTGGTTATGAGGCATACCAAGCTACAGGTGTAGTCTATCTAACACTTAACTATTGATCATAAAATATTACAGACTAAATGATAAATAATGTTGATGTATATACATTATGTATAAAACACATTCTGTAAGCAGTTTAATTGTGCCACACATTTCAATGATTGTGTTTTAATGTGGACTTTAATAATTATTGATTTTAAAAGTCATTTGATATAATTAATAATTTGAATTTCCACGGTTTTATCTATTGACCATGAAGCACACTATTATGATATTCTCACATATAATGCTAACAGGTCAGATGTAGCATAGTAGTCCAGTCAAATAATGGATATACCCAAAACAAATTGCAATAGTTTCGTACCATGGTTTTTCTGAATCCTTAAACATATATGTACATCATATCAAAACTCCTAAGAAAAAAAGTAAGGGGAAGACATTTTTCTCAGGGGTCAAAGGTCAAGGTCATTCAAAAAACCTAATTTCCCCCCAAAATTCAATGAATTGTGTATAATTACCAGGAAAAAAGAGCTAGCTGTTTAATATTTTGTGGGTATGTACACCTAAAACTGTTCTACCAATTCTGCTTCAGATTAAACAAACATGGCAACCACACTCCTGCATAAAGGGTGAAATTAGGAGCTTGTCTATGGGTCCTCCTAGGAAACCAGTCAGATTTCTTCTGGGATGTGCATTTAATGAATATGGACAAACTATACCAGGTAGAACTCTAATTTTGGCCAATATTTTGATATTTGACCTTGAAAAAGATGACCTTGACCTTGGCCCAAGGTAATTATACTAACAGCAACTGTGGACTTATTTTAGTTGAACATACCCACAAGATATTTGACAGCCAGCTCAGCTCCCCTCTTAAGTATACCCAATTCATTGGGATTTTATCATAGCTGTGTCTTCATCTGACCTTGACCTTTGACCTCAGATTAAACAAACATGGCCACCACACTCCTGCCTAAAGGGTCAAGTTTGGGACTAGTGTGTGGGTCCTTCTAGGAAACCAGCTAGATTTTGTCTAGCATGTATATTTAGTGAATATGGACAAACTATATCAGGTAGAACTCTAATTTTGGTCAATATTTTAATATTTGACCTTGAAAAATATGACCTTGACCTTGGCCCAAGGTCATCCTACAAGCAGAATTGGTAGAACAGTTTTAGGTGTACATACCCACAAAATATTAAACAGCTAACTGTTTTTTCCTAGTAATCATACACAATTCATTGAGTTTTTTGGGGAAATTAGGTTTTTTGAATGACCTTGACCTTTGACCCCTGAGAAAAATGTCTTCCCCTCACTTTTTTTCTTAGGAGTTTTGATATGATGTACATATATGTTTAAGGATTCAGAAAAACCATGGTACTAAACTATTGCAATTTGTTTTGGGTTTACCCCCATATGGCAGTTATTTGACTGGACTATAGGCATGTAACACATTCAGTAAATCTGGAATAAATCTGTGAAGGGTGATCTAAAATAGTGATAAAGAGAACTTGTGAAGGAATTTAGAGAAAAAATTCAACTCATTGTTATTGGTTTTCCAGAAATTCTCAAAACTGTTGATAACATTAGATCTTTGATATCTTTTTTAACTCTTTTAGTTAATTTTCACATATCTAGTAGAAGTTGCAATGAGGGAGTGTTCATTTATGAGTTTCAGGTTGGTGGGTGTTTGGTGGCGGGGAGGTAAACATTTCCGACCCCTCCTGAGGGGGGCGGGAGTAGACAATTCTGACCCCTCTTGTGAGGGGGGAGGGGTGGGCAGAAAAAAATCTACCCCTTTTTAGCAAAAAAGCCGGTGTGTTACTATAGTTCAAAGGGGGGGGGGGGCGAAAAACTTTCAGTGAGGGAGGGGAAATAATTATGCCACGCATGCTCGAGAGGGACATGTAAGATCTTTTTGCAATTTCACGAAATCTCACCCACCCCCTGTAATTTATAAATGAATATTCCCTAAAGCAGGGAAATGGTGTCGATTGATATTATCTATGGCCTACTTATTTTGCTGTGTAAAGAGTTTGCTACGTGTGGTTCGAAGCTTCTTGCTGCGACGGGCTTCCACTGACCAGAAAAGGTAAATACACCCAGTGCAGACAATTCGTAGAATGTTTGTGCTCCCTTAATACTACATGACAGAGCCACCTCTCCTAGTATTCCATTGTATTGTACATATTTCATATCAAAATCATGCAAACTGGTTGAGCGATAATATATGTATTTTGGTTGATTAAGCACAGGAATGCAGTCTCTGTGACACCGATTTCAGGCTTTTTTTTTTTACACCGGCAGTCGTCGAAGCAGTTAGTTGTAGGGGTACTAGCAGTGTAACCCCCCCTCCCCCTACCCTGCCACTCACTTGTACTGTAGATTCGCCATCTACAGGCAAATTTGATCTTTATTTAAAAGATCTCTCACACTATATTTAAAAGTGGCTAGGATTTGGGGCTTAGATCAGTCCCATGACTCAAAATGGGTAAGGGGTGGGGGGGGGGTTTCTCTATGTATATTGTTCCAAAATATGCTAATAGTTTTTTCTCAAAGTCGGTGGATGGCTTATGACTGTGGTATATGGTATGACCAGGGTTTATGGTATATTATTATGTAGTCCACAAAGTGACACCTCTTTTTATATTATAACTCTGCCTTAATCAGATGCTGTCATACCGTAATGTTGCATATTAGCACCGGGGCGCCCTTCAATTTGGCATGCTTTTATCTCCAAGACAGCCGCTTTTTCAAGATCCTGTTTTAGTGCGTGGAACAATAAATCTTCTAATCACAACACATGACCTAGAAATGATACAAAAAGTGTGTAACCTATATTATATGTTATATTAATCCCATTTATGTGGGGAATATAGCATTGCCAGCGGATATAACATCAGCCAAAAGTGGAGGGGGTCCCTCCTACTCTTCAGTGAGGTGACATGACCTGATTATGGACATTGTTTCTGGAATCAGTATGACATTGTTTCCATGGTCAGACAATGCTATCTCTCCTTATAGAATGCTAGACTCTGTTTGTAGTGTCAAGCATTCCCAATATGCAATGCTGGACCCCCTTCAACTTTTCACCTCCTGTCTCCCAGTAAACACCCTATATAGTTCCAACGTAGCTCAGAGGTTTCGCTTGGTATTTTTCCAACCAAGAGGTTTGAGATTGGTAATTTTGGAAGGTTTTGTAGACGTCAAATCGTTTATTTGAGTTCGACAGATGTAGACGTCTGATTAAAGTGTATCTACCTCATTCGAGATCTACTTTAAAAGACATAGATTTTCAACTTCAAGTGGGTAGATGACTTCTCAGTGTCACACTAGTCGGCAGGACTATCAATTATGGAGATAATGTTACAGCTCTTTAACAAATCTACCACATTCAGGCAGTATATTCTTATTAATTATGAATTCAATATGATGCAAATAAAACATATTCAATAGAATATTTATAAAGGAGAGTAGAGTAAAGTTTTGGGTGTGAATATGTGTTTTGCGGCACTTTACTGAGTGGACACCACATTTGTGGTAACAGAAGAAATACAAAGCCTCTCTGCAGCCCTAACTATATTCAACAGATCTATACTGTGAAGCTGTTCAGTTGAACTACAGGAATATATTAAATAGAATGAAATGACATTATAGTGGTTATTTTGTATGAATATAATAATAATAATGTAAATTTGACTGCAATATAATACAAGTCTTTGTCTGAATCTCACTATGTAGAATTATAATTATGTATTGTGTTTACATCTCAGTTGAACGTAGATTTACATCTGAGCTACTTAAATCAAACCTGTAGGTTTGAGAGTGGTAAATAAATTTTAACGTTTAGTTCAGCCCAAAAATCAACATAGATTTACGTCTGACCAATGTAGTTGTATTTACTGGGCTGTATGTCCCACAATTTAAAACTTTGTGCACTGTCTCTTGTTCAATTAATTTGAGCCCCTTGGGAATTGGGGGATTTCGCAGCACTCACAAGCAAATCTAACAACCTCATTCTTTTTCAAAAATGACCACTCCCTTAACTCTTCCTTTACCGATCGCGCCTTTTGGCGAATTTTTGGATGATTTTTGGCCGATTTTGAGCCCCTGCCATCTTTTCAAAAATTAGATTTTCTGGATTCGTAATATTTGGTAAATGGTTTCTAGGGATCCCAAACCATTTGTCTCTGGTAATATTTCCCTTCATATGGTTGGCTGACCAACTTGAGGGACAATCAACCCGATTTTGGCCCATATTTGATCGATTTTTCAGGTAAAAATCATTAAAAGTGTAGAATGATGATTTTTTTTGTGAAAACCTACTTTAGAGAGTTTAAAAAGATGGTACAAATACTTCCCATTATCTTTGGTGTATTTTTGATCAAAATATCCGTTGCCATCGCAACAGATATCCTAGAAATAGTGATTTTGTGAATTATTGGTTGCCATGGTAACCACATCAAATATGGCCGTCATGACCATTCCACATACAAAATCTGAAAATACCTAAAAAAAACTACAACATGGTATTTATTCCATATCAATTGATGAAGGGAATCCTGAAATATTGCAGTTTGAATATTTGTTCAAAATACACCTTTTTGATATTCCATTGCTATTTTGATAGAGCCATATCTTGCTTATTTAAATAGATATGGAAAACTAGGGTACCGCTGTTTAAAGTCAACATCCTTAGTTTATAGTATCACTACTCAACTTGTAGTTTGAATATTCACATAATTCCAAAAGTTTTGGAATGCTCATGCCATCATCTATAGTCAAAAAACACCCAAAAATGGTCTAGTAAAGGAAGAGTTAACCCATTGAGGGCGGATGTAGACTATAGTCTACATCCATGAGGGGCCGGATGTCAACTATAGTCTACACCATGAGGGGCCGGATGTCGACTATAATTGACATAACTCTATGGGATTTGAGAATGTCCCGGCCCCAGGGAAAATTTTTGGAAAATTTCCCGGCCCCATGACTAAAAATAAAAATTTCTGCCCGGCCTCAATGGGTTAAGGGGTTACGTGGATATTTTATATCCCCCCCTTGTTTTATTGTTTATGCCCAGGAAACTGGGGTGAGGCTAGTGCATGCTAGTGCCAGCTAGGGTTAACTACTTTTGTGCCTAGCTCAAGGGGTGAGGTAGTGTGAGCCTTGGGTGAGGTGCATCAGCCCTTCCACATGCCCACCCAATCCCACCCAGTGGCTAGCTGGTGGTGGGGGCACTTGGGTGAGTGGTGGGTAAGGGCTTGCACAAGGTGTGGGGTTGTACAATGTGCAATATTTACTTATATATCACCACCTCACGCCCAAACTGTAGTATATAGTGGTCAACATCGACGCCTTGTACCCCAAAGGTCCAGGGTTCGTGACTCGGTCATGTCAACTTACCCACCATTTTTTCTTCATAAAAATAGAAAATAGATAATAAAAAGGTGGGAAGGTTGACATGGCAGAGTCACGAACAGTGGACCTTTGGGATACAAGGCAACTGTGATGACCACTAGACTACCATGTGTGTACAAGGTTGTGATATCTAAGGAACCTATATGACAACAGCCATTCAAGATGGCGCATGAGTAGTTGACCCCAGCGAGCTCCCTCTTATTTACCTCGGATTTATGATTCTGACTATACGCCAGGACTAGCTTTTTGGCACACGGACGCATAAAGGCACTGTGGTTCATTAGTAACAGAAATTAATTCGTCCGAGTGAACTTCTCACTGTGAATTTCAGTGATAAAAATCCAAGCCGGCACCTGTCCGTCTGGTCACCAAGGTAAACAACTGACGTGGCCCTTGACTACCGCCACTGTCAACAAGCCTCGGCGACACCAACGCACAGTATGAACCGGCAACACGGAAAACACGCCAATAAAGGCCCAGACAACATGGTTCCCATAGAGGAAAAACGTCCAGCAAGACCTAGAGGTAGGCCCCCCAAAGCTGATAAAAAAGCTCACCGCTCAGTCTCCGTGAAGCGCACTAGGCGCTCTAGCGATGAGGTCTCACCACGATCCATGTCACTGTGCGGAGAGCGATCACCGTCACACGCGACACGATATCAACAGGCTAAACGCCAAGCTAGACTGTCGGATCTGGGCGCTACTGGGGGTAGTTACCCCGGACCTTTAAATGACCCACATTCTGCATCCCACCATCGTCCCAATGACACTCGGGATGAGTCTGATGATGGGGGTTCATGGGCCACCAACAGTGACAGCGAGGATGGTCTCAGTGCCTATTCATACAGGCACCGTAGACCTCATAAGCCCAAAAAGCACATAAAAGCTCAGAACTTTGAAGACTTAAGACTTTTCATTGCTGAATCCAACCATGGTGTGAGATCTGAGATTGCTGGCCTAAGGTCAGCTTTTGAAGACTCTAAGGTGGCCATGAGTGCCCGCATGGACAGGATGGATGAAAGGTCTAAAAAAGCCAACACTAAAATCCGCGAGGATCTGAAAATGATACGTGACATAGCTGAGTGTGCTAAACTGGCAGCTGATGTGGCTACCAGAACCGCCTGTGAAACCAAGAGTGAATGGGACGTCAAGAAACACGACCCTACATACTCCAGTATCCTACAGCATGACTCCAGTGGTGAGTACAGATCCCACAAACGGTTCAATATAGTCATTGAAGGCCTTCCTGAATATGAGGATGAGAACTATCTCAACAGAGCACTCAAGACCCTTGCTCTGATAGGTATAGACCCTGACCCCACTGAGATCACACTAGTTAAAAGAATTGCCAGGAGGAACCCCACCAGTGAGGACCCCCGGCCACTACTAGTGTGCTTTAACACCACCTGGAGGAGGGACGAGTGCCTCAGGGCCAAGTCCCTTCTGGCTGACACCAAGAACCATGGGAATATCTACATCAATCCTGATGAAGATAACACCACCCGCAGGATTAGAGGGTACTTGCGAGGAATTGCCAGGTACTGTAGAGACAGGCAACTAGCCAGTGTGGCAATACGTGGTACTTTCATTATTATTGACAGTGAATCATACGACGGCAGATCCCCCAACACAATACCAGATCGATTCATGCCGAGAGGGTATAAACATCCAAGCATGTTTGAGCAGCGTAGCCATGGTGATAGGGATCAGAGGGATAATCGGGGGAGTCATCACCGTAAAGCGTATAACTCCTACAACCCCACCAGGAACGTCCCCAACCATCATCGACGTGGGCCTGATGAGCAGGGTCATAGGCCTAGTACCCATGACCCCATTGTGGTTGAGGATCGTGATCATCCCCATCAGAGTCTCGATCAAGTAAATGACTCAATCCCGAATGACCCTATTAAAGTGAACATGTCTGCCCCTACTCAGGCGTCGCCCACCAGCATGGCCTTGTTGGTCAGGAACACCTCACCACAGCCCGGGTCATCAAATCCCCAGTCTGTTGGCGGTAGCTCCCAGAGCACCTCGGGCCCAAAAAAGGCTGCCCTCAGCCCCAAAAACACTACCATCACTCAACGCCTCCGTAAATTGGTAGGTGGTGAGTACAAGGGCACCTTCACTAGACTATTGAAGTCACCAAGCAAACAGCTATCCAGTACAACACATACTACTACACCCACACTGAGTGAAAGCAATGCAGAGAGCAACTGTAAAATGTCATCTACTAGCCAGTTGGCAGCCCCACCACCGTTGTTATATATGAAGGAAACCGAGGCTGGTATAGTGTTTTGTGGGGTTAAATGCTACCTCAGTAACAAGTTCTACACTGAAATTCAGCACGACGGTCTGACTTTTACCTCCAGTGCCCAGCTCTATGAGTGGCTTCGCTGCATGGAGCTGGGAGATGAAATCACGGCAGCCAGAGTCCACTCCGCCACCTCAGTCGATTCTGCACTCGAAATTGCAAAAGATTGCAAAGAATCGACTAAATGGAAAAGACACAGGATTCCGGCCATGAAACTATGCCTCTCGAAAAAATTCAGACAGCGTCGTCGCCTGCGTGACCTATTACGCCTCACCGGCAGTCTCTGCCTCATTGAAAGTGAACTCGATCAATTCTGGTCTAGTAATGCGCTTTACGGTGATCAGTGTTGGCACAGTGAGTCTGGTTACAGCGGTGAGAACCAATTGGGCCAGCTGCTGGTCGGTCTCCGGTCGCAGTTCCAGTCCGAGCACGAGGCCAAAGAACGGGCATCTACATCCAAACATCCGGGGGAGAGTGGAGAGCGCCACGCGAGACCACGCTCGTCCCCGAGATCTCAGACGACACACGAGGTCAACAACGAAGCCAGCGGTTTAAGCAACTAATCTGCGGTATTTACCTGTAGTTACCTAAGCTCTCGGTCTATTATCCCACTACCTACAACATGAGGATTGTGGACGTGGTCGGGGATTCACGGGTACGCTACCTAAAGGGCCCACTACAATTGAGATACTCGGGCGTGCGTGACGTCGAAGTCATGCCCGGGGCTTCGATTTCCCGGCTGTCACAAGAGGTGGTCCGGCGGGCCAGACTGCAGTCACCGCCCGACGTGGTCGTGGTGCACGGCGGTATCTGCAACGTCACGCGCCGACACCAACTGACCGGCCAGCTGTCATTGCGCATCGCGTGTCCTCATCATGCATCGCTAGCAGTCATCGGCAAGCTGAGTGCCCTGAGGGCCTCCGCTCACTTCTGGAATCCGAACATGAAGGTAATAATCAGTGAAATTTACGGTGTGAATCTACGCCACACCAACAACTTGCCGGGCATTCTGCCTCATCCACAACAAAACATTTGCAATGAGACAGTGCGTGCCATCAACCATCGTATTGTGGGACTAAACAATGAATACCAGGTATTAACTCCAGCAATAGCCGACATCTGTCATGGTATTGATGTGAATGGCGACCCCTACGACGAGTTTGATGGCCTATACGACGGCCTGCACCCCGACAGTGCCTCTGTAAATGAATCCGCCGACATCCTAAGTCTAGTACTCATTGAGAACGAACTACGCCAACTGATCTGAAAAACCAGTAATAACCCCAACAAGGAGGCACAGACTTTTTGTCGTCCTGACCGGCTGCCACTTCAGTCGAGCCTGACTGCTGTCTCTACACTGACTGCATCTCACCCTTATGTTATCAAATCCTTCACTCTTTTACTATTATTATCTATATGTCCAATATAATTCTCCGTCACTAATGTGTAAGCGAGCTTAATTATACCATGATGATAGGGCCTGCACTATTCTTATAACTTTGCTCTAACTCTGTTCAGGGGATTTGCAATTTAACCTAAGCTTATTTTAATATTAACTGCTATGATCTTACCGGTAGTTTGGTGTGATGCAATGTGACAACGTCTCTTACCACTATTTTTGTGAGTCTCAATAGCTTGCTATTTAGTACTGAAAGATTCCCGGTACGTTAAACTCTATAAATCTGGGATTGTATTACACAAATGAAACCTGCATTAAAACAATAATAGCTGAGCATTTTATTTTGCTGAGTACTGAGGGTTGGATGTTGTCACTGTTTGTGTGGTTTATGTGCTCAGGTCTGTTGGTTCTAAAGTGAATGTATAAGTAACTATATTGATGCGCGTTTGAATTCGGTAGTTTAAATTTTTTCTATACTTAATTGTTTAACTACCATATGTCAGCAAAACTATACGCACTACACATGTGCCTCCGCCCGCTCATGTTTATGGACAATGTCGGTGTAAAAGCTGAGGCTGTACCTCCTGTATATTGATGATTGGACTGTGCTACATAGTCTATTACCTGATTGTTGACTATAACCAACTGCAATTAAGTAACCACCGACATGAATTACTGAGCTTTGTGCATTCCACCGCAAGACCGGTAAACTACATGATCATGTCAATTTGCACGCTTACCTGTGTGCCAGATTACGCCTGTTAGTCCAATGGCTTACTCTTTTTGGGGATTGATCTATTTATGTAATCACACCCTATATCTAGCAGACTGAAAGAGGGAGCTACTACTAATCTAAATCAAGAAAAAAGGTTCATAACAGAAACATAAGCTATATTATACCATGCTCCCATGTGAGTATGCTCTTGTTGATTCATGTAATTTGTAATTTGTAGTTTGTAACTCATAAGTTACTGTTCTTGTTCCGCGCACCAGGTTCACTTAGTTAGTTCAATCAATCTTACTGCTCATACACGCTGGATTGATTGGACTGAACCGTAATAGAGTACCACCCACCTACCGGTTCTCTATACTATAGTCCTTAAATACAAGCACTATAGTATGTACGCACTTGTTTTTTCATATATGATTATTTTTGACAATCCAGGGTCGAGTGGTGACAAATGGAGCATTAGGTTGGGCTTCTCTGAATGTACAGAAGTTTTGACGCTCTAAGATGTGAAAAAGGTCTGAAATTTGTAACTCTCAATGTCCAAAGTCTGCGTGACAAACACAACTATTTAAGTGTCCCACTGGTCGGCCTAGACTATGTGGGCATCACGGAATCTTGGTTAAAACCCTCAACCCCGGATGCTTACCTGTCTATAACCGGTTTCACACTGTTTAGATTGGATAGAATTTACGGTAGCAGAGGTGGGGTAGCCTGCTATGTAAATAGTCAATACGCTCCATACACTGAGATCTGCGCTGAAATGTCATTCAGTGGACCAGATATTGAGTGTCTTTGTCTTTTTACAAAATTCCCCAACCAGAAATATAGATACATTTTTGTGGTCTACCGTCCACCAAGAGGTGATGTGAAAGAATGTTATAAATTTCTCAAAGCTTGTGTCCACGAGTGTAATATTAAACATAGGGAAGTTTGGGTTATGGGTGATATGAATGTCAATAGCAGGAGCAGAAACTGTATTAAATTTAGAAGGATGACATCTTTTCTACGTTCTACCCACTTAACTAGGCTTAACACAGGGCCCACTTACTACCACACTTATGGCAAATCAACTTTAGATCATTTTTATACCAATTGTAAATTCATTTCTAATAATGGGTTAATAGGGGAATTAATAGGCGACCATGTACCGGTATTTGCTATAAAAAAACAACCGCGCACGAAGAAACGTGACTTTATAAATATTACCGGTAGGTCTTACAAAAATTATGATGCCGATTTGGTCAAGGACTATATTTCAAACTTGGATTGGGACGGCTTTTTTGATTCAGCAGACTTGACCCTTGGTATTGATTTACTGGTTGATAAAATTAAATTTTATTTGGATAATCACCATCCTATAAGAAATTTTAAATTACGTTATAATGATCCTGTCTATGACAGGGAGGTACTAGATTTAATTAAAAGGAAAAATAGACAATTCCGCAAGGCCAAGAAAATCCCCCGAGGAGCGCTGAATAGGCCTATGATAGCTTCCAAGCGCTTGATGAAGCAAATCAAAATTTTAATTATCAGTAAGGAAAAGGCAATTATTGAAAGTAATTTAATCAAATTTCGTGATGACCCCCGCAAATTTTGGGAAGTCATCAATGGGATTTGGAAGGGTAAGAAAACCCACTGTGAGCTAAGTTTGACAGACGACAACGGCCTGTCTGTGAGTCCAGAGGACACTGCCGACTTTGTAAACCATTATTATGTTACAATAGGCGAAGCGCTGGCATCTGACTTTGATCGTGCTACCGCGGATGCTTTCCCTGTGGATCAACTGTTGAGTGTGTTTGAGTTTTCTGACTGCACTGATGCTGATTCAAGAAAGTTAGTGGGGAACTTGAAACCATCCAAGAGTTCTGGAATTAGTAATGTCCGTGCGCAGATTGTGAAAGACACCTTAACTGTTAAACCAAATTTATTAAGACACATAATTAACAACTCCATACATGGTTCTCCACTTCCTATCAGTCTGAAAACCGGTTGTGTGGTTCCACTACCCAAATCAGGCTGCCTAAGAGATGTTGCCAATTGGCGACCAGTCTGCCTACTTGATTTATTTAGCAAATTGATTGAAAAATATGTTCACAAACAGTTAATTACGTATCTACTACAACATGATATTATAAACTTAATGCAGTTCGGCTTTATGCCCAAAAGGTCTACCACTGATGCCTGTTTTGGGTTAATCCAGTTACTTTATGAATCCCGGAATAGGGGTGAAATTTCGGCCATAGTATTTTTAGACCTAAAAAAGGCATTCGATACCGTTAATCATTCTGTTCTCCTTGATAAACTTGCGAAAATTGGTTGTAGTCCTCTTTGTGTAAATTGGTTCAAGGACTACCTAAGTGGTAGGCAGCAAAAGACTTTAGCTAATTCTGTCCTGTCATCAACTCTACCTGTTACCTGTGGTGTTCCACAAGGGTCCGTGCTAGGGCCGTTACTATTTATAATTTACATGAACGATATTGTTAAATCGATTAAACACTGTAATTTTTTCTTGTATGCCGACGACTTGGCTGTGGTAGTTAGCGGTAGATCCCAAGACGTCATTGTTCGATTGTTACAGGATGATCTGGATAATATATATAAATGGTGTTACTCAAACGTTTTGACAGTTAATGTCAAGAAAACCCAATTGCTATGGTGTCATCCTCCCAGGTATCAGCTGGATCAGAATAATTGTGATATCTACTTAGCAAACACTCAGCTGAAAAGAGTGACCCAATTCAACTATCTTGGTGTTATTGTGGATGATGAATTATCTTTTAAACCTCAGTGTAATAAGGTATGGTCAATGTCTCGCTCAAGATATTTGCAATTATGTGATATTAGGAGGGTTACTGGGCAAGCATTGGCACTCAGGATTTATAAATCTATGATCCTTCCAGTTTTTGACTATTGCGACCTTATTACAGACAGTGGCCCGGCTCTCTGTTTGATTCGCTTACAGACTATTCAGAACAAGTGCCTCAGATTGTGTATGGGCATAAAAAACCCCCGTGATATTCGTACAACTGATTTACATATACTGTGTGGTTTGATTAGGCTGTCTGTTCGTAGAACTTTACATCTACTGTGTTTCATGTATAAATACACTCAGGATATTGATCACATTCTGGTGCCACGTAGAGCACTAAGAAATAATATATTTGTCAAAATCAAGGTCAATAGACCTATCTTTGAACTGTTCAGAGCAAGCCCTCTTTACCGGGGTATGTTAGCCTGGAACCGGCTGTCAGCTGAAACCCAGCACTCAGATAGCTTAGCCACCTTCAAGATGAAAATTGCTCAGTTGTAAATCCTCAGTCGTATCTCACTGTTGGACCGCTCAGAGTTAAGTAGGACCGCCATCATAGAAACCTCTATATGTTCAACAATTTAATTAACTCGGTTGTTTTCCTCGGATTGATCATGTCATTTGCCCAACATTGCTCGTGGAAACCATGTGTTACTGTTCTTTACTCTTCGTGAGAGATCCTGGACCCTCCAATAATCCTGTATGTTCACATGTATTTGATTGTCATTTTTTCTGTTGCGCTGTATATGCACACCAATCATTTCCGTCGGAGTCATTATAATTTGTTACCGATCTGCTTGACTGTGTATACCTAAGGCGCCAATGGCTGTATATTGAAAAGAATCCTATTTTGTAATGAATATGTGGCCAATAAAACTATTAAACTCAAACTCTATATGTATTGTACATTGGAATGTTTTAACCTTTTGTTCCTAGCATTGCCCTCACACAAGCCTGAATCTTGTGCTTGCCCTATCCAACTCTCTGCCATGTTGCCCAAAATCCAGGCTTGATGGCTGGGACTGTGTGGCACTGTGGAAGAGTTGCGACAGGGGCTTGCAGTAGCATAAAAACAATAGACCAGTGAGACATATTTTGTTGACAATTGTAAAGTTAGTAAAAATAGACAATTAAAAATAAAATGGTGTGTAGGTTGACACAGCCGAGTCTTGAACCCTGGACCTTTCACATACAAAGCGGCAGTGATGACCACTACACTATCGGATCTGTGTTGGTGGCCATATAAAGGAACCTCTATTTATCCACCATGGCAATACACAACCTACTACTAACTACTGGCGTGCATGCTTGGGTGACCTTGGGTAAGGTGGTGTGTCAGCACACAGACCAGAGGGTCACCCCCAGTGTGGGTTTGGGCAGAGGAGGCTAGAGGCACAAGGCTTGCCTAGTCTAGCACATAGGGTGAACTTCCTCACACAGGGCTCACCCTACCTTGCTCTATGGGCATGCTCGCACTAGTCTCACCCTTCCTCACCCTAGTTTCCTGGGTGCTCATTAGTATAAATTTAAAGTGGGTATATCCGATTTTTGCCAAATTCTAAATCCTACATAAATGTGTTCCAAATACTGTAAAAGTGTATTATTTATGGGTTGGAGTATATGAATATGGTATCCATAGGCAGTAGCAGCTCAGAAAGTGGGTCCCATGGGGTCCAACCATGGTCTTTTCTAGTGTTTTTACCATGGGGCACTAAAATTGTGCACGATTTTATTTTAAAATGCCCATATTTTAGGAAATCAAATCAAATTTGGGCAATATCTGTGGGAATCAGGGGGAATTGAGTAGATAGGAAGTTAAGTATGATATTTGGGAACATCCTGACTCATTATCAGGGAAATTAATTTTTTTGTCCCACAGATCGGATACACAGGTGTGGATCCCTGTTAGTTGCTTATGGTCCAGCAAACAAGGAGACCTTGATCCTGACCTGGGGCATACAGAGCCAGCAGGCCAGGTAGGCTTAGTATAAACCTAAGTAATACGTATAAACCAACTGTGACTAATCAGTCCATTAGTTTTGGGTAAATATTTATGATCATATATCGCCAAAATAGCATTACCACAAAAAAGGCTGACAGTATAATGTTCATGTGAGACGAACAGGTCAATCTTGCAAAAACAACCACTTACCAGGTTTTGTCTGGTTCCAGTACTTTCAAGTTATTATTTCATTATCAAGTTCTTGTTTCACTAGAATCACTAGGCCAAAAAAAAATTGTGTTCAGGTATCCCTTGCGACCCTATTTTTTTGGCCCTACCCAAATCTTTCTTCTTTCTTGGAAGGCATTTTTGTGTTTTTTCTACCAAATAATGATTTTCTCATTGGATATCATTTATACTGAAATTATGCGAAAACCAGTAGAATTTTGTCTCACAACCCTACCTACCCTATTGTTTATGGGTTATGTAACCCGAACACAACTACTTTTTTGGGCCCTAGATATAATTATGCTCGTGGGGATCTACTTCAAACCTTCCCTGACATCCATCATTTCTCCTGACAGGTGTTTACCTTCTCCTGACATGTCCCCTACCTTCCCTGATATCTTCCTGGCCTCCTTTATTGTCCCTAACATTTCTGATATTACCCCTACCTCCCTGACATATTCCCGACCTCCCCGGACCTCCCCGGACCTCCCCAGACCTCCCCGGACCTCCCAAGACCTCCCTGGCATATCATATTGAACTCATATCCGTTCGAAACTATTTGTGACTATTTGTACATATATGAATGTATTAATTTATACTAATCTAGGAGAAAATATGTTAGAATTTGGGTTACAAATACAATGCCTCATGCATCACAATGTAACATGACGCTGCAGCAACATGTCTGTGAGTGCATACTAAATAACACTATAATTCCCTCTCCCACAGTGCCGAGAGTCTAGAGGCACCCAGACGAGATCTGAGCGTCAGGATGGAATTTGCTCAATTATGCCAATTATGATGTATAACGTTGTTACTGTAATAAAGTAATGGATACTACAGTTTTTATAGTATTTCCCGCACCTCTTTATAGATGCAATAAATTCTTATAGAAGTAAGACTATAGCATACTACAATTGCTTCAGTTTATCACAGGGAGGAAAGAAAGATACGTACACAAAGCAAACAACGTATAGAATTAGATAATACTATTATTGATGTCTTATTCATAATACTAAAGAATAATTTTGTTTAGATAGGTAACACCCCCCCCCCCCCGCCTCTCCACCCACACCAGTATGAAAATTATGCCCGCATCTGTAAGTGAATGCTGACACCACAGTGTAGCAGCATCAGGGAACAATAGAGGTGCGAGTTTAGCCAAGTGACGTCTTTCTCTAGACATGCATGTCGCCACCAGGGGCCTGTAGGGGAGGGGTCAATTAACATAAACCATTTAAAGGCAGCAGAGTCGCCTTTGTTTTAACCATGATAACGAATTAATTTCCTTTGTCTTTTTGAGCCATGAATATGAGTCATGCTAACCATACAAGATTGGTACACTCCCAAAATTCATGCATCATGAAGACAAAGCATGCATTTGCAACATGATCAAAGATAAAATGGCCCATTAAAGCATTAGGGCCTATGCAGCCCTTAAATGGTTCTGCATGACCCATATAGTATGTATACACATATGTGACAGCCAATAGGAACACAGTAGCAGTTACTAGTGGTCATTTTAAACCAGTACTAGGCAGTAGGCAGCTGGGAACGGACATGGACACTTGGTAGCTACACACAAAGTGAGTGTGTATATAATATACATGGATTATGTTTCGTTGTACATTTCTATTGATAACTAAGATAGGAACCTTTGGTGAAAAAGGCCCACTCCCCAAAGGCGCTGTACTTCATTTGTACCTAACTCTTGAAATGACTCAGAGTACATCGGGATTGGTTGATTATTTGATGTCATCAGGACATCATCAGTCTTTGCGAAAACATGCAGGACAGTGGCAATGTCCTTCTAAAATGCCACTGGTCCAGCAGATTCACAAGTGTAGCAGGACCGAATGTCCAGTCACATTTTGGGCTTTACTGAACTAGAAGAATTCAGTTGGGCTTTTAAAGCTGAAATACGTATGTCAATATACTGTGTAAAACTATATTTCTATCCTGATTTGGCCATAAATGATTACAATTAAAATGTATTTTTGATGGACAAAACTCTTTTATACTTAAGATGCAGAAATCATCAGATATATGGTCCTCCAAAAATGTAGCCGGTCCTTCTACATTGAAAATTTGCAGGACCAAATGTCCTGTGGGATGAAAAAGTTTTTGCAAAGACTGCATCATTGTAACAAGGAAATGACTGAGTAATATCCGGTGACATGCTGTCCTCTTATCAATTTTTTGGGGGAAGATCACAGCATCAAAAATATATATCAAAAACAGCAATGGTTATGGGCATATTAAACCTGCTCTGTAGCAACTAACGGCCAGTAGGTGTACGCAGTATGCGTGGTACTATTGAAATTGCCTCTTTACAATCATGACTGGGCACTCATGGCTATGTCTCACCAATACGATACAAGTTTAAGCTCTATGACTGGTACACCACATCACTGGCGACTGACATGCTTTTTAGGTATCCTGATTTTAAACATTTCACTCATTCAATTATTTAATGGAATATACAAATCAACAAATAGTATCAGGTGAAAATTGAGCATATTCCCCAAAACAGTATTTTTATGTATGGAGACTCTATTGTGTGATGCAGATAGGAGAGGACAATAGTAATATCTCCAAACTGCGCCCCCCCCAACCCCTTCTTCCAAATAGCGAGGTCACTAGAATTGTTCAAAGTTGCATATTTCACTATAAAGCGACAATTTTGCAAATACAAAACCCAGTTTCATACCATAAGGCTGTTCAAATGCGAATGAGCTAAATAGGAACGTTTTTGTTCCATTCACATTCCACAGTCATTGAGACACCAAAGAATGAAAGGAATCTGATGGCATCCTTTACTGTCATAACCACATGGTTTTAACATATATATTTACCATTCAACATGTTGGTTTGTTTGCCTCTTGAGCCCTCTTAAAAGGGTGGGGGGGGGGTGAGCAATGGTCTGGGTCTTCAGTACAAAAAGGTTCCACAAAAAGTTGTTTGTGTTTGATTAACTATTAATTGATGACCAACCCCTCGGTGCTACATGGGGAGGCTGACCTGTGTAACACTCTGGTGCTGAGTGGAGTAAAAATCAATACAATTCATGTCCACTAACTCTGCACTGGTAACTAGCTAGCCTATAGTGCTGTTGTCATTCAGTGCCTCTCCACAATGCAACACACCATATTTATACAAGAGCTCCATCAGGGTATTTAGACAGTTACTTATGACTTAAAGTGGCACAATCACCAAGTGTATCCCACTCACAATTCTAGTACTGTTCTAGTCTACTATGTGGTTAAGTGCGAGTGGTGAGAATGCCCCTTTACTATGGACGCACATTGGGTGCATGGTTTAACACCATATTGTCAGACTACTCAGGGTATCAAGACAGTTACCAGCGCCTTCATCAATGAGTGGGTTAGGATATAGTGTTTTCACACATTCAGAGATGGACACCACACAGAATGGGGCAAAGTGCTGAGTTAAAGGTTAGTGCCAACTGCTCTCACGCTCCTGTGGGGATTCGCACAGCTACCATAGTGGCCCTTTTAAGTGCCCCTGCGCTTATAAATTTCAAGTCCCTGTTACCCCCTGCTCTTATGTATACAGGGAACTGTTCGTATATGAGTCCCTTTAAGGAGATATTTTGGGTTTCAGAGGGGTTCTAGACCTGCGCTTAATGAGACCGGCGCTTATTTGAGACCCATGCGCTTAAACGGGCCATTACAGTATTAGCGATACCGTCAGCTCTTAGAAATGCTATAAATTACAGTATAATGACAATCTCCTCTTAGTTCACTTCAAGTGTACACAGAAGAAAAGGTGAGAGTCAGCTGGACTCACATACCCCAGTCAGGTATGTGTTGCTAAAACCACCCTCATGTGAAAGTCAGGCTTTCAGTGGATGTATAGAGGGTCCGGCATTGCTTGCCTTTCATGACAATGTGAGTCCAGCATTACCTGACTTTCTCTCCAAACACAGTCCAGGAATGCCTGACTCATGAAATGCGTGAAAGTTAGGCAATAGTGACTCTCTATGGCTGACTCTGGTAACAGAGAAGAAGTAGCTAAGTTTTACAATTTAACCGAGGGAGTAGACCTATAAATTAGCTATGATTGATATTGTAAACTGCTTTACATATCATATAGCCCCAAGGAGCCAGGAGTATATAGGCACCGCAATTATATATAAGGAGTCTAGCCTGGTCTCTCCTGAATAAATATTACATTACAAAAAAGATATATTCTTTAGCTCAATACTATGATATGATCAATGGTATGATCCTAGTATTTAACTCCTCGGGAATGTTGTCTTACACCTTATAGCTATTTATATAATAATATGTATTAGAATAACTATATAATAATTGAATAACAAACCATTTGACTGTGAATCCTACTATTATAAGAATCTATAAAAATAGATTTCATTGTCTGAAATGCACAGAGAATAATGATAATTAGGAGTTCATTAAACTTATGGTGAAAATGAAATATCACCAGGACCTCACTACTACTTACAATCTCATCCATACGTCAACACCTTCCCTCTCTCTCCTACCAACCACCCTCCTAATAGCAATCCGCAACGGTAAGACATTATTTCGTAACAGATCTCAGTAGACCTAGCTATGGCTGGGGCTAGGTGGTACCTTGTGGCAGTATTTTTAAAATGTTAAGTTGTGGGGCCTTATAGTCAATACAAAAATATCTTTTTTCCAGACTACGGCTGGTACAATGGCTGCCATGACGGTACAAATGCAGGACTCAGGGTTTGCGTGGGTGGTGTGTGCAGCTAGTTTCTTGATACAGGTGATACTCGGAGGCTTTTTGTACACACCTGGCATGTTCTACATCATGTTTAAAGATGGCCTCGATGCTTCAGACAGTGCACTGTCATTCATCACATCACTTAACATCTGTGTGATCTTCCTTATCTGTAAGTATACATTGTCAAGAGTGAAACCAAAAATACATCTTTCTTATTATACTGTAAGCCAACAGTTTATTCCACAGCCCATGCACATGAATACCGTACAGTTTGATTTTCCAACCTTCAATATTCTGGCACACTCGATTAATCGGCTGCTTTGTCAGGGGCAGTTCTATACAAGAATATAGATATGCTTTAATAATGCAGTAGACTCTCTGCCTGAATTTTTCTGAAACAAGTTAAATCAACTTCTATTCAAACTATTTTAAGCTGATCTATCATATATTTGTACTCCCAATCCAATATGTTATTTTCGCCAAAATATTTCCTAAAATAAGGTCCGAATAATATGTCCCCTGACAAGAACAATTCATTTGGTTAATTTTTTCATTGTTTTATATTTTAAGGATTTTTTTTTCTTACATTCAGAACATCTAATGCATGTCCTTGATACTTGAAGTACTGCCAAAGAACAATTTTCTCATCACTCTCTACTCATCAGCTGTTTTTTATTGTAAAAGTCAATTCAATCAATTCAATTTCAATTTGACATGAGTTTATTCTGTGATCTCAAAAAATATAAAAGTACATACTACTATATTTGTATCAATTGGATC
The DNA here is from genome assembly GCA_947462335.1 of Harmothoe impar. NCBI lineage: Eukaryota > Metazoa > Annelida > Polychaeta > Phyllodocida > Polynoidae > Harmothoe > Harmothoe impar. Next base: position 39,445,391 of record OX381719.1, read on the forward strand.
ACAGAAGAGGTTGTTCTCATAATGAAATCACAATATTACTTTTGCATTTTGTTAACAGCACCTCCATTTTAATTCTAAGGTGTATGCTGATTTATGAAAAAAATTAGACATGATGATTTTACTTGGGGGGGGGGGGGAGGGGAAGGATGAAGTATGAGATGATACCTAATGAGTATAATAGTTATACAATTCTGGCTATGCGTTATCTGGTTATACCAACTATACATTTTCATACACAATAAATGTAGATCAATAATTCACATAATTCAGCAACATTACTAGTGTTTTGTTTGACTTTCGGCAGGTTGACCACAGTAATATATCATAGACCAAGATTTTGATAGATTACTATCAGACATGAATAATATAAATATGATATTTATATGACATAAAAGCCAGCAATACTAATACAGTATGGAGACTTAATAAATTGTTATTTAAATTGCCCACCAAGCTGGATAAATCTAACGAAAAGTTCAACTGTTGCACGTTCAATGCAGGGCTTTTATGGTGATAAAAATAAGGTAAGATTGGAATTGGATAAAAAATAGCAATAATATATATAAACAATATAGATACAGTCTTTACCATCAATACTGTGAACACAAAACTATAAACATGAAGGTGATAAGTGTCTTTTTTAAAATTCAGGTCCTGTGATGGGTGTTTTAACTAATAAATATGGAGAAAGGCTAATATCCTTGTTAGGAGTCGGCTTTTCGACGATGGCGCTGACATGCTGTTCCTTTTCCACTCAGGTACATTTAAATCCATTTAGAAGAGTAAACGATTAGCTAGTCAAAAAATATGCATTAAAACTATACATGTATAAGTCACAGAGCGTTGTCTCCTATATATCTGATATTTGTGTCTATAGCTTTGCATTTTTTCCCTGCCTAAAATATCCTGCAGAAGCTGTAAAGCTAATTAATTCAACACCACAGTCATGACCTTCATCCATAGAGAACCCTTTTGAATTGCATAAATCTCATCAAAGGAAAAGTGTCTGCCTTGTATTAAGATCTAAATCTATATGTCCTGAATGTAGTGGTATGAGACCTTTAAACTATTCCACCTTTTCCAACAGGTCTACCACCTGTACATACTGTATGGTGTGGCTGCTGGTATCGGGATGGGGATGACCTACAACTCTTCTCTCACTATCATCCCCAAATACTTCAGCAAGTACATGAAATTTGCTACCTGTATCACCTTGTGTGGGCCTGGAGTTGGATCCTTTATTTTCCCCCCAATAATAAATGCGCTTGAATATCACTATGGATGGCGAGGAGCGATTTTAATTATTGCTGGACTAAATGCGCAGGCACTTATATGCTGTTGTTTCTATAGACCTGAACCAGCAAAATCTCAGAGTATTAAAATTACTGATAAATCAGATCTGGGCAATTCTGAGAATCTCTTGGAAGATGAAAATATATTTTGGATAAAAGAAGCATGTGAGGTTGGAGACTCTGAAGCAGATTCTAAGTTGTCAAGTGATGGAAAAGTAGATTCCCAGAATTGTATTAATGTAGCTGATAAACACTACAAATATACATTACCTGACAAACAGCAAGAGAGCATAATAAATGCTTCTGAGCATAATCTCAATGCAGAAGAAGATGGAAAAATATGTAACAAAATGTTAACTCAGGAAAATATCAAGAATCTACCACTTATAAAAAATGTCACCTTCCTTTGTCTACTTGGTCTAGGGCTCTTCATAAACTTCCCAGTAGGTATAGTGGGCACTCATTTTGGCAGCTATGTGCTTACTCTGGGGTACACCAAAGCTGATGTAGTTCAGCTGTACATGGTGTGGGGAATCAGTTCCACCATTACGCGTCTCATGGTTGGAGTCTTTGCACAGATCACACACACTAACACAGGCCTCCTGGTACTGTGTGCCTGTGCTTTGAATGGTGCCCTCACTATTGTCCTTCCACACTCAGACCAACTGTGGTTCCTCTACATGTTTGCAGTCTTACACCAAGCACTGCTGTCTTTTTATAACATTCTCAATATGACCTTTCTGGTGGAGTCTGTGCCCTTGAGACAGTCATCAGTTGCGATTGGATTATTAGTTGCATTTTGTACTCCTGGATTGGCCATCGGGCCTCCCTTAGCAGGTTTGGATTTTGATTTTATTAGATATTGAATTAAAAAAACTAAAATAGCGAATTAATAACCCTCAAAGGTATAACACTCAATTAAGTTTTTGTTCTTCAGGATTGGATATATATGATTATATTTTAATTCATCAAACAATGTCAAACCCAGTTCAAAATTCACTTAGGCCTACAGTTTAAGCCAGATAATGTTATTATCCAGGGTTGACTACTTCCTTTCATCAGCATCACACCAAACTGATTAATATTGGTTTTCATTTGCAGCATGGCTGTATGAGTCTACCCAGGGGTACAATTCCTCCTTCTACCTGTCTGGTGTACTGCTCATCTTTGCTGGGCTGACAATGGTCCTACCAGCCTACAGAATCTACAAACTAGGCAAAACTAAATAGTGTTCCACTAGATGTTCTTGGTGCAATTTGTTATATCATTCACTCCCTATGAATGTCAAACATTTATTTCACCAGGGGGAGGCACCAGTAGTAGTCCCTTTAAAGCCCCACAAAACAAATTATGGGGCTGGCCCCCTTTCCAAGTGCACATGAGTTCAACACTACAGGACTACATTGAGAGAAGCCCCATCGGGTTATGAAGCCGACAGAATCTAAAAACAGGCAAAACTAGGTCTCAATGCAAAAGAAGACGGAACAATGCAGATAATGGGTGTTGTTTCATGCACTCCCTGAGGACAGTTAACATCTTATAATAGATATGCCTATTTAACATGTATACCACCAGGGGGAGGCACTGTGCCACATCGTGGACCATTCTCAGATGGAGGCCAACTGAGGAACTACCTCTTTGAGAAGTTGAAATATTCAGTCTAGAATTAACTCTTTAAGGACCGCTCCACTACAGAAAAATTGTTTGCAGATGAATATGTTCTACTAAAACTAGCACTACACTACAGATAGTGTCCTGGTACTGCATATATCAAATATCGTGTTTTTTTAGTACTAAAAACCAGTACTGCATATATATGCAGTATCAGTTTACAGTGGTACTGTATGTATGCAGTACCGACAGGGAAAGGGTTAAACCCAGCTGCATACATTGTCAGACCTCTACTAGCACCTAAAGATGGCTGTATCTGTACAAAAAGTTATCACACTACTTAGCGGTCGGCCGTAATTCCGCCAGCCATCAAAAGAAAACGGTTTGCGCTGGACAATTCAGTGTTGTATGAATCATTCACTGCTTTATGTAAGGGTTGCATGACTCGTCCACTGCTTTACTTATGCAATATTAAGCAGAATGAATCGTACTTGAGAAATCCCCCTCAGAAGCCAGCACGCTGGTCACGTGATCATAGAGAAGTAGCGGCAATGTAAAGAAGATTTAAATCAAAATGATGGAGCCGTTTTAAGAGTGAAATATGTTTATGTACAGTACCATGGATCGAATTGCATTGTTATCATTATTATCGAGGCTTATATAGGCCTATGCTCGCACGAGCTCCTTCAATTAAAATCTTCATTTCCTGAATATACTGGTATGAGACCTCAAAGTCTAGCTGCAGATGCCTTCTTCTGGTCGGTGGAATGTCTACCTGAAGCCTTTTTGTTTTGTTTGAATGAAAATCAATTTTATTTATCATTAAATACCATTAGGCTTTGTCCTCTCTGTGTTGCGGTCCAGCTTGGGTATGATGTTGATGTACTTTTTTTTAATGAAACTAATGATATGATGTTCTAATATGACCCTGTCTACAGCTATATTGGTATACAAACAAACTATACTTCCCGTCTTAGAGTATTGTGGTTATCTGTTCAATGGTGTCACTATTGCCCAGCATAAACGTCTACAACTGGCACAAAACCGCTGTCTTAGGACCAGTTTGAATGTGCGTATTAAATATCATGTAGTAGATTTACATATAGATGCAGATGTACACCACTTGAGTATAAGGTATGATCTACAGCTGCTATTATTACTGTACAAATACCTGCATTCAGCCGGCCATAGCCCGATCGACCTGGGACTGGAATACCAACGCAGACCAGCGGGCGGTCGGGTTACTAGGTCAACAGATACTGGTCTATTAACATACCCCAATTCAAACAAATTGGGCTATCGTAATAGTCCACTATACAGAGGAGTGGATATGTGGAACTCATTAAACACCTCATGTAGATTGTCTAAATCTAGGGCAAACTTCAGGAGGAAAGCCCTAAATTGGGTGGTTCAAGATTATGCCTCAAGGCACCCCCCGCACCACTGATTTACCAGGCCGAAATGCCTCACTGTTTAACTAAAATGTGACTATAACATAATTGATAACTATAATGTACTTATTATTACAATTTCATCAATGTATACTTGTACCGAAATTACCAAATATTGATTACGAGTGTGGCCGAAATGCCAATGAGTCGTACTGTGTTATCACAAATACTAGGGCTGCAACATGCCTCCTTATAAATGCTTAATAACTACTATTGTCTATGACATAATTGTAACCTGCTACTATAAACTCATATTTATCTATAAGGAACTAAAGACATAACTTGTTCCTGTACAATAACACCTACTCATTCATGTTAGTTATAACATTGAGGCTATATTATTAATAATATTAGAATCTGATGTAACTAATTGTATGAAATCAGGTCGAGATGACACATACCATCGTGTTGTATATGATATGCTATTCTGTAATGTAACATACATATACCTTCTCAATTGACATGTACTGTGTTTAGAAAATCATTTTATGAAATAAACACTTTACAAACTCAAATATGATTAGAAAGTTGATTAAGAATGTAAACAGACAAAATAAAGAATCAGTACTCTGGCAAAACAAATGCAATACATGTTTCTTGAAATCAGTTATATATAGGATTATCTTAGGGGTATTAGTAACAGGTTAAGTTAGGTAGTTTTTATAACTAGGAGAAAATCTAAGACTTGTTTCAAACTACACACCACTCCTTCGGTCGTTTGTCTTTTCTTCCTCCTGGCCCCTCACCGCCACTACAATACACTTCACTGCATGAATGGTTGCATTTAAGCAAATTTAAGATTCGTCAATCCTTAGGTTTAGTAATGCCATTCAAATCTCACAAAAAAAACACAATGCCATTTATGTGACTTTAAGTGGCATTAGAAGGAGTTACATATGCTTAAAACCTTTCTTTAAGTATATTATTCAATTTACTCAAATGCATTCAGTCAACCGGTGTTTGTTTTCTTCGAAATAGTGACCCCCAGTCTAAGGATGCCATGTATCCTCCTTTTCATTTCATTAGAGTTGGCATTTATGCAAAGATCGGACTACTTAAAGTCACACTTTAAGCATCTTTAATTCCGTTTCATGCCATTTAAAGCCGCCTAAACATCAATATGACCTTTCAGTGACATTTACCTGGAATGTACTGAACATGCTTAAGGAGTGACTTAAACTTTAGGCTGTGTCTCATGACCTTGGGACAATGTTTTTGTCTCTGACCGGGTGCCGTCTCTGACCAGGTGCCGTCTCTGACCGGGTGCCGTCTCTGACCGGCTTGGCTTGATAAGGTCAAAATACTAACAGCAGGAGGCTAATTATAATTATAACTATGATTATATAACAACCGCCATAACGTTTTTGCAAATACTTATATATATGAGTATAATTCTTTTTAAAACACCTTTTTCTGACACCTGGTCAGAGACGGCAGCCAGTCAGAGACGGCAGCCGGTCAGAGACGGCACCCAATCAGAGACAAAAACATTGTCCCAAGGTCGTGAGACACAACCTTTATGTTAAAGCGATACAAAATTTACTTAAATCTTGAGAGTACAATTAATGAGTCGCCAATTGCCACATCAAATCGCCACTCATTGGAATATGTCAAGTAAAAATAAATATCAAGAAAATGTTAAATATTCCTCTTAAAAATCATTTCCTGAAGGCAAATTATTATTCAGGCCACTGGGCGGGTTGCTTGAAACACACTTTAAAAAAAAATTGGCCTTAGTGAGAAATCACAGTGTTATTTTCTCACATCCGTGTCAACTGCCAACACTAAGTAACATGCAGTCGCCTGTAGAGATAAAGTGATCTTTCCTTTCAGAAATGAGTGCTGTCAATCTGTCAACTGTCAAGAACAGCTTGTGACAGCTGCGTTGAAATGTGCTATTTTGCGTTGGTGTCCGACTCCCATCATAGACCATCACAGATGTTTCATTGGGAATATTGTATATTCATTTCTCATCATCCATAGAGGGCTACAGAAGCATCTGTCCAATGTCATACATACATGTACAAATGTCTGAGGAGGTTTTCTGTGTTACTTTGCAGTAGGAATAATCCTGGCTATTGAGGGGAGGAAGTCATGCTTCATTTAGTTTTCCCTAGTTTGTAGATTCTGTAGGCTGGTACGATCATTGTCAGCCCAGCCATTATTAGCAATACACCAGACAAGTAGAAGGAGGAACTGTACACCCGGGAAGACTCATACAAGCATGCTGCAAATGGAAAAGAACACCGACTTATAAACCTTGTTGGCAAAAAGCAGTGATTTTATAGAAGGCCTGTGCTGGAATAGGCGCTGGTGGAATGGGAAATAATCGTAAGATCTGTCTCTAAAATGATTATTGAATAGAATCTTGACATATTCATGGATTTATTCATTTGAATAAATAAATATTCAAATAATTACATAAACAACCCCAGAAATTCCAACAAGTTTGAACTGATTTTAAGCGATATACATTGAAAGACCAATACCTATACTCACATAACACCTTCAGGTCAAATTTTGTCAAACTTACTCAGGTTGATATTTGAGCACTGTTTCTATTGAGCCCAAAATTGCCCATGTCGGTCAGGTAAGGGTAACCCATCCCAATCCACTAGTCCTACTTGGACTAGTCATCTCGATTCATATATTTGGGTATAAGTAGGTGAATAAAAAGTTACACAAACCTGCTAGTGGAGGTCCTACTGCCACACCAGGTATACATGCCATGACAGACAGTCCAATGGCGAGGGATGCTTGTTGCTTCAGCACTGTCTCCACGATACATGGTATATTGAGAATGCCATATGTGGCTGTTAGTAGCTGATGCAGTACTACAAATATATACAGCAGCCACAGATGATGGCCATGTGGCAAGAAAATAGTGAGGACTCCATTAAGTAAAGAACCCACCATTATCACTGCCCCAATGTTGACACCAGTTACCTGTGCGCCAATTCCCACCATGAGACGAGTAATGGTGGAACTGATTCCCCACACCATATACAGCAGAACTACATCAGCTTTACTGTATCCTAGAGTAAGCACATAGCTGCCAAAATGGGTGCCCACTATACCTACGGCGAAGTTTGAAAATAAGTTTAATCCAAGAAGGCAGAGGAAGCTGACATTTCTAAACAGCGATATGATATTGAGCTTCAATGCATTTGGTTGTTCCACGCATGGTTCTTTAACATCTGCTTTGAGGCGAGTATTTGATCCATCAATTTGTTGTCTCTGAGTTGCGATAAATGTACAGTCTTTGTCTGCCTTATTAAAGCCGTCTAGTGAATGTATTTTCCCACCATCTAACACAATGGAATCTACTTTGGAGTCGTTTGGTTGTACCCTCACCTCACACCGTTCCTTACCCCAACAGACTCGATCATTTTCCCAGACAGTTTCAATTTTCCTTGAATCATCAATCACTGTTTTATCAACTTTGGTATTACTAATACATTTTGCCGGAGCTGGTCTGAAAAAACTACTGCATATTAATGTTTGAGCATTGAGCCCAGACATCAACAGAATTGCTCCTCTCCATCCGAAGTGTCTTTCAAGAGAATCAAGTAGTGGGGGTAAGATAAATGCTCCAACTCCAGTTCCGGAGAATAGGATACAAGTGGCAACTCTTATATATTTTTTGAAGTATTTGGCTATGATGGTGAGAGAAGAGCTGTAGGTCATCCCCATTCCAATGCCTGCCAACACACCATACAGTATGTACAGGTGATAGACCTGTGGGAAAAGGTGGAAGAGTTTTAAGGTTTCCTTTCAGCTTTCTCTTTCAAAAACTATGTATAGCAAACAAGTAGTGTTTTTGTAGTAGACACATTGAAAACTAAGTTAATATAAAACATGCTCTATTGTGCCATTATATTATGGAACTAGACATGTATTATAATAAATAACATATGTGACACGATCTGCGAAAAAAGGCCCTTAGTGCAGGGTGCACTAAGGTCCCTTTACCCAGTACATACCATGTATAGAAAAATATAATACCTGAGTAGAAAATGAGGAAAAGGCCAGTGCCAAAGTTGAGAGGCAGACACCTATTGAAGAGATCAGCCTTTCTCCATATCGGTCAGTTAATAACCCCATGAATGGACCTGAAATAGAATACACATTTCCTCTGTAACCTACTTTAAATCTTAGCCATCAACAAAAGGGTGTTACAAAATCAATCCCAAACAAGAGGTACACATCATCGAACATCCAATATTTTACCCTTACATACTGATCAGACTTAGTCTAAAGTATAAACAAGTTAAATAGAACTCGGTTCTGTTGTGCTCAAATAACTACCAAATGACACCAGACTATAACAGGCATCCTTGAGCTGAGGCCAAGAATATATCACCATTACTATGGTACCATTTATGAATCAGAACAAGCATGCTTGCATATTTGGTGTCCTGTCACAAATAATACTCACAACACATGCCATCATATCGCAATAGATATTGTACTGACACAATAACTTCTATCATAATATTCCCGATAATGTTAGTTTATAGATGCTTCTGTAAATAATCCTTTCAATGTGGCTGTCACAATGCTGCTCCAGGGTGATGCAACCAGAGTCTACAACTGGTTTACCCGGAGTGGACTCTGCATAAATACTGATAAAACCCAAGTAATGATGTTTAATGCAAAACAACATGAAACTGCACTTCATATTACTATGGGAGGTCACCAACTTGCCGTGTGTGATGAGTATGAGTATCTAGGCGTAACTGTAGATAAAGGCTTGAATTTCAACAGAACTGTCGGCAAGACCATCAGCACTGTGTGTCACAGACTTCATATGCTTTGTAAATTCAGAAAAAATGATGCCCACATCCACAGCCTGTCTTGTATATAAGCAAACAATATTACCAGTAAATGATTATTGTGGATATATCTACAGTGGCCTGACTAATGCGATACAAAAGAGGATACAGCATGTCCAAAACAGATGTTTAAGAGTCTGCCTAAAAACGAATATGAGACACCCGGTTGCGGGTCTTCATGTTAAATGCAAGGTAGATTACGTTGATGTGCGTGGTGACATGCAGCTTATTTTGCTAGTTCATAGATACATGTACACCAAGGCTCATGACAGCAGAGACTTTGGCATTATCCCAAAAAGGGTCAATCCAGCTGCACTGTCAACACGCTTGGCTAATACAGCTGAACTCATCTACCCTACTGATATAAAGTTAAGCTACAGAAAATGCCCCCTATACCGAGCAGTCGATCTGTGGAACAAACTGCCCAGCTCTTGTAGACTACTAGACAAGCGGGATAGTTTTGTCACCATGGCTAAACCACTCATTAGAGCATGGTCAGATCAGAAATAGCATAGGGTGGCAGCAGTGGCAAATCAAACAGTCATGGCTGGGCCACTGTAGATTGATAACTAGGTACAACTAACTATATAACTAACTATGCTGATGTGTAACAGCAGCCTACCCCATGCTGCGCTCTTACATATACATGTTATCAACCTCCTGGTTGTATGTAACTATACTTTCGTGGGTAACATGCACCCCCACTAGTACTAAATATTTATCATAACATAGTCTGGGAAGACTCACCTCACTTATATAAACTTATGTCCACCTACATGCTATAATATAATATGTACTAGATTAAGACTTCATAATTATGACTATCAGCATTGACTCCGCATACTCGATGAGATGTAGGTGTCCCATACCACCCACTATGATAAGTCCTTGGAAGGCACACTGCTTTGTCAACCAACCACAGGATAAGATTATGTCACTTGTAATCGAATTACTTATACAACAACGTATACTCATCAATATGATTTTGATATTGTTGTATTTTGAAAATCATTTTATGAAATAAATACACGTTACAAACTCAATGCACTCATTAAATTAGAACAATGCCCCATTAAAGCAACTCTAAGAAACCTTGAAGTTGCTTCAAGCAGCTGAGAGAAGGCCCAATCAACTTTAATCCTTGCTTGAAGGTGTCTTAACCCTTTAGGACCGACCAAAATTTGTTTTTCTGGTGATGGGGCCGGGACTTACAGGAACTTTCCCTGGGCCGAGCCTTTGCTGAATGGCATCAACAACAGTCGATGCTCGGCCCTAAAAGGGTTAATTAATAAAAGGATGGTTTGTGTGTTATTCTCACATAATACATAGATATATATGTACTTACAAACAAAGAAGACAACACAGATGTTAAGTGATGTGATGAATGACAGGGCGCTGTCTGATGCATCGAGTCCATCTTTAAACATGATGTAGAACATGCCAGGTGTGTACAAGAAGCCTCCCAGTATCACCTGTATCAAGAAACTAGCTGCACACACCACCCACGCAAACCCTGAGTCTTGCATGTGTACCGTCATGGCTGGAACCTGCAGAAAATAAAGATGTTTAAGGTTGTAATGTGGCCTGCACAAGTCACAAATTTCTGTCTATCGAGACTAAAGCCCTCATTGAGTATGCAATCCCAAGTCCAGTGTGCCCAACACCATGTTAAACCATTTAAATCCAGATGGCAGCCTCAGTAACTATCTTATAGCTCCAGTAGATTATTGATAGAACCACAGTGTGTTGCAGTGTTGAGGGGCGTCGCTAAATTGCATGTTGGCATATTGCAGTGGGGTATTGACTTTCTATATACCTCTCCACATGCCAACCACACACATAATCAGTTCTGTGCCTCTGTACTACTCCTGTCTCATTGTAACTCCTGTATGGTGTCAAGCCCTAACCATCCACTCATTGCAGGTCCATCTTTAAACCTGAATGTCTGACTGCATTAACATGGCTTGGTGTAGTCTGAGGGGTGTCTGAACTGAATGACTTTGGATGACACACTTTACATGCTGGCACATGGAGACGAATTATTGATTTTCCATCTCAGCACTGCAGTCAGCACTAGAGTGTCACAGAGTTCTGCCTTGCAGTGTTAAGTTTATACAACTCAAACATCACCTTGTGTGCTATTCTTCTGGTAAATAAAGCTTTTCAAGTCATCAAAACAGTAGGAAAGGTCTCTGAGTAGATTTCATTAGTTTAATATGTCTTATGGTAAGAAAGAAAGTTGACCATTTTTTTGCCTTTGCAAAAAGCTTCAAACAGAGCAAAGTCTGCCAAAACGTCCTAATTTCATCTCCCGTTATTTCACTCATGATACCATTTTAACACTACCTACACCCCCAAAATTGGACCCATAAAAATTATTGATGCTATTGGTGCCTTGCTAGGAAATCTGGTCGCCTAGCAACAACTATTCTAATTATTTATATTCCTAGCAAAGCAGGTTTACATAGTCCTGAGGTTTATTCTAATCATACCTAACCCTAGTTTCTAGGCCCAGGAATATACTGATACTATCGGAATGTTGCTAAGTCATTTGGTTGCCTAGCAACAGCTATTCTAATATGTTATCTACCTAACAAACAACACAGTTGTTCATGGTTCTGAGGTTGATTCTAATCATACTTACCCCTAATATCCTTACACCATGACTAATGGTGTTGATAATACACTATGTTTTCCAGAAACAGCTATTCTGGACTGGGATTTCAGGCATACATGTCCTCAGTGTACACTGACATGCCACCGAATAGCTTATCTTATTAGTTGACCTGAGGTAAACCACTGTATATATAGGTCAAAGGGAACAGTATGGCTGCTGAGGAAACCAGACCCTGCAGACAAACTGGTTTGTGAGTATGTACATAAATATCAATACTCCCATACTGACAGCAAAATCATAGATACTATCAAAATACAGTGTATAAATTATCCTATTAGAGTTTATGGAGAATATATTAGAGAATGTTGGATGTTGATTTCTTACCACAGTGTTTGATGCCTTCAAGGTGATGTGAATGTGTACTACAAGATGAGAAGGGGAGGAGTAACAGCTGACAGAGCTAGGATGGTGCAGATATAGTGATAACCACTGCAGGCGCGTCAGTAGGCTTGAGTAGTGGGGGAGACAGTGTAGGGTACTGACCAAGTAGTGATAACTGTCGGAGTCCCGCAGCCTGCGCCAGACAGTGTAGGTTGCCAGGAGTATCGTAAAACCTAGTGTATAAGTCTAACTCACGTATACGTCGCACCCCAACTTTTGGGTGATCCTATAAGCTGCACCAGTGATCTGATTATGGTGACTTTTGTACTGTATTATAATAGCAAAAACTCAAGTAAAAGCCCTGTCCCGACCCTGTGCAGATCCTATAATATGCACTGCGATCTGACTCGTGTACTACCTGCGGCTTACATGTGAGGTTTTACGGTAGGAGTACTAGCAGCGCCTAAGGGAGTCATTTTTTAACAACAGGGGGGGGGGGGGTCCCCCCCTCAGGCCGACCCCTTTGAGCTATAGTAATGCACAGGCTTTTTCACCAAAAAGGGGTGCAATTTTTTTGGTCCCCCCCTCTAGAGGGGTCCACATCTTTTTCGGTCTCCCCCCCTTCAATGGGTCCAAATTCTTTTGCCCCCCCCAATCCACCAACCCCCCCCCCCACCCCTGTTGTTAAAAAATGACCACTCCCTAAGTTGTGGGAAACATAGTCCAAGTGAAGTGGTGCATGCAGATGTTGGCTGTGGAGGTGCTGCCGTGTTGAGTAGTGGCGGATCCCATGTGGTGTGTGTCTGAGGGTTCATGTGACATCCTCGTTACATGAGGTGGTTGATGGTTAGCATGTGATATACTTGTTGTATGCTAGTTAACCCTTTAAGGATTGCATAGTGCATTAATGCATCATGCCCTTGGTTGTAATGAAGCATTAATGCAGCCCTGGCGAGTAACTCGCCAGTGCTGCATTCAAGCATCATGCCCTACGGGGTTGAGACACTCCTGAAGGGTCAGCATGATGCACCCATGCAGCACCGGCGAGTTACTCGCCGGGGCTGCATGGGCGCATCATGACGACAAATGTCATCTTTAAGCGACATCTGTCCTTAAAGGGTTAAATGGTTTCAGGATGAAACATGCAGTGACTCAGACATAATTCATGCCCGGGGGGGCTGTTCTGACAAGAACAGTGGATGACATGTGGGGCCCTGTGCAAATGGCATGGGTTAGGAGCTAATTCTGGGTAGATCTTTATTTTCGAGTCACACAAGGTATTTGTTTTCATAATGTCCATATAAATCTGTCTGATACTTATAAATGCATAAGATAATAGAGAAAGCATGGGGATCCCTCTTTGGAATAGGGAGGGCTCCGTGAACTATTCTGACCATGAATTGCCTATGTTCTATACATTTATAAGTATCAGACTGATTTAAAAAGCTACACCCATATTTATGGACATTATGAACACAGCTACCTTGTGTAACTGAAATAGTATAATGTACCCCAAATTAGCTCCTACCCCATCTTTAATGAACGTGCAGACATATCTTTCGTGACCATGCTGCAATTTTATGAAGGCTTTGTTGAGCTCTGCATATAATTTGTGGAGCTTGACAAATAATTTGTTTTTAGGCACTGAAAAAATATTCCAGGTTCCAGAAAGCTTGAAAGGGCTTGTAAAATGTTTAAGGCCTATTGTGGGGGTCTAGAAAAACTATTTCAGATACCTGCAAGTAGGCCTAACCGGTAAAGCTCTTGTGCAGGTCCACAAATTGTTGGTAGAGTTTCAAAAAAAATACTCCACTGCTGTGAAACAGTCCCCAGAGAGTGCATGTTATGCTGTTGTTATGACTTGTTTCATTATGGGTCATACTATGACCCCCCTCACCCGTGATACTTTGTGGTTACCAGTTCTGCCATAACAATGTACGCTGTTCGTTTTATTATGTCCGCACACGTAAAAGAATGCCCACTTTGATACAGATCCTAGCTTTGTAGGATAAGGCCCTAGTCTCGGGAAGAATGCTACAAAATTAATCGACTTTAATAAATTGTGGTATACACGATAAAAACTGTGTCATGCATCAATATATATCAAAAGGGCTATAGCCATTAACTTTCAGTCCTGTCTTAGGAGCAGTTTATCATAAAGGTTTACACATCTCAGTCAATATAACCTGCTCAATACCTTGTACAGCGAGCTAAAAAAGGGTATAACATTCATAATCACTGAACAAATCACAGAATTGATGTTTTTCGGTCTAGCAACCATTTTCGGTCTAGCAAGAGGGTCGCCCACCTGTCCTCGTCTGTTGGTCCCCTCGGACGGCACAGATATTGATGTCATACTTCTTTCTCCTTCACAATAGTCAATGAATAATATAATAAAAGTGATAAGAAACCCCTTTCCCTCTTTCAGTGGCCTAAATATGACACACACTCTGTTCTACAAAACCCTTGTTGTATTGTGACATAGGATCATGCAGTCTAAAACATGCTCAATGTATTTCTGCCTAATGTGGCCTGCAATATGTAACGGTGGATTACACACTACCATTAAATAAGAAGGGTATTCATGTATTGTACTACACCATACATCTGTGGGTGCATTGACGTGTTAAGGATATGGCCACTTTTGGGGAGGGTTGGTGGATTTTGAGTGGGGACCTAAATGATTTGTACCTCTTGACTAGGGACCAAAAAAAAAGATTTCACCCCTTAAAAGCAAAATAGCCTGTCCATTACTAAAGCTCAAGCTCAAGCTATTGAAAACCTTTCTGAAAAGTCACCCTTTCTTACTGCATTGATCTATAAACTAACCAAGCTGCCTTATTTTACTGCTGCAGGTGGTCATGATCTCTTTCCTACGTGTCGACTTGTCCCTTACCATTCTGTGACTCTGAAGTCATTTAAAAGCAGTAAATCTGCTATTAAACATTCATATTAGTGATGAGTATGGAGCTATCAGTATCTTTTGGAAAGCTTACTATAAAAGAAACAGCTCTGAGATGTATGTCTCTTCCTGTTCCTCTATTTCTCTCTGTCCCTATCTGTCTGTTCATGTCTCTCCGTCTCTCAGTGTCCCTCCATGAGTCTATATCTCTGTCTCTCCCTGTTCCTCTATTTATCTCTGTCTTTCTGTGTCTTTCGAAGTTCCTCTGTCTCTCTCTCTATCCCTCTATGTCTTTATGTTTCTCCCTCATTCTGGTTGTCTATCTCCCTGTCTGTGTCTCTCTCTATCTCCCTCTCCCTTTCTCAAATGTCTCTCTGTATGGGTGCCAACACCACCTTGTGTGTATTTTCTCCCTATCCCTCTCTGGCCCTGTGTACCCTGCCCCCTCTCCCATGCGTGTTATTGTACAACTATTGTCCGTTTGGATAGGTTACTGACATGGAAAGATAAGAACCCATGGGTAATCTGTGAGTGGAACAAATTGCCCGCATATCAACAGTCCTCCTTCACTTTTACTACAAGTACTGATACCATTACTATGCGTACACTAATACACATTTACCCTCTAAATGACAAATGGCAAATTAACCCAATATGGCATTTGTCTTAACTAGATGCACAGATGGCCTACAGTGCTATGCCCTTGTGTGTAACTTGCCAGCGCTGCATTCCAGCATTGTGTCGACACTATAGGGATGATACATCCTCAGAGGCATGAGTGCTGCACTGAAGGAGTAGACCTGCTAGGGCGGCCTTTATCCATCGTACCGGATAGAGTCATGCCACATTAAAGCATTATTCAGGCCTTAAAGGGTTAACAGTGGTCGGGTTTGTGTGCAATAAACCCTGTAAGGATAGCATGTTACTTTATTAATTGTCATCATGGTGCACCAATGCAGGAGCAGGAAATGAATCACCAGCACGTTTTTGCTGCATCACGCTGACCCTTTAGGAGTGCATCAACTGGGTACGGTAGAGCATACAGTATGACACATAAATGCATTAATGCAGGCTACCAGCATCGTGCATTAAAGACACCGATGTAGTAAAGCATTAGACTGTCCTTATACCCATGAACACTGATACCCTGATTAGTAATCTCAAGTTCTAAACAGTGGCATGGTCTGTAAGCTAAGACTATGTCATTCACATTGAATTGTGAAGTTACACAAACGTACATCATGGGTGCTAGCATGTTCTACAGACGTGTGATTATTATATTCACATTTTCCCAGATTCTTCTCATGCCTTCAGGTAAGAATTTAACTCATTGATGGTCACTTCAGGCTTTGATGTACCCTGCCCTTTGTAACTATGATGCATGCAAGCAGTAATGTTGAGTTACCTGTCATTGCTTCATTCACGCATCATGCCAACCGTTGGGTTGATATTCTCCTGAAGGGATGGCATGATGCATGTATGAAGGACTCTATTGTTCATTGGTGGTCATGATGCATAAATGCCACAGTGAAACCTTTGGGAGTGTATATCATCTGTGTGTAGTCATCATACATTAATGTAGCACTGGCGAGTTACAAACTGGTGCTTCATACATGTATCATGATTACAATTAAGAGGGCATAAAGCACTAAAGCACAATTGCGACCTGTTTAAAAAAAAGAGGTGATGTGTATTGTTACAAACTATCATGAAGGTATGAGGAAAAGCGGAGCAAGGGAGTGGGTTGATGTTGAAAATGTATGGAATTGATTCTTGCTTGACCAAGTGTCATTCATCGAATAATGAGAAGACAATCACTGAATTGCTCACTTTTTATCAATAGGAGCACAAGATGAGCTGCAGTGTTACGAATGTTCCTACTCACCTTCACAGGGAGAGTCACGTGGCTGCATTGACTACCCAGGACATTCTAATGTTGTAACATGTCCTCTAGACCAATCTTGCTACACAAAACAACGCACAACTAGCAGTGGTACTGAATCTTCTTATAAGTATGGGCATGTACAGTTTTGTAAAAGCGGAGCCTACACCTGTTATTTAGAGGGCTGAGTCCTTTCCTGATATCCTATGGTACATAATTATTCTCATGATAAAATCAACTTCGATAGTTTCACCAGTGTTTCTTTAGAGAAGGAAAACAAAAAAGTTGATTAGTTTAAACTTGTTTTTATAATCCAGGTGGTGTCAGTATCACCAGAGGCTGTAAGAAAAAAGGAATTGACGGCTGTAAGCCTGTTGGTACAATGGAGATCTGTTACAAGTTCTGTAAGACTGACAGGTGTAACATCCACTACTCAACCATTCATAACACATCCACACCCAGTGCACCAACAACTACCAGTACTACAGTATCCACCACCACCACAGTGACAATACCAACCAAAACGTCAACTACAGGTGAGTGAATCCATCCTATGGTTAATACACCTTCAACTATATATAAATGTATAGTCAAGTATGATTAGGCCACTCAAAAAGAAGTTGTTTTTCATGACCGCGCGCATCATAAAAATCAAGATTTTGGGAAAACTTCTTTTTCTTTTTTAAATCTTTTTTTTGATAAAAAATATTTGAAAGAATATTGGCAAATTTGGTATCAAATTAAAGTTTATGTTGTCAGTAATACAGTCAGCTAAGAATAACTTGCATTATAACTACTGTAGTTGGTCTCTTACTACGTATGTAACACTTGAGTACAAAAACCAGACAAGGTAAATTAGACTTTAATATACGGCGACTTTATTGTAAAGGTAACTCTTGGGTATTATAGTACAAGTATAACCAGCGGATATACAAGATCAGAACAGATATATAATACAGTGGGCAACCCTATAGCATAGAGTTAAGCCCGTGAGCACAGGGTGGTCATGTCACGACAGTCCCAAACCTGACTGACTTCCAATGGAGAAGTAGCCGTCTTATATACAGCGCTGCATAGCCACGTGACCGTACTAGCAGCGCCACCTGTTAGGTTTAGTTATGTAAAATGCTTATGTAACAACTACCGACGGTAACCGAAGGTGGTACCGGTACACTACCGTATAGATAACCGAACTAGAGGAGTCGGTGTATGTAACGAACCGACGATACTAGTTAGATGAATAAAACAGTTATTAAACACAATAGAACCGTGTTGTCTTACATCATACAACATACAATAGATATACAACAATAACAGTTAGACTTTATAGTCAACCCGTTACACTACCCCCCTTTAGAATGTAGGAAGGGTTGGTTTTATAATAATAATACCTCTTGGATACATTATATACCACGTATATCTATTTATCAACAAGTAACATTTCTACTCATAGTAACAACAGGCATACATACATGAACAACCAGGTTAACATGTATATAACAGTTTATATCAACAATATAGTCTTTGGTATCAAACCATAGTCCCGTAGGCACATGATATAAAAACTGTCCAACTGATAGTCCTAGACTAGTATCAGTTAAAAGTAAAGGCACCAAATAACCACCTTGGAAACTCAACACATCACCTACTTCATTCAGCAATGGTGCGAATCCGTGTGGAGTTAGTGTCCTTATATATAAATAATAGAACTATAATAGCTCTCACTTCCTTTGGCGAAGAAAAGTTTTATAATTGGAACTATAGCAGTTCCCACTTCCTTTGGCGTAGAAAAGTTTATATATAAAAATCCATATTAGCGTATCCTAAATAAGGTGGGATAGATCGTCATCCTTATTAGGGGCGGTACTCCAGTACCTAGCAGTTTATGGTGGTAGAGATGGATAGAGTCCAGTACCGGTATAGTACTTCCATCTCTTGTGAAATATAAATATAAAAAGGTAGGTCCGTGCCTCCCTATAAATAATTATCACAGGAGGATGATCCATATAATAGTTCATAGGTCACAATAGTAGAATGTGACCACCGGATCAGGAGCCCTGGACAGTAGTAGAGCACCGACGGTTGTGGCTTAGTAGTAAACCACGGTTGAAGACATCAGGCTGCTTCCAGTGTGGTGGCAGTAGTGACTAGGTTAAGTCACGACAGCACCGTCGGTCTGCTTTGGTTGTCCAGGGGCGTGTAGCTGCGTCGATGGTTTAGTTTTACCTCCGAGGGGCGGAACAGTGCACCCCAGAGGGCCTGACAGGGGACCATCCTTAGGTGTCCATAGGGACACCGCCGGATGGCTTTCCTTCCCCATCAGGACTTCCTCCAGGAGGGGCCTCCGTGGTGTAAACCACAGCAGCCTCCACCTGGAGAGGAAGGGCTCCACCTGGGGCTACCGAGAGGGTACTCGGCGCCGCAGTAGGCTCCCCGCCACTGACCACCCGGGTAGATTGTGCCATGAAAGAAAATGGCATCTCATACCTAGGTGGGTGTACTGACAGTACCGGGGTCACAGGAGGAGCAGGCCTTGCGGCAAGCCCCAACCTGGACTGGAGATCTGGAAAACCAGTTCTCTCCCACTCTGTCAGCTTTAGCCCGAACTGCCGGAAGAACTTGGCGTCACAAGTTGTCAACCTTGATTCAAGCTGTTCGATCGTAGCCCTCCAGAGGGCATGATCTTGCTCCAGACTCGCCTCACGCTCGGCAAGGACTCTGGTGCGTTCAGCAACCCAAGCTTTCCCTTCCCGGATAGCCTGTTCTCTGAGCAACTTGTACTGCTCAAAGTAGGACTTCTCCAAGAAAGAAACCTGAAACTGGAGTAGCTTACTTGCGTTTTCAGCCATCTTAGCTCTGTAGCACTCAAATCCGGGGACTAGAGTGTCAGAGAATCCAGTGTCAAAAGCAGGACCATCTCCAGGCAACACAGGTAACCCTGCTAGCCCTTCGTCAACAGCCCTGTGCTCAGGTACTGGAGTCACCTCGTCATCCCTTGCGGGGTCAGAGGTTGCTCCGTGCTGGGGTGGAGCAGTCGGCTGGGCTGACGCCCCATCCGGCTGTTGTACCTCTACCTGTTCAGCGTCACTGATAGGTGAGATACTCTCCTGTGGGGCTGAAGCTTTCTTTTGCTTCTGGCTCCACTTGTACTGCTTGACATAGTCAGCAGCAACCTGACCCGCCTGCTCGTCACCCAATGAGTTCTGAACAATAGCCAGTGCATCACCCAGTTTCTGTCTCTCCTGCCTGGGCAGTTGATCAGCAACCGAGGGCAATGCAACCGAAGATACCGTGACGGTACCGACGGTTTGGCTACGGTCGACCTCAGATGTTACCGTGGCGGTGGCGACACGTTTCTTCGCAGGTTCACTGCGGGAACGGTCACGTCCACCTTTGGTATCATCTTTGGATGACTGGCGGCCCCTTTTCAGATCTTTCTTCTTCTTAGGAGGGGTATCCTTTCTGACAGTGGGCATCGGAGTTTCTGTTTCTGGCCCGAGATCGGTTTGTTCGCACTTGGCGCCCTTACACAATCTCTCCCAGTCAGCCTCCGTGAGGTAATTCCACTGTTTAAGCTTGTTGGTTCGCCACTTATACTGTAGATTCCCTACACGTTTGTGGCACCCCCAAACCTTCAGTGCAGCCTCAACTCCACGACTAATAGTGCGCTTGTGAACGCCCTTATTGTCGCAAAGATGCCTTACCAAACCAGCCCTCCGTTGGCAACGGAATAGCTCCCCGTCACTGTACTCAGGGCAGGAAGTACTAGTACTCCCACTCACACAGTACAAGTAGGGACGCACATTCATGTGCTTCTCTACTAAATGACGGGCGAACTTGAACAGGTTCGGCCACCGTTTTGCAGCTGTCGAAGCCCCCTTCAGGCGCTGACAGCGAACATACGGGCAGGGATCCCCTGGCACGTAGTTCTTCCAAGCATATTTCAGCTTGGGACGGCATGACCTATGGATGTTAGGTTTATTCCCTTCCAACACTGCCCTGAGGTACACGAGGTACCAGTCAATGGGGTGGGAATCACCTGTCAACCAGTCTTCGTCGTCTGAACCCTCGGTCGTGTGAGGTGCAGGAAGAGCCATTTTGCCATTTTCCTGAAGTAAATCAGAAAGGCTCAGGTTCTTCCGGTCATCATCACGGAGACACAGGTTTAGACGAACATGCGCTGCCTTGGCGCGGAGGCGGCGATTGGCTCTGCTCTCTGCAACAGACCATCCCTCGGCTTCCGCCTTGGACACTCTATCAGCAACAGCTTTGAGCCTATCTGCCTCAGTCGGTGCGACCTCTTCGGTAGCAGGAGTTTCAGGGGAAGATGTAATCCTCCTCTTACGCTTCCGCTTCCGTTTGGTCTTAGCACGAACCGTGGACCCGTCTGATGAATCACCATCAGGGACCGTCGGTTCTTGTGCCAATACACCGGCGGGTTTCGGAGAAGATCCCCCTGCAGGGTTCTCCTCCTGGTTGGTATTACTACCACCCAGACCAGGTTCTGTTTTCGGAACAACATCACCCGACCCCTCAGGGTTAGGTTCAGCTGGTACCGAAGCCGAGCCTTGACCGACGGTTGGAGCACCGGTAGTGTCCATTTCCGTGTCAGACTCGAGAACTCGGTCATCCCCGTCGGAGGCCTCAGCCTTCTTCGGGGCCGTGCATGTGCCATCTACACGGGCTGCCATACTGTTAGCTCAGGCGTAGGTGAACCTCACGGTTCACTCACCCGAGCCTTTAGTAGCACAGCAAGTAAAACAACAGTGTAGGTACTGCCGGGCAGACCTAGGCACCACTGATCAACACGCTACCCTACGGGCAAACGTGTTGATCTGAAGAAGCCTGACCGCCTGTGGGGCTTATATACCCCACCCGTCCCCCGTGACCCCGCCCCTTGACCGGCTTCTCAGCCAATCAGGGGTCGCGTCTCGAAGACGCGCCGAGGTGACCCAATTTCTCACGGCTCATTTGGCGGGAGAAATCGATCAGGTGACGCGGGCAGCGCCCTTCCCACGTCTGGCATATCCGACGGTGGGAACTCTGACTGTTGTTTACAATTTTCGTGGCGGAGCCACCGGAAAACCCGGGAATGATATACCGGCATTAGAGGATATACACAGCAGCGTGTTACTAAGCAATATATGGTCAAAACTAATCCCATACTTAGAACTAATCGGCAAAGCCAGCCACCCGCCCTGAACACGTGCTTTCCTACCTCCAACGGATAACCACACCGGATAACCCGTCTCTTCTCGTTGTGTTTTGGTGATCGAGTACCGGGCCAATGACCACCGGCCCAGTACGGAACTGTCCAGGGAAATTTAATCAAGCCAGCAGCTAAATGTCGTCAACAAGGTAAGAAAAAAAATGTTTACACAATTTTATCTCGCTCTCTGACACGTGTGCTCCTCCGTAGACCTTGTACCGGTATGTCCAGCAATGATGACACCGGAGGTATCACCTTGCTTTGTTTACCGGTGCCTACGGTTAGTCCTTTACGCACAGCTGACCCTTTTTTACGAGGCCTACCGCGCTTGGGCTTGGTAACACACGACTGTGGTTCAATCGGTAATTTCCTAGGACGACCCCTTCGGCGCGCTACCGTCGGTACCGACGGTATGACCGTTGGTCCTGCCTTCGGTATCTTCGGTAGCGCAGGGTCGGTTGGTGCTGGTACTCGACCAGCACCGAGGGAATCTTCACCGTCATCTATATATGGAACTCCATACCAAGGTCGGAGTCTAGCCACATGTGATTTAGTGAGAGTCCCTTTTTGCAACCGTATCACTACAGTAGTTTCACTAACCACCATAGTAACCGTATGCGGACCATCCCAGGAGTACAGGGTCTTGACTTTGGAATTTGGTGTGCTAAATCTCGCGACCTTATCCCCCACCTTAAATTGGCGGAGTTTAAGGCCCGTGTCATAGCCCACCTTCTGCAAACTAGCAGATTTTTCCAAGTTGTCCCTTACTACTCCATAGGACTCGCGTAATGATTGTCGAAGTGACTCAACAAACATCACTGTGCAGGGTTGCTCGAGCTGGTGTCCCTGCACTCCATAGACCATGTCACTAGGCATGACTATGTCTTCACCCATTACGAGCATATTAGGCGTACAGCCCGTCGACGCATGTTCGGTAGCATTGTAAGCATGGGAGATATAGCGAGCGTGCTCATCCCAATCATCCCGGTGCCCATTAACCATTGTCGTGAGACATTGGATCAACGTCCGATTGAAACGTTCCACCATACCATCCGATTGAGGTCGGTAGGGGTTCGTATGCGTCTTGCAGATGTGTATTTTACTACACAGTTCTGCCCACAGTCGAGATTCAAACTCACGACCCTGGTCGGAGTGAAGCATTAAAGGACCTCCCCACGTGAGGATCCAATTCTCGAAAAGTGCTTCTGCGCAGGTAACAGCTGTATGATTTACCAACGGATATACTTGGACATACTTGGTATAGTAGTCCTGTACCACCATCATACAGGTATTCCCACGGGGGGTCGTGTTGAAACCACTAATGATATCAACAGCGATCCGGGCAAATCGAACACCGAATAGCTCTTGACTTAGAGGTAGTTTACCAATACCAGGTCCAGGCTTTGATAAACAGCATTGGGGACACTGTCTCACCCAACGCCGTATGTCCAAAGTCATACCAGGCCAGTAATATCTACTCTTAATCTTTGCCTCAGTCCGTTGTCTGCCAAAGTGTGCTGAAGTTCGGTGGCCATGACAGTAATTGAGCAACTGTAGTCTGAGTGACAAAGGCACTACAGACTGAGCTGTTCTCTTCCTGCCAGGTTGCACCCTCCAGCGGCACAATACACTGTTCCGTATAAAAAGATTATCCCACTGAGCTAACAGTTGTCTAACTTCTTTACATTCCAGCGAAAGTGCGGGGCGAACAGGCTTGGACAGGCCCAACAACTTCAAGGAGTACACCCTCGAAATAGCTGGATCCGCAAGCTGCTCATCCTTCAAGTGATTTAACGTCCAGTTAGGAACTTTCGCACCCACAGACGCAATCACTGCATTGTGAGACCCACAGTCTCGGCAGTCTACACGGTGACAGTTTCGGATAGGATAGCGGGACAAGCTGTCCGCATTCACATGATCTACTCCACTCCTGTGTATGATATGCTCATTCGTCATGCCAAACTCAGAGAGGTGGTTCAACCATCTACCCATCATCCCCTCAGCGTCCTTGAAGTTAAGGAGCCACTGCAGAGATGAATGATCCGTCCGTACGAGATAATTCCCACCATATAGGAAATGTCTGTACTTTTTTGTGTAAACCACCACTGCCAAGAGTTCACGCTTGGTTGTGCAGTAGTTACGTTGTGTTTTGCTTAGACTGTTGGACGAAAATGCCAGCGGCACTTCTCGCCCATCCTGGATCTGCGACAAGGCAGCACCAATACTTGTATTAGAAGCATCAGTGTCCAAGATGAACTTACCAACAGGTGCAGGGTAGTGCAAAACAGGTGTTTCTAAGAAGAGTCTCTTTAACTCACTGAAAGACTGTTCTGCGGCTGGAGACCAGACTATTTTAGCCTTAGCCTTCTTCTCTCCAATCATCAGCTCTTGTAAGGGAGCTGCGACTCTCGAGAATCCAGGTATAAAATCTCTGTAGTATGAACAAAACCCGATGAAAGAGCGTATCTCCTTCGTGTCCATCGGACGAGGCCAGTTCTGTACCACTTCGATCTTATGAGGATCAGCCATGATGCCATGTTCAGAAACAATTCTACCTAGGTATTCAACTGACTTCCTAAAAAGCTTGCACTTTGAAGGTTTCAATTTCAGACCATATGATAAGATGCGTTTCAGCACAGCTTGGAGGTTCTGTAGAGTTTCCTCCACAGAACCACCGAAGACGATGATGTCGTCCAAGTATACTAGGCACTTTTTCCAAAGTAAACCCCGTAACATGGTTTCCATCATTGCCTCGAAGGTTGCCGGGGCATTGCATAGCCCGAATGGCATGACGTTGAACTCAAATAGTCCCATATGGGTAGAAAATGCGGTTTTTTCTCGGTCCCGGGGGTCCATGCCGATCTGCCAATAACCAGATTGTAAATCTAGTGTACAGAACCATTTCGCCCCACCCAGAGATTCCACACATTCATCTATCCGAGGTAGAGGATATGCATTCTTCCTAGTGAGTCCGTTCAACTTCCTATAGTCGATGCAAAATCGACAGGAGCCATCCTTTTTGGTGACCATCACCACAGGACTTGACCATGGACTCTCACTAGGTTGAATCACATCTTCATCCAACATCTTTTCTACCTCAGCCTCCATAGCACTTTTTTTAGCCATGGGTAACCGACGGTAGGGGATTCTACTGGGAAGCGCGTCCCCAGTGTCAACCCGGTGTTGTACCGTATTGGTACGCCCTAGAGGATCTCCTGGTTGCGCAAAGGCGTCAGATAACTCCGACAGCTCATTGGCCACCATTTCGCTCTCTAGGGTTGTGAGGTGTGACTCACACAACAGGGACCTTAAATGTTTCGGTAGGTTGGATTTGGCTAGAGCCTCTTCGTGGGAAGAGTCTCCCGCCACCACACCTACTTCCACAAAGACCGTAGTTAGTGAGTCTACCCCATATGCTCGCGTGGTGTTACCAATAGGCGTCCCCTTTCGTAGAGTGATTTCTCTACTACTCGAGTTACAAATCGGTATCACCCCCCAACGAGCGTTGGCCAGGTAAGTATGATAGCCAGCAAGACCTAACTCAGAGAGCTTTTGATCTTCTGGTTCAAACATTCCCGGCCGTTTGGCCTGCACTCCCACGCAGCTGACTAGGACATCGGATACATGTCCTGCTGCCAACTTTGTGTCTTGTGCCACTGACGCCACAGAAGAACCATTCCTTAAAACGCACTGTACAGATTGTTTATAAGGATGTTTAATCTGAAGTCGGCCCGTTGCGGTGTTCATTGTTACCCCGTAAAGAGCAGCAAAGTCCATCCCCAGTATGCCATCATCAGTGATGTCGGTGATGGTTGGACATATCCAGTATGTCTTGCCATCAACCAACATAGGTTTTACAGTTCTGCCATAAGTCTGCATACTATCTCCCGTAGCAGTCCGAGCCTTTACTCCCAGTAGCGGAGCTTCGGGCTGGTTGCAAAGACGGGCCATGAATCTACGATCGACCAAGGTGTGAGATGCACCCGTGTCGACCAAAAATTCACCACGCGTCCCGGAAATAACCAGACTCAGGTACCAACGCTGTCCCCGTAAAGGGACACACTCAGAGGTCAGCATCGGGCTTCCCCCTCCATCCATAGCAACCCCTTTTGTCAGGAGATAATCCCAACACGGGTCGCTCGGGGAGTCTTGAATCACACTGCTCTGGGCAATTGATTCTAACCAAGACTCCTCTAAGCCAGCGACTACAGAATCCTCCGGATTCCGTTCGTCATTGCCAGCCCCGCCTTGCCAGATGCTTACAGGTTGTACAGACCCTTCTGCCTCTGCGCGGCCTTGGTTCATGGAAGAGTTAACACCGTCTACTAATCCCTTACAGGCATGGCTAACTGTGGGGGCGCCATCCTTGCCAAGAGGATGGGCCCCATTCAGTTTTCCGTCTCCTTTTCAGTTTTAGCAGCGACGGGTGCAGGGGCTTTGCATTCGCTAGCCCAATGACCCATCTTTTGACAGCGTCTACATGGCTGAGGTTTCGTGTCCTTTTTCTTCTTTTTCCTTCTCTTTCCAGATCCAGAATCAGAAGTGGACGCAGAGCTCTTTTCCAAGTGCTTCCGCAACAAACCCTCAATCATCTTTTCCATGTCCCTGTCAGGCATTACTGCCGCCACCTCCTCGGAGGCGGGCTGTTTTTTCTTAGGTGGTTTTGTGGCGGCCTCTACCACCTGAGCTCCTTTCGGGGCTACAGATGGAGCTGCCGACACTCCTCCACTAGGAAAAACAGCCTGTTTGGTGTCATACACATCTGCATGGTCAAAAAGGTCAGCTAGAGATAAGTCCGGCTGCCATTTCTCCCGCAGATATGCCTGGAGATTGGTGTCTCTGACTCCATTGACAAACCTGGAGGTTAACTCCTGGATGACAGTGGGGGTGTCAGGTCTACATCCCTGATAACACTCGGATATCAGTTCTTGTAGAGCAAATCCGTAGGATCTCAGATGCTCGTCCTTGCGTTGGACACGTTTGAGCAGCTGAGTCCTTGGGTCATGCTCACCAATCTTCCCAATCGCCCATTCAGCTGTTTCTTCAAGTGAGCTCAATGTCTTGATCTTCACTCTCTCGAACGCCAAAAGGGCTGGTTCACCTGGCCCGTTGCAGAGTGCTTGCTTCAGAGCAACCAGCGCTTGCTGATTGTTCCAGCGATTGCTCTCCACAATAGCCTTGAACCGAACTTTGTACTTTCTCCAGGGTGGCGACCCTGTGAAAGGCGGAATATCGATGGCCTTTTGACGGGCTGCATCAGGATGTTTGATCTCCCCAAAGTTGAAAGGAGCATACCGTTCATCCAGTTCATCGATGTCCCGCGGGACGATGTCTGTCCCCAGCTTCTCAATAGCCGGGTTCCTGTCGTACTTAGCCCGCTGGACAGGCGTTAAGCCTTGTCTAGCTCTGGGTTTCGGTACTGGAACTGAGACCATGGTCTGCTGCTGATTTAACGTCGTTGAACCAGTAGATGGGTGGGTGTACCCTGGAGGTGTTGCCGTGCCTCCAAAGGATAGCTAGCCCCCATCTGAGGTGTCATACCTGTTACCGTGGTGTGTACTAGCGGCGGGACACTTGAAGGTGTCACTGTCGTGTACACACTGGGTAGGGGTATGACTGGAGGTACCACCGTGGAAGGTGGTGGTACTTTCTCCGACTTCGCCTTCAGGTCCTGATTGACTTGCCTTAAGCTTGCGAGGTCCTGTCTGGCTAAGTGGAGCTGCGTGCTCAAATCCTTTCCCAAGGAAGTTAAGCTTGCAACCTCACATTCGCCGGACACCCTCTGGTGCAAAAGTTTGTCAACCTCCACCTTGTGGGAAGCCATCTCGTTCTGGAGTTCCAGTAGGAACTTTTTCTTCTCATCAACCTCCCTTAGGAATAACTTCCTAGTTTGATTGATGGAAGCAAGTTCCCTCCGGGCTTCCGCGAGCTCGTGCAACTCAGTTTTCCTGGTGGGGATACCCATGGCAGCTAGTAGGTCCCCATCCAGTGGTAAACTGGATGGCTCATCTACTGCTGGCGGGTACCCCTTACCAGGAGCTTCTGTTGCCACATTAGTCTTCTTTGATAGCCCGCCACCCCCCATACCGTTCGGTGTAGGAGTGGCACCATCAGTGAAAACCGACGTGTCTGGATCCAATGAAGGATCTGCTACCGTCGGTGTAGAACCGAAGGCAGCTGGGCCGAGAGTTTTAGGCTCTCTACCCGGTATTTTCTGACCCTCAGGACAGAAAAGATTCGTGGAAAGGGAGTCCAACGATCTCCTGGAGCTTATATCAAAGGGTCCCGGGATTGGAGATTGCTCCCCATCCTCTCCTTTGGTAAAGGCTTCCACAATAGGATCACCTATTGCTTCTTGGGAGAGGTCGTCACCGGGCACCTCCAAGGCTGCCCGGCTCTCCCGCCTATTGGATTTGCCTGTGAAGAAGCGTACATTCTGTACGGCTTCCTCACGTTCCTCAGCAGGGGTTTTAGTCCTGCCGCTGAACGAGCTGACAAAATCGTATAGGTAATCCATATACTGTAAGTCTATTTAATACCCTATCAATGGTCGGTTCGTTCAAGTGGTCACGGCACCAATGTAGTTGGTCTCTTACTACGTATGTAACACTTGAGTACAAAAACCAGACAAGGTAAATTAGACTTTAATATACGGCGACTTTATTGTAAAGGTAACTCTTGGGTATTATAGTACAAGTATAACCAGCGGATATACAAGATCAGAACAGATATATAATACAGTGGGCAACCCTATAGCATAGAGTTAAGCCCGTGAGCACAGGGTGGTCATGTCACGACAGTCCCAAACCTGACTGACTTCCAATGGAGAAGTAGCCGTCTTATATACAGCGCTGCATAGCCACGTGACCGTACTAGCAGCGCCACCTGTTAGGTTTAGTTATGTAAAATGCTTATGTAACAACTACCGACGGTAACCGAAGGTGGTACCGGTACACTACCGTATAGATAACCGAACTAGAGGAGTCGGTGTATGTAACGAACCGACGATACTAGTTAGATGAATAAAACAGTTATTAAACACAATAGAACCGTGTTGTCTTACATCATACAACATACAATAGATATACAACAATAACAGTTAGACTTTATAGTCAACCCGTTACACTACCTTTACTGATCAATAAACTCTGAATTATTAAGATGTGAACATTCATCCGCAAACTTCTATTTCTTTTCACTTACAATACCAGTTCTTCAATAAAGTGCCTCTTCACCAGATATGTATTACGGCTAAGGCAAATATTATTACTGTTTCCTTTCCTTTGTCGCCATAAATTATCTACATTGTTTTAGGTTGTAAACTACGTCTTTTACAAGGTTTATAAAAGTCAAAACATGAAAGTTTATTTACATTCAACAGATGTTTAAGTCTGATTTACGTTTTTCTATCTGGTTCTATTCCATTAGATTTGTACTTTAAGTTGTCTAATATCATCTTTGGCCAGCCTGATATACATGGTATCAAGTCCACCATCAATACATATTCTAGGTTTCGGCTCCACTGATGCTTTGTATTAATATCATTACCAGCAATGTTGTGTTTACTCTCGTATATATAGATACACAATGATTTGTGTCCAATTTCTATAACATTAAATCCATAAACATTGAGAGTTTACTGCTTTATATGCAGTAAATCCCATAAGGTGCAATACGTGATGGTGCTGCCACCTGGTGCGACACTGAGGAGTTACATACACATTTTAGGTTGAGACAATTATGCATTTCAACGTTGATCTACGTAGGTTTATTATATCTATCTACGTTTGAATGAGGTGGAAAAAACGTAAATCATGCTAAAACATTGGCAAAACGTAAATAAACCTTCACGTTTTGACATTCATGAAGCTTAAAAAAAGTCGTAATTCAGCCCTTTGGTTGAGAGGAAACCTAGATAAAACTCTGGCCTACGCTGGGACTAGGTAGTGTGTTTACATGGTAGTTGTTAAAACATGTGGATGTTTATGGATAAAGATGAGTTGAACTGAGTGGGTCTGAGTTGGTTCCATTGCCATTTACTAACTGATGTTTACATGCTCATAACGGATCCAAGATGGCCGCCGCACATGCGCACATACAATGTATACAACACACAACATCCTCCCTTTTAACGGAAAAGATAATCTCTTATATCTAAGGATAATACTATAGCTTATTCAGAGTTCAATTGAGTCTCCGGAATAGTCCTGGGATGTTACTGTCTTTGTATAAGATATAAGTCTGTCTTTGGTCTATAATTGAATTAATGAGATTTAAGACTTAAATGATATGTCTCTAGATATTTCATGTATCTTTGTTCTTATAGGAAATGTCAAGTAAGATTTTATGAAAATAGGGTCAGGTAGACTGCCTGACACCCATACGTGAAGGACAGGGATTATTCTGCCCTATGTGTCAATCACGTCTCACTGGTAACGCTGTGGCGCTACAACGGCCCTGCCAGACCGTGTGGTTACCACCGGTGGTGCATGCACCTCTGCCGGTTCAGGTGGTACGGTCTGTTCAGCCACCGGTTCATTCCTACGCCTCTGATGTGGAGTGGCGGGTTTGACGGTGTGCTGTACCTTCGCCGGTGACGTGACTGTTGGAGTGATGTCACTAGGTACTTTACTGGCACTCATTTCCTCGCGAGTGTTAGGCTCCTTGGTCTTCTTTAGGTGCTGACGGTTTCTCCTGAGGATGCCAGTTGGAGTCTCCACGGTGTATGACCTTTCATCTAGTCTCTCTACCACTGTCCCCTTGGTCCAGGTCTTAGTACCAAGTTTAAATGGTTCGAGTCTAACCGTGTCTCCTTCCTCTAAAGGAGGCAATATGGCTGACTTCGTGTTTGCGTGCTCAGCCTGAATTGCTTGACCTCGCTTGATGTCGCGTCTTGTATGCTTCAAGTCAACCACTTCCGGCTTTAGGAGAGCGGGTGCGGTCGGAAGCATTGTCTTGGTGCGTCGGCTCATCAGCCTTTGTGCAGGGCTAGACAGCATACCTTGTGATGGCGTATTTCGGTGGTCCAACATAGCTAGGTATGGGTCTGTTCCGGCCTCGCGGCACTTTCTCATGATCTTTTTAGCGGTCTTTACTGCTGACTCAGCTTTGCCATTCGCCCTACTATTGTACGGGCTGCTCGTCATTTGTTCAATGTCCCATGCATCGCAGAAGTCGCGGAATTCTTCGGACACGTACTGTGGCCCGTTGTCGGACACCAGGGTGTCTGGGATACCGTATCTGGCAAAGTGTGTTTTTAGCTTGCCGATGATGGTTGTAGAGTCTGTCACGGGTAGCATGTCGACTTCCCAGAAGTTGCTTAGGTAGTCAACAGTGATGAGGTAGTCTCGCCCATTTAGGCTAAACATGTCCGTCCCTACTTTGGCCCATGGCCTGTCAGGTATGTCGTGACTCCTTATCGGCTCTTTAGGATTTGCTGTTTCGTACGTCCTGCAGATGTGGCACTTCGAGATGAAATCTCTGATTTCTTGAGCCATGTTTGGCCAGAAGATGCTTTCCTTGGCACGTCGTAGGCATCCATCTATGCCGAGGTGCGACGAGTGGATCTTGACCTTCAGGGTCGCCCTCTCGCTCATGGGGATTATCACTCGCTCACCTCGGAATACCAGTCCTTCATGCACTGCTAGTTCATCTCTGAATGAGAAGTATGGGTGTAGCACTGGTGGTACATCGATCTTCTCGTTGGGCCATCCTCTTAATATGGTCTCTTTCAGTGCCGTCATTGTTAGGTCGACTTCGGTGGCTCGACGGATGGTCTCAATCCTGGAATCGGATATGGCCACGTACTTCGTTGCATTGACGTTCTCAAATTCTTCGTGATGTCCCTCCGTAGTCTGTCTGTAAGCTCGAGACAGAGTGTCGGCGAGATACATCTCCTTCCCAGGCGTGTATATGACTTCCACGTCATATTGCTGGAGTCGCATTAGCATGCCCTGTAGTCGCCTAGGGGCTCTTGCTAATGGCTTCTTCATGATGCTTTGTAGAGGTTTGTGGTCAGACATCACGCTAACCTGTCTACCAAACGTGTACTGGTGAAACTTCTCTGCACTCCACACGATGGCAAGCATCTCTTTCTCTATCTGTGCGTAGCGTGTCTCGGTGTCGGTTAGGGCACGGCTGGCGAACGCTATCGGTTGTCCGTCTTGTAGAAGTGCCGCCCCGAGTCCGGTCTTGCTGGCGTCACACTGGATGGTGAGCTCCTTGCTTGGGTCATAGTACCTGAGAACTGGTGCCTCACTCACAAGCTTCTTTACTTGTTGAAGTGCTCTGTCTTGGGCACCGGACCAGTTCCATGGCACGTCTTTCCTCGTCAGTTGCCGGATAGGTTCCATAACATCTGACAGTCGAGGTAGGAATCGTGCTAGGTAGTTAATGAATCCATTCAGACGCTGGACTCCCTCAACATCGGTCGGTTTCTGCATATCCATCACGGCATCCACCTTCGCAGGATCGGGCTTTAGGCCTTCATGCGTGATCAGATGTCCAAGAAACGCTACAGATTTCTGGCGCAGTTTCATCTTCTTAGGGTTCAGTCTGATACCTTTGTCCTGGCATCGCTGAAGTAGTTGTTCCAACTTCTTATCGTGGTCCTGTAGGGCTTCGCAGTCGGTCTCGCCAGTGCCGTATACCATCAGATCATCTGCGATACAGATGACTCCATCCAAGTCGTGGATGCATTCATGGAGCTTTCTGGCGAATATCTCTGACGAGACGCTTGTACCGAATGGTAATCTCAACCATCGGTATCTTCCGTACGGACTTGCAAATGTAGTCAGTCTCGATGACTCCTCGTCTAGTTTCACATGCCAGTATCCGGACTTCAGGTCCATTGTCGAGACTATCTTCGCTTTGGATAGTTCTGGCAGTACGTCATCTAGCGTGCAGAGGGGGAAGTGCTCTCGTTTCAGTGCCTTGTTCAGTGGTCTAGGATCTATGCAGATCCTCAACTCTCCGGTCTTCTTTGTAGCTGTTGCCATGGCGCTGACCCAGTCCGTCGGCTCGCTAACAGGCGCGATCACACCCTGCCCGACTAGCTGGCAGAGCTTCTCCTTGACCCTGTGTTTTAGGGCGTCCGGGACCTTTCTGGAGGGTTGGATCGATGGTGTGACGGTCGGGTCGACATGGAACGTTGAGATACCTGGCATGCAGCCGACATCTTCTCCGAAGACCTCTTTGTATTTATCTAAAATTGGGCACTTGTAGACTTCTTCCTTCTTTTTCACGCTCGCTACTCTCTTGAAGTTGTCTTCGAGGACAGAGATGAGTCCCATTTGTTGACTCGCCGATACTCCCAGGATCGGCATTAGATCGCTGTCCTCCACGACTACGAATTTTACGTCGTAGCCTTTTCCGTTTGACGGGTTCTTTATCTTGACTCGGCACTCTCCGAGTGGGCGTTTTAGCGTCTTGTCCCACATCTGGAGAGTATTTTGTGGTGGGCCTAGCTTGGTGGTGTCGACATATTTCTTTGGTATCAGGTTGACTGATGCGCCACAGTCGACCTGGAAATTAACTGGAACGCCCTTTATTGTCATGTTGGCGTATATCAGTTTGTCGCTTTTTAGATTCACCGCGCTGACCTCCTTTACTCCATTTATGACCTCATACTGGCTTTCTTCGCTCTCGGAGTCGTTCTCTTGCACGGCGCGTACCTTCTTGGTCCTAGGGGTCTTCTTAGTCTTCGATGTCTTCTTGCAGGCGACGTCGAGGTGGTTCCGTCCGTTACATACGGAACACCTTTCCCCCCATGCCGGGCAGTGTTTCTTTCCGAATATGTGGTTGCCAGCGCAGAATATGCAGTCCTGTGGTTGGTCTCTCGATTGGCCTCTCGTCTTCTTCCTGTTATTCTGTTTGTGTTGCTTGACTCCGTGAACCTCTGCCGTTCCGCCGCTGGCGTTGACGTGTTTTAGTCGCAATCCGGTTGCTTCGTCGGTGCGGCAGATGTCGATACACTTTTCGAGGGTTAAGTCTCTGATGTTCAGGAGTGTCTTCCTGGTCTCTTCAGACCGGATGCCCATCACAATTCGGTCGCGTAGCAGAGTGTCTTTGAGGCATTTACAGAAATTGCAGCTTTTAGTTAGGAAGTGGAGCGCCGTTAGATATTCGTCAAAACTCTCTTTCTCTTGTTCCCTACAATTGAAATTGTATCTCTCCATGGTCTCATGCAAGTCCCCTATAATGTAGGCATCAAATTTCTTTATTATTTCTTTGAGTGTCCTATTGGCTTCGTCTGCGAAGACAAAACCATTGTAGATTTTCAGGGCATCTGTTCCTATGGAATTTAGAAGCATGGAGGTTTGGTACACAGCAGCAGTTGTGTCCAGGTGGGAGATTACAGTGTAGTTTCCCCACTGCTGTTTCCACAATAGCCAATTTTCAGCCTTACTAGATTGCAAGTTTAGAGGGGCAGGAGGCCTGATACCAGGCACAAAGTGGTGCACTGGTGCATTTCCCCCTGGGGGAGGAGCATTCTCCCCATTACCTTCATTGATTTCAGGCATTGTGCTGGTACCTATATACTTTAGTAGTAGGAATTGGTGACTAGCAGGTCACAGTTCAGACTAGTGTAGCCTATAGACTAGCAGGTCTATAATTGTCACTTTAGGCCTATAATTTCTATACACTATCAGGGTATAGATATATTCTCAACACACTCTCAGGGTGTAGATGTAGAGCTAGCATTTATTAGGAATGTCTCTGGAACCAGTTGCAGTGGATCTCAGGGTGGGCTGGCAAGATGGCCACTTTCAGTGACAACACATGTGTATTCTGCTTTTGGCTTCAGGCCAAAAAGTGCATTAATCACTCTTCCAGGGTGAATAAAAATTATGTGTGTCTACTCACAGTTTCTTGTTGCCCTTCCCTGACCCTTCACCTGGCTGTCACCATGTTAAACATGTGGATGTTTATGGATAAAGATGAGTTTAACTGAGTGGGTCTGAGTTGGTTCCATTGCCATTTACTAACTGATGTTTACATGCTCATAACGGATCCAAGATGGCCGCCGCACATGCGCACATACAATGTATACAACACACAACAGTAGTTGCGTCTTCCCACAGGCAGTGCTATGCACCGGACGGGTAAAACACTGGGGTTTGTACATCCACAGAAAGCTCAGTTATGAATAGGGTGCTAAGTCTCCAGATAAAATGTTGCCCTAATTATTTCCCCTGTTTCTAACTGAAATTACCCTTATGTTTATTTTAGCCTTAATAGGTCCCAAATATGAAATATTAAGATGAAATACTGGTATCAGTAGGCCTAGAGATATATGGAGACAATGTTTTCCGCCCATCTTTCAAGACCGTAGGCTATGATATGGGGAGCCCATCAGAGCCTGGAAGTGGCGATCACGTCACATGACTAAGGTACCCTGTGCGGCTTTTTATTAAAATTATTAGTCCTGCGTAGTATTTCCTCTTGATCCTCAGATGCAACTAATCCATGTTCGTTTATGTTCCCTGCATGCAATCCCATTGATTTTTTTTCTCTAAATTCTAAACCATGACATTGGGATGTCTTTGTTTTTTTGGACTTCATGAGTTGAACTCTGTCGCATATCACTCGAGATCATTATGATGCAGGACAGGCTTCAATGAGTTGTGTGATGACAAGTTACGTCAGAGTTTTCTCTTTCTTTCTAGTGCATGTCCTTAATCAATTACAGTTTAAAATAGAGATAAATAATCAACATTCATCTACAGTTTGAAATAGAGATTTAAAATCAACATTTATGTTGGTTTAGCTCATCACGTGCCAAGAAGTGTTAAGATGTATATTACAGTACTAAAGTCGCCATAATCAGACACCATAGGAGGCTTATAGGATATTCCTAAGTCTAGATGCTGCTTATAATTGTGTGAGTTAGGCTTGTATGCGAGATTTACAGTATTATCTTTGTCTTGTAGTGACACTCGACATGCCATACTGCTATACTTGCACATACCCACCGTTGACCGGTAACTCGACACTTTGTGTAGACAGCCCGGAGGATGCCCCTACAGAGCCATGCCCAACGGACAAGACCTGCTACACCAAACAGGTTAAGCCCCAGGACCGTAAGTTAACAAACACTATATATATATTTGGATATAACGTGTTTTTTCAATATTGATTTCAAGGGTAGCTGGGTAAAAAAAACCACATACATTTCATTTTGAAAATGAAACTTAATTTCCTTTTTGCCATGCCAACCGCTTTTTTTTGGAGGAGGGGGGTGGCTGCTGCAGTCGGGTTTATAACCACATACGAAAAAGCAACCCACCTAGGTCCAGTCTTTCCTCTGTCGCCCTGACACGTTGTTAAATTCCCCATCCATCCACCCATATTATCATTCATCTTGTACATTTAATAACACTCTGCCCTAGGGCATATACATTTCCGAAATCCCGTATATGTTAACAATGAATAGAACATACATAAGCGATGTATCTACACTTACATTTATTGATTAATAATTGCTCAAAATTAATGACCTTAGCCACCTGTCAATTTTTGAAATTTCAAATGTATTATTTTTCATGTTCATGCAGATATTGGTGAGGACAGTGTGCAACGCGGGTGTTTCCCAAAAGGAAGTCGTGAAGATGGTTGTAAACTTGTCAGCACAAAATACATCTGCTACAAGTTCTGTAAGACTGACAGATGTAACACACACAACATGGATGACATTGGTAATCCTGTGAATCCTACTGTTATGTCAACTACTACACCTGACAGGCCGGGGGGTGGAGCCCAAAGCTGCTTCACACCCGGGCTAGGACTCCTTCTACTATCTGTTGTTATAGGGCTACATATATAAGTGCACACTGAGGTTTACTAAGGGAGTGGTCCATTATTAACACCATGGGGGAAGGAGTTGATGGATTGGCGGGGGGGGGGGGACAAATTGTAACCCTTGGCGGGGGGAATCGAAATAATTTGGACCCTTTGAGGGAGACCAAAAAAAGCTCCGCATTACTACACGATAGCTAAAAGAGGACCACTGAGATAATTTTGAACAAGAAATTTTCGCCCCTTTGCAATGATCCACTGTGTTTTGGACCAACTTGCCTTTTTCCAATATAAGGGTCTTCCACTGCACCTACTGTGCATTATATAATAATAAGTCGGTACAATATCAATAATTTTGCTTGGGCTTTTATTTAAGAACAATGTTGGGCCGACATAGTTTTAGCCATATTATATTGCACGATTTGAAAATTCACTTCAATATTTACAGCGAGTCAAATTTCATATCTCTCATTGCATAGCGCATAAATGCATGTAAAAAATGTTGAAGTCATGAATGAATGTTTATATATCAAGTCGAGATATAACTAGTATGTTGATAAATGTAATTGAGTAACTGAGATAATGTGTTAATTGATTAGTCATAATATATTGATCTCTGAGTTTAAGCTATATACTATGTGTTAATCATATGGTCGTATATGAAGTCGAGGTATATACTGTATTTAAATTATGTATCGAATATCAAGCGTTGTAAATATACCTTGCATCTTAAAATTAGCATGAGGTTCGTTCTGTTTTTCATTCATGATATCAATGATAAATGTTGTTTATTCAGTAGCTATTTCTATGATGCACGCAACTGCTAGTAGTATACTCATATATCAGTATATGTCTCGTCCATGTTCTCTGAAATTGTGGTCAACATTTGCAGCATATATGACTCGAGTATACATTTCCCTCAACTCAACATTAATGTTGATATATAAAACACGAGATGACCTTGTATGCTGATATGGCAAGTCACAACACATTGAAAAAAATTATCTATTTTTAATTTTTACTTTTGCCTGGAAAGTACCCTGAAATTCACTTGAATAGGCTCAAAATGGCCTGAAAAAGAAAATTAATACTTTTTCAGAATTGGATAAATATGTCTAGGGTCGGCCATATTTTGCTGACACTAGGGTGTCAATAGGCAACTTGAAACACATCCTTTATTTTTCATTTTGAAAATATACACTAGAGATACAAGCAAGGCACCGCTACGTACACAAACAAAGCAGCAGTAACACAGTCGGACTATTGATATTTAGCAATATGTAGTCTGACGCCTTGCATCATGAAGAAACATGGGTTTTCAAAAATGTGTTATTCACCATTATAACGTGATATACTTCAATGTTGTTATGAAACTAGAAAGACAGCTCCTAAAATCTCAGGCCTGCAGAGAATACTGACTGCTGTGTGCCGACGTAAACATGGCCTAAATAGTCGACATGTACTAGTTAAACCATTGCCAGACTGCTGTGCTCAGGATATTGGCAACTGTCGAGGCATATCACGAGTCGAGACAAGTGTGCTCAGCCCTGACTAAGCCAATATCCTAAGTACAAGGTTCTAGATTGTTGTAACTAACTAATGCCGCACACTGTGGTGACTGTTTTCTTACCTTTTGTACATCATATACAGTGGCGCTATTTCTTTTGTTCTGCCAGCCAAGTGTCGTATAAGAATCGATACTTTATCCATCTATGTACAATAAATGGTGATTTCTGGAGGAAATCTGATGTCAGCATGTTTTAAAATATTTTGTCTATATAAGAGCCCTAGCGGTTGTATGTGTATATTGCTATGTATCATTGACCACGCCCCCTTAGGTAGGACACTCTGATGCAGTCAGCTAATATGCGAGTTAGGCTTATACGCGAGGTTTTATGGTAGTTTTATTGAAGAAGCTGTATTAATTTTCAGAAATTGTAATTAATGATGGTTTCAAAACATGGCCCACTCTGGAAGCCAAATAAGTTCAATTGATCCCACACCATATTTCCAGGCCTCCAAACGGTTCAACGTTATCTTCATATAATATATAATATAACAATTTAATGCTATTCATCAAAGCCCAGATATGTATGGGCTCCTCCACCTGACTGACTTTCCAAGATATTTCCCATCAAATTGTCTCGCTGCATCAGGTTCCTCAGAACGGAGAATGATGTCAGAGCTTGCTCACAGAGAGTCTTGTAAGAGACATCTCCAAGATGCTGCACCATCTGGTGGAACATGCTGGAACTATCCTCCAGTAGGATGTGAGGGTGGTCAAACTCAACCAACCTGCCTCCTTCCAACACCTAAAAAAAAGATAATTATTGATGTAGTAACAACAGTTTATTAATGGGTGGTGAATAAATTTGGTAATTTCATGATTAAATCTATTGGATTATGCAATATATGGACAAGTGAAGAGATAGGGTCAAATTGAAAGCTTGTGAGAATGGGACGAGGCGTTCTAGTTCCTCCCTACACTACATTCCAAAAGACCAAGGTGAGGCCAAATTTGCCGCTCTTGGCATTTCACAGGTCACACAACTAAAACCATGCCCTCTCATTGGCTACTGAAAAAAGTGGTCTGCATTTCCAAGCGTTCTTGTTATTTTTTGTTTCTTTTATATTTCTGCAATTGTATAAATTGATAGTTCCAAAAGTTGGGTTTCCCTATGGGATTCCCTTATTGGACATGAAATTAATTCAATCCATTTCTTTTTTTAAAAGCTTTGGGGCTTGACTTTGTCTTGTCCCATGATGCAGTTTGTTTTATTTTTTTTAAATTTTTGGTAACGTTGTAAGTCATGCATATTTTAGTACTTGGAATGTTTCGGCCCTCTAGGGCCTCATCAGGTGTAATCTATTTCTGTGAAATGATATTTTTATTTTGCCTAGTGGTTGATATTATTTCCTATGACCATGTTTTTTCCCTATGCGGGGAAGACTCACATATGGTGCTCCACACACATTGGAACCTGAATCCACCCAAAACCCAAAAAATAGGTACGGGAAAAATCACCCGTCAAAGTGAAAGCTTTCCAAGTCAATCAGAAATATCCCTATCAATGAGAAGTTGCTATGTGATAAATGTTTTTGCTCTACTTGAACTTTCTCTTTATTTCAATGACATTCATATCTAATTAGTGTAGTTATATGAAATTCAGACTAGCAACTTCTTTTCACTGTTTTAGTCCTTCTATGTAATTGCCATCTTAATTCCCACTACTTGGAATTAAATGACATTCTAGAGGAGCCGATATTCAAGCCTTAATTCAGCTTTAAATTTTAGAATATCTGAGCTTTACAACGAAACCATTCATATGCAAATTTACTTTTTTTGCCTTTTCCCCCACATTTTCCCCCCATTGTGATGCCTCTTAGTGGCTAGCAGCCAGTACTAAAGATCCAGTGGTGGGTAACATTTTTTTTCAGAGCTCTGCCCAAATATTGTCATCTGAAAATCAATTAGAGTTTTAGTATTCCTTAAAATTCTATGTTAGGAGATTCAACTCTTTTTTTCTGATGACAGTGATTACAAATAAATTTTGATTTAAAAGCCACAAAGGAATACAATTGACCATACCATTATCTTGTCATATGTGATGACTGTGTTCAGCCGGTGTGCAATTGTTAGAACTGTTGAGGCTGCAAACTCTGTACTTAGTATCTCCTGAATAGTTTGATCAGTTCTGAAAAGTATGCAATCCACTTTATTAATTGGGTGAATGAGGTTGAAACTCACAATTTTGGGGAAATACATAGGCATGACTATGTGCTTTACATCTGAATCACAGTGAACCTTGTTAGTACTTCATGGAGACCATAGTGTTAAGGTTTATCTGGATGAATGAGGAAAATTGTATTGCAAGTAGTCACCTGTAGTCGACATTGGCAGTTGCCTCATCAACTATGATGATCTTGTTCTTCCTCATCAATGCTCGTGCCATGCAAAGTAGTTGTTTCTCTCCTACACTGAAGTTTTCTCCTGCCTCCCCCATCTCAGCAGATAGCCCACCAGACAGACCAGACACCTTGGTGTGAAGCTGCACCTTTTTTAAAGTATACAAGTTTGTTGATCATTCCCCTACAGGTAAAAGTGATAACGGAAAGAATTGGTGGGTTTATACATTTTTTCAATCGATAGTGGTAGTGGGCTAACAGTCCAGTAGAAAATGAAATATGATACAAAGTAGTTTCTCATATTGACATCAAAGTATGGAGCTGCACCTGTAGACATACACTGACTTATGTTTTCCTGAAAGTGTATATCAAAACAACATGATACAAAGCTTAACTAATCCTTTACCAGGCTCCACATAAAGACACCCATCCAAAAACCAGATTTTTTCAGTTGAAATTCAAATGGGATATTGGGATTTAGGGGGATGGTCTAACCTTTTAGAAACTGAAAGAATTTTGTAAATATTCAAACTAGAAGTACATCTATGACAAAATGAACAATATAGAATAACCAGAAAGTAAGATATTCAAATCACCCTTATCGTTCCAATTAGGGAGATAAAGCCATATTTGAAATTAAATATAGCTTATTTTAGTGTATATATTGTCATTTAAACTTACAATTAGTCCATAATGTATCCAAAAAAGACCTTAACATTTTTGGTACCATCTTTTTCAGCATGAAAATTTGGACAAAACCATTTTTCACCCCCAAAAATATATTGTGTGACATTTTTTCGATTTTTGCCTTGAATATTCCTCAAATCATATTGAAAATAAGTTAAATGTCATGCAAGTTGAGATGCCCACCGTTTCTGAAATATTGGATGTATGTGAAAACCGATTGAGATATGCAGAGACAATATGCCATAGACTACTGTCAGAAAACATCGTGGGATTCTACCAACTTTTTAGGCAAACTATAGAGGGTCAAAAATCGGCCAAAATCGGCCGGAAATCGGCGAGTAACTTGCATAAATGCGTGTACGGTCCTATACAGGAAACTCGTAATAATGTGTGTACGGTATAGGAAGGGTTAAGTGAAGCCCTTCCAAATCAATATAGTTAAAAGAGAAATACAACAGTGGATTAGATATGTGTGCTTATAGATACCTGGTGGAGAGCTTTCCAGAGATGATCATCTGTAAACTCATCAAATGGGTCAAGATTCAACCTGAGAGAGCCAGTAAACAATACAGGGTCCTGCAAATGAATAATTTTGACAATACAAGTTTTATGATTTATACCAAAGCTTTAATTACAATGTCAGAGCAATGCTTTTTATAGAACCAGCAAATAAAGATGTCTGCATAATATAGGTTTAATCATAACAATACACTTCTAATGTCCACAATTATTTTGCTGCTTGGGAGTGAATTGTTTTAAAAACAGAGGAGAACCAGACAAGGATACAATTCACACATTCACAAAATTAAACAAAAACTTCAAATTCTCTACCTGGGGTATGATAGAAATGTTGGATCTGAGGTCAGTTAGTCCAATCTGTGTCACCTCTAGGTCATCAATCTGGATACTGCCTGTAGGTTCAACCATCCTTAGCAGACTGACAAATAAGGAAGACTTCCCAGCTCCTGTACGCCCAACAACACCTACCTGTTTGAAGTACAAATACATTACAGTAATGGCCATCTAAGCACCCCTGTGCTTATATATATTTCAAGTCCTTGTTACCCCTGCGCTCATACAGACACTTGCTCTTATAATTATAAGTCCCTTCAAAGAGACATTTTGGGTGTCAAGAGGTCCTAGACCTGCACTTAAATGAAACATGCACTCATCTGAGTCCCCTGCGCTTAAACAAGCTATTACTGTATACTGTGTCTTTCTCCTAATGAATATGAATAACATTTTCAATTCTCAATTTTTATTTGCCTTTGCTTTTTTGTCAACCATTCACATTATACATAGGTCAAGTACAGACAACTGTGATCCTATTGGTGTGACACTATCAGAGTAAGAGGGTTGATGAATATCAACAGAAGCTATTAAAGTCTATATCATTTATTTGAATTCACTAACCTTTTGTGCAGGGTGAATGTCCAATGTGATTGGTCCTAGGGCAGCTTGGTTCTGACCCCTATAGGTCAGGGTCATGTCCGTGAGCTGTATGTGACCGTTATTAGGCCATCCTTCAGGTGGTGTCACATCTGTGTGCTCAGGCGCCTCCTGCTCCAATGTACCAAACTCCTGAATTCTTTTAACAGATGTCATCTGAATGAGGAATAAGGTTTAACGCTGCATCAGGTCAAAAAGTGATGAAAATGTATTAACCCTTTCGTGCCCAGAACTCCTAAAGTGCGCGCTTTTGCACCTATATATGTTTAGGACAGCAGCCTGGGTGCCATAGAGCTCGGATTGGTATCACTTTAGCACTAAATTAAGCCCAAT
Organism: Harmothoe impar; assembly: GCA_947462335.1. Classification (NCBI taxonomy): domain Eukaryota; kingdom Metazoa; phylum Annelida; class Polychaeta; order Phyllodocida; family Polynoidae; genus Harmothoe; species Harmothoe impar. The sequence continues at coordinate 39,488,742 of OX381719.1, forward strand.
TACATAGGGTTTCTAACGATACAAGGTATCCTATATTAGCATGTGTGTTTATGTTGATGGGATGCTGATCTAGAAGATATTATGAGTTTAAAAAGACCTTAAAAGCACTAAAAGTGCGCGCTCTAGCAATAGTAGGGCAGAGGAATTACAGAAATATTGAAAAAATAGTGAAAATATTGATAAAAAATGATCAAAAACCTTTTTAATGGTTTTTTCCTAAGGATTCTAATTACAATATTGATATTCTTTTATTTCTAATAGATATGCCTTCATTTGGAACCCCAAAAGAACGTTTTCTAAGCCAATAACAGGATATTACCAACTAAAAGTCCAAAATCTGGCATTTAGATGGCAATAAACGTTAATGCTTGATATCTGTGAAAAGAATGTTTCTGGTTGTCATGACAACTCAGGATAGAATGTTGTTTTAAAAAGTATTGAAAGGAGCACATCAATAGCTTTCAAAAAATATAATATAAAGCATGTGTCAAAACAACATATTTATTGGTGACCCAATCTACAAATGATGATGTAAAGAAACTGACTTTCAAAAATAGTTCTGGGCACAAAAGGGTTAACCCTTTAAGGGCCGCTGCTGCCTCTGGGCAGCATCTAAAATACCCCTGAAAAACCACTGCTGCCACAGGGCAGCAACAGTGCTACCCAATGACAGCAATATCACCTGTTTACTGCTACCCTATAAAACAAATATTAAGTATTTTTGAACCAATCCAAAAATATTCCTGCATAAATACTATGTCCCCTTGTCAGAAAAATGTAAATTCTATAGCCAATGCAACTTATTTCACTCTTTAGCCATCAAGCCAGGGATGACTTACTTACATAATTACATGTTCTTATGGCATAGGGCCGGTGGTTAAGGCCCAAATTGCATTTTTCAAGGCCAGCAGTGAAAGGGTTAATTATGAAAGGATGAATCAGAAAAAGGACATTTAAAGGTTCATTTAAATAAGGAAGTAACTTAAATTCTGCACCAAGCAAAGGTGTTTCTAATCATGTCTGTGTGGGTGTGTGCTGGTAATACTTGTCTCCGATCAAGGTGTCCAGAGCCCAGGTTTGTTTTAAATAAGGACCATCACAATACCAAACAAAGTCTTACAAATAAGTCTTTTTAACACAAAACATACCGCTGACATGAGGTCGGACAGCTGCAGAAGCCCAGCTTGAAAAATTCCGAGCAGAGACAGAAGATAGACAAATGCAAGTCCCGATACCCCAGCTTCACTTGCATCTGTTCCTGTAATGAAATGTTTATACATGTAACAGGCATTATGATAGAATCCAGAGACCAATTAGGTAAAATTTAGAAAATTAACAGATAAAACCAGACTGATAGTTTTTTTGTTAGGGGAAGAAATTGGTTGATAGAGGCTCAGGCTCATGAGAATACCACAGAATAGCTATACCCAGATGTCACAAAGTGGATTTTTTTTTTGACACCCATTTTTTTATTAGAGTTATTCAAGTTATCATACATATTTATTTTTTTAAATAAAATTTATGATCTCCCCTTTTCAGTGATGTGATTTTGGAACTTTTGTGGTATTTTTTTTGGCTTTTCCAGGTTCTACACACAAATCTATTATAATTCAAAGAAATTAAATTGCTGTTATTTAATTTCTTATATGAGTTTTTAAAAATATACAGCATAATAATACATAATTGAAAATGGGCTAGAACGATTGGAATTTTTTTTCTGATATTAATTGACACCATATGCATGTAAATACTTGCATTTTTTCACCTATTTTCAATATTTTAAAGTCAATGTCACAAAACGACCATGTTAAGGTGTCCGTTACGCGTCCGTTACGCGTCCGTTACGCCATATGGCGCCATATGGAGCCATATTGAGCAGAGGAGATATTATCATATGGCAGCTCATAATGTTGTTAATATTTGTCTTATAATAATTCTAAGACTACCTACCCCCCCTAAATCGATGTCAAGGATTCCAATGAAGCTATCCATTTTCTTCTATCTCAAACGGTTGCCTAGCAACCAGCCCTTTTGTATGAAAAATGTCCGATTTTGTGGAAACCATGAAAAATCATGATTTTACATGGTATTTTCATGGCTACAATACAGTAAGAACGGATTATAGCTATATGACAAAATTTTATGAGGATGTTCCCAAAGACCCATATTTTCCATTGCAATTGAGAAATATTGAGAATGAAAATATTTTTTATTGACATTTTTTTCACTTTTAATTGTTGCAAACTCATGAGTTTGACCCTAGAGTCATTGAGAGATTGTTGATTACTATCTTATGACAATATTTCTTTTTTCTTGTTGGTGCATCAAATAGAAGCTATGTTAAAATTTAAAAAGCACCTTTTTGAATGGAGACAGATATTTAGTTTGTATCTATGGTATTGATACACTCATGAAGGATAAGCATTATGCCTGAATGTAGCTGCTTGCCAGGACAGCATCCATGCATCATGATGGTCAAGGGCATAATGCATTAAGGCATGATACTGTCCTTAAATAATGGGTTGAAGATCACCTGGTGTAGCAGTGATAACTGCAACAAGTATGTAGGGCACAATCAATATGGAGGCAAAGAAATCTATGCGCAATCCAAGAAAGCGTGTGGCACACAAATATGTATGCCAGGCTGCCGTATGTCTGTCCATGTGTTTGTAAGCTTCTTTTAGAAAACTTCTTTGCTTTCTGAAGGCTCGGATGACAGTCAATCCTTGGAGAGTGGCTGAGAGATGTGAGTATGTTGGACTCCTGACTGAGAATGAAAATAATTTTAAGAAATCTTCATGATCAAAGGATACATGTGAACAGTCTCAATTACATTTCACGGAATACAGTATTAGACCATTGCACATTCCTTAACTTGGTTTATGTTACCATCAATTCACCATGTCAAACCAAATGTGAACTGTAGGCTCATAGTTCAAAATTCACCTGTTTGTGTAGTTTAACCAATAATTGTCATGACCATCATATAGCAATTATTTTCAAGACCATTGTTCTTAAAGGTCAACCATAATACAGGGGTACTATTTCTATGTTCATTTAAATGGTTAATCAATATTCATTGGAGGTAGTGTTCTTAGTTCATATGGAATATCTTTAAAAAATATGATGTCTGTACACATTTTTCTGTGAAAAATATTCCCCTCCCACTTTTGGGCTTGATGCATAACCCCCCCAGTGATTCTATTACCATGGGAGTTAGACATTAAGCTGGTCAAGGGTGAGAAAATTTCACCAAAAAAGAGTACTCTATGATGTTTATACATAACTTGATAACTTACGACTGCCTTCAATTCGCTTAGATTCTTGTATGCCTTTCTGAGCGAAATGCATGAATATGATGATGATGACCAAAAAAAACAGGCCCACTAGCGTCATCCATGGAACAATGACACATGCAAATATTGTAATTACCAATCCGATGGTCAACATCTTGAAAATAAAATGTCTCAATTTATTTCATTATTATGCAATAAAATCAAATACTTTAGTTATACTATAAATTTCATTTATCACCAAGAATCATGTGAAACTATTGCAAATCAATATCAGCAAATCAAAATTGATATAGCCTTTTTTTATATGATGTATATGTAAATATTTTATCTGTTTTATTGTACTGCTCCTACCTGTAATCCCGTATTAAAAGGAAAGATGAGAACTATATCCATGAAACCTGTATCTCGTGAGAAGCGGTTTAATACTTGTCCTGCAAAAACAATTCATTTTCTTTCTAGTAACTTGCACGACACACATTTATCACTCCTCTTTATCTAATTAGTATCCTGATATTCCATTAGTATCTGATTTGCAAAACTTACCAACAGGATTTGTCTCATAGAAGTGCATTGGTGCTCTGAGAACAACATCAAACATTTGGTTGTAGAGTCTGCGCCCTGCAGTGTTCAGGAATAGAGATCCTGTGGCAGCCACACATAGAAAAGACACAGTCATTGCAATAACAAGACCTGTCAGGGCAGCTATGAACCAAACACTGCCATATCCAGCGACCGGACTGGCTGCAATTGTGATGTTCAATCCCGTGTTGACTGTTGTTGTGTACCTGAAATATAATGCAGCCTATTTCAATTGGTGGCAGAATCGTAAAATACCAATAATCTAATATCTCCTGCTGGATTAGCAGAAACCACAAGAAACACTGTTTACATATTGTGGCTTTATTTGAGTATACCAGCTACACTGACTTGATATTGATAAACTAAACGGAGATATTTGCCTAGTTTTACTCACCATTGGGAGAATAACCACCCTGATGAAACATCTGTCACCTATGTTAAGGAAATAACATGCTAAATTATGGTGATGCCATGCAGGCTTATGTCTAAGGTGATAAGAATTTAAGGTTCTGCTGAAGTATTCAGCCATTCTAGTTGTAATTTAACTACATTCTCAAATTCATTAATAAGTAAAATTGCATCACCTCAATCAAAACCTCTCTGTGAACATTTCATGCTTGCAATTGTCTTGAATTTATTGATACTACCCCTCCCAGAAGAATACACTAGTTCCATATCAATATTTCATATATACCTGACTTATCCCTGCTAAGAGTAGAAACAGCAAAAATATATGGCCTCGGCCAGCCTTGATGTAGTTCAGGTAGACCTGATATGATACTCCTCTGTTCTCATTGATGTCAAGTCCGGATTTTCTCTGTGTGGGGTTCATAAGTATTGATTAATGGCTATGTATATGTAAATGGTAATATATTTTCAAATCAATTTTCCTTTGGAAGCAAGTAACACATTTGAAATTTCTTCATTACCCTTTAATGGCAGCTGCTGCCTCTGGGCAACATCTAAAATACCCCTGAACAACCGCTGCTACCACTTGGCAGCAATACATGCAAATACTGCCATTCTCGGAATGGAAAAATGTGAAGAGAATTCAATAGCTACTAAGAGGGTTAAGGGAGCTGGATAGAGAGAGAGAGAGAGAGAGAGAGAGAGAGAGAGAGAGAGAGTGAGAGAGAGAGTGAAAGAGAGGTGACATGCAAAAATTGTATGTACCTTTTGTCCACCTTGCCTCTGATTGCTAATGTTCATGTAAGACATTATTTCCTTTTCCTCCCCGTCTTGTTGGAAGGTGATTGGTGAGATATCATTAGGAACAAACTCATTCTCTGAGCCATCGACCGTATCTTCGGGACTACTTTTACTAACATACTGTGCAAGCTGATCAGATATATCATCATATTTTCCCAGCAGTATCATCTGTCCCTTAAAAAAGAAATGAGAAATGGTTTGCAAAATATTTTCTAAATCTGGTTAGAATGAGTTGAATGCAATCATGTAATTAGGGTTAGGATATTGGGATACATGAACATGACTCAATGCCATGTGTCAGAATTTACCTTCTACCCTTCATTACTGCACAACAGTTCTCTTTCACAGAAAAATCTCTATTTGCTAATACATAATGCTAGGGCATACTTTTTCACTTGAATAGAGTATGATATAGTCATCATGTTGCAAACCTTTTCCATGACTGCCACTTTGTCCACCAGAGGGAGATAGTGCAGGTTGTGAGTCACCAGGATGCAGAGTTTTGACTTCAGCAGTCCACAGATACATCTGCAACAAGGTTGTAACAGTCATGAAGTATGCCTTTACCATCTTTGCATGTATCACTTATTTGATCATATTTTCTTAACTAGAATATCAGAATTTCTCACCTGTGAAAAATGTGGTTGCCAACCTTTCCATCAACAGCTGCCAAAGGGTCATCAAACAGGTAGATATCTGCATCGTGATATACTGCCCTAAACATTTTTCGAAAATCAAAACCATGATGATTAAAATTAGAAGATTTCATTTGGCATTTTGCATAGAATTATATAATTCTATTTCATTTGGAGTGTTACATTAAATTATGTTATTCACATGTAGCTGAGTTTAACAAGTAGTTTTGATTAACTCACTGCTTGGAACTTACCGGGCCAAGTTGAGCCTTGCCTTTTGTCCTCCACTAAGTGAAAGTCCACGTTCCCCAACCAAGGTCATGTCACCCAAGGGAAAACCATTGATGTCCTAGGTTTTCAAAATTAAGGGTGGGATGAATCGTGTAGGCATAACTTCCCCCGGGGAAGTTATCCTGGTATTAGTGGATACTGACAGTGCCCCCTGGCGCCTATATTCAGAGGCTTGGGAACTCTCCACCTTAGGAGGGGGGCAACTCACTAGACAGCAAGCAAGCAGGCAAAGCAACAGCAACTTTTTTTGTTTTATTTTGGTTTATGTATTCTAATAAATAGGCCAGGTCACCTTGTGACCCACGGTTAATAGCCATACTCTATCCGAGTTAACCTTATTCCACAGACTGTGTTCTCCAGTAATAAGATATATTGCCATAGTCAGTCCTTGATAGTCCAGCAGATTGGCTTGACTAACGCAATGTTAAGAATCACGCATCTCAATTAGTGCAATAATCATTTTAAGGAAATCATTTTAAAAATAATATTGAAACTAGCCTTACTTACCACGTCAAGAGTGCAAGCTTCCAGAACACTGTCATACAGCACTTTGTTAAAGTCTGAATCCATAATGATGTTACTCCTCACTGTATCTGATATGACCCAAGGTTCCTGGGGGACGAATCCTATAGTTCCATGAACTTGCAGTTTACCTTTAGCCAAGGCAAGTTCACCCAGAATTGCCATCATCAATGAGGTCTTGGAACACATTTAGAAAGTAAATATAATTTTATTATACCTTTTTTTTAAAATTGGTAGTCCATCTCAAATATAAAAATTGCAACATTTAATTTTACCATTGACCAAACCTGAGAAATCATCATTAATTGAACATGCAGATGCTTTAGTATTTAATCAACATTGGGTTGATTTTAAAATGATAAAGCAGTGTCATTTCCATAGTAATTCTACTTTTCAATACACACCCATCTCAAGTAAATTACCCGAAGCAACAAATCCTGACAGTGAGTGATTAACAAATCAAATATTGAACTAAAAATTGATACATTGAATGTGTGCAATCATCATAATTATGTATAATGGTTGATAACCATGCTCTGTGAGCTGTAATAAAATGTCTATAGGTGAATTATTCAATAGGGCACACTCACTTTACCACTTCCCACCTTTCCTGTTACACCTATAAGCTGTCCCTTTAAAGAGAAGTAGACAAATTGTGATTACCGTATTCTACCTAATAAGTGCCCTCCCCTACTTAGCCCCCCCTTTTTTCAGATTTGTCAAGATTTTTGATGTTTTTTCTCAATGTTCCTCCTATTTTGTTACTGTTTTCCTAACATTATTGTGACATGGAGCACATCATACATAATTATGCAGGTTTAAATTGAAGCCAAGTGCAAAGGCATTGGGGGGATTAAAGCCTTGTAGAAGCCACTTGGGAGGGCCAGTAGGGGGCGCTTATTAAAATGAATATTTGAGGCCGATTTTCCCACTAACAATAATATCTTAAGCGCCAAGGGCGATTAATACATCAAATACGATAGTCTGACACAATGTAACAATCTTGTATTATGTTTCAGAAACTGAAATAAGGATCAAAGATCATGGTAGCTGTATCTAGCAAACTTTGTAATAGACTTATAATCTTTGCTACATATCAGCAGATGTAGTTATATCTTCTACTTCAATGAACAATGACAGTTTTACTTACTGCTTCTGCAGAAAGATTTATTACAGACAATGTTGGACCAGCCGCATTCTGTTTTGGAAGAAAGCGAGTTTGTTAAAAATTGATATATGTGACGTATACTGGGATAAGGGACCTTAGTGCACCCTGCACTAAGGACCTTTTTCGCAGATCGTGTCACATATATAATAATAGTTCAGGATAGTGTTAGATGTCTTTTACACTTCTCTAAGCCAGTATTTTACAGAAGAACATATACTTTCTTGAACAAGACATTTACATACACATCAATGTGTCCAATATATGTATAATACCTGATTCTACAGTATCTCTTCAGAACAAAAAGATTTTAATGAATATTGTAGCTTACACCCTTGTTGTCCTTAGCCTCATCATCCCAAATAGCAGATGCATCCACCAAGTTCACCAGTGCTTTTGATGTTTCTTCTGTGGTTAGCAAGGACTCCTGGGCGAGGTCCTCTCTCATCAGAAATTTCTTATAGTTAAGAGGTTCAGACATTTAAGGTGTATATTTCTAAGCAGTCCTTCATATATTTATTTAGCAAATGGTGTTCATCAGCAGGAAATATCAATCTCCTTTCCTTCTAGTAAATCAGTTTTCTTACCTTTATATGATCTGTAGAACCAAGCGTCTCAAACATCAGGCCAAAGGCATGTGGCGCAAGCATAAAAGATGTCTGTTGCATGGCTCTCATCCACCCAAGCAACCTGACTGTTATCTGAAAGGGGCATTTCCATTGTTTATGTACAGTGATAAGTACACATTAGTTTTTGCTTTTCAAACATTAGTTTTGTCACCAAATAAATTTGATCAAATTTGTCCATTTCCATCCCCTGAGTTGCTTAAATCACTAGGAACCAGAAAATTGTGGCTACCCTGGCAACAGCTACAAGGAGTTCAAATTGTACATAAAACCATGGAATTGCACAAGTCCATGCTCAAATATCATAGTACCATTCTAATGACTAAAACAAAATAACTAGAGGCATACTTCAGGGCTGATGTCAAGACCAATGAGGTATGATGTTATGAGCATGCTGTATGTAACATATGTTGCAATGTGGAAACATGCGGCCCCTCCTGACAGCATGAGGAGAGTACGCTTCAAATTCTTCTCTGTTTCATACCTAAAAAGATTAAAGAGAGTGTCTCTTTGTCTCTGACCAGGTGCCAGCTCTGACTGGGTGCCAGCTCTGACCGGGTGCCAGCTCTGACCGGCCTGAATAAAAACGGGTTATTTAGGGCAGATGTAGATAGAATCTGGCTGAATAGGTTGTTGGATGTTATAACCCTTTAAACTAGTAATTAGTTGCCCATTTTAATCATCATCTGCCCTAAATAACCCGTTTTCATTCAGGCCGGTCAGAGCTGGCACCCGGTCAGAGCTGGCACCCGGTCAGAGCTGGCACCCGGTCAAAGCTGGCACCTGGTCAGAGACAGAAACATTGGCCCAAGTTCGTGAGAAACAGCCTTGATATCCCATGTTAAATATGATCTAAATAATACTGTGTCAATTTCAATGACTTATATGAAAAATACTAATAAATCTAATTATGAAGATTTTTCAATTGGTAAGGAACAATTTTCGATCCTAAAATGTCTATTATGATCTTATAAACCATCATACTTTCTCAGTAGCTTTGCTCGTTTAGAAAAGGGCTTCTCCCAGCAGTACATTTTGATGACTTTCATTGCAGTGATAATTTCACTCATAAGATTGACACGCTTGCTTGTCCACTCTTCTTGTAAACGTCTGTAATAGAAAAATGATACATATCTCTAATAAATATGACAATATTAAATACAGTAAAAGAATTCACCTATGCCCAATATATGTTATCCTTTATCAGAAATAGCAGATTATAATATGATATCAGCACAATAGTCCAACATAATTCAAAAGTAGTCTTACATCAGTTCAGTAAGAAACATTTTAGTGTCAGTAAAGTGAGTGCATCTTCGTAATTTTCATTGCTGTCAAAAGATTGTCATGTTTGTTCTTACTGTAATTTTAAAAAGCATGCTGAATATATCATGGGAAAATATGTGTTCCAAATTAGGTAAATCAGATGGAAAATATCAGTTAATAACAGCTAGATATTGAAAATAGTATTTTATCTGATACCTAAAATTGCCAATGCCTTTGCCAAGCAGGAAACGGATAACAAGATATAGTACTGATAACAGAAGTCCTACTATGATGGGATATCCACTTGTTGTTCCTCCAAATATTGTAAATGCAATTAAGGTCAAAGGTGTGAACACGACAGCATGCATTGCTAACATGCACTGAAACAAGAAGGGCAAAGGATTTCATATTACAACAGATTTAGGTCTCTACTTTAGCTGATCCCTACACTATTAAGTATGGTGTGAAAATTCATACTGGCTGATGTTAAACCTCTCTCAAACTCTTTTTTTTGTAATTTTAGGCACAATCGGGGTTATAGCATTTGATCAAAGTAGCAAGTCACAAATTGTGGATTGAATTGCTCAGAAAGGAAAAAACAGAGGGCAGGGATAATAAGTAGATAACACATATTTGATAAATCTCACAGAAAGGATTCCACTTATTTGGCAGGCTTTCTCCTTTAGATATATCAATACTGTTAGCCTTCATTCTATTTTACAAAAGCTGACACCAAATGTATTGAAGTTTAGATTGGTTTTAATTGTTAATAGATTGATTAAGGTAGTTCCATCAAGTACTGTCTTTTACTATTAGCAATTAAGCCAGCATCTTTACAATGAGTCTGTTGGCATTCTTATGCATTAAACAAAACAAATTACTAAACAGTTTCTCTGATATCCCCTACGTAATTTGATTAAATGATGCAGACCATATGGAAAGTTTCTGCTTCCGTTGACATCAAGGATACTATCTCACCAGTTGACACCTCACGGCGAGCTCTGTTACTTATAGTTAGCACCTGAAAAATATATCAATTCTAATCCAAACCCACACTCAGTGTGTCCTTCATATCAGGCTTGGTCAATGGAGACATGTGTCTGGTCAGGGAGATGGTATGTGGGTTCTGTCTTAAAATAATTGTAAGTAATGAAGTCTGTGTTACTGTCAATACTAGATGAGAAGTGGCTGTAATTGAAGGCAGGGAATGCCACCTTCAATACAAAATTATCTTACTAGTCTTTTACATGTGTTACTACACTGAATGGCTCACAGCACACAACTATTCTTTGCACCAGTAAGCAGGTGTGGCCATTTCCTGCAATATTTTTTACATCCACCATAAAGTTTTGTCTCTTTTGTGTATTAGGCTGTACCAGCATATAAGGCGCTCCACCAACTATGAGAAATCATATAAGCTACATATCCAGTCTGACTAGGATCAGTGATGTATTGAACAATTCACCTTTCTGGCATGAATATGCCCTTACCTGAAAATTAATGGTGTTAAACAATCTTGATCTTGTCCCTTGCACAAACACAAGTTTCTGTATCAGTATTAAAACCTTGACCGTAATACATCTATTTACTGATCCTAGTACTATTTTACGATAATCCCAAGGAAATATGTGTAAAGGTGATGCAGAGCAGCCAAACAGTTTTGTGTAATCAAAAATATACTATCATTATCAACCGCAATAATGGTGGCATACCTTCTTGTAGATCAGAGCTGTGCAAGTTGTTCTCATTAACATACCAGTGTAAAGGTTGAATATCATGTAGTTGGTATGCAGTGGAACCAGGAGGATTGTGATGATAATGATAACAATAGCATATATGTATGCTGTTGTCTGAGATGTTCGACCACTGCCGTCCAAATACTGTATTAGCCCAGAGATCAGCAGGGGTGCAGCAAAACGACCAATTTCCTATGCACAGTGATCAATTTTTTGAGCATTATCACCAACTCAATAAACATATTTTAGTTAATTTCCTTGAGCCTTGATAATATATCTTTAATATTGAATGTAGTTATATACACAAATTGAACTCTTAATATGTTAATATTTGTTTATCCATGGATTTTTGCAAAAAAATGTCAGATATCATGGGATTCTAATTTTAGTAAATGCCTGCATTACTCAATATAGCACTTACAGCTACAAGCTCAAGCATGAGTGCAACAGCAATTTCCTTTTTGAAGTGGAGAAGGAGGTGTTTGAAGAGACTGCCTCTTTTCAGTTTTTCCTCTTTAGCAACAGCTGTCCAGCGTCTGAATCAAGAGATGATACATTTGAAGATTTGGTTTGATTGATTCATCAGGTATAACCACAGAGACAGCTAAGGTATTGCTCATTTTGTAACAAAAGGGTGCAGTGAAATTTTCCATGGGCATTCACACCTCCCTACAGAGGTGGACATTTAACCCCCCCCCCTCCCTTGAAGGTCAGAAACTTCTTGTGCATGCCCCATGGTCAAGGAGTTGAAATGTGTTACCCAAACCAAAACCACCAACCCTCTTACAAAAAACACTGAGCATTCCTAACCTATGAATATATCAGATATCTTTAAGGTATGATTACTTTAACCATAATCACTTATGAAATACCTTATTCAGGTTTTTTATAACCTGCTCAGAATAATCTGGGATCACCAGTGATTTCCTCTTATTTTGGTCAAACTATTTGTTTGACTAAACTTATCGAAATTATGTAATCCTATACTATGTTTTAGAAGTGCTGTTATTTACTCCTATATAAGTGGCCTTGCAAATCTGGTGCTATTGACAATAGTTAATTTACCTTTCAAATCTGGACACATTTTCCTCTGCTTTGGCCCATGGCAGCACTCGAAAGATATCCTTCTCCCCTAACTGGCGCTTGTAGGATGCATAAAAGAAACTGTTCATCCACCTAAAGATGTAAAAAAAGTGTAGTTGTTTAATAATTTAAAAAAGGACAGTTACACCAAAATAACAGTTGTTATACTTTAGTGTTTCAATTTACTCATGATTATTTAAGTTTATAACTATTTAAAAAGAATTGTGTTCCTCTGAGATTTTGATGATGACCTGTTTCAATAGATGCAATATAGAGAGCAAGGGATTTGCAAATTGTTTATGGTTAGGTAAGGGTATTTTAGGGAAGATGTCAACCTTTGAAATCGTAGTGATATTTTCAACTAGTAGTTTCAGCTATCCCTTTGTCAGATCAATAGATTTTTAAGTAATCATGTTTTTCAAAGTGGTGAGTAGGAAGCAAAGAGGCATGTATTTGTCATGCGTTTTCACCTAACCAGTCACATGTCAGAAAAATGGTTTTGAGGATTATGTTGCTTTCAGAGAGAGCACATCAAAGACTTCACTTTACGTTTTAATTCATCAAAATATCTATATTTTCCAATTTTTAGTGAATTTTCAAAGTTAAAAATTTACAGACACAGATTCTCCATAATAGAGCACTAAACATAAGGCTTTATATCAATTTGTACATAGACATAGAACTGCCATGCCTCTTTGTATTCCTGGTCAGTTTGCACATAATTATCAGCAGCAAATGAAACAAGCCTGGTACCAATGTAAAGAGAAAATGTGTGGCTATTTGTAAATATCAAATGCTCATGTGAGATTTAGATGATAAATATTCAAAATATGAGATACACATCATATTGCGGATAGATTTTGATAAAAAAATTGTGAGAGCGATAATCAATGATGATCATCAAATCAATCAAATTAGCTCATTTTTGCTCATTTTTTGCATTAATCCTTCAACTGTAGTAAAGTAAACATAATAATTAATGCAAATAGCTGATAAACTTAATTTCACTAAAATCATCAATTTTGACCTTTTGACCTGATTATCTCTGGTGTAGGATCTGCGCAATGTGCCTGGTTAGGTGAAAACACATCACATTTGAATAGTTATTCAACTGTACTGCTATAACTGTTGAACTAAAGATTAGTTTAGGAGAAAAGAGTAGTAAGAAATGTAAAATTCAAATTGTATCACTTATAGATTTATATTCACTCTCCTTGCTTACCAAAAGATCATTCTGGAGAACCAATTTGCATTCAGTGATGGATGTTGTTGTTGTGCGTTATGTGATTCAGGCCTTCTTGTATCCCCTCCATCCTGAACAGGGACATTTTCCTGCTCATCCTCAGCCATGTTCTCTTTCTATATCAAGGAAACTGTCTGGTTCAGGAAATTGAGGTGATATATACCGTAAAACCTCATGTACAAGCCTAACTCATGTACAAGCCGCACCCCAGCTTTGGGCCAATCCTATACACCACAGAGGACTTCTTATCATGGGGACATTAGCACTGTTCCATAGAGGCAAAAACTCATGTATAAGCCACACCCCGGCCCTGGGCCAATCCTATAAGCTGCATCACCGATCTGACTTGCGTACCAGCAGTGTTCAATTGATAAAAATGTATTGTTTTGTAAAGTTGAACATTTGATGGGTTAAGAAAAGGAGACATAGGGTATCATGGTAGGATACTCTCCTCCATCATGTTGCAGTCAAATGTGGTGCAGATAGAAGCTGCACTACTGGGTAAGTACAGGGTTAATGTGAATGAAAATTTAGGGGATTTTTGTATCTTGATTAACTCTTCCTTTACTGTACACGCATTATTGCAAGTTTACAGTGTCCTGCACACAATTTTGCAAGCCCCTGTGGTTTGCCTAAAGGTTGGAGTATTTTTTTTAAAGTGTTTTATTTCGGGAAAATAATAGTTACATCAAAAGATAGTAAATGCATTAAACCTAGCATGTGCGCGTTGCAATCCTTCCGCTAGGACCCCTATTTTATACAAATATTTTCATTTACGTATACAATTCAATGGTATGGCTATCACTGAGTTATTACAGACATTTTCATAAATAATACAGTATTGTTAGCATGATTTTCTCTGAAAGTAGTCTATACCATATTGTCCCTGCATATCTTAATCCTTGGGTACATACATTCACTATCTTAGAAATGCTAGCTATCTCAAATTGGATGAGATTAAAGTCATTTTTTTATTATGATTTGGGCAATATTTAGGGCAGAAATCGTGAAAAATGTTGTTTTTTGGGTGAAAAATGGCTCCAACACTCCAAAAAGTTTTTTGATGTGTTTTAGTATTGATAACTTGTCATATATTAGTAAAAACCTACTGTAATTTAGGTTATAGATGATATTCGTGACCCATAGAATGAGATGTGGCACTTTCTGCAGGAAAATGAAATTATAGGCCAACCAAGCACTTTAGGCCTATATAAAAGTGATAATGACCACACAACTTCTAAGACTTGCCATGAATTCAAAAATGAACATTTTGATTTCTTTTTTGAAATGCAGATTTAGAATCAATACAATCGTTGATGTGATGCATAGGTATAGGAAGACAAAATGAATATTATGTTAAACAATAAAGGTGATCAATGGCCGAATTAAATTAAATTCTAAGGGAAATCCTGGGGAAATGAAACACTATATCATGCAATTGCTTGGGGTCTAAAGGGTTAAGGTCTATTTTGATGCCTTGTGGCCCAAATTATTACTTGCTATGGCAACATTATCCACTAAAATAAGCTATATATAAGTCAAAATAGGGCTTTATCTCCCTAGTTGGAACACATAGGGCGATTTTGGGTGTCTTACTTTCTGATTATTCAATACTGTTCATTTTGTCAGAGATATATACTTCTAGTTTGAACAGAATCCCTTCATTTTCTAAAAGGTTAGGTCATCCCTTACACCCCAACATCCCATTTGAATTTTTTCTGAAGAAAATCAGTTTTTTTGGAAAGGTGTCTTCATGTGGAACATGGTAAAGGGTAGGGTTAAGGGTAGGTCCAGCATAAACGAGGGTGATTGGTTCTAAAAAGCTGGAGGCCTTCTAATACAGGTGTACCAGGTGTTATACAACACAAGTACTTATTCAATATCAACTTTTAGAGAGCTAAATTCATGATCCATGTATGCCCAGTGCTTATATAGGACAGGCACTAACTTAAAGTGTATCACTTAGACATGACATGATAATCATGTATCCTTTCATTTATACAACACTCACCTTTAGGTGTATGTATACCTGTGTCCTCCTTTACAGGTTAGAGCTGTTTACTGTACTGAACACGCCAACGCAATCAATTATACACCATCTAGTAGACACCATCCAATTCAAGCAAAAGTAAACCAGGACATGTGGTCTTTTTTAAACCGGTTCAGGCTTAAAAGGATCGTAATAGGCAAGACTACCTGCATGATGTTAGCATGTGTTGTACAAATAATATTATATGACATTGTATGATCATATACAGTGGGATTAATGATCCCTACAAAAGATAACACGAGTTGGACAAAACGCCATGGTATGACTGGTATACCATGTTTTTTTCAGGTCATACCATGTTATGCGTGATAACAGCTTAATTAATTAGAACTTACATAAATTCTTTTCACAAGATGGCAGCAAATGAACAAAATATTCAAATCTTCCCGATACTTACCCCTTGTTAAAAAATATTAAAAAAAATAAAAAACAGCTATTACAGTTTCTACTTTTTTGGAATAGTCGCGTCTAACAGTAACAGATCACGAGCTTGGCTTTTGAATTCTTCCTTGGGTTCTATAGATTTTGTCCAGGGGGTAATGCATTCCATACTTGCCCGCATCTTGCTGTGGATTGTGTTCATACGAAGTTGCATGGATAATGTTATAGAAAAGCAATAGAGCTATATTTGCCCTGGTATTTTTTCAGCCCTCTCCTGTAGCCTACACCGCTGTATACCCTTTTTTGAGGTAATAGATTTACATGGTAGTCTCTCCTTTCATTTAACATAGGTAGCTGAGCAGCTCTATGTACATCAATGTTGATTAAGATATTCATGTGAAGGCATGTTTTCAAACACTTATTTTGCATACGCTGCAAAGACTCCAGTAGATTCAACAGACATAAGTTTTCTTCAATCTACACAGCAGTATCTATTTAAATCGTAAGTCTTTCAATAGACTTTTTACATGTAGCGAGAGATTTGACACTTGGTCTACAATTATAACAAATTTTAAAATTTTTCAATTTTACAGTAGGTTTTGGCAATCTTTTCAGTGTGGGTGCAGCTGCAAAGACCATGAACTTGGGTTTGTTTTCATTAATAGCGAGTTTATTTTTGGAAGACAAGGAGGAGAATAAACCTAGAGCAGCATTTAATTTAGTTTCTAGCACATGGAAAGCCTTGCCAGAAACATATGTAATACAAAATCGTCCGTGTATAGCATTGTTTTATGGTCACCATTTTCCTGAATGCAGTCATTTACATATAGGAGAGGAAATAAAAGACCCAGTACAATTAGTATTGAACCCTGGGGTACACCGTAAGATAAAGATGCTTCATTAGATCTCAAGTTGTTAGCAATGGTGCTCTGTTTCCTATTTTCTAAATAGTTTCTAATTAAGTCCAAATTTTTATTTTTGATATAATGAAAATTAATTGATTAAACTAAGTGTTTATATATATCATGTAAATTAGGTTTTAGTGATTTTACACAACTCCTGTCTTTAAAAATGTCATTCCCCCTTTAGTATAGAGTTTAGAATGTTTAACTTTCTGTTCTTAGCATCATCCTCACACAAGCCTGCATCTTGTGCTGGCCCTATCCAAGTCTCCGCCATGTCACCCTAATTCAGGCTTGCGGGCTGGGACTGTGTGGCACTGTTGAAGAGTTGCGACAGGGGTTTAATGAAGCATAATCTAGCATAATGAGGGCTCTTATGCAGCTGTGATGCAAGTTCCCCAAGTTGCCCCTTGTTTTAAAAAGAATAGACCTGCGAGATGTATTTTGTGGACAATTGTAATGTTAGGCTCGTAAAAATAGACAATTCAAGATAAAATGGTGGGAAGGTTGACATGGCCAAGTCTTGAACCCTGGACCTTCACATACAAAGCGACAGTGGTGACACTATACTATCAGATCTGTGTTGGGTGGCCATATAAAGGATCTATCCACCATGGCAATACACAACCTACCATTAACTACGGGTGTGCCAGTCTCGGGCCCGACTGTACGTTTACAGTCTGGGGGTTTACTTGTAGACATATACCTACACTGGCCCTTATACACTATGCCATAGTCTATACTACTGTGTCTCAGCACTCAGGAGGATGTGGGTTCGAACCCCACTGTGGCTCAATCAATATCTCAATTTATATCTACATAATTGGGCCTGAATTTAACTAATGAAACCAGTCACATCTTTAATAAGTAATACTACCATGTCACTGTAAGTAGAGTTATGCTTCAAATGGGCTAAATAGTTAATGTAAAAAACGAACCACCTACTGTGCAAAAGGTGGGATTCGAACCCACGATGTCATGCACAACCTCATTCATGGTCATGACCAATCAGTGAGCTACCTATCTCATTAAGAAATGATCCAGGATCCCGGATCATTTTCTGAGTAGTATAGTTTTCATTAGATACAACGGCGGCACTGGGCCTGGAAAGCTCGAGGCTGCGGGTGTGCATGCTTGGGTGACCTTGGGTAAGGTGGTGTGTCAGCACTGTAGGGATAGACTGTATGTTTACTGGATCTAGCACACGTACCAGAGGCTAGATTTATAATAACCACCACATTTCTTGTTAAAGTTGAATAAACATTGAGTTAGTTTTTTGGCTAATCTTAAGTATTCAAACACTGACCCTGTTACAAACTTAACCAAAGTCACCTTGCTTGAAATTCCTATTAACATATTCTAGAACGCTAGGGATTAATGTTTCGTACTTTGCCTACATTATACAACTTTACATAAATACTGTATATCACTGCTCATCCTAAAAAAAATTAAAAATACAAGATTAATATTGGCACAGAGGGTGACTTTGTTACCAAGGGCAGCCTACAGCTCTTACTGTATTAGTTTTGGCCATGATAATCTAGGTTTAGAATAACAGACATACATGTATACAGTACTCACCTTTACCTGTATCATTACAGGTGTCCTTCTTTACAACTTGACGCTGGATCTTGTACTGTACCTTCTTATATTGCACCTGGGGTTAGGGTGACCTTGGGAATATACAGTATGCTCCCCAACATAGTTTATAGCATGACACCCACTTGCCATTGGGGTCATTAGACTGGGATGCTTAGATTGACAACATCTTCTGTGTCATCTAAAAACATCACACAGACTGACGCTCCCAACTAATTCCAGCCAGATTACACTGATGTGTTTACGTCATCTCATACTAAGGAAAAAAAGCAAAATACAGCCAGGCCATTTCTTTCCTTCTCTCAGCCAACTGTGTAAGTGTCTCATAATTAGTGTGGTAATGACGAAACTGCATATTAGACAATTCTAGAGGTTAGTACTACTTGTCTATGGATAATATGGCAAGTATGACTCAATGAAATGTTTTGAAAGGAATCTGTTTGGCAGGCTAGGCCAATTAGAAGGTAATCTTTCATGATACTATAGACCAAGACCTCAAATTACGGGCCATTGGCTCCTGGCCCAGCATCGGTGTCTAAATATAACTGCGCCGAGCAAGCATACACACGCACTGCGGCTCTCACCTGTGGGCGGTTAGGCCTAGCCAAAAAGTTGATGGGGTTGACCAGCCCGTACGAAATGAAGAAATATGCCGCAGAACTTCAAGATGACCCCCAATGGGCACCAATTAGCCTAGCCACTTTGGAAGACATTTGCACTGAGAAATTCTCCCAAGATAGGCGATGTCGTATTGTACTAATGAAAACAGGCGACAGACCAATCTGGGAGGCTACTACATGTAAAACACATGGATGTGGTTATAGTCTCACAGACAAGGATAAAATTGGTGTAGACTTATCAAAGGGTCAGAACGAGACGGGCAAGATATTAGTCAAGGTTAGAGAGGCGCTCAAACTCCAGTTCCCACAGGATGTCATATAAGGTGGTTGTTCTTGCCGACAGCCGCGGCCACAACCTGCAGAGCAGAATTTGCAGCTCAATTATGGAGTTTTCACTACCTGACGACTGCTCTATTGAAGTGCAAGTCAAGGCTGAATCTGGTACCACTATCACGTCTGTTGTTGAGTTCTTTATGAATGACTTAATAAGTGGTAATTATGATACAGCTATACTAGTGTGTGGAGCTAATAACCTCACCAACAAGCATATCAATGGAAACATCTCGCTAGCCTACGATGATATTGGTCACCTGGTTGACTGCCTGACTACTAGTTATGACAAAGCCCGGGCCATACTTCACTCAATTGGTTTGGATGTTGCTATTGCGCAACTGGTTGGATCGTCAATCGACAAACATAATCACACTATAGGTCTTAGTGTGTACCAGCAAAATATCATGGAGTCGTCCATCAAGTATATAAATCAAGCCATTATATCCATGAATAAGGATGATAGACTCTATGGACCGTGGCTTCAAAATACGATCCATCACCTCCAGGGTGGTGGGCTCCACGATAAATATGTGAACTTATACGACGGACTTCACCCCAACGCCCTTCTCAAGGATAGCTGGGGGAAGTTGATTGCCAAAGCTATTATTGCAAACAGTCGTCTCTACACCAATCCTCACCACCCCCACCCGTATTATTTTCCTGACACCTCGGGGTGAATGACTTACAGCTCCAAGTGCAATGCAAACTGCATCAATATGTCCTACCATGCTAAACCTCACCCATAGTAATTATAATTACATATTATAAATTAATATTAATTAGATTATTTTAAGGAAATTAAGTTATCCATATAGGACTAGTACTCTCAAGGTGAATTGTGTGGCATGAAACCCTGCTAGTGCTAGTTATCCTCTCCCATAGGTTATTGCTTGACCACCCACCCGGCATGGTAGGATATATATATTTTCTATAGTAATTACCTAGGCAAATCCTTATCTTTTCACTAAAGACAGTTATCATATTATTATACTTCTCATAATTTAATTAACTAGACCGATACACATGGACCATACATTTTTAATTACATGCTTACACGCATATAATCCAATATGAATTTCACAGAGACACTGCCATAATCTACTTGACGTACACATATTGTACCGTATGTGCTTATATGGAAGCACTTGATATAATCCTATTTTGGGTTGGACTCATAGTTAAGTTTAGTAAACTAATTGTCACTATTATTTTTGATTGTAAATCACCAGTTACTTGCTGTATATCTTCATAATTCCGTAAGGAATTGTGAAACATGTATTTCATAATTTTATAATTTAGTACAATTTGTCGATTTTGTTTGGTATTGATTTAATTTATAATTTAAACTTTATTTATAAGGGTCTTCTACCCCTCTTCTCTGCTTTCTCGAGATAGACAATGCAAATTGCGTGTGGAAAACTCCTTGCTATGAGCGTTATGATCCATCTAGGCAACCTCAAGGGTATTAGCCTTAATGGATGGTACCGTATGAAACATGGTTATGAGAGGTTTCTCATTCATTTTCTCGCGTTTATATTTTCGTATATCATTGACAGTCATGGCCTTGGCAGGCACCCCATGTACAGTTTAATACCCCTGTATCCTCCCTGAATACCCATTGAGGGGGGAAAAGGGCTTCCATTTAGCACATATAAATTGTAGGAGTATCCCTGCAAATTTTGCTGAATTGCAGATTGCTTTATTAGATTCTAACATTACTATAGCTACGGTGTCTGAGACCTGGCTGAATGATATGCTTCCTTCATGTAAATATTATATGCCAGGGTACAGGTTGGTGAGGCTCGATAGACAGGTATTACTACCCAATGGAGAGGTTAAGACTGCGGGTGGGGTGGGTTATTATATTAGTGTAGGGGTCACAGCGTCTGATACTGAGCTTGCTCACCTAAATATCAGTGATGAAGACATAGAACTACAATGGCTATATGTGAGTGACGATAAGATGAAAGATATTGTTATAGCCAATTTATATAGGCCACCAGATGGGGATCCCTATAAATTTATTGACAAATTGGCTGCCAAAATAGATGTCCTAGGCAGATTTAGGTTAAAAGAATTATACTTCTTAGGGGACATGAATATTGATTTGTCAAAAGCAAATAAACCACCAGCACAAGGGGGTAGGCCATCCCCAAAGGAATCCCTGTTGGAGCTTATGAAAACTATAGGTTGCAAACAGTTCGTAAAAGGTCACACAAGGATAACACCTGATACACAATCAATGATAGATTTAATTTTTACTAATTCTATGGCAATCCACTCCCAGGGAAATATACATGTAGGCGTAGCTGACCACAACCTAGTATATGTAACTCGCCTAAATTATGTTGAAAAACCAGAGCCAACTACATTTACTGGTAGAACCTACCGGAAATATAGTTACCCTGATATGAAAAAATTCCTACTTGATAAAAGTTGGGAAATCCTCCTTAATGAACCGGATCCGGGACTAGCCTGGGACATTTTTGAGAAAAGTATTAATGAATATTTGGATGCAAAATGCCCTATAAAAACCTTTCACTTCGGCAGGAAAAGGGCCCCTTGGATATCTGACGAGCTCATTGAGTATCTTAGTGAAAAAAATAGCCTAATGAAAAAAGCCAAAAGAACCCATAATATTGATGATTGGCGAATAGCAGTCTACCATAGAAATAGAGCTAAAGTTTTAGTAAAGCAAGAAAAAAGAAAATATTATTTAGATTTACTTGAAGAACACAAAGACGATTCCAAAAAATACTGGCAAACCATAAATAATTTATTTAAGCCCAAAACCCAAGAAAATAGTTTTATTTTAGTTAACCAAGAAACTAAGGAAAAGGTACCCTCTGAAAAGACAGCAGATTTCATTAATGATTACTTTGTAGAGATAGGCCCCAAACTGGCAGAAAACTATGTCTCCCCTTGGACACCACCACCCACCCAGCTACCTCAGCAATTCGAACTCCAGCCTATAACACTAGATGTACTTGAAAAAAGTATCATGAAAATAAACCCCAGCAAATCCTCCGCTGTGTCTAATATTAAATCCTCAGTGCTTAAAGATGCCTTTATGATACTCTCTACACAGCTCCTACACATAATAAATTCCTCCTTAATTTCCAATTTAATCCCCGATAAATGGAAAGTTGCTACAGTTATCCCCCTCCAAAAAGATGGAAACACACAAGATGTAAATAATCTTAGGCCAATCTCTACTCTTCCTTTACCTGGCAAACTCCTTGAAAGAATTATTCACAATCAAACAAGTACCTACCTTAATGAAAATAATATTCTGACAGAACACCAATCTGGCTTCAGGCAAAACCACTCTACCATTCAAGCAATAGCTGATTTCACAGATGATATTTATAAAGCAATAAATAATAACAATATAACTCATACTGTTTTTATAGACTTCTCCGAAGCCTTTGACACGATAAATCACTCAATATTAATAAACAAATTGAAATTCCTAGGTTTTTCTGATAGTGCTGCAAATTGGTTTAAAAATTATCTTTCGAATAGATCACAACATATAATTGCAAATAATATTTTTTCTCAAACTAGAAATATATCCTGTGGAGTCCCCCAAGGATCCATCCTAGGCCCCCTCCTTTTTCTCTTATATATAAATGACCTTGAAAACTGCCTTCAATATTCTAAATATAAGTTATATGCTGATGACACTGTTTTATATATCTCCTCTCCTGTTAATTTGGATGCTACCCCCATGTTGAATGCTGACCTGGCAAACTTGCATAAGTGGTGTGTAGAAAATAAACTGACAATAAATGCAAAAAAGACTAAATACATGCCCATTGCATCATCCTCCAAAAAACTTAAAAGAGTTATCCTACCTAAGTTAGTATTGGGTAATACAGTTCTCCAAAAAACAAATGAGTTCAAATATTTAGGTATAACAATAGATAGCTGCCTTAATTTTAATAAGCATGTTGAGACAACCAGGAAAGCTATCATATATAAGATATATTTGTTAAATAGGGTTAGATTTGACTCAGATGAAGCAGCCAGTCTGGAAATTTACAAATCCATGATACTACCACATTTCACCTATGGGGATGTTATCTATTCAGCTACTAATGCAGGAAACCTAACCAAACTCCAAAGGGTTCAGAATAGGGGTCTTAGGGTATGTATCAAACCTGAAAATAGAGTCTCTACTGATGCTCTCCATAAATTATCTGGTGTCAACAAGCTGGAGGATCTCCGTTGGGCCTCGCTGTTGGGCCTCACCTTTAAGAGGACTGGTATAAGGAAGTATGTTGATCAGCGCAATATCAGAACCAGAGCTCATGACTTTCCTGTGCTTAAAACTGTAAATAATATTAAAGTTAAATATGAAAAATCAGTTGAATATAGGACCTTCAAATTATGGTCAGATACACACAGGGATATAAAAAGTATTGCCTCCTACCCCCAATTGAAAAACCACATACATAAGGCTTTAAAGGCTAAGCTTGTTTAAATCCAGTACATACTGCATTTGTCACTGGGGTTCCTGCCATACCAGCCATCAGCTACAATCATATTGTATACCTAAGAATTTTTTCTTGTGTAATTATAGTTGTCTTATTTCTTGTAATAGATGTGATTACATGAATGTATTACCTCCTTATTATATCTGGGGGACCAGTAGTGGACAAATAAGTCTCATAAGAGACATACTAACTCAGATTACTGACCTAACCTAGTATTAAACAGACACACTACATGTGTAGTCTAATCGATTTATTATTATGTAAGAGTGGTGGAAAGAACCAGACCGGTTAAGGCTGGTATCAATTAATACAGGCAAGCATTGTGCATAGCCTATTGGTATCAGGATAAATGAACAATATAAAAAAAAAAATATTTGAAATACATGACAATTCACAACTAACAGTGTATTTTCAATGTCTACCTCAAATCATACGTTGAACTATTCCATGTACCAGCAAGCTATGGTTCTAATTAATGAATATTAGTGGCTAGTATTACATCAGTTATTGCTTTGACATAGACAGATGATTATGCATCAGTGGTGTACTCTGGTGTTAGAGTCTTACAACTTAAGACTAGGAGATAGGATGCAGTGACATGAAGTCCTCTTAGGGAGTGCTCACCTATTAGTTACAGGACGAGGGGGGTTATGGTTCGGGGGGGGGGGGGGCATAAACGATTCCTGAGGGGCGGGGGTGTAAAAAATCCTCACAGCTCTTGAGTTGTAAGCTTCAATCTGAAATCAAATGTTTGTGTTTTACCTGAAAAGGCTACTAGTCTTTCACCTGAAAATGCTACTAGAAACAGATTTCATATGCAATTGCAAGGACCCTGTAAACACAACTACGTAGACCAGACGTAAAATTACATTGGTTTTAAGACAGAACTACGTAATTTGACAAGGTTTGTCAACGTCAAAACGTTAAGGTTTAGTTACGTCCAACCAAGGTAGGTATATGAATTACATTATTTTACGTCATTTAAACGTAAATAAACGTAGAAGAAGCAGGTAACTGGATGTAAATAAATGTATTTTAAATTTCCCAAATGAAAGAAGAGCTGCACTTGAATTCGATCCATTAGTATTACAGTTGAATTTGGCTATGAAAATAAACCGATATATATAATGTTATATTACATTTGTTTCAGCTGGGTATTGTCCTGTTTGAACAAACACAGTATTTCCCTCACCAGGTATATATATATGTTTGGGTTTGGCTGCACTTAGGCTTTGTATTTAATTTATTACCACTAATGGAGTGCCCAATGATTACACTACCATAATACACATACTATACACAATTATCAATTGTCTTTTATAATATGAATATACAATGTTGTGCCCCTAGTTTTTATGGTATTGAATTCATAATTCATGAAAATTGACTGCTTAAATGTGGTAGATTTGCCAAAGGGCTCTATGATTCTCTTCATACATTATAGTGCTACAACCTGATGTGACACTTGCAAACTATGTAGAAACCTTATGGAAATATGCACAAGAAGCAATACATATACGGACGTTGAAGTACATATATTTACTATGTTTACTTACGTTTGAATGAGGTGGATAAACGTAATTCAAGCAGAACCATCTGCAAAACGTAACTGAACTTCAACATTTTGACATTCATAAACCTTTTAAAAAAGACATAGTTCAGACTTTTGGTTGAAAAAATACCTAAACAAACCTCTCAGCTACATTGGAATTAGGTAGTGTGTTTACAGGGGATTAGCCTTATAGTGAGGGGCTCGGGACGCCAGGGGGTTGGGACGCCAGGGGGTTGGGACGCCAGGGGGTTGGGACGCCAGGGGGTTGGGACGCCAGGGGGTCGGGACGCCAGGGGGTCGGGACGCCAGGGGGTCGGGACGCCAGGGGGTCGGGACGCCAGGGGGTCGGGACGCCAGGGGGTCGGGACGCCAGGGGGTCGGGACGCCAGGGGGTCGGGACGCCAGGGGGTCGGGACGCCAGGGGGTCGGGACGCCAGGGGGTCGGGACGCCAGGGGGTCGGGACGCCAGGGGGTCGGGACGCCAGGGGGTCGGGACGCCAGGGGGTCGGGACGCGGGGGGGTCGGGACGCCAGGGGGTCGGGACGCCAGGGGTCGGGACGCCGGGGGGTCGGGACGCCAGGGGGTCGGGACGCCAGGGGGTCCGTACGTCAGGGAGTCCGTACGCCAGGGGGTCCGTACGCCAGGGGGTCCGTACGCCAGGGGGTCCGTACGCCAGGGGGTCCGTACGCCAGGGGGTCCGTACGCCAGGGGGTCCGTACGCTAGGGGGTCCGTACGTTAGGGGGTCCATACGTTAGGGGGTCCATACGTTAGGGGGTCCATACGTTAGGGGGTCCATACGTTAGGGGGTCCGGACGTTAGGGGGTCCGGACGTTAGGGGGTCCGGACGTTAGGGGGTCCGGACGTTAGGGGGTCCGGACGTTAGGGGGTCCGGACGTTAGGGGGTCCGGACGTTAGGGGGTCCGGACGTTAGGGGTCCGGACATTCGGGGACAGATGTTAGTATGGCATGTGTTTTGCTTTACCCTAACAAAAAAAATCATTGGTATTTTCTTGGTACATTTATGATCATAATTGGAAATTTATTGTATGATTGCTAGAATGAGTGAATACTATAGATTAACAATCTGTTATCTCTATGTGTTGGAAGGAGGAAGATAGATTATAACCATCCTCACATCCTACTGGAGGATAGTTCCCGCATGTTCCACCAGATGGTGCAGTGTCTTGGAGATGTCTCTTGCAAGACTCACTGTGACCAAGCTCTGACATCATTCTCTGCACTGAGGAACCTGGAGCGGGGAGACAACCTGAGGGGAAGGATCTTGGACAATCAGTCAGGTGGAGGAGGCCACACAAATCTGGGCTTTGATGAATAGCATTAGCTCATAATATTTTATGGCAGAAGGGAACTTATGCAGAAGGTATGGGCCTCTAGCAATGCAGTGTATGGCTTCTTACATTACAACTTTTACTCTCTAATACTGAAGGGTTTATAGATCAAGTGGGTACAACACAAAGATCAGGATTTCAGAGAGTGCTATGTTTTGGAGCCTCCACTCACAAGTCTATTTAACATATGGTACAACATGTAAGGCCACTCAAAAAGAAAAGAGCTTTTGACAAAAAAAACTAAAAAATTAATTTGATCACAAAAAACGTTAACCCTCTTGCAGACTATGATGTGTTGTTACTGCTGTTTGGTATACAGTCAGTATGATCCAACAACAAGAACACTGTAGAGCTAGGGTTTACTGATTTTTCAGTATACAATATACTGGAGAACCACTGCTCAGGTCTATACCAAGTCCTTCTCAGACCTCTGTCACAGCCAGTAGTGAGTAATGACCCAGTAAACACGCTACGTCACTCCAACGTAGCTCATAGGTTTCTTTAGGTATTTTTCCTACCAAAGGTTTGAGATTCGACTTTTTGTAAGGTTTGTGAACGTCAAAATGTTAAGGTTTATTTACGTTCTACCAACGTTTAAGTATCATTTACGTTTTTCTACCTCATCCAAACGTAAATAAATGTAGTAAATTTACGTTGATTTTCGTTAAAATATGTAGTCTTTCAACCTACATTGTGTATATAATTCCCCAGTGTCCCACAAGGTGGCAGCACTATTAAGTATGGAGAGAATGATACTGCACTTGGTCAGATTTACAACATTCTATCAGTAAACTCTTCATCATTATGAATTAGATATGATGCAAATCAGCTGAGCACCAATGACTACTCGCATATAAAAGAGAGGAGATAAAAGAATAGCATGTGCTATGTACATCAAGGCACATCATAGATTGAACACCACTTTGGTGGTAATGAAGAAAATACAAAGCCTCACTATAGCCAAACTATAAGCTGACTCACTTGGGAAAGAAGATACCGAGTTGGTTTCATACCATACAACATAAAATGATGACTGTATATTCAATGAGTATAAATTGCAAAGCTCTATGCCTAATCTAAATTACAAATCTAGATAATTTTTATATAAAGAAACATCTGGATAATGTAAAACAAAAACTTACATCAGCCATCTGAGCTATGTAGTTGTGTTTACTGGGGCAACTAGTTTACCTATATATATGTACGTAAATAAACGTAAATCAGACCTAGAGGTCTGTGGCAGGTAAATTTTATATACCTTAACGTTTTTACGTTGATAAACTTAGTAAAACTACGTAGTTCAGACCAAAAGTGGACGTAGTTTAACGCCAAAACTACGTATCTGTGTTTACTGGGGATATATAAACCAAGTAACCCTTACAGAATATGCAGTATCAATAATATCTAAGGTAGCAGAGGTGTGGACCCTCTCAGATCCCAAGATTCTGCCTGAATCCAAAGAACGGGCTCCTCATAAAGGGGATAAGATACATGGTGAAACAAGGACAGCATGAGCACCATCACCATCTGTACCAAATACTTTATATCATAGCATACCTCTCTCTATGATGATGTAAAATATCCCCATATTCATTGTAATTGGTATGAAAAATGGTATACCAAATATTATACATAAAAGATTCAAAGGTCCCATCTTTTTTTGTTTTTAACATTTAGATCTATCCACCAGATGATAATGCCAGACGGGTCGAAACCGTAAAAGCCTATTCCCAACCTAGGCATACTATATCTAAAGTATAAACTCAAAACAACGCTATGATGATCTCTCAGCTGGTTATTCAATTAAAAATGTCTACAAAACAGGGTGTAACACCACAAAGCAGCTACATACAGGTACATTGCCAGTGTCTAGCAGAAAGTGCCCTTGTAAACAAGTGCCAGTATGACTGAGCCTCAGCTTGGCCGGCAGGTGACCAGCTGATCACGGCAAGGACATGTGCGACGGCATTGGGGTGAAGGTCAAGCGAGATGCTGACAATTTTGTCAAAATGCAGAATGCACTGCAGCTGATGAAGAGGGGAAGCAACAAAGACGGGAAGATGATAGATGACATTTATCTTAAACCCGCAGATCTTACTGCACGTCCTGTTACAGTCAAAGTGCAGTCGGGACAGGTATTCAGCCCTATATATAGGGGCGCTGGGGGTTTAAGGCCCTCAATAGCTTGAGTGTTTAGAAATGGATGGTGCATGTGTCCATGTTCATGAATAGAGACATTACACTCTCCATTAAACCGTTGAACTTTGTCGAGTTCGCTAGAGTCATAACAGTGGTGTATTAGTCAACGATATCCCATTTTAGAGACAAAGTCATCACTATTGACCCTGAAGTTCTAAGAAATCCTGCTCTCGGTTATCAGAATGAATGAGCACTCTATATCTTATCTGTAGGCCTTATCTCTCGACTGTCTGGGACAACGACCGGGCATCACAATTAAACTTGAGTTATTTTGAGTCTGGAGGTGCCATCAATAGCTATATATATATATCAATAAGCAATATTACGCAGAACTCCCCTGGTCCACTATTGTATTAGGAGTAATCAGACATTGTTTTATTGTGGTGAATGAATTGGAGTATTATGTCAACAATACAACAATGATACCTTACTTAAGGGTCGGCATGATGCGTAAATGAGGACAAAGGCGTGTTTAATGTCTGAGCCATACCATATCAAAATAAACATACCTCCACCCTTTTGGTTTGTTACGATCTGTTCATAAATATGAATCAGTTTATTAACTTACTGGGATTATCTGAATTGGCTGACATAACATGTGGTAATAGTAATTCACGCAGGGAAAGGTCGTAAATACAAGTGTGCGACTCACAAAGTTATCTTCCACTTTTGTATATTGTGAGAGACTTAATAATGTCTTTGCCAAAACATGAATTTATAGTGACACCTCGTCTATGATGGTTCTCTACAACCTAATTAATTTTAGAGATAACAATTGCTGACCCAATGACTATAATTATATATTCAGAATATCTGGTCCATTTCCAGAATTTCAGGTCATGTCTAAGTCAAGTCTACTATCGACCTGTTATTTCTGTCCTATATTAATCTATATATAGTGCACTCATTTGTCTTAAACCAAGTGACATAACAAAGGCCAGTGTTCTGAAGATTAGGGAAAGGGATTCTCAGAAATTTGTGATCGGGGGCATTGAGCTCCCCTTATCTATGAGTAGCCAAGCAGAAAGGCTGCTCTACTTGGCAGCATGGGAGCACCCTTTCCGATTGTCTGCCCACAATGAGGACAGGTGGGGCTCCATGTAAGACAGTGTGAGCAGGCAAGGAATAAGGATGCCCCGGACGGTGCTCACCAACCAACCTTGGTCATCACGCATTGTGCAACGTGACTATAAGCTTTAAAGCCCTTTAAGGACAGCATGTTGCTATAAGCAACAACACAATGCACCAATGCAGCCCAAGTGACTAACTCGCTGGTGGTGCTGTATTATATTTCGCTCCATGTTGACCCTTCCAGAGTTTATCTGGCCCGTAGGGTCAGCATTGTGCATGAAAGCAGCATTGGCAAGTTACTCACCAGGGCTGCACTCATACATCATTAAGGCAACGGACATGCATCAACACGACTTCTGGTCCTTAACCCTTCAAGGACGGCATGACACCTCAATGCATCATGCCCTTGACTGTTATGATGCATGAATGCAGCCCTGGCGAGTAACTCGCCAGTGCTGCATTAAAGCATCATGTTGACCCTATGGGGTTCAGTCACTCCTGAAGGGTCAGCATGAGATGTATCAATGCAGCACTGGTGAGTTACTTGACAGGCTGCATTGGTGCATCATGATAACAAATGACGTCCATCATTAAAGGGTTAAGGGGTTAAGTGAGGGGTCTAGCATCCTTTCTGTGTACCTGTGCCCTATTCTCGAATGATTAATGGTGGCAGGTACACTGTTAAAATCCTTCCTTACATGGGAGCTTTTAGTGCCACCTTTTTAGATACATCATTTCGAAATATATTATATATAATATATTGCGCTAGAATGTTATTCAAGCGATGTTCATGGCTTCATTATTTCACTAACTTCACATCACTAATCTGGTCATAATTATCTCGGTGTGAATAAAATTTAACTTACATTAATACAACGACCTCATGGTTATTATGAATTAACCCTCAAAGAACACAACTAATGTCCCAGAACACAAAAGTATAAAAACCTAGACAAGTTACCACAGACTTGGCACATTGATACCTACTACAGTATTAGTAACCTGATAATACGTACTATTATTTAGTATCTCCAGCATATGGGTGAATTTATCTTGAATGGTCTAGCTCTGTCACATAGACTTTATTTCTGGGAGGCTATATACAGTGATATATCTGAGAGACTGTATATTTGGCTTTCATAACCATTTCTGATACGTTGAGACAATACTTTTATGACCCTACAAAAAGGTCTCTACTTGAAGTACAGAGCATAGTAGGAGATGGGAAGCTAATGTATCGAACAAAACGTAACACGTTTTTTTTTCTCACTGTAACAACATAGATATTATATATAAAGTAAAACGAGTGATCTCACAACTATACTGATCAATGCATCCTAACATTTGATTCTCTGTACATTTAACGGATATTTGTTACAGTGTGACTTCTTCACGTAATATGTCCGTCATCGAGGTCTCTTGTAGACATTGTGATAAACTATAGAAGTGGTCCTTTGAACACCGCGTGACTTCAAAATGTGCTGTTGAGATAGAGACAAGGCAGTGGCAATGCCATTTTAGATGTCTGCAAGGAGTGAAAAGACGGATCATCTGATGCAAATTTCATCTAGCAAATCTTCAAAAATGCTGGCCGCACTCAGCTTTTGCAAGGCTCACTGTCCCACATTCACCACTCTCCTGAATCAACTTCTGATGGCCATTTTCTGTCAATATAAGGATAATGCTTAGGATACTTCAGGACCCTTCTCAATATGTGGGAACTGATCAATGAGGACTGTGAGACTATAAAAGGGTCCAGCCACCTCTACGCTGAAGCAAATTTCTGTGAAGATCCAGACATGGCGAAAATACTCCATTCCTGCTTTAACCTTGGGTCTTTCGGCCTTTTGTTCATCTTGACACTTCAGTTTGCAAGAGGTAAGTAATCAACTTTTTTTTCATCATGTACAATCTATTTAGATTCAGATGTATTGCGAGATAATAGATGCCCATGTTGAGTATGTTGGCTGTTTAACCCTGCAGCGTTGATGTTTTGAAAGTATGTATTAACTTTTGCACACACACAAAAAACAACGTTTTTTTCATATTTTTTATCACTTTTCACACTGGGCGTTGGCCTACTCCACATATAATATGTTTGTATAGATTCTATTGTAACTCCAGCATCTTTAGAAGCTAGTTGGAGGAGGCGGGGGGGGGGGTTCTCAACAAGGAATCTATTCGCTGCAACACATGTGTACACAGCCTTCTTCAAGGACATTTCATATTATTAACTTTGTTTTGCCTTCTGACACAGAGATGAGATAAGAATATTACACAGACGTACAACGATATCTCACTGGGCCCCTGGGATCTATGAAGTCGGGGGAGACCTAGTTACTCATTGTCTTTAACTCTATCAGGAGGGGTGTTGCTAAAATATGACATTCGTCGTCATGATGCACCAATGCAGCCCCGGTGGTGTATTGATACATCATGCCAACCCTTCAGGAGTGTCTCAACCTCCTAAGGCCGGCATAATGCTTGAATGCAACACTGGTGAGTCACTTGCCAGGGCTGTATTCCTGCGTCACGACGACCAAGGGCATGATGCATTAATGCAGCATGCTTCCCTTAAATGCTTAAAATGTCTTCTCCAGTTGTTATCATTTGTTAGTTAAATGCCATTTTATCTGGACTATCACCAATACATTTACCACTATTATCACTGACAACCGCAATGACTAATTGCCAACTACTTTAACCCTTTAATAACCTCGTGGTGCTTTAATGTATGGTGTCCTTGGGTGCCATGATGCATGAGTGGGGAGTAAAGTTGTGTAGGGTAGCTTGACCTGGACTCAACTAGTACCTTGAGATGCCCACCTCAATCATGTAGTAGTTAATGTATGGTATTGTCTCAAGTTGTCCTTTGCTGGAAAGAGTAACACTTAAAGTGTACTGCGATCTACAGAAAGGGGGCATATCATACATTCACTGCTGATATCATATTTCTATTCTACAGGTGCACCCAGCTTTACCTCGGGACCTGCAGCAGTATCAACCCCATCACCACACAAGTCAACCAATGCAGTTCCAGGTTAGTATTACACCACTGACCCTTAGTCCACTTTTCTCTTATATCTTAGCCAGCATCCCCAAATGGGCCCATATATACGTTAATTCGGATAAGTATAGCTACCCCAGACATGGGCTTTGGCGGAGATTTAGCGATGCATTATTGATGTTAAAGTGCAAATATGTTAGCGCATTTTAACCTGGAAATACTGAATAAAAAGTCAATGCCAAATAAACGCTGAATGCTAAATGATTAGTCGAAGCCAAAGATATATCCAGTGGGCACAGAACATCGAATCAACGTTTCAATGTTGAATTGAATTTTCTGCCCACTGGGGATAGTCGATGGCAAAGAAAACATCAATTTCTAGGAGACATTCAATGCCCATGAGATAAAATAAAGCTTTAGGTCATTGAATATTATTGCTGAATGTTTTTTATTCCATATTTCAGAGGGTGGTCCTTGGGACCATGCAGTGGAGGCAGAGCTAGGTTCAACCATCACTCTACCATGTGAGGCCAGTGTAGGTCTAGACGGGGATTTCTTCTACCGGTCCTGGAGCCGGGGACAGCTATCCCGGCTACACACTGACGTCACCAAGCTCTACTTCCAGGTTCACGGCTCCAGTCCAGAACCAGCTCCAGGTTGGTAGCTGGAGTTTTACATACAGTAAAAGTAGATATTTTCGTACTGTACAATATTTTCACAAATTTTGTTGAAATGGACATTGTGAGGAAATAATTATTTACAGCGTAAATATACAGTATTGAATTGAAGGGCCAAGTTTCAGAAATCTGTGAATTTAGATGCAGGTGAAATTGTTATACGCGCGGAAATATCTACCTTTATACACATGCTTGTTTTGTGAATAAATAAGCGGTAATTCACTGCAAATACAATACCACATACATTATTCCCTCATGATATATACCATTAAGTATCAGTAGCTATAATGAAACCCCAGAGTCGGCTTATAGAATTCTCTCAAGTTGAGGAAGGGCTCCCACGAGGGTTTGGATTAAATATGAAACTTTACGTTATTCTCTATCTGTCACTTATAGACACTGATCATTACCGTAATAAATGTATAATGTATAAGCGCAGGAGGGTAGCATTTACACTGTAATCAAATGTCCTATCAGAGAACGTCTGTCTCATCACTCTTGCCTCACCACTTTACTACAGGTGCAAGGGAAAATATGGCGGTGGATGACTCTTCGTTCAACCTGACAATAACTAACCTACAAACTGAGGACACATCACCTTACACGTGCTACCTCTACAAGAACCAACAATACATCTACACCTACACATACATCTTAGTAAAACGTGAGTTCAATTCACTGATACGTGCACATTCTGGTCTGATGAAGGAGTGATCTTTATTCAATAACTTGGTGTAATAATCTTTATAAAGTGGGATAAAAGAACGTTAAGACGTTGTGAGCTTTGTTTATTTGATATTCTTTTTTATTGTTGGTCACATTGTTAATGCCATTCTGCAGCAGATGAATAATCAGAAGGCCACACTGTGAGGTTCAAATCTATAGCAGAGGCATCAATCTCCTAGCAGATTTTTGATTGAATTCAATCTATTGCGCCAAACCACTTATAAAGGGCTTATTATATATAAGGCTGTGGGCCAATGTGAGAAGGGGGACTTAGGCGAAGGTGTTCCAGGGTTAGGGCATGTCAATCAACAAGATCCTTTTCCCCATTCACTCTATGGACATTATATAAAAATGGTCTGGCCTCCCAAGTAGCAGCCTATGCTTCCAGTCTATATACTGAAATTAGCTCCTATGATGAGTTATCTGTTTATTGTGGAGTACAAGTTTCCATGGAAACCAGCATTTTTCTATTAGTGTCTGTAGCGTTACCGGGTGATACATACTCTTATCTAATAGCCATGGGACCCTTTCATTTGATACCATGTTATGCCTGTTTTGTTGGGGGTGCTACGAATTTCAAATCCAGAGTTGTGGGACCCCAGTCTATATCATCTGCAGGGCTCACTAAACGCCTATTAAAACGCTGTCGCACACTAAGGAGGCATTTAGAAGCAGAATGGAGTTATATCTCATAGTACTCAATACAAGGTTCCTCATTGCTCAATTCTCAGATTTTACATTATTTTGCAGCGGAGGAGACTCAGCTGAGCATCCACGTACCCTTCAATAAGACAGGATTGGTAGTAGGTGTGACGTCAGGAGTGGTGGTCCTTGGCCTATTAGTGACCGCCATTGCTGTTTATAGGAAAAAGACATCAGAAGGTAATGTTTAGTCAGTCATGTTTTACATAGGGGCAAACAATGCATAAACGTTAGTATTTGAGTAAAGATTGGACTGTTTAAGGTCACACTTTAAGCATTATTATTATGTGCTAGATTTAATTTCATTTACTATACATGTATATATATTTTAAATTATGACCACCACTTCACTCGATACAATCGTGGATAGAAAGGATTGTCTCATGCAACGTGGTCATAGCGAAACCCAAATATTAATTCGCGCTATTAATATGTCTTTCCAGTAATAACAACTAAATCAAATGGTGCAGACAACTTTGGAGTGGAATTAAGCTGATGTGATGTGAGGGTGTCATCAGAGTGCCCACGTGACTCAAGTCGGCTTCTCAGAGCTATAGACCATTGCAGGAAGAAAAGCAGACTTTTGAGATAGTATTTTTGAATAATTCTGAAGCATGACCAAGAAATGCATATAAATATATGTATATATATATATAACCTCAACATCCTGCATTATAATACAGACCATTGGAAGGATTGTCCTGAGAATCTCCTGATATGAGATGTTTACAAACATGGCCAACACATACAATGCCGCTTAAACCAACCTAAAGACAATTTCTAAAAAAATTCAGCCTGTTTTGAGACATGGGTCTATGCATCTCATCTACCTATCATAATGTATCCACACATTTAAACTAACGATCTGGTAAAGGGACAATGGTTGTCTTTGATAATTAGTATATGCAACGTTTCGTTCTAATTTATAGAACTTATTCAGGCAGATAATCAAGTTCAGAAGTTTAAATTGTAGATAAGAGGAGAGCGACCTGTTGTTATCATTGTTTTTTTTATGTACATAATGTTATCCATACTATCGAAAAAACTTAATGTTAATCTATACCATTAACCAGTTAACAATGTACCCACTTTACATGTTTATGTGCATTAAGTAACAATGAGTAAGATCATGCTTGAAAATATCATTGGTATTAAAAAAGAAAGTTAGAAAATATTTGAACGTTTAATTTTGGACGATTTTGGTATAAATATGCATAATATCATACATTTGAACTTTAACATTACACTACTTCGTTTTAAAGACATCCTTTATTACATCATACATTTACTTTACTCTACTTTTGATTGTCATATCATAAAGTAAGAGCCAAGCGGCAAATTGTGTTCACTTTATAAGCATGTTTTAGTTAAGTGTAATTATTTCAACATGATCAACATTGGTCATTTATTGTATTATCATACCACTTATCGATCCATATAGGATCAATTATCAATTGTTCGATCATTTCATGACAGGATAAATGCATCATTCAACTCATTTAAACGCATGCAAATATCATGTCCATATTATTTATACTTTGTTGTTCCTCTGTCTTATATTAAGACTTGAATAGTAAAATACTAGGTGTGCAAAACTGATTGTGGCGTTGGTTTCATGTTTGTGGTCGGGATCCTCTGGTGCAAAAACGGACCTTAGCAGAGCCCCTGGCATTATTCGATCCATGCTATTTGAATATCTTAAACTATCAATACACCAGGAAAATAACCCAGATATCAGTGCAAATATAGATACGCAACTTCAGTTTAGCCTAATTTAATATTCAAACTACCCTCACAGCGCAATGAGCCTGATTATGAAAAATGACCACGAACCTTAACGCATCAGGTGGTACGTAAAGGGTTGAGTTTATAGAAATGTGAATGAAACATTGGTTTAAGTTGATAAAGTTAGTCATGACATATATAGCACCCAACCGTTGAACAGCATCCAGTGGTGTATATTTACACAATTAGACCACTCCAAATAATATCCTTGTTTCTCATCACGGAGCGCGTCACCAAAATCATGTTTTGGAGATTTTTTTTATTTCTATTTTCTTTTTTGCAAATTTCTAAGGGAAAAGTTAATAATAATAGACAAATGTAAGCATATATTTAGTATCAAATTGAAGCTTACAGTGGCGTGAATACAATGGGCTAGAGGAAATATACCTATTCAAAACGTTTGTAGATTATTAATTTCTTAATCATTCAGATGTGAATGTAAAGTTTGCTGAGAGCCTAGATATCATTTGGGATGGCCTTAAACTCAACAACACCCCGATTTAGAGAGGTCATTATTGATTATCAGATTCTACGAAATCCAACTCCATGTGTTCACAATGAATGGCTACTCTACATCTTATCACTCGACTATCTGTACCCATGATCCAGGTGCTAAAATAAGCTCAGCTATTTTTAGTCTGTGAGTGGCACCGATTTGATATAAATACATCATTCATCTTAGACTTATATATGACCCCACATTGTACTATCATTGTATTAGAGACCTGTGCCGAGGGCAATGTTTATGGGTAATAAATGATCGACCAAGTGCCAATACAGTAAATTCTCGCGCATATATAAGCCCTGGCGCGGATTCAGGCAGGGGGGGGGGCAGACCTGGTGTATGCCCCCCCCACCCACATTTCTGTACATT
The DNA here is from genome assembly GCA_947462335.1 of Harmothoe impar. NCBI lineage: Eukaryota > Metazoa > Annelida > Polychaeta > Phyllodocida > Polynoidae > Harmothoe > Harmothoe impar. Next base: position 39,526,720 of record OX381719.1, read on the forward strand.
TTAAATGTAAAACAATTCAATACCCCAGGTACACATGTCACACTCCCACTTTCCCAAATTCCTAGATCCGCTCCTGTAAGCCTAACTCTTGTATAAGCTACACCTCTAACTAGAATCATATGAGCTGCACTCGCTTCTGCAAAGTTTGTATTGTTTTATACCAGTAAAAACCCTCTCACAAGCCACACCTCCACATTAGGAGAGTTTCTATAAGCTGCACTGGGGGTTCACGTACAAGCTGTGGCTTATACGCGAGAAATTGCCGCATTAGAAATGAATGTTTCAGGCTAAGTCTCATGAAATTGATACCGGGTGACGTCTTTGACCAGGTGATGTATTTGACCGGGTGACGTCTTCGACTGGCAAGATTAAAACAGCTGAAAAGGGGCCTATTTAGCAGGAAAAATCTTGCCAGTCAAAGACGTCACCTGGTCAAAGACGTCACCCGGTCAAAGACGTCACTTGGTCCAAGACTATCCAATTGATACAATTTCATGAGACACAGCTTTCATATACCCTATCCGACCTGCTACAACAAATTCCACAAATCCCACATTGAACTACAGCATCAAAGCCACGCTGTCCCTAAACTTTTGAATAAGTGCGTCATAGCCTATCCTTTCACAACATATATACAGCCCTGGCAATGAACTAGCCAGTGATCAACTTTGTATTCAATAGTAAACATGTTGAAGAAAGTTCAATTGATATGTGTGGTTTAGAACAAAAAAGGTTGTGTAATGTAATAGTGTGTTTAGAACGTATATGTATCGCCAGTCAGCTTTACAATTAGACTCAGAACATGCCTATCGAGGTAACAAAGAATGTTAATCAAACGTTGAATAACATGCATTATGTTTAACCGGCCAACATCAAGTGAAAAACATTTCACGTCAAATAGACATTCAGCAAATATTATATTCTGATAAAAGTTGGACAAACATTTACAAGTTAACCTTAATAGGTACACCAGTTTAACCAAGATTATGGTACAAACCAAGGTTATGCACAGTACCATAATCTAGGTACAGACTCAATGGAAATGGTGTACTCTGTGTTTAGTACATCCTCACACAATGGTAATGGCCCCTGCCCCAACCTGATAACGCCCCCGGCTACAGATCACCTTGACATGATATGGAAGGTCAGTGTCTAGACATGTCCAATTCCATGTATTCAAAAAATAATAGGGGCTCTGTATGTAACTATCTCCGGTCTGTTGGGGGTCAATGGTTGAGGTGGAGGATTGAGCCTTGTGATATTTTTCATTCTCTAAGGGTCACTAATCAATGGCTCCCTATCAATAGGTCGGGTAACATAATTATACTTCATTGGTTTTATTTATATGGGAGGTGAGGTGGGAAAACAAACTACTGTACTGTGACCTCTAAAGCGCTGACTCCACTGCTGTTGACACCTTTTCCGTCCGTCGACGGATCCGTTGACGGATGTTGGAAATGCATCCAAAATGGGCAGATTGACAAATGAATCACTTTCACCAACCTTGATCTGTCGACGGTTTGTCAAAATCCGTCATTGTTTTGTCAATATCCATCAACATTTTGTCAATATCCGTCAACGTTTTGTCAATATTTCCGTCGACTGATGGGACATTTTGGCTTCCACCAATCCGTCCTTTGAAATTTCTGTTGATGGTGAAAGCCAAAATGTCCCGTCCATTGATGGAAATGACAGAAATGTTGACAGAATGACAGAAAAAAACATTACTTTTTTTAAATATTGAGATTTCTGTCCATTTTCTCCCAAATCTGTCGGCCGCCGACGGATGGATCACAATATTTTAGGCTTCCATTGACACGTCCATCGACGGACAGGTCAGTGAAAGCCAAATTAGCACATCCGTCGACGTTTTTGGGTCATTTTCATGGGTAAAACCTGCTTCCACTGCTCCGTCCAAAAAGTGGACGGATCCGTCTGTCAACGGCAGTGGAATAAGTGCTTTAGTAAGGGAACTCCGAGTCAGTCATGACCATGCATGTCAATTTAATAAATGCAGGGCTGTGGCTGTGCTTACTGACTTATACTACTACTAATTACCTTTATAGTTATATACACACCTGCCAAATGTGGTATCAGTAGTCAGTTAAACCTCATAATATAAGATACATCTGGCTATTTTTATATGTGGGATAACCGATTAATACATGATTAATATGCCATAAAAAAAGCAACCTAGAAATAGATTTTTGAAATCCTTGAATTTTATTCAAGGAGCAAGAGGGTGATTTAATTTCAATTTTCAGTTGTTTTTTTGCAAACGTAATAAATCGAAAATCAGTTTTTCTGCGTATATTTGCGTGTATTTTTCATATAGATAGATGCCCATAATCGCAGTTGATTTGCAAATCATTCTAGAATTAATGTCATACAACCTCCTGGAATCCGGCCATTGAACTTGTCAATTGAATGCTGCAAATCTTCCATGGATTCGGACCACTGTACAATGTGACACGGGGCAAAGCCCAGGGGGGTCTCACATTAAAAATATGTATACATATATTTTCAAATGTCATATAGCGTTTAGGTTCTTATTAATTTTAGGGAATGGAACTATGCAACCATGGAGGAGGGGTGTGTTAGGATGTCGGGGTGGGGAAATATTGTTGAACCCTCTAGGGGCGGGAGGGGGAGGGGCAAACAAGTGTTTACCTATTCTCAGAAATTAGCTGTGTATCGCCATGATTTAAAGGGATGGAGATGGTAAATGTGGTAAAAAAGCTAAAAATATTAACCTCTATAGACTACACCATTGCATTAACTAAATGACTTGCCATCATAAATGCATGCTGTCCTGGTGAGTTACTCAGAAAGACAGCATCCATTCATCATGATGACAAAGATCTTTACATAATATTTAGTGACATAAGTTGAAAGTGTTAGCACTAGAAGCAAACCATATAGGGTGAATACCACGCCACATTGGTCATGGAGACAGATGGGTTACCTCTGTAGACTGGAGCCCCATCTGTTGAGTGGTGGTCGAACTATTGAGCAACCTAGTTACTGACCACAGGCAGGTACTATGCTACTTATTAAAAGGAATTCAACTGTAACAGTTCAATTGCATCAGAATAGGTTTGGGCTATAATGAATCATACTGAATTCAAAACTGATGGCATAGTAGTGTCTAACAGACCCTGTTGTCCCATGTTCGGTCCGTATGGGCCCTGTGGACCTGCTGACCAGCCTTCGGCTTTGTTGCTTTTAAAACTATTTCTTGTCTAACAGTAACACCCTAAGCAGTTGTCCAGTGAGTAATCACAACATAATAATGTATATAACTATAGTTGCTTATTGCCTTCTTTATTGTCAAAAAAGCTGTTACACTTACAAATAGATTTAAGTGCATCTTAAATGAGGAAGATTTTCGCCTTTGTGGTTTTTGATAAATTGCTGAGAAATGTAAGGGTGATTTTGGTCATGAACCATAGTCAGGTCTGTGGTTAGGTGAACAATCAATACGAAAATTAAATTAAATTATCAGAAGAGCATTCCCTCCAATCCAAGTGATTCCTGATCCAATCACAAGTCCTTCACAGGTCAATCTGTGTTTGGGGCATCTGAAAGCGATAGAATATTTTAAATAAATTTATTTGTATTTAGTGTTAATATACATCATACATAGCATGTTTACCTATATTTGACTCATGTAACCTACAGGCAATAATGTCCAAAAGAGTGATAGGTATAATTATGTGTTACATATAGCTGTATCACCGCTACCACACATGGAACTAGATGCCTACTAATAAACTAGCCCCAGGCTTGATAAATGACTAAGAATTCAAAAAACAGTATATCTAAACATTGAGAATCATCCTACTATAAATAATCAAGAATACAATAATAATCAAAAAATATCTTAAAGAATGTGTCCGTACCTTGTGTATGCTGCCGGGACTAAGGTAGGAGTCTGTTCTAACGTCCGGAGCTATCGCTTGACGATGAGCCTGGTTTTATACAAAACATGACATGTTGCAGTCGGCTTCCATGGTTCTTTTTTTTCTTTTTTTGTTATATAGGATATATGGACCTAAAGGCAACCATGTACCTTGAGATGTCTACCTCAATTTTGTAGTCATTCATGCATGATAAGTCATGTTTTTGTGTATCACAGTTCACTTTAAGTGATACACCTTCCAGCAAAATTAAAACAATACATCTCAAGGGACATCTCAAGGGACGTTGTTATCTTTAGGTCGATCTACCCTGGGTCACCCGGGGAATTAACAATACATAAATCAGGAGTACTTTAAATACATTTTCGTCTTCTCAATTTGTGGTAATTTCTTTTTTACTGATAGTTCTACCAGCAGGGAATGCATTTAAACATATAACATCCTGAAACATTGGAGGGGGGCTGGTATTTAGATCACATAGTTTTTCACACTGCATAGTCGTGTTCTCATATTGATGAGATAAGGCGAAGGCTATTTCTGTATGTGAAACTGGCATGTGTAAGGTGTTTGAAAGACAGGGATTAGAAAAACTCTCTGACAGCTACAATTTCTAACCAGACAATGGACTGTGCGTGGAGTGAAATGTCAGAAGTAAAGTGAAATTTGTAAAATAGTAAAACATACCCTCGGATGATGGCGAGGACTCTGAACTCCCTGAAGGTGAGCCACCTACAAAAGCAGCGATGTTGCACACGTATACATTAATTCCACAATTTCGCCAACTAAAGAAATTGAACCTATCCATAATAGAACACTCCATATCCATTGACTCTGAGTAGTTATTTATTCATAATAAACATTATGCTGAGAAGGCTATACTTTAGCACGTTACTTCATATTTACCAATTAGGGCCTACTTTCATACTATAGAGAGGCTAACCCAATATATACATTCTCAACTATTTAAAAGGGGTTCAAATTATATATTTAGCCCTACTGTGGTTTACTTCGAATACGTCTGTTCACTTAAGTTGTGAATATGTAAAATTGTTTTACCATTACTCTTTTTGTTATTCTCACGGGCCACACCAACATTCTGCAATCAAAACCAAAACCAATAAGTCAGTTTCCCATATCTTGTAATGATATGACTGTTCTAGGCTTCATGTGAAAACAATGCCTAAGTGTCCAGTGTAATTTCACTTAATCATTTTTATCTATGCAATCTGACAAGATGTGAATGACGACTCGATCAATATGCCTTTTTGCTCATCTTAGATATTTTTGTGCAATGACAGGCAGTAACTGCTCGCTTTAGGTCCTCAAGATGAAAAATTAATGATCTTCATCTGTCAACATGTAGTTACAGAAGATGTTGCGGTATACAAGTACAATCACACCTATAATATTATAGTACATTGACTTGCTAAAGGTCTACAGAACAATCTACTGGAACCAAAGTTTGCCTGCAATATTTGATGTTCAGGAGCAGTACTGACTTCTAACAGTGTATGTGTATAACGTACCTCCCGCACAGCCATAGCGTCAGCAGGAGAGACAGCCACCAAAAGGAGAACAAGGGCAAGGGTTGGCAGCAACAGCTTCATTATGATATCCTGGAGCTTGAATTGAACCTGTTAATGTGATGTACATGTAGCATAAGTAGCAGCATGGTGCCGGATAAGAAACTCAGTGGAAATTTACCACAGACCTTATCCTGTATTATTTTGATGATGTACGTGTGGTTTTTCAAAGATGACAAACTCAAATAAAAATACATTATAAATTCAAAAAAAGAGTTACAATGCCCAATAACTATAATTATATATAAGGGTGTTATACACCGGACAACATAATATATTAGTCGCAGGGGCGGCAAGTGTTACTGCTAGTTCACCTATATCCCGCTAGGGGAACCCAGGCTGGCCCCAACTCGGCTCTAGTTGGTCAGTCAGGGGTTCCCAACCGAAGTGTACGGTACACATTTTTTCTGTCTGTCATCTGTCCGTCATCTGTCAGTGATTTCCGCCTTGACAATGCCCAAATTCTGCGAGGGGTGTAAAGAGGAGTACAATGGTCATAGGTCAGATTGTCCTTATTGTAAGGACGGCAGGGAGTACAAGGAACAGAAGGAAAGACGGAAGAGTGATCGGGATGAGTACCAGAGGGAGTCCCCGTCGGGGAGTGCGCCAGGTGCGTCTGGTGGTGCATCTACAAAGTCCCAGGTGAAACTGATCTAGATCAATCTCTGCATGAGTTGGAGGATCTATCGGGCGTCCTGGAAGAGTTCAACAAGGTGTCCCTGGATTTAAACTCCAGGATGGCAAAGATGGAGAGCATGATGGCTCATGGTGCGCATTCCAGAGAAGGAAGATGGCGCCCAGCCCCAGGTGCACTGGCGGACATTCAACTTCAGGTCCCCGGCCCTTGGACCCTTACCAGAGGAGGCCCCGCAGTAATATAAGTCCCTGATCTGGATGATGGCGGTGGGGATGGGGGGGTGACGCTGTCATGGGTGGCGCAGGACTGGATGGTGGGATGGATACCTTAGGAGGAAGGCCTATTCAGAACCTGAGTAAGTTCGATTTGAGAAGGTTCCTTCCTGCTGCTGAGAGGAGAAGGCCCCTTCAAGTGGATAATCCTGAGAAATTGATCTATCTGCCTGATTGATGGAATGTTTATCAAGCAGGGGATTTAACATTTCCGGCTTACTTCAGCATATTTCATATATTTCATGGATGGCTTTTACGGGTGTTAATGCGACCGAGGCCCTCGTGGAGTATGACTATGAGATGAGGGACAGGGCATGTGAGTTTGGGTGTAAAGCCTTTGTGGGAGGTGACACTCATTTATCTAACATGTACTTGGGCATAAGTGGTACCAAAGGTATCAGGCAAGCAGGGGTTCAGGCGGTGCTCGAGGAGGCAGGCATCAAGGCTACAGTCAGGGAGGTGGTTCAGGGAGATGCCAGCCCCCGACAGGATGGAGGAGAGTGGCATCTTAAAGGGGCATTTGTTTTGATCATGCCCAGGGGCACTGCTGTGATGGATGCAGATCCAGGCATAGCTGTACATGTAGATCTAACGATCACTCTATGCTCAACTGCCCCAATTATTGCCGGGGTGGAGACCGGAGTGGTGATCAAGGAGGCGCTGCATGACTTCCCGAGGGTATCCTGGACTACAAACTGTGGTCAAGCCGTCAGGTCAATCTTTATACGGCTGCTGTTGACATGAATGACCTTTGTAGACGTGATAATGACCTGTTTTCTGCACCTTCAACGACCAATTCGAATTTGTTTGTTGACAAGCCGGAAGTCCGCCATGTTTTTGTGGATCGGTCGCGCGATTCTCACTCGTGTGTAAAGGACGTGAAAATGTTGATGAAAATGTAGAAAATTATTCAGGGGCTTTGTATAATGGCTGGTGTGAGGAGAATAATGTGGGAATTGAAGCTGATGACATTGTTTCTCGGGAAAAAATGGGGAAAATGGGTTCTGACGATAATTGGGCGCACAAAATGTAGCAATTTGGGAGTCTTGCCGATCCGTCTGAGCAAATTCCAAAATGGCGGCGGCGGGTGGAAATTTCATGCGTATATGATTCTGTATGGGAAAGTTTTACCGGATTATGTGAGTATTTCTACCCATTTCTTGGTTTTGAATGACGGTGTTGATAAATATAAGTGTACTTGTCCTGTAGCTGCGGTAGAAGTTTTCCCTGGGGGTTGGTTACCCGTCTGGGGGACTTGTATTGGCGGTAGCTGTCACTGTGTTTACATTTTAGAAGGTGTGGAGTGTCAGCTGAGACTGTCCAGATTCGCTGAGAATGTCTTAGCATTCAAGGGGAATGTGCGTATTGACAACATGAGGGTATTGACAGGAGTGTATAGGGGCTTCTGCATTGTGGATCATGGCTGTTCGTCTCAATACTCATGTAACAGTTATGAGTCATTGCTAGGCTCAAAGTTCAAGGGTGACATGGGTCAAAAAATCAGACAAGAGTTGTCAGAAGGCAAGGTCTGCATTGTTCATAAGAGACCAAGGTGTGTTCATGCTATGGGGGGTATAGAGAAGTCTAATGGTTCTCTATGACCTATAACCGACTGTTCTAAGCCGGATGGTGAAAGCATCAATAACTACATGGAAGATACTTGTGTAAAATTCTATTACAAATCACTTGATGATGTGGTGGAATTAATCTCGGTAAACAGTGCGTGTGCAGTTACAGACATTGACAGTGTCAATCGTTGGGTTAGCATGTGCCCCCTACTTGTTTACTCTCCTGTCCAATTTTGAGGTCAAAGTAGGTATTCTGGGCACCTTTGTTAACTGTGTCAATTATCTTGACGACTTCTTGGTCACTGACAGCACTTTAGATAGCTGTCAACGAGCTCAAGATGGGTTGGGGGGCCACCCTAGAGGGCCTGGGCATCAAGGTATCAAATTGATCCCCCCTTCAACCAATGTCAAATATCTCTGTATTATAATTAATACTGAAGATATGACCCTGTCTATTGGTCAAGACAAATTAGACAGGGTAATCGCGGAGGTATCTGACCTTCAAGGTGCTTCTAAGTGTAAGCGCAAGCATTTAGAACAGTTAGCTGCTTTGCTAGCTCATTGTGCTACAGTCGTAAAGGGGGTCGCACTTATACTAGGCGTATCTACGACCTCCTTAAATGTACTGAGGGCCTCCAGGAAGTGGAGTTGGGTGAGTTGGTCAAACTCGATTTAAGTTGGTGGGCACACTTCATGGTCTACTTCAATGGTAAAGCATGTGTCTTAAATGACCAGAGCCCCAATTTTGAAGTGTTCACTGATGCATCTTCCAAATTAGGTTTCGGTGCCCATTGGGAACATGGTTTCACTTGGGACTTGTGGGATGGTCTTGGTCATAGATGTGACCATGAGTACCATCCCCCCCAGGAGGACTATTGTGGCCTGTCCTAGTTAGTCTGACAAAGTGGGGTAGTAGCTGGCGGAATTCCACGGTGCTGGTTACTACTGACAATACCCAGGTATTGGGGGTATTGCCTACCGGTAAAAGTAGCAATGCCACAGCCATGGCTTGGGCACGTGAATTGTTTTGGTCATGTTGCTTTTATAATATAAATCTTCACTGTAACTGGATACCAGGAATAGATAATGTAGTAGCTGATTCATTATCTCGTCTTGATAACCCTGATTGTGTAACCATCTGTTCAGCTACCTTACCTGGGTTTTCTACATGTTGTTGTAGGGTTGTCAATGCTAATGCACGATTGGGAGGTGCTCAGGGAGAACACTTCCGCGCATAACTCAAGGAGGGCGTATAAATCAAGATGGAAGCGCTTCTTGACTCTTTGTGAGGATCATCACTTATGCCCACTTCAAGCGTCATTGACTACAATGTGTCTTTATGTAACCTATCTATCAAAGACTTTGTGCTATTCTACTATTCTCAACTACATTTCTCCAGTATTGTTACTACATGACCATGAAGGGATACCACGTGTTGATCCTGACTGTTACAAATCAACTTTGGCGGGTGCTAAGCGGTCATTGGGAAGCACGCCTCATCAGGTGGACCCATTGTCCCTGGAGGATCTTATCAGGATTTATCATGTCTTGGACATGACCATATGGTCAGACTTTGTCCTCTGGTGCGCGCTTTTCTTGTGCTTCAGGTGCTTATTAAGAGCCAGTCATGTTATGGCTTCTCCACACATACTGAAGGTCAAGGACTTGGTATTCAAAGGACCAGATCTGGATGTGACAATCACGAGTTCAAAAACTATCCAGTTTAAGGAGCGTGTTCAAGTAATTCCAGTCTTGAATGCTGGGGACTCGCCATTGTGCCCAGTCGGTCATATAAGGACTTACTTAGCAAGGGCTTGGTTATCACAGGAAGATGTACTGTTTCCCTTCACCTACCGGTACTTTTGTACTGAGATGTGATCCGGGAACTTAGGCAAAAGTGTAGGTCAATGTCATGTCTTCTATGTCATCTTAGCGCTAGACTAGTATGAGGGTGTTATACACCGGATAACATAATATATTAGTCGCAGGGGCGGCAAGTGTTAGTTCACCTATATCCCGCTAGGGGAACCCAGGCTGGCCCGAACTCTGCTTTAGTTGGTCAGTCAGGGGCTCCCAACCAAAGTGTACGGTACACTTTTTTTTTGTGAATTTATAAAGAGGCCTTTTCTTGGTGAGATGTGATGTGGGAATTTAGGCAAAAGTGTATGTCAATGTCATGTCTTCTATGTCATCTTAGAGCTAGACTAATATATATATATATATAATTATATATATATATATATATATATATATATATATGCATTATATATAACATATGTATACACACACATATATATCTTTAGCAAAAGGGCTGTGTCACTGCGTTGATTTATATAGAACATACTAGGGCAATTAAAAAGATGTCTAAATGTTAAAAAGCCGTGTCGACTCTGTCGATTTTTAATATGGCTGTAGCCTATCGCTGTGTCGCCTGTGTCGATTTTTAACCCATGTAAAGGCACAAGAAAATAATGAGTGTAAATGGCAAGAATTATGCAGTAATATCATTTAGCAACACTGTGAGAGTCAAGGGATGGAGCCTACCTGTGCAAGATGGGTGCTGCAAAGCTTCTGCCAGAACTCGATCCTGTGAATGACTACTGCCGAAAAGCAAAGAGTAATGAGAGAGCGCACTCCACCCCCAATCCCTATGCCTGATGCCTGGCTGGATCACGTGTACAGGCCAGATATGTCACATCTATCATACCACAGATTAGGACACATTCTATTGATAAGCATAGGCTTTTCTTCTTGATTTTCTTCTCCAAGTTTTCCTAATATCCAGGTTACAGGGTGCTTTGTACACCAAAGGCATCACTTGTCACAAGTGCAGCTATACGTACAGGACCAGAAGTCTATACGGTAGGTTTGAAAAGAAAACACTTTTATTATTCAAAATTCTGGAGCTGTACCGCTCGCAATAGTGCTACCATCTTCGGCATTATGAGAACAAAGCGACCTATGGAGGAGCACATGAGTCAACTGTCTTAGTTCTATTTGCTCTTTGCTCTTGGTGTGGCACTGTAGGTATGGTATCTATGGCGTGTACTATTTAGTGTTACTTGGTGTGTTTCCCAGTGAGTATCCACCAACCGTTCTGTCATGCTGGCTGTGACCATCTGGGAACGTGATCTATTGATTTTTACAAAACTGGAAACTGGAAAGCGGATATTCGTCCTCAACATATCTCTACTAATTATTATCTATCAGATAAAGACCATTGGGAGATACTACTCTATTTTTCATGACTCAAAGTACAGCTACAAACACATTTTATTTAGTATGTAAATCGAAATAATGTTTGATAATAAATGTATGGTATATTATCATGTTTTGTAACTTATGTACACGTCTAAAAGTGGCCCAGGATAGATATCAGTGACGGGAGGTAGTGAGGAGGGTCTCCAGTCAATCCCCACCAACCCCTCTTAAAGGGACCAGCATAAATCAAACATGTAATTTTTCTCTTTTTTGATGTTTTTACTGATTTTTTTTGCCTTTAGGGGGCCAATGTACACAAAGAAATATATAATTCTGAAAGATTAGGATGTTTTCTCACACCTGCCCAAAAATGAAAAAATTGATGCACAGGCCTATATTTTGTAGGGGTATAAGGCTGAAAAGGACCACTCCCCTGTATGATAAGCATCATACATGGTGAGTTACTACATGTAATACATGTTTATATGTATGGACTTCTTATTCAAGACTAAACAGTGGGGACCACATGAGCATGAGGGCAGAGGGAGGAAGGTGAAAGGATTCATGCGATGGAATCATGCCTTTACAATTCTATGTGGAGCCTGGCAAGGTGGGCGTCATAAATTCTTTCGCCCGGCAATGAGGGTGAGGCCACAACGTCCACATAAAATTACGCTGTGTGGATCCCCGCTCTTTCGTCAGTGTTTATTATATACCGTAGTGGCCCGTTTAAGCACCCCTGCGCTTGTAAATTTGTAAATGTTCGCGCTTATACAGGGACCTGCGCTTATACAGGGACCTGTGCTTATATATTTAGGTTTCAGATGGGTCCTAGACCTGCGGACAAATAAGACCTATGTTATTTGAGACCCCTGCACTTATACAGGCCATTACGGTAGATCTACAAAATAAAGCGTATTGTAAAACTGGGTAAGAGTCCAAATAAGGCCACTCAAAAAAATCTGGTTAGAACTCATCACTAAGCACTGAAAATATGACGAGGGCGTTTTTTATTTAATTTTCTGTTTTTGTTCTTACTGAGGGGCCAAAATATATAGGAAAATTTAGACTTTTAGACTAACAAATTCTACACTTTAGTAGTAAAAGCTTTATTGATTTACAGAAGTTGGAAAAGTTGTTTTAGCTTGAGTATTATTTTGGTACTAAATATGGCAATATTTCTTAATATCTAACACATTTTTTCAATGTAAAAATGTAAAAGAAAAAAAAAGTTTTCCCCAAATCATGATTATCATGACGCACATGGTGATGAGAAACCACCTTTTTTTTCGAGTGGCCGAACTATACTTTACAGCTTCATGAGAAAAGCAAGTGCCAGGAATTGCATACAAGAAGGGATATCCATTTATTGTTTCATGCTTTCATCCTTGCACAGATAAACTCTAATCTAGATTACATCTCTAATCTAGGGAAAAGGTTGGTGGTACCACAGTCATTGAAACCTATAGTCAGTCAAACATAGTGCTTGTTATTAGGTGGAATGGGCTGAGAGCATAGATACTGAATTTGAAGACCTCTACGCTTGCCTTCAAAGAAATCACTATTTTATATGATTTATTTTCTCACTTTTCCGGGCAGTTCAAGCAATTTCTCAAAGAGAGATATTTTTTGTGTCAACTACGAAAATTATTGCTGTCAACTGTCAACAATGGCCGAGGAGGGTCACCAAAAAAGAATTCTTCACATTTTTCCATCGTTTATCGAATTTCTCAAAAACACTCTTTTTTTTGCTGTCAACATAAAAAATCGGGGGTGACCCTTGTTGGCTGAAGTTGACAGGAAAAAAGGAAACACCTGTTTTTGAGAAATTGCTTAAACGGCTCAAAAAAGTGGGGGGGGGGGGGGAATTGTATGAAATAGTGATTTTTTTGGTGACACTTGACGGCCACCATAGACCTCAGTGTTTAGTGTAAACTTGACATCTTATATCTATGAATATTTCTGATAGAGACTGATAGACTTATCATTGATATAGATACACATGTATCATTTATTTCTCATTTCATTCCATTGTGCAACAATTGTCGAGTGTACTTTAGTTATAAATACAACATCATAAAGGTGAATACATGTATAACTGATATGTATCTCCATATATTATGTTTTTCCTAGGTTTTCTAATACAGGACAAGAAGGGTTCTTAGCAGAAGTAACATAATCTGCATGTGTTAGGTTAATATCATATTACTTTTGATTATGTTATTATCGAACCCAATAAAACACTTTAAAAAAACGATATACTTTGGAAGAAAATCTATTTTTCCCTTTGCTTGCTCTTCCAACATACCTCTTTTCCTACTTGCTTACTTACTAATTGCTCCTCTACTTGCTTGGGAAGTCACAATGTCAGACTTTTCAGATTCATTTCTTCTTTAAAAGTACTTCTTTGTATCGTCTTGCCACAATAATTTGAGGACTTGCTAATACAATGACAACCTTTCATTCTATAGAACATTTGGTCCTACAAATTCTCAATATTACAGGACCAGCTTATTAAAGGACCAGATAGTCGCATATCTAATAATTTATGCATTCTAAGTATACCATATACATTTGTAATCATTTATGGCCAAATCAGGATAGCTACACAGTTTTACACAGTATGGTGACAAACCTATTTCTGGCTTGAGAAACCCTACTAGATTTTTTTCCAGAAAAAATAAACAACATGTGACCTCACATTGGTCCTATTAAGCCCGTGACATGTCACTTGGATGTAGGGTTAGGCGTGTACAGACTGTTGGCTTTTCATGAAAATTCTATGTACATGAAATACATCCCCCAAAAAAAATAATATAAAAGCTCAAACAAAAAGAAAAAGCAACGTACATCAGGAATCTTGGGTAATATGATTTTTCCCCTGAAGTAGCATTCTTAATACATCAGTCAGTAACTGACATCTAAAAATGGTCTAATTGAGTCCTTGTTTAGAAAGCGTGTATTAATGTAATAGAGATTCATGCATTGCGATGTGCGGGTCCCATCCTTTAGATAATAAGTACTCTCTTTGTTGGTGTTGTATTCCATCTTCCACTTCCTGAAGCCGTAATCCTCCAGGATGTTGATGAGGTGGATGGCATTTACACTACCCTTCTTCCAGCGGTGAATCTCTATACCAATCTGCTTAATGTTTGTGAGCAGACCACTCTCAGCCATATCAGGTAACACTTCCCATTCAGACCACTCAATATCCATCTTCAAGTAATCAATGACTTTCTGAAGGACAAGAAAAGTAGATATTTTATACATTTGTCAATTGAGTTAACTTATCAAGTTGTCAAAGGAATATGTGCCAAATTGACATGGCTCCAAGGGTTGTCATGATACATTATTACAGAGAGATATCCCATTTAACTTCATTGGGACATCACAATGACTCTATGGATTGATACACTCTTAAAGGGTTGGTATCTTTCAGTAGTGAACTGATAAATCATTATTTATTCTTAGACAATTGTTTTTAGATATTTAGTGGAAATGATGATAAACTCACATTGCTGTCATTCATCTTTTTGAGAAGTGTGAAGTAAGTATACAGTTCCCAACCATGATTATCTTTGAAGTCTTTTCCTGCTATGCCATATTTGAAGAAATGTATGTTGTTGCCTCTGTGATGACTTTTAACTTTGGTCATACTGTAGCATTAAACAAGAAATAACTTCATTACTTGTTGTTTTACGTACAAATATAACAATTTATGTTATCCAGAGAATGCTGTTTAAGGTTTCCTCATGCATAGAAAGACGTCACTATATCCCTCTGCTGGTTATGTACGGGTAAGGTTATGCATTTTTATGAAGCCAATATAATTACTACTTTAATGTCACTTGTTTATAACAACTTGTTTTTTTACTGTTTATACAAAGAAATCAGAGATAGGAAGGGGACAATTCCTGCTTTCATATACCTTCATTTTTACTCAACTTACCTAGGGTCAAACGATTTTACAACACAGCCAAATCCTTTATCAATTCCATCATCAAATGAAAAATCGTAATTTATTCTGGAAAAACCAATTGACAATTGATTGTTTAGATAAATCAGTTTTTTTTTCTGCAATGGATAATGATCCACAAGTTAAGGCACCCAAGCTATTGTAGCCATAATCAGATGCCCTTACAGGCTCTTATGATTGAGCTTATAGGTGAGAGTTTATGATAATAGAATCTTTCTCATTAATTAGCCCACCAAAAAGGTAGTGCTTCACTTATAAGGCAACTCAAATCATAACTTATTCATAAACAAATAGATTTTACTTACCCGAAAGAATACACAAGACATGGAGCTTTCAGTTGGTAGGGACTAGATAAACAAACATCCCACCCTCCATCAGTTTTTTTCCCAACACGCTGAGACTGACTACATATGACATCCGGAGAAGTGAGATATCTATAAAGGAGAAGCAAAATATAATAACTATAATCAATGCAGAAAAAAAGACAGACCAGAAAATTTATCAATAAGCTTGATATGCTCTATTCATAGAATATTCATTAAAAGGGGCATTTTAAGGGTAACATACTTGTGAAAGGCTTTGTCACTTGACCATCTCCGTGTCCTAGATTGTAGAAACTTCCTCTTGTCATTGTTCTGCAAATCCTAGTGTTGGATAAAAGAAACATCGTGTTAACGAGGATTCTGTGTGATGAGAAAAATGCAGAAGACTGATAAGGCCACGTAAAAAAATTAAATGGTTTCGCACCACCGTCCGCATAATAAAAATCAGCTTTTGAGGATTTAAAATTATTATTTTTTGCAAATCTTTGATGAAAAATGTTTTAAAAAAATCAACAAACATTGGCATATTTGGTATCAGAGTAAAGCTAATACTGCCAGTAATGCAGTAAGATAGAAATAACTTACATTTTCCCCACTTCTAACGACCAATAAATTATTAACTACTAAAATTTGAATTTTGGTTGTGATAAAAATAGATTAGCCTATACATTTTAGCCAAATGGTAAAAAACACACAAAAAAACAACACTTCCCTCGTCATATTTTTCAGTCCTTGGTGATGAGATACAATTTTTTTTGAGTGGCCTAAAAGTATACATGGTAAGTGTGCAACGTTCGTATGCAGTAACCAGAGATTTCTTCTTGTGACCATGATAGATTTTGTACATAATAACCATGAAATATTTTATGGTTACAATGGGACATTGTATGAGAAGTGTAAGACATTGTCTGGTAACTTTGAGATAGTGACGTACATTGTATTGTATGGTAACTAGTATTCTTGTAACATTATTTTGGTAATGTATTATAATGGTATCAATGAAATCTCTCTATAGTAATATGCATCAATCTTTTTTAGAGAAATTTGTCAGCAGGGGTTTAACATGTTACTTACCCTGAGTTCACTGCTGTCACTTGACGATTGCAGTGCCCTAAATTGTATAAAGTTCTTCTGGTCACTGTTCTGCGAATCCTAGTATTTGAATAAAGCCAAATCATATCTATTAGGATTATGTTCTATGGCAGTGAGTGAGAGCAGCCAGTGTGTGACAGCAGACAGTGTATGACAGCAGATAGTGTATGACAGCAGACAGTGTGTGACAGCAGACAGTGTATGAGAGCAGACAGTGTGTGACAGCAGACAGTGTATGAGAGCAGACAGTGTGTGACAGCAGACAGTGTGTGAGAGCAGACAGTGTGTGACAGCAGACAGTGTGTGAGAGCAGACAGTATGTGAGAGCAGACAGTATGTGACAGCAGACAGTGTAAGGCAGCAGACAGGGTCTGACAGCAGACAGTGTATGAGAGCAGACAGTATGTGAAAGCAGATAGGGTGTGACAATAGACAGTGTGTGACAGCAGACAGTGTGTGACAGCAGACAGGGTGTGACAGCAGGCAGGTTGCGACAGCAGACAGTGTGTGACAGCAGACAGGGTGTGACAGCAGGCAGGTTGCGACAGCAGACAGTGTGTGACAGCAGACAGAGTGTGAGAGCAGACAGAGTGTGACAGCAGACAGTGTGTGACAGCAGACACAGATGTGAATATATTATATAAAAAATACAATTTTTACTATAGAAATGATATACTAGTATTCTGGTAACATCATTTTGGTGACAACTGTATTATCATTACAAGTATCTATGAAATCTTTCTATAGTAGCATGCATCATTATTTTTTGGATTCGTCAACAGGGATTTAACATTTTACTTACCCTGGATTCAGTTGTGTTAACTGCTGTTGTGGACCGATACCCTAATAGTAACAGTGCAAAACTCAAGCAGAGCATAGCAAGGAGAAACCAGCGTATCATTAGCTTATCCATAACTTCTGTGGACTGTCAACCTGCAAAAGAGCAAAGCAGACAGATTTCTTTTAGCATTGGGTATTGTGCAGGGGGAGGGTGGTTATGCCAACAGGTTAAAACTGAACAGCATATATATATATATATATATATATATATATATATATATATATATATATATATATATATATATATATATATATATATATATATGTATATATATTTAACCCACGGGGGAAGGCTAAGACAAAGAATTCGCACCTTGGTTTTTTTCTCATACCCGAGGGTTAAGTTAGATAGACGACACCTGTACCTTGGTATGCCTTATAACCACTGCCCACTGGTCATCGACTCGGTGTATAACACCTCGTTTCGACCTTGTGAGGCAGTGGTTATGAGGCATACCAAGGTACAGGTGTAGTCTATCTAACATTTATATATATATATATATATATATATATATATATATATATATATATATATATATATATATATATATATATGTGTGTGTGTGTGTGTCTGTGTGTGTATATATATATATGGATTTTCGATTTTATCTTTTAATTTTCCCATGGTATACATGATGCAAAACCTAAATTTGATCAATGTATAGACAAATATGCATTTAATAAGCCTATGATGTGTTTCAAGTACATTTCAGACGCCCCTTTATTCTTTTAGCCTCAACATGCAGGTCCTATAAGTCAATATCTAATTATGTAGGTCTTGTTTACAGTATGAATTATGACAAAAGTCAATTATATCATGAAAAAATATTTTTTAGATATCTAATAACCAATTTACTTAACAACCAAATCAATATACATGTAGATGCTACAATGTATTACAATTACAGTTAAACAGAAGACATCAAAGCCACAAGACAGTATCGTTTATTGTGACCAGGCTCTAATTTGATGCCAAATTATATAGGAGGTGCCTCATACCAGATTTCTGATAGTACGGTACAATACTACAAATAAAATAGCAATATGCAGAGCCCTACCAGGCATATAGAATATGTAGGCCCGGAGGTGATGTGGGTCATGTATGGTTATGTAATAGCATGTCATATTATGTAATATGAGGTTATAATAGTATGATGATGAATGTGCATATTGAAGGAAAGGGGAAACGTAGTTAAGAAATCATGATGAATAGTAAATTGTGCATGCCGTAATAGTAGTATATAGCCTATAGATAGAATGAATATATATATACAGTTATGTCACACTTGGCCCCACTCCCGTTGAAGGTGGAGAGGGGGGGGGGGGGTAACTTCGCCTGTATGCAAGTGTAGTAGGGAAATCGTATAGAAAAGAAAACAATCGAAGATTAAAGCTTGCGTGCAGCAACCTCGAGTGTAGCAGAGGTGAATGTGTTATAACACGTATTAGCCTATATATATCATACCTATGTGTAACTTATACAAATGTAAAAGTACAGAAGCCTCGGCTGTGTCTGTCCCATTTGGATAGCCTGGGAGCGAGCTGCCAACTTAATACAATACTAATACACATATCTCGATTACGTCTTATAAAGCTGTTATAATCATTTAGTGTTATGGCCATTCAAATATTACGTAACACTAGAGGGGGAGGTGGGGGGTCGAGACATTTGTTACCGGTGTTACGGGGGGAGGGGGGGGGGGGTCAAGCTCAGTGTTGCATGATATTCTTTAAAATTTGAGTGATTTATATCATTCTTATTTGGTTGTATACATCCCGCCACCACTGAAGGAATGCAGTATGGACTCTTTAGGGAGCGTTCATTATTTATGGCAGGGGGGGGGGCGAGCATTTTTCAAATTGAATACGTCAAAAAAAAGTGGCCCCCCCCTCGGAATAGGTGGAAAAAAAGTGACCCCCCCCCCTCGGAATAGGTGAAAAAAAAGTGACCCCCCCCCCTTCCACCATAGATTGATTTTTACAACTTTTTAACAAAAAACGAAATTGGCTTGTAGTAGTTGAATGTATGTAATCCTGGCCTTTCAGACACTCACCATCTTTAGATTAACATACTGTGGTGTTAATATATCTCCCCTGGTGCATATAACCCCTCATGCCGTTATACCTTCTACCAAGCTGGGGGTGCCGGTTGTACAAGGGTTTTAGAAATATTACAACAGTAGAGTGAGGCCTTGTTAGTCCAACCAGTCCTGTTGCAGGCAGAAGCTGGTCTGATGTTGAATCCTATAGATCGTTGAAACAAATTTTGTCTGTTATGTCTCATGAAATAACCCTAAATGGTGAACAATGATCATGAGCCTTTGTCTTACATGCAAGTTGCAGGCTATATACAGGAATTTATAGTAGGTCAACTATAAATTGTTCTAGCCATATTGTTGCACGGTGGTGGATAAGAGATTTGCGGAACTGAGGCTAACTTAAATGAGTGAGGAATTGGAATCTCAGATTAAGGGTGACACTGCACCCAAATGTATGTCTGACTTAATTATCCAACGGATCATTCATTGCAAGCAGACCAACAACACTTACAAAAGAACTATCGATGAGATACTCTTTTGGTTGTTCAGACTTCAATCTATAGGGTAAATGTGGGTAATATCGCTCATGTGGTAATATCGCGCACCCCCCCTAAGAGGCACATTTTTCAATATTTTCTTGACTTTCTTTTTTTTAGTAGTTAGCCACATTATACACAGTATAGACCTATACCCGTATAAACCCAGGGCAGGGGGGCGTGGCATCGAACCGCTGGAGGTAGTTCCTCCAGCCCTCCTGGGGGGCGCCAGAGGCGCCCTAGGAGTTCCAGCGGCCGCCGGGAGGTGGCGCCCCGGAGTGACGTCACCCCCAGGCGTGACGTCACCAGCCGCGACGTCGCTTAGCGACTGTTCTATCTGTTGTACGGGGACTAGATAAGGGCACATCCTTTGAACGGTGGTCAGTCGGCCGGTCAATCTCTTTGTGTACACATCTCCCGCAGAATTTTCAAATTTTTAATTTTTGGGGTAAAGTTTTTCTGCTAATATTGAATTATTGGGATATTTATGATATTTATGATATTTGTGATATTTATGATATTTATGATTGATGTTCATATTTATTATTGTATAATACTATTCACTTGTCATCTTAGCCGCTGTGTCTGTTTAGACCTGTGTTAGGCGCTAAAGAATTCTGTTATTGCGATACAGGACCATGGATTGTCCTAGTCTGCTGTGTTATTTATGGTTATTGTTGGTTATTGGTTATTGTCACTAAAAAGATGAGTGTGACTGCTATTTGTAACTGTGATAGTACTTCAGTGTTAATAAAAATATAGGCTGATATTTAGGTACTATATATTTCCACCACACTAATGTCTCGTGTCTTCTCTTATATTAATATTATATTAATTATATTAATAACCTATATACCGGTAACTTATTAATATGGGGATATCCCTAAGTTTCCATGGTAACTTATCTTTCTATTATATAAGCCTAGCCCGAGTGCTGGCAGTAGTCTATATATTATTGTTGTGTGTTCTAATAATATATTCCACCCCACCTAACCCTTTATATGTCATATCATTTCAATGTATTTCGTGTTTCTGGATCATATATGTATGT
Source organism: Harmothoe impar (assembly GCA_947462335.1). Classification (NCBI taxonomy): domain Eukaryota; kingdom Metazoa; phylum Annelida; class Polychaeta; order Phyllodocida; family Polynoidae; genus Harmothoe; species Harmothoe impar. The sequence goes on from OX381719.1 coordinate 39,547,758, forward strand.
TATGAGCTATATATGAACAAAAACGTTTGAAAATCTAAATTTCTTAATCTTTCTATATCTGCATTTTCTATACTAATTCCCATTGAGCTTATATCGCTCAGGCATGTTGTTATATCGCTCACTTTTCATAAAATAAAATAAAATATAATAAATCATAATGATTAAAGTGGACTAGTCTTACAGGGTAGCCATATATCTCATCTATATCATGTATCATTTTGGGAATGCTGTCCCTCACTATACAGGTGTGAGAGCATGTGGGGTAAAGCACCCAGTTTTCACGCTTTTAGGTGTGAAAACAGGTGCGCGGATATAGCCAAAGGGTAAAATACACTGTATATCAATGTGTGAGCAATATAACACAATGCTGTGAGCGATATAGCAACAAGTACAACGATATAACCCAAACATTTAGTCACTTTTAGGTCCTTGCTTAACCTACAGGGGGTTACTATTGGTCTCAATTTTTTTCTCGTTTTTTTTTTATTATAAATATTATTTTTGAAAAATCACAAAAAAAAAGTTTCTTAATGACAGCAGATTACCTAAATTTGGAACATTTGGGTAATATCGTCACTAGCTGCGCGATATTACCCACATTTACCCTAACTCTGAATGTTTTTGCCCTACAAGACCGAGATCTCAATTCTCAGGGTCTGACTTTGTAGGTGCAGTAGCTTCCTGCAATGGTATAGCTTCTAGATTTGGCCACTCAGGAAATGCTGCAAATCATTGTAAATTACTGTGTCCATGATAAAAGCGGTTCTAAAAGCCTAAGCCCAGACCTCTAGTTTTGATGAATTCAAAGAGTGAGATTTAACCAGAGTGTTACAAAGTGCAGTACTGCAACTAATAGAGGGGATTTTAGTCAGGCATCCCCCAAGGATCTTTTGAAAAACTGCAGGTCATTTGCTGATGGGAGAAGAATGTGGGAGAAACTAGAAGGTGAGAGTGAGATTACCTCCAAAATGTATGGTGTGAACCTTGAAAGATACAGTTCAGTGTGGTTCAAGTTGGATGGGAAGTACGTAGGGGATGGGTCAGCGGGTTGCCAGCCCACAGATGCATTGGATGTATTCTATCCTTCAACATTAAGCTCAAGTCGAATCCAAAGTGACGCACTGACAGATGAGGTACTGTCTCTATTTGCAGTAATTTTGCCGGAAGGTCATCTGGGTTCATTTTGGGGGGGGGGGCACTGAGGTATGTTTCGGATAACCACTGCCACACCTCTCCAAGGAGCGGTCGCGGTGGGTTGACAGAGGGGATGAAAAGGAGGGGCAGTCAGCGCTTCTTAACAGTAAAAGGAGGGGTGGTGACCCCCGTCCCCTGCTTTCTGGATACAGGTTTCTTGTGTTTGTACAGTAATGTTGGAGCACAAACATGTTTATGGTTGTTAGAAAACTGCTAATTGCTAAGTTTATCATTGTTATGTCTGGCTCCTGATGCTCAGATGGGAAGAAAGCAGGTGACTTTGGTTTCACTTAATCTGATTATAGGGGCGGTCACTTGCAACAATTTGCTTCAATATAAAAAGGAGGGGCAGTCAGTTACTCTCTCAGCTCCCACAGTATGAGGAGTAGGGGCTGTACCGGGGCAATCAACTCACAATCAACTCCACCTACCAAAAGCTTTCTCAAACTACCCACACCAATTGCACAAATTTCACCTCGAAATCCCATCTTATAACCAGCACCTGAGGTCTGGTTTTGGCTATTTTAGTTTCGTAGCATACTTAAGCCTCAGCCTTGTATAGCCAGAGGGGTGTGGGAAGCACCTTGCCTTTGGCTTGGGGAGGCAAAGACAAACTGAATGAAGTTCCAAAGGGTGTGCGATGCTGAGTGTCAGCAGGGACACAAAAAGATAGTTTTAAAGGGGTTTGGGGGCTATACCCCCAAGGAAAATTTTGACAATTTTGACATAATTTGGTGAAATATAACGCAGACTGTTACCAAAATCTGCGACATTTCTACATACCAAATTCGCGACATTTTTCAGGAATACCCCTTAAAAAAATGACCCCCCCCCTAAGAATAGGTTAAAAAAAAGTGACCCCCCCCTTCGAATACCCCTAAAAAAAGTGGCCCCCCCCCTTTTTTGCTCAGCCCCCCCCCGGCCATAAATAATAAACGCTCCCTTATTATGAATGAAGCTAATCCATAAATTATGGCATAATACGGTTTATCTAAAATTATACCACAGCGGGCACGGAGAACAAAGCATTTCACACCTCTTGTATACTGTATACAGCTAGTGGCATAAATTAGTTATAGGACTAGTACCAATCTGTAGGGGTGTTCAGTGAAGGAGTCTATAAGTCTCCATCACTGTATTTCGTATACAGATTAGTACACGTTCTATAACTACTACATACATAAGATAGCCCTACCCTTCCAGCTAGTATCCGCTAGTACCCTGACGGTTATTTGCACATTATTATTGTTATTGTGGGAGGCTGAACGCCATAATTATGTGCTAATCTATGATCACAATAAACATCAAGTTAAAAGGACCCAGCTCCCCTAAGCACTGTGGGCTTAGTGAGATTGAGGTACACGATCAAAAGGGATTAAAATTGATAAACTTAAATTTATGAGAAGAACCTGTAATAAGCAAGTCGCACGGTACATATCTCTCCTTATGCTTAGCATTTGTGATGAGCAAAGAGTCATAGAATGTTCACTTAATGACTGTAGGGTAGATTCACCTGAAGTCGGACACATACCATGAGACGGACACTTGATTTTGTGGTTATTCATGCACAAGCATCTTAAGTCCTTTATTTCGGAATAATAGTAAAGTTCAAGAGTTATTCTTTCCAAAAAACAACAGTACTAGAAATAGTAGTGTACATAAACCTCAAATTTCACTGTCCGTCTCAGGGTATGTGTCCGACTCAGGGTCAATCTACCCTATTACGCACAGTAGTTACCTTTAGTGGTACACCTATAAGTGACTGGAGGGCAATTACAAGTTCTAATCGCTTTCTATATTATGTGGGATTGCCTTTCGCAATAATAAGGGAATAAGATACCACAGAAAAAAAGGTAAATAGGATAGCACCAACAGTGAAATATACTTACAGGTCGTTGGGGTAATAATATTCCACAGAAAGAAACTCCTTTGGGTCCTTGGGGTATGGTCAGTCCACCTGGGTGTCGGCCTAGGTACTGGGAACTATTAAAGTGAGAGGTGAGGCCAGGTGCTTACGTGGGTTGTGCAGTGACCAGTTGTTAAAGCCCGGAGCCATGCGGGTCCAGACAGGCATACAACGGCTTTTAATTTAGAGCGTATGCCAAACTGTGACCAGTAGAAAGTGTTTGGGAGTGGGAAAGCTTCATTAACAGGGAGGGCGTGCTCACCACCCCACACATTTAATTTCTACCGTCCGATTGAATTGAAGAGTTTTTCAAATTGACATTATTTTGAGCTCTACCATGACAAAAATGTGTGAATTAATTAAGTGAATCTGGTTCAATTTCCGGGTCCTGTTCGCTGCTTCCAAGATAACCACAAGGATTGCCTAAACCTAGTAAAATTCCAAGTTTAAGATCATAGTGGTTGTCCACAGAGCCTTCCTTTGCAAGGATTTGGGAACGGGAGTATGTAAGGGAGGGGGCAGTTACGTAACATTAAGTAATTTGAAGTCAGGTTGCGTCGATATCATTAATAAAATATAGTTGTGAAATATTGATTATGAATATGATTAGGGAAGACACACAGAATTTAAGACATGATAATATGTACATGTAAAGAGCTAATGCACTGTGTTGTAACTTGTATGCAGTACATGTACATGCCACAGTCGGCCCTCTACTCCACTATGGGGGGGGGGGGTAGATGGGGGGTCTGTCAAGCCCTTATCCTACAAAATTGCCCTTATCCTACAAAAACATATAGGTTTGTAGTATAAGAGCTGTTAGTCAGGCTCTTATCCTACAAAATTTCCCCATGTCACTAGTGTCACTAAGGGATTCATACACGGCCCCAAGAAAATTTAGAAAAAGTTGGGTAACCTACTGTACTCCAAATGAGGAATTTTTCTTTATGTCACTAAGCCCCATGTCACATGTCGATTTTAAAAAATGGCCATGTGACATGTCACTTAAATGGCCATGTCACATGTCGATTTTAAGAAATGGCCATGTCGAATGTAGGGGTCTATATCCCCACAATGGGGGAGGGTGCATTGTGTGTAGGATTATATGTGTGTTAGCATTAACCAATTGAGGCCGGCCCAAAAGATTATTTACGCCGCAGTTGGCTGAGAGAACAAAAGAAATGGCCTGGGGGAGCCTCCGTCGGTCCTCCGCCTTTGCAGGAGAAAGTGGGACTTGCCAGGGTGGATTTAACAGGGTAGAACATGATACATCACGTGTTACCATACCGGGGTTTTCACGTGAAAAACTGCTCACAGAATCCCCATAAAACTCACGAGAATTTCTCGATATTTGTTACCAGGGTATGTATATGGACTTGAAGTTTGCCATTTTACCAGTGGTTTCCCTATACTAATGTAAATATTTGTGGTGTAGACATTAATGAATACCTTTATCACACAAAGCTGATTTCGTTGAGTGGTTCTATATATAATGCTATACGTTTCGATACAAATATCATATCTTCATAGGGCAGGATCCTTAACATGAGATTAAAATTGAATGAGGTTTAATAAATGATTACTTGGATTGCATAAATTACTGCTAACCATGGTAATCGGCATATACATAGGCCTACATATATAATATAAATCAAATATGTATACATAAATGCACAACTGCAACAACAGAAGTTTGGTGTCGATGACAGAAATAATGATTTTATTTCTGAATATAATATAACTACATTTCGGCTTAAATCTACCTTCATCAGGTGATTTTAGGAATAAGTCTAAGGTGCATGGGTTGCAGGGAGGGGGGGGGGTAGTGATGGCAGGCAGGTGTCATAGTTCACTCAAGAGCTTTCACACCTACTGGTCACCCTACGTTTCATCATCTGAACCTTTATTTGTTTCAAGGGTTTAGGTGTTGGTGCGGTGCATAGCTGTTGTTAACACCTATTACTGAAGATATGCAATTTGTGATCTTGTTTCTCGAACATACCTGTACATTTTAAATAATGGAGAAAACTACACACACTAAAATGGGCCCTATTTTAATGTATTTGTTTATAGAAGACATATGTACATGGAAGGTGGGAGTAGTTAAGCTATATTCTAACAATTAAAAATCAAATATATTATTATTGTGCCGAGGACAGAAGCCAGAGAGAGAAAAATGTTCTACACACACTTTGTGTTCTTTAGGCGGGGGGGGGGGGGGGGGTATGAATGCAAACTGACGAAAATCACCAGGAATGCATTTATACCACATGTCAAAAAGTGAAAAAAGGAGTTATGTAAAATAGTGATTTTTTTATTATTATTTTTTTTTTTTTTGGGGGGGGGGGGATAGTCCGACACATCTGCTGCTACATAGGGATTCTGTAGTGGGAATAAAAAGGGTGTTGTTCTCATAGATGTGCTGACAGTCAGTCCCTCAAAATTGTCAATCATGTTCCCCAAATGTACTCCACATGTCCAGCATTCTTATACTGCTGAAACCATGTCAATACCTGTGTATGTCACACATTTGGATTTCAGCAGCAGGGAGAAGTGGTGGGAGGAGTGTCCAAGAGGAGTGGAGTTGACATCAAACAAAGCCAGGATTATAGATCTATTTATGTATTAGGAATGCCTTGTGGATGGTGAACAGGTGGGAATACATCGAGGGACATGTGGTTGGAAGTATTAGACTAAAGAGTGAATACTTCCATCAAAATAGCTACTCTGCTAACTTGGCAGAGTGACTTGGTTAGCCCAAAGGCACATGGTTTCTACCCATGTTACAGGGGTAGAAGTGTCGAACTAGGGGTGGGGGGAACCCGTGACCAACCCCCACAGGGTCCCCATGATGCATAAAGTGACTGCCAGTAAGTCACTCGCGTATTTATGAATATTTGATCAAATCTTTTGTCTGTGTAAACCATACACCGAGAAATATTTTAAAGAGAATATTTAATAAAGCATTCATTTCATATTTAGTTTAATTTTTTTTCTGTAATTTAAATCGTAATGATTCGTTGCTTAAGTGTTTTCCTTGTGCCTCTAAACAAGGCTAATAATCGAAGTCGGGTTGCATCATTTGAATCACCGATAAACCTATGTAATTAGGTGTTCTTGACAGAATTACACATACATTTTTACCTATTTTCATATGTATTTCAGAAATATCACATGTTTTTAATTAGATATGTGTATCATTTGATATAATTTGTACCGTAAAACCTCGCGTAAAAGCCACGGCTAGTACTCGAGTCAGACTCAGCTTTCTTTTGATACCAAACATACCTATATAGGGTGCGGCTTATACGAGAGTTTCTATAAGTATACTAAAGCACCAAATTAACAATTTCCGACCCCCTCTGCGGCTTATATAAAGTTAGGGGTGCGGCTTATACGCAAGTTAGGCTTATAAGCGAGGTTTTACGGTAGGCGCTTTATAAACACTTACCCCCCCCCCCCCCACCTTACTCACAATATGCGTCACGTTCTTGTGTCCTCTTAAGTTGCACTACACTAAATCAACGATAGGTGGCGACGGGATTTTCGCACCCTTGCAGCCCCACACCGTATGGTGTTGTCCACACTTTATTGGTCTAGATCCGACAGTGGGTATGTAAACAAGGCATCGAATTGATCATTAGAGTGTATACTAATTGATTACAGTGGTATTTATATTGTAATTTGATGTCACATTGATCTGGTGGGGCAAAAATGAATTATGGAAATATCCCAAATCTTGTTTCTAAGCTAATCTTTCTTTTCAGTAAACTAATGCTGGGAGTATTTCTGAAACGTTTACTTTAACATAAAAATTATGATTAATTCTAGGTACTAGCAAAAACGACATATTAGATGTCTAATATGTGACTTCGTTGGTTCATCCATTTGAGAATTCCATGGGGGATCATCACAAAAAACAGTAGCTGTCAGCTATATTACTAGGTGAAATTTTGGCCCCCTTGATATAAGGATGAAGGCATTCGCAGACATAAAGGTTACCTTTAAAAAATGCTTAACCATTGTTGATGCTACAGAATATTGGGTGATCATACAACCTCCATCAACACAAAATATCAATATTCAACATTATTTGTAATCCTGTTTTTATACATGGTAGGGGTAAAGACTGTATGGTAGGGGAAAAACATCTAGTCCCAGGTAACAATAAATATTTAGTGTAACCTATACAAGTGTCCTTTTAACATCTCAACCAATTTTTGTGACTTTTAATCATGTTACAATCTGGGAAGTGATGAAAAATAATAAAATGCTTCAAGGGAAGACTCCAGCACCCAAATACTGAAGTCCAGTAGTGCCATCTATAATTGACATTAAAAACTAATATTCTCTACAACTCAATGATGTGCCACTGGCTGGAGGCTCAGGGCAGGTGCTGCCATTTATGGCTTATAATCAGCACTAAATGCTAATAGAGAGCTGAAGTTGAGGGATTGTGCTCTGTACACAAAGACTGCCTCTTTCCATAACAAACGTATTTTAGAGAATAGAAAACAATGTTCTTCACGTCGAGACTGTCTGTTGGCCTATAACGCACGATGGTGTCGAAGAGCTGCACTGTGAAAAGTATTATGTAATAAGTATCCGCATATAGTTTTCATATAGGATAAATATGGAAAAACACACAAAAAAAAAAGAAATTTGCCTTTTCTAGCTACCCGGTCAAAGACGTCACCCGGTCAACGACGTCACCCGGTCAAAGACGCCACCCGGTCAAAGACGATCCAATTGTTACAAAGTCGTGAGACTGAGCCATATGTGTTTGGAGAGTGATGGTCACACTGCATACATCAATGATAGTGCACAGTCATCAGTATAAGGTGGAATGTGGTGCTGTAGACACACACACCTCACCAACCAGCTTCAACATATGGAGGCCTCCTGAGTTGTAAGTAAGTTTTAAACATCGTTAATGCATTCTGAAATTCTTCTTGACCACTAAAATTATGGCTTTTTCTGGACATTTGTATTGGATCCTGTGTGGGTTCCCCTGTATGTAGGGATCAAGGATGTGGTGGTTTGGCTCTGTATTATGAGGCTATAGTAGAACTTGTCTGCTTTATCTAGGTCAGGTTTGTGAGCAAGGGGGGGCGTTATATGATACCATATCACCCAGTAGTTCAGAAGTTATGCATTCAGGGGTCAGGATCTATACATCTCTATGATTTAGAATTTGTTTCTTTCCATTAAAATATATTGCTTATAATATGAAAAACTCAACATATTTATAGTGGGGTATAACAACATGGAAAACAGCACACATTGTAACAGCTTAGAGCTAGCAAAAATGAGGGTGAATATGTTCAATATTATATGGTCTGAAAATCTAGGGTAGCTATTTCGGTCTAATCTTTTTAAAAATATATAATCATATGAACCCAGAATTTATGAGTATCAATAGATTAAGTATGGTGCTGACTTCCAGATGATGCTTCAATTTGTTTATGGCCAGTTTGATTCAAATAAAGTCTCAAAATGCCCTTAATATTACTTTGATATTGTTCAACACTAGGTAAAGAATTCAGCCTAGTTTGCTCTCACTCAGCTTCCTTGGCCCAATCAGCCTGGTTTATTACCTGTCTTAACACTCAGTGATAAGGCCCGGGGGGGGGGCACTTGGTATATTTTGTATACACATGTGTGCGGCTGGCAAGGGTACTTTTTCAGCAAAATCTCCCTAGCAAGGGTCATGTTTTGAAGGAAAAATGTCCCTAGCAAGGGTCTACTTTCAACAAAATCGCCCTAGCAAGGGTCACTTTTTGCAAAAATGTCATGTTTTTCACCAAAATGTACCACTTTTTCCTATTTTTCCCGAACTTTTCCCGGACATGAGGAAAATTTCTCTGTAAAATGACCCATTAAGTATATATTTCGTGATATTTCTCGTCAAAACAAGGATTTTTTGGCCAAAAGTGCCCTAGCAAGGGTATGCTTTGGACACAAAAGCTCCCTAGCAAGGGTAAGGGTTGTCATAGGTCCAGCCGCACACCCATATCAGAAAAGATTCAAGTACCCCCCCCCCGGGTGATAAGGCTATCTGAAGTATGTGGACAGGCGTATCCTGGTTTCCTGTCCTTCTTTGTTAAGTTCTCAATACAATCCAGTTGTGACCTCATCTGCTTTGAGTCAAGTTCCACTTTTTAGGACTAAAACTGCGCCAGTCGGCGTGTTTGGGCACATAAGGGCTAGACAACGAAGCAGCCCTATGGTCTGCATATACAAGGTCCTATCTTACAATTAGTTTCCCAACCATTTATGCTACACACCAGTGCCCCACCCGACATCTGGTTGGAGAGTGGAGCCCGCTTCAAACGCCAGTTGATACTGGGTCAGTATGGCTTGTATTGTTTGAGCTGGTGGTTTAGAAATACACCTCCCTACCAGCTGTAACATGGGCAGGATTCCTGAGGTGTAAGTATGTCTTTATAACATTACTATATCTCTCAGGATCTCTAAGACTTCTTCTGGACTATTAAGGACACCCTTGTATGACAGATGGGGGCCCTATAGTATGCACCTCTTAGGTCTATCTATAACTAGTTCTGGATACTAAGGGGACCTGTATGCAGGGACTAGATTGAGGTGGTAGTACCACAGGATGGGCTATAGTGTGGCTTATCTGTCCATATGTGAGAGGCCCTGTGGTGTGCCTATCTGACCTCTATATGTAAGGCACCATGTGGTAAGCTGGGGGGGGGGGGGTGAGGTTAGTAGGTCCCTGTGTCTGAGTCATCAACCCACCAGATATACCTTAATGTTATTACACTATGTAGTTCTGCTGTGTATACTTTGTGTTCACAAAGATTGGTCTCTATATATCTCTCATTATTTCTCCTTAGTAAAATCTTTTGTTTTGTCATTTCTTATTCTGTTGTCAATTTTATACAGATCAAATGTAGAAATTTACATTGATTGGACATAAATATTCAGATACACATGTTACATTTGATGATGTTTCAATTTCATCAAAATCTTAAAACCTTTGCTGCCCCAGTATTCCTCAACTATTGGAAAGGAAAATATCTGCCAAGTGAACCTAACCCAGAATGGTATGCCACACAGGTATTCATGACAGAAATGAATGCTGATCCTTGTTACTTTGAAATTAGATCCTTTTCAAACCCTATAATTGGCTAACTTTGCACAGTGAATTGACATTTTTGGGTCGAGATACATTAAACATATCATTGTTTAAGAATATAACCATGTGTAATATTGCACAATATCATGTGAATAATTATGACAAAGCGGTGCTTGGGGGTGAAGAAAAACAGCTACTAAGGGGAATTCTATGTATAGGCCTATATGTCAATCCCCAAACCATTCTAGATTGAACCCAATATACATAGCTCTGATGTACTAGTAGCAGATTTAGCAAGTTAATCAAAGGATTCTTGGATTCTTGGAGCAAGTTTATTATGGGATTCTTGAAATTCTAATGGTCCTGTTTAGGTGGTGCTCTCAGTAGTATCATCACATATTTGTAAGGGCATCACTAATTCAATCTTCCTACTTCCACCACTGTACAGCCTGTAGCAGTATGCTGCACCTTCAGCCAGCTGTTAGTCTAAACATCAAGGTTTTGATATGGCAATTTATGTGTGTTTGCTTTAGTTTCCTTGATCATGTTTCCCAAATTGATAGTATCTGCAACAGAGTTACTGTGGCATCCAGATATTCAATATTGTATATTCATATTTGCAAAGTCATCACGATGCAAAATATGCAGAAAAATGTACGTACAGGGAACAACTGTACATTACATTTAAGAAGGTTATATTTCCTTAACCCGCTGTTGGTGTTGCATGGCATTTTCTCCTCTATCTTCATAACAACTGTCACATAGTTGTTTCAATTGACAAACTACAGCTGAGTTACCCCAACAAGGCCATATACAGCTGATCTCACAACAATGACTTTTTGCTCTTTCATGAAATTCATATTATCATTTGGAGGAGTTGTGACCTTCTTTTAATCCTATCCTATAGAGGATTCTTACCCTGCTGTGGCTACCCCACAGCATTTCTCATCTCTTTTTAGGATTTATGCCTCAAGTGCCTTGAGTTGAGTTGAGATTTTCGACTGATTAATCACTGGTATTGTAACCAATACTAGGCAATAGTAGTCATGTTTGCATTGATATAGTAGTTTTATATTCTTGCAGATATCATGATTCAGAGATTCAGATTATTTTTCAATACTATTTTTGTCATTAAGACATGATGCCATGTTCTGAGTAAACCATTTAAATGTTAAGTGTAGGCTCATCACTAGGAATATAGTGAGAGGGGTCTAAAAGTGCTACATTATTGAGGTATTTGTATTGTATGTGCTAGGTTATAATTCATGGAGACACTTACAAATCTCTGTGAAACATAGAGGACAATTTTGATAGAGTTTAACTTACCCTTTGTAAAGCTATACGACCCACAGTGTTGAAGACATGACCTAGATTTTCTGTGGACCAGGTAGTGCAGGACATAAGTATCAGCAATAGCATATCTTTGTGAGTTATATTTCATGGATGTCGTGATAATCACAAAACATTTCCTCAATGTATCTCTAGTATGTATATCTGTACATCTATGATATGATCTAGATGATTGTTATCTGAGTGATTGTGATACATACAATATTGTACATCCATTACAAAAGCGTCAAAATAAGAATATATGAGAAGCATATATCAATATTCTTACCCTGCTGTGGGTGACCCACAGCATTTTCCTTCCCTCTTAAGAAGGTACTTTTCTAGAGCCTGAATTCTGAACTTGCAATTGACATGTGTGTAGAGGCAAGGGAAAATGATACTCCAAGGAAAAAGTCAACTTTAAAATCGATGTCATAAGCTTTCCAGTGACATAATATTATTACACTTGAAGCTATCAATTCTTGTTTGTAAGGAATGGCTTTATGAATATGTGTGAGCATTGCCCTATCAAAAAGCCCAAAAATCTAATAAGCATAATGATGATAATGAGAAATATGTCATACATTTTCATTCTTTTAGTCATAAAATTCGATTTGGGAATGGTAATTTTATTCTGTTTTGACCATAGTAACCCCCATGACTCTTTTTGTCAAGGGGTATCTTTAATTTTTCAATTTGGAATAAAAATCATGTTTCCATGGCAACACATATCAACAAGGCCACCCATTTTAGGCCTTAAAACGTTCTTTGTACATTCCAAATATAGAAGCTTTTCACCAGAAATGGAATGTTTTGTGTATTCCCATCTTTTGCTACAGAAAAACGTACCCTAGAGCAGATTTTACCTTTTTTTCTTTCAATTAAGGCCATAGTGGCGCCCCCCTGGTGGCAAAAATTGGAACTTATCCCACATGGAGTATCCTTTCTGCTTGGCTGTTCACATGTTTGATCTCCCTGTTGGGGACATCACCTAGTTCTGACAATAGGAAACCTATATGGTTTATACTCACATAATATTATATTGTGATAATCACAATCCCCAAAAAAATCAAGGGGAATAGAGAGAAATGTATCAGAAAACGAATTCTGAAAAATGATTACCTAGTTGTTCAGGACATCTTTTTCATTTTTTAAGGTTAGTGTATTTCACTTATCAATGTATACCAAAAATACATGAGTATATGGGCTATGACATTTCTGCGTTTGGCCCCAAAAAACAAAAGTAAGATACTAAGAGTGATCTGGTGATTGTTTTTGTTAATTAAGGACATTCTTGTATTCTACACCATGGTTTATTTCAAATCTTTTATTACATGTAGGAATTGATGGCTTTTCATTTCTTATACCTTTAGTGACAAAATACTTACTAGCCTTCATCTCAGCAGAAAGTCTGAGTGGAGGTAGTCCTCCCCCCACAGATTATGGTACTTGTTTATGTACAGGTGTAAAAAACCAACATGCTACATGAGGCTGCAGCAGCTACCCTATAATATACTGCTGCTGCATGTTCTCCACACACCATGCACTCTGATGTTGCTGTTTGTACCTGGTACCAGGTGTGTAGACCATCTCACTGAACCTGTCAGCTCCTTCAATACACACAAAGTGAGAACTGACATATAAAAACAGGAAAATATTATGTCCTCACTCATTCATAATTATTTCAAATTATCAAAGCATGTGCCCTACAGATATTTCTATCCAACTATCATACTTATTGTCATTCTTTGCAGTGTTGATTTATTCTCAAAGCCTTACTTTAGTTTGAAAATAATTATGTACTGTTTGCATGACATAGGATAGAGCTGGTCCATGTTGCCCACTCTTTCCTTTATATTCCTCATTCCAGTTGTTGATGTATTGGTAAAACAACCCTATACATGGTGTGAGGCAGCAGCAGCTATCCTGTCCTACTGCAGGGCCTGCTACGTGTCCTCCAGACACCAAGCATGAACTCTGATGTTCTGATATCACTCTTATTTGCCCTCTTTGCCGCGTTGGTTGATGGGAGGAGTCAAGCTACATTCATTCTAATATCTGTTTCCTACTTTTTGATTCGCCATAAAATTTGTTTGAGTCAGGTAACATCATGTTGATATGATATCACCGTCATTTTTTCATTCTTATCCAGATCAACCTTTTTCAAGTGCAATGAACAAGTAGGTTTTATCCAAGCTGTCCCCCGAGTCTTCCATCAATGTGTACCTTATTTTTTTACTGTTCGTGGCGACATTAAGTGATGGCTGACTTGACTTTGATAACCATGGTACAACTCATATTGTTAGAACACATAGGTAGTTATGACACTTGTACACAAATATCGATCGTTTTTGCTTTCGGATCAGATCTTTTTCAAAACCTGAAAAATGATTAGAGTGTTACTTCGCAAAATGAACTACGATCCTCAGAGCATAATCATCTACTGTCCCAGGGGACTCACATTGGGGGAACACAGTGGCCACCATTCAATTTAAAATCTAAACACATGGAAGGTATATCAAATAGACTGTTGATTATTCAACCATCATTATATACGGATTTGTGTCTTTCATTATCTATGCCTGAGGTGTTGTCTGTGTAAGAATTCATAGTCTAAGCAATCATAACCATGAGTCTAGATCTACTTTGAATATAGGAGCGATGTAGTGCTACTTTGCAATTGACTTCAAGAATGGGGAATTTGCTATGTCTACATCAGGCTAGGCCGATGTGATGAGACACAGCTGTGTTGTTAGCCAATGTGAAAGTCTTCGACCTGGTGCCATCTTTAGAAAAATCACAGGACATAACATTTGAGAAGCTTATACCATATTCTTACCCTGCTGTGTGTTTCCCACAGCATATTCCTTCTCGTTTAAGGAGGTACTCTTCAAGAGCTTAGGTATGTCTGTACCTCTAGTAGATGGTTGTGTGCAGGCAGTAATGGTTACTGTCAGGCAGTATATGTCTCTGTCAACTTTAAACATTCTACTTCTCTTTAAGAATGTAGTTCTACAAACTGAACTATTTGTCAGCTGTGTCAGCTGATTTGCCCCAGTCTGTATATCAGTCTGACCATTCCGGAAGAACGTGTTTTCCATCTACATGAGTTTATGGTCAATAAACCTCTTCAAAAAAATAGGTCCTCTAATTCCGGTGTACCATAATGCACATACCCCAGTCTGTCCATCTTACCAAACAGTCAGCAGGTCAGACAATGGCGTTGTGTCACACAGGTAGATGTTGCTCTACTCTACACACAGTATTAGAGCTGAAACATGATAACACAAAAAACATTACCTTATCCCTCATACATACTTGTTATGGTCGAGGTGCTGTGTCCAAGTCATTTGTATTACAGATAACATACTTCTTTGCCTTCTTTGCATTGTTCGTTTCATGAAGATGAGTTGAGTATCTGCTGTTGATCTAAGAATTTATATTTCCCTCATGCAACACCAGACAGATAATGCCACCATCCCTTTATAAAATAGTTGAGAGAAGTTCAGTTTGTAAATATTATTAGTGCAGTGTATATGGAGGACTTTTAATGATAAACTCTGTTCATTGAATCAATATATACCTCCACCTGAATTTATAAAGTGTACTTATGCTAAACCATCTCTATTTAAGATATCAGCAAGTTCCCTATTTCAAGTCTTCAACACCACTCGTTATCAGACTGACACAAACCTGTGGTCACTAATGTAAACAATTTAAGGGATAAAACTGGGATTTACTCACAACTGGAAGTATATCACTATGAATCTCTGTTATTCTAACAGAACACAGAACATCACCTTTGTTTTAACACAGTGCCTATCCAATATTTATTAAGGAATTTGTGTAATTCAAGCGATTTATCCCAGTGTTTTCCAGTTTATTTATCCCCCTATTCTTAACTCCATGCTCGATATGCTTCGATGCCAAACGCAATCGATTTTAAATTGCCTCGCCATAATCATAAAATGACATGTCTACTTTTACTTACATTCTTGTCCGCAGGATTTTGTTCTGCATGTAAAATCCAACCTCGAAAACATCACTAAAATCTTCAATCTTCTCCTCTGCTCCCACTATTTCCAATGTCAGAGAGATTTGGAAAATGTGTCTAATATATTACAGGGTCTTGGCAATTTTTTCGGAGGCCAAACAGCTCCAGGGCCCGCCTTCTTTGCAATTCCTGGCCCCCATCTCCTACGCAACTGTGAGAAATACTCACTTGCAAATCCCCTCACTTTTACAAAAAGGGAAAAAAAGACACCATATCCAGGTAAAACTTGGAGCAAAACTTATTACAAAGGGAGGCCACCCAAATCCATTAAAGCCTGAATATAAAGGAAGTGCCTGTGTGATAATTGGTATGCTCACAGTAAAACAGGAAACTAACTTTTTGAGTATTGTTAACTCAATTCCATCTAAGTAACTCCACATTAGTGTTGTTAAATATTTTAGACAATAAAACGCTTAACTAGACCACACCCAGCTCAAGAGTGCAGTAGGGGCAACACTATATCATAAGCGGCAGTTATGGGAATAATTTGCTTGTTCAGATTATGACAGTCATACACAATGTGTTGGAAAGAATCTGTACTCATTGACACTTGACAAACAAGCAAAGAGTCAATCAAACTCAAAGGTCGGTTAATCTGGCCTGTCTCGTGAAGTTGAACAAAGCAGTTTTGTCTCACATCAAAAGTGATGTTATGAGTGGTTCCTCCCTGTATAATGTATAGGTAGGGGTCAGTTAGTAATCAAATGACTGTTTTAGGATGAAATTGAAAGTATCTAAGCGTTTATTTGAAGTCCATCTGTTTTTGTTTTTGCCGCTGTACTGTACACATGTATATGTACTTTTATTATTAGGCTGAAAGGATGACTCAAGAACATTTGATTTGTGTATAGTATGTGTAGATGAGATATCATTCACTTCAAACTCTTACTTACTGCATTCAGTTCTGACAGTGTGGTATAAAAGAGCACACAGAATTTCTGCTGCTGCTAGTTCTAACCTGCTGGTTTGTCATGCTGCAATGTCATAGCCATGTGACCCTGATCTCAGCAACCTTTCAGTGTGTGCTCACTGTTTCAGCTTTTCATCTTGATAGTGGGCACAATGTTTGCATTGTGCCCTTCTATGAATAATCTTTTTGTGTCTAAAACATGGGTTTACCTTCGACAAAATGAATTAGGTACCCCGGATACAACTTAACTTATTGAGAGGTAATTGAATCCAAGACCATATAATATCATATTCAATTCACTCTATCTATATCACTATTAGGTGAATATAATAGACTAGTTTTAGCCCAAGGCGCGGATCCTGTAGTGGATACATTGAGCTATAGACGCATGCTAAATATACCTTAACTCCCGCCTCCTTGAGCTCAGACTGTTACTGGGGCGTTTTGCCACTTACTAAGTGGTCATCATTAGGCTACTCAAAAATAAGTTTTTGTTATGCAAGTTATTCCTAGCTCTCTGCATTACTGACAGTATAAACTTTAATTTGACAGCAAATATGCCAACATTTTGTCCACTTTTTGACAGAATTTTCATCAAAAATCGAAAAAAGAATCCCTGAATGACAATTTTCATGATGCGCACGGGGACGAGAAACACTGTTTTTGAGTGGCATCATAGAGGTTTATGTATGTGTACCTGTACAGGGAAAGTTAGGAGCTACAGGTACAGACTACTGTACGTTGTAATGTGCTAAAGGAAGCTTCTATAGATGGGTCAGGTTTTTTGATTTAAGAGAAATTTGGCCTGTTAACTCAACACAGCTAGCTAGGCCAAAACCATTGAACATTCTTGGTGTTATAGAAACCATATGAACCTCTGTAAATCTGTAGTGGATAGTCACACACAAATATCAAAAGGAAGATCTGTGAGTGACTCTTTTTCTCTCACTGTAGCCAGAATGCACAGTCACATCACTCCATTGAAGTGACATTAAATGTCATACTAGTTGATAGTACCACAACAACTTTAGTCTCTAAAAAACGCAGTGATTGGTATACTCTTAGTAAAAGCAAAGACCACAGATATAACATAAGCACCTTTAAGTCAATGTGAGTGAAGTTTGATGTTCTGATTGTTAGTAACACCACCTCCAGCCCTAAAGTGCAACATGGGTGGGGCAACACATATATATCAAAGGGAGTTGGGAGGGTGGGGAAGTATCCTCTACCTGTTCAGAACAGCTTATCTATTGAGAACTAGCCCTCTAGGAAATGATAGGCATGTCATAGGACAACTACACTGATATTCCTAGGCTCCCTATACGCCCAACCTCTCAGTCATTAGTGCCTAGCCTAGTTAGTCATTTTTTGGCTCCCTATACAACCAACCTAGGTCAGTTATTATTGTCAGGTTGGTCAGTACTGACCAACACACCTTAGTCTTTTTATTTCCAGGGGGAGCCACTGAGTGGTCATGACAGGTGGCCCCAACTAGTCGTATACAAATAAAACACACCAATGATGAACCTAGGTTAGCCACTACTGACTGACCCCTCGGTCATTTTGAATATAACTTTGCCATTATGACTAACACTCATATGACCAACCTAGGATAGTCTGTACTGACTAACCCTTTCAATCTATGGATTTTCAGTGTAGTTGCTAGTTTGGTTACTACTTCCCTGTGCAATACACAGGGCGGGGCAAGTTAAATATCAGCACTTTTTAGCATGTGTTTTAGTCATCCATACTTTTTTTGATGACCTTTTTGATAGAGTTGAGATTACACCAATATAAGGCTCATCACCAAATCCACTGTACACACTGTATTGGTTACACTGACACACAGTGTGGTGCAGATCTCCTGTAGTACAAGACAGGAAAGTTTGCCAGCTCTGCATCTCTGGAAACATCGGTTTATAGGATTCAAAGGTTTGAAAAATTGAAATGTTTTTTCTGTCTTATGGCTTTCCCTAAAGTGAGGTAGGTGTATACCATAGTTGAACTAACCTCATACCTTCAGACATCGTCACATGATTTCCTGGTATGTAAAGGTGTGTCTGTGACAAGGCATTTTAGCCTTTCATGTATGCCATTAAAAATAAACACACACCAAGAAAAATATGAGGGTCAGCTGGACGCTGACTCTGTCACAAAAAAGACTCTCATACAAGGGTCAGGCATTTTAGTGATGGTCAGTCATTGCTAGGCCCACCCACGTGAGCGTCAGGCATTGCAGCACTGGACTCACCCAAAGCGCTTGAGAGTCTGGCCATGCTGGATCATTATGCCAGAGTCTGGTTATGCTGGACTCTAGGAGAGTCTTTCTCACCCTGCAAGAGTCCAGCATGGTCAGTACTCTTGTATGCGGTCAAGCCTGTATACTCTCAAGCAATTTTGGGATAGTCAAGCCTGTTATTAAAGGCACTGCATAGTCTGACCCCATAAGGGGCAATGATATATCAAATGACTAGTTGACATATAATCTAGCATTCCAATGCAATCAATTTTTAATTCTTGCAGAAACATTTGTGTTGTATAGCACGAGAGGTTTGCATTAATACAAATTAAACATACCTAAAGTTATCAGAAATAATTTGGACATTACTTGGAAGGACGTGGGGAATAGCTGGATATCTGTTCCATGGCAGGGTACTTGGAGGATAATAGCTGAAATTGAGTATGACAATAATGATATAAAATGCAATGGAGATGTCATAATAAATCCTCGGATCGGGGACTTATGCAATTACCAACATTGGTGTGGCTTATTTGACTGGTTTTCTTCTAGTAGATCACTAAGTTCTTTTAACCCTTTTAACTCTTTTAACTCTTTTAACCCTTGTAGCCATAACTGAAGATCTGTGGACTGGTGCCTTTTTGACTTCCACCTGAATATTGTAATTTTAATGTTTGTAGCCTATTGATATTTGTAGCCTAAGAGCATTAGAATAAATCACTGCAAAGATACTTCAACATGTGTGACAATGGTAAACAATAGACAGTGTCCTTTCTTTCTTCTTCACTCTTTAAGGTAAGAGCTGATTTGATTTGAGCACAGTCCTAGCAAAGAATATAACATACGGCAGAAATGATGTTATACTTCTGGATTTTAATCTTTGCTGGACAAGGTGGTGCTATATTCAAAAACTATGATGATATACCTGAGAATGACTACTACCTGCCAGGTGATATCAACTTAGGTATTATCGGCGCACTAAAGTGGACATCCTTCGTACAGTCATCAAATGCTGCAATATTTAGAATCAATGAGGTCAATCGTGATAAAACTATCTTACCAAACATAACCCTTGGCATAGTCGTCTTGGATGATAGCTGGAAAGTTTCAAGAGGGTTATACCAAGCAACAAAACTGATTCCTGTAGATGGCTGTACAGGAAACTGTTGTGCTGTGCCAATAGAGAAAGCCAATAATCCAACAGTGCAAGGTTGTTACAATGTTGCTGCAGCATTACTTGGTTCTGGCAGTGGCATAAGTGTGCCCCAGAGCCGCCTACTCAGCATGTACCAAATCCCTCACATAAGTAGCAGTGCCAGCATAGATGATTTAAGTGACAAACCCCAATTTGAGTGCTTCAATAGACTAGTCCCCCCAGACAAGTATCAGACTAAAGTCATCATGGATACGGTCCTTGCATTGAATTGGACCTACATCTCACTCATTGGCTCTCCATCAGTTTACAGTCGAAATGGAATAACAAAAATTCAAGGACTGGCAAAGAAATATGGCATTTGTATTGCATACTTTGTGGAACTATTACATGATGTATATGACAATGATGATTATGATGAAGTTGTAAGAGGGCTTAGAATGAACTCCAAAGCTAGAGTCGTGATAACATTCAGTGACTATTATTCAGCTGTTCTTCGTGCATTAGGCAGAGCACAGGCCTATTGAGAGTTTATATTATTTGGTGGAGATGGAATACAGTTTAATGACAAGGATACATCAATCAACTATTTGAAGATAGATTTTTCCCAAGAGGATGCTAGGCCATATAAATCACTTATTAACTATTACCAGAGCCTCTCACCTTGGGCACATTATGGTACACCTGGCATCTTTGAGAAACATACACCAGAGAAGTGGCAGTGCAGTATGCAATTGAAAAGAGGGGAAAATGGCTCTTGCCTAAATTACAAAGTATTAGGTGACTTACCACAACATTATATCCAAATCAATCATATTGGAGGTTTTGTTGATGCAATTAATGTAATGATCTTTGCACTTGAAACAATGATAAGTCAGAAATGTCCATTCAATGATAGATCATTACTGAAAGAATGTGTTACTAGTCCAGAGTTCCTGAAATTCATGAGAAACACAACATTTCATGGCTACAGAAGCCATGTCAGATTCAATGATGAAGGTGATGGATTAAGTGACTATGATATAAGACAAATCCAGCCAAAGAGTGATGGTGGAGCTGAGTATATTACAGTGGGAAAGTTTATTACAGAAGAAGAAAGGTTATACATAGATATTGAAAAACTCAAGTGGTTTTCTTGGAATCAGTCTCTTCATCTAACCCCCACCACTCTACCGGAGTCTGTTTGTGCCAAGCCATGTCAACCAGGAGAGTTCTACATCCAGGGAGAAGAGAAATGCTGCTGGAAATGTCGTCATTGCAGAGACAATGAGATAGTCAGAGATGATTTAAGAGGTTGCGAAACATGTCCTATTTTGACATGGCCTGACCAGGAAAACTTTACAACATGTCAAATGATCGAACCGTCATATATGGACTGGTTTGATCCAATAGCTTTAGGGTTGCTTGCACTGTCTGGTATTGGCCTCATATCAACAATTGCAATTTCATGCATATTTATTGAGCACAGGCAGAAGAAAGTTATAAAAGGATCAAGTTTGGAGCAAATGATGATGATAATAATTGCTTTGTTCTTGTCCTACACTACTGCCATACTTCTAGTAGCTAAGCCTGTCTACTACCTCTGCCTGATCCAGTACTACTCCGTCCATCTGAGCTGTACTCTCACATTTGTCCCTCTGCTCCTAAAGACGACTCGACTCTACAGGATCTTTGCTGCAGCAGAGAGATGTCAGCAGGTTTTGAGATTTGTTGACAGTAAGTCATTGGGACTGTTTAGCCTGTTATTAGCAGACAATATTCTTAATATGTTTTTCTTTTAGTTTGTTTTACTTCATAGCTAGTCATCTAGTTTATTTTATTTTCTATCTACCTAATCAAGTCGTTCAAATGTTCACAAAACGTAACATCTTCAATAGTCATTCCTCAAAATTTTTCATTTGACTTCTACCCTAGATAAACATAAAATATATTCAAGTCATCTTGTTATGTAGATGTAGATCACATTTTAAAACAATTATTATCCTCTAACTGGACCAACCGGATTGACCTATCAAATAATTACCAAATATGCATGTCTATCATAGCTTCTGCTAAATATGTACATACTCATATAATACAATTATGATAGATTTTCAATTAAAAGGACCAGATTTAAAAGAAACTATCTGCTAATGATGACAAATTTGATTGATATTTTTCTATCTATTTGAGGTTCCTATTTTTGTGACTTGTACCCTATTTTATGGACTGGGAGAGCAACTTCAAGTACCTGTTATCACAGAAAAGTTTGTGGAGCTGGCCTGCCATATTTCCTCAGAGGGACTCCTGATTCCACTGTCCTACAACCTCTTGCTCCTCTTACTGTGTGCTATCTATGGCTTTCTCACCCGGAAACTCCCTGACAACTTCAATGAATCATGGTACATCTTCATCTCGGTCTCAACCACCCTGTTTGTGTGGGTGGCGTTCCTACCAACATACTCCATGGCCTTCTATGCATACCACAAATCTGCTCTACTTGGGCTGGCCGGGATACTGAATGCCACAGTCACTACAGTTTGTCTCTTTACCCCAAAGATCTATGCCATATATTACATACCTGAGGAAAGTATCAAGGTCACCAACTTTGAAGGGGCTCAAACTGCAGGACGATCCTCTCAAAACTGATAATCATATAAATGATGTCTTCTCATGGATATTACTTAGTTTGAGAGGGACATTGGTTTCATCAGTTTAATTTTTAAGGTACTGAATCCTACACACAATCTACTAATGAATCAGAACATAATTATTATTTACTTTAAAGTACCTTTGATATGCCCATCTCAATAACGATGGCATAAGGCACTTTGAAAACACCTGGTCTGGCTTCCTTGCAGATTCTGTAAAAAGATAAAATACAGTAGACCTGTTGTATCCATGTGTAGTTGTATCCGACTCTCAAACGGCTTCATAAGTCATGAATGGCCCTATTAGGCTCACAAGTTGAGACCAAATTTATAGTATAATGTCAACTGTGTGCTACTTTGAATTCATTATGTACATTTACAGGCTTAGTACCCATAGGCCCCTCATTATACATTGTAAAATTGTTATTGGATGGTAATTGCAAGCATGTCTTCTGAGGTACCAAAAGTTACATTTCACAAATGGAGCCCCACAATGAAAATTTAGCGAAAGATATTGCAGTAAAAACTCTTGAGTATTTGAGGTAACACATATACCTAATAGACTGAGCTGTTTGGGACTGGTTGTAATAGTCTTAGTGGCTTTGGGGGGCTTTTGAAAAATGAAAAATTAGGGGGGAACTCTGATTTTGGGGCTTTTTTCCACTTTGAGGGGTCATAACTCAATAAATTTTGGTCCACCAAATTCTTTTATTCCGGAAAGCCTTAAGTGTTTCCTTTCACATGATATAAAAAGAAATAGTATGGTGCAGGCAGTAATTTTTTTATGGCTGTTGGAAGGTGAAAAATCCCAAAAGACCACCAGTCGGTACGTGTATTGGGGGTCTGACTCAAATAGTATTATGTAAACTGTGTGCTACTTTGAATTCATTATGTGCATGGCATTATCATGTCTTCAAATAGTTAATCATGAACTCTGGAAAGACAGTATTTGCTGGATGTCCTACTAATTGAGTCAATGAGTTACTCAGTACCCCCAAAAAACAGAAGCCTGCCATTTTCTATATAATATGCTACTTATCTCTTAAATGCTGTTCTAGGTCTAGTTGACGGTAAGGTATGAAGCGATGGCGCATGTGCTTCTATAGATATATAGAAAGATAAACCGAACAATAGGCAGATCAATAGATAGACAGATTAATATATCAATAGATAAATGGACAGGTAGGGACCTGCCATAAAGTATGTATGCACCAATTTTGTTACACTGAAACTGAAGTTCATAAGTACTAAGTAACTCATGCATGACTTATACGACTAATGATACATATATTTATCTTGTAATGTTCATACATTGATAATTTGTTGCTGTGTGAGTATATCATAAACACACGAATTGATGATAATTTACACGTTTTTATATAGAGGTATTAGAGAAGTGACACCATTGAGTAATGCTGTATCCCTTTCGTGCCCAGAACTATTTTGACAAAAGAAAACTTTCACAACATCATTTGTAGATTGTATAACAGTTCAATATTTTGTGCTGAGATATGCTTTATATTATATTTTCTGAAAGCTAATGGAATATGCTTTCAAATAATGTATGGAAGAACGTCATAATTTGGGTTACCATGGCAACCAGAAACATTATTTTCCTAATATTAAACAATATGGTAAAAAGGGTAATATATCCAAAAAGGGGCCTTTTTAGTTTGGAATAGACTGATTTGGCATGGTAGACATGTTTTTGCCATTCTGAATAAGGGCATACACTTTGATATTGAAAAGAATCCGCCAATTTGATTGAAATCTACAGAAAAAAACATTTTAAAAGTTTTTTCCAACTTTTTTCACCATTTTTTCGATATTTCTTTTATCTATCAATATTTCTTTTGCTCCCTTTGGCCAATGCGCGCATTTTCAATGATTTTTAGGCCATTTCTAACTCATTATATTCTGTATTTATGCATACCATCGATATTCTATACATGTCACCATAGAGTATTTAGTATCGTTAGAAAGCTTATGTGACTACCCTTCATTTGCATCTAGAATCATCCTGATCTGACCAATATAGCTCCCAGGGTGTTCTGTTGAACCCATATAGGTGTAAAAGCGCGCACTTTTGGAGTTCTGGGCACGTAAGGGGTATCTTACCTATGTGTAATCATCTAGCTGCATCACAGCAAGCCACTTGTCACAATTTGAAATAAGACAAAGAGATTTCAATGCACTGCATTGCAGCAGAAGCTGGATGACAATGATAAAGGGCTTTAATATCTATCCATTGTAATAACACATTAGCTTTGATGTGATATCATAAACATCGGGAGTATGTTACCTCTTGAGGATGGAGACTACTTGGTTTGATTAGGTCATGCTATTGACAGTATAACGATGTGTGCTAGCTTGTTGCTTAAATCTTACAGATTATGGGCGTTATCATTAATCATGTGAGGGATTTGTTGCGAGCCTTTGATATTGAAAAAGCCCTTACTGCTTGATCAGCTATAATCGATTTGAAAAGAGGCGACGTCTGTACACGAAATCATTGTACTTCATTGCTTTCTTTTGCATGTTGTATATTAATGGACATTTAGATATTTCACTGAAAATATTGGTTGTCATGATTATATAATAGTGAACCGGAGAATCATTAAGAATTAACTTTCATAAGTTAATCTGATTGAATATAATCTTGTGCGTACAAGATGTTTACCTAATTTCTTCATTTTCATGATAGGTTATAATATTATATCTATAGGTTGTTTGCTTTCCTCTAACATTAATGACACTTTCCCTTTAGAATACATATGTATTTATTCAAATAATGTGTTAACATATAGCACACTAGAGAAATCGGTTGTTAATTGCAAATATATATGTTTTAGCAATCATTATGTAAACTGTAGATTATCGTGTTTGATTGTTGTTTTGTTTTGATGTTAGGGAAGACAAAAGGAATGAAAACTTAGATTCCACAAAAAGAATCTTTTTTAAATGCATGACCATTTTAGTACTCACTGACTGCATGTGTTTTGTGAAACGTTATACCAAATCATGATACATTTGTTGTAACAATATTGTTTTCTCCCATGGTCAATGTTTTCTCTTTTTACAAGAGGGGATAGGATAATGTTATAGAAGAACGCAAATAGTCCCTCCATTGTCATGCATGGGTGATGCACAGCTTGTAGGGCCTTTGAACCGAGTCAGTTGGACAATAAATACCTTACTCTACACACGTAGTGTTTTTTCCTCTCTATCTATACTATCTTATAATACCACATCATAATGAGGGCCCGAGATTTGTTCCACACTAGATGAGGCTTCAAGTAGTCCAGGTAAACGCGATCCCAGTTTTCACACATGTTTTCCCACCTGTAGAAAACATGAATGAAAATCGGGATCTCGTTTACCCGGACTGATTGAAGCCCCGTCTAGTTTAGAACAAATCTCGGCTCCTCATTGTAATTGCATCTCTTACAGTACAATGTATACATAGAGGTTATATATTGTCAGTTAGTGCAGTAGCAGTCTCAGCGAGGCGGAGATTGGCGGGAAGAATGGCTGCGTCTGACGTGATTTGTATCATGCACAGTCATTGGCTGCTGTCCAAATACGATGTGAACAACCCCCTAGGCCCAGCCGATTTATTTAGAGATACTTTTACACCCAAACAAACATGTATACACATAATATTTTTTCTCTTACAACATATTTTTGTAGGTACTTAATCCGCCTTTCTTATTATGAGTACATGAGGCAATAATACGTTGCTTTGGGCAGTCCAAGAATCTTTTGTGGCCACCATCTTTGTTTTATTTTGAAGAATACCTGAAGAGTGTATTCCATGTCGATGATGTCATAATACATTTTGTGAACACGTGCAGACATATCTAGGGTAACAAACATGCTATAAATACTTTTTTTTACGTTTTGAATGTGGATTTATTGAGCCTCTCACAATGTACAGAAAAGTGGTAGAGCGAAGCAGCAATAATAATCAAAAATTTCAATCGACATCTGATTCAACAATACTATACATGTGAAAACAAATACAAGTGATGATAATGATAAGGTGAAGTATTGAAACAAGATGTTAAGACTAGACAGGACACTATCACATTGACATACACGGCCAAACAAGACAATCACAAAGCAAAAACGGCCAGAAAGAGATGAATATAGCAGTGGGTAATAAAAGGTAATTAGGCCCCCTATACCGTCGCAGGGCTGATCGAGACACCTTACCCATTAGCTGTGTTGAACAGCATAATATATACTGATATCGTTACATAATAAACAAGACAAGACAAATAATTAATTAGCGCATAATGCTGAATGGCTGGATTAACCTACTCTTTTATTCATAATATAACCTTAAAATGGTCAAATCGACCGTAGTTAATCTCCGCGGCGGTGGACAAACTACGCACACACCCCCATGCGGAAAGAAAGCATTTTACACTACGGGGGTATTTAGTGAAGGAGCCTATAAGACTCCTTCACTGTATTTCACGTACAGATTGGTACACGTCCTATAACTACTACATAAACGCCTGCATCATTTATATAGATAATTTATTAATTAGTGCTTTCTTGCTCCTAATGTAAGGGCCTATATTCTGGATACCCTCCCTCTTTTTTATTCTGTGTCCAACACAAAACTATTGTGCGCATGTGTATTAACTCCTGTCTATGTGAGCCAAGGTGAGGGTCAGTAGGGTTCGAAGTCACGGGAAGCAGAAGGCAGCCATTTTTTTCAAATACGGGACACACACTGTCTATATATGAGCCCTGGTGGTATTATGTGTACATAATTATTGCCTAGTATAGGTGACCATGCCTCCTTATATGGGACGCTCCGACGCGGGGTCATGGTAGTACCTGGTTTTCTCACCTGAGGGCAGGTGTGTGGTCGTTGCTAAGAATGCAACAACGTATAACACAGTTGGAATAAAAAAAAAAAAAAATTTCGTGGCATAAAATGAAGACAAACGCTTTTCTTTTGACTGAAAGTGGTATCTTTTGGTTTAAGGAGAACTGAGCGTGCTTGTATATTCTCAAATTAACACATTTGTAGGCGTTGTGCATTTGAACTTACTGGGTATACGAGCATCCCTAAACCCAGAATAATATGACTACCTGACGCTGGCATTGTCTCGAAAAGGACTAACATATCAAAGTTATGCACTTTGGTGAGAGTCAAGCTTATTGCTGCTATGTCGGACCTTCATTTAGATCCTGTACTCAATCAAAATGGCTTTAGAGTCGGGTAATGCTAGATACATCCTTTTCCCAGACTCTGACAAAACTGGACTCTTGGCTGATGAAAGAGAGGCTCCTTAAAATCCAGCATTGCTAGACCCTACAACACCATGCACTCTGTGGCCTATAGCGATCTAACTGGTGTTATCGCAAGCAACACCTGTGTGTACACTGACACAGGAAAAACAATGCGGAAAATATTCCCCACTCACTTTTTAGGCCTGATGCATGACTCTCTCAGTGACTCTGCCATCATAGTAGAGAGTTAGACATTGGGCTGGTTGAGGGTGAGAAAGCTTCACCAAAGAAGTGATACACTAACACAGGCAGCCATTTCCGCTTCCCGTTCTGCTCTCATCATTCAGCTTGTTCCTTGCAAGCTATAGTGTGTGGTTGTTTGGTCACTGACAAACTCTCACGAGAACTTCAGAACTAAGAATAAGATGGCCGCGCTTACAGAGGAACCGGAAATGTCGCTATACAAACTCACCTCACTGTCTGCCCACTGATCGGCCAACGTCATGGTTGGCTGGACAACTAGAGCATGGGTGAGTCACAGACTGTATTCTCTGGGGTTTTATTTACTACTAATAGTAGTTTGAATGTAAGAGGCTGTGGTTACACACGATATATATACGCTCTTGGTGACAAGAATACAACAGTTTAAGTCTTTCCCATGTCTATGCATTTTAGCGATTGTTGGTATGATGGGCTTATGTTGTTGGAAGCAAAAAAAAAGCATGACGAATCAGTCTGTTCCTGATGGAGTATATGGTATGATGCTTAAAGATCTTCAGAATTCACCCCAAAAATATAGTCGATCCCCTATATCAGGTTGTAAAAGCTTTTTTGTCATCCTTTAGTGGTGCATCAATTTTTCGGAAAGCTTAGGATGTTTTCTTAATGATTAAAACATAACAACACATGCTATTACTGATGCATAGCTTTTTATTTCAAAGGGACACGAGGCTAAAAAACTATCTTAACCTTTTTTTTCAAGAGATGACAAATATCTACAATCACTTTCAGAACATAAGAATATGACCAAGAAAAGGTCTATTTGATATTGACGAAACAATGATATAAATGATTTAAAAGCAATGAATGATGTGGACAAAATGAAAAGCTCATTTTAATTACTGGACTACAGGTCAAATCAAATGATTCAGGTAGAAACAGGCATCAAAATATACATTTACGGTGATGAAATAGCTGTACACTGCCATATTGTCGTTTTGACAGACTATGAAACGCTATGAATGTTATCATTTATTGATATATTGCTTAGTCTTTAGGTTTTTAGAAAAAGGGATAAAATGCAATGTTAGTGCACGAGGTAGTCAAAGACCTTAAATCAAAGATATACAATGAGCGCCAGATAATAATCTTTTTAAAATCTGTTTTGATGACCGTTAACATAAACACGTTTACTAAGGCGTGGCTAAGGCATTTATGATATTCAAGTGCATGCTGGTTTGAAGTAATAACTATCAGCTAGGTATTTGGATAAATTTTCAATAGTGTGTAGATTCCGTATTTCATTATGCCATGTTATTGGCCACACTAACAGCTTTCTAGAACATATCTATTCATCCTTCTATCAGATGTAAAAGTGGAGAAATTGGTCAGGATATGGAGGGTTATGGAAGCAAGTGCCCACTACAGAAATGCACAGGGGCACCTGGGATAGGCACCACTGGAATAGACCTATACTAGACCATGCACACCTGTAGTTGGTGTGTGACCATGCAGCCACTATACCAGTTCTCTAACTGTATGGATCTCTTTAGGCTGTTATAATTTATTTGATGGTGTGTGTAATACACTGTTGGAAAGCTACAATATTCCCCTTTCTATATTGCTATGACATATTCTTTAATTCACATAAGTTTTATATGAAACATCCTGGTTACATTTTGATGTACCACTCCATGTCATGTAGGCTAGAGCAGTACTTGCAATAGATTAATATGGGCTATATAGAAAACCCCTTGGGCATCCATGTAGGACGCTGTCAATTGGTAAACACATTCTTCTGATTTGTTAGGACCTGGCTGATTTGTGTTTATGGATGGCTGGCTAATATTTTGATATAATCTATTGAATCAAAAAATACCATCACTTTTCACAAACTGTCATTTCCCCACTTGGTTGTGATAAACCTATGTTAAAGGCACACTACGGGACACTACACTTTAAGGGATTTCCAACATGCTATTTCATAGTCTCCTAGCCCTATCAGGGTCTGATCAATAAGATAAACCAAGAGGGTCATCTCAGTGGGACTGCAAAAGGCAGAGCCAATTTTTGTGTGGTACTCTGGCCGCACTTTTGAGGCCAATGCACTGCGTATTTCAGAGTGCCTATATATAAGCACCAGGCGACTTAAACAAGCCACATTAGTAATTGAATTACAAACTCACATGCATAATAATCAAGCTTCATTGCTAACTGTATTTCATAGATGCACTATAGATCTATGGGACATTTGATCATTTAGTACTCATTGAACCTAAACCGTGATGATGATAATGATATTTTAAAAGCCTTGGGCTTCAGTGAGTGTGAACGAGATCTTACTGTGGTACTACCACATATCCGAAGACAACACCTGACACATGAACACAGGTTGGCATAACACTTTACACATGACAAAATGGAGACAAATGACAAGTACTTGTCCATAATGTATTTTCTATAAAGACATTCATAGTTTTAATTCACACAACTGTAATTGCAAGTTTAAGCCCTCTGTATTGAAATAAATGTGCATCTTAAATATGTCTAGAGTACAAAAGGAAATCTATAAGCACTTGGGCACTTAAACAAGCCGCTTTGTTGTCTGAATTACAGAATCACATGCATAAGGTCTAGATAAAATCAATAGTTTGTTACTTCCTCTCGAACTTTACTGAATAAAAATCAGAAGTGATGTTACAAAAAGCACCAGAGATGTATTGATGGTGGCTGTACCTCCCCCAGCTGTCTGAGGTTCCTCACACCCTACATCTTGTGGTAAGGTGACAGCAGGACAACTCCCAGGGGCTTGTGCCACTGGGGACTGGAATCCGCACACCCATGTCAGTTTGTCCACATTGACCATGTTATGTCCAGACCAGTAGAAGTATGGTCCTTGCAGATTATACTCATCAAACTCCCAATCTGAAGCCCTGCGCTCATCTGAGTGTGCCTTGATACCAATGGCCACATGTGTGCCAAATTTGATATTAGAGAAGTCATCCCCACAACTGTCAATGTTGTGCCAATGATCACCGCGAGTTTCTGAGATTTTGATGTTTCTGCTAACGCTGAGGCCATTTTTGTTCTTCAGAATGCAGTCCACTTCAGTGTTGACTGTCACTATGTAGTCAGTTCGGCCATTTATGGTCTCGGTGGTGTTATCTTGGCTGAGGAAGCTGCCAAGCACGACAAGGTCCATATTGCCGAGGACATCCTTGGGTTTCAGCAGGCGCCAGTCTGGTGAAGGGTCGCAGGCTTCAATAGATACGGAGGTGTAAAGGATCACCAGGGTTAATGGTAATAAGGATGTCATTGTCTGAAAATGGACATGAATGGAATAAATTTGGCGAAACCCTGTGCCATAGAGGCAGACAGACAGAGGGGACAGAGGTAGACAGACACATAGTTGGCAGAGACAAACAGATGTACGGAGGGGACAGAGATAGACAGACAGACAAACAGAGTGTACAGGCAAAGAGGGTACAGAGACAGACAGACAAAGTGGATAGAGGTAGAGAGATTCATAGGTGGCAAAGACATACAGACAGATTGGGCAGAGATATTAAGACAGACACATAGGGGACGGAGACAGATAGACAGAGACTGGCAGTTAGAGGGGACAAGGAAATACTGTGATAACGAATCCACAAATAAAGAGAGGGCAACATATCTACAGAGTGAGAATGCAAGAGACAGAAAGAGAGAGAGAGGGAGAGAGAGAGAGAGAGAGAGAGAGAGAGAGAGAGAGGGAGCGAGAGAGGAATCCATATGCTATATACTAGATATTGGTCCTTAACGGAATAGCCTAGACATGATCTACTGTCTTCATCCCTGCTTCCATGATGGTGCAGTGGCAAATCCCAGTAAATGCTAACAAATCAGTGATAACTTTAGGCCTACTATGAACACACATCTATGCATATATATAGAGCAGATTATACCAGTATCAGCATACACACAGTACTTACCTTATAGCTGCGTACTGCCTCCAGTCCTCTCACAGTGTAAACAGTGATGCCTCCACAAAGTATAGGTCAGTGAACTGCTACCTACACTCCAGACAGCCAACCAGCCATGTGGAGAATGTAGGTCAGGTACCACAGGATGCACACTAACACTCACTCATACACTATCTTGAAAATATATAATAAAGCAAAACTAAAAAGTATTTTATTGTTTGTTACATAGTATTCCCAGTGTTAGTGGAGTAAGAAGTAGACCAATATCCTGAATATCTGTAATGAATCAAAGACACAGTACAAACAGGCCACTTAAACAAGCCTGATGACTGTACATACTCTTTAGCAAATACACACTAGCCATCCTCCGACTTCATTTTCAGAAAACACTCTCTTCTCTTTTGGTATTCCCATCATGTTTTCAAATCATGGTACCAAACATTTATGTATAGAGCCTACTGAATAAATGATCCCAAGCCTAAGAATAATCTAGGCACTGCATGGACCCCAGTGGTGGAGAGCCCTGGTGGCAATGTCCCGCCTGTGACATGGTTCACAGCAAAGTGTCTACAGATGGTCACGTTAACTAGTGAGTCATATTGTATTCTGGTCTGCACTGAAGGGAGTCCAACCTGCTGATTGGGTTATAGGAGCAAATTTGGAAAACAACTAAAATTGCTAAAATTATGAAAGAAGTCACGGATGTTCCCAAACTGGTTTCGAAGATTAAGATTTATTCACTGAGGCATGGTATGGATGTGTCAACAAGTTGGAGAGCAATATTCAGGCAAGTGGCTTCTTAGGTGCAATCTCAATTTGCACAAGGACAAAACAGATATCCGAAATCTCAAATAGTATCATTATGGCATGTTTGGTCTGCACCCTTATTTGGATTTACTCCTAAATAGTCTAACATAGTTTGATGATTATTAAGATGAGTATAATGCACGATTATTCAATAAAGATGAATTAAAGAATTGAAAAAAACAATACTAGGGTTTTTGTACAAAAGTAATACATAATCTGATCGTGCATATTTGACACTCATTTCAAATACACATATTCATATACACAGGAAGCTCATAAGAACGATCAAGCTGGCCCCAACTCCCTGGTATTTGAAGGGCCATGACATCATTACTTCCCCTGTATGTTGGGGGATTCATCTGCGGTACCCATTCACAGTTTTAATACTACAGCACCAAGCACACCAGAACTACTTTAACCGGCAACCTTTGGTGCCAGCCATGATGCTTGGGAACAGAGGTCGAGGTGAGGCCAGCTTGCAATCAGAGAAACTAACAATGAAGCCACACATACATAGCTAGGCCAAAGGGGAGTTACAGCACCCAGCAAGTATTAACAGAATGAGATTGGGGGGACATCTCGTTTGATACACTACTAATTCCATTGATCAGGACGGCAGGAGATGACACAGCAAAAATTTGGTCTGAATTTTTAAGTAATAATTTCAACTTTATTCACCAGAAATGTTGTCTTGTAACAGCGAATTATCCTTGTGTTGTTCCTCCGACAATCTAATGCATATAATTATAAGAAGTTTGAAGACATTTGTCTTGAATGTTCATGGTTTGTCTATAATCTATACCCAGGTATTCTCACAACAATCAGAGGAAACATAGAATATATTCGGTGAATAGTAGTTAACGATTGTAGTGGTCAGTAAAACTGTTGCTCGCTACAACCATTATATGAGTAACTTAAACACATTACAGTTTTTTCAGTGAAAATAACAGTCAGCTTGAAAAGAAATGCCACCACCTATCCATTATAAAATCATGTTAGGCATATGCCAAATATAGCTCACACAGACTGAAAGAGTCCTGCAATAGCTGTGTGAGAACCTCAATGACTAAAGAACATGGGAAT
The DNA here is from genome assembly GCA_947462335.1 of Harmothoe impar. NCBI lineage: Eukaryota > Metazoa > Annelida > Polychaeta > Phyllodocida > Polynoidae > Harmothoe > Harmothoe impar. The sequence continues at coordinate 39,581,596 of OX381719.1, forward strand.
GCAGCACATTCACACACAGAATCTGAATGTGTGACACCAGCAACTGTCGTCGATGAACTCTTACAAAGACGTCTCTTGTACACAGCAGGGCCTCCAGAGTGACTCACATAGATGACCATCCAGCTGGGGCAGGACGGTGGGGGCACACTGAGGGAACGGTGATGGAGGTGGAAGTGGAAGGGGTTAACAGTCCAGTCCTCCAGGTGGTATGTAATACATGTCGGTGGTAGAGCAGAACTGAGAGGCAGGGACAGGCAGGACGTGGTGTTACTGTCGTTAAGCTTCTCCAGGGTAGAGTCATCAAGCACAGCCTTCATACTGTATGATACTGAAACAATTCAGAATATTTTACCTCTTATGTTTCCTGTTTCAGTGGGATCTCACACAATCTCCGATATTTGTGCAATATCAAACAAAGCAACGCTTATATATTTTTTCGTTTGTAAATTAATCTAGAATGCATCCAATGTCATTTCTTTTCAATTTTTAATGCTTGTACCAGTGGGAAACAAATTTTGAATCACACAGCATTAGTAGCAAGTATCTTAACAAATAAACCGACTTCATGATATCATATGAACGTGTCTTGTCCCGTTCTTTTTCTTCAAAATTTTCAAATTGTTGAATGGTGTAACATTCACTACCATCTAGGGAAAAAGAAAATTGACCTTAAAACCTAGGGGAATATACTGTTTTAGCCACGTAATGCATAGGGAAAGGTTCAACTTGAAGAGAACAATTTCAAATGTTCAGACCATGTTATAAATACTAGTACTTACCATTCATACAAGCTCTGTCATATTCAATGTTGAACCCTGTAAGCTCTATACCTTGGTCTGAAGTAAACCGTAGTGTAATCTCACCCACCAGTTTCAGCAATAACCCGGTTCTTGCTCCAGCATATCTGAAAAGTTAAAGAGTTATTTTGTCATCTATATCTGTTAGTCAGGTAATCAAATCTTAGTCCAGTGATGTAACCTAAGCAACAACAAGAACAACATTTGAATGTGTACAATTAATGGTGCTTGGGTTGTGAGTATCAAACTTTATATATCAATACCTAGAAAAACATCTATTCCCACTCTAACACATTGAATGATGTTCCTATTTAAGCAACTTTAAGTTGTCTAATAAAAAAAATTTGATGTCAGTAATGCCATATAAATGTCACAGAAAGGTCAAAACATTATTCAAATGGCTTTAAGTGACATTTACTCAAATTAAATGCGTCAAGTGTTCGTTTAGGCATATCTAATTCAATTAAATGCAAAAATTCATGCAGTGGCAGTCATGAAAAACGGTAGTGCCACTCCCTCATAATATCTCACTCACTCAGTTGGTCCTCCAAGAGCATCTGTAATGGCCAGTTTGTCACAGCACGCCTCAGTGTTAAATGCCTTAAATTCCAGTCGTACAAAACATCTGTTTACTGCAGGAATCACCCATGTACAATCATCGTACACATTATGCACACCCGGGTAGTTTGGAGACGTGAAGTTTCCCTCATATGGCATATTAAGATCTCCACAGGCAGAACTCTGTTTATATCCTACAATGCAAGAGAATGGAGCTTACATAGTGCAATAGACCAATTTAGGATTTATATAAAATCAATTTCATGAAGCAAAAAAACAAAGAATTATCTCTTTGAAGGCCGACAAATAGAGGTTTTACCTTCAAGGATTAGGTGAAGGAGTAGGGCGGCTTCCAGATAGTTGAACATTCTGTGTTAAAACCTGTTGTGTAAGCTGTGTGAGGGGTACCTGACTAATGTTTCTGCTGTTATGTTCACACATAATAAAGTATAGAGTAACTTGAGCGTCAATGAAGGCCATCAAGATGATTTACACGTTGGCTCCATTCTACTATTGCCATGTTGCCATTGTTGGATCGGGTAATAAATATCACTGTCATGGAGAGACTGCTGCAATATTCATTACTACAGATGGTTTCTGACGGATTACAAAAGGTAAAAGAAGACTGAAATAGCATCTAAGTGCTTTGTGTCATATTGCCATAAACATGTATATTATTCATCAGTACTGCATGAGAGCATCAACAGATCACTCTGCAACCTATTATAGTCCATCAGCCATAATGATGGAAATCACATTGCCATTCTATTTCTATTCATATCATACAATTTATAGGTCATTAACATCAGTTAGCATACTCCTATACAGATATGTGTAGGGAAGGGAAGGGGGAGGGAGTGGGGGAGGGAGAGACAGGTGGGACGGGAGGGATGGTCGGGAGTGAAAGTGTGAAAGAGAGGGGAAAGAGGATAGAAAGGGACAAAAGGATCAGAAAATGAGACACAGACATAGATATGTAGAACCAGTAGAGAGCTGTGCTATGTGTAGGGGGTTCGAACATGATACTACTTTCCTACCTGAAGGAGAAGATTCAGTTTCTTTATAAGTCTACCCCATGCTATCTATCCCCCCCTGGATTTCTACTCCCTAGGACATCTATGCTGGAGATATCTGCCCCCTGTAAATGATGTAATTCAACCATATGGACATTTAGAAGGGGTGGATATCCCCAGGGGTAGAAGTCCTAGAGGGTAAAAGTCCAAGGGATAGATGTCCAAGGGGGGGGGCGGGGTAGATGCCCAGGGAATACTTGCCCTTTTGGTTTGATTTTACTCTAATACTTAATGTCCTTTATAATTATAATCAGTGGTCCACTATTCCTTTATCTCCCCTCCACATGCAATTTATTTGGTGAAACATTACCAGCCACTGTTGCCGATACCCTGTTGCCAAATAACCGTAATGCCAGAAACAAGATATTTAGGGTATAGAAAACCTGAGGCTGATACCAAGAAGAAAAGGTAGGTTGCTTGGTTTTATCTCCTGACAGGAAAAAAGTCAACTGGAAAGCATGTCATTATGTCATATTCTAGCTTTATTTTCACCACATAATAGGTCCTATGACAATCGGCCCCCATGACTGTAAGCCCTCCAGACAATAGGCCATGCCCCTAACGTCCGGACCTTAATTCCCGGACCCTAACATCCGGACCCTAATGCATGTGTTCAGACGTTAGTATGATATGTGCTTGGACGTTAGAGGGTCCGGACGTTAGGGGGTCCAGACATTAGGGGTCCGGATGTCAGTGGGTCCAGGCGTTAGGGGGTCCAGATGTTAGGGGGTCTGGATGTTAGGGGGTTCAGACGTTAGGGGGTCTGGACGTTAGGGGGACCGGATGTTAGGGTCCGGACGTTAGGCAAATGGCCAACAGTCCGAAGGGGCCTATGGTCAGGGTTCCATTCGTCATGGGGCTGACACTCCTCAGGGCTAATAGATATGGGGCAGATGCTCCTAAGGGCTAGTTGTCATGGGGCCCTTTGTCTGCAGGGCCCCTGATCCTAGTAATGACAGGCGGTAGAGGTCCCCTCACAGGTGGTGACAGGTGGAGAGGTATGGGACAGCACAGTTGGGTTGAAATTCAAGGGTGGACCAAGGAGGCTGCGTCACGCCTGTCCTAGCCGGATCACAAATGGTAGGCCCCGCAAAAGTAGGCCCTTAATTAGGCCTGGTTCTTTTCAGGCCGAATGAGACACTAGGCCCAAATACATCATTATACATCAAACATGCGTCATTGTACGTCATATGAACGTCATTGTACATCATATACCCCAAAAGTATGTGCATCATTGTACATCATATTTCCGTCACATTTCCATCACTGTTCGTCATCTTTACATCATCAGTACGTCATCAGTACATCATGTGTACATCATAACTACATGATAAGTTCTTTTCTCTATCCCAAGTATGTACACTGAAAATAATGAGTCTCAAATGTTAGTCCAAAGTTAGTCAGTTTTACTAAGGTTTTACTAACTTTTGTACAATCATTAGCGAAAAACATGTGCCCAAAGTTCCTATCCTATCTTAGCGTTTTGCTGCTAACCCTTAGCTAAAAGTTAGCATTGCCCTGGTCACCTGAACTTATGAGGCTACCATAAATCCCTGTGTATACCTGCATCTCACATATAACCCACACCCCGACTTTGAGAGAATCCTATATAACCTCTACCTAGGGCTTGAAAATTGTGATTTTAGTACTGTACTGTACTTTCAAAAACCCTTGTATTTGAATATATGCAACAACCACAGCATGAGTTACCTGTGCAATAGTAACTCCATCCATTCAAGCCAGTTTGTCTACATAACAATTACTGTCCTGTAGAAGTGGCCATATAGAGACTTGAGTCTGTCTTTGATATATGCATTTATCAGAAACACAAAAAAAAGGTGTCCATTTCAGAAAACCTCATTGAAATAGGTTGATCTGTTAAAAAAAATTGTGTACGTCATATGTACATCATATAACCCATTATCAATTCCCCCAACATTGTACATCATGTAAACATAATGTGTTTGTGATATGTACAATCACACCTCCCCCCTCTCCGCCCTCTACATCCGCTCAGGAAGCCCTGGACCTGATGTTCATATTTAAAAAGAAGTCTCACCCATCATTATGAAGGCCGAAAAACTTCGTTATAAACGTATTTACACATGAAAAACGACCTCGCTTTAGGAATGTATGGAAAAGGATTTGGGCACAGCAATTTGTTTGCTGTATCTGAAAATTCATTATAACAGAATTCGTAATAGCAGAATTCTACTGAATTCTAAAGCACCAGGAGAATGCCAACTGCAGGACATTGCTTGTTAGTGATTAGAAGATGCTGATCTCGCAAAAACTTTGGTTCTTTAAGATTAAGGTGACTGTATTTCCTTGGCATAAATCTCATAGATGTTCATGATTAAAAAAGCCTTTACAGCTCTTCGGAAATCCAATGACTGATGCAGCAATGAATATATAGTATGGGAAAGAGCACAAATTAAACATGAACATAAAATATGTTATCTGGTTATATACAGCTCCACTAACACAGATCCATGTTACATCAGACCTTAGAGAGGTTCATTCTAACAGTTTGGGGCCTAGGCCAAAAGTGGCATGGCCAGCTGTATTATGTACTGGAACTGGTCTACCCTGTACCGTTCCTGTATAAGTACACCTTAATCATAATCTCTATATATGCGAATGAGGCTCAATGTAACCACACCTTCATGCAAGCAACTTCTTTACGATGAGCCTTACTGGGTGTGTTGGGACTACAACAGTGACCCCTGGGGAATATAAGAGGAATCAATCCTAATAAAAGAGGAATCAGTCTTACAGCGCCCGTTGTCCCACAGTGACAGGGAGAGGGGCAGATGACTTACACTTCTAGGTTACGAGTGGTTCTGTTGTGTAGAAAGCTAGCTCAGTTTCTAATAATCAAAGTATATACATAAAATAAATGCTAATGAATTTAAATGAAATAAACTATATTTTCTGGAGGCCTGCTCTCTTTTCTGTTTATCAGTTGGAAGATTAGTGAAGGTCACCTCAATTCAGAGCACAGTCATCTTGACTTTGCTACAAACTATGCTCTGTCAGAAACGGGTCAGAGAGATTTTGTGTCGACTTCAGAAATCAGACCAGGTAAGTCATCAAGTGCATTGTACCATGAATTAGAGAAAAAGAAACATCAAAGACAAATGAACCCTAATCTGTCTAATTTATGTTTCGCCAATTAGATCCAGACCCGTAACTGGTTGTTCGAAATCAGTTGTTGTTGTGAAGAATACTAGTCTGGAAACACTAAACAAATTGAATCCTAAGAAGTGATAGCAGACAGGCCGGTTCATGGAGCAACACAGAATGTGTAAGTAAATACAGAGCATCATCCTCACAATTACAGGGTAAATATATTATTGGTTATTCAGTGGTGGTACAGGTCTATGTACTAGAGGGAACTACTGCTCAATGCTCAGTGCCTGGTGGTAAAACTGAACTCAATCTAGCCTAGATGGGTTGTACATGGGTCTACAACAACACAAGGAAGAACAGTACTGTGTACCTAGTGCAGAAGAACATTGTTTCCAGTCCTGAATAATATTCTTTTCTTTTTAGTTAGCCAACAACAAAAATATTGATTTATGAATTTTCATGATTATTGAAAGAGAAAAAGTGGAGGGCAAAGTACAAAGAGAACACAGCATTAATTCTTTAGATGGTCAGTGGGGAACTGTTTGATAGACCTACCAGCTCAATCGAATTTGCTATAAGCACTCCCAACTGGTAGACTTGGAGGTCTTGTACAGTCTGGTGCACACAGAGATTCTACAGAACAGAGTGAGTAAGTCTACATCAGCCTTAGCTGTATTGTTGATAAAGTATAAATTACCATAAAGGACATTGTGGCCTACATGGACCAGCTCTAACCTAAACTAAACTAACCTAAACTAAACTAAGGCTCTAAGAATAACAAAAGTAAGGTGACATTATACCCATGTGATATTAACTCTAATAGAAGTTATGGAGAATCTGAGAGCAGACAACAGGTATTAGAATCAAGGGAGTTTGACACCTTTTTAAAACCAACCATGTGAAGAAGGCAAATAAATATGATATTTTTTGAACAATGTGTTTGGCACAGTGCTTAGATTATCACAAGTATTGATGTAATGTTTCCGCAATATTGTTTCTACAAACTCACGTGGTCTGTCGTGTAGAAGGTGAGGGGTTCAGTCAAGTTCTCTAAACATGGCTACCTAAACAACATCAGAGTTCATGCTTGGCGTGTGGAGTACATGTAGCAGGTCCTGCACCAGGACAGGATAGCAGCTGCTGCTGCCTCACACCATGTATAGGATGTAGGGTGGTTCAACCTGTACATCAACAAGTAAGACAGTCTGTGGGGCCAGCCATCCTGCACCACCTGCACTTTAGACATTTGGGATAAGCTGTATATGAAGGAAGCAGTGTGGTCACAGGGAATCATACCTACCACAACTACCTGTGTCAAAACACACCCCAGCCTGACTTGCTGCAGTTTGAGAAGATGGAAAGACTGTGGTATGTGCATCGTGGTACAGCAGAACTACAGGACCTATACAGGCGGGTGCACACAGATCAGCTAACACCGCTGATCTTGCAAACACCAGAATAAGTAAGTTTACATCAGCCTTAGCTGAATGAGTTATAAAGGATGAAGGATTTCAAAGGACATTGTGGCCTACATGGACCAGCTCTCTACTATCATAATGCTGTGTGTAGTGTAGGAGCTGATAGGTTCGGTCAGGTGGTCTTGTACCCCAGCAATATCAGAGTGCATGCATGGTGTGTGGAGGACATGCAGCAGGCCTGAGGCAACATTGGTGTCTGAAATGCTGCTGTTTGGTAAGATGGACAGCGAGGGGTATGTACAATATGGTACAGTAGATATACAGGGGCTGCAGTAGAAGCCTTAGCTGAATTATTTATAAAGGATAAAGGAGTAGAAGGACAGTGTGGCCTACATGAACCAGCTCTATACTCTTATATTTTGCTCAACCAGACAGGTGTTCTGACTTTATATAAGAATATGTGAGTTTACATCAGCCTTAGAATCACTGTTTATATAAGAGGTGAGATAATAGTCGATCGATAATAATTATGGGACTCCTTCTATACACTCTTTCCATTTTGCCTAAACGACAGGCGGCGCTAGTAACGACCTGGCCAGCAGACTGGTGGTACACGGGCAGCTTCCATCCTACTTTCGGCGACCCTGAACCGCAGTAGGGGGGCAGGTGTGGGGGGGGTGTGTGGTGATGGGTATAATTATTTTATAAACAAGGCTCCCCCTCCCATGGGGGTGCATGCGGTACATTTATGGTGTTATCTGTCTACTATGGCCCATTAAAGAGGACTTTCTAATTGGTACCGGCTGTAGGGTGGGGTGACCAACGCCTTATCTGACAGGTGTTTATTGTCTCTGCTCTGTATCGTCTGTCCTCACCACAGGGGGTGTGCCCTGGTCTGACCACCACCCCCACCCCCTCCTCTCCCTGTTTTCCTACTCAAGCAGTTTCAGGGTTTTTCATGTTTGCAATGGTCTACATGTTGTTTCACAAAATATTTTTTCCCAATATTAATATTGCATGTAGCTGAACTATTTGCCTCTGGATATCTACGATTTCTAAGCTATTGGAGCATTCTTTTAAGGGGCCATTCAAATATTACGTAACACAATTTTGGCCACTTTTTGACCCCCCCTCCCCCCCTTGTAACACAGTGTAACAAAATGCCAGACCCCCCCTCCATAATTACGTAACACAGGCCTGTAACCTCCCCACATCATTTTGCCCCCCTTCTTTGAACTATAGTAACGTAGAGCTTTTTGGCTAAAAAGGGGCATATGGGAGTGTTCATTTATTATTTACAGGGATGGGTGGGTTTGGGGGGGGGCGTAAAAATTTAAGCCCCTTTTTAGCAAAAAAGCCCGCGTGTTACTATAGTTCAAAAGGGGGGTACGAAAAATGTTCGTCACCTTCGGCAAGGGGGGGCGCGAAAAGTTCCACGCGCTCTCGAGGTGGGGGGGCGTAAAAAATGTTCTCCCCTCCGCGCGAAATCTCACCACCCCCCCCCTGTAATTAATAAAAGAGCACTCCCTAATGTTTATCCCCCCCCTCAAGGGGGTCAGACTTTTTTACGCTCCTCCCCCAGGAGGGGTCTGAAATTTTTACGCCACCTCCCCCAGTAAGGGAGTGTTCATTTGTTAATTACAGGGGGGGTTGGTGAGAGTGCATGGAACATTTCGTGCCCCCCAAAGAAATTTTTTTGAACTATAGTAGCGCGTAGGCTTTTTTGCTAAAAAGGGGCTTAAACTTTTACGCCCCCCCCCTCAAGAGGGGTCAGAATTGTTTACGCCGCCCCCTCAGGAGGGGTCGGAAATTTTTGCGCCCCCCCCCCCGAACCCACCACCCCCCCTGTAACTAATAAATGAACACTCCCTAACTGATAAATGAACCACAGACCACAGGTGCAGGGTATAGATTTCCTCAAAGTCTGAAACCAGGTGAAACTGGCCCCCCTCCCCTCCCAACACCATTATAACCTCCTTAGGGGGTCCTTTTTTAACAACAGGGGGGGTGGTGGTTTTGGGGGGGGACCAAAAAAATTTGGACCCCTTGAATGGGGGGGTACCAAAAAATGTTGGACCCCTCTTGAGGGGGGAACCAAAAAAATTACACCCCTTTTTAGCGGAAAAGCCTACGCGTTACTATAGCTCAAAGGGGTCGGCCGCGCTCAATTTCAACCTGCCTGGTGGGAGGGACTGAAGAATTTTTGACCCTTCTTGTGGGGAGGACCAAAAAAATTCCGACCTGCTCGCACGACAATCCACCGACCCCCCCCATTGTTAGAAAATTACCCCTCCCTTAGTGCAAAAAGGGGAGACCTGAGGTTGTGCATCCTCTACCCTGTCCAGTGTTCCAAGATCGAATCGGGGTCAGGAGATGAGTCCATTACACAAAATCAATAGGCCTAGCTTTTTTTGGCAGGGCAGGTAGGGGGGAGGGCCAAAATTTTGTAAACAATATTACAGGGATGAGGTGAGAGAAACATAATGTTGCTGAGACCTGGCTGTTAGATGGTGGTGCATTTTCACAAATTAGAGATTTCTTTCTTGTATATATATTTTTTGAGAATTGTTATGTAACACTTGGCTAGACCCCCCCCCCTCCCCCCTGTAACACTTTGTAACAAACTTCATGACCCCCCCTCCCCCCTATGCTGTTACGTAATATTTGAATGGCCCCTTATATCATAAAGGCATTCTTGTAAGTGGTGTCTCTTCCTCCATGCTAAACCTATGGGGGTCTGGGGCTGGGTGGGGCAGATGCCCGTGTTGGAGGCGGGCCTATCAGAACGCCATCTAGTGGTACTGGTCTGATGAAACAAGTGTAAACGTACATTTGCAGCCCCCCCCCCCACTAATACCTATGTGGCATCAAAACACACCAATTCTCAAGCAAGAGTCTGCTGCATGGAATATGAATGACTGCTGGTTTGCAACCAGACACTGACAAAACAACTGACAAATATTTGCAGAACTACATTCCTAAAGGAAAAGTAGGATGTCTGAGGTTGACTGAAATTTGGCTGACTCTAACCAGTAGTGAGTGCACACAACCATCTACAAGAGGTATATACATACATGGCATGGACTCTAGAAGAGTACCTCCTGAGAAGAGAATGGAAAATGCAGTAGGACACCCACCTCTGCTTGAGGTACAGACATACATAGGCTCTAGAAGAGTAGGCCTACCTCATGAAAAGAGAAGGCAAAATGCAATGGGGCACCCACAGCAGGGTAAGAAAATATAAAATCAAATGTCATTTATAGTTGTATCGTGACCTTTTTTTGTATAATTCTTTTGTGATGACTTTGCACATATATATATATAGCAAACTGAATATCTGAGAAGCACAGAAAAACATAATGTTACATAAACGCTAAGCATACTGGATCCTTTACCATAAATGATCAATCTAATAATATAAGTATGAATACTAACGCCACTTATGCTAGACTGCAAAAGTATATGACTCACTCTCACCAAATCAGTGCAACTGAAAAAGTGGACGTACATGATCGGTGGACGTACATGATCGGTGGACGTACATGATCGGCAGAGTACAAAATGCACCTATTACCCCCTGTACCATGATATATAACATTCCTAACCATACCTACAGGCTGTAATGTATCTTTGGAGAGTTTATTAGAAAAAAAAAACTCCCAAAATATTTATAGGGGTCAAATGGGGGAGGCTCAATGTACAACCGATCATGTACGTCACATGACGTACATGATCGGTTTATAATGTAATGTAAAATTTTCTCATTACCCACTGCTTCACATGTCTAAAATCTTACATGTCAAGACATACATCATATGTAAACCTTGCTATGATCGATTTATGTTTTAAACATGGTCAGAGAGGGTACTTAAGGCACTGATCATGTACGTCACTGATCATGTACGTCACATGACGTACATGATCGGTATTAAAACATCATGTAAAATTATCTTATAGTCGCATTTACACATGCCTAAAATCTTACATGTCAAGACACACATGATATGTACATCTTGGTAAGGTTTATTTGTGTTTTATCATGATTAGAAAGGGTAAGGCAGTCAATAAATCACCGATCATGTACGTCACTGATCATGTACGTCACATGACGTACATGATCGGTATTAAAACATCATGTAAAATTATCTTATAGTCGCATTTACACATGCCTAAAATCTTACATGTCAAGATACACATCATATGTACATCTTGGTAAGGTTTATTTGTGTTTTAACATGGTCAGAAAGGGTAGGGCAGTCAATAACTCCCGATCATGTACGTCACCGATCATGTACGTCACCGATCATGTACGTCACCGATCATGTACGTCCGCCGATCATGTACGTCCGCCGATCATGTACGTCCAAATAATAGTTGCATCGATCTGGTGAGAGTGAGCCCTATATGAGAGTGCTGGAAAACCTCGGGATTAGATACAAGTACTTTCATTGTCTCGATTGGACTTACACTTATTGTTGTGAAATGTGAATCTACTTATTTTCCCATGTAGGGTCTAGGGCTGAAAGTATGCCCATACCCAATGTTGATGTAAATCCTGATTAACCACAATGTGTGAAATCCTAATCTCCATGTAACTTGCATTACACATCAAGCTAAAAGATATATCTTCAATACAATTGTGTTTATTCATCTTATTCATCTGCATACAATAACCCGTATATTTTATATCATTGTGTAATGTCGAGGTCATACTTCATGTATAGTAGCTCTATTAACAATGTATTTATATAAACTATACCATATAGAGATGTCACAATCCATCAGTGAAGCATATGCCCTGCTACTCAATAATGTACTTGCATATACCATCTTGTTGACATGTACTGTGTTTTGAAAATCATCAAATGAAATAAACACTTTGCAAACTCAACAAAAGCACTTACAAGAACTGCACACCAGGGACTAGACAATATGAAGGGATTAGAGGCAACCCAGTGAACAAAATGCATGAAGGAAGAACAAATTTAGAGCATGGCAAGCAGTTATTGTTTACACCAAGTCAGCTGGAAGAAAAGAATGGCCAATTAGGTCATGCAAGAAACCATGCCATAAATCAGATAAAAATATTGTATCATAGTCCTTTGTGTAGATTGTGTGGTCTGTCTTAGACCTTGCATGCTTTTTTCATAAGAAAATAAGATATTTATGATTTAAACATCACCATTCCACCCTCGGGTCGATATAGATTCATCAACATAAATTCTCATAAAATTATACATAATTGGGGAAAATACATCACAACCAGGCAGCTGCCATTAGATGAACTTATAGATGTAGAGATATTTAGGGAACATCCACAACATATTATTAGTCCTGTATAATTGTGGATCTATAGGCTAGACAATAACCTGAAGTGGCATAACACTGGCCATGCAGAGTTTTAGATAACCTGGCACCAAACATGATATATTGAAATTTTGTGACATCATAGTCCCACCTGACAGATAACTAAAAAATGGTTTCAGAAATACATCATGTACATACCACCTAGCCACAGGTATTTCCACAAGTATCAATGACCTGCTGACACCATGTAAGATGGTTATTCATGAACTCAAACCTTCATGAATCAATCTTTTAAAGTACCGTCTCTTTTTTGGGTAGTCCAAAAACGTTGAGCATGACAGTGTTTGTTGTGTCATGCTTTGGAGTATCATGAGCATTGGATATGCATGCCAACATTTAGAAATATGAAATGACAGTTGCCTATAAAAGTCAGCCGGGAACTAATTGATAAGACCCACCAGCATAAACTGGCAACCTCATATGACCATTTCATAGTCACAGGAGATGAATTGAAGATATATAAAGTAAAAAGGTGTAAAATCATTATGGCTTGATGAAGATACCAGTCAGTTGTGGGATGGCCTTGGGAGGTACAATCTCTAGGCACCCATACATGTACATAAGCACATAAAATGGCACCAAAATAAACACCATAGGCTATGTTCTAGGCCTGTGAATTGTGATTGGTCACTATGGTGCGGGTAAAACTATTGTTATAATGGTAAGTAACATTGCTATAAGCTTTACCCATAGAACACAATTCAACCTCTCAGGGATGGAGGATATTATTTTCAGACCAGTAGATTATGTAAAACATGCATTGCAAGAAAACAAGAAGCCATTGTTTGGTTGAACCGTTTATCTCTCAAAGTACATACATATATATATACAACACTCTGTGAGTCATCAGACTGCATTATAAAGATATCAATAAGAGTTTGTGTCAGCCAACTGTTGCATGATAATTGCATTTACATGAATGATGTAATGAAGATAACCAAAGCTTTAACTCATATTAAGGTTGGTAAAGAGGACACTTGTTATGTCATTGTGGCTTACATGGATCATTGTGGCTTGTGAGAAGACAATACTCTACCACTGAATATTTAAAAATGGAACCAACATGGCCAGGTTCTGCAGTAGGTTGACAGGCTGGTAGGCAACCAGACATGTTTATGCATGAGAACCACATGGTGGTAGGGATAAGGTCTGCTGATAAATGACCAGTGCCTGAAAACTTCACCTCAATATCAAACCCTCAGGTTCTGCAAAAAGAAGTTGCCTGACTCAAATAGTAGTTATTGAGAACCAGAGACCAGGCAACAGTTTTAAAAATCAGAAGAGTTGGGTACTTTCATGGAATCTACACTGCAGATTTCTTTTGTTATCATTTCTCAGATCTCACATTGTGTGTAGTGTGGGAGCTGGCAGGTTCAGTGAGATGGCCTACACACCTGGTAGCAACAGCAACATGATAGTGCATGCATGGTGTGAGGACCTGCAGCAGGCCCAAGACAACACCACTGCCTGACATGCTGCTGTTTGGTAAGATGGAAGGAGAAGAGTATGTACATCAAAGTACAATCAAACTAGTGGACCTGTACAAACTGGTGCACACAAGCAATGATTTCTGATTTTACATCAGAATAGGTATGTCTTAATCAGCCTCAGCAGTAGAGGATAAAGGTTGACACGGGACATTGTGGAGTACATGGAGCAGCCCTATCATAGTTTTGTTTTCTCACATCTAAATACTGCTGCATCTTCTTATATCTTTGATGATAGCCCTTTAACCTCAGTTAAAACTATACTGTGCAGATCTGCAAACTGAGCTAAGGCTCCACGAAGAAGAAGAAGAAGAAGAAGAGGACAATATGGTCCTTAGATGTTTCCTGACTTAAATAGAAATTACGGAGAATCAGGGAGTAGGTATTAGAATCAAGGGAGCTTGACACCTTCATGGAACAAAAACTGCAAAGAAACCAGATAAGATTGATACAATTAAAACACATGTGTTGGGCACACTGCTTAGATAATTAACAGTGTTGATGTGTGATGAGGTAATATTTTCCTGTCATTATGTTACTTTGTAAATAAAGAAATGATTTTCCGAGACTCATAAACATCTTGGGTCTGGATGAGTAAGATAGCAAAGTATAATTTTTTCTATTTGAGTTCATCTGATAAGTATATGCGTATATTATGATTATGATTTATATATACATATAATATGTAAAGAGATAATAACAATCCCTTTAGGACATTGATTGTACGTTTATTATGAATTCCATCTATGATAAATGTGCACATGAGCTGCATGTTGGAAACAGAGCCCGGCTCTATGTACGTGCAGATTAAATAAATGAATTACAACAACAACGGTATGTGAAATGTAAAGGCTGCCAGGCTCAGATAGTCTGTCTACCCACCTGGTACCTCAAGCAATATCAGAGTGCATGCATGGTGCATGGAGGATATGCAGCAGGCCTGAGACAACATTGGTGTCTGAAATGCTGCTGTTGGGTAAGATGGACAGTGAGGGGTATGTACAATATGGTACAGTAGGTATACAGGAGCTGCAAAAACTGGTGCACACAGATCAGCTGACAGAGCTGATCTTACACCAGAATAAGTAAGTCTACATCAGCCTTAGCTGGATGATTTATATAATGATAAATGACAGTGTGGCCTGCAGGGACCAGCTCTAAACTATAATATTTTGTCCTCTGAAATACTACTGCTTTTCACATCTTAATATTGGCCTTATAACATTGGTGAAAACATGTGCCACATCTCATGTGTGACGCTCAACCAGACAAGTATTCTGACTTAACATTGAAATATGTGAGTGTACATCAGCCTTAACTTTATTCTACTGCATGGATTATGAATGCCTTAAATATGAAGTCCCACTGGTAGGAAAGCAGACGCTAACAGCACAACTGACAAATGTCTCAGTTTGCAGAACTGCATTCTTAAAGAAAAGTATGATGTCTAAAGTTGACAGAGAAATGACCAGTAGTGACTGCACACAAACATTTACTATGCATACATAGGCGCTAGAAGAGTACCTGTTAAAAAGGGAGAAAAACATGCAGTTGGAGAACCACAGCAAGGTAAGAAAACATAACATTTTCAAATGTCATTCATAGTTGTTTCATGACTTTTCTTCAAATTCTAATGTTATGACCTTGCATATATAAATATGTAATACTGAATATCTTATAAGTACAATAACTCTGTTGTATAAAGCAATCATCTACAATAGGTACAGACATTCCTACTAGAGGCACAGGGGATGCTTAAAATTACTATCTGCTATTGCTAGTGCTCTTGTCCTGCACTACCCTGGTCCACAGCAAAATTGTTGGACCGGGGCGTACGCGCCCCCGGTCGGTCATTGTGGCCCCACCTGGCGGTCAAAACTCACATCTTATCAATAATGGTTTACCAACCCCACCTGGTGGACCAATCATACACTGTTGTTAACTTCTCACCTGTCCACCAGGTATTTCTTCATTCTCCTTGTGTATACCACCCTATCCGGTTATACCAAATTTTCCGGACCTATCTCCACCATATAACAAATTACAAAAGTTAATTCTAGCAGATATATGGTACATACACACACCATATTTTTAAGTCAACACAACATTTATGGTGGATGGTTACACGCTCAGGAGGATTTAAGCGGATCGTGAGTGACCAAATTACCAGGTAGACACTCAGACCCGCCGCCATGTCAGCACGAGGAGAGACCCGCCGGCGCCCAGCTACCAGACTGTCTAAGTCGAAGGAGGACGCCACCAAGAAGGCCACAGCCAAGAAAAAGGTGAAAGGTCCCACACAGAAAGCCCGCCTTGATAAGCTTGAATCTGACATGACATGTGTTAAAACTGACATTTCCCAAGTAAAGCAAACTGTTGATGGCATGTCTGACAAATTGAGCACCCTGGTGAAGTTTTTAGAGCCGGTACAGAAACCGGAGGATGCACGCACAGGTTCCCCAACCCCTGGCACATCCGGCTCTCAGAACAAAACCTCCAGCCCCCTCGAAAAATCTCAATCTACGTCCAAGACAAAAAGCCACAGTAAATCACGACACAAGTCACAAAGCCGTAATATTACGGCCCGGTCAGAAAAGCACAAGTCGGGCAACACCACACGCATCAGCTGGAAGTCTAAGGCCACCTCCAAGGATCAGTCACGCTCAATACAGACCGTGGAGTCCTCGGAGTCCGAGGCATCAGATGACAGCACGCACTACTCCAGGATGAAGAAGGCCCCGCTAAAGGCCTCCGCACCCAAGAAACGCACACACGTGTCCCCCGCCCGGTCACATAGGAGGCCGGCGTCGGCATCAGCTAGGTCGGACCGCCATGCCCACCGTCATGGATCCAGGCACAAGCACGCATCCCCACACCAGAGCTCCCGCCGACACCACTCTGACAGGTCCTACAGGAGGAGGCGCTACTCACACACCTCCACATCCAGCAGCTCCTTCAATTACTCCACAGCGCCCTCCCCACAC
This sequence comes from Harmothoe impar, assembly GCA_947462335.1. Classification (NCBI taxonomy): domain Eukaryota; kingdom Metazoa; phylum Annelida; class Polychaeta; order Phyllodocida; family Polynoidae; genus Harmothoe; species Harmothoe impar. Next base: position 39,598,412 of record OX381719.1, read on the forward strand.
AAGAGGCCAAGAAGGTCGACCCCAGGTCACCATCTACAGGATCAGGTGTTTGCTGACGAATACCTGCAGCGTGAGGAGTTCCGCAAGAAGGAGTCTGATGGTAAGGCCTTGTTAATTACCAACCTCAAGGGGAAGTTAATACATAAGCCTTACATGTACATGTCCCGAGAGGGCGTAGTCACCCTCAAGCAGAAACTAGACCTCAGAACCCACATGGGGTCCATGGAGTACATCACGTGCACCCTGAAACTCATTAAGAACCACAAGGCATATGAACCTAAAGATAAGGACTCCATCATAGACCACCTCATAGACGTCACCCGGGACCTCCAGTCAAGGAAGTGGGCCCAGGTTAAGAGGTGGACACAGGCAGTGTGGGACGGGGTTGAGAACGAGGAATATATGTGGTCCCATACACAGGCCATACAGAACACCCGCTTCAATGCAGCACTGTTGGTGCACACCGCACAACATGACGGCACCAACCCCGCCCACAACAACAACAACAACCAGAACGACAACAGCGCACAGCAAGGTGCAGTGTGTAGGGATTATAATAACGAGAGGGGATGTAGGTTCAGGTCGGCCCACTCACACAACGGCAGCAACTTCCTACACTGCTGCGCCATATGCTGGAAGGCCGGCAAGCGCCGATCCCACCCCCAGCATCAATGTGATTTCAGGGCGGGAAATCAGCCCGAAGTGCCACGCCCCCCTCACACACAACAACAACAGCCCGCGCAGCACCCACCGCAGCACCAGTGGTACCCGCAGAACACCCAACAGTACCCAGAAAACGGCCAGTAGGCGTCTCTAGACATGTCCCAAACCGAGAGGCGCCTAGCATTGTGTGTTCTAACAGGTTCACAGCACTGTCACAAGTTAATTCTGTAAATAGAGACCGTTTATTTAATGTAGACAGCGCTGAAACGGCCAACCCGGGCTCCCCGCTCCGCCATCTTGATTCCCAGCAGCCACTGTGCGACTCTGACGTCACACGCGCTGGTCCCCGACGCATCAGCCAGCCGGCCCCGCACCAGCGCATTCAAGATGGCGGCGCCCACAAGGAAAACAAGGCGAGCGATGAAACTGAAAAAATCACCGCCCCGTCTCCGAATATTGAAGTTAAATCACATAAAGACAGTAACAACACCGGCACAGCACCAAAAGCCACTCAACCAGCCCTCTCACAGCCCGATTCGTCACACATCAAGCGGCATCCAGCCGCCGACACCACCAGCCGGCCACCGTCCCACGTAGGTACGAAAGTTCAACATTCCCCGCATGTAAATATGCCTGACTTTGATCGTATAAGATCTATGTGTGACAGTAACGTGTGGGACGAGAATATTGACGGACACCCCGAGGCATTCAGGGCACATAGGCAGTAAAACTGGCCAAATGTCACAAAATCACTACAGGGTCAGGACTTCCCTCGCATTTACTCAGTAGTCAGGGAGACGGGAGTTCCCAACGCAATGGGCGCCCGGATCCCAATTAGGACAAACCTGGTATTGAGCGAGTGGCGCCGCCTACTCCCCAACACAAAGGACAACAAACAGCTCATAGATTTCATGGAATTTGGGTTCCCTATGGGCTACATGGGCCCCACATCCAACTCGGTCGACACTCCCAACCACTCCAGCGCTGTGCAATATCCCACACATGTGGATGAGTTTGTAAAGATCAAACTGGGGTTGGGCGCTCTAGAAGGTCCCTTTAAAGAGCCCCCATTTCATCCCTGGTTACACATCTCCCCACTCATGTCTCGTGAAAAAGCTGACCCCAAGGCCTGACGCATAATTACAGACCTCACATTTCCAAGGCAGACATCAGTCAATGCGTATATATACAAGAACTGTGTGTACGGGGTGGAGAGGCCACACTCCCTCCCAACTGTAGATAACTTTGTCAAGAAGCTCATTGACATGGGACCCATGTCATACATGTCATCCTTGGACATTAGTCGTGCTTACCGCAATTTTGTCTCGGATGTGAATGACTGGCCTTTGCTGTGTCTGTACTGGCGCGGCGAGTACCTGATTGATACCTCCATGCCTTTTGGCTCCCGGGCCTCGTCTTGCCACATGCAAAGGGTGGCAAATGCCATAGTACAGATATTTAAGAGTCAGGGAATTCAAGCCATGATGTACCTTGACGACGTGATCCTTGTCGCAGAAACCAAAGAGAAGGCTGAGGCTGACTACATCATGGCACGAAAGATAATCGCCGACCTGGGCCTTCCAGAAGCCGTGGCCAAGGCCCAGCCCCCAGCCCTCGTCATCACCTGGCTCGGCATCATGATAGACTCGGGGGAAATGACACTCTCCATACCAGACCAGAAGGTCCAAAAGACACTGAAGAAGGTCACTAATGCCATTAAAAGAAGGTCCATGTCCAAGAAAAGTCTACAGAGCCTACTGGGTAGCCTTCTGCATGTGGCAAAGTGTGTAGCCCCAGCACGCCTATTTGTCAGTCGAGTGCTGGACACCCTCAGGTCCATGAGGTCAAAGCACGTCAACATAAACAGCGAAATGAAGAAGGACCTTAGGTGGTTTCTCGAATTCTGTGCGGGATGGAATGGCGTCTCCATGATCCCGACACAGATACATGACATGCACATATTTGTGGAGGCCTGTGGTTCAGGCATCGGGGCCTACGCTGGGGATGAATCCTACAGGAGGCAGGTATCCGATGTCAAGGACCCGGTAAAAAACATTACATACCTCGAGGCTGCCAACGTCATAATAGCCCTCCACACTTTCCTCACACCAGATCACGAGGGAAAGGTTATTAGGGTGCACTGTGATAATTCTGCAGCTGTTGATGTATTCTCCAATGGGAAGGATAAAGACCCAGTCCTATTGGACCTGGCCCGCGCAGCCTGGATGGTGGAGGCAACCATGTCCGTCTCCATATCCTTTGTCCACATACCAGGGAAGAAAAACATCATAGCAGATAAACTTAGCCGCTCACACTTATCCAAATCAGAAAAGAAAGAAGCAGATGTAATCATCCATGAAAACAACCTCTCCAGTGTTGAACCATGCCTCTTCATACTTAACAATGTGTCTCCGTCTGTGCTTTCTAGTTCCGGCATACCTCTACTTACAACAGAAGGCAGCAGACAGGCAGAAGAGGGCCAGAGCCGAGGGAACCGAGAAGGGGCGACACTCCACAGTGTGCCAGTACGTCATATTCTGCAGGCGCATGCTGATAAGACCCCTGGAGCCCCTATATCAGGACATATGTGCCTGGATAGAGCACCTCGTGGACCACGGCCTATCCCCCCTAACAATCAAGAACAAAGTCAGCCACCTCAGGGTGTACGTCGAGCTGGTGGGGGTCAAGGCCCCGGCTCTGACGCACCCAAGGGTGGTAAGGGCTCTGGATGCACTACTCAGAGACAAGAACTTTGCATGCAGAACAACAAGCGCCATCCCAGTATCGGTCCTCAAGAAGGTGGTGACGGCCCTGCCATACACCCCTGAGGGCAGAGCAGTCAAGGCCGCAGTGCTGCTCATGTTCCATGCAGCCCTGCGCCAATCAGAGACACTACCACCAACCATAGTTAGGTGGGCAGTTACAAACCACCCCACACGTTCAGACCTGAATATAAAAAAGGACCATCTTACAATGAACATAAAATGGGCAAAGAACCTGCAAGGCTACAACCAGTCCAAGCAGGTGTGCCTGGCAGGATGGACGACCCCACATACTGCGTGGTGGCCGCACTGGAGGCCCACATACGGGATCAGCCAACGGTGTCACCAACACAGCCACTCATATGCTTCAAGAACACTTGCAGACCCGTACCGGTATCATACGCAAGACGAGTCTGGCAGGCGACAATAAAGACACTGGGGTTTGCATCCCTGGGTTACACATTGCACTCCCTCAGGCGGGCAGCAGCTACCCAGGCCCACGAGCTAGGCTGCACAGAACTGGACATACAGGCATACGGGGGGGTGGGCATCGAACGCCCACAGGAAATACATAAAGACACACCGCACAGGCAAGGTCAACATGGCCATACGACAGGCATTGTCGGCGTGAACACCACAGAAACCCAACCCCATGCCACCAGACATAGACATGCATAGATACAACAAACAATACGTTGATACATACCCATAAATATTTCTTGGCTTCTTGGCCCATGTATATATGTCATTCAACTATTTTCATGTCTATATATTACGTCAATGTCTTATAAATGTGTGTAAATGTTTTAACAAATATCAAACCATAAAATCTGTTTTATTAAACAAATTTTATTCACCCCAAATCCTCCTTGTGTTTTCCCTCCAGGGGGGTTAGTCATAATGGTTGGACCGGGGCGTACGCGCCCCCGGTCGGTCATTGTGGCCCCACCTGGCGGTCAAAACTCACATCTTATCAATAATGGTTTACCAACCCCACCTGGTGGACCAATCATACACTGTTGTTAACTTCTCACCTGTCCACCAGGTATTTCTTCATTCTCCTTGTGTATACCACCCTATCCGGTTATACCAAATTTCCCCACCCACCCACACCTTATTAAAACCTCATGTTTAAAATATCAAACATGTATAAAATAATAACATCATCGTCAAATTATACGACTTACGTCTTAAAACACTCTGTTTTCAAATACCGTGTATATATGTCATTCAACTATTTTCATGTCTATATATTACGTCAATGTCTTATAAATGTGTGTAAATGTTTTAACAAATATCAAACCATAAAATCTGTTTTATTAAACAAATTTTATTCACCCCAAATCCTCCTTGTGTTTTCCCTCCAGGGGGGTTAGTCATAATATCTGCTATTGCTAGTGCTCTTGTCCTGCACTACCCTGGTCCACAGCAAAATTAGGTCATGTCTTAAACACTGTGGTTCATACGCATAAATGGTAACTAAACTTTCTCCATGTAGCACAGAGATTTGTGACTGCCTGTACGTAATAGGTAATGTTTACTGAGAACATAGCACCATGTCTAAATGACAAATCAGGTTTGAATTCAAGTGCAGGAACAATTCGAATTCATACACCATTCCCTGAAAATAAAAACCAGATATCTACAACAATAAGAACTTACAATATCAACGCAAACATGACTACTACTAACTGGCATTGGTTACAACACTAGCCATCAATCAGGGGCCCCAGTTGTCTGGATACACTGGATTTATGGATGCACAGTTGAGACTTAAGCTGGACCTGCTGAGAGGTTCAAGCAAATGACCTAATGAGAGACCTAATGAGCGGTATAGCTGTTTATTTGACAGAATCTGTGCTGTGAGGCCATCTGTTTATTGCCTGTTGGGGAAAGTCAGCTGTGATTTGTGAATATGTAACAGGGGTTATTACACTTAGAAAGAATATAGACCAGCATCTATTCAAATCCTCTCAAGACTCAAGAAGAATACCTCTTGAAACGCGAGCGTTAAATGCAGTGGGGCACAGGGTAAGAAATATATTGTTTCTGAACACATTCTTTAAATTCATTAATTCAACAGAGTTCATCATAAAGAGACCCCCAAATTTACTGCACCATTTGCAAACTGAACAAGAATAAGATATAATGATGTTGCCTGACTCAAATACATGTAGTTATTGAGCATCAGAGACCAGGCAACAGGTTTTAAGGCCAGGAGAGTTGGAACCTTCATGAAACCTACACTTCAGTTTTTCCAACTATCATTTTTCAGTTCTCACATTGTGTGTAGTGTGGGAGCTGACAGGTTCAGTCACATGGTCTACACAGCCACTTCCAACAGCGACATCATAGTTCATGCATGGTGTGTGGAGGACATGCAGCAGGCCTTAGACAACATACCTGCCTGACCTGCTGCTGTTTGGTAAGATGGGCAGAGAGGGGTATGTACATCATGGTAAAACCAAACTATAGGACCTGTACAGATTCGTGCATACAGGACAGCTCATACATCTGATTCTACATCAGAATAAGTAAGTCTTAATCAGACTCAGCTGTAGAATATAAAGGATGACAAAGGACATTATAGAGTACATGGACCGGCCCTATTGTATTGCATTCTGACATCTAGTCCTTTAACCTCAGTGGAAACTATACTATACCGATTTCTTTGCAAACTGAACTAAAGTTCTGAGAATAACAAGAGGAAATGGACAAGATATCCCTAAGATGTTGTCTGACTGGTATAGAAGTTATGGAGAATCGGAGAACCAGTTGTTTGAATCAGGGGAGTTTGAGACCTTCATGAACTACAGATGTGGAAGTCATCTTATACAACTGGACAGAATGACACTACTTATTGTTAGGTGTGTCAAGTAAAATCTGTCTAATTGAATTAGACATTGGCTCAGCATTGATACAATTGTGTCCAACCGAACTCTAGTGCTGTGCTACAACAACTGTTTTTCACTCTGTACTAAAAGGCAGATGAATAGGTTTTATCAAGGTGTCATTCCCTGGTCTGGTGTCCTGCTGATGCAAATAAAGAGGTAAGACTTCATCAATGCTGAGTCTTAGCTAGCTTAGATATTGAACATGGACTCAACATAAACCGTCTTTAGAAAGGACCCTTTAGCTTAGATATATTGATAGCATTAGGTTGTTGATGTGTCCTCGAATCTATATCTTGGCCATGGGACATCACCTCCAGAGGTCGCCACTCTTAGTACAAACAAAAAGTATATATAGTCTTTTCACTAAAGTTTAGAGTGTTTATTGCTTAAATATAGCTTGAAATTCGAAGCCTACATCTAAGAGGGTCATTTTTCAAACTCTTAGATTGGAATATTTTTCACCGAAAATGGAGATTTTTCTTTCCAGTTTCCTTTTCTTTTAATTTATAAAGGATCGGTTTTGTGAAGTAACTCAAATGCTGTTTCATTGATGCTGCAACAACCAATCAGCATGCCCTGTTTTTACTGCATTGACAACATAGTGAAAAGCTCTTGCCAATGTCGGATTTCACTTAAGAACATCAAATATTGATCTGATATTTCATAGCTTGATATTTGATTCAAGGCCCACATAGAGTCATAGATATATATATTAGATTATGTATTGGTATGATGGTGCATGCATGGTGTGTGGAGGATATGCAGCAGGCCTGAGACAACATTGCTGTCTGAAATGCTGCTGTTTGGTAAGATGGACAGTGAGGGGTATGTACAATATGGTACAGTAGGTATACAGGAGCTGCAAAAACTGGTGCACACAGATCAGCTGACAGAGCTGATCTTACACCAGAATAAGTAAGTCTACATCAGCCTTAGCTGGATGATTTATATAATGATAAATGACAGTGTGGCTTACATGGACCAGCTCTAAATTTTGTCCTCTGAAATACTACTGCTTTTCACATCTTAATATTGGCCTTATAACATTGGTGAAAACATGTGCCACATCTCATGTGTGACGCTCAACCAGACAAGTATTCTGACTTAACATTGAAATATGTGAGTGTACATCAGCCTTAACTTTATTCTACTGCATGGATTATGAATGCCTTAAATATGAAGTCCCACTGGTTGGAAAGCAGACGCTTACAGCACAACTGACAAATATCTCAGTTTGCAGAACTGCATTCTTAAAGAAAAGTACGATGTCTAAAGTTGACAGAGAAATGACCAGTAGTGACTGCACACAAACATTTACTATGCATAAATAGGCTCTAGAAGAGTACCTGTTAAAAAGGGAGAAACACATGCAGTTGGAGAACCACAGCAAGGTAAGAAAACATAACATTCTCAAATGTCATTCATAGTTGTTTCATGACTTTTCTTCAAATTCTATTGTTATGACCTTGCATATATAAATATGTAATACTAAATATCTTATAAGTACAATAACTCTGTTGTATAAAGCAATCATCTACAATAGGTACAGACATACATACAAGAGGTACAGTCAGGGGATGCTTAAAATTACTATCTGCTATTGCTAGTGCTCTTGTCCTGCACTACCCTGGTCCACAGCAAAATTAGGTCATGTCTTAAACACTGTGGTTCATACGCATAAATGGTAACTAAACTTTCTCCATGTAGCACAGAGATTTGTGACTGCCTGTACGTAATAGGTAATGTTTACTGAGAACATAGCACCATGTCTAAATGACAAATCAGGTTTGAATTCAAGTGCAGGAACAATTCGAATTCATACACAATTCCCTGAAAATAAAAACCAGATATCTACAACAATAAGAACTTACAATATCAACGCAAACATTACTACTATCAACAGGCATTGGTTACAACACTAGCCATCAATCAGGGGCCCCAGTTGGCTGGATACACTGGATTTATAGATGCACAGTTGAGATCTAAGCTGGACCTGCTGAGAGGTTCAAGCAAATGACCTAATGAGAGACCTAATGAGCGGTCTAGCTGTTTATTTGACAGAGTGTTGTGCTGTGAGACCATCTGTTTATTGCCTGTTGGGGAAAGTCAGCTGTGATTTGTGAATATGTAACAGGGGTTATTACACTAAGAAAGAATATAGACCAGCATCTATTCAAATCCTCTCAAGATTCAAGAAGAATACCTCTTAAAACGCGAGCGTTAAATGCAGTGGGGCACAGGGTAAGAAATATATTGTTTCTGAACACATTCTTTAAATTCATTAATTCAAAAGAGTTCATCATAAAGAGACCCCCAAATTTACTGCACCATTTGCATACTGAACAAGAATAAGATATAATGATGTTGCCTGACTCCAATACATGTAGTTATTGAGCATCAGAGACCAGGCAACAGGTTTTAAGGCCAGGAGAGTTGGAACCTTCATGAAACCTACACTTTAGTTTTTCCAACTATCATATTTCAGTTCTCACATTGTGTGTAGTGTGGGAGCTGATAGGTTCAGTCACATGGTCTACACAGCCACTTCCAACAGCAACATCATAGTTCATGCATGGTGTGTGGAGGACATGCAGCAGGCCTTAGACAACATCCCTGCCTGACCTGCTGCTGTTTGGTAAGATGGGCAGAGAGGGGTATGTACATCATGGTAAAACTATAGGATCTGTACAGATTCGTGCATACAGGACAGCTCATACATCTGATTCTACATCAGAATAAGTAAGTCTTAATTAGACTCAGCTGTAGAATATAAAGGATGACAAAGGACATGGTGGAGTACATGGACCAGCCCTATTGTATTGTATTCTGACATCTAGCCCTTTAACTACAGTGGATACTATACTATGCCGATTTCTTTGCAAACTGAACTAAAGCTCTGAGAATAACAAGAGGAAATGGACAAGATATCCCTAAGATGTTGTCTGACTCGTATAGAAGTTATGGAGAATCGGAGAACCAGTTGTTTGAATCAGGGGAGTTTGAGACCATCATGAACTACAGATGTGGAAGTCATCTAATACCACTGGACAGAATGACACTACTTATTGTTAGGTGTGTCAAGTAATATCTGTCTAATTGAATTAGACATTGGCTCAGCATTGATACAACTATGTCCAACCGAACTCTGGTGCTGTGCTACAACAACTGTTTTTCAAACTGTTCTAAAATGCAGATAAATAGGTGTACCACAAGTTTTCTTTTGGTGGCATTCCTATGTCTGGTGTCATGGTGATGTAAATAAAGAGGTAAGACATCATCAATGCTGAATCTCAGCTTAGACATTAACGATGAACATGGACTCAACAGAAACTGTCTTTAGAAACGACCCTTAAGCTTAGATAATATTGATAGAATTAGGTTGTTGATGTGTCCTTGAGTCTATATTTTAGCCATGGGACATCACCTCCAGAGGCCCCGCAGGGGTCACTAGGCCCTACAAGGGCCTCGAGAGATGATGTACCATGGCCCAAATATGGAATCGAGCACATGTCAAAGTACCCCAAGTTTTGCGTCATATATTCTTAGGCAACGGTCCCACTACCTATGGTTGCCAAGGAAGTGCATGTTTGTTGATGTTGCCGCTCTTGGTAGGGACAAGAAATAGCCTTTTAATACAGTTTAGAGTGTTCATAACTTAAATACAGTTTGAAGCTCGAAGCTTGCACCTAAAATTACCTCATTTTTCAAACTCTTATAGACTGTCATGCATGGTGTGTGGAAGACATGCAGCAGGACTGAGACAACACATGTGTCTCACAAGCTGATGTATGATGAAATGGATAATGATGGGTAAGATGGACAGTGTAGAATATGGTACAGTAGATCTACAAGAGCTGCATGGACTGGTGCACAAAAAAAAGCTGACACAGCTGATCTTACCCCAGAATTAACCGCTCCCCACTAATATCCCTATAGCATCAAAGTACACCAACTCTGAGGCAATAGTCTGATGCATGGAATATGAAGGCCTTGGTTAAGTGCCACTGGTTGGCAACTAGATGCTAACAAGACAAGTGATTTCAGTTTGCAGAACTGCATTCTTAGAGAAACGTAGGATGTTTGAAGTTGACAGAAAATATGGCTGACAGTAACCAGTAGTGACTACACACATCTACTAGAGGTACATACATACATAGGCTCTAGAAGAGTACCTCCTGCAGTGGGACACCCACAGCAGGGTAACAAAATATATCATTCTCAAATGTCATGTACAGTTGTTTCATGACTTTTCTTTATATATTTACATTGTGATGAGTAATTGTAATAAATATCGGAGGAGCCACAACAACTCTGCTGCACATAACAACCATCTACTAGGGGTTCATATAATATACTAGAGGTACAGTCAGGTAATGTTTTGTAATGGTCACCACATCCAGGAAATATAAGTTGCATAGATATGATATTGCTAGTACTTATGTCCTGCACTTCCTGGTCCATATCCAGTCTAGGTCATGTCTTCAACACTGTGGATCATATATGTAATGGATAAGTTAAACTCTATTAACAATTGCAAATCTCTGGGCTACATGGAGGAAAGTAAAATTTATTTTGTTTAGATTTTACTATCCTCCATGTAGCCCAGAGATTTGTGATTGTCTCCATGAATAATGTAACTTGTTAATTGCAATTCAAATACCTCAATAAAATTAACACTTTTAGACCACTCCCACTGTGTCCTTAGTGACAAGCCTGCACTTAAAACGTGATGATTTAGTCATAACCACAGTACTTTAAACTAAAAGGCAGATAAATAGGTTTATCAGAACCTATATAAGGTGCCACATCCATGTGTGGTGTCCATCTCATGTAAATAAAGAGGTAAGACTTTATGAATGCTTAATCTCAGCTTAGACATAAACCATGAATATGAAGTCAACAGAAACTGTCGCTAGAAAGGGAGCTTAAGTCTATATATATATATAGAGATTATGTATAAGTAATGATCTTGGAAATCTGAGAAAATAGGACACTGGAATGCAAAATAGCGCCTATTGATAAACCCCAACGTGAGACATCCATGTGGGGTGTCCAATGGATATAGATAAATAGGTAAGACTTTCTTGATGCTGAGTCTCAGCTTGGTCATTACACACAAGAAGAAACTCAACAGAAACTGTTTATAGAATTATCTAAACTGCCCAAGACTTTTTCTTCATAAAGATACCAAAACATGTGTTCCAAAGATGTTACAATGGTAGAGTCTAGAAGAATATAGAGATTGCAACAGAGATTGGCAGCAAACATCTGCATGAGTAGCTACACAACTACAGCACTGAGTCAAATCTGAATGGATTTTAAGTGGGTCTGCCTTAACCCTGGGAGAATGCACATACAAATAGGTTCTTAGTATAGTAATAACTATGAAAGGAAAAGTTGGCACTGTAGACCACAGTGCTGCTGACCGCATACCATGTGAAAGCTATCTGTTCTACTAAGCTGCTTCACTATGGCAGTGTGTTTTTACAAACCATTGCTCCCAAATATGCATCGTGTGGTCTTCAATACTAGGAACACAAATGATTTAGTTGGTTGGCATTGAAGCGCAATTTTCATTCCTTATAAAAAAATCCAAAAGCTATTGACAGAAGACCCCAAAGGGATTTCTATGCTGAAAACAGAATGCAAATACCATTTTTAGTTCAAAAGCTGTGTAAAAATGTTTGATAAGGTTTGGATATTTAGATAAAATATAGAAACCTATAGGGTCTATTGGCATTCAAGATTGAACAGTGCCCATACATATTCAAGGAGCCAGTTCTCAAAAACTATATGTGATACCTGCTACTGAAAAATATCGCTAGAAATCTGCTGACCTTAATTTCTCAATTGAAATTTTACCTTGGAGGATCGTTTTCCCTCGACTGTACACATATATCTTTTTGAAATTCTGCTGTGATAACGCAATTTATACACCAGATTTATGACGTCTCCCCCCTGCACAGTGCATGGTGCCATACATATAAAGGTCAGCTAGGCACACTGCAGAACCCCTTTCATATGGGTCAGATAAGCCAAACCATAGCCTAGACTGTAAGATAGCCACCACGGTATGGCCTCCATCTACAGACAGCTTCCCTCAGTATGCAGAACTAACTTAGATACTTAGATAGACCAAAGAGCTACAAACGATAAGGGCCCGTCACACAGAACTCGATCCTTGTACAGCTATACCATGGTAGATGTAACATAAGAGTGATATGGAATGCAAACTCATAGGATCCCATGTGGAAGTACCATGCCTTCCTAAGTACTACTATCAAAATAGACCAGTAACACATGTAATTTCTGCTAGCCTTGATGCAGTAGGTAAGAAAATAACATTAACATTAACATTTGAACACTTTGTCAAGTGCTCAAGTCTCACCAGTGACCCTTTACCACGCTTTACCACTACATATTGGTGAATAGAAGGAAATCTAGGATGAAGATATTTTTATCATGCAGCAGTTGGACAGTTGGTTTAAAGGTAAGAGATAAAAATACAATTGTAGGCGATCAATATGTTCACCATGACAACCATGGGATTCATAATATATTGAATGAGATCATCTATGCATGTTCCATGATTTTGTTTCAAGTGGAACACAGACGGTCAATACCTACCATGATATATACCTCTCCGTTATCTAGAAATCTGAGAGCACAAATTGTATCAGATATAAGATCAATTGACTGCAGATATTCTTCCACTGTGGTACTAACCACTTAACTTAAGTCTGAGATTGTTCCTGAACTATGCACCCTGCTTGAGAAAAATTGAGGTAAGTTTATTTGAATAAATTGAGGTAACTTCATTTATTTGTACTTATCAATCAACACTGGATATCAAAGAAACATCTTTGTCACACATTGTCACACCATGGAAAGTACCATTGAGTCAATACCAGTTGATCCTGAGACAATCTGAGTTGGTGTCTTCTAAATAGCAAAACTTTTCCATTTCATATTTAATTTTTGTATTGACAGAGTGCAACAATACTCACTCACTGCAATACACAGTGGGGTCGCACTGTAAGTCTACACCACTACAGGACTGTTGTAGTACACCCTGTACAGGGTAGGTGAGGTAGAGTATGTCTGGATGTGTGACATGTTTGTTTAAGACTTACTTCATTTATGAGGATACCAACCATGATATATACCTCTCCGTTATCTAGAGATCCGAGAGCACAAATTGTGTCAGATTTAGGATCAATCGACTGCAGAGATTCTGTTCTACTAACCACTGTGGTACTGTGGTACTAACCACTTAACTTAAGTCTGAGATTGTTCCTGCACTATGCACCTTCCTCGAGAAAAATTGAGGTAAGTTTATTTGAATAAATCAAGGTAACTTTATTTATTTGTACTTATCAGATCAACACTGGATATCAAAGAAACATGTTTGTCACACATTGTCACACCATGGAAAGTAGGCTACCATTGAGTCAATAGCAGTTGATTCTGAGACAACTTGAGTTGATGTCTTCTAAATAGCAAAATTGCATCTCAATCGACTGCAGAGATTCTGTTCTACCAACCACTGTGGTACTGTGGTACTAACCACTTAAATTAAGTCTGAGATGGTTCCGGCACTGTGTACCTTCCTCGAGAAGAATACATTATTTAAGGTAAGTTTATTGGAATATATTGAGGTAAATTCATTTACTTGTACTTGGTGACCATGGGCGATTGTTAAACAATCCCTCCAGAAAATGTTATTATAAAGGAACACACAAATATCAGGCGAAGAGTCGGGAGGGGGGGGGGGGGGTGGTATACATTCCCTTCCCTGTATTCCCTCCCCGCCTTCAATATAGTTGGGATGACTGCAATTGCTGCGAGGAAGCCTCCATGTCATCAGACATGGAACCTATAGAATATGAATAAGAATCAGGACAAAACATTGACCTGGAAATACCTTGATCTCTCAGTTCCTACAAATTAACAGCACAGATATTCTAAATATATTTTAGAAAAGGTAAGTCTACTTCAGATCAAGTTGTAGCATTATGAAGTATGACACAGCTAATAAGGTATATTACAATATCAGTGATATCTTATAAGTTAGCAGAATTTCTTATGCACATACCTTTTTGGGTTTCCCAATGATAAAAAGATGGTACTGACCGCTTAACTTGAGTCTGCGATTGTTCCTGCACTATGTACTATAGCCCCTTGCGGGTTTATCACCAAGGTGCGAGTAATCCGAGCCCCTACACTACCCCTACTCAGCTTACATCAACCCTTCTAGATTCAGATTCTCTGGGACTGGGCTTTCTCTCCCTCCTAGAAGGGGCTTCAAACAGTGACAGAGGGTCCTGGCTCCCGGAAATCTAGTGGTCCTCCAACATCAGGGATTCTCACCAACTGGAGACCAAAGGTCCCAATGTGGCTTTATCAAGCAGTTGCTGAGATACCCCGGCACCAACGATGTAAGCTTTCCACACCATACCGATAACAAACATAGATGCTCACAATTTACAGTCCAGTTGGTGAGAAAAGTTTTAGGGTAATATAGGTCAAGAACAATACAACTTTGCCAAATTTCTATTTTCATTGCTCAACCACTGACTAAATTGACCAGAGCAATGAGCACCCATTAATCCTGACATACCACCTGGACATACAGCATAATAAATTCTGAATTCTGCAGAAAACATGCTTTTCGACACCAAATATATTTAATTGATCCTTGTATGCAACAAAATAATAATAGAGACATTCTAGGAAAGTTTTTAAAGGTTGCATCCAGTGACTTGCAGCAGATGAATCCCCTCTCCAATGAATGCCCTCTCCAATATATCTGATGTAAGGCAGGGCCATGATAATCTTTCATACTAATTATGGCAGCTTTAGAAGTAAAAAGGCCAGCAACATATAACCGGTCCTCACTAGAGAGCCTAGGTAGAACATTACAGATCATGAAAGATTCGGATTAAGTCGGTGAGGGCAAACCTTGAAATGTGAAGATTAGCAAAGATTGTCTTTAATGAACCCGTTTAAAGGGGATTGGTAAGTTAACAATAGTCATTACACTCAGCAAAAATTAAACCAATCAAAGTCTGAGATCAATGTAAATATTCTGCTTATATTTACATATGCTTGTCATACAATATAAAATACTATAGTCAAGAGTCCAGCCTTTCACTTATTGGAGATTCCGTATTGAAGATAATGCCTTTGGTTAACCAGATTAAATATATAGTGACATTCATCAATAGTGTCCGACAAAGATGTTGCTGAGAACTGAGTACCCTATACCCATGAGCATGGTGGGTGATATACATCAGGTCAAATACACAAGTCGTTACCAGTAGCTTCTGTTTTCCTGGATCTCACATGTGTGATTCATTAAAGCTCCAGAATCCGTCCCTGTGTATCAGACAGGACGTTACAGTGTAATGTAATCACTCCCTCTTACCCCATCCTAATTCCCATTTTCAGAAGAAAATATGAAGGCATTATTAAATTATAAAAATATAAAAAAGCAAACATAAATATATATTGCCCTTCAAGTATAATATATAAATTGTATGTGATTCAGACATACATAGATTTATATGTAGATATACATATATTAATTTTTATACACATGTATGTGGCCAAGTACATAATACATGCATATACATGTAAGTATATATGTCATGTTTGGACTTGACCCAGAACAGACGAGGTTACCATTGCATTGTATTGAAAACTTCACAAAGAAGGACAGGAAACCAGGATACTCCTGTACACACACTTCAGATAGCCTTATCACAACGTGTTTAGACAGGTGATAAACCAAGCAGGTAGGGCCAACTACACTGGGAGTCTCAGGCTACCTGGCCCTTCCTAACTAAACTGGGCTGGCCCTTAAATTTTAATCCCATTTTAGGAAATAATGTTTTGTGTATTTCGGGGCTATCTTTGAATCATACTCATCATTAACACATTGCAGCATAGTATGTGAGTCAGCGCTAAAATTAATTTCCTTATACATGTGTTAAAAGAAGAAGATAGATTGAAAAAGGATGAACTAAATACTCATTTATAAATCTCTCCAGACAGATATGGGGTTAGCGATGCAGGGGTATGTAGTATTGAGTTGGGTGGTGTTTGGAGAGTTTGGTTATTTATGGTTAGTACTGTGGTTACTATGATTGAAGTCTTACATGTGGTGAGAATTAGTGGTTGGTAAATTGTGAGCATTATGAATATGGTCAGTATTTATACTCTGGATCAACGTAGAGGTGTTACCAGCATCCTCTATAGCGTATTTTTGTTGTCCTTCTATTCAACATAGGGTCTATGGACCCAAATATGACTTTATAATGTATGGTTAAGGTTGCTATGTGGTACGGTTCCACAAATGGCATGCCTTTCACAAGTTCTGAATCTAGACAACAACATGTCCCCAGCTGTCAACTAAGTCAGAGTATTTAGAGAACATTATAATTATATGTTTGTGCCTGATTGGGTCCATACTTCAACCCTGCCATCACCAAAACATGAGACCCAACTCAGTTTTGCCCAATTTCAAATAGCATACCGATTTCAAATAGTATACCAACCAACAAAAAGCATCAACAGGTACAAAAAAGATGAACTTTTACATAAGGAACATTTAGATTCTGACCCAATCATTCCTAATTCCAATAACGGTAATTATTTCTGGCATATCCTACTTATAACAAACAGCAATAGTCTTATCATAATTAATCTGGATAGGTAGGTTGATGAACATTTTTCCGTCTGACAACAATCTCTTGATCAGTTTAGTTGATTGAGATTATCTAAAGCATGTGGTAAGTACATCGTTAAGCTATAACATATATGGTTCTACTATGGCATAGTTTAGTGTATCTTGAATCATTGAATCGTTTTTCAAACCGCAGGTCTCGGAACATTCGCAGCCTTCTCTTGTGATGATTGAAACCACTTCAAACAACATACATATCTGTGGTCATTAATGAAAAAAACAGACCTGGAAAATATGTACATCAACAAGTACCAGGATCTGTGGGGGCAGGCACCCAGCACCTCTCAGCCCTGATGCTGAGAAGGAAGGTCGGTAAGTATTTTTGAGAATGCTCATGTGAGTTTTCCTGAATTTTGCTGGCCAAATGCACATCAAGACTGATTTGGGTTTTAGAGTTCCGGGATGTTGAGGTTAGGGTAATGGGTGTAAAAAGTAAAAGGCTACCACTGGAGACTTTATAACAGAACCAACATGGTGAGGTTCTGCAGCAAGTTGAAAGGCTGGACGACCTGGCCTATTTATGCATGTGAACCACATGGTGGTCTGGGTAAGATCAGCTAAAAAATGAACAAGGTCTGAAAACTTCAAATCATTGCTTATTCTTCATGACAGTGGTGTATATACCTACAGAGGGATGCAATTCTGCTATGTATCTCAACTAGAATCTGACTAAAGCATATGTGAAGGGCAATGGTTGATGATCAACATACATTGATAAAACTTCAAATTGTAACCGAAGCTCTCCTTTCTACCTATCAAGATATTTACAATTGTGAAGATATCAGGAGCAGGAACGAGAATGAGGAGAGCTCAACTTCTATGGAAGCAAGACTAAAAAGAAGTTGAATAAGTATGATAATTTGTAGAATAAATATGAGTGGGCACAGTGCCTAGAGTGTTACAAGTATTGATGAATAATAAGGTAATGCTTTTGTGAAATCATGTTTCAGACATACTATCTGCGTGGTACCACACCTCTGCATGGCCTGCTGACTGTTTGGTAAGATGGACAGACTGGGCTATGTACATTATGGTACTATAGGTATGCTGGACTGGTGCACACAAATCAGCTGACACAGCTGATTTTACACCAGAAGAAGTAAGTCGACATCAGCCTTAACTGAATGATATGAAAAGAATGAAGGATGACAAAGAACATTGTGGCCTACATGGACCATAGGCCTATCTAAACTTTTGTATATTATCCCCTGAAATGCTACTTTTTCTTCATATTGTTTGATGATGACCCTGTAAAAAGAAAAAAATTATGTGCAGATATGTAAACTGAACTATGCCTCTAGGAATGATAAAACATAGGAGAAATCATATCAATATGATATAGCATGATTCAAATCAAAATATTGAGAATTTGAGAGCAAGTGATATGTATAAGTATAAAGGAAGTTTGATGATTTCATGAAACCAACACTGCTAAAAGTCTTTGAGACATACTGCCAAGATTATTACAACTATTTATCAGATAATTGTGTTCTGGATGTTGCGTATCAGGTCTGACTTTTTGTGCCATGTAGGTGCTGACTTGACATCAGAACAAGTGGGCATTGTGGCCTCCATGCACCTCTTTACCATTATATCCTTTAATAACAGCCCTATAACCTACTAACTGCAATATGCAGATTTATAAAATCGATCGAGGCTTTAAGAATGATAAAACAAAGGGAAGTTATGGAGAATCAGAGGCCAGGCAACAGGTTTTCGAATCAGGAGAGGTAGATACCTTCAAGAAACCAACACTGCAGTTTTCCTTCTATATTTTTTTCAGTTCTCACATTGTGTGTGGTGAAGGAGCTGACAGGTTCAGTTAGGTGGTCTAAACACCTAATACCAACAGCAGCATTAGAGTTCATGCTCGGTGTGTAGAGGACGTGCAGCAGGCCCTACAGCAGTACAGGCTAGCTGCTGCTGCCTCACACCATGTATAGCGTGCAGGGTGGCTCGACCCGTGCTCAGCAAGTAAGACAGTCTGTAGAGGCAGCCACCAAGCACCACCTCCTATCTAGACATGTGCGGGAGGAATAATGTGGATGTAGCAGAGTGGTCACAGGGAACTCTATGTGCAACATTTACCTGTGTGACACAACACCACTGTATGGTCTGCTGACTGTTTAGTAAGTTGGACAGAATAGGGTATGTGCATTATGGTACTATAGATCTGCGTGGACTGGAGGGAGAAAGCATAACAATACAATATAACATGATTCAAATAACAGATATTGAGAATTTGAGAACAAGTAAAAAGTATCTGTTTGACGCTTTCATGAAACCAACATTGCAAGAAGTCTTTGAGGCATAGTGCTAAGATCATTACATCTATCAGTCGGATAATGACTTGTGCTCTTGTTGTCACATTTCAGGTCACACTTTATGTACAGTGTAGGAGATGACATCGTATCAGAATAAGTAAGTCTGTATCATTTGTAAAGGATAAATGATGCTTTTAAGAGTCTTTAAGAATGATAAAACGAAGGGGAGTTATGGAGAATGGGAGACCAGGCAACAGGTTTTCGAATCAGATGTCGGGCACCTACATGAAACCAACACTGCAGTTTTCCTTATATTATTTTTCAGTTCTCACTTTGTGTGTAGTGAAGGAGCTGACAGGCTCAGTCAGGTGATCTACACACCTGGTACCAACAGCAGCATTAGAGTTCATGCTTGGTGTGTGGAGGACGTATAGCAGGCCCTACAGCAGTATAGGGTAGCTGCTGCTGTCTCACAGCATGTATAGCGTGTAGGGTGGTTTAACCTGTACATGAACAAGTACCGTAATCTGTGGGGGCAGCCGAGAACACCACCTACTCAGACCTGATGCTGAGAAGGAAGGTCAGTAAGTATTCTTTTGCTAATGATGTATTGAAATTTTAGTGAAAATAGCCAGTTCATAATAAAATATTTAAAATAAGCCATGGTTTAGAATACAAGAATATAACCTAAAAAGAAGTGAACATGAGCATTTTCAGAAGTAAAATACGGTAAATTCCTACATATAACCTGCACCTCGCATACAACCTGCAGCCCGACTTTAGGAGAATCTTATAACCCGCATCTGGAAAAGCGCCATATTAATACTGTACTTCTTTTTCATGAAATACAGCAGTCCCATTGACTTAACCAAAGAATGCCGTATTGCACCCCCCGTGAAATAACCCCTGGCGGTATTTCACGCCCCTGTGATGTCATCAACATGGCGGTTTGTTCACATTTGAACGGGGCAGAAAAGGGATGGAAATAACCCCCCTCTATAATAATTTTGGTAAATTCAATCAAAAATCATAAAAAATAAACACGAAGGTACACTTTTTTAAGTCTGTTGAC
The DNA here is from genome assembly GCA_947462335.1 of Harmothoe impar. Taxonomy (NCBI): domain Eukaryota; kingdom Metazoa; phylum Annelida; class Polychaeta; order Phyllodocida; family Polynoidae; genus Harmothoe; species Harmothoe impar. Next base: position 39,618,814 of record OX381719.1, read on the forward strand.
TGCGATATTTCACTTGCTGACCCTTGGGCTGCATTTCACTCAACCTACAGCCTCGTAAAATACGGCCCAAGGTTAACTCATGAAATAACCCAGCCAACACACTAAAACTCGTGCACCTTTGTCTATATACTTACAAAAACCCTTGTATTACCCGCACCTGGACTTTGAGAATATGATAGAACCAGCACTAATGGATTGGTTCGCATATAACCCGCAGGTTATACGCGGGAATTTACAGTACTACAAGTGAGTTTTCTTGAATTTTGCAGGCCAAATGCATTTCAGGACAGCTTTGGGTCTCATTGATTGGGTACTTATATTGAATATGTTCTACACCACTAATCAGGTTAGTGGGGAAATAATTGACCACTGTAGGTATTAGAAAAACGTAAATATTATAGCACTCACCATTTAAAATGTTGAATGTTGACTGGGCACTGTGTAGTGAAGGGGAAGGGTTCAATTTATGATGGTAAGTAACAATACTATAAGCACTGCCCACATCAAACAAGGCTCTTAGAGTTATTGAATATTGAGATTGGAGTAATGGGGGTAAAAAGGGCACTTTTTGTTACACCATGGTGACTTCCATGGATCATTATGGTTTATAAGAATTAAGAAATGACAATGATCAACCACTGAGGGTTTTATAACAGAACCAGGATGGTGAGGTTCTGCAGCAAGTTGAAAGGCAAGGATATCTGGCATATTTATACATGTGAAGCTCATGGTGGTATGAGTACGGTCAGCTAATAAATGACCAAGGTCTGGAAACTTCACCTCAGTGCTTAATCTTCAGGCTCTGCAATATGGAAACAGACAGGACAGTGGTCTACGTATCTATAGTCCAGGCAATATGTGAAATAGGTGTGAATTTTTTCATAAAAGCATGAAACTTTTCACGCTTGTACTCCATATCCATGCGATGAATTTCAGAGGTGGGGCCACTGAGAAAACCCGTTATTATGGCTTTGGCGGCCATTTTAAGTCGGCCATTACCAAAAAATCTGTTTTCTTCGATCAAGCAGCAACTAAATACAGTACTGCAACAAAAAAGGTGTCTAGACCTATGTTTTCAGGGTCACAGAATATAAATATGCAATGAGAAATGATGTAGTATGGCTAGTTTGACTATGGTGGCCATTTTGGTTCTGCCATTACCAAAAATTGTGTGGTCTTTGATAACTTCACAACCAAATGGAGTATTGAAGCAAGTAAGGTGTCTATACCCACATTTTCAGGGTCAAGGAACAATGTGATGCCATCAGAGAATGTTTATTATGCATAGTTTCACCAGGAATGCTTTATGGGTGTGGCAAATGCTTTATATGATGGTCGGGTACCCTTTCATTAAGCATATACGGCACCCATAAAGCATTTGAGAGGGTCCATATATCATTTGCAGGCCTCAATTAATTGTTTTCATTTGAGGTGAAACGGCCTCCTGAAAAACGATTTCTGGTTACCCATTGACAAAAAAATATGTTTTTGGCAGTGAATATGTATATTAAGGGGTCAAAATTAATATTATCATTGTCATATAACAATACCATGCTATCAGTTGAATGGTATCAGACTATAAGGCCTATTAGCCATTCATATTTGTCAGAATACCAGCATTGCTGAAATGACATCAGCACATCAGCTTTTGCCGATGTAGAATTGTAATGGTCAATGTGAGGCCATCAGACATTGGCCACAATGCCCGGCCACAATCTTATCTTTCTGGCAGTGAAAGAATTTTTCACATAGACCTAGTAGAAGCAAAGTTATGCTCATGTAACCATTATCCAATGGATTTACACATTTCTCAATACATTTTGACAGTTCTCATTAAAAAATCACCTGTATTCATCAATATAAATTTGTATAAAATCCCCTATATGACATCAATGTATATACGCTAATCTCATGTGGCCTGTGCAAAAGACAGATGGCCTGTGTAAGACCTTGCTACACAGGCCACATTGGCCTGTGTGCATAAAAAGTTTTCGGCAAGACTGGAATACAAATTCTAATATGTAATAGTTTTATAATAATAATGCACATGCTTGTGTGGAAGTAGATAGTCATGATCATGAAGCTGATGTAAATCAACACACATAATATAATTACGCTCCATTATGTGAGGATGCTAAATACAGTACATGACATCAAGCAAAATATATGCTAGTTTAGACTCAGTTCAGGAAATTATATGCTGATGATATCCCCCACAGTGTCATAAAGCTGGTTTTATCCCAGGTTTTTATCAGTGTGCTCATTTTAGCATTTTATACACTCACAACATGGCATTTTATCTCATGATTCGTTGCCTTAGCCAGTGTCATCCATGATGGTTCACTATCTCTACATTAGCTGATCCAGGGGGAGCCGACAGGTCTTGTCTCCCTCTGCTACTTAGATAAAGAAAGGATGAGCTGAAAAGGGAAGAATAGAGAAGAAAAGAGAGAAAGAAAGGGGAACAATATCATAACACATAGTAGCTCTTTTCAGTATAGTATATATATATCAATTTTTGACTATTGGCTAAGTGCTCCTGGTGGGGGAGGGCTGAGAGTCCCATCCCATCAGCATTTGAGTATTAGATAATGAGCTATGATGCATGATATTATAACTGGAAGGGTAGTGATTGGCCCCCTCCCTCTGTCTTTAACAGTTTCATCCTGCCCAACCCAGATTGATGTGGTGGGAACAGGGGATGGGTGAGGGGAGAAGTATGGGGACAGGTTCAAGATAGTTCTTGGAGAAGCTACATATAATGGTGAGAGCAAGGTTCCTATCCTTTCACGATCACATAGGGTACACTTTATATTGCCCACTTATGTATATGCAATGAGAACCAAGAATGAGGTGTGTGTTCTCCCGGATTCCCCACAGTGCTAAGGCATAGGTGGTATATGTAGGGCACCATCTAATCAGCCTTTTAGATACTACTAGCAGATTTTAACACAGAATACCACCCAATATGACACTGTGGCAGATAGGTTTTGATTACCTTGATGTCCCTTTGGTCGTATTGCTTGTTCAATGAATTTTGGAGATAAGCCTGGTTGCCTATGCCTATGGGATTTCCTATTACACAGACCTAGCTAGATCTTAAGGAAACATGAAGGCAAATAGGATATATTTAACCAACCCCCTATAGGGTGTTAATTGATGTTACAGCCTGGTAATAGTGTATAGAACCTTTGATAACAGAGATCCACACAAAAAGGATTTGTATAGAGAAACAGTGGTCAGCCAGTGGCAGGAAATGAATAACCTTGGTCTGTGAGGCCCTTATCCCTCAAAAGGCCCCTATCCCTCAAATATTTGTAAGGTAGGGGCTGTGAGGCCCCTATCCCTCAAAAGGCCCCTATCCCTCAAAATTGGTCTGTTTGAGGGATAGGGACCAGGTGAAGTCCCTATATGCCAAATAGCCCCTATCCCTCAAAACAGTTTGAGACATAGGGCCCATGTGAAGTCCCAAAGCCACAAATATAAGTCCCTAAGGCTCAAGATGCGGCTTTTCAAGCCTTCTTCATTGTGTTATTAGGGCGGCTAATTCTCTACCCCCAGCGGGAAGTTGAGGATTCAGGGGGAGGGGAATGTCGAAGTTTAGGTTAAAATAAGGGTTGGATCCCAGTAAACAAAAAACGTCATACAACATCCGACCTTCCAGATTATTATTCACCCTATGACAATCAGTTGTCATAGGGTCCATTGGTCACCCAAGTGTATTTAGTGTAGCCATTTGGAGTATACAAACTGTCCACACTCAGAGAGCCCAAACTTGGCTGTGGTGAGCAGCTAAGCATAAGGGAAACTCTGAGTGTATACTTTGGATGGTATGTATACACCTAGATGAGGACATGGGGCCTGGTTTTAATTAGTGGGATGACCCCTCCCGTTTATGTTACAGGTCAGACACTGGAGAGGGGGAGTGGTCAGAGGGGATGGGGTTTGTGGTCATGGGGTGTGATGCATGGGGGGCTTCCATGGATATGGCCACAGTCTAACAAGTCTCTAGAATTAAGACAGTTGAGAAAAGTATAGTTGAGAAAAAAGCTGTTTTTGTCTTTATTCAAATTCTAGGACTTGAGCAAGTCTAGCTCACATATAGACCCCAGAAGGCCCCCTTTACTTATTGTGAGGCCTATTTCCTTGCTGCAGAAGCAAGAAATAGTCATATAAATTATTACAAAGGTTTTTGATGGATAGGGCTTTTGATACTTAGGGATTGTTTGTAGGATAGGGGCCTATCCCTCAAATGGCCCCTATCCTACAAATATTTGTGAGATAGGGGCTGTTTAAATGTGGTCCCTATGTCTCAAAATTTTGTGGGATAGGGACTTTTTGCTATATAGGGACCTGAGGTGGGCCCTTAGTCTCAAACGGCCCCTACCTTACAAATATTTGAGGGATAGGGGCCTTTTGAGGGATAAGGGCCTCACAGGGGCCGTTTGAGACTTAGGGCCCACCTCAAGTCCCTATATAGCAAAAAGTCCCTATCCCACAAAATTTTGAGACATAGGGACCACATTTAAACAGCCCCTATCTCACAAATATTTGTAGGATAGGGGCCATTTGAGGGATAGGGACAAGTCAGGCCCCTATCCTACAAACAATCCCTAAGTATCAAAAGCCCTATCCATCAAAAACCTTTGTAATAATTTATATGACTATTTCTTGCTTCTGCAGCAAGGAAATAGGCCTCACAATAAGTAAAGGGGGCCTTCTGGGGTCTATATGTGAGCTAGACTTGCTCAAGTCCTAGAATTTGAATAAAGACAAAAACAGCTTTTTTCTCAACTATACTTTTCTCAACTGTCTTAATTCTAGAGACTTGTTAGACTGTGGCCATATCCATGGAAGCCCCCCATGCATCACACCCCATGACCACAAACCCCATCCCCTCTGACCACTCCCCCTCTCCAGTGTCTGACCTGTAACATAAACGGGAGGGGTCATCCCACTAATTAAAACCAGGCCCCATGTCCTCATCTAGGTGTATACATACCATCCAAAGTATACACTCAGAGTTTCCCTTATGCTTAGCTGCTCACCACAGCCAAGTTTGGGCTCTCTGAGTGTGGACAGTTTGTATACTCCAAATGGCTACACTAAATACACTTGGGTGACCAATGGACCCTATGACAACTGGTTGTCATAGGGTGAATAATAATCTGGAAGGTCGGATGTTGTATGACGTTTTTTGTTTACTGGGATCCAACCCTTATTTTAACCTAAACTTCGACATTCCCCTCCCCCTGAATCCTCAACTTCCCGCTGGGGGTAGAGAATTAGCCCGCCCTAATAACACAATGAAGAAGGCTTGAAAAGCCGCATCTTGAGCCTTAGGGACTTATATTTGTGGCTTTGGGACTTCACATGGGCCCTATGTCTCAAACTGTTTTGAGGGATAGGGGCTATTTGGCATATAGGGACTTCACCTGGTCCCTATCCCTCAAACAGACCAATTTTGAGGGATAGGGGCCTTTTGAGGGATAGGGGCCTCACATGGTCTGGTAGCCAAGCATTGCCCATGCATACACTTTGAGAGTCTATATTCTCAAGACCTGCTTCCATGTATCAACCTAGGCACTTACACTCAAGTCCCAAGGGCATCCATAAATTCACACAAAAATGTCCATATCCCTATGCCAAACACCTTTGTCCTACCCTCTCACTGCCTATCCTTGTGTCCTATCTTATCCCCTTGTTACCTACATTTATCATATTCCCGTCATATCCACATCCGCTTACCTCCATGTAATTCCCCTTCTCTCTCTTTTATTTTCACACTACCTTCCCTCCCTTATCCCTTCTGCTTCGATATCACCAGTCTCCTGCAGTAATTGCTATTTTCATCAAGTCACCCTTATCCTCCTCCAGCATCCCCTGCTCTCTTCTAGCCTCCCCTATGTCACCTCTAGCATCCCTGAACATCTACCACTACTCCAGGATTTTTTAAATCTCATTGCAGGTCTAAGAACATTCCTCTGAGGTATCCAAATTGTCCTGTTCTATCTCTTGTTCAATATCTCCCTGATTACCAATGCCTCCCTGTTCCTCAATGCCCTCCTCCTTCTTTACTTGCATGTACATGTGTGCCCCTTTCTGGCAGGGAGGGTCCCCCCGAGTGGCAAGCAGGGTTATTGAGTGGGAGGAGGTACTTTGAGAGGGAGGGTGGGATATTGGTAGTACCTTGAGATGAAGGGTGGGACATTGATCGTGAGAGGGTATCTTGGCAGGAGGGGTTGCATAATGAGAGGATGGTTGTTAGTGATTAAGATTGTCCATATAGCTTTTACATTTCAAACATGGTGATGGCACAATGTTGTTCTATGACCATGGAAATATGGGTATAAATACCTTGTTTGTTGCAATACTCTGAGTCTTTGTGATGTAATTCAAGAATTTATGTTTTTGGGTAATGGCCGAAGAAAATGGCTGCCTTTGTCAAAACTAAGCATAAATTACCTTTTCTACTAAAATAATAGTATTCTCTGCCTCTGAAAACATGGGTATAGATACTTTATTTTTGGCAGTACCACATCTAGTTTTGAAGTAATTGAGAAAAATATATTTTGCCATAGTCAATATAGCATTTGTGGGGTCCACAAATCATTGTCATTTGAGGTGAAACAGCTTCCTGGTGAAACTATGCATAATAAACATTCTCTGATGGCATCACATTGTTCCTTGACCCTGAAAATGTGGGTATAGACACCTTACTTGCTTCAATATTCCATTTGGTTGTGAAGTTATCAAAGACCACACAATTTTTGGTAATGGCAGAACCAAAATGGCCGCCATAGTCAAACTAGCCATACTACATCATTTCTCATTGCATAATTATATGCTGTGACCCTGAAAACATAGGTCTAGACACCTTTTTTGTTGCAGTACTGTATTTAGTTGCTGCTTGATTGAAGAAAACAGATTTTTTGGTAATGGCCGACTTAAAATGGCCGCTACAGGCAAAATAACGATATTTTGCGGTGGCCCCACCTCTGATTTTTTTGGTGTGGATATGGACTTGATACATGCCAAATCTCTTGCTTTTATGAAAAAATTCACACTGCCTTTAAAATCATGCACATATTGCTTGTACTACTAGAGAGGGATGCAGCCCTGCTATGTATCTTAACGAAACGCTTTCTGAAGTATATTACATGAAGGGGAATGGTTGATAATCAACAGACATAGATAATACTTCCAGTTGTAAGCAAATCTTTCCTTTCTACCTATCAAGATGTTAAAACTTGTGAAAACAGGTTTATGTCAGTCCAATGGCAAGTGATGTTAGGGCATTGAGATAGGGAACTGGCTGATATCTAGAAAAAGGTTAAATAGCACATGTACACTCTATTAATTCAGATAGTGGGATATATCAATTAAACTAAAAAAGTTGATTATTATAAATCCTCCTCATACACTGTACCAGTTATATATACACATTTGCAAACTGATCAAACCACAACAACTCTTAAGGATTGTGATATTATAACTGCCTGGTGTTGCATGAAACAAATACAAGTTCAGATATCAGAAGCAGGTACGAGAATGAGGAGAGTTCAACACCTTCATGGAAGCAACACTAAAAAGAAGGTGCATAAGTATGTACACATGTGGAATAAATGTATTTGGGCACATTGCCTAGATTATTACAAGAATTGATGAATAATAAAGTAATGGTTTTGTGCAATCATGTTTCAGTTCTCATGTTACAGTTAAGGTAGAGCAATATCTACCTGCATGGTACCACACCACTGGATGGCCTGCTGACTGTTTGGTAAGATGGACAGACTGGGGTATGTGCAGTATGGTACTATAGGTATAGATGGACTGGCGCACACAAATCAGCTGACACAGCTGATTTTACACCAGAAGAAGTAAGTCGACATCAGCCTTAACTGAATGATATATAAAGGATGAAGGATGACAAAGAATTAACAGTATGGCTTACATGGACCAGCTATAACCCATTGTGTAGGCTACTTTCACCGAAATACTACTGCATTTTCCTTCATATTTGATAATGGCCCTATAACTTCAGGAAACTGTAGATATGTAAATTGAACTATGAATAAAGAAACATATCAATATCATATTGCATGATTTAAATTACAGATATTAAGCCACTGAGAGCAAGTAATAGGTATCAGTATGAAGCGAGTTTGATGCTTTCATGAAACCAACACTGCTAAAAATCTTGTACATCAACAAGTACCGTAATCTGTGGGGGGAGCCGAGACACCACCTACTCAGACCTGATGCTGAGAAGGAAGGTCAGTAAGTATTTTTTTGCTAATGATATATTTAGTGAAAACATTCAGTTCATGATAAAAGATTTAAAATAAATCATGGTTTAGAATACAAGAATGTAACCTAAAAACAAATGAACATGAGCATTTTCAAAAGTAAGGCACTACAAGTGAGTTTTTCTGAATTGTGCAGGCCAAATGCACATCAGGACAGCTTTGGGTCTCATTGATTAGGTACTAATGTTGAAAATGTTCGCCACCACTAATCAGGTTAGCGGGGAAATAATAGACCACTGTAGGTATTAGAGAAACGCTCAACTTATAGCACTCATCATTTAGAATGTTCAATAACCTGACATCAGACATTAAATGATGGGAACAAATTGTGACGTCTAAGTCCCTCTATGCCGATCACAAATTAAATGGTTTGGAAAAAATATCATCCAAATGCTGCAATGACTAGTGTCTGCTAAAGTATTAAAGTAAAGATCTGCTGACATGGTGCTAGCCATTCATAAAAGCAAAATATCATGACGCAATCTTTTTAAAAGTCCCTTTTTAGATATTCCAACAACTTTGGCATGACAGTGTTTGCTTGTATAATGCTTCGCAGCACTATTAAATACAGTAACCTATTGCAGCATGTACTCACTCATCACCCATCCATACCTACATTTCATACTCTTTGTGTACTCAAGATCTCATGTGAAGTCTAATGAAAGTGTTTGTACAAGTTACAATTGGAAAATTGATGAAAATACGAGAATCTTGTAATATTTTTTCTGGTTTATGCAACGAACAGATAACTACCGCATCACGCACGTGTACCTTTCTGTTAATAAACGAGTGTGTTTAACGCTCATTGAACCAAAAATGTAGGGATTGGATTAGCATGAGGTATCTATACAAGTTATTAGATTAAGTGCTGACAATAACCATGCAGCAGTACTAGCCACACAGAGCGCTAAATAAGCCGTCGGCAGAGAACTGACTGATAAAATCTACCAACATCAGTCTCTTTGCTATAAGCACTCCCCAATGCATATGACCATTTCATTGTTAGCGGAGAATAGATTTGCAAATAAAAGGCACCTGTAAAATCATTATGAATTAATCAACATACCAAGCTATACCATACCAAGGACTTTATGAATAGACCCAGGTCAACTTGAATTTATCTAACTCCTCTAGAAAAGTGTATACTTAAGAGAGAGCAGAAAATGCCTTTGGGACACCCACAGCAGGGTAAGAAAACATAACCTTTCCCAATGTTATGTATGACTGTTCCATGTTTAGTTCTTTCATATGATGACTATGCATATATGAATATACTGCATTGAATACTCATACGTCTATTTTAATAGTGGTGGTGCTTTAGAAACACTTTGTTTTTGAATATTCTAATACCACCTTTGTGAAAAAACTTCCTTGCTGAACTAAGGGCCTACCTACTGAACTAAGGGCAGATAAATATGTCTACCACAACCCATCTTAAGGTGCCACATCTATGTATCGTGTTGTCTACCTGATGTAAATAACAGGTAAGACTTTATCAATGCTGAATCTCAGCTTAGACATTAACCATGAACATGAACGCAATAGAAACTGTGTTTAGAAAGGGCCCTTGAGCCTAGATGATAATGAATTAGTGATAATCTTAAAATTCGGATGGCAAAATTGCGCTAATTTATATAGCCCTAATCATGTCTAAACCAGAATACTAGCTACAGCTTCTGAGAATAACCAGTCTCCTGACCACAATAATGATCTTGTCACTGAATATGGTATCACTCGCCAGACTATCAAAACTGCACGAGGCTTTTTTTTTCAACTTGATACCATACTTGTGTTTCAACCATGTGATGATTATGGATTTAAGAATGATAGCGAGATGGTTTTGGGAATGCAACACTGATTGGCAGCAAGCACCTACAAAAGTAGCTACACAATTACTGTACTGACTCCAATCTAAATGGTTTGTAAATAGGTCTAGGAGCCCTTACAAGCCCTTAGTATAGTGATGAAGAATTCATGTCAGGTGTGTGAGGTGAAACTTGTTTAATTGATAAGTGCAAACTTTGCATTAAAACATGAAATCATCATACTAATAAAGACATTGGCCACATCCATGTCTGGTGCCCGGCTGATGCAAATAACGAGGTAAGACATAATCAATTGGTCAGTTCGGCAGCTTTCTATCTATCTTTTGGAGGTACTAACTTTAAACATGATAATGAATTAAACTCAACAGAAACTGTTTTTAGAAAAGGCTCTTAAGCCTAGATAATTATATAGAAACAACTTTAACGACCATAGACCATCAAATTTTATGTATTTGTATGAATCTACAAAATATGAGAAAATATGAGACTGAATGGCGAAATAGCGCTGTAAATAGAGTAATGGCTACAGCTTCCTGACCACTAAGTACAAACTTTGCCATTGAAACTTGAAATCATAAAGGAAGAAACAACAGTTATCGATCAAGACATTGGCTCAACGTTGTCACAACTGTGTCCGGCTGTGCTCTGGTGCAACCAATGCACTTACCCTGAACTAAAAGGCAGATAAATAGGTCTACCACAACCCATATTAAGGTGCCACATCCATGTGTGGTGTATATCTCATAAATAGGTAAGGCTTTATGAATACTGAGTCTCAGCTTAGAGATTAACCAAGAACATGAACTCAACAGAAACTAATTTTAGAAAGGGCCCTTAATTAAGTCTAAATATATAGACATGGCTTCAATGACCACATGCCATGAATCTTAGTAATCTGAGAAAATGGATCACTGGATTGCCATACATTTTTAAAGGTGGGAGGTACATGTGTTCCAAGAATGCACAAATGGTAATTAGAGCTGACATCCACCACGTATGAAAGAATACATCAACAAATGCTAACACCAATTATTACCATCTTTGACATACTATAGAGTGGGGGCTGGGGCTATATCTCACAAAGCCACAGGATGAGAGACATTTATTGGCTGTGCACAACAGAACCTAGACAGATGGATAGATATTGGCAGACATTGTTCTGCAATAGAATGTTTCATGCATGCCTAACATTCAAATGAAACATTCACAATACATAATGGATATCAAAATATGAAGAAAGGTAAATATATAATGCGTTATGAAAATAATCTAAGATACAACAACTACAGTCGTCACATCAAGGAAAGACCCTGTATTGTAACCTGAGAGTATTTTTGTACAACTTAATTAACCCTTTCGTGCCCAGAACTCCAAAAGTGCGCGCTTTTACACATATATAAGCTCAGGAGAGTACCCTGGGTGCACTAGGGCTAGGAATTGGACCATTTTAGGACTGCATTAAGCACAATTACATAGGCTTTCTAACGACACCAGGTATCCTATGGTAGCCTGTGTTTGTGTGTTGATGGGGTGCTGGACTAGAAGATATTATGAGTTTAAAATAGGCTTAAAAGCACTAAAAGTGCGCGCTCTAGCAATAGTAAGGCAGATTAGTTACAGAAATATTGATGAAATAGTGAAAATATTGATTAAAATGACTAAAAAATGATTCAAAACCTTTTTTGATATTTTTTTCTAAGGATTCCAATTACAATGTTGATATCCTTTTGTTTCTTATAGTTATGCCTTCATTTGGAACCCAAAAGAACGTTTTCTAAGCCAACGGAGGATGTTACCATCTAAAAGAGCAAAATCTGGCCTTTAGATGGCAATATTGCTTGATATCAGTGAAAAGAATGTTTCTGGTTGTCATGGCAACCCAAGATAGAATATTGTTTTAAATAGTATTGAAAGGGGCATTTCAATAGCTTTCAAAAAATATAATATAAAGCATATGTCAGAACAAAATAATCATTTATTACCCAATCTACCAATAATGATGTAAAGAAACTGACTTTCAACAATAGTTCTGGGCACGAAAGGGTTAAAACAGGACCATGAAAATTCCAAGAATCCCATGATAAATTTGCTGAACACATACATGCCAATGATTGTAAGACCACAGATAGGTGCTACTGGTACAACACAGCTCCGAATACGATGTGACCCTGGGTTCAAACTAGTATAGTATGGGGTCTAACATATGGAGAGTTCCACTGACTAGCACAGGTTTGCAAAATATACCTCAATTAAAATCTGTCTGTTCACTGTGCAAAATGAGCCAATTACAGGGTTTTAAAAGGATCTAATTCCAAAGTAACAAGGATCCTAATTCATATGTATAAGTTTCATGAATACCTATGTAGCATGCCAAGTTTGCATTTTCCCTGTAATATTGTAGGAGGCATTTAAGTTGAACATGCCCTCGAGAACACAAAGTGTCTACCTGCAAACTTAAAAAATATTGCCAATAGGGCACCTTAGGTAAAGTGTTTTGTTGTACCGCAGTTCTTTTAAAACTTATTTTCATCCTCTAGAGAAATACCTTCTCAGGAGTGAGGAATGCCATGGGACACACCTAGCGGGGTAAGAAAATGTAACCATGAGAAATGCCATTTATAACTATTCTGTACCATGGTTCTTATGGTCAACTGAGCTATCACCACATGGAACCACAAACAGACCCTAAGCAAGATACACATTGATGGAAGAATTCTCAAGGGGCTTGAGGCATACATCTTAAAGAGGGATGGAAACAGCAGGGTAAATCCTCCAAATATACGATAAAATCCATGTATTTATGACTGACTCCATCTGCTTAATGCAATATTACATGATTGATATTCAGATCTATCCTATTTCCTCCAATGATGACTATGCACATTTGAGCTGTCATACTAATGTACTATGTCAAGGACTCTAATGTAGCACAAACACCTTGCAAGGTGCTAGAACCACCTTTTCCTAAAGGAGGTGAGAAATACTGTGGGGCCACCACAGCAGGGTAAAAGACCAAGAATAACTGTAACGACCATCTCAAATGTTCCAATATGTTGATAAATTAGAACCATTTTCTATTTATGAAATTGTCAGCAGATTAAAAGATATTCCTTATTTTAAGGCTTCTACTATTTCTACAATTAGTATTGCCTGGTACTTTTATTCAGTGTTTGTACTGAATGGGGTAAAGTGAGGTGAGCGACAAGTGAGATGAATATCGGACAATCTATGTCATAAACACAAGTCATGGACATCTCGATGAACTTACTTTACCAACAACAAAATCTGTCTGACAGAACTAACAGGTTCCATGTAATGTGAGGCTAAATCTCAGAGTATGAACCAGAACTGTACATGTCCAACACAATAAGGTACTACTGTAAGGTAGGGCCTGTTCATAATACATTTGATGTAAGCCATAATACACTAGAGTCATTACCTCCAGGACCCCTGTTCCTTATCAAAGGACAAGTAGGTAAGGTTTACAAACAGCCACTGTATGTGTACTGGTCAGCAGATTATACAACTGTGCTTGTATGATGTACTATCCAAAGACTTTCACAAACACTTAGCAGGCTCTCTCTGTTTGATGACAGAGTTCTATAGTCTGTCGTTTCCTGGTCTTAAACAAAGTAAGGGTGGGTAAGTCTCTGACAGTTGCACTGCCTGATAATGATTACAGATTATAAGAGGGTACTGTCCAAAAGTGGTAAATGCTTACCACTTCACTTGCTGAATGTATCTGGTAAATGCAATACAGCATAGATATATAATGTCATAGAGAAACCAAAACCACAAAAGTCACAAAAACTAGATTTTGTGAGAACAATTTGGAATTAGATTAGACAGCACCTTTAACATTGTGTTGAAAGGAGGATTATATGTTACTGCATAAAGAATGAGAGCTAAACAACTCTGTGTGAAAATCATTTTAGTACTTGAGCAATAAACCAATAGCATCTCAATGGTGGCTGAGGCAGGGGAGGGGGGATGCAGGATGCTTCCGCATTAAACTCCTTAAAAAAATCTCCATCTATGAATACAATGTTATCAGAGATACCTCCTTTAAAGTAAGAAAAACATGATTCCACTTGTATACATATATAGGATGAATATAACTATCATGAGAATTCATATTTTACTGAAAAGAAAATGTATTGACAAAGTATGCACAACAGAACTACATACCGTGTTAGCACTATGGTATTTCTGGTGGTTGGTGATTCCGATATAGAGACCTACTAACCTCGGCCCCACTCCCCCTGACCTGCTTTATCCACAGCTATATGGCATCCCCCTCCGCTGCACACCACATGATGCTGCATATATATAAAGATCAGATATGCAGAGCACCATACATAGGGGTCAGATAAGCCAAACCATAGCCTCGACTTAAATACTGCCATAACAGTGTAGCCTCCACCTAGTCCCTGTAAACCGGTTCCCTCGGTATCCAGAAACTAGCTATAGATAGACCAAAGAGGTGCAAACGATAAGAACTGCGGGGCCCCTCACACATGATTTAGACAAACGACACTAAAGTCTACACTGTGGTACTGCCGGCACATCCCTACACTTTCAGAGAGAGCCAATGTCTCTAAGACAAGAGTGTCCCTAAGTATCCAGAAGTAGCCTTAGGGGAAACTAGGAGACACCCATAAACCAGGGAGATGTAGGAATGCTAATTAAGACATACTTACTCCATAGGAGGCCCGTCCATGTTACAGTTGGTAGGGAGTTGTGTGTTAGAACCACCAGGTCCCAGATTACAATCACACTGACCCGGTACTTACCGGTGTATGGAGTGGTGTACACTCTCCAACCAGGTGTGGGGTTAGTGGGACACTGGTCAGTAGCACATGGCGGGGAAACTAATTGTAAGATAGTGTGTGTGGCATATAAGACATATAAGCGGGGACCCTGTATGTGCAGACTGTATGGTTTTTATGTTGTATTCGTTTCCCCCTATAGTGACTTGACCCTAAACAGACTAGGGCACTACTGCCTATGTATAAACACAACACAGGGAAAACAAGGATACATATGTGTGTATTTATAATAGTGACATCACATATAACAATTACCCCAGAAATATAAGAGATACATATAGACCAGACTGAAAGAAAGGCTATGACACACATGAGGTTGGATGTGACTAATGTAGGGAAACTGAATGATTAATACTTTTTAATACTATTTTGGTTGACTTATTCTACATGCAGGAAGTTACTGTAATGCTGTGTATCTTTAGAGTGCAAACTATTTCCATTCCTGAAACCTATAGCTGGATACAAAGAATGACTGAGTTCTTGATTTCATCCACACATATGGGGTATGCTGCAATGTCATAATGATCTAGCAATGTCTTGCCATGGTGGTGGCTATTAACAAAGACTGTGCCATTAGAGTCACATGCTCATAGGTGGCTATCTTGAATACACCCTCTCGCCAGCTGTCCAGTTAAGGTGTTAGTCACCCCCTGGACCATTAGGTAAGAAAATGCATAAATTATATATTTGCCCAAAGTCTACCAAATTAAATTCCAAAATAGTTAATCTCACATTTGTAACAGACATAATTATGTTGTAGTGTGTTTGGAAGCCCATATCTTTCTGGCATCCGTTTTCAAACAAGAAAGTAAATTACTAGAAATTAAGCAGCTAAATTCTGTGGTTTGATTTTTCAACAGCGAAGTCTACGGAAAAACAGCAGCCTTTTCTGCAATGACCAAAACAACGTAAAGCAACAATCATTCATGGCATTTTACTTGAATCTGAAAAAGGTAGAATTGAACAGGCCTAAATGATATACATTGCAATTCTCGTATTGGGATCATTCCTCTTTCTATACTTAAATCCAATGCACATACATCCTTCATATACATGCAAGCACATGAACATCTAGAGAATCATAGAAAACATTGAGGGCCGGTTTCTCTGTCCTGTGTATGAAAATATCAAAACAACACTGCTGGCAAAAAACCTAGTCAGGTACATTTTGAACTAAATTCTTGAAGACAAAGATACCGTTGATTATGAGATTGAACTGAAGAAGACCAGGAATTGGCATATTTTGTAAGTGATTTTTTTCCCATAGATATGATATTTAAGGTTTGTGTAGTAATCCAGCTTACAACACCAAAGCAATGACATGAAGTTGTTTTCAACTGACTACCCAAATAGAAAAAGAAATCCAGCAATCATCGGGGAAGAGGGTACTGTCTCTGGAATAATGTAATAGATCTAAACCATGCCATGACATGATACAGGCTGAAAGTATCATTAATCCTTAAAGATGAATATGTTGAAACTTGCACAAACAGCACTTCTACAGATGTACACACTGGTAGGATCAGAGCAGGTAAGTCGGAGAAAGATGTCAGCTCACAATATCTGGGTGTCCTGCCATATTGTCACTCTTCCACACCATACATATGGGTACTGCTATCACCTAAAGAATTCCCTCATGTCCTCAGGGAAGGGACAACCTTGAGGAGGAGTTAGGAGATACAGTTGCTGTTAACCTTGCAAGACATTAGTGTCCTTAATCACCAAGAAACAAGTAAAGAAAAGCTGTTGTATGCTTGACAAACAGGCTGGTAGAGCGTACCTGTGTAGGTTTTGTGGATCAAAACATTAAGTGCTCAGTTCCACGTAAGCAGAACCAAGTACATAGGTATTAAGATTGTCCATAATTATAAAGAGACTGTTAAACCATATGACAGAACTACATTCCTAGACTGTAGCTGCACTGGGACTTCATCAAAAACAAACGATTATGGTAAGTTTTTATTACCAGTGCACTCATTGCAGCAACACTGGATAATAGTTGACTAACATCTACATCCTCTGGCATGACCAGTTAAGCCTATGCTGTCCATGTGACAGAATTATGTCTTTGGAATAATGTGATAAATCTATCCCATGCGTATAAGATGTGGGAGACTAATACATACCCTTTAAATTTGAAAGTGTGACTAAAACTTTCAGTGGAACCTAGGTTAGCAGTTTACATATAATTCCTTCAGAAATATATTTTGTAGACTTCTGGGCTAAGGTTGCTAATTCACAATCTAAGTACCAACATTACAAGTTAGCATGACCAATATCAGAGGTACTTAATTTACCCAATTGTAAGAGACTGTGCAAACTATATGACAGAACGACAGTCCTAGACTGTGCATGCGTTGTGTCAATTCCTGAAGACAAATAGACTGTGGTAAGTTGTCATGAATAAGATGAATAAGAATGTATTTACTCCTGATTCCCCGATTTTGCTGACTCTCCTCAGAAAAATAGGAAATTGTATAATTTTCCTCTTATCAAGAAATAAAATAAAACATGTTGACCTTCAAGTATGTATTTACATACATATAAAGGGTATGTAATAATTTATGCATACATAATATTTATATGTAGACATACATAGCTGTGTAAGTACATACATATAAATATACATGTATGTTTGTATGTATGTCGTGTTCAAACTTGTCCCAGGATAGATGAGGTCAGGACTGCGTTGTATTGGGAACTCAAAAGAGAGAACAGGAAACCAGGATACTCCTGTACACAGACTTCAGATAGCCTTATCACTGAGTGTTCAGACAGGTGATACACCAGGCTAGTAGGGCCAACGGACTGAGCGTTTCAGGCTGACTGAGTTGACCCTACCGAAAAAAATGGGCTGACAGTAAATTTACCATCCAATTTTGAGCAGTGATATTATGTTTATTTTGGGGCTATTGTTGATTCAAACTAATCATCAACAAGTTGAGGCAAGGCTGTGAGTCAGTACCAGAGTTAATTTCCTAATGCTTTTGTAAAAAGAAAATTAAAAACACATTTAAATAGGCTGCAAGACTACCTACTTATTCATGTTGGCCTATACACACATGGTTGTTACAACTCGTCGCCTTTAACCATGGAATTTTCCATATGGTCATTTACAACTATAAATGTATCACATATTTTATATAACCAATCCAGTTTAATGAGAAGAACAACATTTTCCAGTTCATAGAGATGCCTAGATAAAGACATCATCGGGGAAGTACCAAGTAAATATCTCCCTCCCTCACCCTCACACTCACAAACCTAACCTACTTTAGAAACCAGATATGGGCCACCACTACTCTATAATACCCGGTAAAACCACCACAGCCTAGCTTCCTATCTACAGATACTCCCAGATCAGGGTATGTTTAGATATAAGTCAGACACTTGTCAGACAGAGTAGGAGGCAATACATGATACATCCAAGAAGTTCGGAATGGTAATAAAGATGAGTAAAACATACTTACAACTCAGGAAGCCTCTTTGTGTTAACGCTGGTAGGGAGGTGTGTGTGTCTACACCACCATCTCCAACTACACAGTGACGCACTAGCAATGATGCATGCAGCAGTGAATATCACTCTCCACACATATATATGGCAGTGCATAGGCCTATAGCACTGAGCTGGATGGTGTTTGGAGAGTATGGTTTCACATGGTTAATACCGCAGTTACTATGCTTGAGGTTCTAGCTTGACTGCCCATAAATACATCAGCTGTAAAGCTAGTAGACTTTGTCCCAACCAATTAAGTGCCTCGCAAGTTGTGTACAATGATGTGTTTAAAACACTGTCAAAAAAGTATTTAAAAAACTCTAACCTTTATTTATGCTAATGCTGGTTGATGGTTGATAAAGTCTCTCTCTCTCTCTCTCTCTCTCTCTCTCTCTCTCTCTCTCTCTCTCTCTCTCTCTCTCTCTCACACATATAAAATATATATATTGGATTATATGAAAGAAAAAAAGCGAGTTCAGTTGGATGCCAGGCAAGGTGTGGATTGGGTGAAGGCTGGAAGGTACAGCTTGGTACCGATAAGACAGCATGGCAACCTAGTATCTTAGTCCACCAACCCAATTCTGAAGATTGTGGTGCTCTCATATTAAATGTTATCTGAGGTACCCTCCTTGAGACTCTTCCTCTTTGACAGTTATACTATAAAAATGTCTTCTCATTGACAGTCATACTTAATGCAAATACTTACTAGACTGGAATAATATGTAGGCAGTTATTGAGATGGCCACAAATATGATAATTATGTGTCAGCTTCAAACTTTGGACTGAATAATAATGTCTGAAGTGTTTTGCTGCATGCGAACCTGTATAGCAGGTAGACATCCACCATTATGATGCTATAAGTGACAATCATAGCCACATTCTAGGTAAGTCATTCAAGAGTTTAAGATCACAATGTATAAGACAATGCATAGCTTCACAGGTCATTTTGGGGTTGGACCCCTTTATAAGTAGGTACAGATGTTTTGAACGTGTAGCACCCTCTTAACTCATATACATGTGCCTGGATTGTGATAATAAACAACTAATAATTATGTGAACCTCAAGGATCCGAATTAAGTGGGCTATTGGATGGGTATAATTATGCATCTATGGTAGTGTTATTGGATCCTGGGTAAATATATCCCACTGTAATTACCCTCTAACACCGAGCTCTACCCAACATTGAGGGAACTCTAATGCACATCATGCGTACCTGTAATCTAGCCCTTGTTAAAGCACTAGAGCTTTACCTTGCACAATCTTAAACTCTTTACTAATAAAAAACACACGAAAAAACATCAGACCTTTTAAATTGATATATGTCGATGTATTTAATATATATCAAGTACGGTCGCATGAAGGTTCAGTGTAGATAATTATTCTCACAGCTCTGATGTGATGCAAAGATTTTCCAATACAACCTCTTGCACTTGAAAAGTGGCAAGCATACATTAACAGACCAATGTTAACTAACGTTTTGTAATACATTTTTGATTGCGAGACACCAACCTTGAGTAATGAGAAAAGTAGACCAGCTAACTATTACTGGTGCAGATACAGTAATGGCACAACCTTAACAAACTACCGACATTATGTACATTAGGTCTTTAGTACAAGAAGCTCTTGGAAATTTATTTTCACCAATCTCCAAAAGCTGTGGTTTTTTTTATAAAACATTTAGTTATTTTTTTACAGAGGACTATATGATGTAACTATGACTAACAAAGGGAAGGAACACAACAAAAATCTCAAAATATGTTGTTGACAGATATTTACAGATAATAGGTAAGTAAGAGCAAGAGAGGCTACAAGACTTTTGTTTACACATAACGAACCAGTTGACGAACCAAATCTAACTTCACATTTTGTATCTGATGATCTCATATTGGAAGAGTCTATTGCACCAGTGAAGCTATGTTTAAATGAGTCTGCAGTGCAAATACAAAGAACTGGGAAACACCTCTACAAAGGTCACTGAGAAAGAAATCCCAATATTAGACCGCAATGCGCTACCTCAAAAGAGGCCTAGAAATCATGTAGTACTGGACATGTTTTTAGACCACAATATTATGTAATTTTCTTATAGTACATGACTTCCTCAGTTCCCAAAAAAAAGTTCCTGACGGGGTACGGCCTCGTTTGCCCGTAATGGCCGTTTCCATGGCAACCACCTCAAAATAGTGGATACGGCTGTAAAAAGTGCACATTGGCTGTCCATAGGGCTATTTGAGTTTTACCTACCCCCCCTAATTCAATGTTGAGCTGTTATCTGGTCTCATCATCCGGTTGCTAGGGTAAGCGGTTGCCTAGCAACAGACATTCTATGTGAGAATTCCCTAGAAACGAGAGGAAATATCAATGAGATAGCTAATCTATCCATATCTAATTCATCAAAACTGACCCCCAAGAAACAATGGTGATATATCCTTGTTGACATGGTCCATAGTTACCTAGCAACAGCAGATATGTACCTAGCAACCAGCGTTAACTACCAATATGGCTGAAAAAATCACATTTTGGCTCTCCATAGGACCATAAAAAGTTGACCCACCCCCACTAAATCAACGTCAAGGTTTATGATGGCATTAATGCCTTGTTGCTAGGGTGAGTGGTTGCCTAGCAACAGCCATTCTATGCTATAATTCCCTAGTTACCATGGAAAATATCCATCAGTGAGATGATAAGCCAATACCCACTCCATGAAAATTGACCCACATGGGAAAATGGTAATAAATCTGTGTTGGTATAGTCCATGGTTGCCTAGCAACAGTAGATATCTACCTGGCAACCATTTTGAAATGCATGATTTCACCAGACTTGATCATAATTATCCTGAATACTGGTATATGGCAGTATTAAGGGTGGTATCTAAAGTTTTCTGACATTATCTAGGAAGTATGTGAGGCTCTGTGACGGTATCTAGGAGGCATCTGAGGATGCCTGACAATGTCAAAGAGGTATAAAAGAATATCTAACTGTATCTAAGGGTTATCTCATGTGCTCTATTGTGTATCTTGGGGGTATGAGAGATGTCTAACTCTGTCTAGGGTGAATATTAATAAGCTAGAAACCAGAGCGATTATCATTAATAAAGGTGATGTACTCATACCTTCACCCAAATGGGTCCACAGGATGTCAATGATGCCATGTTTTTGTTGCTATAGTCCATTGTTGCATAGCAACAGTAGATGCCTACCTAACAACCAATGTTAAATGTGTGTTATTAGCTTTTGCCATAGTGGCTTTGCTTACAACTGCCTTACAGTATCTGTATGAGGTGCTGAGGCTGCCTGACAGTATCTAGGGCGTTATGTCAACCTCCCATGCATTATCTAAGAGATACCTGCATTTGCCTAGCACTATCCATAGGCCATCTATCATTACCTTGCAGGATATGGCAGGTTGTTGGACAAATGTGATTTTGCCAGACTTAGTCAACTTAGGTAGCCTAGGAAGAATGTAGCCAGTGCATGAGAGTATCTGTTGAGTAGCAAGGTGCCTGATGGGATCATGAGAGTATCTGACCTTGAAAAACATGATTCTGGCTTATTCACTGGCCCCATGAATTTTAATGTGCCACAACTGTCCCAGGATGGTAGCTAAGGAGTTTAACATACAAATTGCAGTTGGAATTTGACATTGTGCTGACAAGGCAACATAAATGACATATATTTTTCCAGAATTATATATACTGTTTGTTTCCAAGGGGTTTGGCCATTTGATAGTATTGCTGCCCTAAGCTGTCTGAGATATTTCTCTTAAATACTGCATCACACACCCTTCAGGTAGTGTCAGTCAGCCTTATATACAAAAAACACAGTCAGACAGTTTGAGATATGCTCGTAGATACCGCCCAACAGGCTGACTATCTAGTATATCATTTTACAACATCAGGCTAAAGCTAGATACAGTTAGACAGTCATTTTCTCTCATTGGCAGTTTCTTTTTTTTTTGGAACTATTAATTGAAAAATTAATTTTCTCATATTGATAGTCCAAACTGTGAATAAGAGGATTTTGATCTGGTATTGCCAGTTCAAACTGTCAATAAGAGAATTTTATGCTGTTATTGACAGTTGGAGCTGTCTTTAGTCAGGCATATTATGTTGATAAGCATGCCCTAGGCTTATTTGTAACATTCCAGGAAGAATAAAGGAACTTTCAACCTCAACTTCATAGCTTCTAGCTACTGTCAGGCACATCAGATACCTCTTTGACACAGTATTCAAGCCTTTGATACCATCTAGATATTCTTTGTCAACCACAGGGACCTCCTACAGCCTAGACACAACTCAGGTACCCCCATTACATTGACAGACAGTAGTAATCATGGCAACTATGGTCAAGTCTGCTAAAATATAACATTGCCCCTTGGTTGATAGGTAGATATCTGCTATTACTATGCAATCAGTAGACAGTATTAATGGGAGTTGCTTTGGGTCTGAGATATCATGGATTGACTTTTTTAAAGTATCAGTCTGAGGCCTCATAGTCTGAGGCCTTTTAGGTGTGTCTGCTGACTGGATTGAAGCAAAAGATGACCAAAGCACTTCCAGTTTTCAGATTACGCAAAAAAAGAAAGAGTCCCCTCCTCTATGCATCTATATTCTCTTTATTTATACAATTTGGGCTTGCAGCTCGATTCAAATATGTTTATTTTAGAAGAATTAAGAAGATAGAACCATAATCTGCTCAGAATACCCGAAATATAACCCTGTTTTTTTGAGGATTTCTGTATGTGCACTGAGGATTCACTTAGTGTGAGGCCTCGTAAGAAGCCTGTAGAGTCTATGTAAATAGCCATTGTTGGGATTAAACCTAGAGCTTTAGGGGCCGGGGGTACTACTAGTAGTAATTAGCAGCAGGCGGACAGCCTACTGGCCACTGTAAGTCACACACTGCACCCTCCAACCCCCCCCCCCCCAGAGTCCACCTTTCCACCACGCCTGGCTTCACGCAAGGGTTATAATTAATTATGATGGGAACAGGCAGACCCAGCAGAACCCACATCTCACGCTGCCATACCAAACTGTCGTAGTAGTACAGGTGGGAGGGGGGGGGGGGGGAACTGCGGCGGTGGTCACCCCCCCCCCCCCCCCCCCCTGTACTACTACGACAGTTTGGTATGGCAGCGTGACCACCACCACCACCACCCAACTCGCACAGCCTACCGCCTGAGGACAGTCGATCAAAACATCAACAACGGTTACTGTATACATATCAATCCGCCAGTGCTAAGGCCGGAAGACTGCTGATACAAGAGTTTCAAATAACCCTGATACGAGGTGGATTTACCGGAAGTGGACTGATACAGCATTCCTGATCTAAGCCTATGGGAACCCTTATTTGACAAAATCTATTTAATAATAATGGCCAATAGCAACACAAAAACAACACCATTATACTGACAGTGAACCACAGGTATGCTCTAGTTATCTGATAACTTAACATTCACCCTAGAAATACTGGATTTCTTGTAACTCAATGCAATTTTGTGCAATATATTGGCTTACTGCATGGAAGGGGTTACCCAGTAAACACACCTACGTTATGTAAACGTAATTTTACTACGTAATATAACGTCCAAATGTAAGGGTTGCTTTACGTTATCCAACGTAAATAAACGTTATTTAACGCATATATACGTTATGTGAACGTCATTTGCAGGGCAATTGAACGTTATTGACACGTTTGATAACGTTTTGTAAATGTTATCATGTGGGTTCGAATCTTGTAACCAGCACTCCATTTTCATTTCGAAAACGTATTATAGTGATCCTACTGATATTCTATGCGGGACCTTTGCACTAATGCACATATAGGGGCCTACTTCTATATTCAACGAGCTACATTCAGTTTGCTAAATTTCCCTAATTTCTAAGTAGCAACTATGTAGATATTGAACGACTATTCATAGAGAAATTTAAAGACTTGCAAATGTTCAGCAACGTTTTATGTAGGTGGCATGATTAAACATGCAAGAAAATCATAAAGAAATATCGAAATAGATCAATAACTATTATTTTGAAAAAATAGAGATAAAGCAAAACTCTCCCACAGGATTCGAACCTGCACTTGGGATACCCTAGGATTTGAAGGCAGGTATCTGACCGATGTGGCCATGAAGCTGACATATATTTACATGGTCATAGAAGGTACTTATTAGCCAAGGTTATTCAACAATGTTTGCTATACTGGGCAAGGTTTGGTGTTCACTGGGTGGCTTTAGAATGATTTTTTCTTGCACGTTAGAATGACATATATTCGGACATCAGCAGTTATATTAGGGACCTTTAGCAAACCCGACGTAGCTCATTAAACGCAGACGTAGCAGTGCTGAAGGGATAGGCTACGTCTGCATTTAATGAGCTTTTACTTGGTTGCTTTCTATAGGTCCCTAGTGACACAAGGTCCCTAGTGACACAAACTCTGGTGCAAGTGGTTAAGACTTGGGTAATCGGGTAATACTTGGATGGTGTCCCAATGAAGACAACTGCGTTTACAGTTCGTAATTTCAGTATGTAATACAACATACAAAAGGGACCTTTAGCAAACCCGATGTAGCTCATTTAATGCAGACGTATCCTATACTTTTAGCACTACTATGTCTGCGTTTAATGAGCTTTTACGTGGTTGCTAAAGGTCCCTAATGAGCTTTTACGTGGTTGCTAAAGGTCACTAACTAGAGACCTTTAGCAAACCCAAATTGTTACCCTGACATGAATCAGTCTAGCCTACTCTGAACATAAAATAACACCAGTCAAGCTAGGCCCGATGCTAAAGCCCGGGACTCCAGAGCCAAAGGTCTCGGGTTCTCTTCTTTGCAGCTGCTAATATTTCTAGAGATGTACATGAGGGGGAACAAGAATAACAATTAAGAATCTTTGTTCAATAAATTGCCGGTACATTTTAAAAATTGATGTAGCTTTTAAAAATATATTTACATTTAGAAAACAAGAACCATAGTTGCATACTTTTTTAGGTTAGGCTTACGTGATTTACCTATATAAACCTGGAAATAACGTTTACATTACGTAAATAAACGTTCATTAACGTTCATTTAGGTTTAATAACGTAAAATAACCCTTACAAATGGACGTTATATAACGTTCTATAGTTACGTGATTCAGACTTAGAAATGACGTTCTTAGAACGTTAAGTAACGTAAGTGTGTTTACTGGGTAAGGAGGTATGTTATATACCCCCCAGATACACAATAGAGCACATTAGATAGCCCTTAGATACAGTCAAATAGCCTTTTATACCTCTTTGATATTGTCAGGCAAGCTCAGGTGCCTCCTAGATGCTGTCATAAAGCCTCACATACTTTCTAAATAATGTCAGAAAACTTTAGATACCACCCTTAATACTGCCATATACCAGTATTCAGGATAAATATGATCAAGTCTGGTGAAATAATGCAAATAATAGATTTATTACCATTTTCCCATGGGGATCAATTTTCATGGAGTGGGTATTGGCATATCATCTCACCGATGGATATTTTCCATGGTAACTAGGGAATTATAGCATAGAATGGCTGTTGCTAGGCAACCACTCACCCTAGCAACAAGGCATTAATGCCATCATAAACCTTGACGTTGATTTAGTGGGGGTGGGTCAACTTTTTATGGTCCTATGGAGAGCCAAAATGTGATTTTTTCAGCCATATTGGTAGTTAACGCTGGTTGCTAGGTACATATCTGCTGTTGCTAGGTAACTATGGACCATGTCAACAAGGATATATCACCATTGTTCCTTGGGGGTCAGTTTTGATGAATTAGATATGGATAGATTGATATTTCCTCTCGTTTCTAGGGAATTCTCACGTAGAATGTCTGTTGCTAGGCAACCGCTTACCCTAGCAACCGGATGATGAGACCAGATAAAAGCTCAACATTGATTTAGGGGGGGTAGGTAAAACTCAAATAGCCCTATGGACAGCCAATGTGCACTTTTTACAGCCGTATCCACTATTTTGAGGTGGTTGCCATGGAAACGGCCATTACAGGCAAACGAGGCCGTACCCCGTCAGGAACTTTTTTTTGGGAACTGAGGAAGTCATGTACTATAAGAAAATTACATAATATTGTGGTCTAAAAACATGTCCAGTTCAACTTCATATTTAGGGGCAGCGCATTGTGGTCTATATCCTCCCACAATCCAGACGCATCTGAAAATGTATGTTATAGTTTCCATACGCTACATAGACGTAGATGTAGTATGAAACATGTCAACCAATATTATGTGACATGTATAAGGTAAGAAAGTGATATATGAAAAGCTTGATGAAATAAAAGTAGTTCTAGGAAATCCTGCAAAACTTAGTGTTAATAAAGAAGACATGGACATTTGAAAGGTAATTAAGTGACTTCTATGCTAAGACGGCATATGAGTCCTTCCATTCAACAGTGGGTCTATAGGCTCACAAGTGGCTTAATAAGGTGGGGGTAAACATCAGGTGTGCGAGTGAGGCATGCTATAGGATACGGTTCCATAAAAAGAGTGCCCCTCACAAGCTCTGAATCTAGACTACAACAAACTGAGACGTAAAGACCTGTCGTCTTTCAAGGTAAGACATTTTCTAGTTGAAGCTTGGAGCTGTCTGGTTTAGATACACTTCAGCTTTTAATCAATTTTATCTTTTTGTGCCTGATTGAGTCCACTCTTAACCCTACCATTTTTGGTTTTTCAGTTTTGCCCAAATTCAAACAGTCAAGAAATTAGATTTCAGAGGTATCACACAGTTGTAACATAGCCCTTGGGTGCTCCACAATTTGGTTTGGTCCATACCCCCGGCCCTTGTAAAAGACATGTGATTTAACATAATATGCTATCTTTAGTCCCAAAGACAAGTTTCAAGACAATGCTGGAACCTATACAGGACCAGCGTTCTGTTAAAACGTCTATATTGTACCCATAGTCCAGGTCGTTATACAGCCTGCTACAATGTAACTGAGACCTACAAAAAGTTAAAGAGAGATACAAAGATATAGCCTGCCATGGGTAGTACATAGCTAGAACCAGATGATTATCTATGTTGGACCTCCATCCAGAACATACTTTCCTAGACTACCACACCCTCACTAACCTAACCTTCCCTTACCGTAATGACACCACAACCAACACAAGGAAAACCACCACACCCATATCCCTTACAATATATATATGGGGTCGAAATACCAGATTAAATGTCCAGAAATGGCCATAGAATGATTAAGGACATATACCCAACAGCCCAAGAGATGCAAACCTACACAAAGGAACTAAATGATATTATAATACTCACAACGCAGGAGGCCTCTCTGTGTTTAAGCGTGTGGAGAGGTATATTGTGTCTACACCACCACCTTCAACTCTACAGGTAACACTGACCCAGTAATCACTGATGTGTGCAGGTGGTTCGACTCTCCCAGCATAAAGTGGGAATAGTAGCACTGGTCTGTAGCATAGAAGCAGGTGCTAATTGGGGAAGTATAGCATACTATTGGAGAAGTATAGCATACTATTGGAGAAGTATAGCATACTATTGGAGAAGTTATGTCTGCTTAAAGTGGCTATATCTTTCCAAAAACATAGAACATCCCCCATTACGATGGACATGCAGTAAAAGCTCACATATAATGAAAAAGGGGGCACCGTGGGATCAGGCCATAGGTCTCTTATAGTCTATGTAAAATAATTGCAAACAGAATCAAAATGATATAGCGTGAGAATAAATAGGACTTAACGCAGATGCATATTGTAAGGATGAGCCATGAGGAACTTAAAGCTCAATATTCCTGTCATTTGTTGTCTTTTAGATAATTATCTGCCTCAATTTTATTGAGAATGCCACGATGTAGGGGGACAAATCAGAGGAACACATCAATAATAAAATTTCAAACCAGCTTTTATCAAATTAGCATGTATATACCATCCTATGTACGATAGTGGCTGCAACGTTTTATATACACGAGTGTGATGAATATTAGGGGATGTTGGATATTCCTCACACAGTAGTGATATCTCCCTTAATTTGCTGACAGAAGCCCTGCGCAATGCCAGAAATGTTGCGCCATTAAGGAATTCTGGAACTGCACAGCCTTAGGGATAGGGAGTTCCAGAGTTATCTAAGTTCCAAAATTGCGCCTGACATAAACACTATGTGGGAGCGGGGAAAGTCAAACACTAAGGCCATCAGGAAAACTGGTGGGAAACAACTGACCTGAAATAATCGCTGCTTAACATTGTCGATTTTCCCATTATCACTGATTCAAAGATTTCCTTGCTGATAGCTGTTCTGAACGCGAAATCGTATTCCAACAAAAATAGCTGTATGTGGATCTTTATATCTCTGTAATTGGGAGGGGATGGGTCAGGCCCTCTGACCCCCCCCCCCCCTATGCCTCAGGACAGGAAGGATGGAGTGTCTTCAAAATTGAGATAAAGAATGAAAGGAAAGGGCCTAGAGGGATGGAAACTATAGAAAGTGGCAAAAGGGACTGAGAGGAGGGCAGGAAAGGGAGGGAGAGACACACACTGCTGATAAGGGAATGAAAGAGATACCGCACTACCTTGATACCAGTTTGGTGATATATATAAGAAGGGTCTCTCATATAATTTATATCCGTGCCTAGTGTACCCTATTTCCCACCATGTGACACCAAATGTAGGGCATACGTGGCAGCTGACATTAGCCATGTATACTCCATTACTCTCCAATCAGCATCCAGCCCTATCATACAGACCAGTGTGCTAATAAGACCACATCTGCTTGGAGAGTGGGGAGTCCCACTTAATATATCAGTGAGTCTTGAGTAGGGAAGGATGTGGTGGTATAGATACACACACCTCCTTACCAGCTTTAAAATGGGGAGGCCTCCTGAGATGTAAGTATGTCTTATATAAGTATAACATCATTGTATGTATGAGATTCTTGGGTGCCTAATTCAACTCTCAGATTCTTCTTTGGCTAGTTATTTGGTTAGTTCTATGTTTGGACACAGATCCAATCTGAGAGTCCCTGTAAGTGGTGTGCTGGGATGTTCTGGTATTACCAGTTTTCTTAATGGTGGTACGTATAGTGTTTGAGGGGAGAGGTTGACCTAGGTTGGTATATTCTGGTTCACAATATATAACATAAATATTAGGGTGGTTCTGTCATGGAGTAGTCACAGGTCTGGATCTGTGTGGCCCTCTTCTCCCCTTTTGTCAAGTGTATTGATATTGTCTTTAGAATAGAGACCATTATGAAATGTACCATGTTTTATATGATAGATGGCATTAACATATCCCTTTACTACGTGAAACGTTCCAAAGTAAATTTAGGACATTGTTATATACATTTTTGCTATAGTCTCTAACATGTTCTGAGATCTGTGTACGCGAGTGCCGTGGCTAACTGGGTCAAGTCTGTGATAGTCAATGGTGGCCAAGTCAGTCATGGGTCAAGTATCAAATATAATGGTTGCTCTTATTAATTACGGAGGTAGTATGAAGCTCTACACCACACTCTACAATAATACAGTCTCAACATTCAGGGTCCCGTCTTATAATCAATTTACTCATAATATAACCATCCAGGTTATGCCGTCCAGGTTATATGGGATTCGGGCGACATTTCTCCTCCAGTCTCTGGGTCACTAGCTTTTTATCCGCTATAACTGTTTCCTTGCTATAACCTGTTTAAACATGAGCACGAGGTTATAATGTTGAATTCATCCAAGATTCAGTTCTCAATTGACTCACCAGGCGGTGCGAGTGTATAACTTTGTGGTGCGCCTTGGGGCCTGGGCCCAGACATGAGTACTTCCTCCTCACTTTTACGTAGTAGTTAAACCACTACTAGGCTGCTGTATGTAGGATAATGACCACAGTCTAGGCTGATCACGAGTCGCAGATGAGTGCGCTCAGCTGTGACTAAGTCATTATCCTCAGAACAGTGGTCTGGAGTGCTTTAATTAACTTATGCCACACTAGTGGCGGGTGTGTTTTTCTCACCTTTTGTACGTCATATACAGTCGGGTCATTTCTTTTGTTCTCTAGTGCAAGTCGGGTATAAGCATACTTACCAGTCAAGTTCTGTTGTAATGTGTTCCTGAACCACTAATCCTGTTTGTCAAACACGAGTTGAGGGAGTGAGTGTAGGCAGCTACTGTTACATGGTAGAAGTCTACACTCATTCCACACACTTTGGGACATCTATGAGAAGGAAATTTAAGTAAATATTTGTTTCATGGGATTTTGTTCATCTGGTTATAGATTATTCCATACTTATATTTATCTACAGTTTTTGAACTCAAGGTGTTGCACTTCTAATGTCTGCTCTAAGACTTCATGAAAACACTCCTCATCATGCCGACCCCCTTTTGAGCAAATTTCCATATATATATATATGGTGCAGTCCAAAGGAGTCTGTGTCCTAGTTCTATCAACACGAAAACTGGTTTTTGGTAGCAACCTACATCCACCTAGATCTTCTAAGACAGATGAGTGCAAGTGCACATTTTTGCTGTTTTATACCCTGTTGTTCAATTTGTTGCCGCTACAAGTGGGTTACAGAAAGTTCTTTGAAACTAAAATTCATTTCATCATTTAAAGCATCACTGACCATTGATACTAATTGTCAGGTAGGATAGTTGTGCCACCGGAGGAAGAATCCACTGGCATTCCTACCTACGATGGAACTTCTAACAATGGGTAGCCTGTTCCCCTTTTCTTTCATCAGATCCTTGTATTGTCTGACTCTTGTGAAATCAGAGGAAGAGCCTTTGATGCGTCTTGGGACCAAAACCATATTTAGATTCATATCTGCCCCAAAATGTTTAGAGGAAGCATATATACAGGAACTTTCACTAAAATATAACATATAACTTGCTGTGAGGGGGACCCAAATGTAATGTCTAGTAAACGTTGAAAAATATTTAGTCCTCAAGCAGAAACTTAAAGCCTATTGTTGAAATTTAGATTGAAGTGAAAATGTGAAACGTTGATTCAATGAAATCCATGAGAGCCTCTGCTAAATCATGCAAGCACTCATGTTATATTCTGGTGACGGCATCAATGTAGGAGAGTCAAGAGTACTGTGGTGTGGGTTGAGGTACTCTATATTTGTTACATTTGTGTTTCAATTCCGTAACCTGAAAAAGTTGAGAAAGAGGTGTGACTGATGGGGATCTAGATGCCATCATTTTGCTGTGGGGGGAATGAATTCTCACATTCTCCTACCACCTACGCTTGGTGGCAGGAATAGCTTGCAGCTGATCAGGATTTGTCAACACAACCATTAGAGATAAAGCTTTTACTTGCTCATAAAAATTTACTTTAGAGAGTGGTCATTTTTTAACAACAGGGGGGGTTGGTGGATTTGGGGGGGACCAAAAAAATTTGGACCCCTTGAAGGGGGGGGGGACCAAAAAAATTTGGACACCTCTTGAGGGGGGGACCAAAAAAATTACACCCCTTTTTAGCGGAAAAGCCTGCGCATTACTATAGCTCAAAGGGGTTGGCCACACTTAATTTCAACCTCCCTGGAGGGGGGGACGGAAAAATTTTGACCCCTCTCGCGGGGGGGACCAAAAAAATTCTGACCCGCTCGCGCGAAAATCCACCAACCCCCCCCTGTTGTTAAAAAATGACCACTCCCTTAATCTCACATGGCACTGATCTGGCCTTGCACATGGCTCACTCACTGTGAACCTATCAGTAGACATTAGAAGTTACTATTCTTTAACAAAGGGTAGGGGTAGAATCTTGTCTCCTCTTTTTATTTTTCTTGAAAACCAACTCCTGTATGAGATATAAGCATGACTAAATTTGTATGCATTGTCCAACATCAACACCTGGCAATTGGTAGATAATGCATGAGGTTTATCTTCATTCACTATCAGTGTCACACCAGTCCTGATTTCTCTCTATCCATGTTACTTTCTGACAAACCTATTGTATCAGCTATACATGGACTGTCTTTCCTGATGGCACAGCCTATAGGTCAAATCCCACAGGGCGATCTATGACTAGTAAGCCTCTGCAGTCTAGGCCTATTGCGTTCTATGAGCCTTGTTTATACTCCAAGTCGCAAGGGTTCCCAAACCTTATAGCAAGTTTCAAATCCCACTGTACACATGTACATGGCACAGAATCTCTGCATAGTGGACTGCATTAACTTTATATCTGAGGATTAAGTGTAGTATTTGGGGGGAGTTACTTCATAATAATTGTGCTTACAGTTGCTTTATACTATAGAAAGGATATCCATTAATTTATTCTTTGAAATAATACATCATGTAGGTCTATAGCTCCAGTCACCAAGAAACGGCCAGTGAATACACCTACTTTGCCTCTCTAGTATACCCACATAGATTAGGCTGTGAAGGGTTTTCTTTTGTTCCAGAAAATTGATACATACATATATACCATGAATATGAAGTAAAATATCTACAATTGTTGAGCAATTTATGTTTTTGTCATTAATAATTGGTGGGAAAGTGTCATTTTTGGGCATTTATACCCATAAATACCATTAAATCGGCGAGAATTGACCACTCAGCAATACTTCTCAAGGGCTACTTGTGGTTACTATTGTTGTCAGTCTGGCAATATAGTAATATTTCGTAGACATACTGTACTAGAAACCATCAATTGTTGGTTATGGATTCATTATGCTTGATAATGCGGGATAAATCCTCCAAATGTCGGCCATTTTGGATCGAGAAATATACTTTAGATCGGGATCTTGAGAAGCTCTGCCCCAAAAAGCAAGATTTTGTCATACATTTCACATA
The DNA here is from genome assembly GCA_947462335.1 of Harmothoe impar. Lineage (NCBI taxonomy): Eukaryota > Metazoa > Annelida > Polychaeta > Phyllodocida > Polynoidae > Harmothoe > Harmothoe impar. The sequence continues at coordinate 39,652,038 of OX381719.1, forward strand.
GAACAGCTGACTTTTATCACATATAGACCTCTTATTATTACAATAGACACATATTTTCTTAAGGGGACCCCAATCTGTATCGTTTTCATCATCACTGTCAGCATTTAATATTTTGTGCAAGTAAATTTTCATGTTTTTGGTACGTTTGATCATGCTGTACAAATAATGGGGTGAAACATCCATTTTGGGCCAAATGGCAAAAAAATCCAAAAATTCAACATTTCGCTACCAACTTTGAATGAGTCTTTTTCAGAGACCAGACTAGATACAATGCCCTTAATGGTCTCATTTGAAAGATAATTTAGTTTCTGAACTACCCCTCTTGAAACATTTAGCTAAAAGGTGTCACTCTGGTTGTCATAGCAACTTTGCCTTGTAAAAGAGTGAAAAATTTGAAATTTCAACATTTTAGAATCCTCGTTGCCATGGCAACAGAATCCGCAATTTTTCAAAACTTTTTTCTCTAGTGAAAAATTCATATTCCATGATGTCTTAGCTTTAAATTGGTACCAAAACGTTTTTTGTGTGCCATTTGGTCCTTAAATAAATGCCATTTAGCTAAAAGATGTAGATGAACTTTAAAACTTTTTACCTATACTTCATGACTGGAGCTATAGTGGTGGACAGATTATGTATATCATTCATGAAAAATGGTTGTAAAATATTGTTTGTGTATCATCATAAACAGGGAGTGGCCCCCCTGATTTTCCAGATGATTGATATGTATCATGCCCATAATGAATTCGCAGAGATTTCCCTGTTAAGCAAGGGGAAATATCTAATTATCTAGATCTTAGTTTGTGCCCAATTCGCAACAGATTCCTTGCAGTTATACCTCCCTCTTGTAGTTACATCTCTTGCGAATTGGAGGGAGCTCCCCAATTCGCAACAGATTGCCAATTCGCAGAGATATTCCAGCACAGAACGCTCTGTGGGATTTGACCTTTTCACTCACTTTATAGTGCCATCTCTTACCCATACCCTGCATCCACGGCTGCATCCGTCGCTTGACTTTTCAAGACCGGTACAGCCAGCATTCAGATGTGAAATCCAACCTCAGCCAGCAAATGTTTTCAATCTTGTATATCAATGAAATTTGTATCCAAGGTTCTTACCCTTTTTCATAAAGAAACATACTTCTTGTGAGATCAGTATCTAGTTGTAACTAACAATCAATGTCTGATAGTTTGAATTGCAGTTTTTATGGCATCTGCCATGGCCATATAACTGGGACTGCATAGTTTACCCACTTGCTGAATATCTGATACCAAACTATATTGGGTTGGATGTCGTTTTAGGGTGTATTCCCTTCAGTTTAGAATAGTGATTGCCCATAGCAACCTTTGCTTTGTAAGCAAAAAAGGGATTTCCGTTAGAGAATGGATGTTGATATATTTAACCAATAATGTATGGCTAACAGGGGCACAAGGGGTGTGTATCGATGGATAATGCCCAAGTCGTGTATCCATCGATACACACCCCGAGTGACCTGTTAGCCGTACAATATTAGGTTTATTACTCGATTATTCGATTCAAATGTAAAAGTTTACCTTAAATTCGTCCTAATTTGGCCATTTTGAAGAATATTTACATGGACTTTATCGAGCAAGGAGGGCGCCATGTTGATTTTGACATCCCACCAACCCTGGTCTCTGATTGGTTGGGCTGTGTGGGGAGCATTCATTATTTAAAAGCGACTCCCGCCCAACCTACCCTCAGTGTACTTCGCCGCGCCACCTGCTGGTTTGAAAACTAACCGCTCCCCAGTAGACTTCAATATATCCAGCGTTTCCCTCCCCAAGAACCACGGCTAGTAATGCTTGGCAGCTAGCACGTTTGCCTCACACACCAAAGGTCCCCGGATTGAGCCTGGGTGAAAACGTACCATTTTTAAAGTGCATATATATATATGTAAAAAAAAGGCCCTAGAATTATTTTAACGAATAGCTAAGCAAAGTCCAACTTCTACCTTTAGTAATAAAAAAACTTTAAAAAAAAATTGAGTTTCAAAGAAATTATACCAAAAAATGTCTTTTCTTCTGTAACTCTGTAAATAATGGCCCTACGGGGCTGAAACACGGCCTATACGTGGCCTCTACTACCAGTGCCTCGAGGGAGTGGTACGTAGAGCATCCGACTCCAAGTCTTGGGGTAGCTTGTTTGAATCACCATGAAACTTTGGATTTTATGGGTGACGAAATTTCGGAATTGCTCAGGACCATCGGAAATGGGCTGGTGTCCACTGGAAGAGTGCCGATATCCACCGGAAAAATGCCAATATCACTAGATATCAGCACGGGGATATCACCTAAAAGGCACAATGAGTGGCCCAATCGTTCAATAACGGATTGTATAGAATATTATTCCAAAAAGACCAAGGGATATGTGTCATCTTTTCAATGATTGACTGCTATTGTTTTTATTGTTTATTGTAGTACAAATACGATCACTAGGGTTGTTTTTAATGCACTTATTCTGCATTTTGGAGTTCTAGCTACTTACTATATCCAGGGTTTCAGGGGGTTCAATCTACCTGTGGATGTCTACCAGTTTGCCAAACAGAGCGAACCACCTCTGGAAGAACCATGTTTCAATTTTCCTAATAAACTAATCATCTTATCTTCAGGCAAGGTTTATTTCATTTTCACACTATCAATTTCTGTATCAAGAAACACCACTTTCTTTGCTACCGGTGATATCTTCTTGAATGACAATGCAAAGCCTAAGTGCCTAATTACTCTGAACAATTTCAGTTGTGCTTTCACACATTTTCCCTTATCAGGAAGTCGTCCAAATAATTTACTAGGGAATTGTGACCTTTTCTAAACATACATCTCACAATAAACTCAGAAATTTACTAGGGAATTGTGACCTTTTCTGAACATACATCTCACAATAAACTCAGAAATTGAGTTAAATACATAAGGACTGGATGCCATACCAAAACATAATCGTGTGTGAGAGTATGTTTGTAAACCTTCGCCATCCTGCATGTCCCATTTCAAGCCTTGGTATTGACGATCACCATAATATATGTGTAGACCTCTGTATGCGTCACTTATATCAGTGCTACAGAGCCACATCGAGTCTCTAAGCATATCACATACATCATCCAAAGATTTATATAGAAAACGTTCACATATCTCATTACAGGACTCACTTACCGGGGGTTCACTATTACCACTGCGAGAACAATCAGTTATAGGGCGAATGCTAATCTTTGGATCATTTGGATCCTTCTTCTTTGTTATAGCCCCTAGGGCATGAATACATTTAGGTTTCGATTCTATCAATAGTATTTGACCATTTTCGATTTCTGTCTTCAAACGTTTTGACATAAATTCATGATTTTCTGGTTTTAAAATCGAATTATAGTTGTCGTTCTCATATTCACAAGGGCAGTTTTGATTAACAATCCTAAACCCACATACTGACCCTTCCATAAGGTACTCCCAGTTACAATCAACCTGCCCCCACATAAAACATTCAGAGCATACTCTACATGGCTTAAGAGTGATTGGAGAACCATCTAAGACGTATTTACATGGACAAATGCCATCAAAGCAACGCTTATGTACATGAAAAGTTGTATCCCTCGGACCTTTTGACTCCTTTACATTTACGGTAATACAACTATTATTAAGTGGCTGCGGCCACCCTTTACAGTATATACTAATAATCTCCCCAATGGGGGCTGGAGCTGAAGCATTCACGAGCTGATTCATGTTTACTTTTAAGTCAATAGGGTACACGGTCACTGGGTCAATGATGTCATACCCCTCACCCTCATAATTAACACCTGAGGCAGCGGCCCCTTCAGTACTACTACCTGTGACCTCAACACTCTCCGTGCATTTATGCATGGTGGCTTTGTTAAGGTGGGTAGTCCCCATTGTCTAGAAGTTATTAGATTTCGTCAGGATTTTTAGCATGAGGCCTATATTATAAGTAGTCGCAAATGATGTAAAGAAAATAGGGGGGTCCCGAGCTAGTTTCTGAGATATCTGGCATTGAGTTTGGAGTGATCTGTTATAGGATCACATGGTGACAGTACATATGTCCATGAAATAGCATCTTAAAGTAATTAACTTTCCCTATAATTCTCTCAGGATATAGCCTTCAATCATTTACACCCAGAAACAATATTTTGAACATATGGTCCCCTGCAAATTTAAAGGTTTTTGGTGTTTGAGATAAAATATATATAAATGGAGCACACAGTCTTGATGTCGTACAGGTATAGGTTTCAGCATGCCTACTACCAGAGCCCCAGTAGAGTTGGGGTAAAGCTTTAGACTCACATGCAGGAGATCCTGGGTTCAAGCCTCGGTCAGGTCTTGCAGGGTAATTTTGACTAAACATGAAAATATATATCTACTATACAAAAATGTGACCAAAGGCACCTCCTGGTGTGTTGTGGGACAACTACATGTGCAGATGCGCAATGACCTGCGCAGTTGACGTGTTTACAATAGGGTCTAGCCACCTTAATCCCCTGTACCGTATACAGGTTGGCATTGGGAACAGTGGTAGTATCAGGTGTATTATGAATAGATAAGACGTGGTCCTATGCTTTATGCATACAGCCATTAGAGCAATCTGTACCCTTGTTAGTGGGGTCGTGACACTTGCCACATACATGAGCAAATGCACAAGGGCGAGAGTCACAGCTGGTACCATTCAATCTGTTACATGGGATAATTAAATTGAGAAGTCAAGTCTGATTGGTTCAACTCACTTGGTATAGGAATTTATTGGGTGATTTCTGTTACATTGAGGTGGTGTAGGGAATCAAAGTTTCCATAGGAATGATAACATAGTCAAGGATCGCTATCTCCTTTATAACTAGGAGTGTATCAGCTGTGTATAGCCAGGCAGTCAGTTGTGTATCTGTACCAGAGAAACCACAATGTCTGATTGGTTAAACTCAATTAACAAGTATACCTACCCAATCATCAAAATGAAATCACTTTACGACCGTTTTATCTCAGAAACCAATCTGTTAACTCCCTGCCTCGAGTCTTTTGGCCAGATTCATCTTATAAGGTGTGATTAGGTCAGAGAATATAGGTCCTACAAAATATTTACGGGTGTGCTGCCTTTTATAATATATACCCCTAGGGGCAGTATCATTGGCGTTGTTGTTCACGCACTTAGCCTTACTATATCCAGTTTGCCATACGGAGTGAACCACCTCTGGAAGAACCATGTCGGTTTGTCTTCAATGCTTTCATTGTGTTGCAGAATAAGTGTCGACCCCTGCATTGTCTGGAACAATTCATGCTGATATATATTCTCCTTACTGGGAAATTATCTCAAACACAATCCGATGCAGATTACAGAAGGCTGGGGTGGATGATATGGACAAGCATTCACCAGCTGATTCATGTTTACTTTTAAGTGAATAGGGTACACGGTCACTGGGTCAATGATGTCATACCCCTCACCCTCATATATGCACCTGAGGCAGAGGCCCCTTCAGTACTACTGCCTGTTACCTCAACACTCTCTGTGCATTTATGCATGGTAGCTTTATGCATGGTGGCTTTGTTACTCCCCTGTACTGTATACAGGTTGGCATTGGGAACAGTGGTAGTAGCAGGTGTATTATGAATAGATGAGACGTGGTCCTATGCTTTATGCATACAGACATTTGGGCAATCTGTACCTCTGTGTGTGGGGTCGTGACACTTGCCACATACATGAGCAAATGCACAAGGGCGAGAGTCACAGCTGGAACCATTAAATCTGTTACATGGGATAATTACCCCTGTCTCGTTGTTTTAAACACCTTGACCAAACCGACCTGGGGCCTGAGGAACCTTTGCCCCTACCCGCAGGGGTGCCTCTACCACGACCCCCTTGGTTCCCATGAGACTGTGACCCACCGTTCTGTTTTTTCCCTTTTTTTCAAATCTGTACCAAAATGTCTTTTTTCAACAAACTCCAGACCGAAACCAAACTCATCCATGTCTTTTCCCCACACACATTCTTCTCTTACATCTGCATCGTACTCAGCATGCTGCAATTGGCTAAATCTAGAGTAAACATTTAAAGATGGTGTATCAGCTCATACACTTCCCAAACCTTTTCTTCAAAATGGATATAATTTTATTGTCAATGGTTTTGTTATTATTTTAGTTGATATGCAGTACTCTATGTTCAATATATTTGTCTATAAATATATGATTTGAGATAGTTAACAACAAATCCTATTCACCTCACTGACTCAGTCACTCCCCCAGGTGTGTACAGGGGAAACTAGCCTGGTAGAGAAAGCACTGAGCCATGCAGTACCACAACATAGAAAGGTTTAGTGTCGACCTACAGTAAAAATGATTGCACTACATGTGTTAATTTGATGTATTTAGACACTGCCAATTCTTTTAAATATTAGGGAGTATAGGATAGGATATGCGATAGTAATATGGCATGGTTAAAAATTCTTCAAATTTTAGCTGGGACACCATCTTTAAAGTATCCAAGTCTGTAAAGGTGCGGGTAGTAAGGAACCATGGAAACCCTTTCCTTGTGTTTCCTTAGGAACCATAACAAAGACAGGCACCATTCTATTCCATATGATTAGGACAGCCAGTTGTGTGTCTGTATTATTAGGTACCACAGGTAGTTTGAAGAAACCCTTCCCTGAACAAAATAGTTATACTGGTTAGGAAGCTGATAAAGAATGCTGAAGAATGATGGTAACTATGTTAAGATCCGTTCAGTAGTTAATTTTATATGAATTTTCGAAAAATAAAAGTTTCAGCCATTTAGCATTTTTCATTTTCAACAGCCAATGGGCCGATTTCAGTGTGATTATTACACTTATTTTGATGACACTTCGCAGTTGAAAAATGATATTTCCCAATCAACTATATATGGACATTGCATAAATATCTTCAGAATATGTTCAGACATATTTGTATTGAAATATTGTACCCTCTAACATGGCAGAAATACCAATCTCTTGCCACTGAAAATGGCCATTCTGCCATTTTGACCCTATACCTAGTTCAAGGAATACATACTTGAGGTCTTTGCTATTACATGTAATGTATCTACATGTTAGATAGAGCATGAATAATTTTTCTCAGATCATTTCCTATGTGTATCATTCATTTAAAAATGGCAAGATCACTAATATGTACGTTTGTCACAAATGCTATACTGCAAATGGTGCCATAGATTGTTAACCAGCAGTCCAATCCTCTTGTAATTTGAAAAACATAGTACCCGTGACATGTCAACATCAATACCATAATAAAATATTTTGGAAATTAACTTTATTTTTTTTAAGCTTACCAGTATGCTATATAGGATTTGTATAGAAAAATAACTGTGATTTAATTTTGCCACTGCACCATCCATAGGATTGCTTAGCTCTCTTCACATGGTTGTAATAACTATTTCAAACTTCAGTGTGAGGGGCGGGACGAACATTTTTTTTCAATAATAGTATGTTTTTTAACCTAATATTTTCTATTAAATGCTACAAAAGTAATAATTTTTAATAATTTTTGTTCGTCCCGGGGACCACAGTGAAGCCTGATGTGTATCCTAATCAACGGTGCTGGTACATTTCATGTGCAATGTATGGTGCAATGGGAAATCCAGTTTATATGACAGAGAGTCAAATCGGCAGCAGGAAAACGGGTGACAAAACCTGTAATTTGACCCAAAGTAACCCCCAGTGAAGACCCATTTGCACATGTATAGCAAGTACAACCTACTTAATACCAATGATATTTGGAACTAGCAGATCCATATCTTTCTATTGAGGGGTTTGAGATTTCTGTGCATTAATTTTCCTTGTCTCTGGAGGCCTGTAAAGATTGACATTTTTTCTCTGAGGATCGGCGATTTCGCAGCTATGACTCGCTTATGCGCGGTACCTAGTATTATGGTACAGCTTGACATGAAGTCCCAGCAGAGCAGCAATCGGTTAAATTGAGAAACAGTCAAGTCTGATTGGTTCAACTCACTTGGTATAGGAAAACTCCCGCTGCACAATTGTCTTTTTTTCTATTATCTGTGTTCATTTCTATTCATAGTGATCGATGGAAAATATTCAATCAAATCCGATCCAGTCATTGTTCCACATGTTTCCTTACCTAGTGTATATTATTATACACATCTTACATTGCCAGTTGTTAGGACCAATACAGAATCCAGTTGTTGGCTAAAATAATTACAAATAGGAATTTAATATATTCCATTCTGTAACCATTGTGGACAGGAACCCTAAGTTTTTCTAAGGGAAAAAACACAGTCGGGCTCCACTATCTTTTATATAACTAAGAGTTAATGTCTTTCGAAAATATCACAAAATAGGACAAGTAGTGTCTAATTAAACTGTTGGCATTTCATTGGGTGATTTCTGTTACTTGAGGTGGTGTACGGAATCGAGGTTTCCATACGAATGATAACGCAGTCAAGGATCGCTATCTCCTTTATAACTAGGAGCGTATCAGCTGTGTATAGCCAGGCAGTCAGTTGTGTATCTGTACCAGAGAAACCACAATGTCTGATTGGTTAAACTCAATTAACAAGTATACCTACCCAATCATCAAAATGAAATCACTTTACAACCGTTTTATCTCAGAAACCAATCTGTTAACTCCCTGCCTCGAGTCTTTTGGCCAGATTCATCTTATAATGTGTGATTAGGTCAGAGAATATAGGTCCTACATAATATTTACGGGTGTGAGGCCTTTTATAATATATACCCCTAGGGGCAGTATCACTAGCGTTGTTGTTTACACACTTAGCCTTACCATATCCAGTTTGCCATACAGAGTGAACCACCTCTGGAAGAACCATGTCGGTTTGTCTTCAATGCTTTCATGGTGTTGCAGAATAAGTGTCGACCCCTGCATTGTCTGGAACAATTCATGCTGATATTCTCCTTACTCGGAAATTATCTCAAACACAATCCGATGCAGATGACGGAAGGCTGGGGTGGATGATATGGACAAGATGAGTGTCGTTTTGCCCTGACCCTAGCACCACCTGGAGGAAGTGACATGAAACACGGTTCAGTATGTAGTGCCATAAGGTCCCTGTGTTTACTTATACCTGCAGGAAATATTCTCCCAAATCCAATTCACTCATTATTATTATTAAATTTATTGATGCACAATCGTCCCTAGCGGACGGTCTTCCGCGCACCACACCGATTTCATGCCTTGCTCGAATGTGGTACTATACGCGCTGTGTATGATTGACATTTGTTAAATATGATTATGGAGAGTGTGCGTATGATTATAGTGTATGATATGCATGTCATTGCCTAGTAGAACAGCGAATAAGCGCAGTTATTTGGCACATAGCAAGCTGGCGTCAGTGCAATCATATCATGCAATCGTGACGTGTTGTACAGGGTTATATATCAAATAGAGCAGATTAAGCTGTGTGGAGGACATGAAGGTCAATTTGTGAGTGCTGTCAGTTGTTGGTTAGATTAAGCTTATTAATGGCAGTTTTAAACTTATTGTAGGTGGGCAATTTCTGTGTTGTGTGATCTAGTTTGTCCCATTGGGTAACGGCTCTATAGTAAGGCGATCTCTCATAGAAGGCTGATTTGGCGCGACGCTTAGCAAACCTGACCATCAGGTCTCCCCTAGTTTAGACATTACGCTGTATTAAGGCATCACCACGCTTGGCCTTTTTCCACATGATGCATAACAACTGCTTTTGGCGCCGAACATGCATTGTTTCCACCCCGCATTGTTTGTGCAGGGCAATGATACTTATCTCTCTAACTCTTGCCTGCAGGCAGGTCTTCAGTGCTTGGTTTTGCATGCGTTGCAGTTTGTCTAGCTCAGTTTTCAAGGCGCTGCCTGAGTAAAATGAGCAATATTCCACTGCAGGAGATATCATTACCCTGAATAGAGAGAGACTCACTTCCTTACTCATGCATTTTCTTAGGCGGGTTAATTTGATATTCTTGTTGCCGAAACTTTTCTTAACTTTATTAATGTGAGGCTTTATGGTTAGTTTACTGTCTAGTTCTATGCCGAGGTATGGGTAGGTATGACAGAATGGAAGGACCTGCCCGCAGAGAGTAATTACAGGATCGGCAAGCCGGTCAATTTTACATGCAGTGCCGAAATGCATTACCATGCTCTTGGCTGTATTGATAGTCATGTAGTTGGAGAGACACCAATTCCCCACTAAAATCAGGTCTTCCTGTAGCAGACGCTGGGCAGTCAGGGGGTCCTCATGGGAGGCATAGAGCACCAGGTCGTCAGCATACATGGCATATTTACAGTGCGTGATAGTGTCAGGTAAGTCATTGACGTACAGTACGAACAGGAGAGGGCCTAAGGTTGACCCTTGGGGGACCCCAAAATGCACATCTGAGGGAGTAGACCAACAGTTGTTAGCTAGAGTTTCATGCGAGCGATGTGCCAAGTAGTCCGTTAGCCATTTTTTCAGTGTAGCATGTATGTTTAGACGATGGATTTTATGTATGAGAGTAGGGTGGTGCACGCTGTCGAATGCTTTGCAGAAATCTACAAAGCAAGCAGCAGTCACTTTACCTTCGTCTCGGGCCTCAAAGAGATCTTCAACCACAGCGAATACCGAATCAGAAGTACCGAGGCCGGGCCTGAAACTGTATTGGTTTTTATTTAGGATATTGTTGTGTTCCAGATGGTCCGAAAGTACTTTGTGGATTAATTTCTCTAGTAATTTTCCGGGCAATGGGAGCAGTGTGATGGGGCGCCAGTTTTTGATATTAGTCAGGTTGCCTTTCTTGGGAATTGGTATTAGTAGGCCTTTAGACCACGAGAGAGGGATGATTCCGGTTTTTAGTGAGTTTTTGAACATTAATGTTATTTCCGGTACAAGGCATAACATGGCATCTTTAATGACTCTGCTATTGATATCTCTCAAACCACATGACTTATCAACGTTAATCTTGCATATGAGTTGGCGGACACTATCTACGTCAATTATCTCTTCAAGATCCAGCTCCTCAGCATTGATATGAATGTCGGGGTCAGGGATGAGAATGCCTGTGGGGGGTACCTTAGTGAACAAATCATGACCAATATTGGCGAAGTAGTCATTGATATATGCTGCTGTCTCCTCCTTGGGGATGACTGCACCAGTAATCTCATTGACTAACTGTATGTTTAGGTTCTTAGTAACTGGGTTAATCAGAGCACTAACCATACGCCAGAATTTTTTGGGGTCACCCCGGGCATTCTCTAAGGCAAGCATGACGTAATCATTTTGGGCATTCTCTAATTGCCTCTGTGTTCTTTTGCGTAGGCGTCTTATACGCCGCAGCGTCTCCCTATTTTTACTAACACGGTTTTCCGCAATCAGCTGCTGCCGTTCATTCAAGAGTTCTATGGTCTCAGCACTCACCCAAGGATCTGATTGCTTCCTAATGTTAATAGTCTTTATAGGGCAGCGCAGGTCAAGGTAGGCTATTAAGAACTCATAGATGATTAACCACTGCTCATCTGGATCCTCAGAGGCACGGAAATGTGTTAGGTCAAGGTCCCCCAAGCATGCTCTCAGATCATCTGGATCATAATGCCTGTATGATCTACCAGTAAAGGTAAGACTGACATTTACCTAATCCGCTGCAGATTACGGAAGGCTGGGTCGGATGATATGGACAAGATGAGTGTTGTTTTTGCCCTGACCCTAGCACCACCTCGAGGAAGTGATGTGAAACACGGTTCAGTTTATAGTGCCATAAGGTCCCTGTGTTTACATCTACCTACAGGAAATATTCTAGCAAATCCTATTTCACTCATGAATAGTCCACATTGTTTTCTTACCTATACACACCTTGCATTTCCAATCATTATAACCAAGGCATAAATGTTCTCATGTCTGATTTTGAGGTACAGTGAGACATAACACATACACTCTTGTGACGGACCTAACCTCTGCAGAAGATACCTAGCTTCAGCAGCCCAACACTTTCATTCCATCTTTTTCTCACCCTATGAAAAAAGGTACATAAAAGGAAACTCTACTTGACTCCATTATAAGTTCTAGCCTTACTATATCCAGTGTTTCAGGGGATACAATCTGCCTGTGGAGGTCTACTAGTTTGCCATACGGGGTGAACCACCTCTGGAAGAACCATGTTTGTTTGTCTTCAATGCTGTCATGGTGTTGGAGAATAAGTGCCGCCCTCAGCATTGTCTGGAGCAATTCAGGCTGATATTCTCCCTGCTGGAAAATTATCTCAAACCGAATCCGCTGCAGGTTATGGAAGGCTGGGTCGGATGATATGGACAAGATGAGTGTTGTTTTTGCCCTGACCCTAGCACCACCTGAAGGAAGTGTTGTGAAAGACGGTTCAGTTTATAGTGCCATAAGGTCCCTGTGTTTACTTCTACCTACAGGAAATATTCTAGCAAATCCAAGCCACTCATGACTAGTACATATTGACTTTGTACCTATACACATCTCACATTTCTAATTGTTATGACCAAGGCATGTATGTTGTCATGTCTGATTTTGAGTTACAGTGAGACATAACACATGTATACACTCTTGTGAGGGACCGACCCTCTGCAGGAGATACCTGGCTTCAGCGGCCCAATTCTTTCATTCCATCTTTTGTCTCACACTATGAAAAAAGGTACATAAAAGGAAACTCTACTTGACTCCATATAAGTTCTAGCCTTACTATATCCAGTGTTTCAGGGGATACAATCTGCCTGTGGAGGTCTACTAGTTTGCCATGCAGGGTGAACCTACTCTGGAAGAACCATGTTGGTTTGTCTGCAATGCTGCCACGGTGTTGGAGAATAAGTGTCGACCCCTGCATTGTCTGCAGCAATTCACACTGATATTCTCCTTACTGGGAAATTATCTCAAAGAGAATTCATTGCAGGTTACGGAAGGCTGGGTCGGATGATATGGACAAGATGAGTGTTGTTTTACCCTGACCCTAGCACCCCCTGGAGGAAGTGACGTGAAACACGGTTCAGTTTATAGTGCCATAAGGTCCCTGTGTTTACTTCTACGTACAGGAAATATTCTAGCAAATCCAATTCACTCATGACTAGTCCACATTGATTTTGTATCTAAGCACATCTCACATTTCAAATTGTTATGACCAAGGCCAGTTCTCATGTCTGACTTCAAGGAACAGTGAGACATAACACCTACACTCTTGTGACTGACCGACCCTCTGCAAGGGATACCTGGCTTCAGCAGTTCAACTCTTTCATGCCATCTTTTTCTCACCCTAATGGAAAGGGTACATAAAAGGAAACTGTACTTGACATGGATTAATATTTTCATGTCTCCAGATGTCTGCAATTTAAATACTCCATTATAAGTAGTTGTATTTGAAAATGAAAAATCGAATTTTATTATTTTCACCGTGAGCTCATTCGCCAAGTAATTACAAAATCAGTATGTTGTTTTCATCAATGAGCAATGTTTAACCTACAGATATTTTTGGATATAAGGCCTTAAAGAATATATATGGCTAGGGGCAGTATCACTAGGGTTGTTGTTTACGCACTTGTTCTACATTTTCGAGTTCTAGCCTTACTATATCCAAGGGGAACAATCTGCCTGTGGATGTCTACTAGTTTGCCATACGGGGTGAACCACCTCTGGAAGAACCATGTTGGTTTGTCTTTAATGCTGTCATGGTGTTGGAGAATAAGTGCCGCCCTCAGCATTGTCTGGAGCAATTCAGGCTGATATTCTCCCTGCTGGAAAATTATCTCAAACCGAATCCACTGCAGATTACGGAAGGCTGGGTCGGATGATATGGACAAGATGAGTGTTGTTTTTGCCCTGACCCTAGTACCACCTGGAGGAAGTGATGTGAAAGACGGTTCAGTTTATATATGCCATAAGCAGTTCAACTCTTTCATGCCATCTTTTTCTCACCCTATGGGAAACGGTACATAAAAGGAAACTGTACTTGACATGGATTAATATTTTCATGTCTCCAGATGTCTGCAATTTAAATACTCCATTATAAGTAGTGGTATTTGAAAATGAAAAATTGAATTTTATTATTTTCACCGTGAGCTCATTCGCCAAGTAATTGCAAAATCAGTATGTTGTTTTCATTAATGAGCAATGTTTAACCTACAGATATTTTTGGATATACGGCCTTAAAGAATATAGCTAGGGGCAGTATCACTAGGGTTGTTGTCTACGCACTTGTTCTACATTTTCGAGTTCTAGCCTTACTATATCCAAGGGGAACAATCTGCCTGTGGATGTCTACTAGTTTGCCATACGGGGTGAACCACCTCTGGAAGAACCATGTTGGTTTGTCTTTAATGCTGTCATGGTGTTGGAGAATAAGTGCCGCCCTCAGCATTGTCTGGAGCAATTCAGGCTGATATTCTCCCTGCTGGAAAATTATCTCAAACCGAATCCGCTGCAGATCACAGAAGGCTGGGTCGGATGATATGGACAAGATGAGTGTTGTTTTTGCCCTGACTATGGCACCACCTGGAGGAAGTGATGTGAAAGACGTTCAGTTTATAGTGCCATAGGGTCCCTGTGTTTACTTCTACCTACAGAAAATGTTCTAGCAAATCCAGTTCACTCATGACTAATCCACAATTTCTTACCTATACACATCTTGCATCTCCAATTGTTATGACCAAGGCATATATGTTCTCATGTCTGATTTCGAGGTACAGTGAGACATAACATATGTATACACTCTTGTGACTGACCGACCCTCTGCAGGGGATACCTGGCTTCAGCGGTCCAACTATGTTATGCTGTCTTTTTCTCACCCTATGAAAAAAAGTACATAAAAGGAAACTCTACTTGACTCCATATAAGTTCTAGCCTTACTATATCCAGTGTTTCAGGGGATACAATCTGCCTGTGGAGGTCTACTAGTTTGCCATACAGGGTGAACCAACTCTGGAAGAACCATGTTGGTTTGTCTTCAATGCTGTCACGGTGTTTGAGAATAAGTGCCGCCCTCAGTATTGTCTGGAACAACTCAGGCTGATATTCTCCCTACTGGGAAATTATCTCAAAGAGAATTCATTGCAGGTTACGGAAGGCTGGGTTGGATGATATGGACAAGATGAGTGTTGTTTTGCCCTGACCCTAGCACCACCTGGAGGAAGTGACATGAAGCACGGTTCAGTTTATAGTGCCATAAGGTCCCTGTGTTTACTTCTACCTACGAGAAATATTCTAGCAAATCCAATTCACTCATGACTAGTCCACATTGATTTTGTACCTAAGCACATCTCACATTTCAAATTGTTATGACCAAGGCCAGTTCTCATGTCTGATTTCAAGGAACAGTGAGACATAACACATACACTCTTGTGACTGACCGACCCTCTGCAGGGGATACCTGGCGTCAGCAGTTCAACTCTTTCATGCCATCTTTTTCTCATCCTATGGGAAAGGGTACATAAAAGGAAACTGAACTTGACAGAGATTAATATTTTCATGTCTCCAGATGTCTGCAATTTAAATACTCCATTATAAGTAGTTGTATTTGAAAATAAAAAATCGAATTTTATTATTTTCACTGTGAGCTCATTCGCCAAGTAATTGCAAAATCAGTATGTTGTTTTCATTAATGAGCAATGTTTAACCTACAGATATTTTTGGGTATACGGCCTTAAAGAATATAGCTAGGGGCAGTATCACTAGGGTTGTTGTCTACGCACTTGTTCTACATTTTCGGGTTCTAGCCTTACTATATCCAAGGGGAACAATCTGCCTGTGGATGTCTACTAGTTTGCCATACGGGGTGAACCACCTCTGGAAGAACCATGTTGGTTTGTCTTTAATGCTGTCATGGTGTTGGAGAATAAGTGCCGCCCTCAGCATTGTCTGGAGCAATTCAGGCTGATATTCTCCTTGCTGGAAAATTATCTCAAACCGAATCCGCTGCAGATTACGGAAGGCTGGGTCGGATGATATGGACAAGATGAGTGTTGTTTTTGCCCTGACCCTAGCACCACCTGGAGGAAGTAATGTGAAAGACGGTTCAGTTTATAGTGCCATAAGGTCCCTGTGTTTACTTCTACCTACAGGAAATATTCTAGCAAATCCAATTCACTCATGACTAGTCCACATTGTTTTCTTACCTATACACATCTTGTATTTCCAATCGTTATGACCAAGGCATATACGTTCTCATGTCTGATTTTGAGGTACAGTGAGACATAACACAGACACTCTTGTGACTGACCAACCCTCTGCAGGAGATACCTGACTTCAGCGGTCCAATTCTTTTATGCTGTCTTTTTCTCACCCTATGAAAAAAGGTACATAAAAGGAAACTCTACTTGACATGGACTAAATATTTTTAAATATACGTCTTCCGTTATAAGTGGTTGTATCTGAAAATGTAAAATCGATTTTTATTGTTTTCAGCATGAGCTCATTTGCCAAGTAATTGCAAAATCAGTATGTTGTTTTCATCAATGAGCAATGTTTAACCCTTTGTGGGAGAGCATCAACTATAGTTGATGTCATTGCTGGGCAAGCATCGACTATAGTTGATGCCATGGCAGGGTGAGCATCGACTATAGTCACCCTGACTCTATAGGATTCAGCAAAATGCCTCATCCTGCTAAATCTTTCGTCCTCACAGCTAGCAATAACAATGGTCGTCCTGAAAGGGTTATGAGGTTGGATTGCTGTTTTGGTACTGTGCTTTATCATGATTAAGACTAAGCCTTGAACATACTCTTAATAATCTAGGCGGAAGAGGTAACAAGTGTACAACAAAGATAGAGATAATCACTATAATATAACCTTTTTTGTTCCCATCTTACCTCAGCTAAGGTTGAGATGCGGTACAAGTTGGCACAACTCATTGTTACGCTGCATTTTGTAGAGTGTGGGCCCCTTGCCACTTGCATACTACCACCCAGGAGGACGATTGTGAGCTTTGTATATACCTACAGTAGACACTACACAAAGTTGTTCTGGGTGTTATATATATTGTCATCAAGCCTCCCAGGAGTAGACAATGCACTGGGTGTAGAACATAAGTTTTACAAAAATTCAGTGTCTATGAAGTAGCATTACAACTGTTTTACCTGAGCCTCATTTTTTGGTTGTAATTATGAATAATATACATTACTAATAATTTGAGCTGGCAGCCTACGCAGTGTTCACTCTCGTATAATATATAAATAAATACAACACAACTAGAGTCCCACCTAGGTTTAATGGTGACATTTTATTATTGATAGGAACCTAAAATTTCGGCATGAGTGTGCCTTCATCAAAAAATATATACAAAAATAAATAAATAAATAGTAGTTATAAATGGAGAGGCTCTGGTTAGTCCAATTACCTTGCTTTTACACCCTCAGGACAGGAGAGTTCTGCAGGCTACTATACAACATACCCTGTGCAGTACAGTCCCTACTGGACAGTGGTCGCTCAAATGACTTCACAAAACGTGTAGCCATCACATGGCCAAGAAGTAGTACAGTATAACGGTATATATGAAAACGACTCTTTTCACATCTGTGGTTTCTTACCTACACGGTTTTTAAGTTTATAAAGTATTTCATTTCACTTGGTGATTTTCTAAAATACGATACTGTCAAAAAAGGGCTTTGGACCCTTTATCATTGTTACGGATGGACATAATTATGTCAATTATGTGATATCAATATGCCATACAGTCCATCTGCCACATACTGGTGACCGGGCTACACCATAGACATTACACAATAATAACATATTGCCCACTGTATTCGGTCGGTCATAACAAAGAAATGAGTGCATGTGCTAATAATGATTCACAATCAACTATATAAAGAGTAGATACAGGGAGCAATGAGGTAGTGTTTCTATTTTAGCTTCGCATTGAATAAGGCCAGTATAGTCGAATTGGCCTTTCTCTTAAATTCACATCTGTCAGTGGTTAGCCTACAGGAGGCATTTAGACTATTCCATAGTTCAATGCCTCTGTAAAGAAGGCTCTTGCGGTATGCAAAGGTATTAAAGAATGGGTAGGCTAGTAGTCCAGTGTTTGTGGATCTGGTAACTCTCCCACCGGGAGGTGCTTGTTGGAAAACCAGACCTAGAGAAATAGGGCAGTGCCCTTTATCATACAAATATTTATGCAACAATAGTAACAATTGAAGGTCATAGCGGACGCTGAGGTAATCAACATTAGTGTCAGTGTGCAATTTAAATACAGGGTACTTCATTTGCATTTTTAGGCTAACCCTTAAGCATCTATTTTGCAAAGGTTGAAGTCGTTTGTGCTGAGTTAAGATTACACCATTGTAGAGGAAGCCACAGTACAGTTCTAGTACAGGTAGTATTGTCTGCTTATATACCAAGGTGGCTATGTTGGTGGACATCTTCTTTCTAATATTCCTGAGCATGTAACACCTGTTTGATGCTGAGCTGATGGATTTGCTTATGGTTTTTACAAACGAGAGCTTATCATCTAGGATTATTCCAAGGTATTCATATTGATCACCGACTTCGAGCACAGTAGTGCCCATGGATACGGGGGTATATAGTTCTTTGAGGTAGGTGGATTTAAAACAAGAATCTTTGTTTTATCCTTATTGATGCATAGTCCGCTTTCGCTAAACCGTTTATATACACAAGAAGCATCCCTTCGCAGTTTTGCTTTGGCAATGTTTACATTCAATGATTTTGTATAAAAGACGACATCATCAGCCTACATGATAAGATCACAGTTGACTAACACTTTAGGCAAGTTATTTATAAAACAAATAAATAACAAGGGTCCCAAGATCGAACCCTGGGGTACCCCATATTTTACCGGAAGTGTACTACTAGTAGTACCGTTGCACATCACTCGTTGGGTGCGGCTTCCTAGATAGGATATAAGCCAATCTGTATACAGAGGGGGTAGGTCAAGCTGACGCATTTTTGATATTAACTCAAAATGGTGGATACTATCAAAGGCTTTCCGTACGTCCAGGAAACATGCCACAAGATGCTCTCCATGGTCCTTAGCCATGTATATTTCATTTACTAACTTGAAGAGCGCACCATTGGTTCCTCTGGACGCACAGAAGCCATATTGGAATTTGCTAAGCTGGTTTCCTGCCTCTAGGGAGTGGTATAATTTATCATAAACTAAGCGTTCCATGATCTTGCTAGGGATGGGCAAGAGAGAGATGGGCCTCCAATTACCAATTTGTTTTAGGTCCCCAGACTTGGGTAGCGGGACAACTTTCCCGGATGCCCATGCCTTGGGAAAACAAGTATTGTGAAGACTGAAATTTATTAATCTGGTCAGTTGGGGGGCTAATATTAGAAAGGCATCTTTTAGAACGGAGGTGTTAATGTCATCTATGCCACTAGATTTATGTACTTCTATAGATTTTACTAGGTCAAGGACAGTTTCATATGTTATAATGCTATCTTCTGATTCAGGGTACTGTTCTTTTTTGGGGATCGCTCTGCTACTGACTTTGGGTATTTGGCCCAGAGAAGTACAATACTTCAACCGGACCGTTCAATCTTTTATCACAATTAGATTATCTCATATGGAAACACTCTGTGGGTTCCAATGAGGATATTGTATATAGATACCTGAACTCCCCTGGGCGTTATTCATAAAGAGACATTGAGTGGGACAAGTTTTCACATTGAAATTGAAATTGCTTGCATATATTACGGTTCCAGTTTAATGTACAGGTTATGTGGAATAACTACCCATTATGGTACTACTAACACTTGGACATGACAAATTTGACCTAAGCTACCACAAATTTACATTCACCTGTTGCAGCGCTGACCTCTTTAATTGCAATACATTGTATATTTCTTTTTAAAGGGTACTGTTCTGTTTAATTTGTTGTCCACATGAAACAGGATTTTCTTCGAGCATTGTGAGAATAGATGCAACTTGCAACCAATCATTTTGCCTTGAGGCATTGTCTTTGTCAGTGTCTTCTCAGTCTGGTGCCAAAAAAAAAAGATCACAACTTTCTGCTTTTTGCTTTGCAGAAAAATTCACTGAAGTTTGGCAAAACTCTTGCAGCAAGACTATCATAATTGATGACATCTTTCTGGCTAGTCAGACTGCAAACTTTGGGGAATGTGGGTATTTACTTTTATAATCTATTATCTGACCTTTGATCAGATGATAGGTTAGCCATTATTCAGTTAACATTGTTACACCAGTGTCGTTTTCCTCTCTATATTTTACTTTCTGACAAACCTAACTACTGTATGAGCTAGGCGTTTGCTTACACACTGATTGATTGTACCCCGTTACTGTGTTA
Organism: Harmothoe impar; assembly: GCA_947462335.1. NCBI lineage: Eukaryota > Metazoa > Annelida > Polychaeta > Phyllodocida > Polynoidae > Harmothoe > Harmothoe impar. The sequence continues at coordinate 39,672,269 of OX381719.1, forward strand.
CCCATACATCCACTGACAGTTTGGATTGCGGTTTTTGTGTCATCTGTAATATAACTAGAATAGTATAGTTTATCCGTTTACTGAGTATTCAGTATTCGGAGTAAAGTTTTTACAATGCATATGTCAATTGAACAGATAGTTGCATGTTCTGTTTAGTTTAGACTAGTGATTGAGTACATAATTATTTCAACTTTTGCTTCATAAGGCAAACACAGACTTACCGTCAAGATAAGTGTCGATAGATTAGAATATATAGAACGTTTTTCCAACAACAGCTGGGCCACCATCTTTGCCATGTTTGACTGTAGTTGCCATTCACTGCTCCATCTGAGTACGACCCCTAGGTTAGATTCAGCACACTAGTACTTACTATGCTGCACCAAACTGCAGCTATGCACAGTTACAACCAGACCAGGCGTCATCGATATATCGATATACCATTCACCAATCAGCCCTGACTGATACCAGAAGTATCGAAAAAAGGAACAACGGGTCAGTTTTCATCATCGTTTCTCAAACTTCATATATTTATGTCAATCCAGGTATTGCGTTACTTGTTCCTTCATCTTCTGTCTCGTATCTATTGAGCTAATACCACTGTTATCTGATTTAGACACTCATACCCATGTTGGAACTCGATTATATATCTGTATTATCACTGATATGGCATAAAAGGATGGCACAATTCTCTTAAAAGCTAGTAAGACAATTTCTCTCCCTGCTCCTAACAGTGTAAATTAAGGGTCCTGAGGAATGCTCACTATAGAATTTGAAATGATTTAGAGGGCTGCTTAAACATTTTGCTCTTGCTGCTCAATCTTGCAACTGTTATATTTTGCTCGATGTTTGCCTGTTCTTTGCATATGGTAATATCTATTCTGATATTTTTTTGAAGTAGATTTATTGGATCAAATTGGTTTGCACCAAAACTAGCTCGGGCGCATTGCCCTTCTGCCGCCAGTACCCCTGCCTATACATAATTCTTTGACGGTTTTAATGTTGAAACTGGTAGCTATGACTTCCTTTACTCGTACATATGTTAATATAATACATTAGAATATTATGAAAAACTATGCAATTACTTGCTGACATTAATTTGTTTGGGATGAGATGAGACGAGATAATGTTTTTCAGTATGATAATAAAAAGTGATTACATTTCATTTATGAAACAGTGTGGATAATCCTTCTTAATTGCTATTTTGAATTGCGAAAGAGTCTCTTTCATTGTATACATGGGTTTTAGCTGATTCCAACGCATTATGGCTTGGTACATGCAACTTCTTATAACAATAGGCTTAAGCGACCATGGAACAATGAGTCTTTTTCCCTGATGATACCTTGTGGGCAAAGCCCTAACATCGAAATATTTGTCCTGCTGCGCTAGGGTGTAAGCATAGTACAAAAGGTGTCTGTCCCTCAGGACTATGTAGAAGCCAAGCACATCCACTTTTTTCATGTAATTTAACAGTTGTCATGACAGGATTTTTCTCTAATTTAGCCTTATATACCGTACGTAAGCCCCTTATTTTGAAGTCCCTGTAACTCTTCACTCTCCCCTTTATTTTCCCTATCCCAAATAAAATCTGAGTAATCTAAAGTAGGGAGGACCATAGAGGTGTATATTGTAAGAGCTGTGTCATTGTCTGTATGGTACCTGACCTTAGCCAATGGGTTTAGTTTATGTCGTGTGTTAGCAATCACATTTTTCCTATGTGTTATGAACTTGAGAGCAGGGTCTAGCAATACACCCAGGTACTGAAGTCCAAAATCAGATATTTTTTTTATAAGAATTAAATGGGAAACTGTATCGAAAGCTTTTTTTATAGTCTAGATATAGAGGTAGATTTATTACTAATAATATTTTCGATAATGTTATCAAGGTGTGAGGTAATAGCTGATACCGTTGAATGACCTGATCTGTAACCAGGTTGGAACCTCGTCAGAAGACTATGTCTCTCCATATACTTTTGTAGTCTAGAACATAAAATTTTCTCATATAATTTACCCGGTAAAGGAAGCAGACTAATAGGTCTTAAGTCACTAACATCTAATGAATTAGCTTTTTTAGGAATAGGAATTATAGTGGCAGCCTTCTGTGCAGCCCTCGGAAAATAACATCTGCCCAGACACTTATTTTACATACACATTATTATGTCTGGAATACTAAAGAAGGTATCTTTCAGTACATATGCTTTTATGGTACAGAGGTGGGTTGATTTGATTTTGTAATGTATATTTATTCATGAATGATTTTCTAAATATAACAACAATCAAAGTACATGTGTTCATCTTTCATCATAACAACAACAAAATGGTGTGTTGGTATTCATGACTACAACATGTGTCAAAGGATGGGCATCCTAATTTCAATTCAACTGTTAACGTCATACACATACAGGTATATAGCGAACAATTACATATAGTTGGTTCTAGACATGGTATAATAATATCATAGCGAATCGAATTGTAACATAATAACATGGTGCAATAAATTTGCAGAAACACATGGGTTTCTATTCCTTGACACGACTATACAGTTTGGTTAGTACATCATAGCTGCCCAGGTAGTTGGTGTTAGGGTCGACAGGTGAAAGCGCCGAGGCAAGCTTCTGGCCAACCTCCGCAAAGAACGTATTGATGTGATTTGAGACTTCATTAGCAGGTATCATCTCTTTAGTGAGGCTATTTCTTAACTTGATAAAGGTAGATTTGGTTTTTATCCGGTAGTAATTTCCTGATGCCTTCCAAGAATTTTGCAGGGTCTATTTTTCTATGCGCAAGGAGGGTATCAATCTTTTCTTTTCTACTATAGTAAATTAATGATTCTACTCTATTTATATAAAAATCAGCAATTCGCCTGTCATCTATATTATTTGTACGTCTAGCGTCTCTATAAAGGGTGTCTCTATGCTGCATTTCTTGTATAATAATCATTATTAGGAGTATTCAGGTGTATATATATATACTGGTAATACCAAAGTATGTATAGGGCACGCTCGTATCACAGAAATAACTTTATCCCAGAGTGCATCAGGATCTTCTAAAGAAAGTACAACATCCCATTTCATATTTGTTAACATATTTTTAAAACCTAAAATATCATAATTTTTATATGATCTGGCTTTTACCACCTTCTTTCTTATTTTATTCCTCTCACAAATTGGATGGTAAATTTACTGTCAGCCCATTTTTTTCGGTAAGGTCAACTCAGTCAGCCTGAAACGCTCAGTCCGTTGGCCCTACTAGCCTGGTGTATCACCTGTCTGAACACGTAGTGATAAGGCTATCTGAAGTCTGTGTACAGGAGTATCCTGGTTTCCTGTTCTCTCTATTGAGTTCCCAATACAACGCAGTGCTGACCTCATCTATCCTGGGTCAAGTTTGAACACTACATACATACAAACATACATGTATATTTATATGTATGTACTTACACAGATATGTGTGTCTACATATAAATCTTATGTATGCATATATTACATGCATATGTATGTAAAAATAATATATACTTGAAGGGCAACATGTTTATTTTATTTCTTGATAAGAGGAAATACAATTTCATATTTCTTTGAGGAGAGGAAGCAAGATCGGGAAGCAGGAGTAATCACATTCTTATTAATCTTATTCATGACAACTTACCACATTCTATTTGTCTTCATGAATTGACATAACGCAGGCACAGTCTAGGACTGTCGTTCTGTCATATGGTTTGCACAGTCTCTTATACTTGGGTAAATTAAGTACCTCTGATATTGGTCATGCTAACTTGTAATGTTGGTACTTAGATTGTGAATTAGCAACCTTAGCCCAGTAGTCTACAGAATATATTTCTGAAGGAATGATATGTAAACTGCTAACCTAGGTTCCACTGAAGGTTTTAGTCGCACTTTCAAATTTATAGGGTATGTATTAGTCTCCCACATGTTATACACATGGGATAGATTCATCACATTATTCCAAAGACATAATTATGTCTCCTGATCTGATTTAAAAGTATCGGGACATTGATGTGGCAAGTTGGATCTCCAATACACCCACTACAATCTCACATAACTCTGAAGAGAAGAATTACTTACCAAAATATCCCAATTTCTAGTCTTATCACATCGATCTCAGCACCACCAGTATCCGCAGGTGGACCAATGGCTGTCTCGGGTTGTCCTCAATTATCTTGTCTAAAACGCAGCTGGCTAGGGATTCTTTTCATTTTTGTACTTCTAACTCACAAGTATGAGTGTTTGCTCTTGGGTAGGTTGTAAGGCAAGGGGGGGCTGGTATCTGAAGATGTATTAAGGCTCTGTCCAACCAGAGAGTTTTTTCTTAATTTCTTTATGGGTTATTTTAGCCGATGACAAGCAAGTATCTCAGTTATGCTCCACCCCCTCTACCTGAGGGTCACCGTCCACAGAGCATAAATCGGCCATTCTATACGCAATTTACATAGGGAATGTATGGCAATTTTCTTGGTATACGGCCGATTTATGCTCTGTGCACGGTGGCCATCATTGACCAATTAGCAACCAGCTCACCACTGTGCGTGTATTACGGCATACTGTACCCGTTATATGGCACTTGGAGCATATGGCCTTATATAAACTTTGCACGGTTAGAGTTTGGAACTTTGGTGTCCTTATCCTAGTATACACTGAAACTTGTCACATGGACAGCATAGGCTTAACTGGTCATGCCAGAGAATGTAGATGTTAATCAACTATTATCCATGCCAGTGTTTCTGCATTGAGTGCACTGGTGATAAAAACTTACCACAATCGTTTGTTTTTGATGAAGTGCCAGTGCAGCTATAGTCTAGGAATGTAGTTCTGTCATATGGTTTTACAGTCTCTTTATAATTATGGACAATCTTAATACCTATGTACTTGGTTCTGCTAACTGGGAACTGAGCACTTCATGTTTTACAGGCAATTTATGTAATCAAGTCCCCCCTTCAACCCCCCAAGACCCCTACTACCAGCTAGAATATAGAGGTCTCTGAGTAATTTTCTTTTAATGTGGTGTAAAAATTGGCTAAAGGGTTTCTCCTGGAGTATAAATACATTACTCATGTAAGGCCTATTCATTCTAATTTTCATAGGGAATTTGATATTTTCATGTAGAAACTCAACCCATGTTCTGAGTTTGGGTCTCATACTATCTCATCAGGTCCGAGAAATGGAGGAAAAACCCTGCCCAGAGCCGTTATTTACACCAGTGTTAATTTTCACAACGCAGGTAGGTGTGAAAACACTGCAGGGCTCACTGCCTACTGGGTGAAGTGGAGGAGCACAGCGGGAAAGTCTATAGAAAAAGCTCATCTATATGTGATTTCATGGCAATCCCACGTATGATTCACTATTCCCCATGTATGATTCAAGAGCATACACTATATATACATTTAACAGCAAATTGATAGAAAATTTAGCAAATGGGTTATAAGAAAACCATTGCTAATTTTAGCCCTGTAGTGTTTATGCTACAAGCAAAACCGTTGCTAATTCTACCCCTGCTGTGTTTTCATACCTACCTGCGTTGTGAAAATTAACACTGGTGTACATAATGGCTCTGGGGAGGGTTTCTCTTCATTTCCCGGACCTGCTCATTGCCAAAACAGCTAGTCAATTTAGAACATATTCCCCAATTGAGAGGGATATTCCTACAGCATCGCTCAGGGCAGCTGCAGTAGCAAAGGCCCTCATAGTGAGTAGAACATTACACAGCACTACCACACAGGCAGGCAGAAAGTGGAAGGTTGAGTACAGCAACATTCCTTTTTCAAAAAAGCCATAGAAAATGTTTTATCTATTATAGGTGAATGATGTTTGTAGTTCCTTACTCTAGTTGATCCCCTTCGGATATTGTATACTTCGTGATGGATTTCACCAGAGTGCAGCTTGACATGGATGACCACCAGAGCAGCCATCAGTCAAATTGAGAAACTGTAAAGTGTAATTTGTTAAATCATTGAGTATACATAGCTAAGGGATTTACAATCAAGCACTTGGGAATCTAAATTGTGCAAGAAGATCCCTATCTTTATTACCCTAGTCTATTTGCCTGGATGCGCCCTGGCAATACTCTTTCTGAACTTTAGGATAATACTTATAATTTTGGCTGGTGAATGTTAAATTGTCTGATTTGAGGGAAAAATTTTACAGAAAACGGATTTAGTGAACCTAATTCTTTTCCCTCTTTGTTTTCTACAAACCATGACTCAATGTTTTTCAGTTCATTCAATACAGTGTAAAGCATCAATCCAACCTGTTGAGATAAAACAAAAAGTTACTTTTTGTGTTCTATGCCCTTTATTGACTAGTCTAGGGGCATCGATTGTAGTGTATTAAAATGAACCTGTTTGTTCCAGAGAAGGACCCGCCACTACCAGGTGAAAGCACCTGGGGGCGTGGTGGTGTGATTTGGCTGCAGTACGGCAGGTGGAGACACTTTCCTAAAACTCTTTGCCACCGCAGATCTACTCTCGTTCCCAAATCCTTCCAAAGGACAGTCTCGGACCCCGACTGTATGTATACAGTCTGGGAGAGTACTTATGTACTCACTTGTACAGGATAACAGCAATCTGGACATCATGGGTTTGAGTCCCACCATGGCACAATGGATAGTAATTTTGATATCTGTACAATGCACCTCTATTACACTTTTGTACCTATCCAAATATGTAATATGTAATATAACTATGCCAGTGTAGGGGTATTTATGTTTCAAATAGGCCAAATAAAGAATGTAAAAAAACGAACCTATGTTTTGCCAAAGGTGGGATTCGAACCCATGAGGCCATACACAACCTCATTCATGGTCATGTGACCATGGCTAACCAATCAGTGGTTGAGCTATCTCATTAAGAAATGATCCAGGATCCTGGATCATTTTCTAAGTAGGTCACAGTTATTAGATACAAAATTGTCCAGGCCCATTACAGCCTGACGGCTGCAATGGGCCTGGAGGGCTCGAGGCTGTCCAAAGGAAGGCTCTGGTAACAGCCAAATCACCTTGAACTTGGGATTTTGCTGGTTCTGGGAAACCGCTGCTGGTAGCTTGGAACCAGCGGACAGGAACCAGAATGTTTGATGGTAGTTTTACCATCAGACTTTCTGCTTCCATTTTCTGTTCCTGTCCGCTGGTTCCAGGCTACCAGCAGGGGTTTCCCAGAACCAGTAAAATCCCAGGTTCAAGGTGATTTGGCTGTTACCAGAGCCTTCCTTCGGAAGGATTTGGGAACGAGAGTACCGCAGATCATCCACTGGTGCCGTGGGCAGCAGGGGTATATAACTTATAAGGAGGAACGTAGGAGGAGCTCATCAGTATTAAAACGCCTCATAAGGCCGTATGTGTGTAGAGACATTATTCGCATCTGACAAATTCATGTTCTAAAGACTGTGAACTTTGATTAAATAAAACCTGCTGCATATGAATCAAATTGGAACCTTGAAGATGAAAACGGATATTAAATACATTACAGAACAACATGAATCACATAGATATTAAAAAAGAAGATTTGGAGAAAAGGGTGAAATTATAACATGACTGCCAACTCAATCAAGAAGATGGTCGAACGTAGAGAAGGCATAAAAAATGTTTTGCAAATGGGGCATAGTAGCATGACATATACATATACATATTTATGGTGGTTGATTTGGAATCTGGACCCCTCTTTAAAGACTTCTGGGGGGGTCCAGATTATTTTGCCAAATAAAACTGATTAATTTTCCTGGTTCTCAATGTTGTTTGAAAATCAGCACTCCTCATATGTTCAAGACTGCCTTCATACTACTATTTACAATGTTGTGAATTTTGAATGATATGTACCGATAGCTTTTTTTTCCAAACAGGTATAAGTGCGCCTATATTACAACACACAAGGTAGCAGCTGTGTGATGTGTATAATATTAGGCCGGACTCCACTAGGGCGACACAGGTACCTGCGAAACAGCGCGTTCTTTTAGGTCCTTTGTTCTCAAATAGATCGCCCTGTTTCGCCCTGTTTCGCCCTGAATGTCGCCTTGAACATCTAGCTAAAATACTGATAATCAGACATTTCACCAAGCCTATACAATGGTGAGGTGAACTCTAGAAATGAAAATGGATGAGAACATTAGTACTTGTATCAACCACCAGGAGTCACAATCCGTATTATATAGTAGTAGCTAAGGCATGAAGGCTTGGAGCTGGTCAGGTTTATGGTTATCCAGAATAAAAGTCAACATAATTTGGTAAATATTGGTTTGATATACCGCAGTACCTATTATGAATTCCGACTTTCCACCTAATCCATGTAATAAAAAATTATGTTGCATCATGCTATTTGAGTTGAGTTGAAATGATTTTGTTTAGACTGTATAAAGATGACTCAGGGCATGTGCGTTACATGCAGTATATAATTATACTAGAAATTGAAATCTTTGTATATAACTGCTTATGAATAGTGGTAATTTTTGTTACCATGGCAACCAGAGTCAACAAAAAAATGCTATATTGGGATGTTTTCTTGTTTTGAAACAGGGATTTTCCTCAAAACCCGCCAAATATACTGATTACATCATGTTCTGTATGAAAAATTACTCAAATCCATGTTTTTGCCAACAACTTATTATCATTGCTTTAATCATAGCGAATATCTCTTAAATTCATATTTCAAAGTTGCCATAGATCCACAATTTCTAGGGAAATGTACATGGAGACACATCATCTAGATTCACCAAAAATACTAGATCAAAACCCAAAAAAGAAAACGACTTTTCATGAATTTTCCAGAAAATGGTGACAAATTGAAAATGCATGAAAATTGACCAAAAGCGTCCTTTAAAAAAGGGCGGTAGGCATATCTGGGTTATGTTGATGTTTCAAAACAGGGTTAGTGTGTCAAGGCATGATGTTAGTGTGCATTGCATTGTTTGTAGCACAATTCATTGGTTTCATATTTTATGAATGCAGCAAATGTCGAGGTCACTGACAATAGAAAGAGACATTAAATACCTGTTCGCCAAATGACAGCACCCAATGAAATGCAACTTCAATTATACGTTACAAACCCTATTCTATTTTGAATAGAATTTTTGATTGGCATTGCTTTCATCGTGTTGTATGAGAATGACCTGCAGGAGATGGTGATCGGGTTTCTGTGAATATTATGTTGAAATATATATGCCAATGACAGTGATGTGCAGATGTAGTTGGCAAAGTGGTATGGATCCCAGGCATTTAGGCCAGCCATATTCACATCGAGGAGACAGATCACACCAAGGGAGTGGTCATTACATTTTGTCGATAGTGGGGAGAGGGATGCTTGGATTCAGTTGGGGGGAGGAGCAAAACTAATTTGAATGCTCCTTGGGGGAGAAGGGGAGCAGGAATCAATGGTTTCACCACTTTTTAATGAAAAGGCCTGCTCTTTACACATTGTATCTGCATTAGGGTACAAAAAAAATCATGCTCCAACGTAAACATACGGGTCTCCTGCAGGGCAACTTACCATTTCTACAGCATTGCTTTACTACAAATTCAACTATCATATTTATACATCGACGTCATACGTCGACCCCTCTCACGAGACACTGCGGGGAAAAAGTCGATACTCGCATCAAAATCCACCACCCCCTGTTGTTACAATAATGCCCACTCCCTACTCCTCACTAAGCAGTATAAAGCTCAACAGTGTCAGTAACAGCAGCAGCAGTGTCAGTAACAGCAGCAACTGTCACATCATCAGTAGCAGTAGTTAAAGCTGCAGCAGTTGTAGCAGCAGCAGCAACAGCGGCACATAGCTAAGGGTACGTAGCAAGTATTATACAGGGGTGGGAAATAGGGCCTATACCAGTCAAGAGTATCCTTTATAAAAATCCCCAAGCATACTGCAAGCTATACCCTGGGCCTAACTGCAATATTTAACAATAACACATCATTTTGCCTTTCCTATACCTTTTGAATTGCTTACATCAGTAATTCTTTGGTTTGCAGCTTGTATTTGCCGTCTACTGTATCATTCCTCTGCAAAAAATGTATACACATGAACATAAATGTCTACAGTACATTGCCGATTGTTTTGTTAACATCCACATATTTTGCTGCATGTCATCAGAAGCATGCTGGGCACTGATTGGTTTAGATATTGATGCAGTGAAGAAATCAAAATTCTGGCAAAATTGATAACCTACTTTACACATGTTACCTGCCACCTGCTGTTAGTAATACACGCTCTCTCATTGTCTATAGAACTAGAACTCAATTCAATTCGATTATAAAGGTTTTTCTTACTGACTTCAAGTACTTCGATGGGTCTTATCACAGCGCTCGTACCACCTTTGATACTTTGACAATGTATCGTACATGGAACATGATTTTCTACAATACTAAACCAAATTTGAGAGTAGTTATCTCGGGCTGTATTTCACGGCTCAACAAGCTGCAGGCGACCCAAAAATTAATTTACAAACAATTTCCCTAAACTCAAATAATTTGTTCTTTATATCATATGCAATCAAAATATAAAATAAAAAAGTGGGATCCCAGTGCTAGTTTCTCCAGGATTGGCCAGCTAAGATGAATGTCCATATTATTGAATTGAATGGGCCCGACCCTTGAAAGTAGCTATTTCTTGTGCATTTTGGTGAATAAATCACAAACTAGACACACAGTTTCTTTCAAAACTAAAGTTAAGCTTAATAATATATAACGATCAAGATTATGAAGTGAAATCATACCCAGCAAATTAGTGTGGAATTGTTTGATACTGTTTGAGGCCTTCACACACAGTGTGAGAAACGTGCATATTGTGTGAATCTGTCCCATGGTGTCTGTGTCAGTGTGTGTGAATCTGTCCTATGGGAAAGATCCACACACACTGACACAGATTCCCAAAGCAGAAAAATCACATTTGTGTCAGGTTGTTTGAATTTAAGTAAAGAGTATATGAGATTCCTCCTGTGACATCTTGTATGAACTTTTGATTTCAAGTTTTCTATTTTGAGTGTGACAGTTTCAAACCTACCTTGGCAAATGTGTTTAATTCTGTGTTAACTTACATCTTCCCTCGGATATATACATGTGATGTGGATTTTAACTGCTTTAATACAATTAAACATAATAAAATCACAGTTTGCTCCATGTTGTGCCACATTGTTCTACTGAAGTCCTTGTTTGTCCACCAGGGGTCTGCACCACACAGCAGTCCACTATTGGCAAATAGTTCATTAATACTTTACCTGCTATCCACAGGGGGGCGCATCAGATCCACTTTATCACATCCTACCTGATCATGAGTTATTTTGTGCCATTTTGTGTGACAATGCTCCGGAAATGTCCCATGTTTTTACCATGAAACAGACCCACACATCATAGTACAATGTTCCAAACAGTGATCAAACTTGTCCCATTTTGTGTCACTTGGTTTCAGTTCCAGCACACTGTACTAGGAGTGTGCAAATTGCCCCATGGCTGTCCCATGGAACAGACCCACACAGCTTGGTACAATGTTCCAAACAGTGATCACACTAGTTCTATATTGTTTGACTTAGGTCCACTTCCAGCACACTGTGCTAGAAGTGTACAAATTGCCCCGTGGCTGTCCCATGGAACAGACCCACACAGCTTGGTACAATGTTCCAAACAGTGATCACACTAGTTCTATATTGTTTGACTTAGGTCCACTTCCAGCACACTGTGCCAGAAGTGTGCAAATTGCCCCATGGCTGTCCCATGGAACAGACCCACACAGCTTGGTACAATGTTCCAAACAGTGATCACACTAGTTCTATATTGTTTGACTTAGTTCCACTTCCAGCACACTGTGCTAGAAGTGTGCAAATTGCCCCATGGCTGTCCCATGGAACAGACCCACACAGCTTGGTACAATGTTCCAAACAGTGATCACACTAGTTCTATATTGTTTGACTTAGGTTCAGTTCCAGCACACTGTGCTAGAAGTGTGCAAATTGCCCCATGGCTGTCCCATGGAACAGACCCACACAGCTTGGTACAATGTTCCAAACAGTGATCGCACTAGTTCTATATTGTTTGACTTAGGTTCAGTTCCAGCACACTGTGCTAGAAGTGTGCAAATTGCCCCATGGCTGTCCCATGGAACAGACCCACACAGCTTGGTACAATGTTCCAAACAGTGATCACACTAGTTCTATATTGTTTGACTTAGTCCCAGTTACAGCACACTGTTCCAAACACTGATCACATTTTTCCCATTTTGTGTCACTTGGTTTCAGTTCCAGCACACTGTGCAATTTGTCCCATTATTGTACTATGAAACAAACACACTTTATTGTAAACATTCTGTCCTTTGAAACAGACCTAGACGTCATGGTACAATTTTTGAGAAAGAGACCACACTTATCCCATGTTGTGCAAGTTGGTTTCAATTCCAGCACATTGTACTAAAAACATGTATATTGCCCCATGATTGTCCCTTACTACCCCCCTCTTTCCAGGCAGAAAATACACATTAAATGATCTATACCTTGGTGAGTTTTTGTACAAGCATTACTTATTATACACCATTATGACCATATGAAATGCCCTTTTTTCAAATTTCTTGGACTAGAAAGGCCGTTGCTATAGGGTTGGAATGTGAATCAAACAAAAACTTTCTTTTTTGAGTAATTCCTTCTTGAACAGCCCCCTAAGGTGTGGAATCTCATCAGAATTAACATTTTTGATGATTTAAATGTTATCTAGACATTATTTTGCAGGGAACTGTATTTTTGTTAATAGATTATCCTATTATTAAAGTCTACAGGGCTATTTTAAGAAAACATGTTGGGGACAAATAAAAAAAATTGAAAAATCTCAATTTTTTCTATTTTTCTTATTTTATCTGGCTGGCTTTGGCCTAAAATTGGCCATTTCTCGGTATTACCCAGAAATGGCAACTTGTTTCATCGTTTTTGAGGGGTTGAATCACATGAGAAATATGACCATTTGGGTTATCAAATATGAATCAAATCATGGTTTGCTAAACCTGCATCGGCTGCCCATTAAAATGATGTATAACTTGCATCAAGGATAGTGGTATTTCCAAATAGAATGATCTTTAATATACATGCTAGGTCTGTACCTTTTATCTCTAATCACTCAATGTAAACCTTTTCTGGATATTATTTATGACCTGAAATACAATTAGGTTTTACCAATATATGGCAAGGGATCCATGCTGAAAAAGACAACAAAAGTTTTGGGATTTTATATAGACTTTGATTAGAGCCTAAAAATGGCCAATTTGCGGCCGTCTGCGGCCATTTTGGGAAAATGAAGCACGGCCGTTTGCAGCTGTTTTGGGGTCTAAAGGGTTAAACATACCCACAGAAAACAGTGCAATATTGTATATATATATATATATTTAACCAATAATATATGGATATGGCCAACCTTGGGGTGTGTATCGATGAATAACGACCCGAGGTGCGTAGCACCGAGGTCGTTATTCATCGATACACACCCCAAGGTCGGCCATATCCATATATTATTAGGTTTATTATACGATATTTCGATTCATATGTCCTTATTTACCTTATATGAGTCCTAATTTGGCCATTTTGAAGGATTATTGACTGAATATCACTCGTACACCAGTAGCGCCATGTTTTGACATCCCACCAACCCTGCTCGCTGATTGGTGGAGCCTGGCTACGTCATGCCCTCAATCTCCAACACTGAGTCCAACATAGAATTTGTAAGGGGGCCAGCTTGGGGCGGTGTTATAGCCTAACCACATTCACCACAGCCGGATAGGCATGGATGCCAGCGTGTGCGCCTCACACACCAAGGGTCCCCGGATCGAACCTTGGTGGAAACAAACCATTTTTAAAGGGCCTAGATGTATGTGAAAAAAAATGCCTAGAATTATTGTACCGAAAGGGTAAGTAAAGTCCAACTTCTACCTTTATAGTAAAAAAGAAATTAGAAATAAATATTGATTTTCAAAGAAATTATACCAAAAAATGCCTTTTCTTCTGTAATTCGGTAAATAATGGTCCTACAGGGCTGGAAATCCGCCTGTAGACTCCTTGTTTCGCCACCTCCCTCTACCAGCGCCTCCACGGCGTGGTGGTTAGCACGTCGAACTTCAAGTCTTGATGTAGCGTGTTCGAGTCTCCATGAAACCTCGGATTTTATGGCTGAGGATCTTCAGAATCGTTCTGATATCCGCTCCCATTCAGAATCGTTCTGATATTCAGGATATCAGAACGATTCTGAATTCCCCATTCAGAATCGTTCTGATATCCAGAATATCAGAACGATTTCACCTCCCCAAGTCTCCGGTGTGCACCAATATCAGAACGGGAATATCACCTAAAAAGCACGCTGAGAGCCCATATTGTATAATGAATATATATATATTATATATAAAGAGTTTGGATGCAAAACGACCTAAAAACATATTTGTAATTTTGATGAACTGGTGAATAGAAAATCACCTTTTTCAAATACCAATGTTTAATGGGCAATGAATGAAATATATAGAAGTTGATTTTTGAAATCCTTGATATCTATTAAGTAAAGAAAAAAATTTTCAACCCTTACGATACATTTGTCAGTGTGAGCTCTGTGTCAACATTTTACATTCTACTAGTGGTAGTTGAGGCAGTGTATCGTGGAGCAATGCTGGCAGAGGTTGTATATTGTAATAGAACTGGGAGGCTAGGGCTTAACCAGTCTTATAATTAGGAAAGAGACAAGATGAGAGGAAGTAGTAGCAACAATAGTAGTAAATTATATTCCAAAGGCATCAACAGTTACAAAATATGTGATATGATATGACATCAGATTAGCGATAACGCGACCTGCTGCGCCAAGCTCTCACACAGAACTGGCACGACGCCTCCACATGCCGCCTTATATAGCATCCGCACTGAGAAGGTGCCACCTCGCTGCGCCGGGCCGAACTCCTCATGCGGAGGAAGCGCTGGCTGTCACCCAGCCCCGCTACACCCTTCCCTCTCTAATCTAAACCCTCCCATGTTTTTAGTACCCGTAGAAAATAGAAACTGGTGGCCCCCGACCACCACATTACGAGGGATGCAGTATTCATTAGAACATAGACTAATGATTCCCATGAAACGAGGCAATTCTCAGAAGGAGATGCATAACTAGATAATAACATGAATAACTGGAGAACTATGATGATGATAAGCTTGGTGAGCGCACGGCCGGTGATCCGACCCCTCACAGGGGGAAATCTGATGAGATGAGGTCCTAGTCCTAGCGCACAACGGTGCGGGAAGTCCTTAGTGCTAACACAACTGGCCGGCCAGGCTGGAACAAAGGATGACAAGTGATGATTGGTGGGCGCCCGACCGGCGGACGCATCCGCGCCACCGGCCCCCCACAGGGTGACGACTGATGAGATGAGGTTTGGGCAACAGTGTGGCCCACGGCCAGGCGGAGCCTACAGGTACCCGTTCTCATGCTGCAATGGAACGAGACACCATGGATGCACCGACGAGTTGCATCCCAACGAGCCCCACTTGTCCTCGCGGGTGCAGGTACGGTGCTGGTGGCGAGTGCAGGTGCAGTACTGGTGATGGGCACCGCCACGTCCACTTGGTGCTCGCTACGTGGAGAGGAGCTGGGGGGTGTAGGACTACCAGCCAAGGGCACCACCTCC
The DNA here is from genome assembly GCA_947462335.1 of Harmothoe impar. Classification (NCBI taxonomy): domain Eukaryota; kingdom Metazoa; phylum Annelida; class Polychaeta; order Phyllodocida; family Polynoidae; genus Harmothoe; species Harmothoe impar. Next base: position 39,687,893 of record OX381719.1, read on the forward strand.
GTATGAGGCACCCTAGCTCTGACAGCGACACCCTCTCTTCCTTAGCTGGATCCCACACGACCCCCTCCTGGTCTGGCAAGTGAGAGTCGGAGGGCCCCTCCCTGTCCTTGGTGAGGTCTATAGAGAGGACAGGCTCCCCCTCCTCTGGTAGCGGCAGCAAGGGTAGTGGGGAATTGGGGGGGTGTCCCCGTCGAAGGAGAGCCGCGGCGCCACCTTGCGGCGCCGGGCCGAACTCCTCCTCCGCACGCCGTGCAGAGGAAGCGCTGGCCGTCACCCAGCCCCGCTACTTTATCTAGTCTGTCTCTTTTCTTGCCATCCGCCTTGCCTCCCTCACTGCCTGTGAATTCTGTGCTTTTTTATGCTGTTTTTCTGAGAACGCCTTTTTTGACATAGACCCTTTTATTTCTGCCTTGGCCTCTTTTTCTCTTATTCTTTTCAGTCTCTGATTCGAATGATTAATGTAATCTTGCATTTCAGTTTTCTGTTTCTGCAAGGCTTCCTTCGAGTTTACATCCGGATATTGGCGTGTTCTATACGCAGTGGCCTTCATGACTACCTCTGCAATCTTTGTCCCTTTAAATCTATGTTTAGTGTCAGTTGCGAATGCACCAGGTTTTCCAGCCCAATTGAATTCTGATTGTAATTCTACTGTCATCAACCGGTCCATCACCTGGCCCAACATCATTCCCCACTTATCACTACCCCCTCTTGCATAAATTGGCCTCTCCTTACTCCACCGTGCTACCAGTACATCATATACAGCACTGTTTGCCTCCAGATAGCGATCCTGAACCTGAAAGTCATCAATGGTTTTAGATATATTTGGTTCATAGCCTGTCTCTTCAACGTCGGGCACCCCTATAGGATCTGCCCATACCTCATCTACCTGTGGAATAGGTGGAGGTGGCAGAGTTAATTCCTCAATGGGAGGTGGCTCAGGAACCTGCTCCTCTAGTTGAGAATTGCATAGGGTTCTCATACGTTCTGAGACCCAAACTTGGTTTCTTTCGACAGCATTGAGCCTCTTGACTACATCATACAGCTGCCCATTAACTTTTTCCAGCTTTTTGGAAAAGCTACCCACAGTAATGTTCAGGTTATTCAAGGACTGCACCAGTCCATTTAAGGCAGATGTTAAGTCGCCTCGCCAAGCCTTGGCAGCGGAGTCTGCACCAGGACCGTCTTCAATCTCCTGAAATTTAGTTATAGATTGGGATTTATTACAGCATTACTGCAACATATCATTATACTGTACCCTATGAATTCAATTAAACAACAAAACTTATTAATTTCATAATTTCCTACAATCTATCTGAAATCGCTTGCACAAAAGATTAGTTCCTTTCACAGGTAAAGGTATACTTTGGGGTGCTCTTTACAAGTACATATTCCAATGTTAAACCTACCTTTGGTTCCAAATTGTCACCACCATCTCCTGTATATCCAAATTCATTCTCCTGCAAGTAGACAAGATTTTGCTAAATTGTATGGAACATGCACATTGCGGTTGAGATAGGGCTGAGATTTGTAAGATTTGTAAGATTTTTATTTCAGACAAGGTCATGGTTCACACTACGATGTTCAAGAGCTGAATTGGAAGAGTTATGTACATATAGGTGCAAACATATAAATACATAAACTGAGTGCCAGGCCAGGTCTGTTTAGGCATAGCAGTAGCGGATTGATAGAATTCTTCTTACTGATGAATGATAGTAGAGTGTTGGCGACTCTGTGTGACTCTCAGAAGAGGTTGACATAGGACTGAGACAACTCTAAAAAAGATTTAACAATAATGTTGAAATCCCATCTTTTCCAACAATCTGTAAATAATCACTTAAGGATCATTCGGATCATCTCTAAATAGCATGTAAACCCCGTGAGACTTCTTATAGGTCATTTACAACATATAATCAATGCTCAACCCAAATATGGACGTGATTGACCACACCATATGGATACTGCAGCCTTCCATAGAATGGGTATCTCTACCTTGAAAATGACAGAGTTTTGTCCTAATGACATGACATTTATTAAGAATGGTGTATGGACTCCTCACCATACTTAGTCATAGGTTGGGGACATATCCATACTGTAACATGTCAAAATATCAGAGTGGCTTATCATTATGATTTCTATGATATCTTTGGAATGAATAGCCAACATGTCATCCATATGGAACATTCTAAACTATAGTCATGAACCATGGATTATCTCAGCAGTAGACCATACTGACACTTGCCTGGTTAGCTCAGTCAGTTGATAGTCTGCCTGTAAATCCAAGGGTCGAGGGTTCAAGGCTCTCTTGGGAAAACTTACTAAAATGTTTTCAAAACTTAGCCCTGAACAAACACGCACCAGGGGAAGTATGTGAATTTTCTAAATATTTAGAGAACGTCCACCAGGTGGATTTAGTGAGTTTCTAAAGGTTCTCAACATCTCCACAGGGTCCCGCCACCAGTTTGTCCAAATTATCCTTGAGGTGGTTGCCTACTTTGTATCAAGAATTTACCCGATTTACCCCAAACTTTATCTAGGTACCTTACACTATTCTCAAATGAAAGGCCAAAAGAGATATGAACGGTCCCAGGCTACTTTTTGAAATATTGACTTTTGCAAAAATGAAAGTGCTCTGCAATGCTTAAGCAGGAACTCTTCTTTTGTGTAGGGTATGGTAGTAAAAGTATTTAATTTCTTTAACTCTTCCTTTCCCAGATAATTTTTGGGTGTTTTTTGGACTATAGATGATGGCGTGAGCATTTAAGAAATTTTGGAATTATGTAAATATTCAAATTACAAGTGAATTGGTGATACTATGAACTAAGGATGTTGACCTAAAAGGGTGGTACCCTAGTTTCCAATATCTATATAAATAAGCAAGATATGGCTCTATCAAAATAGCAATGTTATCAAAAAAGTGTATCTTGAACCAATATTCAAACTGCAATATTTCAGGATTCCCTTCATCAATTGAGATGGAATAAATATCATATTGTAGGTTTTGTTAGGTATTTTCAGATTTTGTATGTGGACTGGTCATGACGGCCATATCTGATATGGTTACCATGGCAACCAATAATTCACAAAATCATTATTTCTAGCATGTCTGTTGCAATGGCAACGGATATTTTGACCAAAATCACACCAAAAAGAATGAGAAATATTAGTACCATCTTTTTAATCTTGAAAAATTCTCTAAAGCATGTTTTTACAAAAAAAATCACATTGTCCTACATTTTTAATGATTTTTACCTAAAAAATCAATTAAATATGGGTGAAAATCGGGTTGATTGTCCCCAAAGTTGGCAAGCCAACCATATGAAGGAAAATATTACCAGAGATAAATGGTTCAAGGTCCCTAGAGACTGCATAGCAAATAGTGAGAATCCAAAACATCTAAGGTTTAAGCAATTTTTGAGAAAATGGCAGGGGGCTCAAAATCGGCCAAAAATCGGCCAAAAAATTCCCATAAATGCGCAATCGGGAAAGGAAGAGTTAAACTCCCCTATAATGTACTTCAGATCTTTTCTGAATTCATAGAATTACTTTTAACAATTAACAACTAAAAAATACGATATAATAATAATCAACCAAAACAAAGTCAGACTACAGTTTCCAATACAACTAGTTGCACTATGGCCTCTTTGGTCTCATAGGATTGGTGTCAGACTTTAACCCTGGGGTTGTGAGTTTGCTCCTTGGGCAGTCTAACTGTCACAGTTTTACTTATTGCTTTACAGGGAAGCCTACATATCAAATGCCCAGAAAACTTTGCACTGGACCTGTTTACAATGGTAAGCCACCACTTTCAATGAAAGATTCCCTGCTAAGACTTGTAAAGATGTACTACTTGGTATATTCAAATTGGAAACCTACCTCTTGCTCCAACTCAGCATAAATGTCATTACAATCTCCTGTAGATCCAGATTCACTCTCCTGCAAGTATATGAATTTCTTTTTTCAAAAGTATGACTCACTCTCACCAAATCTATGCATCTATGTAAAATGATAATTTTCTCCTATAAAGAGTGTTATTTAGCTTAATATGTCATCATTATTCCACAGTATATTGTAGGATAGTAAAGAAATGTCATGAATAAAATCCCTAGCAACCCATCCCTACTTCTTCTCACCATAGCAACTCTGGTTGCGCTGCAGCCCTCCTCTAATCCCCAGGCACCTCACGTCAGGGGGTTGCGGAGGGGCAGTCCCAAATACCTTTTGATGTCTGGTGATTTTTGGTGATGTCTAGTGATCTCATGCATGTTGTCATGTGTGGGGATGGCTTGCTATCACGCACAAATCACCAAATGTACACATTCTTAGCATCAATGGCGAGGTAGGTGACGGTAGGTGACCAATGATCAATCTGATTTACTGGGATACTTTGACATCAGGACTGCAGCACCATATAACCTCCCCCGGACATTCATTCAATATATACTGTGACATTTTATGCTGTAAGTGGCATCTTTTAAAGTGACTGATCATGTACATCAAGCGATCATGTACATCAACCGATCATGTATGTCAACCTATCATGTATGTCAACCTATCATGTATGTCAACCTATCATGTATGTCGTGCGATCATGTACCTCAACCAATCATGTACATCATGTGATCATGTATGTCAACCTGACATGTAGGCTATAATTCCACCTGCGTCAATCCGGTGACAGTGAGTCTTACAAATAAACATCCACATTGAGGTTGGGATATGACTGAGATGACAATTCGTCAGAAATCGCTTGAACGAAAAAGGGTTGTTTGATGCGTAAAGACAGCCTACTCTATATAACTGCATATTCCAATGGCAAACCCACCTCTGATTCCAAATCTTTATGATTTCCATAACCATCTGCCTTAGATCCAGATTTACTCATCTGCAAGAATATAACATTTTCCAAATTTATATGTGATCAGCCACATTGATGTTGAGATACAATTGAAATAACTGCTATTTAATTTAACAATAAAACTCTTTAATGCTATCTTTTTTTAACAACAATACTCTGTATGCTATCTTCTCCTTGAATGAAATATGCAATGTTTTGATGTGTAAAGACATGGTACTCTGTGAAAGTGCATATCCCAACCCCAAACCTACCTCTGATTCCGATTCTTCATTAGTTGCATCACTATCTTCCTTAGATTCAGATTCCCTATTCTGCAAGAATAAAATTTATGCAAACATGTAGATTGAGGTTAAGATGTAGTTGAGCTAACTGCTACTGATAGATTAAATTTAACAACAACATTTTTTAAGTTTCTCTTTTCCCACAATCTGTCAGAGATCACTTGAATGAAAGATTTATTGGTTTGACATGTAAAGAGATGGTAAGAGTAAAAATGCATATTCCAAAGGCAAACCTACCTTTGACTCTGAATCTTCATCATTTTCGTCACCAGATCCAGATCCGCCCTTCTGAAAGGATATATTATTTTGATATGCAAACATACACATTGAGGATGAAATCTGACCGAGATAACAGCTATTAATTAAATTAACAACAAATTTTAATGGTATCTTTTCCCACAATCTGTCAAAAATGTCTTGAATGAAAAATTTGTTAATTTGATGTGTAAAGAGATATTAATCTGTAGAAGTGCATATCCCAATGGCAAACCTACCTCTGACTCCGAATCGTCATCATATACATGCCTATCTCCCTTAGATCTAGATTCCTTCTTCTGAAAAAATATGATGTATGTTAACATGCAGATAGAGGTTAAGATGTTACTGAGATATTTGCTATTGATTCATTTGACATTAATCATGATTGTTAAAATGTACATGCATTTCTAGATTCCGGAGCAATAACTCTTGGTTCTCTAAGCTAATTCCCTCATTATACATACAACAAGTCTATTCTGATCAGCTTTGATAGCATCCCCAGAAGAATCCAATCAACCTGCATGTCCATAACAATCATATTGTTATATAATTCAACACTGGTTTTATCAAATAGCAATGGGTCACAGTACAGATTTAATGTTTAATATAAATACTGGCAAAAGTAGTGATATTTAATGATACAGATATTTTCATACCAAACTTACTGTCTGTGAGCTTTCTGTACATTTTACGGCAGACTCCTGGACACGCTGGAAGACATATTCATTGATCATATGTGGTAAAAAAAATATGTTTGACACAAAGCTTAATACAGTTATGTGACCCGTTTTAACAAAATGGGTCGGAAGTCGCATACTAAAAATGTTGTGATATTGCTATATTCGTGTACACCTCATCAAGAACTTTCATTTGGTATGTGACATGTAGTATATTGGCCAGTTTTGACCAAGAAGTACCCAGTACCCTAGCAGCAGGACCACACAGCCACATGTGTTTGACCCTGTTATCTACTTAATGCCTGTGGTGGTGAGCCATTGTCCTATTAGACAAAGTTACACCCCCTTTTTTTTCTTTTTTCTTTTTTTCTTTTGAAACATCAGAATATCCAACTAGCTAACTAGGGTCTATGGTGGTGAGGCATTGTCCCATTAGACAAAGTTAAGATTAAGTAGTTTAGTTAGTGCTGCTGTTATATAATTCGGGGGCTCCGCCGCTGCACCCCAATTTTTTTTTCTTTTCTTTTTTTCTTCTTGAAATATCAGAATAGCCAAAGAAATAAAACATGTATATCAGGCATATCAAAAGTTCTGCGCGACATGGGATTCGCACCCTGGTGCCTTTGGCCTTGGCTTATATCAATGATATTGCCCATCGACCGCCAGCAGTATATCCAGCACATATACCGTATTCGACGTAATAAGCGCACAGTGCGCTTAAAAAAAAATTATGGACACGTTTTAGTAGTTAAGAGTTTAATTGGGGTAAAAAATTGATATATTTTTGGTTATTTCTAGTATAAAAATCGGCCAAAAATGGGGGGTGTGCGCTTATTAGGGGGTGTGCGCTTATTACGTCAAATACGGTATGTGAATATGTATACCTGTGTATAAGTATATATATATATATATCGATATATATATATATACATGTATATATATATTTGATATTTCAAAATAATGTGTAGATGACACGCTTCCACATGTACACAAAGCAATAAGTGCAATGGCCTATAATGCAATGGATCATCCTTTAATAGTTTTCCCATATACAACCTATGAAAACTGCCATGTAATCCACCAGCCAAGGTGGACATTTTCTGTCCCATCTGTGGTGGAGGGAGGGGTTATTTGAAATTTACAAGGGTAGTGATTTAACCAATTCAAAGGCGAATAATCATCTAAATCGGTGCTACTGCACCAAATTGGGCAACCGGTCTAAAACCCAAAGTGACCACCAGGAGCCACACCATAGTCATAGGTTACACTGGGTCTGGGTAAAATTGTGTAGGCTAGCATGGTAATGACAATCAGAATAGCTCAGTCTCACCTATATCACCTCTACATGACATAAATGCCTTACCATTAAGGACTCTCAACACCCATATTGCACTGAAAGAGTTTGGATGTTTAATTTTGAGTAAATGTGTAAAACCTGTACATATCATACATTATTTGAATCATCTATAACACCTGAAAATGATGGAAACAAAAGATTCTATGATTTTTGATGCATTTCTGTGGAAAATTCTTGTTTCCATGGCAACCAAATATCCCAAAATAGTGATTTTTGTTGATTTTGGTTGCCATGGTAACAAAAGACACCACTTTGGCTGTGGCCACTCAACATAATAATTTTAATCATATTTACCTGTCATCATCATATAAAATAGATTTCAACTCATTACAAAGCTCCAAATTTGGGATATTGCGGTTTAATGTAAGAGGAATTTACCCAATTTGGACGTCAGGACGTCATATTTATGACGTCATATCTCTATAGATAATGTGAAGAGTTTGGATGCAAAACGACATAAGCGCCATTTCCGAAAAAAGAGACAAAATTCGGCAAAAGGCTTGTTTAGGGGTGGTTAGATATAATCCACAAACAACTTTTCCAAAATTAATTATTTTTCATGCCATTAGGGTCTGCTCAGTACATATTACGTCACCAAATTATTATAATTGACCCCAGGGTATCTTTACAAAAAGCACTATGTGCTTCAATTCTGGGATGGATTTATGTCGTTTTGCATCCAAACTCTTCATGTATTTATGCAAATGCGGGTTATTTCATTTTCAGAAGTCTTGATATACTTTGACCCTTAATGATTTCACTAATAATGATTTCAGCATGAAAAAATATTCAAAGTCATTTTTTACCAAAAATAGTGATATTATTTGATATTTTTGATTGTTTTGACCTTAAATATTGCTTTAAATATAGTAAAACCCTCTTTAAATATTTTTTGATTTGGCAAGTCTTAGAAGGTGTGTGGACCTTTCCACTTGAAGGACTTATTCATCGCTGTTGTGGATGACACAATGGAACTCCAGCTTGTTTCGAGTTTCCCAAGATCAGAACTTAAGAGGAAAGCTGTACTTTTGGGGGTTCCCAACCAGCTTGACCAATATGTAGCTGTTGGGGTCCTGCACACCATGGCCTAGTATGTTATAGGTTGTCAGTCCTATTTTATAGTCCTATTTTCATCTAAACTACAATTAACTCCCTCTGATGCGCCTGTTGTTGGGACAAGAAGTGCCTGCATTAAGTGGTGGTCACAGTAGGGAGCCTTAACCCTTTAGACTCCGAAACGGCCACAAACAGCCGTGTCTCATTTCCCCAAAGCGGCCGTAGACATTGCACCTTAATTGATGCAATTTATAAATCATTTTAATCGGTAATGTTGTTTTCACAAAGAATAATTTGATTAAAAATTTCTGACCAGAATTGTTGTATTTCTCATGTGATTTGACCCATAAAATAAGATGTAGCACTTTGTGCAAAAAATGTAATTATTGGCCAACCAAGCCATTTAGACCTATAACCACAGGCACACAAAGCTACACTGTACAACAACGTCCTCCTTATCTACAACGTCCTTTCCAAGTCACCCAATTTCAGAGGTATCTATACTGATCAACACAATACAACCACAGGTATATAATTACCGGGTCTTTATGAGGGTTGATCTCGCCCTTCTGATAACCTGATGAATACTATTATGTGGTAGCATTAATACAAGAGTGGAGGGGTATAGCCACCCTCTTGAAAAGGGTCTTGTATCCTGATTTACAATATCAGCAAGGACCAAATATAGCGTTCTGACGCTGTCCACAACCAGATATAACAAGTCCGTCCTACAACTCGGAAACCGTGCTATAATGCAATTAGTTTTGCCCTATGTTCGGTGTGGGCACAGATAAAAGAAGTCTCTTTTCTGTGGTGTGGGGGAGTGGCACTCAGCAGCGCGGACCTCACGTGACGTGTGTGTGTGGGGGGGAAGGGCTGGCTGCGTTCGGTGATGCTCCACAAACCCCCGGCAATTTCCCACGTCTCGGGGTGCCTGGGAGGGGAGGGGGGATGTCTGCATCCAGGACTAGAATAACAACTCGTAACTGTCTTCAGTTTGCCTAGTAGGACGGGGGGGGGGGGGGGCAGGGGGAATTCTGCCACTCCCTAAGACGTAACTGTCCGCTAATGTGTTACAGGCATGTCTTAATTGTGGGGGAGGGGGGGGGGGGGAGTTACTTGGACAGATGGCGGTGAAAGAACCTCGCCTCTCCCTGTCTTAGAACAACAAGATCGTAACTGTCTTAATTGTCCAAGGGTGTATTACGTCCTGTCCCAACACAGAGTCTCTGTAGGGAGGGTTATGGCCGTGGGTGGGAGGGGTGGGGGCAGGAGGGATCCTGCCACTCACGTGGGTATGGTGGAGATAGTCCGTTATTATACAAAACTGAGTTACAATGGTCTGTTTGATACAGTGTAATATAAACCCCAATTTAAATACGTTCTGTTAGGGGAGCAGATGGTGAGCTGTTGGAGAGGGGGGGGGGGGTGAGGGTGCCCATACAACTAACAGGGAGGGTGGATGGCGGTAGAAACCGTGTCTCCTCCCGGAGGGGGGGGGGGCTACCACTGTATAAGGGCAGGAAGAAGGCCTTAAAACAACAAGATGCAACCGTTTGTGTATCGATCTACACGTCAGGGCTTTGGTGGAAGGCGGGGTTGGGGGTTGGGGTGTCTACCCAGCTGTGGTAACAGGGGAGGACAGGGTTGTGTGTGTGGGGGGGGGGGGGGGGTGAACTCTGCGTCCAATGGCGTGGGAGAAATCCGCCACTCCTAGTCTAAGAACAACAACCTCGTAACTGTCTGCTAATTGTCCAATACTGTGTTAAGCAAGTCGGCAGTAGAGAGACACGCCGCGTTGCGTCATTGAATAACAACTTGTAACTGTCTCCTAATTGTCCAATGGACTGTTACACGACCACAGGGTGGAGGGGGTGGGGCAGGAGGGATCCTGCCACTCATTAGGACAACAACACGTAACTGTCCGCTAATTGTCCACGAGGATTACGTGTTGCTAAAACGCAGGATGTTTGGGGGAGGGGGATGGCCGTGGGTGGGAGGGGGTGAGGATGCTACTCCAGCGGGAGGGGGGGGGTATCCCTTCCCTAAATACGGAGTGCCTGTAGGGAGGGTGATGGCCGGGGCCACCTGGACTTTTACCAAACGACTTCTAAGTTAGAAATGTGGATATTAAACAATTTAATACTACCAAATGTGAACGTGTGGTTTGGGTGAATGTATACGGGAGGATGGTGTTGGTGTGGGTAGGAGGAGGCATGGGAGCAGGAGGAGCGGCTGATGTGGGTGGTTCCCGGGAGGGGAGGGCGGCTTGAGGCAGCTGACGCGAGCAGCTCTCACGGCGGGGGAAGGAGGTGCGGCCCTGGAGGGGGGCGACAACCGGGAGGCGGCCGACGGGCGTGATACGGCCGTCACTGTCGTGGTTTACAAAATCGCAAATATTACGTATATATAACCAAATTTTCCAGATAAATACACGTTTTTTCTTAGTGTTTGGGTGAGTGCAAGTAGGAGGGGAGCGCACAGGGTGGACCTACTTTGTACCACCTAGAGGGCGGCCCACAAGTGAAGTCTCTGCTCTGTACACCAGTATAGTCTTACACGTGGTTACTACAAGAACTATATATTTAGTGTTCTATACCCGATGTATCTCTGTAGTTTGAGGTGATCAGTTGGAGTGGTTATACCAGGTTCACTCCATAGGAACACGGGATGGGGGAGGGGGTGGAGATGCTAGTATACAGGGTGACCGCACCAGGTACAACCTGGAGGAGCGACTCACGTGGTGTGGGCAGGGTGTGGGAGGCACGGGAGGGCGGCAGCCGGCGGCCGTGGCAGCTGGGTGTGGATCTTACCAACAAATCTTATCAACAATACCCGACTTAGACAGTAGTATTAAATGATTGTGTGCACACATACAATGAATCCATTGGTTGTAGGGGTATTCTAAAATGGGATCCTAAGCCAGGGAATCTCCAATCGTCTGGCTTCCTACACAGGGGGCTGGTGGTGGTTATCCATTAATGGTCTGATTTTGTCTCTATCTGTTTTTGATTAAATAATTACTGTATTCATAGTTGGTTTGAGTGCTCGGTGCCCGGATCAGTGGTTAAACCCACAAGGTGCCGGGAGGGACGATGATGTGTAGCCACTCACGTTTGTGTTGTGTTTTACACTTAAATAATCAAAATTACGGGCATCAATAAAAATGCTTTTTACAATCAAAAATACACATCTATTACATGTATTTTCTAAGGGTTAACACGCACAGGCCAATGTCAAGTCTCCCCGGTGCAGACACAGAGTGCACTGCAACCCACGAGGAGTGGCGGTTACAGGCTTCACTGTTGTGATTTATAGTATAGAGCTTTAAATTTGTCCAGATGATGTCTGCTTTATATGGATATACAGGGTGTATCTATCAGAGCAGGAGGAGGGTGGTTGGGACCCGGGGGCTGGTGGAGGGGGAGCGGCTCACGTCCTGTGCTGGTTCCCGGGAGGGGAGGGCGGCGGCCGCGGCGGCAATCGTGTCCACAATTTAATCAATAGTACCCGACTATGACAATAGTGTTAAACAGTTGGGTACACACATACAGTGAATCTATAGAATAGGATCCTTGAGAGAAGGTATGAGCTATGGTTTTGGTGAATGTATGGAGGAGGAAGGGGGTGTGGACACAAGATGGGGACACGTGGTACAACCTGGAGGAGGCGACACACACGTGGTTTGTGGCCGTCACTCCCGTGGTTTATTAAGTCCACCAGAGTTCGAAATTCGGCCACCAACCTTTGCAAATATAATAAGCAATGTTCCTCACAAATCAATATACAAGTACTGGGTGTGTCTATCAAGTACAGGGGTGGTTCCCGGGAGGCTGGAGGGCGGCGGCGGTGGGACACGGACAGGGGAGGAGGTGGTTCCCGTCCAAGGGAGGGCGGTGGCCGTGGGAGGTTTTCCCGACTCTCAATCCAAACAATCAATAGAGCCAGAACTGGACAAAAACACATATATATATCAATGTTCACATTTATACCTTCCTATCTGTCAGTATTAGGGATGATCTAACATGCAATCCTAAGCCAGGGAATCTCCAATCGTCTGGCTTCCTAACAAGGGGGTAGGTGGTGGTTATCCTAAGCCCAGAGGCCTAGGGTTCTTTGTCTCAATCAATTTATTACTGTGCCCAATTTAATCCAAGTCCATCTGCATCAAAAACAAAAATTCTGACTTGTGAATTTCGGTGACTTAACCCATATACATTGGGTTAAGAGATTGAACATAATTTTGAGTTGGTTTGAGGAAGGAAAGGATGCCGAAATGACTTTAGGAAAATGGGTTACTTTGTGTGGGTTCAAAGGACAGAGAGGGAATCCTCCTGTCCTTGAAGTTACAGTTTCCTGCAACTTTTATCCCACTATCTGACACCAGTTGAAATAGTTTTGGGCTAGGAACTATTTATGTACTATACTATGATAATTCAGACGTCAGATGGCCAGAAGTTTGCCCTTAGAGGGACTTAGCACAGCCAGGAGGCTGGAGAGGATGAGATCTCAAATGCTAGAGTAAAGATATGTGTAGACAAAACCAGACACAGTAATTCATGATTAATAACTATATATTGTTCAGAAACGGTACACAACTATGAATACAGTAATTATGGTCACAAGTCAGCAATATAATATATCTAAAGATCCCTGATATCACCCATCAAAACTGGAGCTGGAAGCTTACCCTTGTTGTCTTGGTGGATGGTCGTTCAGGAATGGGGACTGGAGGAGTTGCCTCCAGTCTCCAGCACTGACCGTCACCCACGTGACCAGCGGCCGGAGGTGGCTGCATTCGGAAACGCCCTCTCCCGTTACATATGGCTATTATATTTACATATATTATTATATATCTATATACATCATACATATGTATATATTTTGGCCATGCATATCCAACTAATGGCAATTGGGAAATTGCAATTGGCAAAGATGTGGAGCACTGGCCTTCCCTAGTATGAGATTTGGGCATCCCTGCATATTGATATAACCCGACCTTGAACCCCCTTGACCGATCTGGAATGGACTGAAGCTAGACTATAGTTCACGCGCGAACCCGGCCTAACTTTATATATCCTACCCCAACCCACTATGAAAGGCCAGACATTTCAGTACGGAAATCAGCCCTTCAGCCAATCACAGCACAGCACCGGTTCAATCCACTACAGCATTGAAACCGGAACCGGAAGTGAACCCACACCCTCATTTCCGGTACTAGGGTAGATAGTCGCGGCCGTCATACACATTATAAATATGCGTTTATCTCATTTAGGAAGTATCAACTCAAAATTCTGAATCGACAAAAGTGTGTAGAATACAATTTCGCTTAGGAAAAGTCATACTGTAATATTTTATCTTTATTTTAGGGTATAGAATCGATGGGAATAAGCGCACATCAATATTGCCAATGTCACTTGTGTATACAACTTTACAATGTATGTGGCCGGTATATACATTACAAACAAGCATCTATCTCAGTATTATAGTCCATTATAAACATATTCTGAATCGACAGATGTCTTTAGAAAATGATTCTACCCAGGAAAAGTCGTTATTTTATATTCAAAAGGTAATTCCTTTATAGTTACAATGGGAATAAAGAAACCCGTTTTGCACTGGCAAAATGAAGAAACTCGCATGTGTATTGCATGGTGAGTGAGGCTAGTCAAGACAATATAGCTTCAAATAGTGGTATAACAAATTATCTTTATTTCTACCCCATATCTCGGATTATGTATTCTTTACATATAAGAAAACAAGTTCAAGAGTCAAAATTCTCAGATTTTCATTTTGAGGGTCCGAATGAGAGTCGGACTCAGAACCAGACCCGGGCCAATAAAGCTACAAATAGTGGTATAACAAATTATCAATATTTCAACCCCATATCTTGGATTCTGTATCCTTTACATATAGGAAAAAAAGTCCAAGTGTCAAAATTCTCAGATTTTCATTTTGAGGGTCGAAGTGAGGGTCGGACTCAGAATGGCAGAGACTAGACTGGAGCCTATATAGCTTCAAATAGCGGTATGACAAATTATCATTATTTCAACCCCATATCTCGGATTCTGTATCATTTACATAAAGGAAAACATGTTCAAGAGTCAAACTTTTCAGATTTTCATTTTGAGGGTCGGAGCGAGGGTCAGACTTAGGATGTCCGAGACCAGACCGGAGCCTATATAGCTACAAATAGTGGTATAACTAATTATCATTATTTCAACCCCATATCTCGGATTATGTATCCTTCACATATAGGAAAACAAGTTCAGGAGTCAAAATTCTCGAATTACCATTTTGAGGGTCGGAATGAGAGTCGGACTCAGAATAGGGGAGACCAGACCGGAGCCTATATAGCTTCAAATAGTGGTATAACTAATTTTCATTATTTAAACCCCATATCTCGGATTCTGTATCCTTTACATAAAGGAAAACATGTTCGAGTGTCAAAATTGTCAGATTTTCATTTTGAGGGTTGGAGCGAGGGTCGGACTTGGTATGTCTCCGATGAGACCGGGGCCTATATAGCTTCAAATAGCGGTATAACAAATTATCATTATTTCAACCCCATATCTCGGATTATGTATCCTTTACATGAAGGAAAACAAATGCAAGAGTCAAAATTGTCAGATTTTCATTTTGAGGGTTGGAGCGAGGGTCGGACTTGGGATGTTTCCGATAAGACCAGGGCCTATATAGCTTCAAATAGCGGTATGACAAATTATCATTATTTCAACATCATTACTTGCATTCATACTCCTATGCATATAGGGAAACATGTTCAAGAGTCAAAATTCTCAGATTTTCATTTTTAGGGTTGGAGTGAGGGTCGGACTTGGGATTTCTCCGACGAGACCGGAGCCTACATAGCTTCAAATAGTGGTATAACAAATTATCATTATCTCAACCCCATATCTCGGATTATGCATCCTTTACATAAAGGGAAAAAAATGCAAAAGTAAAAATTGTCAGATTTTCATTTTGAGGGTTGGAGCGAGGGTCGGACTTGGTATGTCTCCGATGAGACCCGGGCCTATATAGCTTCAAATAGCGGTATAACAAATTATCATTATTTCAACCCCATATCTCGGATTATGACTCCTTTACATGAAGGAAAACAAATGCAAGAGTCAAAATACTCAGATTTTCATATCGAGGGTCGGAGCGAGGGTTGGACATAGGATGTCAGAGATGAGACCGGAGCCCATATAGCTTCAAATAGTGGAATAACAAATTATTGTTATTTCAACCGCATATGTTGGATTCATACTCCTGTGCATGTAGGAAAACAAATTCAAGTGTCAAAATTCTCAGATTTTCATTTTGAGGGTCAAAGCGAGGGCCAGACTCAGGATGTCCGAGATGAGACCGGGGCCTATATAGCTTCAAAAAGTGGTATAACAAATTATCATTATTTCAATCCCATATCTTGGATTCTGTATCCTTTACATAAAGGAAAACAAGTTTAAGACTCAAAATCCTCAGATTTTCATTTTGAGGGTGGGAATGAGAGTCGGACTCAGAATGGCGGAGACCACACCGGAGCCTATTTAGCTACAAATAGTGGTATAACAAATTATCAATTTTTCAACCCCATATCTTGGATTCATACTCCTGTACATATAAGAAAACAAGTTCAAGAGACAAAATTCTTTGATTTCCTTTTTGAGAGTTGGAGCGAGGGTCAGACTCAGAATGGTGGAGACCAGACCGGAGCCTATATAGCTTTAAATAGTGGTATAACAAATTCTCATCATTTCAGCCCCATATCTTGACGTCATACTCATATACATATAGGAAAACAAATTCAAGTGTCAAAATTCTCAGATTTTCATTTCGAGGGTTGGAGCGAGGTTCGGACATAGGATGTCCGAGATGAGACCGGAGCCCATATAGCTTCAAAAAGTGGTATAATAAATTATCATTATTTCAACCTCATTACTTGGATTTATACTCCTATGCATATAGGAAAACATGTTCAAGCGTCAAAATTCTCATATTTCCATTTTGAGGGTCGGAGTGAGGGTCGGACTTTGGATGTCAGAGACCAGACCAGGGCCTATTTAGCTTCAAATAGTCGTATAACAAATTATCAATATTTTACGCCCATATCTTGGATTCATACTCCTATGCATATAGGAAAACACATTCAACAGTCAAAACGGTCAGATTTTCATTCAGAATGGCGGAGACCAGACCAGAGCCTATATAGCTTGAAATAGTGGTATAACAAATTCTTATCATTTCAACCCAATATCTTGGAGTCATCCTTCTATACATATAGGAAAACAAATTCAAGTGTCAAAATCCTCAGATTTCTATTTTGAGGGTCGGAGTGAGGGTTGGACTTAGGATGTCCGAGACCAGACCAGAGCCTATATAGCTTGGAATAGTGGTATAACAAATGATAGGTATTTTAACCCAATATCAGGAATTAAAACTCCTATGCATATAGGGAAACATGTTCAAGAGTCAAAATTTTCAGATTTTCATTTCGAAGGTCGGAGCGACGGTTGAACTCAGGATGTCGGAGACCAGACCAGCGCCCATATAGCTTTAAATAGTGGTATAACAAATTATTGCTATTTCAAGCCTTGTTTTCCTATATGCATAGGAGTATGAATTCAAGATATGGGGTCGATATGACAAAAATTAGTTATACCACTATTTGAAGCTATGAAGGTCCTGGATTGGTCTTGGACATCCTTTGTCTGACCCTTGCTCCGACCCTTGAATATTTTACTTTTGAACTTGTTTTCCTATATGCATAAGAGTAAGAATTCATGATATCGGGTTGAAATAACAATAATTTGTTATACCACTAGTTCAAGCTATATAGACCCTGGTCTGGTCTCGTACATCACAAGTCTGGCCTAATATTGATCATTTGTTATACCACTATTTCTAGCCATAATATAGTCAGAGTACTGGTGTCCAACATTTTAACTCCGACCCTCACTCCCATCTTTAAAATGAAAATCCATCCATTTCGACTGTTGAACATGATTTCCTTTATGCATAGGAGTTAGAATCCAAGATATGGGGTTAAAATATTGATAATTTGTTATACCACTATTTATAGCTATATAGTCGGAGGACGGGTATCCGACAACCTATGTCCAACCCTCGCTCCAACCCTCAAAATGAAAATCTGACAATTTTGACTCTTGCATTTGTTTTCCTTTATGTAATGGATACATAATCCGAGATATGGGGTTGAAATAATGATAATTTGTTATACCGCTATTTGAAGCTATATAGGCCCCAGTCTCGTTGGAGAAATCCCAAGTCCGACCCTCGCTCCAACCCTCAAAATGAAAATCTGAGAATTTTGACACTTGAACATGTTTTCCTTTATGTAAAGGATACAGAATCCGAGATATGGGGTTGACATAATGAAAATTAGTTATACCACTATTTGAAGCTATTTAGGCTCCAGTCTGGTCTCCGCTTTTCTGAGTCCGACTCTCATTCCGACCCTCAAAATGGAAATTCGAGAATTGCATTTGTTTTCCTTTATGTAATGGATACATAATCCGAGATATGGGGTTGAAATAATGATAATTAGTTATACCACTATTTGTAGCTATATAGGCCCCGGTCTGGTCTCGGACATCCTAAGTCCGACCCTCGCTCCAACCCTCAAAATGAAAAATCTGAGAATTTTGACTTTTGCATTTGTTTTCCTTTATGTAAAGGATACAGAAACAGAGATATGTGTTGGAATAATGATATTTTGTGATACCACTATTTGAAGCTATTTAGGCCCCGGTTTGGTCTCATACATCCTAAGTCAAACCAACGTTCCGACCCTCAAAATGAAAATATGAGAATTTTGACACTTGAACTTGTTTTTTTACATGTATAGCAGTTAGAATTCAAGATATGAGCCAAAAATATTGATAATTTGTTATACCACTATCTCTAAGTATATAGTCAAAGGACGGGTCTCCGACAACCTATGTCCGACCCTCGCACCAACCGTCAAAATGAATATCCAACAGTTTTGACTCTTGAACGTGTTTTCTTATATGCATAGAAGTTAGAATCCGAGATACTGGGTCAAAATATTGATAATTTGTTATACCGCTCTTTCTAGCTATAATAGTCGGAGGACTGGTCTCCGATATCCTATGTTCGATCCTTGCTCCGGTCCAAGAAATGAAAATCTCACAATTTCAACTTTAGAACATATTTTCCTTCATGCATAGGAGCTAGAATCCAGGATATGAGCCCAAAATATTGATAATTTGTTATACCACTATTTCTAGGTATATAGTCGGAGGACGGGTCTCTGACAACCTATAGATGTCCGACCCTCGCTCAGACCCTCAAAATAAAAATTTGACAATTTTGACACTTGAACTTGTTTACCTATATGGATAGAAGTTAGAATCCAAGATATGAGCCCAAAATATTGATTATTTGTTATACCACAATTTCTAGCTATAATAGTCGGAGGACTGGTCTTCGATATCCTATGTTCGATCCTCGCTCCGGTCCAAGAAATGAAAAGCTCACAATTTCAACTTAAGAACATATTTTCCTTCATGCATAGGAGCTAGAATCCAGGATATGAGCCCAAAATATTGATAATTTGTTATACCACTATTTATAGCTATATAGTCGGAGGACGGGTCTCTGACAACCTATGTCCGACCCTCCTCCAGACCCTCAAAATCAAAATATGGGAATTTTGACACCAGAACTTGTTTTCCTTTATGTAAAGGAGCTAGAATCCAGGATATGAGCCCAAAATATTGATAATTTGTTATACCACTATTTATAGCTATATAGTCGGAGGACGGGTCTCTGACAACCTATGTCCGACCCTCCTCCAGACCCTCAAAATGAAAATCTGACAATTTTGACTCTTGCATCTGTTTTCCTTTATGTATAGGAGCTGGAATCCAAGATATGAGCCCAAAATATTGATAATTTGTTATACCACAATTTCTAGCTATATAGTCGGAGGATGGGTCTCCGACAACCTATGTCCGACCCTCGCTCAGACCCTCAAAATGAAAATCTGAGAATTTTGACGCTTGAACTTGTTTTCCTATATGTTAAGGATACATAATCCGAGATATGAGGTCGAAATAGTGATAATTTGTTATACCGCTATTTAAAACTATATAGCTCGTCGGAGACAGCCCAAGTCCGACCCTCGCTCCAACCCTCAAAATGAAAATCTGAGAATTTTGACTCTTGCATTTTGTTTTTCTTTACGTGAAGGATACAGAAACAGAGATATGGGGTTGAAATAATGATATTTTGTGATACCACTATTTGAAGCTTTTTAGGCCCCGGTTTCGTCTCATACATCCTAAGTCAAACCAACGTTCCGACCCTCAAAACGAAAATCTGAGAATTTTGACTCTGGAATTTGGTTTCCTCTATGTAAAGGATACATAATCCGAGATCTGGGGTTGAAATAATGATAATTTGATATACCGCTATTTGAAGCTATATAGCTATATAGCTCGTCGGAGACATCCCAAGTCCGACCCTCGCTCCAGCCCTCAAAATGAAAATCTGAGAATTTTGACTCTTGCATTTATTTTTCTTTATGTAAAGGATACATAATCCGAGATATGGGGTTTAATTAATGATAATTTGTTAAACTGCTATTTGAAGCTATATAGGCCCCTGTCTCGTCGGAGACATCCAAAGTCTGACCCTCGTACCAACCCTCAAAATAAAATTCGAAGAATTTTGACCCTTGAACAAGCTTTCCCATATGTAAAATATTCTGAATCCGAGATACTGGGTCAAAATATTGATAATTTGTTATACCGCAATTTCTAGCTATAATAGTCGGAGGACTGGTCTCCGATATCCTATGTTCGATCCTCGCTCTGGTCCAAGAAATGAAAATCTCACAATTTCAACTTTAGAACATATTTTCCTTCATGCATAGGAGTTAGAATCTAAGATATGGGCTTAAAACAACGATAACTTGTTATATCACTATTTGAAGCTATAGCGGCCCTGCTCTGGTCTTGGACATCTTAAGAGTTGGTTGATTTCAGTCATAACCATTTACCTCCTGGTAAGCAAACATCAAAAATTTTTCTGAAAGAATTGTCGATTGAACAATATTGTTAATTTAAAACTTCGAATAACTCAATATTAGCACCAGCCCCCCCCCCCTCACAAAAGAAAGTTGTATTAATTTTTTTAATAAAAAAATCGATCTCTCTAGGGGGGGCGGGGCTATGACATGACACATGACATGCGAGTGTCCATGAATGGATTCGCAAGCGGACCTTTTTAAATATTTCCGTTGATTCTATCATAGTATCAAGGATTTAAAAGATGTTTCTATATATTTAGATGATAATAAAAATAGTCTATATTTACACAAAATAAAACAGAATAACTTTCACCAGGAGGACGTGTCCGTTCAACCCTTCTGTCGTATCAGAATTTAAATATATTGTACCAAAGAAGAGTTAAATACATGCATATACGGGTTTAAAAAGTATGCATAAGCCAGGTTAATACATGTACTAGACTGGTAACTAATCAGAAACCACTAATCAAAGTGTAGACTAGCCTCACTCATACTGCAATACACATTCGAGTCCATAGTTTGACAGTGAAAAAATGGTCTACCTATTCCCATTTAGTCTATACATACATCTAACAGTAGAATATAACAATATAACGTTTCCTATGTAGAAATCCCCATCAAACATTTCTGTCGATTCAGAATCTTGATTTAATTCGCTGTTAATAAGATGAATGTATGTTTATAAGGAAGAAAGTATTGCTAACATACTCGTTATAGTCTGTACATACATAGCAAAGCGGACCTCTTTATACCCAGCGATTCAATGCATCTAAACAAATAGCAAAATAAAACAGAATAACTTTTCCTACGAAGAATTGTATGCTAAAGACTGCTATCGATTCAGAATATTTATTTAATGCACCATCAGGGAAATAATTTCCCATTTATAATGCATATGTCGGCCGCATGTATTGTATACATGAGCTGTCAGAGTGCTGAGCTGTGATTGGCTAAGAGACCGGAAACTAAGACCCCCTCACCCCCCCCCCCCCCCACCCCTCCCTAACCTTCGTTTCCGTACCGACTTTTCGCGCCTTGTATAACCCACCCCATCCCCACCCAGCACTAGTTGCTGACCTTGGGCCAGTCAATGAGCCGTGTTTTGGCAGGTCCGGGACTGCACCAAGAGAGAGGACGGAGACCCTCTTGACCCCGACCCTAGATCTGTGCATGGTCACATGATGGTGTGGTAGTCATATTTCTAGACTGTGATTTAAACCGATTTCCGATTTTTCTTTGCAAGGTCCTAAATTCAAAACCATACCTAGTTTATAGGGGGTCTGGATGGGGGCCCGGGGATGGGGGGTCCCAATTTCCCATGTCGATTTTAAGAAATGGCCATGTCGCCCTGTCGATTTTAAGAAATAGTCATGTCACCATGTCGATTTTAAGAAATGTCCATGTCCCATGTCGCTATCTCTAATATTCCTCATGTCGCATGTCACTAGGCCCAAAAACGGCCATGTCGCCATGTCGCATTTAGTGGTCCACACTCATTTTATATTCTATCAAATTCTCTACAAGATGCAATCATGTATATTACAAGGGGATTTCTGGTTATTGAGAACTCACACATTTTATTTCATGACCAGCAGGGCCTGGCCTACGCCATGGTTGACAGCAGCTACCCCTGCACCTCCCACTGGTTGTGTCACTAGCCCCCCCCCCCCCCCTCCCACGCCTGTACGTGTATTCAATGGCCAAAGAAACCACATAGAGCCGAGAAACCGGCATGTACCTCTGGACACGGCAGGGGGTGGGGGGGGGGGGTGGGTAGGACATGTACCTCGCTACACTTCCTTGTTTCTGGACACGGCAGCGGCCACTGCCTGTGTGTGTGTGGGGGGGGGGGGGGGGGGGGGGTAACAAACCCAGGTAATGAGGGAGGCCCGGGGGGGCCACTCCCTCAGATTTGGATACCATGTGTGAAGACGATTCTAAGGGAAAGGGTCCATTGTTGGGTCCTAGGCACGGGCCCACGAGGGCCCTTGATAAGGGGTGCTTTTCAAGCAAATTTCGGGAGCTTTAAAGGGTATTTTTAGTTTTTTTTCGTATATTATTTCTTGGTCACATTGAGAAGGGTCACCCATAATTAGGGTATATTTTTCAGGGCATCTGTGATTTAGGTCTGTTTACTTGTTAATTTTCCCTTGAGGAGGGTATGATTTTTGAAAATGTCGCCCCTTGATAAGGGTATCAGATTAGAAGTGATGTTCACACATAGTGACTAGAAAATACAGGGAGAGCCCCCCCCCCCCCCCCCCCCCCACACGGCTCATTGACTGGCCCAAGGTCAGCAACTAGTGCTGGGTGGGGATGGGGTGGGTTGGGGTAGGATATATATAGACCAGCAGGGGTGATAATATAGGGAGTTCTTCAACTTTCAATGCTACTCACACACCTCTCTGTGAAAATATCATTATTATTTTTCTTACTGATTTGGATATACCATTTGAATGATGCATAAGACAAATAGATGGAACAACCCCTTTCAGTTTCAAAGTGGTACTCAGCAGTGCCCCAACCAACAGAACAGGGTGAGGGGTACATGTGTAAGATGTATCATTAGAGTGAACACTGCAGATTATTATAACCCAAGTAAACTATAATGAAATACAGTAATGATACTATCATACTGTAGCTATCCAACCACGTGGTGGCTTTGTTTGAACTTTACTCACCTGTCTGCTACTGGTGTACAAGGTGTGATACTCAGTCAAGTCAGACCCCAGAATGACCCCTGCGCTGAGGGCGGGAGGTGGCAAGGAAGGCCCGGGGGGGGGGGGGGGGGGGGCACTTAGTATATTTTGTATACACATGTGTGCGGCTTTGAAGACTACTTTTTCTACAAAATCGCCCTAACAAGGGTCCACTTTTCAAGGGTGCACTTTCTTGAAAATCGCCCTAACAAGGGTCTATTTTTCACAAAAATGTCCGGGTTTTCACCAATATTTGCCAGTTTTCGCCAAAAATATCACAGTTTTTGACTAAAACCTCCGCAAGAGGGTAATTTTTTCAGCAGATTTACACAAACATGGTCTATGTTATCTCTTTTTTTTCCGAAACCTAGGCCCTTTTGGCCGAAAATGCCCTAACAAGGGTAACTTTTTGGCTATTTTATCAGTTTTTTACCGAAACCTAGGCACTTTTGCCCGAAAATGCCCTAACAAGGGTAGCTTTTTGGCATCAAAATCGCCCTAACAAGGGTAAGGGATATATTTAGTGGAAATTTGTCCCAAATTCCTAGTAACATCCCGCTAAAACGGGTACAATTTTGGCTAATCTAGGAAGGTATCCTGATAAAAGGGATCCACTCTTGACCAATTTAGGGTATCCCTCCAAAAGGGGTCTAAATTTGGCCAATTTAGGATGAAGTCCCAATAAAAGGGGTATGGTTTTATCCCATTTTAGGGGGTTAATGTGTGAAAAGGGGTGTGTTTTGGTTGAATTTCCCCCACCAAAAGGGGGTCAATTTTTGAGTGATTTTTGCACATGGTGTCCAATAAATTAAGAGTGCCCCCCCAGGGCATTGGTGACCAACCAGGCAGAACAGGTGCCCTCAGTTAGGCCAAGGCTATTAGAAATCTGGTGACATACACATCCAACCTAATGTAGGTGGGCTACATTAACTAGGAATATGTTGAAGTGTTACAACAGCAATATATCTCTATGATTTTCTATTCTCTACATAATGTGTAAAGCTAGATCACATATGGAATTGCAATATAAGAGAAATATTGTGGAAGGAAGGAGTCTGTGTGGCCTGCTACCCAGAAGCAAAAATTAAATTAGCCCAATTCCCACCCCAAGGACATCCACTCAAGGACATTTCAATCTCCTGTGTACAAGTCATTCAGGCTTGGCACAGTTTAGAATAGAGCACTTGACCTCCAACACACTTAGGTACCTGTATGTCCCACCCCTCCCTCCCCCAACACACACACACACAGGCAGTGGCCGCTGCAGTGTCCAGAAACCGGCAGAAGGGTGAGGCTCATGAGAATACCACAAAATAGCTATACCCAGATGTCACAAAGTGGATAATTTTTTTTATTTCAAATATTTTATTAGAATTATTTAAGTTATAATACATATTCATTTTTTGGAACAAAGTTTGTAATTTTCCCTTTTCAGGGATGTAATTTTTGAACTTTTGTGGTATTTTTTCAGTTTTTCCTCGTTTTACAGAAAAATCCATTATAATTCAAAGAAATTAAAAAGCTGTTATTTTATTTTTTGTATAAATGTTTAAAAATATACAACATAATAATGCATAATAGAAAATGGTCCAAGACGATTGGAAATTTTTTTCTTATATAAATAGACACCATTTGCATGAAAATATTAGAATTTTTTCACCCATTTTCAATAGTTTAAAGTCAATGTCACAAAACGACCATGTTAAGGTGTCCGTTACGTGTCCGTTACGCGTCCGTTACGCCATATGGCGCTATATGGCGCCATATTTAGCTCAGAAGATTTTAACATATGGCAGCTCATAATGTCGTTAATATTCATCTCATAATAATTTTAAGAGTACCTACCCCCCCTAAATCGATGTCAAGGATTCCAATGAGGCTATCCATTTTTCTCTATCTCGAATGGTTGCTTAGCAACCAGACCTTTTATATGAAAAATGTCCGATTTTGTTGAAGCCATGAAAATCATGATTTTACATGGTATTTTCATGGCTACGATGCAGTGAGAAATAATCATAGCTACCGTAAAACCTCGCGTATAAGCCTAACTCGCGTATAAGCCGCCCCCCGACTTTGGGCTGATCCTATAAGCCGCACCAGCGATCTGAATATGGTGGCTTTAGTACTGTACTATAGGAGCAAAAACTCGCGTATAAGCCGCACCTGGACCCTGGGCCGATCCTATAAGCCGCACCAGCAATCTGATTCGCGTACTAGCCGCGGCTTATACGCGAGGTTTTACGGTATATCACAAAATTTTATGTGCATGTTCCCAAAGACCTATATTTCCTATAGCAATTGAGAAAAAATCAGAATAAAAATATTTTTTATTTGCATTTTTTTCACTTTTAATTGTTGCAAAGTCATGAGTTTGAGCCAGAAACAAGGCAGTGTAGCGAGGTTCATGTATGTCCTAACCCCCCCCCCCCTCCCCCAACACACACACACACACACACACACACACAGGCGTTTCTGGACACCACCACTCCCCCCACCCCCCGGGGGGGCCACTCTGACATTTACTGATACCATGTGCGTACATCACCCCGAATTTATACCCCTTTTAGCGGGACAAAAACCCACCAAAACGCCCCCCTTTTGACGGGATGACCCCCTAAAATGTGAAGAAATCAACCCCCTTTTAGTGGGATACCACCCTAGATTGGCCAAAATCGACCCCCTTTTGGCGGGACACTCTAAATTGGCCAAAATCGGATCCCTTTTAGGGGGACAGCCACATAAATTGGCCAAAATCGGACCCCTTTTAGCGGGATAGCACCCTATGTTTGGGCCAAAAATATACCCCTTATAACAGGAACTTTCAGACTTTTTGGTTGGATATTCTTGGGCCAAAAACATACCCCTTTTACCCCAAAATGGCCCAAAAAGGACCCCTTATGATGGGTCCGGCCGGACCCTCCGTAATTGCAATTACCCGATCCAACATGGCGGACTGTAAGTGTTTCTTGCACTTGCTCTCTTGGTCACCCAGGGTTAGGATTAAAAATTATATATCATCAATCCAATGTTCTGAAAAAGGGTCTGTCTGTGTATGATACAAAGGACAAACCATAATGATGCAGTCAAAACACCTTGACAATATTAATTCTTGCACTAACAGAGAATATATTACTCTGCCCTGAAATGACAAGAATATTGCCAAATATATCCAACCGACTTGTCCCAAAATTCCTTCAAAAAGGGATATATTTAGTGGAAATTTGTCCCAAATTCCTAGTAACATCCTGTTAAAAGGGGTCAAATTTTGGCTAATCTAAGAAGGTATCCTGATAAAAGGGATCCACTCTTGACCAATTTAGGGTATCCCTCCAAAAGGGGTCAAAATTTGGCCAATTTAGGATGAAGTCCCAATGAAAGGGGTATGGTTTTATCCCATTTTAGGGGGTCAATGTGCGCAAAGGGGTGTGTTTTGGTTGAATTTTCCCCCGCTAAAAGGGGGTCAATTTCTGAGTGATTTTTGCACATGGTATCCCATAAATTAAGAGTGCCCCCCCCCCCCCGGCTTGGGTGACCAACCAGGCAGAGCAGGTGCCCTCAGTTAGGCCAAGGCTATTAGAAATCTGGTGACATACACATTCAACCTAATGTAGGTGGGCTAAATTAACTAGGAATATGTTGAAGTGTTACAATAGCAATATATCTCAATGATTTTCTATTCCCTACATAATGTGTAAAGCTAGATCACATCTGGAATTGCAGTATAAGAGAAATATTGTGGAAGGAAGGAGTCTGTGTGGCCTGCTACCCAGAAGCAAAAATGAAATTAGCCCAACTCTCACCCCAAGGACATCCACTCAAGGACATTTCAATCTCCTGTGTACAAGTCACACAGTTTGGAATAGAGCACTTGACCTCCAAGGACCTTTCAGCATTGGGAAGTCAATGAGTTCAGGGCAAGAAATACAGTGTAAAAACAAAATATGCTTACCTTTCTTGTTTGTATATTTATCAAATTGCCTCAATGATACGTCCTCCAGATCTTGTGAAAACAATGGAAAATCTCCAGCAAAAGCATAATAATAAAGGAGGGCTAGGCAAGAGGGATGGATAGAATAGTTACAAATCATTAATTAGATTATGGAAAGGGAAAGAGTTTAATGGTAACTGTGTGACACTAGTAAATTTTGCATCATACAAAACCTCACATATTTTGATCTTATACGCAAATAGATGAGATCCTATAGCAAATAGTGTGGTATGTATGATAATCTTCTAATGTGTGATAGAAGCTAAACAGAGTGACACAATCTCAAACTATGTGCCATAGTACATGGTGTATGGTGTGTGGTGTTGTCCTAATGTGTTATGGTATCAGAACTTTCTTGCACAAACCCAAACTAAGTGACATAGCACCTTTTGTATACTGTGTGATATTGTGCTAATTTGTGATGGATACCAAACGAGGCGACACAAAATCAAACTGTATACCATGGTCCTTTCTCTATGGTGTGTGATGTTTCCCTAATGTGGGATAGAATCAGAACTGGGTGACACAAAATCAAACTGTATACCATGGTCCTTTCTCTATGGTGTGTGATGTTTCCCTAATGTGGGATAGAATCAGAACTGGGTGACACAAAATCAAACTGTATACCATGGTCCTTTCTCTATGGTGTGTGATGTTGCCCTAATGTGGGATAGAATCAGAACTGAGTGACACAAAATCACACAAGGTCACACACAAGGGTGTATCTAGTGTTTGAATGTGTTTCAGTCTGTTTCACATCCGACACTTCATGAAACACAATGACACAGTGTCCCATGGTCATTGGTGTTATGATGTTCCAGCATGTTTCAGTGTAAAACTGCCTCACACAATCTCAAACAGTATACCATGGGGACGAAATCTCTTCAAACAAGACCACACAATCTGAAACAGGATCACACTAATTTGCTGGGTAGTGTTGCAGTGCTACTTTTTGCACAATATGGCTATGAACATAGTGAGACAGGTCCGGATGTACCTGAGATCAAGGAAATTGTATAACATGCTAGAACCAGCCCATGAGCTACGAGGAAACAACCGTCCCAAATTTAAACTGAAGCGATTAGTTAAAGACTGCTACCTGAACAGTACCAAGTATAGAGGGGCACGGCTATGGGACAGACTACACACTGTACAACAACAGTCAATCTCGAAATCAGCCTTCATAAAATCGCTGACAATACATGATCTAAGGCCATTAGAGCCGCTTATTGTGTAATCCCTACTGGGGCTTGAGTGATCAATTAATAATTCATCTTTGAATTTCAACTATAAATACTGATCTAAGAACTACAATCAATGGCCTACTATATATATGACCATAAATCAGAATGGCCATAAGTCATGAGTGATCCATGCTTTACTGACTCATGCGTTCAACGCAACTAGTGACTTCATTGGCATTTATTGAAAAACTCCCGTCTACTGTATAAGATATATTTGCCAAATAAAAATCTAATCTAATCTTAATGCTTAAGCCTATGGGGTGCAACAGAGGGGGGGGGAAGGTAGAAACTCTTTAATACTTGATGAAAAGGCAGATACACATATCTAGACTTAACTTTTGAACTAATAAAAGTGAATGATGTGTCAAACGATGTGCAAATGATGTGTACACCCTATGGACGTTGGAAATGATTATTTAACCAGCCTATGTAATCGAAGATGTTTGATATTATCGGCCGTTTCCTGGCTATATAAAACTTACATGCAGGGTAGAGGGGGGAGGGTAGTAGTTGTGGCCTATACTATAGCATATTTATACATAGATTGAATGTATATAGAAGTATATCTCTGTCGGCGGTATAACAACCTCTGACAACTGTATAACAACCTCTGACGTACGTATAACAACCTCTGATGTACGTATAGATGCTGTGTAAATAGTATGGCGAAGTGACGACAGAGCAGGGTAGGTGGGGGGAAACTTCGCGTATTGCTGAGTCGGTGATCCTATACCGACGATCATCGTCTATGCTGTGTGGACGGTGGCCATCACATTGCCCCTGCCATAATTTTAGATATCCAAAATAACTGACCATTGCAGAATGCGTTTATATTTATCATGCCTATTAACATTTCTAGCTTCTGCTGAAGATACATCATGGAATCAACCAAAGAGACACCAAAGAAGACTGGACTTCCTCCTATCTCAGATGCTATTAGTGTTGAACATATTTCATGGAGGGATTTCATGGACAATACAACTTTTCATGGTGTAAGATATATTTTTGATAAGCGTGGACTAAAGTTCCGGAGGTACGTAAATGGTGCTTATTAATCTTAAATGAGGTGAAGGTTACAGTTTCAACTAGAATTTAACCAGAAATATAGGTTGAATAATTGTTGAATTTCATTGTAGTCTTTCTTGGGTGAAATCATCATATAGTTTTCATTTTATTCTTATACAAATCATTCTATGATTTGGTTTGTTAAAGACCCTGAATAAAACATAAATCAACAAAAAACTATGACTATGGCAGTAAGAACAGGGGCTCGATTCATAACAATGTACCACTGGTCAGATATGTAACGACTGAGCAAATCCATTTCTAGTACAAATCAACATGTTCAGTACTGTTCCATAGGTGCAAGCTAATGATATGTTCCTTTCCCAGTCGTAATATGATTTCTGATGCATTTCACAAAGCTATTGTATGGATATTATGTGTCAGGAAGTCGTACAGTATATGGGTAAAGGGTGGTCGTATGTAGGGTTTTTCTCATTGCACAATGTACGGCTGAGACAGGGTCAAAACTCATCTCAGCCAATGTATATTTCTCTATTTCAATCTCTAGAGATTGGAAACACAGTAGAAAAGAAAGAAAAAAATGTAGTGCACTATAAAAAGACATAATACTACAGAAATGTATGTTTTATATAGTGAATATTATAGAAATAAAACCATGGTCATTATGATAAATCGTACAGAAGGTGCCATGACACATTGTCCTGTCGTATTATAACCTGCCATGAAAAAAAACACCTTTCAGAACTGCCATCTAGTAGCATTTTTCTTCCTGTTCCGGTTGATCAACTTTATTTATGCAAAAAAACATCCCATAATTCCATTATTAGTTGTACGACTAGGTGGGAACCCCTGACCTCTCACCCAATATGACATCATATCTCCGGGAAACACCCCAATATTCAAATAAATATTCAAATACATAAATGTTTCTCACTTTATACGAGAGGGGGATATACGATTTCAGTTATACTTTACAACTGCATATGTTCCTAATCTTAACTCAATTTACTTCTGCCTATTTTTCAACCAGATACTACTAGCTCTTGTGAAATGGGTATGCAATCGTTTTTTCAAAAAGTTGTAGGTTTGGCTACTACTGTGACGGAAAAACCAAGAGAGTAGTATAAACTTATGAATCGAGGCCCTGGATGGAGAACAGCATTCTTTTTCTGTAACAATCCAATATGGGCTCCAACTTTCAACCATTCATTAATTATCTACCATTGAAATTGCTGTGTCTTTTCAATAATACAACATTATCTAAACAGACACATCTGGTTATTGGTGGTAATGACAGCCTTGTCAGTGTTTGTGATACAAGTGGGCATCAGGACCCGTAACTACTTGGAATATAAGACTACACTAGATGTTACACATCTCTACAAGGACCAACTTGAGTTTCCAGCCGTCACCATCTGTAACCAAAACAGGCACAGGTACACACACTAACTGATGTTACTGTAGAACTCCATTTGTTATTTTTCATTCAATTTGAGACAAATTTTACCAAAAGTATAAGATCACATTTCAGGTGGGGTTTAAATGCAATGGTTTTAAAACAGGAATACACTTTTTTAAGGACCTTCATAAGAACAGAATGATCTGCCTGACCCCATGTTCGAGTATAATCCACGGGTTCTAAACACGGGTTGTAAACCAGCATTTACAGTCTTGTTCTTATTTATTGCAGGACAACGGCTGTAGTGGAACAAGGCTTATACGATGTTGTTGAAGAAGTCTTTAAAACAGGCAACATATCTAGTGAGTAAATCTATGGTTAAAGCATGGAGTATCCTATACTCTCCCTGGTTAAAAATACAATAATTAATATCCAAACACAGCCTTACTTAATGTAAATAGCTCCCCAAACACTTTATGTAAACAACCTATGGACATGACTGTTCTCAGTCAATAGGATTAAAGCTAAAAATCACAGTTTAAATCCTCTAAATTCAAACCCCCCCTGGCCAGGGGAATAAGCATAAGAAAGGTGTATGAAATGAATCTGAACAGTGGACTACACATGGAGAAGAAAAAGGACTCTCTATATTGCGGTCACTGTTTTTGAGAGTAACAGAACTGATTGCTGTATTGTAAGTTAGCATGAACTTGATTATCATGTGCAAGGAAAACACAAAAAAGATCACTGGACTTCTATGCTGTCAAACAGTTTTTTGTAATATATTTTGTATATATTTCCCCTGACCAACTTGGCAGAACGTGTAACTACCTCTACATGAACTTTTGGTCAATAAACCTATTCAAAAAAAAAATTAAGTTACAAAATAACATTACAACTGCTTTCATTAACCATTTTCCTTGTGTTTGACATTAGTATTTATGGTATCAATGTCATCCTCATTGTGATTTGCAGGAAAAGACTGAATATGGTGGTTGCATACAAGTTGTTGTGTTGTGATTGCAGGTTAAATCCACTGGTGTTGTGATGCACCCCTAACCCCTATGGTCTTGATATCTTCGAGCCAACAATTATTCATTTGTGACAATGTATTGTAGTTTTATTGTGCTAAATGATGAATGAGAACCTTCCAAATTTGCATATCTGCATGCAATTATATGGATTATGGAATCAATCTACAATGATAAAATCACCTAAAACCAGCTGATGTATATTATAACTTTAAACTATGATTAAGACAAGATATGAAATGATAACTGTAAAGCAATTGAAACTTTTGAAATGATTCATCTTCAAACTATTGTGATGAGTGCAAGCAAGCAAGTTTGCAATTGTGTTTTGAATAGAAATCCCTTGGGAGACATTTGGAAGCCGAGTAAATGGTATCGACTATGGAGAATTTACACTGAAAACAGGACATCAAAAACATACTTTTATTGACAGGTTAGTGCCTTGATAATAAACGTTGAGCCACGTTTTTAGCTATTAGTGTAATGAAGGGCTTCATTTAATCATTATGTGTGACACCAACCATCGACGACCCATCTTGATACATTTTACATTAATCTGTACATTTGGGTTTAGATCTAAACTAAGCACCTGGTTGGAAAGTGATACCCTCTGTACTTATCGAGTCATGTATCACAGTATGTAGGGTGGGACAAAAGGAAAAAAACAATGACAGCATGTTTTTGGCCTATCATTTCCTATCAATTAAATGCTGCTAAAGTACAAATCATTAATATTTTTCATTGGTCCCGGGTATCACAGTTAGGTTCCATCTGTATCCTAATCAACTGTGGTGGTATCAGGGGTAAAGTTAATGTGAAATGTGTGGTATAATGGGAAATGCAGGAAATGCAGGAAAACAGGTGTCAAAATCTGTAACATCACTCAAAGTAACCCCCAGTAAACACCCATTTACATAACCTACCTAAAATCATTGATATTTCAAACATGCCACGCTTATAATTAATGCATGGTACCTCCAATAATGCTTGTCCTCGGGTATAGCAATAGTTGTAACAGGTGTAATTTGCCTTATTGTATGACCTCATTGATATAACTGGAAACATTCTGTGTGCTTTCAGCTGCATACGGAATGGCATTGAGTGTGATATTGAAAGGGACTTTAATGCCGTGCTCACAGATCTGGGTCTCTGCTATACATTCAACGGCCAGGCAAACATTAGTACCGTTCATACACTTAAAGCAGGTAAAACCAATGTTTGAACACTGTACACATTTAAAACATGCAATAAACACCCACTACTACAGTATGCAAACATGATGCAGGCATTGGTTTTGTCTGATGTTATTATTCCATTCTGCTATTGCTCTTTTGCAAGATGACAATAAAACCAGGTGGTTTTTTTTTCGCATGCACTTTTCACATCATTGAATGAGGGTTCCATTACATTTACCAGTCTAATTATAGATACTCTGCTAGGATGTAAACCTTAATACAGATAAAAACAGTGTGTATTAATCCATCCATAATACAGATAGAGTTCCACAAAACTAAGAACTTTCCCGCAAACTTGTAACTGTCCTAGTCTCAGATGTGTGAATTTGATTATTAGATGTTTAAAAGATATATTTTACGAAATAGCTAGATATGATGTATATTGGAATAGTCCAACTATTTCATTGCAGGGGCTGGAAGTGGACTGAAGCTGGTGATTAATGTGGAACAATATGAATACATGAGGGGGCCTCAGAGCGATGCTGGTATGAAGGTACACTCTGCTCTTACATTTTGTAAAGTAATGTACACTGTAAAGTTTCTATTGATTTTTAAATAGTCTTACAGGTAGAAACACTGGCACATGAAAATTAAGTAGAATATCATGATATGCCAATTTTCACATTACAGCACTGATCTAGCGTATAATTTTTATTCAACTCTTGCACTGCATCGATCAAAAAGGATTTTTCAATTATTGTCAAAACTTATAAATGTGTAACCTGCGATGTTACCCTCAAGAAATTCCAAACCTTGTAAATGTGAAACAATCAAACCAATGAATGCTCTCTGTTAGAAAATAATAATTAAAACAAGTGTTTATAGATATCATGCAAAAAAGGTTTTAGTGATTTTATGCAACTCCTGTTCTTTAAATGGCATTGCCCCTTTCGTACAGAGCTAGAAAATATATATTTCTACCCACATGTTACTTTACATTTATGCTGAATCCTCAAATACCAGTGTAGGGCACCTATTACAATCATTGCTGTGATGAAAATTTCATCAAAATCCTAAGATGATTGACAGGTGTGACCCCAGGTCAGCAGATGACCTGAGGTCACGACTGTCAATCACCCGAATATACTATTGCCCTAATAGGGCACAATAAGTGGGAATAGAAGGTATTTGACCATACCTACCCCCAGTATACAAGCCCTGGGGATTCTAAATGAACTATTGTCATGTTGCTATGACCACTCTGTTACCTAGCAACAGCAACTCCAAACATTCCATGCATAGCAACCGGCACAATAAGTGGGAAAAGAGGGTATTTGACCATACCTACCCCCAGTATACAAGCCCTGGGGATTCTAATGGAACTATTGTCATGTTGCTATGACCACTCTGTTACCTAGCGACAGCAACTCCAAACATTCCATGCCTAGCAACCGGCACAATAAGTGGGAATAGAGGGTATTTGACCATACCTACCCCAGTATACAAGCCCTGAGGATTCTAATGGAACTATTGTCATGTTGCTATGACCACTCTGTTACCTAGCAACAGCAACTCCAAACATTCCATGCCTAGCAACCGGCACAATAAGTGGGAATAGAAGGTATTTGACCATTCCTACCCCCAGTATACAAGCCCTGGGGATTCTAACGGAACTATTGTCATGTTGCTATGACCACTCTGTTACCTAGCGACAGCAACTCCAAACATTTCATGCCTAGCAACCGGCATAATAGGTGGGAATAGAAGGTATTTGACCATTCCTATCCCCAGTCTACAAGCCCTGAGAATTCTATTGGAACTATTGTCATGTTGCTAGGACCATTCTCTTACAACAGCAATTCAAAACATTCTGTGCCTAGCATTGTAGCAACTGGCACAATATCTGACCAACTGCCCTAACTTATTTGTCATCCCCCACTGCCGTGGATGCCTTTAATTTCAGTTGATGATCATAATCTAAAGATTATATGGAGAGATCAAGCCAGAACCGAACACTTGTGTTCGGTTCTGGCTTGTAATGATAATAGTAATAATAATTATAATTATAACAACAACAATAGATTGGGGGTATACAAAAGGGATACCCCAGCTCTGGTTGATGATCTGGCTGATGTGCCAAACAAGCCTCCACTTAATGTGCTACTCTTCTCAAAGTGGGGATCTAATTATGGAGCTTCATAAACAAGTAATACATATGTATTCCCCCCTGCACAGATCTTGCTGCATTCCCCAGAGGAGATACCGATCATGCAGGAGCAGGGTTTTGCTGCAGCACCCGGTTCTCACACCCTGGTAGCTATGAAGAGGTCTGAGGTAAATAACACATAAAAGGTCAGGGTATAAGCACCAAGGCCCTGGTAGTGCAGTAGAGGTATGAGTAGCATCCATACCCTGGTAACCATGTAGACGTAGCAATGTGGCTGCAGGCGATTGTAATTCTACCATTGGACACCAGGGTGCTATCTTATCAAAGTGTGAGGGCTGTTACAAAACAAAATTTACGTTATTACGAAATTACGTTATGATTAATGGGTTTTTAAAAATGTACATTAGTGTTTAAAAACTTACATTAATATTAGCTTAAATGTCAAATTTACGCTGTGGTCTTCAAATTTAGGCTAGTTTTAGCCTAATTTGCACATCATTTGCACACTTCCTTGAAAGGGGGTGGTTAAAATGGAGTCCATAACATTAAAAAACGTCCATAACGTAAAAAAAATCCAAAATGTAAATTTTTGTAACAGCCCCTTGAAAAACAATGTAAAAAAATCTTTTGTAACACCACTATGGTTTTTACATTGCGTTTTGTAACAGCCCCCAGCACATGATATTATTATGGAATTGATAAGACATGACATGAGATTCAAACCCAAGACCTTAGGAATACAAGACAAACACTTACACCATTATACTATGGAATCTGTTGTTGCTGATTATAGAGGATTTGATATTTATCCCAAATATATTATATAGGAAAGACACAACACATTATAAATATGCCTGGCAGCATATGTGGACAGTCGAGGGAAAAGGGCCCTCCAAAGGTTAAACTTAATTATAAAATTGAGGTCATCAGCTTTCCAATGATATATTTCATTAGCAGGTAATACTTCTAGTTTTTGAGAACTGGCTCCTTGAATATGTGTGGGCACTGTCCAATCTCAAATGCCAATAAGCTCTATCTTACTTTGTTTTAGAGATATCTCTATCTAATTAGCATAATTATGAAAATTCCCAAATATCCAAACTTTTTCAAACATCTGGTCACAGCTTTTAATCTTAAAATGCGATTTACACTCCGTTTTCAGCATAGGATTCTTTATGAGGCCTGTAATCATTAATTTCTTGAAAAATTCAATTTAGAATGAAAATTATGTTTCCATGGCAACCAACAAGTGCAAAAACACCAATTTAGGCCCAAAAACGTTCTTTTTACATTCCAAATATGGAATGTTTTCACTAAAGTTGGAATTTTCTAAAGTGGCTTATTGTATTCTCCATCAAAAAGTGGTAAAGAACAATTTTTATGATATTTTGAACATTGTTGGCTATATGGAGCCCCCTGGTGGCCAAAGTTGGTACTAAAAATCCCCCGCGGAGGTCCCTTTTCCCTTGTTGATCCACATATGTTTGAAATATCTTTCCTGCATAGATAATAGGCAATATTGGTAGGATTATAACTAAAATGTATACTCTATCATCCTACCACAAGTCACCCATACATTAAGGTAATTCTTTTTCAGAAACCAGCTCAGGACCCTCTACTTCTCTTTGTACCACTAGAAATCCATCTTTCCTGATTTTCACCATTTACCTTATCATTAATTTGCTGTAATACCCTTTAGATATCTACACTGCAGCCTCCATATGGCATGTGTCATCCTGACAATTCTCCCGTCTCACAGTGCTATGCACAGTGTCAGGCCCGTCACATCAGCAATGCTTGTCAGTGTCAGACAGAACACATGCACTCATTCAATAAAAATGCAAGTGAGTGGTAACCTTATATGTTTGGTAAAGGAAAACATTCATGATGATGTATTTTAGACCTTCCATATCAGGTTATTATAATAATGTCAAGTTTTCATATGATAAAAATCTACAGTGGAAAGAAGGCCCAGTTCACACTTAAAAGTGTCATACACAAAATGTAAGAGATGCTAAAGATGGTAAGGGAGATGATAATTCAAATTATCTACCTGAGACATGTTAGAGAAGTATTAAAAATCTGTACACCATTTATGATCTAGGACAAGAGTTATGACCTGTTGTACAAATGAACCCATTATTATGACTTAATACTAAGACTGTGGTAAATTTGCAATTTATGTTCACATAGTGCTATCATTCTTGCTGTATATGTCTTTTATAAAGCAACGACATGTGACTTCAAGACATCACTTTCTTGCGTAAGACAAGCGCTGGGTATGAATCTTAACTTATTGATATTCAATTTGGGGTTTAAATTGCCTTAGAATCAAGTGGTAAAAGTGTCAAATTATGTCCTACCAAATTAGATAGAAAGTGAAATTCAAATTGGTAATAG
Organism: Harmothoe impar; assembly: GCA_947462335.1. Lineage (NCBI taxonomy): Eukaryota > Metazoa > Annelida > Polychaeta > Phyllodocida > Polynoidae > Harmothoe > Harmothoe impar. The sequence goes on from OX381719.1 coordinate 39,725,582, forward strand.
AACACAATAATGAACTAGAGCAATAAGCTCTGCAGCATAAAACAATATTGAAAACATGTTGTTAGCCTCATTTTCATAAACACTCAGATTAGGACTTTATTTCACTTCATATCCACTTATTGTATATCAATAGAAAAGAACAGTCTTCGAGGTATTTAACAAGTCCATATGTTTGATTGATGGTATTGATGATGGAGAAATCAAATATTAACTTTGAGAATTATCTAAATATTCATCAGACCACTTTGAAGCATTCATTGACCTTACTGTCAATTGCGAAAAACAACGTTCATATAGTGTTATTGTTTCACTCTATATTTTATCCATTCACATTTATAGTAAAATGGATGAGTTCAGTTATGAAATCATTCATTGTTTTCTAACATGACTTGATAATCATGAGAAAAATTCATGGTCGTTGGAAAAACGCATCAGAAATGAAGAAATCAAGCACCAATGCAATTCTTTTGTTAAAAAGCCAGATTCCTTGGCATTTTTAGGTAACCTCAAAATAATTATGCAGAAAATACCAAATCTTTAGCAATTTCAACATTTCTGAATGATTTTATCAGGCAACTGAGGTATTTTTATGCATACTAGGATAGGTTTTGGCAAGATATTTGATATGTTGTATATTTTATACCAAGAAAACTCAATGCTGTCTCATGCTGCAGGGATCTTTAAGACAGTGATAATTGGTTGAATATAACCTGAATATCTTGCAAAATAACAAACAAAAATAGATCTTACTAATACTATTCATCTTTAGCTGAGATGACAAAGTCAGAATTGAAGTGTGCCTGCAAGCCTCCCTGTAAGCAGGTCCGTTATGAATCACAGCTGTCATATGCACAACTCTCAAAGGTCAACATAGACCGTTTGATTCTTGACAACCTTGAGAAACAGAAAATACTTGAGGAGTCCCACTTGGAGGTAATATTGGTCTACTATTGGTTATAAATGGCATAAGTCTATTTAGATCAGCATGATGATAATTATGTTTTTAAAATAGCTGAACTCGATATAAGTACTGCTTATGCAAACACTATCCTGTCCTGGATAATGGCAGATCTTGTAATATGTACTCATATTAATTAAACTTTAAGAAATATTCTCTCCCTAAGGTCATTTAGCAGTAAATGTATGCGAGATGTAACTAACATTGACCAAGATGACACTAAACATAACTGGTTTTAACATGATGACTACTCCCTCAGGCACTCGAGACCACCCAGCGCAACAGTGATGAGATTAAAAAAAGGGATACAGAACACATGACAAAGATTCTAATGTTGGCTGAAAGATTGTATTTCAATCTTGAAGACATCCGTAAAATGACAACAGAAGTCTTAAACTCTGAATACTACCACCTTCCAACTATCATTGATCTAAAGCCGTACCGGAAGGATGTTAAAACAATTGAAGATGGAATAGATAAGTGGCGTAAACACTATTTTTTTGACAGCATTGAAAGTTTGTTATCGTATATCACGAATCTAGAAGAGGATATCCCAGAATGGGATGGCATTGGGTTCAGATTCGAGGAGTTTCTGAATATTTGTCTTAAAGAAGTAACTGCAGGTCAGCAAAATGGCAACTCAGATGGCTCCGGAGATGTTGATTTAGATTATTCAAATAATACCATACTGCTTCATGTGCCACATAAATGTAAGGTGAAAATCCAAAGCTTAGAGAGTATGTTACAGTCCCTAGATTTCCAACAGTTTGAGTTATACCAAAAGATTGTAGGGAGCATCTTTGAGAATTCAACTGAATCACCTGAGGCAGTCGATCAGCACAACGTTTGCATGGATGTTTTGGGTTTAGAAGTTCCGCAGGCATTCCCAGCACTCCTAAGCGGCTTTCAGAATTTCTCAAAAGTGCAGACTCTGGAAAATTATGTATGGACTACAAAAAACATAATCCTATCAGCAAAGGTACTGTTTGGCCTTCACACCAATCTAACAATGTGCCTCTGGGTTCAGAACATTCTGTATGATATGTGGTGGAAAACCTATGCCAAAGAAGATCATCTCACCAGGATAGAAAACTCTTTTATTTACATGTTCAAGACTGTGGTCTCAATGGATCAGGATTTTGAGTTGGTTGGAAAACCCATCTACAACATTATAACTAAGTACTTGAATGAGAATGTCACCAAGATAGAACTGGCCAGACATATGCACTCCCAGGTCATGGCAGAAGGGATGGAAAAATTGTCTGAATTTGAGAGAGAGGGCAGCATAGTCATAAAGTCTTTACAGGTAGGGAAAATAGTAATTGCTGTTTTTGATAAAAAATCCTAACCGAGTAGAGCAGTTTTTTGAAAGATGATTCATGATGTATTCTGAATGGCTACTTATTTAGACTTTCCTTATGATTAACTTTGAATATTTTTCCCTCTTTCTTTAATCAGTTTCTTACAATAAATTCAATGAAACATGCGTACATGTATATATAATACATAATATTATATATATATATTTGTTATATATATATATATATATATATATATATATATATATATATATATATATATATATATATATATATGTGACACAATCTGCGAAAAGGGACCTTAGTGCAGGTTACACTAAGGTCCCTTTTCCTAGTTCATGTCACATATATATAAATATATATATATATATTTTTTTCTTTCTCACACATCTCGATGCTTTCCAAACTGTGTAATATAAAACGGAACCAATATTATCTAAACTTTTCCTAGTGATTCACCCCTAAATCCTTCCCTTAATTGTTGTCTTTTGACATCATAATAGTCTTCTATTAGTTTCAGGAAGAACTGACAGATTTCAAAGTTAGACTTGCAACGGTCTATGTTACTGTTATATCTGAATCAGCTGTTCCCATTATGACAGTGGAGCAGCTTAAGAACCTGGAGTTCTTTAAGATGTCATATAACACAAACAGGACAGAGCTTCAGCACCTCATAGATGGGCTTCATGAAAACATAACAAATGTGCAAAGGCTCCTGGACTTGGTAGGTCAATGTATCCAGCGATCTATATCTATCTTTCTGTATATCTTTCCATATATCCATCTGTATCTATATTATCTATATAGATGTTTAAGTATTATCAGAACCAACTTAGCGATTACTAAATGCCATGTTTGGCAGTCATGATTCCTCTCTTGACGCAGAATCATATTATTCATGACAAAATGCTAATTATAATTTTTCATCCTCTACAGGTATTCTCTGAGTATCAGCTCAGTTTTCAGCATCTTACTGCATTACCTGCAGCATTCAAAGATCTGTCTGACCACCTGACCATGCTCCAGGATGACCTCCAGGTGTATGCAGAGTCAACATCACTGAATGTTAACTTCTTCATGTAAATACCATTATACAGTATAACAAATTATAGAAATGTTATTAAACAACAATATTCCAAATACGGTCGAGGCTAGAAAGCACCATCAAAGTAGCATGTTTAAACTATACTGGAGTTTGGTAACCAGCTCGAATAATATGCCATCCATACTTTTGGGGTCATGGAATTTGCTGCTCAGTAGACCTGGTGTCCAACCTGCACAAAGAGTTATGTGGGTTTTTGTGTCTAAAATGTTCATACAGTTCGTTCGAAATAGCAATAGCAATTAATATTAATCACAAACTATCTGCTAGTTGATGACTATGATTCAATTACAAATCAGATGGATGGTTAGTTTAGAGAGGGCCCGTTTTCTGATCCATGCTGAATAGAAAATCAAAGATCATTGTGTGTAATATATTTGATCTATAAAGTCTCATACTTACCTGTTTTAGGGATAACTTCCTGCAGCTGGACATCTTCTACAAGGACATGTCATACGAGGTGATCACTCAGCAGGAGGCATTTGGTCTGCTTAGCCTTCTAGGGGAAGTGGGAGGCTTCCTGGGGCTGCTGCTTGGTGCCAGTCTTATCACGGTGTGTGAGTGGTTTGACTACCTTCTACTCTATTTGGCAGCAAGATGTGCTCGATGCGGGGAAGCAGACCGGGATGTGGTTGATGTGGAATCAGCTGGGAATCATTAGATTTAAGCATAAAAACTATAAGTATAATACAGCTTGCCCTTTTGGACACATTTTTGAGAATACAAAAGTCAGATTCGCTGCAGATAAATCTCACCCTTTTACATCATTGTATTAGATAGGCCATGTAAAATCAAAGGTCTGGGTTGATTCTGATCCCTTGTCGGAAAAGCCTGCTTCACATATTTATGAGATGGACGGCAATGGCAGTAGGTATCTTGATACACTGATGAGACTCAATAGCATATGTTGCAGTGATCCAGTTGCTTCACTACTCTTGAATAGGATAGCACCATTTACAATGTTCCTTATTGGCCAAGCACTGTCATCGTAGTTTGCCCCATTTCAAGACATTGAAGTTTGTTAGTATTCTATAGTTTTGACACTTTTTCAATATGTATGTTGTGTCTTCTTGTTGTATTAACTTTTACTATATTATCACTATCTGGTATTGATATATTCGATAAAGTGTAAAATGTCAGGCAGTTATCAAAAATGTGGTCATAATAATATTGCTATGTACAGTGTACAGAAACGTGGGAATCGAAGCCCAATATGTATCAAGAGCGTCAGCTTGTATCAATATCACATGTGTAAATACAACAAGTTAAAGAATGAAAAAAAAGTCCATAACTCGGTTGCTGCTTCATCACTCATTAAACCCAGCAGAACACAACCATGTGATTAATTAGCTCAGTTATATGCATGTCCTAAACTACAATAAATGTTTCTTTATGAACCAGCTATTGTATAGTAGAATGGTGTGAATAGTCATATATAAATTAGTCCATGACTACTCATTGAGAACAGAGAATGGTGTTGTATTAGGAGGAACAGTAGCTTGAGCCACAGAGTGAGATGGGAGTGGATGGTACCTAGAATGCTGGCCAGAGGGCAGCACGGGGTGGTTGTTAGTGTTGTGGGTAGCTGGCACCAGAGGGCAGTATTGATGCACCGGGGAGAAGTGTACATCCCTCAAGTATCATTACCCAGTAGGCACAGACCATTGAATCAACGTCCATAAATCGGTGTTGATGTTGATTCAATGTTGATTCAACCTTGATTCAATGTTTGACTGAATTATGTTCGCACTGGGTAGTGCCAAGACTGGTAAATCTTGGTTACCAGGCCCTGGGTTAATCTTTGTAAAAGGGAACAAGAGGATGCTAGAGGTTGGCGACAAGGGACAAGACCTACTTCTTAAAATTGACAAGGGACATTGGCATTTCGGAATAGAGTTAACCAACAACGTTAACTACAGCGTTAACCAAAGGGGCATTATAGTGGTACATTTTGCTCAATGTACATTGTTCATTACACAATCTAGTTGTAGTAACATGCTCAATAGTCCGCGATCCATTTGTCTATAGGGATTTTTCAAGTCGATCAAACAAAACTTTGGATAAGAACGGATGTTTTCATTCCTTGCCCTAAAATGTATTAAACCTTTAGACGGGAGTGGATCTGATGCGATGTTCACATGCTGAAGTGCCGTAATATTGACACCCTCCAGAAACAGATAAAGACAAAAGCTGTATACACCAGATAGACACTGAATATACTCAAAAGAATAGTGAATGTTAGTGACATGTTCAATGGTTATTTTACTTATATGCAAATAACGAGAAATCTCAAATTGTGACACAAACACATTTCTTGTGTACCTTTAGAGAAGATATATACAATTGACACTTTGGCAAAATTTACAGATGATATAAAACGTGACTTAAACCAAAAGAAAAATACCATTGCTGCCTTTATAGATCTTAGGAAAGCATTTGACACTGTTGGCCATTCAATCCTACTCTTAAAACTGAATCACTATGGCATTAGAGCTGACAACTACCACTGAGTTGGTACTGCAAGTGGTGCCTAGCTATGAATATCTGGGAGTTTTCCTGGACCCCTTGTTAAATTATAACCAACACCTGAAATTTGTGGCTAAGACTGTATCATACAAGACATATAAATTATGTCAATTGAGGCCCTTCTTGGATAATAAAATATCCTTAAGAATATATAAGGCAACAATTTTACCTTACCTAGATTATGCTGATGTATTGTTTGCCAGGACTGCTGACACTTACCTTAACCCTTTACAATTTGCCCAGAACCATTGTCTAAAGATATGCATGAAGTTACCTCACCTGACCGATACAAATGTGGTACATAGAAATGCCAAAATGAACCTACTAAATGATAGAAGACAGGCACACATAATTAATTATATGTATAATAGAATGTCTGACCCTAAATATAGAGACACGAGAAATAGACCCACTCGAGCCTTTGTAGCTCCCATGTGTAAAGTCAGAATGCCTAAAGGCCTGCAATATGCAAACAGTGTTGAATACTATGGAGCTATCAGTTGGAATGAATGATCCCCTGAGAGAAGATCCACTGATAACTATAAAACCTTCAAAAACGACACAAAACTGCTGTTAAAGACCCAAATCCCCTAACTAGGATGACAAACCTTGACCACATAATAATCACGTCAACCCACATCTATTCTCCCCACATAACCCCCCTCAAACCACAAGATCCTCATTTTAAATCAATTTTTCCCTTATCATTTTCCTCTGTCTTCTCTCAGGAACACCACCAACTGTCTGCTTAAATTATAAAATATAGCAACTATGTACGGACATACCTTATATATCCTTTTTTTTGTGTTTTTTTTCTTTTCCTTTTCTTAAATTGTTTTTAACTATATTACGTGTGTCGGTACCCGACTATTTATTTCAACCTGGATGGATCACGAAGTATCAGCCCTCAACACTGAATATTCCACCAAATATTCAGTGGGGATGAAGGATCATGTCCTTCTTTGTTTCTCACTTGATATTGTAAATTTATGCTATAAACTGTCCCTTGATCTTTAGACACATATCTGGGTATACCGGTACTAATAACTACTGGAACTCTTGATGTACATAGAAACTAGTCATAAACCCACTGGAATAGAATTATTACTCCATGGTTAGGAATCATAGAAATAGAAATTTTAGGTATTTTTGCATTATTGGTTGGAATTAGTCTGTATCCAAGGATCTCTTAATGTACAAGTCGCATTATGTGAGAAATAAAAGATATATTCAAATCAAAATATCCATCTGTAAAATGCTAATGCGAGCTTTTCGAGTTTCACTTGTTCAAATACCGAGAATATCACAGGAATTTCACAAGAACATGTCTTGTTTACATCTTGGGAAGAACTATCAATATGTTCTTGTTCGTAAAACTGTTATTTGCAGGGCAGGATATATTCTGGCATGTTAGGTAACAGACTGTACCTATACATGACAAAGTCGTTTTAGTAATGCAATAATGGCAGCTCAGGAAAGCATGCGCGAGGTATATCTTGCAATAATGAACGAGGCGAAGCTGAGTTCATTATTAGCTAGATATACCTCACAAGTGCTTTCCCGAGCAGCCATTAATGCGTTTATACCACTATTTCTTCAAATATATGAATATCATATCGTATAAGGCCTACCTTTTTCAATTGTCCATTTTGTCTTGCGGATCGACTGGCAGACTCGCCGATCGCCATGCTTCTCCCAGCGGTACCAAAATACGTAGTGAATAACATCCAAATATGGGGAAATTAGACCATGACAAGCATAATCCTTCAATCCAGTACATCTTTATGCCTCCTTCTTGATGATCCCGTGCAGTATTAGCCTTTTAATTGCGTTTATTCCTCATAATTCGACATTTTGCGAAGGCCGCCAGCCTGGTAAGAGTTGTACACAGCGGGACGGCATGTGAAACCAACATGCCAAGTCGAGTGACCAATGCGCTCGATTGACCCACTTTCCGCGATGGCTTGGATCAGCTGATCATCATTTCTAGTTCATTGGTCTCTCAAATTAGCTGTGTTGTTTGCGTCAGTCCGTCACGTGATCACACGCATCCCGCTGTTTACAATTCTAACCGGCTGGCCGCCTTCACAAAATGTCGAAATGTGAGGATTTTACGCAATTAAAAGGGCAAAACAGCACGGGATCATCAACAAGGAGCTCTAAACATGTACTGGATAGAAGGAATAAGCTTGACATGCTCTAATTTCGCCACATTTGGATGTTATTCATTATGTATCGACCGGACAATAAACGAGATTATGCGACAAGGTAAGGAAAGCTTAGGTTTCATCTTCGCATATTGTCAAGCCCTCGTGGCGCTGGGGGTTAATCGCTCGCCTATGGCATGTGCGGCCCGGGTTTAAATCCCGGGCGAATTTCGTAGCCAAAATGGCTATGCATATGTTTCATTAGGTTGTTAAAATATATAGAGATGTCTTGGTGTAAAAAATCAATTGTGAGCGTGCGTATATCCTAAGATAACCGCACGGCAAATATCCACTCTCGGCACGGGAAACGCCAGAATCGTGGTATAATTCACCATAGCACACCTAGGGGTCAGGTAAACACTGTGTCTATCTCTACTGTTCCCGCTGGTGTCCACACTCTAGCACACATTCTCCCCTTGCTGTGGTAAAAGAGGCGGGGGGGGGGTAGGGGGCTCGATAGGGGATACAATGCACCAATAGGGAGAATGGGAAAGGGGAGTTGGAAAGGTGGTAGGTAGGGTAGGGGTAGAGGGACAGAGGGGAACTGATGGGGAGAGAAGAAGCCTTAGAAGGGAGAGAATAGGTAAGGTTTATGTAATGGCTGGATAGGTAGGAGGAGGAAGGGACATGTACAGCTGTTTTGGCCTTCTTGATTAAGGTGAAATACCAACTCGTTTTTAAATTCTTTATTCATCCTTGGATGAGGTGCTTCCTAAGAAGTGTCTTGCTATCCACCAAGCCTTATGGATATTGTAAGATAAATGGTAGGAGTATGTAACACACCATAAGATGGAGAGTATCGCTGAGGCACCACTACCAGAGTTTGTCCTCAGATCAGACCTATTCTCACAAATCGAACCCACACAGATGTGATATAAACAAACCATAACATCTGAACATCCATGTTTTTGAGAATCAATGGAAAAATCGGTAAATGCAGCTTCAGCGTGTAGCTAGATATAAGTCAAGTTACATGGTATATTAAGATGGACTAGTGTCACCATCAAAGGGATGGTCTACATCGGTTCAAAATGTAAACAAAACACTGAAAGTAAGGAGCCAGCATATCTTGCTAAAAATAGTATTATATTTTAGACAGTTAAATAACTTCAGTGTACTGATATTTAAGCTCCAGAACTTAGTCAGTACTGGCTAACAAATCAGTTAATAAAACATAACCTGGTTAGTCATCTCCTGGCTCCCTATGCGACCAACCTATGTGACCAATGTACCAATAGTCATATGAAAGTCATAAATTATCTGGTGGTTTGATAGAATGCAGATTTCAGAAAGCTATGTAATCTCCACTCCACGCAGTGTCCCTCAATAACACTTCTCATATTTCTAATCAAAATCAAAAGTGTGAAGTAATTCACCGTTTTTCTAAAGCAGTAGAGGTGAGACGGTTTAAGGTAAGACCCTTTAGGGCAAGCATGACTGTGTCATCATGTACCATTGCAGCTGTGTAGACTTAATCACCAGGGCATCTTTGGTGCACCATGCCGACCCTTGATGAATGAACCTACCCAGCATGGTTGGCATGATATTTGAGTACAGCACTGGTGAGTTACTCACCAGGCATCTCGCGATCGACCAAAGCCGTCATGCATTGAAGCACTATGCACCCCTTAAACGATTAATTAGACTTTGCAGACTTTGCAGACTTCTCGCGTGTTAGTATTTGTTTTAATAAGTCTTCTAAAGGGCGTTCTAGATCGTTGTTTGCATTGTTGGCGATTATTAGGGAAATGGCAATATTTCAGACTCTGTCCCTTGCCACTTGTCCTTTGCATCTTTAATGTCTCAATGGCACTTATGAGTTTGAGTTTAAACCTTTTTTTATTTGGCACATAATAAATCACATTTTCATAGGCGTTTTGTAACCAGTGCCAAACAAGGAGAAGGGCACAAGTAGTATACATAATTAAGGTCAAGTGATATGAAGACCATGCGATGAAACATAAAGCATAATCTTAAGCCATAGTAGACTGTATTATAAAATCATGTCGACCCAATGGCGTTCATACACTCCCTAGTGGTCAACATAAATGCAGTCCTGCAAAAAGCGCTGCATTCATGCATCATGATGACAAAGGGCATAGCGCATTAGATTAAAAGTTTGAATGGTAAGCTTTGTCTTGTCAAAATGACTGTGATCTCAGAGAGGAGGGGTCTTCTAGACTAAAAAACTTTGTTATTGACAAATTCAAAATGGCCGCCTTCAGATGCGTTAAGTTGAAAATTCATTTTGGTCTTGCTTCAAAGCGTGCAGTGGGCGGGACCTTGGACAGAGGTCGGTGTGCCGCCCATCCCAGCGTCTCAGTGACATGATTTATTTCTCGGTCAGGTCAGACCAAATTAACCCACTGTCGCCTTGTTTTTTCCTACAAATGAAATTTCCCCATAGAAGACTGCCAGCCACACAAGGCAAGCCGGTAGGCACCAACTTTACAAAGGATGTCAGCAGAACAGTGGCATAATTTCTTCTGCCTTGTACTCTATATTCAAGATACAGGATTATTGGTAGAAATAATGGGATTATTATTTTTTTTTTGAAAAGATTTGGACGTGTTTATTTGCAGACTTTTGTAAGTATACAATTGATTTCCATCCACAAGTGTTAGCTGACAACATATGACATATAAATCGATTTCTTATAATAAAGCTTCACGTAATTTACATAGATATTTCACTAAGACCTACCAATATAAGTCACATTAAGTATATATCAATATGTTTATATTATAGTTATAGATCTCTATAATTCTGAGAATCCTTCATTTGTCATGCAATTGCCCATATCCTATTTATTTGCATATTTTGTGATATTTACAGTTTCTCTTAAAAACTAAAACTTATTAAATATTATACCAATTATCTGTGTTAATTGAACTATATACAGTTGTGTTGAGAAAGAGGTTGGTGTTTGCTTTTCTTTTTAAATTTGAGAATCAATTATTACGCAAATTGAAAAACTCTAAATGCTCTGATCCCCTTTAGACACATGATCTGATAATGAATTTCCATTTGATGTCTTTGGTATATTTCATAGTAATAAGAGGGTACCTAAAGATGTAGAACCAAGCAACTGGAACGCAAAAGTATAAAGTTCAGTTTCACTAACATGTTAAGCAGTAGATAATTTCCACTTTGGGCATTATGATAAGCACGGTGAAAGTATTGAAACTATTTTACTTGAGCTATTTCTTTATACAATAATCTTAGTGGACCAAACCAATTTTAACTGCACATACATAATCATGGCTATTAGCATATCTTTCTTGCAACACAAAAACTGGCAGTCTTCTGCAGTATGCAAGATATTCTCACATCAGATGTAGTAGCTCATTTGCATTGATGTATACATTAGTACATCAAACCTTGTACAGGTGGCAGCATAACTGGATACTCATACTTGTGTTTTGTTGACACCTTACATTAAAATATCAGAGATATTACCAATCATGAATATGTTCTGAAAGTTCCCCGAGGCATGATAAACAGTGGAATAAATAGATTGTAACTTAAGTTACCCCAAGTGTGGTTATCGTTGAGCATAAAGCCAACCTTCGCCTGAACCAAGCCAGACATTAGCCCTAGACTACATTTTCCACATGCAGATGACAGGGTAGGTAGATTGCTTGGTGGTGAGACCACAGTGTGATTGGAGAGTGTAACTAATCTATCACGTGACTCAGTGAGACGCTGTGGGGTTCACAGTTAGTGCCCCACGGTTAATGAGTTCACTGTTAGTTCGCTTAATGACCACTAGTCTAGCGGTAGTTCTTCCTGCATGCATCCCTAATTACTCCTGTGCTCTTCCCTTAGAAATCAAAAGTTCTACCAAGGCAGGTCCGAGATAGGCGAGGGACTGGACAGACGAAGATGTTTCTGTTTGTTGTAAAAGTATATATATACATATATATATATATATATATATATATATATATATCATATTAAATGTCATTGTGTGCTTTCACGATATATGAAAGTGATTTGCTGCACATGTGATCTTCTGGATATGACTCGCAGCAATGGCCATTATTGTTTTCGGCAGATTAAGCCCTTTGGTAGAAACAGTCTTACTGCCGCTTGAATTCACTATCAGTAGCCTATAGAGTAATAAAAAGCATTTCTGCTGGAACAGAAATAATCCTCAATAAAGCTGTCCCCTACAGTGAAGAATAGTCATCAGCTCGATTTAGCCACGCCGACCAACACGCACCCCCTCTGGTGGCTACATCCGGTACTCAACACATGGCGGCCATTTTGAAGCCGCAACGTCACTTCCTGTCTGTCCTTTCCCAGAATGTCGCTCATAGAACGCATTGAGAAGACGGCACAAAAAGAGCTGATTATGGCAACTAAAAATGGCCGCCTAAAAATGGCTGCCGCTGTTGCTATGGAAACAGCAGCCTCGATCTGGCCCTCAGGTGCGCTGTGGATGCCAATATGAGGCTGTGTTTAATTAGGGACACAATGTCATGACAATCACACGGCACATGTTCAGTATCGTTTTAGTGAAAACTTTTGTTGTCATGATACATTTTAGAATGTTGTTATAGCAGACCTTTGACATTGCTGTATGCAAAAATATCAATTTGGAATGTCAAACTGTTGTCAGTAGGATGTCAGATGATATTGACTGTCCCTGCTTGGGACTGGGTCACCCTTTTTAACTCTCTATGGACTTCATGTCGCTAAAAGATGACTATTGATGTCATGATGCACCAATGTAGCCCCAGCAAGTAACTCGCCGGGGCTGGATTGGTGCATCATGCCCATCCATTGGGAGTGTCTCAACCCGGTACGGTCGGCATGATGCATGAATGTAGACCTGCCAAGTTACTCGCTAGGGCTGCATTCATGCATCATGATGACCAAGGGCATAATGCATTGATGTAGGCCCTATTATTCCGTCCGTAAAGGGTTAATACAGATTTCCGCCTTGTACAGGATACATGGTTACTATCCGGACTTCTACAAGCCGTGGTTACCGGCATTGGTTACTGACCATCCATCTCTGCCATGTAGCCAATCAGAAAACCCATTACATTTCTTGAAGTGACTGATAGATGCATTGGATAGGCTACATACCTCCTCGATGCTACCTTCTCGTAAGCTGCATAGCACTTTTAATGCTGTGTCATTTTGCTGTAGCTGGGGCTGCATTCATGCATCATGCTAACCCTTCAGGATTGCATACGTAAACTCTGTGGCGTTTGCACGATGCTTGAATACAGCACAGAGGAGGTAAACTTAAGTTAACTTAATCGATTTTGGTGGTCCCTTTTAAAGAATTCCGAAAATATTCAAAAGATACAAAGTAAGTGAGAAAAAAGGTTAAGGTCCCATACTTCAAATCTACGGTCGGGTTACCTGAAACACTTTATTTGGTCAAAGTGATACTAATGAACTATCAGAGAAGCCGGTTTTGTAATGCATGACATCAGTGAGGGAATTCAATTTCTGTATTTGCGGAAAATTCTGAAAGCCACCACCCGGCAAACACTATCCTCTTCTCCCACACAACGAAACCAAAAGACCCTGATACTGTCAGGAAGATACTTGTTTTTCAACTTTTTTTTCTCTTACCTCATCCAATACTTCACTGTATCACTACACCCGATGATATCTCTGCTATCAAAGAGCTACCCGGTATCTACCGTAAAACCTCATGTATAGGCCATGGCTAGTACCCAAGTCAAATAGTGCAGCTTGTAGAATCAAAACAAAGTCAGGGTGTGGCTTAGATGTGAGTTTTTAGTTTTATTATACAGTAAATTTGAGTTTGTAAACGTTAACCAAACTCAGGTTTCATTTGATACCAAACATGCCTTATAGGTTGCGGGTTATACGAGGCTTTTTATTATAAATAGAACAGTACTAAAATTGACATTTTCATATCCAAAAACGGGTTATAGGATAGTCCTGAGTTGGGGGTGCGGGTTATACACGAGAAGCGGGCAGTACGCGGGAATTTACGGTAATACACGAGTTAGGCTCACACACACAAGGTTTTACAGTACAAGGAAACACCAGCCTGTTCATTGCAGCCGTTGAACCTTTTCAGAGTAACTGAGACATGTAATTGAGACACAATGAAAATAACCATTCCACGTGTTTTGAAAGTGATAGTCACAGCTTGTAACGAATAGAAAAACATGCTTTTCCAGCATCTCGGTTCTTTCTAAGAAAATGCCTTTTAAGTGACATTCATATTTAGAAGAACATTTGATGTTTACTGCTTTTGTGTCGCACATTTCTATAGGGCCTACCCTGCAAACAAAATCTCAAGCGAAACTTGTGCCATTCTATAACGTTTTCTGGACATTTTCTTTTGTCCTATTCCCTTGGATCTCTTGTAAACATTTGAAACTTTTTTGGAAGATTTCCTGGACATTTTTTCTTGAACAAGTGAAACTCCAGAAATCCACGTCATCATTCTACTTGGGGAATTTCTTGTTATTTGTAAGAGTAAAACTCGAGAAATATTATACGTTATTGTTGAACATGCCACTGGAAACGCTCGCTTATCTTAAGAATTTCCAGTGTCTACAACCTGTGCGATTCCAGAGAAATTAACTTGTGACATTCTTGAGTTCTGTTTGGAGGGCTAACGCTTTAATATGATATGCTATTTGTTGTCATGTTACATAAGGTTAGCATGAAACATAAAGGCAGCATTCATTGCTATTAATACACCACAGGTCATAGACATTTCAATTGGATCGATCTGGTAAGACCGAGCCATTGAACCCGCGTCACTTATTGAGCTGCAGTTCTCCTTGATACAGAGTCGTGTGACACTATGCCTACATTGCACTTTATGAAGAAACTAGAACAGCAGTCTATTGATACCGACTACCCAGTGACGGTCTGTGTAACACATAATATAGCGTTTCAGTCCAACTGAACAAAGCATTGTTACTTAACCCTGCACAGCCTGCATGGTGTTTTAATACGCCTTGCCCTTTGATGTTTTGATGCTGGAATGCACCCCTGGAGAGTAACTCACCAGTGCTGCATTCATGCATCATGCTGTTTTTATTGGGTTCATATCCTCTTGAAGGGTCGGCATGATGCATGGATGCCATAGTTAGAGCTGGAGTCATGCATCATG
This sequence comes from Harmothoe impar, assembly GCA_947462335.1. Taxonomy (NCBI): domain Eukaryota; kingdom Metazoa; phylum Annelida; class Polychaeta; order Phyllodocida; family Polynoidae; genus Harmothoe; species Harmothoe impar. The sequence goes on from OX381719.1 coordinate 39,740,817, forward strand.
TTGACCGACGCCATCGCACATTAAAGCACTACGCAGCCCTTAACCCTTTAAAAACGGCCTAGTACATTAATGCCCTTGGTTATTATGATGCACTGACTTACTGGCTAGTGCTGCATTAAAACATCATGCCGACCCTCCCGATTGAGAGACTACCGAAGGGTCGTCACGATACACTAATGCAGCACTGCCCAGTTACTCGTTGGGGCTGCATCGGTGCACCGTGACGGCAGATGTCACCTTTAATGACATGCAGCCGTAAAAGGGTTGTGCGGGTGTACACCCGGCCATTGTGTGTGGAATTTACAGACAGTCTCTACTCCTGGTAACCCTACCACCCAGGTACACCTGAGCCTTTGGGCGCAATTCAGGTTTATTGTCGTCTCATAATTGTCAGCAGTCAGCCCCCACTTCATCGAATGTGAGAATTGTCTGAGGACGCAAATTTTCCGCGGAAATAAGTTCAAATATCCAAATATATAATGGAACATATAAGACCATTTCCAGAGACTTTGTCCGTGGAAGTGAGGGATTCAAGGTAGTAAACTGTTAAAAGTCCCAGGAAGTGAGGATCGACCGTAACTGTTTAAGGGCTTTATAAAACATTAACGTTTTTATTTTCCTGAGTTTCAGGTTTATTTGTTATTGGAAAGAGCTCTATGAGTCAATATTACTATGAGTATTAATATAATATATTAATATGAAATCGGCTTAATGGTTTTAAGCACTTTATCTGACTATGCAGCCCTTGAAGGGTTGAAGCGTAGATATTATTAATACTAATATATCCATGGCCCTGGGACCTGAAGTTCCCCAATACAGGAAGAAAGGGTGACCTTTCAGAAAACTTGTTCATAAGGTTTTTGAGAATTTCGAAGCGTGACCGACAAGTTTGCAAAACTAACCTTAAAATCCTGCATTCTAGTATACTATTCAAAGGATGATTGTTCTGTGAATCCCCAGATACGATATTTGCATCCATTACAGACAATGTTATGGGGATCTTACCCTTTCTTACTGCATTGGCCTATAGCTATATCCCTTTTGTGGCGTTCATATACATAGCGATCGATAGGGCCCAATCATATATTCAGAATTCAAAATAGATATCTACATGGGCCAAAAAGGGTTGGTCGCAGTCATTGTGTATACATATATATATACATATGGGTTACTTAAAGAATGGTTACCTGGAGTTCAATCTTCTTTTGTTCTGTAACCCAAGTGCACTCATTTACGTACAAAGCACACACAAAGAAATAGCTTTCATCTGGCAAGCAAACATAGCCCAAAAATAAATACATGACATGGTGTTTGAACAGTGCTTCCCATTATGTGTCTATTTCTGTTGGACAAAGTATATAGAACCCAGAAGATAATGAACAACGATCCATATACTGGGATAATGGTGGTAATATAAGCAAAGGGAACACTACATGTATCATTCTACTGTGTGTTTCTTCTAAAACCGTGTTATTCTTAGACAAACCACTCAGCCACATATTTACAGAGATCCTGCATCAAAGCACTACGCTGCCCTCGAGGGTTAAATGGAATGCAGACTTCAGAAAAAAACTCCACCTGACATAATAAGACCCTTACATCGATGTCAGATTTATGTATAGTATTTCCATCAGAGGCTGGAAAGAAAATGTTTATAATAATACAATCTGACGTTGCTATTTAATGATTACAAATAATGAGACGATTGCAAGGGCAGAACGATCTATGCCATTTAGAAAAGTTCTGTGGTGTTTTGTTCAGATTGATTTCTATCTTTAGATGGGTTCATTTTGAGGATTTAGAGACATGCTGCTCTAAAAAAACTGATAAAAACTTGTTAAAAAATGTTACCCTTTAGATTGATTTATTCTGATGGTTCTGGGAGCATGTTGCAATAGGACAATTTTGAAATTAGAATTGGTATTTTCTGGATAAAGAGGGGGGGGGCATATTGCTCCAAGAATTTAGGAATTCTATTTTTAATTTAGTGTCTTCTGATGAGTTTCAGAACATGATATATTTGGTCCAGGAAAATTTAGAAATTCTACCTCTAGATTAGGGAGTTCTGTGAAGCTTTTATGGACATATTGCTCCAGGAAAACCGGCTCTAGATTGGTATATTTGAGGGATTTGTGGACATATTGCTCCAACAAATCTCTAGATCTCTAAGAAAGTGTATTACACATACATGTATCTCTAGATTGGTAAATTTTGAGGGGTTCAGGGATATAGTAGGCTAAATTGGCCCAAGAAAACCTAGAAAAAAAATCAAAGCCTAGTGGGCACACTGCTCAAAAGAAGCTAGGAATTTTACTTTCAGATTGGTGTGTTAAACTTTGGTTCTAATTGGAATATTTACAAAATTCTTTCAGATTTAGAAAGACCAGACTATCCCTAATGTCCCTGTTGCATTTTCCAAGGCTCCTGTTGCACATTTTTATTGACATTGTGACAGTTGCCCAGCCATGAGTAGTTATAGGACGTGTACCAAATCTGCACGTGAAATATAGTGAAGGAGCCTTATAGCCTTATAAATACCCCTACAGATTAGTACTAGCCCTATAACTACTTTATGCCACTAGCTGTATACAGTATACAAGAGGTGTGAAATGTTTTGTTCTCCGTGCCCGCTGTGGTATAATTCTCTATAAATTCTGATATTTTTGATTTCCCCGTAAGATTTGGGCAAGTGTATTTTGCCAAATTTTGCAGGACACACAGTTTAGTTAACGATGCATCTGTACTACACTGTAAAGTATTTCTGCACAGTAGATTCATATTACCACTTACTACTAATTATTTAGAACTTCTATGGGGGGTAATTGTCCCTTTATAAACCAGAGCTTATCCTCGTCTATTTGATTCAACTTTATATCTTTGCCCTCTATACAATAAGGGGAAAAATAAACAGAACAGCCACAGAAGAATGTCCAATCCTTTTGTTGGTGGAACACTTCTTCTGTGGCTTGTCTATGAAGCCAGAAGATGATGGGATGAAGCTTCTCATGGAGGCCCGCTTCAGTATTTTCTGCTGACTCATGTTGTCTGCCTTTATGGATGAAGCCTATCCGTAACTTTGGCTTTTCATGCATTTATAACAGGAGTGGGCGGCTCAGTAGTATTTCTTTGTCTTTTATTGGTATGCCGCTTTCTATGATATTGTCCTCAGATTTCATCTCTCTTTTCCTCTTTCATTTCACATCTAATTGGCAAAGAGTGACGATAAATACTTTTTCTGTAGTAATAATAACTAGTTTGAACCATGCTTTTTTGTTTTCAGTATTCATTAATGATCATAAATATATAGTTTGCAGTTGTAGATAAAATTTGCTCTCAAATAACAAGACTTTGTTTTCAAATAACAAGACCCTACAGAATAAAGTAGAAGTAACATTCAAAGGCGAATAATAGTTTGCTGTAATTACAAATGTAATGGTAATGAGGTAACCAAAAGTAGTAATTCAAAAAGAAAGTACTGAGGTACCTTTATTGGGAGAGGTGTAGGAGAAACAGTGAGAGAGAGAGAGGGGGGGCGGACAGACAGAGCCAGAGAGACAGACGGTGATATAATATACAGTACTAGACAGAAACATTTTTCATCATCTATTTTGAAACCCTTACGTAGTAGTTAAACCACTGCCAGGCCACTGTACATAGAATAATGGCGACAGTCTAGGCTGATAACGAGTCGCAGGGGTCTGGAGTGGTTTAACTAACTTATGCCAACCACTGAATTGATTGTTTTCTCACCTTTTGTATGTCAGGCCATTTCTTTTGTTCTGACGACGAAGTGTGGTATAAATATATGATACACATGGTTCCTGAATTTTTATTGTTCTTCACATTGTCATTATGAAGCAACAACACAGCGCTGGCAGATTATTCACTAGTGTACACCATGCATATGCTATTGATGACTACAGTTCCATCTGTATATATAGCGTATGTTGGCAGATTGTTGGAGAATAACAGAGGATGACCTACCCGACCGTCTACTAAACTAACAACAGCTGCTTGTGAGGTTACCTTGTATACACCCCACAATACACACAGGTCCTGTCTTTATCCACCACCAAATCTAAAGCAGGCAAAATCCACCAGAAGGCTAAAGGTCAGCTACTAATGGGGAGATGCCAGACAGCAATGAACAGTACCTTGTAATCCGGGACCTTACTGGTCACTACATGGGTGGCACAGATAGGCCTACCTGCACATGTGCTGCAGCGTCAATATGAAGTAAGAAGAAACCATGCAGGCCCGGATGCAGTTGTTCTGTCATCTGCTGGGGTCAAAGTGGCGGCAAATTGAGGGAATTTGATTAATAAGGCACAGTGTTGTGGTGCTGGGGACTATGGGTTAGTCTTTACCGGACAATGTACACCTAGCCTGAGGGGCTCGCGATAGATTTGTTGTTAAATATAGGGATTCAACTGTCCTTGCTCTGGGTGATGCACTATTCAGAAGGTATTTCAGCTATGTGGTTCTTTTGGCTCAGACCCTGCATGAAGGAAGCCCTGATGAGTCACTGAATAGGGCTACATCCATGGATTCTATACACTCTTGGTATTTTAAACAAATAGCTTTATTTCAGGAATCTATAATAGTTACGTGGTTGATGTAATTCTAGATAAATGAAATTCACTCCTGTGTATAAGTGGGCAACTTTTCAGTTTGATAACTGGTTTTGGTGGTAGCCATTTTTGGCGGTAACCCTCCACACTTTCATATGATTTGCATGGTGCTCCAGTTGCAGGGACAGTAATTCACTTAATGTCATGGTATTGGTGCAATATGCCAGAAAAATGAACATGACTCTTGAGGCAACATGTGGGTTTTAAGGGTTGGAAGGTTAACAAGACTTGTGTAGGGCCCTAGTGTTGCAGCTGTTACAGTAGTGGTGATATCCCTGGATCGGATGAATTGGCCTAATGGTTGTCTCAGTTGATGAGAAAAGAATTTAAGGTGGGTCGCTACCCTTTGATTTCTTCAAATTCTAAAATCTATCAGAATGGGCCAATATTGCATAGCCAGATACATATATACCTTCCCTAAACTGTGTTAAGAATTTAGATTATTTCAAGCAAAATTGTGCATTTTGTAACACTTTGAATATTTAATTTAATGGTAACTGATAATATTTCTAATTTTTTAAAAAGTGCTAGTAAATTGCAGATATTTAATATTTAGAACACTATAGATGCTATGATATTGCTCGAAATAACCAAGAGTATATATCAGGACAATTTTAGAAATAGATTTTTACCATTTTACCCATAATGCAGTGCCATATATGATTAATTTAGTCATTTTTTGGCATTATTTTTCATTTTCAAAGTTCCAAAACCCCCCATCAAAATTACTTCTATATGTTAGCAAATGATATGAACTATTTTCTGAGACAGTTAAAAAAAATTCTGTTAATACTGAATACCATTTTTAGCCAATAAGGCTACAAATAATGATGATTTCTTTGTATTCTTTCCCGAAACCCCATATTTTTACCCAGAATGCCATGGCGTAAAATTGTAAAATTATTTTTCCAGTAAAGGAGAACATATAGGCGTTTCACATGTGATGTTTTACATTTCTGCGCATAATGGTTGATATAAAAAAAAATCATGGAAGTTTTCACATTTTTTCTCATTTTCAGAAAAAAATTAAAATACTTAAATTTTTCAAAATTCTATATCTAAAAAAGTAGTTCGGGACCCCCTATTTTTCTTTGCATTTTCCGATTCCATATAATTTGAACTGCCTGTGAAAAAAAAATTGCGAGATTCTGTTAACTTTCAGTGACTTTGACCCAAGGGTAGCGACCCACCTTAAGCTCTTCTTGAGAAAAGCCTCTCTTGAGAAAGCTTCTCTTGAAACCACCTGAAAGAAACGAGTTGCTGATGAGTTGTCTATATACTTCAGCATCATAATTATTATACCCCCCCCCATGCTGGTCCACAGAGACCCACCGGAAGTAACAATCCATTCAGAAGCATTTCCCTCTCTCCGCTACCTGGGCGTTCAGCATCCAAACAGACCCTGGGGTCACACAGACGGCGCCACCAGGCATCGTGGGAAATAAAATGGGAAGTTTTGGTGTGAATCGTATCAATGATTGGCGGGGAGAGGGACACAGGTGCAAATTGGCGGGCAGCGCACCAGGGAGCCCTACAGTTGGTGGTGGTAATGGAGCTGACAGTGTGTTGCATTATGGTGCAAAATTGCTGTCCACATTCCTCAGTGGATGGTAGCCATTTTGTTTGATTGTAATTAGGGTTTGGTTAAGTCCAGTCAAGTCAGGGGAGCAGATGTACTCTGAGTTATGTTGCACAAACTAGGATACTGATAAGCCCATATAAACAATAATGCTTCTGTCCAAATGTGCACTATGTGTCTTTGCATATGGACTATTGCATATCTATTGTAGTATTATGGCACTGAATCAGTCATAGTGTAAAACAACCCTGGCTATTGGCTACTGCAAGTGCTGGTGTAATGTGTATTCCTATGCTTTTGAAATTAAGACTGCAGCCCTTTTCGACTACCGTAAATGTCTCGCGTAGAAGCCGCGGCTAGTACGCGAGTCAGATCTCCAGTGCGGCTTATAGAATCAGCTCAAACTGAGGGTGTGGCTTATACGCGAGTTTTTCCCAATTAATATTTCTAAAATGGTCATTAAATGGCCGTCATATGCCTCCCCCCTCCCTCATGGCTACCCCAGACAAAGGTGAGTGGGCAGTGTCAATGCCTTGCATTCGCACCCAACTGTGAAGACAATGCAGACCACCGCTAACCAACAATCTGGGGGAGGGGGGGGGGGAAGGTGTGACTGCCACAAACCTGGGCTTACACAACCCCCCCCCCCCGCACCTCCCGGTAGACTCCACAGGCCGGCAGGTAGCTCCACAGGCCGTCAGGTCGCTCCACAGACCGGCAAGAGGCTTCACAGGCCGCCAGAAAGCCAGCCCAGTAAGGTCAAAGTTAGGGGTGCGGCTAATACGCGAGTTTTTCCCAGGGCTCATTCAGAGGGCCTCTGCGGCTTATAGGATCGGCTCAAAGTCGGGGTGCGGCTTATACGCGAGTTAGGCTTATACGCGAGGTTTTACGGTAGTTTATTAGAGAATTATAGCATAATACTCTATCTGAAAACAACATCTTTTTACAAAGTCACAGATACAATAATAACAGGTCTTGAATAGAGGCTGTCCTGTAATTGCATGTGTGTAAAGCCTGCTTAAAATAAAATGCAGTTTGTGTCACAATGGCATCCCTGGTAACAAGTCACGAGATATTCCCGGGAATATTTGGGGATTCTGTGAGCAAAATTTCCCGTAATATCACGGGATTAAGAGACGTGATTTTACATGTAGAATCTTGTAGAATCACGGGATTTGCCCCAGTGAATCAGCAGGATGTGGGTTCGAATCCCCTTCAGCTCAGTCATTCAACCTATTAGGTAGGATTGTGCACACCATGGCATATCTCTTTTTTCGATCTTATTCAGGCATGAATTGCTAAGAGAAAAATTAGAAAAGATATATTCTACATTTTGGTACGAGGGAAATGTTTTCCTAACTAATTAATACAAAACAAAAGATCAATAGGGATTCGAGCTACCAACCTTGAGATCCAGAGTGCCAGGCTCTACAGACTGAGCTAACCGGGCTTCATGAAGGGTTGATGCTTAGAGTGGTGGTGTTTCATCCTGCACTCTCTGATACAAAGCTGTTGTCCCTTTCTGATACAAAACAACTGCATGAGGGAACCATTTAAGGTGGATGTCTATCTTGGATCAAAATCAATTCAATATGGTTAAAACTGTTTCCATAATACCTCACATTATTTGAAACTGTAAATTGAAGAAGGGAATAAGGGGTCCCAAAGTATTTCTCTAAGACTAAGGAAGAAAACCGTTCATTAAACTTCTCCAAAACTTTCTTCAGATCAATTATGAATCAATAAAAATAATTTCAATGTATGGTCCCATGCATAATTATCTGCTTTTGGGATATTGAACATTAAAAGTTATGATAATAAATAAATTGGAAGGGCGTGTAGAGGAAGTTATCAACATCCTTAGTTCAGCACAGGCTCTGTGGCGCATGTGTTTGATGAAGGACTTCTATACTGGGGTTGTGGGTTCGGGACTGCTTCAGTTTTACCTGCTGCTGTCCCTAATGAGGAATAGGGACCTTCAGCAAATCCGACGTAGCTCATTTAACACAGACGTAGCCTATCCTTTCAGCACTGCTATGTCTGCATTTAATGAGCTTTTACGTGGTTGCTAAAGGTCCCTAATGTCAGGCTGGGGACATAAGGGACCTTTAGCAAACCTGACGTAGCTCGTTCAACCCAGACGTAGCCTATCCTTCGAGCACTACTACATCTGCATTTAATAAGCTTTTACGTGGTTGCTAAAGGTCCCTCATAGTTTGTGGGGGAGAGAGGGTGCGGGATGAAACACTACCACTCTAAGCATCAACCCTCTAGGAAGCCCGGTTAGGTCAGTCTGTAGAGCCTGGCACTCTGGATCTCAAGGTGGGTAGGTCGAATCCCTGTTGATATTTCTTTTGCATAAAAGTTTAGTGAGTCATGCGTACATTATATATTTGTATATGTATGTGTATATGTATATCTCTAAAGATATAATGTATACCGTTGCCACCAATTCATGTACAAGGGCCTACATCTGCGTTTATTGAGCGGCATTGGGTTTGCTAATAGGGATGTTTAGCAAACCCAACGTAGCTCATTAAACTCAGACACATCCTATGCCTTCAGCACTGCTACGTCTCTGTTTTATGAGCTTTTACGTGGGTGCTAAAGGTCCCTACTAATGCTTAACAGTAAACGTAGCCTTTAGACTATAGTTCTAAGTTAAATTACACAAAGGTAAAATACCTTTTTAGAAAGACATATTGAATCTGATGACACACATTAGCTACCTGATGTAGAGATTATTTTTCTCTGGTTAAATTATATCATTCCTGTCGAAAACACCCCAGTTGACCATATCTATCCTGCTCAATGTGTACATAATATACTATGGTACGGTCACCACTGGTCACAGATCATGTACCTCACCCAATACATGTTCCGGTAGGTCAGTGGCTAGAGCACGGGACTATAGAGCTATGGGTACCCCGTTCAATCCCCGGTCATGATATGCATATGTAAGATTGTTAGTGGTTAAAAGGAATGTATGGGGATACTTTTGTAAGAATATTTAGATAAATCACACAAGACACTGTCACTAGAACCATTCAGGTCTACTAGTATGGGATTCGAACCCATGCACCCCTCTTTACCAGAATCCCGTGATATAACAGGAAATTTTGCTCACAGAATCCCGTGATATCACGGGAATAGAACCCGGGTTATTCCCGGGACTGACCCCAGTTCAACACGTGTTATGCAGGGGGAATTCACGGGAATTTGTTTCCAGGGATGAGTGATAGATTAAAGCTAGGTCACTTGAGCTTGAACTAGCTAATGTTATATCTCAATTTTGCTGCAGACACTTGTTGATGTAATCTACTCAATTAGTTTGAAGTCACCAATGTTGGTCACCAATGGAAGACTTCTCAACATGAAGTAGGAAGGACAACGGATTTTGAGAAAACTATTGTAATCCATCCCCAATATTGGGATTCATTGCTACGAAATGTCTAAAGGCAGTTTCATATGGAGGTTGTCAAAGCATTAGTGCAACAAAGTCATTGTTGATATAAGAATTACCTGATCAGCGCTAGAAAAAAATATTCGATAGAGGGAAACTAATTATTGCTAAGATGATACTTTTCTTTTTGATTACACACCTTCCTTTATATTTCACATGTATTTTTTGTTGCACCTATCCAGATTAATGTGGACAGGCAAGAGGAAAGGGATATCCACTTTAAAATTGATATCAAAAGCTTTCTAGTGATGTATTGCACAAGAAGATATCATTTCTAGTTTTTGAGAAATGGCTATATGAATATGTGTGGGCATTGCCCTATTCAAAACCCAAATTAGCTCTAAGTCATATAGTTTCCTAAATATCTCTATCTAATTAGTATAATTAGAATAATTGGAATGTTTTGTATAGACCTACTAAATTCTCCAGAGAAAAATACCAAAATGAATTATAAGCCTGTTTCTTCCATTTTAGGCCATGGTGGAGCCCCCTGGTGGCTAAAAATGGTACTAATCCCGCGGGGATACCAAGAATAGTAGAGTGTAACCGTTACTGTAAGCTATTTAGGCTCGTTGGGGATACCCTTTTCTGCTTGCCTGCTCACTTATAAGCTTTAACCTAAAATATGGTTCAATAATGCATTATCCCCTTTGCTGAGTATAAGGGATTGGTACACTCCTGAAGGATAGCCATAATACAGGAAGAAGGCCTGGTGAGTAGACTCAGAAAGACTTCATTGATGCTACAGAGGCACACTGTGGTCCTTAAATAGTTACTATATTATAGAATATTCTTATTGTCCCATTCTGGCAGAAACATATTACCATTTATCCGGATCTATTTGATTCCACGTTATTTCTTTGCCCTCTGTACAAGAGGATAAATAAATGAGCAGGACAGCCACAAAACTTGTTCTGTTGATTGTTTACAATAGCCAGATTGGATGAAGCTATTCACTGCGGGCCCGGTCAGGTATTTTCTGCTGACTCACGTTGTCTGCCTTTATGGATGAAGCCTATCCACCACTTTGGCTTTTCTTGCATCCACAACAAAAGTATGGGGGCCTTTCTATGAAGATAGAAATGCCAGGGTAACACAAAGAGGGTTTTCTTTAGCTCGCTCTTTAAGGGCCACATGGTGCTTTAATCTGCTCTCCCCTTTGTATGGAAACAGCCACATGGAATCAATCACCAGTACCTAGTTCAACCATCATGCCAACCTATGGTTTGATAAACTTCCAAAAAGGTAGGCCTAGGCATAATGCCTGAGCACAGCCCTCGTGAGTAGATTTGCCAGGGCTGTGTTTATGCACCATGATGACTAAGGGCAAATAGATTTAAGCAGCTAAAGCATAAAGGCTTGTAATGGGCGACTTAGTGGCTTTTATTTTGATTCATGGATATTCTGCTTTCCATGTTATTTTCTAGATAGTAGGAGAGGCCAACTGCTGAACTCATAACAGCTGCTGCCGTGGTTACCCTATATGGACCCCACAATGCATACCTACCTCCATCCACCACCCGGTCTATAGCGGGCTAAAGCCACCAGAAGGCTAAAGGTCAGCTGCTAATGGAGGATGCCAGACAACAATGATTGGGCACCTTTTAATCCAGGACCTTACTGGTAACCATAGAGAGGCAGCTCAATATGAACTATGAAGAAGCTGAGCAGGCTGGGTGTTATTATCTACTCTGCTGTGGTCAAAATGGTGGCAAATTGAGTGGATTTAATGGATAAAGCACTGTGGAGGGGGTGCTAGGGACTATGGGTTAGTCTCAACAGGAAAACGTACACCAGGTCCAGGGATTCATATGTCCTTGCTGTGGCTAAACTAGCGTTTAGAACATTTTTCAAGCTTTGTGGGTCTTTGCACTCTGACCTTGCTTTAAGTTGTGGTAGATAAAAACCAATGTAACATGTTTGACTGAGTCAGATTGTGTGAAATATCTCCCTGCTAGTGAGTTAATGATTGCAAATACAATGATCTCGTGAACAGCAAGTAAAGAGCAGGAAATGGCTACAGGAATTGAATATAGATTGAAGCACCCACCTGAGACCTGAAGAGGAAAATACATGGGTTGGAATGTACAGGCGAAAATAGCTGACTTAACAAAAGCTAATCTGACAAGCACACATATTCGAGATTACTTAATTAATGACACTATATTGGTGCATCATGCAAAATGGTCATGAGTCTAGAGGACCCCTGTGGCTTTTAAGGGTTGGCAGGTTAGCAAGACTTGTGAACCCTTAGCTAAAGCCTGGCCTGGTAGCTCGAATAGTAGCAGTGTAATCCAGGGATGGGATAAATTGGGCTAATGGTTGTCTCAAGTTTTACACCCCTACCCACCATATATATCTCTATATATATAGGGGGCCTAGGGCTCAGGTCCACTGTTACTGTAGGGGGACCAATACCTATAGATGTGGGCCGTTAGGAAGAGAAAAGCTTCTCTGGAGAAAAGCTTCTCTCTAGAAAAGCTTCTCTTGAAACCACCAAAAGCTAACTAAATATACCCTCTATTTGCCTGATGAAGTCCTCCACTGCACAGAGCCTCAAGATATCAGATTCCCTTAAATAAAGTGAGAGAAGTAACCTCCCCCTTCACCCCACCCTTCATCCCCCCAGTCCCTTCAGATTTTTTATCATTTTACTCATGGATAATTCTTAATTTAACATTCCATTTACTGTCGATAACCCTCTCGCTCTACCTGCCTGTGGCCTGGCTGAAGTGTCTTGTTTAGTTCATATCTCTTCTTATTCTTCCAACTCTCCCATATCCATCACAATAGTATAGTCTAACCCTTTTGCACCCGTTACCCTCCCAGCCCCCCCCCCCCTCTCTCATCCCCATCCATAGAGAACCATCTGAAGTAACAATCCATTCAGAAGTGTTACCCTCTGTCCGCTACCTGGTAGTTCAGCATCCGAACTGACCCTGAGGTCACATGGACGCCCCCACCAGGCATCATGGGAAATAAAATGGGATGTTTTGGTGTGAATTGTATCAATGATTGGGAGGGAAGGGGACACAGGTGCAAATTGGCGGGCAGCCCACCAGAGGGCGCTACAGTTGGTGGTGGTAATGGAGCTGACAGTGTGTTGCATTATGGGGCAAAATTGATGTCTGCCCTCCTCAGTGGACAGTCACCATTTTGTTTGGGGGCTGATTATGGTCACTTAAGTCCAGTAAATTCAGGTAGGCAAATATAGGCTTGGGATTGTGGCACTATCTTGGACGCTGATGCAAAACACACTATGACACTATTCCTCATCCTTATCTTACCTGCTTTCCTTTTCCATTCTTGTCCTCCCCATACCTCGGTCCCTCCTTCTCTATTTCTGTAAGGACAAGTACATTCAAGTAACTAGGTTCTTAAGACTATTGGGGGGCAAGTATGTATGTTGCAATGGACTTTATGAGAAACATGTACACTCTACCCAGCTACCACCTTACATAAAAATAACTAGTAATTTCATGATATCATTTTTTCGTTTCCAAGATGTCACATATGCAAGAAGTTTTTATGTGTCCTTTTGCATGGGTTCTTGATGTAACAATATCTGTGTGTATTTTATATAAACATATTTATATAAAAGAGACATTAATCAGTGATACCTTTGGACTTAACAAAAATGGCATATATATGACTAGCTGTAAAGGATGTCTAAAACATTTAAATGTAGACACGTCAAAAAGATGTGATATGGAGATATCTAAAAGGCATGTTCCAGGGATGACATTTATACCAGTTTTGAGTATACCCCCTCCACAGTAGTGATTATAAATCAGATATGATAATTAGGATACCTCTGAGAGGAATTGTAGACATCATATAGTTATGTCCATTTTATGTCAATATATGACATGTCCATAGGCACTCTGCATAGGGAACAAATACCTGCTGTATGAAAGACACTTTACAGGCATTTTCCATTCCTTAGTCACATTAATCCTAGCCAGGAGGCCCAGATGTGATATCAGCCCAAAGCCAGAATTTCTTCATATGCAATCTCAAAGGACACAGAAAAGGTGTCCACCAATGTGCCTTGGTTATCCAACTATATTTCAACTAGTCACTGTAACACAAGTGACAACTTATATATCACAGAGGAAATTTAGTCCAACCTTATCCCTCATTGCAGTTTATACTATTAATTTGATTCAACTTTTCAATGAAGATTGAATGAATGCTGATTGAAATGTGATAGCCTTGCAAAATGAGACCCCTAGAGTTGGAGTTCAGAATTATAATAGGTCATATTCTGACAAGATTGTGACGTCAAAATAATAGGAGTATGGATTTATTCCAATATAACATATTTATGACATCATGTGCACAATCTTGTCAGAATATGACATCTATAAGTCCACATTACTATATCCTATTATAGTTCTGATCTCCAACACTAGGTGTCTCATTTTGCAATGTGATCACATTTTGATCAGCATTCCCCCATTCTTGATTAAAAGTTGGATGAAATTAATTCTATAGACTGTAATAAGAGACAAAGTTGGACTAAATTTCTTCAGTAATATTGAATGTGTTACTTGTGTTACAGTGACTTGGTGGATTATAGTTGGACAGCCAAGGCACACTATGGGACACCTTTTCTGTGTCCTTTGGAATTGTATAAGAAGAAATTCTGGTTTTGGGCTGATATCACATCTGGGCCTCCTGGCTAGGAAAAATGTGTTTGTAAGGAATGGAAAATGCCTGTAAAGTGTCTTTCACACAGCAGGTGTTTGCTTCCTATGCAGAGGGCCTATGGACATGTCATACATTGACATAAAATGGACATAACTTTAGGATGTCTACAATCTCTCTCAGAGGTATCCTAAATATCCTATCTGATTTATAATCACTACTGGGAGGGGGGTATACTCAAAACTGGTATAAATGTCCCCCCTGCAACATGTCATGTACATTTCTCCATATCACATCTTTTTGACATGTCTAAATTTATATGTTTCAGACATGTTTTACAGCTGGTCATATATACGTCATTATCATTAAGTTCAAACATATCGTTAATATGTATTTTTAAAAATGTAAATATACTTATGTAAGATACCCATGCAAAGGGACACGTAAAAACTTCTTGCATCTGTGACATCTTGGGAATGACAATTGACATCATCCAATGATGTCACCACCAATCAGAAAATGATGTTAAAATGATGTAATTTACATGAGTTTTGCTAGCTGGGTAGTAGTCTGTGTATGAGCTAAAGTGTGCGGATTCTCAAGGGTTTTCTTAGACATCCTGAGTCTGTGGGTACTAAACAATTACCATTATATAATTGGGTGAAACACTCATTGCTTTCAATATGGGTTCTCGCTGACAGACTTTGAGTTTGTAAAACTATGATCTTGACATCAGGCAGTTCCATCTTCAAGTAGCATGTTTGCTAACATGTCATACATCGTGAGTACACATCAATAAACCTTTAATGATGGTATGGTACCCGAATGTTTCATGCTCACTTGTTGTCATTTGATGCTTAAATGCTTCAAAGCAGTAAATGAGATGCAGACATCGAGCGGCAGCATTGGCTAATATCCATGTCAGTTTATCGTGCTACTTAGGTTTACATGACCCAAACTGAAAGTCCTACACTGACTGTACATTGTAGTTGTTTACCATGATAGTGTTCTGAATCTAGGCTTAAGATTGGTCCTAGTTTCAAGGCAAGGTCAATGCAAAGTAAGAACATTCCAGTCCTAAGTCTCAAAGACAATTTCATAGGGAGACTGTTAAAACTGAGTGCATCCTGTGATTGGAGCTAGCTCAAAAAAATCCAAAGAGGAAACTAATATTCCTTTTCTTTTTAATTGCACACATTCCCTTTAATTGACATGTATTTTTAGTTCCACCAATTTGAAATATCCTTAAATGGGAATCCTCTTGGTTGTCACCCCAAAATTAGTATTGTAAGTGTCTTTAAATAGGGTTGCAACACAGTTTCCTGATTTATGAACTTCAACCTTTCAGGTATAGTGCTATAATGCAATATCCCCTTTGTCATTATGATGTATGAATACAGTCCTGCTAGGTAACTCACCAGTGCTGCCAGGATTCAGGAAGAACATTGGAGTCTATACATGGTGTATTTGACTCAACTTAATCTCTTTGCGTTCCATACATGAAGAGAATTAAATGAGCAGAACAACAACCAAGAATATAAAATGTTGTGGGTGGAACACTTCTTCTGTGGATTGTTTATGATAGCCAGAAGCTCATTGGATGAAGCTATTCCCTGTCAAGGTGAAACTGAGGGAAGCTTTTGTTAAGGGGCCCATAGTTCTTTGGTACAATATAACCTCTGCTTTCAAGTGGCCTTAATTCAGCTCTCGTGAGCAGCTCACCAATTCTGCATTCATACATCATCCCAAAACTATGTGTGTATACATACACCCCTGGAGGGATGGCATGATGCTTGATTGAAGGCGTAGTCAGTAAACTTGGCAGAGCAGCATTCTTATTTCATCAGGACACATTAAATCTGTTTCTTGCAGCTTAACAACAATATTATACACGAGGTCACCACTTGGGGAGCACCTGGCCATCACCAAATGTCACCACCAGCAATATTTGGTTGGCCTCCCTCTTCACTCTCAAAGCAGATACTTTGGCAGTTGGACGCAACCTTCCCACGGGTGTTTTCTCTTGAAATGTGCTTGGGGACTTGGAGATGCTACAGAGGATGTGTTCAGACAGATAGAAGCACCCATGTGGGAATTGAATGGGAGAGAACATGGCTTTGAATGTATAGGCCAAAGGAAATGAATGAACAATCACTAATCTGACCAGCAGCCAGATTTAAACCAACAGTTGTAGAGTGTGTTTATATATCCTTAATTTCACTGGTCACCATATTGACCAGTATAAGTATCAGGGTCTCAAATAAGCATTTAGTCTCGAATGAGTGCTGGTGGGACATGTTGCAATATGCCATCCCCATTCCTCGGTGGACAGTCACCATTTTGTTCGGGTGTAATTAAAGTATTTAAAATTATTTAGATATTTAGATATTTCCGTCACTTGACGGATCCGCCAAAACGGTGACGGATCCTTCACCCGTTGACGGACGGATTTCCATTTTCCTGCTTCCACTGGCCCGTCCGTTGACGGATCCGTCGACGGACGGACCGGTGGAAGCCATTCTGACGGATCCGTCACACTTTTGGCGTGCTGATGACTGGGAAAAAGGCTTCCACCAACCCGTCAGTGGACGGATCCGTCCAAAAAGTGGACGGATTCGTCACGTCGCGTTGGTGGAATCACCGCTTTAGATTCCGAGATAAACACTATATGCTTCTGACCAAAGGTTCAACTATGTATCTTTGCATATATAGACATAATTCGAATCAAATATCCTTTATAGACTTTTTTTATTTATTATATGTAACATTGAATCAGTCTTGGTGTAATACAATGCTGACTATTGGCTTTTATAAGTACTGGCCTTAAGAAAATTGTGTATTCCTATGCTTCTGAAATGTAGGGATGCAGCGAACTTTTATCTTCTTGAATAGATGCTGTCTTGTACATATGTGGATAAAGCCTGAATGAAATCAATGAATGCCCAGTCACTTGAACAAGCAAATACTGTATATCAGTTTTGCCCTGATCACTGATCGATCTATTTTATCTAATTACTCCGAAATCATCTATGTTCACATCTAATTGAAGACTTGTTAACTAAAATCAGGTTATCAAAGACAGAATTTGATTGGGAATCTGCTATGCCAATTAGAACAACTCACACTAATTGTTAACAGTTCCCGGCTCCAGACTGTAAGTCTGTCTATTAGCACCAGGATTGCATGTGAAAACCAAAGACTTACATGTGTTGTTGATTTTAATGGAATGTGGATTCTTGGAGACTAACTGGAGTTTGAAAGACTATGATGCTGACCTCAGGCCATCCAATGTTCCAGTTTTCTTTGCTAACATGTCATGAGTCATGAGCACACATCATTAACACTTAAATGATGGTATGGTTTCTTAGGTTTCATTTTATTTTTTTCTGTCATTTAATGAAAGCAGTTTCATATGGAGACTGTCAAAGCAGCAGTGCATTAAGGTAAGGGTTAAAGCTAGAACCACCTGAGTGCACCTGGTGATTTGCGCTCAAAAACACATTATTGTAATTGTCACTGAGATGATACTTTTTTTCACACATTTATGATTACAAACATTCCTTTTACTTTAACATGTATTTTTGGTTACACCTGTTCAAAATACCCTCAATGGCCATGAAAAACCTTCTGATTGTCATCCTAAATTTAGTGCTGTAACAGTGTCTTCAAGTAGCGTTTAAAAATAAATTTCCATATTTACAAAAACCTTAAAGGCATATTGGGGTTCACGCCCTCTGGCCGTTAAAGGCCTAAGTGTATACCACAGGACATCCTTATTGTCTATCTTGTTCCAGGAGATTCATATAACCACTCACTATCATTTCTCCTGCAGGGGGTAATAGTCCCTTTATGAAACAAGAGTGTGATCCTTGTCTATTTGATTCCAATTTATCCCTTTGCCCTCTGTGCAAGAAGATACATGAATGAGAGAGACAGCTACAGAAGAATGTCCAATCCTGTCTCGGGTGGAACACTTCTTCTGTGGATTGTTTATGATAGCCAGAAGCTAATTGGATGAAGCTATTCACTGGGGGCCCACTCGGGTATTTTCTGCTGACTCATGTTGTCTGCTTTTATGGATGAAGCCTATCCTCCACTTTGGCTTTTCATCAATCTACAATAAAAGTATGGCAGCAATGCTAAGGAGGTAGAGAAGCCAAGGTGAAGCAGAGGGGGAGTTCTTTAACCATTTAAGGGCTGCATAGCGCTTTGATGTACTGTGACCTCTATCCTCAAAAAGTCCAGCCCTCATGGGTTGATCACCGATGCAGCCTCCTTGTATTATGCCAGAGTTATAGATAAATACACCTCTATAGGGTTGGGATGATGCCTGAATGCAGACTTGATGAAAAGACTTGGTAGGGCCAGTTTCTTGTCATGATTGCACTTCAAATTGCTTTGTGGTCTTCAAAGAAATATGATTTGTATTGGGCAGCTCACTGTTTTGTATTATGATTCATTGGTATGCTCCTTTTAAGAAATTGTCTTGAGATTTCCTTTCATTTGTCAGCTTTTATTTCACAATTTATGGTTAGAGCATGATAATGAATGGTTTTTGTTGGTAGTACTGTGCAATTTCTTTCAGTCTTTATCAATCTTAGATTGCAGTCATAGATGAACTTTGTATCAAAATGACAACAGATGCAATGATAAGAAATTTGATCATTGGTAATCATTGGTAACTAAAAAAAAATTCTGTTAAATACATCAACAATGCAAGCTGCTAATTTAACCATTTAGGGCCGACAAAAAAAGAATTTCTGGTGATTGGGCCAATACATTTTTACAGGAACTGTTCCTGGGCTGAGCCTTTGGTAAATCCCATCGAGTTATGATGACTATAGTCATATGCCTTGTGTACACCCCACAATACACACCTACCTCCATCCACCACCCGGTCTATAGCAGGCTAAAGCCACCACAAGGCTAAATGTCAGCTGCTAATGGGGGATGCCAGACAACAATGATCAGGCACCTTGTAATCCGGGACCTTACTGGTCACCATCAAGTGGCAGAATATAGATGGTACTATCAGTACAACACTTAAATACTAAGTAATATTGAGGTCCCTAAATGGATAACATGAGTTACTTTATTTCTTTTTATACAGTTTTTCAGAAAACAAAAGTGAAAGAAGTCCAAAACATGTGATGTGAGGTTCATTAGTATTGAAACTGCCAGGTCTTGACAAGTGTATCATAAGTGCAGGAGTAAAGCCTAATTGGAATCAATAAATGTCTAATAATCTGAAAATTGCTGTAATAAAGTAGATGAATTACGTGTTGATCATCAGCTCATAAAGGTCACCAAATGCAGATTTGATATTTTGAATCTATAATGCAGGGTTGAAAAGACTGATTGTGCAACAGTTTCCTGTACCTCAAAATGCCACTTGTTGCCCAAAATGGTGTCTGGGCATAGTAATCGGTCCTGAAGCAGGTTCATTTATACACAAAGACCATCCAGCCATGTAAGGTTGGTATACAGCTGAGGCAAAGGTCCTCACAGCCGCCGAGGGATCTGATTTCTTTCTGTGGTCAGGAATCTGCATAAAAATGAGGAGAGATTGGGTGGAAACTGATATATTGGTGTGAGTGGAAGGTATGACGCACCTGACCTGCCTATGACAACTCTAACTCTGATACACAGGGCTCTATAATATAGACGGTTGGGCAATATTTTCATTACTAAGAAACCATCTATATATAAACTTGAAGCATTGAATTGCCATAGCTTGGGGTACTCACATAATCCGTTTGATTAAGATCAATTGCAAAATCATTTGTGAGAGATTGATAGTCACTAAATTGGATAACCAGCTTATGATAAAGCCTGAAGCCGATCATCAGTTCTTTTCTAATAAGATATTGGTGAATAAAATAAATCAATTATTTTGAATTCACAATTCTGAGAAGACTTTCCGTTGATTCCAATGGAATCAATCCTTTGATTATAAGAAAATTATGACTCTGGATATCCGTGTGAGCAGTTACCTGTGTCTTTCTGCCTGAAGTTACTCAGGGAACCAGAAGACTGAGTCCTTGACATGTAGGTTGTATTCTGGTGTGGAGCAGTAAGCATGGTTATTTTTGATGGAGGAGGCAGCTTGAAGCTATACTAGTGACGTGCACTGAATTAGTTATTGTGTATCTGTTCAGATTTCCCCATGTGACTTTTATCCTTATATGGCATATTGTGTTGAAGCAGCATTTGTCAGTAATATGCCTCTTTGCCATTAGGGTAATGCTATGTTGATGGTCATAATGGACACTGCATGAATGTCTAGATTCAAGTAAATTAAAATTAATGTTTAAAGGGACAATTTAAGGATATCTGATTTTAATAAAAGCCACTTTGAGCCACTCAAACGACCTTTCCATTGAATTTACATGACACAACTGAACTTAAAGCTGCTTAACATGTTCCTTTTTAGGCATTTTATTTAATTTGCATTTTATTCATGCAGTGAAATTTGCAACTGATGAGAACTTACGGACAGATGAATGCATTGGAAAAATGGATAGGTTAGTTTATCTGATAATGTGAGAAAGTAGTTGCATATGTTAAATTTTAGGGGTGAATAATGAAAGAATCAAAACTGAAGCAAAGCTTATTTAAGGGAGAGTACAGACAGAAAGAAGAATAAAGCAGAGATAATAGTCACAAAAACAAAACAAAAATCATATAAGATCAAGCAGAGCTTAACAGTCTTATAGATTCATTGATGCCTTTTGTGAACTATGACTGGAATCAAGACCCATTAAATAACTGATAGACAATCCTTTCATACAAATCACATCCTCCAGTTGAAGTTATACTACCGCTCACATATATAGATCTGTCACCTCAGGCTCTACAAATGCATTTGCACGGTATGTTAACCTTTCAACAGCAGAGATTGATTTAATGAACAGACACAGTCCGAAAAACACTTTACAATTAGTCTATATTAGAGGTCCTTATCTTTTGAGACATCCATTTTCTCATCTTCTCAGACAATACACTCTATCTCAGAAGCATGCCCCTTTGTACCAGGTCTCTTAAGCATTTACCGAACTGCAATAAATAGGTATGTTTAGTGGATGCGTCATAAAAAGGCATGATTGTCAAACGCTATAATGTATGTAATATTATATATACATATGTCACATCTATATGATTATATATTATGTTCCCCTTCTGTTCCATAAGTAAAAACTTATAATCATTATGTAGCTGGCTGGCAATGCATCCAGATAAATTTCTTCTGATTTCACTTTGAGTTCTTTACTACCGAGTGCACAAGACTTATTAGATGAAGTCCACAAGGTGTAGTTCACTGGTTTTGACCTGCATGTCCTATAACAATGTGACCTAATATAGTCCTGTGAACTATTAAAGTGCAGTAATACTGTTCTAATTTGCCACATCTCACAGTTGTACCAAGTCGACTATGACAACTCTCCCAGCAAACAAGTATCATTGGCTTTTATAACCAAGACGCAAAGCAAGCTCTTAGCAGAATGAACCACTTTGCAATGGGGATCTTCTGAGGAGAAGATCTGCCACAGCAAATACAACCTGTCCATTGCATTGAAACCCCCTCTGCCCTGCACTACATCAGTCCCTCACACCGATGACACAGGACCTCATCAATTAAATACACTCCGTTTGCTGCCATTTGTTTCACAGAAGACAACCAAACCACCACATCCAGGGCTGCATGGCTTCTTCATAGTTCATATTGAGGCTGCCACACATGTGCAGGTCGCCCTGTCTGTGCCACCGAGATCCCGCCACTAAATGGTGACCCGTGAGGTCCCAGATTAAAAGGTGCCCAATCATTGTTGTCTGGCATCCCCCATTAGTAGCTGACCTTTAGCCTTCTGGTGGCTTTAGCCTGCTATAGACGGGGTGGTGGATGGAGGTAGGTGTGCATTGTGGGGTGTATACAAGGTAACCTCAACAGCAGCTGTTGTTGGTTCAGTAGATGGTAGGGTAGGGCCTCTTATGTCATTCTCAATCAAACTGCTTGTATTTCTACGGATTCTGTTTATTCTCTCTGTATACCTTACAGATCAAATGATGACATGCCTAGTTTAAGCATGATGTACATAAGTGAATAATCTGCCAGCACTGTGTTGGTGCATGGTGATGAAAATAAACATGAGAAATTGGGTCAATACGACTTCAGGAACTGTATATAAATAATCATAAATGTGAGTGTTTCCAAAATTAATGATGAAAATATGTCTTTGTATAGTGCTGTATATTACTGTATATCACTGTCTGTCTCTCTTTCCTTGTCTGTCCCTGTCTCTCTCCCTTTGTATTCAGGGTAACCTCACCAGCAGAGCTCTGGTGTTAGTTTAGTGGATGGTAGGATAGGGCCGCTTCTATTGTCCTCAAATAAACAGCATTTGTCAAGATTCTGGTATCTTCTTCTATGTACTTACAGACAGATACTGTAGCAATGTTCAACAGCTTGCCATATTCAGATTCAGGCTGTCACTTCTTTTTCCAACCTTTTATCTCAAACTTTTCTTTCCCTTTGTCCTTAATATATAGTTACGAGTTCAATCACCTTATTGCCACCATCTTCTTAACTTTTGTCATTTTGAAATAAAGTTCATTGAAGACTACCGTCTTTTATTAATGTCACCTGAAAGATATCACACCGTCTGAAGTCGTAATCATTACTGCAGAAAAGGCATTCATTATCATTCTCTAACGATTAAATGTGAAATACAAGAGGACAAATGAAAGGCAATCTTAAGACAATACCTTCAAAAGGCATACCCATCAATCACACTATAAAAAAAACAAGCCGCCCACTACAAGCTGTAAACCTTTAGGGACCCCATATTGATTTGACATGTCTTCATGACACATAAATGTATCCCTACCAATTTTAGTCACCCGTCCTACATTTAGGCAGCATTCCGACCCTGCAAGCATGACATTGTATGATCCCATAATTCTGGCATGATATTAAGATGCAGTGTTGGTGAGCTACTCAGAAGGGCTAGATTGATGCCATTTGAAGGCAGCCATCACAGTGCATTAAAGCACTATGCAGCCCTTAAAGAGTCAAAGAAAGCCTCCTCTGCCTCACCTTGGCATCTCTACCTTCTCAGAATGGCTGCCATACTTTTATTGTAGATGGATGAAAAGCCAAAGTGGCGGATAGGCTTCATCCATAAAGGCAGACAACATGAGTCAGCAGAAAATACCCAAGCGGGCCCGCAGTGAAGAGCTTCACCCAATCAGCTTCTGGCTATCGTAAACAATCCACAGAAGAAGTGTTCCACCCACGAAAGGATTGGACATTCTTCTGTGGCTGTCTCACTCATTCATTTCTATTCCTGTACAGAGAGCAAAGAGATAAAGTAGAATCAAATAGACAAGGATCACGCTCTGGTTTTATAAAGGGACAATTACCCCCTACTAGAGAAATAATAGTGAGTAATATGAATCTCTTGCAAAGAGCCAGTAAAAACATCCTATAGTATACTTTCCATGGGCAGTGGGTGGGGACGGGGTAGAGAGGCAGAGTTATGAGGCACGGCCATCAGCCCATCACAGTGTAAAAATGTATGCCCTCCATCAATTTCTTTTCAAATTGAAAATTGGACAAGTAAGAATTATGTTTCCTCTCAATCAAATTGTGCTGATCATCGGATTTAGTGTAGTGTCTGTTTGTGTGATTGTTGATCTGTGAAAGGACAAAGGGAGCTGTTACAAAATAAGTGAGAGATTTTATACCCTGCCCATCAGATTCACAATAATTAAGATGTGAAATATGTGACATGCTATACTCACTGATGATAATGACTTAATTCATGTACTTATATCTGCCGGTTAAAGTGCCAGGGTATTTATCAATTTCAATCCTCTCACTCACATTAGACAGGCTCTACTTCAAGACAAGTTATCTAATAGGCTAGGGCTACTCTATTCGATAACATATATTTGGGACCTCAAGTTTATTAACTGTATCTTAAATATGGTATACCAGTGTTAGCACATGAACTAAATTAAAAACAATTTGACCAAGGACCTAAATGTATGACTTTTTAAAAGTGAATATGCATATGGCATATTCTGAGATATTCAGAGATATCCAGGATAGTGCATCAAAACTCCAACTTACATCTGCTCACCTGATTTGACTGGACTTGAACAGCCCTTAATCACCTCCAAACAAAATGGCTACCAGCAACTGAGGAATGTGAACAACAATTTTGTCCCATAATGCAGCACACTGTCGGCTCCATTACCGCCACCAACCATAGCGCTCCCTGGTGGGCTGCCCAGTGATTCACACCTGTGTCCTCCTCCCATCCAATCACTGATACAATTCACGCCAAAACATCCCTTTTTATTTCCCACGATGCTTGGCAGTGGCTTCTGTGTGACCTCAGGGTCAGTTCGGATGCTGAACTACCAGGTAGCGGAGAGAGGGCAATGCTTCTGAATGGATTGTTTCTTCCTGTGGGTGTCTCTGGGTGGATGGGGGTGAGTGGGGTGATGAAGGGAATAGGTAGTGGAAGGTGGAGGTAGCTTCCACTAGTGGGAGACTACAATCTTGTGATAGAGGCGGAGAAGATAGAAGAACAGCTTGGAACTTAACAAGCTTCAAACACAAGGGCCAATCAGGAAAAGGAGTGGGGAAGGGAGGATCACAATCAAAGTTATCCACAGGTATAATAAAAAGCAATATGATATAATAGCACATTTTAGAAAAGATGACAGAGTATCACATCAAAATTTGAAGCCATAAAAGTTTTCTTTCAAGACTGGTCGAGAATAATGTATGGCCGTTCAATCCCCGGTCATGATATGCATATGTAAGATTGTTAGTGGTTAAAAGGAATGTATGGGGATACTTTTGTAAGAATATTTAGATAAATCACACAAGACACTGTCACTAGAACCATTCAGGTCTACTAGTATGGGATTCGAACCCATGCACCCCTCTTTACCAGAATCCCGTGATATAACAGGAAATTTTGCTCACAGAATCCCGTGATATCACGGG
Source organism: Harmothoe impar (assembly GCA_947462335.1). NCBI lineage: Eukaryota > Metazoa > Annelida > Polychaeta > Phyllodocida > Polynoidae > Harmothoe > Harmothoe impar. The sequence continues at coordinate 39,766,160 of OX381719.1, forward strand.
AATAGAACCCGGGTTATTCCCGGGACTGACCCCAGTTCAACACGTGTTATGCAGGGGGAATTCACGGGAATTTGTTTCCAGGGATGAGTGATAGATTAAAGCTAGGTCACTTGAGCTTGAACTAGCTAATGTTATATCTCAATTTTGCTGCAGACACTTGTTGATGTAATCTACTCAATTAGTTTGAAGTCACCAATGTTGGTCACCAATGGAAGACTTCTCAACATGAAGTAGGAAGGACAACGGATTTTGAGAAAACTATTGTAATCCATCCCCAATATTGGGATTCATTGCTACGAAATGTCTAAAGGCAGTTTCATATGGAGGTTGTCAAAGCATTAGTGCAACAAAGTCATTGTTGATATAAGAATTACCTGATCAGCGCTAGAAAAAAATATTCGATAGAGGGAAACTAATTATTGCTAAGATGATACTTTTCTTTTTGATTACACACCTTCCTTTATATTTCACATGTATTTTTTGTTGCACCTATCCAGATTAATGTGGACAGGCAAGAGGAAAGGGATATCCACTTTAAAATTGATATCAAAAGCTTTCTAGTGATGTATTGCACAAGAAGATATCATTTCTAGTTTTTGAGAAATGGCTATATGAATATGTGTGGGCATTGCCCTATTCAAAACCCAAATTAGCTCTAAGTCATATAGTTTCCTAAATATCTCTATCTAATTAGTATAATTAGAATAATTGGAATGTTTTGTATAGACCTACTAAATTCTCCAGAGAAAAATACCAAAATGAATTATAAGCCTGTTTCTTCCATTTTAGGCCATGGTGGAGCCCCCTGGTGGCTAAAAATGGTACTAATCCCGCGGGGATACCAAGAATAGTAGAGTGTAACCGTTACTGTAAGCTATTTAGGCTCGTTGGGGATACCCTTTTCTGCTTGCCTGCTCACTTATAAGCTTTAACCTAAAATATGGTTCAATAATGCATTATCCCCTTTGCTGAGTATAAGGGATTGGTACACTCCTGAAGGATAGCCATAATACAGGAAGAAGGCCTGGTGAGTAGACTCAGAAAGACTTCATTGATGCTACAGAGGCACACTGTGGTCCTTAAATAGTTACTATATTATAGAATATTCTTATTGTCCCATTCTGGCAGAAACATATTACCATTTATCCGGATCTATTTGATTCCACGTTATTTCTTTGCCCTCTGTACAAGAGGATAAATAAATGAGCAGGACAGCCACAAAACTTGTTCTGTTGATTGTTTACAATAGCCAGATTGGATGAAGCTATTCACTGCGGGCCCGGTCAGGTATTTTCTGCTGACTCACGTTGTCTGCCTTTATGGATGAAGCCTATCCACCACTTTGGCTTTTCTTGCATCCACAACAAAAGTATGGGGGCCTTTCTATGAAGATAGAAATGCCAGGGTAACACAAAGAGGGTTTTCTTTAGCTCGCTCTTTAAGGGCCACATGGTGCTTTAATCTGCTCTCCCCTTTGTATGGAAACAGCCACATGGAATCAATCACCAGTACCTAGTTCAACCATCATGCCAACCTATGGTTTGATAAACTTCCAAAAAGGTAGGCCTAGGCATAATGCCTGAGCACAGCCCTCGTGAGTAGATTTGCCAGGGCTGTGTTTATGCACCATGATGACTAAGGGCAAATAGATTTAAGCAGCTAAAGCATAAAGGCTTGTAATGGGCGACTTAGTGGCTTTTATTTTGATTCATGGATATTCTGCTTTCCATGTTATTTTCTAGATAGTAGGAGAGGCCAACTGCTGAACTCATAACAGCTGCTGCCGTGGTTACCCTATATGGACCCCACAATGCATACCTACCTCCATCCACCACCCGGTCTATAGCGGGCTAAAGCCACCAGAAGGCTAAAGGTCAGCTGCTAATGGAGGATGCCAGACAACAATGATTGGGCACCTTTTAATCCAGGACCTTACTGGTAACCATAGAGAGGCAGCTCAATATGAACTATGAAGAAGCTGAGCAGGCTGGGTGTTATTATCTACTCTGCTGTGGTCAAAATGGTGGCAAATTGAGTGGATTTAATGGATAAAGCACTGTGGAGGGGGTGCTAGGGACTATGGGTTAGTCTCAACAGGAAAACGTACACCAGGTCCAGGGATTCATATGTCCTTGCTGTGGCTAAACTAGCGTTTAGAACATTTTTCAAGCTTTGTGGGTCTTTGCACTCTGACCTTGCTTTAAGTTGTGGTAGATAAAAACCAATGTAACATGTTTGACTGAGTCAGATTGTGTGAAATATCTCCCTGCTAGTGAGTTAATGATTGCAAATACAATGATCTCGTGAACAGCAAGTAAAGAGCAGGAAATGGCTACAGGAATTGAATATAGATTGAAGCACCCACCTGAGACCTGAAGAGGAAAATACATGGGTTGGAATGTACAGGCGAAAATAGCTGACTTAACAAAAGCTAATCTGACAAGCACACATATTCGAGATTACTTAATTAATGACACTATATTGGTGCATCATGCAAAATGGTCATGAGTCTAGAGGACCCCTGTGGCTTTTAAGGGTTGGCAGGTTAGCAAGACTTGTGAACCCTTAGCTAAAGCCTGGCCTGGTAGCTCGAATAGTAGCAGTGTAATCCAGGGATGGGATAAATTGGGCTAATGGTTGTCTCAAGTTTTACACCCCTACCCACCATATATATCTCTATATATATAGGGGGCCTAGGGCTCAGGTCCACTGTTACTGTAGGGGGACCAATACCTATAGATGTGGGCCGTTAGGAAGAGAAAAGCTTCTCTGGAGAAAAGCTTCTCTCTAGAAAAGCTTCTCTTGAAACCACCAAAAGCTAACTAAATATACCCTCTATTTGCCTGATGAAGTCCTCCACTGCACAGAGCCTCAAGATATCAGATTCCCTTAAATAAAGTGAGAGAAGTAACCTCCCCCTTCACCCCACCCTTCATCCCCCCAGTCCCTTCAGATTTTTTATCATTTTACTCATGGATAATTCTTAATTTAACATTCCATTTACTGTCGATAACCCTCTCGCTCTACCTGCCTGTGGCCTGGCTGAAGTGTCTTGTTTAGTTCATATCTCTTCTTATTCTTCCAACTCTCCCATATCCATCACAATAGTATAGTCTAACCCTTTTGCACCCGTTACCCTCCCAGCCCCCCCCCCCCTCTCTCATCCCCATCCATAGAGAACCATCTGAAGTAACAATCCATTCAGAAGTGTTACCCTCTGTCCGCTACCTGGTAGTTCAGCATCCGAACTGACCCTGAGGTCACATGGACGCCCCCACCAGGCATCATGGGAAATAAAATGGGATGTTTTGGTGTGAATTGTATCAATGATTGGGAGGGAAGGGGACACAGGTGCAAATTGGCGGGCAGCCCACCAGAGGGCGCTACAGTTGGTGGTGGTAATGGAGCTGACAGTGTGTTGCATTATGGGGCAAAATTGATGTCTGCCCTCCTCAGTGGACAGTCACCATTTTGTTTGGGGGCTGATTATGGTCACTTAAGTCCAGTAAATTCAGGTAGGCAAATATAGGCTTGGGATTGTGGCACTATCTTGGACGCTGATGCAAAACACACTATGACACTATTCCTCATCCTTATCTTACCTGCTTTCCTTTTCCATTCTTGTCCTCCCCATACCTCGGTCCCTCCTTCTCTATTTCTGTAAGGACAAGTACATTCAAGTAACTAGGTTCTTAAGACTATTGGGGGGCAAGTATGTATGTTGCAATGGACTTTATGAGAAACATGTACACTCTACCCAGCTACCACCTTACATAAAAATAACTAGTAATTTCATGATATCATTTTTTCGTTTCCAAGATGTCACATATGCAAGAAGTTTTTATGTGTCCTTTTGCATGGGTTCTTGATGTAACAATATCTGTGTGTATTTTATATAAACATATTTATATAAAAGAGACATTAATCAGTGATACCTTTGGACTTAACAAAAATGGCATATATATGACTAGCTGTAAAGGATGTCTAAAACATTTAAATGTAGACACGTCAAAAAGATGTGATATGGAGATATCTAAAAGGCATGTTCCAGGGATGACATTTATACCAGTTTTGAGTATACCCCCTCCACAGTAGTGATTATAAATCAGATATGATAATTAGGATACCTCTGAGAGGAATTGTAGACATCATATAGTTATGTCCATTTTATGTCAATATATGACATGTCCATAGGCACTCTGCATAGGGAACAAATACCTGCTGTATGAAAGACACTTTACAGGCATTTTCCATTCCTTAGTCACATTAATCCTAGCCAGGAGGCCCAGATGTGATATCAGCCCAAAGCCAGAATTTCTTCATATGCAATCTCAAAGGACACAGAAAAGGTGTCCACCAATGTGCCTTGGTTATCCAACTATATTTCAACTAGTCACTGTAACACAAGTGACAACTTATATATCACAGAGGAAATTTAGTCCAACCTTATCCCTCATTGCAGTTTATACTATTAATTTGATTCAACTTTTCAATGAAGATTGAATGAATGCTGATTGAAATGTGATAGCCTTGCAAAATGAGACCCCTAGAGTTGGAGTTCAGAATTATAATAGGTCATATTCTGACAAGATTGTGACGTCAAAATAATAGGAGTATGGATTTATTCCAATATAACATATTTATGACATCATGTGCACAATCTTGTCAGAATATGACATCTATAAGTCCACATTACTATATCCTATTATAGTTCTGATCTCCAACACTAGGTGTCTCATTTTGCAATGTGATCACATTTTGATCAGCATTCCCCCATTCTTGATTAAAAGTTGGATGAAATTAATTCTATAGACTGTAATAAGAGACAAAGTTGGACTAAATTTCTTCAGTAATATTGAATGTGTTACTTGTGTTACAGTGACTTGGTGGATTATAGTTGGACAGCCAAGGCACACTATGGGACACCTTTTCTGTGTCCTTTGGAATTGTATAAGAAGAAATTCTGGTTTTGGGCTGATATCACATCTGGGCCTCCTGGCTAGGAAAAATGTGTTTGTAAGGAATGGAAAATGCCTGTAAAGTGTCTTTCACACAGCAGGTGTTTGCTTCCTATGCAGAGGGCCTATGGACATGTCATACATTGACATAAAATGGACATAACTTTAGGATGTCTACAATCTCTCTCAGAGGTATCCTAAATATCCTATCTGATTTATAATCACTACTGGGAGGGGGGTATACTCAAAACTGGTATAAATGTCCCCCCTGCAACATGTCATGTACATTTCTCCATATCACATCTTTTTGACATGTCTAAATTTATATGTTTCAGACATGTTTTACAGCTGGTCATATATACGTCATTATCATTAAGTTCAAACATATCGTTAATATGTATTTTTAAAAATGTAAATATACTTATGTAAGATACCCATGCAAAGGGACACGTAAAAACTTCTTGCATCTGTGACATCTTGGGAATGACAATTGACATCATCCAATGATGTCACCACCAATCAGAAAATGATGTTAAAATGATGTAATTTACATGAGTTTTGCTAGCTGGGTAGTAGTCTGTGTATGAGCTAAAGTGTGCGGATTCTCAAGGGTTTTCTTAGACATCCTGAGTCTGTGGGTACTAAACAATTACCATTATATAATTGGGTGAAACACTCATTGCTTTCAATATGGGTTCTCGCTGACAGACTTTGAGTTTGTAAAACTATGATCTTGACATCAGGCAGTTCCATCTTCAAGTAGCATGTTTGCTAACATGTCATACATCGTGAGTACACATCAATAAACCTTTAATGATGGTATGGTACCCGAATGTTTCATGCTCACTTGTTGTCATTTGATGCTTAAATGCTTCAAAGCAGTAAATGAGATGCAGACATCGAGCGGCAGCATTGGCTAATATCCATGTCAGTTTATCGTGCTACTTAGGTTTACATGACCCAAACTGAAAGTCCTACACTGACTGTACATTGTAGTTGTTTACCATGATAGTGTTCTGAATCTAGGCTTAAGATTGGTCCTAGTTTCAAGGCAAGGTCAATGCAAAGTAAGAACATTCCAGTCCTAAGTCTCAAAGACAATTTCATAGGGAGACTGTTAAAACTGAGTGCATCCTGTGATTGGAGCTAGCTCAAAAAAATCCAAAGAGGAAACTAATATTCCTTTTCTTTTTAATTGCACACATTCCCTTTAATTGACATGTATTTTTAGTTCCACCAATTTGAAATATCCTTAAATGGGAATCCTCTTGGTTGTCACCCCAAAATTAGTATTGTAAGTGTCTTTAAATAGGGTTGCAACACAGTTTCCTGATTTATGAACTTCAACCTTTCAGGTATAGTGCTATAATGCAATATCCCCTTTGTCATTATGATGTATGAATACAGTCCTGCTAGGTAACTCACCAGTGCTGCCAGGATTCAGGAAGAACATTGGAGTCTATACATGGTGTATTTGACTCAACTTAATCTCTTTGCGTTCCATACATGAAGAGAATTAAATGAGCAGAACAACAACCAAGAATATAAAATGTTGTGGGTGGAACACTTCTTCTGTGGATTGTTTATGATAGCCAGAAGCTCATTGGATGAAGCTATTCCCTGTCAAGGTGAAACTGAGGGAAGCTTTTGTTAAGGGGCCCATAGTTCTTTGGTACAATATAACCTCTGCTTTCAAGTGGCCTTAATTCAGCTCTCGTGAGCAGCTCACCAATTCTGCATTCATACATCATCCCAAAACTATGTGTGTATACATACACCCCTGGAGGGATGGCATGATGCTTGATTGAAGGCGTAGTCAGTAAACTTGGCAGAGCAGCATTCTTATTTCATCAGGACACATTAAATCTGTTTCTTGCAGCTTAACAACAATATTATACACGAGGTCACCACTTGGGGAGCACCTGGCCATCACCAAATGTCACCACCAGCAATATTTGGTTGGCCTCCCTCTTCACTCTCAAAGCAGATACTTTGGCAGTTGGACGCAACCTTCCCACGGGTGTTTTCTCTTGAAATGTGCTTGGGGACTTGGAGATGCTACAGAGGATGTGTTCAGACAGATAGAAGCACCCATGTGGGAATTGAATGGGAGAGAACATGGCTTTGAATGTATAGGCCAAAGGAAATGAATGAACAATCACTAATCTGACCAGCAGCCAGATTTAAACCAACAGTTGTAGAGTGTGTTTATATATCCTTAATTTCACTGGTCACCATATTGACCAGTATAAGTATCAGGGTCTCAAATAAGCATTTAGTCTCGAATGAGTGCTGGTGGGACATGTTGCAATATGCCATCCCCATTCCTCGGTGGACAGTCACCATTTTGTTCGGGTGTAATTAAAGTATTTAAAATTATTTAGATATTTAGATATTTCCGTCACTTGACGGATCCGCCAAAACGGTGACGGATCCTTCACCCGTTGACGGACGGATTTCCATTTTCCTGCTTCCACTGGCCCGTCCGTTGACGGATCCGTCGACGGACGGACCGGTGGAAGCCATTCTGACGGATCCGTCACACTTTTGGCGTGCTGATGACTGGGAAAAAGGCTTCCACCAACCCGTCAGTGGACGGATCCGTCCAAAAAGTGGACGGATTCGTCACGTCGCGTTGGTGGAATCACCGCTTTAGATTCCGAGATAAACACTATATGCTTCTGACCAAAGGTTCAACTATGTATCTTTGCATATATAGACATAATTCGAATCAAATATCCTTTATAGACTTTTTTTATTTATTATATGTAACATTGAATCAGTCTTGGTGTAATACAATGCTGACTATTGGCTTTTATAAGTACTGGCCTTAAGAAAATTGTGTATTCCTATGCTTCTGAAATGTAGGGATGCAGCGAACTTTTATCTTCTTGAATAGATGCTGTCTTGTACATATGTGGATAAAGCCTGAATGAAATCAATGAATGCCCAGTCACTTGAACAAGCAAATACTGTATATCAGTTTTGCCCTGATCACTGATCGATCTATTTTATCTAATTACTCCGAAATCATCTATGTTCACATCTAATTGAAGACTTGTTAACTAAAATCAGGTTATCAAAGACAGAATTTGATTGGGAATCTGCTATGCCAATTAGAACAACTCACACTAATTGTTAACAGTTCCCGGCTCCAGACTGTAAGTCTGTCTATTAGCACCAGGATTGCATGTGAAAACCAAAGACTTACATGTGTTGTTGATTTTAATGGAATGTGGATTCTTGGAGACTAACTGGAGTTTGAAAGACTATGATGCTGACCTCAGGCCATCCAATGTTCCAGTTTTCTTTGCTAACATGTCATGAGTCATGAGCACACATCATTAACACTTAAATGATGGTATGGTTTCTTAGGTTTCATTTTATTTTTTTCTGTCATTTAATGAAAGCAGTTTCATATGGAGACTGTCAAAGCAGCAGTGCATTAAGGTAAGGGTTAAAGCTAGAACCACCTGAGTGCACCTGGTGATTTGCGCTCAAAAACACATTATTGTAATTGTCACTGAGATGATACTTTTTTTCACACATTTATGATTACAAACATTCCTTTTACTTTAACATGTATTTTTGGTTACACCTGTTCAAAATACCCTCAATGGCCATGAAAAACCTTCTGATTGTCATCCTAAATTTAGTGCTGTAACAGTGTCTTCAAGTAGCGTTTAAAAATAAATTTCCATATTTACAAAAACCTTAAAGGCATATTGGGGTTCACGCCCTCTGGCCGTTAAAGGCCTAAGTGTATACCACAGGACATCCTTATTGTCTATCTTGTTCCAGGAGATTCATATAACCACTCACTATCATTTCTCCTGCAGGGGGTAATAGTCCCTTTATGAAACAAGAGTGTGATCCTTGTCTATTTGATTCCAATTTATCCCTTTGCCCTCTGTGCAAGAAGATACATGAATGAGAGAGACAGCTACAGAAGAATGTCCAATCCTGTCTCGGGTGGAACACTTCTTCTGTGGATTGTTTATGATAGCCAGAAGCTAATTGGATGAAGCTATTCACTGGGGGCCCACTCGGGTATTTTCTGCTGACTCATGTTGTCTGCTTTTATGGATGAAGCCTATCCTCCACTTTGGCTTTTCATCAATCTACAATAAAAGTATGGCAGCAATGCTAAGGAGGTAGAGAAGCCAAGGTGAAGCAGAGGGGGAGTTCTTTAACCATTTAAGGGCTGCATAGCGCTTTGATGTACTGTGACCTCTATCCTCAAAAAGTCCAGCCCTCATGGGTTGATCACCGATGCAGCCTCCTTGTATTATGCCAGAGTTATAGATAAATACACCTCTATAGGGTTGGGATGATGCCTGAATGCAGACTTGATGAAAAGACTTGGTAGGGCCAGTTTCTTGTCATGATTGCACTTCAAATTGCTTTGTGGTCTTCAAAGAAATATGATTTGTATTGGGCAGCTCACTGTTTTGTATTATGATTCATTGGTATGCTCCTTTTAAGAAATTGTCTTGAGATTTCCTTTCATTTGTCAGCTTTTATTTCACAATTTATGGTTAGAGCATGATAATGAATGGTTTTTGTTGGTAGTACTGTGCAATTTCTTTCAGTCTTTATCAATCTTAGATTGCAGTCATAGATGAACTTTGTATCAAAATGACAACAGATGCAATGATAAGAAATTTGATCATTGGTAATCATTGGTAACTAAAAAAAAATTCTGTTAAATACATCAACAATGCAAGCTGCTAATTTAACCATTTAGGGCCGACAAAAAAAGAATTTCTGGTGATTGGGCCAATACATTTTTACAGGAACTGTTCCTGGGCTGAGCCTTTGGTAAATCCCATCGAGTTATGATGACTATAGTCATATGCCTTGTGTACACCCCACAATACACACCTACCTCCATCCACCACCCGGTCTATAGCAGGCTAAAGCCACCACAAGGCTAAATGTCAGCTGCTAATGGGGGATGCCAGACAACAATGATCAGGCACCTTGTAATCCGGGACCTTACTGGTCACCATCAAGTGGCAGAATATAGATGGTACTATCAGTACAACACTTAAATACTAAGTAATATTGAGGTCCCTAAATGGATAACATGAGTTACTTTATTTCTTTTTATACAGTTTTTCAGAAAACAAAAGTGAAAGAAGTCCAAAACATGTGATGTGAGGTTCATTAGTATTGAAACTGCCAGGTCTTGACAAGTGTATCATAAGTGCAGGAGTAAAGCCTAATTGGAATCAATAAATGTCTAATAATCTGAAAATTGCTGTAATAAAGTAGATGAATTACGTGTTGATCATCAGCTCATAAAGGTCACCAAATGCAGATTTGATATTTTGAATCTATAATGCAGGGTTGAAAAGACTGATTGTGCAACAGTTTCCTGTACCTCAAAATGCCACTTGTTGCCCAAAATGGTGTCTGGGCATAGTAATCGGTCCTGAAGCAGGTTCATTTATACACAAAGACCATCCAGCCATGTAAGGTTGGTATACAGCTGAGGCAAAGGTCCTCACAGCCGCCGAGGGATCTGATTTCTTTCTGTGGTCAGGAATCTGCATAAAAATGAGGAGAGATTGGGTGGAAACTGATATATTGGTGTGAGTGGAAGGTATGACGCACCTGACCTGCCTATGACAACTCTAACTCTGATACACAGGGCTCTATAATATAGACGGTTGGGCAATATTTTCATTACTAAGAAACCATCTATATATAAACTTGAAGCATTGAATTGCCATAGCTTGGGGTACTCACATAATCCGTTTGATTAAGATCAATTGCAAAATCATTTGTGAGAGATTGATAGTCACTAAATTGGATAACCAGCTTATGATAAAGCCTGAAGCCGATCATCAGTTCTTTTCTAATAAGATATTGGTGAATAAAATAAATCAATTATTTTGAATTCACAATTCTGAGAAGACTTTCCGTTGATTCCAATGGAATCAATCCTTTGATTATAAGAAAATTATGACTCTGGATATCCGTGTGAGCAGTTACCTGTGTCTTTCTGCCTGAAGTTACTCAGGGAACCAGAAGACTGAGTCCTTGACATGTAGGTTGTATTCTGGTGTGGAGCAGTAAGCATGGTTATTTTTGATGGAGGAGGCAGCTTGAAGCTATACTAGTGACGTGCACTGAATTAGTTATTGTGTATCTGTTCAGATTTCCCCATGTGACTTTTATCCTTATATGGCATATTGTGTTGAAGCAGCATTTGTCAGTAATATGCCTCTTTGCCATTAGGGTAATGCTATGTTGATGGTCATAATGGACACTGCATGAATGTCTAGATTCAAGTAAATTAAAATTAATGTTTAAAGGGACAATTTAAGGATATCTGATTTTAATAAAAGCCACTTTGAGCCACTCAAACGACCTTTCCATTGAATTTACATGACACAACTGAACTTAAAGCTGCTTAACATGTTCCTTTTTAGGCATTTTATTTAATTTGCATTTTATTCATGCAGTGAAATTTGCAACTGATGAGAACTTACGGACAGATGAATGCATTGGAAAAATGGATAGGTTAGTTTATCTGATAATGTGAGAAAGTAGTTGCATATGTTAAATTTTAGGGGTGAATAATGAAAGAATCAAAACTGAAGCAAAGCTTATTTAAGGGAGAGTACAGACAGAAAGAAGAATAAAGCAGAGATAATAGTCACAAAAACAAAACAAAAATCATATAAGATCAAGCAGAGCTTAACAGTCTTATAGATTCATTGATGCCTTTTGTGAACTATGACTGGAATCAAGACCCATTAAATAACTGATAGACAATCCTTTCATACAAATCACATCCTCCAGTTGAAGTTATACTACCGCTCACATATATAGATCTGTCACCTCAGGCTCTACAAATGCATTTGCACGGTATGTTAACCTTTCAACAGCAGAGATTGATTTAATGAACAGACACAGTCCGAAAAACACTTTACAATTAGTCTATATTAGAGGTCCTTATCTTTTGAGACATCCATTTTCTCATCTTCTCAGACAATACACTCTATCTCAGAAGCATGCCCCTTTGTACCAGGTCTCTTAAGCATTTACCGAACTGCAATAAATAGGTATGTTTAGTGGATGCGTCATAAAAAGGCATGATTGTCAAACGCTATAATGTATGTAATATTATATATACATATGTCACATCTATATGATTATATATTATGTTCCCCTTCTGTTCCATAAGTAAAAACTTATAATCATTATGTAGCTGGCTGGCAATGCATCCAGATAAATTTCTTCTGATTTCACTTTGAGTTCTTTACTACCGAGTGCACAAGACTTATTAGATGAAGTCCACAAGGTGTAGTTCACTGGTTTTGACCTGCATGTCCTATAACAATGTGACCTAATATAGTCCTGTGAACTATTAAAGTGCAGTAATACTGTTCTAATTTGCCACATCTCACAGTTGTACCAAGTCGACTATGACAACTCTCCCAGCAAACAAGTATCATTGGCTTTTATAACCAAGACGCAAAGCAAGCTCTTAGCAGAATGAACCACTTTGCAATGGGGATCTTCTGAGGAGAAGATCTGCCACAGCAAATACAACCTGTCCATTGCATTGAAACCCCCTCTGCCCTGCACTACATCAGTCCCTCACACCGATGACACAGGACCTCATCAATTAAATACACTCCGTTTGCTGCCATTTGTTTCACAGAAGACAACCAAACCACCACATCCAGGGCTGCATGGCTTCTTCATAGTTCATATTGAGGCTGCCACACATGTGCAGGTCGCCCTGTCTGTGCCACCGAGATCCCGCCACTAAATGGTGACCCGTGAGGTCCCAGATTAAAAGGTGCCCAATCATTGTTGTCTGGCATCCCCCATTAGTAGCTGACCTTTAGCCTTCTGGTGGCTTTAGCCTGCTATAGACGGGGTGGTGGATGGAGGTAGGTGTGCATTGTGGGGTGTATACAAGGTAACCTCAACAGCAGCTGTTGTTGGTTCAGTAGATGGTAGGGTAGGGCCTCTTATGTCATTCTCAATCAAACTGCTTGTATTTCTACGGATTCTGTTTATTCTCTCTGTATACCTTACAGATCAAATGATGACATGCCTAGTTTAAGCATGATGTACATAAGTGAATAATCTGCCAGCACTGTGTTGGTGCATGGTGATGAAAATAAACATGAGAAATTGGGTCAATACGACTTCAGGAACTGTATATAAATAATCATAAATGTGAGTGTTTCCAAAATTAATGATGAAAATATGTCTTTGTATAGTGCTGTATATTACTGTATATCACTGTCTGTCTCTCTTTCCTTGTCTGTCCCTGTCTCTCTCCCTTTGTATTCAGGGTAACCTCACCAGCAGAGCTCTGGTGTTAGTTTAGTGGATGGTAGGATAGGGCCGCTTCTATTGTCCTCAAATAAACAGCATTTGTCAAGATTCTGGTATCTTCTTCTATGTACTTACAGACAGATACTGTAGCAATGTTCAACAGCTTGCCATATTCAGATTCAGGCTGTCACTTCTTTTTCCAACCTTTTATCTCAAACTTTTCTTTCCCTTTGTCCTTAATATATAGTTACGAGTTCAATCACCTTATTGCCACCATCTTCTTAACTTTTGTCATTTTGAAATAAAGTTCATTGAAGACTACCGTCTTTTATTAATGTCACCTGAAAGATATCACACCGTCTGAAGTCGTAATCATTACTGCAGAAAAGGCATTCATTATCATTCTCTAACGATTAAATGTGAAATACAAGAGGACAAATGAAAGGCAATCTTAAGACAATACCTTCAAAAGGCATACCCATCAATCACACTATAAAAAAAACAAGCCGCCCACTACAAGCTGTAAACCTTTAGGGACCCCATATTGATTTGACATGTCTTCATGACACATAAATGTATCCCTACCAATTTTAGTCACCCGTCCTACATTTAGGCAGCATTCCGACCCTGCAAGCATGACATTGTATGATCCCATAATTCTGGCATGATATTAAGATGCAGTGTTGGTGAGCTACTCAGAAGGGCTAGATTGATGCCATTTGAAGGCAGCCATCACAGTGCATTAAAGCACTATGCAGCCCTTAAAGAGTCAAAGAAAGCCTCCTCTGCCTCACCTTGGCATCTCTACCTTCTCAGAATGGCTGCCATACTTTTATTGTAGATGGATGAAAAGCCAAAGTGGCGGATAGGCTTCATCCATAAAGGCAGACAACATGAGTCAGCAGAAAATACCCAAGCGGGCCCGCAGTGAAGAGCTTCACCCAATCAGCTTCTGGCTATCGTAAACAATCCACAGAAGAAGTGTTCCACCCACGAAAGGATTGGACATTCTTCTGTGGCTGTCTCACTCATTCATTTCTATTCCTGTACAGAGAGCAAAGAGATAAAGTAGAATCAAATAGACAAGGATCACGCTCTGGTTTTATAAAGGGACAATTACCCCCTACTAGAGAAATAATAGTGAGTAATATGAATCTCTTGCAAAGAGCCAGTAAAAACATCCTATAGTATACTTTCCATGGGCAGTGGGTGGGGACGGGGTAGAGAGGCAGAGTTATGAGGCACGGCCATCAGCCCATCACAGTGTAAAAATGTATGCCCTCCATCAATTTCTTTTCAAATTGAAAATTGGACAAGTAAGAATTATGTTTCCTCTCAATCAAATTGTGCTGATCATCGGATTTAGTGTAGTGTCTGTTTGTGTGATTGTTGATCTGTGAAAGGACAAAGGGAGCTGTTACAAAATAAGTGAGAGATTTTATACCCTGCCCATCAGATTCACAATAATTAAGATGTGAAATATGTGACATGCTATACTCACTGATGATAATGACTTAATTCATGTACTTATATCTGCCGGTTAAAGTGCCAGGGTATTTATCAATTTCAATCCTCTCACTCACATTAGACAGGCTCTACTTCAAGACAAGTTATCTAATAGGCTAGGGCTACTCTATTCGATAACATATATTTGGGACCTCAAGTTTATTAACTGTATCTTAAATATGGTATACCAGTGTTAGCACATGAACTAAATTAAAAACAATTTGACCAAGGACCTAAATGTATGACTTTTTAAAAGTGAATATGCATATGGCATATTCTGAGATATTCAGAGATATCCAGGATAGTGCATCAAAACTCCAACTTACATCTGCTCACCTGATTTGACTGGACTTGAACAGCCCTTAATCACCTCCAAACAAAATGGCTACCAGCAACTGAGGAATGTGAACAACAATTTTGTCCCATAATGCAGCACACTGTCGGCTCCATTACCGCCACCAACCATAGCGCTCCCTGGTGGGCTGCCCAGTGATTCACACCTGTGTCCTCCTCCCATCCAATCACTGATACAATTCACGCCAAAACATCCCTTTTTATTTCCCACGATGCTTGGCAGTGGCTTCTGTGTGACCTCAGGGTCAGTTCGGATGCTGAACTACCAGGTAGCGGAGAGAGGGCAATGCTTCTGAATGGATTGTTTCTTCCTGTGGGTGTCTCTGGGTGGATGGGGGTGAGTGGGGTGATGAAGGGAATAGGTAGTGGAAGGTGGAGGTAGCTTCCACTAGTGGGAGACTACAATCTTGTGATAGAGGCGGAGAAGATAGAAGAACAGCTTGGAACTTAACAAGCTTCAAACACAAGGGCCAATCAGGAAAAGGAGTGGGGAAGGGAGGATCACAATCAAAGTTATCCACAGGTATAATAAAAAGCAATATGATATAATAGCACATTTTAGAAAAGATGACAGAGTATCACATCAAAATTTGAAGCCATAAAAGTTTTCTTTCAAGACTGGTCGAGAATAATGTATGGCCGTTCAATCCCCGGTCATGATATGCATATGTAAGATTGTTAGTGGTTAAAAGGAATGTATGGGGATACTTTTGTAAGAATATTTAGATAAATCACACAAGACACTGTCACTAGAACCATTCAGGTCTACTAGTATGGGATTCGAACCCATGCACCCCTCTTTACCAGAATCCCGTGATATAACAGGAAATTTTGCTCACAGAATCCCGTGATATCACGGGAATAGAACCCGGGTTATTCCCGGGACTGACCCCAGTTCAACACGTGTTATGCAGGGGGAATTCACGGGAATTTGTTTCCAGGGATGAGTGATAGATTAAAGCTAGGTCACTTGAGCTTGAACTAGCTAATGTTATATCTCAATTTTGCTGCAGACACTTGTTGATGTAATCTACTCAATTAGTTTGAAGTCACCAATGTTGGTCACCAATGGAAGACTTCTCAACATGAAGTAGGAAGGACAACGGATTTTGAGAAAACTATTGTAATCCATCCCCAATATTGGGATTCATTGCTACGAAATGTCTAAAGGCAGTTTCATATGGAGGTTGTCAAAGCATTAGTGCAACAAAGTCATTGTTGATATAAGAATTACCTGATCAGCGCTAGAAAAAAATATTCGATAGAGGGAAACTAATTATTGCTAAGATGATACTTTTCTTTTTGATTACACACCTTCCTTTATATTTCACATGTATTTTTTGTTGCACCTATCCAGATTAATGTGGACAGGCAAGAGGAAAGGGATATCCACTTTAAAATTGATATCAAAAGCTTTCTAGTGATGTATTGCACAAGAAGATATCATTTCTAGTTTTTGAGAAATGGCTATATGAATATGTGTGGGCATTGCCCTATTCAAAACCCAAATTAGCTCTAAGTCATATAGTTTCCTAAATATCTCTATCTAATTAGTATAATTAGAATAATTGGAATGTTTTGTATAGACCTACTAAATTCTCCAGAGAAAAATACCAAAATGAATTATAAGCCTGTTTCTTCCATTTTAGGCCATGGTGGAGCCCCCTGGTGGCTAAAAATGGTACTAATCCCGCGGGGATACCAAGAATAGTAGAGTGTAACCGTTACTGTAAGCTATTTAGGCTCGTTGGGGATACCCTTTTCTGCTTGCCTGCTCACTTATAAGCTTTAACCTAAAATATGGTTCAATAATGCATTATCCCCTTTGCTGAGTATAAGGGATTGGTACACTCCTGAAGGATAGCCATAATACAGGAAGAAGGCCTGGTGAGTAGACTCAGAAAGACTTCATTGATGCTACAGAGGCACACTGTGGTCCTTAAATAGTTACTATATTATAGAATATTCTTATTGTCCCATTCTGGCAGAAACATATTACCATTTATCCGGATCTATTTGATTCCACGTTATTTCTTTGCCCTCTGTACAAGAGGATAAATAAATGAGCAGGACAGCCACAAAACTTGTTCTGTTGATTGTTTACAATAGCCAGATTGGATGAAGCTATTCACTGCGGGCCCGGTCAGGTATTTTCTGCTGACTCACGTTGTCTGCCTTTATGGATGAAGCCTATCCACCACTTTGGCTTTTCTTGCATCCACAACAAAAGTATGGGGGCCTTTCTATGAAGATAGAAATGCCAGGGTAACACAAAGAGGGTTTTCTTTAGCTCGCTCTTTAAGGGCCACATGGTGCTTTAATCTGCTCTCCCCTTTGTATGGAAACAGCCACATGGAATCAATCACCAGTACCTAGTTCAACCATCATGCCAACCTATGGTTTGATAAACTTCCAAAAAGGTAGGCCTAGGCATAATGCCTGAGCACAGCCCTCGTGAGTAGATTTGCCAGGGCTGTGTTTATGCACCATGATGACTAAGGGCAAATAGATTTAAGCAGCTAAAGCATAAAGGCTTGTAATGGGCGACTTAGTGGCTTTTATTTTGATTCATGGATATTCTGCTTTCCATGTTATTTTCTAGATAGTAGGAGAGGCCAACTGCTGAACTCATAACAGCTGCTGCCGTGGTTACCCTATATGGACCCCACAATGCATACCTACCTCCATCCACCACCCGGTCTATAGCGGGCTAAAGCCACCAGAAGGCTAAAGGTCAGCTGCTAATGGAGGATGCCAGACAACAATGATTGGGCACCTTTTAATCCAGGACCTTACTGGTAACCATAGAGAGGCAGCTCAATATGAACTATGAAGAAGCTGAGCAGGCTGGGTGTTATTATCTACTCTGCTGTGGTCAAAATGGTGGCAAATTGAGTGGATTTAATGGATAAAGCACTGTGGAGGGGGTGCTAGGGACTATGGGTTAGTCTCAACAGGAAAACGTACACCAGGTCCAGGGATTCATATGTCCTTGCTGTGGCTAAACTAGCGTTTAGAACATTTTTCAAGCTTTGTGGGTCTTTGCACTCTGACCTTGCTTTAAGTTGTGGTAGATAAAAACCAATGTAACATGTTTGACTGAGTCAGATTGTGTGAAATATCTCCCTGCTAGTGAGTTAATGATTGCAAATACAATGATCTCGTGAACAGCAAGTAAAGAGCAGGAAATGGCTACAGGAATTGAATATAGATTGAAGCACCCACCTGAGACCTGAAGAGGAAAATACATGGGTTGGAATGTACAGGCGAAAATAGCTGACTTAACAAAAGCTAATCTGACAAGCACACATATTCGAGATTACTTAATTAATGACACTATATTGGTGCATCATGCAAAATGGTCATGAGTCTAGAGGACCCCTGTGGCTTTTAAGGGTTGGCAGGTTAGCAAGACTTGTGAACCCTTAGCTAAAGCCTGGCCTGGTAGCTCGAATAGTAGCAGTGTAATCCAGGGATGGGATAAATTGGGCTAATGGTTGTCTCAAGTTTTACACCCCTACCCACGATATATATCTCTATATATATAGGGGGCCTAGGGCTCAGGTCCACTGTTACTGTAGGGGGACCAATACCTATAGATGTGGGCCGTTAGGAAGAGAAAAGCTTCTCTGGAGAAAAGCTTCTCTCTAGAAAAGCTTCTCTTGAAACCACCAAAAGCTAACTAAATATACCCTCTATTTGCCTGATGAAGTCCTCCACTGCACAGAGCCTCAAGATATCAGATTCCCTTAAATAAAGTGAGAGAAGTAACCTCCCCCTTCACCCCACCCTTCATCCCCCCAGTCCCTTCAGATTTTTTATCATTTTACTCATGGATAATTCTTAATTTAACATTCCATTTACTGTCGATAACCCTCTCGCTCTACCTGCCTGTGGCCTGGCTGAAGTGTCTTGTTTAGTTCATATCTCTTCTTATTCTTCCAACTCTCCCATATCCATCACAATAGTATAGTCTAACCCTTTTGCACCCGTTACCCTCCCAGCCCCCCCCCCCCTCTCTCATCCCCATCCATAGAGAACCATCTGAAGTAACAATCCATTCAGAAGTGTTACCCTCTGTCCGCTACCTGGTAGTTCAGCATCCGAACTGACCCTGAGGTCACATGGACGCCCCCACCAGGCATCATGGGAAATAAAATGGGATGTTTTGGTGTGAATTGTATCAATGATTGGGAGGGAAGGGGACACAGGTGCAAATTGGCGGGCAGCCCACCAGAGGGCGCTACAGTTGGTGGTGGTAATGGAGCTGACAGTGTGTTGCATTATGGGGCAAAATTGATGTCTGCCCTCCTCAGTGGACAGTCACCATTTTGTTTGGGGGCTGATTATGGTCACTTAAGTCCAGTAAATTCAGGTAGGCAAATATAGGCTTGGGATTGTGGCACTATCTTGGACGCTGATGCAAAACACACTATGACACTATTCCTCATCCTTATCTTACCTGCTTTCCTTTTCCATTCTTGTCCTCCCCATACCTCGGTCCCTCCTTCTCTATTTCTGTAAGGACAAGTACATTCAAGTAACTAGGTTCTTAAGACTATTGGGGGGCAAGTATGTATGTTGCAATGGACTTTATGAGAAACATGTACACTCTACCCAGCTACCACCTTACATAAAAATAACTAGTAATTTCATGATATCATTTTTTCGTTTCCAAGATGTCACATATGCAAGAAGTTTTTATGTGTCCTTTTGCATGGGTTCTTGATGTAACAATATCTGTGTGTATTTTATATAAACATATTTATATAAAAGAGACATTAATCAGTGATACCTTTGGACTTAACAAAAATGGCATATATATGACTAGCTGTAAAGGATGTCTAAAACATTTAAATGTAGACACGTCAAAAAGATGTGATATGGAGATATCTAAAAGGCATGTTCCAGGGATGACATTTATACCAGTTTTGAGTATACCCCCTCCACAGTAGTGATTATAAATCAGATATGATAATTAGGATACCTCTGAGAGGAATTGTAGACATCATATAGTTATGTCCATTTTATGTCAATATATGACATGTCCATAGGCACTCTGCATAGGGAACAAATACCTGCTGTATGAAAGACACTTTACAGGCATTTTCCATTCCTTAGTCACATTAATCCTAGCCAGGAGGCCCAGATGTGATATCAGCCCAAAGCCAGAATTTCTTCATATGCAATCTCAAAGGACACAGAAAAGGTGTCCACCAATGTGCCTTGGTTATCCAACTATATTTCAACTAGTCACTGTAACACAAGTGACAACTTATATATCACAGAGGAAATTTAGTCCAACCTTATCCCTCATTGCAGTTTATACTATTAATTTGATTCAACTTTTCAATGAAGATTGAATGAATGCTGATTGAAATGTGATAGCCTTGCAAAATGAGACCCCTAGAGTTGGAGTTCAGAATTATAATAGGTCATATTCTGACAAGATTGTGACGTCAAAATAATAGGAGTATGGATTTATTCCAATATAACATATTTATGACATCATGTGCACAATCTTGTCAGAATATGACATCTATAAGTCCACATTACTATATCCTATTATAGTTCTGATCTCCAACACTAGGTGTCTCATTTTGCAATGTGATCACATTTTGATCAGCATTCCCCCATTCTTGATTAAAAGTTGGATGAAATTAATTCTATAGACTGTAATAAGAGACAAAGTTGGACTAAATTTCTTCAGTAATATTGAATGTGTTACTTGTGTTACAGTGACTTGGTGGATTATAGTTGGACAGCCAAGGCACACTATGGGACACCTTTTCTGTGTCCTTTGGAATTGTATAAGAAGAAATTCTGGTTTTGGGCTGATATCACATCTGGGCCTCCTGGCTAGGAAAAATGTGTTTGTAAGGAATGGAAAATGCCTGTAAAGTGTCTTTCACACAGCAGGTGTTTGCTTCCTATGCAGAGGGCCTATGGACATGTCATACATTGACATAAAATGGACATAACTTTAGGATGTCTACAATCTCTCTCAGAGGTATCCTAAATATCCTATCTGATTTATAATCACTACTGGGAGGGGGGTATACTCAAAACTGGTATAAATGTCCCCCCTGCAACATGTCATGTACATTTCTCCATATCACATCTTTTTGACATGTCTAAATTTATATGTTTCAGACATGTTTTACAGCTGGTCATATATACGTCATTATCATTAAGTTCAAACATATCGTTAATATGTATTTTTAAAAATGTAAATATACTTATGTAAGATACCCATGCAAAGGGACACGTAAAAACTTCTTGCATCTGTGACATCTTGGGAATGACAATTGACATCATCCAATGATGTCACCACCAATCAGAAAATGATGTTAAAATGATGTAATTTACATGAGTTTTGCTAGCTGGGTAGTAGTCTGTGTATGAGCTAAAGTGTGCGGATTCTCAAGGGTTTTCTTAGACATCCTGAGTCTGTGGGTACTAAACAATTACCATTATATAATTGGGTGAAACACTCATTGCTTTCAATATGGGTTCTCGCTGACAGACTTTGAGTTTGTAAAACTATGATCTTGACATCAGGCAGTTCCATCTTCAAGTAGCATGTTTGCTAACATGTCATACATCGTGAGTACACATCAATAAACCTTTAATGATGGTATGGTACCCGAATGTTTCATGCTCACTTGTTGTCATTTGATGCTTAAATGCTTCAAAGCAGTAAATGAGATGCAGACATCGAGCGGCAGCATTGGCTAATATCCATGTCAGTTTATCGTGCTACTTAGGTTTACATGACCCAAACTGAAAGTCCTACACTGACTGTACATTGTAGTTGTTTACCATGATAGTGTTCTGAATCTAGGCTTAAGATTGGTCCTAGTTTCAAGGCAAGGTCAATGCAAAGTAAGAACATTCCAGTCCTAAGTCTCAAAGACAATTTCATAGGGAGACTGTTAAAACTGAGTGCATCCTGTGATTGGAGCTAGCTCAAAAAAATCCAAAGAGGAAACTAATATTCCTTTTCTTTTTAATTGCACACATTCCCTTTAATTGACATGTATTTTTAGTTCCACCAATTTGAAATATCCTTAAATGGGAATCCTCTTGGTTGTCACCCCAAAATTAGTATTGTAAGTGTCTTTAAATAGGGTTGCAACACAGTTTCCTGATTTATGAACTTCAACCTTTCAGGTATAGTGCTATAATGCAATATCCCCTTTGTCATTATGATGTATGAATACAGTCCTGCTAGGTAACTCACCAGTGCTGCCAGGATTCAGGAAGAACATTGGAGTCTATACATGGTGTATTTGACTCAACTTAATCTCTTTGCGTTCCATACATGAAGAGAATTAAATGAGCAGAACAACAACCAAGAATATAAAATGTTGTGGGTGGAACACTTCTTCTGTGGATTGTTTATGATAGCCAGAAGCTCATTGGATGAAGCTATTCCCTGTCAAGGTGAAACTGAGGGAAGCTTTTGTTAAGGGGCCCATAGTTCTTTGGTACAATATAACCTCTGCTTTCAAGTGGCCTTAATTCAGCTCTCGTGAGCAGCTCACCAATTCTGCATTCATACATCATCCCAAAACTATGTGTGTATACATACACCCCTGGAGGGATGGCATGATGCTTGATTGAAGGCGTAGTCAGTAAACTTGGCAGAGCAGCATTCTTATTTCATCAGGACACATTAAATCTGTTTCTTGCAGCTTAACAACAATATTATACACGAGGTCACCACTTGGGGAGCACCTGGCCATCACCAAATGTCACCACCAGCAATATTTGGTTGGCCTCCCTCTTCACTCTCAAAGCAGATACTTTGGCAGTTGGACGCAACCTTCCCACGGGTGTTTTCTCTTGAAATGTGCTTGGGGACTTGGAGATGCTACAGAGGATGTGTTCAGACAGATAGAAGCACCCATGTGGGAATTGAATGGGAGAGAACATGGCTTTGAATGTATAGGCCAAAGGAAATGAATGAACAATCACTAATCTGACCAGCAGCCAGATTTAAACCAACAGTTGTAGAGTGTGTTTATATATCCTTAATTTCACTGGTCACCATATTGACCAGTATAAGTATCAGGGTCTCAAATAAGCATTTAGTCTCGAATGAGTGCTGGTGGGACATGTTGCAATATGCCATCCCCATTCCTCGGTGGACAGTCACCATTTTGTTCGGGTGTAATTAAAGTATTTAAAATTATTTAGATATTTAGATATTTCCGTCACTTGACGGATCCGCCAAAACGGTGACGGATCCTTCACCCGTTGACGGACGGATTTCCATTTTCCTGCTTCCACTGGCCCGTCCGTTGACGGATCCGTCGACGGACGGACCGGTGGAAGCCATTCTGACGGATCCGTCACACTTTTGGCGTGCTGATGACTGGGAAAAAGGCTTCCACCAACCCGTCAGTGGACGGATCCGTCCAAAAAGTGGACGGATTCGTCACGTCGCGTTGGTGGAATCACCGCTTTAGATTCCGAGATAAACACTATATGCTTCTGACCAAAGGTTCAACTATGTATCTTTGCATATATAGACATAATTCGAATCAAATATCCTTTATAGACTTTTTTTATTTATTATATGTAACATTGAATCAGTCTTGGTGTAATACAATGCTGACTATTGGCTTTTATAAGTACTGGCCTTAAGAAAATTGTGTATTCCTATGCTTCTGAAATGTAGGGATGCAGCGAACTTTTATCTTCTTGAATAGATGCTGTCTTGTACATATGTGGATAAAGCCTGAATGAAATCAATGAATGCCCAGTCACTTGAACAAGCAAATACTGTATATCAGTTTTGCCCTGATCACTGATCGATCTATTTTATCTAATTACTCCGAAATCATCTATGTTCACATCTAATTGAAGACTTGTTAACTAAAATCAGGTTATCAAAGACAGAATTTGATTGGGAATCTGCTATGCCAATTAGAACAACTCACACTAATTGTTAACAGTTCCCGGCTCCAGACTGTAAGTCTGTCTATTAGCACCAGGATTGCATGTGAAAACCAAAGACTTACATGTGTTGTTGATTTTAATGGAATGTGGATTCTTGGAGACTAACTGGAGTTTGAAAGACTATGATGCTGACCTCAGGCCATCCAATGTTCCAGTTTTCTTTGCTAACATGTCATGAGTCATGAGCACACATCATTAACACTTAAATGATGGTATGGTTTCTTAGGTTTCATTTTATTTTTTTCTGTCATTTAATGAAAGCAGTTTCATATGGAGACTGTCAAAGCAGCAGTGCATTAAGGTAAGGGTTAAAGCTAGAACCACCTGAGTGCACCTGGTGATTTGCGCTCAAAAACACATTATTGTAATTGTCACTGAGATGATACTTTTTTTCACACATTTATGATTACAAACATTCCTTTTACTTTAACATGTATTTTTGGTTACACCTGTTCAAAATACCCTCAATGGCCATGAAAAACCTTCTGATTGTCATCCTAAATTTAGTGCTGTAACAGTGTCTTCAAGTAGCGTTTAAAAATAAATTTCCATATTTACAAAAACCTTAAAGGCATATTGGGGTTCACGCCCTCTGGCCGTTAAAGGCCTAAGTGTATACCACAGGACATCCTTATTGTCTATCTTGTTCCAGGAGATTCATATAACCACTCACTATCATTTCTCCTGCAGGGGGTAATAGTCCCTTTATGAAACAAGAGTGTGATCCTTGTCTATTTGATTCCAATTTATCCCTTTGCCCTCTGTGCAAGAAGATACATGAATGAGAGAGACAGCTACAGAAGAATGTCCAATCCTGTCTCGGGTGGAACACTTCTTCTGTGGATTGTTTATGATAGCCAGAAGCTAATTGGATGAAGCTATTCACTGGGGGCCCACTCGGGTATTTTCTGCTGACTCATGTTGTCTGCTTTTATGGATGAAGCCTATCCTCCACTTTGGCTTTTCATCAATCTACAATAAAAGTATGGCAGCAATGCTAAGGAGGTAGAGAAGCCAAGGTGAAGCAGAGGGGGAGTTCTTTAACCATTTAAGGGCTGCATAGCGCTTTGATGTACTGTGACCTCTATCCTCAAAAAGTCCAGCCCTCATGGGTTGATCACCGATGCAGCCTCCTTGTATTATGCCAGAGTTATAGATAAATACACCTCTATAGGGTTGGGATGATGCCTGAATGCAGACTTGATGAAAAGACTTGGTAGGGCCAGTTTCTTGTCATGATTGCACTTCAAATTGCTTTGTGGTCTTCAAAGAAATATGATTTGTATTGGGCAGCTCACTGTTTTGTATTATGATTCATTGGTATGCTCCTTTTAAGAAATTGTCTTGAGATTTCCTTTCATTTGTCAGCTTTTATTTCACAATTTATGGTTAGAGCATGATAATGAATGGTTTTTGTTGGTAGTACTGTGCAATTTCTTTCAGTCTTTATCAATCTTAGATTGCAGTCATAGATGAACTTTGTATCAAAATGACAACAGATGCAATGATAAGAAATTTGATCATTGGTAATCATTGGTAACTAAAAAAAAATTCTGTTAAATACATCAACAATGCAAGCTGCTAATTTAACCATTTAGGGCCGACAAAAAAAGAATTTCTGGTGATTGGGCCAATACATTTTTACAGGAACTGTTCCTGGGCTGAGCCTTTGGTAAATCCCATCGAGTTATGATGACTATAGTCATATGCCTTGTGTACACCCCACAATACACACCTACCTCCATCCACCACCCGGTCTATAGCAGGCTAAAGCCACCACAAGGCTAAATGTCAGCTGCTAATGGGGGATGCCAGACAACAATGATCAGGCACCTTGTAATCCGGGACCTTACTGGTCACCATCAAGTGGCAGAATATAGATGGTACTATCAGTACAACACTTAAATACTAAGTAATATTGAGGTCCCTAAATGGATAACATGAGTTACTTTATTTCTTTTTATACAGTTTTTCAGAAAACAAAAGTGAAAGAAGTCCAAAACATGTGATGTGAGGTTCATTAGTATTGAAACTGCCAGGTCTTGACAAGTGTATCATAAGTGCAGGAGTAAAGCCTAATTGGAATCAATAAATGTCTAATAATCTGAAAATTGCTGTAATAAAGTAGATGAATTACGTGTTGATCATCAGCTCATAAAGGTCACCAAATGCAGATTTGATATTTTGAATCTATAATGCAGGGTTGAAAAGACTGATTGTGCAACAGTTTCCTGTACCTCAAAATGCCACTTGTTGCCCAAAATGGTGTCTGGGCATAGTAATCGGTCCTGAAGCAGGTTCATTTATACACAAAGACCATCCAGCCATGTAAGGTTGGTATACAGCTGAGGCAAAGGTCCTCACAGCCGCCGAGGGATCTGATTTCTTTCTGTGGTCAGGAATCTGCATAAAAATGAGGAGAGATTGGGTGGAAACTGATATATTGGTGTGAGTGGAAGGTATGACGCACCTGACCTGCCTATGACAACTCTAACTCTGATACACAGGGCTCTATAATATAGACGGTTGGGCAATATTTTCATTACTAAGAAACCATCTATATATAAACTTGAAGCATTGAATTGCCATAGCTTGGGGTACTCACATAATCCGTTTGATTAAGATCAATTGCAAAATCATTTGTGAGAGATTGATAGTCACTAAATTGGATAACCAGCTTATGATAAAGCCTGAAGCCGATCATCAGTTCTTTTCTAATAAGATATTGGTGAATAAAATAAATCAATTATTTTGAATTCACAATTCTGAGAAGACTTTCCGTTGATTCCAATGGAATCAATCCTTTGATTATAAGAAAATTATGACTCTGGATATCCGTGTGAGCAGTTACCTGTGTCTTTCTGCCTGAAGTTACTCAGGGAACCAGAAGACTGAGTCCTTGACATGTAGGTTGTATTCTGGTGTGGAGCAGTAAGCATGGTTATTTTTGATGGAGGAGGCAGCTTGAAGCTATACTAGTGACGTGCACTGAATTAGTTATTGTGTATCTGTTCAGATTTCCCCATGTGACTTTTATCCTTATATGGCATATTGTGTTGAAGCAGCATTTGTCAGTAATATGCCTCTTTGCCATTAGGGTAATGCTATGTTGATGGTCATAATGGACACTGCATGAATGTCTAGATTCAAGTAAATTAAAATTAATGTTTAAAGGGACAATTTAAGGATATCTGATTTTAATAAAAGCCACTTTGAGCCACTCAAACGACCTTTCCATTGAATTTACATGACACAACTGAACTTAAAGCTGCTTAACATGTTCCTTTTTAGGCATTTTATTTAATTTGCATTTTATTCATGCAGTGAAATTTGCAACTGATGAGAACTTACGGACAGATGAATGCATTGGAAAAATGGATAGGTTAGTTTATCTGATAATGTGAGAAAGTAGTTGCATATGTTAAATTTTAGGGGTGAATAATGAAAGAATCAAAACTGAAGCAAAGCTTATTTAAGGGAGAGTACAGACAGAAAGAAGAATAAAGCAGAGATAATAGTCACAAAAACAAAACAAAAATCATATAAGATCAAGCAGAGCTTAACAGTCTTATAGATTCATTGATGCCTTTTGTGAACTATGACTGGAATCAAGACCCATTAAATAACTGATAGACAATCCTTTCATACAAATCACATCCTCCAGTTGAAGTTATACTACCGCTCACATATATAGATCTGTCACCTCAGGCTCTACAAATGCATTTGCACGGTATGTTAACCTTTCAACAGCAGAGATTGATTTAATGAACAGACACAGTCCGAAAAACACTTTACAATTAGTCTATATTAGAGGTCCTTATCTTTTGAGACATCCATTTTCTCATCTTCTCAGACAATACACTCTATCTCAGAAGCATGCCCCTTTGTACCAGGTCTCTTAAGCATTTACCGAACTGCAATAAATAGGTATGTTTAGTGGATGCGTCATAAAAAGGCATGATTGTCAAACGCTATAATGTATGTAATATTATATATACATATGTCACATCTATATGATTATATATTATGTTCCCCTTCTGTTCCATAAGTAAAAACTTATAATCATTATGTAGCTGGCTGGCAATGCATCCAGATAAATTTCTTCTGATTTCACTTTGAGTTCTTTACTACCGAGTGCACAAGACTTATTAGATGAAGTCCACAAGGTGTAGTTCACTGGTTTTGACCTGCATGTCCTATAACAATGTGACCTAATATAGTCCTGTGAACTATTAAAGTGCAGTAATACTGTTCTAATTTGCCACATCTCACAGTTGTACCAAGTCGACTATGACAACTCTCCCAGCAAACAAGTATCATTGGCTTTTATAACCAAGACGCAAAGCAAGCTCTTAGCAGAATGAACCACTTTGCAATGGGGATCTTCTGAGGAGAAGATCTGCCACAGCAAATACAACCTGTCCATTGCATTGAAACCCCCTCTGCCCTGCACTACATCAGTCCCTCACACCGATGACACAGGACCTCATCAATTAAATACACTCCGTTTGCTGCCATTTGTTTCACAGAAGACAACCAAACCACCACATCCAGGGCTGCATGGCTTCTTCATAGTTCATATTGAGGCTGCCACACATGTGCAGGTCGCCCTGTCTGTGCCACCGAGATCCCGCCACTAAATGGTGACCCGTGAGGTCCCAGATTAAAAGGTGCCCAATCATTGTTGTCTGGCATCCCCCATTAGTAGCTGACCTTTAGCCTTCTGGTGGCTTTAGCCTGCTATAGACGGGGTGGTGGATGGAGGTAGGTGTGCATTGTGGGGTGTATACAAGGTAACCTCAACAGCAGCTGTTGTTGGTTCAGTAGATGGTAGGGTAGGGCCTCTTATGTCATTCTCAATCAAACTGCTTGTATTTCTACGGATTCTGTTTATTCTCTCTGTATACCTTACAGATCAAATGATGACATGCCTAGTTTAAGCATGATGTACATAAGTGAATAATCTGCCAGCACTGTGTTGGTGCATGGTGATGAAAATAAACATGAGAAATTGGGTCAATACGACTTCAGGAACTGTATATAAATAATCATAAATGTGAGTGTTTCCAAAATTAATGATGAAAATATGTCTTTGTATAGTGCTGTATATTACTGTATATCACTGTCTGTCTCTCTTTCCTTGTCTGTCCCTGTCTCTCTCCCTTTGTATTCAGGGTAACCTCACCAGCAGAGCTCTGGTGTTAGTTTAGTGGATGGTAGGATAGGGCCGCTTCTATTGTCCTCAAATAAACAGCATTTGTCAAGATTCTGGTATCTTCTTCTATGTACTTACAGACAGATACTGTAGCAATGTTCAACAGCTTGCCATATTCAGATTCAGGCTGTCACTTCTTTTTCCAACCTTTTATCTCAAACTTTTCTTTCCCTTTGTCCTTAATATATAGTTACGAGTTCAATCACCTTATTGCCACCATCTTCTTAACTTTTGTCATTTTGAAATAAAGTTCATTGAAGACTACCGTCTTTTATTAATGTCACCTGAAAGATATCACACCGTCTGAAGTCGTAATCATTACTGCAGAAAAGGCATTCATTATCATTCTCTAACGATTAAATGTGAAATACAAGAGGACAAATGAAAGGCAATCTTAAGACAATACCTTCAAAAGGCATACCCATCAATCACACTATAAAAAAAACAAGCCGCCCACTACAAGCTGTAAACCTTTAGGGACCCCATATTGATTTGACATGTCTTCATGACACATAAATGTATCCCTACCAATTTTAGTCACCCGTCCTACATTTAGGCAGCATTCCGACCCTGCAAGCATGACATTGTATGATCCCATAATTCTGGCATGATATTAAGATGCAGTGTTGGTGAGCTACTCAGAAGGGCTAGATTGATGCCATTTGAAGGCAGCCATCACAGTGCATTAAAGCACTATGCAGCCCTTAAAGAGTCAAAGAAAGCCTCCTCTGCCTCACCTTGGCATCTCTACCTTCTCAGAATGGCTGCCATACTTTTATTGTAGATGGATGAAAAGCCAAAGTGGCGGATAGGCTTCATCCATAAAGGCAGACAACATGAGTCAGCAGAAAATACCCAAGCGGGCCCGCAGTGAAGAGCTTCACCCAATCAGCTTCTGGCTATCGTAAACAATCCACAGAAGAAGTGTTCCACCCACGAAAGGATTGGACATTCTTCTGTGGCTGTCTCACTCATTCATTTCTATTCCTGTACAGAGAGCAAAGAGATAAAGTAGAATCAAATAGACAAGGATCACGCTCTGGTTTTATAAAGGGACAATTACCCCCTACTAGAGAAATAATAGTGAGTAATATGAATCTCTTGCAAAGAGCCAGTAAAAACATCCTATAGTATACTTTCCATGGGCAGTGGGTGGGGACGGGGTAGAGAGGCAGAGTTATGAGGCACGGCCATCAGCCCATCACAGTGTAAAAATGTATGCCCTCCATCAATTTCTTTTCAAATTGAAAATTGGACAAGTAAGAATTATGTTTCCTCTCAATCAAATTGTGCTGATCATCGGATTTAGTGTAGTGTCTGTTTGTGTGATTGTTGATCTGTGAAAGGACAAAGGGAGCTGTTACAAAATAAGTGAGAGATTTTATACCCTGCCCATCAGATTCACAATAATTAAGATGTGAAATATGTGACATGCTATACTCACTGATGATAATGACTTAATTCATGTACTTATATCTGCCGGTTAAAGTGCCAGGGTATTTATCAATTTCAATCCTCTCACTCACATTAGACAGGCTCTACTTCAAGACAAGTTATCTAATAGGCTAGGGCTACTCTATTCGATAACATATATTTGGGACCTCAAGTTTATTAACTGTATCTTAAATATGGTATACCAGTGTTAGCACATGAACTAAATTAAAAACAATTTGACCAAGGACCTAAATGTATGACTTTTTAAAAGTGAATATGCATATGGCATATTCTGAGATATTCAGAGATATCCAGGATAGTGCATCAAAACTCCAACTTACATCTGCTCACCTGATTTGACTGGACTTGAACAGCCCTTAATCACCTCCAAACAAAATGGCTACCAGCAACTGAGGAATGTGAACAACAATTTTGTCCCATAATGCAGCACACTGTCGGCTCCATTACCGCCACCAACCATAGCGCTCCCTGGTGGGCTGCCCAGTGATTCACACCTGTGTCCTCCTCCCATCCAATCACTGATACAATTCACGCCAAAACATCCCTTTTTATTTCCCACGATGCTTGGCAGTGGCTTCTGTGTGACCTCAGGGTCAGTTCGGATGCTGAACTACCAGGTAGCGGAGAGAGGGCAATGCTTCTGAATGGATTGTTTCTTCCTGTGGGTGTCTCTGGGTGGATGGGGGTGAGTGGGGTGATGAAGGGAATAGGTAGTGGAAGGTGGAGGTAGCTTCCACTAGTGGGAGACTACAATCTTGTGATAGAGGCGGAGAAGATAGAAGAACAGCTTGGAACTTAACAAGCTTCAAACACAAGGGCCAATCAGGAAAAGGAGTGGGGAAGGGAGGATCACAATCAAAGTTATCCACAGGTATAATAAAAAGCAATATGATATAATAGCACATTTTAGAAAAGATGACAGAGTATCACATCAAAATTTGAAGCCATAAAAGTTTTCTTTCAAGACTGGTCGAGAATAATGTATGGAATATGTTATTGTTTGCTACATATTCCAGGTTTCGCCCCCTTGGATGGGGACCTGATATCTGACTCCAAGCATTATGCAGTTAAAGACTACATCAGAAACAAATGGCACATACAGAGTCTCTTTAGGGAGTCCTACATTACAATGCTGTGGACATACAGCAGAAGAGGCAACAACAAAAAGTTGTTTTTTTACCCTCACGGATATTAAAAGATTACACTATGACGTGTGTCCTTTCTTTCTTTGTAATCAATATTAATTTTCTCATTGACAACAACTCAAATCAGTCTCTGAGCCAAGCAAACCACAATGCCCAGTGAATCTTCTGAACAGTGCACTAACTGTAAATCTTTGTCCCTCTCTGTAGAAACCTTTCAGCGGAGGTCTACATTGTCCTGAATAGACTTACCTCTATAGTCCCTTACACCTCCAACACAGAGCTACATTAATCAAACTAACTAAATATGCTGACCTTTCGACCACAGCAGACAACAGAACCGCCACATATAGGCCTGCATGGCTTCTTCATAGTTCATATTGAGGCTGCAGCACATGTGCAGGTAGGCCTATCTGTGTCACCCATGTAGTGCCACTAAATGGTTACCAGTAAGGTCCCGGATTAAAAGGTCTCCGATCATTGTTGTCTGGCATCCTCCATTAGCAGCTGACCTTTAGCCTTGTGGTGGCTTTAGCCTGCTATAGATCGGGTGGTAGATGCCTGTATTATGGGGTGTATACAAACTAACCTCACCGGGTGCTTTAGTTGGTATAGCAAGTGGTAGGGTAGGGCCTCCCCAATAAACAGCTTGCAATTTCCCAGATGCTGACTGTTTTCTCTATGTACTACCATACAACTACTGTAGTCAGCATGACATCATAGGTATAGAGTAACTGTCTGATTTCAGTGACAGGCAGGGATATGGAATACGCATTGACCAGTCTTGGATCAACAGCTTGTATCCTTACCCATTTTTTAGGATATCTCTTCAATTAATAACATTCCTTTGTCATCATTATGCACAAATCCAGGACTAGGAAATAACTCACTAATACTTCATTATAATGACAAGTGAATCCTAGGCCATCATCGGTGCCTCTGGGGCTGTGTCTCATCAGATCGGGCCAATGTGAAAGTCTTTGACCAGGTGCCATCTTTGACCAGGTGCCATCATTGACCGGCCACCATAAAAATAAGACTTAAAAAATTTGTATCATATCTAAGGGACAAAATAAAGAGAATGGCGGTATTTATATCTTAACCTGCCCTAAATATACTGTTTTCTGTCAGCCGGTCAAAGATAGCAACCGTTCAAAGATGGCTCACAGTCAAAGACGTTTACTGAAACATTGAAGCAATTCATCTGATGTCTGTTTAAATATGTGTCCATTTAATAAGGACCGCTCTTTTCGTCTCTTTTCATCTCTCAACCACCTTCTAACCTCATAGTTACTATTGTTTTAATGTATATGAACAATTGTTAACTTTTGAATAGTGCATCTGCGTCATCCTGTATTGCCTTGCCATTTTAATGCAACCTTTATGGATAATTGCCATTTATATGATCGTTAATAAAGGCTGAAAACAATAAGTGCAGTTTGAAATGGTTATTGATACTTCAAATGATTTGATATCACAGTCTGACAATCAAATGTGAAATAAAAGAAAAAAACATAAAAGGGAGTGTCAATACAATAGATCTTAAAAAGCAGCATACATAGATAAGCTTTAGACTCCAGAACTTAGTCAATAGGCCTGTCATCTTTTCTGGCCCCCGATACCACCAACCATTGTTAATACTATCAGGTATAGTCAGTAGTAACCAACCCACCTTAGTCATTCCATCCTATGAGTATAAAGTTAAGTCTTTTCGTGTATGGCATTAGCTCGGGCCCTAGTCATAATATTCTGTTTCACCTTAGTGTGGTCTTTTTTGAATATGAGTTCATCATTCTGACCAACATTCAAATGACTAACACTACCGACTAAGGCCCCAAGCATTTGGACTAACAGTGTACCGAGATATAACAATTATGAAACACTAAGCCGCCCACTACAAGGACCACATAGTGCTTTTTATCTGCTATACCCTTTCAGTGTTTACTGAAGTGCAAAGATAGAGAGAAGGCCCCACCCGGGAGTTGAGGAGGAAAAGACACGCAGTGGAGTGTAAAGGTAAAAAAGCAACTGATTAAACGAATGCAAATCTGAACGGCACACAGATTGGCATTTCTATAGACCTCTGCAGTAAGACAGGGTACCCTTCTCAGGAGCTTTTGTCCCTTTTGCCAAACTTCCAAAGACAATGTAAATAAGTCATTTAAGAATGGACTTCTTGAATAACGTATTTACAAGTGGCCTGCCGCAGCTATCTTAACCAAGCATCTTGTAAGGTGTCCATATACAGGGTCATGTCGAAGATGATTTGTAAAGTGATATTAGAATGGCGACTGTTCATAACAGTTGGTGTTCAAAAGTACTTAACACAAACTAACTGATTGTAAATCGACCAACATAGCATTGTGAGGAATTCATAATTTTCAAACATTTTCCACACCGAAAATATTTCCCCAACAAGAGTTCAACGAAAATGCAGGCATGCATTTATATGATCATCTCCTTTCGATACTTCTTCCAATTCTACTTGCCAATTTTTATCATTATGTTTTGCTCACACATGATATTGATAATCCTGAAATCTCTATCATTTCTAAAAATATAATACAATATAGCGTTCCCTTGTCTTTGTTTCTTTGAGACTTTCAATTCATTCTCGAATACCTTTAAGGATGGCAACGTGTTTTAATGTTTTGTCGTCATTATGAAAATCAGGGGAGCTATCTACAACTCAGGGAAATAACAGATAGTCTTGGAAAATAATTCAGAGCATGTCAGTGGTATATCCTCACAGTGCCTCCTCCATCAAAGATAACCATGCTTACTCTGCCACACCAGAATACAACCTACATGTCAAGGACCCAACATTCTGGTTCCCCAAGTAGCATAAGGCAAAAAGGCACAGGCAACCATGTGTACAGAAACCAAAGGCCAGATTTGGCTTAAAAATCCATGTACATAAAAGCAATGTAAAGTGACTTTTGATACAATGTTTGAAATAAAAGAGTTGATATCAGTGAACTTTCTCTACTGATAACGAGTGCTCATGTAGAGAATAATGCACCACCAGATAGCGGGGCTGGTCAGGTGGGTCATACTCCCCAATCACTTCAGTAAATATCGGTTTCCACTCAATTTCTCCTCATTTTTATGCAGATTCCTGTCAATGGAGTGCACACAGACCCCCCTGCAGTCTGCTGGGCACTACCTCAACTGTATACTATACTGTACATGGCTCACTGGTCACAGCCTAACTCTCTGTGTGTGTATAAATGAACCGGCTTCAGGAACTAAAGCAGTGGCCAGATGACATTGAGGTCAATAGAGGACAGTCTGACATGCAGGGAGATGTTGCACAAAGATTATTGCTATTAATATGCTACTCCAAAGTTTTAGGTTTCAGAGACCTAAAATCCCCTACGGATGGGTTTTTATGCTTTATGGGTCACATACATATATTCTGGTAGATTTCTTTATTTCCACTAAAATACGTAAAGTGCAAAATAAAATGATTATGTTTACAGTATCAGCCCACTCAAGATGTAACTCACCACTCACTCAAAACGTATAACAAGGGTATTTCTATCTTCATTGTCGAAAGAGTAGAGAGATATAGGCGAATTCCAGTCAACTCATCCACTAACCGACTCATCCCCTACCAGCTCGCCCATTCACCAAACTGTTCACTATACCATCGTGTATACTTACCAACTTGCCCACTCACCTATTTGTCCCCTGTCACCCACTCAACTAGCATGCATAGATACTGTCCTACAATACGAATATACATTCAGTACCCCTTTACCCTGAGATCAGAGGTGTAAATACTTCCCCAAGGTCACAGAGTTAAAGTTAAAGCCACTGGTTGAATTACAAATAGGTTAGAACCAATATTGTATCCATCAAGATAATTTCTAAGAACATTAAACAACCTTAATGTTATATAGGGGAAGGTTGCCAAAACTGGACCGGCTCCTAAAATGAACCATGCCTGTTTTCCTTAGTTACGGTAATTGGAACAAAATTTAAGTAATGCCAAATTTGGGTAATTCAGAGTACATTCTCAACAATTATGTTGTTTTTTGTGTTGTGGTCAGTAAAGTGGTCTTTGTCTAGGCGAATTGCTTTTGGGACCTCTTGATCTTATTTTTCTAGCTATTCAATTAAGCCTTCCCTGTTGCTTGTAAACAGTTTTTGGAACACAATCACTTCAAATAGTAAGAAACAAGATCTTACACACAAATTAATATCATAGATGGTATCTGTACTACATGAACATTGAAGTTAAGGCTGTATTTCTGAACCAATGCAATGCATGACAGGAGAGGGTGTTAGGCCCTTATCCTTCAAAATTGCCCTTATCCTACAAAAATGTATAGTTTTGTAGTATAAGGGCTGTCAGTCAAGCCCTTATCCTACAAAATCGGCCCTTATCCTACAAAAAAGTGCCCTTATCCTACAAAACCTATGTATTTTGTAGGATAAGGGCAATCAGTCAGGCCCTTATCCTACAAAATTGCCCTTATCCTACAAAAGTGTCCCAGATGCTTTAATTCATTTGTCACCAGGTCTAGCCCAGAGGCATAGGGCCTATAGGTATGCTGTGGGATCAAGTTTATTTGATTTCCGTGTGAAGTCCAAAATGGCCCCTAAGATGGCACCCGAAATCTCACGTTTATTAGATTTCCTTGTGAAATATATGAAAATAAGGCTTGTCTGGATGTAGTGCATTTATTAGGCCTGACTGATACCCCTTATCTTACAAATCCTCCCTTATACACGTTTTGTAGGATAAGGGCATTTTTGTAGGATAAGGGCTTAACTGATTGCCCTTATCCTACAAAATTGATATAGGTTTTGTAGGATAAGGGCAATTTTGTAGGATAAGGGCCTGACTGACAGCCCTTATCCTACAAAACCATATATTTTTGTAGGATAAGGGCAATTTTGTAGGATAAGGGCCTGACAGGTGTTTTGTAGGATAAGGGCAAATTTTGTAGGATAAGGGCCTGACGGACAGCCCTTATACTACAAACCTATATGATTTTGTAGGATAAGGGCAATTTTGTAGGATAAGGGCTTAACAGAGGGCCCTATTTCCCAAAAAAGCCCTCACCTTTGGGCCATTATCTCATTGAATTCAACAGCATTAATAATAAAAGTCATACATGCACCTATCGTCCTCAATACTTAGATAGATTATACTCACCCACTGTCGCAGCTGTATTTGCATGTATGCAGGATGGTGGTATTTGTATGTATATTAATTGATTGGTGGATACCCTTATTGATTAACCGTACCTGGATGTACATCTGTCAGATTGCTCATCGGCTAACATATGGTGTCTATCAACATACTCTATATCTATAGATATAATGATGACTCATGGTTATACAAGTAACAGCTGACAGCTAATACTTATACTTTAAAACCATGCACATACTATACCAGATGTACTTTGGTTCTCCTGTTTGTAAGGACTCCATCCCATCAGGATCTCCCCTATATACAGGTTAGTGTCACAACTAGGTATTTTACAGTAAGGTGATATTTTTGAATGGCTCTAACGAGAATGATGTTACTTTTGCTTATGTTTTTGTATCTATTAAGGAGTCCATATTATGTTCTGATAGTAGAAGGATATGTTCCAAATCTAAAGCTGAGACCTTCTATACGCTGATAAAATCAAAGCATCTAGAGTTGTCAAATAGGTGTCTTATAAGACGACTTTAGACTTTATCTCAGTGACTGTCATAAAATGAACAAGTTCAAGGTTGTCTTTTAAATGACCTACCAGTTTACCATCCCACAAAACGACACTAGGTTCATCTGACAGACAATGTTAGCCCAGTTGGTGGCCCACTCCAAATAACAAGTCCAGGGTCATCAAACTCGCAATCCTGAATCACCTTTTAATGGCTGCATACCACTATAAATGTGTTTCATACCTTTTGTCAGCATGATGACATGAATGTAGCTCTGGTGAGTCTATTCACCAAGCCTACATTCATACATCCTGCTGAGATTGTGGAAATTCTAGGACTGTGTGCAGTGCCAAGTTTGCAGCTGGCATACATCTGGTTTTGGGCTGGCAAATGCCAATCAGGCTACTGATATTCGACAACTCCAGCTGAAAGACCCTTTTCCTTGTCACTTAGAAGAAGAACCCGCAGAAAAGTCTACTTTTTCAGTGTAACCACAGTTGCTGATGGAAGGCTCTGAGCAGTTAATCATGTGACCTAGTCATACAGACAGTTTCAATTCATTCCTTATCTAATTCACATACAATCTTTTATATGCGATCTATTTACCCCAAATGGAAATATGGCTCACTATCTGTCTTCTATTGCAGGTAGTTGCCAATTCAATATAGAACTAATTCAGTAGGTGTCCTTCCTGCTCAGAGCCATGGAGGAATGCATTGCAGCCATACTGGATGGGGTTGAGAAGGTGCCCATCCTTGGTACCCCTGGAAATATAGTGATCTACGGTGAGACTGCATATCCTGTACTTTGTAACAACAAACATGAGGCTCTCATTGCTGCAGCACAAGTTGGACAAGGAAGACTTGTAGTATTCCCCCATACAGGTTACACGTCTATGGGTAATTACACCATGGATGAAGAGGATGCAGATGACAACAAGAAAGTCTACAGGAACATCAGGAAATGGGTGACGCAGGGAAAGTTCTCTGCTGACACAAAGGTAGTGAACTTACATCACACTGATGATCACTTCCCACAAGATTCCCTGCTTATATGGGATAATGGAATGGCCTCAGAGGAGATGCAAGAGAAGATGTTTGATTACCTGAATAATGGAGGAGCTATGGTAGTCGGCATAACTCCTTGGGGGTTCCTACAGTGCCATAGTGACTTTGATCTGGAAACTATACCTGCTAATGTCTGCATCAAAAGGATAGGGATATGTTTTACATCCCGTTACTATAGCAGTCGCGGGGAGCTGCTCGTGTCAGAGAACTGTGCGGCAGATGCTCACCTCATGAAGGCTCTGACTCAGTTGGTTGATGTGGAATCTTTTGATAAAGGCTCTCCAACCATTCAGAAGAATCTCGTCTGGCTTCCCAAGGAGAAGTTCTGTGAGATGGAGGGTGCCATACACAGCACAATCGAGAGGTTCTGTCCCCAAATCCATTGCTGCCCAGCTCCAGGCAAACCCGTCAAGACTCCATCAGAAAAGGCATTGGTAACCATGATGAGCAGAGCATTTACATCGTTTGAGGCATGCTGTGTCAACAAGATACCCTCTGTAGATGTGTTCCCGGGTGATATCAAAGACCTCCCTCTTGAGTGTGCAGAGGTACAAATTAATTTGCCAAATCATGAGATGAGATGCTTCCACCCTACAGGCTACTATGTCCCAGCTGGGAGGGAACTCATTGTGAGGTTGAAGGGGGAGCTGCCAGAAGGGGGTAGTGGCTGGAAGGTTGCAATTGGTACACACACTGATGAGCTATTTGAGACTGATTCTCCCTGGAGTCGCTGGCCATCAGTGCAGGTTAGCATGCCTCTAATTGCTGACTCATCCTCCCTGAAAACACATTCAGGAGGGTTAGTCTACTTCATCAATGATAAGAGTACCAATATGTCCCTGAATGCTGAAATTGAGAATGTGGTGCAGGCACCCTATTTTGATATTAACGACCCCAAGTCAAAAGAAGAATGGCTGGAACGCCGCAATAGCCCTGGACTGTGGGCAGATTTGGTTGGACATCGCTTCATGATCTCACTTCCTGCATCATCTGTTCGCGATCTTGATGAACCTGAAGTAGTCCTAGATTTTTGGGATAATGTTGCTGAAACTCATTTTTCATTGGCTGCTGTTGATCTCAGTACTAGGAGGCGAGAGTGGATAGTTGCAGACCAGCAACCAAGAGCGGGCTACATGCATGCTGGTTATCCCATTGTGACTGGGCTTGATGTTGCTAATCCAAAACATGATGGAGCCTTTGATGTCAGTCTATTGAATGTGGCTGGCCTTTACAAGAAGGGCAGCTGGGGCATGTTCCACGAGATTGGTCACAACATTCAAGATCCTATGTGGACATTCGCTGGTACTTCTGAAGTAACAGTCAATATCTTCACCCTCCATGCCATGGATGTGATCTGTGGCCAGAAGCCATGGATACATGCATGGCTGTCACAACACCTGCCTGCAGCAGAGAAGTTCTTGACAGAGGGAGCGTCATATGCACGTTGGCATGCAAATGCAGGAGTTGCCTTATTCATTTATGCTCAGCTTGCAAGAGACTTTGGCTGGGATGCCTACCGTAAGGTGTTTGAAGAATACAGAAACCTGAAGGGTCCAGAAAGGCCAAATAACTTTCAGAGTCAGATAGACCAGTGGATTGGTCGTTTCTCAAAGGTTGCAGGCCAGAACCTGTGCCCACTCTTCCATCTTTGGGGGTTTCCTATTTCAGCTGAGGTTAGGGATTCCCTGGTTGACCTACCATTGTATATACCTGCAGATGAGATAGCTAATATGGTTCCTGAACGAGTAGCAGAGGTGGTGGGATTGTATAAATAGGCATTAATGTAATGATGTAACAAGTAAAATTAATGCTGGTATATATTCTGGTTTATCTTTGATATATGTTTATCAACTGCCAGACATGTTATTATTATTATTGAAGTATGTTGTGTTTCATAATACTTATTGCAACCTTTTACAGCCATAGCTGGTAACAGTGCCAATGCTTCCAAAACTTTTTTCAGACTATTTTTGTTCTTTTCAGTGTGAATGGAAAATGGTATTTGTTTTTTTAAATTTAGCAATGTGTATTTATTGTCATCAAATGATTTTCTAAATACAACAACAATCAAAGGTAAACATACAATGGCAATCATGTAAAATTCAATGTTGTGCATCAACATGGGCAGTACCCAACAATTGCTAAGGCATTTATACATACGGGCATGCATGCCATGAGTTCAATCTAACTTTAGCACTAGATTTACAGATGTTATGATCACAGTGTTCAATAAGCATGTTGTGCAACAGGAAACTTCTCGTCTATTACATAAAGCAAAAACATTCTTTCCAATTCAGTTTTGATTCCTTGAAAAATTACACTTGATACGGTAATTAATACACACCGGTAATGCCACATGAGGCTGTTACTGCATGTAATGCAACATTATTAACATTAATTTAGCCCGAGGA
Source organism: Harmothoe impar (assembly GCA_947462335.1). NCBI lineage: Eukaryota > Metazoa > Annelida > Polychaeta > Phyllodocida > Polynoidae > Harmothoe > Harmothoe impar. Next base: position 39,807,206 of record OX381719.1, read on the forward strand.
TTTGGTTTCATTGTTGGACATACCCAGTGATACCAGCGGTATGTACCTTTGAATTTGATATCCTGGGGGTTTTCATGAGCCAAGCTGGACTATGCTATAGATTATTTAGGTTTTCAGCTTTTAAGAGTTATTGCAACAAGTTATGATATAGTGTTATGATAGGCCTAGAATCGGATGTTGTTCTGCTTACACTCGTGATTATGTATACTTTAATATTCGAATTTGCGCTCATCTAAGTTGCATAACAATATAACTGTGTATTAAATTATTTGTCAGCTTAAGTATTCTGAATAAAACTGCATGAAAGCAAACAACTGAGTTTCAAATGATATATTCTAATGCACACCATTAGCACAATATTGTATGCGTGAAGAGGATTTCAGGGGATAACTTATTCTTCATCAACGACAGGGACGGGTTCCCCAGATAGAAAGCTAACCCTAAGCATAACCCTAACTGTAATCAGAAAGAACTAAGCTAACCCTAATCCCTGCCCTAACCATTGGGCAGGTATCCAGTTTAGATGGTACAGCTTATTGGTATTTCAATATCAGCAACGAAGATAGAACAGGCCCACATTTAATGAATATCAACAGACAGAGTTATCAACACAGGCCACTGGCAAGCAGGGTAAGAGAGGGGTGGGGAAGGCAAAGGAAGTCCTAGAAGTTATGCATATAGACGAAATTAAAATCAATGAAATATAACGTAGAAAAGATGACAGAATATCACATAAAAATAAATCAGATGCCACAGTCTACAGCCTACACTTTTATTCCTTCAGTTTCGGGTTTTAGGAATGTGTAGCAAATGCTAGCATTTGCTGCAGATGGCAGTTTTTTTCCGCTACTGATATCTAGTCATTCTTGCCCATCCTTCATTCTTGTATTAACACCTGAGACAACTATCAGGCTAATTTATCCAATCCATGGATTACCTTCAAGTCACCTCTTAATAAACTTTCAGGGCAGTCCGACCCACAAAGATTCATGAATATTCATTTGTCCTCCTGATGCACCGATGCAGTACCATGGAGCAACTGGTTGACATTGACCAACAGTGTTAGTCGGTGTATGCCAGTACTGGTCAGCAATTGACGGTACAGGCGACAATGGTTGGCCATTGATAACTTGCTAGAACTGTATTGATCCATAATTTAGAGTTGTTTTGATACCTGTATGCAGCAAAGGGGAGTTACTCATTAGGGCCACATCAAAGCATCATGATGACAAAAAGGTGCAATCCATTAACCCTTTAGACCCAAAAACGGCCGCAAACGGCCGTGTCTCATTCCCCCAAAACGGCCGTAGCCGGCGGCAAAACGGCCGTTTTTAGACCATAATTAAGATATATAAAACTGGTGGTAACATTCCAAAAAGTTTTTGATGTTATTAGGTATTGATAACTCGTCATTTGCTAGTAAAAACCTACTGTAATTTAGGTTATAGATGATATTTGGAAAGGGTTTAGAGCTAAGGGGAATAGAAATATTGTATCTAATGGATCTTCATTTCTTTTGGTCAAAGACTTATGAATTTACTGACAAATCCACAAAAAAAGGTATAAATCAAGCAAATATAAGAGATGATTCTACTTAGAAATTACACCATTATTGATTCAATTTATATATCATTTTAATCCAGAACTCATGCTGCTTTAACAAAGAATTATTTGATTCAAATTTTCTGACCAGAATTATTGTAATTGTCATGGGATTTGACCCATAAAAGGAGATGTAGTACTTTTTTTCAGAAAAATGAAGCTATAGGCTAACCAAGCCATTTGGGCCTATACAAAAGTGGCAAGGACGACACATGTTCTAAGACCTGCCATGAATTAAAAATTTGACCTTTTAATTTATTTTTTGAAATGCAGTTTTGGAATCAATACAATCTTTCATGTAATGCATAGCTAAAGGAATAACAAAATTAATATTATGTTTAACAATAGAGGTGATCAATGGCCGAATTTACCTAAATTCTGAGGAATATCTTGGGGAAATGAAACACTATATTATGCAATTGCTTGGGGTCTAAAGGGTTAATGAACTATGTTGTAGAATATTAAGGCTGAACCATACTAAAGCGTTATGCTGCCGTAAAAGGGCCTTCATTGATCATACTAGGTGAATTCTAGTTGACTTTTCCTATCACAGACTGAGTGATCATGAACACTGTGTTTTAAAGCATTATGCTGCATTTAAATGATTAACAACTTCGTTGATATTACCAGGTAAAGTCTAGAACAGTAATAATAAGGATACTTCCAAATGTTAATAATCCTTCTAGACACACTCTCAGATGACATTTAAACTCCAAAGTTTATAAACACTGAGAGCGACAATGTTGGTTATAGTGAGTTTCTTAATAAGGGAAATATAAGAAAAAGAAAAACTCTGCGATGAACTCCTCTCTCCTTTTCCATTCTACACCCTCTTGTGTTATTTCCCTCCTCTCCCCTGCCCCCCCCATCTCCTAATTCCATCCTTTCTTAAATAAATGTACAAATTAAGTCATTGGCTCATTTAGTTGAATTTATCTAGTTCCACCTTGTTGAAAAACGACCCATCACCCCACAAAGAGGGCCAGCCACGGACCTGTTACTCTCTTTCCCCCATTACTGATTTCCTCACAACCCATCCCTGGTTATAGGCATAAGGTCTGAATATAGTTACAAAAATGTATATAGCTTCAGCTTGTCAGCTCAGCCCAGCCCAGCCGCCAAGAGTCAGTGTACAATCTAAGCTGGAACTTGTTTCAAACCCTAAATGGAATCTGTGTGCTTAACAGATTACTGTTACTGCTGTTTAGTGGCACTTTCGCCACTACATTCCAACCCATGTCTTCTCCCTTTCAGGTCCCACATGATTCCTGCTATCAATCTCAACACATCCCTGGTAGCATCCCCGAGTCCCCAAGCACATGTCAGGAGGGAGCACCTTCGGGAAGGCTGCGTCCAACTGACTATGATTATGCTTTGAGAGTGGAGAGGCAGCCCAGCCGAACCGTGTTGGCAGTTAGAATTGACAACAGCCGGTGGCTCCCCCTTTGGTGGCTTTTGGCACCAAGCTAGAAGATACCTTTATATGGGGCAGGTTTGTCTTCACAATACTTTCCCTATTACACTGTCAGTTTTTTGCAGATGCCAATGTATTGGCAAATCTGCAATAGAATTTGCAATTGAGGAATATTATTTACAAAACTATTGTTTCAAATAATATTGAATCACACACACATATACACAACACACTTTTGAGATCAACACACTTTTAGCAAAGAGTGTATAGTGTACTGTGCTACAACACCGAAATGTGTGTTGACAGTGGCTAGAGAAAAGCGCGTTGATGAGCGTGTAAATGTAACACACTGTTCTTAAAGTGTATACCTGTAATGAAAATTAAAAAGCAATAACGTCTGTTATAGAAAATAATTATAACTATACTCATGAAGACAAACATTCATGTTATTCCCCCTGCCCAAAGGTTATGGTTCACGTGCACCTGAGAAAACACCATACTTTTTACTTTGATGTCATCTCCTGTTCTGCCCCATGTCTATTGCAGATTACTTTGATCTAGTTGGAATGCATGGGCCCTCTGGGCACCCCCAAATGAAGATTTTTGTTTCCGACACCTCAGATACATACCTTCTGATGTTGAACAGGAGAATTATAGATGTCAAACAGACTGTATGGGGCTGGGTGATGTGTCATGTCAAGCACCAGTGGTGTACACCTCGTACTTCCTGCCTTTGAAACAGATAACGCTAAAGGATCGTTGTATGGTCCCAAGTGGCAGATCAACGGATGCTTTATTGAAATAAAACATATTAGATAAAAGGCCAATAAGCATTGGCCAGTTAAATACGGATTGTCCTCTCAGTAGGACGCCGAGGCTCTCTGCAATTTACAGAAAGAAGCATCAGTTTTCTACTGATTGTGCTTATCCTTATCATTTAGATATCTACACCCAATCAAGACAGGCTATATATAAGTGACTGTTTATGCTACTTTAGGACTTAGCTTGGTGAGATGAAACGTACAAATTGTTTGTTATAGTCATGTATAGACCAAGCAATAGTGGGTCTCAAGAGGCTGAACATTATCTGTCCCTACCCGGACTTCCTGCTTCTTATGTGTTGAAATGATTAATTAATTACAAATTTTAAAAAACGTGGCAATGTGGAGGAGAGTTATATGAAGTCCCCTGTGTAATTCCAGCCAGCAGAACCGTTTATTAAGCCCATGGGACTGTGAATCCAAGTAACCTTACATTTGGGTGAATTTTCAGAGAATTTTTACATTAAACTTCTACAGCCACAGCAGTGCACTGCGGTGGTGGGTACAGTGGCGGATCCAGGATTGTCTAGAGGGGGGGGGGGGCAAACCTGGCCAACCCGGAGTCTCTATCTGTTTCCCGCGAGCGAAGCACATTAGCTGTACTAGGGGGGTTTGGGGGCATGCCCCCCAAGAACATTTTGTTGATCTAGACTTGAAATGGTGCATTCTCACAAATTCTTTAAGACTCAGCCCCCTCCCCCCCCCCCCAATCCACAACAGAGGCCTCAGTCAGGTCCTATGAATCATAAATCATATATACTCCACGATCTCTTTATCTCTTTCCCTCTTTTCTTCTCCTCCCTTTTCTCTTCTTCCTCTTTTTTTTTGGGGGGGGGGGGCAAGGCTGGTCGGGCCCCCCCTGGATCCGCCAATGGCGTATTGCAAGGTATACTACGGCCAGTGTACTACCAGCATGAGAGGGGCAACCCAGTAAACACACTTACGTTATTTTACATTGAAAGAACGTCATTCTCTAGGTTGGAAAAACGTAATTTCAATACGTAAAATAACGTTCCAATGTAAGGGTTTATTTAGGTTATTTCACCTAAATGAACGTATATAAACGTTATTTGAACGTTCTGGGAACGTTCCTAAAGGTTTATTTAGGTAAATTACGTAAAATAACCTAACTTATATTTAAAAACCTACAGGGCCCCGTGGGGCTGAATATGCAGGAAAAAATATACATAATTTTTTATTTAAAAAAAAACAAAACTGGTTCTATTATAGATTTCCCCCCTGGTGACTTACTGAGACTTGAACTTGGTTCCTTCACATTAGGAGACGGCTACTCTACTGCATGAGCTAAGGAGGCAGGTGTAGAATCGGGGTGGAGAGCGACAACATAATGCACATAGCTCTTTACATAGCCTATGTATTCAGCAATCATACATTTTAGCTTATACCCAGCTAACAAAAAAACGTTTCCCTAACTGTTGGAAAACGTTTGCAGGAGGTTTGCAAATGCTTGCAAAAACGTTCTTTAATTTTTAAAATGTTGACACAAAAAATCGTTTGCAAAAAAACCTCTGCAAAACGTTTTTGTGGAACCTCTGGAAAACGTTTGCAAAAGGTTTGCAATAGGTTTGCTTAAGATCCCCATAAAAAGAGAAATTATACTATTTGAGTTTTAAATGTATTTATTGTCACAGTGTAATGTACAGTATTTGTGGATACAGTGGGGGGTTATTTGTATAAAAGGAGCCTTGTGACTGATGTAAAAAAGAAACATTAAGGACTTGTAGCAAATCAAACACAGCTCTTGATGTGTATATGTAGTCAGGTGCAATTGGTTTAGTATTTGTGGCTATCATGGGATTCGAACCCAGTCTCTCAGAGTGTGAACAAGAATTGCCCTGTCCTCTATGGCCACAATCACAGGGTCCTCTTGTGGTAGGAGGCTGTTAAGCATGCCATAACCATATCCATAGATGTTAGGGACCTTTAGCTACCACGTAAAAGCTCATAAAACGTGGACCTAATGTAGGTCTTAACCACTGCTACCAATGCACATAAAAGTGCCTACGTCTGCCTTTATTAGGGACCTTTAGCAGCCATGTAAAAGCTCAATAAACTTAGACGTAGCCTATCCCTTTAGCACTACATACTACGTCTGCGTTTGCTAAAGGTCCCTATTGACCTACATTCGGTTTGCTAAAGGTCCCTATTCATAGGGACTTCAGGGTGGAGGGACAGAGCATATGAGAGCTATGCTGCAGCCCCATTCCCAGCTGCCTCGATAGCTCACTCACTAAGACTGTCGGACTGTGATACTCAGATACTAGGTTCGATCCCTGGTCAGGTTATGGATGGAAAGTATATATATATCACTTTTTTATTTAATGATTGTAAGAAAATGTATAGCTACTGGGCATTATTTAACAGCAGAGTGGTGGTAAATTTCTATATCCCCTCACTATAGACGTATTCCACCCAGAGCTAACTGCACTGGCGTCAAACAGAAACGGATTTCACGATACAGGATTCGAACCCACATGACCAACATTTACCCTATATATATATGTATAACGTAATCTAACGTAATCTAACGTCAATACAGTTACGTAAATAAACCTGCAATTCACGTAATTTAAACGTGTTTTAAACGTCATATTACGTTTTTCTACGTCAAATAACCTAAATAAACCCTTACATTTCAACGTTATATTACGTATCAAAATGACGTTCAAATAACGTAGTTGTGTTTACTGGGAAGACGGGGCATTCCGGTATGGATTTGTGTGTGGGAAGGGGGGGGGGAAACAAACTCTAGTCGGCCGATGCTCACACTGTCAGCACTAGGGGGTGGAGAGAGATAAGACGGAGCCTGAGACATCTGAGGTGTCGGCTGTGTGTTTGTAGCATGTATCGGAACTAATCCCCTTCCCCGCCCTCTCAAGCATCATAGTCGTTCGCTCAAAAGGCTATTTTTTAACTCTCTCTCAATGTCGCTGGAATATCCACCCCGATAGTTAACATTACGATCGCATCACCACTATGTGATAATCTCGATATCGGGAATTATATTGTATGCAAAGTAGTAAACGTATATACTATTTAATCACTTTCTTCGAATTTCCTTAATACTATTTGAACGCCTATAGCCTATCTTCATGATAAAGCAATTTATTATAGGACCTACCTAGGACAACAAAGCATTCAGAATCCCTATATCTCAACTATCAAAGCTGCCGACGGGGTATTTGTGGCAAAAAAATGGTTGTATGCCACATCCAGACCTTGAGAGTGGCGTACAACATCTGACAGTGGCGTAGGCCTACAAGGTATGCGTTTAGTGAATGGCAAAGAAAACACAGAGAAAAGAAGTAGAGCAAAAGTTTGTTTTTTTGGCAAAAGTTTTTTTGGGGGCAAAAGTATTTTGTCATCCCCAAAAGTGTTTTTTTAAGGGGTTAACTAGATCTACGAGTTTGCCCAAAGTGATTTTGTCACCAAAATCGGTTTGGCACCTAAAAATCGGTTTTAGTCCAAAATAGACTTCCCCATCTAAATCGACTTCTCCATCTAAATCGACTTCTCCATCTAAATCGACTTCTCCATCTAAATCTCGACTTCTCCATCTAAATCTCGACTTTTCCATGAAAGTCAACTTCTGCACCAAAATCGATTATTTCATTGCACCAAAATCCTGTTTTGCACCAAAATCGTCTTTTGCACCAAAGATCGTTCTCAGGGTTATGGCAGTAATGGTTAGGAACTGTCAATAAGGGAGGAAATTCCCACTATTGACAGTTCTGCAAAGAACTGTCAATAGCTGTATAATTTATCACTATTGACAGTTTGAACTGTCAATAAGAGAGAAATATCCCACTATTGACAGTTTTAACTGTCAATAGGCCTACTGTGTGTAGGCCTACTGTCAATAGCTGGATCAAGATGAGCCAGCTATTGACAGTGCAAACTTCTTCTTATTGACAGTTCCAACAGTCAATTACAAAATAAGATTCCCCTATTGACAGTTCAAGCTGGTAATACCAGGATATAACTCTTTTTATTGACAATTCACACTGGCAATAAGAGATTAATTTTTCCCTTATTAACAGTTCCTTTTTGGGACTGTCAATAAGAGAATCTTTATCCCTTATTGACAGTTCTAACTGCTTCTCCTATTATCAAGGGACATGGATTCATGTCATAGGTAAAAAATCATGGGCAAAACAATGATTTTCTATAACTTGACACTGCGACACATACTCAATCTTTATCACCCAAGTACAATGCTATTCATATTTGATAGCCTCAGGTGAGTCTATAGATATTTCTGTTGGTAACTGATTAAAAGAACGGAAACCATTGAACTGGTGATCTGACATTAAAATGACGACTTTCCATAAGACACCTAGTGTCCTAAGATCCAGAGCAACACGTCGTTAATAGCTTACATAACAAAATATACATGGTGGGGCCCTTGATGGGTCCCCATGTCCCACGTCGATTTTAAGAAATGCCCATGACCCCATGTCACCATATCGATTTTAAGATATGCCCATGTCGCCAAATCGATTCTAAGATATTCTCAATGTCCCATGTCACTTTCTAATTTTTACTCCTGTCCCATGTCACTAAGGCTCAAAATGGTCCATGTCGCCATGTCGAATTTAAGAATCTAGGGTCCCGATCTAGGGGTATCATGGTCAACACATTCCCCAATGTGGTGGAGCTCTCACAGACTTGAAAAAGTTCCTTCCCAAACGGGGAATCGAACCCCGGCCGCCGCGGTGAAAGCGCGGAATCCTAACCACCAGACCACCTGGGAATGTGTTAGATGGTAATCATAAAACGTGGTGGAGTGTGTGGGTTGCACTATGACTGTATGCAGCTTTAGAGCAGGATCTGTATCACAGTGAAACAGCGCACGTTGAGCCTAAATTGATTAGTCTAGAAATAATAATAACAACTTTCGATTTTCTTGATTTTTTATAGTCTTGGCAAGGTGTAATCACAATACGTTACATAAATCATGTTTTAGTTATATTTTCCTCTTCTTTTTGGTGTGCAACTCTTTGGTAGAAACCACGATGAAAATGTATAATTATAATTATAGGCACCTATGGTACCTTTAGTAAACGCGATGTAGCTCATGTAACCCAGACGTAGCCTACGATTCCAGCACTGCTACGTCTATGTTTAATGGGCTACGGCAGGTTTACTAAAAGTCCCTATTAAAGCTTACAGTATCAGTAACACGATAGGTTAAAGATAACTATCACCCCCCCCCCCTCGTTAAGAAATTGATAAACCCTTAACTACTAAAATTTGAATGTTGGTGACGAAAAGCTATCTATATTTCAATGCACCTTCTTCCTTATACTTTTTATCGCTTGGACAAAACGTCAAGCCCGGTGTCATAGCACATGACCTGATGCTTGGCCAACATAAGATGCCACAATAGCACACAGATGACTAACATGTTAAACTTCATAGCATGGCAATAATTTGCTGGGGAAGTCCCCCTCCTCCAAATAACAGGATGCATGGATCTAGGGGTGGCGAATAGTACCCAAAATTTCCAGACAAAAAAAACGTACTGGGAAAAACAAATAAAGTTCAGTGAAATAGTATGAGACTTTTAGTATGATGAAACTTGGTTGTGAAAAAACGTCATGTAGTGTTGCCCTCGCACAACATTGATAAGCATGTTAACCTAATTTTCTAATTTCGATCGGTTGGTTAGTATTGTCTACTGGAAAAATACATACACAAAAGTTCACGAGTTTAAGTCTGTTGACTGGGTTATTTCAAGAGTTGCATACCCTCCTTGAAGGGCTAAAGGAAAGATCAACTGTAGTACATAGTAGTTTGTATCCGACTTTGTAGACTAGATGTAAGCTTTGGCTTACTTCCTATTAAAGTTTGCATGCGATCCAGGCACTAACGCTGCCACAACCTTCTCTGTTCTCTATACCATTTGAATCGTAAACATCTAAAGACCACGCCTCTAGACATATTATATACAAGGCTATCAGTGGTACAACATGGAGAACCTGCTGTTCCGACGACAGGATGTTGGACACCTTATAAAAGGGTGCCTTTTTCAGAGTGCTCATTCAAAACAACTGACAATCTCGTGGTAAAGAAGTCATAAATAATTTAGGGTCTGACGATCACAAAGTCAGAACTTTTTACAATAAATTTGTATAATCGTAATGCGTGGTGATCACGAGTGCACTCTTCAACTTGCAAATTCCGAATTTTAAAGATTTTTTTCCGAGTTTGTCAGTTATTCTGAATGAACCCCCGGGTCCACCCAGGTCAGTTGCAGAGACCACATGACCTTGTATGGCATTGCTTCCACGATGCGGTGAGCGGGTGCAAAGAGTCTGATGGAAGTGTGGGGCAAACTCTGCATCAATGTTATCGGTGAAGTTAGACGGTCACCAATATGCCTCATGTGTGGATCAGGCATAGACCGGGCCGGAAGGTTTACCCCATCCCAGTGGGCACAGAACATTGAATCAACATTGATAAATGGCTGTCGATGATGATTCAATGTTGATTCAACATTGATTTAAAGTTAAAGTGACTTTTGTGCCCACTGGGATATACCTGTACCATTTTAACTATGGCATGTCTCTCAGAAAATTGTCGTCATGAGACTGTGTCTCACGGCCTTGGGACAATGTTTTTGTCTCTGATCGGGTGCCGTCTTTGACCGGGTGCCGTCTCTGACTGGGTGCCGTCTCTGACCAGGTGTCAGAAAAAGGTGTTTTAAAAAGAATTATACTCATATATATATATAAGGATTTGGAAAAACGTTTTGGCGGTAGTTATATAATCATAGTTATAATTATAATTAGCTTCCTGCTGTTAGTATTTTGACCTTATCAAGCCAAGCCGGTCAGAGACGGCACCCGGTCAGAGACGGCACCTGGTCAGAGACGGCACCCGGTCAGAGACGGCACCTGGTCAGAGACGGCACCTGGTCAGAGACAATAACATTGTTCCAAGGTCGTGAGACACAGCCATGATCAGATGTTGCATTCATGCATTATGATGACTAAGGGAATGATGCACTAGTAAAGGCATCATGCCGTCCTTAACGGGTTAAACCCTTTCTATGGAAGCACATGGGTGCATTATAGCATATTACCGTAATGTAACCTTTGTCATTATAGCACATGGATGAAGCCAAGACAAGTCACTCACTAGGACTGTTTTCATGCCAGTAAGGACAGGTATAGTCTGTGCGACCATCCAGTATAGGGGGTGAAAGCCAAGTGGCCTCGAAAAAACGCGTGACAAAATATCCTAGGACAGGATGCGATGTCGGGCTATGGGGATTTGGAGAAAGAGATCTTATTTCACAGCAAAGAGAGATCTCTACTGGGAATCCCTTAATATAAATGTTTCTCAGGCATTGGCCTGCCGTACCGCACGATAGTTCACATAGAAGGGTCATCTTGAATAAGACATCTTCAAGTTCTCCCAAGTGCCCATACTTCACAGTGGTTTCAAAGCATACTGCAGAGTTGCTTCCTGTCCTGAATCAGGGGTAATTTTAACCGGACTATTCGGTTGAAACAGGCTGACTTTCACGACCTATAACCGAGTTCTCAACCCAGAGGACTAGCTAACGGATGGGACATTAATTTGTGACATACTTAGCAACTTTTCCTTAAGATTTGATAAGAATTTATTTGTTTCATCCTCAAGGTATTTGAATTTCTGTTCCGCTTTTACATTTATGCTTCTTTGGCCACGTCCAAAGTTATAATTATAGTAAAAACAAATGAACATGTCTGTAGATAAAAAAAAGCTATAATTCTTTACGCATGGCATCATGGCTTTCTATTCATTAATCCATCATGCTGACCCTTCTTGTGCATCACGCTTGTTTGGCCTATGTGTTTTTCAGGAACTAAAAGTACCTGAGTACTCCCAAGTGATGTATTTTTGCCTCAAGGATAATTTGCATAAAATAACTATAGTGCCTTTAAAGGATAGCGTAAAAGTGTCTCCCACGCGTCCAACACCCCTTTATAGAATGGGAGGTGGTAGGATTAGCCTCAGCCGCATCACCCAGGGGAATTATATCTAGAACAACCAAAGATATCTGTCCAGAAAACAGGTTTCTCTCTCGCCATAACCCTTTAAGTGCCACATAGTGCTTTGATGCATTGCCGTCCTGATCAATGCACGGATGCAGCCCTAGTCAGTCTACTCGAAACGCCTTTTTCCCGTCTTGCATCATACTGACCCTCTGGGAATTGGGCTTGGTATGATGATTGACCACAGCACTGGCGAGGTACTGCCCACGGTGGCATTCATACATCATGTCGCATATTGGTATAAAGAATTAAAGCGACATGTGGTCCTTAAAGGGTGAATAAATGATACTCCTCCATACCACCGTACCCTATATATGTAATCATATATGGTCAATAGTGGTGGGTGGTTGGTGTTAGTGACACCTACCCCCTCTGGGGGACAAAAGGGTAACTAATAAGGCAGGGGTGAGCCGCCAACGCACTTCAGCTCACAGCAGCTCAAACCCACTCCGACTCAGCACTAAGGGGGAACCTGCCTGATGGGGTCAATCAGATAAGGCGAGTAACTCGCCAATGCTGCATTCATGCAGCATGCAGACACAACGGTGTTGAGACACTCCTGAAGGGTCGGCATGACACACCATTGGTGCGTCATGACGACAAGTGTCTTTTAGTGACATGTCGTCCGTAAAGGGCTATGGCCATGAGTGGGTGTCTGGTCCCACTGCACTCAGCCATGAGTGGGTGGTACTTGCATTGTTACATAGTGGCTTACTTCACTGGTTTTATAGGGAGTTGGATGTTGAATCATGTCCGAGTGTCAAAATTCTAATGGTAATTCTTTTTATGTCTAGCCCCTCGAGGCCTGCATATTGCTTTTTTTTTTATGCCCGTTCGTCAGCATGATGCATGACGAAGGTAGTTCATTCAGGGGTCTGATTCAGAACGATCTGTCGGGCTTTCAAATATTTTGGCGACAGCTCTCGGCAGCAGCAAATCAATGCATACTGTTTATTCTGAAACACTTTACTCATCGTCAAACCCGAAATTGTACCCCCGGCAGATACGGCAATCGTTCCAAATCAGACCCCAGTGCTGTAGTCGGATGGAATTCTAAAATATGATGTTCTTCTAGTAAAAAAACGAGTGTTACATTTGAGGCGGGAGAATGACACTTTGAGATTGACAATGTTCAGACCAGGTCATAAAAGAAAAATCGTCAATGCTGTTGTTCAACATGAATTCATTACGATTTTCTGCGGGCTAAACCTCTTGGTGAGCACTGAAGGACGATGGGTTACAATGTTTTAAAGCTTATCTGCTGAGAGTGGGCGGGGGATTTGCATTGTTGGCAAAAGATCAACCCCCTCCCTGCAGTCGATAAATGATTTCTCCCTTGGAGCAGCTCAGTGTATGTGGGGTGAGCTGCTCCTCGATCCCTCCCACTCACCCCCTGTGGGCGCTATATGGGGTAACGCCAGTCTGTACTGGTTTTATCCATTCACGTGTTTTCTATATTTACACGTTTTCTATATTAACTTGTTTTCTTGTTTTCTATATTCCCTTGTTTTTCTTTACTATTATACATTCATGCATCAGGACGACCGGCAATATGATGCAGATATCATGACGACATGATGGCATAGTGTATTGAAGCAGCGCATTAGCTCTTTAAGGGCGCTAAAAGATGACATTTGTCATCACGATGTATCAATGCACCCCTGGGGAGTAACTCGCAGGTGCTCCATTGGTGCATCATGCCGAGCCTCCAGGAGTGTCCCTTCACCAGAGGGTTGGCATGATACTTGCATGCAACACTTGAGATTCACTTGACAGTACTGAATCCATGTATCATTAAGACCATCATGCATTAAAGCATTATGCCGTCTTTAAGGGTTAATTATCATTATCCCTTTAGGGCCGAGCATCGAATATAGTCGATGCCATGGCTGGCCGAGCATCGACTATAATCGACACAACTCTATAGGAATCACCAAAGTCTCGGCCATAGGGGAAGTTCTGTGAAAATGTCTCGCCCCCATCACCAGCAAAAACCTTTTTTGGTCGGCCTTAAAGGGTTAAAGGGGTAAAACACTATATTACCCTAAAAGGGTTAGAACGTACCTATAACTATAAGCGGCCCAAACCACTGAGAGTGTAGGGCAGTGAGGTGGCGAGCTATGGTCAGAACATCAAACAGGACCCCAGCTATATTTACCACCTCCTTCTCAGGACGGAAATGTCACAGACTGGTGGTGAGAAACTTTCTGTATTTTACCAGAATTTACAGAAGTGTAAGGGCGGGGTCATTTTTTACTAACAGAGATGGGCGGTCGGTGATTTCGTTTGCGAATTGGTGGAGGTACTTTTTGATCAATCCAGCCGGATTAAAACACCATAGACCCTGTAAACTGCTAGCTTTTTCACATAAAAGGGGTGAACTACTATAGACCCCCCACTCCATCAGGGGAGGTCCAAATGTCGTTTCCCCTCCGATCCCAAATCAAATCTGCTAGCACATCTTTGTGATAAGAAATAACCACTCCCTTAGTGAGCTTCCAGGGTGGGTGCTAAAAGTTGAGCAATGTTTTGAAATTCCCCTTAGCTCAGCATGTGTTACGTGTACCATGGCATTCTACACCATGGTACACAGGTCATGTGACATGTGTGGTTAGGGTCGTTATGTTAAAGCGATAGTCATGATACACCAAAGCAGCCTCAATGAGTAATTCAATAGTGCATCATGCCGACCCTTCAAGAGTGTGTCAGCCCCGTCTCAATATCACTATAGTGCAATTAACTTATTAAGGCCACTCAAAAAGAGTAAAATGGTTTCTCATCACTGCGCGCATTATAGAAATCAGGTTTTGAGGACAATTTTTTTTTCCTAGTTTTTGATGAAAAGCATGATAAAATGGACACATATTGGCATATTTGGTATCAAATTAAAGCGAATACTGCCAGTAATGCAGTAAGAAATAAATAACTTACAGGGTTCCCAATTATATTTTAACGGCGGGAATACTTCCAGTTTCTGTCAATTCGCTCAGCAGATTGTTTCATGCTGCTGCAACATGTTGTACCTTTACTTTCTCCAGGCGTCCTCCTTTCTTGAATAATGTTTAGCATGTCGCGAAAAAGATAACATTTTGTTGTCATGATGCACCAATGCAGCCCTAGCAAGTAACTCGGTAACTCGCCAGTGCTGCATTGGTGCCTCGGGCCGACCCTTCGGGAGCATCTCGACACCATAGGGTCGGCATGATGAATGCAGTACGGGCGAGTTACTCGCCAGGGCTGCATCTATGCATCATGACAATCACTAGCATGATGCACCAGGGCATGATGCCGTCCTTAAGGCGTTACAGTGCTAAGTAGCAGTAGCAGGACGATGTGGTGATGTGTGAGTGCTCACATTAAATATTGACGGCTGTAGAATTGATCTGTGCACTCAGGTGTGAAGCAAAGTGCATAGTCATCACAAGCCGCTTTGGTGCTACAGGGGGAGAGGGTGCAGGGTCTTAAAGTGTGGGGATACACAGGACAATTACCTTTAAAGAAGTGTAAATTAGTATGCAGGATTTGAGTGGATTTTCATATAATTATTTACAGGCCATGCATCAGAAATGATTGAATACTTCCATAAAACCTTTCTGAAATATAAATGTCACTGTTTCTTGCTGCATAGCCTGGACATAAACTTTCTTTAGTATGGTCACCTCACTAATGGGGTCACTTCAGCAAAGTCCGAAAGTTGAGCTTTTTAGTGAGAGTTGACTGTTTATACATTATTTCATAGATTATTTGTGGGCTAGTGCAATAGGTGCAGCTGCATGACCCTATGTATACAGAGTGCTCGTTATTTCTGTTTTTGCTCATTTGGTTGTGATCTTTGTTTTCTTTTTTCCACATTTGTATTTTTTTTGTTTTCCTTTTCTTTCTGAGGCATTCCTAGAAAACGAGACACATTGTATCCCTGAGGCATACGCGGTCTCTACCATAACATATTGTGTGTATCATGCTAACCCTTTACGGACGGCATATTGCTAAAATGCTATATTTCTTTCAGGATGCACGAATGCAGTGCCAACTCGTGACTCACCGCGACTGTGTTGATGCATCATGCCCACATTTTGGGAATGTTTCATCCCCATAGGGTCGGCATGATGCAGCCCTGGTGAGTGGACTGGCATCATGACGACAGAAGGCATAGCATATTCAAGCACTATGCGGCCCTTAGAGGTGTTATAAGTGTGCTACTCCCAGCTGGTATAGCTGTAGGCTAGCTCCACCATGTACTGCATTAGTCATGACTACCGGGGAGTGGACATTTTTAAACAACAGTAGGGGGTAGTGGATTTTACGGGGTGGCCAAAACGATTTTGACCCCTTGAGAGGAGACCAAAACAGTGTCCCCCTTTTTAGCAAAAACACTTTTATTATAGCCTTGATCGATTTCAACCTGTATCTTGAGGGGGGGGGGGTGACCAAGAAATTTGACTCACTCACGCGTATTCCTCCGACCCCCCCCCCCCCCAACCTCCCTCTCTGTTGTTAAAAACTGACCACTCCCTTATGTTCAAGACTTATGTTCAAGGTGCCTTAATATGTATCTTTCAAGGTACGCCATGTCTGCCATATTGGATGAAGTTTATGTCACTCTTTATTTCATGCCAGATACGAGCATTACTATGCTTAAGTACTAGAATTTCCTCATCCCATATTCCCGTGGAATACCATGTTCCAGTGTCATACTTTATGACAACATTTTATGACGTTAGTTTACATGTCTACACGGCCTATCAATAATAAAATCTCATTGAAGAAAATTTATTTCTTTTCAACTTGAAAGTGTAGTTAAATCAATGTGGACAATGATTTCATGAAATATAAAATGTAAAGGAACACCTGAATTGTTGACTACTGAGAGCTATCATCCTAATCAGAAGTCATTTTCTTGGTGTATGACGTTGCGTTGGATACTCCCTTCACTTCTGCTGGGTAGAAGATGCCTGAGATCTGGAATCCCGCTCATTATATGCCAAAGCCTTGGCCCCAAAGTGAGGCTATCCCATAGTGCAATGGGGTTGGTTGCTAGGCACCGCTCTCTAGTCTCTCCTGTGATTGGTTGGATCCCCTTACAGAGGTTGGACTTCATTGGTCGAGTCCTGATTGGCCCATTGGGCCTCCCTCTGTATAGGTCAGTGCTTTAACTTGACCAATGGGGTGCCTTGTATTGGACTGGGGTTTGGGTCCCTCAAAACCCTTTAGTGCAGTCATGGTTGGTTGGATGTGCGCTCAACCATGGATCCCTTGGTGTTGTATAAGGGGCTGGTCCATTTTATATGTCCACTTTAGGGTGGGCATAATGTATGGTTTATGCATCGGTTTTTGTGGGTTTTGTGTCCTTTTGGTAAGAGAGATTAGATTTTGATCTTCTAACAAGCAGTTTCGGTTATAGAGAACCTCATCAGGTGAAAATTTTATGAGTTATTTATGGAGCTTTAGTTGGCACCTCTTAATTAATTTGGAGTTCTCCCTCCCCCTTCTGGGGGAGCGGTCATCAACAAATTTATATGTGGCGGTTTTTTTGTACGGTATTTCTACTCTGTGGTATACCTATAGAAAGATATTATTTTCTTTCTTTTTTGAGGTGGGATTCAGAAATGGTCTCGGCATGTAGTGTGTAGGAATCAGGTGGTCTCCCACTGGGGTGGGTTAGGATGGTTTCTCCACGTGTATATTTTCTTATACTCGTGAAAAAATCTTTTGACATTACTTTTTTGGTTTTGTGGGACCTTCCTTATCCATATCGATTGTCCATCGTGTTCATTCCCTTGGGTGTCTGGGTTTTGAGTCTGTGGATCCATTTGAATTCAATCAGGAGTCTCAATTCCAGTGCCCTGGGGCTAAGAGGGTGCCTGTATACAAAGTCCAGTACTGAGATAGTTACATCCTCTTTTCCATGGTGTCCTGGGAGTTTAAAGTGGGTGGGTACATCGTTGTCCCCCTCGCCTGCATCTATTCTCCCTAGATGTTCATCCAATCTTTTTCCTAATTCTCTTTTTGTTTGGCCTACATATTGCATGCCACAGATTTTGCATGTCAATACATAGATCACATTTGAGCTTTTGCATGTTACATTCCACATTGTTTTGTGGGTTTTTCCCGTTGTTTTTGAGATGACAGAACCCGATCTGTCTATTTTCACACATTTGTCACAATTGGGTGTGGAACAGTAGTTCCTGTCTGTATTGTCTTTTTCACCAGGTGGTCTGTCGGGGTGGTAGTTGGTTTTTGCCTTTACCAGGTAGTCCTTGATGTTTTTGGGTCTTTTGTATCCTTGTACAAGTTTTGTGTTCCATAGTTCTTTGGTGGTTTTTGAGGCTCCAAGGGAATCCCAATGGCCACCTACTATACCCTTCAGGGGGTTGCCCCCGTCTTGGTATGTGCTGATTAGGAATGTTTTTTTGGTTTCAGATTCTTTAGGTTTTTCTTGTTTATGTAGGATATCGTCTCTCCTTTTCTCTTGTGCTTTTTGGGAGCATTCTTGGAGGAGTTTTTCTGGGTATCCCTTTTCTCTGAATTCCTCCATTTTGAGGTCTCTATGTTGTATATAATCTTCTTCTTTGTGGCATATTGCTAGAAGTCTCAGCATCTGCGAGTATGGGAGACTTCTTTTGGTTGCTGGTGGATGGCATGAATTGTATTCCAAATAGGTATTGGTATCTGTTGGTTTTGTGTACAGATCTGTGTATATTTTCCCATTTTCTATTTTGACTGTGGAGTCCAAAAAATTGATTGAGTTTGTTGAGGTTTCTGAGGTGAATTTGATGGTTGGATGTGCCTTGTTTAAATGGTCTATCCATTTGTGCATCTCTTGTTCTCCATGTTCCCATATGAAGAAGATGTCGTCTATGAACCTCCACCATTTGTATGGTTTGAGGTTGCATGTGCCCAGTATGTCTAGCTCAGTGCTTTCCATGAATATATTGGCATAGGATGGTGCCAATTTTGTCATTTTCTTGTAAAAATTAACTTTTGAGTAAACATATCCATTAATTTTCTTTTCTTAATCTTTGCTAAATATTCCCCTCCTCAACATGAAAAAAAAGAATAGCTAGTGCAGTGCCTTAAAGTGACACATGTCTCCCATAGGCGGTGGACGTTGTAATACATAAATTATAATCTCTATGTCACATGGGCCAGACAACTTTACAACCAGCTAATAACTCCATAAGGGTGTGTTCATTTATTAGTTACAGGAGGGGGGGCGTAAAAATTGTTGACCCTTCTTGAGGGGGTGGGGGGCATAAAAATTCTGCCCCTTTTCAGCAAAAAACCCCGCGCATTACTATAGTTCATAGGGGAAGGGGGGGAAAAGTTTTTGGCGCCTTCGCCGAGGGGGATGTAAAACATTCTACACGCTCTGAAGGCGAGGGCAAAAAGATTTTTTCACACCTCCACGCAAAATCTCACCACACACCCCTGTTATTAATAAATAAACACTACCTAAGGACTACATAATGCCTCAATGCTTACTCATGTCGTTATGATGCATCAATGTACCGCCATGCAGCAAGTATCTCAGCTGACTCCTTGGATGCAGCACTCATTCTATCAAGAAGGTTAGGCCTGTGTCTCATGAGATGGTGCCAATGATGGTTTATTTATGGCAGATGAAGAGATAAATGGGCCACTTACTACTAATCTAAAGTGTTATAACATCCATCAACCTTTTCAGTGCATTTTTCTCTTCATCTGTCTTAAATAAACCGTTCTTTACCAAACCAGTCAAAGATGGAAACCGGTCAAAGATGGCACCCAGTCAAATATGGCATCTGGTCAAAGACTATCATATTGGCCCCATATAATTATATCATGGGACACAACCTAAAGTGAATAAAACCACTGTGTCCCCCTTACCCAGTGGGCACAGCAAATTGTATTGACATTAGCAAATGGTTGTCAATGCTGATGTAATGCTGATTCAAAAACATTAAACTGGACTTTGTTCCAAATAGGTAACCCTTCATGGACCGCATGTCGCTACACGATGACATTAATTTTGTCACCGCTATATGCACCAATGCAGCCCCAGCAAGTAGCTCGCTAGTGCTGTATTTGTGCATCATACCAACCCATTGTATCTGTCCTGACCTCGTAGGGTTGACATGATGCTTGAATGCAGTGATTTACTCACCAGGGCTGCATTCCTGTATCATGACAACCAAGGGCATGACAGATTAATGCATTATGCCACACTTAAAGGGTTAGACAGTCAAGGCAAACTGTTACTGTGACTTATGTGACCTAGGCAACTCGGACAATGTAACATCATGTAAAGGAATAGGCTTTTCCCTTGCAGAGTAATTACAAGTATCTCATATTGCTTATCTACAACCTGATTGCTGCAACTATAATAATTAGCCTTGATTAAAAGGATGCGTTCAATAATTAGGATAATAACCTGTCATCTGGATTGAAACTATAACAACATCAAAACAGCTTTGATTAACTTATACAGAAGTCTCTTCATTAGTACAATGGAGTATGTTTTGATAGAGAAAGGTTAGAGTTTACTGAATGTCAGACAGCAGTCTGATTCCAGATACTGTCACAGAGGGCAAATTAAGGGTAATTACAGTGTAGCAATCATGTTATCTAACACTATATAAACAGTAATTAGTTAACCTTTAGAGAGGAACGCTATTTGCTCAACACAAAAATAACTTGATCCCTATGCAGCTTCAGAAAACTTAAACCAACGTTAACTTTTCCCCTACGGTTTACCATCAAACAGCATTGTCAACGTTTGATCAACGTTCTTTGTTATCTTGTGTTTATTACATGGGTGATACGGCCCTTTCTGTAAAACCTTTTGGACATCCGTATTACATCCCCCTATAGGGTAGGATGTAGCTATAGACAGTAGGAACACCTCATCAACACAGAACCCAAGGTTCTGACATGCATTTACACTGTGCCCCACTCATACTCTTGTGATAATAATTATGACCAGGCTCCAACTCATGCAATATGATGTTTTGTCGATATATTACTGTAAACGTTAAGGGGACAGACTACCTGTTTGACATTCCTTGTCATATTCAAACAAATCAACCCTAGCCTCATTGTTTAACCTGTAAGGACAGCATATTGTTTTGTTGTCATGTTGCATAAAGTCAGTCCAAGCAAGGCACTCAACAGTGCTGCAATCATTACTCATGCTGACCCTATTGGATTGATGCACTCCCAAACCGTCGGCATGATGCACTTATGCGGTGATGGCGAAGTGCTGCATTGCTGAACCATGAGAACAAATAACCACGAGTCTCGAGGCATGATCTCACCCTGTAATGTTTACAAAAAGGACCAAGCAAATTGAAAAAGAAACAAAGATGAGCCCGGTGCAGTCGGTAGTTTACGGACTATGTCAGTCCTCGTCACGGCTCAAAGAGTACAAAAGAGTCTGTTTTCCTCTGTAAACCACGTTAATAATAGAAACACACCATGACACAAGTCAGTCACTTCACTAGACATAAAGGAGGGGGTCATTGAATTTTTATGACATGTTCTGGGTATGACAGGGCTAGGTCAGCATGTCAAATTGATGTATTACCGTGGGTGGGTGCTGTTGTCATATGTCACCGTCAAAGGGGAGAGGTCACTGTATAGAGGTTTATGTAAACATTGGTGTCGTTTTTGCAAGTCTGAGTGAGCATCGATTGAAGTGAGCAAGTATATCTGGACATCTTATCTGTCTCTCTGTTTCTGTCTCTCTTTGACTCTCTTTCTACCTTCCTCTATGTCTGTATGTCTGTCTGTTTGTCTGTCTCACTCTCTGTATGTTTCTCTCTCTGTGTCTCTCTGACTCAGGGGGAAGTTGCAGTAGGTGAAATGGGCATAGCTTACAGCATCAGTCAAAATATAATTTTGAAAGATACCTTAGCCTACATAGGTCACGATCCATCTAGCAAGACTGGAAAATCTTAGCTTAGTGGAGTTTTAGCTCAGTGGAAACATAATTATTGTCACCGGATCTATAGTGAAATTGTAATTTAAAGTCAAAATATAGCGTGTGTTTGAACATACGTTATATATATTATCATGGAAAGGAGCGAGGCATTGCAAATCACTTGATTACCTCAAATCATTCTTTTCATATACTGCTACTATTACTACTATCGCTCCTGGTTAAGTCTCACCAAATCGATACAGACTTAGCCTATAACTGCTACCGCTGCCACTACCATAACTGCTTCTGCTACTTATACTACTACCACTACCAACACAAAGAATGATACAACATATTTGTTACCATTCGTCCATTCTCACTACTCTACTGACCACTCCTGTGCTCTAGGCAAGGACAACTTTGCTATTAGATTATTCATAGAGTAGCTCTCTGTGTTGATTACCTCCGAGACACATAATAGGCACATTTAGTACAGTGTTATTATAGCTACGTGTTGGTCCAACCTACCATCAACCAGTCTATTGTTTGATATGCATTCATAGATACCATATATATATATATGTATAGGCGGAGCTGATACATACACATAAAGAAGGGAAAATTGACTCTTTAATTAGGGAAAACGATTATCACCCTCTGCCATAAGAGCTGAGGTTGTTCACTGCGTGGATATACACACTGTTTTTATATAAAGATACAGGCTATAAGCCTATGTACTGGACAGTATAAATACATAATCACAAACAAACAAATTACAGTGATGAAGTTGTCAAAAAACATATTTGAATCATTGAATAATGAGATGATAGTATATATAGCCGCAATATTTAAAGCATTTGACACTATAAATCATGGTAAAGTTGGTGGGTAAATTTCCTAACTTTGAGTTTTCACCATCAGTAGTGAGCCGGTTTGAAGATTATAAACTTATCCAGTAGGGAACAATAGACCATTGCTAACAATCATCATTCTCAGTGAGCCAGATATCATTTTGGAGTCCCTCAAGGTTCTATCTTGGGTCCTTTGTTATTTATCTGTAGTGTAAATGATTCATCTCACATAACATTCATATGCAATTTGTTTCAGTATGCTTATGACACTAAACTTTTTGTGGAGTGGATCAGGTCCGTAATAATATTCAAGATGATCTGGAAAGTTTAGTAAATTATTGTGATAAAAAAACGATTAACTGTAAATGCTGGTAAACTAAAACGATGTTATATAACCGTATAGGGAAGGTTTAAAGTTGGATGGAGTGCTGGTGAAAGGATAAGAGTTAGAATTTGTTGGCAATCATAAATATCTTGGAGTAAACGATAGAAAGTAGAACTAATCATGGAATATTTATCCTTGGTCATATTGGAAGTTAACTATATGACACGACCTCGCTTCCTCTCCTGAGGACTATGATATAGACAATAGTAACTTATTATTTTCAAAAGTATCATTTCATTTATAAATTGAATCTGAAATTGAAGACCAATTTTCTTTGACTATGCGTCAGGCCTATTCAAACCTAAGATGCTAACCCTTTAAGGGCAGTATACTAAATGTGTTAGGTCTAATTGCCATTATATCATAAACAATTCGTCGGTTATGCTTCAATGCATCATGTCAGTCGTATTAAGCGCTGATTCCACTGCCGTCACCTGATGGATCCGTCGGCATTACGTCAATTTTTTTTGACGGAACAGTGGAAGCAGGAAAATGGAAATCCGTCCATCAACGGGTGACGGATCCGTCACCATTTTGGCGGATCCGTCAATATTAAAATATTTTAATATTTCCATCCCTTGACGGATCCGCCAAAATGGTGACGGATCCGTCACCCGTTGACGGACGGATTTCCATTTTCCTGCTTCCACTGGTCCATCCGTTGACAGATCCGTCGACCGACAGATCAGTGGATCACTTTTTTGGGTCCTTATGACAGCTAATTTGGCTTCCACCAATCCGTCCGTCGACGGATCCGTCCATTGACGGATCCGTCCATCGACGGATCCGTCAAAACCGGTAACTAGTCTATCAAATATGGACGGATCCGTTGACGGACGGAATCAGTGGAAGCAGAAACTGGACGGATCCGTCCAAAATGGACGGATTTGACCCATCCGTTGACGGATTGGTGCAATTCCGTCGACGGACGGATCGTAACTCGACGGCAATGGAGTCAGCCCTTTAGGTTGATACATTCCTTACTGCTCCGCATGATGCATCAGTAACTTAATGGTGCTGCACTGGTGTATCATATCAACAAAGGTATTGCGAATGAATCCTCGAGTCATCATGATGCCCTTAAGGGGTTAACATCGGGTAATTGTACAGCCCATGATTGACAAGTCCTTTGTTGTACTCTATGAGTCAATGAGCTCATGGTTACCACGCATATGCAGTGTTAGGGCGATACTTGTTAAACAACCCGTACACTGAGGGAAGTATCAGGGTCAAGTTACACACATATATTCTGTTACAATCATTATGTACTGGTCATTGAGACATGAGCAAACAATCCAGACCCTATGTGTAATATCGAGCTACCCTACCCTCCTTAGAGAAAGACCTGGATGTAGATTTTGGTGTATGTTCCCCAGGAGTTCAGGGTTGATTTCTTACTGATCAATATTGAATAAACATTGTCTAGTGTTTCACATTGTTAAATAATTGTTACCATGTCGGCCCTGTGTTCACGTGCTTCACAACTTTCGTTCTCACTGCATGAGTGTTTGCATTTAGGCAAACTTAATATCCCTAAGGTAACTCTTTAAGCAGCTTTTAGGTCAGTTTTTCCATGTTAATGCCAAGGTCACAACGAAATTTTAGTGTCCTTAAATGGCATTTGCTCTAATTAAATATGGTTTAAGTGCTCCTTAAGGATATTTAATTTATTTAAATTTAAATAGTCATGCAGTGTGTATGACGCTATGCCATTAGTCTGCTTGCAGGACTGCATTCTTGCATCATACAAGTGGTTGATACACTCACAAAGGGCTGGCATGATGCGCTGACGCAGGGTTAGATGAGTACAAAATATATGCGCCACCATCCCAGTGGGCACAGACCACTTATTAAGCGCCTACATGCACTGTGCACACTGGGATAGTCATAAAATGAGCCTGATGGAAACTGTTATTTCCATGTACTACTCACGTTAGACTCCCACCTCCCGAAATAAACCGTCATTTTGCTATACTACTCACAGAAGGTCCTGGAGCTGAGAGAGGGGTGGGGTCACTTGGTTTATATATCATATGCACTGGTGTGCGATTGACAAGGGTACACTGTACATAGTGAAGCCCAACATACGTTATCTTATACTGTAAACCAGCAATGATATTATAACTATTCTATTGCCCGTGTACACTAACACCATAGTATAAAACTACATTATAATATACTGCCCATGTACACTAATAATGTGGTATAGTGTGAAACTACAGTGGATTCAATCGCCCAGTTCATCTTCTTACAGTGTAGCTTTTGAGCCAAATCCCTCTATCCAAGGATATGGATCTATCTTTCTAGCCAATTAAGGGTCCATGGGCAACAAATCCCGTAGGTGGTGGAGATGTCTTCATCAGTAGTTCACCGTTACACCATTGCCTTCTTTATATGTGATACTTTGCTTTCTATCTAGAGTTAAACAGTGTAATGGCGTCGTATAATAGCTAAATATGGCGCCGGTAGCAGCTAGACCCTATCCTACATTACGACACAGTGGAAGGACCGGGGGTGGACTGTGCTGAACTAGCGTCCATGATGTGGGACAGAGACCCCTAGCGGCAAAACCTGCAACAACACGTCTCAGTCAGACGCCCACGGAACTACGGGGGCGGGGGGCGGACGCAGGGGGGGGGGGCGGGGCTAGGGGCGGGGCCTAGCAGCGGAGGGGGCGTGGCCTATCTGTAGCCTTAGTACACCGCAGTAGGGAGGATAGGGAGGGGTAGGACTGTGAAGAGTACTATACATGTATAGGTATATGCCACTAGTGCAAACCCCCTCCGTCCCTCCCAGCCCCCCCCCCCCCCCCCACCTCACCACCCCACCAGCCAGCGCCAAAACCACCGGTAGTATTCTGACATCCTATCCAACCTAGGCAAACACCTGCCATTCTGCAGCAGAAGGAGTGGTCAGAATGCCTCTCTGTGTAGTTTAAATCTCAAGCAGAGGCGTCACTCTCCAAACACATCCTTGGTCTAAAAGTCCAACCACACATTTCAATGAGCATTAGTGGTCTATGGATGAGCTAGGCTGTATACATACAGAGAGGTAGTTACCTTTTATGTATGGCACCATCTAGCTATACAGAACCCCAACTTCCCTACCACACCCATCACCCACCCCACACTTACCCCACACCCACACCACCCACCACCCACCACCACCCCAGAACGCCACTAGGGGGACCTACCGTCGCTGAGCAGCTCTAGTGACTCGCCACCAACCAGGGGGGAAGCCGTCAGTTGTAAAAGTGCCAGGTTGAGAGAAGTAGTTTGTAACACGGAGAGGGAACCAGTCTACACCACCACACCACTACCCGTCCACGTCCTCCTCCCCACGCCGCCAGCAACCAAGGTAGGGCTGCACATTAAGTCTTTAATGTTAACTTAGGGTAAAGTTTCTTGGTGAAATTTTCTCACCCTCAACCAGCTTCATGTCTAACTCTCTACCATGGAGTTATGCATCGAGCACAAAAGTGGGAGGGAAGTGTTTTTCCGCACTCTGTGAGTTGTGGAGGGAAATCTTCCTTTGGTTTTGTGTCACATCCTGTGAAACCGAGCGTTTAACCCACACCTCATCTACTACTTCCGCCGAGCTAGTTTCATATTACTGTTAACTTGGAGCTTAGTTATTAGCCCCATAACTAGTCCTCATCATCGTTTTTGGATATGGTGGAACCTGACTTGTTTATTTCGATGATGAAACTGAATTGTTGTAATATTATTGCGGAACGTTCTAAGAATGTGCTGTTAACTTCGGTTATAAGTTTGCTTTAACTTAAACCCAAACCGCTTCTATATAGGCCCATATTGTCGGTACTCGCGCAACTCCGACTATTACTGGAGGGACAACAAGTGTTTGGCCTTACACAAATTACACTATTCGAAGAAAATGTAGCTGAGCACTAGAATATACTGTAGTATATACTACGATACCAGTTCGCATGGACAGTAGAATGAACTGTTGGTATACGATATATAAAAGGACGTAGTCTTGGGTACAGTATGTACAGTGAAGTTTATGTTAAGTGAGTCTGACTTAGCAAACTACTACACTGTAAAACTACAGTAAATTAATGCTTGTACTGTATAAGTACAGTAAAGCGGTATTTTGTATATTACCTAATAGCAAAGAAATCGTTTATAAAGAAAAGATATGTAGATTGGAAGTATGCAGATGCCTTTTATTCATGATCAGTGCCCAAATTGGTGAATAAGTGAGGGTATATTTATAGGTATCAAACTAATATAAGCTTAAGTGGAAATTGTCCTTTAGGCAGCTAGGAGTTAAGAGACTGCGTCTCCAGAAAACATATCCTCCTGTTTAAACCATTAGGAGGGGGTGGGGTCTCTTGTTTGTTTGGATAAGCATGAGGGCTGACGCAGTGAGCGAGTAAAAGTGACAATAGGGCTTGCGAAGAATAATAGTATTGTCCAAAGTGTGAAAAATATAGTCCGTTAGATAGATGGGTGTTTTGAGACTCCGGGCAGAATGACGCATGGTAGGACATCTGGTAGCCGTCCAGGAGGGGAAAAAGCGGCCGTTTAGTCGTCCCCCTCTGGAAGAAATGGAGGAAAGAAAGAAGGGTAATAAAATAATAATTGTGGTTCTTAAAGTAATGCGTAGTGATAAAATGAATTGGCAGCACGATATAATATCTGCGTGTTGAACAGAGGAGTTAGTTGGGAGAAAACCTACTCGCCATGCAGAGTTAGAACAGCCAGTAGTTGTAGTAGGGGTTGGGGATTGACTCCCCATGCCAAAGTCAGGGTTGATATATCCAGGCAGATACTTGCAACAGCGACCCAGCACTACTGTCTGAACACCTTTCATGCTTACTACTAGAATAGACTCACCTTGGGCTTTCAATCGTGAAAGGGAGTCCGGAAGGGGCTAAGCCCTGGAGGATTCCTTCAAGCGGTACACTAAGTTTGGGGAAGAACTTACCCGTTCAAACTGTAAGTAGAAATCTTTTATCTACTCCATTGAGGCATCGCCCATAGATGATGGAGGATTGCTTTGAGATCTAACTAGGTGAGGGTTCGCCCAACCGGTTAAATACTGAAAATCAATTAGGTATATGATAGGCATTCGGGCCTAGCCTTTAAATACTTTGAGAGTTGCCATCAACCGCCACCACTGAATTTCCTGTCGTTTGTTTTGCCCATGTCAAGGTCTAATGCTATGAATTGTATGGAATATTGCAATTAAACTAATTATTGGAATAAGTTGAAAATCTGAGACAGGTTGAAAGGCTCTTACTTGAGCTGTTGCAGGATTATAAGTATTCAAGTTCTATTGCGTTTAGTCCACACCGCGTCAAACTCAGCGATTGAATATCCAAATGTATACTGGAGTTTACCAAATTGTAATTATTGTACTGTGGAACTATGCATCTCTTGATAAGTCTCTGACTAAAAGGTGAAGTAGGAATTGAACACAGCGACTTGTATATCCACCCCTGTGGGTTTTAATGTTGACTCAGGGCTACATCTTTGGATTTTAAAACGATATTTTAACCTGGTAATTGCATGCAGAATTGTCGCTGAGTTTGTTTGATCTTGTATTTTGAAGGGTGGTTTACCTGATGGGTGGACCTGAGAATAAATTAGTAGATACATATACTCAGGTCAAGTAATAGGATTGAGTAACATCCGGAGTGTTGACCAAGAAAGAAGCCTGAGATGCTCATCTGTCAATTATGAATAAACTCTTTTACCTGTACAGGACTCTCATGTTTATGTTTGAGTAGGATATGTACGGCTATTCTTACATTGAGCGAGTGACTATACCTGAGACTAGGAATTCTTATTGATTACCACGCGAGTATGAGTACAACAATAGCATCTAAAGTAGTTTCCCTTAATTGCTTAATTTGACCCAAATGTAAACCCCAACCGTACATGCTCATTGATTCGGTATGATCTACTGATAGCTAAAGTAGGGCTGGATGGTTTAATTATGAGTTCTCCCCACGCAGCCAACACACAAGGAAGGGCTACGTCTTGCAGTTATACGCAGCTAATCTATGTCTTAAGTTAGCATATTGTTTTAATGTGATTTGCCCGTTGGTCGTTTTAATGCGTGCATACACCCTATGAGATTGATACACTCCCAAAGTGTCGGTGGCTTCATGCACCAATGCAGTAACAGCAAGTTACTTACCGGCGTTGGTTTTCACATCATGGTGGGAAATGAGCATGATATATAATGTAGTCCTTTCAAGAGCATTTTGGTGGTATTTCTGAGACAGTTGGGAGATTCCTTCTTTTTCAGTCAGGGATAGTTGTAAGGTGGGGACATAGCAAGGAGAGGGTTGGAAATATATTTTTCATAGCGAGAATCATTTGGGTTTAGGGGTGAGGTGCGTCTCAACCTCAGTAGATTCTTGGTAGAAACTATTGGGAAACATTTCCAACTCTTTGTGCACTGATGTTTTGACCGTAGTCAGTACTGGCTAACACCTCAGTGACTATAGTTATAAACCAACTACATGTACGTCGTTCTTTGGCTCCCTATACGACAATCAATAGTGTAATGTTGACCATCTCATCTCAGTTTTTCCAATTATATGAGTATTAGGCTAAATCCTTTTGAGGTATTAGTCATATTTTGTTTTACTTGAGTCACTCTTGAATATGAGTTGGTTAATACTGACCAATGTCCCTATGACTAACCTTGGATAGCCACTACAGACTAAGGCCAGGAGCATTATGGTTAGACATACTTCATTATATATTATATGTGTAGCTTTAGTTAGCACATATATCTTTCTTTCAGCTAGAATGCATTATTTTGCAACAAAAGACCACTAAAGTTTTGAGCGCACTTGGATTTTGAATTGTGGCTAACCATACCTTAGAGATTGTTCACAAAAGACGTCGCCGGCTCGTGGTGGGAAGTAGGTGTGTGTGGGGGGGGGGGGGAGGGGGATTGTGACGAATGGGTGCAGAGACTATACGTCCCCTTTGGATGTTGATGGAGGTATACCCGTCAGCTTAAAACAGCCTGGAGGGAGTTAGAACTTCCTTAATGAGACCCCAGAATATAAATTGGATTTAGCTTTCTTTTGGTTGTAATAATTAATTCATGTTATAATAATTCATTTTATATTTTACAACATGGTTGCGACAGTTGGGAGATATATCATGGACGATGAAAGCTTTATTGAAAGTTTGTAATTAGATTTCAGTTAGCGCAGTTGCCCTTAAACAGTTAAATAGATTAATATAGAATTCAATACAGGTAGTTTAATTGGTCAGGACAATCAAGATATATATTCTTGGATATTTATTTTCTAAAGTTCGGCCAAAGAAGATGGTCTAGGTGAACTCTCCTTAGGGGATGTGCACTGTAGTATAGTGAAACATCGTTATAAGGAGGGCTGCTTGGCAAGGCAAATGTGTTCCTTGTTAGCAACGTTTCTTATATAACTAACAACAAATCTAGAGAGAATGAACAATTTTTGCAATGGAAATGTGTTATTTATAACAGGAAATTGCTCATAGCAGTCTTCCTTGTAATGAGATACATATTGACCAGTTGAGGTTGAAGCATGCAAGGGTCAGATTACAACTAGGCGTGGCAACATGTGGCAACGTGTGTCATTCTGCCCAAACTCCATTATCACAAGGATTATACCGCACTGCTGCAAATTTAATATCCCGTTACAAATTGACGGTAGCACGCCAATTAAAGGTGAGGCGAGTGACTCACCAGTGCTGCATTCATGCATCAAACAACCATGTGAGGTTGATACACTCCCAAACTGTCAGCATGATGCATGAATGAAGCAGTAGTTTCTATTTTCAAATACCCGGTATTGATATTGTTTCCAAATATAATATTATATATCCCACCATGAAGGAATAGACCTGGTCCAATCTATCACTTCTATATACTACTAACGATGAAATGTCGTGTTACTATACTGCTTATGATAGGAAGAACAGTGCCTGATGCAAAACCCTTTTTGTATTCTACTCAGTTCAAACGAATTCAGTAAAAGATATAATTTCTCAACTGTATTAGCTAACAGGGAAATAGCGCCATTGTAGTTTTAGTTTTCATCAGAACTACATTAAACATTTAAGGGTCACTGAAATGTATTACAGGACAGAGATTGATGTACTTTTCCTTCAGCAAAACTGTAATAACGCAATTGTTTAGAGGCTGTTTGCGACTGTATTTCCAAATGTACCATGTAGGAAATGTCATCACAACCAAGGCCTCTGAAAGTGATCCTTTTAGATTACTTCAAAAGCATAGTCTAAATGACTTGGTTAGCAGTTGAGTTAATTTTATATTATATATATATATATATATATATATATATATATATATATATATATATATATATATATATATATATATATATATGTATACCAAAGAGCATGTCTATCACTGGGGGTGCTTGCCACAATGAGAAACTACTTATTAAGAAAACACGTCAGCGTAGTAGGGCATCTAGAGGCCCCTACATTGATCTTTAGAAGTACACCAATTCTTCATTAAAACGACCATCTATAAAACGAACTTTTCAGTCTAGTCAAGTTAGTACAGGTTTTATTCTAAGAAATTCGTTTCCTGTTCTGCAAAACACTCCAAATTGCTCATATATGCTCTATGGCCTCAGCCGTTATGATTCATGCATTATGCTGACAATTTTGGTATCTACCACCCCGAAGGATTGACACGATGCTTCGTGCAGTACTTTTAGGCTAATCTCCAGGGCTGCATAATACACTATGCTATCATGCGGTTCTTAAAGGAGTAAGGTGTCCCTAAGAGAATGACTCCACGTTCTGATGAAAGTGTAGGCTACCTCTTTTCCCTTTTCCCCTTATACAATGACTACAGGTAGTTCAGACGTCCGCTATTGTTGAGTAGATCAGATATTAAATCTCCTTTCTGTGTTATCCGACGTAAATAACCTTAGATGACTGAGGAAATGCAAATAAAGGGAAATTGAGCAGGCGCTTTGTACAAAGGTATTTTTATAACCCTTTAAGGACAGAGCAGTGCATTTATGAATACACGATGCGCCTCAGCCGTCATGATGCATTCATGTAGCACTTGTGATCATCAGACCACTTATGCAGTTATGCACTAGGATTACTAGTAATTCACTTAAGAAGGGTCGTGATGATGCAGCACTGCCTTGCTGCATTATGGCGACAAATAGACATACTACCAAAGGACTAATTTATTATCATATCCACTTTCACTTCTGACAACAAACGTTTATGAAAAAAGAAGCCATTCATAAAAGTGCTTCACAACCATTGTGTTTAACACTATTGCACTTTTCCAACTAAGGGATAGGTTACATTTGAGGGGCATTGTCTCACAATTGTTTGAGCTGATAAAGAGAAGATGTATGAGAGTAAACCCCTTAAGGGCCACATATTGCTTCAATGCACTGTGCCCTTTGTCATCATGATTTATGAATGCAATCCTGATGAGTCAGTGAGTTACTCGCCAGTGTTCATGTATCATGCCGACCCCTGATACTCTCATGATACTCTCATGATGCACCAAAGATTTGCCAGTGAGTAACTCGCCGGTGCTGCGTTACTTTACTGAAGATTCTTCTGAGACTAACATGTTTATATTTTGAGTCAATAACAGTGTATAGTTTTCAAGGGGTGATCTTCATATTAAAACACAATTACTGCATCAAAGTGCAAACAGGGCGTTGCCGCACAATTCGGCGATAAAAACTAAGAAACAATCCTATTGTTGCTCTTCAACGTTATTTAATCCCATTTCTCTTCCCCTACTAAAGAATGGATCGAGAATGAGTGTAGACAGGTACGGCAATTGTCCCAATTGTTGTTTGGTCCTTTAAGGGTCGCATACTGTTTTAATGTCCTTGGTTGGCATGATGCATGGATGCAGCCCTGGCGAGTGCCTCACAAGTGTTTCATTCAGGCATCATGCCGACTGTTTTGGAGTATATCAACCCCAAAGGAACCACCCCATAAGGTCGGCATGATTCATGAATTTAGCCCTTGTGAGTGACTTACCAGGGCTGCGTTAATACTACATGCCGACAAAGGGCATGATGCATTAATGCATCATGCGGCCCTTAACAGATTAAGCCGATAACTGCAAGACGTATGGGAATTATAAAGACAACCCTTTTCCCTCCTTCACTAAGCTTGAGGGATCGTACATGTTGAAACCCCCACTTCCTCTATATGGGCCCAAAACGCCGGTCTTCACTGCACTCAGACCGTTACTGGACGGGTAACAAAAATTGGGCATTTAAGACCAGACTGTTTAGAGGCAAGCTTAGGGCAGACATTCAAAAGGATTTCAGTGTAACTTGGGTGGAGTTGAATCACTGACACCAAAGTATGGTGGAAATGAATTAGTATGCCGTATACAACTAAAGGAGTAGCATATTGCAAGGGGCACGATTGAAATTTACGATGGAGGTTGAAATTATTACATCACGCAGTTTACCACCAGTATGGAATATCAAGCTTTAACGGCTACATTGTTATTTGATTCACACTATTGTGCATGTATGCAGAATAACAACCTGTTGGGAATGTTGCATCAACCCCAAAGGGTGGGTATGATGCATAAATACAGCCCAGGTGAGTTACTGCCCAGGTCTGCATCCATGTATTAAAGGGTAACACTTTGAGGATGAATAATTTCAATAAATTCCACTAAAAGCCACTTAAATTTAATCAGGACCGTTCCGAGACATTTACACCGCCTAACATCTTCCTTTGAGGCATCTGGAATTTGGAATTAAATGCAAATATGCATGCAGTGTTGAGTTCATGTGATTATATTGCCAATGCTATACAAACTGAAACTCATTGAATAACGGTTACACATATAGCCATAACTCTACATATGAATGGCTGGGTGGATATAGCCATAATTCTTCATATGAATGTCTGAAAGGTTGTTCAGTGTTGGGAAGCTGTAGTCAGAATACAATGATTCAGGTAACCGTCCTTCAGATTCGACCTTGGACAATTTCATCACTTTGATATTGAATTTATGAAGCACATGATACAGTCCTTCAGATTCGACCTTGAACAATATCTTGACTTTGATATTGAATTCGTACAGCACATGCAATCATTCCTCAAGTGATGGTAGGTGAGTGGGTGGGTGAGTGGGTGGGTGAATGGGTGGGTTGGTGGATGAGTGGGTGGGTAAGTGAGTGGGTGGGTGAGTGAGTGGTGGGGTGAGTGGGTGGTTGGCTGCGTGGGTGGGTGGATCATAATTTTATACCCACCCACGAGCTGAACTACCCATGCACGCACATATCTCAGTATTTCTTTGTAGCTGGTTACCCACCAATCACCCAAAAACACGCACCCACACACTCCCTCATCCACTAACGCACACATTCCATATACATCCACATACGCACACGCATTGAATCAGCCATACTCCCACACCCACCATTTACCCTCACAAGAACCAGGTTAAAACAGATGCATGCATCAAGCCAACATTTCGGGGTAGAGACAATCTTATAATATTATTGGTGCACTACTAACTTGGACATTTCATATCCATCCAGATACGCCCACCCATTGAATCACCCCTGCCCCCCCCCCTTCCCAAACACTCCCACACACAGCCCAACCCTCCTCGCACCCCACCTTCTCTACTTCAACCTGTACCAATCTGTACCAGAATGGGATACTCCTATAAGATAGGGTGCTATTGTCATATTTTACCCACATCCTCCCAATACACGACCACCTCTAACCTAATCTTCAATCCTTTAAGGGCCGCATACACTGCGTTATTACACTGTGCCCTTCAAAGTCATGATGCATGAATGCAGCCATGACGTGTCTATTTGCGTGAGTTGCATCCATGCATCATACTGACGCTTCAGGGGGGTATCAACGCCACAGTGTTGACATGAGGAATGAATGGACTCCTGGCGAGTTACTCGCCACATCATGACAACAAATGACTGAGTGCTTTAAAGCACTCGGCGACCTATAAAGGGCTAATCTAATCTCTATTGCCCATCTGGCATGTCTCAACTATTCCTCATATGATAAGAAGCACTCCTTTCAAATCCATAGACATTGCCTCAGAGATCTATCCCCTTGGGGGTCTCTTCAATCTGATACTTTGGGGGTTTCCACATTTTAGTAGAGAAATTGGCAATGTATAGGGTACTCAGGACTCAACCTTGGGCACTTTCTCTACTTAGCACTTCCAGTACAGAAATTGGTGTGATCAACCGAAAATAGTTTCCTTTGAGTTTTTATCATGAGTTAGTTGTCCTTGAGATATATGGAGTGCACAAACCTCTAAGGAACCTTCCGTATCTTATAAGAAAACTTTGATTGTGTTGCATGAGTGAGCTAACCCTTTAAGGGCGACATGTTGCTAAACGATGACATTTATCGTCATGATGCACAAATGCAGCACCGGTGAGTAACTTGCCAGGGCTGCATTGGTTCATCATTTCAACCCTTTGGGAGTGTCTCACTACCGTATAGTCAGCATGAAGCGTGAATGCAGTTTTGGAGAGCTATTCACATGCAGGGCTGCATTCATGCATCATAACGACCAAGGACATGATGCATGAATGCATTATGTCGACCTTAACTGGTTAATCAGGGTGTATGTGAAAGAAAGGGAAGGAGGGGAGAGAGCGCGAACGGGGGTAGCTGTGTAGTGAGAAATATAGTCGAGAGGGATAGAGATACCCAATGCACACTTTCCACTCCATATGTACACATTATCCACGCCCTACCATATTAATGAGAAATAATCCATTGGGACCCTATTCAAACACGACATCATAGAGATTTTTGTTACTCCCCATTCTTCTACAAATTATTGAGGAGTTATAACAATAGTATCTTTGCCACGTAGGCCCTATTCCATTTCTATTAGATGATCATATTAAACCTAAAACAATGATGGAAAGGTGCATATTCTTTGTCTTTTTTTGTTTGGGTAGTATAACGTCCAATTGAGAGGAGACTAATATCAATAGGCAGTGCACTGTCCAGAATTAGGGCCTCCCGTCAAGAATTAGGGCTTAAATAGGCATCAAGTAAAGTGTACTTCTTATGAAAAAATATATGAAAGATGTCAATTCCCTCGGGTCTGATGGAAGAAAACATATATTTGTCCTCAGGATGGAGAGTGACGATTTTTTAGTTCCACATATACCCAGAAAAGGGTGTTATTAGTCGGGGTTCCATTGCCTTCGTGAAAATGTAGGGGAGGTATTTCACAGCATTCTTATCATCACGAACCTCATGCGGAGACATTACGGGCACTTAGTCTAATCAATCACGTAGAAACCAACACTGATAGTGCTACTTTAAGCCTTTATACAGAGACATTACAAAGCCTTGACAACCAATTTATCTTAGTTAAAGCAAACAATAACCAATGTATTAAACAATACCCCAATCGCTAGCCCTTTAATGGCTGGATGGTGCTTTAATGTTCTGTGCTCTTTGTCGTCATGATGCATGATCGCTAGAGCCGCATCTCTGCTTCGTGATGAGAGTGCATCGCGCTATCCCAGTGGGCACAAAAATCATTTCAACATTGAATCAATGTTGAATCAACATTGAATCAACATTGACAACCAGGTATCAACGTTGATTCAATGTTCTGTGCCCACTGGGATAGGGTCAGTATGATGCTTGAATGTAGCAATACTGCTTAAATAAGGCAGTATACTGCCCCTTAACAATGCCAGTCTCTATAGAGCACGCGACAGTAACAGGAATGGATAGGGGGTTATGAATGGATAGGGGGTTATGAATGGATATGAGGATTAAGGGTTGCATTGTTGATCTAGGTACAAAGAGGGATCCTTGATAAGGATGCAGGTCTAGCTTACGGCAACTGTAAGGCTCATTTTCCATTAGCCGATTTGGACTGCTGTCGGCCGATGATCGTCAGGGAGGTTCATACCAACTACACTAGTTACACAGAGTGTACTACCAGTGGTTTGCTGTGGCTATAAATGCCGATTAGCGGCCGACAGCACGTCCAAATCGGCTAATGACAAATGGGCCTTTAGAAGCGTCTATTGTTTGGACACACATGTGGCACCCCTCGTTGTTGGTCGGATCCTACATCTACACTTTGGTGGCTGCATAGTCCTTTAATTTTTTAAGTGAGACGATCTGCGAAAATGGAC
The DNA here is from genome assembly GCA_947462335.1 of Harmothoe impar. Taxonomy (NCBI): domain Eukaryota; kingdom Metazoa; phylum Annelida; class Polychaeta; order Phyllodocida; family Polynoidae; genus Harmothoe; species Harmothoe impar. The sequence continues at coordinate 39,844,416 of OX381719.1, forward strand.
CTTAGTGCAGCGTGCATTAAGGTCTCTATCTTTGGTACATATCACCTTTAATGTTCACAATGCATGAAAGCAATCCTGGCAGCATGCCAATCCTAGACGCTTGATACGCTATCGGTGTCATGCATTCAAATATCAGTGGCAATGGAATCCCATACAGTACATTAAAAGTCTTTAAAGTAAATGGATGTACTGTTTGTAAGACAACCATGAGGGGGGCGGGGGCAATGTCTTTGAATGTTATCCAGGTTGCACCAGTTTCAATCCAAAGAGACTCCTTTGTGGTGTTAGGTATACCTGCTTCCGACAATCAAATTGTTCCTTCTCTTGGGGGATCGTTAGTACATTATCGCTACATGATACATGTGGTCTCTTTGAATGCTCTACAATGCAAACAGAAGGCACAATTAGTTTTTCATCACTGCAGGTATCAGAACAATTAAACACACCCGATCTTCTGTTGAAAAACATGTTATTGGCAACTCCTCGGTATCAAATTAAGGTTAATACAGTGCGTTAGAAATAACATTTTCACAAGTTGCGCTGGTCATACACTCTGAAATACTGAGATGTATTGGAAGCAAATAAAAAAGATGCGCTCTTTCAAGAGTGGTCATACTTTCTACAGCTGATAGCCTGCGACCTGGGAAGGAAGGCTAAATGAGCTCTGTCCCCACTTCTTTGCGAGAAAGAGAGTCAAGTGATTATTAAGTTATGATAATTTGATTTGGGAGATAAAGGAGTGGTCATTTGCTGACAATGGGAGGAGGGGATATCATTGTATTTACGCCGACAATTTTGTTTGGCCTACCCCTTTTAACTATAGTAATTAACAAAGGGGTGGAACACATAACATTAATTCCCCCTCTCAATGGCTCCATCTTTTTTTATGTAAACCCCACCCCCACCAATCCACTCATCCCCCTGTTGTTAAAGGATGACCACTCCCTAAGAGCCTATCCCTAAATGAAAGACGGCCACTATCTACCCCAGTAGCGGTAGTGTGAGTATACTGTAACTGGCAGGGGAGGAACTAGGGCTTGAAAAGATCCCTGAAAGCAATCCAGGGTGAACTGGCGCCTACTCTGACCAAACGGTTCTCTTTATGATGTAAGGCACACCAGGGTCGATAAAAGATGCCATTCTCCACTCCCTCCCCTGGGGAGTGCATTGTCTATATACACACGGAGATACCATGGACTCTAACCCTTTAAGGGCCGCATAGTGATTGAATGTGCTATGCCCTTTGCCATCATGATGCGTGAATGCAGTCATTGCTAGTCTACTCATCAATGCAGCATTCATGTATCAAGCCGACCATACAGGGTTGATTTATACACCCCCACAATGGGTCGGAATGATGCACGAATGCAGTCTTAGCGACTCATCAGGGCTGCATTCATGCATCATATCGATAAGGTGCTTGATGCATTAGAGCACTTTGCGGCCCTTAAAGGGTTAAGTGATCCCAATAGAGCCCATCCAGAGCCCGGAGGGGGAGGAGAGGGAGGCTAATAAGGGGGAGTTAAAAAGAAAACACAGTTTGCATCGATTGATCCGCTGCCAAATCGATTGTGCTGACTCGGGGAAACTGTCGGTCGGCGGTTCAGACGGGGTCAGAGACATGGGGCTTTAACACAAGACACCTCCTGCCGAACTCTGCTACTAGAGCTGTTAACCATTTGAGGACGGCATGATGCAGTACTGCAGTGTGACCATTTGTTGTCATGATGCATGATGCAACCCTGGCGAGTAAGTACCTCGCCAGTGCTGTATCCAAGCATCATGCCAACCATAGAGGATTGATACACTTCCAAAGAGTCGCCATTCATGCATCATGGCGAACAAGGGCATTAAAGCACGTTAAAAAAAAATTCTGTCATTTTAAGGGTTAAATCATTTTTGTGGGGGGTGTAGCAGAAACTGCTATCAGCCATAGATGTTAAATCCTCACCTTTGTTACTTGAGCAGTTTTCTGGTTCTTAGGGGTATCGCAGAAACTGCAATTAATCATTAGCACTGAAATCTCCTGCCTATCCCTGCTGATATTGTTTACCAGTTTCTGGGGAGTATTGCAGACGTTTTTGTTATCTCTACACTGATAATCTTTATGCTTCTGATTTTAGTCAGTAGTGGTTATCCCATGTTAATCATAGGGATATAGAGCAGAATGACTGACTAATATTGAAAAATGACTGAGGCAAAGAGATAACCCTAATAGTCATTGCGTATTGGGGGTCTGAGGTGGGTTGGTCAATACTGACTATCCCTGATAGTACTGACTAATTTAGATTTCTCGTAGAGGAAGCCAGAAAGAAGACTAACTAGGTCAATCACTAGTGACTGAGCTATTTGTTTATCAGTACTGACTAAGGTCAGGATATCAGTGTTCTGCTGAATCTGTTAAATAGGACTGTCGTATGGAATCATCGGCACAGGAAGGTTTAAGCCGATTGATTGCGTCTTCTGTGCTACTGAGGCTGTTATCAGAAATTGATAAGAGGGTGGGTGGGGGGAGGGTGGTCCCAGGCGCTGTAATCATTCTTACTAGACGCCCCTGGCCGTTGAAGCTGTTAACCAGTTCTGAGGTGGTGTTGCAGATGATCACTCTAAAACTTTGTGACATGGCCCAGGAAAATGAACCTTCATGCACCTTACACTCAAATCCCTTTTCGTAGATCGTGCCACAAATAGTTAGTGTATATAAACAGTAACATCTCCCGCAGTTTTACAGCATCTTCCATAGTTTTACAATAGATCCTACTGTTAACATACATTAAACTCGACACCCCCTCCCCGACAAAAGGCAACTTAGCTCTCTCTGCGTCTATAGCAAATTAAAAGAAAAGTGCTCTGTCACCTTTAGCAACCAATGTGATACAACAGGGCCCGGCGGTGACTGAGAGTTGTCATCCTCAGTGCCTCACGGTGTGATCTCTGTCTGGGATCAGAGTGTCGGCGTGCAGGAAAACAACGTCTGAGCAAACAGACTATTCTTCATTCTGCCTGGGGAAAGTCCCAGACAATATATTTTATTAACCAAAGGGAAATTTTATAATTGTTCTTCCCCATAGGCCATTTCTATAACTGTACTCCAATTTCTATAGTTGTTATATCCATGGGGCACATTGATATAATTCCTATGAGTTACAGGGAATTTTTATGATTCCCCTACCCCACTTAGAATCTTTATGGTTCCTATACCCTAAGGAGCATTTTCCATAATTTCTATTACCCAGAAATATTCTGTGAGGGGGATTTCTGAGATTCCTATATACCAAGATGCAATTCTGTAATTCTTATACATCAAGGGGCATTTCTTTAGACATTTTGTGCAATGCTATGTCATATAACAGCGTGTATCATTGCAGCTTTGCCAAAAACAAAGGGTCATATTACCATGCCATGAAATGGTTCCTTTCTCATCAAAAAGTAAGAGAGAAACTGAGGGTCATTTGTTTAAAAAAAGAGAGAACATACTTTTACCCTGCCCTTGGCTTGTAACAATTCTACAGCCAGTTACTTGTACCACATCTACTACATACATTGAACCCAAGTATGAAAATTATGCAACAAACCCCAGCTATTGATGTGGATGATCTGCAGCGGGCGACTGTGGACTGTTTGGGACTTACCATTTTAGAGCGGGCCGACCGTCTGCCTCTGGGATCAGTGAGTCGACAAGTGGTAAAACATTCTCGGATCAGACAGCCAACTAGAATATGGACATGATTGTCTCTCAGTTTCAATGTTTTATCGATGTTTCACAGAGAGCTTTTCAAAGTCAACATCATGCCAATCCTCCTTTGGGAGATTGATTCTTAATGCCTTAAGGATGGCATGTTGCTAAAAGATGACAATTATTGTCGTCATGCTGCACCAATGCAGACCATGCGAGTGACTCCAAGGACTGCTTTTGTGCATCATGCAGGCCCTGTGGGAGTGTCTCGACCCTGAAGCTTCAGGGTCATGCTTAAATACAGCACTGGGGAGTTACTCACCAATGCTGCATTCATGCATTCATTCATCCATGCCTTGAAGCATTATGCTGTCATTAAAGGGTTAATACGGTTTGGTATCTCTACCCATCTAAGGGCAGGGAAGTAGTGGTAGGGGTAGGACTACAGCGCCACAGTGGCTGCAGCAGCAGGGAAGGGAACTAAACTACCACGTGTTCCCTCGAGTAGACTGCATAGGCCTGTAGAATCATACTGGTTGCAGTCATAATCACTGATAAGACTCAACCTAACTGGTACTTTGTACCTGGGTAACCATAACTTATAGGGACAAGCTTGTACCCAGCCTACCAGCTCTTATGAAAGCTGGTGGGTGGGGTAATGAAAGTAAGAGAGTGGGAGATAATGATAGGTAGAGGTGGGATCACTAACAACATGAAAGCTATACTAATTCCCATCCATCTTATACATCAAATAAAACCCAAATGCATCAATTCATACAGAAATCAGTATTAACACCAAATGCATCACCACATAATTATCTCCTCTTGGTAATAACGCCATTTAACAAATCCCAACGTCCCAAGGTGTTCTCAATATGCTGCTGGGAGAGGGCACTGAGGTAGCCAATAAGTGACGCACCAAGGCAGAAAGCTGGCTATGTACAAAGTTCTAGCTCAAAGTTCCATATTGCCATTTACCAGAGTAATACATTAGTATTCTTTTGTCCCTTTGTCTCTTTGTACCAGTATGGCCGATCTTCAAACATTACCCTCGACCAAATGCCCCAAATGCTGTGCTAACAGACGGTTGAACACAAATTAGAGGTTATAGTTCGGGGATGTGTACTGAAGGTACACAGGTGCAATCCTGTGGTAGGCAGAGCGTGAGCCAATATTGATCATACACCATTTTGCAAACTACAATTTAGTAAATTGAAACTTGAGAAGGACGAACCAAAAGTATGTAACCCCTTTTCAGCAAAAAGGAAAAAAACAGCATGTTACTATAATAGCGAAAAGGGGATGGCCACTATCGATTTTTAGGGGAGACTGAAAGAATCTGGACTATTTTTCGTTATGCTTGCTTGAAGTTTGCTGGAAATCCTTTCCTCACGTTTGCTGGGAAATCCACTGACCCCCCTTGTTGAATAACGACCACGGCAATCGCCTGCGGTCCATGCATTAGCACAGCCATGGACAATATATTGTTCCTATCTATTGAGAGGGACCCCAGAATGTATTGATTATTCCTTGTATATATCCGCAGACTAACTCGTTATTCGCCCCCGCAGATATGTGTAACACTTTAAGGACTGCATACTGTTTTATTATGAAATACTATGCTCGCTATCATCATGATACATGAGTGCAGCCTGGTGAGTAACTCGCCAGGGGTGCATTCATGCATCATGTCCACCCAACAGGGTTGATGCACTCTTGAACGGTTGTGATGCATGGGTGCAGTCCTGGCTAGTCTACTCATGGACTCTGGTCTCAAAGGAGTGGTATACGGCTATACGGTCCTTTATGGGATGTATATACGTCCCGGTATCTGCGTATTGACGTGCCTCACCTCTCTATCTGAGCGGATGGACGGCATGTCACATTGCCATTGGAGAGTTGGAGTTGCAACACCTTACTTGGGGAAACTCTGTCATAACACAACCTCCATTGTAACTATTATTGTATACGAGGTGGTACCAGCTCTGTGGAGGCGATTCCAACAGCCAGGCACATGCCGTAAAGCATATTGTGATGCGACACACGGGTTTGTGTTGATATAACTGTGAGTATGATAGCTTTCCGCATTTATTTATTCCAATTCCAATATGGCGCATGTACTGGATAGCGCAGTCATGGTTTGATGCTGTGACGTCACAAGCTCTGGGAGAGAGCTAGTGACGTCTATGTGCAGATATTTAGTGTGTCAAATAGTGGCATATATGTTATGTATAGGCCTATATTGGAGACAGTGCTTGAGGATTGGGCTTGCACTCGATAGTGGCGATCGCGACCTGCCGGGATGGGAATGGGTGGAGAGCTCAGCCAGATGATGACTCTATAGGTGGCTCTAGAGGTGCTGTGGGTGGTACTCTAGGTTGATAGTGTATTTCTGTGAGTGATGGGTCTATGGATCTATTTCTGTGTCATCTTGTGGTGGGGAATTGACACAGTTCTAGTAAACATGCTATCATCAGGTATCCCAGGTCATTTTCAGATTTTATTGTTACACATGTGGAAACTGGTTAGATGGATTAACCATGTTATAACCTGGAGCCTTAGTGGCAGATAATATATATGCAATGATAATGGAGAAGGATGGCAGTATGACGGACTTCACCGCCGAATTATTTATTAATAAACAAGAAAAGAAAAATTGAGTCTGTAGTCGGTGCTGGTCAGCAGCGTATGGTGTGACCACGGTGGTCACCACTCAGGTGAGTGAAGGTGATGGTTACTCCACCTGGTGAGAGTTCAATGTACTAGTTCATCGGCGTTGGGTTATAGCAGACACACCGGGGTTGTGTCCACACAAAAGATGAAAACAGATTAAATATACAATTTGGTCTGGTAGTTTGGATTTGGGAGCCATTTGAACATGTAAAACTGTAGTTGGGACTCAGCCAATATTTTCATAGTTAGGTCTCAACTTGATTGTGCAGACATACTATAAGCATTCTAAAATCCCTGAGGGGAAAAAAGATCATGGAAAACTGATATTTAGAGAATAGAAAATGATGTTCTTGAAGTGGAAACTCGCTTAGGACCAGAGTTTTCTATTGTCTTTATAAAAAGTATTTCACAATTTCTCTCTCTCTTAAAAGTTTTCCGTGGGTTTTTAAAGATTTCCTGTGGGTTTATTTACTGTTCATTGCTGTGACCCTGTGCTCAGCGTGCACTGTTACCCTATAACGAACGGTCACGTGACTTCTCTGAGGCTATAATGCACGGCCAACCGTTTTATAAGTAATTATTACATGAGGTATTGTGCCTTCAGACCTGGCCCCTTGGACATGGGGTTGGTTGCTTTAAGATCCTCTCCGCCTTACCCTGTTAATTATAACCGGCATGGGAACCAGAAAGTATGATGGTAAAACTACCATCATACATTCTGGTTCCTGTTCACTGGTTCCAAGCCAACCCAGCAAAATTCAAATTCAAGGTCATACTGATTGTCACCAGATCTAGTAGCTCCAGTGCAGAACGGCCAGCCCAACCAGGCGATGATATAATAATGTATGCATCGATCCAATAAAACATTTTCAGAAACATAAGCTGACATAAGCTTTATCACGATAGACACCTTACTCCTGGGCATTCTTTTATGTGATGATTAGGATGCTTTCATCATACATATTTGAAAAGTAACTTTATAAATATTTAGAGATAAAAACTCTATGAAACATAACATTTTCACTTTTGTGATGTTATTTGATGAAAATTGTATTTTCTCGAGTCTTGAATCTGTTACGATAGAGCCGCGAGGACTGTATGAATAAACTCAGAATAAAGGGATTGAGTAGAAACCTCATTATTGCCTTCAATATGAAATCCTCTTCACACTGCACTAAATCCAATCATAACTCCTTTGTTCTCCTCCACGTGTATTTACTGCAATTACCCCCTTTAACAGCGGCATGTCGCTAAAGGATGACATTTGTTGCCATGAAGAACCAATGCAGCCCCAGTGAGTAACTCACTTGTGCTGCATCGGTGCATTATGTAGACCGTTCAAGAGTGTCTAAAGCCTGTAGGGTCAGCATGATGCTTGAATGCACCCCTGGTGAGCTACTCGCCAGGGCTGCATTCATGCATTATGACGACCTAGAGCAGGGTGCATTGAGGCATGTCCTTATAGTGTCAAAAGGCTGGGTGTAATCAGGGGTATAAGGATAACATTGTGGTGGGTATTCATTACAGCAGGAAGGGGGGTGGTGATATGGGGAGAAGCTTAATGCAGTAGTCTGTGCCCTACAGAGATGGGCATGTGTATGTGAGTGAGGCTTGGCGGGGGGGGGGGTATCTCTGATATTCAGGAAGTGGTCATTTCTTTAAGCACAGGGTAGGGGTCCCAATCGTTGTCAGTTTCCCAAGATGGGTTATAACCAACCCCTTTGAGCTTAAACCAAGATTTTGGGCAGTGAAACCATGAATTTAAGCATTCGCAGAGACACCGTCTAAATTTTGACCAGAACATTATAAAAGAAAAAATCTTGGGTTTTTGTCACATCTTATTTTTCCTTAATTTCAATAAAAAACGCTATGCAATATTGGATGACACAACACCTATCATGAGAAAACCGATTGTGAGTACATTAAAATCTTGGTTGTAAGCCTACCATGGGCACAAGCCGAATGAAGTTTTGAGAAAAAGAGTTAGCTTATAAGAATAGTGTTTGAAATACGTTCGAAATTCCTTATTCTACAGCTTCAACTATAAGCCGAAAGGGACTTTGGGGTTGAAGAAGGAAAAAAAGAAAGAAGCCAAATATACTGTAGTTTTACGGTAGTAGTAGTTCATGAGTGAGGAGTCTATTATCTAATGCCATGTAATGTCAGGGAAATGGCATTTAAGTGTCTTTAAATCACATTTGTTCGAATCAAATATGCCTAAAGTGTATCTTAAGCAAACTTAATTTACTTAAAAGCAAACATTCATGCAGTGATGGAAGTACATGAGGAATAATCCTATCATTCATACACATGCTTGTAAATACATGGTCTGTTAGCAGTATACAATGCAGATAGTGCCAATACAGCACACAGCACAGTTAATCTACTAAATCCCCTTATCCCCTATAGTCAGTTGATATTCATGCTGCCAGGTTGGCACAAAACACGGATTCAGCTGGAATCTGCACCTGGCATAAATCTGGGACAGGCCTTAACCCCTTAAGGATGGCATGATGCGAAAAGATTGCACCTGGTCAAAGATTGCACATGGTCAAAGGCTTTCACATTGGCCCGATCTCGTGAGACACAGCCCTCATGCTCTAACAAGCTCATACCCTTTAAATTCAAGGACAGCATGGTACTTTAATACCGTGTGCCCTATATCATCATGATTCCCGAATAAGGAGAATAATGCAGCCCTGGTGAGTAGCTCGGCAGTGCTGCATTCAAGCATCATGCTGACCTTATGGGCTTGATACACTCCTGAAGGGTCGGCACTATGCTCCAGTGCAGTACTGGCAAGTTTGCATGACAAATATCATCTTTTAGCGACATGCCGTCCTTAAAGGGTTATAGTGGAGAGATAGGCAGAACGGTATGTTAGAACAGGACAGTAACCTCTGTGCCGCATCTCCATATGTATAGTGCATAGAGAGGGTTGCCTGTAAATGGTACATCTGTTGTAGAGGGCCCTACAGCCCTGCTCTGCCCCTCTATACACCAATGTATGGACCATATGTAAAGCCCCTACTCTATTCCCAACTTGCGGGTCCTCTACTCTACACAGCCATTGATCTCACTGAGTGTGCTGCTGGTAACAACTATCCTAAGGGTGGTGGAGTAAATGCTGTGGTATGGCCTGATTGGTCGAGCGATCCTCCCACTCATGTGGGATACAGTTCATCAAAACCCGCCCACAACACCCTTGGCATCACGACAACGCCGATGCACTATTGGCAGCAGAGACCTTTCAAAAAGACAGTAACTTTGCTGTGACTACATAAAATCCTTCCCTACCATGCAAACAGGCAGGTATGCAGCTTGCAGGCTTATCTGCAAGCGAAAGTTCTGTGTGAAAAATGCACTTTACCTTTAACAAACTCAGACATGCAGATATGGAAATAGGCCTGTGTCCACTGGGATTTATTAGATCGTTTTGGCTCCGAAAAATACATTTTGGCCCCAACAAAACCGTCTGTTCGGCGCCAAAACAGTTTCATATATCATAGATAGAGATATTTCGCTTGTGACCTTATTTGAGAGGAAAGCATGAAATAAAGCCTCTTGTATGTATACAGTCAATAGCTCGGGACAGCGGCCTATCTTGCCCATCTTTTTCATCAACCTGTCATATTAACCACACTGGGCTCTTGCACCTCTCCTTTTCAAAGTGTTCTGGTCACCACAAACGCTCTGGGTGTCATGTTTTGTTTTCTCATTTTGGACGTTAGATTCGCTGTCATGGGTTACACAATATGCGCCGCTTAGAATTACTCTTTGGTTAGAGTTCCAACAAAACGATCAAACAGTGCAACTGTAAAGTGAAATATAGTACATAATCATCTTCAAATAACAGACAGTCATTAATTAGTACAAAACACAGAGGTAATGGTCCAGTAAGGTCGCTAGTAATAACCAATATTTTGCTTATTCCTTTTACAGTGTATTTTAACTCGAATATAGGCAAGTAAGGGGAATTCACATAATTACATGAAAGTAGTAAAACATTTATGGCGTGGGCGCCGGGATGGGACAAGTCAGTAAGCCAATCTGGCAAACATCCAGCACTGATGAGCCAAAGTTACAAATACAAAGCTCAATGTATTCATACTTTTCATTTTAAATAAATGTCTCTGTGGCAAATACATACCCTTATACCATGACGCGCTACTGAACTGAAATTGAATATCATATGTCGTATTGCCATTGTACACATATAAGTATGGTATTTGATACCTTGATAAAGGCCTCATATTGTGAGTCACCACTGCAGCAACCTCAATGTGTATGTCTCACAAAGAAGCAATATTAAAAAAATGACACTAATAGAAATATGAGGATTCATATTCCTCTATGTTAGAAAGAGATATTGAATATGTCTGAAATCCACACAAGCATAATACCATTCTTTTTTGATTACTGATAGAAGGGTTTAGTTCATGAGACTATCCTGAGATAGCGTAAGAATTTCATAGAAATCGGTGACTTGATGTAAATGTAATGGGAGATAACACAGAGGACTTTCCCTTTTTGACAACGGCATCACATGTCCTTGCAATAGAGGAGCATAACATATCAATACCCATTTATATAGAAAAAACGGGTATATGTTTCCCTTCACATAACCCATATATATATATATATATATATATATATATATATATATATATATATATATATATATATATATATTATATATATATATATATATACATATATATATATATTATATATATATATATATATGTGTATATATATATATATATATATATATATATATATATATATATATATATATATATATATATATATATGGGTCCTGACATAAAGGCCCTTTTGGTAAAATACACATGTTGGAATTTGTATTATGCTACCCTTAAAGGGTTAACCTAACCTCCCTCATTATGGTTCCCTTAAAGGGTTAACTTATCCTACTCATTATGCTGTCCTTAAAGGGTTAACTTACTCTCCCTCGTTATGCTGCCCTTAAAGGGTTAGCATGATGCCCTTAAAGGGTTAGCTTACCCTTCCTCATTATGCTGTCCTTGAAGGGTTAACTTACCCATCCTCATTATGCTGTCATTAAAGGGTTAACTGACCCTTCCTCATTATGCTGTCCTTAAAGGGTTAACGTACCCTCCCTCATTAGGGCATGTTCTGTGCACACCTTCACAGTGCTTATAGAACCTGCTAATTGCCATTCTTGATTAAACTTTGAGTTGTCACCTTTAAATGCCTCTGACATGCACCGTCATTATCAGCACTTCTACTACGTAATATCATGCCTGTTTGTGATTATCTCAGTCTTAATAGTAACCCTTTAAGGACGGCATAGTACTAAAGTCAAGTATGCCCTTGGTGTATTCCTGGTGAGTTACTCACCAGGGCTGCCTGCATGCATCATGCCGACCCTGTGGGAGTGCTGCACTCCCGAAGGGTAGGCATGATGCATTAATGCATGAATCCATGAATCATGATTGCAAAGAGTATAATTATATCATACTAAAGCACTATGCTGCACAATAAGGGTTAATTATCACAAACTTTAGATAGTTGAAGTGCAACATCGTATTGCTACAGAAGAAATAGCAATATACATGATTGTACTTGTCCTTTACTAGCTTTTACTTCATCAGAAGTAAGCACATAATTATCTCGCATTCAGCCTTAGAATAGATTCGTAGTTTAACCCCTTAAGTTTAGGCCCTGTGTGGTTATTTCATGTATTATTCCCTCTAGTCGCAATGATGCATGAATGCAGACATAGGGGGTCCTCGTCAGTGCTGCATTCATGCATCATGCCGACCTTACAGGGTTGATTCACTCCTAAAAAGTAATGATCGCATGAGTTTATTTTCGGCGCTGCGTTGTATGATGTCTCAAGTGACAGCATTGAGACATCATACCCTCCTTAAAACGGTTACCATTCAATTTTTGACGAAAGGAATTGATTGAAACATGAATTATTATACCTAGCATATGATAGTCCTATCTCTTAACCACTGAAACCCATATGCCCACTGCAGTGGCGTATTATGGCAATACGCCCACCCAGTGGGCGTATTGGGAAAGGTCATGTGATTACCTGTTAGCCAATGAGAGTGCAGCTCAAAACGAGTCAAAACTTCTGCCGATTGCCGATTCTAATCCCGATTTTTACACATTATACAGCATATTTTGGGTGGTTTAATAATTGGGAATGGTAGAGAGGATATGCTACCATGGCTATGACATTTTACAGCAAGTAAATCGGACCAGAAATAAGGATTTTAGAGAGAAATCAGACTGTAAAAGCAGGGAGACACCTAGAGGCCAAAAGCTGAACTACAAATGAAAACATCGGCAATCGGCCGATTTTGTCGATGTATTTTTTAAAATTACAGCCTTAATCGGTATGACTATCATATGCTAGGTATAATAAATCAAAAACATAACTCGTGTCCATACCAGGAGCTTGTATGCCTACTCGTGACCCTTCCGTGGTCCCCAGCAGAGGCCTGCGGCCTCCTCTGGGGACCAGGGAAGGGTCACTCGTAGGCATACGGCTCCTGGTATGCACACTCGTTATGTTTTTGATTAGTATCTATTGGTTAACGCCTCCTCTATTATTGACCTTCTCATGTAGATGTAGTCGTTCCTGATTAATATCCTCTGCGTCTTCTTATTCAGCCGCATGGTTCTGTAATGTGCTATGCCTTTTGTTGGCATGATTTATGAATGCAGTCCTGGCGAGTAACTTGCCATGGCTGCATTCACAGATTCAAGGGTCATGTCGACCTTATGGGGATTTATACTCTTCTAAAGGGTTGGCATGATGCACCATGCAGTAGCGACGAGTTACTCACCTGCTAGACGATAACTGTTGCTTTGAATCAACCTTTCGCATTTAAAGGGATTAAATTAGTTTTCAATTCCTGTAATTTCCTAAGCTCTCTCACCTCCTACCCAAATCACCCTGCATGAAGGTCGTCATCAGTTGTGTAGGTATTAAACCATTAAGGGCCGCATAGGACTCCAATCTACTATACCCCTCATGGTCTATACTCGCCAGGGCTGAATTCAGACATCATGCCGACCCTGTGGGAGTGTATCAAACCTGAATGTAGCACTGACGGGTTACTAGCCAGAGCTACATTGATGCATCACGACGATAAAGGACATACTGAGTTAAACACTATGCTTGTAACATGGTTAAGAACTTACTATAAACTACACGTTTATAGACTTTCTGCTCAAATCCCCCATACATACAAACTTAAAGTGAGTACATCCGATAATTCGGATTTAAAATTGAATTTTCTTAAAATTGATCCAGACTGTTGACTTAGACCATACTTCCCCTTCTACTTATTCTATTCATTGTTATTCCCAATTATTCTGCTCAAATTACTTATTTTCCCCTAATTATGGTCATTGAATGGAATGAGGTTGTTCACAATCGTACGTCTCGCCATTCAAATTACACTGTAGAAGAGCATGACTGAGTCCCATGGGACCCCGTTCCTGAACTCTTACTGACCATAGCTAACGCTGTGGGACGGAGTAGATGAGCAGACACAGCATCTTGAAACTCACGAACAATTTCTAAATGCCTTAAAAAGCAGTGAATTCTTCACTATATAAAGTACTTGAATCCTCCACACTCCACACACTGGCCATGCTGGATCCTCATGGGATAGTCTGGCAATGCTGGACTCTGGGGAGAGTCTCTTTCAGCCTGCAAGAGTCCAGCATTGTCAGACTGTGGCATGAGGACCCAGCATGGCCAGACTTTCAACAAGTTTGCCAAAGTCCAGCCTGTTATTGAATGTCCAGCCTAGCCTGACCCTCACTAGAATGGCCCTTGACCCATCTATTATAGTCCAGAAGTGCCTGACCCTTGTATGAGAGTAGTATTGGCGACATTGGCTGACTCTGATATTTGCCTGTGTGTATACATTACTCTGCTGACTTTCTTTGGGCTACCCATCTGTCTGGTTAACTCTTGGCTTATTGCTGAAAATATTCGTATGTCATAAGAGTTTTTTGCCAACACTCCCCCACACTTTGTATGACATCAGGACGAACAATAAAGCAAACACCTCGCAGGATAGATAAAATAAATTCAATCCAATCCAATCATCAATCTCCATTAGTAAGTTGGGTGACCTTTATCACGATTCAAATCACAAAACCGTACACGGTCATTTCCAGAGACAATATAATATCTCCATAGTTATGTTTACTCTAGTTCTGTTCAGGTGATAGTTCTTAGACAGATCACTTCAATTTCTAGTTAAAATACACATAAAGTACTGTAGGGAGTGGGCGATAAATCGTATTATTTGAAGGTGTGAGCGCGGTCTGGCTCGAATGAAAAGTAATTTTCGTGAATGAGAAACTTCAAGACCAGAAAACATGTATTCATTGTACTTGAACACAAAACTATGGAAGTCTGAATTCAGATGACAAAAGTTATAATTATTATTAAAATCAATGAGTTAGCCGGTTTGCACAGTTTAGTGGAAAGACAAAAGGGCGTGTCTGTCTGATTATTACTTGAGCAAAAGAAACTGCCTGGCTATATAACACATAGAAACCAATTACAAACAAATTACCAAGTTTATAACCAGGCAGTTTCTTTTTGTAAAGTGTTTTTCAAAATTAAACATATTCAGAATGATTCATATCATAATATACAATGCACTGCAATTTTTTTCAGTGTAAACCTTAGCTATAGGCCTACTTAATGTTTAAACGTAAAGATTGTACCCACAGTCCTTCATAGTAAAAATAATTCCTTGGGCATGGACTGCTACGACTCCTGTTATGCCCACTGGTTATGTTTCTCCTTTAGACACCCAGGTCATTGTTTCATCCTGTAGTCTCATCTGTTCAGTACCTTGTACCTTGGCACAGTGGATGGAAACCAATCAGCCTCCCCTATTGTAGTCGTGCTCTTTGCCTCCCGGGGGAACCCCCTCTTACTGTACGCTACCCTATCAACCTTGATGATAAGATACACAACCATCTAGAACCCTTTAAGGACAGAGTGATGCACTGAGGATTAGGTACATTTGTGGTCATGATGCATCAATGCAGCACCAGTTATGGGCTGGTTGTGTTTGTGCATCATACTGGTCATTGGGGAGTGTATCAACCGCATAGGTTAAGTATAATGAACGGAAAACTGGCTCCGGCTGCATTCACGCACCATACAAACATAATAGTACATTAGAGCAGTATGCAGCACCCACCCGTGCTGCATTCAAGCACCAGGCCAACCCTACACAATTAGAGACACTCACAAAGGATTACTATGATGCAGCAATGCCGCATCGGCGAGTTACTCGCCAAGGCATGCAGCACCAGCAAGTTACCCACCGGGGCTGCATTGGTTCATCATGCCAACAAATATCGTCTTTTAGTGACATGCAGACGTTAAAGGTTTACGGAGGGCGTGGAGGGGATGTGTAGGGGTCAGTGGGTAGCACCTACAGCTGCATCAGCGTTTTCAGTGTACCTGGGGTACACTAGTCTCCCTGCCTTGTTTCCTTCCTTAGTCCCGATGCTACTTTCATCTCTGGTTCAAACAAACAGCGCTGGATCAGCATTAAAACGTGCTGCCCTAGACCCCTAAGTTCGACATGGGCCTTTTTGGCGCCTAGGACAGTAGTATAAATTGATATTGACATGGGACATGAGAGATTTAAAAAAGATCTCGAAATGACTACATGAGCATTTATTAAAATCGACAGGAGACATGGGAACTCCTCCCCCCCCCCCACCCTCCATCAAAGGCACTAAACTTACCTGCACAATACTCGTGAAAACCAATGAACCTCACATGCAAAGGAGCACAGCAAGAAGACAGCTTGCAAATTCAAGATGTATCAGCCACGATTTTGTGATAAAAGTTGAAGATAGTTGAGGAACTATTTTTCGTCTAGGGAGACTGCAGAATGCGGAAAGGAGAGCAGAAAGTGCTACGCCCCATTTAGTTTGATGCAGAGGTGAGGTTTGGTACACGAGTCGCCGCGAGGAGAGTGCAGAGGGCCGCAGCAGTTGGGAGGGATGATTATACATTGTTACAGGACAAGCCTAGAGGAAGGAAATGAAATGGGGGAGGCTAAAGGTACATAATATTATGAGCAATGAAGAAGTTTGGAGGAGCAACACTAAGAAAGCGAGATTATGTATGAAGAAACACAACGGAAAATGGAATGCACTTGGTATTGACGGCAATGCAAGGAAGTGAAATATAGAGATAGAGAGAGGTGGAGAGAGACTTTTTTTGTCAAGTGTCTAATAAAATCAGCATTTATTGTACCTACACATGGTGATTTGCTGTTGCATGGAGTATGGGAGGGAGAGAAAGCTGGTGGGAGGGGTAATGAAAGCAAGAGAGCGAGAGATAAAAAATAGGTAGAGGGAGGATCACTTATAACATGAAAGCTGTACTAATTCCCATCCATCTTATATACCAAATTAAACCCAAATACATCAATTTATACAGAAAGCTAACCTGCATCAACACCAAATGCATCACCACAGAAATCTCCTCTTGGTAATAAAGCCATTTAACAAAGCCCAAGCTCCCAATGTGTTCTCAATGTGTCGAGGGAGGGGTGGGAGACAACATTTGAGTGATGGTGATATTAGATAAAGAGGAAGGATTGTCTGAAACATTCATACAAACGGAGGAGGCCTCAGGTGGCACATTACTACCACCTACAGACACCAAGGCCGTAGACTTGACACATGCCCTATACCCTCTGTCATCTTGTCCTTTTGATGGCCAGTCCTTCACTGTAAACAGTGGTTGCCATCCTTTTAGGTGTACAGTAGAACCTACTGTAGGTGTACAGTTTATTGTAGGTAAACAGTAAAATCGACTGTAAATCTACAGTAGTTGCTTTAAATCTACAGTAGTTGCTGTAAAACTACAGTAGATTCTACTGTGTACCTACACTTCCTATTTACAGTGTTTGTTGGCGCAATGGCATCCCAGTATGCACGCACTGCAAGAAGTAAATTTCACTAAACAATACAAACTACCATTGTTTTACAGTAAAAACTACAGTGTTAGTGTACACGGGCAGTGGAATTCACTGTTGGTTCACAGTATGCAAGGACTTAGGGTTTGTAGTTACAGTGTACAATGCTCGACCTCCAGGGTAATATTGGATACATTTTAGTCAGTGATTACCTAAAGTGGGTTCGTTTTTTGCAATATCAAATTAAATTAAGTTTCATATTCGGACTGCATTAACCTTGGACAAATATTACACATACAGATGTAATGTGAGGGACTCATTGCTAATCCATTTGGGGCAGCATAAGGTTTCAATGCATGGCAGCTTTTTTTGTTGCTTTTATAAGGATATTAATTTGTAGTTAGCCTTGATAGTCCCCCGCATTACCTCAATTGAGTGAAAATCACACCCTGATGCACATCGATGGAATAAAAGAAGAAATATTAATATAAAATAAAATAAAAGACCAAATACAAGTCTAGTGCCCTCAGTGCCACCCATCGGGAGCACCACATGACCTCAGTGAGAGTCACTCAGCCGTTCACGACGCCCCCCAGCGGTAAACAAAGGCACAAGGTCTTTAATGACCGCATAGTGCTTTAATGTGTTGTGCCCTTTCTCGTCATGATGCATGAATGCAGCCATGGTCAGTAATTTACCCGGACTGCTATCAAGCATCATGCCGTATTGACCATACACTCCCGAGGGGTCCAGATGATGCATGAATGCAACCCTGGCCAGTAGACTGACCAGGGCTGCATTCATGCAATATTTCGACAAAGGGTATACCTGTATACCATGTTAAAGCATTATGCGGCCCTTAAAGTGTTTGACTCAGGCCCTAGCCCTCCATATGGTTCTGCTCACCACCTGCCCCCACACTATCAAAGAGCTGCTCCCCCGGGCTGATCTATACTAATTTCTATGAATCGCGCCCTTACTGACATATTCTTCCAATATGTTATCCCCCCCCCCCCCCCGAGGTCACCACCCAATTTGTTGATGTCCCCTCTGAATTACACTCTCTCTTTCTTGGCTACACTCTATGACATGGAGAGGCATGGCGTGTCCCTATGCTTAAACATAGAGATGATTGTTTGTATCAGCATGTATATGGACGTCCCTATGCTTTAACATAGGGATGGTTGTATCAGCATGTATATAAGGATGTCCCTATGCTTTAACACAGAGATGGTTGTATCAGCCTGTATAAGGACGTCCCTATGCTTTAACACAGAGATGGTTGTATCAGCATGTATATGGACGTCCCTATGCTTTAACATAAAGATGGTTGTATCAGCATATATACGGACGTCCCTATGCTTTAACATAGAGATGGTTGTATCAGCATATATACGGACGTCCCTATGCTTTAACATAGAGATGGTTGTATCAGCGTGTATACGGACATCCCTATGCTTTAACATAGAGATGGTTGTATCAGCATGTATAATTACATACTGACGTCCCTATGCTTTAACATAGAGATGGTTGTATCAGCATGTATACGGACGTCCCTATGCTTTAACATAGAGATGGTTATTATACGATCGGGCGACTCATCGTGCTTTTTAGGTGATATCCCCGTGCTGATATCTAGTGATATCGGCACTCTTCCGGTGGATATCGGCACTCTTCCGGTTGACGGGAGTCATTCCGAAATTTCGTCACCCATAAAATCCGAGGTTTCATGGTGATTCGAACAACCTACCCCAAGACTTGGAGTCGGACACTCTACGTACCACGCCGTGGGGGCGCTGGTATAAATGGAGGATGAAAGAAGGAGTCTTTGGGCGGACTTTCAGGCCCGTAGGGCCATTATTCACTGAGTTACAGAAGAAAAGACATTTTTTGGTATAATTTCTTTGCAATTCAATATTTTTTTATTATTCTTTTTTTACTATAAATGTAGAAGTTGGACTTTACTTAGCTATTCGTTAAAATAATTCTAGGGCCTTTTTTTACATATATATATCCACTTTAAAAATGGTATGTTTCCACCCAGGCTCGAACCCGGGGCCTTCGGTGTGCGAGTCCGACGCACTAGATGCTTGGCCGCAGAGGCCGCGGTCCTATGGGAGGGAAACCCATCCAACTTATCATGGCAGTGGGTCGGATCTAGGTCGGACCATATTGGGTCGGGTGCCCGGCCCCGGTGCAGCTACACTGGGGCCCTGCTGCTTACTCCAAGCACTGACGTGGGTAGGCCTACAGAGCATCATGCCGACCATTTGGGAGTGTATCAACACCATAGGGTTGGCATGATGCAGAAAGGAAGAATCGTATAATAAACCTAATAATGTATGACTTTGAAGGCACTTGTGAGGTGTATCGTATGGATATCGGGCACTCCGCGCTACGCGCCTCTTGCCCGATATCCTACGATACACCTCACGCGTGCCTTCAAAGTCATACGTTATTGGTTAATTGTATCAGCATCTATAATTACATACTGACGTCCCTATGCTTTAACATAGAGATGGTTGTATCAGCATGTATACGGACGTCCCTATGCTTTAACATAGAGATGGTTGTATCAGCATGTATACGGACGTCCCTATGCTTTAACATAGAGATGGATCGCCTTGAAAAAAACTTATCTGTGGCATGCTTTTCAAATAAACATTTCTACAACTATGAATCAATTCAAATATCTAAAGGAGGGTATGATAAACGCATATCTAAAATTACAAAAGTGTTAATTAAGCTCGCAGCAGAGGCATTCGACGGCCTCAGCTAGCCTTGGCATTGATTCCGCCGTTTTTAGCGTCAGGAAGCTACACGTTAGTACAATGCTGTCACCCCACCGTACCCATAAACCCTTGTGAAAATAGGCAGAGGTTAGCTCGGAACGTCTCATGCCTCTGCTGGGGTAGTAGATAGTGGTCAGATGGTGTCACGTGGGTGTCACGTGGATGTCACTGGTGTCACGTGGTGTGTGAGCAGCTCGTTATGGGGTGGTGAGTAGCTCCTTACATGTAGGTACACGGGGTAAGTGGGTGCTGTGTGCGGGTGGGCAGCTGTGGTGGTGCTATCTACCTGCTAATTATAAGGTCTTGAGGCAGCCTTTAACTATTTAAGGACGGCTCAGCGCTAAAAGATTTGTCGTCATGATGCTGTAGCAGCACTGGCAAGTGACTGCCGGCCGGTGCTGCATTGATGCATCATGTCGACCCGTCGGGGGCCTTCCATAAAGTATGTACGCACCCAGGGGTGGGGGGGTGGGGGGGGGGGTCAGGGCAAATGCATATAAAAGCGTACCTGAAAATAGGGGTGGGGGGGGGGGTCAAGAGTCATTTTAGTATACTCTTTATGTACGCATTTTCACTTTTCTTTGTGAAAGTATGTATAAGTATGTACTTTAGGGGGGGGGGTCACCCTAATGCGTACATAATGCAACATGGGGGGTGGGGGGTCTATTTTCTGGAAAAAAAATGCGTACATACTTTATGGAAGGCCCCTCAGGCATGTCTTAGCCCCATAGGGTCGGCATGATGCTTGAATACAGCACTGGCGAGTTACTCACCAGGGCTGCATTGGTGCCTCATTTAAGCACAGTCTAATACTGTGAAATCACAGCCGTCAAATCGATGATTAACAGTTTAGTGATGGCTGTCGAATCAACGCTTTAGAGCTTTATGATCTTTTGTTGTCATGTTTTTGCTTATGCAGTTATGGCATGTAACTCTATTACGGTAACTTGCTTGCGCTGAATTGGTGCATCACACCACCCCTTTTAGAGTTTATCCATCCCGTAGGGCTAGTTTGTTTACATAGAATAAGACCTAGCACTAGAGAATTCCTCTCTACAGCTCCAATTCATGCATCATGCAGCCAATATATCCCCATGAATGTAACATCGGCAAATTACTCATCCTGGTTCACTGCATTCATCAGAGTACAAGGGGTAGGTAGTAGATGAAGGGGGTGCAGCTGAGGGGATGGGGGCAGCTAAGGGTCATTTTCCATTGGCCGATTTGGAGGTGATCGGCAGGCAATCGGCAGATAATCGGCAGACAATCTTCAGGTAGAGCCACAGCAATTGCACTGCACAGAGTGCACTAACCAGTGGTTTGCTAAAACTATACCTGCCGATTGCCTGCCGATTGCCTGCTGATCAACTCCAAATCGGCCAATGGAAAATGACCGTAAGGGAGGGGAGCATTTCAGAAATAGCGCATGTTAGAGGGTCAGCCTAGCCCAGCCCCAGGGGCATAGGACATTAAAGCAGTGTTGCCAAATGGGACTTATTTTCAGTAGAGATAAAAACCCATAATCTACTTAAATGTCATAAATGTTAATGAACATTAATTTTATTAGGCATTTTTCAACGCAGATGGAATGGTCTGTACCCACTGGGAAGCTAGAGCTAGGGGTAACCATAGGAGAAGGAGACTTGATTGATGCTTTATTTGCTTTAATCTAGACTGCACTATAGAAAAGAACTCTTCAACCGTCAGTATTCGCTCCGTGAAGCTACTATCATTGAGGAACGGCATGATCCTTACTAATATCATTAGCTACTAGACTCGGCCATCTAAAATTAAATACAAAAGTTTTGGTTATTGAGCACCCTAATGTCCTGAAATGCGATTAATACCAAAGTCAAGGGCAAGCAGCGACCTCATCGTCCTTAATACAAGTTTGAATTTGAACCGAGAAAGTAGCCATTACCCATTCACAACTTCATCAGCGATTAATTAAACCTTTCCCCTCAAAAACTCTCATCGAAGCACTAAATAACAGATCAATGCTTCCGTGGGGAGTCGGCCGGGGTCGAAAAGGGCCATTTGAGGCGCGGAATTAGAGGAATTGGCCGCATTGCCGGGGTTTGATGAGATTAAAAGAAATAGTCAATAAATTAGAGGGCTTTCTGAAGTTAGTTTTCTCCTTGGGAGTGGGGTGTTCATTTTGTCTAATGTCATCAGTTAGTTAACACTGTACAGGCTGCATTGTTGTTTAATGCTTTGTCGAAATGATGCATGAATGCAACTCTGGTGAGTAACCTACCAGTGCTGCTTTCATGCACCATGTCGACCCTCTTGGGTTGATACACTCCCAAAGGTTTGGCATGATGCCTGAATGCAGCAGCAAGACAAAGGTGTTACATTCTGACCATATCGATGCCTTATGCCACCCTTACAGGGTTGACATACAAGGGGGGTCTTATAACCTATTCTCTCAGCTCCTGGTACATGCAACATTGGTGCACCAGTATCCTGCAAAAGTTAGATGTATAGACA
The DNA here is from genome assembly GCA_947462335.1 of Harmothoe impar. Taxonomy (NCBI): domain Eukaryota; kingdom Metazoa; phylum Annelida; class Polychaeta; order Phyllodocida; family Polynoidae; genus Harmothoe; species Harmothoe impar. Next base: position 39,867,023 of record OX381719.1, read on the forward strand.
CAAGTAAATGTATAGTATACAGATATATAACATACGAGACAGATATATGACTGTTGTCATAATTTCCTGTAATAAAATAACACATTTTCTCATATATTATGCAAAGTTTGTCTTTGGTATCCAGTCCTGCGGAAATCTATCTGGTTCTTCAAAGTTGGCAAGCTGCAGAGGACTGACTTCCCGCATGGTGAGGCCTCAGTGATACTGCAGAGTTCAACAGTGGTTCTAAATACTAGAGTAACAGCAGGTGTTTCCCCTAGGCATGAGGTGCTTAATCTGCTTCCACCACTTCCCCACCTTCTAAGCTAGAACGTTAAGGGCAGCATAGTGTGTTAATGTGCTATTTCCTATCATGAGGCATGAATGCAGCCCTTGTGAGTAGCTCACCAGTGCTGCATACATGCATCATGCCGACCGTGCAGGGTCGATGATACACCCATGCAGAGTTGGCATGATGCATGGGTGCAGAATTGCTTTCAGGTATCAAGACGACAAAAGGCTTAGTACATTAAAGCACTATACTGCCCTAAAAGGGTTTAGTCTAAGTGTCAAATACCTTCAGGCTATGAGGCTACCATTCGCTTCCACCTTCTCCGCCTGCCTCTACAACAAACTCCAGCACCGCATCTCCATAAATGTACCACTCTGACCCAAACTGTGTTCATACCTTGTGAACAGCTCTGAGAAAATCGGACTGACTCCCCAGCATTGTTTGAATGTAAGTAAGTCTCGCCTGTCACATACATAGTTAAAGGGTGATACTTCAGAGCTGAGAGGTCCTATAGTCATGTGTTCGACCCGCACCCTGAATTTCGGATTTCACAATAAAGAATCGGCTCATGCCTGATGTTAATAGGCAGGTTAAGGTAGAGGTACAAGTCAGCGATCAAAGCACGGGTGTGGAGATCGCTCTGGGCAGACGCTACATAAACTTGATTATCACCACGCCCTTCCAATGTAGCTGCACGCATTCAACCCTTTAAGGAACATGTTGCTAAAAGGTGTCTTCATGATACATCAATGCAACGCAAGTGAGTAACTCGCTGGTGCCGCATTGGTGCAATAACGCCAAACCTTTCGTATAGTGGCTCAACCCTGTCGGGTCAGCATGATGCTTGAATGCAGCCGAGTTACTCACTGGGGCTGCATCCATGCACCATGGCGACCAAGGAATGATCCATTGATACATCATACCATCCTTAAAGGGTTAACCCACTTTTGGGGAAGGTGTCACGGAGAGATAACTGGCGGCGGCAGCAGCTGCCGGTGGGGTGTTGATTGGGTCTGAACTGACTTCTAGATTCAGATTTGCCAAAACTTATAAAGACACTCCTGCCATGAGAGGGACCGGTTGAATCTGCCTCCACCTTGCCTCAAGTGAAATCTGGTTTGGGGAGGGCATGAGGAACATACATTGATACACGTGGGAAGAGCCCATTTTCTAACTTCCACTCGCTAGCTGTTGGCTGGAACAAGAGGCATCGCAGAGAGAACTGAGAATGGCCGATATCAAACGAACGTTCTTACTGGTGCGTCATTTAACTAATGTTTTCATTTGTGCATCAACCCTCCCATATGTTTATTTAACATCGCCATACTATTAGCCACCATATAATAATTGTACTTTCCTTTTTTTCCATTTTAGGTGAGTGGCCCTTCCTGTTGATTGCTGAGGTTTATTCCTACATCGTGTGCAAGCTTCTAAGGTAGGTGTAGATTAACTTTGCCTTGTTGTATTTTCTACATAGTCAACGCTTGGATATGTTTCTTCGTATACCTTGAGCAGTTTTGTCAAGAAGTAGTAGAGATAGAAAGAAAGCTAAAGTTTACATTCCTGTTGGCGTGTATATAACATGCCCAGAGGGAGAGACAGATAGAGGGGGCCAGAGAGGAGAAGGGTTACATAATATGAAATAATACAATGGGATTTGTAGAAATACCAGGTAGAGTCATAGAGATAGACTGAAGGACCGAAAGATAAAGACAGAGATAGACATAGGCATGGATAGACAAAACTAAAGAGTCAGAGAGGCAAAGTCGGAGAGAGAGAGAGAGAGAGAGAGAGAGAGAGAGAGAGAGAGAGAGAGAGAGAGAGAGAGAGAGAGAGAGAGAGAGAGAGAGGAGGAGGAGGAGACAATGAGCGAGAGAGAGAGCAAAAGAGACTACTAGATCTAGAGAGACAGTGAGAAAAAGAGACAGAGAGAGGGAATAGTGCTGTTATATTTTACAGCCCATGTATATAATGGCATTTATAACCTATGCCAAAGAAAATAACTTCAACTAACCAATGAGGGATTCCTCAGCAAGTAGTAGGGTTAAGAACACAGGGCTAGAGGGGGAGCAGACATAAGGAGTCGTGGAGACGGAAAGAGAGCTAGAATTTCCCAACTTGTCCTCTATGTTTATATAGCAGGACGAATCCCGCCTCTATAGGAGGAACCACTCCACCACAAGCACCCCTGTACCCCTGTAGCACCACCAGCAATCACAGAGCCGCCATTGACATTCCACTCATGAAACTCCCATCAAGGGACACATGTCTCCAATACCCAGAAAAGGGTTGTTCCAGCTGAGCAAAGTTTCTTAACCCTTTAAGGGCCACACCATGATTTAAAGCCTCAATCTTATCATTCGTTTTTCACCCATTACTAAACTGGAATTGTGCTAGAAAGAATTGCCTCTGCACTCTTGGTGAGAATGTTGCCTTGATATGCCCTTTGTCGGCATGGTCACTAATACAGGTGGATGATGTATGAATTGGGTAGCAACGAGGGTACTCAAGGAATCATCAAGTCCTTAAAACACCTTCCAGTGACCTACTCTAAGTATGTTACTTGAGGGCTTTAATTCACCGCGCCCATGATGCATAAGCTGTCTCATACCCGTTGACACACTCCCTAAGAGTCAGCATGATGCACCAATGTAGTACCAAAGTAGTGCCGGTAAGTTACTTACTGATGGTTTGTTTGTACATGAAGCACAATGCCTGGAATCATGCCATCCTTAACCCTTTAAGGGTCCAGTGGTGCTTTAATGCATTATTTATCGTCATTGTTGCAATACAAGGCCTGCATTCATTGGCGGCAAACCCAAAAAAGGCAGCACAGGCAGCTGCAGTAATGCATCATATCCTCAAAGGACATGATACAATAAAGCACATTGCAGTACAGAAAGGGTTAAAGGATTTCTGGTTCAGCGAGCACTGAAAATACACATTTATGTAGAAGAAAACACGTTCGAGGACGCGATGGCATCCACTGAATATTACAGCCAAGAAAAATGTATACAGAATATAAAACAGTGACCACGATGTCGTGACCACATGTGACCATACAATACAGGTAATAATACATTTTGTGTCAATCTGCATATATATCTCATCATGCTCTTACCCATAAACCGGTGGTACCATAAAGTCGTGTATAAGCCTAACTCGCGTATAAGCCACCCCCTAACTTCAGAAAATTCCATAAGTCGCGCGTGGGTCTGGTTATGGTTACTGTAGTATATTTCTAAAAAAAACACACATATATATATATAAGCCGCCCTATCGACTTTGGGTCAATCCTATAAGCCGCACCAGCGATCTGACTCGCGTATACCTCTACACGAGAATTTACAGTCAGTTTATTGATGACGTCATTGTATTACTGTTTATTACTAGTTCCTGGACAAGCTGTCAGGACAATGACTGTTTATTTGCAGCATAAATAATAGATAACTACTTTGTCATTGTAGCAATTTATTGCTTATATGAAACGGTATTACACATGGATTACAAAATGATAAAGCTTTCACAAACACTTTACTTTTAATATCCAACAAATGGCCACTCCTATTATGTAAAGCTAGTTGTTATTACATATTAGAAATAATTTATCATTCATATCAAATTTATTGGCATTCTTCTGATGGTTAATGCTTTATGAGAAATTATTAAAACGGATGACCATAAACTTTTTACTTGAGTTTGGACCATTCTTTTCCAAATTTTTCACTAAAGATGCCTCGGCAATTGTAACAGTTAAACGTTATGTAAGGCATTCCCAGGCTGTTGATGAGAGTATGCTTGATGATATTGCCATTAACTGCAAACAACATCCTCCCCAAAACAAGATATTTATAAATAGAAATTGTGTCATATTAAAACAGATTAATTCCACCAACCCAGTTTTACATCGAATTAAATACAATGGCCACTTCCATTCCAAATTCTGGAATTTGCATCGGCTTTTTATTGAATTCCATTGCAAATCACTTCTGAGAATTAAGAATGAGAAATTAACTCATCATTTTGATTACCTAATTAGGGTAGGAGTGCAAGGTCGTCGACCAGCCGTAGCTTTCTCCAAACAGCTAAAGGAAACTGACCTAAGACCCTTATTGAGTGCGCATTTGCCCCTCGTAGACAAATATCATATTCGGTTGATATGAGGGACATACAAAACATGTCTAATGTGGGAGAAATGTATGTTGATTCTTTTGCATTTTTCTACACTGGGGACACATAAATTGAAGATTTGCACGGATAATTATGTTCATTTTTTATGAGAGCTATTTCCTCCACAATTATGACAACGACTACACTTCTGCAGCTATTAGGATTCTATAGCCGGTGAAAGCTTAAAAACACACTAAAAAGGGAAGGATTTTCTTCTGTCTACCCCTCAAGAGAATTAGAAATCTTCTGATTTACCCCCACATCACACCCCATACAGGAGGACTCTACCATTCAAGTAATGGTAGAACCACAAGCAGTTCTCCCGTATGGCCAATAGGTGAAAACTCTGTCTCATTCGGTTCAGACACTGTGTTCTCCCATATACCTACGGGTGAACATTAGTGTATCTATATCAACCCTCTTCCTCTCCCTTCCCTCCTCCTTCCCTCCTTCCCTCCTTCACCTTCCTCCCTCCCTCTCCCTCTCTCCTTCTTTCTCTCCTTCCTCCCTCCCTCCTTCTCTCTCCCCTCTCCTCCTCATTGAGTTTTATCGAAATAGGTAGGGTAAATCTGAAACTTTTTTTGGCCTTATGTTGTTCTACCATCTCTCGATGGTAAAAAAACAGGGTGTATCTATGAAAATATCTAACCATGTATTTCACCCTATGACTAATGGAAGAAATTTAAAATGTGATGTAACGTTATTAGATTGTGTCGTTCTACCATCTCCCAATGCTAGAAAACAGGGTTTCTATATGTATATACTGAATCATGTATTTCACTGTATGATCTATAGTAGAAATTAAGAATTTGACATAATAGACCTAGATAATGTCGTTGTACCATCCTTCAATGGTAGAAATAAAGGGGTTCTTTATGTATGTACCTAACCATGTATTTCACCATATGACCCATGGTAGAAATTAACAACTTGACATAATAAGCCTAGATAATATTTTTCTACCATCTTCTAATAGTAGAAAACAGTGTTTCTCTATTCATCTAGCCATGTATTTCACTGTATAACCTATGGTAGAAACAAAAGGTTTACATACTAGCACTAGACAATGTTGTTCTACCATCTCCCAATGCTAGAAAACAGGGTTTCTATATGTATATACTGAATCATGTATTTCACTGTATGATCTATAGTAGAAATTAAGAATTTGACATAATAGACCTAGATAATGTCGTTGTACCATCCCTCAATGGTAGAAATAAAGGGGTTCTTTATGTATGTACCTAACCATGTATTTCACCATATGACCCATGGTAGAAATTAAGAACTTGACATAATAAGCCTAGATAATGTTTTTCTACCATCTTCTAATGGTAGAAAACAGTGTTTCTCTATTAATCTAGCCATGTATTTCACTGTATAACCTATGGTAGAAACAAAAAGTTTACATACTAGCACTGGACAATGTTGTTCTACCATCCCTCAATAGCAGAAAAAAATGGTTCTCTATGTATATACCTAACCATGTATTTCACCCTATGACCCATGGTAGAAATTAAGAATTTGCCATAATAAGCCTAGATAATGTTTTTCTACCATCTTCTAATGGTAGAAAATAGTGTTTCTTTATTCATATATCTAACCATGTATTTCACTGTATAACCTATGGTAGAAACAAGAAGTTTACATACTAGCACTAGAACAGTTGTGTATCTATGTACACCTGCCCCATCTCCCTCCCCCTCTCTCTCTCTCTCTCTCTCTCTCTCTCTCTCTCTCTCTCTCTCTCTCTCTCCCCCCTCTCTCTCTCCCCCTCCCTCCCTCTCTCCCCCTTCCTTCCTTCCTTCCTTCCTTCTTTCCTTCCTTTCTTTCTCCCTTCCTTCCTTCCTGCCTTCTGACCATCTTCTATCTACGTCTTCCCTTTTCTCCCCTTGCTTCATTGCTTTGTGGCTTTATTGCTTCTTTCCCTCCTTCTTGCTTCTTTCCTTTCCTCTTCCTTTCCTTCCTTCTTTTCCTCCTTCATCCTTCCCTCTCCCTCTCCCTATTACCCCTCCTTCCTTCCCTCTTTAATATTCTCCTGTCCTTCCCCCTGTCTCCCTTTCCAGTTTCTCCTCCTTTCACTGTCCCTCTCCTTCATTCCTTCGTTCCTTCGTTCCTTCGTTCCTTCCTTCCTTCCTTCCTTCCTTCCTTCCTTCCTTCCTTCCTTCCTTCTGACCATCTTCTATCTTTCCTTACTTCTTTCTCTGCTCCCTTCCTCGCTTCCTTACTTAGCCTTGGTCCCTCTTGTTGCCAACAAAGTGAGCTAGTGAGCTTTTTTTTTAAAATTATGAATAGAAAAACAGGTTTTTTCCTCTCTCTATGTGTATACCAAACCAAGTATTTCACCCTATGACCTATGAAATTGACATACTGAGGCTAGATAATGTTGTTCTACCATCCTCCAATGGTAGAAAACAAGGTTTCCCTATGTATATACCTAACCATGTATTTCACCCTATGAGCTATGGTAGAAATGAAGAATTTGACATAATGAACCTAAGCAATGTTGTTCTACCATCTTTTTTTGGTAGAAAACAGTGTTTCTCTATTTATATATCTAGCAGTGTATTTCACTCATGACCTATGGTAGAAACAAAGCAGTTGATGTTGTTCTGCCTTCTCTCAATGGTAAATAAAGCGGGTTCTCTCTGTATGTACCTAATGCGGAAAGCCACTCAACTCCAAAAGAGAGGGCTTGATGCATGGCCCCCCCGGTACATGGTACCACTCAGGGGAGGTCAGACATTAGGCTTGGGAGAGTGAGAAATTTTCACCAAAAAATAATACCCAGTGTATGTACCTAACCATGTATTTTACCCTATGACCTATGGTAGAAATTAGAAATTTTACATAATAAGCTATATAAAGTTGTTCTACCATATTTTTATGGCAGAACACAGTTTCTCTATTCATATATCTAGCTGTGTATTTCACTGTTTGACCTATGGTTGAAACAAAGCAGTTGATAAAAGCCCTGCTAGCACTAGACAATATCGTTCTACCATCTCTCAATGGTAGAAAAAGGGGTTATCTACGCATATAACTAACCATGTATCTCTCCCAATGGAAGAAAACAAGGTTTCTATCTGTATATATAGGTAACTTTGTTCTACCATCTTCTAATGGTAGAAAACAGTGTATCTCTTTTCATACATCTAGCTGTGTATTTCACTGTTATGACCTATGGTAGAAACGAAGCAGTTGACATATTACCACTAGACAATGTTGTTCTACCATCCCTCAATGGTAGAAAACAAGGGTTCTCTATGTATGTATCTACCCATGTATTTCACCATATGACCTACGGTAGAAACTATGAAACTGATATAATAAGCCAGAGTTTTTGTTCAACCATCTTCTAATGGTAGAAACTGTGTTTCTCCATTCATACATTTAGCCGTGTATTTCACTGTATGACCTATGGTAGAAACAAAGCAGGTGACATACTAGCACTAGGCAATGCCGTTCTACCATTCCTCAATGGTAGAAAAAAGGGGTTCTTTATGTATGTACCTACCCATGTATTTCACCATGTGACTCATGGTAGAAATTAAGAATTTCACACAATGAGCCTACAAAATGTTGTTCTACCATCTTCTACTGGTAGAAAACAGTGTTTCTCTATTTATGTATTTAGCCGTGTATTTCACAGGTTGAGGACATGCCCACTATTGTAGTACGGCCTAAATGAGCTGCACCTGTACTCACCACCTAGGGCGTACTAGTATAATGGCCTGCACACTAACATCAGTGTATCTATGCATTTTCATAAGATTTCTCTTATATTCCCAGTGTACTATATGTCATGTATGGTACCATTGGAAAGAGGACATCTGCATCTATACACTAGCCAAATTACACACTACAATCATGTATATTTATTCAAATATCATGCATTGGACATGACCCATTCATAAAATACTCCAGAGAGGCCCAGCAAAATCCATTTCTGAATTTCCTGTTACATTTGCTGATAAAAATAAACATACAGAGTAGAAGCATAGACACTGATCTATCACTCTGCATTTTGGTTTTATCTGATAATGGAATGGTAAGTTCACGAATTGGGAAAATCATGAAAAAATGTGGGATTTTCTCCCCAGCCCACACCCTCAGTGTTGGTATAGATAACACCCATTGTTCTGTGATTACTGATAAGATACTAAAGGAGCTGCAGACCCCGCCATGGGTTCATGTCCATGGTCTAATGATCACAACAAATGTACCAAATAAATGGTACGGCCCAGAACCATGCACAGTACCAGAATACTGGTACGGTCTAATTGACTGGACTGTACCACAATAGTGGTACGTACCAACAAGGTACTCCTGTCCCCTACCTGTTTCACCATGTGAACTATGGTAGAAACACAGCAGTTGACAGACTAGCACTACACAATGTTTCACCCTATGACCCATGGTAGAAACTAAGGAGTTAATATGCTACTACTAGACCAGATCTTTCTATCTTATAGAGGTAGAAAACAGAGTCTCTTATATATAATGCCCGATCACATCGTTCACCCTATGATCCATACGGTAGAAACATTGCTGTTGATATCATAGTAATTGATCAGATCTCTCTACCATTTCATGTGGTAGAGTCTATAATGATACCCAACTGGCCACCTACGATCTAGGGTGGAATGGTGTGCAGTTTACATATTATACAACTAGACCAGATTGTTCTACAATTTCATAGTGGTAGAAAACCATATGTATGATGCTCAGCCGTTCAGCCTTACAGCTATAGTAGAAACCAAGCAGTTGACATATTACCCAAACCAGATCGTTCTCCCATCTCATAGTAGTAGAAAACAGAGTCTCTCGATATTATGCCCGACCATGCCATAGAGACTAAGCAGTCAGCATAATTACTTACTACTGACAATAGTAGAAAAGAGGGTCTCTCTATGTATGTATCTAATAGTGAGTTTAACCCTATGACCTATGGTAGAAATTAGGAATTTGACATTTTGGCACTAGATTGTCGTCTAGATTGTCGTTTTCTACCATCTCCGGATGGTAGAAAAGAAGGTTTCTCTATGTATATACCTAACCATGCATTTCACCCTATGACGTAGAAACCAAGAATTTTCAGAAATTACACTAGATAATGTTGTCCTACCATTTCCCAATGGTAGAAAACCATGTGTGTCTATATATAGGCTTAGCCACATGTTTCATCCATGCACTGTTGATATACTAGTGTAGGGGTTTACTACTAATACAAACCATATACATACTACATTTATCCTATTTCACTTAGTTTGGGTCTGGTTCGGGGTTGCCTAGATAGCTCATGCCATATTCCACCGACTTCGGGTCCAGTCGTCTTGAACCTATCCAGGGCTATGCCCCACCAATGGTTGATCAGACATAGTTTCACCTATCTTCTAATGGGAGAAACCCATGGTGCCCATACAATAAACTTGGGCATTGGTTTCTCCAATCTGCTAATGGGAGAAATCCTATATCACTTGATACCAATACAAAACACTAGATGGCAGCACAACCAGAAGGATGACAATGTGCCATGTCCCCTAGTATCACTATATCTCTGCTGTTTGCTCTGTATCTAGACTATTTTGGAATATGAACTGCTGTCATATGATGCTCTTCATCTTATTTTTTATAGAATTCATATGACCAGAACTTATCTTTGTCTATATTTTAGATTAAATCCATAACAGCCCACCACAGTGCTAATCCCCATAGAGAAATCTAGATGGCCATAATTTCTTAAATATAATCTAAATTTAGATGGTTAGTCATTCATATGATTCCTGATTACAAATAACATTTGGTGCAGTCCGGGAAATTAATGAAATGATGGGTTATATAAGAAAATTGGCCCATTGTTAGCCTTCTGCTTGTGCTGCCACCTAGTGTTTTGAACTGGTATTAAGTGGGCATAGGGTTTCTCCCATTAACGGATCAGAGAAACCAATCCCCAATCATACATTTGAAGCTGCTATTTGGCCCTTTCTATTCATTCATTCCATCTAACTTCAGATGTGAGTTTCTATGAGTATGATGTAGTTTTAAACCAAAAAAGGTAAAATGCTGTTGCCACCTAGTGGATTATGAAAGCACTAATGGCTCTTTCTCATGACTGGTCGTCATTTTGGCTCAAATGGCCTAATGTTTTAACTTCAGAGTAGAGAGATAGGAGCAATATTTCTGGCTGCACCCATCACCAAAAAAGACTAAAACACAGCGTACACCATTGGAAAGCTCTAGTTATGGCCTTTCCAAATATCATCGGTATAAAAAGAAATATTATAAGGGTTTTGGTCAAGGTCAAGGTCTAAGGTCAAAACTGAAATAGACCCAAGTTAAAAGGAATATTTTACTTTGAGCTTTACTTTATTGAGAAGATGAACACCTCATTTTGACCAATAGTCACATATGATTTGGTTGACCTTGGTGAAGGTCAAGGTCACATTTACAGGTGTCAAATCAGCCAAAAGTGGTTATTGAATGGAACATGCAACTCCAGGACATTCTAAAGTTGCAACCTTTATTCTACAATGCCCAAAAAGTCTATAAATTATTGTACTTAGTTTAGATTTAACCTCTCATAAAGTTTCTTTGTGCTGCCACCTAGTGTTTCATACTGGTATCAAGTGAGCTTAGGATTTCTCCCATTAGCAGATTGGAGAAAACAATGCCCAAGTTTATTGTATAGGCACCATAGGTTTCTACCATTAGTGGATGGGAGAAACCAAAGCCCAATTCTTTTGTATAGGCACCGTGGGTTTCTCCCATTACCAAATAGGTGTCAAAGCTTAGAACTTGGTTTTCAATTATTCCCCTTTAACAAAATTTGTATTTTAACAAAATATCATAATGATTGCAAAAAAAGAGTTTATTTTCCGGATACTGGCTACTTTGGTGAGAAAAAAGTTCAAAATCGTGAAAAGACAAAGACGTTTTTAAGTTTTGACTGAAATATATGACAAGACATTTACATAAAGAAACCCTGTTCTCTACCATTGGGAGAAGGTAGAACAACATTATCTAGTGCCAGTGTCTCTCTGTATCTACTATCAGTCATAGGATGAAATACATGGTTAGGTATATGTGAGCAGGCAAGCAGAAAGGGGTATCCCCGCGGGATTAGTACCAATTTTAGCCACCAGGGGGCTCCACTATGGCCTAAAATAGTAGAAATAGGCTAATATTTGCATTTGGTACTTTTTTCTGGCGAATTCAGTAGTCTTATACAAAACATTCCATTTTTGGTGGAAGGCGTCCTTATTTGGAATGTAAAAAGAATGTTTAAGAGCCTAAATGGGTGTCTTTGTTGATATGTGTTGCTATGGAAACATGTTTTTCATTCCTAATAAACAAAATAAAGAATCCCATTGATAAAATGATTCACGAGGATTACTATGGTCAAAACAAAATAAAATTATTATTTCTAGATCAAAATCTATGGCCTTAAGAATGAAAATGTATGATCATTTTCTAATTATTCTAATTATGCTAATTAGATAGAGATATCTTGGAAACTATGAGACTGAGAGCTAATTTGGGTTTTGGATAGGGCAATGCCCACTTATATTCAAATAGCCATTTCTCAAAAACTAGAAATGATATCTTCTTGTGTAATACATCACTGGAAAGCTTATTGTATCAATTCTAAAGTTAACATTTTCGTTGGATATCCCTTTTCCCTTGCCTGTACACATATACGTAGAGAAACTCTGTTTTCTATGATTGGGAGATGGTAGAACAATATAATCTGATCTAGCAGTAGGACAGATGTTCACTGCTTAGTCGCTATGTCATGGATGGGAATAATATAAAGAGACTGTGTTTTCTACCACTAATAATGAGATGGCACAATGATCTGTTCTGTATAGTTTCTATCATAGATCATGGGGTAAACAGTTGGGCATTATATAAAAAGACTCTGTTTTCTACGACCTTTTCTGGTGGAAAAATCTAGTGAGGTACTATTATTAGCGTCACCAATAGGCGGCCCTTATCAGTTGGATGACTGCAGGAGTACAGTTACCAGTTACAGAGTTTATGAGGGTGCAGCCCGGGGGGTAAAGCTGTGAAAGTGGAGTGCGGCCTGGTTGCTGTGACACCTATGGAGGGGAAGGGGGGTCCATGTGTCTGTGTATTATGCCCACTACACACGGGCCACTTTTTCAGTCACCACTGTAAATGTTCCGGATCCATTCATGGAAAAATAGGTATCCCGTGGGATAATCAAGCCACTTGAACATCTCAGTCTGTTAGATGTTGTATTTAGCTATTATTTGGTACATCCCACTTTAAAATCGGATGCTGCAGAACAGAAATATTAAGAGGATAAGTAAACCCTCTTGGAATTTCATGAACTATACAAAATGTTTACCCCGCGCCCATTATCTTTTATGGACATTGTATAGACGGGAAACATGGCTTTCCATTCATATATAAATGGTCAACATATGTTGATGTTAAGAGCTGCGGATTTTGATACTCAAATTATTATGTGTATTAGGGGTCTGCTAGGGGGTGTGAGACCGTCCCTTACACACCTGTGCCCCCGTGTCCCTCAAGGTGTGCCTGGGGAGCCACGGGGCACGGCCCTGCCCCTTGGGAAGCCCGCACTAAGTATTGTACAGTTACCAGTTACAGAGTTTATGAGGGTGCAGCCCGGGGGGTAAAGCTGTGAAAGCGGAGTGCGGCCTGGTTGCTGTGACACCTATGGAGGGGAAGGGGGGTCCATGTGTCTGTGTATAATGTATAGGACATTCCATCCAATAGACACCCCGTTTTTCTGATGAATAATCTCGAATTATGTTGGTTCTAAACATGCTAGACACAAAACTAAAACGGGTTTGTCATACTGAAGGTATTGCGCATCAATAGAAATAAAAATTATAATGATAAATCATATTTGGAATTTCTCTGTGGTAATGCTACTATTATATCAACTGCACCATATGGATCATAGAGTGAACAGTGTGGTCAGGCTTTATATTTTTTACCACTATGAGATGGTAGACATATCTGGTCTAGTAGTAGCGTGGTAACTCCTTAGTTTCTACCATAGGTCATAGGGTGTAATACATGGGAAGGTACATACATTAAGAACCCCTTTTTTTCTACCATTGAGGGATGGTAGAACGAAATTATCTAGTGCTAGTATCTAAACTTCTTGTTTCTACCATAGGTTATACAATGAAATACATGGCTAGATATAAGAATAGAGAAACACTATTTTCTACCAATAGAAGATGGTAGAACAACATTATCTAGGCTTATTTTGTCAAATTCTAAATTTCTACCATGGGTCATATAGTGAAATACATGGTTAGGTACACACATAAAGAACCCCTTTTTTCTGCTATTGAGGGATGGTAAAACAACATTGTCTAGTGCTAGTATGTCACCTCCTTTGTTTCTAACATAGGTCATACAGTATAATACAGGCGAGATATATGAATAGAGAAACACTGTTTTCTACCATTAGAAGATGGTAGAACAATATTTTTTAGGCTCATTATGTCAAATTCTTGGTTTCTACCATGGGTTATAGAGTGAAATGCATGGTTAGGTACATACATAGAGAACCATTTTTTTCTACTATTGAGGGATGGTAGAACAACATTGTCTAGTGCTAGTATGTAAACTTCTTGTTTCTACCATGGGTTATATAGTGAAATACATGGTTAGATATATGAATAGAGAAACACTATTTTCTACCATTAGAAGATGGTAGAACAACATTATCTAGGCTTATTATGTCAAGTTCTTCATTGAGGGATGGTAGAACGACATTGCCTAGTGCTAGTATGTAAACTTTTTGTTTCTACCATAGGTTATACAGTGAAATACATGGTTAGATATATGAATAAAGAAACACTGTTTTCTACCATAAGAAGACGGTAGAACAACATTATCTAGGCTTATTATGTCAAATTCTTAATTTCTACCATGGGTCATAGGGTGAAATACATGGTTAGGTACATACATAGAGAACCCTTTTTTTCTGCTATTGAGGGATGGTAGAACGACATTGCCTAGTGCTTGTTTGTAAACTTTTTGTTTCTACCATAGGTTATACAGTGAAATACATGGCTAGATGAATAGAGAAACACTGTTTTCTACCATTAGAAGATGGTAGAAAAACATTATCTAGGCTTATTATGTCAAGTTGTTAATATCTACCATGGGTCATATGGTGAAAAACATGGTTAGGTACATACATAGAGAACCCTTTTTTTCTGCTATTGAGGGATGGTAGAACGACATTGTCTAGTGCTAGTATGTAAACTCTTTGTTTCTACCATAGGTTATACAGTGAAATACATGGCTAGATGAATAGAGAAACACTGTTTTCTACCATTAGAAGATGGTAGAAAAACATTATCTAGGCTTATTATGTCAAGTTGTTAATATCTACCATGGGTCATATGGTGAAATACATGGTTAGGTACATACATAGAGAACCCGTTTTTTCTGCTATTGAGGGATGGTAGAACGACATTATCTAGGTCTATTATGTCAAATTCTTAATTTCTACTATAGATCATACAGTGAAATACATGATTCAGTATATACATATAGAAACCCTGTTTTCTAGCATTGGGAGATGGTAGAACGACAAAATCTAATAACGTTACGTCACATTTTAAATTTCTTCCATTAGTCATAGGGTGAAATATATGGTTAGATATTTACATAGATACACCCTGTTTTTTTACCATCGAGAGATGGTAGAACAACATAAGGCCAAAAAAAGTTTCAGATTTACCCTACCTTTTTTTATTAAACTCAATGAGGAGGAGAGGGGAGAGAGAAGGAGGGAGGGAGGAAGGAGAGAAAGAAGGAGAAAGGGAGAGGGAGGGAGGAAGGGGAAGGAGGGAAGGAGGAGGGAAGGGAGAGGAAGAGGGTTGATATAGATACACTATTGTTCACCCATAGGTATATGGGAGAACACAGTGTCTGAACCGAATCAGACAATGATTTCTCCTATTGGCCATACGGGAGAACAGCTTGTGTTTCTACCCTTCCTGAACAGGAGAGTGATCCTGCGTGGGGTGCACATCAAGAGGTCCAAATTAATCTTGCTCCCCTCCCAAATCGATCAACCTCGCCCCCTTTCCTGTTGTTAATAAATGACCATTAGCTAAATACAAGTATTCACAAACCAAAATCCAAACATGGGTAGCCATGGAGGATATTCTCATGTATCAATTATAACACACCAGGTGTTTGGGTGCTGCCGTGTACCAAGTTAGCAAAGTTTATAGTCCACAAACAGGGCGTCCATATACAGACCATACTGCTACCCACCTCCATGGGGTCAGGGTCTGGGCAGAGGCGGTGCCAGCTTGTGTGTTAGTGACTGATACTCATCCAATCATAAAAGAGTCCAGGGAACAAGCAAAGGCCGGAGTGAATCATGGGACAAACAGACAATAATTGAGCCCTAACCCTGCATAGTGATTTATGCCGTTCAAAGAAAATCCCGGTTTCTTATCACTGCGTTCTAGAAATCAGCCTTTAAGAAAACCTTTTTTTTTGCATTTTTGCAAGTTTTTAATGAAACATGATGAGAATTAACAAACAATGGCACATTTAGTATCAAAATGGCATAGCACCTGAACGTATGATACGATCCTCAAAGGGCTATACATAGGCATAGCATCTATAGGGCTGCATAGTGCTGGAGCTTCGCTGCTTTGTTAAGTCCGGGCAGGACTAGGAAATGTTCACTGAATTATAGAGCCTTATTTTAGAGTTGCATTGAAGTATTGATTATTGGTTATTGATTAGCCTGCCCATGTCGGTAACACAGGGGTATACACGTGTATTATACTTTGATGTTCAGGAGGATTCATTATTGAGGAGTCTAGGTTGGTACCTGACTGTGATATATATTGCAGGAGACATGTGTTAACTAAGCCTAACATGTGTATGGTAACCCTCAATAGTTCAAATAATACAAAGGCAAAATGTGGGAGAGACCCTGGAAAGAAACATGGGCTTCAATCTGGGGGTTTCACCTTCAATCAGCTATAGAATAAATATTCCTACACCAGTATTATTATTTTTATTTTATGTAAGAGGGACAGCAAATTGTACAAGTGTGTGTCCAGTGAAAGGTCTGAGAAAAATAATCGTGATTTCAGCTTTAACGTGCTGTGCCCATTTTCGTCATGAATGCATGGGTGCAGCTATGGCGAGTTAACGCATCAGACATGCAGTCATGCTCCTTGCCGACCCTTTAGGAGTGTACTGTGTATGACTGTGTATGTTATCGATGACCAAGGCAACACCCATCCCTCATGACGACAACTGATTTTATGCAGAAGGCTGGACTTAAGGGGTAAGTTTCAATCAGGGTTTGGACATGGAGCAATACCAGTGTTCATTATACATATGTGGTATTATTGATAAGTCGATATCAGATTCTGTTCATATTGATAGATTGGTTAAAGTTCGATGAATTCAATTCGCCAGTGCACCATACTCGAGGAGCAAAGGACAAAGGGCACAGTGCAATAATGCACTATACTATCCGTATAGGGTTAATAGTACACTGCACCTCTATTCAATCAAGTTGTCATCATCAACATAATTGCATTAATGTTCAATAGAGACTTAGCTCTTTATCGTACAAAATGATATTACGCTGTCTTTTATCTGTTAATAATAAGAGATAAAATTGTAAACTAATAATTGATCGCTAAAGTACATTTTAAAATCTAGAGTAGTATTATGCCACTATCTTATCCCTAATCCACCATCAAAGGAGAGCATCTAAGTGATGGTTATACAGTCATACCAACATATTGTCAGCAGTATACTAAAAGCAAATGGACACATGCTAAGGCTTTTAAAGAAAAGAGGGATTTTTCATGCACCACCATCTTGCTTGCGGGAAAAGGTCAGACCGTAACCTTTTAAGGATGGCATGGTGCCATGATGTTCTTTTGTTGGATCAATGCAGTGCAGACAGGTAATCTGGGGCTGTTACAAAACTAAATTTACGTTACTAAACCTTTTTTTACGTTATGACTAAATTTTAAAAATTTAGGCTAATTTACCCCTTTTTTTTCACATGCCCTGGGAAGGTGGTGTGAAAAAAATGGAGTCCATAACGTTAAAAAACCGTCCATGACGTAAAAAATCCCAGAAAAAACAGTAATGCAAATTTTGTTTTGTAACAAAGCCCCATGAACAACAGCGTAAAAAAGATTCTTTTGTAACACTCTCTTTTTACGCTTTGAATTTACGCTGTGTTTTGTAACAGCCCCCTGTAGGGATTGTAAGATGTGTATCAATCCTCTGGAGTACACTGATATTCTAAACTTAGTCAATACTGCCTAACAACTAATTAATTATAGTGACTAACCTAGCTAGTCATTTTTGGCTCCATGTACGACCAACCTAGGTTAGTTGATAATGCCAGGTTGATCAGTGCTGACCAACTTAGATTAGTCTTTCCATTTCTATGAGTATCAGGTTGAGTTTTTTGAGTCAATCAGATTTCAGTCGCTCAGTCCCGACAGGAGTGCCTGTTGCGCCTTGCGCTATATGAGTCCCTTTCAAGAGAGATTTTGGTTTTCAGGATCTTAAACCTGCACTTAAACGAGACCTGCGCTCGTTTAAGACCCCTACGCTTAAATGGTACCTCTCTTGTTAAACGTACCCGTTTATATATTACATGAAAAATATCCGCATTCATACATTAGGTCTACAAAAGACAGCACATTAAAACATTATACGGCCCTTAAAAGGCAAACATTACCTTTCCCCTGACTGATTGATTGATATCCTCTTTGTAACATAAACAGAAGGCAGGATACGTAGTCTTAATGACTTTACAAAGGTAAGACATTTAGCCCCAAGCCAATCGTATTTAAGATTACAGGGTTCCTTTGCCATATGTGTGAAACATCAAAGGGGTAGTGATTCAATAGCAAATGGCTATGGATAAGCGATTCAATTTCACTTTAGCGCTATTCCTTGTTGTGTATGTGTGGGAAAGGAGCATTCTGTCTCACATGCTATTCACCATAATTGTTTTCCTTAAAATGCAAATACAATGAAAATCCTGATAAAATAGAATAAAAGGTAAGGTAGCAATTGCAAATGAAAGGGCTGATACACTCCCAAAAAGGTCGGCATGATGAATAAATGTAACCCTGGCTACAAAGAGGCAACGGGCACGTAGCATAGATGCACTATGCAGGTGATAAAGTAGTGAGTGCCAACGAATTGAGAAGCCATGCTTGTCTAGGCTTTTAATCCTATAGCATAGGGAATATAATGGTTGACTGTCCAAAGCTTTAGAGACGCTTTGGAGTTACCGAAAGCTATTCCTCAGGTAGTGGGGGTATAGCCGGGAGGAAGGGGGGTGGTAGGGATTAAAAGATTAGGCAAGCCTTACACATCGTACACCAATCAAGTTACATTTAATTCGTGTTTTTCTGTTTTGCTCTCGGAGAGATCACTCCCCAAGGTTTCACAGAATACAGAGTAGTTTTTAATTGCTTCTTAGTCTGGCTAATCATCGCAATATATATGGAAAATGGATTTTACTGATGATGGTTTTGAATTACCAACTATACCAACCTAACCACTTATAGGTTTATAACTTAAGTTTTTAATCTAGCATTAAATTGCCCTATTTTTCCCATCATTGAGCCTTGAGGTGCAGTCCTAACCATCTAGTGATATACACAAAGCATTGATGCAGAGAGACATATTCATGATAAATGGGAACAGAGGGTATCAATGACCAAAACTAATTTGACTTTCACATCCTTTGAAATGTGGAATATGCATCATAATGCAACATGATAGGACAACATGAGCACTGTTCAAATAATTTTATTATCTCCACTTCAAAGCTGCTTTTCACCAGCCACCACGTTTTCTTTGTCACATATTGACAAGGTACTGGCAGAGAGACAACGATATATCAATGCCATATAGGAAGTGACTTTTGATGAGCATCCAAACTTTGTCTGTTTGTACCAAACGACCTTCAAAATCAAAGTCCACCAGTCATACAACCAGGTTTATACTCTCCAAGCATAGTTAGGTTCACACTCTTCCAGCATTGTCCCTGTTCGAGTAGTGTATCTAGTTGAAATATTTTGTGTTAAGAGTAAAAGTTTGGATCAGAGAATGTTTTGCACACCCTGTTTAGATATTTACAGAAAGAGTGTTACTTGATATGTAGTTTTCATGAGTACCTTTCTTAAGTGAAAAGGAAGGTAGAGCAGAGATACACATGCATACTGCAGTGAAGAGGCAAGTTCAGGAAGAGGTATACATATTATGCTGAACTCAGGAGGCAAGGTAGGACAGAAATACAAGTATTAAAGTAAAAATGCAGGATGGGCAGAGATACAAGTACTTAATAACACAGTGTTTAACCCTTGGGATCACTCCAATATAAAAATATAACAGAATGGCTGGTTATGGCAGAGATACAAATACTAAAATGTGGCAGGGTAGTGCAAAGGCAAGTCCTGATAGTATGTGACAGGTCAGGGCAGAAGTATAAGTATTGAAGTTAAGAGGCAGGTTGGGCCAGATATGCATGCCCTGGTAACAAGTCACGAGATATTCCCGGGAATATTTGGCGATTCTGTGAGCAAATATTTCCGTCATATCACGAGATTTTAAGACGTGATTTTACATGTATAATGCTGTTAAATCACGGGATTTACCCCTAATGCAGTTTGAGGTTATGGGTTCGAATCCCCAGGGTGCCCATTAAACGTCCATGATGTAGAATAGCCCTACCAACAGCACTCTAGGTATTATGTTGTACAGTCACCACCGGTTACAGTTCATGTGCCTCTCCTAACACATGTCCCGTTAGGTGAGGGCCTAGGGAACGGAACTATGAATCTACAGGTAGCTGGTTCGCTCCCCAGTCAGCACATGCAAGTATTAATTGAATAACCTAATGAAAAGGGACGCTTTTAGATGAATGTTTTAATCACTTATACAAGAAACGTCCACTAGACAGAGACAGGTCTTTCAGTAATGTGATTCGAACCCATGCAATCCTGTGACATCCATAAAACACATCAAAACCAGCTACCCGTAGTTTCATGGTCCCATGCCCTAGCCACTGACTTACCAGGACATGTATTGGGAGAGGTACATAAACTGTGCCCAGTGGTGACTATGAAATGATAATACATAGAGGTGTTGTTGAGGAAGAGGACAGTCGGATATACATGGTGAACTGTTGTGTTTTCTATAGGAAAAAGTATAATTTGACCAGCTGATTAACCATGCCGGGAAAAATATAATTTCTGCAGCATGTACTCATGTACCTAATCATGTGTGTAATCGGATTCCCATCTACTGACTTATTAATACATAGCACATTAAATGCAGATGTATTGACGCTTAAAAGTACTACAAGTCTACATTTACTGAGCTACGTCAGGTTTGCTAAAAGGGACCTTTAGCAAACCTAACGTAGCTCATAAAACGTAGACATAGCAGTGATGAAAGCATAGGCTACATATGGGTTAAATGGGTTAAGTCTGGTTTGCTAAATGTCCCTTAAGATCCCTCATGTCTAACCAGAATTCATCTTTGTTAACAACACCTCTATGTATTATGTCATAGTCACCACTGGTCACAGTTTGTATACCTCTCCCAATACATGTCCTGGTAGGTCAGGGCCTAGAGCACGGGACTATGGATCTATAGGTTGCAGGTTCTCTCCCCGGTCAGGATCTACAAATGTAATATTGTTAATAGTAATCTACTGATACAGGGATATTTTTATAAGAATATCTAAATAAATCACACAGGAAACGTCCATTAGAGCCATACATTTATTTTAGTAATGGGATTCGAACCCATGCAACCCTCTTTACCAGAATCCCGTGATATCACGGGAAATTTTGCTCACAAAATCCCGGGATATCACGGGAATAAATCCCGGGTTGATCCCCGGTTTGACCCCAGTTCAACCCATGTTATTCAGGGGGAATTCACGGGAATTTGTTTCCAGGGTGTAACTTAGTCAAGAGGCGGGTTGAGGCAAAGAAAGGGACCAAACAGAAGTAAAGCAGCATTGTTATCTCCAGTGGAAGTGTGCCAGTATTAGTGCATTCCAGCACCAGCAGGGACCAGGTAGGTATCTGCCTCAATTCAGGTGTCTGTTTCCAGAGTATCTCCAAGTGGGTATCAGCGGGGCGTGGGAGTCTGTGTGAAAGGGCTGCACTTTTTAATTACTGGGAGCTTGTATGTGGAAGATTGGCAGCTTCTGTGAGGTTTAATTAGGGGGAAATCTTGTTTCAGGATAGGTACATTTCACTGAGGTCTCAGAGTCATCCAATTGGCATTTTGCCTTGGTGATGTGTTGAATCAGTTTTGCTTTCTATTCGGTCAAAAACTTCCATATATAATTTTCAGTTCCATGAACGTGTCAGCTCACTGGAAACAGTTCTAGATGTGGTTTTTAGAAGGCAAGCATTCAGAACAATTAAAACTGTGGTGAACATGACTTTGAAGCTATACATGTATACAGTGTGCATTGATGCAACATCAAATATTAGTTAGATGTACAGCAGGGTGTGGTAAATTTGAATATAGCTAGCACAAAACCAAATGTCCTGGACCGACACTGAATATGTCATAGCTAATGTGGAGGGAAATCTGATGATTATCCTTTATTAAGTACTTACTAGGTTTACAGGTACCTAGCTAGAAATATCATAAATTATATGATGGGAGATCTGGCGACCAATCTTTTTCTCCTTTAATCAAGAAGCAGTATTTGGAGTGAGGTGGCACTGAGCTTCAAATGGGCTACATTGCTACACACCAATGAGTCTGAGCCAAAGGCAAGGCAGGAATTCCAGCATGTGTGGGGAACGCCCTATTTAGCAGGCCAATAATCGGCCCTCTCTTTCAACCACACCACTAAGGGTACCACTTTCGACCCAAAATCATTTGATCTGACTGTGTTCTTCTGTTTCCAACCAGAAGCACTGGTGGGCCATTGGCAACTAGATTCCTGCACAGATTGGGGTGTTGTCTCAGGGGTGGGGAGGGAAGGGGTTGCTTTTATATGGGGCTTCTCATTGATCCTGGCTTTTATCTGCAACAGCTCAATTCATGTCCAGCCAAGGAGCATTGCTGCACGAAGCAGCTCACAGAGCAGCTCACAATATAACACACCAAGCTACTCACCAGCCAGCTCACAGAGCAGCTCCCAGAGCAGCCCTCAGGGCAGCTCTCAGAGAGAAAAACATAAACATAGACAAAGTAACTCACAGAGCAGCTCCCAAATGAAGGTGCACACAGCAGCACACTGAGCAGCTGCCATATCATTTCATTGAGCAGCTCTAAGACCAGCAGACAGAGAAGATCACAGATCAACTAATAGAGCATCTTATAAAGCGATTCATAATAAGACAATTAAGCCTCCGCCGCAATAGGCTGTTTTTAGCAGATTCAACCTAACCAGACCCGACAATCTGATCTAATTTACCTGGTCGGTCTCATAGAGTTGTGCATACCAAACTCTTATGATTGTCGGGTCGGGCTGGATCCGATCCCATCGGGCCAGGTGAAATCAGGTAGGTGTGGCCGGGGCTTTACAGAGCAGCACACAGTGTAGCAAACAGAGCAGATCAAAAAGAGCCACATGTATCTAGCAGTTCAAAGAGCAGGTTACCTGGAATCATACAGAGCCACTCACAGAGCGGTCAAAAAAGTAGCATACAGAGCAGGTCATAGAGCAGCTAACTTATATACCAGCCAACAAGATTGTGCTGGCACTAGGTGGACCATTGATGCCAGCAGCTGGTGTCTGTAGCTGGGAGATTAAGCAGAAGCTGTTAACCCAGTGTATGTAGCAGCATACAGAGGGGCATAGCGCTTAATATACAATTCCCTTTGTTGTTCTGACTCATTTATGCAGCCCTTGTGAGTGTAACTGCCAATGCTGCATTCATGTAT
The DNA here is from genome assembly GCA_947462335.1 of Harmothoe impar. NCBI lineage: Eukaryota > Metazoa > Annelida > Polychaeta > Phyllodocida > Polynoidae > Harmothoe > Harmothoe impar. The sequence continues at coordinate 39,890,424 of OX381719.1, forward strand.
CATTATGCTGACCCTCAGTAGTTGTAGGGTTTGTATGATGTTTGAATTTATTACTAGTCCGGTACTTAGTAGGGCTCTAGTAATGCATCATTGAGACTTGTGTAAAGGGCATAGCTCATTAAAACACTTTGCAGCCCTTAAAAGCATTACAAGCTAAACAAAACAGGTTTCTCATAGTTTGTGAAGTAGCTTGTTTGAGGAGTCAGGTTTCATGGGAGTATTTCATAATAATGACCCAATAATAACACAGATGAGAGATCACCCTGTTTGTTTCTTTGTGACTCCCTTACAAATAAACCCCGCAAAAAGACACACTAGGCCCACCCTATGGAACAAAGGGGAATCAGCAAGTGGCATAAGGGGGCTTCAATACAGCACACCAGTGCTCTGTTTGGAGACAAAACCAGTGGCAAATTGCATCAGCATGAGAAGGAGTATTGGATGCATTCCCTGCAGACTTGGACAGAATAAGAAGGCTGTGTATAGATGTGGAAACGATACCCGCTTATTAGCCCACTGCATAATCTCAAAGCAGTCATCTTTTTGTGGCGGACCAATCAAATTATGGTATTCTCAGCTGATTTCTGGTGATTCATGATGATTTGGTATTCTCAAAGAAGCTGGTGGTCATTTCCACCCCCTTCTCATGACCGTCTTTTCTTCCGCCCCTTTCCTTGTGGTATCTTTGTCACCACTGGCTTCATCAACGGAAAGCTTTTGTCAAATGGGCAGTGATTTACTCACAGGGATGTGAGCCTTTCCTGCCCATGCATTTACCTTTTCTATCTGTTATCAATAAGTAATATGTCAGTCTGGCATGCACTATCTGTCTCATTGGAAACCAAAGATTTAACAGAAATAAGCATGGAGTAGGTAGTAAAGGTTGGTGCAAAAATTAATCAGTCAAGTCAATTCACACAAAAATCAATTTGTCTTGATTTAACAGAGAAATAGAGAAAACTCTTTCTTGTAAATACAAAATAATATTTCATAACTGCAAAGGTCTTTAAAGGTTTCGTCCAATCCATTAAGACAGGGAATGGAATCAAGTAAAACTTGCTGAAGTTGCATTAAAAACCACAAAACTTAAAAAAACGCTCTTGTGATTGATACAAAGGCATAAGAAGAGACAAATGTTGAATTTCACGTTTTGATTAGTTATTTGATTATATATCATTGGAAGTGAGGATGTTTACTGCCCCATCACAAACCAAAAACTATGAAAATAGTTATAGGTTATGAGTAACTGCCGTACCATTTTGGATTGGTATATTGGGGGTTATCTCTGATAGAGGAGTGTCAGGATTAGCACATTCGATCGCTAGCAGGGGGAAGGTAGGTTGGACATTCAGGTTTCCTTATCTGAAGTTATCAAAGTTTGAAAGCTAGGTATCAGGCAGGGAGAAGGTGATCTGTGTGAAAGGCCTGCACTTCTTAATTACTGGGAGCTTGTATGTGGAAGGAGACTGTGTGGAAGATTGGCAGCTTCTGTAAGGTTCAGTTGGGGATGACATTTCACTGTGATCCAAGAGTCATTCAATTAGGCTTTTATTTGAAAATATTATAAACAAATGTAACATTTATAGTTAATCATATTGAAAACAAAGGTTCTAAGTGGTGTAGGAATATCCTGGACAGTCCCTGAAATATAATAGCTAATATAAAGAAGAAGATGATGACCTGCCACAATCCCGGCCAATTAGCGGTTTCCTTGCAGGCAAGTAGCACTGAGCCTCCAACTAGCTACATTCATACAAGGCAATAAGTCTGAGTCAAAGGCTGGGTGAAATTCCAACATGTGTGGGGAACGCCTTATTTAGCAGGCCAATAATCGGGCTTCTCTTTCAATCACACCACTAAGGGTACCGCTTTTGACCTAAATCATTTGATCTGATTGTGGTTCCTCTTTCTCCCACCAGAGGCACTGGTTAGCCATTGGCAACTAGATTCCTGCACAGATTGGGGTGTTGTCTCAGGGGTGGGGAGAGAAGGGGTTGCTTTTATATCGGGCTTCTCATTGATTGTAGCTTTCTTCCGGTAATCGCTCAATTCATGTCCAGCCAAGGAGCATTGCTGCATGGAGCAACTAGCAGAGCAAATCACTAAGCAGCTCTAAGGGCTGCTGAAAGAATAGCTCACAGGGCAGCTCACTGTGCTACTTTTTGAGCAGCATACAGGGCAGCACACAGAGTAATTAACAGAGCAGTTCACAGAGCAGCTCACAGAGCAGCACACAGACCAGCTAACAGAGCAGTGCATAGAGCAGCTCACAGAGGAGCACACAGAGGAGCGCACGAAGGAGCTTGAAGAGCGGCTCACAAAGCATCTCATTGAGTAGCACACAGAGCAGCACACTGAGCAGCTCACAAAAGATTTCATATATATATATATATATATATATATATATATATATATATATATATATATATAAAGCAGGACATGGAGCAGTGCACACAGAGTAGCTCATATAGAGCCCAGAGCAACACACATATGATGATAGAGCAGCACACAGAGCAGCACATAGAACAAGACATGCAGAAGCAAACCATGCAGCTCACACAGCAGCATACAGGGGAGCTCAAATTAATAAAGACAGAATGCTCTCAAATCAGCACTTTCTCCTGAACACCTCTTTAGGTATAGGTAAATGCAGGCTTTTCCACTGAAAACAAACAAAATTATTTTGCACCCCCTACACAATATCAGATTCTGTCCTTTATTCCTCTATCCCATGTAATAGCTAGATGAAGGAGATGTTAAGCCTTTAACGGCTGCATAGTGCTTTAAACACAATGTCCTTTACGGTAATGATGCATAAAATTAATGCAGCCTTGGCGAGTCTGCTTGCCGATGCTGCATTCATGTATCATCCTGACCCAAAGTTAATGTATCATCCAAGTAGAGTTAGCATGATGTTTGCATAATGTAACACGAGTGAGATGATGCAGTTTGCATCATTGAAACACAGGGCATAGCTACTAAAAGCACTAAGCATCCCATCAAAAGGCTCAAAAGCAAAGCATTCACCACAGGTTTTCACCATAGTTTGTGAGGTAGCTTGTTTGAGTGTCAGGTTTCATGGGAGGATTTCACAATAATGACCCGATAATAACACAGATGAGAGATCACCCTGTTTGTTTCTTTGTGACTCCTTTACAAATAAACCCTGCAAAAAGACATGCTGGGCCCATCCTATGGAACAAAGGGGAATCAGCTAGTGGCATAAGGGGGTTTCAATACAGCACACCAGTGCTCTGTTTGGAGACAAAACCAGTGGCAAATTGCATCAGCATGAGAAGGAGTATTGGATGCATTCCCTGCAGACTTGGACAGAATAAGGAGAAGGCTGTGTATAGATGTGGAAACAATACCCGCTTATTAGCCCACTGCATAATCTCAAAGCAGTCATCTTTTTGTGGCTGACTGATCAAATCATGGCATTCTCAGCTGATTTCTGGTGATTCATGATGATTTGGTATTCTCAAAGAAGCTGGTGGTCATTTCCACCCCCTTCTCATGACCGTCTTTTCTTCCGCCCCTCCCTTGTGGTATCTTTGTCACCACTGGCTTCATCAAGGGAAAGCTTTTGCCAAATGGGCAGTGATTTATTCACAGGGATGTGAGCCTTTCCTGCCCATGCATTCACCTTTTCTATCTGCTATCAATAAGTGATATGCCAGTCTGGCATGCACTATTTGTCTTATTGGAAACCAAATATTTAACAGAAATAAGCATGGAGTAGGTAGTAAAGGTTGGTGCAAAAATTAATCAGTCAAGTCAATTCACACAAAAATCAATTCGTCTTGATTTAACAGAGAAGTAGAGAAAACTTTCTCTTGTAAATACAAAATAATATTTCATAACTGCAAAGGTCTTTAAAGGTTTCGTCCAATCCATTAAGACAGGGAAAGCAATCAAGTAAAACTTGCTGAAGTTGCATTAAAAACCACAAAATTCAAAAAAACGCCCTTGTGATTGATACAAAGGCATAAGAAGAGATGAATGTTGAATTTCACGTTTTGATTAGTTATTTGATTATATATCATTGGAAGTGAGTATGTTTACTTACCCATCACAAACCAAAAACTATGAAAATAGTTATAGGTTATAAGTAACTGCCGTACCATTTTGGACTGGTACATTGGGGGTTATCTCTGATAGAGGAGTGTCAGGATTAGCACATTCGATCGCTAGCAGGGGGAAGGTAGGTTGGACATTCAGGTTTCCTTATCTGAATTTATCAAAGTTTGAAGCTCGGTATCAGGCAGGGAGAAGGTGATCTGTGTGAAAGGCCTGCACTTCTTAATTACTGGGAGCTTGTATGTGGAAGGAGACTGTGTGGAAGATTGGCAGCTTCTGTAAGGTTCAGTTGGGGAAAAAAGCTTGTCTCAGGTGATGACATTTCACTGAGATCCAAGTGTCATTCAATTAGGCTTTTATTTGAAAACATTATAAACAAATGTAACATTTATAGTTTATTATATTGAAAACAAAGGTTCTAAGTGGTGTAGGAATATCCTGGACAGTCCCGGAAATATAATAGCTAATATAAAGAAGAAGATGATGACCTGCCACAATCTCATTACCAGTTTGCTTGCAGCCAAGTAGCACTGAGCTTCCAACTATCTACATTCATACAAGGCAATAAGTCTGAGTCAAAGGCTGGGTGAAATTCCAACATGTGTTGGGAACGCCTTATTTAGCAGGCCAATAATCAGGCCTCTCTTTCAATCACACCACTAAGGGTACCGCTTTTGACCTAAATCATTTGATCTGATTGTGGTTCCTCTTTCTCCCACCAGAGGCACTGGTGGGCCATTGACAACTAGATTCCTGCACAGATTGTGGTGTTGTCTCAGGGGTGGGGAGGGAAGGGGTTGCTTTTATATCGGGCTTCTCATTGATTGTAGCTTTCTTCCGGTAATCGCTCAATTCATGTCAAGCCAACAAGCATTGCTGCATGGAGCAACCAGCAGAGCAAATCACTAAGCAGCTCTAAGAGCTGCTGACAGAACAATTTACAGGGCAGCTCATGGAGCTACTTTCTGAACAGCACACACGGCAGCACACACAGAAGCTAACAGAGTAATTAACATAGCAGTTCACAGAGCAGCACACAGAGCAGCTAACAAAGCAGCTAACAGAGCAATGCATTAGGCAGCTCACAGAAGAGCTCACAGAGGAGCACACAGAGAAGCACACTTAGCAGCTCACACTAAGTTTCATAGAGCAACTAATAGAGCAACATACAAAGCAGGACATGGAGCAGCTCACACAGAGCAGCTCACATAGAGCTCAGAGCACCACACATAGAGCAGCACACAGAGCAAGACATGCAGAAGCAAACCAAGCAGCTCACACAACAGCACACAGGGAAGCTCAAATTAACGAAGACAGAATGCTCACAAACCCAGCTAACAAAAAAACGTTATTTTACGTCAAAATAACGTTATAAAATTTCATATAACGTTATGCCATAGTAAGGAGCCTTAGAGAAACGTAATTTAACGTTATATAACGTTATAAAATGTTGTATAACGTTTTTTGTTTACTGGGAAGCAGCACTTTCTCCTGAACACCTCTTTAGGTATAGGTAAAGGCAGGCTTTTCCACTGAAAACAAACAAATTATTTTGCACCCCCTACACAAGATCTGTCAAAAACTTTTGTCCTCGCCAAAATTAGTCACCCTCCCCCTTTTTATCAACCAACCCGGCCATATTGATAATCAATGATAATCAATGATAATCAATTCCTGGACTGAGTTGGGACACGCCTGACAGATATTAGGAACACAATGGTCCTTTCCACCCAATTTTGGGAGAGATAATTTGCCATCCCATACTAAAGAGGGAGGTGTACTGTCATGTTATGTTCCTCAATCCCATGTAAGAGCTGTTTGTTTTTACTGGTACCAGCAAACAAGATGGTGCTGGTACCAGCTTAACCATTGATGCCGACGGCTGGTAGATGAAGGAGATGTTAACCCTTTAACGGCTGCATAGTGCTTAAAACACAATGCCCTTTACGGTAATGATGCTGCAGTCATGTATCATCCTGACACACAGTTAATGTATCACCCCTGTAGAGTTGGCATGATGTTTGCATAATATAACACGAGCGAGATGCTGTAGTTTGCATCATTGAAACAAAGGGCATAGCACACATCAAATGGCTAAAGAGCAAAACAAAACATTCACCACAGGTTTTCACCAGAGTTTGTTAAGTAGCTTGTTTGAGGAGTCAGGTTTCATGGGAGGATTTCACAATAATGACCCCATAATAACACAGATGAGAGATCACCCTGTTTGTTTCTATATGTGACTCTCTTACAAATAAACCCTGCAAAAAGACATGCCGGGTCCCTCCGATGGAACAAAGGGGCATCAGCAAGTGGCATAAGGGGGCTTCAATACAGCACACCAGTGCTCTGTTTGGAGACAAAACCAGTGGCAAATTGCATCAGCATGAGAAGGAGTATTGGATGCATTCCCTGCAGACCTGGACAGAATAAGGAGAAGGCTGTGTATAGATGTGGGAACAATACCCGCTTATTAGCCCACTGCATAATCTCAAAGCAGTCATCTTTTTGTGGCTGACCAATCAAATTATGGCTTTCTCAGCTGATTCCTGGTGCTTCATGATGATTGGGTATTCTCAAAGAGTCTGGTGGTCATTTCCACTCCTTTCTTATGGCGTCCTTTCTCCTACACCCTCCCAACAGTTGATGTATCTGTGTTAATGCTGGTGTTACCATAGGGGCAGCTTTTGTCAAATGGGCAGTGATTTATTCACAGGGGTGTGAGCCTTTCCTGTCCATGCTTTTATCTTTTCCATTTGTAATAAATAAGTAATATGTCAGTCTGACATTTACTATTTGTCTTATTGGACAACAGAATGCCACAGAGAAATGTGGTGTCTTTATGTAGTGACAAAAGTTTGTATCAGAATTGATAAGTCAATTGTTTCACACAAAGTAAATCTGTCTGAAAAGAAATATAGAGAAAATAACAATTTTCAAATAGAAAACAATATTTCATTACTGTGAAGGTCTTTAAAGGTTTCTTTTAATCCATTAAGAGAGTGAGAGTAATCAAGTAAAACTTACTGAAGTTGTTTTAAATGCCTCGAACTAAAACTACACATTTGGAATTGATATAAAAGCAGTTGAAAACTATTGATTACTACACTGGTGATCCTACGTAGGTAATAAAATAAGTGATCACACCATTTGGGACATATTTTTTGAGTGATGTTTTAAGTTTGATATTTTAATTTTTTTTTACTCTCTGACAATTTTTTATTTTGATAAAACTTTTTCCTGAATATTTATGACTGTAACATTAACTGCAATTTTGATATGATCTTAAAAATTAGGATCACACTTATTTGGTGTTTTGTGAGCACCGTTGGATGATGAAATTCGAGTCTTCAATTAACGCTGTACCATTGCACCACTGGCGAGTTACATGCTTGGATTGGTGCATTATGACGACAAATGCCACCTTTTAGCGGCATGTGTCTTTAAAGAGCTAGCCCTGCATAAGGATTCCTTTGCCGTTGAGTGCGTGCAAATAAAATAGGTCCGCCACAGAAAAAGTACAGTATGGGAGCAAATAGTTCCGGCTGCGCTTGATTAGGTGGTATTACTACGGAGGAAGTTCCGTGATGGAAGCTCGGGATTATTTTTCCGCTGTGTTAGCTTCCTTGGTATTGCCAATACATGGAAAGGTGTATTAATAGAAAAGCTTGGCCTTTCTATTGTGGGGTTGTAGATCTGGCGATGTATTTGAAGCTGTAGGGAACTTATAGAAATGTGTATTAGTCATGACAACTAAAGATGGGATATATCAAGTTTTATGGGTTGCACTTGTGATATTATGAATGCTTAACTGCTATTAATCAACCTGCACTTTACAAGGATACCATTTACCATTGCATTGTCGCCACCTATAAGTCAAACACAATGCATTTCCAGACCTGTCACCTGGTACCTTCACCTGCCACTAGTGGCGCTCCACCACTTTATTTGTATATAAGAAGCGCACACTACCGGCTACACAGGGAGAGCTGGGTAGGGTACTAGGTGCACAAGATCGCATAATATATGTACAATAAACCCAACCTACACACCTAATTGCCGATTGAAGTGTTACTTACTATCGTGCATATCAAATCTCAGATATTAGTGTAATGCTAATTGACGGTGGCCCGATATGACACACTATCAAATTGCTGTTTCTGATTCATCTAAAGGAGTGGTCTCTTTTTACAGGTTGGGGAAGGGGGTTGATTATAGAGGTAGGACTCGCAACATTTTGACTCCTTATCCAGACGCTCTTCAAGGGAGGGGGAACCAAAGGTATTTGACCCATCTCACTGCATGTATGTAAAATTTTGGCACTACCCATTAAAATATGACACTCCTTAGAGTAACCATACATATATAGAAAGAGATATTGTAGAGCCACTGTAACTAAAAGCGGATATATAGCGATATACCGCTACATAATACTGACTGTAATTACTTTCATGGCAGTTGAGTGAACCCTTTTCAAAAACACGATAAGATATACAGAACAAACTTTATTATCTAGTACTGGTTAGTGTACTCTGTGTAGTGTGGTTGTTGCTGCTCTACCTGCATTTTACTCGTCAGAATCGGCTGATGGAAAATGGGCCTTAGGTGAATACATCCTACAAGCATCACACATCCTAACGCAGTGTGGCACCAATCGTCTTGACACTCCGGTAACCGTAATGGGCAGAACACAGGTGCAGTCGACACCTTTTGGGTCCTTTTTTTCTCCACTCATGCCATCATTTTTTAAATAGGTGACAACTTTCTTCTTGTTTTCCTCCCAAACACGCTGTAGCCATGCACAGGTGGTGCCGATCTGTGATGGTGAAGTTGCAGCCTTGTGCTTTTTGTACTACCGTAAATTCTTGTGTATAGGCCTCACTCATATATTTAAGCTGCACCCTGACTTTGGGACAATACTATAAGCAAACCTGGCGATCTGATTATGGTGACTTTACTACTGTACCAAAGTAGCAAATACTCGTGCATAACCACACTCCAAGTCTAGGCCGATCCTATAGGCCGCAACGTGAATTTACAGTATGTCGCTGCATGGATGTTGGCATTTAAGCAAAGGTTGTACCGGTTGGAGTCACACTGTTAATGACACTTCAAACCGCTTAAATGTCTTTATGACCTTTCTGCAATAATCACCTGTAAAGTACTAAAAACTTCACAACACTTTAGGAGTTACTTTATGCATAAAACAGTTTGCCTAAAGGTCAACGTTCATGCTGCGGGTGGGGTCGTACCAGTATTATCCCAATAACGGACCCCACTCATGGGACAGTGATATTAGTAGTTTACTGTAAATAGTCAAACGAAAAAAAATGTCATTTTATACTGTAAACCATCAGTATTTTTACTGTCCATGCACACTACGATCACAGCATACAATCTACAAACAGCACGTTTACACGCTTTTTAACGCGCCTTCTTGCAGCCATCATTAACACATTTTTAGTAACACATTACACACTATCTTTGCCAAAAGTGTGCTAATCTCAGAAGTGTATTGCAAATTTATGTGTCTTATTCTTTATGCATGTTGCCGCAAAGCACACATTTCTAAAACAGTGTAGCTCATACTTACAGTCACGACTTGCTTCGAGAACTGTTTCTCAATGTGTTGACACATTAAATCGTGAATAAAATGCAATCTTTCTCAAGTTAGCTGACTTAATATGAGATTGGGGAGTTCATTACTCCGGAGGGCCACTTAGAGTCTGCTAAAGTAAAATGTAATCATTGTCTGTGGCTCAGGGACAAACATGAGAGGTTTCTATTATATCCTGTTAGTTAGATTGGAAACTGCAGTAGACTGAGTACAAACTGCGCTAATAATATATCATACTGTAGTGACATAATGGTTCTGTGCTTTAGTGTATAAGACTGGGTCTCATGAGCTTGGTACATACTTAGTGAAATCAGATATATAAATAAGTTGTTATCGTTTTCCAATTTAGCTGTAATTTAATGATTGCTGATGAATACCTGGTACAACACACAAAAATATGTATGCGTCTCATTCCAGATTCCCTCCCTCAGAAGGTAAAAAGAGGCCATTGAAAGAACTGTTTTCTGATGTCTTATTATGCCATCTCAAAGAAACACCTAAGCCTTAAACGGCCACATGGTGGTCTAATGTATGGTGTCCTGTGTCGTCTTGATGCATGGATGAACCCTGGTAGCAGTTCTACCAGATATGTCGTCCTGCATAACACTGACAAAGAGCAAAGTAAATTAGAGTACCATGCGATGTTTAAAGAGTAACAACACTGCACTGACAATATTTATGATTCGGAGCTTAGTCAGTAGTGGCTATCCCAGGTTAGTCATAGGGATATTCTCCGGAATGATGAACTGATATTCAAAGATGGTGAATACTGGCCTACCTGACAGTATCAAATAACTAAAGTTAATCATATTTAGGGAGCCAACACATGTTTAAATTTGTTAATCACTAGTGACTGATTTGTTAGCCAGTAGTGACTTACGAGGTCAGACTATCAGTGTATATTTGCTGATCTCAAAATACTAAGACTACACTGATATTCTTTGGCTCCATATACGACCAATCTCTCAGTCACTATACCCTGACCAAATTATTTTTTTGGCTCCCTATACAACCAACCAAGGTTAGTTAATATTGTCAGACTGGTTAGTACTGAACAACTCACCTTACTCTTCTCCATTTCAATGGGTTTAGGCTAAGACCTTTCAAGTAAGGCATTAGTCATATGTTCTTATGCCTAAGTCATTTTGTGAATAGCACTTGGTCATGCATGACCAATGTCCCTATGACTAACCTTGGATTAGCCACTACAGACTAAGGACCGGGACATTTAGATGTTCTGTGTACTAAGAGTACTACCGCTGTGAGTTGCTCTCATGCCTCCTCTCAGAACCTGGGGGGGGGGAGGGATCAGGAGGAGGGGGGGACAACCTTGGGTCGCTCCTCACAAATCATTATAGCAGTTCTTGCTGCCGGTTTGTCCCTGGGGCGGCACATCTCCTCAAAGACGCTGGGATCAAACGAGTGCCATAGATCAACGGTGTCCTAGGTGACCAAGGTGACCAAGGCCTCACACTGATAAATATATGTTAGCAAAACAATTTTCTTTTGTTTTTGTTTTCTCATCGTGGTGCTGACCCAAGCAAAGGTCCGGTAATCTATTTACGTTGTTGTCGTTATATTTTAAAGCCCGAAAACTTACGGGCATACAACAGGCCTAGGCATACAATGGCATTTACAGCGTATGCCAAAATGAAAATAAATAAAAAATAACTAGTGGCGTGGACATATATTTTGAATACAGAGTGGATCAGAGAAACAGGGAGTTAACATTTTTGCCAAGATTGTGGATAGCGGGGTTGGGGGTGGGGGACACATCACATTACTAGCCTATATCACATTTATTCTAAAACGCCTTATCCTATTCGAGGCATGCTACCTGCATAGTAGTATAACATGTAATATAATCCCGGTGAAGGGATCTTATTAAACAATGTCTCCCTCATCAACTCTATATTCAATATATTATATTGAATATAAAGTTATTGTCCTTAATCCCAGACGAAGATAAAAGTTGAAAACTGCAGGTACCAATATTATGGCTGTGTCTCATGACCATGAGCCGATGTTTTTGTCTCTGACCAGGTGCCGTCTCTGACCTGGTGTCAGAAAAAAGTGTTTTATAAATGTTAACCTATACTCATATATATAAGGATTTGTAAAACCGTTATTGCAGCTGTTATGTAATTATTATCAGCTTCCTGCTGTTGGTAGAACATAACTCAACTCCCAAAGTGACATCCGGTCAGAGATGGCACCCGGTCAGAGACGGCACCTGGTCAGAGACAGCACCCGGTCAAGGTCGTGAGACACAGCCTTATATCAACGTGCTGTTACACTATTCATACACAAACCCCAAATCAATCTATCGGCGCTCTGTTCAGTTCTAATGATGGGTTAGGACAAACATAACTTGATGCTTAGCTCTTTAGATATGGCTTGCCGCTAAAATACGAGATTTGTTATCATGATGCATTGATTTAGACCCAGCTAGTTGCTCGCTGGTGCTACATTTGTGCTTCGGACCAACACTTTGAGGGTGTATCAACCCCATGGGGTCGACATGATGTTTGACTGCAGCATTAGCGAGTTATTCGCTAGGGTTGTATCCATGCATCATGACGACCAAGGGTATGATGCATTAAAGCACTGTGCGGCCCATAAAGGATAAATGGGTCTGGTCTGAACCATAAACCTAGATAAATGTAGAAACATGTCAGACTATGAGCGATTGTGTCTGTCCCAAAGTGTGCACTGCATTTAGACGCATCATGCATAATACAGCAGGGGGATACTAACTGGGTATTTCTGAAGGCTGTTATGAGGCAGGGACCCCCTACCGCAAATTTGCTGCATTATTGCTGCAAGGTACACTCATGTGAGTCGACACAGACACAATGGATCTCCTGCTGTAGGACGAGGGACCTGCGGCTTGTCAGTTAACTTGCTGCATTCTAAATATTTCGATTTTTGCAATGTACTCGCAAGTGGCTATTGTAAGATTTCATCTATAGTTAATTCATGCAGTTGATCACTGTCTATACGCTAAAGAAGACTTAAGAACCTTTAGTGTCTTTCCTTGCTGCCCACGTGTTTGCCTTATTGCTTGCCTATCTGATTGCTTGCCTGCTCTCCAGTTTTCCTGCCTGATAGGCTACCTGCCTGATTGTCTTCCTACTTGGTTGCACTTACTGCATCTCCGCAGATACCTTCCTGCTTTTTACTTCTTTGCTTCTTTCTTTTATTCTCTCTGTATCTTTCCCCTTCCTTCCTTTCTTCATTTCTTCCGTATATTCATTTTTCACTGCCAGCCTGCCTTTCTCCCCCCCCTCCCTCCCCTCTCTTCCTTCATCCGTCCATCTGTCCATCCGTCCCTCCGTCGGTCTGTCCTCCTTTCCTCCCTCCCCGCCTACTTCCTACCTTTCCTTTTTTCTTCTTTTCCTCATTTATTCCTTCTTTTCTTATACTATTTTCTCTACATACCACCATCTACCTGCCCCTCTCCCTCAAACCAATTTCCATGCAGTTCCCTAAGGTTTGTATGCACTCTCCCAGCACAGTCTCAAATAAGACTCTCCGGACTTCAGGAACTCTCCTGTGGAACAAGGGAGGAAAGGGGTACTAATTCTCACACTGCCATTTCCATACACCAAAAATAGTTCCCAGGAATATGTCAATTTTAGACCATCAAAACATGAGCAATGCTTCTGAAATTTTAAACACTTGCTCTCCACTTACCCCTTCACGTATATCAATCGAATCATGTTTGTATAAATACATATTTAAAAAGCATGGCGTAGGTAGGTTTTCATGGTGATCCGCCGCCTTTTGGCAGAGAAAGAAGTAGTGCCGATAGAAACGTATGAGAGAATCTGCTGGGAGATTGGTTGTTATGTTGTGGCCTTTCATGCCATCACTCTCCAAGCCCAGCTCGGGTATCACTCTCCACCACAACTTTATATCCATTACACCACATCTGTATGGGAGCTCAGTAAAAACGTGCCTGCACACACCAATCACCCCCCCCCCCCTCCTATATCCATCCCTCTGTATACACTTCGGAGCCAAATCCGCACAAATGTGAGATAAGCCGGAACATAATGATTAAAGTTGGGGGGAGGGGGGACTCCCCAAAAAATGATACCATGTAGGGGGGGGGGGGTACTATACAAAGGTAGCATTGTACTTCCTGACATTGTTTTTTTGTTTGGCTTTCAGCTTTTCTATACTTTATAGTTTAAAATATTTGAATCACCTAGAGCCATTCTCTATATATAAAAAGAAAGTTATACAGTGCTTCTCCAAGTATTATATAAAGTTAAAATCATTATCTTGAAGTAAAATAACGTTATTTTCGTTAGCTGGGTTATGGATTGGTTCCATTACCATGTGTAACCCATTTGCACCCATTACTAATACTAACAGCATTCATGGTATCAATTAATTATATAACATAATTATCATTTCTGTCATAATTATCTGGTCACTTTTATCTCCACACAGAAAGTTGTATCAAGGTAGTGGTCGCAGTCAGCCATTACGTTACCTTTGTCTGGGGCAGCCCTGACCATGTCCCCCACCCTGCCTGCCGATAACCCTGTATTACAGCATGCCCTTTTAATCATCATGATGCATGAATGCAGCCCTGGCAAATAACTTGCCAGTATTGCATCCGATGCGAACCTATGGGGTTGAGGCACTCTCGAAGCGTTGGCATGATGCATCAATGCAGTGTCGGTGATTTACTTATAAATAAATGCTGATATAATGCATCATGACATGATTTTAATTAATGAGGAAAGTTGAGGTAGCATGCAGTCCTTAAAGAGTTAGCATGTACTGCGTCCCCCACCCCTAACCCCACCTTGTAGTAAGTGGACACGATAAAAGGCCCCATCCTCCATATACCCCCGGGTCTCACACCCCTAAATACCCGTATTCCACCTGAAAACAATATAGATAGCTGGATTTAGGTCTCAACTAGTCATTAGACCTTTAAGGACCATATACTGAATTACTACATTATGGAAATTTGGCGTCACGATGCATAGATACAGCATTGACCGGTGACTCAAAAATGCTGCATTCAAGCATCGTGTCAATACTATGGGAATGATACACTCCCAAAGCATTGGCATGATGCATGCATGCAGCCCTGGATAGTAGACTCACCAGGGATACAATCATCCATGCATCATACCGACAAAGACCAGAGCACATTAAAGCACTATGCGACCCTTAAAGTGATGGGAGTTTGATGCTACATAAAAAAGACAGATTAGTTGGCTGGTGGCTTCGTGTGGTGGTCATGCTTTATCGTGGGACCATAACTCAGTGTATTTACTCACTGTGCACTTAGCATGTTGATACACCTCTGTGAAAACAGAGACCAGTGTGGTTTTGTTTACTCATGGTTGATGTGCCTAATGGGTAAGGGGGGAGGGACTGTCCTGTGTGATTCATCTACCCCTTCATGGGAAAACGTCCCTTGCAAGGTGATGAATATCAAAAAATAAAAAATTAAAAAATAAACCCATAAAGTATCATGTATAAGCCTAACTCGCGTATTAGCAGCATCTAGGTTTTGGGAATATGCTATCAGCCCCACAGGGGGTGTGATCATGGCGACTTTAGTATTGTAGAATGCATTTGAAAACTATTAACCGCACCCTGACTTTGTCCAGATCCTATAAGCCGCACTGGCGATCTGACTTGGGTACTAGCTGTAGACTATAGGCGAGATTTTACAGTTGCTATTTGAGGTATTTCAGATTTTTGTCGGTATGATCGATGAATGCAGCACCAGGGAGCAGCTTTAAGCATCATGTGAACCCTATACGGTTGATACATTCCTAAAGGGTCGGCATGATGCAGGAGTGCAGCCCTAGCGAGTGGACTTTACTACATCTAAGTGTTCTATGGGCAGGATGGTGATTTGAGGTATGCTGCCCTTTTGGCGGCATGATGCATGAATACAGCAATGGCAGTTGGTACACTCCCAATAGGCCAGCATGATGCACCAACGCAGTGCTGGTGAATGAATTGTCGTGAGGACTCATCGATTACAGACGAATATGAAGCCTTGGGTCATCATGCTGTCCTTAAAGCATTAGTATTATAATACCTTTGTAACATTCATTATACTAGTTATTCACATGGAGACACTTTTTTCAGCAATCTCTAAGTTTCCCTATTACAATTAAGGAAAGACCAAATAGGTTAAGCTTCAACAAAGTTGTACATTCATACATCCTATTGGATTTGTTATTGGCAATCTCTGAGTTGTGACTTTCAGTTAAGTAAAGATCACCGTTGAGAGTTCTCTTTTTCCAATAATGTTAATTGAGATGATTGTTTCTCATATCGATGTAGCGTTATTGAATTTCAGAAGTGGCTGCATAAACTTTAAGAATTTGTTTTGTCCCAAGAATGATATTAATCTGCAATCATAACTTTATGATTAAATTTGAATTTCACATTTCAGGTGAGACACGTAAATGAGTGCTACTTGATACTAGCAGGAGACAATTGTTAAGGTAAAGCACTCTATACATTCTGTCACACTTTATCGTCAATAATACAAAGAAGGAGCAAAGAGATACTCATTTCGGAGTGCAGACCATACCTTACTATCAGCAAAATGGACACTGTTTTCTCATGTTGAAAGTACCAGTTGAAAATAGCCACACAGACTCGCGTGTCATCAATGGCTAGAAATTGCACAAAATTGTAGGATTTTCATGTTAAAATGGAATTTCCTGATAAGTGATAAGAATTTGATTAAAATACAGTTTTTGGGGACTAAGGGTCAGAAAATGTATACACTTTCAAACTCTTAATGTTACCTTGTGCACCCCTTAAGGGGGCCCTGCCATATATTTCTAGCTACTCCGCTGGATGCCCTTCATTCATATTTATCAAACCAGAGGCACTAAAACAAGCTATTAACCATTTAAGGGCTGCATAGGGTATTATTCCCGTTGTGGTCATTATTCACGAATGCAGCCCTGTTAAGTAACTCACCAATGCTTCATTCAAACATCATACCGATCCTATGGGGTGATACAATCCTGAAGGATTAGTAAGATGCATCTATGTAGCACCAGCGAGTTACTTGCCGAGGTTGCATTCGTGCATCATAAAGACAAATGTCATCCTTTAGCAACATGCCGTCCTTAAAGGGTTTAAGTGGGAAGAAATGTAGCAGTCGAGATTCTGGACAATGGAACCACTTTCAGCGAAAGGTCCCTCAGGGTGAATATCATATTAGAGAGCCAAAATAACTTGTTGGAGTGACCCAACATCCACCGAGCAGTCAGTTAAAAATACATCCCCCTCAACCAAAGCCCATTATAGCTATAAACATATTGAATGGGCTGCGAGTCCTGCAAGGGAAAGAATTCCCTATTTCTGCTCTAGCATTAATACAATTGTATAGAGATTCATTGCATCTAGGGCACGAAATAGCTAAGTTTTAAAATAAATAGTTAAGGACTCTCGATAGGTTGATTCATATTAGTATAGATACTTGTAGATTGATGATTTTTCATAAAAATGGAGAAGATCTCCCATTTTCTCCTATTTTCGCCTGTTTTGACCAATTGTCATCAATCGTCTGACTATGCTACTTTGCAAAGATCTTAGAGCTTGATATTTGAGATAACGCTAAAAGAAAAAGAAACTCCTCGTGAAGTGATACTCAGATAAGTCCCTTAGCATCGAAACTGTTAAAAATGGTTTTCCGTCCAATAATGCTGTTCTAAGAAAGAGAAACTGTTTGTTCTATTTCTAGTGTGTTCCGAAACGGAACTTATCTGATATCACACCGTAGAAACATTTGATATTGTCAATTTGGTGTATAATATGTATAGTCTCAACATCTCTGTATCATCTATAAATGCATGCATATGTGTTGATCTGAACCAACCTGTCGAAAGTCCTTTACCATACTATCTGTACTTTGTCCTCACCACTTCAATGGCAAGAGTTCAGTATAAGTGTAGAGCTTTATTCTCATGCAGCCATTCTAAGCATCAACATATATCATATGAGGTCAATGAAAGTTATACTGAATTTGCCCAATTCGGGCCAGATATTTAGGACGCTAACACCTGAAACTATCTCTAACTGTCCTGAAAGGGGGAGAGGGTTTAGCTACTAGTTCTTCTTCTGGGTTTCTTGGGAGGCTATCCAGATGGCACTGCAGTAGTCTTCAGCTCATCAATAACTTATAATACCTAATACATAAGGTTCCAGGAGACATTGATCTACCAAAGACACCTTTTTTACTTCAGAGCATGACACAAATCATCCTTGGCTACAGGGATTCTGCTGAAAACAGAGCCTTGGTTAGAGAAATTTTGCTGAAAGGTGACCCTCAGTTAAAGTTTTTTTCCCCTCAAAAACAACCTTTCCCAGCCGCACACCTGTGTACACAAAATATACCAAGTTACTCCCCTTCCCCCAGGAATCATCAGTAACCAAAGGCCTGGTATGACCTTTCTTAATAAGCCACTTGGACTCTTATTGATTCTACTGGGAGTGGTGGTAAGTTTTAACCCCTAAAGGATAGCATCATGCCCTGATGTATCATGCCATCTGTCATCATGATGCATGAATGCAGCCCTGATGAGTTATTTGGATGTAATTTTTTTAGTAACATGTCATCATTAAAGGGTTAAAGCCCAACCCTTGCAGGTGCATACAGCATCTGCAAAACATGGGGAAAGGTTTCAGCTACTAGTTCAAGTTCTGGGTTCCTTGGGAGACTATCCAGGTGGTACTCGAGTGGTCCTCAGTTCATCAATACGCTAGTCAATCAAATATAATGGTTGACAACATACATCTAACTATCAAATCTACGATCTCACTTCAAAGCCTAACACAGATCATTACTACTTCAAAAGTAGTCACCTTGAATAACCCCAACCCTAGTATAAAGTCTATCTGTCATCTGTTAATCCTTTGTTATTTGACACTTTTGTAAGATGCCAAATCTGGCAGCGATGATATGCTTTTGGGGTAAATGGCAAACCAATCGATAAGAATTGCGGTAATAGATATACTCATTCTATTCTTAGTGCTCTGATGTCTAATAGTCATTTCTAAACCATTTGATGAATTAATGCATCATGACCTTGATCACCATGACGCATTTAATGTGACCACCTCCAAGCATCAGGCCGACACTATAGGGTGAAGGCACTCCCGAAGGGTTGGTATGATGCACCGGTGTTGGAACATTAAAAGGGTTTAATGTGTCAAGTGGGGGACGAGGGGGTTAAGGGTTGCCTTTATCTCCCTTCCTCAGATGTGTACATGTAACCTGGCCTATCCTATTACCTGACCCTTATGTCTTGGGTCTACAATACCATCCTATAGGATGTTGTAAAAGATAATCTACCAACCTATGCTATTTCTCTTTGCTATATCACGTGGGCACAGTATTCTTGGCTGAATCATTTACAACTGTTGGTCCCTCATACATGTGGTAGTGTATGCTCTATTGCCTCTTCTGTCCATATTTATGGTAATTAATGCAAGGCCAAGCTGTTTACCCTAGCACAAGGAATTTTAGAAACAATATAATGTAAATAATTGCAACACTTCATGCCTTCATTTATATGAGGAATTGGCCCTGAAGCACCAATATCTGTCTAATATATTAGGCTTATTCATAAGAAATTTATAACATTGACATGCACATTGACCATGCGGTTAGTGCTACACTGCAATATCAGGCTACCCACAGTAAAACCGAAATATCCCAATTGGTCATGAATTCTGCACTACTTTATAGTGCAGAGTGATACAATCTAATACTTAATAGCACCATTCGCTGCTAGTGTAGTAATACTTTAGTGCAGATGTCGGTGAGCGAAGGCAGTCGCAGTTGGTACTCTATTCCAGATTGACACATTAGGCTTATTAATGTGTTATCCTAACCAGGGACTGCCAACCACACTGAAAGAGTCCTGGTAATAGCATTGGCATTTTTGATTTGCACAAGGGGCCTCCCTGGTAGAGTGTAAAGGGTCAATTTTAGGAATGTCCTGAGCGTCTTGGTTTCTTTACTAGAATCCACACATTGTGAAACTGAAATGGTGTTAGTAAGATAGGATTACCGTGCGAATTCTGATCACACATTAAAGTAATTTCTAAGCATTCAACTTCTCATGTCTATAGATAATGGTTATGGAATTCCATGTGGAAGCTGCATTATATGATATACAAAATGGCACTTCTACCGACCAGACTCACATCCAGGCAGCAAACATTAGTTCTGCCTGAGGCTGAAGGTAGAAGTTCTCGACCAGCCCAAATGGTCCCCAGGAGGGATCTCAGTTAGTTCAACGGTTGTCATTTTACAACCGGGAGTAGATTTGTCAGACATCAACCACCTCACCCATTTTATAGTTTCTAAGCGTCCATGTCATGGAGGATACACGAGAAGCGGAATCCAGCCACCCGGAGGCTAAGAACTGTGTGTCTGGTTGCGGACTCAAGCACCTCCCGCCATTCGGATAATACTGCCGATTTGTCAAAGCCCCGCCAGATGAGGGTAAAGGAGAAGAGGCCGCTCTGGCCTTGAAGGAGAAGCAGACGGAAATCGTCGCCCGCATGATCCTGGAGGAGGAACGAAAACAGGACCTGCTGGAGCAACAAGAGAAGCTGACCGCCATGCAGGAGCATCTAGCAGATATGAAGCTCTCTAATGCCAAGAGAGAGCAGGATATTCGTCGGCGGTCGGCGGCAGCGGAGGCGGCGGCAGCGGAGGCGACGGCAGCGGAGACGGCGGCGGAGGAGGCGGCGGCAGCGGCAGCGGCGGCGGCGGCAGCGGCAGCGGCGGGCACGGAAGGAGCCGGTAAAAACAAGCTCGGCCCCCGGACGATACGGCTAGGCCTCCTCGGCGCGGGCTCCGGAGAGCTGTCGCTGAATCTACTCTCAGAGGACCTAGAATTGGGCGGCTCCCGCGACCCTGCACGTCCGTCTGTAAACGCTCCAAGTGTTGGATACGTCCAGATTACCACATCTTTAAAGATAAAGACTTTGATAAGATGTCGTATGATGAGCTAATGTATGGCATGACGTGTGTGTTGGTCCGGTTGTGCAGAGGGAGCGGCCCGGCCAACATAACAGCGCATGATTACGCCGAGCATTTCAACTTTATATGCCTAAAAAAGTTACATGGGGGCTTTACACATGGGGCATGTGTGGATTACGAGCATGCGGTCACGACCAGGGTCATTGATGAGGACATACCCAGTTACGTGGCCGCAGATTATCCGTCTATGACTATGTTTTTCACGGGCGAGAAAACAGTTCAGTTTGAATCCGCCATGGCGTTGTTGGCCGCCAAAGCTACTCCCCCGCCACGCCAGGGCGGTGGCAGGCAGGGGAACCAGGCAGGCCGCGGTAGAGGGGGTACAAAGCGTTACAACAGCATATGTCCGGACGATACATGCGCAAAGTTTAACTACTCGAGCTGTGACTTCGAGTTCTGCAACCGATTTCACATCTGTGCGGTGTGTAGAGGCACCCACAAAGCTAAAGAAAATCAAGAATGCTTCAATGCCTCGCGTCGCGAGGGGTTTCCACCGCAGAACTTCCCGGGTCACGGAGATCCGCAGAACCGTCAGATGGCCTCTCACTTTGCTCCCCCTCAGATTCCGCGCCAATAAGTTCGGCGGCATTCGGGGGGACTCGGCACACCCCGGCCGAGGCAGCGGCGCTGGTTCTCGGCAATGTAGATTCACCTCTCACATATGGTTGCGGCGGCGGGCAGGAACAAGCGTTCTGTTTACAAGATGGCGGCGTATGCGGTGAAGAGAGCGTGGATTACAATTCTTTCAGCGACAATTTGGTATGTTTCTCTTCAGTTGGAGTTCTGCTACAACATTACAGCGGGTACGCACCTCTCTTTGACTCTTCCGCCACACATTATATCGCTGGTGTTAGATCACAATTAAAGCCGGCGGGCTGGAGGCATATGTTGTCGGGCGGCCCAGGGCAAGTGTTCGGCGAAGGGAGTTGGGACACTGACAGCGCTTACTTGCTAGATGGGGTCATGCATGGATTTAAGATAATAGACCCAGGCGCAGACATCGCCCCTTATTTTACAGCGAATTACATGTCGGCGGAAATTACCTCCAGGGAGAATATAAATGACATTATCATGGGGGAAATTGCCGATGGGAAATTGTCGATGGTCAATTCAGCCCCGACATGCATTCATGCCATTGGCGCAGTACCCAAACCAAATGGTAAATGTAGGCCTATCACAGACGCCAGCAGGCCCAGGAACCTCTCTATCAATAACTTTATGCAGCAAACTTTCAGCCATTTTAAATTCAAGCGTATTGATGACGTCTGCGCAGACCTGCACCCCAATCAGTATTTAGCAGTCACAGATTTGGCTGCTGCATACAGGTCGACCATGATTAGGGCGCATGATCGCCAGTATCAAGGCCTGATGTGGAGCATAGATGGGTCGCTCTGCTTCCTTCAAGACAATTTTTTATCCTTTGGCGCTAAAGCATCGGCGTTTATTTTCAACCGCCTGACAGACGCTGTAGCCAGGTTCATGACAGCCTCAGGTCATCGCTGCATAAATTATCTTGACGACCTGATAGTCTGGGCAGACACATTTGAACAGTGTAAAGAGTCACAACTGTTTCTGCACAGCACTCTTAGAAGCCTAGGCTTTTATCTAGCGTTCAACAAAATCTCTTCACCCGCCCGCAAGCAAGTCTACTTAGGGGTGGAGATTGATACGTGTGAAATGAAGCTGCGTCTCCCCAAGGCGAAAGTGGATAATCTTTTAGGCGAGTTGTCTTTCTTTATAGGTCGCCAGCGGGCGACAAGAAGGCAGCTACAACGTCTCTGCGGTGTCTTATCCCACTGTGCCACCCTGGTGAGGGGGGGGAGAACTTTCTCACGGCGAGTTATTGACCTTTTAAAGGAATTTAAAGGCAATAAGCGATATGTACGCCTCTCTACATCATTCTTCGATGACCTAGACTGGTGGATCAAATTCTCCAGTTGGTTTAACGGGGAAGCGCGGATAATAGATGGGTCAGCCCACCCATCTAGAACACTCACTACTGATGCTTCCGGCTCAGGCTGGGGGGCAGTGTGCGGCAGCGATTGGGCAGCAAGTGGGTGGGACCACACCTTTGCTCTCTCCTCGGACACCCATCATCACTGTGTAGATCCCTCACATGTCGTCTCCACTGGGGATCACATTAGCATTAAAGAATTGTACCCGATCTCAGAGGCGCTGGATCGTTGGGGTACAAACTGGGCAAACTGTACAGTCTTGTGTGAATCAGACAACACCCAAGTAGTGGCAGCCATAAACAAGGGTTCTAGCGCTAACCCCCTTGCTATGTCATTACTTAGGGACATATTTTGGAAATGTGTAACCTTTAATTGCCATCTAGTTGCAGTGCACTTACCTGGAGTTGAAAATGTGATTGCTGACTATTTATCTAGACTCTCCAGCGCTATTAACTTTGTACCTTCTTTTCAATTATGTTGTAGAGGCGGCACGCTACAGAAGATCTCTGGACTTTCAAGCAGCTGAGATCCGTGCTCATATGTGGGCACCCACTACTTGGCTCACCAAAGGCTCACAGTGGAAGAAATACCTAAATTTCTGCCGCATAGCCGATATGGTACCGGTACCCACAGACTGCACCATGCTTTGCAGGTTTGTTGTGTCCCTGCGCGGCGGTTTAAAGTACGCCACAATAGACAACTACGTCTCTGGAGTTCTGTCTTTGAACAAATTATATGGTTTTGACAGGGACCTCATTAGGAGTGACTTTGTGTTCAAATCAACCATGGGCGGGCTTAAACGCATCATAGGAGACCCGGAGCCCATCCGTCCAACACTATGTGTCTCAGATTTGCTGAAGATGTTCATGTTTGTGCATTTAAAAGACCCCTCTACCCACGCTATGTGGACTTGTATAGTGTTGGCTTTTAGAGCCCTGCTACGTAAAAGCAACCTGGTCCCAGCGTCTCTCTCAAACCCGGGCTTACATTTCCTTAAGAGGGGAGCTATATCTTTCACCCCTTGGGGTTTGAAGATCACCATCTCAAGTTCTAAAACTGTACAGTATAATCAAAGAGTACATCACATCCCTGTCACCACAGCCCACGGATCACCCTTGTGTGCGGTGAGTTTGCTTCAAGAACATTTCGCCAATTTCCCCAAGACAGACCCCAACGCGCCAGCCTTCTGGATCTGGGTGGGTGACCAGCAGTCCCCGCTCACCTACACCAAACTCCTTTCATTTCTGAAACTCCTTCTCAAGAAGGTCCATCTGGATCTCAGAGGAGCGGGTATGCACTGCCTTAGGCGGGCTGGTGCTGCATACATGTACAGCCTTGGCCTCTCTCTGGATGACGTGAGACAGGCAGGTAACTGGCAGTCACTTGCGGCACTAATCTACCTAACTAAGCCTCTCTCTGGCAGGGTAGAGTCAGACAGGATAGTTTCTGACGCGCTTAGCATGATGTCATTATAAATTACTATGTTGAACTTGTGTATTATCTTTTGGGTCTTGGGCGGTGACATTTGGTCATCATTATTTGCCCGAGTCCAAATCCAATCCTGACTTGTCTCGTCGATCATACTTCCAAGTTCAATGGGATGGAACCCACCTATAGTGAGTTGCAGGTATTGGACTAACTTTGAGTCGACCCCCTGCCGTGGGCGCCTCTTGAGCCAACCCCTCACTCCGTCACCTAGCAACAAGCATACAGTTTACCTGTTACACTACCTGCCGGTGTACTGACAGTCTGCAGCCAGCGAGCGTCCATGTTTTTTTTTTTTATATCTATTTACTTACAATTGTTTAATTTTCATATTTCTCGTCAACCTTTGTAATAAATGGGGCGGTGACATTTGGTCATCATTATTTGCCCGAGTCCAAATCCAATCCTGACTTGTCTCGTCGATCATACTTCCAAGTTCAATATATATATATATATATATATATATATATATATATATATATGTGGCACGATCTGCGAAGAGGGACCTTAGTGCAGGGGCCTTCTCCCAGTACATGCATAAAGTAGAGAGACAAGTCACCGAGCAGAAGACAATAAAGACTCAAACAGACTATTTCGACATTTCCCTTTAAGACGGATGCAAAGCGTCACTTTACTTTTCTCTGGAAGCAATTATGAAGTTAGTCACTGATTTGTTACCGGGTAATAGCAAACGTAAGCTTTTCTTCTGGTAGAATAAACTCTTTGTGTCAATCTCACTTGGTTTCAACCCAGAAGTATTGTTGAAATAGTGTTAATCACCAATAGCCTCAACTTTCTGGTACATTTCCCACAGCATTGAGAGATGGGCGTTGTCTAGATGACATACCATCATAAATATGTACTCACGGATAATTAACAAGGTAAGGAAGTTTGTTTAGGAGGCTGCTTAGAATAACATTTTTTATAGTGGTAATTAGGTGAGTGCATGTGATTACCTGATTACAGCTTTAATTACCTAAATGGCCTGTTACACTAGTGGCATCTGCCGCATTGCATCTGCCGCAGAACGTCTGTGTGGCAGATGCAGCCTGTGCATCTTGCCGCAACTACCTGCCGCAGCAAAAGCTGACAGTGTTAGCTTTCCTGCGACAAGCTGTTGCGGCAGGGGCCACGCAGCAAGTACCCCTAGTGCAACCGCATAATAACTTATTGCACTTTCCCCTGTATTTTCATGATGCATAAATGCAGCCCTAGCGGGTAACTCGCCAAGCCTGCATTCATGCATGATGCCAATCATATATGTTTGAGTCACTCCCAAAGGGTCAGCCTGATGCAACGATGCACTGCAGATGGATTACATGCTGGTGCTGTGTAGCTGACTCAGATTTTGCAGTAAATGCGCCGTGCCATAGCAAGTAGGTGTGGCCTTTGGGTGGCATTTGAAGGAAGTATTATGCTTGTCTTGATGTTAGACAAAGTTGTAGCATGTGTGTAATGGAGCAGATAATTGGCACATGCCATTTCTAATTACTATTTTCCTCTTCATATCTCTTGCACCTATGGAATTGTTTTGTAACAGGTAACAATTGTGGCAAGATCTGCGAAAATGGACCTTAGTGCAGCGTACACTAAGGTCCCTTTTCCCAGTACATGCCACAATCCGTGCTTTATTGCAACGATCCTCTGGGTCAATTCCTGGGTATTTCCTCGATATAAAAAAACAGAGATGATCGTTTTTGGGCTAAATTATCTGAAGCACACTTACTATGTTGTTTTTATTTCTCTGTCCCCTCTGAACCTGTAAAGGCATGTAGATCTAAAAAAAAATAGGTCTTCCCACTCACTATTAAGTGTCCGTGTTTCTTTTTAGTTTTCTAAATGATTTTCAATTACACAAAGTGATTTTCAAAAAAGGTTTTGGCTCAGGTGCGGAAACTCAGTCTCAGTTTACTTAGCCACTACCCATGTTTACCCTCAGAAACTACAGAAACACTTCCCTACCTATTCTCTTGTTGCCATTGAAACAGTTTGAAATGGCATTAAAACGGATTTGTAACTGTATCCATAATAGGAGTGAATTGTTAGCATTGATTCAGATATCCATACCCGCCACTTTCTACGTTTAACCTGCCCAACAAATACACAGGATGTAATAGATGGAGGTAGGGTTTGCCTGGTAACCCTAGCCCATGTACCTAAATGGTAGTTTCCTGCTGACAGACAACTTTAAGAATTGATTTAGGGGCTAACTTTCCTGTCAATACACAGACTAGGGAGCGTTACACTATTGCATAAATAAATAAAAATTGCCTTCAGCCCACACTTTATTTTACTATTCGGGTTATTAATTTATGGAGGCGAAATAGAAATTTTTTATTTCATTAAACTTTTGTCTTCATGGTTTACTAGGTAAACACCTTATACTAATATATTAATAATGGTCGCATTTACATGCCTTAGAAGCTGACATGTAGCAATGGTAATGGAGTTTAACCATCTTATTTTTATTGCGGGGGTTTCCCTTCTACTGCGGCGGGCCTGTAACCCAAAGCATATACAATGTATGACCTCAAAGTGACCATTACTGACTTAATAATAGTGACACATTTTTTGATAGATGTCCTGCAAAACGGTACGACGAAATCTTTCCTTATGACTACCAGAGTGTCCATAGCTATTAACTGGAATTCAGGCAGTTACGTGATCAGTCTGATGATTGCTCCATATGTGATGTAAAAGATGAATATACGTACCTGCCATGATAATATCTCCCCCACCGCACCCCCTTAACACAACACCTGCCAAACTACAGCTGTAATTCACAGTCCCAATCCCTCCTCGTAAACCAGTAAACTTACATCTATCTCCATCCCTTCCCATGAGAACTACTGCTGATGCCAATGTACCCTACACCCTACCCTTCCTCTGTCCTGCAAGCGTCCAACCATGCCCATCATGACCAAGCCTTTTCCCACACTAGACTATACCTTGGTACTGGCTCTTTTGATTGTAGGTTCGGAAACATAAACTACAGCCCATCCATTCTATTATGATAAAACATCCCTTTTATTCTCCCTTTATCAATTTACAACCCCCCCCCCCATCCCCCGCCCCCGCGCCTCCCGTTTCTTATAAAATGTTATTTGACAACTTCTCACTAGGCCAGGGTATAATATTTTTAAAAAACTTGCAAAGCGAATTGATTTCTGGGCCTGAGATATGAGTTCAATTGACTGTAACAACAGCCTTCTTACCATGCATCTTTCAACAGCCCTTTGTTCCAAAGCCTGTTGAGCAGTGACAGTTTTGCACTTTTTTCTCATGTTACGTTGGTTCACAGCCGCATTTGCAGCCTGTTTTGCAGTAGGTTCCCAAACAGGAGTTCCGTACCTTACGGGCCTCCCACCCTCCTGTCAGACCCAACCCCTATTCTAGGAGAAGTACACCAAGCCTACGAATCACCCCCCCCCCCCCAAAAAAAAAGGAGAAAAAAAAGGAATTGATAAATTAATTAAATAAATAAGTAGATAAAAAGAAATCATAATTATATTATATACAGAGTTAAACAGTTCATAAAAATACTGCAAAAATTCTATCAACATTCACTTTCCGAGCCCAGCCCATGTGTATGCACCCCAGAGCTATACGGCCCAACATCCTGCCACCCACCTCACCCCTCAACGAGCATAAAACACCCTAACTTGGACGTAGACACCGCCTATCACACCCCCACCCCCAAACACACACCCACACACTCACACACCCACACCACCCTACTCCACCCACATCAACACCCACTTTAACCCTTTAAGGACTGCAAAGTGCTTTAATACAGTTAGCCCTTTGCCGTCATGATGCATGAATGCAGCCCTGGCGAATCTTGACCCGTACTGCATTGATGCATCGTGGATGCTAACAATATGGGGTTGATTCACTCTTGACATATCAGCATAGTGCACCAATGAAGCACCGGTGAGCTACTTCCCGATACTGCGTTGATGCATCATGACGACAAATGTTGCTTTAAAGTAGCATGCCGGCCTTAGATGTTTATCAGATAAAGCAGCTAGAAGCACACCTAGGTACTAGACTAAATCCCAGCCCCTCACGCCAGGCCACAGTTGCCAGCCTCTAAACCAATTGATCAGCCCGACTCTATCCCTATTAGGCAGTCATGATGTATTCTATTGGCCAATATTGATGGCGCTTTGCTCGCAATTCCTGCCGGCCATGGGGAGCAATCGATTTCCTATTCACACGGGTTTTTTCAGCGTCAACTTTTTTTATCCGCTCCCGTTGTGTGTGTTTTTACGGCGTTTTTTTTGTCTGCATGCTTCCTTCCGGTGTGTTCAAAACAAACTGAATCAATCCCTGAGGGCAGGGTGGCGCCTCAAGCAGTTGTTAAGGCTAAATACAAAGAAATAATTCCTCCAATAAATTTTTTTTATGTTTATTGTTATCAATGATTCTTCTGAGGAATTTTGACATTTACGGAATAGGATACCATGGGTACTCATTGTACCAATTTATGAATGTTATCAGCTATAAAATCCAGAATATAAGCCTTAGGGAGTGATTCTTTTTCGTTGGCGATGCATGGATATATGTGTACAGGCAAGGGAAAAGGGTACTCCGAGGAAAAAGCAAACTTTGAAATTGACGTCATAAGCTTTCCAGTGATATATTACACCAGAAGATATTATTTCTAGTCTTTGAGAAATGGCTTCATGAATATGTGTGGGCATCACCCCTCCCAAAATCTGAATAAGCTCTATGTCTCATATTTTCCAAGATATCCCTATTTAATTAGCATTATTTATGATAATTAGAAATTTATGATACATTTTCATTCTTTAAGCCATAAAATTTGATCGAGTAATCATAATTTTGTTCTGTTTTCACCATGGCAATCCTCACAAATCATTCTATTAATTTATGTCTTAATTTCCTCGATTTGGAATAAAGATCATGTTTCCATGGCAACACATATCAACAAGCACACCCATTTAGGCTTTAAAACGTTCCTTTTACCTGCCAGATAAAGAAGCTTTTTGTCAAGAATGGAATGTTTTATACAATCCTATTGAATTCTCCAGAAAAAAGTACCCAAAAGTAATTTTTTGCCTAATTCTTTCATTTTAGGCCATAGTGGCGCCCCCTGGTGGCTAAAATCGGAACTAATCCCGCGGGGACCATCCTTTCTGCTTGCCTGCTCACATATTATACCAACTGTACAGCGTCGATATACTCGAAAAGGGTATATACATACACACCTCCAAAGTTTTTCACCGGTACTGCATTGGTATATTGAAAATCTATTGCACTTTGCCACGCAATCCTACTACTCATTTCTGATAGGATAATATACAAAGTGGAACCATGCAGCAGTCGCAAATATTTTAAGCTCAGTGCCTGTATTGTGCAACCACCCCCTCCATTTACCCCCATTTGTGTATTGACAGGGGAGTTGGCTCCTAAATCAATTCCTAAAGCTGTTTGTCCCATGGGAGTAAGCATTTAGGTACAGGATATAGGATTACAGGGCAAACACTACCTCCATCTATTACATCCCGTCGGTTTAAAAATGAAAAGGTATTGATATCTAACCTAATCTTGTCACCTTTTTCTAAATAATGTTCCAAATCCCTCTAAAAAAGCAATGGCAACAACAATGCGATACTAGGTAACAGAGAAGGTGTCGAAGTTACCTGACCGTACCTTTGCACCTTGATCTTTGCCGAGTTTTCAAGAAGCCGCTGGCGGCCATTCAGTTGAATAAAAGACCTCTTGATGTAACATGATGGACAATCCATCAATTTTTCATTTGTCTCCTTCCTTTAACACTATTTAATGGCGGGGTAGTGCTTTAATTCCTGATCCACCATGCCCTCTGTCAGTGTCATCATGGTGCGTGAATGCAGCAGTGGTGAATCTACTTGCCAATGCTGCATTCATGCATCACACTGACCCTCCCTGCCTTGTGAAACACCCCATATTGGGTCAGCAGGATCCATGAATGGATCAGCAGCAGGTTACTTGCCAGGGCTGCATTCAAGCATCAAGTCGATAAATGGGCAAAGTACGTTAAATCATTACATAGCCCTTAAAGAGTTTAAACCTGATTCCTATGCCTTGAATAATAACAATGGCTGTTATTAACAACATTTTTATACAACTTTAAATCTATTGAATTATCATTTACAAGCTCCATCTGAATTGCTTAGAGACGTGACTAAACTATGCTGCCACATGCTTATAGTTAATTGGTATTCACAATCTTTAGTACCAGGATATAATAATGGTAAAAAATAAATCTATGAATGCATATATATGTCAACCCTAAATTTAGCAACATGAGTGGGTCGTCAATTGGCCGATTATTTGTTTTAAATTGATTTATTTCGGTAAAATCTACAATTGCCTATATGAATGCAACGCACATGTGCTGTATTTAATGCATTCCTATTAATAATTGTATTATCTAAGAGATTAAAACAATGACTAAGTCCACTATACATCTCATGCACTTTTTGTGATATGAATTTCAATCTAACGCTCGTAGTTAATGCAGAGAGGTGCCGGTACAAATCAATAGCCCTGAACTGAGACGGTTTGAAAGCAGATAAGATCTAAGACAGGAAAAACTGTCCTAAATTAACCCCTTAAGGCTGCATGATACTTTAAGAGCAATGCTCGCTTCTCGTCAGGATGCACCAATTCATTAGTCCATCGTACTAGGGCATGGTGGATCATGGCGACCCTTTGGGAGTGTATCAATAGACTAGAGTCGGCATGATGCATAAATGCAAAACTGGTGAGCTATTTGCCAGCGCTGCATTCATGAATGGAGATGCTAAAAGGGTATTAGGCATTAAAGCACTATGCGGCACTTAAAGATCCAAGAGAGGAAAAACGGCATTTAATTGACTTCCCTCATCCAGGCCTTTCAGAGCAGCATAGTGTGATAATACACTCTGCCAATTTGCCAGCATGATGTGCAAATGCAGCGCCGACAAGTAGCTCTCCAGACTTACATCCATGCACCACACTGAGCCTTGATCTGGTAATGCACTCCTGAAGTGTGCATCGTGACGGTTGCATCAAATTATTACATTGCCATTGCATGAATATTGACATTTAAGCATTAACTGGAATTAAGATACCTAAAGCATGACTTTAAGCAGTCCAAGCTTTGCTTAAATACCAATATTCATGCAGTGTAAGCCAATACAAAATGTTGCTACATCGTTATTCTGTGTCCTAGTTATTTGCTATGTCAAAGTGTAATAGACATTCAGTTGACAGACACTTTCAGACCATGCTATACCAACCTTTTTTGCACATTCGAGGCAAATGCTGCAACTTGGCCACCGTGCAGTCAATATCAATATTTTCGACAGCTAATCATTGAGTAGAGCGATCCAACAGGTGGAAAGCAAAAGCACACAAACCAGAAAAACTATCCGTGATGGTGAAAAAAACTGAATCAAAATGGAAAATAAAAAGGCAAACAATCTGGATCCTCTTGCAAAAACTGTTAGCCCTTTAAGGGTGGCATGTTGTATAGCCCTATCCCCTTTGTCGTTATATGTCTTATGAAGTATGTCCTGGTGAGTCTTTTCCCCAGGGGTACCCTGTAGGCTTGGCATGATGCTTGAATGCACCACTGGCGAGTTACTCTTCATTGCTTCATTAATGTATCATAAAGGTTATGATGCCTTAAAGCACTATGCAGCACTCAAAAGGATTAAATCAATTGCCTCAGAGAGAGCAGGGCCTATGGTGCGGAAGTACTTGTAAAGGCATTTGACATGGTGCAATGATTGTTTTTAGGTAGGCTTGTCATGCTACACGCAAACACGCGTTGTTTAGCCATTCAAGCATAAGGAGGAAATAAATGTTGTGATATTTTTTTCTCAACCATTAAATGCCAGAATGGTGCTTCAAGGCTTCACACGTATGAGTTGTTATTGCCAGGTAATAACGACAAATAAACATGAATCCATGAGAGAAATGATGTCAAATTTATTAATTTTTCTGAGTCAGATGCCAATCTGGAAATGAAACCAAGCAAAATAAAGTGTTATTTCAAATGATCAGCCCAATGAGACAATACGATAAAATGTCAGCAATTGCAAATTAGTTATTCTTACCAGGTATCATGAGGAAGAAAGTTCTATCATGGTCCGCCCTGCATCTCCAATTGGAAAGTCAATGCCAGAACCATGTTAACACATAAGGGTGGAGGGTTGAATCCCAGAGCCAGGCAGGAGCGTAAAGCATACACTGACTCAGAGTCTGACTAACTGCGAGCGTATATTTGGGGCGTAGAGAGAGTTTGACTAAGTCTCACATTTGTCTGGTGTGTAGAGATTGGTATACTTTAGAATCTGGTGAGTGTGATTTGCATTCTGTTATCCGAATCAAGCATTCACATGCACATGCATACCCAACCCTTTAAGGGCCGCATAGTGCGTGAATGCAGTGCATCCTTTGTCATAATGCATGGATGCAGCCCTGGCGAGTAACTTGCTATTGCTGCATTCAAGCAGTATCCAGACCCTACAGAGTTTATACACTCTTGTAGGGTTGGAAGACCCACCAGGGCTGCATTCATGGATCACGATGACACATGACATTGCCCATTACATCACATGAAGCCCTTATAGGGCTAAACAAAGTCTCGCCCCCAGTCACAAATCACGCAGATTCCCGTAGTCTCACAGTAAGTGCCCCTGATCCTGTTCT
This sequence comes from Harmothoe impar, assembly GCA_947462335.1. Lineage (NCBI taxonomy): Eukaryota > Metazoa > Annelida > Polychaeta > Phyllodocida > Polynoidae > Harmothoe > Harmothoe impar. The sequence goes on from OX381719.1 coordinate 39,923,332, forward strand.
CGCGTGACTTGACGCTATTCTCGCCGAATCTCGCCACCATGTGGCTCACTTCCGGCATGCAGCACAAAGGGTGAAACACGTGCCCGGCTGAAAGCACCTCAGCGTTGTAACTCCTGATGGATTCTATACAAATCAATGGTTGATGCACACCAGGTGGCGCAGTAGTAGTAAGTAAGGGAGGGGAAGGTGGGCTTCATGAAAGATGATTCTGATGTACAACTAATAAAACAAAAATTATTAACTCTTTAAAAGATGACATTTGTCATCATAATGCATTAATGCAGCCCTGGAGAGTAGCCCCGGCAAGTAACTCGATGTTACTGCATTGCTGCATCATGCCATCCCTACTTGAGTGGTTCAACCCCATAGGATCGTCATGATGCATTGTTTAATAAAACACTGGGGTGTCAAATCACTAAACCCGAATGTATACATTATGAGGACAAAACACATGAAACATTAAAGTTTCTACTGCATATAAAGTGAGATAATAAAGACTATGTGAGACGGGAGGCATATGGGGCAGCACGTACACCATGCCACATATAATATTTCTGATAATGTCACTTGTAATTAAAGTCATGCGTGGACTATTCATCCTCAGCTTGGGCCGTAAGTGAATACTTCAGAGCTCATTACTTACAACAGTGTGTAGAGTTCTTTTTATATTATATCCCCTAACCCGTTAAGAGCCACATAGTGCATTAAGGCTAAAAGATGACATTTGTCATCATGAAGCACCGATGGAGCCCTGGAGAGTAACTTGCCAATGTAGCCCTGGAAAGTAGCCAAGCCGTGCAGCATTTGAGGATCATGCCTGACCCTATAGGGTCGGTATGATGCTTGAATGCAGCCCTGGTAAATAGTCTCTCCAGGAATGCTTTCATGCATCATGAATACAAAGGGCTAAATAAAGCACTTTGCAGACCTTGCAGAGTTTATTAATGCAAGATTTAACTCGCACATACAGGCCGTTATTCATTAATTTCAGAAATATGCTCCTTTGTTATTGTCAAGAATTATTATTACTAAGAATGCCAATTAAGGCGCAATGCGAAATGAATCATTATATTCAGATCGTTCTAGTCTGTGCAATAAGGTTGCACCAATAAGCGTAGTTTTTAATGCAGAAGTTGCATTAAGTACTCTACTAACATTAAAGTGTATAGATTAAGGCTCCATATTTGGAATTTCAATAGCTCATAATCTGACTTAAGTATCATCGAAGGGAAAGAAACCAAGTATAGAATGATAGGAAAGAAGTGACAACTAAATGGCCTCCTTGGCCAGTAACAGCTGAGATAGAGGTTGATTTGGAGTCAAGCAAATGTTTATTTTACTATTTGTCTTTTTTCTCCTTCATTTTGTCGTTGCATAATGATAGTAGGGATAAAGGCCCTACTGCTAAGAATGCATAACAACCTTTAACTCCTTTGACCTTCATCAGGAAAAGAGACTAGTGCAAACGATGGGTATATGATTAAATAATATAATATATCCTTCCTGCTTCAAATTATTCCATATGGATGGGCTCAGCAGATGTTTACAAATGGATGCCCCAACCCTATTGACCACCGCCCCTGTTACAGCAGGGTCCCCCAGCCCCCACCTGTGGTACACCCACCACCAGACATCTCTTACTGCATTAGGCAAAAAAGGTGTGTTTCAGGTCACTTGGTCCTAAGTAGGTTTGATTTTTTTGATTTTTTGCTGTTGAAAGTCCCAGGAATGATGAGCTTGCAAATCTCTGCATCGATTTGCAGGTTATCACGATGACATACTTATTCCCCCCACACAGGCATATTTCCCTGAGAAAAAAATGCTGAAATTTAGAAAAATATTTATATAACAAAAGATTTTAAAATCTCCTAAAATTTGAAGAACAAAGTTAGGGTCTGCCATTTTTGGGAATCTAGGTTCGTATTGCGTAACGTACATCTTTTTTGGCCTTATTATATGCAATAATAGTCAGTAGACACACCCATAATGTCTGCTCCTCCAGCGGTCCTAAACCCTTCATTACCTTAACACTTTAAGGACGGCATAATCCCTCATATCATCAGGGCTGCATTCACGCATTATGCCAACCGTAAAGGGTTGATACACCCTCGAAGACTCGTCATAATGTATGAATGTAGCCCTGGCGAGTCACCCACTAGAGCTGCATTCATGCATCATTACAACCAGGGAAATAGCATATTAAAGCGTTATGCGGCCCTTAAAGGGTTGCGGGAAGGGGAGCAGCTGGTTGAGGGACATGGAGACATGACAAAGGGTGGGATGACCTTTGTCTGAATGTCTGTAAGCGTCGGTAACACCCAATCTCCCAGCAGATTCTCCCATTCGTTTGTATTCTGGCACTATTTCCTTCTCTGCTAAAATGCGGCGGCGGATCATCTTGAAATTTTGCTTTTAAGATAATGTATGTATACAACTATGATTTGATTCAAATATGTTGAGAAATATGTGAAGAGCAAATATAAAAGATTTCAGAAGTATTGATCAAATCTATAAGGGAGAAATTGGACATTTTCCCGAGGATTTTTTTGGTGAATGGAAATAGCAATATGTGATGGAGACAATAGAGCAGACAAGTAGTGTTCCCGTTTTTGCCCCTTCTCCCACAAAATAGTTCCTACAGGCTGTACGTTTTGGACAGTCTTATTTGAGACTGTGCTGGGAGAGTCTGTGACACCGTAAAACTGGTACCACACCTGTGACGTCACATGGTGGAGCCAACAGGGGACAGAATGCCTCTTATTATAGTCCTAACCTTTAAATATAGAACAGTGCGTTAATGCATTACCTGTCCTTTATTGTCGATGCAGCCCTTGTCATGCCAACTCTATGTTCAAGTTTATTATACTGAGGAGGTTTTCTGCAAATTAACACAGTTATCAATAACCAAATTAGTGTGTGCACATAAGAAAGCATAAAATATAAACACACCTCGGCCCAGTGGCCCAGAACATTAAACACTGATGAATGGCTGTAAATGTTGATTTAATCTTTATTCAACGTTGAACATAATTCTGTGCCTATATTGAGAAAGGGTAGACATGGCGCACGAATGCATTCCTGGTGAGTGAATAACTCGCCAACAAAAGGCATATCATATTAAAGCAGCGTGCGGCCCTTAAAGGGTTATCGCCATCACACCACCTTGGGCACCTAGTGATTGTTTACTTACCACATGCAGAAGTAGGAAGGAGTCGAAATAGAGAGAGTGTCAGAGAGGGCAACGTATAGGGAGAGAGAAATAAAGATAGTGTGTAAGAGAGAAAGAGAGACAGACAGACAGACAGACAGAGACAGACAGACAGACAGAGACAGAGAGACAGACAGAGAGACAGAGAGAGACATAATGCGGTGTAACATGTATATTTTGGATACATGTATTTGGGGAACAATATATTTGAGAAATATGTAATGCAGAAACATGCATTGCGATACATATATTTGGTATAAATATTGTATTTGCAGTATATGTATTTGGGATACATGTATCTGTAAACATATATGTAAATCCATATATCGATGACTGCAATAATAACTCGCCAATACACGTGTTTCATCTGATCTGTGCAGTTCCATGACCATTAATTACCATTAGAGGTTCTATTAAATTAGAAGGTAAGGAACTACGTTCTTACAGACATAATATATCTTTCATTAATTGGGCCAGGTTTAACCATTCAAGCGCCGCTTAGCTTTTTAATGGATCGTGCCCTTGGTCGTCATGATGCATTTGTGCAGCTCTGATGGGTACACCCGCCAAAGCTGCATCCTGCATCATTGCGATCCTACAGGGTTAATACACTCCAGTTTATAACGACCAAGAGTATGGTATAATGCATTAAAACACGATGTGGCCCTTAAAGGGTTAATTGGATAAATGCAGACGTTGTTTTACCACTTCATTATCTCTTTCTTTATGACAAAGGATGGCGTTCGGTTATGGAAATCAAACGGCAGCTCGTTTAGATTGGACTATAAATCATTAACTACTGAGTCTGTGTAAGACATATCTTATAGCTGGTACTCTCCTACACAATAATTAATCAATATATTTCTGTCTGTCTCATTGCCTCCTTATTATTAATGATTTAGGAACAGAAAACATCTGTAAAAAGCGACTCAATTTGATCAGCTTATGGTCTTCTCTTGTCAACAATTTCTTAAGCTGACCAATCAAGAGACGCATATTTACTGTTTTAGTGTCCCATATCGCAAAGATGGTATGGAATACAGGAACAAAATAACCAATTGCTGATATTACGTGGTGAATAAAAAAGCTACGCCCAGTATGCATGCTTAAGTAAAGAATAATTCGCTTACTGTAACCCGTTTTCTACTTTTCCCTTGCAGGTGAGCACACACACCTAATACTTCCACACTGTACATCACTAAGGTACCCCTTGAACTACAAACTCAGCAGAGTATACTCATCTACCACAAATAGCAAAAAGAAATTATGAGAAATGCCTTTTTGCAACCCTCCCACTCTAGCGCTTTTTTATGTGGTAACCTTGACCCCTGATTCTTTCCCATTTAATGGTGGCATGTTGCCTTTAATTAACAATTGTCGTCATGATGGGTCCATGCTGTATTGGCGAGTAACTCACTGTAACTTGTAAATGCATTGGTATGCCGACCCTTCGGCAGGACATCAACCTCATATATATAAGTATGAATGCAGGCCTAGTGAGTAGACTTGCCTGAACTGGATTCCTGAATTAAAACGATAAAGGACAAAATTGATTAATATACCTTGCCGGACTTAAAGGGCTTCTGGCTCTTTAAGGTTGGCATGATGCCTTAATACATCGTGCCCTGGTCGTTATGCTGCATAAATACAACCCTGGTGAGTAACTCACCAGTGCCGAATTCAATCATCATGCTGACTCTACAGGGTTGAGATACTCCCGAAGGGTGCAGCACAGCTGAGTTATTGCCGGGGCTGCAATGGTGCATCAAGATGACAAATGTAATCTTTTGGCGACATGCCATCCTTAAAGGGTTATTAAAGGTGCATTGAAGATCACTATACAGAAGATGGTGCAGGTGCCACGCCCCGTTATGTCTGCACCCACACATGCTGAATTCCCACCAACCTGACTGTAACCTGATTGGGGGGGGGGGGGGGTCTTTCATAACTATAAGACGTCATGAGTTAGTAAGCGAAATGTATACAAGATTCTATTACGATTCTATTATGGAAGACTTGCCTAGAGGATCCTTAAGAATAAATTCTGCAATTGTTAATTGAATTGCCATGACACAAGTTCAGTTTGATGATATTTAAGGTACAGGGTTGCCAATATTGTAATAAAAATATGTTTAATATATGCTTATGACAGTATAATACATCTTCACATGTTGTGAAAGTCCCACAAACTTTGGTTTTACAACTATTCTGCATCCATGGATTTGCCGGGCCCTAGCGCATTCGCCAAGGAGAATTAACACTTGTCACAGTTATATCTTGTCACTAAAAATATCTCTTAATAAGACCTAGTTGTTCCCAGTAGACCCGATACAGCAATTAAGTTAATGTACACATTCATAGTGTATACCGGACAAATAAAGGACACGATTTTAGATAGCAAGAGTGGCATGTATCCCTTCAAACTTTTCTGATTGGCCACAAAACATGCTGCTTATGATCAGTCATGACAGGAGCTAAACCAGTTAGTTTGTGGTCTTTGCGTATGAGGTTCTACTCAGTATTGTCTCGTGAGATTTAGCCAGGAACGCTTAGTCGGTGTCTGAGATCAAAGTCTCGAGATCTCACGAGATGTTTTTGTGCAATAGTGTATGGCTGTTGTGATCACGGGAACATTAAGCATTCCCACATCTGCCCATGATATATGTCATGTCAGTATCCGTCAACATGGGCCAAAATCGACATCGACACGACATTTTTAAAAATCCACGGACAAGAATCTTTCATCTTTCTCCAGCACTGACATTTCCGTTGATTTATAGGAGCAATGATGGCATGAAGTGCGGTATTCAAACAGCATAAACCATGCATGTAATACACGCTTCTTTTGTCTCTTAATTTCAATGATTCAGCCTAGATTCTGGCTATCCGGTAATCAGTAGAGTTATATCGGGAAAAGGCCCATTTTGTGCAATTATAGGGACATAAGGAGTGAGAAAAAGGCCACCCTATTTGTGTTTTCTGTGAAAGGGTGGTGTCAAGTTAGTCTGAGGTTATCCTAAGCAGAAGCGACGTTACTTTAATTTATTTTATTTTGTCAAGAACGAGCAATCCAAAATGATACTACTACTCAGTAATTTATCTTGAGATTTATACAGGGACAAGCATGAAACCCCAACGCGTCAGGAGATAATTTTTGTGAAAGTATATATTCATGGGCCGAAACAAGAAACATGGTCATCAGACCTCGTGTTTACTATCAATTCAAAACGTTATCACTTTCAAGATTTATACCATTTTCCATGCACAATATCGTGCTGACATACGGTTGTGAATTTTAAATACATTTGCATATAGTACATGTTTCATGCATAGCATGAGAAGTAAAACAATCACAATTTGTCAGAAGTCATGAGCCAGGGAAAAAACAACTGCATACATGCAATGGATGAAAAGGGGTAAATAAAACACACAGGTACACCCTAGGTATATGCCTACATGCAACACAGGGCAAAATGTGAGCGTGACCATGGACAAAGCCTCAAAATCAACAATGTTTTTATGCTATGTTTTATGAGATTCAGGCGATGCTGGACTCTCCTTATAGAATACTGGACTATCCTATATCGGACACCAGCATTCAAAATTTGACCTGTGTCCACTAGCATTTGGTATACTGTTTTGGCGCAAACAACACTGTTTTGTCGGTACTAAATCGGCGCTAAAACAGTTTAATTAATCTTAGTGAACACAGGCTTATTGCTGAAGGCGTGAAATCTTTGTCGATGCCAAGGCTAAATTAATGCATCATGACGACAGGGGGCATGCTGTTTTAAGCGTTGAAGGTTAGCTAGACTAGATGTGTTAAATATGAATGTAACTTTTATAGTAGGGTACCCAAAAAAGACCATAACCACATTAATAAAACAGGGTAATATCTGTATATAGAGATGTATTCCCTGCTGCCTAGAACCTAACAACCCTGGATGGTATCTCCGGTAACACCACATGTGCCGCACATGAATCATGTGACTGTAAATAAGATATGTGTCTCGGGATAATTCCTTTATCGGCTGGTGCCTGTGACTTGCAATTTGGCTATCAACATGATACCGGGATATATATATCGCTATAACACTGTAACATATCGACTACAGTGGTGGTGGGTATAGGGGTTAGGCCACTCCTCTTCACCGCGAGCATCACCAAAATCGCCTTTTTTTTAAATCGAGTTTTATTTTGTCGCAAACTTTATTGAGAAAAATGACGATATGAGTATATTTGGTATCAGATTAAAGCTAATAGTGCCACTAATTTAATGGAATGGTGGACACAATCATGAGTATTCACAACTTTTGCAGGTCCTTCATCTCTTAATCACTAACATGTCGATCTATTATCCCTAAGACTGCAAAGAAATAGGCTTCTCCTTACCTGGCCAGTCATGTGGGAGATGGAGTAGGAAACATGGCTACAAAATGGCTGCCTGCACAGGGAGACCCGATACGGCAGTATAGGGGACTAGCATACCTTGGGAGTTGGGGGCCGCACTCCAAAAAAAAGACAGACAAAGTGCAATCAAGGCATTGTCTCCTTATCAAGCTAATCCCCTCCTCTCACACCTGGAACAAAGGAAAGGTACTTAGGATGATTATGATAAGGGTGCAATACATGTATAGCTTATCAGTCTAATCAGTGGCAACTGATTGAAGTTGTGAACAGGGGTGCTGATAAGAAATTCACCCATAATGCACTACTCCTGAGTTGAGGGTCTTAGCACAATGCATTGCTATGAGCCAAGATGGCGGCCTTCATAGCCTAACATGCTAGCCCCGTATACATGCCCTCTACCTTGTGGCCCTGCTACCAGGTGCACATAGATCATAATGGTTGCACCACTTACCACGAGATGGTCAAGGATGCTCTATGTGCGGCATTAGCCCAGTGTTAACCCCTGGGGTGAGACGCTCCGAGCTCCTCTTGAACCTTCGGGGCGTCAAGGCATTTTAACTCTTTAAGGATAGCATGCTGGTAAAATATGACTTTTGTCGTTATGATGCACCAATGAAGCACATGTGAATAACTCACTGGTATTGCATTTGTGCTTCATGCCAACCCTTTGGGTGTGTATAAAGGCTATATTGTGGATTAAAAAGGCCACATTGGCGCTTGCCAACCAGTGCAACCATGATGCTTGCATGCAGCATTTACAGGTTACTCACCAGGGCTTCATTCATGCATACTTCTGGCTAAGGCTTGATAAAAATATTGATGCACAATGTGGGCCAGTACTTTCAGCACCTTGCAGGGGAGGGGACCGTGGCAGGTTATGTACGGGGTGATGGGTCAGGGCTAGAGGAGAGGGACGAGGTGGGTGGGCAGAGAGCAAGCTGGTGGGAAGCTGGAAGGGAGAAGAGAGAGAGGGTGAAATAGAATAAAACAAGAAGAGACAGGAAGATACAGACCCAGACAGAGATACAGAGACACAGACAGAGATACACAGATGGAGACAGAGATACACAGAGAGACACAGAGAGACAGAGAGACAGACAGAGATAGAGGTTTAGACATTTGAGGAGACATTTCAAGAGACAGATCGAGATGGAGACAGAGGCAAACACACATCTATACATTAGGATCAGTCTATGTGTAAATATATACTTGTCATACAATTATCCATTCCCTTAGCCATAATTAAAGGATATCCCTTCTAAAGCCAATCTTTGGCTAATTACTCTAAATCACATCATGACTTTAACGCCTCGGGTGAGGCCTTTAACTATTTGAGGGCTGTTTAGTTCTATTGGTGCATGCTGCTTAGTTCTACTGTGGCACTGGCGAGATAACTCCCCAGTGCCACATCTGTGCATTATATCAATCCTTCGGGAGTTCATCTCCCCTGAACAGTCAGAATAATGCTTGCCATGCCTGCATTTATGCATCATGACGGTTAAAGTCATGATGCATAACTACACTTTATGCTGTTCCTTTTAAGGGTTATCCCTTTCAGATCTGGCTCTGCCAATCTGCATTCATGAAATAATTTGCATACCTATACTTATTATCTTTATTCAACTGTGTCAATTAGAACCTCACTAGACAATGACCCTAGCAGTGGGACGTGGGGTCCTGCGTCTCAGAAATGTTGTCCTGCACTGAAAACAATAAGGGTCCCTAAAGTGTTCACTACTGAACACACTGGGGTGTTCATGGTGATGGTCACCTGGGAGAGTACCCTGGTGGTCATTAGTTGGTGTCTCAGTTTACCCAAAACTCTTTTGCCTTGATTATTATTTTTAATTACTGGACTTTGCATTCCAAATACTCTTCCCAACCTCCATTTTATAAAGACCTATTATCATGATTAGTATAGGTTAGTTGTTGTATAGCAGGGCCCCCTTTGTGGCAAAATGATGTCCTCAAAATGATCACATTGAGTCATCACAATGATCACCCCAGGTGATGAGCTGGGCATGAACACTCAAAGTGATCAGCAGTGAGCACGGCTATCCAGGCCTAGGTCTTCAGTGCATCTAGGTTTGAATTAATTATGTTGCTAGAAGCCTATATTTGTCTCATGATGCGCCAATGAACCACTGTCTAGTAACTCGCCAGTCCTGCATTGGCCAGTTATACCGACCCTTCAGGAGTGTATCAATTACGTATTGTCTGCAAGATGCATGAATGCAGCCCTGGCGAGTTTTACTCACCATGGCTGCATATAGGAATCATAACAACAAAGGGCTGAGTACTTTCAAAGCGCTATGCTGTCCTTAAAGAATTAATAACATCATTTACCCAGGCCTGCTGCTTGGCAGACATTCTAAGGCTACAGTTACAGCCATTTTCTGCCTTGATTAAAAGCTATTTGCAGACATACAGCTAGCCCACCTACACTCATCCCCTCCCCCCCCCCACCACCCCACACACAGCCCCACCCATAGCCAGCACTGCCCATCCAGAACCCTGGTTCTGAGAACAGAGTGATTTCTTTAGTTACAGTGCTAGTGCTGAAAACCATTAGATAACACAGCTGCTTCGTGGCTTGTATTGGAGAGATAATTTTTTTCTGACAATCTGAATGTTGTTAATTGTTAGTTAGACAGTTACAGATACAATTCATTATATTATTACACATTAATGCTCTGAGGGCAGCATAGGGCATCAATGAACTGTTCCCCTTTACCATAGTAATAGATGGATACAGCATCATGTCAATCTTGTGGCGTTGTTCTACGCTCAAAGGTGCTCGAAGGGTCAACATGGTGTACTAATGCAGCGCTGGCAAGTCACCCACTTGAGCTGCATTGGTGCATTATGAGAAGCAAAGCATTGTGCGGTCCTTAAAGGGTTAAATGAGATAAAAGGATACATCCTGCTGTGTTTCAGAATAATGAAGATACAGAGTACAACCTTATCTATCCTTATAACACCCAGGACGGCTGGTACCCATCTTGATACCGCTGGTCGCTCTGTACTGACACATAGAGTGCTCACTGCTGGTTCCCGGATATCAGCTAAAAGGCCGAGCTACAAAACTTGTACTGGGACTTTGGAAATGAATATTTAGTGCTAGCTACACAAGCTGAGGAGTTACATTTAATGAGTATTTACTATCAGTACTATAGTAAATATTACCTTTACAGTTGTTTGTTCTGGATCTGTAATTAAGCAATGATGGTTCAAATATTGGATTTCTAGTCTTTTTTCTGAGGGAGGCTATCCTGTGGTGAATGGCGAGGATAGAGCTAGAGGGTACTATGATGGATTATGCATTCAGATCACTTAGTGACAACAGTCACATATTTTGATGTAGATGGGGTCTTGGGGGTCTGCCCCCTCCCCTCTTTTTTAGTATTAGTTTTAAGATATTTGTCAGGATATTTTGTTCTGCATTGACTGGCAGTGCCCACATCACCTTATACCTCTTCCCGACTGACATTTCAGCACAAGAACCAGGCAGTAAATCAGCATTTAATACTTCTTCAGATATATTTATCCCAAAGCCAGACAGCAGCATCTTACCATAACTTCCTTATTGCTGGTGACTATGGTGTGATCAGCCTCTTAAAGGATCTTGTCCTGTCCATCATAGCTTAGGGTAGATTAGCCTTTGTAAAGTCTAGGTCTGGGCATGCCTCAGGCCCTACTCCAAGTATTAACTTTAAGAGATGGTCACTAGAAAGTGTTGTTTGACATTGCTTTGATGATGACCTTGGCTTCCTAAGATGTACACACAAAGACACTAGTGGCCACTATCACACAATGATAGTCCTTTAACCCTTTAGGTTCAGCATAGTACTTTAATACAATATGCTCCACCCTTTTTGTTTTGGTCGGCAGGGTACATGAATGTAGTCTTGGGAAGTAACTCACGAGGGCAGCATTCATGTACCATGCCAACCCTATATAATATATGCTTGGTACAGTCCAGAAGAATCAACAGTCATGATGTATAGATGCAACCCTTGTTTTTCAACGTAACAGCGCTGCATTAATGTATCATGCCAACAAAACGTGTCACACATTAAACTAGTATATGCGGTCCTTAAAGGGTTAGTGCTTGAGGGTCAGCCCGTACCCATCTCTGATGGAGGAGTGAACTCTCCTCCTTTGAAGGTAGAAATGAACCCAAGACCTCTTTATCCGGGTACTTGAGGGCTTTGCCTGGGGCCTTTGGTGGGCTGTTTCTGTCCTTTTTAATCCCGGTTGTTTTGCCACTGTGGCGAGATTGATCGTGTGATTGCTTGGACATGCAATGGTCTGAGGGATGTGTAGATGGGACACCTTTGTCTATAGACTAGAGATTTGGAACACCCTTGAGAGGTAACAAGCTTGCTGCCCCTCCAGCAACAGTCCGAGCTGAGGGAGAACTGGCATCTTGGTATTTTATGGAGGAGGTTGGGGGTTAAGGTCCAGGTAGTGCTTTAATGTCCTATTGTGTTCATCGTCATGATGCACGAGTGCAGCCAGCAACTCGCTAGGGCTGAATTCAAGCAGTATGCCGAATTTTAGGTGCATTTTCCATTAGCCGATTTGGAGGTGATCGGCAATCAGTCGACAGGCAATGGGCAGGTAGAGCCATAACACATCAATGGTAAGTGCACTCTGTGTAGTATAATTGTTGTGGCTCTACCTGCCAATTGCCTGCCGATCACCTCCAAATCGGCTAATGGAAAATGGCCTAAGGGAGTGTATCGACCCAACAGGATCTCGCCAGTTCTGCATTCGACCATCATGCTGAGCCCAAGGGGTTTAAGCACTTCCAAAGTATAGGTATGATGCATCAATGCATCACCGGTGAGTTACTCCAGGGCTGCATTGTAGCAATATGACCACAAATGTAATCCTTTAGAGACATGCCGTCCTTAAAGGGTTAGCTTGGAAATTCACTTCAAAGTCGTGCTCCATGATCGTGACCAGAAAAAGCATCAAAAGATGGGATCATGTTAGATGTTGTTGATACCAATATGTAAATGCACTCAAGATTCACTCAGCTTAATGCACTAAAAAACGTCCGCTAACATATTATATATAGATGCTTTCAAGGATCCCCATTTCGTAACGTGTACAATTACTTCTAAGTGAAAGGTAATTACACTGAAGTGCTCTTCATGGACTTATTTCATCTTCAGAGATATTCATGCAACCGTGATGTGCACTAGCTAGCCACAATGTTTTTGTCCGAAGCTGATGCGCCTGCATTGGAGGCTTTAAGGACGGCACGTCGCTAAAAAGCGATAATAGTCCTCACGATGCACCAATGCAGCAAGCCCTGGCAAGTAAATGCAGCCCTGGCTTTACTGGTGCAGCTTGCTGACCCGTTTGGAGTGAATCATGTTGGGTTGGTATAGTGTATGAAACTTGAAAGCAGTACTGGATAGTTGCTCGTGAAAGGCTGCATTTATATGTGCCATGTCGATAAACAGTAAAGCATATCAAAGCTGGCTTTACACTGAAAGAAAGGTAGTATACTTTATTATCATATATTTATATCCCTTTTGCCTTATGATAAATGATTGCTTGACTTGCCATGGCTGCATGATTGCATCAGGCTCCGGAGTTGATCATGCGTAATTTGAATTTGCATATCGTGACAATGCTTAAGGCAAAACGCTGTCCTTAAATTCACAATAAAGTGATAGACAAAGTCAGAAAGAAAAGAGAATGGGCCTGAAACAGTGTAGCTGCACATGTCCCGTTGCTTGCTTGTCTGTTGGACATCCACCCCATTGTTTTATGGGTTTTTACTGAACTTCAACCCTTAAGGGCAGCATGATGCCCTAAGGCTTAATCAATGTGAATTTTGTTATCATTTTACGTATCATGCATACTTCCCGACGATGTTCATATTGTCCCTAATAGTTGTCATGATGCACTAAGGCGATGCTGGCGAGTTACTCGCCGCCGCAGTGTTTAGTGCATCATGACGACAAATGAACATCAGGCCTTGAGACAGTATGGCATCCTTAAGGAGTTAAAGGGTTCTTACATTATGCATTATCCTTTTAGGGCCAATTGAAAGGGCTGTTATTAATTGATATGGAAACATCCCAAGAGGTGAACTTTAACAAGAAATACAAAAAAATAAAAAGCGTCAAGTTAAAACCCAATAGGAAACATCCGCACAGAGGACATTAATTGTTTGAAGAAAAATATTGAAAAAAAAGAACAATAAATGAAAAACCCATGCTTTGAAGCAGTGGCATTGGTGCTAGGTTCCTTGCTGTGAAGCTGATGGAAAGAATACCCCTTGTTGTCTTATGAGACATTCTAGGGCCAGGATCTTTAAGACAAAGAATTAGTTGCTAAGCAACCGTGATCAATTACACTATGTATACTAAAGGATATGGCCTAAATCAATAGTGCACTGTCATTCAGGGATAGATCACTGTCGTTATCATCATTAAACCGTTAAGAGCCGCAGAGTACTTTGATGCATTATGCCCATGGTCTGCATGATGCATGAACGCAGCCCTAGCGAGTCAACTCGCGAGGGTGGCATTCATTTATCATGACGACCTCACACGGTTGATACACTCCAAAAGGGCCTGCATCATGCCGACTCTACGGGGTTGGTACACTCCTGAAGGGTTGGCATGATGTACCAATGCAGCACTCATCAGGGTTGCATTGGTGCATCATGACAACAAATGTTGTCTTTTACCAACGTGCCGTCCTTAAAGGGTTGAAGCACTATGCGGCTGTTAGTGGTTATTAAGGCATGTTGTGATGGGGACATTGTCCTTCCCAGTGGGCACAGAACATTGAGTCAACATTGATGAATGGTTGTCACTGTTGATTCAATGTTGATTCAACATTGATTCAATGTTGAACTGAAATTTGTGCCCACCGGGTTGGGTCCTATACCTCGATGGCCCTATTCATCTTTCAGCGGGTCATTACAAATTGATGACAAGTATGTTCTACATTTTATCACCTTACATTCTCCTCCTTAGCAGCACTACACTGTAAATAGTTGGTACTGTTACACATTAGAATCTACTGTGGAATGGGTTTACTGTAGAATTTACTGTAGATTTACAGTAGCTTCTACTGTTTAGCTACAATAAACTGTGCATCGACAGTAGAATGTACTGTACACCTACAAAAAATAGCATACAACCTTTTTCAGTGTATAAATGTGTGGGAATTCCCTCAATAGCTCCCATAGATGATTTCCGAGCCAGCAGGACTATTCCGAAAGCAAACCTTTGAAACATTAGATGATTAAAGATACATACATGTAGTGTGACAATTTTTTCCAATTGGACTCATGGATTTCTTTTCACATTGAATCAACATTGCCAGCTGTTTCATCAACGTTAATCAACAGGTTGTTTTGACACATCTCAGCAGTAAATACAGAACATATCTGTAGTGGGTTCCCTGGTTAGGCTATCTGCAGTAGTGACCAACCTCAAGCCCACTCCTCCTCCAAAATCACATGGCATAGAGGCGTTTGTTTTGATGCTAGCTGGACAGGTGGTGCGTCAATAAGGTCATGTGATATTGGATGGTGCACCTTGGGTAATGACAAATTATGGGATAGCTCTGATGATGTCACAGATTAGGTCACAGTGGCTTTCGGGCCGAGGGGAGTTGTTTAAATTCATTTTTTATCAATATTAATATGAGGGAACATTAAGATGTGTGAAATTAAAAGGGAATTTGTACAAACTATTATATTTGTTGCAATCATGACATTGTTATATCCATTATTTTCCCAATGCCATGTAGTGCTGTTAATGGAGAGACAATAAAACTGGAATATTAGACTGACTAGATGAGATAAGTACAGCTTAGCTTTTCACAAAAAACATCAACAACTTGGTTTTATAAAAGATACCTTAAGTAAAATTAAACATTTTATGATACCATTGGGAGCAGGGTATTCCCTAATCGAGTCATGAATAAATGGATAAACTATATTCTAAGGGAGGACATATGAAAAAGTAACTAGATGTGCAACTTTCCTCCATTGGGACTTGTCTATAAAACACTGAAATAAAAAGTCAGTCAGTGACGTCATGATGACTCACAATGCCTTTGGGGGCATACAGGAAGTGAACTTTAACCAGCATGCATGTGTTAGTTCTAGCGGGTCCCACCAGGTGTCAGTCATCCATCTTTGAGGTGGGTTACCTTAAGATGCCTGACCCTGTTGGACACCTTTCCCCGACTAACCACTTTACTTAATATCAGTCTCCGACCCCCTACCCACCTCCCTCTATACACCATGAGGGCTAGTCCCTTCATATATTATACTCAATGTTCACAGCATGTTAGGGCGTAAAAGAACCATGCACCAACTAAACCCTTTAAGGGTGGCATCTTGCCTTAAAGCGATACAGAGCCATCAAGTAACCCGAGAACACTACATTCATACACCAAGCTTATCCTTTAGGAGACTACTTTCCAGCATCATATTTCTTTTTGTTTTATGTTATGATTCTGATAATTGTTTATTGATATGATCATCATGACGATAAAGGGTATAATGTTTATAGCACAATGCCACACCTAAAGGGTGAAAAGGGCGGTACTTCCCCGCACAAGCTGGCTCAACAACACATGCAGATATGAACTATATGAAGATTTGCTATAATAATGACACAGTGGGAGGCCGTACCAGACTATCACCGCAGCCATATCACAGCTAGTTTTGACAGAACTACCATTTTTAGGATAAAACCGGAAACAGTAATGTTTCCTTTTCTCGCTCACCTGAGTGTCCTCAGGGATCGGGCTAGAACGATGAAAGTGGGCAGACTTATATAATATATAGAGGTTTCTTTCTTCAAAGTGGTCCTCTTCTGAAACCATCCATGATGTATTGAGCTTCTATTAACTGTATACTTGTCAGACAAAGGAGGGTGTATGTACCAGATGGAAATCCTTTCCTTTTCTTTAAACTGAAGACCAATTTTATCCACTAAATTTTCCTAGAATTTAGGGGACATGGCTTGTGTTATACTATTGACTGAATATTATTATTATAAATTGATATTGATAAGGAAAATGGACAAGCTGTGAATCCTCCCAACACTGTATTCCATTCAAACTGACCGACGCTTGTCACAGGTCACATGGTACCTAGCTGAGCATTTTCATTGGCTGCTGTTAGAGATGGTCTGATCTCCCAGAATATCTTTCGTTTATTTTATGCACCTTATTACAATATAAATGATAGACTGATAAGGCCAAGTGCATAAACTGGGTCAATGCACTCTCACAACAGAGGTTGCCTATAGTAAGGTACAGTGTGGGACACTCTGAATGTCAGCCATTTTGTTTTGCACTGCCCCCTATTAGATGACATAGGAGGTGGTAGACAAACACAAAAATGCTTAAAATCTTGAATATAAAGTACTTCTTAGGTTCTGGAATAGCAGGGTGTAACTGAATCAGCATATAAGTAAGGTCTGCACCATTTGGGGCATCTAATTTCACTCAGATTGTCCCTAGTGCCTATTTTACCACCCTACACAGCAGGTGGTAGTCAAATGGTTTCCCACACTGTTAGTAATATATCAGAACATCTGTCTGGAGATTGGAATGACCTAGTTAATGCACGTGGATAAGGCCCTATCAACCTTCATGGGCACACATAGCGATGGGCCATATGATATCAAAAACATTTACCCGACATAACATTCCAAGCTTTGTAAAGGAGAGGGAATTTAAGAACATGGGAATCGGTGGACTTGGTGGGGTTTGCAATTGAGATCACTGAAGAAGTACGGATATCAAATCTTTTCTGTGCAGATCCCTTCATTTGATCAGACGGGGACAAAACAAGTTTGGACTGTCTCGAGTTGAAGGTGGCACCAAAGCATTCTCAACTTTTTTTAGAATTCCTAAATTTATATGACAAGGGGATGCCATGGACCATGCGGGGGTGGGGGCATGCGGAGAAGAATTGGACCCGAGCTCTCCTGAGTGAGAGGGAGGGACAAGACAAGACTAACGACATTATTTTTGCAGAAAGATCCACCCTTCTACACTCCCTTATAAATGTCAATCACTATCTATAACACATCCCATCATAGTATAAACCCTTATAAATAGGGCACTACACTCTTCGCTGCATGGCATGATGCATGAATGCAGCCCTGACAAGTCTTCATGCCACAGCTGCATGCTTGCATCATGTCTACCTTACAGGAATGCACCAACCCACACTAAAGCACTATACTGCCCTTAAAGGGTTAATAAGCAACGCATTAGTTCCTCGATTAGCACTTACTAATTGAGTGATGCTGTGGCCCCCTACACTACCACAATAATTCACAATACATCATTCAATATCTCGCCCACATTACCCAGCTGCCACGAGACGATACAAGCAGGAAAATGAGCAGGAACATAAAACAGCCGCATAGGGTGTCACCAGCGTTCTGATAAATATGAAGTAAGTTTTTAACTGATGCAGTTCTAATGTCCTCACAGTGTTTTGGGTCTTTTTCTCAGGGTCAACTTCCTGAAACTACTTTACTAAATTCATTTGCCAAACTATCTCCCTGTTTTCTAAAATAAGGGATGTATTTAGTCTTCTAACAATCTTTGCTTTACAAAGATGTTTTTTACCCTAACATTTTGGATAATAGGGTATTTTTGAGGACTGGGAACGCAGGTGACGTCCCCTTTTAATACAGAGTGCGGTGGCCGGGGAATAAGCGGACAGGAGGGTTGGGGCCACAACTCTAGCATGTCCTGCATCATTCAGTGCCCCACTCGAAATAGCTTCACTCTCACCATTGGGTGTATGAGACTCATTATCTTACTATAAGGCTGTGTCTCACCGGACCGGGCCAATGTGAACGTCTTTGACCGGGTGCCATCTTTGACTGCCTGACAGAAAACGGTTTATTTAATTAAGGCAGGTGAAGATATAAATGGAGATATAACCACCACCTTTTTTTTCTAAATACTTTTCTTTATGGTGGCCGGTCAAAGATGGCACCCGGTTTAAGATGGCACCCAGTCAAAAATGTTCACATTGGCCTGATCTGGTGAGACACAGCCATACAAATACTAGAAAAACTGCGCACACATCCGCTATTGTGAGGATGGGGATTTAGGGTACTATGTTTTTTATCGTCACGGTGCTTAAACAGTGCACTGGCGAGTAATGCACCAGTGATGCATTCATGCCTTCATGTTGATACACTCGGGTCAGCATGATGTATAAATGCTGCTTTAGTGAGTAGTTCGGTGGGAGTATGGTTGCCCTAGCTGTGCCAATGCATTATGACGACACTGACCATAGCAAATTATAGCGCGATGCGGCCCTTAACGGGTTAGTGATATAATGAAGCAGTCACATGACACTGCCTGACCAATCAGAGCAGCTAATACACACCTAGGCAGGAGGGGTTGACTCTTTTATATAAGTTGCCGGGGGTCTGATGCTAGAGAGTAATATTTCATGGACAAATTATAGCAACATGATATGAGCGGACGAATGGTATAGTCTATTGGTTTCCTCTTCTCCACAGATTGCTGTATAATTATGTTTAGTGCAGGACGAGTTTAGAGGTAAAATATACAAAGTGTGTAAATTAACAAAGTAGTGCCTTCGTTCATCTCAAGACATTTTTCTTATAATCCAGTACGTTAGGCCAATATATAATGAAAATGAACTAAGATACAAATGTCCAAATATAGGATAATTTCTACCAAATTATAGCTCAGCATGTCTCTAGGCCCCAATAGGCCCCCTCTTAGGCCCCAATAGTCATAAAAGCAACGGCCTATATTTTCTTCTTAAGCATACAATTTTCAGTTTTGATATAGAAATACAGCCTACAAAACGGACAATGGTAGACATGCACTGAATGCATGATGGAAAGGTTATATTGTATAATGACATTTCCGTTGCATTTAGATGTCATTTACAAAAATTAAAGACCCTTAATAGTGACATCAAGCAATACATGTATATTTGCTGAAAAGAAATGTTCGTGCCTTGATTGCACTTCCAAGAATAGAGATAGTGATCTCATCAATATATCCATGTAAAAACTGTTGAATATTCAAATTGGAATGCATCACATGTTCTGTATCTTGCCATCTCTATAGAATGCTAATATGATTGATGGGTTCATATCAATTCCACATGATAGTATCTCATTCAGAAAATGACACCTACACACCCGCCCTAAACCCTAGGAAAATTCAGATGATGAAAACTATTTTCAGATTAAAGAAAAGTAAAAGATGTGCTATCCCTAGGCTCTCCGCATGATACAGGTCTGTTGACAAGGCTATTGCTGGAAGCTCAATACATTATAAATGGTGTCACTACAGGGGACCACTTTGAAGATAGAACCCCCGATATAAGACTGCCCGCCTTCCTCACACTAACACAATTACCGAGGATGCTGTATTATCACTCTGCCAGGCGATAAAAGGCACTCTTCTGTCAGAGATCGCCCCATAATTTTCTCCGCTTTGTCACTCATGCCTCTGCCCCAACTTATCAACTGCCAAAGGTGGTGTGTAAACATGAGGAATGGAGAGCTTATCCTCACTTTGTGTTTACTAACTGGTGCTGCTAAGGGACTGGTCATTATTTGACAATACAGCATGGGGGTGATATACATCTGGAGGATGGGGGAAAACAAGTTGAACCTTTCACGGTCTAGGGGGCCCAACATTTTTCACCAAAGATTTTGCTAAATAGACTGCATGTTATGATAGTTAAGATAGGTGTGCATCTCTGCTACCATGCAACAACACTCTAACCCCTACCTCCAACCCCTCCATTGTTAAATACTGACCACTCCCTTTGGCACAGAGATGTAGTGAGAGAGTGCTAGTAAAAGCCAGAGGTCTGCTTAGAGAGTGTATGAATGGAGAGACAGTTTCCGAGCAGTCTCATAGTTTATAGAAGGAGGTGGGTATGCGGGTCAGAGACTGATATCAGGTAAAGTGGTTAGTCGGGAAAAGGTGTCCAACAGGGTCAGGCATCTTAGGTAACCCACCTCAAAGATGGATGACTGACACCTGGTGGGACCCGCTAGAACTAACACATGCATGCTGGGATAGGTTCACATCCTGTGTTCCGCCTCCAGGGGAATTATGGATTATTGTGACTTTAGCGCTGACCTATTTTACTGGGTCCCTTTTGAGGGCAGTATACAAATGGAACCCGTACCCATGGGAGGAACAGGGCCATTCACTTAAGTTTTTGTGAAATATCCCTTTTGTCTAGTTTCAAATAATAGATCTAATGGAGAGCTACATTAGTTCCTTTACTCTAGAGTATCTTAAAATACCTTGGTAACAATTCTAAATTAAGTTTGATGTTAAGATATATTGATATCATGCATCAATTTTGTCAGTCACTTGGTAGGGTAAGTCCAATTCTCTTTTTATTCTCTACATGGATAGCTACACACTAATACATGTAGATGATTTATACGTCTCACCTCAGCGTGACCTAATCTGTGACATCATCAGAGCTATCCCATAATTCTCCATTACCCAAGGTACACCTATCCAATATCACATGACCTGAGGGACACTCGTCCTTTGAGCATGAAGCAAAACAACACCGAGAAAATTTAGGCGTCAGACAGACCGTCCCTTCGAGTTGGCATAACATTCAGTTTAATGTTGAATAGATATTAAATCAATATTGAGTCAGCATTGACAACCAGTTGTCAATGTTGGACCCTTGGAGGTAAGGCACAGTTCACCCAAAGTGATATCATAGATGAGGCACAGCATAGAAACGTGACAATATCATTGTCGTGTTTTGATAGGCACAATGCTAGCGTAATGCATGTATAGTGATCGGTAGATGTCACATTGATAGAGGAGTATATCTTTGACATTTGTATCGCTTACACCCCCAAATGCCAGTTCTCATATGACATACATGCACACATTATACAAATGAAAGCATGCACCACATCCCTCCTTTAGACATGAATAGTTAGAATGGTAAAATGTCGAAGGGCTTTCCCCAACAATATCTAACCCTTCCAGGGTTAAAATCCATTTTGTACTTTATTATGCATGAATGACGCCCTAGCTTGTAACTTGACATGTCATCATGCCAACCCTATGTTATGTCAGTGTATTTAATCTGCTATGTTGCCCTTAGGCCAAAAAAAAAAAAGGTTTGTTTCAGGTCACCCGACCGACCCTATGTGAACAGGGCCGACCCTACGTTTTTTTTATGCAATTTTGAAGAAATTTTTATATTTTTACACTTTTTGGGGATAAATTTTAGGTTTTCAAAAGTTTTGAAAAAAATCTTCCCGTTTTCATAATTTTTGGGGTCAATTTTAGGGTTATGTAAAAAATAAAAAAAAGTAAAAAAAAATAAAAATCCGACCTACCGACCCTAGAGTTTCATCCCATGTTACCTGAAACAAAACTTTTTTTTTATTTGGCCTTATATGTTAATGCAGCTTCAGCATGTAGACTTGACAGGGCTGCATTTACATAGCATGACGACGATGGGGCATAACACACTAAAACACTATGCAGGCATTAAAGGTGGAAACATTATACTGTTACAAAGGATGCTGCACCCGGCACACATCTAATGTCTATGTAAAGGTCGCTATCTATGAATACACACTGACACTGCAAGTTTGAGTTCCAGTTATCGTACGTGATCATTATAACCATCTGGTTTGGAGGATGATTTTAGTTAATAGAACTCCTTAAGGAGAACATGATAACTTAAAGTATCATGCTGCCTTGAAATCTTCTTCCATGCGATTTTATTGGAATTTTTTATTTATTTTTTCCAAACATTAAATGCAAATGGCCTTATTTTTCCTCCAGAGTTTACTGACTGTAGCTAAAATTGAATGCAATTATATCGGGACAGCCTGCGTGATGTAGCAATCATTGCTATGATTGATTAACAAAGAAATGCAGCCAAAAATATTTTCATTTCAATAAAATAAGAAGATAAATAGACTCGCCTGGTAAAATTATTTTCTTAAGACTACGGTAGTCATTAATTTCTCCGTCTTAAAAGGGATTGCTTTAAAAAACATGAACATACATGCTTAAATGCAAAGTTCTTAGAAGTTTCAATTACAAGTTATTGTTCTATCTGGATAATTATGTTTAGAAACAAATGCACACTTTTATGATTGAATCCTTTTTGATCCGCAGATAATTGCCACATTTGATAAATGCATATTGAATGTCCTGATACAAAATGTGAATGTCGCAAGAGCATAAAATAGTTTACGATGGTGCAGGATAGAGTTTCGAATAAAATGTGCTTACTTCTTTTTCTAATATAAAATAAATATCCTAAATAAGATATGGATGATGAGTCGCTTCCTCAGCTCATTGACATTTCAGGATGCATTAGGAACGGGTCGAGCACTATCATTACTTTTGTAACAACCTTTGATTCAGGGCAGAGTCATTTATTGCCAGCTGGGGTGTGAGGCTTGACAGACATAGGGGGAGGGGGGGTTCTCGGTATGATCTATTTAAATACTCCCAACCACGCATGCTTTTTTGGGAGGGGGCATTTCTCAAAGTCCCAGAAATGTAATATTGGGGAGGGTGTTGAGATTACTTATGTCTAATTGGAGGGGGCGGGGGTCGGGGAGAAATGGTCGTTTGTTTTGGAAAATTCACCAACCGCTCCGCCTCCCCCAGCTAGTAATAAATGATTCGGCCAAAGGTCACTTTTTGCTTTCAGATTGAAATATGGAGCAGAGGCTAAGGAATTATTTTTGAATTCTGCATTATCTTGATTAGGGACTCCTCCCATACACAGAATACAAAACTAGTATTTCTTCTGGAGAAACAAAAGTGGGATTAAACCCAACTAATTCATTTCAGGGACATTAACCCTTTATGGCCCCACAGTCTTATTTACCATAATAAAACATGAATGCAGGCGTGGTGAGAAGCTCACAAGTGTTGCATTTAAGTATCATGACGACACTACTGCGCTGATACACTCCTGAACGGTCGCTATGATGCAGCGAGTAGGCTCCCCACTCATACATCATGATATCTAAGGGCAAATGACCAAGTTTTGCAGCCCTTTACAGGTTTATATCCATGGATGATCCTCTGATAAGGCATGCTATAAGAACAGCTGATGGGGGCCAATATGTTTATTGGTGACTCGTCCTGAAAGTTTATAATTTCTACTAAACATGTTTAGAATATTTACAAAAATAGAGATGATGAGGGAATAAGGTCATCAAGATAACTGTCACCGAAATGAATACAGGAAAGCATTCTATTCTCTGTGTTAGTACGAATAGGTATACCAGGGCTGTTAGAATTAGGGAACAGGGAAAAGGAGACCCTGTCACAGTAAACCTAGTTAAACACAACGATAAAAGAGCCATCCATTTTGACTGCAGGGACATCTCATATGGCGCCACACTGTCCATGATCTTTAAGAGGCTGAAGGGTCAATATCTGGCGGGCAACTGATATTTTACAACACTAGCAGATGTAGTTCAAAATTGTTGTAATTCGTATCTTATCACATGTTCCCGAGGAAGCGATCGGTAGGGGACGGATGGGGAAAACTAAAACTGAAATAGTTAAAGTGCTATCAACTTCAGCCATGTTGTGGAATAATAATTATATTTTGCTTACTATTCCTATTATCTTTGACCATTTGACTATGTATAATTATATTCAACAATGTCATCACCAACCCATCTACTGCAGAGTAAGGCATACGTTATATTTTTGTTTTGCCTGACTCAATTTTGGATTCAGTTCTGGGATAGCCACACAGAGAGAAGAAGTAGGATCACTGTAACTCTCGAATGGGAGTCCAGCCCCGATCACTGAGGTAACTCTCCCCACAACTCTAAAGTGACTCCCAATCATTAGGGAGTCTTAGAACAGAGTCATTATAGAGCCATTATAGAGTTATCTTAGAGTCCTGCTAATGTTTAGGAGTCACGTTAGAGTCTTGGGGAGAGTTACCTCAGTGATCACGTCGGGAGTTACAGTGATTCTACTTCTTTTCCGTGTGGCACTATAGACTAATCCCCACAGCATAAAGGTTATCAGTGTAGTCATCCCCTTCAGCAGTGTTACAACATATGCCTATACATATACAGATCTTCTTCTCTGTGCCCAGGCCCTTCCTGACACGTAGTGTGAGGAACAAGATAAGAACTGATACCGTGTATAAAGCACATCGACATGCTGCCAATACAATGTCAGCTCCCACCCGAGCACACTCTATCCCCGGCAGCACCTTGTACCTTACATCTGCCTAAACCTACAGACTACAGTGATGTACCAGTATTGGACTTGTTCCCGCTATCACTCTGTTTACGCTGACTCATCTTGTGAGATAGTCTTGTGAGATGTTCGCTCTGCTCGAGTAACATAGCTTGTTCCTGGCAAGCTTTGGTGTTTGGTTGATTGGTCAGTGCCTACGTCTCGTGAGAGATTCCGAGCTCAGAACTTACATGGCCGCACATGCGGAGCCACCCGATTTTTTTCTATAGGAGCTCAGCCGTACCAGAAAGGCAAATATAGTAGTACTATCCTGTTCTCCACACCAAACTATTCTGACAAACCTGATAGTATTAGCTAATGGTGGTTAGTTGTATAGGGAGTCAAAATATGACTACGTTTATCACTAGTGCCCGAGTTGTTAGCCAGTAGCGACTAAGGTCAAAGTACCATATGGTCAGAATATCGGTGCACAGAACTATTAATGTGTGAGCGGCCACACAAGAATAATGCGGCACACAGGGGGTGGGGAGTATCCATTTCGTGTGGCTGGTCGCATGTCTGATCCCCGGGGGGGGGGGGCACTTGAATTTTTTTGACAGGGGTGTGCGGCTGGACCTCTAACAACCCTTACCCTTGTTAGGGCGATTTTGATGCCAAAAAGTTACCCTTGTTGGGGCATTTCCGGTCAAGAGCGCCTAGGTCTTGGTAAAATAGCGAAAAAGGGTAGATTTTGATGCCAAAAAGATACCCTTGTTAGGGCATTTTCGGCCGAAAGTGCCTAGGTTTCGGTAAAAAAAACAAAAGAATATACCATGTTTGTGTAAATCTGCTGAACAAAATACCCTCTTGCGAAAAATTTTGGTGAAAATTGCGACATTTTTTGTGAAAACAGGCGAATCTTGGCGAAAACCCGGACATTTTTGTGAAAAGTAGACCCTTGTTAGGGCGATTTTCATGAAAGTGGACCCTTGTTAGGGCGATTTTTCTTTGAAAAGTGGACCCTCCGGGGTCTGATCCCCTCCACACAGCAGGCTCCACCAGGCGGAGCGGCAGATCACAGTCTATCCTATCAGACGTTAAGGGTCGCATAGTACCTTAATGCCCTGTGTCAGCTTGACACATGAATGCAGCCCTGGCGAGTGACTCGCCATGTGTCATAATGACCCTATACTGCACTGTCAGAAGTTAGTGTAGCTACACAGTCAGTTATACTGTAGATTTACAGTATAAAAGGACGTATTGTGGGTTTAAAACTATGGTCTAAATCTATACAGTTTAACTCACTATGCAACTACTAACTTCTGACAGTGTGGTTTGATCATTTCCTGAAGGTCGTTACGATGGACGAATGCAGCTGTGGTGGGTAGACTCACCAGGGCTGCCTTCATGTATCATGACAAAAAAATCATAATGCATGTAAGCACTCTGCGGCCATTAACGGGCTATACAATGCCGCTTCTTCGTGCCAATATCTTCTGTGTTTCCTCCACCTCTCCCACCCACGGCTACACACACACCCTCTCCCACTCTGAGACTTGCATCGACGGAGGGATTTTCTCAGAAGGGTCTTGATCTAGACTCGAATCTCGCATGGAATTGTTATATTATACCCAATGCCAGTGGGTCCTCAATTTAAACTTTTGCTGGGTACGGTTACAATCACTGATAAAACACGCCCAGAATGATACCTTGGGATCACTTAGCTCAACTTAGAGAGTGGGAGTGAGAGACGGAAAGTCCTCGGCTCGTGCCATTTCTCACAACAGAATGCACCCTCAGAACATCGAGCGTCACTGTTGCCAAAAGCACTCTCACCTGAAAGTGAGGCGCTGCCTGGCTTTTGGCGACAGTGACGCTCACCTTTCTGAGGGTGTGTCCCTAGTATCTCCCTCCTACTCACCCACAAACAGCCTCCCACACACAATGATCCGGAGTGACACCACAGCCGACCACACATGCGCAGTCGATGACAGAAACCACGTGATCAATAATGCAAACGAGGCTGTGACAGGATGAGGGTGTGGACAGATTGGAGATGGACATGAGGGGCATGTGAAGGGCGTGTTGGTGAGCAGGCAAGCAGAAAGGCGCTGTACAGGGGGGCACAGAGGGGTGCAGAGGGGTGCGGATCTCCCTTTCTGCTTGGCTGGTTCCTTTTTTCTATAGAGGATAACAATAAATGGCTGGTGTGTCCAACGTTACCTGACTATCTATTTTTTGAGATACAAAATTTACTATTGTT
Organism: Harmothoe impar; assembly: GCA_947462335.1. NCBI lineage: Eukaryota > Metazoa > Annelida > Polychaeta > Phyllodocida > Polynoidae > Harmothoe > Harmothoe impar. The sequence continues at coordinate 39,950,454 of OX381719.1, forward strand.
AATACTACAACCGTCGTATTGAATACAAGTCCTGTTGAATACATTGTGGCTAAGGAAGCATTGTCTTTACTTCATTAAGTGGCTTTAAACCAAAAAATGAACACAAATTCATGTCTCACCTATCGGTCTTCAAGAGTGGGGGTCCGGTAATATTGCACTCAACGGGTGGCTTTGTGGGCTTGTACGTGAGTCACCTCAGCCTTGATACCAAATATTCTGATAGTGTGGCTTATACAAACGTTTTCAGCATACTGCAGTACTAAAGTCGCCATACTTAGACACCCTGTGCGGCTTATAGAATTTGTCAAAATAAGGGGTTCGGCTTATACGCCAAAATGTACGGTAGTTTACAGTGGAAAAGCTGGTGTCTTTGGGTACACTATGTACAGGGTGGGAGTGTGGGAATGTCTGGTGTGGGTGTGTGGGTGTGTGTGTGGGGGGGGGGGGGGTATGTACAAGCAGCTCAGGTGTGGGGCGGGGATAAGGCGGGATAAACCTGTATTAGTCAGGCACTAATCACGTATAGGAGCCGCACAGTGTTTTAACGTCCCTTACCCTTAGTCCCCATCATGCATAAAGCCAACCCTAGTGAGTATCTTCACTTGGCTAATATTCACGTCGCGTATCAACCCCGCAGGGTCGGCATGATGCTTGAATGCAGCCCTGGCGAGTTACTCTCCAGGGCTGCATTCATGCATCATGGCGACCAAGGGTGTGATGCTTTAAAGATCGCTGCGGTCCTTAAAGGGTTAATCAGTCTGGTAATGAGAAACTCGTGACCACAGCCGCGGGCAATAAGGGACGCTTGGCGGACAGAGGAGAGAGTTGTATGACAGAGATAGTCCATCTTGTATCGTATAGCTCCTGGCCTCAATGCACTCTGTCCTTTTGCCGCCATGAGGCATGACTGCAGCCCTGGCAATTCAGGAATATTCATGTATAATTTTGACCCTCTACGAGGTTCATACACTCCAGAGGTCGGCATGATGCATCTGTCTTCTTTCTGTCATGATGCATGGATTCAGCGCTGGTAAGTAACTGCATTACCACTGCTGGATGTAGAGGCATATACCAGCCCTAGGGGTAAAATATGTACCCTAGAAATGGACGATGCACTTATGTTGGGAGCGTTAGGAAACAAGAAACTACCTATTCAGTTTATCAACGCAATGTTTAAAAAAATATATTAAAAAATCACCAGGCAACTTTTTTGAGCTCCTTCAGTATTCCCTAAGTTGATGCATGCACCGAGGGGCAGGAGGAGGGTAGGTGTTACAGCACCGTGGGAGGGTCTGACGGAGAGGCTGTCCATTACAGAGGTGATGCATAGTCATCCGCCATACAACAATCCATCATTCCTCGGGGTGGAGGTTCTGATTGTAGCTTCATGGGATTAAAGATCGGGGTGCAGACAGGAGGGGGAATGACCCCTATTTTCAGGCTAAATTGGTGTTTGAAATATAAGCTCGTGACTATAGGCAAATGAGGGGTACTCTGTGTAAAATGATGCTACTTGTATAGGTAGGAGAATTTGGAAAACGTTCTTAAAATTATTTTTACAGTTTCCACGGTCCCACAGCCCCAGTTAACATTTTGTGTATACTACTCACAGCCGCTGCCCCGAGTTAACGTGTACATGTACCCGAGTTACTATACCACTATTAAAGGGCCATCCATTTACGAATATATAATATACAATATGTGCTAGATTGCTTGGGGGAGGGTGTTGGGTACACGTAGATTTTGGCTTCCCTATTAGAATTCAAGGCAGCCTTGCCTCACCAATAACAGGTACTTGTGCATACACTGGCCCATGTATTCAATATGGTAAAAAAACAACAACAAAAAACATATAAGCAATTAAAAAAAAGAAGGGTATCAGCGGATGCTCAGTGATGAGGGATGGGGCTTTAGAATTGGTCCATCACGCCTCCATAACTTTCAGCACATGAGTGCTTGTTTGAATCTACATTTAAGCAGTGTTCATGCACCGGAGTTACACATTTTGAACTCCTTCAAAGTGCCTCCTAGATGTCAACTCCTGCCAATTGTCAATTAGGGATCGTGCCATGGTTGAATGTAATAGGGTTGAGACACTCCCGAAAGGTGAACATGATGCAGTTCAGTGCATCGCTCTGCAGAAACATCACGGGGGCTGAATTGTTTACATCATGCCTTAATAAGATATAAACTGGTGGGTTTAGGCAGGCAAGGAAATTTGCACCCCTTGGAGGGGAGGGGACCACAACAATTTAGACCCCTTTAGAGACCAAAAAAGGTTTGAACCCTGCTTTGGCAAAACAGATGTTTCCTGTTATGAAAAAATTCGGACCCATGTCAAATGAGCACGCATTCATACTAAACATGACCACTCCCCTTCATCGTCCTGATGCATAAATGCATGCCTGCCACATCCAGCATGATGCACCGATGCAGTGTGAGCAAGCTACATTTGTGTATTTGCCTGGATTAGGTTGATGCATGATCCACTGTTCCTTTAAAGCAATATGTCATCTATAATCGGTTTAGTATAACAGTGTTTGTATTTCTTGCTTTGCAATGTATAATATTCTGCCTCTACCTTCCAGGTGAGAACCAACACCATTAGTGATTCCAGACATCGCATTCCTAAGGTACTTTTCTGTATTTCATATATGTGAGATGATCCTTTAAGAGAGGATTTTTTTTTTAAATGTAATAACACAAAGGATGCTGTGCATTAAAGGAATACGCAGCCCTTTAAGATTTAATAGTATTCGTTGTAATGTAAAAACACATGTCTGGCAGCTCCATGCATCGATCATAATGCATTGTCCAGGAACGTTTTCTATGATGCTTACGATGACCGAAGAGACTATAAGCCATTCCTTTCCCACTTGGTCAGACAAACAGTGGAAAAAACTGCATTAATTGCATATTTCTCCTTTCCTTGGTAGAATCGTGGAATGTTATTGCAAAGCATGATACATGTACGTGCACTGGGCAGCCCAGGGTGGTCTCTCAGAACACGTCACGAACTCGTGAAAAGCAAATGTCCACTATAAATCCTACACAAAAAAAGACAAATTTGTGTAAAGTTCTGAATGACCTCACTGGGGCTGCATTGGAGCATCAGGACGATTAATATTGCCCTTTACTAAGTTATATTGAGATGAGTCTTCAAAGGTTTAAAGAGCTAATGCTATGAGGCTTAAATTGTGTTGACAGAAACGGAGCTGCTTACGGTTGATGTCTTAAGTCAACACCTTTCTGGCCACCCCGCCTCCAAGATTGATAATGATACATTTTATAAAATGGGCAATTATAATGATAAAAATGTAACAAAAGAGACGTTTCACACCATAACTTTCCCCTCATGAGTAAAAATTACAGTGTGAAAACTAAATGATTGCATATTTCCTTATTCGGGGAAAGACACAGCAAATAATTATACTCACTTGGGCTGAGCTTAAAGGGTTAAAGAGTCAATGTTATAAGGCTTAAAGTTAAATTGTTGACAGAAACGGAGCTGCTTACGGTTGAGGTCTTAAGTCAATTATAAAATGGGCAATTATAAATAATAAAAATGTAACAAAAGAGATCTTTCACACCTTAACTTTTCCCTCATGAGTAAAAATTACAGTGTGAAAACTAAATGATTGTATATTTCCTTATTCGGGGAACGACACAGCAAATAATTATACTCACTTGAGCTGAGCAATTCTGGGGTCATACTCCAGCGATGCTAGACTCTGGGAGGAGGGTCTATCCTTGTCAGACTCTGGGAGAAGAGTCTGTCATTGTCAGACTCTGGGAGGAGAGTGTATCTTTGCCAGACTCTGGAGAGAGGCTTCAGCATTGCCATACTGTGGAAGGAGAGTCGAGTATTGTTAGCCTCTGGAAGTAGAATTTATTTTTGCCAGACTCTGGAAGGAGAGTCCAGAACTACCAGACTCTGGAAACAGATTTTAATATTGCTAGAATCTAACAGGCTTGGAACGTGGACTCTCCCAATAAGTGTCCAGCATTGTCTGACTCTCGCTAAAATGCTTGAACCTCAAACACAATCGTTCTGGAGACCGCCAGGCCTTCCCTCCCCCCTTTTTTTTCTCAGTGTACCAGATCTGTAGACTGAGGCTTGGGGTTATAAGTGTTGTAGAAACCACACCCACACTGTTACTAGACCTGCCTACCTAACATCATATTTCTGCATTCAAGCATCATGCAGACCCAACGGGATGAATGCACACTTGAAGAGTCTGCATGATGCACCAATGCAGCACTGATGAGTTATTCACAGGGGGATGAATTGGTGAACCATGATGACAAATGTCACATTTTAGCAACATATTGTCCTTAAAGGGTTAAAGCAGTGTAGGACGAATCACAGTAGGCTTACTGCCTGAGACACTTACATGGGTCCCTGGTCTCCAGGGCCGGCGTGGATCGACTATTGACGTTGTGTATCCGTATATATGTATACACCTAGGCACCGTGGTCATTTATATAGTTTATCTATATAGTATATCAAGTTGGAGCGGGGTGCTCAGCCCAGTGTAGGTGCTTGGCTGAGGTTTGGTTTAGTTGCATGAAGTGGTCAATCCTGCATAGGAACCATTCTTGTTTGATGATATGTTCCTGCTGTGTCTGCATAAATATATCAATGAAATAGTGGCTAATTACTGCGTTGTCAAAACAGATGAATGTACGTACACTTTTGAGCATCAAATGCTCTCCGATGTTTTTGGGATAAAATGCAGCCTCGAACAAAATATCCGACTCAAGAATTTTTATGAGACTGACATCGGCTGGCTAAATAAGACTAACCTCATCTTCAAATCTGAGTTATGATCAGCAACCCACAGTCCATGTATATACAGGCTTTCTTCAGGCTTTCAGGGACTATGCATAATAGCAATGTTTAACAGGCTTTATATTGGCACGTTCTATCCAGAGAGTGATTGTGGTCACTCCTGATCATCCCAATCTGACACTGGCTCAATTTGGGATTGGTGGGAGACCCACATTCGATGCTTACAAACTCTAGATAACTCTAACCACCAGGTCCTCATGATCCACACACTTCCCCATTGATCCCTCTACATTGCTGTTACATTCCTCATGGGAGCTGCCCCCTGATTGTTCCTCCTGATAAGGAGGTATAGATGAGATTACCCAGATATACAGATTATTCAATGACCACACCCTTATCTTCCAATTTAAGAGTCAACCTGTTTCTGCTACGGTTGCGAGGCTAGGGGACTTGCTTGGTGGCATCCAGAAATGACAGTTTTAAGTCCATGATTATGGCACTCACTACTTTGCCCAGGACAAAACTATGGTGGGTCCCATATTACAGCCCACCAAGAAACCCATATGGGCCCTATCATGAAGCGATGCTGACTGGGCAGGCACTGAGGAATGGAGGATGACCTTGGTACTGATGAGAGGTTCCCTTTATGAAGGGCCCTGATTTAGGGTGGTCATTATTATAGCCCCAAACCAATGAGTATTGGCTCCACATCTGATATACGACAGTCTTACCAATATGAGTGTTACATAGTATAGGATTCACAGCAAATGGGAGTAATTTGTAATATTCCTCCAGGGTGTGTGTGGGTGTTGGGAGGGGGGGGGGGGGTTGTCCCCATCCATGCTCCTCCTGAGGCCCTAGGCAATCAGCCCCTACACCAATTAAAGCCTGTAGTGGGGAGTGATATGAATGAGAGCTCTCTGGTATTATATGGATTAGACAATTTGGGGCTGTGTGAGTGGTAGATGAGCTAAATGAGAGGGGGCGGTTGGGGAGAGAGCGTCCTATGGCAGATATCCTACATCACGCAAGGCGCGATATAGCATTTCCCAATTGGAAGGAGAGGAAAAGATCCTTAGGCCAGAGACGGGTAGTATGCAGATAATGCCCCATTGAGAGACCAATTTGTTACTGTATTTCCTAAATAGATTATTTTAGCTGACAGATTATTTTAGCTAACAGTTTTGAATCCGATGTATGTGCATGAGAAATAACTCATTACTCTTTTTTTTAAACTGAACTTTTGAGAGATATCTTAGAAGGGAAGACCCTCAAAAAACTCAGATCTCCTCAGTTCTGTGGCCTGATTCAACTTGAATAGTGAAATCTGACTGAGGTTTTACTATGGAATTCTAATGCTGGTTCATCCTAAAATGTCTGTACATCCTCATAGACCATATATGACCACAGCAGCTGCCTGTGCAGTCATGACTGACTAGCAAACTTCTAGACTCAAATGTCTGAACCCATTATAGATAATGATAAGGAAGGGTTCAGTAGTGGATGGTTTTAGTCTATAGTTGTGAATGGGGAAGGTTTGATATTACAGAGGTGATGAAAGTGGTTTGCTACTCTAGGTCTGGTCCTGTAATCATTGGGCTCTCTGTACTATCAGAACTATAAGAAGACAAGATGAGCAGCCACGGAGAATGGATGATCCCTCAGGGCCATACTTTCTGTATAATTGCTCAAACTGGAAACTCACACAACCAAGCAGCCAAGCCGAAAAGATGCTTCACTCGGCCCAAGGTGGAGTATCCTTTTACTGTGGCTTGTCATTCCTGAGACAGAAGTCCACTGAGAAATCACTCTTTGAGAGGTTCAAATCCATATCCGAGGTATCACTCTCCTCGCACATCCTTGGTCTAGACTCAAACCCAGTTGCACTAATTACCATACATTAGATGCCAGTGGCTAAAGATGGCTATACCCGGATAGAGAAGTAATTGTCTCAGGTCTCTCGCTGCAGAATGTGAAACGGCTCTCTTCTATAACAGCCCAACTTCATTCTCTCATCCTGTTCTTGTGATCTACCCTACAAGTGCAGTCTTTATGGGTTTTGTTCTCTTTTACTACACTGAACAAAGCATGCGTAACTTCGACTCAAAGAGAATAGAATCATAATAAGTGATCTATCAGTGCTATTAGTTTGATATCCTCTCTGCAGGAACTGTCTACAGGGTAGAGGACATGTGGCGTATGTTTCCTGAAGCCACTTGCCTCCTGTCTGTGTCTGTGACAATCAATTTATAAAAATAATGTGTAATGATGATACTTTACTTGTAAGGTAACACGCTATGATTTCAAAGTAAAGACATCAGGTCCCTCGGAATGTACTGGTTTGTCTTGTTCTAATCCAACTCATTGCCTTACCAGAGACACATTGCTGTAATACCTGAGAGTCAGATTGCTAGGTTCTCTTCACACATTCCATTGCCAGGTCTCACAAAAGGAGGCGATTAAAAACCCAACCGAGGCATTAATCAGTAGGACTTAGATGGGATATCTTAAAGATATTATTGTCATATGGATATAGGGGGACCAAGAAATCAATCTTGTTAATAAATGAGGCAAGATATTCACAAAGACTATGTCCTAAAGCCAAGCATATATTAGCCTAACATCACAGTTCCCAATACAAGTACTATAGGCCTATATGTAAGGCATATTGCCTTTTTGAATTATGGTACATTGTCTTATTGTGAGAGCGGGCCTGGAAAATCAATCTTGCTAACAAACGAGCCAGGATGTTCACAAACACTGAAGCCAAGTACATGTGAATCTAGAACCACAGTTTCCAATACATGTATCTCTAGGCCTTTTACTAAGGACTATTGCCTTCGACCTGTCCCTTATCAATTACTCCCTCGCCACCCTCTATCCCTCCCCCATCCCTTTCTGAGCGCTATTGATCCAATTCCCATATAAGGTAGATGGGCAGGGCCTATCTGACGCTGATATTTGACTCTGCAGTAACCAATATCTCCCCGCTTATATTGTTTTATAGCCACTCCCACACACCATCAAGCCTGTCTGGTGCCCTTATCAAAGTATTTAACCCTTTATGGGCCACACATTGCTTCTATGTCATAATGAGTGCAGCCCTGGGTAGTGCACTCACCAAGGATGCATTGATGCATTATGCTGATCGTTTGGGAATGCATCTATATATATATATATATATACAATTAGGGTCCTCATAATGCATGAATCCAGATCATCTGAGTTTCTCTCCAAAACTGCAACTTGCATCATGGTTATTAAGGCTTTGGTACATTAAGGCAGTACTAACTTGTATCTCATCCAAATAGGGTATAAGGCCACTGGACATCATATTGTATTCTCATCCCTTAACGTTTACATATTTATAACTGGTAGGATATCGACTTACAATCAGATTCATCAATTTTATATGTGGACTCTCATCTCCTACGCACTAAGCCTGTTTGCTGCTTTTGTAAAAATTGTGTCTCGATATCTCATATCATATCAGATATCCATTAAGCCTTTCAGATACCTATATCAAGGTATCTTTTTTATTCACTCTGCACAGTATCTTACTAGATCTACATATCTCATTTCATACATCTACCAAAAATGAACCTGCAAGAGTTTGTTTTCTTTTTAATTCCTTGCTTTAACCAATCAATTTCGGACAGCATGTATCCCCACGGAGCTTGCAATTAAAAATGTAATATATCATTCTAAATGTGTAGTCTTGCATACAGTCAGGGTTTATCACTGCCCCTCTCACAATCCAAATTATCTCAGCTTACAGTGAGTTATTGCATTTTGTAAAATTCTTAATGTTATTTACTTCCATGTACTCCCAGTGATCTCAAGTATTTAATTTCATATATACAGGATTGAGATTGATAAACTCATGAATGATCGATCAAATGCATGATTTCAGATTCAGCAGGGCTGCATCCATGCATCTTTATGACACTTTTGCATCATGAGGACAAAGGGCATGGCGCATTCAAGTACTATGCTTCCCTTAAAGGGTTAAGTTACCACCGGGGTACCATCCCAGTCATCTGTCACGTGGCTGTCTCAGGCTCAGGTTCCCTCACATAGTCTTATATTGACCCTGCCTGCCTTTACTTATACACCAGGAGAAATTGGACATTGTTGGATAATGTCAGACCAGGATTGGGCTCCACCCATCGATATGGACGAGATATTTCAAGCAGAAACCAGTGCAGATTGATAATCATAGAAGGGGTAAGATTGGCAGAGAGGGTTTGGGCCCTTGCCAACAGTTTGAGGGTGGGTGGTTTTGGTATAGAGGAATGCTGGAAATTGTGCTTCTGTTTTGGGTCTATTATTTTGTTTATTAATTTAGCAGGTGGGGTTGTTCAACATTTTCAATTGTCCATACATTAATGCAGCTCAACCATCAGAAATTGATTATATCTCCATAATATCGATCCTAGCTGCTTTGATAAGAGAATCGTGAGAGCTGGCTATAGATTTATTTAGTTAAATTTCATTCTCAAAGTTTATCACGAAACAACAAATTGTTGAAATTTCTTTTGATCTTATTCAGAAAATATCCTCAAAGAACCCCATAGGCATTTCTGTCCATGTGCCATCTGCTGGAATTAGTTATATTCACAAAGTGGAAAGAACATGATATAAACTAACCTGTTACAAATTTGCCAGACATAAAGCATTTTCCTACCACTAACATGCCACTCATTTCCTGACTAAAACAACACTAATGAAAAACTACATGTTGGCCCATAGTAGGAATGCCAGCGTAAAGGGAAAAGACAGCGTTTAGATATAGAAAAAAACTTTATAGTTTGTATTGATTATGTCAAGGCATGCGTTTAGCTATAATGTAGCCTTGGCTCCTCAAATATATATATGCATGTTTCATCCGATACAAGTCTTATCAATGATACTCATTATAACTACACATGATGAAAATTGAGCTTAAGTAGTAGTAAGAATAAATCTATACTGTGCTGCTGTAGAGATGGTCTCGTGAATATGATTGACTCCTTTTTAAATACACTCTTCCAAATTGCACTACCAACTCCGAATGAGATGAAAATTGAACTAATTTAGTAAAAATATGTCCCAGTGTTGGAACACAATTGTCTCTATTCATAACATTTAAACACATCTATTGCAACTTGGTCAATCAGGAGTCTAACATAACATTTAATATCTTACCTATAGTTTTTCTATCTGCAAAGTTACTGAATTTCTGCACTATTTAAATTGCTCCAAAGATAACATATGTTTCCCAAGCAATCAAAGCTCACTATTGTATCTATAATAACAGAATACTGCTTCATGACTACTGTATCCTGCCCGATTCTTTTTTGTTACTGAATGGAAGGTGGCAGAATTGGGAGAACTGACAAGATTGAAATGAATTGCAGGTCTGACTACGTGTATCAACTGTGACAATCAAACACCTCTCAATGATAACTAAAGCTGCCGTGTGAGAGCCGCGAGAAAGTCTTCACTTAGGGACATTTATGTCAATAATTTATAGAAAAAACAACAACATTACATTATAACTTTAAGTACAGCTTAGTACTTTAATGCACTGTGCTCATGAGTCAGCATGGCGCATGAATACACCATCGGCGAGTAATACACAAATGAGTTCTTCCAGTAACCAACAAGGTTGACTTGAGATAGACATGTTGAATCAGACCCATGAACATCAGTCAAACTGGTGGAGAAATAAAACCCAGACTTGTGAAGGTGACACTTTGCTTCCTCTGTGAGGTCCTCCAATCGGACAGAAACTCTTGTAAAAATCAATTGATCTAAAACAGAGATGAATCGGAAATGTTTCCAAAATTACCACCACTTGTGGAAGATTCATAGTGTAACTCTAATCAAGCCTAATTAGTTTGAACCACGTAGAAATGATAGTTTCCATTCAAGGCTATTTTGTTTGACTATGAAAAAACAACTTTGGGTCTCTACGGAAGTGATTCCATCACAACCCTCTTCCAGCTCATCCAACATAGCAATGCAGACTCATAGACCTTACAATATGATAAATGCCTGTGCCACCGCGAATTCTTGGCTAACTTCTAGACTGGCCACAAGTAATGAAAGGGACTTGGGAATGGTAGTCATTATTTTTAGTCTATAGTTGTGATAGGGGGAGGCATGAAATCACAGAAGCGATGAAAGTGGTTTGCTCCACTTAACCTGGTCCTATGATCACTGCTGCCTCTGTTCTATCCGAATAGAAGAACAAACCGTGAACAGCCATAACAGTTCTAAAGGGTGATTTGTATGTATATATCCGGTTGTCATTTCCGCTTGGCTGCTCATACTTAAAACTCTGGGAACTGGGATTTGGAGGTCTATGTCAGGACCGACTGAGCAGCCAAATAGAAAGGATGCTCCGCTCGCAAGAGGTTTGTTGTAGGGGTTATACTCTCCAAGCATATCCTTGGTCCATACTGAAACCAAGTTGCGGGAACTAACATAGATTGGATCCTAGTGGCTGAGGAAGGCTGTTATCGTGCAGATAGGTAATTGATTTAGATGTCAGAAATACATGTGAAACTTTTCTCTCCTTTCATAGCCCAACTTCACCATCTCAACTTGGGCTTATTATCACTCTCATCCCGTGTTTGTTCCCATCTCTATTGCTTCTCCTATCTTAATTTGCTGTATTGAAGAAAGCATCTGTAACTTCAGCTCAAAGTTTGGAAAGGCTTCAATGATGTCTTTGAATAGTGCTATCAGTGTGATATTCTCTCTACAGGAACGGTCCGCAGGGTGGGGGGCATGTGGGACATGCTGCTTTAAGTCACTTACCTCCTGTTTGTCACAGACTCAACATCTATACAGACAAGCATATCCTGATCTACCTCTCTGAAGGTTTAGAAAAATTGTTGTCTCTGCAATGGAGTTAAAATATTGCAAACAGGTAACTTAAGATAGCACAAATCCCCGTTACCCTATACAAATGGACAGTAGTCTCATTATGAATAGAAACACAATCTGATGAACAAGGGGACAATGTTATAGCTTGTAAAGTCGACATTGTGTCACGTATGAGTGGGTCTAACAGACTGATTACTTTTAGGGTATCAAATGCAAAAACACCCTGATGTGCCTCGGTTTGTCCTGTTTTAATCCCATACATGTCCATAGCAAAAACAAATTGCTGTGATACCTACAAAGGAATTGATAGCTAGGTTCCCTTTTTTATCTCCACACACTCGATTTCCAGCACTCACAAGAGGTGGCAATGTAAAGCCCAATCCTATCATCAATCAGTAAGACTTAAATGAGATATCTTAAAGATACATTGTCTCATTGTAAGAGTGTGACTGCCAAATCAATCTTGTTAACAAATGAGTCAGGATGTTCACTATTACCTCAGACAAAACGTATAAATTCGAATTTAGAACCACATATCTCAGTGCACATGACCCTATTGCCTTTATATATCCCCATCCTGTTTTGCATCTCATATCACTGAAAAGAATTCACAAATGAGCAAAAATGTTCATAGAGACTATGACCAAAATGCAAGGCTATATAAACCAAGTACCATACTTTCTGATACAAGTACCTCTAGGCCTATTACTAAGGCCTATTGCCTTTATTTACCACCCTGTGTTTCATCAATAACTGCCCGTCCTCCCCCCACCCTTCGCCCATCCCTTTCTGGGTGCTATTGATCCAATACCCATACAAGGCAGATGGGCAGGGATTCTTTGACACCGATATTTGACTCTGCAGGAACCAATATCTCCTCGTTTATATTGTTATAGCCACTCCTGCACACTATCAAGCCTGTCTGGTACCCTTATCAAAGTAACTAACCCTTTATGGGCCACATGCTACTTCCATCTCAACTTTCTGGGAGTGTAACAACACCCTATGTTTATTATAATGCATGGATAAAGCCCTGGTGAGTTACTATCAAGGGCCATAGTCATGCATCAACTGTTTGGAATGATGCATTAAAGCACTATGCATCCCACATACCAATATAGGGCTAAACAGTATCTCATTCAACCAGGATATAAGGTCATTGGACATCATATTGCTTTTATATCCTTTCTCTCCACTTTATCTTACATGCATCACTAGTGGGATATCAATTTAAAATCAGATTCATCATTCTTATATTAGGAATCTCATCTCCTACACACTGTGAAGCCTGTGCTACTCTTGCCAGTATGAAATTTGTGTCCCACGCATGTCATACCATATCAGATATCCATTGAGCCTTTCTAATGCCATTATTGAAGTGATATTTTATAATTCACTCTGTGTAGTTTCTTGCTAGGTCTACATAGTATCTCCTTTATTTCATCGATCATAAATTAACCAGTACGCATTTGTTTTCCTTTTATTTCCTTTTATTTATCCGATCAATTTTAGACTACATGCCACTCCATTGAGCTTTCAATTAAAAATCTAATTTATCATTCTAAATGTGTAGTATTGCATAAAGTGGGGGTTTAGCATTGCTTCTCTGACAATCTTATTTGTGTCAGCTTTCATGCATATAGTAGACCCTATCTATACACAGAGAGTAGTGATATTTTTCAAATCCTAAATGTTAGTTACTATAACCTTCATGTACTCCAAGGAATATCAACTTGTGTCTCAAGTATTCCATTTCATATGGACAGGAAAACTTTCATTATCCATCCAATTTGGTCTATGTTTATTATGGTATATATCAATCTGTAATCAAATTCATTCTTCTCATAAAATTGATAAACAGCAATGTGGACAATTATGATATTCTGTGCAAGGGCATGCAGGTCATCCTTTTGCATAGCTATTTAAATATTTCAGAATAGTGTGATGAGCCACAAAGAAAGGATAATATACCCTCACAAAAGTAATCCTTTCTGCATGGATGTTTGTATATAATGTGTAAGGCCAAAAAAAAAGGTTTGTTTCAGGTCAACCGACCGACCTTAAGTAAACAGGGCCGACCCTACGTTTTTTTATGCAATTTTGAAGATTTTTTATATTTCTACACTTTTTTGGGGTAAATTTTAGGTTTAAAAAAGTTTTGAAAAAAATCTTCCCATTCTCACACTTTTTTGGGGTAAATCTTAGCGTATGTAAAATAAAATAAAAATCCGACCTACCGACCCTGGAGTTTCATCCCATGTTACCTGAAACAACCCTTTTTTTTATTTGGCCTAATCATACATACAAGAAGATCTTATCAGTTTGTATAATTTTACCTGCCTTCTTTTTCTTGTAGCATTTGCGGTCCTCATAGTACTTCGATTTAGTATGCTCATTATTGTCATGATGCTTGAATTCAGATCTAATGAGTAACTAGTCAGTACAGCATTTAAAAATCATGTCTAGCCAATGGGGTTGATACACTCATGAACAGTATGCATGATGCATGCATACAGTCCTTGTGAGTAGACAGTCCAGGGCTGCATTCATGTATAATACAGGCCAATGAATTAGCACATTATAGCTGTATGCTATCCTTTATGGATTAATGATTTAGGTACCTTCTTGGAACCATCCCGGTCATCTGTCGCACAGCTGTCTCGGGTTCCTGAAGGTTCCCTCACATTCATAGTAACCCTGCCTGCCTTTACATGTAGACCAGGATAAATTGGACATTGTAAGATAATGTCAGTAATGTCAGGCCAAGAGTGGGCCCCACCCATAGTAGACATGGAGGAGATAATATTTCAAGCAGAAACCAGTCCAGACTGATATCATGGAAGGGGTAGTGGTCTTTAGGAACAGTGTGCGGATGGTTGATCAGGACATAACTCGGTAGAGAAGTATGCTGGGTAAACATGTATTACAACTGGCGGCTTTACTCTATCCCCCCCCCCTCCTACAGGTATCTTCTTATCAGACTCAAATTTCCTATAAAAACAGGACATAGTGGAGGCATATTCAACGAGATTGAATCGAAATAAACATCAGGATACAGACCAGTGATCATCCGTTAAAGTGGTGGAAAATCAAAACCAGGCATGTAAGAATGACACTTTGCTTCCTCTATGACGCTTTTCCAATCAGACAGAAACGCGTGTAAAATCATCTTTATTTGATTCCCGATCTAAAAAAGAGATGAAACGGAAATCTTTCCGAAATTACCACCACCACTTGTGAACCATTCATAGTGTAACCTTAATTAAGCCTAATTAGTTTGAACCATTGGAATTCACACAATGTCAGGGTTTTCTCCACGATAAATAATTGTTTAGTGGTTGTCTGAAGTTGTAAAAGTTATTCAGGAGCAGACAACCTGGTGGGTATACTTATCAGGGCCATATGCATGCATCATGACTACAAATTAATGCCCTTAGATGGTGAGGCTTCTTTTCCTCCATAATTATGGGTATCAAACCCCAGCTCCTATAGTCATACTTACAGTGTCTTTACATGGGGTATAAATGCCAGCCCGACCATTTCACTGAAAAGAAGTAGCCTAGCATTTTTTTGCCCTTTCCCCGAACTTTCATGGAACAGAAATTAGACAAGATATTATCAATGAAAAAAGTGCTTACTGTAAACGTAAATATTTTCACGGGTTAAAGTTTTCGTGAATTTTTCGGGATGTATTTAAATTCATAAATTCTGTAATATATTGGTTGTATAACAATACTGGGTAAATATTCAGGTTGTACCTTTTTGCTAATTTTCATTTCCGTGAAATTCATGGAAATATGTACAGGGTGACATAAAATATGTTTACAGGAAATCTATACATCAAGTATATGATAAAGCCAGACATTAATTAAGGCAAGCAGACAAACAGTGTCTGTTTAACACATAGCCCTGTATGTTAGTGCTGCATGGTCTATAAATCTAGGCCTACTTTTACAGTAGTGTCACAACATAACATAAGGCAAAAAAAAGTGTGTTTTAGGTAACATGGTCTAAAAATCTAGGGTAGGTAGGTCGGATATTTCATCTTTTATTTCTTTTTAACTTTAGCCTGAAAAGTACCAGGAAATTGACTCGCAAACTGCAGTGCCGCCTCACCGACCACTGCCTTGACTCACAGAGCCTCAACTTGACACTAAAATAGCCCCAAAATAGCCAGAAATAGTGTGATTCTTTGAAAATTGGATAAATATTTCTAGGGTGGCCCTGTTTTCTACTTAGGGGTGGTTAACCTGAACCATACCTTTTATTTTGTATTGCCTTATGTGTACCACATTTTCCTTATAGAGCAGTTGTCAGGAGACACCTGTATGATGCACCAAAGTTGCCTGTAGGTGCACTCGTTTTGTTGATAATAGGACACGTGTCTATTGTTCAACCCAAGAGTACCCATCAATTGTCTTTTCTAATCGCAATTATAGGGCGCACAGTACCCTTCCTATACCTTACCCTTTCAGAGTGAAGCATTTGAGGGACATGCATCGTGTGGACACCTTCACATTCTTTGTTATCATCACCCACATATCTGTGTGTGTATAAAAGCCTCTTTCTGTATACTTCATTGAGGATAGTAATAAATATGAAAGATTATGCTTGAGGGCATATCACTGGGAATACAAAAGTATTAATGTCATCCTCCTTTAGCCATATGCTATACATTATGGAGTCTCTACTATGACTATAAATGGGTATGAAGTAATGCAAGGTGTGCACTTCTAGCACAGAGGTATGCATTGTCTCTCTTACCCAAGTGTTTTTCGTTCATGACATTTTAAATGTGGAAAGACAAATAAATGGGGCAATTTGAACATGGCTCGAAGGCTATATGTATACACAAACCCTATAAATGGTTTTAGAAGTGTTCTCTTTTGTGTTAGCTGAAATATATAAAGCAGTATGAAACTATGATAATTGAATGCGCACTATTGATTTCAATTGAGACATACCCTTGGCGCTTATAGTTATTAGAGAAGAAAATATTGCATTGATTTATTTTGGGACATAAGCGGGCCAATTAGGTTTAGAGGACATCTACTTGACACATTATCTCTTTCCTCCAACCCTCTACCTACCTCAGGCTGAAGTCTGAGGTAGGTAAGTTTCACCAAATCGATACAAGTTAAAGGTCTATCACCGGCAATAATCTCTGACTGGCAACAATCTATGCCCAGCAAAAATCTATGACCGGCAACAATCTATGACCAGCAACAATTTATGACCAGCAACAATCTATAACAGGAATGAAAGAAACCGGCTTATTTAGGGCAGAAATGTAAAACAAATAAGGTTCATAACTTTTCAAAACATGCTTTAATCATTTCCGGGCATTTCTAGGCACATCTGCCTTAAATAAGCCTTTTTCGTTCGTTCCGGTCAAAAGTTGGTGGGAGTCATAGACTTCCAACTTGTATCGATTCAATGAGACTTAGCCTTAACTGCCCTGTCACCTCCTCCTTATGTACCCATTGTACATCATTTCATCAGCATGTAGCCACCCTTCCTTACCTCCTCCACCAGACTCCTATCACCTGTCACGTGTCACCTGTCACGTGTCACCCACTCACTGACCACGTGACACCTGCTACCTCACGTGACGTCACATGGCAACCTGCAGCTAACCCAGCCACTATACCACCCCAACACACACACCCATAGGCAGTCAGTGCTGGTAATGACTTGAATAAGCGTACAGGTGGTCTGCGCTTATGAATTAAGATGGTACCAATAACCCTGCGCTTATACAAGTCCTGTGCCTATTCAATATAGGAAAATGGACTAGATTTTCATTTTGATAGTCTCATTGACCCTGTATTGTTCTAAAGGGAGTCCCTGTCAGCTATAGACAAAGTTTTTGAACATTTCTGAAGCTTGACGGATAAGTTCATGAATAACCTCAAAATTCACCATTCTCGTATACGTTTGAAAGATAATTGTGCGATGAATCTCCTGATATGATAAGTTTGGAAACATAGCCAATACTGACAATGTAATAAGGATTCTGCTCAAAGTAACGAAAACCCAACTTTATTATGAAAAAGTCACCCTTTCTTGATGTATTGGTCTATAGACTCAGTTCTCCCAAATGACTTCCTTCCTTTTCTCTGTGTGTGCTTATCTGAGACCCCGGCGCTCATGAGAAGCACAGTGGTTCAGGAACCTATGATAGTTATCAATATGGTGCATGGCTCTATCATGCCCCCCCCCCCGCCCCCCCCCCCCCCCCACCCCCAACGAAGCCAGTGCAAATTTTGTTGACATAATGTATGAGCTCTGGCTAGCAGGCACAGCATTCAAACGGGGACATTATACTGTAATGGGCAGGCAATATGCACCAATGCAGTACTTATTCCACCCTTTTAAGGCCTGTAGGCACAAGCCCACCTGGGGTATATGAGGGACGGACCACTGCTGCTAGCCCCACTCCACTCCTTATCATACAGATAACAAGACTTGGACCTTAAAAGGAGGCTTGAGAGCCTGTCACTGCATGGTTCCTGGGGCCCAGTTGAAGGTCGGCTGTCCATTTAGGGGAGAATGGTGGGATGGGGTAAAGTGTCCAGGGGAGCGTAAGTGGAGGGAGCGGGGGCGGACACTGGCTGGTGACACTATTGATGTCCTTGTTTGCTCTGTTTAGTGAAGACTCTCTGACACCGCTAGCTGCTCTCTTTCGGACCGCCATCTTCTCCGCACGGCCTCTTCGGGACAAAAAAAGAAAAAGGAGAAATAAAATAGAATAAAAGGGGGAAAAGAAAGTTGATGCCCTCAGCATTGACTGGTACTTCAGTGGTCCTCCGTGATAGCTGTTTTTAACTGTTAAACTCTGAAAGGGTCGAAAAGTGTGTCGCTACATTAAGCGCTTTGGCGCAATAATACATGAATGCATTTAACATTGGTGAGTAACTTGCCAGAGCTGCATTCAAGCATTGTAGAGACCCTAACAGCTTGATACATTCCCAGAGTCTTGGCATGATGTATGAATGTATCTCTGGCATACCAGTAACTCATGCAAAATAATGATAAAGGTCACAATACTTAATGCAACCCTTGAAGAGTTAGAATCTCACCAGTTCATGCTCTTTCGCACCATTCCTCGCCCCCTCTCATACGACTCGCCAATTAGACATTAATCAAAGCACGCGACTTCTTCACGCCTCAACGAGCCAATCAGAAAGGACCTATTAATTCAGGCTTGGCCGAGTCGATGGTTGGCCTTTGTAGAGGGAAGGATGCTTCCCATTGGGTTGACCTGTGGATTTCTGGCCTGTGAGACATTTGAAAGCCGCAGGGTGCTTCATTATGCCTTTGTCGTCATGATTCCTGAATGCAGCCCTGGCGAGGCTACTTCCCATGGCTGCATTCATGCATCATGCAATACTTAGATACACTCCTGATGAGTCAGCATTCTTCCATCCCTTATTAGTCGACCCACTGGGGTAACAGATATACAGCACGCCCACAATGGGCATAGTGCATTTAAACATTATGCAGTCCTGAGAGGGTTCAGAGAGAAATCTTTTGACAAAATGTTGAATAGGGAGCAGCACCGAGCAACTCGTGAGGGAGTTGGTCTGTATTCAGCACGACTTTTACGCTCCGCTTCACCAGCCGTCTGGCCGTCTGGGTGGCACTGATAGGTGGGACACCTTTGAGTGAAAAGTTAAACATTTTTCAAACTGTTGAAAGTTCAATTTGTTCTATTTCTGTTGAATAGAGTGGAGAAGAGGCTTATTTGCTGCAACAATTGACGCCCGTTAATCAAAATGTTTGGTTAACTCTTCAAGGGCAAATCATTTTGATGCATTATGACCTTTATAATGTAGCCATGAGCAGTTTACTTACCAGACCTGCATCCATGTATCAGGTATCATATATGATACACCTTTGAGGGGGTGCCACCGCAATGCAGTTGGCATGATGCATGAGTACCTTGCCAGTGCTGCATCGATGTATCATGCCGCTGTCTCAACCCTGTAGGGTTGGCATGATGCTTGAATGCAGCACTAGTATGATACTCGCCAGAGCTGCATTTATAACGGCATGACGCATTAGTGCATTATGCCATCTTTAAAATGTTAATACATAGAATATAGACCAATGGCTAACGCTAGGGTTTCAGTCTGCTTAATCCAATGATAAACCAAATTTGTTTTAGGCAAGGTCCCCAATTCTTTTCTGCCATGTAAGACTTCACCAGAATTAATACGAACATATTGTATGATAATTCCTAGTTCTCTAATAGACCCATTAACACTGCAGACTCATATTTGACGATATTCAGGTCACTCAGCATTCTAACCGGTTTCTCATCACTCTGCGTGTCGAAGAAATCAGGTATTGGGGGGGGGGGGGAAGAAAGAATTCTGATTTAAAAAAAACATGATTCAATTTGACAAATAATTATTGTCATATTTGGTATTGTACTGTCAGTACGCCATGTTGAATGCCCCTCTATGACTTTGAACATTGGGACTAGGATCACACTAGTAAATTATCAGCATTCTAGTTTAAGTCTATACTACATGGATCGCTCGATTATGTATCCTCATTGACTATAATGAAAAGCGCCCCATGATTTTTATGGTCAAATAAAGTAATTAAACTACAAACTACAATGCAGTGGACTAAAAAATACATTTTACGAACCTCTGACGATTGATAAACTCTCAATTACTGAAATGTGTATATCGCTCACGGAAAGTAAAATAATGTAGAAGGCAATATGACAATAATAATTATATCATGCACCTTAAGATCCAGGACACATCCCAATGGAGCCATCTTATGAATGGTATATAACATATCACTTAGGAGGTATGTTAAAGGTCTAATCCCTCCAGGAGGATGAGGAGGTATGCTTATGGTCTAATATCTCCAGGGGGACGAGTCCCCCCCCCCATCAGTTGCATAGCTGTAGGACAGTCCCTGCTGGCCCCAACCGACCTATATACAATGCTATATCAGAGTTTTTTGTGCTGACGTCAAATGAGTCAGTGTTTGCAGGCGTTGGTATTGAGTATGGTCAGTTATATAAGACTGGATTAACAAAAGATGCCCCCTCAGGTGTCAGCCTCCTTTTTTGATGAATGGACCTGTATATCTTACTAAGAGCTGACATGTCCCTTGGTATATCCTTTATCTCAAATACTGCAATGTAGCTGTTGTCAATAGGGAGACAATTTTATGACTGAATCCTAGAATAAACCGTCACAAATACTTCCCATTTCAAATATCCGTTCTAAGTGCTTTATATAACAATTTCTCCATTTTCATCTTTGCAGACCAGAAAAGGAAAGAGTTGAAAAAGAAGCAAGCTTCTCCCTCCGCGACCCGCGCGTAAGACCTCCCCTTCAGCTCAGGTATCCAAATACAGGTAGGTGCAAGTGATACTTAACCCTTTGACGCCATGACGCATGAATACAGCTCTGGCGAGAATACTTGCATAAACATATGATACAAATATCTGACCGAATATCAAATACAGTGAACTCCCTCTACTGCGATAACCTTTGGAACTATTCAAAAATGGTCGGAAGAGTTGGACGGCCGTGTTGAAAAGAGGCTATCAAAACCATAGAGTTCTGGAAAACCATTCTAAAATCTTCACCTACATCTGTCCCTCGTATGTCCTCTTCAAAAGGTTAGTTTTACCTCTTATTAAATTCCAGATTGACCATTCATCGCATAGATCCCCGAAATCTATTATATCAATATGTATCACTGTATCTGTATCACCCAGACCCTAACTGGTAACCTGAGTCCAAGTGGTCAAGGACCATAGAGCTCTATAGTCTGCACAACGTGATCAATGAAAGTATCACTGTTACCATATCATTGCTTGCTGTGCATATATATATGTTACATTGCAGCTATGGCATCGACGAGGTACATAGAACTCAAATAACCAGGTTGGGTGGGAAATAAAAGCTCTTTACAAACAATAGTTCCCATTTTAGTAAAGTTTATTGACCTAGAAATACATTAAGGCATCATGTCGCCTTTAAAGGTTTAAAGCCAGGCCGTCGCTAGAGTGTTATTGCATTGCCAACTGTAGATATGACTTTAGTGTACAATATCCCCTTAGCAGGGTGCCTGGTATTGGCAATATGGGTAGTATGATTATGACATCATGTTACATTGGAACCATTGTTAACTTTTGTGTAAGGGAAGGCTATGGGTCAAATTAACGACTGGTTTATTGGGAATGGGCCGGGTTACTTAAGGTCATATAGTTGTATGAGGCCTGTATTGATTCTATGACTGGGAATATCCATACATATGTGTGTATGGTATATTGAATAGCTCTCCAATGACACAGGTTTCTCCCTTTCTCTGTTTACCCCTCCAGTCCTACCACTGCTTGGGGGTTACCTTGGGTTCTTAATTACACCCCTCCTTAAATAATACGGTTACTTGTAAATACAAGCACTGGTTACTCCTTCCCTCTCCCTGCCTCTCTCCCTGCCTCCCTGCCTCTCGCCCTGCCTCATTCTTCCAGTAATATATTCCTTGTACCGTCCGCCTCTCCTTTCGTCCACTATTAGCACCCTTCCTTGAATCCCAACCCCCTTCCTTCTACTCACCTATTTCCTCTGCTAATAGCTCCCTCCCTCCCTCTCTCCCTCTCTCCCTCTCTTTCTCTCTCCCTCTCTCCCTCTCTCCCGCTCTCTCTCTCCCTCTCTCCCTCCCTCCCTCCCCCTCTCCTTCTCTCCTTCTCTCCTTCTCTCCCACTATCCCTCCCTGCCCCCCCCCTCTCCCCTCTCCCCTCTCCCTCCCCCTGGACCCTTACACACCCTGACCTTATCGCCTACCACTGCACTCAGTAGTTACCAAGATTTCCCATGATCCCTCTTGATGTTCCCTCTCTTTCCGCCATCTTCGCCAATTTCCATGTTACCCTGCCCTCCACCCCAGATGCCGTCCATAATCATAGCGCCAATAACTCCCACCCTGTGACCTTATGTATACCCTGCCAGGGCCGCCTTCTGCTTTAATGCATTATTCTCTTTATCGGCATGATGCATGAATGCAGCCCTGGGCTGTCAGGGCTACATTCATGCATCATGCCAAGCGTTGAGGGGTGCGACCACCCGGTAGGCTCGGCATGAATGCAGCATATTTGTGAATCAATAACAACTTATGGCACAATGCAGTCATGCACCATGCGGCCCATTGAGGGTTATACGTTTCCATATAGGTGTTATCTCAACCTTTTAGATACTGTGATGTTCTCACCTCTCCATTTCTCATCATAGCAAATCAGTGTATGTAATAAATACTGCAATCTAAGATACTAATAAATAGATCTATGGGCGGAGAGTACTACATTGGTTCGTATAAGCTAGCACTGGCCTTATAAAATCACTGGGGGTACAGACATCTTGAAATACATGTATGCACTCTATTCTGGTGTCAATTAAGTGCCGGTCTCGTATAAGCGCCAGAGAGTTCCAGCGCTTATACAGGTCAATGTGGTAGACACCTTTGCAGCTTAGAAAAATGATGTCCATCAATTTTAATAAGCTATCAAAGCATACTAAATGGCATCATTCCTCCTCTATTTATCCACATAATATTATATGAAATCGCGAGAACAAAATGTGGCTGTATCATTTTTACTATAGGTATTATTATTTGCAGCACAAGGAAATTGCCCCACTTGATAACTAATAACCAGACCAATTCCATCGGTGATTTAGGTGCAAAAGAATTGCCAATATTACATGTGCTATCCCTATATATAACTGTATATAGAGTTAGCCAGAGTAACCTCCTTTTACCCTGGCCCTAAAAGACATATTGACATATTCCCACCATTCCCAGATGTATGTCCATATTTGGAGGAAATGATTGATGTGAGGAGCATTCTGGTTTCTTATCAGTGTGAATAGACAAGGAGTGGTCCTGCTGGTATTGGATGTGGGCCATTGTAATTGATTGAGACAATTATGTAATTAAAAATGTCTCTTAAGTGTCAGTGGTAAGGGATATTTATACACACAGTGTATTAACAACCATTGGCAATGAGGGGTCGTGAGAGAGAGATAAACAACTTAGTGTGGGACGAGTGGGCACGCAACCACTGTATCCAGGAGACATTTTACAGACAAGAAATGAGCATCCGGAGATGGCCAGACCTGTCTGGAGACACCCAGAGCCGACTGAAGCTAAGCCCTAAGTAAGGCCCTATGGGGGATCTGATCAATCAGTTCAGCCTAGCGATAGGTCTATGACATACATACGTAAGTGGCTCCCTCTCATAGTTAGAAATATACACCCATTACTGTGACTGCATCTGATGAAAGAATATCAATTGCCCCTGGGTAACATTTGGCAGCATTGGGCAGCATTGGGCAACATTGGGCAACATTGGGCAACATTGGGCAACATGTCGTAGTATTGGGCAGCATTGGGTAGCATTTGTCAGCTTTGAGCAGCACTTGGTCAAACCTGATGAAATATAACAGCATGGTGGTAGAAACAGCTAGTCAGCCTCATCTTGATATAACGTATGTAAAAGGTAGCAATTATCATTGTACATCACAACCAATATGTGTCCTTCTAACATTAGCAATTACTATCTTTAGTAAATCCCCCAACAGTAGAATTGCATGATTGGCATTATTGCTGAATCTCTCACTTCTAGTACATATATCCTAGCCTGGGGCATCAGCTAATATACAGACTCAGTATAAGCCACTTTAGGTGTCCTTCTCATTGTGTGAGAACCTCTTACTAACCATTTAAGGGCAGCATAGTACTTAAACTAAATGTGATATTGCAGCCATGGTGTGTGAATATAGCCAAGGCGAGTAACTCACCAGGGCGGGAATCATGCATTACACCAACCATAAGAAGTGAATACATTACAGAGAATCCAAGGTGATTATGTACAGACCATTATAGATTAATTATTTGTCAGTGCTGAATTGGTGCGAAAGCACAGCAAATAAACACCAAGCCCCAACTTCCCCTATAAAGGACCAAGAGTGCGGGTCTTCGCTCCACCTAGAATGTCTCTGGATTGGTAGGAAGAATCGGGCCTTTAAGGCATAAGGCATCATGCTGTCTTTAAAAGGCTAGAGGCCCAAATAGACAACAGACCACAGGGACCTGCCGTCCATAGACGCCCTAGATTACTGGCGTAAACCAATTAGTAAAAAATGTATTAGGATGATTTTATGGAGCAGTAGTCTGATGGATTGTATCTACATGCTAATAGTCTTAGCACATTCCCCACACTAGGCCTGTCAGTCAGTTTTTACCAAGGAAAGGCCTCTTGATAGAAAACACTCTCCAGACAGATATTGGCCATGACATAGGTTATTATGGAGAGGAAGAATCTGGCTGGAGAGTGTCCAGAGATAGTGACTCAGCAGATTCTTTTAGAGGTAAGGACCATTGGGCTATTTGGTTGGTTTATGGTGTAGATGAAAGAAGTATCTTTTAGCTTGGGTAGGCAGTGATGCCAGTTTTATATATCCTTAGAGGAAGGGTAGATTCTTCAGCTTTGAAAAACTATATTTAAGGTTTCTAGGGTATTATCGCTCAATCCCTTTCAACTTCTTTCAGAATAATCTTTAGTAGAGCACTACCCTGATGTTTGATAGTCAAAGCCTAATGGAACATAAACCAACAATCTCAAGATAATATAAAACAACAATCTCAAAAAAATATAAACAAACAATCTCAAGATGATATAAAATATATAGACAAAGGTTCACGAGTTTTGGTATTTTGAAGGGTTATTCAAAAGACCTAAACAAGGGTACCTTTGTGTTTATTTTTTCTCCTTTTTCGATTCAAATTGAGTTATTATAGAGCAGGATGGCCTAAATTAGCTGAAATAGCTCTTTTCTGCGCCGTTCAAATGTAAACAAACGGTCATTTTGATGACGTCACAGGGCCGTGAAATACGGCCATGGGTTATTTCACGAGGGTGTTAAATATGGCGCTCCTTGGTTAAGTCAATGAGACAGTCGTATTTGATAAAAAATAAATGGCAGTATTTGTATTTACACACCAACCATAACTATACATTGTCTGGGAAAAGTTAGCGAGACCAACAAAAGGCATCGCTAATGAGTTCATTGTCGCAGTATAATGGCTGTGGTTAGAGCTTATATTGATAACTCAAATAAACAAAGCTTTGCGACCTATACTTAAGACCCTTCCTTCATTTAATTCAATTGAGAAGCCACTTCCTCGTGTCCCAAATATGTTATTGCCTTTAATGACACCACCAAACTGATAAGGCTGGCCTCCTCCTGTAGGTGTTAACATAACCACTAATAAAGGCCCCAAAGTAAGGGCCCAATGAGCACAAAAATCAGTTCCATGTTGAATCAACATTGAATCAATTTTGAATCAACATTGACAACCATTTATCAATGTTGATTCAATGTCCTGTGACCTCTTACTACCAAGAAACAACAGACTGGATGGTAAAACAGGGTTAGAATACACGTTTTAGCTTCAGACGCTCTATCTGCCCGAATTGACCCCTTCCCTGTAGCATGCACACATCGCCCTCTGTGACGTCACAGAGGGACACCCGCTGGCAGACCTACCCCTGGGGCCGGTGTTGTTACTTCATTTTCCCACGTGCCGCATAGAGGGCATGCCAACAATCCTCTGTGAGTCCATGACAGTAGGAGAGTACTGTAGTAGTAGGGCTTTAACCCTTAAACCCTTTAAGGGCTGCATAGCGCTTGAATGCACAATGCCATTATGCCAATAATCCTGTGTGAGGCTGTGTTGTATTATAGTAAGTAGAAGAGGGGCAAGGGCTTTGACCCCCTAAAACCTTTAAGGTCAGCATAGCGCTTTAATGCTCTCTGCCGTTTTGCCAAAAGACCTGTGTGGGTCTGTGACATAAAGCGCATTTTCCATTAGCCGATTTGTAGGTGATATCGGCTGGTTGAAACACTGCAACCACCCATCGGCCTATGAATGTGTCGGTAGCTCAATCGGTTGGCACAGCAGGATAGTATCTCTTTCTGGTTCGACCAAAGAACTGCATCGGCAGTAAGCGTCGGTACACCAATCGACAGCACCATCAGCCAATGGGAGGTTGTAGCATTTCAACCTGCCAATATCACCCACAAATCGGCTAAAGCAAAATGGGCCTAAGTGTCGAAACAGGGAAGGGAGATGGAAAGGGCTTTAGCCCTTTAACGCTTATAGCGCAGCTTATTAATACTTTGTTTCCTTTTACTAACACACCTGTAAGAGTCTTTGAGGCAACACATCACCCGTAATGGGTCGATAAGTGATGAATTGGTGAAGGGTATCTACATCACTACTCAGATGCTGATTTCTACAAACTGTCGAATACATAAATCGATAAGAGAGCCATGGCTTCCGATTGCATAGAATCACAGTGAACACTGGTGAAGGTACAAATGAAATACGGGTGATAAGGTTATCAATTTGTAATCAGTCTGTTCACTCACACAAACACAGACAAATTGAAAGGTTCAAGTTATCCTTTCCAAAATTACAGATACATACTTATAAATGTACCTGTGGTGACTCCAGTCTTCACCGGGGTACTGAGATGTTGGCCCTCAACGACAGCATCCTTGTTGACGGACTCGTGGACAACATCATTACCCTCATAACAGTATATCGTATTGTGTGGCGGGTAAGTAGTATAGGCAGAGGGCGATTTGTTGCAGGTACAAACTACAAATTGAAGTCAATAATTTGTATCTCAAAGGATCGATTATTATAGTGAATTTATAGTCGTTAAATAACTTTGATCCAAGAAATCTTGAAAACCTTGCGAGCTAAAATTTGTCCGCCGCCTGAGATTTGATACGCTCTTCAAGGGTCGACATGATACCTAATAGATGCATGCATGCATCATGATTATCAAGAGCATAGCACACCAAACCCTTGATTGCGTCTCCGAAAATCACTTAAGCACGATATTGTGACGCAATAACAAATCATCCTCATAATTCAACAGAAAAATTCCCCTGGACCTGGAGCGAACACCCCGAGAAGGTCCTTTCAGTCTGGTTAACTGCCCCGCAGTTACGATTACTGGGCTGGCATAAAGTCTTACCATCAGAAAAATACCCAAAACTGGCTGGCTGGTTTTCCCGTGGAGTTTCACCACTGAGTATGTTAAAGACATCATAACCTCCTCCTTGCTTAATGCAGCATCCCACCACCCAATGTGGTGATTGGACATTAATACGCACCTGTTAGAATGTTTTTCTCAATGGGTTTACGATTTGCTTTATCAGTTTAATCAACCCAAATGAAATGTATCCATAGGCTCAGCATGATGAATGACTGCAGCCTTGGGATTTCTACTAGCTGGGCGGCTTTTTTATTATGCTGACAGAAGGCATATTACATGAATGCACTGTACGGCCGTTACTATGTGTTAAATAGCAAGCAATACAAACCGAAGCAAGTATGATTATACACATGTCCACCACTCCAACAACAGCAACCACCTTCCAAGTTCATGCAGCCCCTGCAAAGCGCATTTCTCTAGTTATATCTGTTTGGTAATGCAGTTTTCCCAATTTATCCAGCTACTGTGAAGACATTTTGCTCTATATCGGTTTGTCAATGTTGTTTGTCACACCAGCCTTCCTCGGCTTCACCACCAGCCGGGAAACGGTCTATAACCCCAACCTATAGATGTGTAAAGAAGCCAGGTGCTTACAAGAGTGTGGAGTACTACTTGAAATGACAAATTATGGACTCCATTGTAGTCCTCAGAGCATAGTTCCTCCTAATGATGTTAGGATGGCGCAGAGTGCTGCTATTGTGGGATATGAGGCAGACCTAGTAAGTGGGGTTTAACCCTTCAAGGGCAGCATATGCTTTAATGCTGTATGCCCTTTGGTCGTTATGATGAATCATACAACGCCGGTGAGTAACCCGCTGGTACTACACTCATTCCCCAGGCCGACTCTATAGGAGTGTCTCTACACCGTAGGTTCGGCATGATACATAAATGCAGTCAGTCACTCGCCAGGGCTGCATTCATGCATCGTGGTGACCAAGGGGGCTTAGCACATTAAACTACTCTGCGGCCCTTAAAGGGTTAGAAAGAATTGGGGACAATGATGTGGGGATATTGTGGGATACTGTGGAACCTTTGGGAAACACCTACACAGCCAAAGAGAAGCCAAGTTTATCAATGCATGGCAAATCAGGTTTCTCTCACAATGAGCTCCATACTGTGAGTTGTTGTGCAAATAGTCCCTATTCTGTGGTGTATGTTGGTGGGGACATTGTGAGAGCCATGCTGAAAGAATACCCCATGAGGTGATGCATGGATTATCCTTTCTCTGTGGCTGCACATATTTCCATTCAGGGACCCCACTTGTTTCCAGTGTAAGGAGCCAAGCAGAAAGGATAATTCACCCACACCCAATGGGGCCTCATTTCTGTCCGACTTTTCATTTACTATGGGCCACTAGCGGAATACGTTTCAAACCAATGAAATAATTCGCTGCATTCACTGCAGAATTCCTGGTGCAACTGGAACCCATTGTGACGGCTGTTACCGGTTTTCATCTCGCCAGTGCCAGCTTAAGTAATGACTACCCCCACTAGACAACAAGCTTGGCCCCATATGACTACCTGACTCAGCCTTTACAAATTGGCAACAAACCTATTTTACTCCACACAAAATGGATATAACACAATCAAACATTTGTGGGTAGATTGCATCAACTTTACTTCATCTTATAAATGAGGACTTTAGAAAGTTTACTGTTCAAGGCTAAGAGCCAATTAAACCAAATCCTGTAAGGGCTGCACGGCGCTTTAATGCACTATGGCCCTTTATCGTTATGATGCATGAATGCAGCCTTGGCGAGTAACTCACCATTGTTGCATGCGCATTTATGCACCATGCATTATGATGACCAAAGAATATCATATTTAAGCATTATGTGGTCCATACAGGCTTAGGTAAGAAATTCCTTAATCTGTGCAGGGCTTATAATTACATCTATGTCAAGGCTACATCAACTATTCATGTTTTAAGTTGGTCTCATTTTATGTCCTTCAAATCGTTAGTGGTTTGATTTCTTTTGTGAAGAAATAGATCTTTTAGCTACACTACTAACTATGGATGATCCTATATGCTTCATATGACATCTGATTATGGTCACTTTAGTACTGCAGTATGTATACAACTAAAAACATGCGTATAAGCTGCACCTTGACCCTAGGGCGATCCTATAAGCCACACTGGCAATCTGACTCGCGTATACTAGCCGTGGCTTGTATAAGTTTTTACAGTATATATATTTCCCTAGAATCAGTCCTTAATACTAGTCGGTCGTTGCCTTCTTATACCACTCTTTATTACCCTGCCTGCAGTCAGAAAATAATGGGTTCAGCCCCCAGCACTATCCAATATCTGAAGTGTACATGTGTCAGTCTGTGGGACATGTGGCCCTGTGACTGTGACTTGGGGTGGGGGGGGGGGGGGGGGGGGGGGGGGTTGGGAGGAGAGGATAGAGGGGAGAACTTGGAAGGGGAGACTCTCCCAGCATAGTCTGATATAAGACTCTGCCTTAAGGCTGGGACTACAGGAATTACGGTGGAAAGGGTGAAAACAGCACATTGGCTACTTTTCTGCTCTCCTATCCCCAATTGATTAGCACTGCAGTCTCTAAACATGAAGTGTACCTCCGAGGAACATATTCAATTTCAACCAAAAAAAACAGGCCCAATACCTTTTAATGTACTGTTAGGTCAAATTACTCAAAATGATTATGGTTATCTGAAAGTATATTCTAAGTCAGTTGTGCCTGCAGGTAGCGGATGAGATCGCGCGAAGGGATATTTGGGGGAGCAATCTGGGGGCAGATGTTTTCTCCCCGTCACTCACAGTAGGCTATCTCTGGGCAAACCTGTCTCATCACACTGCCGCGGTGAAGTTGCAGGCATTGTTTTTCAGTAGGTGGATGGGCAGTGTGTGATGCAGACGGAAAACTGAAATGCAGTACAGTTTTCTCCCCTTGTCATGGCAAGACTCATATAAAGACTGAACGTTTAGGCAGAGATGAGTTCCACCGAAGCTGGGTTGGTCAGAGGGTGGCGGTTGACTTGGAAGTTGGAGAGGGGAATCTTCATGCTCGAAATTGAACATATTTCTCTAACTCTTTTTTATATAGGGTGATTGTAGTGTGCTATACAGATAGAAAAGCAGATAGGTAGTACTGTTTCTGCTCTTCTTTCACCGAAGAGTTCCTGTAGTCTGAGCCTTTGCGCAGAGTCTTATTTGAGCCTGTGCTGGGAGTGTGGGAGAGGGGGAAGGAATGGGGAGGGAGTGGAGACAATGGTAGACTGGCGGCACGTTAATGACTCCACCTGATGAGGCTGAGACACGTGACCAGGGCCTGGAGGAGGTACATGATGTAATCTGACGGTATGGGGCGCCGTATGCGTTCAAATATATAACTTTTATGTATCTGGTGTACCGTAAAACCTCACATCATAGGTCATGGCAGGATAAAGTTAGTGTTCGTTTTTACTACAGTACTATAGCGACCAAAATGAGATGCCTCTGAGGATTATAGGATTTTCCAAAGATACGCCAGTTAGGCTTATAGGAGAGGTTTTACGGTGCATGGGAGTAACTTGTTTCGTTGAGATTCCAGTATCAAGGGAGTTCAGGGAATAAATGGGTCCCCGTTAATAAATGCCTGCCTTCTATAAGCCCCAGAAGAAACGGCCCCCATAGTGCACTCTGCGATCCTTAAAGGATTACAGTAAATTCGTATAAATGATTGGCTAGCAGCACCCCATACTTCACTACAAAACTGACCAGCATATTGCGCTAAGTCACGGGACTAGTGACCAGATACCTCCACTCTCTCAGTCATAGAACTAGCTCTGAAGGGTCCCGGATGTGCCATTCTACACTCTCCCCCTAGATATTGTTTTCTCCCCCAACTGTACTGGGAGCGGTTGTTTTATTATCGGACAAAATATCATTGTATATGACCTGTTGGGAACTAAGGTTGGGGTATCCTAAGATTTCATTTCCATGCTAATCATGCACGTAGATATGACTATTGATCATTTTGCTACTTCATAGTCAGTGAAGAACCTTGCAGGGCACTGGTTAGTGCTAACAATAAATCTCCTTGACCATAGCAAAAAGTCTTAATGTGCTTGTCCAATAGGAGCTGTTTTTGTTAGATAACTGGTTGCAGCTCTGTATGTTTTGACTAGGCTCATCACAAGTTACCAGCCAACGAAATTATTCCCTGCATTCACTGCAGAATTGTTAGGGTGCATTATGTGACAACTTATTATATATGATAGCTGTCCTTATCTTGCTAGTACAAGGGACCCATTTCTCAAGTTTGAACGATTCATTTTGCTTGATATTGCTTAAGTAAAGCAGTGAAATGATTCATGCAACCCTATCATATAGCAGTGAACGATTCATGCAACCCTATCATATAGCAGTGAACGATTCATGCAACCCTTTCATATAGCAGTGAACGATTCATGCAGCCCCTTACATATATCTGAATCGTACAGGTATACATGGCTATCAAATAATCATCCCTCCCTGTCTCACTCCCTCCCTGCCTCCCTCCCTGCCTCCCCCTCTCTCTGGACGAGAGCTCTGGACGAAAGCTAGCTCTGGACGAAAGCACTGGACGAAAGCCATGCTTTTGACAATTAAATCTAGCTCGGTAGGATTTTACCAGATATTACAGTTTTGCTTATGATGCCAGTGATTCCAATTGAGAAATGGGCCTCTGATCAAGCAATCGCAGTGTATATTAGGCATCCTACTATCCGGGAATTCAGTCATAACTGGGCCAAATATCCCACATACAAGGGGTGTGGCTGCATTATATCAAACTTTTATACTGCTTATTACGCTAATACCGTAGTATAATATATGCTATAAAACTACAGTAGGCTTCTTAGCTACATTTACTTCTAATAGTGTGGTGCAGCCATAAGAAAGACTTGTCGTTATTATGTGAATGGTGTCTGTCATGTTCTCAGTCAGTCACCATAAAATGACAGCCCCTTAGGAGAGAGGAGCAGTTTTATGATATTGTTCTGGAGTGTGAGGTACTTACAATAAAGCACCTAGTAGTGTCCCTGTATACTAAGTACCATGACTATGAGGTGCACTGTCTAGGTGTGTTCTCAGGTTATTTGTACCGTATTATTCAGCTGAACGCTATATTCCATGTTGAGCTCTTTAGTGTACACTGTTAAATGTTACTATAGCTGACAAGTATGATAATGTAGTTTTACAGTATATTCTGTGATAAAAGTGTATATGGACAGTAGAATAAACTATTGGTTTACAGCTTTTTTTTTCACTATTTACAGTGATCGACTCATTCGATCAGTCTCCGCAGAGGTCCACTTGTCGAGAAGACACGTACAGGGTCATCTGCAATCACATTGTACATAAAGCTTACTGCACACTGGTGTAAGGAAATAGGCAGATCAGGTTTGTTATTGATACATGTCTGTCTCCCCATGGGACTTACAAGTATGTGACAAGGACAGGCACTCCACATCCAGCATGTTTAGGCAGGCAAAGAAGCCAATTCAGAACATGCCTTACATCAGGTGGCAATTTTTCACGTAAAGAAACAATTACGAGTACATAGGATGTCAATCCTGTAAATACCACTTATTGACGTTTAACAATTACCCTCTTCAATTGCAAATATTGCACTGAATAGATGAAAACTGAATTCTCATGAAAAGAAAGTATTCTAGAAAAGTTTTTTCGGGTGGAAATCTGCATGGTAGAATTGCCAACTGACTATCATGGAATCGAAGACAGTGGAAGAGGCCCACCTCCAAAGGATTGGGTCGGTTGGCAAGGAGTCTCTATCAACTACTGCAACCAGCCTCCTTGCAGTGGGTGCAAGATGGAGACAGAAGTTGACTGGGTTAACTTTCTGTGCTACTGGGAGCAGTAGAAGTATAACTTGATTAATATGGATGACCACCATAGGGAGTTACTATATCTCAGATCTGCCATTAGGGAACAGATACCGATAGGGGCCAATGAGTGCTGACCCTGTAAGTATACAGCCTGGTACTGATTAAGGAACATATTATATACAACTATGAGGCATTCATCAGTTTAACTCTCAGGGGAATATTGCCAATGCTGTCCTATCAGAGCTCTTGGCTGTGGGGGACCTGGGACCATAGTCCTACCTTATGCCACTGAGACAAGGGCCATTTATCATAATCGTGCCCAAATTACACTGGCTGGTATTAGGCTGAGAATCCCACATATATATATATTCTGCATCTTGCTTATAACCCACATCCCTAAATTTGGAAAATTCAATAACACGGTCCTAATTTGGGGGGATTTAGTACTGTAGCATGTATATGAAAACCTGCGTATAACCCGTACCCTATATATTTGGTATCAAATGAAAGCTGAGTTTGGTTTGCGTATGTCCCATGGGTGGTGCGCGGGAATTTATAGTAAATATTAGATTGATAAGGATCAATGTCTGGTCTTCACTTAGCCCAGGTCAAAACTATGATGGGTCCCATATGATTGCCCACCAAGAAACCCATATGGGCCCATTTAAGCAATGTACTAATAGTAGGTTAAATTGTGCACCTACTAATTATGTCTATTCAGAGTGAGTATGGGACATAATATCTGAGACGTGCAGGAAGTAATATCTGGATGGCCTATGGTTTAGGGACAAGATTATAGAGATTATAAGAGTATCAAAGTAGCACAGAGAGAGACAGCACCTACCACCTTGCACTTGTCAAAGACACCATTCTAACACCTACAAGTTTGTACATAGTCTAATAAGTGTGATTTAACCATCCTATAAGGGAAAATATTGCTTTAATGCATTATACTCCATAAAATCAAGATGCATGAATGTAGCCCTGAGGAGTTGACTACTGCATTTAAGCATCATGTTGTATACGTGCCTCAGGGGTCAGCATGAGGAATATATTCACAACAGGTTCATGTATGCATCATGACACAAAATGCATAGCACATTGAGGCATCATGCTACCCTTACAGTGTCCAGGTTCTCTGTGAGCCCCCGCAAAGGCTTCAGAATTGATCTCCCACTGCTGTCCACTTTACCACAGGAGGACTTTGACTGAGCCAATATCATACCCTCTGTGAACCCCTCCTCTGTGGTGTTAAAACTGTACAGTTACAGCACTAAGTTTTAACCTTGGATATGATTGGCTCGACCACTGTTTGGTAGTTGTGAATTTGATAATTTGGTTTTGGTAGGTTTGGCGATGGGAGGAGGGATCCCTTCAAGGGGGAGGAGGAGACTAATCACATTTGAAAGCCTCTTGATGGGGTATATACCAAAAAACATAAACACCAAAAAAGAGATCTACCAACACAATGACTTTAGAAGAGCAAAGGGTCAAAGACACAAATCTCGGTACCCCTACAGCGACAGTCAGATGGGAGCTGGGACAGGTACTCAGCCCTAGATATAAGGGCGGTGGGGGTTTAAGGCCCAGATGTTGACTCAAGTCTATGAAAGGGTTTAGTAAAATGCTCCAAGGCTCTAAATGATGTATGCATGAAGCCGTGCAGAGTAAGCTGTTCACCAGGGTTGCTTCGTCGTCACGAGACATTATACGCACTTGCTCCCGGCCTTAGCCGGTGATGGCTACCACAGATTAGTCAAAGGAATATTGGTTAGAATAACGAACTGATATTCAAAAAGACTGAGGCACAACAAAACATTACTAATGCCTTACTCAAAAGGAATTAGCCTTATACCATTGGCATGGAAAGACTAAGGTAAGTTGGTCACTACTGCTTAGCCTGATAGCGTTAACTTACCATGGTTGGGCGTATAGGGAGCAAATAAAATGCCTTGCTAGGTTTTTCCCTAGTTACCGAGTTGTAAGCCAATACTGACTAAGATCAGAAAAGCAATTTAGAGAGCAATATTTCATACATAAATGAAGCCTCTGCTTCTGCTCAGTTTGATGGTGTTTAACCCCATCCTCCTCCTCCATCGTCCCTCCACCCTCTGGCCACCACAGGCAGGTCGCAGTTAGCTCAGATCGCTGAATTGTAACACAACCGGTGCGCAGTGATCGATTAGGCACCCCTCTCCGGTCATCGACTGGTGCGCTGCATCCCTCTGAGGTGCCCCCAACCTGGTGAAGGGGTGTTGAACTAATTACCTCCAAGGGTTGACAATAGTTTCGTATCAGTTTGGTGTTGGAGCGTTTAGCACTGGGGGATTGATGTTCTATTGTTGGGGAAGAGTCCTTTGATGCTCTTTGCGGTAGATATTAATTGATTTGGCATTGATTGCTAATTGCCGAACTGTTATTAAAATGCCGAAACAATGTATTTGATTCAAGATAATGTGAATATTCTATGATAGAAACACATGCATACAGATAAGCCATGAATCAAATTTCATTTTATGCGTTAACCATCTTGGTTTATGCAACCCTAGCTTTGTGTTGTCTTGCTGCTCATTTACAAGACTGCCTTTTTTCTGGCAGCTGTATTTTGAAAGGATGTAGGCCAAGGAACACTACCTTAAACATAGCCTCTGTGAAACCCCTGAAGAACTGCACTAATCTGGTCAACCCTTTGGGACGGCATGCTGCCTTAAAGCAATATATGTCGTCATGATGTTCTAGTGCAGGGCTGGGAGTAATCCACCGGCACTGCATTGGTGCATCATAATCAGCATTCAGAGGTGCTTCAACCTCGAGGATCGGCATGATGCTACGAAGATCAACATAATGCACGACAACGGGCAGAGTAGCGCATTATCATTGTTTCTCTCAAATGGTTTAGCTGATACTCAGTCACTCTCCTAGTCAAGAGTATATATGGATACCTTCTTTTCTTTTTAAAAGAAGAAATAAAGACTATTCCAAGTGTAAAAAGGTTAAAGCGGAAGCACTTGCTGCCCCTCCAGTAACAGTCCCAAGGACAGTCACTCTGGGCCTCCTTGGCTGGGCCTTTATAGAATGGGTGGGCTGGTAGGAGGGTACTAACGAGGTTAAGTACATAGGTCTCGTGAGACCGTTGACTGGTTTAATGTGGCACTGAGCAGCTCGGGTTCCAGGTGTTGAGCTATACAAAGCTGTAGTGTGCCTAAGTTGCTAAACAAGCTGTGATGTGTACATTCTTTGGAGTCTTTCTTCTGAATGACCTAAAGCATAGATACCACCATAGCCGATTATGACATCTCATATCATCGGCACATCATTGTGGGCGATTTTAAAGCTTTTTTTTATTCCCTGTGTCATTGTTCATAAAGATTGGCTGCGAGGCATTAGCTTTAGGTGATTGTACCAATATGAAAAAATAGGGCACATGAATATGTAAACCCTAGATTTGTGATGAACTATTAAGTCTGATAAATAGGATCCTTGTGAACCCTGGATGTATAGACCAGCTTTGAGTCTAACCACACATCCCTGTATAAATCATTTACAAATGATTTACACCCATATTTCATCCCAAACCCTCAAGTATCAAGTATTGGATAGCTGGTTGGTCATTTTTCAACCACAGGGGATGTTCTGTATGGGCATTTCTTTAACATGTTTACAGCGAATAAGCCATAACGCTGAAGGAATTGTGTGCTTCTTTTTTCTTTATGCTGAATGAAATCCCCCTTTGTGTATTATGAATCTGTGTATGTGTTGGGGGGGGGCGTACTTAAGGTTGACCAAAATATACGAGGGTTTTGAAAATGTCCCACAATATCCTTCAAGCAGTCCTCCCTCTTCATGAATAACGACCACTCCCTCAACCTAAAGGGGATCCTTCTGCAGAAGACTGCATGGAGTGATGATTGAAGATGGTGCTGTTTACACTCAACATCTAACGGTATCTCAAACCCTATATAAATCATGGCTATAACTCATATGTATGTGCGATGTGGTCCCATCGACCATTGATACTGTACCTATCGTTGTTTATGACTGGGGGCTGGGGCCGTATTCTACAAAGCTAAATGCTGCTCAGAGTGGATTACGTCCCCAGCCCCCATTCTCGAAGAACGATAGATATGGTATCAATGGAGTTGATTTTTATGTCAAAATCTTGGTTAAGTCATTTTATAAAGTAAAGACAACTTCTTCTTTGTCCAATATACATGAGTAGGGTATTGTAATGTATTGACAAGTTTGAAAAGTAAAACATATTCAGCACCCTCCTCCTCTGTGTTTGGGGTGGGGAGAGGGGGCAATGCATTATATGTCTCAGGAAAGTAGGATGATGTTTATTTACTATACCAGCTGTATACACTTGAGCACCAAGGTCAACTTGTCCAATATAAATGTAAGAAAGTTTAAGGCGAAGGTTGGATTTGTCTCCCAAGTGTATACGGTGATGTCCCTAAACCAATTCTGCTGTTCACACAACCCTGCAATTCGACCTTGTGAGGTGGATTCCACATGATGTACGCTTGTGAGGTACTTTGGGATAAAGGAAGGGTAACCATGTGTTAGTGTACTTCACAAAGCCAAACCTTACTGTGTCTGAGTCACAAGGACAACAACTTTGTTTACCTGATTGATTAAATTAATCTCTTTAAATAGACCTATCATGAATCACTAAACATCTAGCTACCTGAATGCACCACTGACATGATGCGGGAGGGTATAAACCCTATAGAGTCACCATGGTTCTTGAATGTAGCCCTGGTGAGTTACACGTTTTGACATTACTTTACATTACTGCCTGATCCTCCCCCTCGGGTAGGAGCCTTTATGTGTCCCTCTGTGTCTCTCATAGGGCTTAATGTATAGCTCTTTTTTTAAATAGAAGATTGGTTGGTGTTCTCTTCTTCACAGTCCCCAGGCCTTTTTGCTTGTGGCCCATCTGATATAAGCATAGGGGGAGGGGATTATCCAGTAAAGAGGCTAGGGTAATGTATGAACTTGAATGGATGTCAATGTTGAATGTCCGGTCGCTTGAAATTGTATGTTGTACTTGTAGGTCATTATCTGTCATCTGTAAAGCTTTTTTTGCTTACTTATCCTTGAGCAACAAAGTGCTGCGGACTTTAAAACTTCACCATCATCAGCCTGCTTGAATAATGAGTTGAAAACGACAATTGTATATTAAAATACACTTTTGTCAACATTTCTTAAAGGAGTTGTATACTTGTTAACTGTTGTTATCAACTCTGCTCTCCTAACAACTATTGTATATTGTTCCCGATTGTCAAATTGGAAAGCGGTGTTGTAAAGCTCACAATGTAATGAGAATTGGAAAGTTTTTGCCGTTTACTTGATAAAAGGTGTTATACCAATGCAATGCATTCTATCAAAGCTTTGCAGTGGTCAGTAAAAGGTTCAGTTTTATGTATCAAATGGCCATTGTGCACAAATTGATTTCAATTTTATCCTTTGTCATCATATTGCATCATGTCAATCCTGGCACTTCTACTGGTTAGGCCTGGGGCTCATTCAGGACGACTGACAAAGTCGTCGGGAAAACGTCACGATTGATTTTGACTCTGAGAATCACAATTAATTCAAGCATCAGAATTCTTGAAAAACATCTTATCCTCTGAAGAAGTGGTGGTGGTGGTGGTGGTTGATTTTGGGGGGAAAAAAATGACCAGTGGTGGTGGATCAGGGGGGAAAAATTCAAACTGTTTTCAGCTAAAAAGGTGCCCATTTTTGATCCGCAGGGGGAGCGGCAAAATATTCTGAACCCTCTAGGAGTGATGGAAAAATCTTAAGTGCACCTACGTGAAAACTCATCAAACAGAACATGAGTATGCAGTGTGTTATATCACTACGGTCCATGGAGCACACACTCCTACTGTTTGTATACATAAGATATGGATCTCTATAAGTCACCGTATACATTTTCATAACCCTCAGATATCAGTGGTTGTCACGGCCGGTGCCTCGGGCAAACACGCTTGGTTTATCGAATGTTTAGTTAGTTACTTGGACCATATCTACCACATCCACAAGCACATCAAGAAGACAAATTGGTACAGATATAGTCAAGCATAGGGGTATACT
Organism: Harmothoe impar; assembly: GCA_947462335.1. Lineage (NCBI taxonomy): Eukaryota > Metazoa > Annelida > Polychaeta > Phyllodocida > Polynoidae > Harmothoe > Harmothoe impar. Next base: position 39,990,160 of record OX381719.1, read on the forward strand.
GTAGAGTGGTATTAAATTACTATTAAGCACTGAAATAATATAAGTGACTGTCTTATATAAGGTTCAGGGATACAGTGATATTACTATCTAGGATTGCCCGTTGATTGAATGAGCCACTATTGTGGTATCTATAGTCAAGGTTTCAGTAAATTTAGATAAGGGGAATGTCAGCTCCTTCTCATGTGGGTGTCAGGAACTGGATTGGAAAACTATTACAGATAACAGAATAATTGAGATGATATTTAAAGGCGTAGGAGGGGAGAAAAGATGGGGCTTGCGATAGCGATACACAGAGGCAAATATCAGAGTCACCCAATGTCGCCAATACTACTCTCAGACAAGGGTCAGGCACTGCTGGACTATAATAGCTGGGTCAAGGGCCATTCTAGTGAGGGTCAGGCTAAGCTGGACATTCAATAACAGACTGGACCTTGGCAAACTTGCTTGAAAGTCTGGCCATGCTGGATCCTCATGCCATAGTCTGGCAATGCTGGACTCTTGCAGGCTGATAGAGACTCTCCCAAGAGTCCAGCATTGCCAGACTATGGCATGAGGATCCAGCATGGCCAGACTTTCAAGCAAGTTTGCCAAGGTCCAGCCTGTTATTGAATGTCCAGCCTAGCCTGACCCTCACTAGAATGGCCCTTGACCCATCTATTATAGTCCAGCAGTGCCTGACCCTTGTATGAGAGTAGTATTGGCGACATTGGGTGACTCTGATATTTGCCTCTGTGTATGCTGACATAGATTTGCCGATCAAGCTTTAGGAGTTGATTTACCTAGACCTGAAATTAGATACCATAGAAAACACCACAGTAGGCTTTACAATTCTGATTAAATCCACTATCTTGCCAGGTCGATCAGGTACTCAATCTTATTGTAGTGGAAAACTGAAGCAAATTCTAATTTAAAAGGGGAACCCTATCAATACTCCTAATGTCTGGATCTTGTTATTATTTCATGGTGAATACGGAAGCCCCATTGATTTAACCAAAGAAAGCCAAATCGCACACTCCCGAGTTCAAGAACCAACCTGCTCACAATGCCCTAGTCTGTCTTGCTGCTGCAGAAGTTGTTGCTTCTGTAGTTATTGCATATAACTATTCCTACTGTAGTTGTTGTTGTTGTTGTCACCGCTACTGCCACTATTGGTAAACTCATTGTTGTTGCCGTGAAAGATTTTTCATATTGTTGTTTTTGTTACTTGTCTTGTTTGACTGCTACTATATTAATGCAGGAGCCGTTCTTCTTTTCACTTATAGTCCTGCCTTTGCTACTTTCACTGTTGGTATTTCAATGTCTGATGTTGCTGCTTCTTGGTGTTGCTTCTTGTCCTACCACTGCTGCTGCAGCTGCTGCATATCTTAATACCTTCAATGAAGGGGGTAGGTTGAAAGACCTGATTTGCATATTGTGATTGCTGTTTTAATGGAGGTCAGACACTGATGGAGGACTCCATAGGGAAATCCAGACCCTAATATGTTATTTTCTTTTCTAAAGCCACTATCTCAATATCCAGTCTTTATAACACCCACACAGTATCAGGCCTAATAAGTGTACAATTGTACCATTTGTAGTAGTTATGGGTTTAAATTGAAATATTCTGGGATACTTAAAGTCTAAATGGCAGCCCAAAGAAAGGGTGTGAGCTTCACCTTATGAATGTTTGCATTTAGGCAGATTTAGGATGCCTAAAAGGAACGTATTTTGCGGCTTTAAGTTCAGTTATGCAATTCATGTGATAAGGAAAGGTCACAACAGTATCCAAGCATCCTAAAGAGGCATTTACTTTGGTCCAAATATGCTTAAAAAGTGGTTCTTGAAGCGGATTTAATCGGCTGAAATGCAGATTTTATGCAGTGACACTTCTATAGGCAGAGTCAAAATGTCCAAGGGATTTCTGTATGAGACCATTGGCTTTCACTATATAAATATGAGAGTATGAACAGTGAGGAGATTGCCTGGACCATCAGTTTCCCCTCTCAGACCCTACTTGCCACCTATATCTTGGGGGGGGGAAAGCAAAGAAAAAGAGAAACACATATCAGCCTGCCCGGACACTTCCCAATAAAAAGTAAATACACCCAGAACCAATGCCATCTTTACTTGGCCCAACAAGATAGACTGTCAATATAAATATATATATATATATATATATATATATATATATATATATATATATATATATATATAGGACAGAACCAGTATATCAGTGTAACAGAGGGCAGACTAATCCCCTTTAAGGACCGCATAGTGCTTTAATGCATCATGCCATGTGTCGTCATGATGCATGAATGTGGCATTAACACGTCACCTGGGCTGCATTCAAGTATCATGCGGACCCTTTGGGCTGTTACACTCGCTAATATTGGCGTAAATGTAGTCCTGGTAAGTGACTCACCATGCCTGTATGAAGGCAGTATAGAGACTAAAGGTATGATGCATCAAAGGACTTTGCTGTCCTTATGGTTCACAGAAGTTGTGGGTGACTGAGTCAATGATATATGACATGCAGGTCATGCCCAGATATATCCCTTTCACTAAATGGGATGCCAAGTATCACACAACTATGTTACCTATTTATTATAATATTATTCTGAAAGTCAAACCTGTGTAACATTTTATTTGCCCATGGGTTTGCAGGCACAACCTAAATTCCCAACTCCTCGGCATGATGCATTCATCCAGCACCAGGACTGCATTCATGCATCATGACGAGAAAATGCACCTTTTTAGTAGGCCTGAGCAGCAAGAATGCAACGTGCACATGCTAGGACTAAGGCATTACACTGCACGAATGCCTGCATTTAAGTAAATTGAATAATTATGCTCAAAGGAACCCTTTAAGTAAATCGTGTTCATGTAGATGCCACCTAAAGTCACTAAGATGCTGTCATGACCTTTTTGTGATATTTACTTGGCATCACAGAACGTATAGCTACTTACAGTGTTTCTTCAAGGCATCTTAAATATGAATAAATGCAAACATTCATGCAGTATCACTTTTCCAGTGGCATTACCCAAGTAAAACACACTCAGAAAGGGTTAAAAGATTGACACTTGGTGCCAAATGGCTTCACAGCAGAGGAGTCAGAGCGACACAGTGACAAAGTGTGCTGGATGCAGGGAGGGGTGGGTGGGGGTTGATTGCATCTTTGTGAGGGGAGGAGGAGGAGGAGGTCTGAGAATATTACAGGGGCTAGGTGGTTCCCCAGGGACCTCCCTTATCTGGGTGATATATGTTGCTGACTGACACCGTCAATAACAGAGCATACACTTAACCCTTCAAGGCCAACATAGTGCTTTATGTCAAAGTGAGAATTGCTATTTCTATTAAACCTATGGGAGAGCCATTCCCGGGACACCCGTGAAGTGACCTTAAGGATGTTATGTATATGGGCCGCTATTGATGGCCAAAGGAGTTACGTGACTGTGGAAGTATACAATTTAATCGTGGATACACGCCACCAGCAATTAAAGCTTGAAGCTGGTTAGAGTGAGCATTGCATGGAAATCCGATTTAAGCAACTTTAAGCAACAATTAAAGTTGATTAACGGCCTTCTTTAAGCGGCTTTAAGCAAATTTTATTTGTTCCTGCATTAAAGTTGCTTAAAGTTACTTCAAGCTCCTTAAAGAACGACATTAATCAACTTTAAATGTGTTCTTAAATATGCTTAAATCGGCAGTTTCACGCAGCGCTCCCCCCCCCCCCCACCCCCAATAAAGATTCGTGTACTACACCTCTGTGAACCAATTCGATGCTGACTGCCTCATGACACCAAACGCTATTCAAGCTGTTAAACTCAGTGCTACGCGATGAGAATATTTGAAATTTAATATATATCATACAGGTCGAAATCAGGAGTACACATATACTTAAACTACGCTGAGGATGCCTCTTCTTTATGTCAATGCGTATGACCAGGATGACTTCTCCTGTGGCTACAATACATCTTTTCTCACTAGTATGCAGAACACCCTCAGACCATAGCCTTATGATGGTATTGTACTCCCTCACTGACCCTCCTCCTATTGTACCGACCCAGACTGCCTATAGACTATTTTATCGGTCGTTTTCTCAAACCATGCACCAGCCCATAACCCCTTCATGGTGGCATAGTACTTTAACGTGCTATACTCTTGTCGGGATGATACATGAATGCAACGCTGGTGATTCACACGCCAGGGCTGCATTCAAGCACTATGCAAACATTACAAGGTTACTACATTCCATGTTTGGCATGATGCATAAATGATGCATAAATGTAGGCCTGGCGAGTCAACCCTCTAGGCTGCATTACTGCATCATGACGAGAAAGGATGGGGCGATCAAGGGTTATGAACTCACTCCCACCATAAAGACCCCTTCCCACCCACGCCTCCCATTCCCTAAACTAAAACTACCTAGGTCAGCACAATTCATACTTTCTGTTTTCTATATTCTCTTTATTTCTAACTTAGTTCTGATATTTAATTGGATAAGTCTATAGACCCTGTGCCAATAGAGGTCGAGTTTCCAGTACATATGTCAGGTGCAGAATCAGAATCTGTACAGTTCCGGAATTGCCCCTGTACAATTCCGGAACTGCGCAGGGCGATTCCGGAATCGCACCATAGTTAGACAGGCCCGTATCCAGAGTTTCCTGTGGGTGGGGGACCTTGACCATGAAAGTGGACCAATTTTGCGAATCTGCATGGTCGCAAGCGAAGCGCAGCGAAGCGCAGCGAAGCGCAGCGAAGTCGCAAGCGAAGCGCAGCGAAGTCGCAAGCGAAGCGCAGCGACCTCCCTAGGGGGGTCTGGGGGCATGGCCCCCCAGGAAATTTTTGAAATCGAGAAGCCAAATGGTGCATTCTGGTGGATTCCGAGTGCTAAGATTGAACTAATTTGCAGCCATAAATCATGGGCAAATCAAGGTTTTTGCATTTATGGCTACCATGTGCATACATCACCCTGAATAAGGACCCCTCTTACCGGGACAAAGATCCATCAAAACGCCCCCCTTTTGGCGGGTATACCCCCTAAAATGTGAAAAAAAACCAGCCCCCTTTTAGTGGGACACCACCCTGAATTGGCCCCCTTTTTACGGGATACTCTCAAATGGCCAAAATTGGAACCCTTTATTTAAGCGGGATACTGTAAACGTATTAATTTTCGCTCAGTACATATTTTCGCGCATTTCGCGCACATAGGTATGTGCGCGAAAATATGATGTGCGCGAAAATATTGCACAAAAATATAGCTTTCCAACAATGTCTGGCACTCTATATTGAGCTGCAGTAGAGACTCAATTAGGCCAACCGACCCTATCATTTTGGTCCGACCCTAATTTTTTTAATTTTACACTGTAAATAGTTACTGTTAGTTTACAGAACAATATACTGTAAATTTACAGAACATTTTGCTGTAGTCGGAAATACAGAACTATTTGCTGTATATTTACCGACTTCTGTGCTGTAAATCATATTGACAGTAATGTTGCTGTAAATTTACAGCACATGATCTGTAAATTTCTGCCACATGGTGGCAGCACTATATCATTTTGTGTAACAATTCTTGTACACACTGTATTTTGGGGGTAAATAAAGCCCCCTATCTGTCAAAACATAGTAAAATAAGAATGTGTGAGAGAAACTTCAGCAAGATATTGTATAAAGTATTTCAACTTGCAGAAATGTGTCAAATAATGCAAATATCAGCAAAAGTATACAATAGATACCACATCTGTGGAAAAATCAAATCCTTAACTGTCTGAACTGTGTAGTGCTGGTATCACATACAGTTTAGCTGGATAAGTATTAAAGCCATTACGTTGTGTAATGTTTGTTATCCATAATGCAACTGAAGTAATGCAGGAAGGTTCTCTCCATGCATATCAATTGAGATCAATTGATGATAACAATAATTAATGATAAAAAAACTCAACTTATGGCATTTACAGTACTTTCTGCTGTTAAATTACAGCATACAATATACTGTAAATTTACAGCAAAATGTGCTGGCAGTTTTGGTTCCAGTAGATTTTGCTGTAATTGAACAGAAGAATATACTGTAAAATTACAGCATATTCTTCTGTTTAAAATACAGCAACTGAGTTGCTGTAAATTTACAGCAAAATGTGCTGGAACCAAAACTGCCAGCACATTTTGCTGTAAATTTACAGTGGTTACTTCTAACAGTGTATTTTTTGATTTTCCCTGGTGTAGGGCATCATCAAAGGGCATAAGACAGACCTTATGACTTTCAGCTATCTGAGATTCCCCCTTACAACACACCTCATAATCTTAAAAAGAAATCCTAAAAAACTATTGATAATAGGCCTACAGGGCTATATATATCCGCAATAGAATAATTTTAGCCCCCCCCCTCCACCACCACCACCACAGAGTTGGAAGGGGCTTGGAGGGGCAAAATATTTGAACAAAAATTTTAGGCTGTAAAACCCTTAATAATTGTCCGATTGAAAAACCGTAAAAACTGACGTGTAGCTAAAGATCACCTGATTGCAGGTGCGCAAAAATATCATTGAGCAAAAATGCCTTCATATGCTAGGTGCGCGAAAATATAGCTGCGCGAAAATATCTACGTTTACAGTACCCACATAAATTAGGCAAAATTGGCCCTTTTGGCGGGATACCACCCTAAACTTGGGCCAAATTCCAGGAAAAATATACCCCTTTTAACAGGAATTTTTGGCTTTTTGGTTGGATATTCTTGGCCTAAAAACATACCCCTTTTGCCCAAAAATTGCCCAAAAAGGACCCCTTTGGCGGGATTTTGTGTACACACATGGTTACTATAGATCATATAGGGAGTGCCCCCCCCCCTGGCCAGGGGACCATCAAATCAAAAGACCCATTGACCCCCCCCCAAAAGATTCTGCCCCGACTCCACCCATGTCCACCCAGGCCCCCCCTCCCCCCAGGTCCAACCAATTGGTGTACCAGCCCCTGAAGACCCACTGTCCCGCTCCCCAAAGTTTCTGTCTGCCCAGGTCCCCCCCCCTCCAGGTCCAACCAATTGGTGTACCAGGCCCTGAAGACCCACTGTCCCGCTTCCTAAAGTTCTGTCTGCCCAGGTCCCCCCCCCTCCAGGTCCAACCAATTGGTGTACCAGCCCCTGAAGACCCACTGTCCCGCTTCCTAAAGTTCTGTCTGCCCAGGTCCCCCCCCCCCTCCAGGTCCAACCAATTGGTGTACCAGCCCCTGAAGACCCACTGTCCCGCTTCCTAAAGTTCTGTCTGCCCAGGTCCCCCCCCCCCTCCAGGTCCAACCAATTGGTGTACCAGCCCCTGAAGACCCACTGTCCCGCTTCCTAAAGTTCTGTCTGCCCAGGTCCCCCCCCCCTCCAGGTCCAACCAATTGGTGTACCAGCCCCTGAAGACCCACTGTCCCGCTTCCTAAAGTTCTGTCTGCCCAGGTCCCCCCCCCCCTCCAGGTCCAACCAATTGGTGTACCAGCCCCTTAAGACCCACTGTCCCGCTTCCTAAAGTTCTGTCTGCCCACGTCCCCCCCCCCTCCAGGTCCAACCAATTGGTGGACCAGCCCCTGAAGACCCACTGTCCCGCTTCCTAAAGTTCTGTCTGCCCAGGTCCCCCCCCAAGGTCCAACCAATTAAGTGTTGCTTTATATGTATGGGTGCCTTCTGAAAATACCTATTGACCAAATCATTTCTCTGAAAGATTTCCCCCCGCATTTTCCTCAATAGAAACCTTAATAATTGTCCGATTGAAAAACCGTAAAAAGCTCCAGATAGCCAGTGTTTAGGGCTCCATGGTGTGGACATTTTTTTGTCTGTAGGCCCGTGGGGGGGGGACGCGTCCCCCCCGTCCCCCCCATTGGCTACGGGCCTGGTTAGATTTGCACAGTTTCAGAATTTCTACCTGGCTTTACTCTACCTACAGATATAGAATATAAATATATATTTCAATGATGTTTAAGGATGCTGTACTGCACCAGTCCTCACTTCACTCCACTCTTTGGAGGGGCAGTAAAGACTGGCCCTTGAACTCTTCCAGGGACCTAATGTATAGTATACTTGCTGGGTATTCCCTTTCATCAATTTCGCTTTATCAATGTGATGCATGTAGCACTGGCGATTAGTGACAGGATTGATAAACTCTTAAAACTGATTGAAGAATTATCCCGTCACTATTTTTAGGGTCAAGAAAAGCCCTGCTAACTTGGTTCATATATATAGCTGTTAAAAACCTCCACACAGTATTACGATGTCAGGAATTGCGGGTTTGGTCTTTGAAAGAGCACATCCTTTAGAGTCCTGCAATGTAGTGAGATCTGGAAATGCTCCAGTCTTGGAATTTGAAGGAGAGGCTACAGTGTCAGAGATATTTAGCATTGCTAGACTCTTCAGCCTTTTGGGAAGGTCCAGCATCTAAATGGGGAGTCTAGTATTGCTTAACCCTCAGTAAAATGCTTTACCCTGGAAATCGTATATTTATGTATTGTTTCAACTTTTGGGACAGAAAATAATCCGCGTCAGCGTTTCAATCAGTGAAGTCTCTGAACAAGAGTTCACTCTTTGTTAGCTATAGACATAACAGGAACACATTAAATCATCTATCCATCTAAGGATATGGGCCCGATTGATTTACAGGTGCATTTCTTATATAACAGAAGTGCTAGATGGGGTTGGCCCCTCTTTCTAATAATATCGTGCTTGATGTAAAGGACCTTTTAATGTACCCTTTTCTTGATTAAGATTAGATCACAAGCACACAACAGTACCCAACACTAGCACCCCTGTGCATCAAAGTGTACCCTCTGCTTTTCAGTTGTTGTATAAAACCCATAGACTTTGATAAGATGACAACTTATAACTCTATCCACCCTTCATTATTTCTATTTTAAGGTATTGGTGATAAAGGTAAAAGCCAAGCTGCAGGCAGAATGACTACTGTTTTTTTGTAAGGACATAATAGGGAGATGGTGGCAAGTAATATCAGGCCAAATAAATGAAGAAAAAGAATCACAATATAAAAGTCAACACCAGGGTCTTCAGAATGACTCACTGATTCCTTCAAGGAATAGGGATATCAGGAAAAAGACATCACGCAAGGTCAGACAAAATCTGGAAAAATATGAATATATTTAAAAGAAAAAGAAAACTACCAAAAAGAAAATGTTAGGGTCGGCCCTATTTTGCATGTAGGGTCGGGTTTCCTGAAACACACTTTTCCTTTGGCCTTAGCTATGTATCAGCAAAACATGCCAGTCGAGTAGAGTTTCTCTGTGCTTTGACGCAAAAGCGATGTGTCTTTAATGGGAACAATCAATAGTATATAGCTGTTGGGTGTCGCCCTACTATCATTGCCATATGTATTTCCCTTTGTACACAGAAATACAAGATTATAGAAAAAATCATAGCATACAGGTGATCCACAACAACGACCTGGGTTGTCTGAGGATGCAGTCAGAACTACAGTACTTGTTGACATAATATGACCTTGTGATACTATATGTGATATTACAAGGAACCTCTAGGAATACCATTTAGAACTATAACAAAAGGTCATAGGGTCAATTATGGACCATTAAGCACAGGATTGGGATACTGCCCAGCTGCCTGCTGAAAGTCTCTAGAACACAGATACATCTATAAGGATGTAGAAAAACATACGTTGGGTATACTGTAAACATTATAATATACTTAATTTTGTGATGGACATATTTGGCAAATCTGGAAAAAATCCTTATGCGCGACATGATGTCATGTGATAGTGGTCCAGGCACTCCTTAGTGTATATATATATATATATATATATATATATATATATATATATATATATATATATATATATATATATATATAAATAAATAAATAAATAAATAAATATATATATATATATATATATATATATATATATATATATATATATTATATACATAGCAGGGGTTACTTTCTATAACTAATGGCTTCCTCAGAGGGTTCTGGTTCCATAGATAAGAGACACTCAGGGGTGTGGCACTAATTGCTTTTAATGTGGGACGAAGGGGTGCCATCCAGTTATCACTGGGTGAATTCCTTTACCATCTCCATTCCTTCACCATCTTGGTGAAATTATATCTTATTGCCCAATGTATGATCATTATATATGGAATAAAACCAATCACAATTTTATTCGTCCCGGTGAAAATACGCTATAATTGAATTGAATTGAATTTTTTATTGGTTGGTAGCGTCTTGCGACGCTTTCTACCCGAGCAAATCCACATACATGTGCTGGTATATGTTGATGTCGTATGCAGATACAATTCATATTATAGATTTTTTTATGCTTTAATGAATCGATAGCCGGTCAATATACTGTTGCCGGAGGGTTTTTAATTTAATTAGGTCAATATTCTTCGGACTTCATTCTTCTTTCTTCATTCCTAGCCACTTCACAGTTTAATACTTGCTATATTAGCAAGAATAGTAGTAGTTGCCGATTGGCACGTCAGTACATTAGCCAAGTCTTAAACAGTAGGTAATACAAGTCATTTCACATTTTAGTCCATTAGCCGAGCAAGGGTATGTACAAAGCTCAGGGTACATGACGCGTGACATCTGCGTACCATGATAACTTACATTAGGACCGAGTAGAATATTATTAGCAAGTTTTTATAGCCGATTATTAGCTCATTGAGAGTTATTTTGGGTTTAGTAGTTGACCGAATACAACAAATTCAATTCCTTGTTGAACTCCTCTTCAGACTTTAGCTTTTGCATTTTGAGATCTAGGGCATTCCATAGAGAGACCCCTCTGTAGTAGGGGCTCTTCTGGAAGAAGGCTGATTTTGGCCGCCGAATTCTAAATTTCAGCTTTCTATCTCCTCTCGTACGCTTGACGCTTGACGCCTTTCTGGCATTTTTACTGCCCAAAATGGATAACATTTTCCTAAACCCCCTAAATATCATACTGTTCCAGTATTTGGAAAAAACTTAAGTAATATCTAGAACTTGATTTTAAATAAAATGGATATAGCACATCTAAAGAATGTGCACCCCTAAAGCGCTAAGGATTATCACTTTCTCAGCATGCTGTTACCACTGTGTAAAGGTATTAAATAAATCACTCTGGACATCTTGGATTAGAAACAACCCAATTACCAATCCCATTCCATCCTATATATAATCCAGACCCCAGTACCACACACCCCTCACTCACACTGACCTAAGGTCACATATCCTAGGACAATGCGAAGGGCATAATCAAATCTCCCCAGTGCTGTTTTTGATGGTGTATTAGATTATCTGTATAAGGACTAGTGCTACTGGTCACCTTTGGCTGGAAATGTCCAGACACATTCTGTCTCCTTATATAATGCCTAAAGCCACTGCCTCTAGATTATATTTTTTCTTGCTGTGTACCATCTTCATCATTTATCTCCCAATGGGCTAGCAGTCCTTGCAGTGGTAACCAACTTAACAATTCTTGCTTACGTTTCAGAATGTTGTACTTAAAACAAACAGGTCTTTTTGCCCTGTGATACCACCTGAAACATACCAACGTATCTCATATTGCCAAACTGTATGCTATTCTTCCTTGGTGGGTAATGCTTTTTTTTGTAAGTGTATACTACTTTTCATATGTGTATACACCACAGTTTCTCAAAAGTGTATGTTGCTTCACACCACTCTTCGAAATTGTTTGTTGTCGTTTTTGTATTTTTTGGTTCAATGAGCTCTCACAGATCTCGTTTATTAACAAAACATGTGCGTAACACAGTAAACATTGTTAATGCTTTGAATGCCAAAATACATCGTCAAGATCACATAGTTGCATGTACTAGGGTTCCATTCTCAATTATCAAGAGTATAATACATGATCATGACGATAAACACAGGATATGGATATCCTGTGCTTCATCCATGTCCACAGATATGGATGTGTTTCATCCATATCCACAGGATATGGATGAAATGCAGAGGGTAATGTGAGGGTGTGAGTGTATACTGCAGTTCACGAATTTAATACGTGTAGACACACTAATACTAGCCCCTAATGACAGGAAATTGAAATAAAAAGTATACCATTCAGAGATTATAATGAACAAATGGATGTTCTACTTCTACAAACACTCTGTTCTCCAAAAAGACAAATATCATACAGAATGAATAATATATCTCACGGGAGAATGGTGTCTGATTTCTGGTGGACACAAGTATTTTTATATCACATGAGGATCAGAGTTTATGTTCTATATAAACAGCCGCACCTGCCTCAACATTGCTGAACCCCAGGATATGTGTACACAATGCTATAGTGAGGCTAAAAACTCTTCAACCTATTTACCCATTAAGAAGGGTATAGAGCTTTGATAATGAACTAAATGTTTTGTCATCACTGTGCTTCTTGACAAGAGAAAATGTGTTAAATCACAAGAAAAAGATCGATATTGTACATTTGGCAAAATTTGGCCAGTTAAACACGATCAGGCATCATTGGCTTGAGAAATCTTGATACAAATCTATCACAATAAAATAAGGAATTAAGGTCCAGAACATGATGTAACGCTGATAAATCTGTGATAACTTTACAGGCATTGCCATCCCCAATTGTTGCAAACCATAAGTTGTGGTGTCTAATAAGAAAATGTCCTCGTTAACCCTTTAGGGAGGCATATCGCCAAAATATGAAATGTATCATCATGATGCACTAATGCAGCCATGCTGAGTAACTTGCAGGTCCTGCATTAGTGCATCATGCCGACCCTTCAGGATTGTCTCAACCCGGTGTGGTCGGCATAATGGTTAAATGCAGTACTGGCCGCTTTGGCGAGTTACTCACCAGGGCTGCATTCACGCATCACGACGACCAAGGGCATAATGTATTAAAGCATGATGCCATCCTTAAAGGGTTTATGGACACAAAGAAGCACACTCTCCTATTCATCCGCTATCTCTGTTTCAAAACAATCCTTACGCGTGAAACTGGAAACCCCTAATTAGATCACGCAAACAGTAATTGGCTCAATGGGAATACGAAGTGGATGGATAAAAATGGCTGCCCGAATGGTCGCAACGATATGAAAGCTAATCGCTATGAAACCCGATAGATGCAGTTATTGCAAAGAAGCAGTTGAGCAATGGGGAAATCAACTTAATATACCATGAATATTATTTTGTAAAATGTAATCTCTGTATGATTGAAAAGGTCTAAGAAGGTGATAGAGTGACAATTGTCTATTTAGTTTGTTAAACCCTTTGCAGTCCGCATGATATTGTTTATGTGATATGCCCTTAATGCCATGATGCATGACTGGGGCCCTAGCAAGTAACTCACCAGGCTACTTTTATGCATCATGCCAACCCTTTGGAGTACATCAGCTCCGTCGGGTTGGCATGATGCATGAAAGCAGCCCTGGAAAGTTCCTTGCCTGGACTACATCCATGCATCACGGTGATAAAGTATGTGATCCTTAAAGGGTACCATTGATTCACTTGATTTGCATGAGTCTATTTTTCTCATCCTTTCGGGCGAATTCATCATAACGTTTCCCCATATAAGGACGTCTATACACTGTATGGCCCGATCCCATCCACTCTCTTAACGATTTAATCTCAACAATAATGGTGGTGTAATTTTTACAGGAACAGTAATAGACAAATTATGTTTAGACCATTGGAGATAATGCCGCTTTAATAACTGCTGCAACACTGCAATATATAATTATATAAACTAAATGTGCAAAAGTGAGCTTAGACTCAGTTATAATTATCTGGTTTTAAGGTAGTTTATCAGTGCAGTATCAACATTTTGTAAGATAACACTCCGTGGTGAACGATTCTGATGAACTTTTGGATTCTTTTCGTGAAATTGCCTACATTGCTTTAAAAACATACTTGTAGTTTGAGAAAAAGAAATACTCTGTTTAACTTTGCAAACTAATGAACTGTTAGGTCGTGGGGTACAGCCTTCCTTGTTTAGATTCATGGGCATGCAGTATTCACAGTGAAATATAATACCGACGTATTCATGCACTTATTCTAGCCTATAATTCAAGTGTAACAGCCAACAACAATAAAGGTTGTAATCTAGCTATAGCAGGAGCGGTTAGTGAGTCGTGAATGAACTGTCGGTCCATTTAGCACCCTCTATTAATGAGTCTCTAATCATAATAGCCCTACAATCTACTCCATTAACCCTTAAAGGACGGCATAATGATTTAATGCATTCAAGCAGCATGCCGACCCTATGGGATTGAGACACTCCCTAATGACCGGCATGATGCACTCATGCAGCACTAGCGAGTTATTTGCCGGGGCTGCATTGGTGCATCATGACAACAAATGTCATCTTTTAGTGACATCCGTCCTTGAAGCACTAAGACAAGCTTCATTCATTAATGTTCATATTCATCTATTATCATGAGTCCCCAACACATGGTGAGATAGAGCCTTTCTACAAATGCATTGGTGCCAACCCTTTTGAGAGTGTATCAGCCGTGTTCACACGATACATGAATGCACCATCGCTGAGTTACTTGTCAATGCTCCATTCGTGCATCATGACGACAAAGGGTTGTTGAGTGCTACGCTACCTTTAGAGGACTAACAACACTTGGCTACAATAACTGTATAACTGTGATATGGAGCCAGGAATCGATTAGTTAAATGCAGAATGCTGTCTCTTGGATGGCAAGTATAGAGATGCAGTATAATTAACCCTTTAAGGGGTGCATGCTGCTTTAATGCAACATTTCCACGTTGACATGATGAATGAATGCAACCCTAGCGGGTAACTGTCTTAATGCACCATGCCAAACCATCGTGGGTGCATCAACCCCAAAGTAAGAATGCAGCCTTGGAAATCTGCTCGTCATGGATGCATGTATGCATCATGTTGACAACGGGACTAATACATTTACGCCCTTAAAGAGTTACTTCAACGCTCTGCACTGCTACAGCCCACGGCATAAAGTTGGCAACAGTATCTACAGGAGCGGAGATGAACTTAATGATGGGCATGTCCACACTTGTTTTGGCAAATAATCAGTTATATTTACCACTAAGTCTAGGGGGGAACACTGAAAGAGTGAGTTTAGGAATGTGGAGTTTTGGTTTATTTAAGGATCGATCCCAGCTCTAGATTCATTGGCAACAACAGCTTTAGTTTAAAGCGTGGATATTTGAAAGTGTGTATAGCCAAGTGGATGGTATGTAGCTAAAAGGTGACATTTGTGGGGGTGATGCACCAATGCAGCACTCGCGAGTTACTTGCTGGGGAGTGTATTGGAAGCTTCGGGACTGTATCGGGAGCAGACGTAGCCCTCACTCTCCATCAGATCATATAACTTATATTCAGTTTTAAAACGGTATCACCCCTCTGACGAGGGTATTTTGCATAAAATAGGTGCGGCAGAGGGGCAATATCATTTCAACGCAGAGTATGACTTATTCCTACCGCCATGGACTTTGGGCTTTAGAAGGTTGATATAATGATATATATCCATCCCATTGCTATTCCTGTGAGAAAGTCTACTTGATTTCATCTCAATGTAAGAACCATCAGTGCCCATACTTTAGGGACCCCATACTGACAACACACACCACCTCTGCATACAAATTTGGGCAAAGAGTATTTGCTTTGAAATCAGACCCATCTTAGAGGGCTGTACCAGCATGGGATTTGGGGGATTCAGTTAGCTTATGGGAGGGGCTCTACACAATCATCAAGATTGAATTGCAATAGAATGCCTTCTATGTTGACAGTTGAGGAGGGAATTTTCAAAATCTAATAACTTCCAATGTAATTGACTATTTTCTACTATTCTCACTCGTTCTCTTTAAATTTCTTTTCTTTTGATATTCAAATAATATATATTTGCAAGAATAGTCCATCTTGGATGGTGTGTAAATTAAGGAATGTTCAAGAGTCAACTTTTTCAAGCTACCTAAAAAAGAATGCTGAAAATGAGATGTTGCAAATCAAATATATAATTTATAATCCTGTTATGAGTAATTAAATATTTCACCAATCCTCTCTCATTTCTAATATTCCTATAAATGGGGACCTTCTCATCCAAGAGAAGGTCATGCCACTATAGAAGTCATTTCATGTCTAATCAAAAGTACCCCTTTCAGAACACTTTCAGAAGTCTCTCCAACACTCAATATTTCAATAGACTCCTTTGGAGAGAAGATACAAGGTATTATTAAGCTTATTGAAAGGCATACAGTCCCCATCCTGTATTCTGGTATGCACCGGGCCAAAGGACGAAGAAGTCATTTATAAAGGATCAATACTCTGACAGTTGAATCCCACTTTCGCTTCCTGCAAGGGTCCTGTTCCTAAATACAGCCATACTGTTGGTTTCTGTGCATAGATTCAAGATTTAGGAATTAGCAAACAGACAAAAATGTCTTCCTCTACCCAGAGGCAACACCAGTGAGAGACTTATAAATACCTAAATATGGATTTAAACCCCTTTAATCTAGGAGATCTGGTAGTTTATAGTATTTAGGAGCTGGATATACCCTGGGGACTAGAGGCTACACTGACATGAGCATCCCTGGGATAAAGAACCTAAATCTCAAACCCAAACCTACATTTGTGTACCTTATAAAGATTTAGGAGCATTTTAAGACGCCCCAAGGGAATGAGGAAAGGCTAAAGTCTAGTAGTGTGTCATTCTGACACTTAGCAACATGAGGGTTGCTGGTAGAACTAGGCTCTCAGAACCTGCATGGCCATATTGTACCAGATTTTCTATAGGGAGCCCAAGTGGTCTCTGTGGAGCTAAGAAATAGCCTTGAACGGGAGAAGTCTTATGACCTTACTGTAATTGTTTCACTGAAGTAATACAGACTCAGTTACAGCAAACCACCTGTCTTGTTGATGAGATCCTTTGGAACTAGCATAGACCAGTAACTACATGATTATATAGGATGAATACCTATGTTACTTGCGAAGCCTTGCGTAGAAAATATCTTGTGAAGAGGGAAGGGTAATATGAGTACATGATGAGTTTGAGTGCCAATGTTGAAATTTTTTGGTTGCTTGACACTGTATCTTGAATGTCTTCATCCATCACCTCAAAGTGTTGTCTAAATGTGTCCATGTGTCCAGTGTTGTTCTTGGACCAGTGGGTCTCCAACACCAAGGTCCTGTCGGGGGGGGGGGCTTTAAGACTTCATAACATAGTCACATAATAGGTACCAGGTTGCCCCGCTACTGTCAGGACTCTTCCCTTCTCTTAAAGTGTCAGTGGAGACTGCAACCACAGACAGGGGGAGCTGCTCATGGCTGACCTAAATGACACCTCCCCTAGGGCCCCACAGGGGGGTGAGCTAATTTAGGACAAGGGATGACGGGCTTAACCCCTTCAAGGGCAGCATAGTGCTTTTATAGCTCACCACTAACATA
This sequence comes from Harmothoe impar, assembly GCA_947462335.1. Classification (NCBI taxonomy): domain Eukaryota; kingdom Metazoa; phylum Annelida; class Polychaeta; order Phyllodocida; family Polynoidae; genus Harmothoe; species Harmothoe impar. The sequence continues at coordinate 40,007,527 of OX381719.1, forward strand.
CTACTTGTTATTTGACTGGAACAGTACAAAAATATTAATTTCTTAGATGTAAACCCTGCACATGGGGTGTGCCGCTTTGATCTATTACATTTAGGTCTATGCCCCTTTCTGTCATCATGATGCATAAATGCATGAGCGCCTAGTATTTCTAAGGTGCTGCATTCATTCATCATACCCGAAGTGGCAACATGATGCAAAAATGTCCGCAATGCTGGTGAGCTACTCACCAGTGCTGTGTTGCTGCATCACAATGGGGGATACATATGAAGCCATCACTTTATCCTCAGAGGGTTGAGACAATGTTAAGAGATTGTTCTCTTGTGATATAGTTTTCTATTTCAAACCTGCTTTTCGGAATTACATTTGACATATTGGGTATATTACTATACCTTTCAATCCTGGCTTTGTAGTTTTGGTCTTCAACCGTTGAGAGGTTAAGATAGAAGAGCTTATTCCTCTTAACAACAACAAAGAAAACCCAGGGGTGGAAGTAACATACCCTTTGTTGATCAAAGGAGAGACAGCGTTCTCAGGAGAGTATCGTATCAACAAAACAAACCTGGAATATTTTTCATCACGAAAGGCATTGGTAGATGTAGCACCTCTCCAGAGACCTCTGTATTGGAATACAAGACCACTGCAGCTATATATATAAGGGTGATTTCTCACAGAAACTGGTGATAAAGTGTGTGTCAATTTCTGCACTTTGTAAAAGAAGAATGTAAATATAACCTCAAATATCTGCATTACACTGTATTATATACCGGTATATAAAGTATTTGAAGAGTTCAAATAAGGTGTTTCCCAATGTATGCATTGCAGAGAATGCTATGGGGATTCTGCTAAATCTAACGACAATACAACATTGTGTCGGAGAATTACTGTCCCAACTCTACACCCGAACACTTCCTGCATGCCATCCGCAAGGGCTGCATGCTGAAGATCATCCTCTTTGCCCATGAGTTTACTACTTTGTTTTTAATTACCCTATAGGGGATGCATTATGCTTTGATGTTTAAGCACAATGTGGTCATTAAAAAGTTAATGTATGCATGGCAACTCGTGCTGTGTCCTCAAATCAGCAAAATACAAGGTTTCTTTCTAGGCTGAATACAGTTCTCCTCTATAATTACGTTATTTTTCACATCGAAATGGAATATTTCCACTGTATGATTTTTTCTCAGGTGATTGTCATTTTTTTCTTTTCAAGCCCATTGTTGCCCCCATTCGCAGTCCCTACTTGTCATCAAGATCTTATTTATTCGAATAAAATCAACCTTAATAACACCTTATGGACAGGATAATGCAAAATACCCTGTGTCATCATGAGTAACTCACAAACGTTGCATATTATGTATCATGCCAACCCTACAGGATTGATACACTCCCAATAGACCTGCATGATACAAATACAGTGCCAGTGAGTTAGTTGCCAGCCCTTCCTTGGTGCATCATGAGAACAAATAAATATAAACCTTGAATGTGAAACTCGGCTCTGACAGTTTAGAGTGAACTGAAGATGTGCTTTGTAATTTGTGATTTAACTGAGCTGGGAAAGTTCATGATACAGAACGAGGTGATGTTTATGCCATAATGCACTACCCTTTTATACCACAAGTTTTATGCCTTAGAAATCAGTAGCAGCAGATGTGTGTTAGCAGGACGGTGCTAAAAAGTAAATCTAAAACTGAAACTCCACGTTGCAAGTTTATCATCAAATGGGAGCTATGCTGAACGAGATTATTAATGTCAACGCAATTAAGAAGAAAACATTCATTTCTAAACATCTCAAGAAATGGGGTTCTCTGCTTAATATGGTAAGGAGTCTCTTTCAGAACAAATGCCGTATCTGCTGGGTAAAAAGTCACGAGTGATTTAGGGTCTGACAATCATAATAATGACTCTCTTTCACAACAAATTACATTAAGATGATATAGAAATACGTATCTATGACAACAATGACGACTTTATTGGGACGTCATTGGAACAACATGATTCATACCTGGAATCTAAAGTTGTCATTTCTGATTTCAAGATGGCAATACCATAATTGACAACCTAAAGGTCATCAATGTGACAATCCGAGGTAGTCACAATCAATAGAACAAGCTTCCATCTGATCGGATTAGATGTAATGACCTAGCTAAGGTCGTCAATTAACCTAGCAATTAGGATAATTATTGTCGACTATTACGACCCATTTTCAGTGTATATGACTAAAATAGCTTCGTGTCATGAACGCCCAGTGCTATATTGCGACTGTGCGGTACAGTGTTTTCCCAAAAGTAAGATTTGAGAGGACTAATGTAGTTCTGACACCGCATAATAACTAGAACTTACAACAATAGGGTCTTATACACCCAGCTTCAGCAATTTCCTTACAGAGCGCAAATTCAATGTGAGAACTATTGAAATGTCAACTTGATATTTCCTCACAATGGAACTGGGTTAAGGAAAGTAAGGGTGGCATATCTCTCACAATATGGGTTGCTTTCTTGAAAGGAGGAAATATGTACTTATAACTGAATAAGGATATGACCAAATGTCACAGATCGTCCTGATTTGAACTTTTTTCCTTCTCTAATCAATAAAATGTTCCAAATGTCATATAAAGTTATCTTTTTGGTCTAGTATGGTCGGGCTTGGATAGATCTACGGGGGAAACCATGGTTTGACCTATGTCAGACCCTTATTTAGGGGACCAGGGGGGCAAAAACACCCAAAAATGGACCTTTTTTGACAATAAAAAACATAATTTGACATTATCCTGTAAGTACCCCTCTATAAATAGAGCTATCTGCACATATCTTTTTTTTGCCTGTTCCCCCATATGGTACGGAACATTTTAAGACCATTTAGGCCTATGTGATATGTTTGATAAATATTATTTATTATCAAAAGTGCTGGGGTAGTTTTGCATAGACACGACTGAGCCCAAACAAAACATGGCCCTGCCTAAATATAAATGTAGTATGAACATAGTATAGCTGTTGCAGAAAAAGTGTAAATTATGTACCTATACAAAAAAAAATAATTTGTAGGTCTACCTCCAATAGCATGACCTGTAGAGCCCATTGACCTTTGACCATGTTCCAGGGGTAGTTTGACCATAGACACGACTGAGCCCGAGTAGATACGACTGAGCCCTTTGATGAAAAGACACTAAGGGGACCTATTATGCACATCTCAAGTTATTTCTATTATAACTTATAATGTATTATTCATATTTAAAAAGAAATTTCCTGGTAGTTTTGGCTTATAGATCAGAATACTTTGTTATACACCAGTTATCACAGTAGACACGACTGAGCCCTCCTTATAAACCTTTCAATCCATATAACATGCTCCAAACCATGTACAGTCAATTCCTACCTTACTGTAGCCATTCTAGTACAAAAACCCTATAAATTACTGTAAGTGGACGGGATCCCTATAAAATGCACCATTTTTCATAGGGAATTATCCCTACACTTTATAAAGAGGGCTCAGTCGTGTCTATGCACCTACATATGACCCTGTACTGTAGATTTAATAATGATATTTAACCTACCCAAATATAATATTATGGTCTATAATCCCCAACAACTATACTATTTGTATAAAAAAATTTGTAATCCTATTCAAACATTTACTTTTGACCCCCCTGGCAGCTCAAATCCAGACGATTCATGACATTTGGTCATATGAATGTCAAGTCATTTAGGGAGAAAAACACCCGATTCTAAACATCTGAGAGAATCATATTTGAGAAAAGTGTTCTACCTCTCACCCCTATAGTAATAGGTTGGATGTATTCCCATGTGAAGTGTTTGATAACTTAGGTAGCAATTGGATCAAGGCATTTAAGCTTAAAGGGAAACATCAACAGTCCAAAAATTCGTCGTCACATTCTAATTTTCCTCCCCTTTGAGAAATAGCAGTCATGGTAGTTCAGCATAAGGTTGATATCGTTACATTTTCATTTATCAATTGTTGTTCTCTAGCTAACGTGTGTAGCGATAATTATGTGTATCAAACTTTATGTGTGTTATGCCCTATATTGCCATGATACATAAATGCAGTCGGGACGACCCAGGGATGCATTCATGCATCATGCCAAGCCTTAAGGGATTCATCAGCCATATGAGGTACCCATGATGCATGAATGCGGCACTAGTGAGTTACTCGCTATAGCACTATAAAAGTATACTATTTAGAGAATAGAGGTCAATTAGATGTTATCAATGGGTGTCAATATGTCACTAAAGGCTCCCCCAGCCATGGGATTTTCTAGTCTATTTTCAATGGGGGGAGTAAAAGCGTGTTTTTATTCGAAAATGACCATATTTTGGGCAATAAAATCTTATTAGGGCAAAATTGGAAAGAATTAGGAGGAATGGATCGGATAGGAGATCAAATACGTCATTAAATTTTGTGAACATTCTGACTCATTTATAGGGATATCAATCTTTTTGTCCCACACATCGGATGTACTAACTTTAACATTACCCAATTCCCAATTCCCATGCTCATATACAAAAAAGGACAACAAAATCAAGAGGAATCACTAAAACATCCACCCACATCTGCCAGGCTTACAGCTATTATGTACCAATCATTTAGCCACACAGTATAAAGGGTGCCACCTTTGTAGCTTCCTTTTTTGGTACCGGTTTTCCTGATTGAATTGCTGTAGAATAACATGTGTGGCTTCCACACCCAGACAGCATCTACTATAAATGCAGCCCTAGTAAGCGACTTGCTAGTCCTGGGTTTAAGCATCATGCTGACCCCACACACATCATAGCTGATACACTCTTGAAGGGTCAGCATGATGCATGAATGCAGCCTTGGCGAGTGACTTGCTGAAACTGTGGTGTCCTGTGTTTAACGTGTAGAGATGTATGGAGAGTCTCTATTTAACTGTGTCTTACTATGTGTAATATTGGATTGTGATAATTTGTGATAATGACTCCTTGGATCATTTGTGGTGTTGGTATATATATCATCCTGACAGACTTTTTGAAAGTCTCAACTTGTTGATGTAATCGTTCTGTCAATAAATCTTTACAAACTCAACTCAACTCATTCATGCATCATTATGACAGCGGGTATAATTATTATTAACGGTACAAATCATTCCTTGGCAGATTGGTGGTGGTGGCAAGAGGGGGGGGGTGTTTGTAGATCTAGGCTGTAGAAGAAAATAGACCTTGGGGTTAGAATACGCTAAAGCTGAAGTCGAAACCCAGTGCGGTAAATTGTCATTTCGACCATAGCATGCACTTAGTTGGGACGTAGGGGGGCACTCCTCATATAGTTTCATTTGTGGATGTAAATAGTTTATAAGACAACTTCTAAAAGGTCTTACTCGATGTGGGATCAAACCAATATTTTCTGTCATGAAGAAATACATCAGCATCCTCTCCCCCCTCCTCCTCAACCTATACAGAATAGTAAATGGCCTGCCCTAAGTGCTGTAGCTGTGGGATATAGGTGGATGGTAGAATATTGGAGATGGGGGGAAGGCGTGGGAAACTGATGGGGGTCAGGGGACTGTAAAAGCATTGGTTGTGTATGCAGTGTTATAGGACATCCAGAACCTGCTATACTGCATGAACATTGGCATTTATGCAAACTTTTAATTGCTTAGAAACACTCTGTGAGCGCCTTAAATTATAGTAAATGGTATCCAAATTTCACGGAGAGGTCATCCTGACATTTAAGCGGCGTTAAGTGACATTTTTCTGACTTAAAGATGCTTAAAGTGTAATTTTAAGTGGCCAAATTGTTGCTTAAATGCCAACATTCGTGCAGTGCTAGCAAAGAGCAAGTATGTTTCCCGATATTGTGGGTAAATACCATTTAAATGCTGTAATAATCTTTCTGTGGCGTTTAAATGGCAACACTGAATTTAAAGCCACTTCGAGTGTTCCCTTAAGGCATCTTAAATCTGTGTAAATGCAAATATCCATGCAGTGCTGAGAAGAAGGAAGGTGACATCCATCTCCATACGCACAATAGTCGAGTTGACACCTTGACCAGTCAGACAGAGTGAAATCCGTTACTGCGGGGCTACCCCCAAGATGGCGGCACCCATCTGTAGGCCGCCATGATAGGTTTCTGATCTCGCCCTTTGCCACCAGGGGCACCCTAGTACGTTAATCACTCGACAATTGTATTTTTTTGCTGTTTCCTGGTATACCGGTAACCTAAAAGCTACACACATCAGATAAAAACTATTCACACTTAAACCCTTTAACCCATAAGAGCGGCATGATGCCTTTATTCATTGTCTCCTTGGTCATCATGTTGTAAGAATGAAAAAGTAATTCGCCAGTGCTGCATTCAAGCATGATGCCAACTCTATGGGGTTAATACACTCCTGGAGTGATCTACAGTCAAAGAAACATGTATTAAGGAAGAACATTAATTCTATTTGGACAACAAGGGGGTATTTGTCCGATTTGTACTTATGTCTTAGCCTGACGATTTCAAATTGGACTTATTAACACAGTCATGACAACTTTGTTGTCTGCTTTATTTTCTTTTGGTTATTTCATGTCATTGCTGATTTGTGCCTACCATTTATGTGTATTGCAGACATGGTAAATAGCTCTTGTATAAACTAGACAGAAACTAATTCATAGATGCATGCAAGAACAAATGTAAGCATCAGCCTTCGGCCTTCGTCCAGGCATATACTATTCTGTCTAGTCACTACAAGGTCATGTGGAAGTAGAGAGAACCTTAACCATTTTATGGACAACATGTCACTTTAATGCGACATTTGTTGTTATGTCAATGCACCAACTCAGCCCTGGTGAGTAGCTCGCCAGTGATGTATCAGTATATCATGCCTACCCTTCGGGGTGTATCAGCCCTGTATGGTCGTCATGATGCTTAAATAAAGCACTGGCGAGTTATTCACCAGGGCTGCATTCATGCATCATAACAACAAAGCGCATGATGCATTAATGTCCTATGCGGCCCTTAAAGGATTCAAATGTTGGGGTGAAACCCAAAAGGGTAATGTCCATATATTGTGGCAGGTGCGTCCACTTTTATCTCTAAGTTTCCATGGCCATAGAACTCACCAGGCTATGCACATGTAGCATGAGGGTCTGCTACCAAGGTCTTGTTAACTCTTTACAGCCACATACTGCTTTAATGTGCTATGCCCCTGGGAATCACGATACAGGAATATCTTTCATGTATGAACTATATCATCTGGAATCCACATGTATGGTATATTTGTAGATCGTGAATACAAAGAATATAGATGATAAAAGATTTATTTTTAAACGTATTAAAAAAATAAGAATACGGCCCTGTGATGACGAATGTCTTTTTGAAACAACATATCGTCCTAAAGTGAGTTAGGGGCAAGTGCATGCAGTTACATCGCTTGTTCTGCATATATCTTATGCGGTTATTTAAGGTTCTTATAACCTAACTTATTTATAATATAACCTGACCCACTTTCTACTTTAATATGATTGTCATACTTTGCTTTCATGTTACTATATGTGTACCTTCATAAACCAAACGTGTTTAAAATCAATGTAGTTAATCCCATTTATTAATGTGACAACAAATTTCATGTTATAACTATTTTCATTCCTCACCAATTCATTAAAGCTGCCATATTTTCTAACCTGTTATCTATTTGTTTACCTTACAGGTGAGAACAAAAGCTTCATAATTCCAAACATCACTTTAGTAAGGTACTTTTTTGTGTGTTTTATACAGGGTCAACCCTTTTATTGACAGTATAATTTAAAGGCACTTAGAGTGTTTCTTTAAGGCATCTTAAATTTGTTTAAATGCAAACATTCAAGAAATGACAAATACAGGTTCTTTGTTCTTATGTGACTCAGTGATATACAACCCCTACTTTTTTTTATGCTTTCTGCTAGGTAATAGAATTTGAGGTTAAGAAAAGAGATAACATTTTAGAGTGTTCGGGTTTTCTTACTCAAAAAAAAGAAAACTTATCCATTGTAACCGGACCCCAGTTTTCCCCCACTGCGTAATCCATGTTGCATGCTAATGTCATTTTATGGCCAGAGTGACGTCATCATTCATACCCGCCTCTGACGCCACAGCTAGACTACGATGACAGCCTTTCGTAGATGGCGTCGCTAAGCTAAATTGAATCCCGCTTGTTCGCGAGCTACTCGACGGATAATAAGGCTACTTCACTCACTTGCAGTGGGATTTAGCTGGAGATGTTTCTTGACAGCTTGGTCCTCCAAGAGGTCAAAGCGTCGCTAGTCTTCACATTTCTCGTGGGCCTTTAAGAGGTCCAAGAATAGACGAGATCTGATCGATCAATCATAACCAGTGGAGAAGTTCCTAAATTGGGCATTCTGCATGCGAAAATCATTCATGGATGTAGCTTTGGGAACTTTGTGATTGCTGGATTTGTTTACATCGAGTCATCCCTGCAGGACCCAAGGGTCTTGTAAGTCCTCTAGAAGATCTAGGGTCCAGCGCAAAAGCAAAGTGGATTTTTTGCTGTACGGGAAGTGGTGACAGATAGTTTAGTCAATAACTACTTTCGCTCTGTGTACTTTGAATGTATTTCCAAGATAGAATATTTTTTGAGAAATAAGCCGTACTACAATACACCTCTTTAACCCTTTAAGGGCTGCTGAACGATAAGAGTGGGTCAGGGCTGATTCATGCATCATGCTGACCCTCATAATACACTTCCGAAAGGCCAGCATGATGCATGAATGCATCATGCTGACACTATGGGGATGATACCCTCCTGAAGTGTCAGCATGATGCATAAATGCAACCGGCATGGGTGCCTTAATACATCAGGGCAGAGGGCATAGTCCATCAATGTAATAAAAGGGTTAAGAAGGTTGTGTTTTGGAGAAGAAATCACCCTGCTGGCATTTAAACACAGTCTTCTTAAATACCATGGTCTTATTATACATACACATGTAGTACCAGTATGAGACCAAAGAATCCATACTAGTTCTAAAAGATCATAGAATTATAGATCATAAAATGGCAACTGTATCTAGTTGTTTGAGAGATGTTTGTCGAAGAGCAGAAATGACAGAATTAATTTGTGACTGTCTTGGATTTTTGGTGCAGACAAAATTTAATGGAAACGTGCTCTTTCTTTAAAGTCAATTTGAGTTGTGATGGCAGACAACAGAATTCGAAGTGCTCAGCACATGGCATTTCTGACAAGGATAACATGACTGCTACACGAGTTGCTCTTATTGGATAATAATCCTGATTATTATGCATAACGTAAACATTCAAAAATAGTATGTTAGCTATTAATGCTGGGCGACTTGCTCATATGTATTTATATTTTTGATTATATGGTCAATATACCCCAAAGTAGGTATTGAAAGTTTGGATGCACTTACTGATTGTTTACCATGTCAAAACAACCTTGTTTCATAAGAAATAAATCACTGTTGGCCAACAATAAACTAGCTACACCCGTTAGGGGTACATACTAACCACTTAAAATACCATTGTTTCTACCCCTGTTCTGTTCTGGTATACAAGTGACACGATCTGCGAAAAAGGTCCTTAGTGGAGGGTGCACTAAGGTCCCTTTTCCCAGGACATGCCACATTATAAAATTATTATTATTACAGCAAACAGTCCCACCACAGCCTTCAGTCTCTACTTAGAATCAATTTACAATACATGTAACCCTTTACGGGCCGCATAGTGCTTTAATTCATTATGCCACTTAATGGTATGATGCATTAATGCAGCCCTAACAAATCACGAATAGTCGCCATGATGCATACATGCAGCCCTAGCAAGTCACGAATATTCGCCATGATGCATGCATGCAGCCCTAGCAAGTCATGAATAGTCGCCGTGATGCATGCATGCAGCCCTGGTGTGTAGATTCACCAGGGCTACATGCATGCATCATTAAAACAAAGGATATATCACATTAACGCACTATACAACCCTTAAAGTGTTAATGTCTACCTCCTACCCACAGTGTCTATAGGTCAGAGATAACAGGTGATTAGTAGCACTGAGATGAGAGCATTACATGCAGCCCTGGGCAGAACCATAATCAGACAGCAGACAGAACTGATAAGAACTTATGTATAGACATAGAGCATGGATATAGCTGAATCAGCATAAATTTGCTCGGCATAGAGATACTCAGTCAGGCTTTCTGTGCATATTCACCCCATAAAACAACTGACAGGCACTGCATGAAATATCTGATTTAAGCAACTTCGATCAAAAGCTACAGTTGATTAATGGCCTTGAAGCCTTGAAGCAATTTGAAGCAACCTAAATTTTCATAAGGATTCATGCCGCTTAAAGAAGGCCATTTATTAACTTTAAATGTTGCTTAAAGTTGATTAAATCCGATGGTTCATGCAGCGAGAGAGGTTTGAGAACTTGTGTTTCACTCCGAATGATAAAGCCTAGTACAATGACATTGATTCAGACACATTTGAGCTTGCCATGCAGCGCTATATTGGTGCATCATAAGGAGCAGAAATGAATATAAGCTCTTGCTGCATCATGACTTAAGCTTTGGTGGGTTCCTCTTAGATGAGTGCACCCATTAGCGTGGAAAACCCCTACTCACTCTTGCAAGACCCCACCCTTTTCTCTCAAGGACTCCAGTTGAACGGGGACTCTCTATATATAACGGCATTTAACTTGTTTACATAAGGCTGGATCTGATTCAGAATAGGCACGTTGAATAACTGCTTATCAAATAAATAAAAGCAATATAAACAAAGCCTTTTAATGAATGCCTGTATACCCTTTTCACTGAGGGATCAATTCACCCACACTAAAGGGTGTCAGTGGATTTACCTTGTGTCAGGGGGTCACCAGGGATAAAGTAGGCCTCACAATTTTGAGTTTCAAATACTCAATGACAAAAATTGAATCTGAATATTGATGAGAATTGGAAACTCAGCCTTGTTCTAAAATATTGGTTGTGAGTGTCGCAGTGAGAGTAGCGACACATGAGCCGCTTAACCCACTCTCAGCCCACTTCTTCACCCGGAACACATCGATCCGATGAGCACTTCAGTGGCTCCTTGAAGTGGATTTTTGAAGCGTTCTGGTTTTGTTGAAGATCAATAGTGAATATTGCTGAAACCAGAAATGGAAGTGCTTCAGTTGCATTGTTCAGCCCCCGGGGTCAAACACAATCAATGGGAGTTGCATTAGTATTCCCTCTGAGTGGGGTGTAGGAGGGGTTTAGTATATCGTTTGATTGTTCCTAGTGCACTGTGAACGGATATATAAAATTAAGTTCATTTTTAGAAATGTTTCCTATGGGTGTTTTCCGCCTGGTCTCATAATCCTTTAATGACATTAAACTACCGTTGGCTGGAGAACAAAAGAAACTGCCCGTCTGTATATTATGTACAAACTAATCACTAGCAGTATAATATAGAACACACAGTCTCTGTACTCCATATATTGGCCACAGTACACTGCGTTCGGCATTGACTTGTGATCAGGCTTTACTGATACAAACAAGTATAGTACACTGATAATAAAACCTATAGTCAGTACTGACTATACCACCATATTTTGACCCCCGTAGTCAGATGATCACATATGTTAGTCACATATTAGTCATAAAGATAGTCAGTAGTGACTATATGTAGATCACACAAATTGATGATGTCACAGGAATGTGTGCACAGGAAACAGGTAGGATTCAAAATTGAATGCTCAACTGATTTCAGGTAGGCACATCTTATTCTATCTAAACCACTCCTTTACACATTGCCTTGTGCGTTAGCTCTTGTGTTAATGTTGAGTATGTTTACTTAAGGTATCATAGGACACATGCATTCATGATTTTGATTGAAGTATCATGTGTTTTTGTTCAAATTCTGATCATGTAACTGTGGATCTCTAGGCTTCCAGACTAGAATATACAGAGGTTGATTGTGTGAAGGGTTATAGTGTGCCAGGCATATGGCCCATGCTCATCTACTTCACCCAATGGTGCTAGGGCAGGTACCCCCGGACATCTACCCCCAGCCTACATCTACCACCAGACATCTACCCCTGGACATCTACCACCTGAGAATCTACCCCCTAGGACATGAAAGTCCAGGGGATAGATGTCCTGGGGGTAGAAGCCGTAAGGGGGTAAAAGTCCAGGGGATGGATGTCCAAGGGGTAGATGTCCTAAGCATGCTAAACATTACCACAACATTAACACCCGGACTTCTACCCCTGGAAATCTACCCCCTAGGACTTCCCCCCCCCTAAGACTTTAATCCCCTTAGACATCTATCCCCTGGACTTTTACCTCCTTACAACTTCTACCCCTTAGGACATCAATCCCCTTGGACATCTACCCCCTTTACCCTCTAAGACCTCTACCCCTGGGGACATCAACCCCCTCCAAATGCCCATAATAAGTCATATCATGTGGAGGGGGTAGATTTCTCCGGGGATATCCAACATCTAGGCCTATCTCTGGACATCTACCCCTGGGAATCTACCTAGGGCATCTACCCCTAGGACTTTTATCCCCTTCAACACCTATCCCCTTAGGACTCTACCCCCTAGGACATCCACCCACTTGGACACCTACCCCTGGACATCTACCCCTTGACATCTACCCCCTATGACATCTAACCCTATATTTGGACATCTACCCCCAGACTTTTACCCCTAAAAACCTCTACCCTCTAGCACATCCACCCGCTTGGACACCTACCTCCGGACATCTACCCCCTGGGACATCTAACCCTATACTTGGACATCTATCCCAGACTTTTACCCCTTAAAACTTCTACCGCCTAGAATATCCGTCCCTTTGGACATCTACCCCCTTTACCCTCTAGTAGTTCTACCCCATCCACATGCCCATATGGTTGAGCCATATCATGTGGAGGGAGAAGATTTCTCAAAGGACAGTGGGCATCTACCCTAGGACATCTACCCCCTAGGACATCTACCCCCTAGGACTTCTACCCCTGGAGAATGCTACCCCATCCACATAGGCCTATAACTCAATCATATGGGCATGTTGAGGAGGTTGATGTCTCCAGGGGAAGATGTCCTGGGGTAGGTGTCCAAGGGGGTGGATGTGCTACGGGGTAGAGTCCTAAGGGGGCAAAAGTCCAGGGAAAAGATTTCGATTGGGATAAAATCCTAGGGTGTAGATGTCCACAGGGGTAGATTCCCAGGGGGTAGATGTCCAGGGGTAGATGTCTGATGTCCCTGCAGAAATCTACCCCATCCACATGATATGACTCAACCATATGGGTATGTAGAGGGGGGGTTGATGTTCCCAGGGGTAGAAGTCCTAGAGTAAAGGGGGTAGATGTCCCAGGGGGTAGATGTCCAGGGGGTAGATGTCTGGGGGTAGTTTCCATGTCAGGGGATATCCTAAGGGGTAGAAGTCCTAGAGGGCAAAGGTAGTAGACATCCAAGTGGATAGATGTCCTAGGGGGTAGAAGTTCTAGAAGAAGGAGGCTAAAGCCCAGTGGATGGATAACCTAGGGGTAAAAGTCATAAGGGGGTAAAACTCCAGGGAATGGATGTCCAAGAGGATGAATGTCCTAGGGGGTAGACGTCCTAGGGGTAGATGTCCAGGGGGTATATGTTATGGGGTAGGCATACAAGGGGGTGGATGTCCTACAGGGTAGAGTCCTAAGGGGCAAAAGTCTAGGGGATAGATTTCCAATGGGATAAAATCCTAGGGGGTAGATGTCAAAGGGGGTAGATTCCCAGGGGGTACATGTCCAGGGGTAGATATCTGATGTCCTTGGAGAAATCTACCCCCTCCACATGATATGACTCAACTATATGGGTATGTAGAGGGGGTTGATGTTCCTAGGGGTAGAAGTCCTAGAGGGTAAAGGGGGTAGATGTCCCAGGGGTAGGTGTCTAGGGGGTAGATGTCTGGGGGTAGGTGTCCAAGGCAGTGGATGTCCTAAGGGGCAGAAGTTCTAGGGGGTAAAATTCCAAGGGGTAAAAGTCCTACGGGGGTAAAAGTCCGACGGGGGTAAAAGTCCTATGGGGTAGATGTCCTAGGGGTAGATGTCGTGGGGTAGATGTCATAGGGGTAGATAGTAAGCCCCGGGGGTAGATGTCTTGGGGGTAGATGCTAGGGGGTACTTGTCTTGACTTATTGTCCTGCCTTCTCATGATTGACTATATCTATTAGTCAGAGTGACTAATTTAGAGCATGAAAGCATTAAATTCATAGTCACTTGACTATATATCCCAAATTAGCCGAGTTAATGCTTGACTATAGGTTGACTATATGACTAACTTACATTAGACATAGGTGACTAACTAAGTATAGCCCTTTTTGCTACGTTCACGCGACTATAGAAATGTAGTCCGTAGTGACTAACATTTCCAGGTCCGTTATTATCAGTGTAGGAACAGGGCTGTACGGGTCAAGATGATAGGACCGCCTCTATATAGAGCTGTCATTTATACTAGCTATACTAGACCGTTGACTTCTAATTGTACTTGTGGATAGCTTGTAGATTTAGTATGGCCACCAAGGATAGAGGTGCTACCATAAAACCGTGTGTATAGGCCGCGGCTAGTATGCAAGTCTTATCGCCAGTGTGCAGCTTATACGCGATTTTTTGGATGTATACTGCAGTACTAAAGACGCTATGATCAGACACCTGTGAGGCTTACAGGATATTCCCAAAGTCTACACTGATAATAAAACCTATAGTCAGTACTGACTATACCACCATATTTTGACCCCCGTAGTCAGATGATTATACATGTTAGTCACATATTAGTCATAAAGGTAGTCAGTAGTGACTATATGTGGATCACACAAATTGATGATGTCATAGGAATGTGTGCACAGGAAACAGTTAGGATTCAAAATTGAATGCTCAACTGACTTCAGGTAGGCACATCTTATTCTATCTAAACCACTCCTTTACACATTTCCCTGTGCGTTAGCTCTTGTGTTAGTGTTGAGTATGTTTAGTTAAGGCATCATAGAACACATGCTTTCTCAATTTTGATTGAAGTATCATGTAGTTTTGTTCAAATTCTGATCATGTAACTGTGGATCTTTAGGCTTCCAGACTTGAATATACAGAAGTTGACTGTGTGAAGGGTTATAGTGTGCCAGGCATATGGCCCATGCTCATCTACTTCATCCAATGGTGCTAGGGCAGGTACCCCACACATCTACACCCAGACATCTACCCCTGGACATCTACCACCCGAGAATCTACCCCCTAGGACGATGGGATGGGGATGGATGTCCTGGGGGTAGAAGTCATAAGGGGGTAAAAGTCCAGGGGATGCATGTCCAAGAGGTAAATGTCCTAAGCATGGTAAACATTACCACAACATTAACACCCGGACTTCTACCCCTGGAAATCTCCCCCCTAGGACTTCTCCCCCTAGGACTTTAATCCCCTTGGACATCTACCCCCCTTTACCCTCTAGGATTTCTACCCCTGGGGACATCAACCCCCTCCAAATGTCCATAATAAGTTATATCATGTGGAGGAGGTAGATTTCTCCAGGGACATCCGACATCTATCCCTGGACATCTACCACCTAGGGCATCTATCCCCAGGACCCCCCTTCGGCACCTATTCGGCACCTATCCCCTTAAAACTTCTACCCCCTAGGATATCCATCCCCTTGGACATCTACCCCCTTTACCCCCTAGGAGTTCTACCCCTGAGGACATCAACCCCATTCACATGCCCATATGGTTGAGCCATATCATGTGGAGGGAGAAGATTTCTCAAGTGACATTGGACATCTACCCCTTAACATCTACCCCCTAAAAATCTACCCCCTAGGACTTCCACCCCCTTAGGACTCTATCCCTAGGACTTCCACCCCCTTGGACACCTACCCCAGGACATCTACCCCATGGATATTTAGCCCCTGGGACATCTACCCCTAGGACATCTACCCCCCCCCCCCAGACTTGTATCCCTGGAGAAATCTACCCCTTCCACATATGATGGGTCATAAGGGGGTTAAACTCCAGGGGGTACATGTCCAGGGGGTACATGTCCTGGGTGTACATGTCCTGGGGTAGGTGTCCAAGGGGTGGATGTCCTACAGGGTAGAGTCTTAAGGGGCCAAAGTCCAGGGAAAAAAGGGGTAGATGTCCAGGGGTAGATGTCTGATGTCCCTGGAAAAATCTACCCCCTCCACATGATATGACTAAGAGAGTAAAGGGGTAGATGTCTGATGTCCCTGGAGAAATCTACCCCCTCCACATGATATGACTAAGAGAGTAAGGGGGTAGATGTCCCGGGGGTAGATGTCCCAGGGGGTAGATGTCAAGGGGGTAGATGTCTGGGGGTAGATTTCAAGGCAGGGGATATCCAAAGAGGGTAGAAGTCCTATGGATAAAATTCCAAGGGGTAGATGCCCATAGGGGCAAAAGTCCCAGGGGGGAGATGTCCTAGGAAGGGGTAGTTGGCCTGGGGTAGATGTCCTAGGGGGTAGATAGTAGGCCCTAGGGTAGATGTCTTGGGGGTAGATGCCAGTGGGGTACTTGTCCTGACTTATTGTCCTGCTGTCTCATGATGGACTATATCTATTAGTCAGAGTGACTACTTTAGAGCATGAAAGCATTAAATTCATAGTCACTTGACTATATATCCCAAATCAGCTCTTTTAATGCATGACTATAGGTTGACTATATGACTAACTTACTATAGACATAGGTGACTAACTTGGTATAGTCGTTTTTGCTACATTCACTTGACTATAGAAATGTAGTCAGTAGTGACTAACATTTCCAGGGCCATTATTATCAGTGTAGGTGCAGCTCAGAGTTTTGCTTGTTCAACAGGTTTTACAGTAGTAGTGATACTAGACTATACTTAAATCCATGCTAGCCTTGTGAATAGCAGTCTAAAGCCTCTAAGGGTAGAAGTGATACCTATAGTAGAAGCTGAAGGAGAAGCTCAGGGACCAAACCAGGAGCAATTCTAAGCTGCTCGGGGCAGTGAGTGAGATCAAAGAGCAGCTCGTTAGTAGTAAGGTGCCTGGGTCACCAGCGGGCCAAGTGACCAATTAACTCCTTAACCCTCTAAGGATGGCATGCCGCTAAAATATGACATTTGTTGTCACGATGCACCAATGCAGCCCCGCGAGTAACCTGCTGGTGCTGCATTGGTGCATATATCATGCCGACCCTTTGGGAGTGTATCAACCCCTTCTGCCTTGTCATCATTCGGGAGTGTCGACACCTTATGGTCGATATGATGCTTGAATGCAGCACTGGCAAGTTACTCACCACGGCTGCATTCACAAACCATGCCGATTTTAGATATTGGGTCACAGAGTCGTTATAATTCTTGAATGCAGTACATGGGGAGTTACTTGTCAGAGCTGCATTGAGGCATCATGATGACAGAAAAGCACAGCACATTATGTGGCCCTCAAAGGGTTAACTTGTAGTTACCACCGTTAGCTACTTGGTGCAGGGCTTAGAGGGGAATGTGAACAAATCACCCATTAACATCCCTGGTTGCTGGACACTGCAGGAAATATCGAATATGCAAGTAAACACACATTTCATGTTTTCCAACATAATATTTCAACCTAGAAGCCAGTATGAGTATAGTACTGACTGCAAGTGAAAAATGTAAGGGATACTTAGTATTACAGGAATCCCTTTGAGAACAAGTCACAAATCCGTAAGCAATTTATCACGTGATGAAATCATGCAGTTTCATCACATGACCCCCCGGGGTCTTTCGCAAGAAATCCTATGAAAAAATACTATGCGAATACTACCTATTAATTGTCTTTCATGAGTACCCTTATCCTTTGCAAACATTGCACTATTGACCAAAATCCAAATATCACACAATCTGTTCTGAGAGATTCACATGGGTCCTTGAAGGCATTATCCACGGAGCTCATTTTACTAGAATTAAGTACTCATAAAGGGTTAACGGTACTTGATTCATGATACCTGGCCCCTTCAGACAACACCAAGCACCTGTGTAATTAGGGAAAACAGCAGACATTAATTATGTGAGACACCAGCTATAGGAGCAGGTGCAGGTGGTCACACTGTCTCATATATCACAGCAGACGTCTGGGCTATGGTACACACAACACACTACAGGGTAGATTCACCTGGAGTCTCACACATACCTTGAGAAAGACACCTGATTTTGTGGTTAAGCTCTTTATTTGTGAATGATGGTAAAGTTTAAGTGTCATTCTTTCCAAAACTGAAGCCAAACACTAGAGGTTGCATTGTATATGAATAACCACAAAATACGCTGTGCAACGACAAAAAAAAAATTGGGGCAGACCTACCTGACTAGACTTAGTTGAGGTCACTGAATCCAAAAATGATGGTAAAAAATGCCCCATAAGTCTCAGTTTCAATTGTGTTTGCCTGGCAGAGATAACATGACTTTGAAGCACATTTAGTTGTCAGGTGGTAAGAGACCATAAAAACCAGGATTCTACACTGCTATGAAG
Source organism: Harmothoe impar (assembly GCA_947462335.1). Lineage (NCBI taxonomy): Eukaryota > Metazoa > Annelida > Polychaeta > Phyllodocida > Polynoidae > Harmothoe > Harmothoe impar. The sequence continues at coordinate 40,025,974 of OX381719.1, forward strand.
CTAAATCAGTGATACTTTACCGATATTAATTGAAAAATACCATAAAACATATAAATTTATCCTAAAGCAATATAACATTTGTTAAAGCTACTAAGATCAGGATTTTGACCTGTTCTAACAAGAGGTACCTTCAGGGAAGCTATTATATTACTGTTTTTAGCCCCCTACGGCGCCTGAATCCCAAAAAGAGTAATAAATAGACAGAAAGTTTCATGTCCATTGCTATAAGGAACGCTACCTCAGCTGCATTAGGACAGTGTAGAATGTGTAACAAATTATAGCACTGTATTAATTCAAGGTCTTCTTTTGTTCCTTTTTGTTAACCCTCTAGTGTTGGCATGATAATACATTCGTGTTTAATGATTTTCTATTTGCAATGCAGCCAGCAACTAATAGTAATATAACTAACCAGGGATGCATCAATCCTACCTTCAGGGAGTGTATAGACTGTGTGACGAGGCCTAATCCAATTATACATCAGAATGGCAATATAGTGCATGATACATCAAAGCAGTCTATGCCGCCATTGGAGAGTTAACAAATTAAAGCATGTGCTTGCCCACTACATCGAACAATGCTAATGCCTCTACATGTGCATAAGATTCAGGATCAAATCATGCTTCATAGTTTAATGCACATGACAGTTTTGAACAGCTCATGTGTGATTATAGTCTCAAGGTTAATGCACTGTAGTACTTAAAATGAATAATCATAATAGTGCCTCTGCATTAAGACTAAGGATTTACAAAGGGACCCACATAACAATAGAAATAACATGACACTGTGCCCTTAAGGTGTAGATGTAATGAATGTGCTGTAAACCGGGCCGCTTAGTGTTTTCAAGCATCATGGCCTTGATACACCCCTAAAGAGTCGCCATGGTGAATGAATGCAACCCTGGCGAGTACTCAGTATACAGGTAACCATAGCAACCCCAGTACTCGGCAGGGTTACATTCATGCTGATATCATAACGATTAAGGACACTTTAAAGCAACTTTAATAACCATAACCCACAGTGATGGTTGATTACCTGGACAATACCTTTGATGTTGTTCTATTCAAAATAGTCACCACCAAACTCATGAAATGATTTCTACTAAAACCATCTATCAAATATAAGATCCCAACCATTTTGATATTTATAGACTCGACCTCTGTAACACTTTCGGGGGAGAATATGGAGATATTTTGGAGGTAGAAATGCTTAATGGTACACTGTACCTGACTTGGGGCTTCAACGGTTAACTCATTACCACTAAAAGCACCCATAGGGTTATCAATTTGGGATGAACTTATTCAAAGCCCATCTGCAACATGTCCCAAATGTTCCTCCAAGGTGAAAAGAGCACTCAGACAGTTTAATAATAACCCAAACGCCCCGGCAACAGTTGTCCCTTTAAGGACCACATAGTACGTTAATGTGCTATGATCTTGGTCGGGATGAGCTGCATTCGATCATCGCAAATAGTGTGTGATACATAGCCTTTAGCTTAGGGAGGAAGGTTCATATCTTTAAATTTTGCTTTTAAATAATTCTTATTCGCGTCACCATATCAAATGTTGTTTGCTATCGCTTGTCCATCACGATTCTGGCTCCAGACTCTTTATCAAGACTTAGTCTAGCCCTCATTCACGACACTCCTAGTTAACCCTGAGGTTGGAATGTTGCTAAAAGATGACTTTATCTGTTATGATACATAGATTCAGCCCTGGCAGTAACTCACCCATGCTGCATTGGTGCATCATGCTCAACCCAATAGGGGCAGCATGATGCACCAATGCAGCACCGAGTTGCTGGCCATTGCTGCATTGATGCATCATGATGACCAAGGGCATTATGCATTAATGCATCATGCCATCTTTAAAGTGTTACAGAAGCCAATACCAATACAGCTCTTAGATTAGAAATCCAAGCAAGTTCATTATTAAAACGTGAGAGAAGCTCTCAGTGCATGTGTAGACATTCCCATCGTGGTGATGGAACATTTTCATATCTCATATAATCACGAGCTTAAACTTGTGATGCGTGTAATCTCGCAGTGGTATTATACTCTGTATAATAATAGATAGTGGCACCGAGCTGTAGTGATTCCAGGCCAGAACTGTGAGAATTCTGAGAGAACTTATATATACTCCCAAAGTCATACTCTGAAAAAGAAGATTAGAAAAGGAAAGTGAAGGTTATTTTAGGGTACTCCCCCCTCCCAAATAAATGTTACCGTTTTAAAACTCTAGGTGACACAGTACATTTTAAGATTAAGGGAGATATAATATTTTAGGATTACATTGCATACAGACACACCCAGGCACTGCCGCAGTATCGTCCATCCAATGCTCTGCACTGCTCCCTCTCGGTGGCAATTACTCACAAATCATCCCATTATCGCCCACTGCCACCCAGCCTCATCAGCACATGCGCAGAGGGGGAGCAGCTCATTGGATTACCTCCCCACTTCCTGTTACATCTTGTTGGTTAAGCATGACTGTGGACTATCCCTTTAAGGACCTCATAGTGCTGTAATACATTATTTCCTTTATTGTCATAATGCATTCATCTACTCACCAGGGCGCTCATTCAGAATGACAGAGGAGCCAAGTAGGGGGTCACAAGAAATTATATCATAAAATATATATAAATCACTGTCAATAGGTGGCGCATACGTTTCATATACTTTAATAGAATTTCCTGTGAAAGAGCTTTCTTTTTCTTTTCACGATCTGCTACAGATGTCGAGATGATGTAGCAAGCGATTTTTGAATTTGTTCGAAAAACCATACTGGAAGCTCATACAGAACAATATAATTATGTAAATACTGGTAACGTCTTAGTGGACATTTGGTTTTCTGAAAGACGACCCAGGTGGGTTTACACCATAACAGACTGCATTCACGTCATCATGCCCTCTCGCGGCTGGCGGGGAGAACTAAGCTGGTAGATGTGTGGTTAAATATGTACAAGGTAGGAGTGGGTGCCTGAGTGGACGGGTATTAGGGTGAAGGGTCCAACCCAGGCGACGGGTACAGGCTAAATGAGACTAAATGAGTAAACAGGATAGGAGTAGGCTTTTATACATATATGTCTTATACTGCTTTATGGCTAAACCTTTAGATACTACATACTGCTTAAATGCCTTATAGTATACCAGTCGTCGTCATGAATGTAGCACTAGCATGCAGACCTGACAGATGTGATACACTCCCAGAGGGTCATAATGATGCATGTATGCAGCCATGGCAAGCAGACTCACCAGGGCTGCATTCATGTATCATGCCAACATAAGGCCCATGAAAGCATTAAGCAGCCCTCAAAGGGTCAAAGACATGGATCTAGGGTTTACTTAGCTGGTACTTTGGGTGCAGCTGCTGTTACTGATATGGGGTGTGTAAGGAAGTCGGCACCAGCGCATGTTATACCATGCATGTACAATCAGACCTTACTGTAAATTAGTAAAGACCAAGCAGTTTTGAATTCAGCTGTATCAACAAAACTAGGAAGCAATTAATTGTTTGAATAAATGCCAGTGTAATTTTTAACTTTTACCCGCTCTGCAGTAGGCAACTAGTGGGACTACTTCTTGACCCATGAGAAAATTCTCGAATATTTACTCGCTGATTATAACAGTGATAATATTACACATCTTGATAGTTGCTTTATATAAACCACGGCCTCCTTACTAGGGTACTGTTTTTATCACCAATTTTCACTGGTTTAATGCATAGGGATAAAGTCCAGAAATCTGCTATTCTCTGCTATGAGTATATTAAATATATTCTTGCAATGCCCTAACGCCAGAGGACTATCTGTCATTAGCTGTGAACTTCATATAGATAGTAGGGTGTATCTTTATAGTTATATACATACATAATTATATATGATGCAAAACTGAAGAGCAGAGTGATAATTATTGTATCTATCAGCCCAATTAGATAATTAACACACACAATTAAACCTCATTACCGTTAAATGGGCATCACACCACCCCCCACAATGTAGTATAATCACATGTGTACATATTCCCTGCATCCTCACATTTAGCTGTGCATCAACATAGAAATTATGGTTCATCTCAATTTAATCGCTTGGAATTCTGGTCTTTAGATTTAGATACCAAGAATGAAGCTTCCGGGTTGTAGGCTTCTTGATTATAGGTACTACTGTACCGGTGATGTATTTGACTTAAATCCATTATAAAGGTGTAGCATATTAATATCATGCAGTCATCTTCAACATTATACATTTCAACAAATAAGAACTGAAGAAGATAATATTCCTAGTGTCTATTTTCTCAAAATAATTCCAGGTGTTGGTTTATGACAGACAGATATCTTCAATATTGAGTATTGATATTATGGATTCAGTATTGATGCCATGATGTTACTCTAGCCATTATTTTAGGTGCATGTAAACTGAAGATGTTAATGATTATATACATTTCAAAACCAAAATTAGAGTAAGGCAGGCACATAACGCCATTTATAGGATATGTAAAAAACGATGACAACATTGCAGGCCTTTGGCTGGAGGTGGAGTGACGTAAGACAGGTAGAGATGTATAAGTAGGGTTATTGATATTTTAGAATTTGGAATTTGTGCCATTAAGGCAACATTGTACCTGTGGGCCTCCCATAGAAGGGGACCTTTGGTTTATAAAGGTCCCATTTTATCATCCATGAATACTACCAAGTGTGGGGATAAAGGGCAAGTCCTGTTAGATGAGAAAACAGACCCAGGTCCAAAATAGAGAAGCCTAAAGATGAGATGAGCACTTAATACTGCTAAAAGACCAGTGCAGTGAAACTCTAAGAAGCTGCTAGATATTCCTTCACCGTACTTCCAGGTGAAGGATTAAGGCGTTTCTGTATCTGATACTGTTTCTGTCTAGTTACCGCAAAACTTCGCGTATAAGCCTAACTCATGTATTAGCCGCACCTAGACTTTGTGCCGATGCTATAAGCCACACCAGCAATCTGATTTGCGTAATAGCCACGGCCTATACACGAGGTTTTACGGTACATGTGAATAGATTAAATCCAACAACAACAACAATATAATGCATATTATCCTTTGTTGTCTTGCAGGTGTCAGCAGGATGAAGGTAGCTCTGTGTCTGATTGTGGTGGTGCTGGTGGTCAGTATCGAGGCCCTCCCACAGGACGTCGTCTCACGGATAAAGCGTGGTTTCCGTAACGGGGCCGCTGACCGCTTCAGTCACGGCTTCGGCAAACGCACAAATGAGGGCAACGAGCTGCTCACAGATGAAGAGACCAGGTGAGTTTTCTCTTTTTTTAATATTTCATCAAATACAGCATCCACCTTGAATTGACTGTAAGCATGTACCCTCTGTTGCGAAGCTGTAGTGTAAATTGCATGCCGAATACGTCTCACTGTAGGAAAGCATAGACAAGTTAAAAAATGTCGATGTTCCACTTCTAAAAAACCTAAATTTGAGAAAGTCTACTCTGCATTAGTCAATGGGAAGTTAAACTACCTAAACAAATAAACCTTCCCTATGTTGTAACTCTCACCAGCATTTCATGAGCAGAATTCTATATTCTACGAGGCCTCGAAGCATTGAACCAGTCCCTATTGATGTAATACAATGGTACATTGGATGCTTTATTATGTGTGTCACAACTAGAAAGATGGATGGGTGAATTATTAGTTATTGTCTGGGTAGAATAGCCTTTGTCTTGCTTGAACAATAAACCAATTTTGTACCACTCACGTGGAAAATGAATGTCTTTAGACGAGGACTCTTATATGCTCTGGAGGTTGGTTACATTTTGTTTTTGGTCATTCACTTCTCTGACCCAATCTGGCCTTTTCTATGTAGAAGCCCCGGCTTTTACGCGAATCAGGCTCAGCTTTAATTTACGACCAGATATAGCTATATACACTGATATAGGGTGCTGCTTGTATAGGAGATAAGTATACTACAGATTTATAAATTTGAGGGTGCAGCTTGTACATAAGTTCGACTGATTGTGAGAATTAACTGTACCAGAGAACAAGGGTACCGAAATGCCTGGAGAGTGGAATATCAGATCTTCTGACCTCTCGTGTTTTTACGATGGACGGGATGAAGTAGAGAAGTAGAATAATGAAATATTGAGGAAAGCAATGGAATGGGCAGCCTGTTTTGGCTATTCTAATTTGTAATTGTTCATTTTAGTGGGATAAAGTTGATGGTAGGTAGGTGCAAATTAAGGTCTCATTTCACATGGATCAAAGTGGACAATCATACAAAAAAGGTTGCTCCTTTATAAGGCTTTACTGACATTTTTTCTCTTGAAGGAAAGGATGTGCAAATAAGCAGCAGCATAGGCCTTCAACATTGTGTGACACGGCGAGCATAATGCATTCCAATTCGGCGTGCTTGATTCCAATTTCATTTTCAAAGTTATTTCGATGGTAGTTGAAATTGAGCCCCTATGGGCAACCCTGGTCCAATAACTATTTGACAGGTGATCCAGTGATCAAAATCAGACCGCTTGGAGATGACTCTCCATACAGTGTCCTTGCTCTTGTCATTCTCCACCGATCAAAACAAAGGAGCTTCAGATTCTTTTGAAGTGGGTTATTTGAAACCTTGCAAAAACTGTGTTGACATGAGACTGAATAATAAGTCCTCTGTCCCCGTGTGTTAGTCCTTTAAACCTTTAAGGATGGCATGTTGCCAAATGATGACATTTGTCGGCATGATGCATCTGTGTAGCCCGAGCGAGTAACTCGCCGGTACTGCATTCAAGCACCATGCCGACCTTTTGGGAGTGTCTCAACCCCGCTGGATATGATGCATTGATGCATTATGCCGTCCCTAAAGGGTTACAGTATGCAGATGTGTTAATGCATTACTCCGTTGTAATGATGCATGAGTGCAGCCCTGGCATGTAACTCTACAGTGCTGCATTCATGCATCATGATTGCTGACCCTATGGGCCTGATCGGCTGATACTCCCAATGATGTACCAACAAAGCACTGGCGAGTTGCTCTTTATTGACATACCGACACATGACTAAATTAACTGTGTTAAGAGAGGGAATGAAACATGATGTGTCACAGCTGCGTTGGCCTATAGTCGTCGGACAGCTACCGTTCGTTCAAGTATCCAACAGTTTGAAAGGAAATATAATCAATAAATAGTTAGGGGTATCATCAAAACGGCCGTCTCTTGAGAGGAAGAATGACTCTATTTTGGGAGTCCGCTGGACGGGTTTTGAAATTGAAAAAGTATTTAACATAGAAAAGTGGGAACGTCATGGACGTGTCGTGTGATACGTATACGTCACGGACAGACACGTGACCATTAACTCTACTCTGATTGGTCACTTTTTGTACCAACTCAAATCTTGCCGCCACTGTACCTGCCCCCATTATTCCTATAGGGCTGTGTCTTACCAAGTAGATCCAAGTTAAAAGCTTACGACAGAGTGCAATCTGTGCCCAGGTGCAATATATGACCAGGTGCAATCTATGACCGGCTTGAAGGAAACGGTTTATTTAGGGCAGATGTAGATCTTGTCCCTGTTTATATCTACCACCTTCCCTAAAGACATACAAATAGAATCAGAAAAAAAACGGCTTGGTTACTCCGCCCATACTTTGTGGGACCCAATTTCATCCATGATTGTGCTCTCTTATGACTCAATTCATGCGACCCATTTTGTATTTGATAAACATCTGGCGGTGTATGGAATCTGCTTCTTTTATACAACTGACTATCTGCTAATCCAATTTAACTACCATACATCATCTACTAGCTTCTGTTAGGTTCATAAATCATCTGACCATGTGCATCTTTGTCAAAGAAGCTACCAAACTGAAAAGGAGAGATACAGTCAATGCCCTCTGAATGGAAAAGCCCTCCTGATGATGCACTCTCAAAGCAATGTACTTCCCTACTCTGACTCTCCAACTATGACTTTGCCCCAGACTGGAATCACATCGAACCTTTTTTAATTTCGATCTATATATATTGGAGCGCAGCTTAGAACAGTTTCATCTCTTTTTAATACAACAAAAGTTTAAGTGAAGAACGATAAATTATCTCAACCAAACTCTACAAAGTTTAGAATTAGTCACAGGAAACAGGCACTATCAGCAGAGATATCAGCACAGCAGAATACAACCTGTGGTTCTCTACAGATTCTATTCAAGTATGTAGGGCATAAGCGATACATCAAATTCTCTATGACATACTCACAGACCTAATTCCATAAATAAAGCCACAGTGACAGGGGTATGATTGGTGTATCTGATCGCTTGCAGTTTCATTCAAGCGCTTTCAATAATGCAACCAACGCAAACATTGACCTAACCATTCAACTGCCACTCGACTCGTGAGTTGTAATTTGCGCCGGCTCGGTTACTCCGCCCATACTTTGTGTGCCCAGCAAAAATCTCTTGTCTGGCTTGTAAGATGCAATATAGGCAATATTGTGGATGATAATACAAAATAATATACTGGGGTTCGTGATAAAAGCAGCGCGCATTTTATATCGGTTGGCTCGTATTTCGGGCAAAGCATGAGATCTGGCAATGAATAAATTAGGACCAGTGCTTGAGGGCTAAATGATGTATCATGTTCATCTGTCATCATGATACACCCACAATACACCCACGAGAAGCCGACTAGCATTATGGCAAACCTTTAGGAGTGCATCAACCCCAGTTGGTTGGCATGATGCATGAATGGGATACTTACGACGCATGAACGCGATACTTGCTAAGCATGTATTATGATGGCAACAAGGGCCTAGCTGAATGAAGCATCAAGCCGGCCTTAAAGGGTTAACGCTCAAATGTCCTTGGTCGCCATGATGCATGAATGCAGCACCAATGAGTAGGCTAGCTCACTCATTCATGCATCATGCCGACCTTCGGAGGTATCAACACCAAAGGGTCGGCATGATGCATGAATGTAGCCCTGGCTAGTAACTGAGTCGCCAGGGCTGCATTCATCACCAAGGGCATGATGATGCATTAAAACACTATGCAGGCATTAGAGGGATAATCGGGTGCATGTAGCAATAAAACCGAGTCATAAAGAACTGCTCATCTAATAAAAGACTCATCACGGTAAACGGCTTTTGCTCGTTCACGACCTTGTAGGGGCGTAGAAGACATGAATAATAGATTCGGTCAATTGTACCCACAGATGTCGGGTTAGGAGCCGGTGTAATGGTGGCAGGATGGGAGTGGAGGTAGGTGACCATGCAGGAGCAGCATACAGGCATATAGTGACGGAGCACAGAGGAGTAGGAAGTAGTTATTTATTGGGGGACCCCGGGGGCCCACTCTATAATTAACGTTAAACCACAGCGGCGGGCTAAGACAAAAGAGTTCACACCTTGGTTATTTCTGTGGAGACTCACATAACCTTACAGCTGTGGTTTAAAACAGATAGACAATGGTTATGTGAGGCTAACTCAAAATATGACTACTGTAGAGTGGCAGGCACCCTATAAGGGTGCCAGCCAGTTTACAGTGGTTATTTTGAGTTAGCCTCTCATAACCATAGTCTATCTATTACTTAAGCATTGGCTTTAATACATAATGAGGTGCATGCATGCTTATATTGGAATTGTATAGAAAAGTATCATGTGAGCTCCCTTTAGTTAAGATTGGGGGTCCAGCCCCTATGCTTCCACGTTACCCTAACTATAAGGGGTGAGGTTTGGGAATAGTTTGTGTTCTATTATAGGGTCTAGGCAAATTTAAGGGGAGCACAAACATATTCAGCCCTTCTCCCCTCCCCTATGATTTTTTTCGGGTGGGGGAGGGGGCTCTCCGGGCCAGGCCCCCCTGGCCAACCCTTTTTCCTACGCCAATGGAGCAGCTAGGAGTGGCGAGGGTCGGTATAGCAGGCTATAAGGGTGAGGGAAGCTGAGGGTGAGGTGAGCAGCTGAGAGTATGGGCGCAGCTGAGGGTGAATGGTAGCAGCCCAGAGGGAGAGAATCAGCTCATGGTGAGGGGAGTAGCTCATGATGAGGGTAAAAGCTCATGATAAGGGGTGCAGCTCAGGGCAAGGGGAACAGCTCAAGGTAAGGGGAGCAGCTGAGAGATGGTGAGGGCAGCAGCTCAGAGTTGGTGAGTAGCTTAGGTGTAAGAGGCCCTTTATAAAACACTGAATTGAATTCCTGCAGTGAAGCTATATATTACGGTTATACAAGACTTAGTTCATAATGGAATTTGGGGTGGAAACTAACATCGAAAATGATTCAAATAGTATGAAGATCCCGATAAATATGTTTGAATTAATTATGATTATATATAGTTGTATGGCACTATGATTGGATGGCCATCTGAATATACATTGGGTCTGCATTCTATTTGTCAGGGGCAGGACCTATTGTAAGACTGGATAGGAGGTGGATGTTTGCACCTCTCCATACAACACAATACAGACCGACAGATCCCCTCCCCCATACTCCTACATGTCCCGTCCAACAGGTTGAGTGACAGCTGTGACAGGCCAATGACAGCACTGACCAATGACAGCCCAGGACGCACAGACCAATCACAGGGCAGGGTACAAACATAGGGGACTGACTGAACTATATGCATGTAGCCTGCCACCTGTCAATAACCGAGGCAGAACTCAATATGTACCAGGGACAGCAGGGGGGACGCCTGCATTTTATTCATGGGAAACTTGTACCTATTAAATGCACGTCATGGTGTACAATATTGGGGGCAGCTATAGTCAATAAAGGTAAATGAAGGCTGTTGACTGGGGAGACATATGACAACCCTCATACTTCCCTGGATGAGGTTTGGGCAAAAGTATGCCTCTTTTTGGTAGACGTATTGGAGAACGCGTCAGCATGCAAATGAATATAGATCTGTTATTTTTGAGATATTTTGAGAAAGAAACCACCCTTGAAGGAGATTCTATTTTTAAAAAGGGCTACCTTTGTTTAGTGACATTTCGTCCAAAACTTGACCTTTGCTGAGGGAAGGCATGCCTAAAGTGGAACCTTGCATTCGGGAATTGTGCTGAGAGGAAAAAAACACTACAGCCTGGCACATGTGTATACCAATTGAGTACTACCCCCCCCCCTCCTCCATCCCCCGAGAGTGAAGGGAATGGCTAAGGTGTCACGTGTTGTCCAGTGGTAGTGTCCTTGCCTCATATGCAGTAGGCGAGGGTTTCAAACCCGGCCTTTGCATGGGCAAAGGATGGAGATGAATGAACTGTGGCTCTGCGTGTGGAGTTCAGAGGTATGAATGGCAATTAATAAGGGAAGGGGTAGGATTCGGACAGAATATTCAAGCCAATTAAAAAAAGACATAACTCACAGCAAATGTCCCAAACACTGTGAAAACCCCCAAATTTGCCAAACCTTTCAGTCTTACCGACTCTTTGAATAAGGAATTATTCAAACCTAATTGAGAGAAAATTTATTGGATTTTGTCAGCTGAGATTCTTAAGTCTTTGAATATTCCTTGCATGTGTTAAGGTCATGTTTTATGTCAGATTCATGACACTTAAAGCCAACGCGTGACGGTAACACTCAATGCCTGGTTTTCGCCTGTTTGAAGCGCTTAGTTATTAGGCATAAATCCTTACTGCTTTAATTTGTTGGCGAGCATCAACTATAGTTGATGCCATGGCTGGGCGAGCATCGACTATAGTTGATGCCATAGCAGGGCGAGCATCGACTATAGTCATCATTACTCTATGGGATACACCAAAGCTTCGTCCTTAGGAAAAAGTTCCTGCAAAATGTCTCGCCCTCCCAGCTAACTGTACCAACATTTGGCCGCCCTCCAAGGGTTAATGCATTATTCCCAATTGTTGTTGTGATGCATAAATAGAGGGGAGTAGACTTGCCCGGCCTGCATCCATGCATCATGACGACAGAGGGCGTGTCGCATTACTCCTTAATGCATAAGGCCTTAATGCATCATGCGCTGTCAACTTGATCCATGAATGAAGTCCTGCGAGTAACTCACCAGTGCTGCAACCAAGCATCATACCGACCTACGAGGTTGAGACACTACCAACACTGACCAAAGGGTCAGCATGATGCAGCACCGGCGAGTTACTGGGGCTGCATTGGTACATCACGAAAACAAATGTCATATTTTAGTGACATGCATTCCTTAAAGGGTTTAAGCATTATGTGGCCCTCAAGCTGTTGAACGGTTACAAAAACGGCTATTCATGACATTGTAAAACAACTCGGCTATTCACGACATTGTAAAACAATTGTATCAATACAAGGATCTCTCAACCCACATTTTCCACGTTAGTACTTATTTTTTGGTAGGACCACTTGATAGTTGCTTCAGGTCGGTCTTGAGTCTGAGTGGGTCGGTGCCATGCCTGTAACAATATAGAGCACTCTTATTTTGCGTTGAGGCTATTGAAATAATCAATAAAACGAAGTTTCTCGTCCTTATTTCTTTTTGTTTCAATGAGTCTAAGAAGAACTCTTTTATTAACACAGTAAACACGTTGGTAGCGATTTGGCAATTTTAGGGTAAAAATGATCATCCATTGTTAATCACGTATTAGCATTGAACATGTTGCGTGTACAATTGTTTTCTCAGAAATATTTTTGACCAACAGTATGTACAATTTGAAAACGGTTCGATATGGATGAAACAACAGAGTAGGAAACAGCAGGATGCATAATCAACAGTGTACTGGTACAGCTGTGGCGTCATTGCACCAGCATACGCATTTAAGCAAACTTCTTTATTACTCTTTAAGTGCCTTTAAGTTCGGTAAATGCCATGTAAATGTTACGAAAAGTCATGATGACATCTGAGCAACTTTAAGTGGCATTTACTGGACTTAAATATGGTCACGGTGTGACTTTAAACAGTCCAATCTTTGCTTAAATGTCAACATTAATGCAGAGGCTTTTGACATGGTTAAAAAAACGCTGTCTCAAGAGTGTTTGCAAAGGAGTTGAGGGCAGAACTAGTATTTGTATTAGTAATATAGTAAGTCGTTTCAGGGAGGGGCTACAGGATTTTTCCAACCCTCAAAGTATCACGTTTTTCATTATAAATATGAGAAATCAAGCTTTTCCTTTACGTTTTTCTGACTGATATGTGATATTTACCTTGTTAATTACTATAAAAGTGCAATTTGTGAGAATTATCTTTTCTTTTTATAAGAAAAACGGTATTATATAGCTAAAAACAGCCCAAAAAGCATGTCCCCTGACCAAAAATAATCTTAGACAGATGTTTTATCATGTTTTTATATTCACTTTTATAATTTTACTTAACTTTTCTAAAAATAAATGGTGACGGCAATATCAAAATTAAATTTTCGGTTTTTCCCAATTGTTTCCTACTTCTCCATATCAGGTTAAGAATAGCTTCCCACACATGCAATATCATTACAGCAACTTCATGATTATTTTATTCATAGTAAAAAAAGGCTGAGACATAATGTTTTGACATAAAAGCCATCTACTATAACCCATATATTTGTATGATCAAAATAGAATTACAATGGGAATTATATCCCCTTGCTTTAGAGCTTCAAAAATCAATCAGAAAACGTATTGTTTAAGGGCTTAAACTTCAAATGGCAATATTTTCAACTAATTTAAACTGAAATTACCTGTAATCTATGATACTAAGTCCTTGTGACCATATCTAAAGGTGTGCTTTGCTAAACCTTTGAATTTAAGTGTAGTTATGATGTTTTTGAACATGTTGTGTTCAGAAGATGTTGTGTTCAGAAGATGTTGTGTTCAGAAGATGTTGTGTCCATAATGTTGTGTTTGTAAGATAGCATCAAAAGGACGATTAGAAGCAGGGTTCTGATAAGAAATCAATTACTATGGTCATAACCAACATCTATCAATGAAGTCAATACAAAAACATGCTTGATCCTATCTATATCTACTGGGATATTTACATGTTGTGTTCAGAAGATGTTATGTTCAGAAGATGTTGTGTTCAGAAGATGTTGTGTTGTTAAGATAGTAGAAAGAAAAGATATTTACCAGGTGGGACATGATAAAAAATCACTTACAATTGTTTTAATCAATAGTTAACAATGGACTCATGGCAAATAATTGGTTGATTTCATGTATATTTACATGTAAATCTAGATGTTGTGTTCATAAGATGTTGTGTTCATAAGATAGCTTAATGCTTCATAATTAATAGTCAACCCATTAGAAATAGTTTATACTCTCACTATCTGAATTGTACATATTTCTACTACATGTCCCAAAGATTTAGATAAAATATCTTAAATATTTCATGCTTTTTTTATCCATGTTGTGTTCATTAGACAATATGTTGTGTTCATGAGATTTAGCAATACCACTGTAAAGCAAGCATTATTACAGGGATTTGAAAGAATAACAGCAAATAATCTATTGTGAGATGAAAGATACATATATTAACTGTTCAGGGAGCTACCATACATATGAAATAAGCAAATACTCTTATAGATAATTTAAAGAAGAAATGTGTCTAAATATGGGGATGCACAGTCTGGGATAAAAATCGATAACATGAAGACATATAAAGTCCTATATAATAGGGAAAAGAGTAATGCTTACATTTTTTACTGAACATATGTGTAGATATATAATGTAGCCTTATACTTAACATAAGTCATTTAGAAAAATGTTGTTTCCTAGCAAATAAACATTGATTTTATTGTGAATCTCACGAACACAACACTTGATGGATGCTAAGAAAGGTATCCATCTTCAAAATACTGCCATACAATGGTTACAAAAGCTGTTGTGCCAAATTTAGTATATGTAAAAGATCAAATGCTTTACAATATTTAGGAGAAAAGCACTAATGATAAGACATTATCCTTAATTTTACCAACATGCTTAGAGGGTGGAAAAATCCTGTAGCCCCTCCCTTCAGAGAACTGTTTTATTCTGGTGGTCTAAGCTTTAGTTTTGGTTCGAAATCCCAATATGTCAATAATTGACAGTTTATATCATGCTTTTCATTAAAAACTTGCAAAAAAAGACTCAAAACCTGATTTCTATGACGGGCACAGTGATGAGAAACCATCAATTGCTTGGCCTTATAGTTGTGTCCTTGTAAATGTTGCAGTTGCTTGAATAATTACCAATTTGTGTAGTATAAGTGATCTGAACGTAGGCAAAGAAAAATAACAACCAGTTTGCTACACCAAGGATGGATATAGACATAGATGAGTAACTTTACATAGTAGAAACAACATGTGTAATATAATGTGTCCCTCTTGTGCTTGCAGGCCTGTTATGACTGTGGGAGACATGGTGGAACTTCTCAGGAGTAACCCCAAGCTCGCCTACATCTTCGTCAAGCAATACGTTGACAGCAACGGTACGTAGACACGTAGTTACTATGCTACAAAGGGGTGCGAATACGTGAAATTTTCAACCCCCCTGTTGTTAGAATATGAGCAATCCCTAAGTTATGTTATCATGCGCTTAAGCTCAATACGCTTTTCTAAAGACTATGTATTTTCTTAATTATCTTCAGTGTATAAGAATTTCTTAACAGCTGGCAAGGTATCTTTGAGTCCTTCCTCATGTCTCATGTCCAAACCAGAATGGTTTGTGGCAATAACTATCTAACCATCTATTGAAGATTACATACTTCAAGCTCTCTCAGTGCTTTTGTACAGATAGTGAGTAGAAGTAGTGCTGTATACAAAACCTTTATTCAAATTAATTCAATTCTAATTTCATTTGTTTAACCTTGGAATGAGTGAGCCTGTAGCCTGTATTGCTACAAATCTATCGGTCACCTACTATGATTTCTTCCTTACATAAAGTTGGTGCCTACTCCTCAGCCATGCAAACTCGCCAGACTCAATTATTAGACTGTTATCTAGACTCATCATGGTCCCTAATGTAATTTGTTTATATCCAATCACTTTCACATTCCCTTGTCTACTTCCAGGTGACGGACTCGTCTCCCGGGATGAGATCTTCGGGTCATCACTCTCCTCCTAAAGAGATAGGGATGTTAGGACTCTGGTTCTGCAGTCACTTCCGGTGAGGTATCCATGGTAACAACAACATAAACAACAACAGGAAACTGCCCTCCCGCCATCTTGGATCGTCGCTAACCAGAAAGTTCATAATGGAGGAAGGGTGCACCACCGTCATCAGAAAAGCCACCATTTCTGAAAATCAATCAAAACAGTGGCTGTTATGGTTAATTAATCAACTATTGATTGGTTTGGGATTATATGTGATTGGTTAGAAACACCAAAAATCACCAAGGCAGAGTTTAAAGGCAAAAGTACTACCGTCGTTTTCTATAATATATATATTTTTTCGCACCACTGTCACATCGTCAATGGCTTTAGTTCCTATCCACCACACCACAATAAAGTCCGCCGCGACTTCTCTGGGCAAGCTGGGCAAGCAAGTGAGAGAGTCACCAGAGGACTGATCATCGTAATAACACACTAGGCAGAACTCTCTCACAAAAATTTACGACTGTGATACCTAACACTGAGCTAATCAAGTCACATGACCTAACACTCACCTAATGAAGTCATGTGACCACCACCCAGAAGAGTCGCTCTCTGACGTCCCCGAAGAATTCTTAAGCGACAATCCAGAAATTCAATTTGAAGGGAAATGCCAATAGATGAAGGAACATAGACACCATACAGAAATGAATTTCTCGTAAAGCCCACGAGCTGACTCATAACCCCCCAAATCCTGGTATTTAGTCGTGTGTTCCATTCATTAATTTCAGATCCTATTTATTCTATTTATCATCGCTGCAGAGATCGCATGTCAAAACATTCAAGAGGAAATTCCATATTTTTTCATTCAAGTTATTTTTGGAGGGGTCTTAAACAGGCAATTCACACAAGGGCACTAAAAAGAGTCTTGTGGATGGAGAAGAAACTGAATAAAACCAATAAAGGCCAGAAACATCTCAATTTAAATGAAAAAGCTTAAAAGCAGTACTGGATTTGTTTTAGACTGATTCAATTGGAGACCTGATACTGTTACCGCAAAGATCCAGGCGCGGAGAGAGTTTCTCAGTTTTCTGTTAAAATGCACCAACTATCAATCATCAGCGGCACGCAAATAGAGATCATTGCATGTAATTCAAGTAAAATAATGAAATGGTGTCATTATGGCAAACGCGTTCAGATATTGGTGTATACTGTAATCGCTAGCACAATGCAAATCTATGTTGTTTCACGGCAGTAGCTAGCAAAATGAAACTCAAACCAAAGTGGAAAAGGCGAACACTTAAGAAACATTCAGAAAAAGATCATTTCTATTTTGTGTGTAAGAATTGAAAATAAATGTTACTTCTATTTGCTGTTGACCCCTGTACCTCCCACCTACATTAAATCAGCACAGGACAAAGGACTACAGGTCCTCTCACCATGTCAAATTCAATGTTGGAAATTCTCATTCACTGTTGTGTACTTGCTTTCCTCTCCCCAAAGTTCTCTCTATTAAAAGGGTAGTTTTATAAAGCATAGAGTCTGGCTTGTGTTTATCCATCTATATAATAATATGTTATTGGCATTTGTGTAATTTGAATAAAACTTGAAGATCTATATTCCTTACAAGAATCAATCTGGGTACATAGTTCCACAGGAAGCACTATCCGGGCCGAGGACTCCAGGACACTCCAGGGAGGAACTATCTGGGCCGGATATAAGTCTGGTCTGGGTAGGGGTCACTACATACCTGTCATTCTTAACCACATGATTATATGTAAGAACTACATCATATTTGTTCCCAAAGAATTGATTTTTATAAGGGTTGTATCTGATCACACATTATGGTGTTATGGGCCATGACACTCTGAAGGAGGTTATTTCACTGGCCATGGAGTGGGGAAATATGGTTGAAACAGTGAGTTTGAGTTTTGACAGGCATTCATAAGAATACACAAACAGGGTTACGCTGTTCAGAATCCGAGGGGGTACTACATTTATTTTGACAGATGTTTGCGGCTGGGCCTCTGATAATACCTTACCCTTGGTTAGAGGGGTTTTAGTAAAAAAAGCAAATGTTTTTGAAAAATTTGTGGAAACACACATTTTTGTTAGAGAAATTTTGGTCGAAAGTGCTTATATCCAAACCGATTTGCCGAAAATTGAGGGATTTCAGTCAAAAGTGACCCATTTAGCAGAAAATTATGGTGACATCTTTTTTAAAGTGACCCTAGAGGGATTTAGTGAAAACAAACCCTTGGTTACAAGGATCTTGGTGAAAACAGACCCTCGGCTAGAGGGAATTTGCTCAAAAACCACCCTTGCTAGCCGCACACCTGTGTATACAAAATCTACCAAGTGAAGCAATGTCTTATATACCACCTATCATGTTACATGCTAATACGGCTTCCCACCGAAGCTCGGTGCACAGTAGCCAAGAGAGGATGGTCGCCCCCTCCAGAATACCACGTACACAAACAACAGCCAATAAGCAGTGGAACTAACTGCCTCTAGGTTGGCTGGCTGTAACACATGTTACCCTTAATACCTTAGTATAAACATCTGCAAATCAATCTTTCCTGTATCTGTATGCATACCCGTAGACAACATTTGTGAGAAATGGCACTACCCGCGATGGTCAATTACTTCTCTGTATGGTTACGGTTACCACTATCCACCGCAACTAATTTTAGTTTATTTCTTTAAAAGTATGAAGATATTTGGTATACTCATGCTCAATGAGGAAATGGGACACTTTCATTGAAGTTTTCACAAACACATTTTATAAGGACTACGGAAAGGTTATGAAAGTAGTTGAGGAAAACTAAACTGGCTTATGTGGAGCAATTTGAAGGAATCAGAGAGTTTGATATTGTTTATTGACACAAATACATCTCAATTGGAGCTTTTCATTAAAGGCAAAAGATGCATAGTTACATCATCTTCCTATCAAAACAGCAAGGACGCAGCAGTGTAAAAATGGACCAATCTGAAACTGTGCGATACACAGAGAAAGAAAGGCGTGATACAAAATAATTTGACATTTGGAGAGTTAATAACGACGCTTCTTGAGATATTTTGACCACACATTGAAATCATTATTTTACTGAGCAAATCAGAACAAAGCCATAGGAGATCCCACAGGTGAGTTTAACCGGTGGGGTGGTCCAGTCTACATTTTGCATCAAATTAATAGATTGGTTGTTGCATATGCCCTTTCTACCCTAAGTCTTTTATTTCTAATGGAATTCGCCTCCAAATGAGAATATCTTGGCCGGGAGGGCAGTTTTGGCTACTTTTGTATTATCTTTTTACAAATTTAAGTTCCAAGGGAAATAGTGATAAACACCATGAAATACACTTGTCTTATGGCAAACACAGGGAACGTCCTTTCGAAAAATTGTACAGAGTGATTTTACGTAAATTTTGACCGTGCTGTTGAGGGTTGCCATGGTAAATGAACAGTATACATCCCCCCAAAAACTGTGACTGCAATCTCCTAAACATTTCTTGTACAAGGTATTTAGACAAAGGTGCACGAGATTTTGGTCTGTTGGAGGGTTATTTCACGAGTTGACCCTCGGGCCGTATTTCACGAGGCTGCAGGCCGAGTGAAATGCACCCGAGGGTCAAGAAGTGAAATGACCCCCCCCCCCAACAGACCAAAAACAAGTGTACCTTTGTGTTTATTTTTTACCTTTTTCGATTCAAATTAAATTATTAGGGCCTCTAGGGGGGTGAAGGGCTTAAACTAGTCTTTTTCTACATCGTTCAAATGTAAACAAACCGCCATTTTGATGACGTCACAAGGCCATGAAATACGGACATGGGTTATTTCACTGGGGGGTGAAATACGGCGCTCTTTGGTTAAAGCAATGGCATTGCAGTATTTCATAAAAAAATAACACCTATTAAATGATTCGGTTGGAAGCCAAACTGAGTCAGATATTAAGTTATCAAAAGCATATGTCTTTCCCATCAGCTTACTCCAAACATTTGAGGGGCTCACAAGCCGTCACTTCGCTGCTAAGATGAGGGGCTTTTTGGCCAGTGCAATGACATTAGGATACGATTGACAAACATCCTTGATGCTGGCTTTTTCACCCGTCTTTATAGAGCAAGAAAACAGTATCAGACCCATGTTATTCTATCTCACCTTTTTCAATCAGGTGATTGCTGATGTTTGCTGAAACTTTAGGTTGTCATTTGGAAGATTCGCACCACTGCCATGGCCTAAGGCCTATTTTCCATTAGCTGATCAGATTAGTGGTCAGTATAGACGCCCACGAAAGTTATCGCTGGCTGCTCTCATGGCTAATTGTTTTACTGACACGTACTGATACAGCAACTGGATTTTACCAGAAAAGAGTGATGTCTAGCTTTGCCCACCGATTGGCCTACTGACTCATTCACCACCCGATCGGTTGTCGTAAATGTAATGGGTATACCAACTGCTATTCCGACCTTTCAGGATGTCCACTGGACAACGCCATATTTGACTGGTCGCAGTAGGCATCCTCTTCTTTTCAATGAGTAGGTTCAGCAAATCATGTGGGCCAGATTATGGAGCTTAAGCTATAGATCTGCTTGGATAATTGAACAACTGCATTCCCTGCATGCTAGGACACCTGGAATCTGTTTTATTACCTGTCTAGGATATGGTTGTGGTTAGGACAATGGACCCATGATCAACAGTACCTAAATTCAAATCCCCTCCAGGCTAACCATAACTCTATTTTGGACAGGTAACAAAGTGAGTGTGGTACAACCAATTCACAATACCCACATGTATAGGCCCAGTCTAATCTTTGCTCTACTCCCCCGCCCAAGAGGTTGGGCACCCTTAAACCCACACTGCTAGTTCTAAGGGCTCTCTGACTTTGACAGCACTGGTAACCCTCTAGTGAGGAATTGCCTCTATTAAATAGAAAATGGGCCTCAAACCATGGGAGGCACTCTTAAATTGGCAACGTTATGTGTTTGAAATGAGCCTATTGGTTGCTACTGGGCAGCTCCTGAATGAAACAACTACTGACCGTTTTTCTGCAAATCATGTAGTCTTATCCCAGTAAACACACTACATATTTTCAACAAAGAGTTTCGGTAGATCCACGTTGGATTTCTACCAAACGTATGTCCAATGTTATAGTTACGTAGCTATATTTTTGAAGTGTTTGGAGGTAAAAATACGTTGGATAAAGAGGTAGTACTACGTGGATTATGTCTGTATTATTCCTATTGATGGCCTACATAGTTTGATTGTTTATATATGTGGCATATACGTGTATATATGACAATTAAAGTTGTTTGTCAACTCTAGTTTGACTTTATATCAGAATTAAAAATAAAGTTGCCACTTTTTAAACCCGTTGTCTAGAGACTACTGATGGTTACTTCTTCAGTCTTCAACCTTAGAAGATCTATAAAAACGTAAATCAAACGTTCATTAAACGTTTTTGTGTTTTTGATTCATTCACCAGGTGGCAGTTTAGCTTATGATAGTACTTTGTTTGAAGCAGCACACTTTAAACTTACCTAAATAAACAAAAATAACGATAATATATAAACGATTTGATAACCCTAGTATCAACATTGATTATTACAATATGTTTTGAAAAAAGATATTTTGTAAATGAAAGCAAATGTCTGTATTGTGATGTATAGTACGGTAAACACCCATCTCATGGCATTGAGGAATAGATATTTCTATATGTTCCAGATTCTGCTATAAATAACTATATGAACCCTATGCATGTCTCATGGCATGCCTATTATGACGAGTTGAAGGGTTGGTCTCTCCCTAGCCTTGGTTTGTTGAATGTGTTGAAGGGGAACATTATGATGAATTGATTGGAAAATTAACTTCTTCCTCTATATTTATATCATTTCATTGGAATTTCAAAGAATTTGATTCTTCTACCTAAATATCTGAAAGTAAACGTCTAGACAACGAAAACAAACGTATATTTACCTCTTTTTATGTGTTTTTACAACAAATATCTACGTTGAAAAGACGTAAAATCTACAAAAACGTTGAATATACGTAGATCTACATTAACGTTTATAGATATCTTAATCCATGTAGAGTATAGACGTTTTTCTCCTGAAATATTCATGTGTAATCCACATATTTAAAACGTATTTGTGTTAACTGGGATGTCACTAATAAGACATGACTTTGTGTCCTACGATACTTGACAGTATTAGTACACTATCAAAGGGTTGGCACTGCTGAGGTTGTATCCCAGCTAACAGAAAAATGTTATTTTACGTCCAAATAAAGTTGTAAATGTAATATAACCGTTTTGGCGTGGCAAGGAGCCTTAGAGCGACGTAATTTAACGTTGTATAACATTATACAACGTTGTATAACGTTTTATGTTTACTGGGATCCATGTATCATGACGAACCAGAGTATTCAGCCAGTATGAATACACCTGTAGGCTATTCCCCAAATTCATGGATGGTGGTTAACCAGTTCCCAGAATTTCCGTGGTCCGTAAGCAATTTTGGCAGGGTATAACATATAAAAAGAAGAAAGTATCTATCAGTTATGGGATGATATTAAGATATTGAAGTTTTCTTTCTATTTTCAATCGGGTGTCGCGTTACGTTAAACTTATGTAGTAGAACCATCTCCTTCCATGAGACCTTTTGCTCCTTTTGGCCAGCTTTAGTGGTGCCCTCTGCAGGCGGGAAAGGTACATGGGAGGTATCCAGTGACCGGGCACCTGGTGGGGAACAAGTGAAATAAAATCGCACGTCTTGTGGACCTACAATTTTTCATTGCACAGTACATTATTATTATATGCCAACACATTACAATACTACCACATGTGACAATCGACTAGTTTATATAACCACGTTATGTAATGTGAGGTTAAGCTACGAATGCAACATGACGATGCTACAAATGCTGCATTGAAATGCTTGCACTGTCACCAATAGACGTTCATACAGGCAAACGACACCTAGCTCACGCAAGTGCATGGACAAATATTTAAAGGGAGTCATAAAAATGTCTTACAACATGATCTTAAAGTTTTAATGATAGGTTCGACTGTTACTAAAAAGAAGGGGTAAAAAAGGAAAAGAAAAATGGGGTTTGGAGGGCAGAGACCCCCCCGAGTAAGGAACCAGAGTTAGACTGCATGATGTATATAGGTTGTAAGACATTTGTAAGGTTAGATTGAGACTGTGAACTGCTCCATAAAGTAACAACTGGGGGGTCTGGGAGGGGATCCCCATGCCGCATGTCGATTTTATAAAAATGGCCGTGTCACATGTCAATGTCGCTTAATAATGCCTCTGTTCCATCTCGAGTTTAAGAATTACCCATGTCCCCAGTCACTAGCTTTTCAAGGCCCATGTCGAATGTCAATAGCCCTCATGTCCATCGTTGATTCTAAGAAATAGCCATGTTCACCGTTTCGAATTTGGCGGTCCACGTGTTGTCCATACAACTAGCTGAATAGTAAGTAGGTTGCCCAGTTATGTTTCCACATGGAGGCTTGCCAAACCTTATCAAGTTGAATAATATAGCCTCTTAAATGAATGTCGACACCTCAAAAGATAAGATAATTTTGAATCTATCTTAGACCAATGCAGCAAGAATGGATGACTATTTTATAATAAAGTTGTGTTTACACTAGTGTTAGCAAAATCCGCATAACATTGTCTATATTGGCTATGTTTGTAAGCATCTCATATCAGGAGATCCACAGGACATAATCTTCCAAATGGTATATATATGAAAGCCTGATTATGAGTCATGCTTCGGAAAATGTTCAAAACTTTATCGACAACTTTCCTGAAAAGTCACCCTTTCTTGCTGCATTGGTCTATAAGGTATTCTATATCTGTATATGCAGAGCTTCATTGGTTCCACCTTTGCATGACCCTATACATAATGCACTGCTTATAACCTTCACGGTATTAATGACCTTGGTACTAGTATCCTCTTTCCGATGATGAATTACTATTGTCAATTCCTTTGCTTAGTATTTATAACAAACCTTAGGCACAAACTTTTAGATGTACACTGTCAGAAGTTAGTGTAGCTGCACAGCTAAATCCACCGTAGATTTACAGTATAAAAGGAGGTATTTTTGGTTTCCAGTATCACAGACTGTTCCTGAACAGACTCACCTACTGTAAACACACATAAGCTTACTACAGTAGTCAGTACTGTTGCAGTCCACAATATAATCTACTGTTACCCAATCGCTGTAGTATAACAGGGCATTGATATGAACCAGGTATAAAACACCCCTGAATATGTTTCAACACCCTTTGACATAATGCATTACATTTGAGAAACTTCACTGGGATTAGAACCATCAACCTTCAGACCCACAGTCCAATGCTCTACTATCTGAGCTAGCTGGACAGTTGTATGGTCCTATGATGAAAAGCCTGCTGATTCCTATGAATGAGGGAGCAGGTAAGAAAGAGATGCTAGGAACCTTTAGCAAACCTGACTTATCTCATTAAACGTAAACTTTAGCAATGCTAGAAGCACAGACTACATCTGTGTATAATGAACCATGTCAACGTTTCTAAAGGTAGTTTTGAGATAGATCTATGGTCTAACTTTATGATTATCAAAATCCATGTGGCTCTAATAAAGTAATTATGTTCATGCTACTGGGTTCCCCCTTCTCTGTCTCTATCTATCTATTTATATACTGTAAACGTATATATTTTCGCGCAGCTAAACTTTCGCGCACCAACCATAGAAAGACATGTTCGCGCAATCATATTTTCGCGCAGCTGTGGGCGTCACATATTCAGCTACATGTCATTTTTTACGGTTTTTAAATCGGACAATTATTAAGGATATTAGAGCCAAAAGAGTTTCATCCTATATATTATACATTAATATGACCTATCGTGGTGGGTGAGGTTCTGCTCCCAAAAATCACCAAGGAAGGAAAAGAAAAAATAGCGGTATCCATGCAACTTATTGAGCCATCTATTGGCATTATAGATACAAGTACATGTACAAATATAAAGTGTTACACATCATTGGAAAGCTAATTTACTGGGCATAATTTTCGCGCACATCATAATTTCGCGCACTTAAGCATGTGCGCGAAAAACGCGAAAATATGTACTGAGCGAAAATTAATACGTTTACAGTAGCTTATAAACATACAAGCTCTCTCTCTCCCCTTCTCCCCAAGCCTCTCCCTAGCTCTCTTTCCCATTCTCCAACTCCCTGGTGTCATGTGAATCGAAAAGCTTATTCTGACCATGAGAATATACAGCCAGCCCCGCTAGCTCAGTTAGTAGAGCAATGAACCTTGGATCAGAAGGTAGGTAGCTCGATTCCCGTAGGTGCTAACTTCTTTTGTCTGATAGCTAGTCTAAAGTATTGGCACAAACTACTGTAGATACCTACAGTATATAATACCTTAAAGTTGGTATCCCAATTGGGGTGACTAGAATTGACCCCTCTCAATAACTACCTGAAAGTCTTTAATGTACACTTTTCTTCTGAAATGGGTGCTTAATTCTGGTTACCAAGAGTCTCAAAGGCTTTAATATAAAGTATGTAATAACATCTAGATCTACAGCTTTCATGGAGAAAACTCAAACATTGGCAAACCATCTGAGATGTGCTGCCACCTGTACAGATGGCAATGTACTAATGTATTCATGAATGGAGTTGAGCTACTGGGTCTGCAATGGAAATATTTTGTAAACACTGATACAGCTGCCACCTTGTGGTTTAAAAGAGAGGCATGCTAATTGCTTTATTTTTGACTGCTCAGTGAAAATTCATTTTTGCTACTGTGTGGGGATTTTTGTATGGAAATAATTCTCATAGAGCTTCAATACTTTCACATATGTCTTACAACATCATCATGCTTATCCCCATGCTGGAAGTGGAAATTCGTCACTGCAACAGTTGGGATACCAACTTTAAACAGGAACAGTATGTGTTCTGTTGGGGATACAGTACCTACTGTAGTGTAGCTGTACAGTATAAACTACTGGAAACCAAAAGTACCTCCTTTTATACTGTACAGCTACAGCACTTACTCCTAACAGTGTATGTCCCCTTTTACACTATTATGTTAAGCATTTTGATAAATTGTATAACTGGGTCTTTCTCAAGTCAAATTTTGCGATGCTTTATATAAATGTTTTATAAAATAATAATGTTTCTGTGTGGCCTGTATTTTTTATTTGTCATGGCGCATCATGCATGTAGAAAATATGTAGCTCAAAGCATACCCCCTCCCTCTGCCTTCTCAAATGAAAAGCAAACAACAACTAGAAATAGGTGCATATCAGGTCAACTAAAAATGCCCTAACATTCTACTCATCACAATTGAAAACACATTTATAGAGACCTTTTGATAAGGATAATCCCACATCAAACTGAGAGTCATATACGATTGTGGTTGGAAGTGAATACTATAGGAGCACTGAATGGTCAATAATTATGTTGGAAATGATGCCAATAATATGAAAAAAATGTATACACATGCTGCTGAATGTCTACTAAGGTGAATCAAATGACGGAAAAGGATTCTCAGTGATTTTACATCTTTTTTCAAAGGCTAGATTGGGAATCAGTGAAAATGCAATTTGTTCAGTGCGAAGTCAGGGAAAATTCAGGTGGTTTTCCGCTACAAACTAGTGTTTGATGATTCTGTGGTCATTTGCTAATTTTGGTTGATTATGTTTTGTAGGAGGGACATATCTATTAGGTCAAGGGTGATTTTCAAAGTTGTAAATGTCCCGGTAGTTGTTGTTGCGTGTTATGCTATATCAAAGTATCTAGAAGAACCATTTTCTTCACTGAGACCTGTAGCCTTTCCTTGCAACTCATAGTTCCCTCACTCCCCGTCAGATGTCCCTGCTGTTCCCCCACCACGTCACCTATCATGAGGGACCCGAACTACCATAGATTACCCAGGGGGTGATCTCACTGACTGGAAGAGCAGGTAATTATTTCTGACCAATCCTGGGTGTCATTACAAACCACTGGCCTCAGGCCGAATCCATTATTGCCAGACATGAGAAAGAAAGCTGTTGGCCTCTTGTTACACATCCACCAATACAGAACTGGGTTCTGTCAATGGTCTGTAGCAAATGGATAGCTGGATCTTGTTCTCGTGATATTTGCATTGTTTCATTCGATGGAGCTCAAAGATGAAAACATATTGTTTATAGAGAAAATGGGTCACAACCTTCCACCCCTTTAATAAAGTGGTAGAGTCTGGGTTGGAGTACAATCTGGGTCACATGGACGCGGAGACAGAGAGTGATCATATAATGTGATAGATATGGTACAGGTTAATAGCTGTATACGTATTATAAGCCAAGGACAGGGTAATTGTCCGAGGCACCCCCCAAGCACGATTACCATTGGCAAAGACGTATGCAGCTACTAACGCATATATCCACATCGAAAGGGGAAAAGAGTTGGGGGCCAAGCTCCAAAAAACTGAAGAGTGTTTATGACAGAGTCATCCTAAATCACAAATTTTACACCATAGGGCAAAGGAATGTGACCTGGGTGATTTTGACCCCAATCCAAGTGACCCTTCAGATGTGGCTGTAAACAAGGCCCCATGCCCCCAAACGGCCTGCTAGTATTAACTGCAGGCAGTCTTGAGTGTGCTAATAGCCTCCAAACATACACTGTGAAAAGTGTTTCTAATTCAAACACATAAATCTATCCAAAAACATCAAAATGTAACACTTTCACTGGTGATGGATGAGCCTACAAAAGTGAAACATTAGTGGGCAAGACCAGTTCTGGACGACACTATCTATTCATTGGCGAGAGCCTGTACAAGGAGTAGGAGAATAATACAAGTGGGCTAGCCAAACTGCCCTCGGCCACCATTTTTCACTGTTTTATTTCACCCATCACTAGTGGCCATATCCCTACACATGTTTACAGAAAAAAGTTTTTAGATGTTGCCATCAATATGTTTGGGTGAAAGTGTTAAAATCATATGTGACACAATCTGTGAAAAGGGCCCATAGTGCAGGGTGCACTAAAGTCCTTTTTCCCAGTGCATGTCACATGTATATATGGATATCTTTTTACAGTGTATAGGTGAAGGGTGCAGTGAGCAGTGGGATGAGGTAATCATATTATCCTGTCCCTGGCCAGGTGACTTCAGTAGGGGTATCATGAATCAGGCTTTTTTTTGGAATTAAATAGTCTATAAAAGCCTAATAAAACTATAGTACCCTCCTAGATTTGATGATTACACATTGGTTTCTAGATATACCCATTGTACGATGGTATCATTGTGTATAGATGTTATTTCTAACCCAAATTAATAGCATGTGGCCTATTCAAGGGGGAGTATACCATTTTCTGTGGACACAATAGTCGCAGTCAGTACACTGGGGGGTATCAATAGTAGGGCCTACTCAATACTATACCACCGGCATAGTCCATCTGCTGGTCACACCAGTGCAACTTGTCTAGACCAGAGGACTGCTGGAAAAGAACAACAAGCCAAATAGTTGTTGGTTGCCTGAGCCATTATATATGGGGTACTTTGCTGGGGAATATAGGCTCACAGGGCTAGGATATGCCTGCATGTGGGGGATTCTGTTAGGGGGTTTCTAAATATAACTTAGGTGTTATATAAACTTAACAAGCCTGGCACAATGGTTTTGATGTAGGAACAGAAGTTCTGGCCTTTAGAATGTGACTATAGTCGACGCATGGTTTATCAAACCTCACTCCTGGCACTAGTGTAAGTTTAGGTGGCAATGAAGGTAATTGAGAGGAAAAAAGATACATTAGAATATACCCTTAGGTAGAGTGGCCAGTAAAAATAATGTGTCTTAATGTTGGGAAAAAGTTGATGATCTAAGCGTTTTTGTACCCCTTTTAATCGACCCCTGCTCCTGTCATGACTACCGTATCAGCTCCCGTCTCTGTGGCTTCCGTGCATCCAGACATATCACCATATGAAAACGAATAATGTTGTATTTACATTCGTATCCATTATATTTATTCCGACCATTTATCGACCATTTACAGCATTAACCATATAAATCAAAATGAAAAAGCTACAAATAATGAATTACTTTAACAATATCTGATTAGACCCGGTGCATACCATGTGTAGGGAAATCTATTAAATTCAGTTTGGGAAAGAAACATTTGAATTTCTAAATTGTCAAATTAGGATTTTCCGTTTTTCTTGTTGAAAAATAGACCCCTTAGGCCACTCAAAAGGGGTTTATCATCACCCTGCGCATCATAGATTTCCCCCCTCAGAACCTTCCTCCCTTTCTTATGAAAAATGCAGACGTTGTACCTTTTCTTGTTCCTCTTCTACACACAGATGCGTTAGGAATCATTAAAAGTGGAGCAACTCATTCCAAGCCATCCTCTGTAGAAAAAATACCTATATATAGATATTAATGTATTCCAAAGCCTAGCCGAGAGAGTGAGAAGCCATAGAATCTAGATAATTATGGTCTAATCAGCATTTTTTATTTAAAATACAATGAGAGCTAAACATCTACCTGGTACTCCTGAGAAAACTACGACCCTTATTAGCAAGCTAAGTGCTTGGAGAGTGAGGACCGTTTCCGATACCTTTGAGACATGCGCAGTGCGTGCATCTCACTTGAGGCTTCACAGCGCCCTCTACACGGCATTGATCTGTTCTATTTTTAGCTCACTTCAGAACGAGGCTGCGCATGCCTGTTAGGTGCCACCGGAAATCGATTCTCACGCATGCGCAACGATTAGAATCGATCCCAGGGGGTCCATATCCGGTTGGAGGGCAACCCAATAGTGGTAAGAAGAGAGGGAAGAGAGGCGTGTGAAGAAGGAAGGACCCTCCAGGGTGGTGTTCACGCTAAACCCTTTAAGGGCCGCACATTGCTTTAATGCGCTCTACTGTCTATTTCACATACCACAGAGTAGACATTAATGCATGTGGCCTGAAAATTTCGGTCTCACAGGAATTACCTTCCTTTATGGGACGGTCCGACCAGGTGGCCCACGAGAATGGATGAAAAAATGTCTAGGAGAAAATATCTATACCAAACAGTCCATATGTCAATGGAAAGAGGAAATCACTAGGCCTATAGGCCATTCTAGTAAGATCTTCATAGAAATTAAGCAGGGATACATATGATTTTCTTCTTAAAGGGGCATTCTCACCACTCGCACTTACCACATAGCAGACTAGAACAGTACTAGAATTGTGAGTGGGAAACGCTCGGTGAGAATGCCACTTTAAGAAAAGTAAAATCATTATTACGGGTCCATAGATTTATGTAGATGGCCATAGATTGTTGATGGTATGCTCCCGGCTGCCCATGGCTGAAAGTCTAGTGTCTACCCCTGTACCATTATATATATATTATGATTGATTCACAGAAAAACAGAGATGGAATTATGACATGTTTATTATTTTCATATCAAATGAAGTAACTGAGAGAACATGTCAATAAATGAAAACAGGTCAACATACCCAACAATTCAACAATTTGATACATGTAATATAACCTGTGATATCATCCATATGATTGATTCCACATTACCATTTATTTCTCTGCACAATGTTCAAGTTATCTATTCTTACTCGTTGATTGAGACCTCATCAGACTGTAATTAAGAACACTTTAAGCCACCATTGCAAGACTAATAGGCATATTATATGTATAGCAATCCTAACATTAGTAAACAGCTGGTAAATATGGGTTCAGACATTATTTTCTCTGTTTGCCTTATAATTATTCATTCATGACCGAGCGTTGAACCTGTATAGTTTACGTAGAGCTCTGCACATTAGATAGGATAAAGGCCCATAAATGTAGTACAAAAAGATGCAACCTTTTGGAAAAAAAACACGTTTGTTTCTAAGGCAGTGTTTTTTTTTAAACAAAGGGGTGGGGGTCCAACATTTTTGCCGCTATCCCCAAATCAACCTACACCCCGCCACCTGATATTAAAAACTCCCTAAACTGGCTATGATACTACCCTCCACACAAGCTGCATGTTGTCTTACCATATGATTAGTAATAGGAATACAGTATGACACAATCTAAGTCCCTAGCTTAGATTACATTCTCAATTGCAACCAACGAGAAGACTGCACACATATTTATATTCCATATGGTGACTTTTCATCAGGTTATAAGTTGTTGTTGGACACTAAATATTATACAGAACGTTCTCTTTTTTAATATTGTTGCTATATAACCTATGGACCTTTGTACTTCAGATGAGACTGAAATAAAGAATTTAATTGAATAAAGATACAAACACATTGTATAACGTTGTCTGTGGAATAAACGCTAGTCCCAAAAAAACGCTTTGAGTACAAAAGTATTGGAATGCATATTAGTATTGTTGCGTGTTGGGGGTACAGAGTGGTATGTGCTCCACTTCCATGGAGATAACATTGATTATACCATTGTAGTTGCCTACTGTATTGTTCTTCACAGAATGCAAATATCCTCTTGGTAAAAAGACCCTGTCTGTGCCTTCCCTTTTGTATTGATTTCACATTATCCCCCAGGGACTGTTCTTCCTCTTGGGCCGACACCTTTTTGTTGCTCCAACATGCAGGCATTGCATGTGAGCATTATTGTACTTCATATTAGGGAGTGTTCATTTATTAGTTACAGGGGGTGGTTGGTTTGGGGGGGGGGGGGGTTGCATAAAATAGTTTGTACCTTTATAGCAAAAAAAGAAGTCATTATTCTAGTTCAAAGGGGGGAGAAAAAAATGTTCAGCACCTTCATGTAGGGGGGCATGACTTTTCCAGGCCTTCTAGAGCGGGTGTGTGTGTAAAATGTGGACCCCTGGAGAAGTGGATTTGGTGGGTGTGTGTGTTGGGAGGGGTAGACCAAGAGGATCAGAGCCCCGTGAGGACGAGGGGGGGGGGTCAGACCTATTTGGACCTCTCTTTATGGATTAAAGAGTGATAGGTTTAAACCTTGCTGGAGAAACGAAATAAAAACTTTCACGGGGGCTTAAAAGACATTGACACACTCGTATGAAAATACATCACCCCCTCCCCTCCTCTGTTATTAAAAAAGTGCCACTAGTTTTTCGCCATGATGCATGAATGCAGTACTGGTGAGTAGCTTGCTAGAGCTTCATTTATGCACCATGTGAACCATACAGAGTTGATACAACCCTGAAGAAAAACAGTATGACCCTATATTTCTATTCATTTTGACAAGAACTGAATTGGTACTTCCGTCTTGATCCTTTTCAGTTGCATGATATGGCTTAGTCTCACCAAATCTATAGAAGTTGAAACTTTATGATCGGCAACCATCTATGACTGAGAGAAAAGAAAAAGATTAGAGGAGATAAGAGTACATTGAAATGTCAAGAAAATAATTAAAGCATGTCTTAAAAAGTCATGAACCTTATTTTTGATTAGCAATCTTTATACTTCAACACGGATCCAGGCTACCCGGTCATAGACGTCAGCCGTTCATAGATATGGGTGCGGGTTATAGAGTTTCACCTTGTATCCATTTGGTGAGACGTAGCCCTATAATTATTGATTGCTCCTTTACCCCTGGAGCTACATCTCATGGTGCATGCTAGGCTGACACCCTTTTTTAACGGTACCACATGGAATCGACTGAATCGCATGCGGACATCAGTGTACCTCATATTGGCTCACGATCAGATGCTCGGTGAAGCTGTCAGATTACTAATTCCCACTTTGATTCTTCCACTGCATGTAACCCCTTCATTCAAAAGAAAGTTGGATTCATGGCAAAAAGACTATATCTATGTGAGATTTAGTTCTGTGTTTTCTAAATCCGATTCATACTGTTCTTCAAATAGTATAACTACAATTAGCTATGTGAAGCCATGAATGCAATTAATTGTATTTATTCGAAAGGCATAGAAGCTGACAGGTTTATGCAGCTATGCCTAAGCCAACGCCAGGTAGAGTCACTCACCTTAGCACTGTCTGCATGATGCACCAGCGAGCTCAAGCTGCACCCAAAGCAAAAACATGGCTTTAAACCCCCAGTCCCCGATCCAGTCCTCGATCCACGCCCACCCTAGGTGGAGGGACAGTAGGAATCGGGTCTTTAAAGTAATATGCTGACATTAAACCCGCACCCACCCTATATAGGGCGATGGGTGCCGGGCCTAGCCCCACCCTGACTGTTGGTAGAGGGGCAGCAAGTATTTATAAGGTTATGGGCCCAGGAAGGTCATTCAGAACACGTCACAAACTCGCAGGCGTTTTACCACATGACCAGTTGCGGGTCGTGATAGGTTTTTCACAAGAAATATTGTTGAAATATGTAAAACAATGTCGATACCTATTGAGATTCAGAGGTACCCCCGTCAATTGCAAATAATATTATTGCACTACTGATAAAGATCCAATCTCAAGAGTCAATACTTCGTTCTTAAAGACCTTTCACATAATAGAAAGGCCAGCTGAATCTATTGCTACGATTGTGAATCTCTTCAAAAAAAGAAAAAAGCCAACGCCCTTTGGTACTTTTGAGCATGAAATACGTTGGCATTTGTGCTTATTCTTTTTATTTGAAACCATTTTATCAAGGAAAAATGGGGGGAGGACATTGGACACGGTGCTTCCAGTACCGCATATAAATCTTGTATCTCAAAAAAAGAAAAGAAAACTTACTACCCCCCTCTCCCCCCACAGTTCGCACCCCAGGGCTGTCATGCCATCCACATATAAATTCCCCTCACAGCACCAAGCACACGCACAGGGACTGCACTAACGATGGGAGAGTTCCCACATGCCCTCCTCACTCTCCAAGCATAATCCTGGTACAGAACCCTCCCTAATGAGGTATAACGACTAACTATAGGATATGAGTGTCGCCTGTGCTGGGAGATTGATATCGACATGGTCGGCCATGACAGCTGTCACTTTCTCAACATGGTAGGTGGCGCTTCAGCTGCCGCTGGGAATTCTGGGTACTGATTTTTGGACTACCGTATTGGCCAGTATAAGCGCCTTGGAGGATTCATTAATAGATGTCTCTGGGGCTTAATCAAGACCACCAGGTATAGTTCAATAATTTATTTACCGTAAATTCTCACATAGAAGCCACGGGTAGTACGCGAGTCAAATCACCAGTGCATGCGGCTTATAGGATCTGCCCAAAGTCAGGGTGTGGCTTATACATGAGTCTTTTAAAGTATACTACAGTACTAGATTAACAATTTTCAGAACCCCTGTTAGGCTGATAGGATTTGTGAAAGTTAGAGGTGCAACTTATTCTAGACTGGTGCTTTTTCCCGACACAATGTTTCTACAGGTCAATACGGTATTTGTCAGCAACCCAGGGATACATTGATCTACACAGCCATCCCATATTGGCAGGAATCACCACTTCAGCAACCCATAATGCAATGCAAGGACTAGTTCCTATAGCAGTACTAGTAAGGGAGTGGTGGTCATTCTTTTAACAAAAGGGAAGAGATGGTGGATTTTCAGGGTGACCAAACCAATTCGGACTCCCTTTTAGGGAAAACCCTAGCGCGTTACTATATCTTAAATTGGTCAGCTGTGATCACTTGGAACTTGGCTTGAAGAGTAACAGAGAAAATATGTACCCTTCTTGTGGGGGACAGATGAATCTCGAGTAACTCGAGAGATATCCTGTATAGAGAATCTGATATCAAACTGAAGATTCAATTAAAAGCTGACTTGTTTAGCTAATGGGCTTGACTCCCTATTCCGCACTAGCGAGTTGCAGTGATTCTCCTTTGTGAGACCTATAGCTTAAGCTGGTTCCTAGCATGTCAAAAATGGACAGTTGTAGGGGTCATCACTTGTTGAATTGGTGATACTTGAGTAGTTGTTATATCCTGTATATCAACTGTTCAGATTGGGGGAGTGGTTAGGACACTGGTAATTCAATACAAAGGTCCTGACTTCGAATCCATCACAAGGCCGCATGGTTAATTTTTTTCCTAGTTGGTCAAGAATAATGATAGTATTCACATAGAAAAACTAAAGATGCATACAAAATCATTTTGGATTACCCTATAAAATTGTATATTGGTAAAGGAAATTTACAACTGAATTGTATACTATCACCAATTTTGACTAACCAAAAGGACATTTTATAATGGTGTGTGAACCAAACAACCTTGGTATGGATTCGAAGTCAGGACCTTTGTATTGGATTGCCAGTGTCCTAACCACTCCCCCAATTTGAACACATGATATAAGGACCCACAATAGAGGCCTATAACTGAAAGGTTTATGGCCCCTAAAACTCCAAATTTTGGACATGACAGGAACCAGCTTCAGCTAGCCAGCTGCCTGCTATAGTTAGCAGAGAAAGTAGCACTGGTACCAGACAAAATGGCGCTGTACAGTGATCATGTTGCTAATGCAGAATATCGTACGACCAACCTAGGTTAGTTGATATTGGCAGTACTGACCAACTCACACTAGTCTTCTTCATTACAATGATATTTAGTCCTTTTGAGTAAGGCATTAGTCACATGCTGTTATGATTCAGTCATTTTTGAATGGGACTTGGTCATTCCTGCTACTTCGGACTAAGGGCCGGGGCATTTAGATTTTCTGTGTAGGGTGCCTGTTGGTTAGACATGCACAGGGACTGTATGCCCTGAGGGCTCTGTCCTTTTGTCTGTAATTATGGGAAACTCCCTGTGGGTTTGATGTGTGTTTCTATATGTGTGAGGGGTATAGTGTGGTAGTGGGAAGTCTGAAATGGGCATGTCAGCAAGGATTCAACCAGCCCTTTCTGAGCAGCATTACCAAGCAAATCGTGGTGACTCTTTGCTACCTTCACTGTTTTCGCCTTATTAGATCACCGAGCAGGTGAACGCCAAATCTCGTTGGCCACATTGGTGATCACCAGTATGGTCAACACTACGGAGGTTTGGTGCCCACCAAAATGGTGCTCACAATACATCACCAATCATGTTCACCACGATTCGCTGGGTAGAGTGGGCCATCGAATGATATTATGTATGCCCTTTTGCCTGCATAATGCATGAATTCATTCCTGGCGTGTAACTCACTTAGGTCGCATTCACACATCATGCTGACCATACCTTTATTTCAGAGGTAATCATATTTGGTTGTCTTGATGCCAAATGAGTATAAGCTCAATCATGCAGTCTTTCACAAATTCCTTGTTTTTCTTCTTATGTCAATATTACAGGGGATATGCACTTTAAAAATCACAAGGGATATATGTATGATGTCTACACTCATGTCTACACTAGGTGAGTTGGTCCCTTCTTGCTTATATGACTTGTATGACTCATTTCTAGTGTTGACCCCCCAATGGATGCATGGTGTGAGCAAGTCCTCTACAGGCGCCAACCCAACACTGATATAATTAAGATACCCCACCCCAACGTAAAAAGCAGAACCATTTAATTAAATGAAACATAGAAGCCAGCACTGTAATTAGAGTGTACAAAGAAAGGTTAAAAACGAGAATCAAAATAACCACCAACAAATAGATTTAATGAAGACAGACCGCCTGCCTCTTATAAACCCCATTGCTGTAGCTGAGATTAATGAGAAATAAGTTGAATGTAAAAAAGTGAGGAACAGTATGGGGATTCCCCCTCCCCCAATGGCTGTTTGTTGTTGAGAATTGCCCTCATCCTTGGCAAGTTCAGTATTTGATGAAAGAAGGAAAAGAACTGTGTGCCTCGAATAACCAGATGCACTATATGTAGTTTTGTGAAAATTTGATTTTTTGAAGATGCCGTCAATTCTTGCGTAGAAGCCTCGACTCACACCCAGAAAAGTGAGTCATTGTCGTTAAAACTACCCTCACCTGACCCTCAGGTGAGGATAGTTTTAGCGACAGGTTTTTACGTGAGGTTTTAAGCTAAACTTCTTACATCTTGAACAGTCGCGACAATGACTCTCACTTTTCTGAGGGTGCCCGTACATGAGTCAGCACCAGTTTTACTTTGATACCGAACATGCCTATATGTGGGGTATGGCTTGTAGGTTTTAAAAGTGTACTACAGTATCAAATGAACAATTTTCAGAACCCCTGTTAGGTTGACACTCCAGCTAGGTTTGTGCATGAGAATTTACGGTAATCGTGGCCCTCCAAGGCTATGTTCCACAAATAACCAGATGGACTCTATTTTAGATTTGTGAAGATAATCGTGGCCCTCCTGAGCCTCCGTAGCAGTAGACAGCCTTGGCAAAGTAGACCAGTGTACAGTGAGCCAGAGATAACTCCAGTTACTTCACAGCCTCGACCTTCAGTCTCAACTAGGTCAAACTGCAGCTACTTGTTGTAACTTGCAGGGGGGGGGGGCACTCACTTTTTCTTTTTTGCATCGGCTGGGGTTGTACCTGTGTCCAAACCTTATCCAAATTTCCATAAAACCTCGCGTACTACGCAAGTGCAGCTAATGGAATCAGGACAAAGTCAAGGTGCAGCTTATACACATTTTTTGTAAGGTTTTAAGGTAGGGCCTTTGACTCTAAACTTCTTACATTTTGAACAGTTGTGAAAGAAAATATATTTGGGCAAATCTATTGAGAGAAATCTACTTTTGTAGTTTGATAGCCTTTTGGTGCAAACTTGGAAATTTTCGTGAAAACTTGGATATTCTAGGCAAAAAGAGACCCATGTCATGCAGAAAACTTGGCCCTTGTATAGATAGGAAAGTTTCTGTTGAAAAGGCAATTCTGTGAGGAAGAGTGTGCACACGTTTGCCAGTATATGAAATATACAAAGTACCCCCCCCCCTTATCCCCCCTGTTGACTCTGGAGTACTACTACTCATAGTAGCCATCCCCAGCTGATCCAGGGTCCTTTCACACACTGATCACCCAGGGACCACTAGTAAGTTACCTCCTGCTCTACAATTACACCTGTTATCCACCATTACCATAGGCTTATACTCCACAAACTTAAACTGTTAGGGTAGACCATAGCTCCAAGCAACAAATCATTTAGCATTTGAAATATGTAGTTATTAGCTCTGCTGGATATTCATGGGGTTCTATACTATAAGCTACTACTAACTACAGGCCTACTATACAGTTTATGGGGTATAGTATGATGTAGGCCAATCTAGGTTGTTGAACCCATTGCTGCAGAGGCCTTCATTCAGTTATGAATCGATCCTCTCAATGACATCTACTCTGACTCTGGGGGCCCTTGATTGGGGGTTCTCCATGTCCCATGTCGATTTGAAGAAATGCTCATGTCGCCATATTGATTTTAGGAAATGTCCCATGTCCCATATCACTGATTCTATTTATCCTCCTGTCCCATGTCACAAAGCTCCAAAACGGCCCATGTCGCCGTGTTGACGTTTATAGGGGCATACTCTTAGTGAGTCTCATGTTCAGTTTTATGTTATGCTATAAATCCAGAGAATTCCGACACCGCTATGACCAAAACAAAGGCATACACGTAGGAAGTCATTAATAACGAGAGGGGGGGGGGGGTGAAATATTATGCAAAGATGCAAATATCGCTATGCCCCCCCCCCTCCCCAGCTCTAAAGCGTGTGGAATATTCCACGCCCCCCCCCCCCCGTCACCAAAGATCCTGCACCCCCCCCCCCTCAGTTGAACTATATTTATTTCATGTGGAGAAACAACTTTACCATTGTTTTCTATGGGAAGGGCCGTTCTCCACACCCCAGTGGAGTAACTGAATCTCATTCTCCACAGCTCCATTCTCCACGGTATAGTTGTGAAATCAACCTTTAAATGTTGTTTTAAAATGGAATTGATCAACTTTCACATGAAATAAACACAGAGATCCACTCATATCAGTCTGAACTCCTGGTTTCTCCACTCGTGAGACCCAAGGTCCCACTCGTGGAGAAACCTGTCGTTCGGACAGATTATCGTGGACCTCTGTCTATAAGGCTAGCCTTTTTGCTTAAAGGGGGCATCATTTTCTAGGTCCCCATCCCTCAACATCAGTCAGATCTTTTTACGCCTCTACCTCAGGAGAGATCGACATTTTTACTTAACCCCCCTGTTATTGATAAATGACCATTCCCTTGCACTGCTTAATGCTTGGGTGCTATACCGGTTTCCTCTAGAATCAGATCCGGCCTAATCTAATCTGCCTGATAGCAATCTAACACATGCGAGACAATGCTAACCCTTTAAGGTCCACATAGTGATTTAATGTGTTAGGTGACCTTTGTTATCATGATTTGCACATAATGACGTGATGTACAATAAAAAAAAGTATTAGTCAATGAGTCTTGGTACATATAACTTAAAAGCTACCATAAAAGTGGAATACCTACCCAACAAAATGATAGGAGTTAGTGGGTGTAAGAGATTGCCATCCCTGAGATTAAATGAAGCAGAAGTGCCGGAACAAGGGGGCAGGGGGGAAGGGGGGGGGC
This sequence comes from Harmothoe impar, assembly GCA_947462335.1. Taxonomy (NCBI): domain Eukaryota; kingdom Metazoa; phylum Annelida; class Polychaeta; order Phyllodocida; family Polynoidae; genus Harmothoe; species Harmothoe impar. Next base: position 40,065,262 of record OX381719.1, read on the forward strand.
AAGTATACTTATGGTGGCTTCCACAGGAATGTATATAATTGCCTGGCATTTCACTATAATTATAGTGAACTTGGTCATACTCCCAAATCTATAATTAATGTTTCAATTCCCAAAATGTTTCCAATGCTTGGAATTGCCCCCCTCCCCGCCCCTCATTCTAAACCTTTCTTCAGGGTTTGGCTTTTCCCCCCTCCACCCGACTAAATTCAAGTTTGTTCTAACACCCCTGTGAACCTTTAATATATTGTGTAACATATACAATCTGTTCTTGCAGAGAAAATCAAGCAAGATGGCTGTTTCCGATCTTCCAGTCTTCAAGCTGTGTGTTTACCACGCGGAGCATGAGTTCAACGTTAAACACCTCATCTCTGTCTCTGACCCTGAGAGTATCTCCATGAAGGAACTACTCGACATGGCCGACGATGAGTGCAAAGCATTGTGGGACAACCTGTCGTTGGGTTACACGGAAAGTCAAGGTCATCCATTGTTACTGCGTGAGATAGCTGCTGTGTACCCCGGATTGACGACGGATCATGTCATCGAGGTAGTGCCAAATGAGGGGGTGTACATCGCAATGAAGGTCCTGATTGACCTATGTAAGAGGTATGTGTGAACTGTTACTTTAAGGGCTGTATATTGGTCTATAGGGAAATATTAGTGTTAGAGGAATATTGACGGTCTATTGATATTTGCCTATGACTCAGGGTTATCTTCACTGTAAAAGGTTGGTTGCCATTTCTGTAGGTGTACAGTAGATTCTACTGTAGATGTACATTTCATTGTAGGTAAACGGTAGAATCTACTGTAAATCTACAGTAGATTCTACTGTAAATCGATTCTATAGTAGGTTCTACTGTAGATCTACAGTAGATTCTACTGTGTACCTACACTAATTATTTACAGTGTTAGTTTGATCTATTACCAAAAGAGGAAGCAAAAAGATGTTACCGCACTAGTTACCATCCAAAACATACTAAATTTGCCCTAAACATAGAATCCTATAGAGGTCCAGGCTGCAGATAGATCTGCCAAATATAGGGATGACAACCACGTAGCAAATATAAATAGTTGAGTTAGGGAAATTACTATATGTAGGAATAATAACTAACCAAAAAGAAGACTTTCCATGAGGTTCGTTTTTTTGCCACCAAGTGGTCTGCCGATCATACCTGGCTGATGCATTCCTATAGGCTCAACATTGTAATCTGAATACATCAGTGGGAGTGCCAAGTATTAAATCATCAATTAAGTAAAATCATGGCTTTAATCCTTTTTTTAAAGAAAGCTTAAATTTGAGCAGTTACTACCCGGTATATATAGTCCTTCCAACAATCAGATCTATAAAGTTTTCTTTCTCCTAATCAGTAATCCGTTTCAGTTCATTTGATTTTTGAATGCTCTTACATTTAATTTCTCATTTCCAGTGCTGATGCGTCCACAAAGCCTCACGTTGTTGTAACAGCCCCTGCCTACCAGAGCTTGTCAGATATACCCGGGCCAATGGGCTGTGATGTCTCCCTCTGGTCAGTAGAATCAGAGGGAAAAGCATGGAAGTTTGACATCAAAACACTGCGCACCCTGCTTCGTGAAGAAACAAAGATGTTGGTCGTGAATTTCCCCCATAACCCTACAGGATATCTCCCAAGTGACAAGGACTGGCAGGAAATCATTGATATCTGCAAAGAGCGAAACATTTTCTTGTTTTCCGATGAGAGTTACTACATGACAAACAATGATGGAAGCAAGGCATACCCTTCAGCCTGCCAGTTATATGACAATGCTGTCACCCTATTCTCACTGTCCAAGTCATATGGCCTCTCTGGGCTGCGGGTTGGATGGTTATGCACCAAGAATGCTGAGGTCATGACAGGCATGGCGGAGTTCAAGCGTTACCTCACCATTTGTTCCTCCGCCCCATCAGAAATCCTTGGTATCATTGCTCTCAGAAACAAGGAGCGTATTCTTCAAAGGGTTCTTGATATCATCAAGACAAATCTGGCTTGTCTGGATGAGTTCTTTGCTGAGTTCCCTGATTTGTTTGAGTGGCGTAAACCCCGGGCATGCACAACCAGTTTTCTGAAACTGAAGGGCAGGGCTTTGACCCTGGGTAAGGGAGGGGCTGAAGGCTTCTGTCAGGCTCTGAGGGAAAAGGCCAATGTTCTTCTTGCACCATCCAAATTGTTTGACTTCCCAGATGAATATGTTCGACTCGGGTATGGCAGGAAGAACCTGCCTGAGATCATTCCACTGTTCAGGGACTTTGTCAAGTCTACGTTCCCAGATGTTTAACTTGTCAGAGCCATCTGACATATTTGGGCAACTAACAACATCTGAGTTAGCTATCATTTCAGTATGGATCACAATCTATCTCTTTTGTATGTAGGGTTGGTTCACCATGAGTCGGACATATACCCTGACACTGATATTTCTTATTACTCTTGCATAGTGATACTTGTATGGGTGATTTCTTTGAAAAGCTCAAGGTGGATCTATCCAAGGTTGTACACAAATGTCTCCTTATTATTATATGTAGACCACTTGTTTTTAGCGAACAGTCTCTTCGTTTTATAAATCATTGGGCTGAGACTTAGAAGTATTCACTTGCTATAATGTCTCCAAAAGTTTGGGGAATATACATATATGTTATGCATAAACCGTTCTGCTATGTCCTGTCTTTACTTATTCATATAATGTTAATGAAAATATCAGAAATAAAGTTCAGAAAAGCTCTTCATCGCCTTTTTAGAAATGTTTTGACCTCAGACATTAACACTGCTTTAACCCTTTAAGGACACATGTCACTAAAATATGACATTTGTCGTCATGTGCACCAATGCAGCCCCAGCGAATAACTTGCCTGGGCTACATTGGTGCATCATGTCAACCATTTGGAGTGCCTCAACCCCGTAGGATCGGCATGATGCTTGAATGCAGCTCTGGCAAATTACTCGCTAGGGAAAATCAAGGTTTCCTAGGAAATAGATGGCTACTGCCATTGGATGCCAGAAGGTCAAATCTCACTGGAAAGCAAATTTATACTTCTCCTCCCAAGCTTTCAAGGAGTTTTGACACATTGGTGTCCATCTTGAATAACTAGAATTGCTAAAGGAAGACAGGTTCACACCCCCTGGAAATGTTTACCAAGATGCTGTATGAATATGAATGATTAAGAGTGAAATAAAACCTCACGTATAGGCCGCGGCTAGTACGCAAGTCAGATTGCCAGTGCGGCTTATATTATGATCTACAAAGAGTCAGGATGCGGCTTATACACACATTTTTGCTACTATAATACAGTACAAAAGTCGACATACATAATCAGATTGCTAGTGCGGCTTATAGGCTTATTCGCGAGGTTTTACGGTAGCAACTTTGGGTCATGCTGAAATTCTGCTGGGTGTATGGGGCTGGGGGAATACCCCATTTGGAGATGGGTGCGTTGATCAATACTGCTGATAGAGTCCAGACGTGAGAGGTTCATCTCCACCACAGGCCGGTTACTGACCTACATGCATCACCCCGGAGCTGTTGTTATACATGGTTTAGGAGCAGATTTTGGGTTGGTTATCATTTTTAGTTACACGATGTTTTTGTGTTTGTAGTTTCTTTATAAATGTTTGTTTAATATTTTTAATCCCTCTGATATTTATAAATTCATGATAATAGTCAGTATAGTTTTATCGCACTGTCCGACGGTTTACTACCCACACCATTTTGTTATATTGCATGTGTTTCAACTCCGGCTTCAAGATTTGCAAACAGTTGAACTGAATGGATTATTTCTTCAAATAAGTAAAATATTGAGATTTCCATCTAGACTGTTACAATGTACATATAATTATGACGGTTGTTGATCATGAATTCCCTGATGTTATTGTCCTTACCACAATCAGACAATCCAGTTATTTATCCCTGAGCTTGTATAACATCCTACAATCTCTACAGTAATCACATTCTCACGTTCTGATGTTATCTTGGATGTTATCCTGGATGTTACATATAGCAACACAGTGAAGTTCTTTAAGGGCCCGCATAGCACCATAGGGCATAATCCCTTAGCACTATGATGAATGAATGCAGCCCTGGCGAGTCTACTTGTAGTGCTGGGTTGAAGTATCATGCCAACCCTATTCCGCACTAGCGAGATGCAGTGATTCTCCTTTGTGAGACCTATAACTGAAGCTGGTTCCTGGCCTGTACAAAATAGAGAGTTTTAGGGGTCATACATTTTTAACTGATTGTTAGTTGAATATACCTTATGTAAGCTGTCCAGATTGGGGAAGTGGTTAGGACACAGGCCTACCATTTCAAAGGTCCTGACTTTGAATCCATGCCAAGGCTGCATGGTTACCTGACTATATTTCCTAGTTGGTCAATAATAGCATTTGCAAATAAAATGATCTTAATTTTAGATCATTTATCTTGTGTAAAGGATCTTTACAGCTAAATTGTATACTATAACGATTTTGACCAACCAAATAAAGCATTTTAAAATGGTGTGAGCCAAATAATCCTGGCATGGATTCGAAGTCAGGACCTCTGTATTGGCAGGCCTGTGTCCTAACCACTCCCCTAATCTGGACAGCTGATATTAGGTACATTCAACTGCCAATCATTCAAAACGTTATGGCCCCTAAAACTCCAAATTTTTGGACATGACAGGAACCAGCTTCAGCTGATCAGCTGGCTGCTATAGTAAGGAGAAGAAATAGCACTGGTACCAGACAAAATGGCGCTGTACAGTGATCATCCTGCTAATGCGGAATAGGACTGATACACTCCCGAAGGGTCGGCATGATGCATGAATGCTGCCCTGGCAATGCTACTCGCCAGGGCTACATTTCAGTATCATGACGACAAAGGACATGGTACACCATACAATCCTTACGGGTTAATGTATACATATACATGATTCAAAATCACCTCAAGCATCATGCCGACCCTATGGGTTTGATACACTCCTGAAGGGTGGGCATGATGGATGAATGCAGCCCTGGCGAGTAACATTAAAGCACTATGCGGTCCTTAAAGGGTTATGTATGATAATACCCATTACCTGTCCCACAGTCCACCAAACAGGAAGCCCAGCTAACAAAAAACGTTTACATAACCAGGATTTAACGTGTGCAGAAGGTTCGCAAACGTTTGCAAAAACGTATACAGAACGTTTTTTTAAGCTAAAAACGTTGACACTAAATAACGTTTTAATAACGTTACAGCCAAACGTTTGTGTAAAACGTTATATCCTTAGGACTGCCAGTACTTTCTGAAGGTGTACTGCCATAGCGTATTGTTTCCAATGCAAACGCAAAATCTTGGCTTTCAGGGGGCCCTTTTTACTATACGCATTGGCCCGCTATGGCAGTGCTAAGGATATGCACGTTTGTTTAACGTTTTTACTATACCAAAATGGCCATAACTGATGTGCATACGTCCCGGGCATACATAGAGAAAAGAAACAATCAGATGGTTTGCCTCCAGAATGACTCTTTCTGATTCTCTTTCTAACTCTTTTGATAAAGTGATTTGACTAGTCTGTTCAAAAGGAAAGAAGATCATAATGTTATATAATCTATTACTATTATCAATTCATAAAACTGCTCACACCAGGATTCGAACCTACACAAGTGTTAACATACAATTTGAAGGCAGGCATGCTGACCATGAAGCCACCGAGCCTGCATGTCTACAAATGGAATTTACTATGCTATAGGCTATAAGGGACCTATAGCAAACCCGACGTAGCTCATTTAACCCAGACATATCCTATGCCTTGACTTCAGCACGGCTACGTCTGTGTTTTATGAGCGTTTACATGGTTGTGGATGGTCAAGTTGGGGTTTTTATTTATTTGATTAAAGACATGTCCATGTCTTTTGCCACATGTCACTATAAGCCTGTAAATTCCCTATGTCCCCTGTCGATTTTAATAAATGTCCATGCCATTAGGGACCTTTAGCAAACCCGACGTAGCTCATTAAACGCAGACGTAGTAGTGCTAAAGGGATAGGCTACGTCTACGTTTATTGAGCTTTTACGTGGCCGGTAAAGGTCCCTAATAAGCCCCAAAATGTCCATGTTGCCCTGTTGATGCTAGGGGTCTAGACCCATTCATGTGGAAAGGATTATGTCGAAAAATTGAGTCTACTCCATGCACAGGCCCGGCTAGCACAGGCGGTAGAGCATTAGACTTCAGAGGCTAGGGTATCAGGTTCGATCCCAGTGGTGTTTACATTAGGTGTTATTTATGAATTTTGAAAAAGTAAAAACGTGGTCTGGATTATATATTTTTGATGATTCTTATGTTAGAAAATTATAAGTTTAATGTGTACTTATTCTTCTTCCCTTACAAACCCTACAAACACGTTATAGAATCATAGTATAACGTTTGATACAAACGCTTGTTTGCAAACCATATACAAACGTTTGCAAACGTTCTGAAAACGTTCTTTGTTAGCTGGGAGGTATGGCAGTGACCACCCCTCCCCCGATCCCCGGGGGCGCTGGCTCTGTATTATGTTAGCAAATCCAATAGATGTAAACAAAGTAGTCATATAGATATGTAACTAGTCACCCTGTTTAGGCTGCCATATTTCCCCTTTTGATCAATATTGTTTTATATGCACGAATGTTGGCATTTAAGTAAAGACTGAACTGTTTAAATCACACTGTAGGCATAATTATTCCTAAAATGGGAGATTTTGGGAAATTTCCGTAGTAACAAATATCCAATTTACGAGTTTTCCTTAGAAGTTTAAAAGTTCAAAAAGGTTAGAGTCTTTGCCTAAAGCTGATATATAACTTCTAAAGTAGTCTGTGATACATGTATAACCAAATCATTTGAGCATTCATGTAAATGTTATTTTATGTGGTTCATAATTATGTAGAATGGTCTGTACCTTCACTCACCTCTCCCAATGCACAGGGGAATTCAGCTGGAGGCATAGAGACATCAGGGCGGAGTTTCTGGAACAATGATTTGTAGCAGATTGGATCATACTCTTCCCACTAGGGACGGCTGAACCCTTTAAGGACCGGATAGTGCTTTCACACATGATGCCCTTTAAATATCATGGTGCACGGATACAACTATGGCAGGTAGCTCGCTAGCACTGCATTTTAGGATCATGCCCACCCACGTGGGTAAAAACAATACATGATGATGCATGAAAGCAGCCCTGGCAAGTAGACCCGCCAGCGCCGTATTCATGCATCATACCGACAAAAGGCATAGCACATTAAAGCCATCTGCAGCCTTCACACTTTAAGGATGGCATGATGCACCAATTTAGCCTTATAGCGAGTAATCCGCCTGTGCTGCAGTGAAGCTTCATGCCAACCTTCAGCTGTGTATCAACCTCATAATTTTGGAATGATGCTTGAATGCAGTCCTAGCAAGTAGACATGTCAGGGCGGTATTCATCCATCAAGCTGGCAAGGAGCATAGCACATTAAAGCACTGTGCAACCCTTAAAGGCCTAACTCCATCAGACCCTGACCCTGGAGAGGGTAGGGTGACACCATGTCTGTCTATATACTTACATTACGCTGATTCGGCTGACGCGGGCAGGGAATAACTCTTCGTCATAACCCGATAAAGGAACTTCTACAGATTATGCCATGGCTGAAGCGGAGTGGGTGGCTGCATACGGTGAATATCCTTCAGGGAAGGAGACACAGATGTGGGGTGTAGGGGCATCCTGTCATTTGCTTACATGTGGGATATTTCACTGCAGGTATTTTGGCAGAGATGTGTGGGCAATAACTATGCCTTTGAATCTAGCTTGTGCTTTATTTATGCAGTGCTTAGTCACTGATGCATTTTTTCTTCTTTACATTAGTGATTTGTATCCATCATTGACTTACTATAATGAAGAACATGATAATACAAAACGTAAAAATCATGTCATTGGATCTTTAATTAATGTAGCTGAGCCATAACACGTCAGTTAACTCTTCCTTTACCGATCGCGCATTTATGCAAAATTTTCGCCCGATTTTAAGCCCCCTGTCATCCTCTCAAAAATTGGTTCAAAGCTTAGTTTTTTTGGATTCTCACTATCTGGAATAATCATGGTCTCCATGGATCCCGACCCATCTGTCTCTGATAGTATTTTCCTTTATATGGTTGGCTTGCCAACTTGAGGGACAATCAACACAATTTTGACCCATATTTAATCAATTTTTCAGGTAAAAATCATTTAAAATGTAGGACAATATGATTAGTTTGTGAAAACCTACTTTAAAGAGCTTTTCAAGAATAAAAAGATGGTACTAATATTTCCCATTATTTTCAGTGTGATTTTGATCTAAATATCCGTTGCCATAGCAACAGATATGCTAGAAATAGTGATTTCGTGAATTATAGGTTGCCATGATAACCATATCAAATATGGCCGTCATGACCATTCGACAAACAAAACCTACAATATGGTATTTATTCCATCTCAATTGATGAAGGGAATCCTGAAATATTGCAGTTTGAATATTGGATCAAGATACACTTTTTTGATTATTGCTATTTTGATAGAGCCATGTCCTGCTTATTTAAATAGATATTGAATACTAGGGTAACACCATCAACATCCTTAGTTCATAGTATCACTACTCCACTTGTAGTTTGAATATTTACATAATTCCAAAAGCCTTAGCATTCTCATGCCATCATCTATAGTCCAAAAAACACAGTACAGGAGAGTAGAGTTTGCTTACCTGATTCCCCTCTCCGGTATGAGACAACCTTCTTTCTTTATTGTTATAACTCTAATATTGTCTTGCATAATGATCAGATGTTCCATCTTCTATGACTGTTCTGGAGGGGTATAAAAACTTTTTTTTAAGGAATTGTTTTATTTATTTACTCCTTGTCACAAACTGTAACTTACATTTTGCATTTGCATAATCAGAATTGTGAGCCAATCTTGGGATCGTGTACTTGATTATGATTTAAAGTTCATGCACTTACCAATTTGATGAAAATAATTGTCAGTTTTACCCTGCCTCTGGGCACAATCTGCACCTCCCTGACAGCGTTATCATTAGTGGACTGAACAACTGGGGTTCTAATTAAACAAAGTAGGCTGATGATCATTATCCTGTTGTCATCCATAGTAGCAGATGGTACGGGGAGGGTCTCATAGCTTTAGGGTATTTAATGTTGGTAAGCGTTTTCATAGCATCACCTTGAACATCTAAATTATGATTAAATATTGTCTCATGTTCTCTCAGTCTTTGACTGGATCGACTTGCTAGCTAAGGTTGGAGTGTAAAGAATGTACCGAGCGCACGCCATATTTATATGGGACCCGGAGTTAATTAAGTTCCCATGCAAACTTTGTAGTCTGATCGTTTTGTCCTAGTAAGGTTAAGTTCACAGTAGGGCTTACGGTTTAGGAGCAATATGTAAATTACTCAATTATCAACACGCCCTTTGAAAATAGCACATCTGCACTGTAAGTAAAAGTCAATGACTTCAATTAATATCATACTTATCAGAATGAATGAACAGCTTATTTTGGTAAAATTTTAAACTCGCATAAACTTAGATAGGCTTAATTGTAAGACTTTAGACCTACCCACCCTACGTTTTGGACCATGTTTCAAGAAACACACCTTATTCCACCTTTCCTGCTGCATGGGTTATACTCCGGGGGGTAGCTACTGAGTATTTTATAACAACTGCCACCCTACCGCCCCACCTTTCACAGATGGGGAACTTTAACTCTCTCATTTATTTGGATAAGCTGTACATTATGGTGTTCCCCACTCCAGCCAACCGCCCCTGTGATTTTCAGATCTGACTGTATCTAAGATCGATCACTGGGTGCAAATTCCCAAGCCCAGGCCTCTCACAATATAGAACAAATTCCATTTTACAGTGAAATAGTGCCACTTGAATTAAAGATCAAAATTTTGACCGACCTACTTATTAGGGTCTTGATGACTTCTGACCGCCCCACTTTTCAGGATCTAATGGAAATTGACCACCACCGCTCTTGAGAGTCGTGCTGCGCAGTGGTTATCCAATCCATTGCAGAGTGCCCCCCCCCCCCCCCTGGGTTATACTGCTTGTAGTACTCGTCAATACAGTGCTCCGGGCTATCCCTGCATTCCTGATAAGCCTCCAACCTGAATGAGGATAATTACATCTAGACATGGAAATGTCATAGTTCTGAGTGCTGAGCTAATATTTGCAACAATCAATATTCTCATTAAAATTGAATTATTGAAATGGTGCCACATGTACTAAAGCTTAGATCCCATAGGTGAAGTGGCTAAATCATTTCTTCCTTTTTGAATAAATTCACGCTGGGATGGTAAGGTTCTATAGTCTACACACTAAAGGCCAAAAATGTGTTTGCTTAGTTTCTAATTTGTAGGCCTACCGGTAAGTGTATTTGCTGTGTAATAAACGATACTTTGTCCTTTATAATATTGTTATAGTATTGAGTAAAGAAACAAAGTCAACACAGTTCGGATCAAGTGTTACAGGTTGCGAATCAATAGGTTTATTCAGGAACCTAGACAGGCAAAGCTATAGCGGTGCAAACTCCCTGTAGAGTTCGGAACGGGTCAGTAGGCTTGCAGCCGATACGATCGCTTGGCCTCTGTCCTAGCGTGGATCCAGAGTGACCGACGAGTCCCATCGGATGCTGGGTATATATAGGCAGCCAGCCTGCGTGCGCACACGCAGACCGGAAGCCTATAGCGACCTCTGTCCATACCCCAAGCCCGAAGCAGATGCTGCCACCTGCCGTCAGGCTGAAGGGTACGGACGGAGTTCGCAACACAGCATCCAACAGAACTCGTCATATAAACCCCGCATAACCCTAGCCCCTACAGCTGTAAAAAAAATAAGATTTAAAAAAGATGTCTGTGAGTAGACCCTGTACATATGATTTATTGACAACCTGAAGCTATGCCTCAGAAAAAATATTGTTAGCATCTTTATCTAAAATACAAACACGTAGTGTTGATACAAGGTATGTCGTCTTTTGTTTTTTTTAAAGGATGAAGCTGTTGTTTTTCACCTAAGTACCGCGCAGCCAATTACTTCCCCTGAAGAAAATGTAATCATGCATGCAACAAAAATGATTCTGGAATTGATTTGAAATTGGATATCTGGGAGCCCCGGTGAAGATCTAAGAGACTGTCCCATTATGCGGTAGTGCATGTCAATATCATGTGAAATTACAGCCCAATGCAAATATATGCGATTGCATTTCCTCTTTAAGGTGGTCCAAACTAGCCTACTTCAGATAGACAGCAATACAATAAATCGGGTTGGAATGGTTGAATAATTAATAGTTGCCAAACGAAAAATAATTACCAATTAGCCAGTTATAATGGAACTTGAAATTGATTATTAATGGATATTGATTTTCATTTTTCACTAATGTGACGGTAGGCCCTATTAGGACCAGTAGCTCCATTTTAAATGTCAACATGGTATATTATGTATGGTCCCTCGGACAGAGGGGTCAATGATTGAGTTCTCTATAGGCACAGGTCGAGTCTAATGCTTTAGAACCATGGAAGCTGAAGTCTTTTATATACAATAATGCACACACATTATCTTGGTAATTAAAAGCTGTGTTCAGGTTAGTGCATTATCAAAGAAATCCTGGATGTATTTCATACAAAACAAAATCATATCTTGCCCTAAAAAGTAAAATTATATGAACATTATGGAAGTGGCTAATTTACGTTTTACTGGGCTGGCTTGACCTTATCTAATCGGCTAAGATGCCCTTATGTAACAGAATAAGATGCCCTTATTTCGTGGTGAATACGGCACTTTCATTCACTTAACCAAGAAAGGCCATATTTTACACACCCATGAAATAACCCTCGCCCATATTTCACGGCCTGTCAAATCATCAAGATTGTTGATTTAACCACTATAAAGTAGCTTTTTTAGATCAATTAAGTGGAATTTTCACTAAATATGTCAATAATTACATGAATCAACCACAAAGGAGTACTCGTAGAGTTCCTCACTGTGGATTAATTGACTCAGCTTCACCTCATGAAATATAACCGTCAGTGAGGAACTCTACTCGTGCACATTTGTCTCTTTATCTAGCAGACTAAGATTCCCTTATCTAACAGGATAAGATGTCCTTATCTAACAGACTAAGATGCCCTTATCTAACAGACTAAGATGCCCTTATCTAACAGAAAAAGATGCCTTTATCTAACAGGATAAAATGCCCTTATTAAACAACAAGAGGGAAAGCGGGAGCCTACCCAAGGATGCATTTCGTCTGCTCACTCTCCATCACCTCTCTGCGCTCAACTGTAGGAGACAACATACCTAACATCTGCTGGGAGATTGAACTTTCACGCCACTACGACCCTATATGCGATATGCTAAGGCATTCCCACAGTGCAGTCTACTAGGTCAAACGAACGCTACCAACTTTCCCGCGCCATGATCGCCGGCAGCGGAGCTGCTGGTTTAACAGTAAAATGCCCTATCTAACAGGCATTGAGATGACATAATTTAACTAGATAAGATGCCTATGTCTAACAGGATAGGATGCCCTTATCCAACAGTAAGATGCCCTTATATAACAGTAAGATTCCCTTATCTAACAGAAGTGACCCTTATTTAACAAGATAAGATGTCTACATGCTGATGATGCTGCAGGGTTGACACAGTGGCTGACTGGGTGTGGTTGTCATGGCGCCAGACGCCTCCTCCAGGGTGGTGAGTCATCAGGTCGTGGGTGAGTAGTGGGGTGGTGGGCAGCCTGGGGGGGGGGGGGGGCACTCATCACGTTACCGACCAGGGTATGTGGCTGCATGGACCTAGGCTTATGCTAACCAAGATATTGGAGGATCCAGGGAGGGACTCCAGTCCCCCCCCCCCCACACACACTTTTTTGATATTTTGATCCACAGTGAGTCGCTGTCCGACGCTCCTATGTATTTTGGTGGTTAGTCCCCCCCCCCCCGACTCCATTCAAATTCCTGGGTTAAACCCTGTTGGATACTTAATTGGTGATGGGTCGAGAACTGGACAGCTGGACAGCTGATCATCTTTGATTTTAAACCGCCATTTTTCAATCCTTTCTAATGGAACAGCCACTTAATAATTGCTGGGCTGTTTATGGCTGTGTCTCACGACAAGGTCAAAATACCAACAGCAGGAGGCTAATTATAATTATGATTATAAATATATAACAACCGCCATAACGTTTTCACAAATCCTTATATATATATATGAGTATAATTGTTTTTAAAACACCTTTTTTTACACCTGGTCAGAGACGGCAGCTGGTCAGAAAAGGCACATGGTCAGAGACGGCACCCGGTCAGAGACAAAAACATTGGCCCAAGGTCGTGAGACACAGCCTTATGCAGCTGGACTTTGAATAAGCACCCGTCTCGAATAAGGGCCGGTCTTGTAATAGTGATGATACGGCAGGTGATCTGATAACCAATAATGCACATCCCACTCTGGTACAGTAACCATTCACGTAAACCTGTTCCAGTGTAGTCCTTATGGAGATCCTTTATTGCTGGTGTAATAAATAGGATTTATGTCTGTGGTATTCATTAGTCCCACACTGCTCAGTGCAGCTGGTCGTAAATGTAGTAACGTCATTTTACCCTGCGGTGCCTAGACGTTGCATATCTCCCATGATCTTAAAGTGTGGGGAGGCTATGCAAAGGGCGGAATGGTCTCTGAAACCACAGGGAGTCTCAACTCTCATAGATGGTAGGGTAAGGAGCTCCCATAAATATCATAAATTATCCTAAATATCTATGTCTTAAGTGAATATCTATTAGATATAAAAGGGATGAAACCTGTGGGAATATATATGAAAATAGATCTAGGCAAAATTTGAACATTTTCCTCAAATAGTCCAGTTGCAAGCGGGGAATTATCCTTGCAACCTTGCAATAAAAAACCTGGAAGAGGATATGACTGATTTGAGTAGAGCAAGTCATATACTTTCATATTGACAATGCCCAGAGGCTGGCATCATTGAGGGTTTTCAGAAATTTAAGATGGTGTCCAAGATGGCCCACGAAAATGTTTAAAGTCATAAATCAGTCAATTCTTATGTGATTTGCATGTGTAATACCTCTAAATTGGGGTTTTGGGGCATGCCTAATTGATTAAAAGAGTCAAAAAATCATTTGAGTAGGTACCCATAGTGAAAGTATGTTCCCATAGCAACCACCATGCCGATTCTGACAAAAAATATATATTGTGCTAAAGAAATTGTCATTTCTCAACTTATATATTATACAGTCATGTAATATCTCAAATTACAGGTCTCATTAAGATACATAATTTTAACATGGTTGTAGAGTTGTCACACGTCCTAGGTAACCATGGCAACCGGAAATCAACAACAATAATGCCTAATAATTGGTGCTGAAACATTCTCATCCTTACATGACAGAACAACCAACATGGCCACAATATACTCTGTCCCCAATGTCAAAAAAGTCATTTGAGTCTGTATCCATGGTGATGCATCATTTCCATAGCAACCAACATGTTTAACTCAATACATGATTTTAACTCACAATATATTTTGTATTGAAGAAATTGTCCTTTCTTAACATTATATAGTCATGTGATATCTTAAAAGTAAAGGTCTCACTGAGATGCATGATTTTAACAAATGAAGAAATGAAATGAAAATAAATTTTGCTTAAAGCTGCTTACAGAAGGCCATTAATCAGCTTTAAGTGTTGCTTAAAGTTGCTTAAATCAGGTTGTCCATGCAGTGTGACTAATTAAGATTATCAGATAAATCCAATGTCCAGGCACCTTGTAGGAACAACCAAACATGTGCCATAAACATCCCACAGACAAGATGGCCACTCCAGTGTAGCAGTGAGTGTCTCTGTGCGGACTAGTGGAGAGGAGTCGAGCTCTGAGGAAGCCATACCCTGTCTGAACTCAGACATGGAAAAGGTTTATAGGTCTATCTGTCATTATCTTATTGGTGCTAAATGTAGTGGCTTGAATAAGTGCAGAGGTCTCAAATAAGTGCAGGCCTTGTCTAAGTGCATGGTAAACGAGGAAAGTGAAAAGAAAGAAAGAAAGAAAGAAAGAAAGAAAGAAAGAAAGAAAGAAAGAAAGAAAGAAAGAAAGAAAGAAAGAAAGAAAGAAAGAAAGAAAGAAAATAAGAAAGAAAGAAAGAAAGCCCTAATACATATTCAGTCCAAACAAACAAATATATCAATGAGCAGTAGAATCTCTGTAGGTTTCCAGTAAATAATAGAAGATTTTTTGTTACAGTTTAATTTTTGCAGGCTTTCTTTTCCTTATAGTTTATAACCAACTCCTCCCACATCCCTCTCCTGACACCAAGCATCATAATGTGATAAATAGACTAACTCCCCAAACTGCACACTTGTCATCAAGATGTTCCTGGGTTTAACCCTTTAAGGGCAGCATAGGGTTTTAATTTGTTTTGTCATCATGATGCATTATGCAATCCTGACAATTCTACTCACTATAGGGATGCATTTATGCATCATTCTGATCCTTCATGAGTCTATCATCCCAATAGATGTGCATGAATGCATAATACATAAATGCAGCCTTGGCGAGTTACTCACACATGACACTTTGTGACCCATAACCATTTAAGGACAGCAGGTCGCTAAACGATTATGCTTGTCACCATGATATATACCAATGCAGCCAACATCACCAGTACTGCATAGTTTCATCATGCCGATCATTTGGGAGTTCCTCAACCCTGTACGGTCGGTATGATACTCGAATACAGCACTGGCGAGTCACTCGCCAGAGCTGTATTACTGCACAATGACGACCAAGTTCACAATACATTAATACATTATGCCGCCCTTAAAGGTTTAAATGAGAAGTAGATTTGCATGTGGCAGACACCTGCCTGCCGTCTAGCGGGAGATATATGAATCACGTAATAAGCAGAACGCCATGGTGATACAAAAAGCTGACAGGAGGGGAGGAGAATAAATGGTACAGACACTCCTGGTCGACATGTGTACATAAGAACGGGCTGGGGTGGGACGGAGGTGTCTATTATAACCCTGGAAAGGCCGCATAGTGCTTTAATGTACTTGGACGTCATGATGAAAGGATGCTGCACAGCCCTGGTGAATCTACTTGCTTGGGCTGTATTCATGCATCATACCGACCCTACAGGGTTGATACACTCCGAGAGGGTTGGCATGATGCATGAATGCGCAGCCGGTTGGTGAGAGGAGGTGTCTACATGTATTAACCCTTTAAGCAACGCAGTGTGTTTTAATCTGTTATGCCTTTTGTCATCTTGATGCATTCCTGCATGCATCATGCAGAATGACGACAAAGGACATAGTACATTAAAAGATTATGCGCTCCTTAAAGGCTTAACTGATTCCATTACATCAATATCGCCACACAGTGAAAAAAAAGTAGAATCACTGTGACTCCCGACTTGATCACTGAGGTAACTCTCCCCGGGACTCTAAAGTGACTCCCAAACATTAGCAGGACATTAGCAGGACTCCTATTCTAAGACTCCCTAATGATTGGGAGTCACTTTAGAGTCATGGGGAGAGTTACCCCAGTGATCGAGTCCAGACTCCCATGCAGGAGTCACAGGGATTTTACTTCTTTTCCCTGTGCAATGGTTGGGTTTCCAGAATGCAGAAGGCTATAACTTACTCTCACTATTTTCATTAGTTATTCAGAAACCAAAACCTCAATTAACAGAGTTGCAGCAGGTGTTCGAGGTTAGGGACTTTGCAGCAAAAGGGAATTTTATCCTGGTGAAAGACACGCTTCAATTCGGATGAAAACAGTGATATTCCTCATTTGTCCTTGATAATTGCCGTTTTATGATGAGCATTCATATTTGAAATGTTGAAAAGAAAAGACCTCCTCAGCAATGACACCAAAAACCGATTTTAATCATTAGAACTGTGCATTATTCCATAATACTGTTCAAAATGAAAAGAAGCTGACAAAATCACCTCTTTAATCCATTCACATTCCACAGCTTATGAAACAGCAACATATTTCCCAATCACAGAAAAGGCATTTATCACTGACCTCGGTAATGGGGTCTTATTCAAACTGAAAATATTGAGTTATGGTCACAATATCATTACTAACACTATACATGCTAACATGTACTGTATACTAGAGACAGTTAACAGCAGATCATTCTCAGTGAACACAGAGTGGTCAGTGTAATATTTTGGTGTGTGTAGGAAGGATGTATCAATTTTGTTTGGGATCATAATATTATTTAGGAAATTAAAATGATCCAAATATAGTGCTATTGTGTGCTAATGTTATATTAATAGATATAGAACTATAGCGGGAGCATTACATCTACCAGACCTAAATATGCATCCCTTCCACGGTGAAACAAGCCGTTATGACAGGTTATTGTCGTGTTGTCCATATGTGAGCCTGGTGCACAGTCCCCATGTGTTTATTGTTTATTGTCATAACAACCTCAGTTTATGATACATTCTGCACCAGAGGCAGTCATCAGAACGCCTCTCCGTGAGATTTAGGTTATACAAGGGGCATAACTCTCCAATCAGATGCTTTGGCTAGACTCAAATCCAAACCCCTGAATTAACATATATCATCCACCCGTGAATAAAGATGGCCCTATCCATACAGAGAGATAAATAACCTTTATGGGTGGCGCCATCTCGCATAACTGAATGTTTATAATACGCAGCTTTCTGCCGCACTGCTGCCACCTGGGAGGCATAGGGGGAACCACAGTGTTGACTCCTGCCGCGCAGGTCTCACAGAGGTAAATCACACAGGGAAGAAAATCATATATATTATGTTAGTGAATACTGTGGGAGCTCTGAATGGTCGATAAGTAAGTATTGAATAAATACTAACATCATAAAAACTAGTACACACTGTGTTGAATGTTTCTCAAGTTGACATGAGAAAAAGTATTGTGTACCTCTTGAGTAAATCGGTCCACACATAGAATGGTGATGTACATTTCTCGAGCTTCACTCGGGAAACTCGGGAAATACATACCTGGTTATTTGGATGAGTGATTCTTGGGAAATACATCAACATTGAACACGATTGTCTTTATAGGAAGGTTCACTATTCTCGAGAATATCCTGTGTCTATCTTGTGTATACAGCTTGTGCTTTTCTCAGGCAATACATACGTTTCTAACATGTGTCATTTTTGAGTTCTGTTTGAGGGTAGCTTGTGAGAGAGCCCTATGGTGAGGTCAGTGATACATATTTATAACATATATCTCCATCCTCACCACAGATGCACCATCACCGTGACCTTTGACCTATGACCTTAGCAGGTCATGTGGATGCAGGTGGGCCTGTCAGTACTATTTGGGGTTTACACACTTCCCTGCACGGGCCCCGACATACTGGCAACCTCCCTATTATCGCTCACACACCAGAAGCACGTGGATCCTACCGGAAACTCATGATGATGAATCAGGATTATTTTTAATTAAATATGAAATCACCTCTGTAAAATTTCCCATTGTTGTCGTTATTGCAAAGAATATAAGGACTTTCCCAGTTGACACAGAACATTTAATCAACCTTGACAAATTGTTGTTAATGCTGATTAAATGGTGGTTCAACGTTAATTCAATGTTGAACTGGATGCTGTCCCTACCGGGATGTCTATGATATTCCAAGGGGGCGTCAGGAGGTATTGACCCCCACCCCCCCCACCCTACCTCCTCTTTGGGTTTTTTAATCTTAATGTTTCTAATGATATTTATATCCAACGCAAAACTTCCTTTCTTTTTTATTTTGTAAGGAGCTTGATTTGTTTATTTGAACATTTATATTTTATTTTTCTTAATGTAACTTGAGCTGACATTTTTATGTGAGTTACACCCGGAGAGTTACAGCAGTTTGATTTACTTTCAGATGGGGAAATATTCAAAGTGGGGAAAGATAAGGAAATCAGCAACGGTATTTCGGATAAACAATTTACGGAGCAAGACGAGGTTCAGACTTTATGTTTTTTCCCCATATTTCTAAACATTTTATGACATGTTTACAAGCAATAATACCAGAGTCTCTGAGTCATTGACAAATTGGCAAAACATCTCCCTACTTAACTGTCTTTTTATGAATCTAGAAAACCATGTCTGCCTAGGCTCGAGTTGTTGACCCCCTGATATGAAAAACTAGTTTTTGGCCCAAAGGAAATAACTGAAGTCATGAGTAACCCTTCCCACGCAGTCTTATTCGCTAATGGACCATGCCCTTTTGCCATCATGATGCATAGATGTACATAGATGCTTTCATGGCGAGTAACTTGCCAGTGCGACATTCACGCACGATCCTGACCCTTCAGGGTTTATACACCACTGAAGGGTACACCCTCAGAAAAGTGAGAGTCATTGTCGCTAAAACTACCCTCACCTGAGAGTCAGGCAGTGAGGGTAGGTCATTGTCGCTAAAACTACCCTCACCTGAGAGTCAGGCAGTGCGACAATGACTCTCACTTTTCTGTGTGTGTAGACATGGCACAGCAATATGCAGCGCAGGCGGGTTCTTCACCAGTGCTGCATTGGTGTATCATGACGGCATATGAATCATTGAGGTATCATGCTATCCTTAAATGGTTAATCATATTTCTGAGTAGGGCAGTATGAGCAGGTTTACGGTACCACCCACACTGCCACCTGTAGGCAGGTGCTGACAGAATGTGGCGTATAGCTGTCTGCGCCGTAAAAACATCACAGTTTAGCACCACGGTAGGGAGGTATGAGGGGGAGGGGCCGCTTAGTACTTTAATATACTACTCCCCTTGGTCGGCATGATACACATGCATGATACATGAATACAGTCCTGGTGGCGAGTAAACCACTACGTCTCCGCCATAACCATGACCAAAGTTAATGCTACATTCAAGCATGGTTACCCTGTTGTCCCAGGTTTGGTCATCATGGGCCCTGTGAATCTGCTGACCAGCCTTCGACTGGGTCGGTTTTAAAACTATATCTATCTATCTAAGCATGGTTATGCTGTCATTATGTACTATGTAAAGGGTTTAGCACTGGATATGAATATATAGGGGTTGTGCAAGAAGACCTCTGAACGGAATGATGCTTCAAGCTTGATGTTTATATTAAATTTTGTCAGCATGATGCATGATGCGCCGGAATTAATGTATTTTGCTGGTACTAAATTGGTGCATCAAGCTGACCTTATAGGAGTGTATCAACCCACCAAAATATTAACCAGTGTTGTATGTATGCATCATGACAACTTGTAGCTATACTACATCAATTCCCGATGCTGCCCTTAAAGGGTTAGTGATAACCATAGCCATATGATGCACACCCACACCCGCCAACCTCTCAACACCTTGAAACCCTGGAGTCCCAGAGAGGGAAACACCCAGGGTATAGAGTTAGACCTGACACAGGTACTGAGCTATCCCCATCAGTTACCCTGTAAGGTGAGGATTCAAGGTGTGGCTTCTTAACCCTTTAATGATGGCATGTCGCAGAATGATCACTTTTATTTATATCCTAAAGGGCTGGGCTTGATGCTTGGGTGCAGCCCGGGCGAGGATATGTTGATAGGGGGAACGAGTCGGGGGAGGGGTTTTAGAAAATGTGGTTATGTCATCGGTAAGCATTTCCTACTAACAAAAATATAAACGCCCAATTATAAGCAAGGTGATTCAAATTTCTCAGCCATTCAAACGTCCTTTAAAACCATTGCATTGTACCATCTTTACATTAAACTAGACCAAGCAAAACGGTTTCCACGTCTACCGCAAAAAAAACGGCGCAAAAAAACACACGCAAAATGCATCATTTCACAGTACGTTACATAAGTTATCTTTAAGGGCCGCATATAATGTTAATACCGTATGCCCTTCATCGATGTGATGCATGAATGCAGCCCTGATGAGTAACTCACCAGGGCTGCATTCATGCATCATTCCTACCCAACGCCCGTAGGGTCGGCATGATTGCAGCACTGGAGAATAGACTCACCAGAGCTGCATACACGCATCATGACGACCAAGGGCATGATGCATGAAGGTATTATGCGGCCCTTAGAGGGTTAAAACGGTAGCAAAAAGCTCATAATCTAGACCACTCCACTTGACTCAGAAGCCCGATTAGTCAGCTGACTAGCCCCCAGTGGTGGCTCATTTTTGGGAGTCCAGTTCAGCCACCACTCTCCCTACAGATCCTTGTTCTCGATTCTCTCTGCATCTCTGTCCTAAAGATGATTTGAGGGGAGAAAGGGTACTACTTTTAATCACTTTGCGAACAGAAAAGGAACGCTTCCTCCTGAAATCCATCCCACCCTTACCTCAGGCAAATGCCCAGAAAAATAGTCCCAGAGACGTATTCGGCAAAATCAAGATCATTTACCACCCCTTCCCCGTTCTTGGTAATGATTTCAATCACCAGATCTGCATTCATACTTCATGAAGGTCTTTCAGAACAGATTTGTGACTCGTGCAGATTGGACATTTGTCCATGGCATATATTTGCAATTGACGAGGGTAGGCTACCCTCAAATGTCAATAGGTGATATTTACATAATATTTTTGTATAGATTTCACTAGGATTTCTTGCGAAAGACCCCCTCCCCATACAGTCAAACTGTTTTTTTCACGTGATAAATTGCCTACAAATTCATGACCTGTTCTGAATGAGCTTCCTGGGCGACAAAGGTTATAGCACATCAGAGCGATATGAGGCTCTTAAACCTGCAGATCTCGGTACCCCTCCACCGACAGTCAGGGCGCAGTCGGGACAGGTACTCAGCCCTATTTATAGGAGAGCTGGGGCTTTAAAGGGTTAATCAAGGGTTGGTGCAGAGATGCAAGAGCCGAGGCAACACAGCTAAGCAGGGGACAGAGAGTGCAGCCACCTAGACAGGTAGCCCCCCCCCCCCCCCCCCACACACACACACACCAGTAACACATGTAGTCGGCGTAATTGGACGGCGGACACAAATTGACGGAAAATTGGAAGGCTGTGCCCTGCTTTTTAGTCTAAAACAAATATTTTGGGTGACATCTGAGTGTGTGGTGGGGCCGACCCACTGACCTCTACCGTGTGTGGGGTGGGGGGGGGGGGTAACATATGGGTGGTAGTTTTGGACGGGGGGGGGGGGGGTACATGCAGTGGCTAGTCGTCCTGTATAGATAGGGAAAATTCCTTTTTAGATTGTTTTCTCAAAACAAGTTAATATCTGGTTTATTTCATGTCTATTGATTGGGGTTCACAGAAAGTAGTTCCGGAACATGGCACATAAGGCCAGTGATCAATCAGGAAGTATTGGCGCCCCGGTACTCCCTATGCAAACTGACACCATCATCGTTAGAGAATTTGAAATTCCATGAATATTTTCAAGAGTGAAAAATGTACATTATATTTGATAAAATCTCGGACGTTTTTTTGCCTAAAAGGTCCGCCTGCTCCTTTGAAGCTCCACCTTTTCTCCATAGATTTAATTTATGAATTCAATGACTTCGTGAGAGATTAACAGATAAGCTATATCATGTAGATAATATGTTATTATTTCAATTTAGTGCCTGAAGGAAATGCCCACATACACATAATGGCTATTTTAATTATCCTTTTATAATTTCTAGTAGGAAGAAAATATCCCCCTTTTCCTAATTCTCACGAACTCTTCCAACAATCTTGCTACAGGCCAAAGGGGGTGGAATAAATCAGTGTTTTGCCTTGTCTTATGATCACACAACCCTCTCTGTCTATACCCTACACATACAGACAGCACCCCCTGGTGGCTGTAGGAGCAACCAACCAGTAGTCTGATATAGGGAAGGAGGCTAGCATGTAAATAGTCATTGTCAGGGTCTGCAGTGGTGCTGTCTCTTTGTGGGTTAGCTATAACCCTTTAATGGCTGCATTTAGTCACTCACAAGGGATGCATTGACGCATCATACCGACAGGAGTTGATACACTCCCAAAGGGTCGGCATGATGCATGAATGCAGCCCTGGTGAGTTGCTCTCTAGCACTCCATTGTTGCATCATGATCACGAAGTTTATAACAACTTAAGCACTGTGCGGCCCTTAAAGGGCTAACTCTCATAGATGTCAGAGTTTGTAGATCTCCTAGGCCTGACTCTGATTTGTTAACCCTTTTAGGACGACGTAATGCCTCAAGGTTCATTCCTATTGTCGCCATGATGCACTAATGCGAGTTGTTTCTCATATTGCATTGGTGCAGCTTGCGGAACTGTCAGTATTATTCAATTCGCATGGGCAGCAAAATACATTTAAATGTAGCACTGTTGAGTTACTCGCCAAGCCTGCATTCTCAATCATGGCGATAAAGAGCAGAGTATATTAAAACATTATGCTGCCCTTAAAGGGTAAACTCAATGACATAGATCTATGTCGGGAATTTGTAGACTCTATGATCTGATTTGTCAACATTAGAATAGGTATAGAGCTCCTCTAACACAAAGTCTTTTACAAAGTATATGCACATTAGAGTAGATTCACCACTTTCGGACGCTCGTTTGCAGTGCGGACATGACCCCTATTCTCTGGGCTACAGTTTTCTTAATACTCAACTCACAGTATTTATGATGAAATATATATGGAAAGAGCAGTTTCGAAACAGTACACCCATCTATTATTTTATGTATTTTTATGCATTATGATATGAAATATTCCTCATCAAAGTTGCAAAATTAAAAGTCCCAATTTCACCTGATGTCGGACACTATGGATTTCCTTTGTTATTTTCAAGTAATAGTGACAAACTGACCTTGCTATGATGGCAAGGATAACATAATTTACCCAGGGTTTGAATATCACTTAATATATTTAACATATCTACATTTATCATATACTTTTAACACAAGTAAACCTGTCCAATATGGAAAATCTATAAATACTTCAATTAGACTGCTAAAATTAAATATTTTTCTTGCCCATTGAATTTGAGGATGTGTATTAACTAATAGGGCATTGATACTTTTTTCTGGCAGAGTAATTGCTTTGCTTTCACGTTATTTATGTTAAAGGGAAAACACAATGCATAGTGATGTCCGTCTCATGGTGAAATTCGATCATATTTTTGAATTTTTGAAAGGGCTGTAAATATTATTTTCTAGAAATTATTATGTGTGTTTTGCTATGATTATACTTCGGAATTCATATACCTTTCAGTCCAGGTTGGTTATATTGCCTGTTTGTTTATACCATAGCAATTGTTAGCATCAAAGCAAACCTGTCCGACTTGGGGTACCATGTAATTCTGTAAATAAGGCATGAGCTCCTCGCCACGAAACAGGCCTACTTCATGGAATGATCAGGCACAGATAATATTGTTTTGCAAACATACTATTTTCTTTATTGGTAAGGAAAACAGTTTAATTTTACACTGATACTCACATATAGGCCATAGAACCTACTATATTCTATGATTTTTAATACTGAAAGTGTCCGACTTAAGGTGTGTGTCCGTCTTAAGTGAATCTACCCTATAGTCAGTCACCAGTTCAGTTGGTCTAGATCAGGGCTCAAATGTGAATCATCAGCTGAGTTGCTACTGCTCTCATAACATACAATCTAGCTTTTGGATACTGTCAGAATTCTACTAATGATTTAAAGTCTTAGGAGGTCTCAGAAAAAAATGCAGCCTCGATGTAAATACGGACATCATATTCATATCAGGGCTGGTTTCATTATAAATGACCTCAGGGCTCTTAGGCCTGGAAATATATAAGGTACAACAACACGTACCAGTCAGCACGCCTGTTAAGTGTCCATCACTAAACCCTCTTAGGGCAGCATAGTGGTTTAATACCCTTCGTCATGATGATGTATGAATGCAGCACTGGCCAGTAGCTCCCCAATGCTGCATTCAAGTAGCAAGCTGGCCCTATAGGGTTAATGCAATCCATAAGGGTTGACATGGTGCACCAATGCAGCACCGGTGAGTTTATTGTGTATTATGCTGACGAATGAACCCTAAGGAATCCTCCATAAAGAGTTAATCCAGCTTCATTCCTTCACCTCTACTCACCCTACATCAACCCTAACCAGACCCCACCCCCTCACATGACCCTTTACTACACCACACCCACCCTCCCTACCCTCCCTACCCTCCCTACCCTCCCTACCCTCCCTGCCCGCCGTACCCTCCCTTCCCTCCCTATCCTCCCTACCCTCCCTGCCCGCCGTACCCTCCCTTCCCTCCCTATCCTCCCTATCCTCCCTACCCTCCCTACCCTCCCTACCCTCCCTACCCTCCCTACCCTCCCTGCCCGCCGTACCCTCCCTTCCCTCCCTATCCTCCCTACCCTCCCTACCCTCCCTACCCTCCCTACCCTCCCTACCCTCTCTACCCTCCCTACCCTCCCTACCCTCCCTACCCTCCCTGCCCGCCGTACCCTCCCTTCCCTCCCTTCCTTCCCTATCCTCCCTACCCTCCCTACCCTCCCTACCCTCCCTACCCTCCCTACCCGCCCTACCCTCCCTACCCTCCCTACCCTCCCTACCCTCCCTACCCTCCCTACCCTCCCTACCCTCCCTACCCTCCCTACCTCCCTACCCTCCCTACCCTCCCTACCTTCCCTACCAACAAGGTAATGTACAAGTCAATCTGCAAATTCTGGTCGTGTTGCTGTTTTTGGAGGGAAAAGATGCCTCGGAGCGGGAAGTGTGTGTGTGCGGGGGGGGGGGGGGGGGAGGGGCAGAAAGGTGTTTCATGCGCCCATTCCATACAACATTTCACCCCCTCGCCCTCGCCCTCAACATGAAATGTCTAATCTGACTATAGTTATAGGCAAATAATATAAGCTACACCCTTCTTTTCTTTCTGAATAAAAAGAACACTTGTGACCAAAATGAAGATGGTCACAAAACAGCCCATATTTTCCTTCCTATGTGATTTTAAAAACCAGTTGAGAAAACTATTTTACTTTGGTCCTAGACCAAGGTCTACCCATCCATACACACCATCCATACCCCCAGGCCCCTCTATGTCTGCCCTCCCTCTCCCCAACTCCTCTGACCTTATCCAGATTAACCTGCCCAGGTGCCCTTTGACCTTTGACCTGCTGGTGATAGATTTGTCTCCCTGTGACATAGACAGGATACAGACAGGGCTGGGGCAGTCGGATCTACCCACCACACGTTAACCAGGGTGAACCCTTTAAGGGCCGCCTAGTGCTTTAATGCATCACCCCCTTGGTCGTCATGATCATGAATGCAGCCCTGGCGAGTTACTCACCACAACGGCATTTAAACATCATGCCAATGGTATACGAGAGTGTATCAACCCTGTAGGGTCAGCATGATGCTTGGATGCAGCTCTGGGGAGGGCGACGCTGGCCAGGGCTGCATTTTTACATCAGAGGGCATGTTGCATTAAAGCGCTGTGTTGCCCTTAAAGGGTTTAACTTTATTTAAATAGCTTACTCTACCAGTGCACATAAACTATATCGGAATCACTGCATCATTGTGATTTTATCGTGTTACTATAGAGTATTAACTGTTGACACTGTTTATTGGTTGATGGAGAATTCAGTGCATGACCAGTGTAGTCATGTTAAGACTACACTATGTAAGCATATCTTGTGTAGTCTTATATTATAGGTCTCTTGGATAGTTAGGTATAGTTTTGAGACTACGTGGGGAATGCTTTTTAAGACTACAAGGGATATAGGCCTACTGTCAAGGCTCACCTTTAAGTTCGATCCTATATGACAGGCTCACAGAGTGTTGATTTCGGTCGCCGTATCGCCTATACTATTATGTATTTCAACTATGTAATTCTATTCCCCTAGTTTGTGGTTGCATGTATATTATATTTTACGTGGGGCAAGTCTTTTGAAAATGTTACCAAAATGATGACTAGCAAAAGGTAGAATGAGGCCTTTCAGATTGGGGATAATCCTCAAAATACCTTCATTAGATTACCTAAAATTGAGCTTTTTTCATCTGCCTTCTGGGAATTTTTGGTACTCCAGGGGGTGTGTTAGGCAACTTTTCTTTTTCCTCTGCCCCCCAATCCCAAAATATCAACAGTAAAAGCCCGTAATCCAAGTTATCACAAAAAGGTGGTATTATGATGGTATAGCTCTCTGTGAACATAAACCCTACAACATAACTACCATGTTCCGGATAATAGCTACCTTGCATGTAGCTATGTATAAGCACCTGTTTAAATACTCTAGTTAATCGCCCCCGTACTGACATATACAAAGCTACTTCCCCCTGACCTGTGACCTGTACCGTGACCTTTGACCTGACCCCAGGGTCGCGGGGTGGTCACATGGGTGGCTGGTCATGTGATGTGAGAGTCAGTGGTAGATCAATGAGGTAGAAAACGGCCTCCAGTTAACTTCTACGTGTTTACAAGATGGGACGGTGGGTGTGCGTATGTTCACCCTTAAGGACCGCAGAGTTCTTAAGTACGATATGCCCTTTGTCGTCATGATGCATGGATGCAGCCCTGGCGAATCTACTCACCAGGGCTGCATTCAAGCATCAGGTTGACCCTTCAAGAGTGTATTAAACCTATGGAGGGTTATGCTGGTTGAATTACTTGCCGGGACTGCACCAATGCATCGTGATGGCAAGGAGTATATATATATAGTGCATTAGAGCACTATGTGGCCCTTAGAGGGTTAACCTGGGGGTGATGTGTTTATCCGGCAGCTAATGAAGAGGCTAATATAGTTAGTACTGCCTCGTTAGTCCGGCCAATCTGACTGATTCAGCCATCGGCAACCCAGCACAGCACTTGTAGTGTACAGTTACCACAAACAAATCACAGCAAAAACGTTTTACTACCATGAAAACGTTTTATTGATTATGATTGTACACATTCTCAGGTGCGGATCATCCTTTGGGGAGGAGGCAGGCCAATCCACCTCTGGGCTCCCCATAGAGCCCGCCCCCCCCCCCCGCCCACGATTGAAATTGGTACCCACTCCCAAATTGCCCGTGGAAGCAGCAGCAGTGGAGGTTGACTATATCAATATAAGGGAGTGTTCACTTTTTTAACAACAGGGGGGGGGTGGTGAGTTTAGGGGGGGGGGCGTAAAATAACTTGACCCCTTCCGAGGGGGGGGCGTAAAATAACTTGACCCTCTTGAGGGGGGGGCGTAAAATAACTCCACACCTTTGGAGGGGGCGCGATTTGTCGCGACGTGACGCTGAATACTTAAACTCTTCACTTTTTCTGTAGAAATGCCCTAAAAAGCAGCAAATTACTTTGAAAATCATAAAATTTTCTTGCGACACTTTGTGTCGCACCCGTTAAATCTTACAATTTTACTTTGTGAATTTTAAAAGATTTCACTTGTGGGGGAGGGGAAAGAGTGTGCACTGTAGTCCTGCATTTGCCAGTAATATGTGTGTTTTCAACAGGCCAGTCTACCGGTTGATGGTTTCTGCTGATATATCAGACCAGACTACAAAAAAAAATCATGTCTGTGGAGTTTGAACCAAAAAGGGACATGGTTGGGCAGCCCCGGCTGGGCACCAGCTATGTGTGAAAACAGACAGTAGATTGCACCATTTTAATTCTAGCCCTTCAAAATTTCCAGAAAAAATGTGTTCCCTCGTATCCCAGCCCAGTGGCAGCAGAACGGGCGGGGGGGCAGCAGGGGGTCCAGGCCCCCCCAAAAGATAATTTTGTCCCCCCCAACTTTTTGGGAAACAAACTCAGAAACCCCTAGAAAACACTAATCTCAGGATAAAATTCCTAAAACTTTATCATCTGGCAAGCTCAAACTCCATCAGAACACATCAAATTAAGTGTAAATTCTCAAAAATCTCTAACGATTATTCAAACCACTCTTTATGCACCAATTTGAAGGGGAAATTCTTGAATAGACTCCTATTTGTTACTCAACACCCATTAGGTTTTGGGACCTGGGCCCTCCCAACTTTATCCACCTTCCGCCGCCCCTGCAGCCTTGATCCCAGCCCTAAAGATGAAGGCTGATGCAAATTATTCGTTATTTAAATAGTTTAAACATCTGCAGAGCAATCCTAAGCTATCCAGAATTACACAAGATGAAACTGTTTCCTCACTTGTTGTTCAAAGCTATAAAATGAGGATGAATTCAAATCCGAGCCTTAATATATTCTGTGCCAAATAGCACAGTTTCAAGTCTGGATTTTCACAATTTTCCACAAAGGTCTTTACATTCAAAAAGAAAGGGGCTGAATACACTGAAGCCTAGACCTTCAATACTTAGCCCTTGAAAATATGTCCCAGTGCCATTGACTGCGGAGGAATCCAGATCTGAGCTTTTATACAGTCATGTTTACCAAAATAGGACTACACTACCCAGCTATCAAAAAAACGTTATCTTACATCAAAATAACGTTTTAAATTTTACATAACGTTATTTCATATTAAAGAGCCTTAGAAAAACGTTGACATATAACGTTATATAACGTTATGAAATGGTGTATAACGTTATTTGTTTACTGGGTAGATCACCCTATTTCAAGTCTAGCCCTTCTAAAATCTTTCCTTTTAAAGAATGAATTTCCAGCACCATCAACAGAGGATGAATACTGGTCTGAGCTTTGATATATTGTGTGCCAAAATTCACTATTTCAAGTTTAGACCTTCAACATATTCCAAAGCCTTAGCCAAAGATTTCTGCAGATTGGACTTCCATATTATTGCGATAAAGCACCAGGGGGGCTCTTCATTTTGGCGGGCTGTTACCCTCATGCTTATACAAGAACCTAGTTTTTACAATTGTCCCAGCCTATAGATGGCAATATGGGTCTGGCCCTGCTCTATGGGGGCTCTAAAACCCAGCAACAACAAACCCCTAAATCCCTGCCAAAATCAATCAGAATGCACCCTTTCAAGTCTAGACCTACAGAATTTACTTTATTGGATATGGCACCAAAGCCTCTTGGTTTGACTGCGGCCTTTTTCTTGCAGTACTAAAGGTAACATACTTTAACATCACTATATTGGAATTCCCATCAACAAAATTGTCTTATCAATGCACCCTTTGATTGGCAGGTAGAGGAACAATTTACTCATCTAAAATAGAATTTTTTTTGTAGTAATTCCAACCGAATCGAACATATTATCCAGTTTAAAGAAGGGAACTGTTGTGCGCCTAATAAATGTTGGATGAAATGTTAGTGTGGTTTGCATCATACTCCTATAGTTCAGTACATGAACCTATTCCAAAAACCAACGATAGAAACCAAAATAGTGATCATGAAATCTACTCAGGGTGCTTCATCATACGAGATAGGTTGTTACCAACTGTTCGTTTCAAACTAGGACTAAACTACCTTGTTGGTTGACCAGACCACCGGTTTAGATCAAGGCCATTCATTTTTTAATTTGACCTTGAGAGCAATACCTACAAGGAATGATTGACCTGTAATGTTGGCATTTATGGAACATAATACTGAACAGTAATAGATTGTATTGTGTAACATTATAGTTATTCAGAATTCTCAACTTGTGGGTGTACAATCCAGCCAGGATTTAACCAGCTATTCCTATAAAGCTTTCAAAATGCACATGGATACACCATTTGACTTCTAGATTCTGATTCAGCCAGGAGACAGATATGCCCTCTGACCCCCTTCTGAGGCACTGCGTATAATTATGATTTCCTGGCAGCCGGGTAGATACTGTGTCCCTAATATTCACTTAAATTTGATGAATCCATAGATCAAAATTAAAACTTGCAATGTGTGTATTTAATGGCCATTTCTGTAAAGATATTTACCATAAAACCCTCCCTTAAGACAACCTCACCTTTAAGACGGCCCCCTCGTATGAGAAAGAACTGTAAAAGGTTTTCTCTTTAAACCCATTTAACCCTTTGGTGCCCAGAACTATTTGATCAATATCCGTTTTATTCAACATGACTGTTCTTATGTTGGAAACCATGTCCTTACCTGCTGAATTCATCTCTTATTTTAATATAAGGGTTATAAAACATTTTCTTCAGGGTTCTGAAATGGACTTTTATCTTTGGACTATAGAAAATTATTTGACCCTGGTTGCCATGGCAACCTGAAATCTTCTATAAGTTGTTACACGTAATATACTGTATTTTAGGGCCAGAAAGGCGTATTCTACCTATACATAGGCTATTCATAGCATAGAAAACGAATAAAAATAAGAACCTCTGAATGAAAATTGAAAAATGCGAATATATTATAAGTATCTGCAGGAAAATTTGATACAAGATGATTTTTGTGTAAAAATCATATTTTCCATGTATATAAAAGGGCATTTCAGTGAAAATTATGCTTTTTGGTGAATTTCGGGTAACAGTGAAGAATCAAATATCTAATCACTATTTTTTTAGTTAAGTTTGCACTATTCCTTATGTATACAAGTAGCATCAAGAGTGATGGTCTCATTGTAGTCGTGAGGTCACGGGGCTTAATATGAGGGTAAAACTTTAAAAATCCAACCAATAGAAGTGTCTGGATGGTTCTCTACTTTAATATAGGTGTTTTAATGCTTAAAACCGTGCCAATTGGCGCGCTTGGGCACGTAAGGGTTAAGAAAGCCAGGCCTTTAAGAGGACCACCTAGTTCGGGAAAATATATCCTAAAATATGTCTGTCTTAAAGCCGCACTGAACCCACAATGTCATTTGCGTACAAAACTCGGCAGGGTTAGGTCCTGGGTTTAGTGCGCCTTTAAAGGAGGGGTTTTACTGTACATGCCATGAAGCAACATAGGGATACAGTCAGGCGTCAAACCGACGACGGACCGGTGATCCTCGGCCAGCGGCCACTTTTTGATCTGTTCACAAGAGGATAAAATTTATCCACTCTCAATCTGTAAGACGCAAGACTGGATAGGAATTGTAACTATATCCTATATATGAAATAGGTAGCTCTGACGCGATACAGCACAAATTAGTGCAGAAAAATTGAAAGGGGGGGCGCACAAAATAACTCAGCCCCTCCTGAGGGGGGGGGCGAATTTTAATTTGGCCCTTCCCGAGGGGGGTGCGCAAAATAACTTACGCGTCAAAACGAAAACTCACCACCCCCCCCCTGTTGTTAAAAAATGAACACTCCCTAATAAGAAAAAATAAATGGGCTTTGGGTGCCCATTGATCAGCCTTTGGACCACTTGGTGTCATCAACACTGCATGTAACTATGTTTGGTGAACCTCCTAAAAATAGTAATCCCTGAAGTGGCCCCAGAGGGGAATGACTTTATGAATAACAATGTCATGTTACTCCTGGAGATGACATAGTGCATTTTTGCATCATGTCCTTGGTCGTCATGATGCATGAATGCAGCCCTGGCGAGTAACTCACCATCATGCCGACCCTATGGGTTCTACTGATGCACTCCTAAAGGGTCGGTATGATGCACGAATGCAGCACCGGCGAGTTACACGCCAGAGTTGCATTTTAATCACCATGATGACCAATGCCACATGCAGTCTGCGGTCCTTAAAGGGTTAACTTAACTTGTGTACTTAACCCCTGCTGACGTGTGACAGCACGTCCTGTGACAGCATGACAGGTTGACAGCTGACAGTGACATGCTGACAGCAGACTAGGTCATATCCTGTGGTAACCACAGCAACAGGAGGCACTGAGGTTAGGCCGTGACACAGGGCACTTGGTGCTGGTAAGTGGTCATCATATGGAGAACATCATCTTACTTGATATCATAATAACACTGACACATTCTCATGGGACCTTTGCTGATTTACACCTTACTATTGTTTCTATGGTAAAACTTAAACGGACACAAATACACACAGATAAGATTTGCTAAAAGGAAAAGTCAAATTACAATACAACTAAAACCGGTGTACCAGATGCAATAGTAAAACTAGAGATGAAAGCAGCTTCATCCTGTTCGATATTTTTATCAATTAAAAAAGATTCTTTTCAATGTTGATACTTTAGCTTTGGTAATTTCAAACTAATCATGGACCTCTGAGTTGGGTAATAAAATGACTTTGTAATTAGTACATGAGCTGCAGCATCTTAATTGGGAAGAGTAGTGTAATGATACTCTGAGAAAACTGGGCTTAAATGTCTACTTGACAAATATAGTTTTTCCTTAATTTGGCATCAAGTGGTATTTTTGTTGAAATGTGCTAATTAAAGTGTAGAAGTGTAATAGCGCTGCCACCCAGGCGCACAGAACAAGAGCAGGAAATCGATAAACCAATTATCCAGTATGTGGAGGTTAACCATTTAAGGCCAGCGTAGTGCTTTGATGTAGTAGTTCCTTTTTGTCCGCTTGATCCATGAATGCATTCAGTATCAATTTGTACAATATCAAATTCGCCAGGTTTGCATCGATGCATCATGACGCCCCTTCGGGAGTGTCTTCACCCTATATGATCGGCATTATAGATGAATTCAGCCCTGGGAAGTAACTCACCAGAACTGTATTCATGCATCATACCGACCCCTTGGCGGGGCTGCATTGGTGCATCAGGAAGACAAATGTCACCTTGAAGTAACATGTCATCCTTAATTATAAAGAGTTGACGGGTAAACAACTTGCCCAGCCTCGTTTCTGCTGACCAGCCTGCTTCGATTAGATCCGTTATCAATATCAGTAGGATGTTTGGAATAACCTCATCAAACATATTTTCATTTAATTCTGCAATATTTGTTATTTTAACCCTTTAATGGTAGCATGGTGAAATAATGAACCATGCCTTCTATCGTCATGATGCTTGAATGCAGCACTGGCGAGTTACTCTCTATAGCTGCGTCCATGCATTACATGGTTGATACACACCCATCGGGGTCACTATGATGCGAAGACAAAGGGTATACATATAGCCCATTAAAGAACTATGCTGTCTTAAAGATACTGTTTCATGAAATTCCATCATGACGGCTGTTATTTCAAGTATTATTATGTTAGACACATGTCTATGTGAACTAGTGTGTATTGCACAGAAAATTACCACTGGATTGATTATATTCATCTATGTTTCAATTGACCTCTACGGAAACTAATTAATCCTTTAAGGGTTGCATAGTGTTTTAATGTGCTATGCCTATATTGTATGGTTGCATTCATGCATCATGCCGTTCTTTCGTGAGTGTATCAATCCCGGAGTGTCAGCATCTTTTCTGAGCATAATTTCTTCTTCGCACCTCATAAGGTCTTTATTCTATTATGCATGAGTCCCTCCAATCATGTTTACCCTTTAATGGCCGCATAGTGCAATATTTCAATACGTCCTTTTTCGCCATGATGCATGAATGCAGCCCCGCTTTGGGGAGTACACTCACCAGGGCTGCAGTCATGCATCATGCCAACTCTTCAGGAGTATAGTGCGTGTAGGGTCCGCTTGGTGCTTGAAGGCAGCACTTGTGAGTTACTCGCCAAGGCTGCATTCAAGTATCATGACGACGAAAGGCTACACTGTTAAAAAGTTGTTGTTCGTGAGCAGCAATATGTGCTGTAACTATACAGTACTTTAGCTGTAAAAAAATAATACAGCAGATTTTGCTGTACATGTACAATTCTGTTACTGTAGATGCAGTTCGAATCCATAACCAGCAACCAGAGGGAGAGAGAGTAGAGAGGTTGGAAGGAGTACCATACTCCACAGCTCAAATATGACCTGATCTTTTCAAAGCCCACTGATGCAAGCTACATAGTGACTGCCCCTCTAGCTCAGTCGGTAGAAGCCGTGGGTGATGTAGTCTGAGGGTCAGCGGTTCCAGTCCCGCAGAAACTCTCATACTACTATATTTTCCTGATGCAATTCTAAAGTATAATATATTTGGTACAGTGAAATGTTACTATTGAAAATATGCAGAGGATAAAAACAATGTATCTCTACAATCTGCAGGAAAGATAGTAAAATTTACTTTGAAAAACATAGGCCATCAAGATTACACTCCAGCTAATGGGTAGTTCAGTACTTATTAGTACATTACTGCAATAGGGTAATTTTCATATCAACCCTTAAGACATGAACAGTCTAGTTCTAAAATTGCCCCCAGGGATCCTGTGTTGACCTCTTTACCATGGTTCGGGACTATGGATTGGAAGCTGTTGGTTCAAATCTCCAAGATGTTGAATATATATGTGAGCCCTTTTAGAACTCAGGTCCGCGTCTACAGTAGATTCTACTGTAGGTCTACAGCATAATTTACTGGAACCAAAGTTGCCCCCAATATTTGCTGTACAGGAACACTACTTACTTCTAACAGTGTATGTACATTACATCACTCTTAGACTTAAATGGTTCTTAGACTCAAATGGTTGGTAGCGTGCAGGTCTCTTGTAAGTCTCACCCATATGGCACATATAAATAATATGTGACTGCCATTAAATTAGGCAATGTGACTCAGTGTGTTTTTCCCCTTTCTAATAGTTTCCAGTTTTAAAGCATCACGAGATTTGACAATTACATAGCAGCTTGGCTGATTGGAGGGCGTGTTGCTCACGTTGTGTAAGACTGGGAGAGAGAGAGGGAAAGAGAGAGATGGGGGGGGGCAGGAGAGAATTTCAAACAGAGAGAGAGAGAGAGAGAGAGAGAGAGAGAGGGAGAGAGAGAGAGAGAGAGAGAGAGAGAGAGAGAGAGAGAGAGAGAGAGAGAGAGAGAGAGAGAGAGAGGGTAAGAGAGAGAGAGAGAGAGAGGGAGGGGGAGGGGGGGGGGGGGGGGGGGGGGAGGGGAGGGATGAGTAGATAGGGCTAGGAAGTTTGTAGACATGGGGAAGGGGGAGGAGCGGTTGTGTAAGGGCGGCGGCCGGGAGGGACGGAGAAGGTGAGGGAATAAGGAGCAGGAAAGCAAGAAATGGAGAGAAAGAAGCAGCAGTTGGGTGAGAGAAATAAGGACAGAGGATGCCGTTGGACCAAGCAAGCAGGGGAGGCTGTACCATAGAGGTGAGTCGGAGTTTAATTCTGTTTGTCAGCTAAGCCCCCTAAAATAAACTATTGGGAAAATGACATTATTTAGAATTATAAGTAATCCAAAATACACTAAATCCAATAATACTAAAATCTGCCATTCACAGACAGATAGATGACAGAGAGGAGAGATATCGTGATGCCCCCCCTCACCTTGCCCCCCCCCCCCCCCCAACCGGCTCCCACCCACCCCCTGTGGCCCCGTACCACCCGGTTGGGACGCAGCCTGGCCGCGCATGCGCAGTTATTACTCTCCCTGCAGGAAATGCCTGGAAGCTGACAGGAAGTGGATAGCGCCCGCTGGTACCCCGCGTCCCCCGCTGGTTCTCCCGTCCCCCGCTAGGGGTAGTATGGGTCAGGTTGGATTGTGCAGCATGTGTTGCATTACTCGTGTTATTAATCACAAACTGGCACAATATGTTTGATTTTTTTGCAAACATGAATCATTGTGTCAGTATTTTGTCTACTGATCCTCCGGGTACAGAGTTTTTCAGAAAGAGAAATATTGCTAAGAATATTATCTTGTCATATTAAAGAATAGTTATTAGGTGTTTATAAAAGGCTGTTAAAAAAACA